>OW285237.1:89927895-94727895 GCA_935421215.2 Melolontha melolontha | reverse complement strand
AAGGAAATTTACGAAGATATGCTTAACACACTTACCGATCAATGCCCATCATACACAACTGTCAAAAATTGGATTGCGTCATTTGAAAGAGGAAAACTTTCCGCTGAAGATGAGAAGCGACCAGGAAGACCGATTCCGGTGTTCACCCCCGAAAATATTGACGCAGTTCATGATATGATATTATCAAACCGTCGAATTGTGTTGAAACATATAGCTGAGGCACTAAAGATTTCATATGCTTGAACGTCGAACACACACGAGCAAGAGTGAAATCATCGCGGCCAATCTGTGCTTGTTTTGAAGGAGATCCAGATTGCTTGAACCGTCTTGTGACTATGGATGAAACATGGGTCCATTTTTACGACCCAGAAACAAAACAGCAATCGATGGAGTGGAATCTGGAATCATGGTTCTCCAATATCTAAGAAGTTTTGATTTCAATATTCTACTGGTAAAGTTCTTGCTTCAGTTTCTTGGCATATCCGTGGAATAGTTATGATCGATTACCTAAAAAAGGATCAGATCTTCACTGGAGATTCTTATTCTAAATTACCAACCACCCTGAGAGAGAAAGTTAAGGAAACAAGACGCGGCATGTTAGCGAAAGCTGTGTTGTTTTTGCAGGAAAATGCCTCTTCACACAAATCGCGCATTGTCATGAAAACAATTCGGGATCTAGGGCCAAGGGCAATGTATAAGGAAGAACGACAACTAAGAGAATCGGTCTGATACCAGATCTTGAAGAAATATGGACAGCGAAGCATTGAATGAAGTTACAACACGGCGAAACCCACACGAAGATAGTACTACAGGTGACAACGACTGTGAAAGCCTACGGACTTTAAATTGCATAATATATTATTCAATATAGTCAGTGCAACCGAAACATTATTTGGCTCAAATAAAATCCTAGGCCAACCAAAGTTAAAAAATCGTTAATGACCTCGTAAGCGGCCATTCTGAAATTGTACCTCTATCTATTTTCTTCACTCTAAAAGGTACGGCATATAATCATTGAACTTCTGCATCAAAGTAGCAAAATTAAGACGGCTACGGTGATTATAATTGTTGAAGGCTTGAACCAACTGCATCTTATAAAGATGGTAATGTAAATCCTTTTTCAAAATTCTTTGAGCACTATACTGGTTTAAATGTAAAGCAAACGCATGTTTTCTTATCGAACGATGTGGATTTTGGCGTACAGAAGCACTTACAGGTTCGATGTTATTTCATTTCTAATAGATCTTCTGCGGCCACGGGGCTTAAAACAAACTGTAGAACCACTTATTTGGAATTTGCGTATCCATTGGTTAATTAAATTAGCAGATGGACTTTGATGAGCATACCGCAAATTGTAGTGATTTCGAAACGCTTTCTGCATTTACACGTAAGAATGAGCATTTTCGTAGAATGCTTTTACACAAAAAGCACCCTGTTCACCACTAAAGTGTTTCATTGGGAAAAAATTCCACAAGACGATAATTCGAATTGCGACAATAAAAATAATATGACACTGACAGTTTCCCTAGATACATAAAACAAAATTGCCCGTTATTTGGTTGAAGACTTATATACAATTTGTAAAATTTTATATTTTGCCTTGTAAATGGAAATGTTCTGTTGGGCAAATAAATGCTATTATTATTATTATTATTAAATTACTGTTATCATCATATACAAAGATCGAAGTTATTCGAAGTGATTGTATTCCAAAACATTTCAGGCAAATTTATTTAAATGATCACATTTGATCGTAAATGGGATAAAACTTGCTACTAGTAAATTCTCATAAACTTTTATAACAATGTAAATTATTTACATATTTTCCAATATAATCTGATCGTGCCCTGAGTAGAATTTATTAACAGATTTCTAGAAGAGCTGAGGAAAATTTTCGATTTTAATCTCGACCGAGGAATTTCAGACTATATAAAACATAAATTTAACAATTTCAATTTACAAAGATTATGTAATATACGAGGGTGATTCGACGCGAGAGTGACTTTTTAATGAAATACTTATTTATTTTAGGTTAAAAATTACATTTTACTTTTCAACAATAATTCCCATCCCTATACACTTATTCCATGCGAATTTACATTTTTTCTAAATCATCTGAAAAGTAATCTTGCGAAAGCTCGTCAAAATAGGCATTCCTTACAACTATTACCTCCTCATTTGTCCTGAACCTCTTTCCACTAAGCCATTTTAAAATTCGGAAACAATAAATAAATCACTCAGAGCCAAAGATAATGGGTATGGTTGGTGAGGTACTATCGTACCCTACTTGGACAAATTTATCCTGTAACTTTTTTCCTAATAAATGCGTGTCAGAATATCATCATAATATTGGCCTGTTATTGTACTTTCCTTCTGAAAATATTCAAAAAGACTACGCCTTTGGAATAAAAAAAAATCGTGTCCATAAATTTATTAGCTAAAAGCAAACATTTTTTTTCTTATTCGGAGCATGTTTATCAGAAGAAAGTTATTGTTTTGATGGCGTTTTTGTCTGTGGAAAATATTGATTTATCCAAGTTTCATTTTCGGTGACATATCGACGAAAAATTTTTCTTGGATTTCATTTGGACTTAGCCACCAGTTATTTGAAATTGTAATACGAGTTCGCAATCTCTCAACAGTAAGCAAATGCGAACTCACGTTCTTACTACAAGATGGGTGCTGCCATCTTGTAGCTAGATTTATCATATCTAAATGTTATTGTAAAATATTGTGTACTCATTCGATGGAGAGGTAGACAGCATAGCTATCTCACACACTTTTATTCGGCGGTCGTTCTTTATCATGGTATTATAAAGAACGTTTCTGGAGAAGCAACTGTAAATGAAGGTACTGTATGATACGATAGCTTTTGAAAACAGTGAATCACTTACAAATTATTCCATTAGTAGGAGCAGTTTCATCATAATATTTATGAAGATTTCTTCAGTTTATTTAAAAGTCTTTTCAAGTAAAAAAAATGTTTAATTAACATACGAGATTCTTCCTCCTCAGTGTTAATACATAAACAGCAGCTGGTTTGTTTACTTTAAATGATTGTAATAACTTCAGGTGGTGTCCATTTAAACAACCGGAATTTGTACAATGTTTTAAAAATATTAGTTCTGAGCTATGTCATAGATGGCAGCCGAGTAACTATTTTATAGTATCATTTTAAATAGGTTGTTTGTAGAACGAATTTAGTAGGCAGCTGATATGTCAAGCGCTTGTCGTACAAAATCAAGAAAATTCTAACTATTGTAAAACGCCATTTTTGATTTTCTATTTCATTTATTTCCATTTTGTCGAGGTTATATTAGGTGTTAGTGATGTTATATAGATATAGAACAGATGTACCGTGTGTCCCAATTTCGATGCTCACCATTGGTATCTCGGTTATTAGAAGATATAGAACAACGGTTAAATGGGGAATGTTTTGCAGAATTCAATACTCGCGGCAAATCTCATTTCAAATTTGACCTAACTTTTTAAATTTTTAAAATATTTTGATAAATCAAAAATTTGCCGATTTCGTTATTCCTCAATAACTCGATAACGCTTAGTCTGACCTCTTTTAAAGTTTTACATTGTTCAGACACTTTTTTAAAACAAATTATTTGATACAAACAGAAACCCCCGATTGTAATTTGTTTTTATGTTATTACCACTATCTTTTGTTTTTCATATGGCGACCATATTGGATTTTGGGTTTGTTAGGTAGTCCTCAAAATGTGCTTTTCAACGATGTATAACATGCCTGAAAAATTTTTATTTATAAGGAAAATATTAATAAAAACGTAAATTAATCTTTAATATGAAATTAGTAGGCTGAAAAATTAAACACCAATGTCAAATGAAAGTAAAAAGATATTCTAAGTAATACTGTAAACAAACGAAACGATAAAAAAATTATAGAAATAAAAAGTAAAGATACAGAACTTAAAGTTCACATTCACTTAAAGAAATTGTTCAATATGACGACCATTCTGTTCCACACAATTTTGACACCTTGTTCGAGTAGAGTTACAAACTCTACGTAGCGTGTTTCCGTTTATTGATCGTAGCACATCTAGTACTCTTTGTTCTAAAATTTCCCGAGTTTCTGGCGGTTCAAAATCAAATACTTCGTTTTTAGTGGTACCCCATAAATAAAAGTCAAGCGGGGTAAGGTCGGGTGATCTCGCAGGCCATTGCACACGTCCATTATTTGATATCACTCTCTCATTAAAGTTTTCTCTCAAAAAATGTTGCACGTTACGAATGTTATGGGCCGGGCAACCATCTTGCTGGAACCAGATGTTTTGCATGTTCTCGGGATTAATAATTTGCCCCAAAGCAGGCATTATCTCATTTGTTAGTAGCTCCAAATATCTGTTACCAGTTAAATTGTAATCAAAGATGAAAGGACCTATTAACTGATTATCTAAAACGAAAAAGAGTTTAAAAAACAAAAAAAATGTAAACAAAATGTCATACCAATTAAACCGCACCAGACATTAAAACCAAATCGAACTTGAAATCTTCTTTGATTTACCAAATGTGGATTTTCAGTAGACTAATGATGATAGTTATTCCTATTGAACACTCCACAATTGGTAAATCGTGTTTCATCTGTCCATAGTATTTTCCTTAATTTAGAATTTAGAATAATTAGAAGAAGTTTGACAATTAGCGTCATATTCAAATTTTTGAAGGTACCACCTGCTAAACTGTAATCGTCGGAGATTGTCATTATCACTTAAACCTTGTACAATTGTTGGTTTGTAAGGGTGATACTTGTTTTTCGTCAAGGTTCTGTGAACAGTAGATTTTGAAATCCCTGTTTCTCGTGTCACACGACGAACTGATGTGCTGGGATTGTTCCTAACGTTCTGCAAAATATTATTTAGACGTGTATCAGCATCATTAACTTCATAGTTAGCTCGTTTTTGTTCGAAGCTTCCAAAGTTTTTTAATTTGCTAACTAGTCTTCTAAAAATTGTCCTGTGTGGCTGTTGTCTTTCTGGAAAACGCTCTGCATAACTCGTGCACGCATTTTTAGTGTTTCTATTTGCTATGAAATACACTTCCAACATATCAACTTTTTCTTCGTTTGAATATGTATGTGCCATTATCAATACTTATAAATCTTAATACTTGACAATAATTACTTATCACTAACTACAAGTAGTTTTAATTAACTTATCTCTGCAGCACTAATTGTACTTTGACAGGTTATCGTTTTGTTTCATTATCAGAATACATTTGTCATTGACGTTTGACGGAACATAATGTCTTTGCTAGTGATACACGCTCAGAGGTTAGAATTATCTGACATTTGATGTAAAACCAAATACAAATCTCCCCACTACTTTTAATCCTGCGCGAACTTACCCCTCCTCGCGCCAACTTAATTGGCGTTTGCTATACTTAGAATATCTTTTCACTTTCATTTGACATTGGTGTTTAATTTTTCAGCCTACTAATTTCATATTAAAGATTAATTTACGTTTTTATTAATATTTTCCTTATAAATAAAAATTTTTCAGGCATGTTATACATCGTTGAAAAGCACATTTTGAGGACTACCTAACAAACCCGAAATCCAATATGGCCGCCATATGAAAAACAAAAGATAGTGGTAATAACTTAAAAACAAATGACAATCGGGGGTTTCTGTTTGTATCAAATAATTTGTTTTAAAAAAGTGTCTCAACAATGTAAAACTTTAAAAGAGGTCAGACTAAGCGTTATCGAGTTATTGAGGAATAACGAAATCGGCAAATTTTTGATTTTTCAAAATATTTTAAAAATTTAAAAAGTTAGATCAAATTTGAAATGAGATTTGCCGCGAGTATTGAATTCTGCAAAACATTCCCCATTTAACCGTTGTTCTATATCATCTAATAACCGAGATACCAGTGGTGAGCATCGAAATTGGGACACACGGTATATTCATTTGAAGGGGTAGGAATTGTTCAATATTACCTTCATATGTGACTCTATTAAAACATTATTTTTAGTTATGGGAAGACTATATTTGAGTGTAGTTTCGGGTTGTTCAGAAATGACGTCCAAGGGACGTCATATCTGGTCTACAACAAGACGGGTCTACATCAAGAATGTGTGGATTGTTGTTTGTAGCTTCAACCCACATTTTAAATTTCTCAGGCTTATTTGTGGGGCGCGGAAATCTATGACGCTTCATTATAGATTTTCACAATGGACATATATTATAAAATCATACGAAATTGACTCTCTTATTGACAGGTTAAGGATAATGAACACAGATTTCCATGTACTCTCGTGAGCAAGAAAAACGGGACACTGTTTCTGCTTGGGTTTAAATTGTGACTACTTAAGTGGCTATCTTTACTCATAATAGTAAGTCAGGTATTGTCAAAAATGTGTGTTTTATTGACATTTATTAAACACTTTTAAAATATATATAAATAAAAATTTCTAAACACGATAGAGAAAGAATATAATTAAAATAATTAGTATTTCGCCATTCCACCGTTATTATTTATAACTGCATCTAATCTGGCAGACATTGAAGCAACATTGTTTTGTACAACATTTATAGGAATTTGACGTCAAGTATTTTGAACAATCTCCCAAAATTCTACCAGGGCAGCAGCTGTATATACATTCTCAATGGGATTTAGATAAGGACTGTAGGTCGGGAAATTTCATGATTAAATTTCATTCTCTTGTAACCATTGTGTTACAAGATTAAGACAGCAAATTGTGTTGTTCATCTAGCTTTCTTAAATGTTTTGAAAGGGTTGTGCCTAATCTCAGTAACTACTGCTTCGTCTTCCTGCGGGCGGATTTGAAATTTTGTTACGTCCGGAACATATTTTCCGATTTAAATTATCCTCTTCCCTCCATTTTTTATATATTCTGGCGTCTGAACTTTTACCAATATTAAATTGAACCGATACAGTTTTTAATGATTTCCCATTTTCCAAATTAGTAACAAGCCGACTTTAACAGTTTTCGAAAAATGCGGCTTCAATTTTGATTTAGCAAGTGTGATAGATAATTTGACGTACAGTTTGAGATTGAATCAATTATCGTCAAAATTACAACGCTAAAAGGTAAAGGAAATTGACATAACGATTTTGACACTGTCCCGATTTTTTTGCTCACGACAGTACTACCAGATAAAATTTTAAAAATGAAGGTATCATACTGCACTCAATTTTTAGCGAAATGGTAATGTTCAATTACTGCAATGGAGCTAATAATGTTTTATCTGGAAAGGATACTAGAAATTATGAATATGATAGCATTTATGAAGCCTGCAGAAGGAAATATTTAAAGTCGAAATATACTCGTACATTTATTTTTGATAATAATATGGAAATTTTATTTATATGAAATATATATAAATAAATTATTTAATTAGTATATTTTGTTTTTTTCATATACTTAAATAAGTCACAAATGAATCTGCAAAAGGTTGGAATATAACAAAGAGTATGTAATTTTAAAACATTTAGTAAAAAATTTTTATGTTAATTTGACCCCTTTCGAAATTACATACTTTAAATAAAATTAATATAGGAATATATACATATAATATTTAAATAGCGTGGGCTTGTTATTTTGTTCGGAGGTACATCATAAGGGGAGCAGAAGATTGTACAAAAATTTTCTATTGGAGTTTACATTCTATTTAGTATTATCTATGAATAACTTATCTATCTGCCAGGTTTTGGCGAACTTTTGACAGTAGCCTTCATTGTATAAAATATTAATATTTGGATTTCTGTTTGCGAATGTAATTAAATGTCTAGAATGAAATATTGGGATATAAAAATTATTTTTTCAAAAAACATCGGTTATAACTTATAACCGATGTTTTTTGAAAAAATAATTTTTCTATTTTGCGTTCGAAATGAACTCATTATGAAACCCAAAACAGTATCGAAATGAGCTCCATTTCAATACGCTTTTTTTCATTTTTCAATGTTGGCGTTGTTCGAACACAGAAATAAATATCATTGCTGTCATTTGATTTTAAAAATTTAGGTATATTTGACTGATATGATATATGTTCATACTCTACATAAACAACGTATATTGTATGCAATTAACAACAATATATATTAGTTTCTAAGTCACTCATGTTTATATTTTTAAATAAAAGATCAAGTAATGTTAACGAAAATTAATAAATAATATGTAATATAATTTACTTCGCGGATAGCAAGATTTAAATTTGACAATGTCAAGTATCAATGTGACCAACTGCATGCTTTATATAAAAATTAAACTCTGAACTTTCAAATTAAATAATTCCAATTTAAGCAATTTATTAATGTAAAAAACGCAAAATAGAAAAAATAGTATAAAAAACTCGTTTCATAAGGCCTTTTGCCGCACTCGCTCTTTAGAAAACTCGCCGCAAGCGGCTCGTTTTCTAAACTGATCTCGTGCGGCAAAATGGTGCCTTATGAAACTCGTTTTTTAATATACTATTTTATATCCCTATATTTCATTCTAGACATTTAATTACATTCGCAAACAGAAATCCAAATATTAATTATTATTTTTTCAAAAAACATCGGTTATAAGTTATAACCGATGATTTTTGAAAAAATAATTTTTATATCCCAATATTTCATTCTAGCCATTTAATTACATTCGCAAACAGAAATCCAAATATTAATATTTTATACAATGAAGGCTACTGTCAAAAGTTCGCCAAAACCTGGCAGATAGATAAGTTATTCATAGATAATACTAAATAGAATGTAAACTCCCATAGAAAATTTTTGTATAAGTATAGGGAAGGTCGCTTAAGTTGCCTTTAACAATATATTTAGCAGAACATATTACGTTCGCTAACTTCACCACTAAAAACTCATAAATCAGTATAGCTATAAATTAATACTGGAAGCCGTAACTTTGTGGTAATTCATTTTGAAAATAATAAAATAAAATAAAACAATAACTTTGTTATATATACCACTTTATTCACATATAATCGTGACCGCCGTTTCGACATACAATGTCATTATCAAACTGCAAAAGTTACAGGCCTACATAGAACTTATAAATGACACAAAAAAATATATGGGGGTGGTTTATGATGTTATTTAAAATTACTACTATATACTTAACTATTATATACAACATTGGAAAAGAGGTGTATATATAAGATCCAACTGTTCGTTTAAAACGATATCTATTGTGTTGTTTCGGCTTTTAAAAATTTCTAGGGCCTCTAAAATATTTAATTTACGACCTTTCTCGGCCAAAATGCAATATTTTACGGTGACCAAATGTATGCCTTTCTGTAAT
Organism: Melolontha melolontha; assembly: GCA_935421215.2. Taxonomy (NCBI): domain Eukaryota; kingdom Metazoa; phylum Arthropoda; class Insecta; order Coleoptera; family Scarabaeidae; genus Melolontha; species Melolontha melolontha. The sequence continues at coordinate 94,718,601 of OW285237.1, read as the reverse complement.
AAGATGGTTTGCGAATGTTGAATCTGTCTTCTTTAGTTTATATGACAATGGGCTCACCTCTAAGTCCTCTATTAGCTGAAATTTTCATATTACAGAAAAAATTCTTTCATCACAACTAGGTAAAAAACATATTAAATTTTGGTATTGGTATGTAGACGACATCCTAGATTGCTTTAAGGGTACTCATAGACAACTACAAACATTTCTGAACTACATAAATTCAATCCATTCTAATATCAATTTTACAGTAGAAATAGAAGAGAATAACAGTATTAACTTCCAGGATTTAAAATTAAACAAATTAGATCAGAGCTTAAAATTTGATATATATCGTAAACCTACTTTCACTGATTGCATTATTCCCAAAGATTCACTACACCCTAAGACACACAAACATTAATTTTTTAATTCTATGATACATAGAGCATTAAATATTCCTTTCTCTAATGAATCTTTTGTTCGTGAAATCAATACTATAAAACAAATAGCGGTAAACAATAGTTATAAAAGTAGCGTAATTGACAGTATAATAAAGAAAAAACAGTTACAAGTGGCCCTTAGTTTAGTATATCCTAAAGATAGTGCTAATTTGAAACAATTTGTCTCGTTAACTTACTTCGGTAAAATAAGCGAGCAACTTGGAAATATAATTTCAAAAAATAATAATAATGTTAGTATAGCTTACAAACCATATGTAAAAACAAGTAATTTCATTTTTAACGCAAAACCTAAAACAGATATTAATAATAAATCAGGAGTGTACAAATTATAATGTAATGATTGTAAAAGTGTATATATAGGTCAGACTGGTCGAAGTTTTATTATACGGGTAAAAGAACACATGGGGTCATATAAACTAAAGAAGACAGATTCAACATTCGCAAACCATCTTATTACAGAAAGGCATACATTTGGTCACCGTAAAATATTGCATTTGGCCGAGAAAGGTCGTAAATTAAATATTTTAGAGGCCCTAGAAATTTTTAAAAGCCGAAACAACACAATTGATATCGTTTTAAACGAACAGTTGGTTCTTATATATACACCTCTTTTCCAATGTTGTATTAATAGTTAAGTATATAGTAGTAATTTTAAATAACATCATAAACCACCCCCATATATTTTTTTGTGTCATTTTTATAAGTTCTATGTAGGCCTGTAACTTTTGCAGTTTGATAATGACATTGTATGTCGAAACCGCGGTCACGATTATATGTGAATAAAGTGGTATATATAACAAAGTTATTGTTTTATTTTATTTTATTATTTTCGTAGCTATAAATATTTGCTTGTTAGGCGGACTAAAGACAAATATTAATTTGTTTATGTCATTTATTAAGGCTTATAACTATTAGAAACAGAATAACTTGAATTAATTAGAAAGAAACTAAAATAAAAAATAAAAATAATAACAAAATTAAATAAGTGGGGCATTTAACGCCCACTGGTTCGTTGAACTCTCGCAAATGCAGTATTGTTAAGACGAATGCACGGAACCTGTTTAACATCAAATGTTGAATAGATACTATTGTTGCAGGAGTACTGTTATTGAACGGATACTATCAAGATACTCACCCCAAAATTTTAAGAAAATCTCGGCATGTGTGCAAACTATAGAGATACAAATAAAATAAATTTCAAGCAATATAATGTGTTTAATTGAGCGAATGTAATAAGTGGATTAAGGGCCGGACATATTAACATCTAAAACATCTCTACAATACCTGGACAAAAAGCGCAATGAAACAGATATGGACAAAGGAAGTAATATACAGACAATGTACTGATTGATTATGTAAATAGAATAGAATAAATTAACGAGAAAAATTTGGAAATTCTGTAGTAATTCCTTCGAGCCAGATATTGTAAAGTCTAGTCTAATTAAAGACGCACTTACGTATATATCTGTGGAATAATGACTATAAAGTATTTTAAAAATATAAATATTTGAAGCGAAGTGAATAATAAGATTACAAAAATATAACATAATAGTGAGTTTCCTATTATTATTCAAACAAATAACATTAAATTCATTTAGAAGAGCTTCATAGAAATAGAAAAATCAGGATGCTACAAGTGTTTCTTATAAAACACATTTCAACATTTTTTTATAGTGATTATAACGAGTAAATGTATATAATGTAATGTAATTAATACATAAGAATACTAAAAAGTTTTGCAACCGATTGTCATACCGAATGTCATGTTCAGTATAGATTGAGGCTCGTTTAAACCTACACTATACTTGGCGGCTCGAGCTCTCCGTCTGAGTTGCTATGGTAGTTTAAATAGCTCGCAATGTCATTTTGATTAAAAACGGAGTACCGGACAATTTTACGCTACACCTTTGCCTGTGGATTATTGGTATTATTGGAGTATTGGTTACTCTTTGGAGGAAATTGTTCCTGTACCAGAAGATTATTGGTCACATCGTACGATCATATTCAGGAGGAGTTCCAGAAAATGCTAGCATCCCATAGGCTTGTAAATTATCGCGAGATAGAAGAAGATCTAATCATTCATACACAGGCAATTAGTGCCATTCTGTACGATCGTTTTTGAGTAAGAAAGGTTTGTTCCTTTAGGTACCCCATGCTTTAACCGACGAGTAAATCTGTCATCTTGACAGATGACGAAACCTGGCTTTGCTATTATGATCTGCCCTCTAAAGCACATACCAATGTGTGGCTTTCAAGATGAAAGAACGCCCATGTCTGTACGGAAATATCAATCGGTTAAGAAAGAAATGGTGGGCGTTTTTTTTACAGTGAGAGGAGTTGTGGAACACGTGGTATTGAAAACCGATACCGCAAACTGGTACACTGGAAGCACTCAAAAGTATTTGTCCTCGTTCAAGGCCAAGCAGTTGGTTTTTCTAATACGCCGATGCTTCGGCCTATCGCTCCAACTTCTGTGCCGAGTATTTAGTAAGAACCGGGCTGAAGTTGCTTGAACATCTACCTTAACATTCCCAAATAACTTAATGTCACATACAAACTGTTAAGTTTGCTATTCATTATTGTGTAATCATACTTAATGTGTAGATTGTGCCAAGAGTGACCTATAATTTTACATTAACTAGCATTTAAGCAGAAACTAATTACACTGACAGTTTATCAACATTTTTGTGCAAACTTGTCAGGCCATAGACCAAGTTTGAACATTTCGATAGCATGCAATTGTAGTGTTGGTGCAATTTCTAGTTTCTTTCAATTATCAGATTGTGTAAATCGTAAATATTAATAGAACAGACTAGTTGCAATATAATGTTATTTCCGATGTCTCTAACGGAGTATTCATAATACTCTGGTACATTGCATTGATACATATAGGCATAATCATATTGTGCTAAACAACAATATAGTAAAGATCTAGCATAACACATATGCAAGCTACCATAGCATATTATTAATGGCCACTAGTGATCTTTAGATTGATCGTACTTATTTACATCTCTGATAGCTCTCGAAATATCTAGGTACTGTAAAAAGTTTAAGATTGTTCATGGTAACTTCTAGACACTGTAACACGCTAGGTGGTAACATTATTTATTTGTCGCCGGATAATTATTTTGTATTCGTAAATGCTTCGCAGGTTTAGGCAAAAAAGAAGTGAAATTATAGTGTATGGTTAATGAAAGAACAGACTAGAATCCTAAAGGAAAGAAAGATTGAATTATGAAGCATTCGGTATTTTAGCTCTAAAAAGGATTATATCGAAAAGAAAACATTACTTTCTTTTGTTGTTACTAAATGCACTTACTCACTTTTATTTTCATATTATCTACCTCTCCTCGTATTCAATAAATTATATTTTCTACATTTCAAGATTAGGAGAAGTTCAGTTGAAATTAACGTTAACTTCATAAATTGGCATTTAAACATTCACTAGTTATATCATCAAACGAGAAAGACGTAGGTACTAGAGGAATGTCTGTGCACGTATGTACGTATGTCTGTATTATTATGTGTAGATTTCTTTCAATTTGACATTACATGTTAATTGCGTAATTTTATGCTAACAGGTTATGACAAAATGTTATGTAATTCCCGTAAGAGAATACCGAACATAGTTTGCTAAATACCATCTTAATACCATACCTATAGAACTTATAATAAAGATGTTTAATTGAAATTGACTATTGCGACTGAAATTGTACATTAATTAAACTATAGGCTTTCGAAGATTTATAATAAAATAATATTAAATAAATAAAAATATTATAAACGAAATACAATACGATTTCAAAGTATAAGAAAATAATAATGCTCATTGTCATAATAATCTTTTTTATTTAACAGAAATATCAAATTATAGAACAACATATGAACTAGACAGCAGCGGTAATCTCACCACTACATGTTGCCCTTTACCTGCATCGATAAGGTTATCTCATAATCCTGCAGGTATTTTCATCACTAAGAGAGTTCAGATAATAAAAGGATTATATATACCTCTGTAATTTGAAAATTTCGAGTTCTTTATACTTCAATGAAGCATAATGTCTATTTAATGTTAATAGCAGTTTTCTTGCAAAGTGATTACAGTTGCACGAGTTAGTTTCTGACGTTCAACAGAAGAGTTCAGTACTTAATGTTGTATATTCTGATAATAACTTTAATTAATTAAAGGGTACATCAACAGTGTTCGTCCTATCTAGACTACGAGTAGTGGAAACACATTATGATGCATATGGTTTGGTTCTGGCAACTTACCTGCCCACAGAAACGGCCGCCAGAGGTTGCCGATCTTGGCTAGCAGATGCCGTGACATATAACATGGTGAATTCACGCCTTACGCTGATGAGAGGAAGGCAGTATGAAACACGTGCGCGTACGTTAATTGTTTCCTATTACGAATTTGCTGTGCATTGTGGCTATACAGGGATATTTAAACGTGCCTGTATAATCGCATCTGTCAGTTATATCTTTCTAAAAATTTCTAAATCTACATACAAACTTAACTTATAGTTTTGAAATAATATTTGTTGTTGGGCTAAGTGTAAATATCTAGAGGGATTTGTTGGGTAGTAAAAACGTGCAGTTGATATTAGTAAATACATTAAAATCAATTTTGCAGTACTATCTAAAAAAAAACCTCATGCTAATACTTCGCTTTTATATGTACCATCCAATTTATATCATACGTACATAAAAAAAACGCATGTAAGTTTAATCCAGTAACACACTGTGATACACATAAATTGGTTACTATAATTATAAACATTTCTGGACCAGCAAAGTATTTAGAATCTTTGAAAAGAAAACCAAAGATTTTTGATACATTTAGTTTTAAAGCAATGATAAGTTTTGTTTTAATAATAATGAATATCTTATTTAAATTTCACTCAGTACATTACAACAACCCCTCTAGTAAATGCTTCATTTCGCGCATGTGCTGTAATTAACTCCACCCATAAACACATCTAACTGTCAGTTGATATTTAAATGTCAATTAATATTTGACATTTGAAATTTGTATATTCACAACCTTGTCTTCAACAAAAGGTAATGTTTTGTTGAAATTTTGTCGAAATAATGTCGGTCCTAGAAAAAAGATAAAGGTGCAAAACTCAAGTTGTAAAGCAATTACGTTCTTGTGGAATTAACTTTTTCCACTCGTTACGTAATATACTAATTCAATCCAAAGGCTTGATGAGTATCTTTAATTATCTTACAGACAGTTCATAAGTTGACAGAAATTGAAAAATTGAAATGTATGTCAATATTTAATAGTAGAATGTATAATAATGTTAAGGAATTTATGCAAAGAAGCTAGAACATATTAAATCATTAAGTATATTATAAATATTGTATTGTTTAAAATGCAATTGAGTATAAACATTTTAAAGTTACCGTAGAGAATTCAATAGAATTAATGGTTTATTTTTCTTTTGAAAAATATAAAAATTGAAAAAATCTTTAACAACTTGGGTTGTTTACAGATATATTTTTGTCACTGTGAAAAATTAGAGAGAAAATTTGTGGAATAGTTAAGAGAAGTTTATAAATATAAATAATCAAATTCGACCATATTAAAGTCATATTCTGAACGATAAACACTGAATCACTTGATTGAAAACGAAAGTTTATTGGAAAATATTATATTTCGAAGAATATAAGGTGAATTGGAAGGGAAACACTTGAAGAGGGACTCTGAAGGTTATATCTTCATATTTGCATTTAATTATACACGTTTAAAGCATTTTTTCTGTACATTCAAGATTAATTTTCCTTTTTTTCTGAGAATTATCGACGGATTTTCAGCACTCAAAGGAATTGGACGTACAATATCAGCCTTTTCAAGATTATCTATTGAAAATTATTGCGCTGAGGGATTCTTCTTCTGATTGAATTTAATTTAATTACAAGATAATCCATAAATTGTATCCCGAAAGCAAATGAATCTAAAAATAAATTAATAAATATCATATAATTATTATTATTAGCAAAATTAAACTTAATATTTTAAAATAGAAAGCTTTCGAATATCATACAAAATTAAATAAACTAATAAAATTATAATTATATTGTAAAGAAAGTAGAAAGTTAAAAATACTCGAACACATACAAGATGTAATAACTAAAAGAAGTAAAAGTAGAATCCTTGCAATTATTTTATCCTAAATTCTTTGAACATTAATAATTAGACTGCGGAACCGGCGCTATCCCGTATCGGATCTGATTATTATAGCACCATGGTATTGATAAAAGTTGTCTGTTTGTACGTCTTTCAATGCAAACAGACGGAGTGTGAAATATATTTCGCCAGAGTCGTAATAAAGTCAAAGAAATGTATATACGGAAATTTATTTTTAGGAAAATAATTAAAACACTGAAGTTAAATGAATTTAAATTACATCAAGATATATATACACAAAATGCATTTACTTGATTAAGTGAAAAAATTAAAAATATTGAAAAAGTATAAACTTGAAATTAATTATATCACCTATAATCAAAGTGAATGCTTTGTCACACCACAGTAAACATTTTTTATTCACATTAATTATTACAATATATTCTAAACTTTGTTATGTAAAGTGCGTTCTTTTAATAGACAATATGTCTTTAAATATAGAAAAATTTTGCTCAACATCAGAGCTAGTGAGTGGCGCATAGAAATAATAATCTCTAAATTTAATATATCTACCGATTTCCGTATTTTGAATATTACTACAAAAGCCTTTCAGGGCATTAAAATCAAGGCTACTAGCGAATATTGCATCAATCTTATTATTAAGCGAAACCGACTCTGCCCCTGCGCCTGCATGACTCATTAGAGGATAGCGTATGTTCCGCAGTCTATTAATAATCCCTTGCATGACTTCTTAGTAGTATCTTTATTATATCTAAATCAATATAAAGAAATTGAATTACATTTAAGTGTGTATATAAATATTTGAGCCGTTTTGTATGTAATAACTAAGGACCGAACACTAGAGGCCTATGACTCATCGCCCACGGGTGTACTATCGAAAATTTGTATTTTTAAAGAGTTTTTAATTTTATTTATATAATTGGAAAACAAACAGGTGGTTATCTATATATTTTTATTTGTTCATTTTGTAGTTCGGGTTGAACAAAGGAGTATTAATATCAACTACCAATATTTTCTTAAGGTTCTCTTTTGTAAAATTTGTTCTCTTTGAATGAAATACATCCTTATAGATAGAAAACGTCCTTTCTACATCCGCAACTGGTTATAAGTGCATACCGGAAATATTCTTTTATTTCAGCGTATTTAGCAGTTAGATTTTGAGGCATTGTCCCCACACACAATTGCTGCAATATTCTTAAATCTGGATTTCTATTAAAAACTGCGTCTAATTTTTGCCGAAGGCCACGTTCGAAGTCACTTGGAATATTTTTCAAATTAATAATTAATTATAATTAAATAATTAATATTAATAGCCACATCTAATGTGGTTAATCCATCATTTAATTTGAGATATTAATTTTCAAAATAAGTGATTAGTTTTGGTAAATTTGCAAAGTGTTCCTAAAGAAAGCAAAACTGATTTTTTAAATTTGAATTTATATTAGTTCTTTGCATTCCGAAATAACGAGTTTCGTCATTAAAACATGTAACGAAATTTTGTAAACTTTCGAAATCCTCTGCATCAAAACTAGTAGCTTCCAACCATGTTCCCCATCTAGATATTACTGGAGAGGGAGGCAGTGACAAAGATGGAAGTTTTTCCCTGTCAAGAGCTACTCTCAATGGTGCTTTTCTGAAAACTTTTTTAAAAGCGGATACAAGTCTATCAACGTCAAGAAAGGTGTCTCTGATATATTCACAGATTCTGTGGAGAGCATGTGCTACGCAAGTAATATGCAGCATATTTGGAAATGTTTTCTTTAATAGTCGGCCTGTTTTTAACATATATGCAGCACTGTCACTGACAAATAAAAGTATTTTTTCTTGTACCTGTCGTCCGAATGAAGCATTTGGTGCATATTCTCGTAAAAGGTTTCAGCTGCTGTTTCGGCATCAACTGTATTTACAGCTTTTGTTGCTATTACATATGCGTTATATGGAATAGTTGAATGTAGTACACTAGCTACTTCGGCACTTATCCATAGGTACTGATTTGATAGATGGCTTCTAATACGTTCTAATGATTTCGTGTAGCACTTAGAAACATAACATTTGCGTAAGGTGGATTCATCAGGAACATTTCGACCGGTATATTTTTGAGAAGTAGTTTGAAGGTGAGATTGTTAAATTTATTTAGGAATAGTTGCCGCCATTAAAGTTTCACAGAGTTCTTCGTTAAAATTGTCAGATTCCAACGGGTATAATTTCTGTGTTTGCGATGCTAAATAACGTTTTACGTGCGTTTTCTTGAATTTTTTAACGATACTTTACGGACTTTGTAGTAAATTTCGGAATCTCTGGCAATGGACATATGATCAGTTTGACCCTTACTCCAACTCCCCATTGTTTCACGATGCCATTATCTACGTTGTTCCATATCATATCTGAAAAAGTAACTTAAACAATGTTCTAGATCTAAATAAACGAAAATTAAAAATGTATGCGTAAGTTATTGAAACTTGACGAAATTCACTGGGAACTTACGTTTATATGTAACTAACAGTTAAAACAATGAAAAAGAGAATCGAACTCACCGTACTTTATCTATCTTACGAAATATAAACTAATAAATAAAATAATTTTTAAAAACTCCTCACGCTTGTATTTACGCCCATGAAGAAAGGAATTTAACTGTTATATCGACGTAATTGCGTCACAATTCAACGACAAAAACAGATGTGCGGTTAACCGAATGAATAGTGCTCTTGAATACTTACGTGTTGTACTTAGCGATGTTATAGACTATTTATTTGGTCCATCGTAATTTCGGCCCGAAGCGTCCGGTCTCTATTAATAACACATGAAAGTAAATAAAAAGCATTCAAAAAATTTGTTTGTTGTTTGCGCTAGCTGTGTGTTTGTTAAGGTATTATAATATTGTTCAAGATTTCCTTTGAAATAAAAAAAATGAAAATCATTCGCTAAAAACATAAAATTTTTACTCAGTACTTCAGTACAAATAGACTTTTTACTTTTTTTACTAATTTTTTGTCTTCAAATTTGTGAGTAATGGACGTGGAGAGGGATTCTATCGCAATATGTTACAAATAAACGATGTTATCGAGAGAAATGTGTCTGATTACTAGAGCAGACCAATTTCCGTGCGCGCCATGGGCGCCGGTATGGGAGCGTAATTCGTAATATATTAGAATATGCGATAGAATAGGGACGCAACATGAGCTTGTTACTGATATAAGTATAGAAGTAGACACATTTATTCTATCAGAAATAATTAAATATACATTTGGCTTTCTGCTATTAAAGTAATATGCATAAACATACGAAAAATAAGAATAGTACATATTATAGCAACGTTGTATGTACCTATAAATAAAATGGATAATGTATGAAATCAGTGATTGTGTGCACGACAGAGGATTTAAAAAATACTTACCGTTTTAAGCGTCTTCGAAGGATTGACAAACTGGAGAAACTCGATTGTATATTTTCAACATCAGATGCGTTTCTAAGGTTATTTCTGAAAAACATGTCCGCCGTGAGGAAAAAAATATGTTTATTTTCGGAAAACGAGCGTTCTACATCTAGTGATGTTATATTCGCATAATCAAAATACTTTTTTAAGCAACTTATCGCATCTGTAGACGTGCCCTCACAAATACGTGTTAAGGTGTCAAAATCTACATTTCTGTCTAAAACACTTTCAAAATTAATTAGACCACTTTCCACTTTTTGCGTCTTCTACAGCACACAGTTGTGCGTGAACATCTTTAACGATTTGCAGTGATTTCTCTAACGACAGCGATTAATTTTCTAATTTTGTTATTGCTTCTTCTAGTCCCAAGTAATTCTCACGAATACTTTGTAAATCCATTTTAATCTGGGCATCTTCAAATCGAATGATAAAACCACGTCCTTACTTTTTTCAAAATGTTCATGATAGTAAAACCCCGCCCATAACTATGTACCCCAACGTGTCAGAATCGGTTGTAGTGGGTCAGGGGTATGGGGACACAAGTCGTGAAATTTCCGAATACGTTTTGGAGATTTCAGGAATACTGCCTTTGTACTCGATATTTAAGCATCTACCTCTGGATAACATCTACGAACCTGTTCTGCCACAAGGTATAGGAGCATGGAGTTTACAAGTAATATGTAACAAGTTAGGACAATATTTTCTAAGAGACCGGCCTACAGAACACATGGTTGCGGCACCATCGGTCATAAACATTAGTACTTGGTCTTCGGCATTACATTGTTCTAGTCGTCTGGATGCTAATAAAATTGAAGACGTTGGTTGATGTGGTTCCATATTACGCGCCATCACATTAACTACAGATTGTTTTTTGCTGTCAGTTGTTTAGTCCACACATAACTACAGTTTTTTATTTTTCAGTTCGGCTTTGATTTTATTTTCAACCTGTTTACGCACCGATGGTAAATTCCTTCGTAACGTTGTCGTGCTCGGTAATGTTTGGTTCGCGTATTTATTCCAAGATGAAATAAATGAATCATTACTAGAGCTGAGGATGTTTGCGGTATAACCATGGTTATATTATGTAACCATAGTAATTTACTATGGTTACATGATATAACCATGGTTATACCGCAAACATCCTCAGCTCTAATCATTACTTAACAAGGTAAACGGCAGTGTACACACAATCATAGTTACACATAGTTCATGTATAAACTGTTGTCGATTAATTTTGTTTTTATTGTGCTTCGAACTGCTTACGTGTTCTTTACAATGTGTTTTTGACCAACACATTAGATCCATCGTATATTAAGTCCAGGAAATCCATAATAAACTTATTCACTTCGTCTGACAAAGGTCGTTTTCTCGATTTTATTACGTATGCTTACACTTACATGCAGTCTAAGCAAGTACCAAACACATACTGAATGCTTTTTATTAGTTCTGATGTAATACAATCAATCATCTTCACATCGGCGCACATGGCGCGCACGGAAATTGGTCTGCTCTAGTGATTATTGTTTGTTTTCACAAAAATAGTGTTATCTCGACATGTAAACGAAAGAGATCATTTAAGGTAAACATGGATTTTTAAAAAGTACAGGTAAAGGCATAATTACTAATTTTTCCCATTTTAGGAGTTATAATTGATATAAGTAAATATTTAGAAAGTAATTAGGTTGGTATTATAATGTAGCTTTGTTCTTGATACTGTCATGCAAACAGTTTAAGGTATTTTGCATAATGTTAAGAATGGGTATCGATACCAGGTTCTTTCAAATCTAACTAACAGTCTCATATGTTTATCTGATGTTGGAACACCAGTAGGGCCTGGGCGAAAATCTTTAATGGATTCTCTCGCATAAATTTCTTTGTCGGTCAAAGATTGAATAACAGCAAGTAGATTATCTTTGCACAAATTTTATTTTATTATAACTGCTGTTTTCTAACTTTCTAACTATATAAGCAATCAACAGCTTAATTTCTTTGTTGTGGGATGAACTCGCTATTGAGCCGCTATTGAGCGTATTTCTATTAATATTTCTATAATGAAAATAATAAAATAAAACAATCACTTTGTTTTACCACTTTATTCACATATAATTGTGACCGCGGTTTCGACATAAAATGTCATTATCAAACTGCCTTTTATTTTATTATTTTCAAAATGAATTACCACAAAGTTACGGCTACCAGTATTAATTTCTATAATGCTTTTATGTAGGTCGAAAGAAATCTATATTTCTTGGTAAATCTTACGACCGAATCATTTTTTCTCCACGAACCTCAGATTTTTAGTTATAGTCCTTCAAACACAATCAGAAAATTTTTACTATAGGATCCTAGTGTTGTTAAGTGGTAATATAATAACCTATAGATAGTATGCGCTGGGGGTTTCCGTGCGATTTCCATGTATTTGGTCAATTAAAACAATCGTTAAAAGTGTGGGTGTTTAATTCGGACGTTTGTTTCTAGAGAATACCACTGTAAACAGTTACAAAAATTTTATCAGTAAGAAATCTATAGATTTGATGTGAATGGAGGTTTATTTTAAATTCGTTAAATAAGAATAGCTTCATAAATTCTAAACGTGTATCTATTGAACAATTCTCGTATAATTCACTTAAATATAAATACCGGAGCTTTAAAATATCTTTCTTTAGTTGTTCAAATTATATTCGTTCGTCGGAAAAGAATATTCTCCAGACAAAATTTATATTAAAATTTTATTAAATCTTAAACCAAAAAATGGTATGTGTTCTTATACCAAAAACATAAGCGAATGTACATAGATGCATTGACTATTTTAGAATTAATGTTTATTCGACAGAATCATAAATTTACAAAATCCTGTATATATAGGTAAATCAACAACTTAATGGAGTTAACGTGTTCGGGGTCACTGGTTTAAAGTCGCGCCTTCAAGGCCGCCTTGTTCACTTTCTTTCGTTTGTATTTTTATTTTATATACAAACGGCATTCAGGATAGGAATTATTCACATCGGAGTGTACCTGCGTTATTAAAAACCAACATTCCGGACTTTTATTCTCCCTTTTACATTGTTATGTCGCCGCGTTTTTGTTTATTTTAACTGTTCTTTGGTTGCGCTTGATAGTCAATAATTACTTTTTCTTTTTCCGTACGACATCAATCCGATAATTTAATATACTTAACAGATTTCTATCAGAAGATTTAAATAATGTATTTTAATGTCCAGGATCGGACTTTTAAATTTTAAATGATGTGTAAATGATAAAATTAGGCTACGCAAGTAAATTTTGAAAATAATTTCAACTAGCATATATAGGCTAAATTGAAGACCATTAGGAGATAAGCTCTTTTACATTCCGTGAAAATATTATAGCCGCACCTAAAGAAATAAAGTTATATAAAATACTCCTTTATGAAATCTAAAAATGTTTTCGTAAATGCATTTGCATTTTGTGTTGCATATAACGGGTGTTCAGAAACATTCGAAATCAAGTGGGCTCTGAACAAAAAATCGTATATCTTTACTTAAGTATAGCAAACGCCAATTAAGTTGGCGCGAGGAGGGGTAAGTTCGCGCAGGATTAAAAGTAGCGGGGAGATTTGTATTTGGTTTTACATCAAATGTCAGATAATTCTAACCTCTGAGCGTGTATCACTTTATGATCCCCTAGCAAAGACATTATGCTCCGTCAAACGTCAATTACAAATGTATTCTGACAATTACTTGAGTAGTGGGGGTGGACGTTTTTAAAAGCGGCTTCTGCGCACCCCCTCCTCGCGCCAACTTAATTGGCGCTTGCTATACATTTGCGTGCATGATAACCTATAAAATTGTATTAAGTAAATATATCAATCTATATCAGACATGACTTCATATTTTCAAGGACTACTTTGACTTCGAATGTTTCTGAACACGCGTTATAAAAAGGAGTACGAGGGACACCTTTTATATTTTTATAATCGACCACTAGATGGTGCTTTTGACATATGTAATCACTATATTATTAAAGTTTGACATTTCTTAATGAGAAATCCGCGATAGCTTAGAAGTTGAGTCAGTAGTTTGTTGACAGTGACAGTTTTAAGACAGTGACAGTTTTAAGACAGTGAGTTTGTAAAATATAGAGATTACTCGTAAAGGTTTTGGTTGGATGTTTTTTTACGATTATAAAAAGGCCTAACTCCACAAGAATGCATTATATCGCTTCGGTTAACTTTTGTAAATGAAGCACCATCAGAGAAGACAGTTTACAACTGGTTTGCAGAATTTAGTTATGCCTCAGTGAGTGATGAATCATGTAAAGGTCGACCAAAAACTGTTGTGATTCCAAAAAACATCGTTGCTGTGCGGAAAATGATAAAACACGATCCATATGTGACTTACAGTGAGGTAGAGGCATCTCTTGGCATATCGCAGACTGCAATTCATCCGATTTTACATGAACATTTAATTGTAAAAAAAAAATATGATCCAGATGGATTCCACATAACTTGACCGAAGCACAGAAGGCAGCTCGTGTCAATTGGTGTGAAGAGATTTGAAAAAAATTCGACGTAGGAACCGAAAAATCCGTATACAACATCATCACAAGTGACAAAACATGGATATGTGCGTATGAGTCGGAAACCAAGCAACAATTTACTGTATGGCTGTTCCAAAATGAACCGAACCCCACTGTAAGGAGCAGTACCAAGAAAACGATAGCTTGTTTCTTCGGCTGTACACGACACATCACAACAATTCCTTTAGAGGATCGAAAAACTGTTATCGCTGAATGGTTTGCCAAAAGTTATAGACGAAATCAGGAAGAACAACCGAAAACTTCGCATTATTCTTCATCACGACAATGCGAGTTCCTATACAGCACGTCTAAGAGTTGACTATTTGAAGGAGAAAAATGTTGTCTCCTTGTCCATATTCACCAGACTTTCGCCGAATGATTTCTATTTGTTCCCAACTGTGAAACAAAAAATGCATGAACAGCGATTTTCAACACCCCAAGAGGCAGTGGAAGCCTTTGAAAACCATGTTTCTGAGATTTCTGAGACCTTCAGAGTGGAAAAAATGTTTTTGAGAACTGTTCGTATGCATGCAAAAGTGTATATTATGGTCTATACACTTTTGCATGCATACGAACAGTTCTACAGGCGAATATTTTGAAAAACAATAAAATAGTTTGTTCCCAAAAATTTGGTTTCTTCCTAAATATTGTAAAAGCATAAAAGGTGACCATCGTATAATAGAATTGTAAATATTCTTTCACAAGTAACCTCATTTTAGCGCATATATATAGTAGCCGCACATTAATGTAATAACAAGTGATTATTATTATATTGTGTGAATCTAGAATAATTTTTAAGGTATATAAACTTCTATAAACGGATTGATCATAAATCAGCCTTGTACAAGTTAGCGAATACGCAAGAATATGCCCCTTAAAAAAAATTAACCGATCCTGAAAAGAGAAAAATTACTGTATCAAAGATACTGGTTTTAGTAAAAGAGGAATAACAGGAACAAGAACGAAATTATGATAGAAGGAAGAGCTCCGTTCGTCTCAGCGTAATTAGCGCAAGGCAAAGGGATTGATTCAAATTCCTCGTTATACGCTCACCCAATTGGATCAAGAGTGAGTGTACAAACATATATAAGGAACATACAAAACATGTTAATGCAATCTTATTTTATAAGAAGAAGAAAGTTACCGCGGAATATGGCCCTTAGCAAGCTAGACTAGAGTTCGCAGAAAAACATATAGGATGGACCAATAGAGACCTGTATTTTTTTCATTTCTTTGAAAGAAACATTCGGATGGACTATATGGTTCCACATATAACTGGTATGATTTAATAAAAGAAGAAAAAATGTCAAAACAAGGCCATGTTGGTGTCAGTTCATTAGTGGTACTGGCTGCAATAGTATTCGAAATGAAAAGTGGTTTAGTATTTTTGAAAGTAAATTTAAATAGCAATGGGTACGAAAAGTACTGCAACTTGACATAATACCTAGGAGCTTGGACATTTTCAATGTCAAAAACTATTTGAACATTACGACCACCATACGGCAAATTCTGTTAAGATTTGGTTTCAAAATTAAAATATTCAAGTCTTACAATGTAGCAGGCCATTTCAACTATGTATATATCGAGTTGTCAAAGATTATAAAGAAAAAGATGAACTTTGTCATTCTAAACAGGCCGACCTTCGATATTGGTAAATTTTCATGAAACTATTAAAAATTCTGTACTTTAAACAGTACGCATTTTCTTCTTCAGAAACGAACTTTCGAATTTGAATAAAATTATGGCAGAAATGGATACCCATGATGATATATCAAAAATGAGTCGTACACTGCCCGACATATGAAACCCGTACACTAACATATTATCAATGTAAGCCAGGCTTATCAAATTCGATATGTCTTAATTGACTTATCAAATTTGATTTGAGTTATATATATTTAAGTTATAGCATATAGGTATACACAGCTTGAGATTAAGGAGTTGATGTACGTCATCATTTTAATCTGATGTCACATTGGACAACGTTGCCATTTCTTTTCTCTTTAACATATGTGTTAACTGTGTTGCCTATATGTCAGTGAGTCCAAATTCTTATAATCAAAATTTTATAAAATTAGGTCCTTTTTGCTTAACATAGCTACCAAGAAAATAATATAAAATGATCCAAGCCATTTATTAAATACACGAACAGTATGGATGCTTGGATGCTTTATTTCTAGTCATAGGCATTTTATTTAGGTAGGCATATAATATACGAAATTATACATATCATTTACAAAAAAACAAATCAATGTCTGAGCATAATTATGAAATATATGATATAATTAATGTTCAGTATCTAAAAAAGTTATTCAATATCTGTAGCATAACATTCATCTTTGGTACTGTCCTCTTCTAAAGAAATTATTACTTCTGGAATGTCGTCACGATCGAAACCTACTTCTCTTTCCCACCACTGTTGGGTAAGCCTTTCATATTTCAGTTGTAATGATACTTAATGCTTCTTTCCACATTGCAATGCATTTTTCAGTTCCCCATCCATCCCTACCAATATGTTTGTTATAATAAATTTTTGTTATATTCCAAATATTTTCTATCGGGTGGCCGCCGCAACACTATATGACCAGATCCTCCTGCAATAGTATCAGCTTTATATGTCTTAGGTGGCTTATTTAAAGCCACCAAGTGAAACAACTCCTTTTTATAATTATCTTCTTGAAAAGGAATATTTTTTTCGTTAACTACTCTTTGATTTGTCCCTTATTCCAAGAATTATTTGGTAATTTATGTTACAAAGACGAGTATTAACTTGCATTGTTAATTAGGATTGTAGAAGGATCTTTTAAACTTGGTATACGTTTTGTTTAAAAGTTGTCAAAAGTAAACTAAACTAAATGACAGGAATGATAGGACATCACACTTTGGTAACCTATCAGTGCAACATAAGAAAACTAAATTTACTTTTTTTGCTTTTCTAAAGTATGCCATTCATTATTTCTTTTTAATGAGCGCTTATGTCCAATGTTTAAAATTATCTAAATATAAAAGGACGCATACTATTTCTGTTAAATTTTTGTAAAAAGTTGTGTATATCAATATCTCCATTTCGCATCAAATTCGCGTTGCTCTGTTGGCTATGACACGTTATATATCATCGTTAATGACGTGCATTGATTGCTTTATCACACAAAGTATATTAGAAATGTATGTAAACGCCGTTCACGATTCGAAGACGTGCACGTCATCAATAATGTCAAAACAATGTTGCGAAATCATTTGCAAAATTCCTTGGCAAAATCGATTTGTTTACATTCTAGGTTAATTTATTAAACGCCTATGTCAAACTTGCAATATTTAGGTTATAATTTATAAATAGGCGAATTTATTAATTCTCTTTCAAGGTAATCAAACAATAAAAGCAGATGAAAACTTTATACGTATTTAATAATAAATAGATTACCAAAAAGATATTTGTGTTACATTAGTATATACGAGTTGAAAGAAAATGAAAGATAAAGATACCTAGTATTATAAAACAACTTAAAAATAAGTTACTCTTTTTAGAGCAATATGTGGTAATTTCATTAGCACTCCTCTTGGATCATCCTTTTTTATAATGGAACTCAATGTTTCGCAACACTTTCCATAAAGATGTTTTACCACTCACAAAAATATTCTTTTCAACAAGTATAGTATTTAAAGATGTGAGCGTAATATGTTGTTTTATAATTATATTATAATATAGTCAATTTTTTCAAATATCTTACTATTTCTGTATATCTTTCTTTCTTTTTGACATATTTCCGTTTGGGGTTACAAATTGCCTTTTTGTATTTCCGAGGAAATTCTACTGACAGATGTCACGCTTACTCCTAAAAGTTTTGCTCCACGCTACAAAAAAAAATTGCAATATGTAATATCAAATTATAGCAAAATACTAATACGATTTTACTTCTCTCACTAATAAAGGCAGCAAAGTCCATCATTTTCGCGTTCTGCCTCACAGTTTGCAATCACGGATGCAACAAGTCGCTTATATTGGTTGCAACACCCTTTCCGCATTTCAAACCAAGAGTAAACAAATATACGTACAATATGACAGAATGACAATGTCAACACTGGACATTCGCACCAACATAAATATGCATTTGCAATGATGTTGATATACAAATATTATAGTTCGTTTATTCTCTTTGTGATGGCGAATCCGAAAATACTGTTGATGACGTGCACGTCTTTGAATCGTGAACGCGTTATACAACCTATGAAGTCCATAAGTTAAAGCACGAATATATCTGTCCCGTTTACGCAGTTATAAAACCCTGGATTTTATGCTCATAAGA
Organism: Melolontha melolontha; assembly: GCA_935421215.2. NCBI lineage: Eukaryota > Metazoa > Arthropoda > Insecta > Coleoptera > Scarabaeidae > Melolontha > Melolontha melolontha. The sequence goes on along the minus strand of OW285237.1, from coordinate 94,699,707 downwards.
GTTGTACGGGTTTTATATGTCGCGCAGTGTACAAAGTTATACAGATAGACATGAATAATTTAAAAGAAAAGGTGTGAATCGATAGAAATGTTTTCAGTGTAAGACAAGCTTTCCTTGAAGGATTGTCTACTGGATTAGAAAATCCAACTGGCAAAAGGCGCCGACAAATTATCCTTCATATAGGTTCGAATATGGGATTTCTTAGCAATTGACTGTCTATTTTTTAAGGAAGGGAAACAGCTGATTATCATGAAAGGATGTATAGTACGGTTTTCGAAGAGTGGTTTCAAAACATGTTACAAAATAATTTGAAACATACATGAGTGGGTAAAACCACACCAATTTGTATAATACAAAAGTATTTTTAATAATATAAAATATTATTCAAAATGGGGTGTGAAGAACACAATATAAGTTATATATTTGTGAGTGTATCTCCTCTCCAGAGACGCAGATACGTATTTCACCTTTCTACAGGATCGTCGGTACGCCCCTGTTGGAGAAGAGATACATTCAACCAAACATAACTACCATGCTATCAACCAGAAATTATTAAGACAGAGCGTGAAAGAATATTCAGCGCTGTCTACATAATAACTGCCGAACTAAGCAACGTGTTTCTATAGACGGTAACAACCATATCTATAAAAAAACTGTATTATCGTGTCTTCACTACTTGTTGGGCGAACCGAATGTGTATATAACAAAATAATTTGAAACATACATCAGTGGGTAAAAACCACACCAATTTGTATAATACAAAAGTATTTTTAATAATATAAAATATTATTAAAAATGGTGTGTGAAGAACACAATACAAGTTATATATTTGTGAATGTATCTCCTCTCCAGAGACGCAGATACGTATTTCACCTTTCTACAGGATCGTCGGTACGCCCCTGCTGGAGAAGAGATACATTCAACCAAACATAACTACCTTGCTATCAACCAGAAATTATTAAGACAGAGCGTGAAAGAATATTCAGCGCTGTCTACATAATAACTGCCGAACTAAGCAACGTGTTTCTATAGACGGTAACAACCATATCTATAAAAAACTGTATTATCGTGTCTTCACTACTTGTCGGGCGAACCGAATGCGTATACAACAAAATAATTTGAAACATACATGAGTGGGTAAAAACCACACCAATTTGGATAATACAAAAGTATTTTTAATAATATAAAATATTATTAAAAATGGTGTGTGAAGAACACAATACAAGTTCTGCGTCTCTGGAGAGGAGATACATTCACAAATATATAACTTGTATTGTGTTCTTCACACCCCATTTTTAATAATATTTTATATTATTAAAAATACTTTTGTATTAAAACATGTTACCTAATTTACCTGAAATTTATCTGTCATTGTTATGGACAATCGTCATTTCATTCACGAAAAATAGAAAAAATACCAATTGTTGATCGAAGAAAATGTGATATTCAAGAATCGCTTTGTTCCAAAAATATTGAATTCGATTTAGCAATACTATGGGCTGAACTATTATATTAAGTGCAATTTCATAAAAATCTGTTTAATACATATGCGGTGGATTGGAAAAAAAAATGGAATAAGTGTATCGGTCACATAATAAAAAAAAGAAATAGAAACCTGCAAATTAAATTGATTAATGGATGACCTTCAAGAACCTTTCATTATTGCTGTTGGAAATAGTGATAGTGAAAATGAATTATTAGATAGTGATTGAACTTAATTATAACTTTAGCGTTAAATTTTGTATTCCGTCGTTTACTTTGTCGTTATAATTTTACATCTATTTTATGTTTATTATTGTTCTCTTATACTTTGAATAAAGCCTTTATTTCAATCATATACCTACTTACCAAAGAAGGAATTTAAAAAAATATATTCTACCATATAATTAAATTATTATCAGGATAAAATAAAACAAATTTTTCTATTTCGGTGCTATAAAGTGCACTTTTCGACACCCGTTTGGGTTGCATAAAGTATTACTTTTTCGCACGCAAAATTTTGTTTTTAGAGGTCGGTCACAAAAAAAGAAATGGAACTAAATCATATGTAAATGTCAAATATAAATGTGTATAACAAGCATGTGTAGTAAAAGTTGTATAGGTACAAAGAATAAAAAACACTTGCTAACATTTTATTTATACTAATTAACAATATAAATTGTTAAACAGAGTTGGAAGATCTAATGCTACTATTGACATTTACTTCCCATTTTGAATAGTGCAACTGTTATAAACGTTTACTGTAACACTAGAAGATTCATGTGCATTAATGGAGATTCCAGGCAGATTCTGGGAATACACTATGTTTTGTTTGAATTCCTGTTGATTCACATTGCATCAGAAGTCGATGGATTCTGAATAATTTTAGTGGATGTATTAGGTGCACTAGACAGTATTCGAGCAACATCAACTTTTTTCATGGTGGAATTATCAATGTAACCTTCAGCCACTGCTGAAGATTTCCATCCTCCATGGCGCTTAATTGTTATTAAGTCACCTCCACTTTTAGCCAAGTGTGTCACACTTGAACGCCTAAAGCAATGTCCAGTGAAGAGCTCAGGATTAGGCAAATTTAAGTAAGTAGCAATAACTTTTGGTACTTTTCCTATAGTATTAATGCCAATTGGCTTATTCACGCAAGAACAATTTCTATATTGCACGAAGAAGCGTTTATGTGTAACATGAGTGGGACGAAGTGAATAATATTTTTTAACCAAATCAATCCATAATTTTTCTGTTATAATAAATTGTCTTGGAATATAAGTTTTAGTTTTTGGCACTCTAACCATTATGACATCATTTTTAAACTGTATATCATCTAAAATCATGTTCATGATTTCTTCACGACGACAAGCTTCATTATAACCCATTATAAGGATAACCTATCAATATTAATATGATTATTATAACAAAATAATGTAGAACATTAATAAAATACTATTACAAGGATGTTTGTATTACTTACTTTCATTGCTAAATATGTTTTATCATCGGCTTTTATTAAAGAACAGTTAATATGATCTATTTCTAAAATCTTGGATTTCTTAGGCTCGTAGCCTTCAGATAATCTTGTTAAATATGCAAGAAGCCTAGAAAATTTTGAGATATCTATATTTTTATAAATATTTAAACAACATTGTAACATCGAATATGTGGACCATAAGGTCGATGCCTTTTTTATCTTGCTTTCCTTATCAAAATAAGCAATAATTACATTTTCAGTAATATTCGCGATATTATTTTCTTTACACCAAGTTAAAAAGCGCTCGTATTGCTTTTGATAAATATGTCGAGACTTTGTTGGCAAAAGATTTTGTAAATTATCTTCTGCTATTTTGCGAATATCTGGGGGCGTGCAATTATTTGCTTCGTCCATTTCGTTAATAATTTATTGCATAAATCAATCTAAATTTTAAACTTAAAATGACATATAACACCGCCGATTTTCAAATATTTAAAATGCTCTAGTTAAATATCAATGCTACCAACTTCAAAAAAAGAAAATTTCTACAATTTTCGTATAAAACATGCCTCTTATTTTAAGTCTTTTTGAACTTTTAATGTCCGAAATAGAAAAAATAGTATAAAATACACGTTTCATAAGACATTTTAGTGCACTTGTTCTTTAGAAAACTCGCCTTGCGGCTCGTTTTCTAAACTTGAACGCGTGCACTAAAATCATGTCTTATGCAACTTGTACTTTAATATACTATTTTAATGAATTTCACTGTTTAATTAACACTGTAACGATCGTTTCGCTCCAACCTGAGCGAAAAATAACTATACTCATTTCCATTTGCTTTTCTGAATAGATTTCGATAAACTGATTAGTTAACTGCCTGAAGTATAGTTAATTACTATTCACTAGTCGCCTCCAATATAGACCATTTCTATAAATGTATTTTGTTCGCCAATAAAAACCATTTTTTAATGGTTTTATTTATTTGCTTGTTTGACATTTACTTTGTAAAACTTTCCACAAATTTTAAATTAAAAATCAGACATGTCAGCATGAAGTTGCAGAATTATTGCCACCTTAAGAAAAATAGTATATTATAGACCAGGCAGAGAATAGTATATAAAAACACAAGTTTCATAAGGCACCATTTTGTGGTACGAGTTCCTTAAAGAACGACTACGACAAAAGGACTTATGAAACGAGTTTTTATACCATTTTGCATTTTTTACATTAATAAATTGATTTTATTTAATTTGAAAGTTTAGAATTTTTGTTTTTATATAAAGTATGCCGTTGGTCACATTGATACTTGACATTTTCAAATTTAAATACTTCGTGAGCAAAAAAACGGGACACTGTTTCTGCGTGGGTTTAAATTGTGACTACTTAAGTGGCTATCTTTACTCATAATAGTATGTCTGGAATTGTCAAAAATGTGTGTCTTATTGACATTTATTAAACATTTTTTAAATAAATGTAAATAAAAATTACTAAAAACGATAGAGAAAGATTATTTATTAAATTAAAATAATTATTACATTAAAATAATTAGTATTACATCATTCCACCGTTATTATTAACTGCATTTTGTAGACATTGAAGTGACAATATTTTGTACATTTATAGAAATTTGATGCCAAGCATTTTGAGCAATCTCACAAAATTCTTCCTGGGTAGCAGCTCTACCTCATTAATCCCCATACATTTTCAATGGGATTTCGATAAGGACTGTAGGGCTGGAAATCTCAAGAGTAAATTTTATTCTCTTGTAACCATTGTGTTATACTTAAGATGAGACATGAAATTGTGTTGTTCTTTCTTATAGCTTCCTTTAATGTTTCAAAACGGTTGTGCCTAACCTCAGTAACTAATGTTTCGTCTTCTTGCGTATTCGAAATTTTGTTACGTCCGGAAATTACTTTCCGATTTAAATTATCCTCTTCCCTCCATTTTTTTATATATTCTTGCAGCTGAACTTTTACCAATATTAAATTGAACCAATACATTTAAATTTTGAATTAGCAACTATGATATATAATTTGACGTAGAGTTTGAAAATTAATCAAATATCGTCAAAATTACAACGCTAAAAAATAAAGGAAATTGACATAACGATTTTGACACTGTCCCGATTTTTTTGCTCATGTATTGCTATTCGCGAAATATTATTTATTAATTTTCGTTAACATTACTTGTTGATATTCTATTTAAAAATATTAATGTGAGTGAGATAGAAACTAATATATGTTGTTGTCAATTGTATGCAATATAGGTTGTTTGTGAAACATTTTTCTTTTCTACGTATATTATTTCTGTCAAATGTATTTAAATTCTTAAAATCAAATGACAGCAATTTATTTCTGTGTTCGAACAACGCCAACATTGAAAAATGAAAAAACGTTTATCGAAATGAAGCTCATTTCGATATTGTTTTGGGTGTCATAATAATAATAATGAGTTCATTACGAATGCAAAATAGAAAAAGCTCTTGTTATAGCCGAGCATACAGTTCACTGCCGAGGCGGTAGCCGGGGTAGTAGAAGGTGTGCGAGGCGATTAATATGCTTTCTCTGCCGTGTATTATATACAATATATACAATATATACAATTTTTTTTGAAACGTTTAATTAGAATATTTATTTGAGATTTTGTAAATCATTTTTAGTTTAGGCTGAAATGACAGATTATACATTGGATTCTCTTTATTAATGATAATGTTGGCGTTTGGCGTTTTGGGTTAGTTGCGTAAACGTCCGGCAAAATTAATTTACGATACATACCAGGGAGAATACATAGAGGGAGACACTCTTCTCATGTTATTTAGATGTATTTTTTTCAGCTCCGCTGCACAATAATAACGACAAAACTGCCACCGGATAAAAATTAACTCCTTCAATATAAGGTTGTGAATAGTATAATATCGAAATTGTTATACCATTGAAAAAATCATTGAAAGTCACCCGTTAGATAGAATACCATTGGGAAACAAGAACATAAACCTGAAAACTGAAACCTTTTGTTTCATTAACAGTAAATTACGATTTACGTAATTAAAAGCCCTAACTACATAAAGATAAATATATTTCTTCGACCAAGTTTGCGTTGATATAATAAAAAACTAATTAAGTTTGAGTAGTGGCGCTTTAGGAGTTGCTGAAGGGTCTGTAGATGTAATTATTTGAGCGAGTTTTTAAAAATTAAGCGTTAGTCTAATAAGTAAAAAAAAAACAATTAAAACAACAATAAACTAGCAAGCAATATTTAATGAAATTAATAGCTCAGATTAACAGATATCATAATAGATTATTGGAAATAGTAATAATACGTTATTTAGTAGCATGCAAATGACAAAATAGTTTTTTCATAAAGAATTTGTTATTAAATACTAGCACCCGATAAATCAAATACCTTACATATACATATAAAGAAAAAAGTGTTCATTTTATTCTTGATTTCAACTAAACGACTTGTATGTCGTATAGAAATTGCACGATACGATGTACCCATTTTAATAAATTAAATATTTCTTGATTAAAATTATTAGAGAATTGCATAGCAGAATGCTATTGGCACGAGAACAACACAAGCCTGACGGCTCTCATCGACATCTCCAATCAACCAAATAAAATGCTTGATTATTTGGACAATTTTACATCGTATAAAAAACAACGGTGCAGATGTAAAATCACACAGGAAAGTGAAGGGAGCCAACATATACGTATGCTAATAATAGAAAGTAATATTCGAGAATTATCATTTAAATTTATAGGGTTTAGCACCTTTCCAATATATATATATATATATATATATATATATATATATTCTACAAATATATATGTACCTATAATTAAATTATACGTATGTCATTAAATATATAGAGATGTCGAATTATTATGATAACATTGTTTAAGATTTTAAAATTATAATACAGAAAAATTAAATAGTAGTATTGAATAGAGCATTGTTCCTCAATAATGAAAAATCATTTTATGAGAAAAAATCATTTATTATAAACATTTTACTTACAACAAGTACATATATAAAGAAAAGAAATTAATGTGATGGTTGCATTTGTTTTTCATTTAAAAGTTTCTCCATATGTCGATTTACGTTAGGAATACACAGAAGCAAATTGTTTTCGAGTAATAAGAGACGATTCCTGTATTTAGTTTTTAGAGCAAACCATAGACGAAAAACTCTTTTCACATAGATAAGACGTGGCGGCGAAAGGGATTAATATTTTCAATGCTTCTGTGACTAAATTGCGATATTCATTTCGACGAGCAAGCCAAAACGTGTTTAAATTTTCAGATGTAAATTACAGTTGTAGCGTTTTGTCGGCAGACTTTTGATGAGCTGGTCGTGAATCCCAATTAGTAACTTAGCAGTAGCAACAACGTTTTCAGTAGCTTCATAAGAAACATCAAAAATACATTGACCCGGTATTGTTTGGCAAAACAACATATTTTTTTGATTAATTTGTTCCTATCATATTCACACCTCACAAAACCTAAGAACTGACACATGCTTGCTACATCTGATGATTCATTAATTTATTACTAAAAAATCCACTTGAACTCACTTGCTGAATTATCTGATCACGAACATCGGCAGCCATGTCATCGATTCGCCTTGATATTATGTCGTTAGAAAGCTGAATTTTTTTGCTTCTTCTACGTTTATTAAAACACTGATCATGTCAATTGCGGCAGGCAATATGAGGTTTTCGGCAATTGTATGGGGTTTGAACATCTTAGCTACTCTTAATTCAACGAGATAAGATGCTTCAAGTACACAGTATGGCTTGACTTGCAAATAAAAGTTTGTTAATTTTTCAAGGTATGTAATTCTCTTTCGAAAAATTCAAAGAGTTTCTTTTTATGACTCAGATGTTTAGTTTCTAAGAGTCGAACTAATTTTGGTGGCTTCATGCTTTCATCGGAGAGAACTTGAAAGCAAACAACGCACTGTGGCTTTCCATCCAATGAGGTAAAACCATAATTTAAATAACTGTTATTGTACAACCTTGCCTTTTTGCCAATCGATTCACTTTTCGATTCGTTTTTTCACAAATTGAGACATTTCGAATAAGAAATTAAAAAAAAACAATTCAGTTTCACGGTTGACCACGCACTAAAATTAAAGCACTGGAACATTTTAAAATATGCAGCTCGTGAGAACAACAATTGAGCAGTAGCCAGCACAATCTCGAAGGTGCTCGAAAGCATCGTGTTGCTTTCGGAATGTCAGACCACGGCATGAGGAAAGTTATTCATTTCGATCAGCAGTTTCATCCCTAACAAAATAATGTTGGTTTTAGAATTGACTATAGTAGATCACGTGAACCGCAGACAATTGTGTGAGCAAATGTTTGCACATCATTCTTCCCGCAGCAACTTTTTCCAGTATCGACGAGGCACATTTTAGTCAACTGGTTAAATAAGCAAAATTTACATTATTGGGTTGAAAATAACCCTTAAATGATTCATGAAAGACTACACTCCCTTAAACTAAGGGTTTGTTCTGCCGTATAACAATTTTATATGATAGGCCTGTACTTTCCTGAGGTGAAAGGCGTAACTGTGGCCATGAATTTCGAACGTTTTGTCTTAATGCTGCATCCCAGAATGGAAGATATTGTTGAGGAATAGGAAATGAAATGACAGATCTCAGTCAATTTCTCTACACATTTAAATTAGTCAGACATTGTGAATCGGTAGTTATAAGATAATTGTGTTAATATTAATGATTTTTAATAAAAAGGAACAGTATGTATGCGTAAAATTATCAAACTAATCCAAAAGTCAATGCACGCAAATAAAATGTTGTGAAACTATTTCTGTTATCTGCTAGTTGCGGCGTATCATTAAATTACCAACAAAAATGATAATCTCTCATCGTCAAATAAATTCAAAATATGTAGAGGCCAGTTGGTCTCTAAATATTTTTTGATTCCCTCCATCCCCGTGGTTTCCACTGAGGAACGTGCCCCTAAGGGGCACGCCATTATACACTGTCAGTATCTTCACGAGTGTGTACATAAACCAGGTAACCCGGTATGTGTGTGCATTATTTAATGGAGCAGATATGAAACCTTTGCCTATGTTATAGTATGCCTTCACAATGACGCTCTGAACTGTCTTATGTTTGTCTGGTTCCATTTGTGGCTAGACAGTCGGCACATATCACCGCAATTTCTCCAAAGCGAAGGCATCCCTGAAGGTTAGTTTTTCTTGTTTTCGCCCTCTTACTTTCCTGGAGACTCCGGGTGTACTGCTCTCAGACTTCTGTCTTTTTTATACTTTCGTCCTCGTTTGCTTTGTACACTGTCGGCTTGTGAGGCTTGAGTGTCTTCCCTGGATTCATTTATTAGTATTTGTACACATGTTAGTTACTTTAAGATTCCTTAGACATCAAGTCTACTTTATCGGCGTTACTGGACGGCGTTCTTGGCACTGCTATCTTCTTTGCCGACATTTTATCTAACTGATGAACTAAACCTCAGTTACAATTCACTTTCAGTACAGTAAGTGCAGTAACATCAGCAGCAGTAGCAGTCCTGAGGATGTTCCTTCAAAAAGTGGATGAAATGCTAACAAAAAGAAGTACCAGTGCCACGCACATAGTTTTATATCGGAATCAGAAAAGAAATCATTATTACCAGATATCAGATTTTATCAAACAATTATTAAAACATTTCTTTATCCTACTTTTGATCAATATTAAAAGAAATCTCTTTCTTTTAAACAGTGAGAAGAGTTCAAAATTACGTTCTAAGGAGATGCAGCTCAAAATATTCCAGTGATGATAGTGCATAAAAGTCATGATTTAAGTTAAAACTGGTCTATTGGAGGAAGAGCAGGTATATATGTATGCAAACAGCTTCTTAGGTTAGTTCAACATGAATTCGTTCGAATCACTATTTCAGTTGCTTTTTTTTTAAAGAAAATGTAAGAGTCGGTAGCAAATATTAGAACGAACAAGCAACAGACTAGTCGAGATTCCAGCCGAGAGCTTTATGACACAGATTTTCAACTTTGAGTTTGCATGTGGAATATTTCTATCGTTTGAAGGGCTTATGTAATATAACGTTTCAACAATTAAGCTAATCTCGCCATCGGCTATGTTGAGTTGAAAAGTGATGGCACACTGCAGGTCAAAGTGTACGGAAAATAAATTTACACAAGACGATACTTGCACTTTGACTACAGTCATTATAATAATGTGAAGGGAAGAATGTCTATACATAGTTAGATATATAGTTAGATATATGTGATGAGAAGAAAAGGATGCGGAGAAAAAATGAATGTACGAATAAGACGCAAAGGCAAGGAAAAATAGGACAGTAAAATGAGATCTGGAATCATAACAAGATATGTACCACGTTTTTGAGAGGCCTATTAGAAAAAAAAAGAATAGGCAACAAATACAAGATCCAGATAAAGACAGCAATGAAGACGTTGAACACTAATAGGTCAATCCTAATAAAGACAGAATCCAACAACGAAAAACAGATAATAGAGGACTAAGTACCATATGAATATAGACGAACATATGTTGGAACATAAGCATACTAGAAACTGGTTCTATTTGACAGAAACAGACAAATCACGACTTAAGCAATATGTCTGGAATAAAAATCATAGGATTACCTGAAACCATAAGACGCTCATTGCAATGGAAGACCACCACATCAAAAAATAAGTTTAAGAAAACAGCGTATATGACTATAACAACAAATACCATAAGCATACCAAGCTTGGAGATTTAAGATGTTTGGTTACCAATAATTAGTGACAATGTTAGCAGAGGATCGGCAAGAACACTACACAGAGTTACAGAATAGTCAAGAGTATTCCGCCAAGCAAGAACAACGTAGAAAATAGAGGCGTTATTGCGTATTGTGTATTGCATATATACATGCAGTTTGAAACGAGGTATGAAATCATTTCTGTCTCCATTAATAGCTTAATTGTCAAGTGTATTGGATTATTAATATTCGACATTTCAAGAGCAGACTCAAACATTACATAATACACTGCGCAAAAAAAAGGACAGACATATACAATTGCTAAGTAAATCAATCAAGAAATGAGTTTGACTGACTCTGGGATGCCTTGTTAACGGCAATAGACGAACTACTCAAATGTAGGATTATATCGCTTCTTCAAATGATGGAAACGGCCAAATAGCAACTTAAATAGTAGTACATTGTCAACAATTTCACGGCCAGAACCATAATCCCAAGTGCCGGATTTATATATTTTATTATTTATAATCGTACATATTGGAATTAAATAATAAATTTCTCAGCTTTGAAATGGAGTATACGTAATGTTGAGGGAATTCAAGAAAGGGAAAAATGCTCCGGAGACATCTAAAAAATATACAACGTTTATGGTGGAAAAGTCATAACTGAAAGGCAATTAATTTGTCAAGTTTCATTCTGGTAAAACGTCGTGGGACAATGAACTCCAACTAGGACGTTGATTAAACTTTATTAATTGAGTTATAAAATCATCGGTGGAATGAAATCCATGACAAAGTAAGTACAAAGTAAGAATTATCGAAGCAGTTAAGCACTTCACATATGATCTTGTGCCCATGTGCCTATACGAGAGTGGTTCGAAAACTACGTGGCCTAACAAAGAAAACATTTTTTTGACAAAAAAACATTTTATTTTTCAATATAGTCTCCTGCTTTTTCAACACACTTATTCCAAAGATATTCCATATTAGTAATGACTTCATTGTAGGTCGATGAATCCAAGTCCTCGAAATAGCTATTTACAGCAGCGATTACCTAGGAATTATAGGAAAATCTTACTCTCCCTTCGTATATAAGGGTTGGCCCATACAGTTTCCCTTAGGTAGTCCGGTATTATAGCAATTTCTTTATCTGGCTCTTTAGGTCATTTTCCCTATCGTGAGCACTAGAAAAGTCTATGCCGAGGTGTTTAATTGGCATAACTTGCTCTACCGGTTTGTTCTCTATTACCAGCTTGCATTTAAATGGTTCCTTTGCGATGGTCGTGCTTTTCATTTTTTCGATGTCCAAATTGAGTTGCTGGCTCATTTGGTGAAATATAAATAGCTGTCTCTGCAGATCTCTGCGTTCTCATTTTCCGCAAGTATCACTACATCGTCGGCATAACCACTAATTATTCATTCTGTATCCCAAGTTTAAAGATGTTACTTCTGCTATTATATTATCCATTATGAGGTTGAAGAGAAACGGGCTGAGACTATCCTTTGTCTAATTCCTCCTGGTGTTGGTATGATAGCTATAGTTTTCCTTCCATCTTCGATCTATGTTCTGAGCCGTTACTATGTTAGCAGGGACCTGTTTTCTTTTAGAATTCCGATGACACCTGTTAGGCGGACTCTGTCGAAGACTTTAGTAAGGTTAACAACTTCTTTTCTTTAATTCGTTTGATAATGAATATGGCGTCAGCTGTCGAACGACTTTTTTCGAACCCTAGTTGTTCCTATCTGTTCGCTACTTGCTCCTCTAATTTGTTCTTGAGCAGACTTGTAAACAGCTTCATTGTTGAACACAGTAGTGTTATTCCTTTGGAATTTTCTGGGTGTTTTCTTTCCCCCTGCTTGCGAATGGAAATTGTTACGCCGTTATGCCAGTCCTTTGGTGTTTCCACTGCAGTACTAATTTTTCATGCCATAAATATTAAGCATAAGCATATTCAAGCATGTTCAAAACTAACGCACTACTCAATTTTTTGTTATGTTTTCCATAATTTTCGTACTTTCTAAAAATTTTTGATTTTATCTGAACATAATCTAGTAGCTTTATCTCACTGCAAGGTAATTTTAACATTTCTGGCGAAAGTTAATGTGAAGTTTTATTAAACAGATTTTCTTGTGTCGTTGAAGTTACCGTTCAAGCATAATTTTAGTTTTAATTTCGACTTTGTTAATTTTTTTACGTATATAAAATTTAAGTTAATAAAGTTTAAATTCAAAATCTAGAACCAACCAATGATGAATTTGTAAGAGTTTCAACTTTGATAGAAGATGGACATACAATGCGTTATGTAACTAATTTGCTACTTTATTAATAATTCGATAGTCAGTCGAATGGTTAGAAGATCTAGAGAAACCGGATGGCACTCGAGAAGACATGGTCAAGGTAGAAAACGATTCATAAGTGCGAGAGACGATTGTTTATTGCAACTGCAAGCTTACAGAAATAGGAGAATAACAAGCGCAAAACTCAGTAACCCGCTTGAAGCGGTCAGAAATGTCAAGTTGTTGCTTTAACTGTAAGGAAAACGTTGAAAAAAGTAAAATTGAATAGTAGCAGACATGCAGTTGGACCATTACTTGCCGCAGCGCACAGAGTAAAACGTTTGAGATTTGCAAAGGATCATTAAGATTGGACAGTTGAAGATTGGAAGCGAGTTTTGATTTCAGCCTAGATTAGAGTGAATTTAAAATCACTAGATGGTCGCGAAAGACTATGACGAAGAACTGGAGAAGGATGTTACGACTGCACAATCTCTCAAAGGGAGTCCTTTGATGGTGGATCAAGAATGTTCCGGGGAGGTTTTTGCTTTGACGCCTGCAGAGTTTATCCCTATTCGCCAAAGGTCAATAAATACTGAAACTTCCTCGAGAACATTATTCAGGATCATGTAATATTTTTGCACCATTTATAAAGAACAATTTCATTTTCAGGCAGGATAATGCAAGACCATTATCGTTAGACAAGTTTTGGATTACTTACAAGTGGTCAATATTCAAGTCATTGACTGGCCACCTAGAAGTCCAGATTTATATCCAAGCATATATGGGATACTCTAAAAAATCAGTAAGGCGACATCAACCAGTTCCTATTAATCTCCAGGAATTGGAACAAACCGTTCTTTTTGAGTTGGATAATATTCCACAAGAAGTAATACGAAATTTGATAGCGAGCTTACCACGGCGAATATAAGCATCATACAATAATCACAGCTAGGGAATGTGCCACGCGTATAAATTTTATTCTTTCGTTCCACTTTTTTGTTTTTAGAATTTTTAAAGATTTCCAAAAATAACGTTTTGTTTCTGAATTTGTAATTGAGTGTAATTTGTAACTTTTTTCATATGTTTCCATTAAAAAAATGTATAATTCTCTCCAGTTTAATTGTTTTTTGATTATGTTAAAAATTAATTCACCAATCAAACTATTTTGTAAAAATTATATGGAATTATTTGAGTGGTGCGTTAATTTTGAACATGAGTTTACATAAAATCCAATAAACTTCACTCTCATGTGTTTAGAGATTATTTAAAAAGAGTAAGAAGAAAAAACAATTAATTTATAATTACGTACTTCTTTCTAATAGCAAGACAAAGTAACGGTGAAACAACAATATAGGTTATTAGGAAAACCCATTCTTAATATCACGATAATCATCCTTTTATTCAAATTAGAAAGAAACCTGACATTCAAGTATTTCTACGCTAATACGTGCACATTTACACAATTATACGCTTACAAACAGTTAGGTGTGTGCGTATATTCCTATGAAATCTTTCATAACACATTCTACTTAGTAACAATATATATACAAAAAAGAAACAAAATCATGCATATTTGACATTTTGTCGATGATAAGTAAGTGGTTTTACCAGTAAGTAAAGGTTTGGACATATACCATTCCGCCAAGGAATACATACACATTTTATAGAGCGTATACCTTATAGATACGTATTTTACGATTAGCCTTGGGCAAGGTTGGTAAAGGTACAAGCGTATTATACTCGCTGTGGCTCCAAGGTGTATCCGCCTACTGTGCTGATTTGTTGACATCGAGTCATACAAGAACGTACAGTTGCCTAAAATTCATCATCAGTATGTAATTAATAGATTAAAATGACTATAAAAAAGTAATTAATATCGTAATTAATGGATTTTCCTAGCAATAAATACGAAAGTACCTTTTAATTAACTAGGAAATAACATAAAATTTCGTTTCGGGTTGGTAATATTGAAAGAACATTCTCGATTTATTTTATTTATTTATTTATTTATTTATTTATTTATTTACTCAAAAGAATTATAATTCCATTAATAGGATAACATTAAAATAAAATTATACAACAAGTACTATACTAGTAACAAAAAATTTAAGTATTATTATAAATACTAACACCTAAATAATATGTGAGCCCTAAAAAGTTTTTTAAGTAGACTATGAACGAGAAAGATAACTATAGCAGTCATGTCGGAGTATAATTCATATCCAGTTTGTGAACTGTCATCTGTCACTGAATGATTAAATTGACAATCTGCGAATATCTTCGACTATATCATTCTATAATTATGAACCAATGAAAATGTAGGACTTTCCGTAGTTGTCATGTATTAAAGCGGTTATAGACGTATTATGACGCAAATCGAATATACGAACCTTTGTACAATATAATCTAAATACGAACTCTTGTATATTCTCTGCCAAAACTACGATTAAATTACTATTTACTATGATTTCGACTTCAATAATTTGACAGTACTGAATTGTCAGATTTGTTAGTTATCATCATGGCTCGTATCCTGCTACTTTTTTTCTTTTTCTTTTTCATGTTATAGTCTACTTGTATACAACTCGACACTTGATAATTATCGAAACTCGACATATTGTCTAAAAAAACATCACTTGGTGTTTGGTCTCGTGGTGTTTCAGGCAATATGTCTCGTATAATCGAGTATTTTCAAGTGTCTTGTATAATATATAATTATTCTTACAAATTTATCATTAAACAGTGGGCTATGTATTTAATGAGCAGTCAAGGAGATATATGGTTGAGATTTATTTAAGAAATGGCAGAAAAATCGATGGTGAATGTACTTATTCTCTGAGGAACACCTACGAAGATTTTTAAACAAATTTGTAAATGAAGCTGTCCCATATGACCATTTCTGTTTTTCCATTTGTAGTTTTGTGAATTTATTCAGAGAAACAGGAAGTGTGAATCGTAAAATGGGAAGTGGTAGATCAATGGTCAGAAATGAAATTACTATTGAAGCGGCAAGGCAAGTAGTCGAAGAACGTCCACAAATTTCTGTACGACATTTACAGGAAGAATTAAATCTTTCTTACAGTACCTGTCAACGTATCCTTAAAAGTGGTCTACATATTTATCTTTACCGTATACAAGTAACACATGAGATAGGTACTTTCTGTTGATAGGCCACGAAGACAAGAATTTTACCAACGATTTATTAAACAATTCAAAAACAACGATGAAGCATTGTTTGAGTTTGAAAGTTATGTTTACAGACGAATCGTGGTTCTATCTCTCTGGGAATGTAAACCCTCAAAATATGAGAATGTGGAGTATAGATAATCCACAGCTTTTTATAGACTCCATTACATTCGCAAAAAATTGGGGTTCAGCAGCTATTAACCAAAGAAGGATTATTGGACCTATATTTTTTTAATCTACGTTAAAAATAGTTTTTAAAAACATTTGATTAGATTTCTAAACTATGTTGGCACAATAATGTAATTTTTTTAAACTTTTTAGGAACAATAAATGCTGAACGGTACCAGTTAGAAATTTTAGGTCCATTTGTTAATATACTCCGTTCACTGTAAGTTCCGATTTTTTAAACGTCGCTTCCTCTCCACATTGTTGCCGGTTAACTGAAAATTATAGAATAGGTTATGGCTGATGTTACATAAGTGATATATGGGTTATGTTTTCGTATTGATCCATGCTGATCGCGTAGTAACGAATTAAAGAGCTATTAATGGAATTTAGAAGTTATTCAAGTAATTTATAACCACGTACATAATATATCAAATACGAAATAGTTAATATTGCTATCCATATCTTTCTGCACACGAAACAATTTATAATCAATGGTACACGAAATAAATTTAATAGGAGAGAGATCGTATTACTTGGCTTGAATGGTTTACTGCATATAATTAAAGTGGAGAAGAAACAGCACAAATATTATAGGAGCCAGCAAAAAATAATGTATGAACATAATACAATAAATTAATTAAAAAAGTTTATAAAGGAATTATTTATTTGAATATTGAACTACAGAGTATCTATTTACAAAAAATAGAAAATATTTTGTAATATCAATGCACTAATTCTATTGCAAACATATGAAACTCATTACATATACATATATTACACAAATGCAGTAAAGAAACCACTTGTTTTAAGATTTATTGATACAAGTTACACACAGCATTATTAGAGACGGGATTGAAAAGTTATTCTTGATGTCTTTACTTAAAATTAATCGGAATGATCATTATCACTTGTATGAAAATAAATAATAAATTCTGTCATTTCATTTTTATCGATTAGAACCTCCATTTTCCACCAGATAATGTCTTCAGCATGGTTGGTACAATGATTCTAAATTTCTGGTGTTATATGTTCCAGTGCATCCTGTCATAGTCTCAAAACATTCTCTGCCCTATATCCCTATATATCTCTATATTATCCTATTATTTTTTCGCTATTCCCCTTGTATTTTCAATTGTATTGAATGTACAATAATATAGGAGTAATCTAAGTACGTTGTGTCCATACTTTTCAGCCAACTTATCTGCCATATACACTTTTCTTGGCTTATGCCTTAAATTAAATAATTAAGTAGTGCTAATTATAGAAGTAAAAAAAAACTAACTGCTTAACAAGTTACAGGAGTTGTGGTTTCAAAGAGTTGTCATCATATTGTATTTTATTTTCATTTCACCAACCCTGGATGATCTCAATCTTTTTCCACATAGAAGTTGGGATACTTTTTTCAGTAACACTATGGTAAAGTGCATTGCCCATGATGATCAGAGATGGCTGGTTTCGATTTTTAAGTAACAGTTCTTCAAACTATAGCAGAAAGTTTCTTGACTTCATTTCTCCATGATAGTCTAGATCATTCCCTTTAGATAGAAATGTAAGCGTTGCTTCAGGTATAAATCCTTTTCGATTACCAGTTTGAACAATAATATATCTAGAAAGGATAATGTATTAACTGCTATACATTTATAATACTAATCATTCGCTAACCTTCACCCATCAACTTTAATCCTTTGATACTTTGAACATTCTGATCTCTCCACGGTCTACTTATAGCGCCATTTTGGAAAATCCATGTTTCATCTACAAAATAGGCTCCCACAAATAATTCATGTTTTTATTTATAATGTAACACACTAGAAAATCTACTCGACCAAAGATAATATGAGATTGTTCCATTAGTGCTCTGCGAGAATCATCTTCTTCCAACGAAAACCAATGTTACGTAAAATTACCTTTTACGAGGACCTAAGGTGGTTTTGCCGTGCGAGAAATTTACGTAATGGATCTCAGTTGTTTCAGTAAGTTTGTTCCTTCTGTAACGGTATTTTCCTGGACGTCTCATCTCCAGGGTATCAGTTTCCCTCAAACTCGCCAGATCTTACACCTCCTGATGCCTTTTTGTGGAGAATCCTCAAACAGAGGATCTACCAGGATCCAGTACCCCAGGATATTGAGGAATTGAAAACCAAAATTCGGCAAGTGTTGACTGAAGTACCACTTTCTGCTACCAGGATAATGTTCAGAAACTTGCATGACAGATACGAAAATTAGCTTCGAATACAAGGAGAACATCTCATACATATCAATAATTAAAATTTCTTTATGATACCAAATTATGTAACACTAGAAATATATGTTTAAGTTTCGTTATACTTTATTCTGCCATATTGTAGTTTATCGCTAAGCCTAATCTAAATTTAAAAATTATGCATATGCAAAAGTGAATTACTTCACAGAAAAGAAAAAGAATCACAGCTATTACGATTAACTAGCGATGCTAAGAAAGAAAAGGAAAATGAGATTAGAATTATGTAAATTTAATTACCTGAAACAAATAAAAATTAGTAATCAGAATTTTAGTAGGAAAAAGTTATAATTAAATATTTAACCAATAGAACAGAAATTATTAAATTAATATATTCCTAATTATATAATCGGTAACTGAAAATTATGAAAGCAAAAATTAATGACTCCAATTAATGATTTTATATAAGAAAATTTGCCCATTCGACCGTTACATAAAGAGTAAACTTTATACTACTCAAAGTGGCCGTCTCAAATGTCTTTCTTCGTGTTACATAGTTTTGTAATTAAAAAGAGTTCCAGATTAATGAATTTCGATATTTTTCGGAACACGCGAAATATACAGATTATACTTATCTGATACTACCTTTTAGCTGCACATGTGGCTTCTGCTTCAAGCCTACTGACTCGAACATGTGATAAAGATGTTGGAAGTTTAATCTACTTACATCAGCGTGACCTTGCTATGTTTTACTCCCTAATTAAATAGGGATATTCTCGACCCTATAGAAAAAGACACCACGAGTCTTAGCGATAAAAAATACATCCAAAGGGGTTAATAATTATTAAAAAAAATTGCGTAACTTACCAAGTAGAACTTCTAGGATTCTGTTGCAGTTGTCGTTAATTTAATCGATCAAAAACGGATCCTTAATTAGCTAATTAGCACAACGTCACAGCCGCCCGTAAGGTCCTTACTTTTTCAAAAATAAAAATAAATATCAAAACGATAACGGTAATTCAGTCATAAAGCCGTCGGTTAATTGACAACAGATGTAGCTTGCAATATTGCTATCACCATAAGCACGCTTACTCGAAGACAATCAACATTGGCCTATGAAGCAACCGTAAATATGGTTGCTTCGTAACGGTACATCAAGCGAAAAATTATAATGTATGATCAAAAAGTCCTTGGATCGCGATAGCCATGAAGTGTAAAAACCATCTATAGACTTATTTACTTCTGTACTTCTTTACTTTGAAGTAAACATAAGTCATAAATAACTTTTTTTAGGTTATGCTAATTAGTTGCATTTTATGTATATTTTATAACAGCTGACTTGAAGTTGTCAAGTAAATGTCAAAACTAATTGAAATAAATAACTTCATAGATATCTCGTAAATTCCACGGCAATAGCGATCCAAAGACTTTTTGATCATACGTTATATACAATACAATCCGATTAACTAAATAACGAAATATTGCTGAAAAACACGCTGAAAGGTTGCGCACCCATCGAAATTTACAGGGGTTTGAAAGGTATTCATGGCTGTTTACAGAAAGAAAGTGATCCGGTGGACCAGTACCAGTAACGCAAGGCAAGAATTAAAAAGAAACGAATGCACCGTTTCAAGGAAATCGCCGGATTACTCAAAACAAATTGCTCACCAATTAGGCATTTGTCAAGAAAGAGTCCAGTATATTGTTCAAATGTTAAATTACAGAAAAATTTGCGCCAGATGGGTCCCGCGACAATTAGTGAATATAATGAAAGAACAAAGCAAAGACAGTTGTCAAGAACTTATCAATCAGTATCGACGTGAGGGAGAATTTTTTAATGAACATCATCACCGGGAATTAATCACTAAAGAATGGTATCCGTAGAGTAAGGCCGGAGATAACGACTTTTTTCTTGCCCCACGACAACACCAGACCGCATTGCAGGAAGGAAACGATGAAGCCAGTAACGAGCCTGAAATTCACGGTTGTATCGCACCCTCGCACATGGCACCTTCAGATTTCTGGTTGTTCCCAAACTTGAAGAAGGTTTTGAAAGGTCAACATTTTTCATTAGGTATTGAAGTTCGCATTGCTGTTCGCGATTGGATCAACAGTAAACAAGAAAGCTTTTTCATGAACGGAATTAAGAAATGGATTCAGTGTTCAGTGTATAAAGACTATGATGTACATTGGTAGTACAATAAATTTACTTAATTTTGAAAATGGCTTCATTATTTTGTCTCTTCTTATTCTTATTTGATAGCGTTGGAGACCTTATATATCCCCATATATACCCCATTCAGTCAATGTTGAGATAATATTTTCTTAAGTGTCTGTTGTGAGATCCGAAACTTCTAATTTATCCGCAACTGCTTTCTTGTAAATTTCTTTTCTTATACTATTTTCTATATATATATTGATTTATTCTTTTTGATCAATAATTCTTCATTAAATACTTATAGTTAATATTTATTAAGTGTCACCTTTGACAGTTCTCCTTTCACTATCTTTAATACTATTTTTATCATTGACATTTGCAAAATATAAAAAACTAGTCTTATTTGACACACACTATTACATTATTTATTCGTAACAAACTGATAATTGTTAAAACTGCCTCTTTTTCTAGAAATTTTTTTACACAGTCAATAAAACTACAGCAAACCTTCGAATATTAATTTTTTTTTAAATACACTTTTTTTAATTTGCGTTCATAATGAACTCATTATGAAGCCTAAAACAGTATCGAAACGAGCTTCATTTCGATACGCTTTTTTAATTTTTCAATGTCGGCATTTTTCGAATACAGAAATAAATATCTTATTATTGTCATTTTATTTTAAGAATTTAAGTACATTTGACAGAAACGACATACGTAGAAAAGAAAAATGTTGCACAAACAACATATATTGTATACAATTGATAACAAGATATATTAGTTTCTAGATTACTCATGTTTATATTTTAAATAAAATATCAAGTAATATTAACGAAAATTAATAAATCATATTTTGCGGATAGCAACACTTAAATTTGAAAATGTCAAGTATCAATGAGACCAACTGCATACTTTATATAAAAATTAAACTATGAACTTTCAAATTAAATAATTTCAATTTATTAATGTAAAAAATAGTATAAAAAACTCGTTTCATAAGGCTTTTTGTACAAAATGTTGCCTTATGAAACTTGTGTTTTAATATATGTACTATTTTGATATCTTTTCGATTAAAGAAATAAAAATTGCATAATTTTAAAGTATTTTGAAATATGAAACTTACATAAATATTTATATTTAATTACCTGAAATGCTACCTAATATTATTGTCGAACATTTACTATTTTACTTATACCTATTTTAAACTTAATTTTGATTAATTATTGCTATCCACAATACATTTACCTTCTTTGAATAATTGTTATAAAAAAAACTTTAATATTTCACGATTTTCTGTTTCTACATCAATTTTAAATTATTTTGATATAACTTTTCCTTAGATACATTTATTTACATTATAATATTATTGTACTTTCTAGTTATTTTATTAAATTTATATATTTTTTAAGTAACATTACTTCATTTTTCTACACATTTATCCTTAAAAGAATATGTTATATTATCTATTAACAATGGTAATTATTGCATTATATTAATTTTTCTTCTTTTTAATATTTACTTCAACTCAAATCATTAGAATTTTAATTTTGTTTTGCTAACATTTATTACCTTCTTTAAACTTCATGCTAAAATGACTTCATTTACATCTTACTTAATCTTCCCAATAACAATATATATCCTGTTCGCGGACCTTTTCCACGGGGGTTGAGCTACCCACTAGGCGCGTCCCTAGGTCGCGGATAAGGGGACGGTCAGGTCTCTCTTGTGGGACCTGATTAGTGGCAGTCATAAGCAGGTTGGATAGGTTTAAAAACCTTCTAATCCTTAGCGAAAGCTGTCACCGCGGACCAGCTGTCCCAAGCTACGGTGTAAGGCAACGTGCTTAGAGCTGAATGGCCACTGGGGTATATGTGGTCTCAAACGTTCACCTGGGTTCACTAGGCGGCACCCCCTTGTATTTACGCCTTGTGTCCATAATGGAAGCTCTGCGGGCATTGACTTCATACTCCTTCCATACTCGTGGGAATTAAATGAAAAGATGGAGTCTGAAGAGAATCCATAACCTAAGGAGTTTATAGCGGCTCTCTGGGCAAAGGAGACTGATGAGACTCCAAACAACAAAGAACAAAACTGGAACACAACGGACTGAAACTGAGAATGTTGCGAAAACAAAGGGTGCACACAAGGAGAGAAAATATCTTTCCGGGGCACAAAGAAGGAAATTAAAGAAGATGAGGAAACAGGGGGTGGATATGAGCAAAATAAGGCTCCCCCTTTCCCAAAAAGAACCTCAGGGAGAACCTAAGCCAACAAGGGCCGTTAAGCGAACCGTGTCAGGTAGGGGCACTCCTGAGGATACAGTAATTAAGCGCACGAATTTTTCTGCTTCGGGCGTGAGTTACAAAGCAGCTCTTAAAGGTATTACAGGCTGCAATAGTTCCTAAGGACTACCCGGTCAGCTTAGTGACTGAGGGAACCGTAGGAGCTATACAAGAGGCTCTGATGATGGCCATAGATAGGGCACAGAAGGCGCCGAGGTTTGAATCCTCCCGTCTTATGGATGTATACTATGGAGTCATCTATGCAGATGAGGACTCGTACAACACTACGAGAGATTACTTGGAAAAAGAAACTGTTTGGAAACTCGTGAAGAGCGAGGAGCTGCCAAAACAGCAACGAGTTTTAGCGTTTCTGTCAGAGACTGAAAAAAAGGATCTGACAGTGGGCTTCAAAAGGCTCAAGAGGCAAAATTCAGGGCTTAAAGTGGACTGATAGATTACCCTCAGTTCTAGGTCTTCTGAAAAGGGCCTACATGTGGGCCTTCGGATTGACAAGGAGTCTGAGGAAACGTTGGTGAGGATTGATTGGAGACCTTACTATCGCTTTCAGAGGGCTAGCTTTGTAGCCCTCGAAACAAAGAAAGACCAGAAACCGGTGATGCAGGATGAGGGTACTCTATGAGAACCTCAGGTATCAATCTTTAAGGGTCAAAATGTTGAAGATTCTCCAAATAAATCTTCAACATAGGAAAACAGCCACAACGGTACTTTGTCAAAGGACTCTGGCTGAAGATATCGATATCCTCCTCATCCAAGAGCCATGTATAGGTAGAGGTAAGGTGGGAGGACTATAAATTAGGGGAAGGGAGCTCTTGGTTGATGCCCCAGATACTAAAATTAGAACTTGTATGTGTTTCAGAGCCGACCTGGACGTGATGCCTATCATGAAGCTATGCAGTAGGGACATAACGGCAGCCAGGATCAGACTGAGTGTCGATGAGGGGATATTGGAGACGACAATTGCGTCTCTATACCTACCCATTGACTCTCCAGAGCTACCAGATACCAATGCTCATCACAAGGCTTGAGGCAGCAAGGATAACAATTATAGGGGTAAGTTTCTCTTTAGCTATCTCTGTGGTACTAAATTGTCTGTCTGAATCGAGATGATAAACCGACATTCAAGACATCGATGGGGGAATCACTCATAGATGTAACCTTATGCACGTAGGGAATACGGGATATTGGAAGGGGGTGGAATGTATCCGACGAGTCGTCGTTCTCTGATCATTCGTATATCCGCTATGAGTTATGTATAGATTTAACGGAACCCAGACTATACAGGGATCCCAAGAGAACAGACTGGGGCTTTTACAAGGAAGACCTGTTAGCTGCAGCACGAAAAATCCTTGTTAGAATAGGGAATGTGAAAGAGCTGGAGTTGGCTGTTGCATGGTTGCAACGGACCATTCTTTCCTCCTATGAAAATAACTGTCCCCTTAGGGAACGCCGTATAGCTAGGCGGGCTGCCTGGTGAGATACAGAATTAACCAATTTAAGGAATGGACCTCGCCGGCTATTTAATAGGGCGAAGAAAAAAGGTAATTGGGAAGCCTACAGGCTCTCCTCAATAAATACAATGATCAAATCAAAGAGAGCAAAAGGAAGGTCTGGAGAAAATTCTGTGAGGACATCGAAGGTGTTCCTGACATGGCCAGAATTAACAGAATTCTCAAAAAAGATCCTTCCAACGCAATTAGATCTATACAAAAATCGGACGGGAGGTGTACCAGTAACGTAGAAGAGACTTTAGAGTATCTTCTGGGGTACACTTTCCAGGCTCGGAGCGTATGGATGATTGCGAATCCAATCAAGTTGTCACCCCTTGGAGGGCGACTAGGAATGATTGGGAGATATCAAACGAGATCTTCAAGCCCCATTTAATTAGATGGACGATAGGATCGTTTGAACCATATAAATCCGCAGGACCAGACGGAGTTTTTCCCAAGCTCCTTCAAGAGGGAATTGGGAAAATTATGGGTCCTCTATTGGCGATATTCAGGTCTAACCATGCTATGGGTTATATCCCTAGGGCATGGAGAAATACTAGGGTAGTGTTTATTCCTAAGTCCGGAAAAGGAACATATACCCGCCCTAAATCATTTAAACCAATTAGTCTTACCTCTTTTATGTTGAAGACTATGGAAAAAATAATATATTTAAATATTAAAGAAGGGGCTCAGGATAGATCTCCTCTACACCCACTGCAATGGGTATTCCAGACAGGAAACTCAGGTGAGGGTTCCCTGCATAGCCTGGTGAGACGGCTCGAAAGGAGCCTACACTACAAGGAAATTGCACTTGCAGTCTTAGACATAGAGGAAGTTTTCGGTAACACCTCGACGTCTTCCATTATTCAATCTTTAAGAGATCGAAAAATAAAATGCACCGCATTCAACTGGGTTCATAACATGCTGCGTAGCAGAGTAGTTCATGCCCAAATGCAAAACAAAACGATCTCCATGAGGACAACAAAAGGGTGTCCTCAAGGAGGCGTATTGTCACCGCTACTATGGAGTCTAGTAGTGGATAATCTCCTCAGAACATTTAATGACCAGGGAATATGGACGCAGGGGTCCACCGATGACATTGTCATAGTGTCCCAGGGGAAATTCCCGGGGACAGTGGCGAGCATCATGCGAAATGCTCTGCGAATTGTCGAAAGATGGTGCCTTGAGGAGGGATTAACTATCAATCCTCAAAGAAACCAAGTTGGTAGCCTTTACCAACATGAGAAAACTAAATGATCTGGGCAGCGTAAAGCTGTTTAGACAAGAGTTAGAACTAACCAATGAAGTGAAGTATCTAGGCATAACACTTGATGCGAAACTGAATTGGAGCAGAAACCTAGTCAAAGTGGCAAACAGGGCGACGCAGATCTTCTGGAGATACAAGAAGAGCTGTTCGCAAGACCTGGGGACTAAAACCAAATGTGATACACTGGCTGTACACAGCAGTAGTAAGACCAACGATTACCTATGGAGCAGTTTTCTGGTGGAGGAGGACGGAGCGGATATCGTCGGTGGGGCTCCTCACGACTCTCCAGCGACAGGCCCTGTTGGGAATCACGGGAGCTATGAACAGCACGGGAACCGCCTCCATGGAGGCCATCGTGGGTCTCCCTCCGCTGGAACTATTTGCGACCCTGAGGCTGATGGCCAATGACGTATGGTGTCCTAATAAAGTTGTAGAAGGCCATACAGATATCACAGGAACTATACTGGAGGAGCCGATATTTTCAATGCCGGCGGACAGTATGGCACCTGAGATTATGTTTACATCTAAGCTGAACATATTTATACCGACCAGAGAACAGGCAAAAAGTTGCTCGAGCGATTGTGGTGCCGGTACCTGGTTCACTGATGGATCACAATCTAGTCAGGGGGCAGGTGCAGGGTGCAGGTGCAGGTGCTGGGGGCGTATGCGGAATATGTCTGGTGGAACATACAACGGTTTTCCAGGCCGAATTGTTTGCAGTCGCAGTGCGCCGTGGAAATTCGGAAGCCGGCTGCACAAACAAAAAATCAACATAATGACTGATAGTCAGGCATCTATTAAAGCCATTATGAATCCATCTACCAGGTCTAAGCTGGTGAAATATTGTAAACAGGTCCTCGATAAACTTGCACACGACAATACTGTGTCGCTGATATGGGTGCAAGGACATGAAAGAATTAAGGGCAATGAGATAGCCGACGAACTGGCCAAAGAAGGTACTAATAGGAACTTCATAGGAACAGAACCTATATGTGGAATCGCTAAGGATTCCCCTAAAAGGGAGATCTGGTTATGGCTAGAAAAAGAACATAAAATTAAGTGGAGGTTAACGGAAGGTCAACTACATACCAAAACACTACTAAGGAAGCTGGACGGAAATTTTTAGCCAACCTAATTCGTAGTAGCAAAAAAGAAATTGAAATAATTACCGGATTAATAACCGAACATCGTCCTTTAAGGAAGCATCTGTACAGCATGGGCTTGGTTAGCCAGCCCTGGTGCAGGAGATGTGAAAACCAGGAGGAAACTAGCCTTAATGTAATATGCATGTGTGAGAAACTGAAGGAACTCAGACATAAATATTTCGGGAGAGATCTATTGGATCCTTCGAGTGTACTCAAACTTCCCCTGAGGAGGATAGTGGCTTTTATCGAGGACACAAGACTAACAGAGTGGAACTGAGAGATCTATTGGGGATAGTGCAAAGAGAAGTGTGTTCAAGTGCCTTGACGTTCTGGCGTCCAACCCAAGACAGCAGAAGAAGAAGAAGAAGAAGAAGAAAAAGAAGAAGAAGAAGAAGAAGAAGAAGAAGAAGAAGAAGAAGAAGAAGAAGAAAAATATATATATTCTACTTGATGCTTTCACGGACAAGGAATGAAGCATTTAGCATTATAAATCTTGAATAATATGAGAAACTACGCCACATAATCAAAAGTTAATGAATATTTGGTGTTCATGCTATATTGTGATGGCAGTAATATTTTTTAAATATTTTCATACAATATTCTTTTTACCAGAATGATAATGTAAGAGAGATAAACTAAGATCATATTAACTGAGGTGTAGTGGGTCTTTTCATTCTGTTTACTTATTTTGGTATAGTAAAAGGAATGTAAACTTGAAAATTTTATGCAAATTATTTCAAATATTTCAAACGTTGCATATGATTTGCATTTACGTGTTCAATTAAAGGTAGATTATTACCAAATTGAACCTGGAATGCCCTGTAGAACACACATCTTACATCTTCTTTTAATAACTCACATGCGAACAAACTAACCGTATAAATTGTCGAGGAGGTTGTCGAACCCTCAGCATACAAAGCTGCTATGATAACATTGTTATGTTGTCATAACATCGTTGTAGTATATGTATGTGTGTAACTTTAATAGGAAAGACATTCTGATTTCATAGACGGCATATAATACAATTTTCAAGGGGATTTTATTGTTGATGTTCGCGTCGTAATTGACATTGACTTTTATTTGATTTTTTGGAATCATATTCTATGTTACGCTTAGCGTATAGAAGTTTTAATTCATTTATTTAAATACACACATTCGTCTTTAAATATCTCGATTAAATTATATTAACATAGACATTTTTTACATTTGTACAAACTGTACATATTCGTGTCCAAAGAGAAAGTTTTTCTATTGTTTTATTCTGAATTGACCGAGGCCCTTCCTTCTACCTGATCTAACGTTAATGGTCGAATTTCTTCTAGAACATTCCATTTTAAATTCTTTTAATTAATATTATTTACATCTTCTTTTATATGTCATCTTTGGTATCGTTAGGAAGCTTATGTCACAAGGGTTACTCTAATAATAATTATGACATCGATAGAAGTCATCTTTAGGTCGCGCTTCTTATTAATTATAATTCAAGATATCGATCTCCCTCCTCGATAGATCATAAAACCGACCGTTCTAGACTTTTCTATCGACACAAACTATCAGTCCTGTCTTCTCTTTCGAACCTTTCGTGAGAAAACAACTCCTCGTGCTGTTCCAGTACACAATGGAACTCACCACGCCGTCCAGGCTCTTCCGCTTCTAAGGTAAACTGTATTGTTCTATATATTATTCTTTTACGCGAATTCATATTAATTTAAACTAATTAATTTCTTATTCCTCCGGTAAAACATCGCTCTACATATACTTGTCCGAGTATATCTTCAGACCACGTGGCCGCCCATCGCCGCAAATCAAAGGTAGCTCTGTATTCTTCGATAAAGAGGTTATTTTATATACATTAATTAACCCATAATTACTGCTCAATTTAACGTTCGTTTCAGAGTATTTTTTGTGTTAATTTTAATCTACTTATTCACCGCTCCGCGTGTATATAGTACTTTGTTTTATTACTGTTACACCTTTCTATTTCAGATATTTTATATTAATTTCTCGATTACCAATTTATCGCCCCTTGTGTATATATTACTGTTTTAATTACTTAATAATTAATAAATAAACAATTTCAAGTTATGATTATGTAAACATAAATACAAATTTTAAGGACGCCGCTGTGTTTTATTTTATGTATTAAGTTGTTGTATATTTATTTTAATTAACCACCATCACGCACGTCCTGGACCTTTGAAGGAATTTCACCAACACCACAAATTATTTATCTTAGAATAATTTAATTATCATTATCCCTAGCCAACCCCTAATTTGTAATATCTATATAATTGCATCTCTCCATTTTTCATACGTTGTTACTTTCTCTCAAGGAAAAAAAATAAAATTTGCTGAATAAATGCCAGAAAATTAAATAGTGAATGCGTTTATTCTATAAAAAATGCATAAGATATTTTATATTTGCGGATGAGGTTATCCCATATGATAATTTCAGGAATCTATTCTTTGTTTTGTGCAACTACACAGAACAACTCAAATAGCATAACTTAAACGCTAATAAACATACAAGTGAGCTGAACTGAGTCAAAGTGAGTATTACAAAAAAGTAAATTCAACAAGCGGTGAAAAATGTGAATATTATTTGAGTTGCTCTTGGTTCAAGTGATAAAAAGTCATTTTAAATAAGCTGCTAACATGAACTGAGATTCTCACTTATTTGTAATTCAGAGCTATAAAAGAAATACAGCCAATATATTATGTAACGTCGAGACAACATTCCACAATTGACATTAAATAATTTTACGATTAATAGACGTTTTACATACTTATCTCATCTTTCGGTTTTTGTTAATACCTACAACTAATATAGAATTCGTTATTCGTTTGAGGTCAAATTGTACTTCAGTACTTTTGCTCTTTTGCCAATTACCTTGTATATTCGTGTATATACTCTGATTCATAGTTATAGAAACATTAAACAATTAAATAGGAATTGTATTTCATTATTATTCACTTACTATCAATAGTAAATTAATATTTCGAGTCGATTGGACGGTTGCGAAATAAAAGCTAAAAAAAATTGCTGTTAAGTTAAAATTTAGTTGCAGAAATCTATAATATTCCAAATTAAAAAAGGAGACGATGATGACATCGCGATATAAATATTTCAGAAGTTTTATATCTTATTCAAATGTGTATGTCGAAACAACATTGAAAGCATTTTAAAAACCACTTTAGAAATAGAAATTGACCGCACTCTCTTTTCCTTTAATATTTGTACTAACTAATAGAGAGTGCAGAAAAATAGGAAAAATAAACATGGACAAATTCCTGATCGTAATTAAAAACTTCGTCACCATAATTTAATTAAATAAGCGGCGCTTTAATTATATACGGGATTTGCAAATTTATCTATAGTTAACAGAACCGGAGACGGATTTTTAGAAGAGAAATTCAATTTTGTAAATAAATATTCTGTTGGTTTTCAATGTAACAAATTATAGATTTTAATATTATATATTTGTTTAATAATAACACTTTAATTTAGAAATTTAAGTTTGTTTACTGGATTTGAATTTTAGTAGGTGCTATTAACTAAATATGTTGTGATTTCAAACATGATTTAGATTGTTTCCTATCACATCCAGATACGTGGATGCATTTTATATTTCGGGAAGAGAGAACAGAAACTAAAATTAATCATCGTTTATGGCTTTATTGTTTTTCAAAATATTCTGCATTAAGACCAATATACTTTTACATGCGCTTGAACCAATTTTCGAAGAAATTTTTTCCACTCCGATTGAGGTACCTCCAAAACATGCATTTAAACAAAGCATTAATCGCTCCTTCAGGCGTCGAAAAACGTTGACCTCGTAATTTTATTTTTGGCTTGCAGGAGTAGAAAGGACAGCTAGGTGCCAAATCAGGGCTGTACGGCGGATGACCCATCAATTCCACTTTTTCAGTTATCAAAAACTATTTTGTTTGAGCCGATGTGCGAGACCTCGCATTGTCCGTGTGGAGAATGATCCGTCTTCGGCAGTTCGTTTTTTTTTGTTTTGCCGAATACTTCTGGCAAGTAAATGCTTGTGTACGATTCAGAATTAGCCATCCAGCGTTGGACTAATGGTACAGCTGACACAAGTCGTGTTTTTCCGAAGAAACAAGCGACCGTTTGCTTCGAAGTGCTTCGTACGCGAAAAACTTTTGTTGGATTTGGCTCGTCTTGAAATACCCATACAGTCGACCATTGTTTACTTTCGGGCTCAGACGCGTAGATCCATGATTCGTCGCCTGTTGCGATGTCACAGACATGTTTTGAAGCACCCCGATCGTATTGTTTTAGCATTTCTTTCGACCGATCGACATGAGCCTTTTTTTGAGCAATTGTCAAACTATGTGGGATCCAACGCGAACAAATTTTTTTGACGGCCAAATGTTTATGCAAAATCGAATGTATGCTGGGCCCACTAATGCTAAGGGATACCTTTATTTCACGTGGCGATCCTGCAATATCAGTTCACGCACAGCAGCAATGTTTTTCGGAACTACAACCAATTTTGGACGACCTACACGAAATTCGTCATTGAGCGAAGCATAGCCACGGTTGAATTCAGTATACCACCGATATACGCTGGTTTTTTATGATGATTAATCGCCAAAATTCGAATTAAGCTAATCTATGCACTGATGTGATAATCTACGACGAAAGCAAAAAATAATCGCACGGAAATGTTCACAAATTAATTCTATTTTTAGGCCGAGATGTATTTTTTAAGTCACTGTAAACAACACAAATAGCACCTGTACGCCAAAACGTTCTAATAAGCCAAAAATGTTGAACTTTACGATAGAGACATCGGTTGTCAGATGACAGCACCAGGATCACCTATTTCCGAAATATAAAAGGCATCCCTCGTACAACACAAATTACAAAATACTTTTTACGAACGTATGTAACTATAGTGTATTTAATAATGACAAATTCACACTTTTACATTTTAATATATAAAAAAATACATGAATACTAAATAATTCTATTACGAAGAAATTCCGAAACTTTCAGTAATAGCGCCGCTGTCTCTTTGCTTAAAAAGACCGTTTAATCGTTTTTCTTATATGCATAGGCGCAGGGATATCTTTATTTAAACACCAACAGTAGTCAGCCTTCATGTTCGTATTTCACCTTCTCTGCTCCTCGGCTCCATTTCTTTTATGTCCTGATGGAACCTCGCCCCTTGTTTTTTGCTCATTTGTACAAGATTTTCAGGAAAAAAGTAAAGATGGGCATGGAAAAAGTGAATTTTGATGCACATATTCAAGCTTTTGCAGCATATTTTGAACAACTTTTTCATGATGCTGTGATTTATGATTTTCCAGAAAGTTTTACATTACGCTTTCGAAAGCAATCCAGGATTCCCTGTCAACTGCAGTCATTGTAGTTTTAAAGTGACTGTCAAAAATCAATTTTCTAATCTGGGACTCATGAAAGATACCCTCCTAAGTTTCGCGTCGAACAAACCGGAAATTTACTGTTTTACACTTTCTGCTCACCATACTAAAAAAGCTACCACAAAATAAGAGCTCATGACCATTTTTGCACGAGTACTGTAACTCCACAAGGGATATACCAATTACATACACTCTGTAGTTAAGTCAACTCTATAAACAACATAATACTAATCTTATATAAGTTTTTCCAAAATTTAATAAAATAATTTTCTGTTTTTTTTTCTTTTATTTGCATATTCAGAATTGTTACTGTAAAGTTAAAACTTTAGAGATTCAGTTTTATTTCGTCTGGTGGATATGACTAAGACATATACTAATAAAGAAAATACGTGGCCACTAACGAAAATATATCTAGCCACTTAAAGGGTTCAAAAAGTGAAGTTTAATACAATGCAAGAATTATAAGCTGATAACGCTTTACAAGTAAAGTTATAATTTATATTATGAGAAAACGAATGATAAGGCAAACAATTAAAACCTTAAAGATCACCTAGCGGGATCATCATATTCTTATACTGATCACATACATGCACTGAAGATTATTTAGAAGGAAATAACAGATATGAATTCATGTATATACGATATAAAAGAGTTTATTAAATAATCACCTTTAGTACATAGTCGGTAATATTCGGAAATAGAGGGGTCCGACAAAGCTTCGTACTAGGTGGTGAGTGAAATACATATATTGTAGGGCTAAATTTTGTCGTAATTCGATTTACTGTTTCCAGTTATCTAGTATTTTCTTTTGTTAACGGTTGCTTATTTTTCTTTTCGTCATATTTATTATTATTTCAGTTAATATTGATTTTATATTTAGCTAGCTATAGAAGTTTTTTCGCTTCAAAGAAAACAATTTGTTGTTAAATGTCATGATTTTGCTCAGATAATCAAACAAATTTATTCATTAATTTCAAAAAGAATTTGAAAAAAGCATAGTACAAGAGACAGTGCGCCACATTATTCATAATTTTGAAAGCTATGTGTAACAACATAAATACAAAAGAACTTCACAAAATTAAGAAGTAAATATTCTCATTTGTGCTTCAGCAGAAGGACAACCGCAATAATCTAGCAAAAATTTGTTGAGCAAGTTATCGTTTCAGACAATATCGTTCGTAGGGTTTAAAAAAAATTCCAAACGATAAATACGAAAGGTTTCAGTTTTGTGAAGCAGTTTTAGAACGTTGCACCAATGGCGAAAAATTTTTTTTAAATATATTATACAAAGATATTTTTAATAATATAAAATATTATTAAAAACCTGGTGTGAAGAACACAAATACAGGTTCACTATTAATATTTTTGTGAACGTGTCCGAAAATATGTTTCAATTATTCTGAAAAATATATTATTTACTGACGAATTCAGTTTTCCTTTACATGGTCATTAAAATTCTGCTATTGTGCGGCATTGGTCTAAGAAAAATAAACGTATGATGATATGTTACGTACGAACGAAATATACGCAAAAAGTTAATGCTTGGACAGGACTTTTAGGGCATCATAACATTAGACTCATTGAAGGGAAATTTAAATTCATAAATATATTTACTTTTTTTTTTTGTAGCGTGGCATCATATCTTGTGTGCAAAAAATACCAAATACTTCCATAAAATCATGAAAATGGGTGCCCTACTCATAATGCTGCAATTGGGCGATAATATTTAAACAATATATATTTTATACCAGACTGATAACTGGTTGGAGCGAATATTTTGATGGGATTATGTAAAATCATCCATTTACGATTTCCAGAAAAACCCGGGTTTTTTTCTGAATAGTGTGGGCTTCATTTGAACGAAGAACGAACTTCCTTTGAAGGAAGGACGACATTTTGAACATACCATTTATTTATAACAAATTTTTATTATAAAATACAAAAACGCCCTAAAAACCACCAAATTAAATTTGGTTTTGAGTGAGGGCTCCCTTTGAAAGAAAATGTAGATTCTGTCTCGATGTGGAAGAACGGTATTTTGAACATATTATTTAATTCTAATGACTTTTATTGTAAAATACGAAAATACCTTAAAAACTACGAAGAAAATTGATTCTGCTGATGCAATAAAATCGCTATTATCTCGTAAACAGTTGATTTATGAACCAATGTGTATTAAGACTTTTAACCTTCTTCTCGAGAGTATATAACGCACTTAAGGTTTTTAATTATAACACCTTGTATTATATATACATATATATATATACATATATATATATATATATATATATATATATATATATAGTAAAAATAAATAAAAGTAAAAATATCATTAACGGGTGAGCGGTCTGTCAAGTAAAAATAAAACTCCTTTATTCCACTCCTTTTTCCCGTTGTTCCCGTTAATGATATTTTTACTTATACAGTACGGTCGATAATACTTTATAGTCTATATATATATATATATATATATATATATATATATATATATATATATATATATATATATATTGTAGTGGTACAAGCCTCACGAGCTTGTAAAGGAACAAGGAAAGCACACTGATTGCATGTTGGTTAAGAATTTTATATTTGTTATTTGAAAATTAGTTTATATATATTTTGTAATTTAATTTTAAGTATGTTTTTAACTGTTTTGAAAAGATGTGTTATGTTAAAATTGGTATAAATTAATGTGGTAATACAACAGTGAGGCTATGAAATATGAATTTTAACAATTGACATGGAGACGGGAGATATAAACAGTTTTTGAAAAAAGTCATTATAAAAATTGGTGTCAATTATAAAAAATTAGAAATAACATCGATAGAAGTTGGTTTAAATGCCAAGCTGGAGTAATCTTGAAAGAAAAGACCATTGCTGAGGCGGTGTTTTTGGTTTGAGTGTCCGTATCGTGCCACCTGTCTTTTTCCAATAAATAGTTTACCTGTACTTCCAATAATCCAGTTAGTTGTTGAGTCCTGTATACTCAAGCTACGGATACTTGTAGAACAAGAAGTATTAGTACAATACTGGAAAATCACAGTGAGTGTCCCTTAACGAAGTCAAGCAAAATTAGTTGTTATAGCGAGAAATGATTTAGATTTAGTTATAATAATTAAGAACGTCAATTGAAACTTCATAGTGACAAATCTATTTTACCTTCTTTTGTATCACCAATTTGTTGATTGTATGTCCACATATCAAACTTGTTAGTATTATCATATTATTTAGTTACTGTTTTTGCGATTAAATTTATGTATTCCATTGAAAAACTCGTTGTTTATTTATTTAGTTATCAAGTATTTGTACAGAACCGACACCAATCATTTATATAACTATCCTGAGCTAGTACATTTTCATCTACAAACTGAAGTGCTTGGGTGGTTTATATCAATACATATATATATATATATATATATATATATATATATATATATATATATATATGTATATATGGTAAACTTAATAAGTCGGCTATTAAAGGTCTGGTTTATTACTTCAAAGTATATATATTTAAAACAACCCTACATGTTTCGGCAATGATGCCTTTGCCAAGGATATAAAAAATATAAATATATATTTTTTATATCCTTGACAAAGGCATCATTGCCGAAACATGTAGGGTTGTTTTAAATATATATACTTTGAAGTAATAAACCAGACCTTTAATTGCCGACTTATTAAGTTTATCATATCATACAAAGGTCACAAAAATATTATATATATATATAAGTGTTTAGATAATTTCTTAGCCGTTTATTAAATATGTATAACAATTGATAATTTATTGGAGTTTTTCGGCTTTTATATGAAATATTTACAAATAACAAAAAAAAGTGGGGATGTAAACATTGCTGTCTACAAATTACAAAGCAAATCATACGAAATTTTTTTAATTGAAAAAGATGGGACGATGGGAAGATTACGTTGGGACTCGAACCCAAGTCTACAGCTTGCCGGGCTGTCGCTTTTACCACTAAGCCACAATAGACCCAGGTTCAAGCTATTTAGAATAGCATTATAAAGTAACAGTGTTAATGAATCAGATGTCAGTTATTGAATGTAGATGTCAAGTTGAAAGCCGAAGTCA
The DNA here is from genome assembly GCA_935421215.2 of Melolontha melolontha. Taxonomy (NCBI): domain Eukaryota; kingdom Metazoa; phylum Arthropoda; class Insecta; order Coleoptera; family Scarabaeidae; genus Melolontha; species Melolontha melolontha. The sequence continues at coordinate 94,663,303 of OW285237.1, read as the reverse complement.
GTTTTGAAAGCTCATGTCAGTTTTGATGACAGATGTCAGTTAGTGAAAGCAAATGTCAGTTAATGAGAGCAGATGTCTGATTTGAAAGCAGGTGTCAGTTATGAAAGCAAACGTCAGATTAGAAAGCAGATGCCTATTTTGAAAGTAGATGTGAGTTATTGAAAGCAGATGTCAGTATTTTGAGAGCAGATGTATATATATATATATATATATATATATATATAATAACTTCGTGACCTTGGTATGATATGGTAAACCTAATCAGTAGGCGATTAAAGGTCTGTATATTACTTCAAAATATATGTATTTAAAAAACTCTACATGTTTCGGCTGTGTACGCCTTTATCAAGAGAATACAAAATATATAATATAATATATTATATATATATATATATATATATATATATATATAATATTTTTGTGACCTTGGTATGATATGGTAAACTTAATAAGTCGGCGATTAAAGGTCTGGTTTATTACTTCAAAGTATATATATATATATATACTTCGAAGTAATAACCAGACCTTTAATCGCCGACTAATTAAGTTTAAAATACTATATATATATATATATGGTAAACTTAATAAGTCGGCGATTAAAGGTCTGGTTTATTACTTCAAAGTATATATATATATATATATATATATATATATATATAGACTAATTAAGTTTAAAATACTATATATATATATATATGGTAAACTTAATAAGTCGGCGATTAAAGGTCTGGTTTATTACTTCAAAGTATATATATATATATATATACTTCGAAGTAATAAACCAGACCTTTAATCGCCGACTTATTAAGTTTACCATATATATATATATATGGTAAACTTAATAAGTCGGCGATTAAAGGTCTGGTTTATTACTTCAAAGTATATATATATATATATATATATACTTCGAAGTAATAAACCAGACCTTTAATCGCCGACTTATTAAGTTTACCATATATATATATATATAGTATTTTAAACTTAATTAGTCGGCGATTAAAGGTCTGGTTATTACTTCAAAGTGTATATATTTAAAATAATCCTACATGTTTCGGCAATGATGCCTTTGTCAAGGATATAAAAAATATAAATGACAGAATTTTATATTCTGTCATTTATATTTTTTATTTTAAATATATACACTTTGAAGTAATAACCAGACCTTTAATCGCCGACTGATTAAGTTTACCTTATATATATATAAGTGACATAATAATCTGACATCTGCTCTCAAAATACTGACATCTGCTTTCAATAACTCACATCTACTTTCAATATAGGCATCTGCTTTCTAATCTGACGTTTGCTTTCATAACTGACACCTGCTTTCAAATCAGACATCTGCTTTCATTAACTGACATTTGCTTTCACTAACTGACATCTGCTATCAAAACTGACATGAGCTTTCAAAACTGACATGAGCTTTCAAAACTGACATGAGCTTTCAAAACTGACTTCTGCTCTCAACTTGACATTCACATTCAATAACTGACATCTGATTCATTAACACTGTTACTTTATAATGCATTTCTAAATAGCTTGAACCTGGGTCTATTGTGGCTTAGTGGTAAAAGCGACACCCCGGCAAGCTGTAGACTTGGGTTCGAGTCCCAACGTAGACCATATTTTTCAAATAAAAAAATTTCGTATGATTTGCTTTGTAATTTGTAGACAGCAATGTTTACATCCCCACTTACTCTGCAATTACATACATTCTAATTTGATATTTGTAAATATTTCATATAAAAGCCGAAAAACTCCAATAATTTATCAATTGTTATATATATATATGGTAAACTTAATAAGTCGGCGATTAAAGGTCTGGTTTATTACTTCAAAGTATATATATATTTAAAGCAACCCTACATGTTTCGGCAATGATGCCTTTGTCAAGCATATAAAAAATATAAATGACAGAATATAAATGTCAAATAATTGAGTTGCTATGGTTTAAAATATTCAAAGATACATTCCAATAATAATAAAACATGCCTTAGTATTCCAAAAAATAGATAGCAAGGTGTGAACATGTGTTGTTCGCTGCTAGCAGCTTGTGTCTCTTTCTGGGTATGAACTTGTGTGTTGGTTGCTGCTGGCAGCTTGTGTCTCTCTCTGGGTGTGTGGTTTTGTATTTGTGTGAGCTGCTACCTAATCGCGATCCTAATAGCAGCAGGCACGCATGCAACAAGGATGTCGCAAGTTGTTCTGCCAATACCACCTCTCCTGGCCTGTCCCACCTGTAGGTAGTCGTTCCGAAGTAACACCCCGCCGACTAGCTCAATGGGATATAGAGCGTGCGAGTCCCAAGATCGCAAAATGTTCAGTAGGCGCCACCGCATAAGAGTACAGGGCAATGTGCACCCCGAATATACGGATGCGGGCGGAACCTAGGTGGCCTCAGATACAAGAGAGAGTTGTACCCCCCTTACCTTGCTGCTGCTAAATCTGAAGAACTGTGCTCTCCCCAACACAAGTAGGGAAAAGAAATCAAACACAAAAAAAAACTTCAACAATAAACTTTAATATAAAATTCAGTTGACAACATATCCTCGTTTAAAGCAGGTCTCAATATAACAGAAAATGAAATGGTCAATTGAATTTAGGTTTGCCACCCCTTCATAAATATTTCAAAACAGGTTCAAAACTAGAATTACAAAAGATAAAGATTAAAAGAAGATTAAATTTTAAAAAGCTAGAGATTCGGAACTTACAAAAGTAGTTTCATGTATTAACAATTTTGTCTTGAAATCGTAAAAATCAGTATATAGTATAATAGAAAGATTGATTATGTATAACAACAAAAGAAAAGAATAATTACATCCAAACAGACGAGGATAAGCCTCTCTGTATTAAGTGCTTTAAGAGACAAGTGAAAAGAAAGTGGCTTAAAACAATATGATATTACCCCGCAAATTAATTAGCCACCGGGTATATCTATAAGTTAATTAAATATCTACTATTAAAGTAGCAGAGAAAAACGTCTCAAATAAGTCTCAAGTGTAAGCTAAAATATCTTAAGCACAGGAACACCTGTTAAGTTATCTCCACCCTGTATACACAGGTGATTAATAAATGAACGAATAAATATCAATACGTCAATAAATCAAAACATAATAAATTAGAACACAAGTTAGGAATTCTGAACAGTGGTTCTTTACATTAACGTTTTCAGAATAATTAACCATAAAATAGGTCTTGACGTAACCCCTAATTAATTACAGAAGCTCTACTGAAGGTACTGAGCCTCGTGAATGAAATAGGATTCCATTTACTTCAAATCTTGATTGTATATATTATAAAAATCTTACATTCACACTGATACTAGATGACATGTAGAAATGTAAAATACCACTAGCATATAGAATTAATTTAGATAAAAGATAAATAAAAATGTTGTAAGTTGTGAAAATTTAAGTTTAATGAATCTATTTTTCAAATTATAATAAAATTAATATAAAATTTCTAAATCAACTGATATATACCTAATCACGTGACACACTGTGAACTCTAATGGTGGATGTAATAGTATTAAATATAAGATAACTTATGTGAATAACAATGACTCAAATAGTAGTGTTAACAAGTACAAAACATTGACTAAATTATTATTTTTATGAGACCATTCTTTTCAGATAAGCATGACTTAATATAATTTTCTAAACTTTAAATTAGATAATTGTGATACTATAAATAGGTTATGTTAATATAACATATATATGTTGATATACACATAATTCAATTTGATAAATACTTGTATTTTAACGTCTGTGGATGGGCTTCAGGAAGTACTTTGGATCATTTAAACGGCAGGACGGCTTGGTTTAGGTTTCTTAGTGGAAGTCTTAGTTCAGGAAAAGACGCCAGCGGTTTTTAAAAGATTTAACCGTAAATATCAGGTATGCAGTTCTCCTTTATGGTTATAACGGTGCGTGATTACTTTCTTCTTATATTGAGAACATTTAATTTAGTATATTTGGTTTTTACTATATTTAATAATATTTAAAATTTTAACTCTTATTTCTTGCGTGGTTTACTAACTATAACCCAAGCGACACTATCTATCTATTGTTTTCTTCCTTGACCTCCATATGATTTATTTTGCATTATTACAAGTATTTAAATTTGTGTCTGTCCTTTTTGACTTACTTTATATCATATATGTGTCGATATAGCATTTACAATAAATAATATTTAATATAAAATAAAAGTGCGCACAAGATAAAATACATGATTCCCACGGAAAGTTAATTCAAATAAAAAATTATTAAGGTCGATAAAATAGATATCCATATGAAATTAATCTTACTAATCAAGTTAATTAATTTCGGCCTTTCAATTAAAATAATGAATATTATTCAAAATAAATTTTACAATTAGTTACGCGATATTAATTTGTATAATATCTTACGCAATTAATATATGGTCTTCACTTGCATTCCTTAATTTAAGTCTTATTTTTAACATTAACGTTCTTTCTCCTTCAATTTCTGTTACCAAGACGAATTACGTCAATATATATAAAGATAATTATTTCGTGACCTTTGTATATTATGGTAGATTTAATTAGTTGGCGATTTAAGGTCTGGTTTTACTCAAAAATATCTAAAGCAATCTTACATGTTTCGGCAAGTGATGCCTTTCTCAAAGAATATAAAATATAAATGACAGCACATATATTGATGTCATTAATATACTGTCAGTTATATTTTATATTCTTTGAGAAAGGCATCACTTGCCGAAACATGTAAGATTGTTTTAAATATATGCATTTTTGAGTAAAACCAGACCTTAAGTCGCCAACTAGTTAAATCTACCATATATATAAATATATATATATATATATATATATATATATATGGTAGATTTAATTAGTTGGCGACTTAAGGTCTGGTTTTACTCAAAAATGCATATATATATATATATATATATATATATATATATTTGTAAAATGTATAGTATTTTTCATTTAAATTTTTAATTGGTAGGTAAAATATTAATAAGCAATTAATAGAGTAAACATTTAATTTTGAAGCAAGTAGTCACTACATCTCTTAACACTAATTTATACTTTTGTAACAGTAAAGAAATTATAAAGAATAATTTGATTATGCCAGTATATTAAGTTATAAATAGTATTTTAGGATATTTATAAACCAAATACATTAACATATAATTTAAACTTGAATTCCTAACTGTGCAGACCTGCGTTTTAAATATCAGACGTTCAATGGCAAAGATATAGAAAGGAATTAAATCAAATACAGCTTCTTATTTTTTTGTGACAGCTATTTTTAAACTATGTACATTTCGGTTTTTATTATTGTTCATGTTTCAAAAATTATACGTTTACCATCAAAGAAGAAGTTTAATAAATAATATTTATTAATATTATTGTTACTATTATCAAAAATATATGTGTGAAATCAATCACACTCTGATCTCATGAGATGTTCATTGTCATAGTGAAAGTGATTCGCTGTATTTGCGTTCGAGGGAAAGTTATATTAACAATGGACAACGCGCTAAGATCGGCAAGGACGTCTTATCAACAGTTTGGCGTGTTTGGCTGTGCGTGTTTACGATCGAAAAAACGAGATGTGTATCATATGTAGTGGAATTGGATGATTAACGCTTTGCGATGACATGGATCAAGACAAATATGCGCTTTCACGTTATGTCAGATTTTGTAATCTGAAATATTTTTCTTCGTACACAACATTGACATTATTGTTAATAGATAAACGGAGAGATCTAAAATTGCTCTGAGTGAAACAGAAATATGTTAATATGTGTCAAGTGTTAAGTTATTTCTGTGAAATACATAAATGATGTCGAAGGATATTTGCGATATCACATAACTGAGAAATTAGTACTTTCGCTTTGATCTTTAAGAAGCGACAATTATTCTTTAAATTTAGGAAAGTTAATAGTTTTAATAGTGGAAACTATTTATTTACATTGCATTCAAAAGAGATGCGCATTTGTTTACAAAGCTTTATTGCTCCTCCATACAGTCATCAGCGTTTAGTGCTAGTCATTACACTAGCATCTGTTCTGTCATAGTTCAAATGGAGTTACCAAAACGAAAATCACATCGTAGTTTCAAAGTCGGGCAATACGGTGTCTTTCGTTATAAAACGAGATTTGTTGTATTTATTATGTGTTAGTAGTTCATATAAGTAAAATTAGGATAAATAATTAAACTATAACATTTCCAATTTTATAAATATTCAACGTGCGTTTTTAAGTTTAAACCACTGGATAACATACTTTTATTAGCATATTCAAATTATAAAACTTTGTTTATGTTCTAAGAATCCATTATATTTGCAAATTTATTTATTACCTACTTTATAATTTAAACCGCTTTTTTATTACCTAGGGATATTAAGTGAACGTATTCAAGAGACGATATTTTGCTCGTAGGTACCATTTCTACAAATCAATAACATAGAAAAAATACAATGTACAACAATACACTCATTTAATTATGTAATAGTTTGTAGCAGTAGTGGTATATTTTACCTGCTTGTAAAACAGTAGAGAATAGAACAGTATCAAATCAACAACAGTACAAAACAGAACAGTATCAACTCAACAACAGTACAGAACAGAACAGCATCAACATCAAGACAAACAGTCTCTTCACAACATTCATATCAAATAGTATCACACTAACAACAAGAGACATACAATTATAGAACAGTAAAGAATTTAAAGTTTTAAGTACTTATACATTAAGTGCTACATTTGCGAGATTTATCTTAATAAATTAGGTTTAAGTGTTTTCTGTTAAATAAATAAATTACTCAGAAAGGACACCTGAATTTCAATACAACTGCCACCAATCAAAATAAATAACCATTACGCCTCGTGAGCGGTGCACCGAGACACAAGTTTGTACATGCTGCTTGGTCTGCATGGTCGAATTCTAAACAAAACCTGTAGTCGTTTCGCACAATTTCTGGAAGCTTCTATTTATTGTGTATGCCCTTAGTTAGCAGAGACGGGTGTGGGTAACTAGAATTAAAGATAGTAGGTAGCGCCACTCAGTTTTGCTTACAGTCTGAAAACTGAGAAAAGGGATTGCGCGATCTTAGGCGCATGCGCATATAGACTACAAAATACAAACGCTTAATACTGATGAAATGCTTCAAATCTTCTACTGGTACCTGCAACCCGAAAATAACTTTGTAAAGGGAGACCAAGGCAAAGAAAAAACTTGAAAACAATTAACTCGTATATTCACAGATATACAAATCAACAAAACAAAAATTCTGTTTGTTAGAATAAAAATATAACCTGTGCAAGTGCAAAAATATGAATTTCGGAAAAGCTGAACAATAATAAAAAAAAATAAGGGTGATTATAGTGAACGTAAAATTACTACAATAATAATAATATATTGTGATAATATGCTACACGGAGAATTAAATAATAAAATAAAAAAGATAATTGAAATAGATATTGAATAAAATTTAATAAATTCAGGCGCTTGGAGAATAAAAAATTTAGTAAGTGAGAGACAAATCCCCTAACGTGATATTTAACATATTGCTATGGATTTCTTCTAAAATAATATTAAAAATAATTTAAAATAAATGTACATTATTTTTGGAGATATGTGTATATCCGATATGTTTTAAAATGTATTTAAATGTGCAAAGATCAAAAACTTGTTTTACCGAGGTCGATAGGATGTGAAAGTTGAGGCCTATCGAGAGAGGGAGACGTATTTCAGATAGCATAGTAGAAGGTTGCTTTGAATGAAATATAATTAAATATATTTAATTAAACCAGTTAATTATTTGAAAAGTGTTTGATTGATGTAGTAGAGTTGTAGAAATAAATTCTCGTTATTGTTTTTGATATTTTATATGATATTTTGATATTTTTTTATGAATTCATAAAATTTTAACTAAATTATAAGAATATTTCTATTGTATTCAAGATTGTTATTTAAGAGATTTATTATTAGAAAGATAAATAATAGAGATTATTATTAACATTTCTATGTTAATATTATAATTGAAAAGTTTGTTCGAGAGGATTAAAGGTTTTTTTGTACATGTTAGTTTGCGCATGTGTAAATTTTGATCGTGTATAAGATTTGATTATACAGTGTGGTTCTCTGGGGTGAAATGAAAAATAAACTTTATTATTTTTAGATAAGTTTGATCGGAGTTAATAAAGAGGAAGTTTTTTCATTCACTCAGCTGTCAATTTTACAGAGAATATATTTTAAATCATATATTATTGTAAAATACATAATCTTTATACTTTATAAAGATAGATTTTTTTTTTTTTTTTTGTATTAAAGATTCAGTTTAATTTTATCCTGTGTTTAACTTTGTGTTCTGGCCTTTACTGTTGTTTAATTAAAAATAAGTAACTCATAAAAAAATAAGTATATAAATTATCGTGAATTTTTCACTGGCGCCTAGTATATTTTGTAGAAACAGTCACGACTTTCCAATTGGAACCCGAGAAGTTAGAAGTTAGAGGAAGTTTTTTCATTCACTCAGCTGTCAATTTTACAGTGAATATATTTTACCTCATATTATTGTAAAATACATAATCTTTATACTTTATAAAGATCGATTTTTTTTTTTTGATTTTTTTTGTATTAAAGATTCAGTTTAATTTTATCCTGTGTTTAACTTTGTGTTCTGGCCTTTACTGTTGTTTAATTAAAAATAAGTAACTCATAAAAAATAAGTATATAAATTATCGTGAATTTTTCACTGGCGCCTAGTATATTTCGTAGAAACAGTCACGACTTTCCGATTGGAACCCGAGAAGTTAGAAGTTAGAGGAAGTTTTTTCATTCACTCAGCTGTCAATTTTACAGTGAATATATTTTACCTCATATATTATTGTAAAATACATAATCTTTATACTTTATAAAGATAGATTTTTTTTTTTTTGATTTTTTTTTGTATTAAAGATTCAGTTTAATTTTATCCTGTGTTTAACTTTGTGTTCTGGCCTTTACTGTTGTTTAATTAAAAATAAGTAACTCATAAAAAAATAAGTATATAAATTATCGTGAATTTTTCACTGGCGCCTAGTATATTTCGTAGAAACAGTCACGACTTTCCGATTGGAACCCGAGAAGTTAGAAGCCTTATATTTGGAAATCAACCGGCTGAGTAACCTAGTTGGGTAAACTAGTTGTGGATGGTGGCGCATTAAATCGACAATATGTTCAAAAATATTTAGATTTAGATTGCCATAGGTTAACTCAGTGGATATTAGCAAGAATCTAATACTCAATCTCAAAGCAGGTTCAGAAGATAACGATTTTAAAAACCCCAATTAACATGTTTTTTTTATTATTAATATTATTTATCTATAGCTATGCAATTGAAACTATGGTTATGTATATGATTTAATATATTTGGAAACTTAGTTTCTCACAGTTTAATGGCATGTGTTTTTAATTTCATTTTTAGATACAAAGAGCTAATAAAGAAATTATGCTAGCTTTAATATATTAGGATTTGAATCAAGTTTCCCATAAACAAATAGACACCAAGTAATTTTATAAGTATGATAAGTATGATAAGTAATAAAAATATGTGTAACTTTAAAATTAACTGAGTATTCAGATTTTTTGTAAATTACAATGAAAGATCAATTTATAATTTAAAATTTTGACAACTCAAGAAAAACTGATTAAACAATTTGGTTATTGTAATGGAGTAATTTCTAATATAAATAAATGGGTAAGCCAATAAATGAGATACCAATATTAAGTCCACTATGTCTCCTTTTATATATTCAAGGTTCCTGCCAGATGTATTTAGTCGACTGCTTGAAGAGTTGACAGGAAAATCTTTCCGTAGATGAACAAAATGGCTATCGAAGGTCTAGAACTCCCCTTATACAAGGATATCCTTTTAGGAGATGTTCTTTGCGGATCCTTCCATGTAATATTAGATATATACTTCAACACCAATATTATTAGTGGATTATAACTTTGACATGGTTTTATGTGTTTCTGGACAACAAGTAAGTGCGATTTTGAATATTTTATATTGTATATTTCTTGATTTGTTGGCTTTTCAAATCTCACAATCACCAATTCGATCTGTTTTTTCAGATCACCAAAATCAAAATCCACCTTTCTTCAAAATCAACAACCAAAACCATAGCGATGCTAGTAAAAATTTCTAAATTAAAAAAATATCAGTATGCCTTTTAATATACAGAATTTTCATTCATAATTTAACTGTTTAGTTTAATCCTAATATGATATATTTAATTTAAAAATAAATATCAAATGTCTTAATTGTTACTGGGCAAAATTTTACAGAGATAACATAATACATATTGTATATTTATTATTAATGTATAAAACAATTCTAAAGTGTCTGTCCAGTTTTTACTGACATATACAAAAACATGAATACTATCCAAAAAATATGTCATACCTATCTATGAACATACCAGACAATAGTAATAAAATAACTTTTTAAAATTTCAAAATAAGTAATATATTTAGATTCATGTAATGCATATAATAACGGGTGTTCAGAAACATTCGAAGTCAAGCGGGCTTTGAACAAAAAATCGTATATCTTTACTTAAGTCTCTGGTTTGTAAAATTATTAACTGTCAATGGTATTAAGTAAATGTATGAATCTATCTCAGACATGATTTCAAATTTTCATGGACTACTTTGACATCGAATGTTTCTGAACACCCGTTATATACGTGCAAAATAAAGACCAAATTTAATTTCAAAAATTATAATGATTATTACGATAATACTAAAAAAAAACAAAAGACATCAGAAGTCTTGACAACAGATTAATAAAAAAATTAACTAGAAATATCTTACGGTATACCAAAGAAATCCTTTACAAGGTAGAAATAATTACAGCTACATAAGAAAAGGTAGATAGCAAATTTAGTATAATTTTAAAATCTACAGTAAGGGTTTTTAACTCAAAAAAAAATTGCAGACGGGTTTTTGTTTTTGTCTATCAAGTACGCCAGATGTTCATACAAAAAAACTACAGTGAGAAATAAACATTCACGTTACAATAGAACTATAAGTTTTCTTTATTAAAAAAAATTATAAAACGGTAAAGAATAGACAAATTATTACATGAAATTCGATATTACCAACAATAAATTTCAATCAAATTGAATTTAGATTAACGTGAATTTCAAAAGACCATACAAGTAATATATACAGTTAATGAAGCTACAATATTCTAATTTGAACAGAAAGGAAAATAATATAAATCTCAAAAGTTAGTAAATATATGAATATAAAACGTCAAATCGGTAAATTATAAGTAAGATATAGATACCGCAAAGAATATACGGGCGTTGTCCGGAATGGGGTGGCAAGGTCAGTAGTTGTCGGTATTTAGCGATGTCTCGTCGGTATGTGATTCGCTGCGGTAGATGAAGTTACTCGGGGTTCCAATGATACTCCTGGAAGGTTATCTTTCATAAAATTACGTTTTAGAGTTGCCAATCAATAGACTCGGGCACGAAGAAATTTTCTTGATTCTTCTGCCGTAAATACACCACAAAAGAAAACAGTATTTGGCAATCTCCACACTATGGACGTGCTGCATTTTAATCCGCCGAAGCGACGTAGCAAACCACACAGACTGACGTCCCTTTCATTTACCCCCAAGAGTGCAATCGAAAACACCCAATAACTCAACAACCCTGAGTTATCGTGTCACAACGAATTAATCTCTATGGCGAAACGCTAGACGAGGCGATAGCGGAGACGGATGGCGATACTGTGAGAAAAACACACAGATGGCCAACAACGTACTCGAGAGAATATAAAAAAGGTAATAGAAGTAACTTGTGAAGGTATAAGAATGATGAAATTTAACTCGAACCGAGTATACCGGGCGATAAAGTAGATATACAGAAATTTTTAGAACGTAACTGGTCCTTCACGAACCGAATACAACCCCAACATTTGGTACTACGAGAGCCAGATATAAATTATATACGGTGAATAAGCTTTGCGGATAGTAGGGCAACCTGCAGCTTGCGTTGTATGTGTCCAAATATTACCCTGAGAAATGATGGGCTGGTTCTGAAAAAAAGCTTTGCTGTTTCTTTTTTAAGCTGAACGCAGGTCGTGTTACAAGAGTATACAGTAATAGTGCACATGGATTGTTATACGTTGTATTTGTATTTGTTGTACGTTATAGTCTAAGATTCTAATGACGGTTGCTAAAAACTCTTGTGCTAAATAGCAGAATAGCGCCCAAATATTCTACTAGGTAGGTTCTACCTCCATTTATTATTTCTTGTTCCAACTGATTCTGTTTTGCGTTTTACTGTTCGAATACGTGTATTTACCTACAAGGCTAAATTGAATATTGAAAATTGCAATTCAATCAAACAAAGAGCTTGCTAAATTAATAATCTAACTTACCTCAATGTTAAACATTTAGAGGAAGTAATTTATTGTATTTTCATTTATTTAAACACATTTATATGATAAGCACATTTATAATAGCATATATTAACTGAGTGTACTTCACGTTGCATAAGCAACATATTGCCGTGGATTTTTCCCCGAAGAAAGAAATTAAAAGAAACTATAAAAGACAATATATTTATGTGTATTTTATTCCAGAGAAATATTTGAGGATATTTTATATTTTATGTATATTTTATTTTAATGTATATTTATGTCCACGCTTGTATATCTTGCGAGTTTAGTTTTGATGTATGCAGTCCGGGTGGAGTGGAAGTATTTTCATATTGTAGTTCTTTTGATCTATGTTAGGTAGGGCTGTGATGCTATTGCCGGGAAGTAGGAGATTGAGAGATTTACCAGTCATCGAACAGATAGGTCTAGTTTTTTCCTGCTTAATAGAACTTCTTTTTATTCAGATATTTTTAGATAAATACGGTTTGTGTTTTAGTGCTGCTTTATTGATGTATTTAAAGTTAATTCTCGATTTATTACGAGTCTTTTTATACTTGTAATTTTGATTTGAATGACCTATCTGTAGTCTCTCTTGTAATAGTTTTTTTTTGTGAAGTGGCTACATTAATTAATGTATGTATATTTCTGTTAATATATATTTATGTATTTAGAAATAATTTTATAACATTGTTGAGCTCAGTAAAATCATTAATTTTAGTTTATAAAATATTTTTGTAATCAGAGAAATATTAAGAAAAGTTATCAGATTTTTTTGGAAGTAATTTTTTTTTAGTAAAATGTTCTAGAAGGTTAGAAGGTGGGAAAATTTATTTATATCATGTTAATGTGCGCATGATTTAAAATTTAGATTGCGTGTGAATATAGATAGTTTTCTAGTTGACGTTTGATATTGGGATAACGTAATTGATAATATCTGATAGTTTTTTCTAAATATTTAATTTGTAATTTGCTCGCGGTCAAGTTGGTGAGGTTTTTACCTTTTGCTTTCATTTAGTATCAAAGTTTTCCTCACCCCCTGACTCATTATAGATGTTTCAGTTCGACTTTATACTTTATAAAGTCTAGTTTTTTTTTTCTTTTTATTTTTTATGGGATAAAGATATTGAGGGTTGAATCTTTGTTTGTTTTCCTAATACCTTTTGTTTTTATTCTTGTGCGACGTATCCTATGAGGTAGATTAAAGAACTCCTGGAAGGCGACCCGACTGAGATAGACCGGCAAAGCTACTGTGTATTGTGAACCAAAGTTATATAAGCAATCAACATCATAATTCACTGCACATTTAGTAACTTTGTAAATTAATACATTTTTAAAAAATACATCATGACATAGTTCTTAAAAATCTAGATTTTCTTATACTATTATATTTGTTGTATAAATCATCAAAGTCAAATCATTCCCGTACAACCGTCTTAAAAATTATAATCACATAAAGTAGTATTTCAAACCATTTAAACCAGCGCTTCCTAATTAATTTTTAACAATTAAATATAATAATAGTAATAAGTATAGTAACATGAAGATAAGTTTATTATATATAGTGAGATCTTTGTGTGGGAACATAATAGAATAATATCTAGTCCCCAGCTCCCAGTACACAGTGACCTGCTTGATGCTGGCCTGTCGAGATTGAAGTCTAAGATCTCCTCCACTATTGGAAGTAGGAAAATGCCATAAAAACAATTTCGTCTCTTCACAAAGCAGTGGAAACATTTTAGCAATTTCATATCCTGAGTTTATACCTGAGCTGCTATGTCACCCTGCAACTCATTTCGAGATTTTTGTGATGTGATATAAACTTCAACGGTATCCACTCCAAATGGATCTATCACCCAATTTGATATATTTAATTATTTTTAGCAGATCGAATTGGTATGGAATTGTTCTAATATTCTGCGTGCACAAAAAGATGTCTTGCAGTTTTGAGTTAAGTAAATTCAATGATGAAAACTGTATTAGAACATGTCGCCCGACATTACTCCAGAATAGCTTAAGTTTTCATTACAAGATATCTGTTTTTAATAACACAACGATTAAGTTTCGAAAAATATGTAATGTAGACATTACATATTGTTATGCAGTTTTACTTGGTTTGTGAAATATGAATGTTGTATGGGCTGCCACTCACGCATATACCTTTCTAGACTCTTTTGTTTAGTGTGCTTGTCTCAGGGGTGTTAACTAGGTTCTTTTACTTAGGCCTATCATTCAATATGTAAACTTTAAGAGAAATGATTTTTTAAAGAATAAACGAAGTTTGTTCTTTAAAAATTATTTTATCGATTAATATTTATTTACAAGTCATTTATTTCTTTGAAATATTGATTTTGAAGTTTTTTCTGATTCTTTATAGAACCTTTCAAAATTAGGTATCACACTTGAATGTTTCGTTTAGCTTAGAGATCTCGCCCTCAAAATGCCAAATAATGGTTCAAAGTGTATTCTTTGACCCTCGTATCTTAAAATTTTGTATATGGACTTTCTGGAATTTACTGATAAATGCTTATATTTAAAAAAGCGTGTTATTCGACCGTATGCGTTGTTGAAGATAACTTTATACAACATGCATTATTTATCTCCACGCTGTGTAGATAAATGTTATTGTTGTGTAGAGATTTTATTTACTTCCTAAGTTTTTATTTTGATTATTAATTTCAATTATGACCAGTCTCCGGATATTTTTCATAAATGTTTATTGAAATATTGAATTTGCAATTAATTTATTCAAAGCTGATTGTTTATATAAATTTTCGAATTTAATAATTGAGTTTTATTTTATAGACTTTAAATTATCGTATGAGTTTGTCACTTACTCTAACCTTTACTCTTCGTATGAAATGTCAAATTCTTATTTATACATGTCGTATCTTGTTTTCCGTAAAAATATATATTTTTCTAGTACAAAATTTGTTATTTCGAATAAAATGCAAATTTCGCTTAGTAAAATTTACAATAAGTGATTACTTTTAAACTATATGGATTTATATTTACTTTAATATAAAACGTGAACATAAAATCGTAAAAAAGTTCGTTAAAATTGTTTTAAAACGTTAAATTGTTTAAAAGAAAATAGTTCCAGTATACCGTTTATCGTTGACAAATTTTAGTGCGTTTGAATAAGTTCAAAATTCCTCCTCAAGCTGTACTTTGCCCTTTATATAGTCCTTATCACGTGGGCTTTTCAAGTACCCACGTTACCTATTTTTCTCATTCAGTGTCTTATATTTTGTTAACTCATATATAAAAATGCATTTTCTGCTTGTTTCTTGATTTTGATTCGTGCACGCCATTAATCTCACTTTGAAAGCTTTTACATTAATTTTTGTTTGTTTTGATTTATTCATTTTCTTTCTTCAGGTTTTGATTGCTGCTACTATTTAAACGATTGCCTTGCTTTGTTTCTGGACTTCCTTTTGCTGCGTTCTTCGTGTCTGTTGAATTTACTTCGTCTATACAAAAAGGTTTTAAGTATGTATATCAATACGTTAATGCACGTATTACGCATTTGTTACAAATGAAGCAGACATGCAATATACATATCTGTAACTGTACACATGGACAATACACCTCGTATTTTCAACATTTACTTCTGCTTAAGACACGTATTTCTGCCATCTATAGGCGTCATCAGTCAAGCTAGTGAAGCAATGTAATACAAATGATACAAATCTTTTTAAAAAACAGATTTGTATCTGTATATACATTTACGTTGAAATCGCCTACCAGATATAGCAAATTTCGTTCTATAGGGTGGCACTATTTAATCTGACGGACGAAAGAGACTATGCCGAAAAAGGCGACCTTTCGCTTGACGAGCTAAGCTAGTACAAAAGCGAAAAAATACGTATAGGTGTAGTCCATTAACACGAGCCAGATGGCGGTAAATATACAAAAAGGTTTTAAGTATGCACGTTAATATATATATATATATATATATATATGTATATATATGTATATATATATATATATATACATATATATATATATATATTTGTGTTCTGTTTAAAAAAAATCAGTGGTGTATATTTATGGTTTATATATACGAAAGTATAACTATCAAAATCTACCCTTTGGTAAGGCCTCATTTTCCATAAAATATCTAGTACAGTATCCTGAGCTAAATCGTAAAATGAATATCACATTTTTAACTATCTAACACATTTCATCATTAATGCATTAACAATAAAATTTTAATTTTATTTGTATTTATATATGGGGCGATGAGGCATATGGCATGCGGTAAGCTTATGTTGCCTTTCGTTTTGAACAAGTGCAAATTATATTGTTTGTAAAATTGATTAGAAAAAATAAATAAGGAGATTGGTACGCGTTTCACAAAGATGGTATGGAGGTCAAAAATGTTATTATACATACATTGTATTTTCATTTATAAACTGAAATGCCCTCTTTAAATAGCTTGATAATGAAAAATTGGCTAATCAACTACAATCACGGGAACTAAATTCATTCTTTAGATACAAACCTTCACTGTTTGAGAAAGTGAATAAAATAAATAAATAATCACTAATAATAAAAAAAAAACCGTTTCGTAGAAAAAATTATTACAAATAAAAAATATGAAAGATACATATATTCATATAGAATATCGAAACAATATAGAGTATTAGTGTTTTAATTTTAAGAAAAAAATGTATATTCATCTATACTTAATTGCAGTGTGCCAGATATTGCTGTTGAACAGTGCATTATACGTTGCGGTACTTACAGTGCATGAGTACGTTTATTCTTATTTGTTGAACAACAATTCTGGATAAAAAAATTATTGTAGACTCAGTGGATACTTTCGATGATCGTTGAATCCTCAGACTTTACTGGTAAGCTATGCTGTTGAATCTCTGTTCAGCAGTCTTCATGCCTGACACAATACAAATACGAGTATTACTGGTCAACACAGTTTGGTTTTCTTATACACGATTACGTGTGGTTTGTCTTTTACCATGCTGATTCTGAATCTGATTTAAAATTTGCTCCATCACCTCTGATGATTTTGAGATATTTTCTTAAATATTTTTTTTTCAAAAAACGCATTATATTTTACAAAATTTCAAAGTTACTTTTATATAAGAAATGTACTACAAAAAATATTGTTCCGTTGAACATGGAATGGACATGTCTGAACAAGTGCTTACATATTTTCTACGTCAGAGCACTTAAATCACGCCCATTTTTGCTTTGGAACGAAGCAAATTAAGAATTGGTCGGTATCTAGTTATATGGGTATATAAAGAGCTCCATACGGTTCTTTAGATTCAATATAAATCTGTTCGTGATAGCTGAACGTCTTTTCATTTCATAATGTTGCGTACGTGTATAAATAATCCAAACAGTTTCTGTTATGTATGTAGAGAATTAACTACCCACCAGCAGAAGCGGAATATTACACCTTTAACAGAAAAGTTATATTTTCGCTATTTAACTTAACCATTAAACATCAAGACAAGCCATGGGCTCACAGCATTTGCTGTGCCCAGTGTGCTGTTACTCTGGGGGGCTGGACAAACAGTAAGAAAGGCGCTATGACATTTACAAGACCTATGATTTGGTGTGAACAAACGGATCATTCGACTGATTGCCACTTTTACTGCACGAAAACTTTCGGGTTTTGTCAATGCTTTGAAATTGAGTTTGAAAGCTGTCCTTCTACACATTGGAAACGTTTCTATATTGATCCCAGTTGACCACGCAATCCACTTAAAGTAAATGTATGCAAATATGACTTTTCTTGTAGACACAATTAATTTTAAATTGTATAACTAACAAATCGGAGAATGTGGCTTATAAGTGAATAAAATAAAATTAAAAAATCCTTACCACAATAGAATCTATCTAGATTCTATTGTATAGTGATATATCAGTGCAAACCTCAAAGTCGTAGCAATTCTACTCGATTTACAACTAAGGTATTACAAAGAATTGTTGTTTTCTCTGTGAGTGAAACTGTCGACCAAGAAATTCCCACTACATTTTTAAAGACAGGCCAGTCAGGGCTCAGTATATTCCTGGACAAAGGAATATACTTCATAAGTCATAAGTCGCTAGTTGAACCCGATAAAATACTTCTACCGCCATTACATATAGAATTAGGTTTGATAAGAAATTTTGTGAAAACAATAAGTAAAGATGGCCGTGGCAGGGAATTTTTGTAGAACCCCAAATTAAACTTCTACAAGATAAAAAAATTGAAGTGACCTGGAGCGTGCAGCTTGGAATGTTTTTAAAAATGTTATTCATAATTTTTTAGGAAACAGAAAATTTGACAATTATATAGCACTTGTTAATGAACTTCTTAGAAGTTGTTATAAATTTGGCTGTAACATGAGCCTTAAAATACATTTTTGATATTCGCGTCTGCATTTCTGTCCAACGAACCTCGACTGCGTGAGTAATGAACACGGCGAAAGGTTTCATCAAGACATTTCTATTATTGAGAAACGTTATCAGGGCAAGTGGAACGGTGAAATTCTTGCTGGACATTGATATCAGCAAGTATCGAAGAACAGTATAAAAGAAAAGTTAAAAGAAAGACATTTTAAACAGAACGATACCATACAGTTCCATATAATACATATCTTAATAATATTATTTCATTTACTTTTTAATATTCCATTATTCCAAAATCAGGCATGCCAGAACAAATTTGTTATTATTGCTATTGTTAGAACTATAAGGGAAACGAAAATTGTACATAGTTTCTAAAGAAATATTAAAAAAATTAATATTCGTTGGCCAATAATTCGAGAAATGGGCAGTATTTCTCGAATTATTGGCCAACGAGAAATATTCGAGAAATACTCCCCTTTAATACATCAGTCTTAGTTGACCTAGTGGAATCTTCTCTAACTTTCTTAGTTCCAAAACAGTTCCATTGATTTCACTATGGAGATTGAATCGGAAGGTTCCCATCCTTTACTAAATATCTTAGTGAACCGTCATATTTATGGCTTATTAGAACATTGCTTTTATCGCAAACATATACACATCGACAGATATTCCATAACCCCATTCCCACATCATGTGCATAAAGACGGGTTGTCATAAACTCCTTAGTCCAAAGAGCCTTCTCCATATCTGAACTTAATAATTTATCCCCTGATATTAACGATGTTACCAATACCTTGATCAACAGCAACTATTCCAATTACGATATAAACCAACACCTTAACCCAAAACCGTTCAGTACTGTTTCTCAACACGTTTCTACCATTTCTAGACCCCATCTTTAAATACCACTCCTCATTTTCGGAATTAGGTATACATCGGTGAGACAAAGCGTTTTGCCCAGATTCTATCCTACTACTACTATTACTTTAACCGTAAAATCAGTGAATTTAAAGAGATCCTAAAGCATTCCAAGAAGCTAAAGCGTGATAACGGACATCCTCTATATGATACGTAGTACAAAGTTCTATCTCAACGACTCAACTCATTGTGATGCTCCAGTGACACGGAACAGCTCCAAAACTCTGTTATAATCCAGCAGACTTTCAGTTTCAACGCAACAACGTCAAAAGTGGACAAAATATTAACAAAGAAGAATTCAGAGCCAAGGACGAGATTTGATCCCGGAATTCAAGAAGAAATTATGGATAACAACCCCGGAAATTTATTAGCCAGATTATGATTAGGATTTTGTAGTAAGTCTGAGATGTATGTACGAGGGTGGATCCCTTTGCCCCCCCCCCATGACTCACTCACAATAAAAAATTGGCAAATATATTACTTTTATTTTTCTACATAGTCTCCATTAAGGCTAACACATTTTCCCATCGAAGTTCTAGCATTTCTAATGCTTCTCGAAAAAAATTGTTCAACTTCTGCAAACCATTTATTTATCGCACAAATCACTTTATTTTCTGATGGAAATCGTTTACTACGCAAGTGTTCTTTAAGTTTTGTAAACAGTCGGTAATCGCTAGGGGCCAAATCTGGCGAATATGGTGGATACTCAACTAATTCGACGCCTGCTTGAGCTATTGCAGCTATGGCAATGGAGAACCTCTGACAGGGTCCGTTATCCTGATGCAAGAGAATACCTTTGCGCAACTTCCGCCGAGTTTTTTTTTTATCAAGTCACGTAATTTGGGAATTAAATTGGCATAATAAGTACAGTTGTGGTCCCCTTCCGAAGGGAATCTACTTAAATTGCGCCTTCAGCATCCCAAAATACGGATAGCATGGCCTTCCCTGCTGAAGGTTGTATCTGGAATTCTTCGGTGGTGACGAACCTCGACGTGTCCTCTCCTTACTCTGTATTTTGGTCTCTATATTATGTAGAGAGCATCCATTGGCACTAATCTTGCAACAAAATTTTCTTCGTCGTGTCTATACCGTGTTAAAAAAACGACTACAAATGTCTTTTTGAGTTTGTTAGTGTGCATCTGTTAACATTCGTGGTACCCATCTTGCAGACAATTTTTCATGTTCAATCCGGCTGTACGTATATTATATACCACATGGTATGAGAGACCAATATCTTCAACTACTTGTCTAATAGTCACATATCGATGTTGCAGCACGAGATCATGGACGTTTTTACAGTTTCTAGGATAGTGATCGTTGTGCGCGCTCCGCCTTCATGTTCATCTCTACACGGCTATCTACCGCATTTAAAATCACTACACCATCTTTTAACTATGTCATATGATACTGCAGATTCACCAATGTATCCACGAAACTTGGTGAATTTGAGTTGGGGTCATCTCTTTTAAACGTATTTAATCACCGCCCGTTACTCGACACGAATCTATTTCGATACTGATACGTGATTCTCTCGACCTCGGGCATCTACTGTAGGTACGCTTTAACAGGTTCAGACCTGTAAGTTTCTAGCGTTAATCTATACATACCAGGTTACAATGCGACGTGAAAATAAATAATTGTTTTTTGTTTATAAATGAGTCAAGGGCGGAGCAAAGTGCTCAGCCCTAGTACATTATAAAGTTTCAAATAGAAACATTCCTCTATGATTTTTAGTAATAATAGTGATACGATTTTCTGTTCAACAAAAAATTTCATAAAGAATAATTTTATAAAAATATATAGAATGCTTAGATATACCACACAAAAATTCGTAAGGAAGATTGGCAATATTTCAAGACTGTGATTAAAAACGTAATCGTGCTTTCGTTATTAAGTTATACGAGTGCGGAATAAATGCAAACCAGATATTTAAAGAAATTTTCGATAGATTAAGAAGTTTCGTTTGCTTTATCATTAAAAAAATAAAGGATACGAATGATATTACCGATCATAGGAAAAGTTGCATACCGTACAAACGAAATAAACTATTAAAGCAACTGACGAGGGCATACGGCGAAATTAATATCAGAGTCAAAAGAAAATAGCGGCGCAAATGAACAAATAGACAAGAACTGTCTTCTGTCATTAACCAAGACTTGAAAATGAAGATTTACGGACTGCATACTGCGCATTATTTAAACAATCGTTCAAAATAATTAGAACTTGAAAGGTATAATAGTAGCAGACACTGCTTAGAGAAATCAAATCTATTAAGACAATTATAGAGGAAGATTGTATAAAATCACAGGAAAGGGACCTGAACTAAATAGGATTTCCTATTATACTACTATACCATTAATATCAACAGTATTTAAATTATATTGTGAAAACAGAAAGTTCGTCGATATACTTACATATGTGCAACGTTATCCAATACCAATGAATATAACATGAGAAATACATAATTAGCACGAAAAAGAATCAATAGCTTGTGAAGTGAAATTCAAACAATAAACATACTTGCAATTATGTAGTAGTTCTTTAATTGGATAATTGAAATAAAGCAGAATTGTGTGATATAACAATTCATTGAGCTTCAGTTATTTCGTACAAACATGCGTGATAAATAATTAAATGGATTACAATTAGCGAAAATAAAACAATCAAATTCCCATAGTACATGTGATACAGGCCATCAAGTAAAATTTCATATAATTAGATTTTTTTTATAAATTCCTTTGTTTTAAATTTACTTTTATTTTTTAAAGTGTTATTAACTACATATATCATATTAAATTAAGGTATATAAACACATTATAACTGGTAAAATATTATTAGAAACAGATTTTAAGTATTTATTTTGCATAAAGAAAAAGAAATACGGGCTAGTTAGCCTAGACCATTTTCCTTGAACAAAACAAAATCTTGTTGCCAAATTTTTTGTTCCTTTCTTCTTTGTATTTGTAAGATATATTCAATCTTTTTCAACAATAGTTGGCACTAAATACTATATTTTTATTTAATACATTACTACGTATTAAAAACATAAGTAAGTACTTAGATCTTTTTATATGGGCTGCTACATACAGCGCGATGGCATCTGAAGATGGTCGAAATCAAAATAAAACCAGTAGTCGTATCGCACAATAGTCTGCGAGCTTCTATTTATTGTGTATGCCCTTAGTCAGTGGAGACAGGTGGGGTGACTAAAATAAAAGATAAAGGTAGCGACACTCCGTTTTGCTTACAGAAGCGCAGTCTGAAAACTGAGAAAAGGGATTGCTCGATTTTAGACGCATGCGCATACAGACTACTAAAATTACAAACGCTAATACAGCCGAAACGACAAAATGCTGCATAGGATATCTGCAACCTGAAAATAAATGTTCAAACACCAACTTGTTGAAGATAGAATAAAACAAAATAAACGAAGGTAAAGAAAACAAACTTGAAAACAGTTAACTCGTATTAACACGATTAAAAATTATTAACACAAAATTTTGTTCAAAATAATAATAATAATATAACACCTATATGTAATATAACAACCTGTATATGTGTGCCACACTACATATGTGCCAAGAAATCTGAAATTTCGCACAATTCAAAAAAATAAAAAGTGATTATAATGAAAATAAGCTAATATATATATATATATATATATATATATATATATTGAAGAAATGCTGAATGATCTATAAGATAGAATAATAATAATATGATAATAAACGATAATATTATTAGAAATAAATACAGTTCATTGAATAGAATAAGTACAATACTTTGAATTGGGCGCCTTTATATAAAATTCACAATTTTAGATCATCCGCGACTTACATGTTTTAACTCCGGCTATGAATAGGTGTCGGTGAGCATGAATAATTTTAGCAAAGTTGACCCTTACAGGCTCCTCGTCGATCTGCTTATCCCTTGGTGTATGGTAGTGAATTGTATAATAAAATAACTTTGTTTTCTCCAGCTAAGCACAGATAAATAAAAGAGTTGGTTAAAGAAATGTGTATAAAAGTTTATTTTGAATAAGGTTTCTGTAAACAATAACATGTAACGTGACTATTGACAAATAATAAAGTTATGATTAAGTACACGTGTGAATCAAGAAAATCAAAGGTTATGTTTCAATGGTTCGAATATTTTCAAATGAGTTACAATATAAATTAAATAACAAATAGATCTCGGTAAGTACTACAGTTATATAAAATTAAGTTCTTTCACAATTATTAGTAATGTTGGAATGTAATTTTCTAAGTAAAATTATGAGGTTTTTTATTTGGTTTAAAAAAATATTTTAATTGTAAATCGTTTTAAAAAAGTCTTTATTTGAAATAATTTTGATTAACAAGACCTGTTTTTCATCGTCTAAGGCAGGAATCTTGATGGTATGGGCGTTGATCAGCCAATTCGTCGTGAATTCCAAGTGCTGAGTTTTCAAGTTTACTTGACCGGCTATGAGCGTGCTCTAACGGCGTGGAATCTTTCCTCGGACCGGTGTTCGATCGAAAGATGCTAAGATCGATTTCGGACCGTACTTCGCTGGTATCGCCTTCAAATATATCTCAAAAGTAGCCCCAAATTATTATGTTACTTTTGTGGTCACTTATAAATTTTTAACTCAGGTATTTCTGCTTTAATTTTATTTAAACTTAGGAGTCACATTTTTTAAGCACTTCTAATCAAAATTTTATAACCGACGCTCGATGGCAATTATTTCATTCAAAGCCTATTTGCATTTTTGAAATAGCCTCGAATTTGACTTCAAATTACATATTATAATAAATTGAATATAGATAAGGTGTAGTTTTTAACATATGCACAAAATTAAAATAATTATTTTCAAATAATTGACCTGGGTTTTTAAATGCAGGGTTGTTTTATGAGTGACAAGAAAATAACCGTTTCGCGGGTTAGTTTACATTTGAAATGTGGGCGTGTCTAACTAGTATACATACAAATTTTTAATGTAGATAAATTAGATATCTGTAATTTCACGCTAATGATTTAAATTATGAAAATGACAATTAAATAAATATTAAAAAGTAAGTTTTGAAATAAATGTAAATTGATTTGAAATATACAAATTTATCGTAATATTAATTTATTTACATTTCGATACTAATTTTACAAACTATATTCGCCAATTTTAACCATTCTATTATATGTTATTTCTGTCTTTCCTTTCGCAGTTAGTTGGAATGAAGGAGTAATTCTGCCCCACAACAATATATATATATATACATATATATATATATATATATATATATATATATATATATATACATATATATATATATGAGTTGAACATAAAAATTTAATTTAATTTCAACAGTAGAAAAAATATTACGCTAATAAAGAGAGGAAAAAAACTAAGAGACATCAATAGTCTTGATTACAGATAATTAAATGAAATGAATAGTATTTCCTACGGTATACCATACCAAATCTTTACAAGTTCTAGTAATTACAGAAGTAATAAAAAAAAATGGTATTGCGCATAAAATTTTATACAATAAGGTTTTAAATCAAACAAAGTTTTACCACAAATTTCAGACGGTTTTTTGCTTATACTAGTGATGGCCAAAATGCCAGATGTTTACAGATATAAAAAAAAATATAGAGAAGAAGTTTTCACGTTATAATATAAATTTCAGAATATCTTAAGGAAAGTAAAATAAATTTTATATCAGCCGAAAATGAATAGAATAATATTATTACGCTAAAATTCGATGTATAAATTACCAGGCAATTAAATTGCAAGTAGTTAGAATTTAGATTAACATGATTATTGCCATGTATGTATAATATAAATTTATGTACGTTACAATGATTCTAATTTGAACAGAAAAGAAATAATCTCGAAAGTTAATAAATATATGATTATAAAATCTTCAAAACGGAAATTTAAAAGTCAAAATTGATACCAAGAAAATTATATAAGAGCCGACTAAGAGCGTTGTCTTAAATGGGTTCGCAGAGGCTAGTAGATGACGGTAACTAACGGTGATTCGCCGGTATTGGATTCGGTAATAAGATGAAGGTGTTCGGGGTCCTGATTGCTACTTCCGGAGGGCGGCAATTATCCTTTTTCACGTACTAGAATTGCCAATCAAGATCCTTAGGCAACAAAGGAGTTTACCTTTTCTCTGCCACAAATTCGCAAAAATAAAACAGCATTCGTCAATTCTAAACTATTAGCGTTCTGCGTTTTTATCCGCTAATGCGACTTCATTTTACCCCCGAGGGTGCAATCGTAAACACATAATAACCTAACAGATCTGACTTTTAGTCCGTCAGCGAATGAATCTATCGCGAGACGCCTGTCGAGGCGAGGTAACGGGGGGATGGCGATAGCGTGAGGAAACCAACCAGATGTTAACAAGTACTCGCGAAAAATTAAAAAAAAAGTAACTCGTGTCAAAAACGAGTATACAGGCCGATAAAACGTTAATCAATAATATATAAGGAAATTGTAAAACGTAACAGGGCGCAAAGACAGGGCGACTATTCAAATGAGACTAAGTAGATACACTACTACGGTATTTCAAGCTGAAGTGGTTACATTGCGTCATTAGACCGGAGAAATTAGGAGACAGTAAAACGAATTGCACCGTGATCTTATTCTCCGACAGGCGAAGGTACAAGTCAAATCTGGTCTTGCATGGACTTGTGTCTATGCTCTAGAGGAGCTCAGTAATCACAAAGAAATGACGTGAGCCTAGGGCACGATGACCATAGATCTATTGAGAAAGTGGCCAAATTGGCTCCACAGGCCTCATCTGCAGTCTTAATAGAATCGGAGCCTTCCTTGGCATTGAGAAAACAATTATTAAAACAACTATGAAAAAGTGGACTGAAAATAGATCTAGAGAAAGATGGACGAACATTCGCCTATGTTTTCAACGGACCTATTGAATAAAGACAGAAAGGCTGCTAAGATCATAGTAGGTCTATTAGCAGGGAATTGTAAGATCAACAAACATATGAATAATATAGGCTTGATAGAAGGAACGATATGTAGATTTTGCCAAGAGGAAGGGGAACTCGCGTTTCATGTACCAGTGCGAAGGTTTGACAAGAACGCGGTGCTTCCAAATTGGATATCAATATCCTAAAGCGGAACTAGATTTAAAAGAACCGCTCTCGAGGCTGTTAAACTTAATTAAACGAGCAAGGCTTGAGGAAATACTCTAACGGGGCATGAGCGCCACAATATATCTAGGAAAGTCGCAGTGAAATAAGCCTTAAGGCCTCTTCAAGTCATCTATGTATCTATATCTAGATCTCTTCAGCATTGCAGTAATTTAAAAATTCCATCGAAATCAGGTGTTCGGTTTAATATATTTCTCTTAGTATGTCGTCGACAACCATCCAAAAGAGTTACCGCAGTTCCAGATGATGCGATTGCCAATGCGATATTATTTTGTGCACGTGTGGTTGCTAGTACCATAATAAGAAATGTTTTTGCTGTGGCTCCTGGAGGACATGAGAAATACATTCCACCACTCTCATCATCTGTTACTCGCATCATAAATGTGTTTTTATTCTTGAAGTAATTTTTGAATATTTGATAGCACAAATAAGTATATTTAATTAATTGATATCGAAGTTTTTTTCGGGTTGTAATTCATTATGAAATATGTCATTAGCTAGTCGATTAGGCGATGTCATTCTCTAATGTTATCGTGACAAATACTTAAGTACTGTCTCGTGACGCTATCTACATTTAAATAATTGTACTGCTACTATTTATATATTGTTAGGCCCCTAACTTTCTTTCTACTGGTCGGATCAAGGATTTCAAGAGCTTTAAACCTAAAAAAACCGCGCATAGATCACTTGAGTAGTTTTTTATTTTATAACGGAACATTGCGTCTTACTGTCCGTGTCAAAAAAACAGGACATGTCTTATAACGATTTTGACATTAATTTAGTTCTGTAAGTATTTTGTCAATATTAGTAGCTATGAATATAAGATTATGCGTCTGTCATTATTAATTTAGTAGTATTATGCAACAAAGTACTGGAACACTAGGTAAAAAAAGTGTCCCGTTTTTTTATGTAGCGGACCGTTTATATATATATATGTATATATATATATATATATATATATATATATATATATAGTAGATTTAATTAGTTGGCGATTTAAGGTCCGGTTTTACTTTAATATGTATATATTTAAAATAATTGTTTTAAATATATACATATTGAAGTTAATTCAGACCTTAAATCGGCAACTAATTGAATCTACCATAACATACTAAGGTCAAGAAATAATTATCTATATGTATATAGTATATTCAATTAATTGGCGATTTAAGGTCTAGTTTTACTTAAAAATGTATATATTTAAAACAATCTTACAAGTTTCGGCATATGATGCCTTTTCCAAAGAATTTAAAATATAAATGACAGTATATTAATTGATTAATATACCGTCATAACATATCATAAATAAAAAATATGCATTTTCATATAATACCAGCTTTAGTTATAACTTATTATAAATACATTTTATTTTGTCAATAATATTTAATAAGCATATATTTGGATGTATATTTGCATTCTTAGTTTTTTATTTGTAGAATTTATAATGTACTCGTATTATAATTATGTATCCGTTTATCTATTGCTACTTTAATATAAATATATGCGGCAAAATTTATGATACATATCAACAAAATTGTCGAAATATCAAATACACGACCTCAAAAGTTTCGACTATTTTTTATTTCATCATGAGACTTTTATTTGAATCCATAATTCGACGGTAAAAAATATGAAAAGATCATACCAGCCAGCATTCATGCATTATTATATCAGCGCCAGTATATTCTAAAAATGTCATGGTAAACACAAAAATAGTTAATTAGTTTCAATAAAATATGAAAAAACCTTTCTAATGTAAAGGTATTTTGTATGAGCAGCGATTATGGTATATTTGATTGTTTATCATTTCGTCTTTAAACGTAAATCTACTTCATCATTGGAGTACTTAATTGATATTATATTACATAATTTCTGAAGAATGTATATCATAATAATATAATAATCATTATTATCATGATCGAAGTTGCACCACGTTGGATGCGTCAAAAATATTACAGTTATAAAATTGCACCACATTGCTAGCTCTGTGAAATGTAACATATAATCGATTTCAAAAAGTTAATTGTCTCATGTATGTTGTTCTACTTACGTAAATTTTTTAACTAATGAAAATAAAAACTAAATTTATTTTAACTATACAAATATTTTTTATTCATAAATCTTAGAAATGAACTGTTTTTAGATTAAATATTAGTCACAAACGACATAAATTCTTGAAAACCTGCTTATATGCTAACCAATTTCCGGTTCTAATTTTGTACGCCACCTATTGAATAATTCTGTCTTCTTTCACTTTTAAATTTTTACACTTGCCTTTTCCTTTCCAATTCTTTTTTGCTTAGTTTAAATTCCTATAGTAATACTGTATCTTTTCGAATGATCCATTTTCTTAAACTTGATCCTAGTTTAAAACTTTTATTTTGATTTCCTTTCTCTACAATTTTTCTTTTTGATT
The DNA here is from genome assembly GCA_935421215.2 of Melolontha melolontha. Lineage (NCBI taxonomy): Eukaryota > Metazoa > Arthropoda > Insecta > Coleoptera > Scarabaeidae > Melolontha > Melolontha melolontha. The sequence goes on along the minus strand of OW285237.1, from coordinate 94,634,018 downwards.
CTTAAACATATCCTTTGACCATTCACTTATTATTGTATCGTTTTCCAATTTACAAATTCTTCCTTGGCAATATATTGACTAATATATTTAACATCCATATAAGTATTATTAATAATGAAATTTTAATCCTTCTCTCATTTAATACTTTGAAACTATAAAAGTAATAAATTTATTATCCTTTTTACTCAATTTTATATCATTTACATCAAAACTTTTTACGTTATCTTCAATAATAATCAAACATCTATCATTTAAAAGAAATACCCAGCTACTTGTTGATTTTATAAAGCAAATTCCATTATAATAATACTTTTCACATTCCTAAGACACTGACAAGCTTATATTATCATTTTTCACTTTCTGACATATGTATTTGACGTATAATTAATTACAATTAATTCATTAGTTGAAATTTACACCTAAACAGTTCATTTTCAATATCAACTTCATTTCTTCTTAAAAATTTTGATAATAATAATAAAATCTACACTACCTGGTATGCTAAACTTACCTCCTCGAAAAAATACATAAATTATCATAGTGCCCAGCCATTTCCAATAAAAAAAGTGTTATTATAAATCTTGTAAATAGAGCTATGAATTAGAGTGGACCAATTCGGAGCGAAAGCAGAGGCGTGACTAACGTATTGGTTCTCGCATGCGAAATATTATTAATATTTTTTACTGTACGCTCCTTCAACATTATTAAATACACAGAATACACTTTCCTGCTGCTATTATACGTGTACACACAATGACCGTGAACAACATACTAAGTAATCGTATGTGCGATGGGGCACGCGGGAACCAATACGTTAGTCACGCCTCTGCTTGCGCTCCGAATTGGTCCACTCTAGCTATGAAGTTATACAGAAAAGACACATTAAACGAAATAAAAACCAATTTATCAGACATAAATTATCCATTCACACTATATAATAGAATATTAAAACAAAGGGTGCACAAAATGTATAATCACCAACAATACAGAGTTAACGAATAAACACAGTGAAAAAAATATCTGTCAATACTGTGTGTTCATCAACTATCAGCAAAATTCAACAAATTTTTTATAAAAAAGTATGATATCTAAATTGCTCGTAAAAATTAGAATAATTTAATGTTTGTAGTCGCGTTTATATAGATCAAACAGAACAACACTTAAAAGATAGAATCAATGGTCGCAAATATGCAAGAAACATCGCAGCTTTAAAAAAACACGAAAACAAAAATAGTCGCACACTCAATTACAAAGAGGTTAAAATACTCCAAACGGAAAAAATACAAAGTAAGCTCAGTATTAGAACTAATTCACATTAAAAAAAAAGAAATAAACGCCGTAAACGATCGAAACTAGATTTAAAATTTATCAAAATTATATGCCGCTATAATATAATATAAATAAAGTAAATTTTAACTTCAACGTCAATACTTTATTATTTAAAATCACCGGCATATTTTTGTAGTAGCAAAACAATGCTGAAATGAGACTCTATAAATGTTGAATTTCTCGGGCGTGTAAGTGGTCCGTATGTTCCTTCAAGCTATAGACTAACATATATTTCCTCAAACCTTTATTTTATTTATCGATTTAATGGAAAATTTATCAATCATTTAAACCTTTTGTAATAAAACCTGACAATATCTCTGGATAGCATGAACTTACTACATACAATAAGTAATATAGTTTCCCACTTTAAACATATGTGTATACGTCGTTCACGATTCGAAGACGTGCACGTCATCAACAGTTTTTTCGGATTCACCATCACAAAAACAATAAACGAACTATAATACTTATATATCAACATCATTGCAAATGCATATTTATGTTGATGCGAATGTCCAGTGTTGACACATATCGTTCTGTCATATTGTACGTATATTTATTTACTTTTGGTTTGAATAGCGGAAAGCGTTTTGCAGCCAATATAAACGACTTGTTGCATCCGCGATTGCAAACTGTGAGGCAGAACGCGAAAATGATGGACTTTGCTGCTTTTATTAGTGAGAGAAGTAAAATCGTATTTGTATTTTGCTATAATTTCATATTACATATTGCAATTTTTTTTTTGTAGCGTGGAGCAAAACTTTTAGGAGTAAGCGTGACATCTGTCAGTAGAATTTCCTCGGAAACACAAAAAGGCAATTTGTAACCCCAAACGGAAATATATCAAAAAGAAAGAAAGATATATAGAAATAGTAAGATATTTGAAAAAATTGACCATATTATAATATAATTAAAAAACAACATATTACCCTCACATCTTTAAATACTATACTTGTTGAAATGGATATTTTTATGAGTGGTAAAACATCTTTATGGAAAGTGTTGCGGAACATTGAGTTCCATTATAAAAAGGATAAAAAAGAGCGCTAATGGAAGTAATCAAAGAATAAAAATTATTTGATTACTTTGTATGATAATTAATAAATTCGCCTATTTATAAATTATAACCTAAATATTGCAAGTAAAATGTAAACAAATCGATTTCGCAATATTGTTTTGACATTATTGATGACGTGCAAGTCTCCGAATCGTGAACGGCATTTATTAACCTATTCCACATAAAAAAATACGAAATTATATGATAGCACTTCTTTTCAAAAACAATACAAAAACATTTACTTTATTGTAAAATTGGTGGCAAATGCAGGAGTTTATTATGATCTACGTTAACAGGTAAGCATTTATTTTATAATAACACAAATATAACATAAATTACTTCTTTCTTTCAGAAACCGTAATGCAAAATTGTTTGTCGTTTCCTTGCTAAAGGAAATATAAATAATATAGAGCTAAATGCATGAATCTAGATTTAGGAAGAACAAGGAATACTAATAACCGATGTGTTCGGTGAAGGGATAACCTTGACGAGGTTATACAAAGCTAATACGACTGAAAATCAAGGAACAGTAATCTTTTTTATAAACATATAGAACAACTAAAATTGACTTCTAATTACCGGACAATTCAGTAAATAGGAAAGCAAATAGCATCCTAAAAATAATATATTTATATTTCCTTTGATTTCGTTTATTATATACAAAAAGGTTTTGTTTAAGTATGACAATACGTTAAGCACGTATAAAGCGTTTGTACAATATGAAACAAACATGTAAATAATTTACATATCTGTAACTATTTGTCCATGTGCATAGTTACAGATATGTAAATTATTTACATGTTTGTTTCATATTCGTTTATTATGTTATTTTTAAAATGTATTTAAAATATAATTTTAATTTACAAAATTTTAATTGAGTCTAAATTGTCAATAATTAATATATATTGTTTTGAGGTAATTTGCCTAACAACGATATATATATATATATATATATATATATATATATACATATATATATATATATATATATATATATATATATATTTATATATATAATATGTATACAGCCTGATTCATTTTCGGCCCTCACCATGGGGCTCTCTCTTATTATTGGAGATAGAGTATAGGTTTAAATTTGGCAAAGTTGTTAAATTTTGTGTTTGTTATAAATCCGTAAAGAAAATAGACCTGTGACAAATGGCCTTCGTTATTAAAAAAAAAAACGCGAAAACCCCATTTTCTTCTTTAACCTGTAGCACCGACATTTGGCCTTGTAGGGAAAAAATAAGAACACATCCTTGTGGCCATTTATAAACCTCTATCCAGTGGTGTACTCTAAATTTTTATGCGACGTTTCGTTTCTTTCTGGCCATCATCAACTATCTAATTTCTTATAGGCGCCATATTGGATTTAGACATCCTCAGAAAGAGTTTTTTTTTCTGATTTCAACCATTTACCACATGCTGACTAATGTTTTTGATATTAGGTTTTATTTGAAAGAATAAATTATAAGATTAAATAAGGTAGCCATGGAATTTCAATCTGTCAAACATTTCATTTATTGTTCATTAATAATACAAAAATGTCATACACTAACGAAGAGAAACGAGATATGATAAGTACTTTTTATTCTTCGAAACGAAATTCAACAGTAGCGAGTACAAGATAACAAAAACATTAATAAAAATACATAGAAAAGTAAACAATAAACAATTACAGTATATGTTCAATTATCTGGCCATCATCGGTAATGCACAATTGGGCACGCCTTCTGGCATTTTGTACTGCCCTTTGTATAGTTCTTCTAGGAACTGCATCGAAGGCATTCTGAAGTCTGTCTCATAATTCTTCAATGTTTTGTGGCGCATCTACTTTATAAATATTATTTTTAACATATCCCCATAAAAAAAAATCTAGCGGACTTAAATCAGGTGATCTCGCAGGCCATTAAACAACTCCCCTATTTCCAATCCAACGGTTTGCAAACTCTTAATTTAAGAAATTTCTAACAACAGCTGCATCGTGTGCTGCTGCGCCATCTTGTTGCCACCATAAATATTGAAATTGACTTAAAGGGATATTGTCGTCAAGATAGTCAGATACGTATGTATGTAAAATGTTTAAATATCTTTCTCCATTTAAATGTTCTTCATACATAACTGGTCCTAAGAGACGATTTGCCAAAATACCCATCCAAACGCTTATTCCAAAACGATGTTGTGGTCTTCTAGCCCTGTTTTGTCGGGGATTTTGTACTGCCCAATAGTGCTCCGTATTTCTGTTGAACATTCCAGAATTTGTAAATTTTGTTTCATCTGACCAGATGATTTTGCTTAAAAAATTTTCGTCATTTTCTATCCTTCCCATTAACCAATTACAATATTCTAGCCTTCTCAAATTATCTCCAGGCAGTAAAGAGTGACTAACATGGATCCTGTATGGTTTAAACCTACTTTGATGTAAAGTTCTCCAAACTCTGGACTGGCACATATTTAATTCTGACGCTACTTCGCGTGTAAAAATTGATGGATTATTATTTGTCTATAAAAATACAAGATTAACATGAAATTTGAAAACACACTTTTAATTTACCATTTGTAAAATATCTTGTCGATTTTCTATTTAAATTCCTGTTGTCTTGACTATTACGCGGCTTAGTAACCGATCCATTCTCGACCAAATTTCTCTCGAGATCTAGAAAAATGGTACGATGAGGCTGTTGTCGTTCTGGATATAATTGTAGATATCTTGTACTCGCTACTGTTGAATTTCGGTTCGAAGAATAAAAAATACTTATCATATCTCGTTTCTCTTCGTTAGTGTATGACATTTTTGTATTATTAATGAACAATAAATGAAATGTTTGACAGATTGAAATTTCATGGCTACCTTATTTAATCTTATAATTTATTCTTTCAAATAAAACCTAATATCAAAAACTTTAGTGTGGTACATGGTTGAAATCAGAAAAAGAAACTCTTTCTGAAGATGTCTAAATCCAATATGGCGCCTATAAGAAATTAGATAGTTGATGATGGCCAGAAACAAACGAAACGTCGTATAAAAATTTAGAGTACATCACTGGATAGAGGTTTAGAAATGGCCACAAGGATGGGTTTTTATTTTTTCTCTACAAAGCCAAATGTCGGTGCTACAGGTAAAAGAAGAAAATGGGGTTTTCGCGTTTTTTTTTTAAATAACGAAGGTCATTTGTCACAGGTCTGTTCTCTTTACGGATTTATAACAAACACAAAATTTGACATCTTTGCCAAATTTAAACCTATACTCTATCTCCAATAATAAGCGAGATCCCCATGGTGAGGGCCGAAAATGAATCAGCCTGTATATGTGTATATATATATATATATGTATATATATATATATATATATATATTGGTATATATTTAACAATAGAAGAAATGGGTTTATATATTTACAAGTGGATATGAGAAAGACATATTCTGAATTGGTTTTAATTCTTCTAATAATAATAATGTACAAAATAAGGATACCTACCTTGTTGAATAGCTTAGTTTGACATAAGTTTATTAGATGTCGCTCTGACTATATACATTGGCAGGTGTAGATTAAATACATAATTTTTATTTTAATAATTCTTTAAGAAATATGGGCTCCAGTTCATCTAATGCATTATTAAATGTCCAAAATTATACGAGCAAGATCTCTTTCTCAGGAGTCGATTCTTCTTTTTTAAAACTCAAATCTTATTTGGTCTCCTTAAACAACCACCAGCATTTACCCTTATACTAAGTTTAAAATGTAATATCACAAGCATACGGCATTAAGTAAAAAAATGTTGTATGTATTTGTGGAAATTTAAATTTAATCGATATTTGTTTTTTTAATATATGGTTCAAATTAACAACATATTTGAATTAGCAGATAATTGTGCGTTAATCACGTGACATAATAGGGTCATAAATCATAAATGTATTTATAATAGACATATGGTGTAATAAATGTGAATAATATTACTTAAGCTAGTGATTTTAGCTGATTAATAAATTTTTGAAAATATAATTTGGAAAAGACCATCTAGTTTCAGGTAAGTTTAGTCTAATTATGTTTCTGTCTTTAAATTCTATTACTATTGCACAAATAATGAGGTTATGTTATGTTATGCAAATATGGATATAAAATAAAGATTTTTATTTGTAATTACGTGTAGTCCGATGTCTATTACAAGGATTTTCTTGGTGATATAGGGTTCGATTAGGAACAGACGGAAATTTCATGGTATGTTTGAGGTATGTTTGAGGCAACCAGATACTGGGATGCCGCCAACAGTTCTTTTGTAGGATTGGTCCGTATATATTAGGAATGCTGTTCTATATTATTGTTCGGACAAAGTCTTCTTGTTTCGGGAACGTGTTCGGTTAGTATATAAAAGTTTTTGTAATTTTTAAGTTTTACAGTTATTTTGAACGTAGTTTATTCTTACAAACACCCAAGCGACGCTCCTATCTTTTGTTTTTGTTTCCTTTGTCTGCATACGATTTATTTTTTCCTAATACGAATATACCATGCTATGAAAATAACTGTCCCCTTAGGGAGCGCCGTATAGCTAAGCGGGCTGCCTGGTGGAATGCAGAGTTAACCAATTTAAGGAAAGAAACTCGCCGGTCATTTAATAGGGCGAAGAAAACAGGTAATTGGGAAGCCTACAAGGCGCTCCTCAATAAGTACAATGATAAAATCAAAGAGAGCAAAAGGAAGGCCTGGAGAAATTCTGTGAGGACATCGAAGGTGTTCCTGACATGGCCAGAATAAACAGAATTCTCAAAAAAGAACATTCCAACGCAATTAGATCTATACAAAAATCGGACGGGAGGTGTACCATTACCGTGGAAGAGACTTTTCTTCCGTATCTTCTGGGGGTATACTTTCCAGGTTCGGAGCGTATGGATGATTGTGATACCAATCAAGTTGTCACCTCTTGGAGGGCGACTAGGAATGATTGGGAGATATCAAACGAGATCTTCAAGCCCCATTTAATTAGATGGGCGATAGGATTGTTTGAACCATATAAATCCGCAGGACCAGACGGAGTGTTTCCCAAGCTCTTTCAAGAGGGAATTGGTGAAATTATGGGTCCTCTATTGGAGATATTCAGGTCTAGCCATGCTATGGGTTATATCCCTAGAGCATGGAGAGAAACTAGGGTAGTGTTTATTCAGAAGTCCGGAAAAGTAACATATACCCACCCTAAATCATTTAGACCAATTAGTCTTACCTCTCTTATGTTGAAGACTATGGAAAAAATGATATATTTAAATAGTAAAGAGGGGGCTCTGGATAGATCTCCTCTACACCCACTGCAATGGGCATACCAGATGGGAAAATCAGGTGAGGGTGCCCTGCATAGCCTGGTGAGAGGGCTCGAAAGGAGCCTACACTACAAGGAAATTGCACTTGCAGTCTTCTTAAACATAGAGGGAGCTTTCGACAACACCTAGATGTCTTCTATTATTCGATCTTTAAGAGATCGAAAAATAAAAAGCACCACATGCAACTGGGTTCATAACATGCTGCGTAGCAGAGTAGTTCATGCCCAAATGCAAAACAAAACGATCTCCATGAGGACAACAAAAGGGTGTCCTCAAGGAGGCGTATTGTCACCGCTACTATGGAGTCTAGTAGTGGATAATCTCCCCAGGGACAGTGGCAAGCATCATGCGAAATGCTGTGCGAATTGTAGAAAGATGGTGCCTTGAGGAGGGATTAACTGTCAATCCTCAAAAAAACCACTTGGTGGCCTTTACCAACATGAGAAAACTAAATGATCTGGGCAGCGTAAAGCTGTTTGGACAAGAGTTAGAACTAACCAATGAAGTGAAGTATTTAGGCATAATACTTGATGCGAAACTGAATTGGAGCAGACACCTAACCAAAGTGGCAGACAGGGCGGCGCAGCCCTTCTGGAGATGCAGAAGAGCTGTTGGCAAGACCTGAGGACTAAAACCAAATGTGGTACACTAGTTGTACACAGCAGTAATAAGACCAACGATTACCTATGGAGCAGTTGTCTGGTGGAGGAGGACGGAGCGGACATCGTCAATGGGGCTCCTCACGACTCTCCAGCGACAGGCCCTGTTGGGAATCACGTGAGCTATGAACAGCACGGGAACCGCTTCCATGGAGGCCATCGTGGGTCTCCCTCCGCTGGAATTATTTATAAGGGCGGAGGCAATGGCTGCGATACTGAGGCTGAAGGCCAATGACGTATGGTGTCCTAACAAGGTTGTAGGGAGCCATACAGATATCAAAGGAACTATACTGGAAAAGCCGATATTTCAAATGCCGGTGGATAGTATGGCACCTGAAATTATGTTTACAGCTAAGCTGAACATACTTATACCGACCAGGGAACAGGAAAAAAGTCTCTCGATCGATTGTGGTGCCGGCACCTGGTACACTGGCGGATCACAATCTAGTCAGGGGGCAGGTGCAGGCATATGCGGAATGTGCCCTAGAAGGAAGATATCGATATGTCTGGGGAAACATACTACGGTTTTCCAGGCCGAATTGTTAGCAGTCACAGCCTGCGCCGATGAAATTCGGGAGGCCGGCTGCGCCAGCAAAAAAAATTAACATAATGACTGATAGTCAGGCGGCTATTAAAGCCATTATGAACCCATCTACCAGGTCTAAGCTGGTGAAATATTGTAAACAGGTCCTCAATAACCTGGCACAAGACAATACAGTGTCGCTGATATGGGTGCCAGGACATGAGGGAATTAAAGGCAATGAGATAGCCGACAAACTGGCCGAAGAAGGTATTAATAGGAACTTCATAGAACCAGAACCTGTATGTGGAATCACTAAGGATTCCGCTAAAAGGGAGATCTGGTTATGGCTAGAAAAAGAACATAAAAATAAATGGAGGTTAACGGAAGGTCAACTCCATACCAAAACACTACTAAGGGGGCTGGATGGAAAGTTTTCAGCCAACCTAATTCGTAGTAGCAAAAATTAAATTAAAATAATTACCGGGTTAATAACCGGACATTGTCCTTTAAGGAAGCATTTGTACACCATGGGCTTGATTAGCGAGCCCTGGTGTAGGAGATGTGAAAAACAGGAGGAAACTAGCCTTCATATAATATGCACGTGTGAGGAACTGAAGGAACTCAGACAGAAATATTTCGGGAGGGATCTATTAGATTCTTCGAGTGTACTCAAACTTCCCCTGAGGAGGATAGTGGCTTTTATCGAGGACACAAGACTAACAGAGTGGAATTTAGAGATCTATTGGGGATAGTACAAAGAGCAGTGTGCTCAAGTGCCTGGACGTGGTGGCGTCCAACCCAAAACAGAGGAAAAGAAGAAGAAGAAGTACAGTGGAACTTCTCTAACTCGAACTTCTAAAACTGGACTTATTCCGTAAGTCGAATATTTTTGACGAACAATGAAGTTTGAATATTATTATATAGTATTTTTGTCTCCCTAACTCGACTTTCTATTTCTCGAATTTTTTTTTTTTACTCGACATAATATGCGAACTCGACATTTTCGGGGAATTACGGAATTATCTCTTGGAATCAGCAATATGAACAGGCAGAAACGTGTGCTGGGTGCTTTCGGAAGTGCAGTTGTGTAGTACGCGTGACAAAGTGTACGGTAAATATGTCGAAGCGAAATTTAAAGTGTTTAACATTGAATGAAAAAATAAAATTAATAGCAGAGGTGGAAAAAGGGGAAAAGAAGAAGAAAGACATTGCGGAACAATTTGGGATCCCTCATAATACGCTATCGACAATTTTAAAAAATAAGGACAAACTTTTGGAAAGAAAAAATGATACGTTTAACAATAAACGAAAAAGGCTTAAAGCTTGTGTTAACGATGATATTGACGAAGCAATGTTCAAGTGGGTTACCACCGCACGTGCTAAAAATATTCCTCTTTCGGGGAGTTTAATTAGAGAAAAAGCGAAAGAATTTGCCGCAGCCTTGGGACGAGAAGAATTTTCAGCTAGTATAGGCTGGTTGGCTAAGTTCAAGAGTCGACATAATATCGTCCAAATGTCACTGTGCGGTGAAAGTGGTTCTGCAGATTTTCAATGTGGTGAAGAATGGCAGAAAAATGTTTTACCGACTTTAATCAGCCAGTATGACAAAAATAATATTTTCAATGCTGATGAGACGGGGCTTTTCTTCAAATGCTTGCCCAACAAAACCCTTGCATTTAAAGGACAAAAACGCTTTGGTGGTAAAAACAGCAAGGAAAGAGTAACGGTTATGGTTGGGAGTAACATGAGTGGTTCTGAAAAGCTAAAATTGCTTGTTATTGGCAAAACAAAACATCCACGTTGTTTTAAGGGTATAAAGTCACTGGAAGTGGATTACGAATATAACAGAAAAGCGTGGATGACAAGTGAGATTTATGAAAAGTGGTTATTAAAGCTTGATAAGCAGTTTGCAGTCCAGAAGAGAAAAGTTTTGCTGTTCGTTGACAACTGTCCAGCGCACCCCAAAACCATAGCAGGAAAGCTGAAGAATATTAAATTGGAGTATTTTCCTCCTAATCTACCTCAATCTTACAATCGATGGACCAGGGAATTATAAAAAATCTAAAGGAACATTACAGAAAACGGATTATTATGAAAATTTTGGCTCATTTGGAAGAGCCAACATTTACTTCAAATGTTTCTTTACTTGATGCAATTAAAGATCTAAACAAAGCATGGAATAACGACGTAAAGACGCAAACAATTTCAAATTGCTTCAGAAAGGCGGGCTTTGGTAAAGATGATTTAGTGCAGGATGCTAACCACTGGGATGAAGATGATATCCTTCCACTGTCTGAATTAAAAAATTGGTGGGTCTTATACAGAACTGCAGTAAACACAAATGATGTTGAATTTGAGGAGTATGTTGATGTTGATCATGATGTGTCAACAATGGATTTCCCAAGTGATGAAGACATTTTAGAAAGTGTAATACAGCACCTTGCTCCTAATGAAATAGGTAAGTTTACCCATCCATGTTTTCTATGTTCCAAGATGCCAAATTTTATTATTGTCTTAGATACAGATGAAGACGAAGATACTAATGAAAACGAGACTGATACAACTGACATACCTACACTCAACGAAGCGTTTTCTGCCATCGAAAACTTAAGAAGATTTGTTTCATCTAGGGAGAATGTGCCATATGCATTGCATGGTTCCTTAAATTTACTAGAAGATTTTATAACGAATGAAAAATGGACCAGTGTAACTCAAAGAAAAATTACTGATTTTTTCAATAAAAATTTGATGCAGCTCTTTTGACGTTTTAACGAATTTTCTAAGTTACTAATATGTAGTATTAAATGTATAATATGTACATATAAATAAACTTTAAGATTCAAATTCTCCGTAATTTTCCGTAACTCGACATTTCCCTAACTCGACTTTTATTCCCCGTCCCTTGGAGGTTCGAGTTAGAGAAGTTCCACTGTATACCATTATAATAAAAAATAATCATTATTATAAAATAGTAATTACATTCTTTTTTATGTCTATTAATGTCATATGTATAAGTAAAAATCAATAATTTCCGCGGTGAATTAGTTCAAATCAAAAAATATTACGTCCGATAAAATAGATTTCCATATGATATTAATATCAATCAAGTTAATTATTTTCGGAATTACAAATAAATTAATAAATTTTGATAATGAAAAGTGATCTACATAAAAAATAAAAATTATACCAAATAAATTTTCTGTGTAGACTTGGGTTCAAGTCCCAACGTAGACAATAATTTTCAATTAAAAATTTCGTATGATTTGCTTTGTAATTTGTAGACAGCAATGATTACATTCCCACTTACTCTGCAATTACATACTAATTTGATATTTGTAAATATTTCATATAAAAACCGAAAAACTCCAATATTTATCATATATATATATATATATATATATATATATATATATATATTGAGGCATTGCAAGAAGGATGCTTTCTCTGAAAGAAACAAAGAATATATGTAACCTTAATATTTATACCATAATGTTTATTTCTACTTTGTACTTTAATATTAAGAAGGGGAAAGATCGATTCAAAGAATAAATACGTTATTTTGACGACAAATTTACCTAGAAATTATTAACTTATTTTTCTAATTTTTTTATTATTATGTTTATATTCATTTTTCTTTCAAATACATATTTAACGCGTGTTTATTCAAACAAATGTAACGTATTTATTTTCAAATGCATTTGAACGAGTAAGCCCCGCCCACAATTTCAACGGTGCAATAACCCGAGAATAAACCTATATTGACGGAGTGTTTGTAAACACATAAAACATATGTTATTCAACCAAAATTATTTTATAAATCAAATTGTAATTTTTTAAACTGTTTTATACTGTAAAATTGTCTAATTTAATAATGTTAACAAATTTAATGCAAGTAAAGAATGGGGCGATTTAGCGGAAAGTTATGCAATTAAAAACAAATGAAAAAGCAAGCGTCGGTAATTAGTCGTCACAGTGAGAGGTCACGTTTTTTTGTGCTCCGTAATAATTAAAATAATTAAGCGAAATTATTAAGTGCAAGAGATTTTTAATAATACAAAACGTTACACCTACCTACAAACCACCTGTGGACAAAATTTAACAGCCGCCGACCAAATAGTCCGAGACTTACGAATTTTTAAAGTTTTTACCGCCATAAAAATCTCACCGTAGCTTGACAAACATCGTTGAACGATCGAAATCGGTCATTCGCTCAAGACGCTGTCGGACTTGGAGATTTCAACAAATTTCAAGTTATCCCGAGGGACTGCAGCAGAAACATTCTCCAGTTTCCCGTTGTGAAGACGTCTCCAGAACACAGGCGCAAGAAGCAACGGAGGTTATATACGAAGATTCAGGTTTTTGCTAATTTTAACAAAATTTCCCGCGCCATTTTTTTCTTGCGCATGTACATTTCTAGAACTTTACTTTGTTTATTCCATAACTAACTATTTATATTACTTTCACCGATATTTTACCACTGTAATCTTTAGTCAACTTATTTAAATATTGGCATCTACTATTTGTATTTGTAAAACTTGATGCCATGTCACTGTTATAAACTATTTTACTAAGACAACACATTATTGCACCTGTCTTACACCATATTATTATACTGTACGAATACCAACCGTCGAGTGTGTCTCGCTTAATATTACTTGTGTGTCACGAAATGATTAATATAAATTTCTCAAACTTTGCAAAATCTTTTATCCCTAATAAAGTTAATTGTCAATATTTTACTTTGTTTTTTTTGTAATATACTTGAGATATTGTTCCGTTCCTAACTTAATAAATTACGTAAATAAAGTAAAAGTGGAAGGAAGTGAACCTACCTTAGCCCTGAAGAGAAAAAGAAGCTAGCCGAAGATAATAAAACAGATAAGTATTGAATGAGCCCAATTTGAATTTTACATGACTTTTCTTATGACATTCATTCATTTTATTATACCGTACGTAGAAACAATTTTATTTATCAACATATTCGTAACATATCATTTAGAGCCCAACGTTTTGGGGCAGTTATAACAGTAATTAACATTTTATTCAATATATTAACGCTCGTAACATTACAATATATATATATATATATATATATATATATATATATATATATATATATATAGTTAATAAAGTGTTTCTTTGCAGTTCGTACTGCCTAAAGTGCAAACCGCAAATTTTACTTTATCTTGTTCTAACACAGATAAATACGCGCTGTAATACTACACACGTTAGTCATTTTAAGGTATTCTTATGCCTTAAATTTGGTCATGTGACTGCAAAGAAATACTTTATGAACTGTATTTTATTATTTGACCGATAATGTAGGTTAGTAGTAGTAATAGATTTTTGCCCGTTAATATAAGCATAACATCATATACTACCGTTTGGTCGAACATATGGAGAATCATTTGTCAGTTACTTTCTAATTTCGGAATTGAGACAACATCGACGTAACATATTATGCTTATATTCTAAATTCTCATGCGACATCCGACCTATAATCTTTCTCTTAAGGTTAAAGATTAAAGGTTTTTTGTTCAGAATATTGTGACGATTCTAGTTTTTTTAATGGTTTCGTTATTGAATTGTTTCGGCTTTTGCTTGACGGAGATCTATAATTCAAGATGGAAATACAAGTTTTGATATTTTGATGTTAATTTTTTTAATATATACTCGTAATACCACAATTATTTCGCCTACACAGTGGATCGTCAGGTACGTGCTAAAGAAAATTACAAACTATTTACTTATGTACTTATACTACCGTCGTTAGTTTAACTTACTTTAGCTCGTATCTGACGAAGCCGCAGTGTACAATTCTTATATTACGATTATATATAAATTAAGGAAGATTAAACTAATAAAAGTGTTATTTCCATTTTGTTATATATTATTCTTTAATGGGACGCCGAATAACGCCTAACACGTATGAGAGGTAATGTTATCTAGTTAGTCTAGGCCATTTTCCTTGAACACAACAAAATCTTGTTATAAAAGCAAGAAATAATGGCATTTTAGAAGTGTCACTGTAAAATCTTACGTTAAGATGTTGAAGTATTGCTGTGCAGTAAATTTTGAAGAAAGCATGTAGAATGCAAACGTGAAAATCGATAAGTTGAAGTATCGAGGCATTATCAAATACTTGTATTTGAAGAGGTTAAGTGGTAAGGAAATTTACGAAGATATGCTTAACACACTTGGCGATCAATGCTCATCACATCCGACATGCGACTGTTAAAAAATAGATTGCGTCATACAACAGAGGAAAACTCTCCCTTGAAGATGAGAAGCGACCAGGAAGACCGATTTTGGTGTCCAGCCCCGAAAATATTGACGCAGTTTATGACATGATATTATCAGACCGTCGAATTGGCCTGAAACATTTAGCTGGGGCACTAAAGATTTCATATGAACGCATCCATCATATAATTCATGTCAATTTAGAGATGAAAAAAATTCTGCAAAAAGTATTCCTAAATGCTTGAACGCCGAGCCCAAACTAGTATGAGTGAAAGCATCACGATCAATCTGTGCCTATTTTAATAATAATAATATTGTTTATTGCTCAACAGGTACAAACCTAATTACAGAACAAAAATAAACAGATTTGAGTAGGACATATATATATAAAAATAATAATAGTAATAGTAATAATAACAACAGAGTAACAATAAAGATAATATAAATTCTAAAACAAAAAAATATGTAAATTCAAAACAAAAAGAAAAAGAAAGACTGAGGTTCTCATTCTCAACACACCCCTAACGTCAGCTCGCACTAAATATATCGAAGTATATTGCCTCGGCATTCTGCACCATATGCGTAAATGGGGCCTTCCAGAAGATGTTCGTATTCGGTGTCCGATGAGAAAATGTGGAATCATTTTAAAGGAGATCCAAATTTTTTGAACCGTATTGTGGCTATGGATGAAATATGAGTCCATTTTTACGACCCAGAAACAAAACAGCAATCGATGTAGTGGAAGCATCATGGTTCTCCAAGGCCTAAGAAGTTTCGAGTTCAAAAATATTATATATATATATATATATATATATATATATATATATTGTGGAAGAGCAACCCCGCTCTCTGAACTATATTATATTTCCAACACGTTCGTGTGCCTATAATGTAATATGAAAGAAAAGCCACTATTAGCACATTCTTAAGATTCTCAAAAAACAGATTGACATTATGTCTATTGAAGCTTGTAGCTCTGCTTAAGCTCGTAGCTTCAGGCGTACGAAGACAAAGCTGTGACTGCCTCTGACGAAACAATCTCATCCATTCGATACCGGCTTCTTTACGATCATAACAACTCTGAGGAATTACTTTATTATTAGCGACAGCAAATTTGTATGCAAATTGGCAGGTAACGTTCACCGTCAACCCGTAGCACATATTGCATGAAGTAATAAGGTAGTCAGCCAGCATCTTTTCCTCTTCGTCAGTGAATATTTGACGAAAGTCATGTTTTCTTTTTCAAAAGACAACTGTTGCCGATCTTCTTCGTCAGTAGCTCGATATTTTGCAACTGAACGTTGAAGAGCTGACTTGCTTACATTCAAAGTATTTCCCGCATTTCTTACCGTCATTTCCCCAGCAACAACTTTGTGCACTGCTGTTTTCATATTATTTTCATAGTTTTGATGCAATTTTTTACTTATTTCCATTTTTTTCTCAGATCTCTTCTATTAACCTTCAGCATCTGCAAAGAATAAACCTCTTACTAAAGTAAATCTGTACGTGGTTCATACTGGGACTGTCCCACTATATATCATCAAAACAAGTCCCAGTATGCACCTCTAGTATATTACTAACTTCTTTTATTTTTAAACCATAAATATTTATTAAAACACTTTGTTAATGTATACATACCTTAAATAATGTCTACAAAGCGGCTTAAAATTATTAAACAAACTTACATCCAATGTTATACACAAATTCACCCAAATATTATCAACATTCAGTTGTAACTTTACTCTTTGCCGATGGTCGCCATTACTTTTACCCGAGAAACGCTGTCGGTAATAAAGAGAATGTTGGTTTAGAAAGTCGAAAATAGGTTACTCTTTGCTACTGATGTTGATTAGCGTAGCTATTTTTCAATAGATGGAGCATAGAGTCCATGTCTCACAATGCACCATGTCCCAGTATGTACCACTCTCCCCTAATAACTAAATTTAGAATTTAAATGGTACTTTATATTTTACTATGCGAGGTATTTATTTTGCTATTCGATTTGTAAATTTCACAGAACATAAAACACAATGACAGTTGTATCTTAGATTGTTTTATGTTTCCAAGGTTTCCTATTGTTAAATGCCACAACCGCTCTAACCTGTTAATGTAATATTTTGTTTTTTTTTTTAATTTTTGAAATTAGTTTTGGTATCAGGTTTTACTAATTATACATTTTTGAAAAGGGAAAGAAAAATTCTTTTCGATAGTATCATAGCCAACTATGATCCCCATAAGAAAAATGAAACTTGACCACTGTAGCTTAACTACTATAGCAGTATTCAAAAGTTTAAATACACCACCAGATTCCTATTAAAAATAGTATATTAAAAAACAAGTTTCATAAGGCACCATTTTGCCGCACGAAATCAGTTTAGAAAACGAGCCGCGATAGCGGCGAGTTTTCTAAAGAGCGAGTGCGGCAAAAGGCCTTATGAAACGAGTTTTTTATACTATTTTTTCTATTTGGCGTTTTTTACATTAATAAATTGCTTAAATTGGAATTATTTAATTTGAAAGTTCAGAGTTTAATTTTTATATAAAGTATGCAGTTGGTCACATTGATACTAGACATTTTCAAATTTAAATCTTGCTACCCGCGAAGACTATTATATTAAATATTATTTACTAATTTTCGTTAACATTACTTGATACTTCATTTAAAAATATAAACATGAGTGACATAGAAACATATATATGTCGTTGTCAATTTTGTACAACATACGTTGTTTGTGTAAAATACGGACATATATCATATCTGTCAAATGTACATAAATTCTTAAAATCAAATGACAGCAATGATATTTATTTCTGTATTCGAACAACGCCAACATTGAAAAATGAAAAAAAGCGTATCGAAATGAAGCTCATTTCGATACTGTTTTGGGTTTCATAATGAGTTCATTTCGAACGCAAAATAGGGAAAGTGCCTTAAGGAAGTGCAAATTAAATTTGTCTTACTTTAAAAATAAATGAGTTATTAAAGAAAATCGAAAAAACAAAAATTCCCTTTTCTTGCAATACCGCCCGAAGTACGTTAAATATATTCAAAGCTAGTAAATAGGGTTTGGTACAACTTTACCTCTGGAGTATTTGATCCTATTTAACCAAATCTCTATCTCTCATAATAAGCGAGATCCCATGTCGAGAATGAATCTGTGGACACACTGTATATAGATATATATATAATTTATTGTATTAGTTAAGGTGTTTAATACGTAGACTCACGAAAATACGACAGCGCTAATTGGTAGTATTTTCGTAATTGTTTATTAAAGTAATAGCAGCTACTGCGTCAGATTCATTCATTTTTTTAATACTAGGCATTCAGAAACAGAATAAATTTAAAAAGGCAACACAAGAGAAGTTATTTCAAGTTACTCCAGGTACTGTCAATATTTTTACTATCTACCAACAATAAAATGTCATTCCCCATTGCCATCCTTGATTCTAAATATTAACGTGTATTGTAGCTACAACGGCTTCAATTTTTACATGTACTTTTGCCTGTATTTTACATGTGTTTTTACGATGATGTATTAACAGCTTTAGACAGGAAGTTAATGCAGGAATTTACAAATAAAAATATTAAATTATAATAACCGTCATATTACAGTGTAATGTTATAAGTTGGAAATGGTAAAATAAAGCGAAGGTGACGTAAAACTAATAACAATATTAATTAATTAATTACTGTATTTAAAATGTATATATTTTTTGAAGGATACGCAGTATTAGATTGTTTGAAAAGTTATTATCGAAAGCGGAAAAATCCTGCGCAAACAATCAGAAGAATATATGAGTTCTGCAGTCATAAAGACCTTCCACCATTGGTCAAAATCAAATAAAGGTTTTGGTTGTTAATAACTATTGGTACACGACAAATAGCTGAAATAACATATCAAACATTACCGTATTTGACCATTTGTAGAAGCTTGAAGGCATCAACTGGTGTAGGGTGTTCAGGTTCCTTACGATTTAACAGAAAAAAATTTAATCGATCGCATTTCAATGTGCAATGTTTCTTAGAAACGGGGTGACCATGACCAATTTTTAAACTTCAACTAATATCGCGGAGTGTTTCGGCACCTGTGAGCTTACTTTTATTGTATTATTTTGAAGTTATTTTTTTTTGTGTTTCAGATTCGATGTATTCTCCCAAGAGAATAAAATGTGTAGCATATCATAACTCACGATTAGTTATTCTTTATAGATTTCCAAAAGGATCCCTACCATAGTATTAACGTCTGATTTGTAGTTCACAATTATTTTTACCGGGGGTTTACAGTTTTATGGTCAGGTTATGTAATTTATCCTACTCGGATAATTACAGCCGTCCTAATAGTAGTTATATTGGCTATACTTGGAGCAATACTAGATATTTCACCTGCCAACATTCCATACTATTACTAGCCACATCAGACGATTCGTTCAAGATCACTTGAAGAGAATTTTATATTAGTTTCGGAAGATAACTTATCAACGAACATATGAAAAGAAGATATGTTATAAAAGAACTGTCAAAGGAGCTAAAATCAATCATTGAAAAATTACTCGGAATTGAACCAACACAATTTCTAGGGCCGGAACCTGTAAGAACCTAAAAAAGGTGACCGGAAGATAAAAACCACATGCAAAAAGTATGGTCACAACGTCTGCAAGGACCATTCCCAAGTAATTAGAATTTGCAGAGAATATTTAGAATGGTACAATTTAAAAATTTTACGCACATAATAAAATTGGATATATTTATCATCAAATAATGTATGTTAAGAATCATACGTCAAAATTTCCATTTGCAATGCTAATGGAATTTTTCTTCTACAGGCAATGAAACCATATTTTAAATTGCACAATATCCCGAGAAGTCATTAATTTTTTAGAATTTCTTTTGTATTTAGGTATGTATTATTTTGGAAATTTTTATAATTAAACACTAAATATTCAAAATAGTTATTTAAATAAAGTTAAGGTTTTTTTTTGTAGATGTTATAAGATAAATGTCTATGTTATACCTTACAAAATAGAAAAACTACAATAATTTTAAAAAATTGTTTACAAAATGCGGGGTGTTGAAATAGTCCACCATAGTATATGTAGTACTTGAAAACACGATAATACTTCGGCGTTAAAGAAATGACGGGGATGAAAAGTATGTCTTTTACAATATCATTTAAGCAGTTTGAAAAACGATTTACCGTTGGCATTTGCAAAAGCTGATCTACACTCAAAGAAGATCATGCTTGATGGCATTGGAAAAGAATTATAAAACTACAGAAATCGTTCATTTAATAAGTACTGAGAGCAACTCCATCGACTAAATATAGCAAATGATGAAAAACAACTAGAACTTAGCAATAGAAAAGGCATGGTGTTCCATCATCACCATACATGGCCTGTTGCTTCGTTGCAGACGCGACAAAAGCTGTTTCAACTTGTCAACATTGTTAGGGTGTTTTGCCATAGGCGCCGTATTTCCTAGGCATTACATCTTCTGATTACCATTTATTCCAATTTTTACAAAATTTACTTAAAGAATAGTGGTGCTTAACATTGTTAGTAACTGTGTTAATAAATTATTGAATCTTTTTATGAATTATTTGTAAATCGGTTCAAATTTGCCAAACGACAAGATATTTACATATTGCACTACCGATTTAAAGATGACATTGTTAAGCAATGTAACGAATGATTTTTTGTGAAATATCATTAATTGAAAGTAATAAAATAAGCCAAATTATTGTACAATTTGTTATTTAAAAAATTGTATTTGATTCATATAATTAAAACGTACTCTCGACATCAAAAGTTTCTCAATAAATACAAATTACCAAATTTCTTCAAAAGCTTTCTCATAAATTTTTTTTAAGTCATTAAACCAGTCAAATTTAATTTGCACTTCATAAAAACTTCGATTTAAAAAAAAATTCTCTAGATATACTTTGTCTACTTGGTTTGCGATGTAAATGTTCGACTAAATTACAGAAAATGTATTGATACCTTTTTGCATAAAGTAGTCAATGTAATGTGAATCAATTATGCAATTATCATCATTTTCAATAACTTTTTTCTAAAGCTCTTGCAACAAAGTTACATCATGATCAGAGGTATTTTAAACAGCATCGACTATCATAAGCATAAATTGATTTAAAAGTCATTGGTTTGCTTATAGGCCTACAGGATGGCTACACTAAGTACTGTTGCTACATTTGTGAGTGGGATAGCCGTGTTAAGGATTTACATTACAAAGGGAAGATGTCTCATGGGAGCCACTTGTGAATCCCAGTAAAGTCCTGTTACCACCACTACATGTGAAGCTAGGATTGGTGAAGTCATTTGCAAAAGCAGCGAATAAGGGCAACGATATTTTGACTATAAAGGTTAATTGAATTTTAGATTATCAATGGACTATTTCGTCCACCTGAAGAGTTCCATAAACAACAAAACGTTTAATGTGGTGTTGGGCGCGATCAGAAAGTAATAGTTTGTTTGTTCTTCTAAATATCTCCAGTATTAAATAGCTAGGAAAGATTACACTAGACAACAAATTTTAAATTTCTGTTTTTTACAAAGACCAAAATTGTTGATTCATATGGATTTGACTGTGCTGTTGTTGAAAATGGCAACTACAAATCTAGATTAGCTGAGGTTTGGAAGTTATTGAAAGTTTTATGTTCTTCTCATATTATAATGAAACATAGTCTAACAGCGTAGCACTGCCCAACACATATTTACTTATCAAAGGTTTAACAGTGATTTTGGGATTAATTCGATGCCCTGATCACAAATATTTAGTCCGTTTTTCTAGAGTGGCTTTAGTTTTTTAGATTTTAATTTTGTATTTTTACTGAAATTCTGTTACATATATTTTTCAAATTCTATTCAAAAATTTTAATGACACGAATATTTAAATGGACTTATACAATTTAAGGGGTGTTGATTCTATGTATCACATCATCTTTGTCAGGTAGGCTCTAGTTTTTATAATTCAAATTCGTTAGTGTAACCTATTCACAAATAATGTGAAGAAATAAATCAAATAGCTTTAGACTAAGCACATGAAATACTACAGTCAATTCAGTTAAATTAAAGATACACTATTAATAGCTACCTTGTTTACAACACGCGTTTTCTCTTCGCCTGCCAGTTATGGGAAGATGCGAGTTTCGACAGTTCAGCGGAAATCTGCCAACATTGAAGCATTAAATCTTTCTTGGTATCGATGTTCCATTACAGAGATTTCTTGGTGAAACTTCTTACCATATTTATCACTAAACGCCCCACAATCTTTAGGAAAAACGTGGATATGTGAAAAGCATTTTGAGTGACAAGTTGCATTTCAGTTTCTCATAGGCACATATAAGGTCATTCACAAGCTCAATATAAATTTCAGTCCTCCTATTGCCCAAGAAAAATTACGTAACTTTCCGAAAGCAATGCCACGCGCTTAGCTCGTCCGGACTGCACTCGAATTGCATTGCTGGTCTCGAGGATCTTACATATTTGTATACCAATAAATTGCTGGTACATTGCCCTTATTGATTGCTTTTGCAAATGACCACCAATCCTAGCTTCACATGTACTGGTTGTAACAGGACTTTACTGGGATCCACAAGTGGCTCCCATGAGACATCTTCTGTTTGTAGTGTAAATCCTTAGCACTGCTATCCTACTCACAAATATAGCAACAGTACTTAGTGTAGCCATCTTGTAGGCCTATAAGCAAACCGATGACGTTTAAATCCATTTATGTTTATCATAGTCGATGCTGTTTAAAATACCTCTCATCATGATGTAACTTTCCTTTTCTAGGGCTGCATATGCCAGTGGGATGAAAGGAAGCACGTTGCCATTATTTAGTAGCACGGCTTTCAAACTAGTTTTTGAACCATCTATGAAAAGTCTCCAATCATTCTGTTTGTATAAGATGTAGAGTTCTTGCATCAAACCTTCAACATCGATACAGAATCTCATTTCATTTGTTGTGTTGAAAAACCTTTTGATTGGCTTTTGACGATGGCGAGAGTACATACTCGAAATTTAACGTCAAGAAAATTCCACTCCATTAAACGAGAAGCTAATAGTTCGGCTTTATGTTTTGGAAGGCCAAAATCTCTAACAAGATCATTGAGCTCACTTTGCATGATTTTGTGCATTTGACTAGATGATGTTGGTGTAAAGGAGGGATCGGTAGATGTGGAAGGAAGGCATGTATTTGACTGGTGTTCATCTTCACTGTCACTAGAAAAGCATATTGTAACAAGTGTTCATTTGAAAAGTCAATCTAGTAGCATGTGATTTACTGAGAACATTTTGAAGTATGTCGTAAATTAAAATTTACTACTTAACCTACGAAGTCATATATTTTGACAGTTTCATACATACAAATAAATAACAAATAATAGTTATTTATTGAAAACTATAACAAATGTTGAAAATCTTGTTCTTCAAGATCAATGCACTTTAAAATCCTCCGTTCAAAATTTCCGATGATATTCTGCAACATTACTGGATTGTTATTAATTTCCATGCATTTCTGTTCGATTCTCTGTAGCATATCATTCAAATTCAATATAGGTGTTAGAAATATGTTATTTTTTAGATATGGCCACAAAAAGAAGTCGCAAGGTGTTAAATCGCATGAACGTGCAGGCCAGGCGATTTCAGTATTTCAACTAATTATACGCTCATCAAAAAATTCTCTTAAATAATCCAAAGATTCAGCAGTACAGTGACAAGGTGCTCCGTCTGTTGGAAATATGCATTTTGAAGTTCATCATCATGCAACTGATTGACAAATAGTTGTAAAATTTCCGTACGGTACCTTTGAGCATTTAACGTTCCCTGAAAAATATTGGTCCAATGATTTGCCTTTGGCTTATCGCTGCCCAAACACCAATTTTCTCTGGATGTGGCGATTCTTCCTTAATTGCATGTGGATTTTCACTACTCCAAATTATTGTATTTTGTGAATTTAGGTATCCCGTTTTATAAAACCATGCTTCATCAGTAAAGATGACTCTTTGCGAAATTTCTCCATTATTGTTCATATTTACAAGTCAATTACAAAACTGTAGTCTACGTGGGCAATCAATTTCTAACAATTCTTGTACTTTTGTGACACGGTATGGATAAAGTTGCATATCTTTTTTTAATAACTTGTGAGTTGTACCAACAGAAATGTTTATTTGTTGACTCAAATGTCGAACAGATGTTTCTGGTTCATTTTCCATTATTTCTTCAACACGATTGACAACTTGATGTGTACGTTTCTAAACTGCTCCGCTGCCTGATTTTCTTAAGAGACTACCAGTTTCAGAAAAAAGCTTTAAAGTTATATCCAAAGTATTCTTAAATTGTATATAATCTATTACAAAATGTGGAAACTCAACTTGAAATTCTACAATGCAATCTTGAACTGAATAAACCCATAAACCATCAATTTTATTACCACTTCGAAAATAAGCCTGGACTAAAAAAATTTTATGTTCTAAAGTGAAAGCCATTTTAAAACTGAGAAGCAATTTATTTAAACCAGAATCGACGCACGATTATTTTATGCACTAACTGATATTTGTGATTGACATTATCAAATGTCATTTGGATTTACGTTTATGGAATAACAAACGCATACTAATATATTTGCGTCTTATTCTATCAACATTTCAAAGTAACCTAGATTGACTTTTCAAATGAACACACGTTATAAGGATTCAACAAAAATTATTGTCATTTTATAATTCAACTTACCAAAATCTATAAAGATAGGGTATTTTCCTTTATGTAAAATTTCTTTGTTGAACAGTGCTATTTATGTTTATAGGGTCAAGAAACGTAAGTTTCTGAAACTGTCGCACGATGTTTTTGTGTCTGATGATTCTTATCCTTCAGTTATCATACCATGACACTGTCCTACCACAGTTGCTTCAGATCATTATTTAATATATGAATGAATTTTAGAAGACAAGAGCGGATCGCTTTACGGTATTACTACTGTAATAGGATAGCTAATATGTTTACAGCGCCCCACGAATTGACATATAAAGTAATTAGAGTCTGGAATGACCCGCATTGTCAGTTGAATCTTATGATGTTAGTTCTGCTTTACTTGTAGTACACTTATGATTTAACGTGTTCAAATTTTTTGATCGTGACGTTAATCTTTATGTATTCGGGAGTATTGTTGTTATTTTGTTACAACCGCGATGTTGGACGAGAAAAGACAGTAATAGTTTGTCTGTCCTCCTAAGCATCTTTAGTAGCACATTCGGCGGTCGTAGTTTGAAGGAATAGGGACGATGAACATGAATTATAGCCCAGTTGCAATTCTAACATGTCGATAACAATATTTTTCTGGTATGCAGAAGTCCCTTTTAGGTGGTTTTAGATGGTTAATTTGGATATTTTCGACTTCGTTTGCTATGATTATTCTCGTATTGCGCCCATATTTCATTATCTCTAACTAGACGCTTTTGAAAAGTGGTTGAGTAGAACAGCTTAGCTGGACTCCGCCAAATAAAGTCCTTTTCCTGCTGCAGATTATGTAAATCGGTGATACACCCCTAGTAACACAGCGTGTAAGTAGAGTATAACATTAATTTGTAGTTTCGTCTTGACAACGGAACTTAATACTATTATGAACATTCCTGGGACAATAATGAACAACTCATGATTCTGGTTCAAAAGTTTATTTTGAAAAAAAATTTGAGTAAAAACTAGGAATACAAAAGTATTTTTAATAATATAAAATATTATTAAAAATGGGGTGTGAAGAACACAATACAAGTTATATATTTGTGAATGTATCTCCTCTCCAGAGACGCAGATACGTATTTCACCTTTCTACAGGATCGTCGGTACGCCCCTGCTGGAGAAGAGATACATTCAACCAAACATAACTACCTTGCTATCAACCAGAAATTATTAAGACAGAGCGTGAAAGAATATTCAGCGCTGTCTACATAATAACTGCCGAACTAAGAAACGTGTTTCTATAGACGGTAACAACCATATCTATAAAAAACTGTATTATCGTGTCTTCACTACTTGTCGGGCGAACCGAATGCGTATATAACAAAATAATTTGAAACATACATGAGTGGGTGTTTTACCCACTCATGTATGTTTCAAATTATTTGGAAAAATTAGGAATATCAGAACTCAACATTTATCGATTTGTTTATAATGTCAACGATTTGTAAACAAGATAACACAGGTAACTCGATTCACGAAAAGAGTTTCAAATCAAAATTAATTCTGACAGGTGACAAACCAAAACGATTTCTTAAAAAAATATAGGTTAATTTCCGATGGCAGCAGGAAAACTATAATAAGTCTCACATGAAATGTATCGACTATTAACATTCTTGACTGGACTATTAAAATTATTTTCCTACCTCGAATGTTAATACGTCCTTACATTCCTTTGACTTAATAGCTATTTTCTGCTGACGGTCATGTAAATCAGTGATATATCCTAGTTAGATAGTATGTAAGTCGACTATAACATTCGTGTGTAGTTTCGCCTTCACAACAGAACTTAATATTATCACGAAAATTCCTAGGATAATAATGAACAAGATTTGAGTTCATAAGTATATTTGGAGTAAACATTAGGAATATCAAAACTGAACGTTTTTATTATGAAATATATACAAAATTACGATTTTTTACGGCTTTTTCTATTTCATCAATCGTCATTTCAAATTGATTTTCAGAGTTTCATGCAATTTTCAATAATTTTGTAGGTTTTGCTTGCAATGTCAACTATTTCTATGACATGATAACCCAGGTAACACGATTCACGAAAAGGGTTTCAAATCAAAATTAATTCTGAGAAGTACCATTCCAAAACGAAGAAGTACCATTCCCAAACAAGCTTCGGCTGCGCCTCTGCCTGTACTTGCCTAACTCGAATGTTAATACGTCCTTACATTCCTTGTGACTTAAATAGCTATTATTATTATTATTATTATTATTATTATTATTTAATACAAAAATAAACAATAACATGCAGTCCATTTTATTATTTTCTTTCAACATTTGTATTTGACATGAAACCAACTTTATTAATCTTTCGGGGCTTCTTCAGTCGATATTTACAGACGTATATTCAGAATGCTGTCTACAAGCTTATCTGCAACTCTGATTAATGAATCTTTGATTGACGAAATAAATAATGAATTTGAAATTTTGCAAAACATTTTCAATAGCTCGCCATTTTCTGAAGAAAGATTAAAATAGTTAGATATCTCCAAAATCACCTTTTTCTATTTTAATTGGTGTAAATGACGTCACACATATTGTTACCAACATTTTATACAAAATTTGTAGCTGCATAAATTCAATCAAGACTTTTACATTGACTCCATATAGTAAACTTTTGAATTTTAAAAAACCATCAATTCAAGATATTATATAATTATAATTGTAGACGTAAAACTTTATACGAGAGATGTCTCTTATGTTTTGTATACTGAGACATAGAGGGCGTCACTAATTCAATTGTTAGAACTAAAAATTAACTTCCATCTTTAGTTAACCTGAATCCAAAATTTCAGTGCGATACATGTAGTGTTGTGGCTACAACGAACTGTCAAAGTTGACAAGTTAGTCGAAAAATGGAATTAAATCGTGAAAATTTTCGCGCAATATTTTTTATAATTTCCGAAGACAATTATCTCAACAAGAATTCCTCGCCGAGTTGGTTTCTGTTTTCGGTAATGAAACACCATATCAGCCAACAATTTCTCGTTGGTATGAAGTATTTAAACGTGGACGAATTAGTCTTAGCGACGATCCAACAGCAGGTGCACCAAAAACGGCTGTCACTCAGGAAAACTTCGATGATGTGCGCAAGCTCATCAACGAAGATCGACATGTGACATATCGCGAAATTGAGGCGTCATTAGGAATTTCATAGACCTCAATTCAAAAAATTTTGCATGAAAAATTGTGTGTAAAAAATTAGTTTCCTGTTGGATACCGCATCTGCTGACCGAAGAACAGAAAACAGCTAGGGTGAATTGGTGCCAAAAAACTATATCCTTTCAACGCAGGAAACTCTAAAAACGTGTACAATATCGTGAGTGGTGGTGAATCTTGTATTTACTCATACGAGCCAAGAAATAAACGCCAGTCGTTTGTTTGGGTGTTCCAAGATGAAGAAAACTCTACAAAAGTCATCCGTTCTTGAAATGTCTCTAAAAAGATGGTCGCGACATTTGTTTCGAAAGCAGGTCATGTACCAACAATTTCTCTACAATATCAAAGAACTGTTACTGCCGATCGGTATACAACTATTTGTTTGCCGCAACTCATCGCTGAGCTCCGAGAAACCAACTCACAACGACGAATCATCATCTACCAACACAATGCAAGTTCGCACACAGCTTGCAAGACAATTGAATTTTTAACGCAACAAAACCTTGAATTGTTTGACCATTCTCCGTACAGTCCCGACCTAAGTCCCAACGATTTCTTTACGTTTCCGAAAATTAAGGACGTACTGCGTGGTCAAAGGTTCCAGTTTTCAGAAGGAGCAACCTTCAAAACGCAATTTTGACTGTACCATCAAACGAGTGAAATCAGTGCTTCCAGAGGTGGTTCGAGCGCATGCAAAAGTGCATAAATCTTTGTGGAGAATACTTGGAAAAACAATATAAAATCTTAAAAAGCTATCTAGTGTTTTATTCCAGCTTTATAAGCAAAATATAAAAAACAATCTTCGTATTATTTGAATAAACATATAAATTATTACATGGAAATATTTTATTTTCCGAATATAATTTTTGCTATTTTTCTTAAGTATTACTGAAACAAAAGCATAAAAAAACAGACTTTATTGGAAATATATATTAACTTATAACAATTTTACAAATCTATACAATATATATTTTACAAAAAAAATTGTATATTTCTGAAATACTAGTTTTTGTGTATTACTTTAGAACAAGATTTGAATGCAAGGATATTTTTCTACAATAATGATGTTATTCTTATCAGTATTTAAATATGCACTATAAAATGCAATACACAATTAGACTATTTCAACTTTTTATACAGGAGGACTTACATGTAATTAATTCTATATATATATATGTACAAAATTATATGGTTGAATTTTTTTTCTATAACAGAAGTAGTTCTCGGCAATAAAGAAGAAACAAATAACGATAATTTTGATCAAATTTTTTTCTGTTATTTAATATATGTAATAATAATATTTTTTTGTTCTGTGATATTAACTTCTGAACCTTCTTCCAGTTCTTATTGGGGAACTCGCAGTTGTAGCTTCTGAGTCAGCGTTGTTATTGTTGGAATCACTCTTTGCATTGAATCTTCTTCTACTGGTTGTCGCTTTTGATGGCTTGGGTGTTTGTTCTACTGGTGGTTCGGAGTCGTTTGATTCTGGCGGTGGAATGTTTTTAGCAGGTTTTGCTGAAATAAGAATATATGGTTTTTAGAATAAAACTATAAATATTCCTATATTATTTGTACACACACTTTTCTACTATTCAGGATACTAGAGTCTTAACATTAATAATACATAGATAACTAGGCTTCCTCTATCCTAGTTCACCTCCCAAGGTGATATCCGAAAATTTCCTAAATTTGAATTACTCACAGTTACAACAAAATTTTTTGAGTAAGTATGCAAAACGACGTCATTATAAGTGGCGGTATTCTTTGTTGGTCAACAATTTTTCATTATTGTGTCTACTTGCGTTTGAGATTTTTCAATGGCCGATTTAAGGAAACAGCGTATCTATCAAATAAAATTTATTTAAATATAATTAAACCCAGAAGAAGTCCGGGATGACTTTGTGGATCAAACACAAATCTACGACTGATATAAACGTGTCAAAAATAGTTGATGACAATGAACCTTCCGGACGACAATCAACTGACATTACACTAGAACATGTTGCGGCTGTTCAGAATGCATTTGTGAATGATGGTATGCAGACCACCCAGGATATCTGAAACATTATTTGGCACATGTCCATGAATTTTATCAGAAGGATATCAGCAAAACTTGTAGCACGACTGCCAAGCAACAAACATAAACAATATTGTCTGGATGTCTAGAGGGATTTAAAGAACAGCTTCTAACTGAACCAGAAGGTTAGGTTTATAGTTAATCAAACAATAATAATCGCAATGGTATTCTTCATCTTCATCGCAGCTAACGAAAGTCCGTCGATATTGATGGAATTATCCACAAACAGTCCACATAGGTTCTTCACCATTACAATACGAGGCCACTATGCTTGGTTTTCGGTGCTTTACGAAGACTAGCGATGTACGGATCCGACGAAATAAGCAGTCGATAAAATAAATCCGTATTTGTGTCTATTCTTGACGTTTTTCTAGTAAAAAGTTCGCGATATTTTCTGTAGTCTTTGTTTCTTGTCTCCTGAGGTTCTTCAGAAAATTGTGCGATCGGAAGAATGCAAGAGGCTATAATATCCTTTCCATGACAAAGGTCACATACAACAAAATTTTTTGAGTAAGTATGCAAAACGACGTCATTATAAGTGGCGGTATTCTTTGTTGGTCAACAATTTTTCATTATTGTGTCTACTTGCGTTTGAGATTTTTCAATGGCCGATTTAAGGAAACAGCGTATCTATCAAATAAAATTTATTTAAATATAATTAAACCCAGAAGAAGTCCGGGATGACTTTGTGGATCAAACACAAATCTACGACTGATATAAACGTGTCAAAAATAGTTGATGACAATGAACCTTCCGGACGACAATCAACTGACATTACACTAGAACATGTTGCGGCTGTTCAGAATGCATTTGTGAATGATGGTATGCAGACCACCCAGGATATCTGAAACATTATTTGGCACATGTCCATGAATTTTATCAGAAGGATATCAGCAAAACTTGTAGCACGACTGCCAAGCAACAAACATAAACAATATTGTCTGGATGTCTAGAGGGATTTAAAGAACAGCTTCTAACTGAACCAGAAAGTTAGGTTTATAGTTAATCAAACAATAATAATCGCAATGGTATTCTTCATCTTCATCGCAGCTAACGAAAGTCCGTCGATATTGATGGAATTATCCACAAACAGTCCACATAGGTTCTTCACCATTACAATACGAGGCCACTTAACGCTTTAATGATTGTTTCGGCGACAAACAATCTGGCCGTTTTCCCTCATCCAGAGTACTCGCCTAATTTAGCTCCTTACTACTTTTCTCTTTTTCAAAGATGAAAATCAAGTTGAAGATGTGACACGATATAGGAGATTGAAGCTAAATTGCAGACGATGCTGAACAAATTAACAAAACAATACTTCCGGAATGCATTTCTTTCGTGGCAAAAGCATTAGAATCGGTGTTTGCATTCGCGAGGGGAGTACTTTGAAGGTAGCGGAGATTAATACAATCCAGGTATTCTGCAGCTTTATTTTACACTGCATTTCAGTACCTCTTGGATACCAGCTCCTATTTTAGAAATAAGTCAAAAATGTATAAGCTTGAAAGGCATAGCACCTTTTAGTGAAAATAAAATAATTCTTTTATGTTTTCAAACATTCGTAATTGATATACAGTACCGTGCAATCGAATTAACCCATATCTCGTTGACGAAGAAAATTTTACTTGACATTGTCACTACAATTGTGCTATTTTAAGATTATTATCTTTGCATCTTAAATAAACAAATTTACTAAAGAAAACACTCGGTATATTTGTTTCACAAATTATATTTATTAGATCTCTAACATATGTTTCGACTTTTCAGTCATTATTAAAGAGTTTTTAAACTAAAGTAAAAAGTACACTTCTACCACTATTTATGAGTTTTTACAAGACTTTATGACGGCATCAATGGTAGGGGTGTTGAAAAAATCCAGTTGTGTATTTGTAACGTGTCTATTAAGATTTATGGCTTTTTTAATTTCTAATATTTCGAGGAAGTCGAGCCTTTTTCCTTTATTACAAGTATGTAAAAGTTTAAAATTACTGGTATTGAACAAATGTGTATTTACAATGCAATGTTCGGCGAATCCCGTATTCATATTACCATAAAGAATAGAACCTCTATGCTCTTTTATCCGTTCTTTTATTGAACGTCCTGATTGGCCGATGTATATCGCATCACAATCACTGCAACTTAATTCGTACACACCTGACTTATCACACAATTCTGTTTTTTCTTTATTATTTACTAAAATATTTCCTAGATTGACTTTATTCACTTGGATGACATTTAACCCTAATTTATTCAGTTTATTAGAAACTTTATTGCTAACCCCAGGTATATAGTTGAGTGTGTGAAATGTCTTATTCGTTTTTGTATATGTGTGCCCGTAGTAAAAATTCTTCGTAAGGATAGTACGTTGTTTTTTGATAATCATTTTATCTATAAGTTCTGTTTTATATTCGTTGTTTCTAGCTATTGTTTTTATGGTGGTTACTTCTTTTTCGTAATTCTCATTATTTAAAGGGAAATTAATCAGTCTATGTATAAAACTATGAAACGCTGCCATTTTTATATTCCAAGATTGACTGGAATTTGCCGGGATTACTGTATCCGTTGTAGTGGGTTTTCTAAATATATCAATCTTAATAGACACTGTTACGTATAGAAAATCACTCGGCGTTGTGCTGGTGAATTCTTATTCTTTTTACTCTTATTCTAGGCTCTTCAAGTCATCGTGATCCGCTTATTTTTCAATTGTTTCAAATTACTCTATTTTATATTTTTAGTTTATTAATTATCATGTCGTTTAAGCTTTTCAAAAGTTAAATAATTCCTAATTCTAATTTCGGGTGCGATTATTTTGACCGACCCTATATTTTCTGTTATATAATTCTGGTTCCGATATGGTTGGAGTTGCTATATCTGACGCAGTACACTTCTTTAAACATTCTTTTTGCCGCGTTAATCATTCTGACAGTGTTTTCCGATTTCCTCGAGTCATGTATCTCCGTTACTTTATTTTGTTTTGTGGGAATTCGCTTTTTGAATTGTAAGATCGTCTTGTCGCAGTGTCTTTAATTTTGGAACTACTGTTTCAGTTTATTAATTGTTAACGCTTTCGTTGGAGCGCCCTCTGTTCGGAATTTTGTTTTCCTTCAGTTACAGAATTCTACTTTGAATGTATCATTACCTTGATTTTGATATTTACCGTTTCCTAAAATTTAATTATTTACAATGTGGGCTCGTTTGAACTCTTTAGGCGTACTTTAATTGTTGGGAGATTTTGAGCTTCGCTTTCTTTCATTTATATTTCCGAATTTTCTGATGACGTATGTCGGCCATTGTGTGGAACACGCGGGTTTCTGCCATTACTTCTTCCCAAGTCATCGCCACGATAACGTGTCTTTTTTAATTCGAAGAAGCTTGTTAGGCGGTAAGAGATATTTTTAATATATTGAGTATTACTTATTTCGAATTTTTCTTCTTAGGATTTTATCGGGTTATCCGATTAATTGTGGTATAATTCTGGAATTAATTTATATCCTGTCGGAATGGCGTGATTGTCCATTTTGAACTCGTTTCGTTAAGGAAAAAATACCACGTGGTGACCGAAGGCCATCTAGGACCAAGTTTCCTGTATGGTGGTTAAAACCCTTACATTTCGATTGTTTGACGAATTTTCCAGGAAGACAGACTCCGGGGAAAACGTTTCATCATAGTCTTGGAGCCAGCTAAGTGTGCTTTAGAATTTATTTTCGGTGTCTTAAGAGACATCTTTTGTCTGGAGACTAATTAAACTTAACTTTTCTTTTAAATCATCTATAGGGTGATAGTGTAATTTTGGATTTAATATTTTTATTTAACTACAGAGAGGGGCTTCTCCTTTCTCCATTTTCTTTTTTTTTTGTTGTGATCCTTTCACTAGAATACTCAAATTAAGGGCTTCACCCCCTAAATTAATTTAGTTTGATAATTTTTATTTAGATTAACCTCATTTACTTTTATTATCATGAATAGTTTATGAATCTTGCAACCATTTCATTGAGCAATTTTATAATCTTGAGGCTCGTACCTTGAGTGGAGCTTCTGTTTAATTAGAGAGTACGTCGAATTTTAAATCAGTGATTACTGTATATTTATGTAAACATTTTGTACAGGACCATAGTAAGAATTCTCACTTCCGTTCTCTCGAAGTATCTAATCTTTGTAATTTGACGTTTAGTTTTAATTTGTATTTTATTATAACCTGATATACAGGGGGTTGCGTTCACAATTAGAGTATCTGTGCTTGTTTTACTTTCGAGCACATTTGATTTGTTAGATTCATATAGCGTTATCTATGATAGATATTTGTTTTATATTACCTTATTTATACTGTAATTTTATATACCCGGTGTTCAAATATTTAGTGGACATTTGTAATTTTGATCACGTCACCTTAAATTCTTACAATTTTCTTTGACATTACGTTTAGAGAGGCTTAACCTCGTACGTAAGATAATTTTAATTGGCTCAACCTTTTTTTTGTATACTTTTGTTAGTTATATACTTAGCCATCTATTCCGAGTGAAGAAACGTTCACCTGTTGGACCATTTGTATTATTCCGTTATTGTTGATAACTTCCGGTTGTTTTCTATTGTGTTATTTGTTTTTGGTGTTAACCTGAAGAGTAAATTATTTTGAATCGCATAACTTGTTTTCCACGCTTTAAATCTTGTGTAATAAATAGTTTTGATACTGATATCATTGTTTTGTGTTTGATTACCTTTGGTCCCTGACAGGCGTGAGAGTTTATGTATTTTACTGTTGAGTGGCCGAACACCCCTTGTGTTACGCCCTTCAGGCCGTGGGTGTTCTACGTTGGCCAAAGTCTTGCCAGACAAACGTAGTGGTGCCCGCCCTAACATCGATGCGTTGTGTGACCCACGACGCCTCCGCTATTTTTTTTTTACGATCTGAGCTAGTCGGCAAGTCTTTTCGAAGGGCCTTTTGGAGACCAGGGGCGGAATTAGGACCCGTTCTAGTTCCCACCGGGGTTTGCTGCCAACGCGGTTTTGAGAGGTAGCAACACGTCACAAATACACAACTGGATTTTTTCAACACCCCTACCATTGATGCCATCATGAAGTCTTGTAAAAACTCATAAATAGTGGTAGAAGTGTACTTTTTACTTTAGTTTAAAAACTCTTTGATAATGACTGAAAAGTCGAAACATATGTTAGAGATCTAATAAATATAACGTGTGTATAAATTGTCGCAAAAGCTACACGCAGCGACGTTCTTCGTTTGGTTCTGAATAAAAAATCTTAATGTTAAAATGTCGTATCATGCTTCGTTTGTTTTCACGGAGTTCTTGAAGTTCAGACTTTTAGTGCGTAACTAACCTTTGCTCTTCGATATCTGTTAATAGAGATAGATGCAATTTAGTTTAAAGAAAAAATTTTTAATAGTATTATTTCGTAAACGTTTTCTTTTTGATTTAAAAGCTTGTTTTAAACCTTTATTCATTAACGTACTTCCACGAAAAACACATTTGGCAACGTTGTAGAACAATAAGTTTGTATTTCAAAGCGAGTTCAATCAAAATCATTACTGTCAAATTTTGACATTTACGAATTTACGAAGCATGATACGACATTTTAACATTAAGATTTTTTATTCAAAACCGAACGAAGAATGTCGCTATGTGCAGCTTTTGCGACAATTTAAACACACCTTGTTGTGAAACAAATATACCGAGTGTTTTCTTTAGTAAATTATTCATTATGTTTCACCAAGAGCCAACCGTGGATTCGATACATTATCTTAAATAAACAGCTTATTTCCATAATATATGTTTTTCCTTGGCTATATTACTTGAATTATTGACATGTAATAATTACAAGTTATATAACTCATATACTCGTATTGCCGTCCATTATTTCTAGGAGGAATGGGAAGTATGTGCATGCAAATAAAATTCAATTACAAACGTTAATATTTTTGGGAATGCTTAGTTACAAATTATTTGCATCTTTGCATATTGGTTTTAGTGTGTTGATTATTATTTTTATTTTGATGTTCTTTTAATTTTAATTCATTAAAGACTGAATTATATTTCTGAACTGGAATCACTAAAAATTAAAATGTTTGAAAGAGTGGTACAAGTGGTTGTTTTTACAATTATGTGGGCGTTTATAAAGCTATAAAAAAGTTTAGAAAATAGACAGTTATACCGGGTACGCCAATAGAATGTCGGCGGAATTTGTCGGGAAAACTGACAAAAATAGGAAAGTGCTATTTTCTCTACGTATATAGTATATCACAGCGGATATTGTAAAGTTATTTACGAATATACAGGGTGTTACAAATTCCCACACGCACTGGATTGCTATATTTTTCAGAAATTATTTCGATAGCCATCTAAATTACCTTTGTAATAATATATGGTTATGTGCACTTCCAATAACTAGTCTTCGTTATATTGGAGTTTTTGTCAAAAATTTTGTGTCCATGCATATTGCACTGCATGCATTGTGTGTCCATGCATATACAGATACAAATTTGTTTTTATACAGATTTGTATTATTTTGTATCAAAAATTTTACAGTTACAGCGTCTGACGTTTTAAAACGTAGGCTGAAGATGGGTATCGTGCATCGAATTATTCTTTGGATATCAATTTGAGGTCCAACACTTTATATATTTGAAGATGGTATAATGTAAAAATATTTACATGATGTTAAATGGGTCGTGCCACATTTATCGAAATTCACATGCTCCTTTCTCGATTTTTTTTAAATGGAACCTATATTTTTCGATATTATCAGAAAATTTCCTGTAAAATTATCTTAAAAATGGTACCAATAATGTAATACTTATTTACAGTATTTACAAAGATATTCCGCTTTTATGGGAAATATTTTTAATACTACTCAATATGAGGGACACCCAATATGGCTAGATGGCCATGATTTTCAAACAACTAAAAATCTAACGAAACGTCAAATCTGTGCAGAAAAATTCCACATAAAGTCTATTTTGTAGTTTCTCTTTGTTATCATCGCGTTTTAATATTTGTTACAATTTTATCACTGCTTGCTTATTGAAAATTGAATTATTTAGTTGTTAATTATTAGGGCCAATGTTAAGTGTACGGGTAATGAAAGTGACTAGATAAAAAGTAGTGAAACATGTACAGGACCTATAAGGGAACATGTTTGAGTATGAATTTAAAGTGGGAAACGTAATTAAAAAACAAATTAATTACAAAAAAAATAAAACAATTTACTAACCTCATATTTCGTCCGTTATCAATACGTGTAATCGTGTTTTTTGAATGCCCTAATATATTAAATAAACATCACTCTGACGTATTTTTGCTATACTAATCTTCAATTTGTTTAAATAAGTTATTAAATAGATATGAAAAATTGCTATTTTTATATTCAAATTGATATTACTTTTCGGCAACAATTTGAGGCTGCCAATTTAAACATTTAGATTAAAATATTACTGTCAGGATGTCTATCTATATCAATAATTTTTCTCAATGTCAACAAAATATAATTTGAATAATATTACAATTTTTAAAGTAAATTTTACTTTAAATTTTGCTGTAATACTGTTAATATGTTCATTATTTTCTGTTTAGAAAAAGACGATGTGTTATAATAATTGTGCAGTTAATTTACTTTTTTTTTTATATGAAATATAGCTAAAGAATAATATCTTGTTAAAAAATTTATTAAATCATTATTGATATAATAATTTCATTTTATCTTAATTTGAATAGTAATAAATTAGATCATAGTGTAACTTCTATTGGAAGATTAAAATGCTATTTTGTGGGAAGACAGAAGCTAAAAATCACGTCTTATTAATAGTATTCTGGTTGTGATACAGCAGTTAAAGTTGATTAAATTCTAAAACTTAACTAATTCAGTTTATAAATGAACATAATAGAAAATTTGACTTCATTAGAATAAGTTGATTTTGAAAATAACTAGCTTTTATATGTTCAAAATTAATTATGTGTTTAAAAAAATAAAAATAGTTTTGGGTGTTGATTGCATTTATTCTAGATTGGCGCACACAATCTGGTAATAATAAACCAAAATATACCTTATGTTCTGCTCATACTTGTTAAATGTGTACTTACTAGGTATGTTTTATAAAATAAAGATATTTTATAGATTTCTAGAAATTTATTAAGAAAATGTGAAATGATGGTTGGATGAATTTCCTTCATTCATTCTCTGGCTATAGCTACTATCAAAATAAATGTGCCTATATTATAGGCTTTGCTTTGGCAAGCAAATACGGTATGCGCCAAAATAAACAACACTGAAATGCGTGCCATTGTCCCCTTTTTCAGGAATATGCAGCAACCTGTGTTCTCGAATATGTTTGATAATCTGCGTAACCGTTATGAGCAGTGCCTACAACGCCATGGCGCACATTTTGAACATGTATTGTATAGACATAATAATGTATAAGTAATAAATAATATACTTCAGTAATTTCAGTGTTGTTTATTTTGGCGCATACCGTACTATAATATAGGTACATCACTATTCATCTTTTAATTTTATTAATTTTTCGTTTGCATATTTTTAAATTGATAGAATATAGGTAATCAATATTTTATGAAAAATAAACCTATTATATAATATCGGGTTTTAATGGATGTCTATTTTCAATTTTGAATATTTAATAACAAAACTAGGTGTTTTATTTTATTAGTTTCCTATTTTGTTTTAAAAATTTTAAATTTTTATTTACTTCAATTTTCATTGCAGTTAAGAATCTGAGAGTTTGTGTCAGTAACGCGCCAAGTATCTTCGGCGCCGTCGTGCGAAATACTGATAGGCGCCTTTATTCTATGTGTATTGAGCCAAAATTACCAGCCACTCTCCCACAGTTCAATATTGAAATTTATGACGAACTCTTTAGACTTGTTAGTACTGGTAGGTATTTTTTATTTGAGGCAAACAATAGGTTCACATGCAAAAAAATATTATTAAAATTTTTATTGCACACTGAAACAACAGTAACAGTAAAATTTAACTTATCACAAGTGGCCGTAGGCGCCTTTAAGGCCTTGGCGCCGTTGTGCGCTGCACGACCTTGCCCATATGGACGGCGTCACTGGTTTGTGTTTATATTTTTGGTTAAGCTTAATGACTTATTTGTTGTACTTTAGATGTAAAACAGAAGCTTACTATTGAATTCTTAATAAATTCGCTAATTTAGTTAAATTGATAAAAATTAATTCACTTTACTACTATAGTTGAAGTTTTATAAAATGAAATTTTTTTAACAAATTTAATTTATATCCCGTTCAAATTAAGAAAGAAGTAGATAGTGCTATGATCAGAGTGCAAATTCCACAAGATAAATTTTGTAATTTCAAACAAGTAAAAGATAATATGTATGTTTTGCTGTCATATGTTAGGTTGACTTATATCCCTGCCTAATAAAAGTCTGGTTTTTCGACCGTTACATTTGTTTGTCAACATACTTATTATTAAAAAAGCTTAGATCGTCAAACGTTCCCAAACCTATTCAAAATTCAGATGATCACTCAGATAATTTTATTTAAGAAACGGCTTACATATACAAATATAAGTTATAAAACAGGTACTCTCGACCAATATCTTTTAACTTATTTATTATTTTAAGGTGTTTCAAGTGTCCCTAAATACAAGTAAAGCATGGCAATATGAATGATATGTTAGAATTTCCTCAGAAAAAATATGTATATCTTATTTTGCTTTTACTAGTAAATAAAACTATTGTTAAATATTGTAAAAAATCCAGGAACTAAATATAACAAGTTAATTGACATAAAGATCTCACCTGTGTTTTTATGATATGCATCAATATATTTGAGTCATTATGGGGTCATTTTACTTAATAACCGTTCTAGAAAATATGTTGACATTTAGATGATAATTGTGTATACGGAAAAATTAATAAAATCAAAAGATGAATACTGATATATCTACATATATTATAGTCTTTGCTTGCCAAGGCAAAGACTATAATATAGGCACATTTATTTTGATAGTACCTAAATGATAAGGAAATTCATCTAACAGGACATCATTTCACATTTTCTTAATAAATTTCTAGAAACCTCTAAAATATCTTTATTTTATAAAACATATACCTAGTAAG
The DNA here is from genome assembly GCA_935421215.2 of Melolontha melolontha. Taxonomy (NCBI): domain Eukaryota; kingdom Metazoa; phylum Arthropoda; class Insecta; order Coleoptera; family Scarabaeidae; genus Melolontha; species Melolontha melolontha. Next base: position 94,593,788 of record OW285237.1, on the reverse strand, counting down.
TACGTATTTAAAAAGTATTAACAGAATATAAAGTATATTTTGATTTATTATATTACTAAATTATGTGTCCCAATCTGGAATAAATGCAATCAACACTTAGAACCACAATCTTAACTTATTTTTATGAAAACTATTTTTATTTTTTTAAACACATAATTAATGTTGAACATATAAAAGCTAGTTATTTTCAAGATCAACTCATTCTAATGAAAATTCCAAGGACAATCCTGAATTTACTGTACAAGTTAAATTTTCTACAATATTGTCAATAATAATCATAAATGTTATTTTTTCATGCATCAGCATCAAAATATCTATTTTTGAAATATACAACTTTGTGATAGACAACTACTAAATTGAATCCCTGTACAATTCCTATACAATTAATGGAGCGGTTAACTTTCAACAAGCATCAAATCTCAAGCGTTTATGTTCATTTATAAACTGAATTAGTTAAGTTTTAAAAATTTAATCAACTTTAACTGCTGTATCACAACCACAATACCATTAATAAGATGTGATGTTCAGCTTCTGTCTTCCCACAAAATAGCATTTCCAAATAATATTATTTTAATCTTCCCATAGAAGTACAGTATGATCTAATTTATTACTATTCAAATTAAAATAAAATGAAATTATTACATCAATAATGATTTAATAAATTTTTAACAAGATATTATTCTTTAGATATATTTCATATAAAAAAAAGGTAAATTAACTTTACTATTATTAAAACACATCGTCTTTTCCTAAATAGAAAATAATAACATGGTAACAGTATTACAGTAAAAGTTAAAAGTAAAATTTCCTCTAAAAATGTAATATTATTTAAATTGTCTTTTGTTGACATTGAGAAAAATTAAATTGATATAGATAGACATCCTGACAGTAATATTTTAATTTAAATGTTTAAATTGACAGCCTGAATTGTTGCCGTAATAGTAATGTTAATTTGAAGACGTAAACGTCATATAAAAATAGCAATTTTTCACATATTTTTACTAGGTTATTTAAGCAAATTGATTAATATAGCAAAAATACGTCAGAGTGATGCTTATTTAATATATTAGAACATTCAAAGAACAGATTACCCGAAATTTGACTTTTTTTGCTCGTATTGAAAAAGGAAAATAGTAAATAGTTTTTATTTTTTTTAATTTTATTTTTTTTCAAATTACGTTTCTCACTTTAAATTCATACTCAAGCATGTTCACTTATAGGTCCTGTATATGTTCCACTACTTTTTATCCAGTCACTCTCATTATCCGTATACTTAAACTCCATCCAAGTTGCAATATAACAGATTGTATTCACTATTTAGATTGGGGTTAAAATCGAAGCACACCTCTAAAATCAGCGAGTTTCTTTTTTGGCGTTCTTTACTGAAAAATGAAAAGCTTGGGATTCATCTTCGTTGTTATGTGGGAAAAAAAAATTAATTAACTGTATCCTGTTCTGATTAGTAAAGCTTTCTACATTTTGCAACTATTTAATTTCAGTAGGTATTTTTATGTTATCTTTTTGAGCAAAAATTATGATGCGGGCGAAAAAATGTTGTACGTAATACGAGTGTAAAGTAAGATCACAAACTCGACATAGCTACGTTTCGAACAGAAAATGAGTCATTCAATAGTAAACCATGTTCAAATTTGTGTTCTTTTGTAGACCTAATCTTTAATGTTGATATAAAAATTCATGTAAACCTCCTAGTCTTTCTGCCATAGTCATTTGCCGCATACTTCATGATTGTCTAAGTATTAAGAAAGCTGTTTGATGATTGCCAACATCTTTGTCAATCGCACTAAGGTAATATCAAAATGATCGCGTTTGATCACTTTTTCCTATATAAGTTAGTAAAAATTCGGTATTTAAAGAGTATTGATGCAGAAGATGAATCCGTCGTTCTTTACCATAATTTTTTTATCAAGAAGCAAGAGTGAGTTATGGCGTGTATTTGGTGTCTTTAAACAGTAAAGAATGAAAGTGTTTGTCTTTTGGGATTACCCTAAAATTATACTTAATTTAATTAATTCTTACCATACAAATAAAAAGGTTACATTTGTGAAAATATCGGATAAAATTATAGAAAGTGCATTACATCTATACAAATTGTCTATGTGTTGCCCAAGAGGCAATTCGCGACTGTAGATTTCACTAATTATACCATTCCCATTAGAACACAGGTTTGATTCCTAGTTATAAGTAGAGCTGAGGATGTTTGCGGTACGGCAGGACCGTATGTAGTGCATTATGTGCATTTTGTTTTTCTATATTTATTTTTTTCATTTTTTAGTGTATGTAAATTAAATATTATTAAATAAATTACTTCAAAGAATTGTGCTGTTTTTATTTGTTTGTGTAAGTAACGCTAGTGCGTTACGTAATATTATGAAAATTGCAATAACAATATTTTTTCCACTTATAAGTCCAAATACATCAATGAAATTTCCCTATATTTAGTCCTAATTATCTGGCTATACAATTTTTAACGAAACTGTTCTGCTTTTAGAAAATCTTATAATCAGCTACTGTGACTATTACCTTCAGTTAGCCTTGAGAAAGGTGTTAAAGTCGTAAAATAGAAATAATAAGTATGTTTATTTCCGACAACGCTACATTTGATAAAGTTTTCCTCCAGAAAGAATACTAATCTAAAACTCCCAAAGAGCTGCCTCTCTTTGAGTTTAAAAATAAATACCTGCAATCGATGAGTTGCTTTCATTAGCTTCTTTGGAATTGAAGCATCATCGTTTTCACTTTTTTTCACCCTAGACATTTCTCTACTATGGATAATTTTAAGCACTGGAAGTTACTGCACCAGACTGAATAATGAAACTAATGAAATGATGTTGAATCTTTACAAACCAGAGCAATTTGTTGTTAGGAGATTCACATACGTGTGTTGCGGGGATTTACAACAGAAAATTGTACTGAGGTGATTCACATAAATTCGAATCACGAAAATTCACCAATTTTATACTACCAATGTAAGCGACATCTGTTATATATTCTAACAAATTTTTTCAGACATCTTCCCTTACGAAAAATATTTAAATAAAATTATATTTAAAAAAACACATATTTTTTTGGAAAATAGTTTATTATTGAAATTACCGTATTTTCACGTACGGTAATGGCAACTGGACCGTAGTAATGGCAACTGGACTAGGTTAGTCATATCCACGGCCTATTCTATCAAATACAAGATGTGCTCTACCCAGTGTTGCCAGACGTACGGTAATTACCGTACATGTGCTGTTTTTTGATAAATGTACGGTGTACGGTCCAGTTGCCATTACCGTACGTGAAAATACGGTAATTTCAATAATAAACTATTTTCCAAAAAAATATGTGTTTTTTTAAATATAATTTTATTTAAATATTTTTCGTAAGGGAAGATGTCTGAAAAAATTTGTTAGAATATATAACAGATGTCGCTTACATTGGTAGTATAAAATTGGTGAATTTTCGTGATTCGAATTTATGTGAATCACCTCAGTACAATTTTCTGTTGTAAATCCCCGCAACACACGTATGTGAATCTCCTAACAACAAATTGCTCTGGTTTGTAAAGATTCAACATCATTTCATTAGTTTCATTATTCAGTCTGGTGCAGTAACTTCCAGTGCTTAAAATTATCTATAGTAGAGAAATGTCTAGGGTGAAAAAAAGTGAAAACGATGATGCTTCAATTCCAAAGAAGCTAATGGAAGCAACTCATCGATTGCAGGTATTTATTTTTAAACTCAAAGAGAGGCAGCTCTTTGGGAGTTTTAGATTAGTATTCTTTCTGGAGGAAAACTTTATCAAATGTAGCGTTGTCGGAAATAAACATACTTATTATTTCTATTTTACGACTTTAACACCTTTCTCAAGGCTAACTGAAGGTAATAGTCACAGTAGCTGATTATAAGATTTTCTAAAAGCAGAACAGTTTCGTTAAAAATTGTATAGCCAGATAATTAGGACTAAATATAGGGAAATTTCATTGATGTATTTGGACTTATAAGTGGAAAAAATATTGTTATTGCAATTTTCATAATATTATGTAACGCACTAGCGTTACTTACACAAACAAATAAAAACAGCACAATTCTTTGAAGTAATTTATTTAATAATATTTAATTTACATACACTAAAAAATGAAAAAAATAAATATAGAAAAACAAAATGCACATGATGCACTACATACGGTCCTGCCGTACCGCAAACATCCTCAGCTCTAGTTATAAGTCTTTGACATAGATTAAATATTGAGAATAAAACACTTGGCTATATTTCACTAATTTTATTAGAATAACTCTCACATATGTTTAGGCTGTTAATGTCATTATAAAGAGATACTTCAAATCTAACTTGATGGATGTAAGTATAAGACTTATACCGGGTTCTTCTTTTATCATTACACATAGATATAATGCATTGATTTTTCTTCTTTTAGCTTTACACTAGGGTTAAATTTATGGTAGCAAAGTAGGCAATCAGTTATACACCAGTGACGTATTGGACGTATTTTCCAATTGTCAAATACTTCTGATTTTTCATTCATACTTAAATCTTAAATAAATATATTTGATTGAAAAATACTTAATTTATTTAAAACAGTTAATTATCTCAACAGGCCTTGTGCGAAGACAATTTGAAATATTTTTAACAAATTCAAAGAAGATGGATATTATTTCTTAAAGGTTGAAACATATCTAAGATAGTAAAATTAGTGTATCAAAAAAGGTATAAAATATAACAAAAAGGTACAAATAGATTTGACCATCACGAGACATTATGCAACAAATTTTAGGAATCTGTTAAAGCAAGGCTATTTTCATATGACGGAGGATCAGTTACTAGAGTAGCAACTGTTTTACACCCTCGATTTAAAAGAGAAGGTTTTCTGGAACAAGGCATATTTAATATTATGAAGAAAATATATATTGAAAATAAAGAACAAATGCCTGTAATCGAAACAGACATTAGTCCAAATCAAAAGTTACTTTCATTATTTGGATTTTTGCAAGAAAGAATAAGAGAAAGTAAAATCAATTACAGTTGTGAGTAATAATAACTAAAAGACAATACCTCGAAAGGCCAAATTCAAATCAGAACGTAGACCCACTTTTATTTTGGAAGGTAAGTTTAAAAAAAGGGTAATTGCATTTTTCATTTATATTTTCTTTTAGGTAACAGGAATGGAGCTGAAACGCTTAAAATAATGGGCTAGGAAATACTTCTGTATTCCAGCGAGGTCAGCAGAAAGTGGGAGTGTATAGTACAGCATGCTTAATAATGTAACAAAGGTGTTGAAGACTAAAACCGAAAAATGTTAATATGATAATACTCCTAACTAAAAATTTAAAAAATATTAATAAGTAACCTAAGTACTTATTTTATTCAAATTACACCCAACCTTTTCTTATTAGCAAAGAAATAACTCAATGGGTTTCACCTTACTATGCTTTCTAACTATTAAAGATATGCTTGTTTAAGCATTCAAAGGGAAATTATTTAGATTTAAAGAGTTTCATGTACATACATGAAACTCTTTAAATCTATTAAGCAACTGCTTGCTTTATCAGTAACAATTATTTTATTTAAAATTTCTTAATTTTCATTTAACAAATTAAACATTATATCACAAAAATTAGTTCGTTTTACTTTGTCTTCCTCGAAAAGTTCTTGATGGTATGATATCTTGTATGGCTTATATTTGAATTCTTTCAGGGTTTTGAACACCGAACTGTACGCTACTCCAAAATGCCTGAATGTATCTAAAAGTGATCTTACAGATCGGTCTTCTACATAACACAGGATGTGTTCTGTTAACAGGTGATTGGTTTTATTTTTTGTTTTATGGGAATTTAGAAAACGATTTTCTTTGAATTTGTTAAAAATATTTAAAATTATTTTCGCACAAGGTATACGCCTGTAGGGATAATTAACTGTTTTAAATAAATTATGTATTTTTCAAATAAAATGTATTTAATTTAAGATTTAAGTATGAATGAAAAATCAGAAATATTTTACAATTGGAAAAATACGTCCAATATTGCGTACTGGTCAGTGGTGTATAACTGGTTGCCTACTATGCCACAATACATTTATCCCTATTTGTAAAGCTAAAAGAAGAAAAATTAATGCATTATACGTATGTGTAATGATAAAAGAAGAACCCGGTATACCTAACGCTATTATAGGTGGATAGGTGGCTAATTGATGTTATTGTCTATGAAGTGATATTAGAGAAATCTACCTGTGTATTAGTAACTAACAAATTATATTTCTGTGCTTTTTTTAATTTGTTAGAAATTTTAGAAATAAAAAAAGCGTATAAACATAATTTGTTAGTTCCTAATGCTCTGATAGATTTCTCTAATATCCCCTTTATAGACACTATTGCATAGCATAAATTAACCACCCATCTTAAGAGCGTTAGGTATACATTATGTCCTACATTTCTCTGCATTAAGCTAGATTCAAAAATACCTCTTTGATAATGGCATAACAGCCGAAACATAGGTTAGAGTTATTCTAATAAAATTAGTGAAATATAGCCAAGTGTTTTATTCTCAATATTTAATCTAAGTCAGTTACTAAAATATTTTATCAGGAAATATTTGCTACATAAATTAATAATATTAATTTTTGCTCAATAATATAAAGAAAGAGTTTCCGGGGCACAATCTCTAGAGCGTAGTAGATGTAGTTGTGCGGATCAATTTTGGAAGAAAGTATCGCTTCTAAAAAATAAGATTGTAATTTCGTAACATATACAAATAATAAGTGATTATATTGAAGAATACAAAAATATTGTATAATAGTTTTACGAAAATTTAGAGCGCCTTCTACAAATATATGTATGCTAATTTTAACATTTATGTAACATTAATACGCTATTAAAATGAAAATTAGAAGGTTGAATTATTAAATTTAATCAAGACAAGGAATTATTAAACTTTAGTTTAACAATTGGTGCCTCTACTTACTTGCTGCAGCTTGTTCTCTTCTGCGTTTAAGGGCCGCTAAGAGATCGTCGTTGCTTCGGAAGGGTCTCAAAATACCACCTTTCAATTTCCGTGGCGGTTCTGTTGTTGAACTAGGCTCCGCCGCAACTTCTTCGACGATTTCTTCTTCTTCTTCCTCGACTTCCTCTTCCTGTCACATAAATAACTTACAATCGTGTGATAAAAACAAAACGTAAATAAAAATGCTACTCAAATGTACATCGAATGTGATTTGAATAATAATAAGGATCAACGTGACAAATTATATATATTTGTACATTACGATGTTAAATGCTATATAGGGTTTAGACTTTCTATTAACAAATAAATTAATAGCGTTTATTTACAAACTTCTGCGCGATATTTATATAATTTGATGTAATAATAACAATAATACCAACGCTTTATATGGTATTTGAATAATATTAATAATAAATAGATCTATACCGATTGCTGCACAACCTAAAATTTCGATTGAATCAATTTTACGTGAACATCTTGAGTAATATAGGAAGGCGCATTATTGCGATGAAAGAGAACTTTTTTATGGGCCGTGTCAGTAGTTTTCATTTTATTTAGCAGAGCAGCATAATGTGTCTGCTAAAAGTTTGGCTCTAGAAATTTCGTCGTAATAATTTTCTAAGTAAGATTTAAATTTAATTAAAATTAGGTTATATTGCACGTGGATGTAGGCAACTTTGTTTTCATTATAGTTTGAGTTAATATCGTTCATATGGTACGCGTGTAGATGGCCCTAGAGCTGTCGATAAAAATGGTTGAGTTAGTAAATTGTGAACAGTTAGTTCGATAACTGGTTCATATTATAACAGGTTTTATGGGAATCTTTATTTTAAAATTAATTAGAATAGTTTACGGTTTTGTCTGTAGTGAATTCAGTTAGAATTGTCATTGGTATTTTAATTTAAGATTTCCTTGGTTATTGAAGCATCAAAGACATTTTGTGTTTATTTTTCTGGACTATAGTCTTTAATTAATAATTATTAATTAAGAACATAATTAATTAATATTTTTTATCAGTTATATTCCGAATTTTATTGACTTGATTTTGATGTAACGAATTGATTTTCTAATTATCTATTTCATTATTAATTCTTCTCTACAGTGACTTAACCTATCGTTGATTTTTGTATGGACGACGTAATTTTTCGTATAAAGGTATCGAGTTGAAGAAATCTGGTTCTCTTTTACTGTGGAAGTTTCATCAAGTAACACGTGCTGAAGATGTACTTTGTAATCTTTAATGGGTTTTTTAAAGTAGTTTCATTTACTTCGTTAATGCGGTTTTGGGTCATTATGATTAATTTAAACGTCAGATGGTTATGTGAGATACGGAAAGTGACGTTTCGTAATATTTTTTAACGTAATTGGTTTCCATGGAGCACGTATACGTAGGTTTTCCCTATTTTAATAGGTTAGTTTTTTTCACAATGTCCAGGTGTAATGGCAAATGTCCTTTTATTTAAATTATTTTGGCTACATTTGTTTTGTTTTCTTTTTGAAATTTAACAGGGTTATGTACGAGGTTTCCTTAAAAGTAAGAGTATAGGTTACTTTTACAAGCACGAGGCTTTCCGTATGCACGGGGCTACTTTTGCAAGCGCTAGGTTACTCATACAACTAGCAGGCATCAAAATACAAGAACAAGGCATTAAATTATCTGCACGATGCTGTAAAATTATTCGAACACGTGTCAGCAAGATGCAGTTAATTCAAGCAGTTGGTGAACCGTTTTCAAGACGATATTAATAAATTAGAATCGTAAGGTAGAGATCACTTCTTGAGCCAAGGTAGAACTCTAACTCTCTACGAACGTGTTAGTGTTACTTATATAGAATATCGTAAATAATAGTCATACATTTTTTTATTTAGTAAATTTAAAGCAATCGATACCCATCAATTTACTTATACAGGGTATTCGAATTTAATCTACCATACTAAGGTCATGTCAGATTTTTCTGTGAGTTATTATTTGTTAACGCACGAAAGATTTGTAAATCTAAAGAATCAGTTATAACTGTGTGAAATTCTTTAGACCAACACATTGTCAACCTTACTATTATAACTGCGTTGTTTCATTTTTTTATTACGATCTTAAATTTTTTTTTATATTTAATTATAATTATTTATACTGAATGTACAAGAATCCCGATGTGGGATTTATCGAAAGATCTTTAGATCAATTACCAACCAATTTATTATCTTGACTAAGCATACCATTTTCTTATTTATGGGTTAATGAGTTAAATACTGAGATCTTGTTGCTTATGTGCTATCACTTTTATTTTGCTTTTCTACATTCACTAGTATACAGTTTACTCCAATTTCACTTCAGTACTTAATTACTTTTTAATGCATATTAAATGTGCATGATTTTTCCTATAATATACAAATTACTATACTGAGTAAGACATTTAATCTGTGTCAATTTATTACTTTAATTCAATTTTCTTTGTATTAATAAAACATGGTCAATGATATTGCTGAATTATAATTCATTATTTACTGTGACTGGTCAGCCTTATTAAGATTTTGCACTATTTTGTCTTGTGGATTTAATTTACTGCTGTGTTGTTCAACATAAATGCTTGGAGATTCTTGTTGTTATTAATAAATTACTTTGTGTTATTGTTATCTTATTTGGTGTTTTATTGTTGTGATAGAAATTTTTCACGTATTACCTGCAATTTATTTAACTTACTGTCGGCAGCGTCTGTGTTCGCTGTACCGGCTTGAGAGTATAAACATGGTAGCGCCTATTATAAAAAAAAGACTTCCCCTAGCTCGCCTCTTAACTGAGTTAGTCTCTCAGCCGAAGATCTCCGGGGCAACCGTATTGTTGGCTAAGTTTTGGTAAGTTAATTAGGTTTTACGTATGGCTAGGAAAGGCGCATCTAACACATCATATAAAATCATGTGGATTGTCAGGAATACACACAAATAACTTTGAAGTCCTTTTCAGATTTTATAAATCTTTCGATCAGCACACTTACGTATTATTTTAGTCTAGGAGATCAAAAACCAATCGCTAAGTTATTACGCAAGGTGTTTCGAATTTACTAATATTATTGTACTAAAAAAGTGTGTAACTTAATATTAATTTAGTGGAAAATAATCCTTACCGAACGAAATTTCTACCTCCGTACTATGTAAATTTTTAATCAGATCTCCAATTTATGAATCTTGATCACAATTCAAACATGCAGATATCGTATCATTGTCAGAACCATTGTTCCTACGCGTGACTCGGATATCATGCATAAATATTCCTGTTACAAAAATTGTAATCATAAGTAATTGATTACAAATTAATTATCCATATACTCTTGAAACGTTCAGTTTTAAGTTTTATGAACTTTAAATTATTGTGGCGCCGTTTTTTGTACATACCTTTGTTCGTTATATAAATAATTAAACCTAAAATGTTTAAAAAATTAACAATTATATACAAATTTTACGATAAAAGTAAATTTTAAGATTGGTTAGAAACGTTGCCCGCAATCGAATTTCTTTCTTTTCTACTTCCTTTCTTTATAGCCTCGAATACGCTAAGCGTTTTTCAAACGTAGAAAAATCTTCTATATTGCCCCTTTTTACCTGTACACCTTTATTCTAAAAACGTGCGTCCTTATATCAATTTTAAATGTTTTATTACATTTTGGAAGGTTAACAGCGAAATATTATAATATGGATATTTCATTGGCTATCGAGCCTCGTATGTTTCAAATAAAAATTTGAAAAAGTAGTCCCGTTTGCAATATTAAATGAAGTTCAACGACGTTTTCAGTCTGACGCGTTGTTTTATTCATCTTCCATATTTATTTTTATCTACTGCTACAGATTTTTTAATTTTCTAACCTCCAAATACAACTAAATCTGTCATTTTGGTACATTTACACTATTGATAATAATTATAATAAATACACGTCTCCTTTACATATATATATATATATATATATATATATATATATATATATATATATATATAATATCTTCGTGACCTTGGTATGATAAGGTAAACTTAATAAGTCTGCGATTAAAGGTCTGGTTCATTACTTCAAAGTATATGTATTTAAAATAACATCATTGCCGAAACATGTAGAGTTATTTTAAATACATATACTTTGAAGTAATGAACCAGACCTTTAATCGCCGACTTATTAAGTTTACCTTATATATATATATATATATATATATATATATATATATATATATATATATATATATATGTCCCAACGTAGACCATATTTTTCAATTAAAAAATTTCGTATGATTTGCTTTGTAATTTGTAGACGGCAATGTTTAAATCCCCACTTACTCTGCAATTACATACATTCTAATTTGATATTTGTAAATATTTCATATAAAAAGCCGAAAAACTCCAATAATTTATCAAATGTTATATATATATATATATATATATACCGATAGGACCAGCTCGGAACGGGATATAGTCAACAATGAGTGGCAACAGCGTATCCCCTCTACGCGCCGCAGCTTCAATTGCAGTTAAGAATTTAGTAAGATTTAAACCGCGCAAGGATATAGTCGTTTGCATATTCGTTCTGTATACGTAATTTTCCCATTTGTTTCAGACATAATAAGGTCCAGTTTATTATTATTATTGTATTCTTAGCTGCTACGGAAAAGTAATTTTAAGTAATAAAAAAACAATAACGTTTTATAAAAGATAAAAAGCATTATTACTGGAATTGAAACCATACAATAGACCAGAGTATCTACTTTGTATAACTGTAATTACATATTCACTGTTATGACAGTTTTATAAACATCGTATAAAAAATGTATATTTGCTTTAAAAAAATAAACAATTTATTTACATCAAATACATTTCCAGACAATTTTAAACTTTTAAGGGACAGTTCTACAATACGCTTTAACCCATCAATTATATCGTCAAATAACCCGAATAAGGATAAAGTTTAGTTAATCTCTAGTTAAAACTTCTACAGTGCCTAATTTTAAATAAAATTTGGAATATATTGCAGTATAACTTAACACTGCTATAATAGATAAGTTGAGTTTTGCACAAAGGTTGGTATAAATATTTGAAATCGCAGTACAACATAATACAAACTTATTTGTTGTGAAATGTCTTTTTTGGTTCGAAATTATTTGTTGACTGCTAGTAAATTAGAACTTGTACGATTACAGAGAGAAATTTTGAAAAAGGAACATGACATGGAGCAAGAAAAATAAAGTTTAGCAATTGAACTTTCAAAAATTATATTAGACCAAGCAAAGTATTGTACTTGCACTAAGTTATAGATTTATTATAAGAAACATATAATATGTACAAACAATCGTTATTTTATTTATTGTCTTCACCAAATTATATGAATTTGTTGTGTATATTAAAAATTTAAAGTTAACAGAAGATTAGAACCAAAACAAATAAGGCGTCGAATGTATCTCGCAAAAACTTGCTACAAAAAGATGAAAACACATTCAAATGTATTTAATTGAACATACATTTTTATATGCATTCGACCATCGGACTTATGTTGCGCGCGCGGAGTGGCTTCGTACACACGTTGCCACATCGCATTACGTTCTTTACGTATATTGTTGCCTATGGCCCGTAGCGGGCTGGACCTATCGGTATATATATAAACACTGTGTCCATAAAGTATGGACACAAGCCCGTCATAACGGTATTGTGCATTATTTGACAAAATGCAAAGATATATCGATTAATGTTTTTTATTAGCTATATTTAGATGCTACTATTTTGTTTTTCCGTCGACCTTGAATAAGTTATGACGTCATTGATAATTTTTTTAAATGTCAACCCCATTTTTTTTTGTTAAAAGCTTTTACAATTCTTTATTCGATGATGTAAAAATTTTGGTGTGTTACATTAGAAAATTTTTGAATAATAATTTGTGTCCATAAAGTATGGACACTAGCCCGTAATAACGTTATTGTGCATTATTTGGCAAAATGCAAAGATATGTCGATTAATATTTTTTATTAGCTATATTTAGATGCTACCATTTTGTTTTTTCCGTCGACTTTGAATAAGTTATGACGTCATTGATAATTTTTTTAAATGTCAACCCCATTTTTTTATGGATTTTGAAAGCTTTTACAATTCTTTATTCGATGATTTAAACATTTTGGTGTTAGTGTTACATTAGAAAAGTATATGCGACACAACCGGAAAATTTGGACGTTTTACGACAACGCATCGTCTACGAAACCAAACTAATCACTCCCGAAATATTACAGAATGTGCGAAATGGAATTTATCATCGCTTAGGATTTTGTCAACAAAATGTAGGAAAACATTTTGAGCATTTGTTATAAATTTGATACTGAAAATGTCAAAAATAAAATTAAAAAAAAATAAAATAGAATTACAACACAGTTTACTCAAAAATTTTCTAATTTCTAATTTTCTCTAAAATTTTTACAACATCGATTAAGAATTGTAAAAGCTTTCAAAATCCACAAAGAAAAAGTGGGGTTGACATTTAAAAAAAAAATAAATGACGTCATAACTTATTCAAGGTCGACGGAAAAAATAAAATGGTAGTATCTAAATATAGCTAATAAAAAACATTAATCGACATATCTCTGCATTTTGTCAAATAATGCACAATAACGTTACTACGGGCTTGTATCCATACTTTATGGACGCAAATGATTCAAAAATTTTCTAATGTAACATACCAAAATTTTTACATCATCGAATAAAGAATTGTAAAGGCTTTCAAAATCCACCAAAAAAAAAATTGGGTTGACATTTAAAAAAATTATCAATGACGTCATAACTTATTCAAGGTCGACGGAAAAAACAAAATGGTAGCATCTAAATATAGCTAATAAAAAACATTAATCGATATATCTTTGCATTTTGTCAAATAATGCACAATAATGTTATTACGGGCTTGTGTCCATACTTTGTGGACACAGTGTATATATATATATATATATATATATCTATATATATATATATATATGTATATATCATATCCCATATAAAGAATTATGTAAACATTATAATGTCTTTCTGAAGCTTATCAATATTATTGATCCATTTTAGATGACTTATTGTGCCTGGTTTTCTGGTTTTATAAATGTTAGATACAATGTTTGATATTTATAATTATGAATATTTATGAACGTAAGTACATTTAACTGTTATCAAAATACATCTTAAATAATATTTGCACTAGCTACAATTGTCCATTGTCTTTCGGGTTACATTATATATGCTGTTAAACATTGACCGTTGTCATATGGCTTGTTTTCGTATATTTTCGAATAAGAATTGCCTATTTAGAAATCACTCGTGTTACCAGTACTATATTAAACCATGAATATTTATTTAAAAGGAAAAATTACAAATTGCATAGTAGCTATGAGCTTTGTGATACTAGAAATGATATATGATATACCTTTTATTTAATTTTGGTATGTAAGCATGTATTTTTCTAAATTAAAGCTATTTGTATTATTAAATCGTAACATAACCAATAACCTATTAACACTATACATTTGACATACCATTCGATACGTAATATACCGATGCATTCAAAACTCAATCTATTTAATTACGTTCTGTGCCTATTTTTCCACGTTCGGTTTATCGTAAGAGTATAATTAAAAATCTCTTTACATAATGACAGGGATTTATTCTCTACCAATAATTAAACCGAGTGCATTTAAAATACAGCCCGTTTCAAATACACTTCATTGCTATTCATGTTCTATTTTATTTATTTAATTCTCATCAAAGTGAAATACACTGCAATAAAATAAAATAAACAATAACTTTGTTATACCACTTTATTCACATATAATAGTGACCGCGGTTTCGACATACAATGTCATTATCAAACTGCAAAAGTTACAGGCCTACATCGATCTTATAAATTACACAAAAATATATGGGGGTGGTTTATGATGTTATTCAAAATTACTACTATATAGTTAACTATTATATACAACATTGGAAAAGAGGTGTATATATATAAGATCCAACTGGTCATTGAAAACAATATCTATTTTGTTGTTTCGGCTTTTAAAAATTTCTAGTGCCTCTAAAAGATTTAATTTACGACCTTTCTCGGCCAAATGAAATATTTTATGATGACCAAAAGTATGCCTTTCTGTAATAAGATGGTTTGCGAATGTTGAATCTGTCTTCTTTAGTTTATATGACCTCATGTGTTCTTTTACCCGTATAATAAAACTTCGACCAGTCTGACCTATATATACACTTTTACAATCATTACAATATAATTTGTACACTCCTGATTTATTATTGATATCTGTTTTAGGTTTTGCGTTAAAAATTAAATTACGTGTTTTTACATATGGTTTGTAAGCTATACTAACATTACTATTATTTTTTGAAATTATATTTCCAATTTGCTCGCTTATTTTACTGAAGTAAGTTAACGAGACAAATTGTTTCAAATTAGCACTATCTTTAGGATATACTAAACTAAGGGCCACTTGTAACTGTTTTTTCTTTAGTATACTGTCAATTACGCTACTTCTATAACTATTGTTTACCGCTATTTGTTTTATAGTATTGATTTCACTAACAAAAGATTCATCAGACAAAGGAATATTTAATGCTCTATGTATCATAGAATTAAAAAATGAATGTTTGTGTGTCTTAGGGTGTAGTGAATCTTTGGGAATAATGCAATCAGTGAAAGTAGGTTTACGGTATATATCAAATTTTAAGCTCTGATCTAATTTGTTTAATTTTAAATCCAGGAAGTTAATACTGCTATTCTCTTCTATTTCTACTGTAAAATTGATATTAGAATGGATTGAATTTATGTAGTTCAGAAATGTTTGTAGTTGTCTATGAGTACCCTTAAAGCAAGCTAGGATGTCGTCTACATACCGATACCAAAATTTAATATGTTTTTTACCTAGTTGTGATGAAAGAATTTTTTCTGTAATATGTTTCATGAAAATTTCAGCTAACAGAGGACTTAGAGGTGAGCCCACTGCCAGACCTTCTGTTTGTTTGTAGAATTTGTTGTTAAATGTAAAGTAACTTTGGTTGGTGACTAACTCCGTTAGAGATATGATTTCGTGTATAACAACCGGGTTTGTATTTTTCTTTACTAATATGTTTTCTATTAACCTTAAGCATTCCTTATGTGGTATTTTTGAAAACATGTTGGTAACATCAAATGATACCAGGATTTCTGTCTTTTGTATATTACAATCTTTTAATTTAGCTGTTAACTGTATTGCGTTTTTTATGGAAGAGCTATCTGTAAATTCGGTATATTGTTTAATTATTATATTTAATATTTCGGCTAATTTTTGATTGGAGCAAGAAATAAACGAAACAACTGGTCTGATGGGTGCTACCTCTTTGTGAATTTTTACTGAACCGTATAATTTAGGGGGGGGGGGGGGAGGATTCATTTGGAAAAGTTTGTACTTATCTGTGTTTGAGATTACTGCATCACAATTTTTGACACATTCTTTAATTTCTGCCTGATACTGTTTAGTGGGGTCCTTTCTCAATTCTATGATAGTATTGTCGTCTATAAATTTCTTAAATTTTGGTATCGGTATGTAGACGACATCCTAGCTTGCTTTAAGGTTACTCATAGACAACTACAAACATTTCTGAACTACATAAATTCAATCCATTCTAATATCAATTTTACAGTAGAAATAGAAGAGAATAACAGTATTAACTTCCTGGATTTAAAATTAAACAAATTAGATCAGAGCTTAAAATTTGATATATAGCGTAAATCTACTTTCACTGATTGCATTATTCCCAAAGATTCACTACACCCTAAGACACACAAAATTCATTTTTTAATTCTATTATACGTAGAGCATTAAATATTCCTTTGTCTGATGAATCTTTTGTTAGTGAAATCAATACTATAAAACAAATAGCGGTAAACAATAGTTCTAAAAGTAGCGTAATTGACAGTATACTAAAGAAAAAACAGTTACAAGTGGCCCTTAGTTTAGTATATCCTAAAGATAGTGCTAATTTGAAACAATTTGTCTCGTTAACTTACTTCGGCAAAATAAGCGAGCAAATTGGAAATATAATTTCAAAAAAATAATAGTAATGTTAGTATAGCTTACAAACCATATGTAAAAACAAGTAATTTAATTTTTAACGCAAAACCTAAAACAGATATCAATAATAAATCAGGAGTGTACAAATTATATTGTAATGATTGTAAAAGTGTATATATAGGTCAGACTGGTCGAAGTTTTATTATACGGGTAAAAGAACACATGAGGTCATATAAACTAAAGAAGCCAGATTCAACATTCGCAAACCATCTTATTACAGAAAGGCATACATTTGGTCATTATAAAATATTGCATTTGGCCGAGAAAGGTCGTAAATTAAATCTTTTAGAGGCACTAGAAATTTTTAAAAGCCGAAACAACACAATAGATATTATTTTGAATGACCAGTTGGATCTTATATATACACCTCTTTTCCAATGTTGTATATAATAGTTAAGTATATAGTAGTAATTTTAAATAACATCATAAACCACCCCCATATATTTTTGTGTCATTTATAAGATCGATGTAGGCCTGTAACTTTTGCAGTTTGATAATGACATAGTATGTCGAAACCGCGGTCACTATTATATGTGAATAAAGTGGTATAACAAAGTTATTGTTTTATTTTATTTTATTATTTTCAAAATGAATTACTACAAAGTTACGTCTACCAGTATTAATTTCCTTACACAGCAATGTGTATACTTAAAATTTATAAACGCATTGAAAATGGACGTTTTCAAAGATAGTGTTAATAAATTTCGGAAAAAATTTAAATTTTGTATTGGAAAACAAATGAAATTTGATGCACATAAAATATTTCCTCTTTACCGCTAATAATGCTTTAATTGCAATTTTAATCCCTAATTACATTATACATATGTAATTTTAAAATATGTTTTTTTGTAGTTAGAATGTATGTGAGAATAAAATAATAAACATTACATAATTATTAATACTGTTATTATTATTATTATCACTATGGGATTTGAAACATCTTCATTAAGTTAATTATAAATCACAATGTTCAAGTTAACTAATCGTGTTATATACAAATATTTCAAAAAAGAAAGTAGCTTTCTTACCTAGACAAAATGTACAAGTCACAAGTTTTAATGTATATATATATATATATATATATATATATATATATATATATATATATATATATATATATATAGCAGTACATGTTTGATATACATATTTAGTAAACGTATATATATTAGATGGTCAATTCTTTATTAAAAACAACTGTTTCCTATCTTCATCGCTATCGCCTATCAGTAAACGTTCAAATTAATTTTTAATCCTCTATGTTAATTACTATAGTTGTATAATCAAGTGTAAAATAGTAAACAACAAGGTAAATATCGATTTTTAAAGTATTCATTATATAATTTACACAGAACGAGTTATGAACAGCAATTGAAAATTCTTTAAATTTTACATCTACGCATTTAAATTTAATTCAAATAATTATTTTAATATACCGATGTTATAATGACAACCAAAACAGTGGCGGCGCGTGAGCATTGATCATATGTGTTTTGCCAATCGATTTTTTGTGACTTGTTCTTTGTGCTTCTGTAAATTAATTCAATAAACATAATCTAATTGACTTCTGATATTTATTTGACACAACAGGGCTGAACTCACCTCATTCGTTATATGATTTTTTGTTTTTTCGTGTCTTTTAGTGCTTTGATTTAAGTCTTTTGCACCGTATACTGTCCAGGATTTATCGCCATCAAGTAACAAACACGGAAAAAAAGGGAATTTTTAAATTATTACCAAATTGTTTCTTATAGGTTTTATTTCGACTGGATCCGCTGACTTCTATATATAATTGCGGCGTTGGCCATCCTAGTCCTTTTACTTTAATTTGATCTTCATAAGGCAACAAACTATATTTATATATTAATTATAATTTAAAAGTGATGAGGACGCTTACTCAGTGGATGGCGATATATATCGAGTTTGCTTTTTCACAATTTTAGGTTAAAATATTATTTAGTATACATAAACAACAGATGGCGCCTAGTGCAAACATTTAAATTACTGCTTTAACATTAAAAACCGCCACTGCAACTAAATAATTTGATGATTTAATCTCTGTTCTTCTTGCCTACATATTTTGAATAGAATTATTACACATAGTAAAAGTTTGAATTCCCCACCAAGCAATAGATGTCACTACAACAACTTTTTAGGGCATTATAAAATGTACTTCGAAATCTAATAAATAAAGTACAAATAATTTTTAGCAATTTTTAATGGAATAAATATGTAAGTAAATAATTAAATGAACGATTTATTTAGTTTCTTAGTACCCGAATTGTCAATGCACAAAATAAAATTTCATCGTAATTATAGATTGCTAAATAATACTCTCTAAGTGCTCTTATTTTCCAAATCCAGGCCCACAAGCAATTTTTTTTGTATTAACACGAATCTGTTTGTTTGTACAAGTTGGAACCTGCATTATTACATAATATATAAATACCCGTGCAATATACTTTGTCATTCACTTGAATCACAAGCTGCATTGAGGAAAGTTGTAGTACAAATCAATAATGACATCGAAAAACTGTGTACCAAGTGTAAAGTTTAGTTATCCGAAGTTCGAGGAAACTTTGTTAAATGGGCAAATGACTACGACGATCCACCTGCTGGAGAAAGTGATGTTTCAGAAGTAGAAAATTATAACATAATGCAGAGTGGTTTTGAAGCAATTGTGGTGATCCAGTAGCAATGACGATCGTGATAACACTAATGCAGAAAATATTATAGATAGTGATAATCCAAAGGCAAATATTGCATTTACTAATTTTTATATTTTTCCAAGCAGCCTGGAGTGGAGAATAAAATCATGAGTTAAAAAACACATAATATTATTCAGCGTGCAACTGCGGCACAAAAACATATGGCTGCTGCATCAAGAAAAGCTTTTCAGTTATTTGTGACTGAAGTTATTATGCAGGAAACTGTGTACTACACAAACTGAGAAATAAGACGTGTGTGCAATGAGAAACCAAAAACGTGGACTAGTCGATGATGAATTTTATGCATTTTGTGGATTACTTATTTATGCTGGAGTTGACAGGAACTGGAATGCTATTAGAAAACTTTTTTCGGAAGGTTTGCTAATCCCATATGTCGAGCTGCGATATCTATATTTCAACTTGAATAAATACGAAGATTTATTAGATTTGATGATAAAAGAACTCGAGAAACACGTTTAGAAATAGACAAATTAGCACTGGTATTTTACATCTGAGATCTGTCTATTCAACATATGCAAAACGTGCATAATACCAGATACCATTGTAACAATTGTTGGCTTCAGAAGCAGATGCTGATTCGTTCAGTATATGCAAAGTAAGCCGGCAATATATGGTTTGAAATTTTTTTGGATGTGCAAATCTAAATCTGGCTTTGCTCTTGATGTTGGTCGCCAATTTGGAGAACGCACACATAAGAATTTTGAATTTGAAATAGTGCAATCTTTAGTACGTAATATTCATAATTCTGATTTGAGTCTGATAATTGACAATTTCTTTATGTGTGTTCCATCGGGAAAATATAGTGTCTGTAATAATTGCAAAAATAATATATGTAATGAACACAGTATAAGAATATGCACTACTTGTTATTATAATCTATAAACAATTTTTATTATAGTAACTGTTTGTTTTTTTGTAAAATGATCTTTTGAATCTACCTTACTTCAATAAATTTGTGTTGTCGCGTTTCATAATGAGTTTTAATAGGCGGGCTTGTGAGGCTCGATTTATGTAAAACTAGATATTGTATCACATATGTTGTTACGTTTCATTATTTTAAACATCTTTGTAATGTACATTTTATGTCGAAGTGTACTGGTGTAGCTGTTTAGCACCGTTTATCGGATTTACGCACCCTCGACTTCGATATCTATTGTGTCCTTAAACATCTACAAGTAAATGACATTTTGGTCCATTCAGTATTTAGTATCGAATATTTATATTAATGACTTTATTTATATAACTATCCCCACATTTATTTGTAGTAAATGCATATGTATGTTTATATTTTTCTTATTGTTAGCGCTTACCGAGACCTCAGTATTTGTATATTCCTTATATGTAATATACCGTTTGTTCATATATACGGTTCGATTCAAAATTTGTGTACATTTAGCATTATATATATATATATATATATATATATATATATATATATATATATATATATATGTTTAGATAATTTCTTAGCCGTTTATTAAATATAACAATTGATAAATTATTGGAGTTTTTCGGCTTTTATATGAATTATTTACAAATATCAAGTTAGTATGTATGTAATTGCAGAGTAAGGGGGGATTTTACATCCCCCCTTACTCTGTCTCTAGCAATGTTTACCATTGCTGTCTACAAATTACAAAGCAAATCATACGAAATTTTTAATTGAAAAAATTGTCTATGTTGGGACTCGAACCCAAGTCTACAGTTTGCCGGACTGTCGGTTTAACCACTCACCCACAATAGACCTAGGTTCAAGCTATTTAGAAATGCATTATAAAGTAACAGTGTTAATGAATCAGATGTGAGTTATTGAATGTAGATGTCAAGTTGAAAGCAGAAGTCAGTTTTGAAAGCTCATGTCAGTTTTGATAGTAGATGTCAATTAGTGAAATCAAATGTCAGTAATTGAAAGCAGATGTCAGTTTTGAATGCAGGTGTCAGTTATGAAAGCAAATGTCAGATTCGAAAGCAGATGCCTATTTTGAAATTAAATATCAGTTATCGAAAGCAGATGTCAGTATTTTGAAAGCAGATGTCAGATTTGAATGTTTGAAAATGCTATATTATGCTAGATTGTTATATTTAATAAACGGCTAAGAAATTATCTGAACATTCATATAGCTATGGAGTAATAATTAGCATTTTCAAACATTCAAATCTGACATCTTCTTTCAAAATACTGACATCTGCTTTCAATAACTGATATTTAATTTCAAAATAGGCATCTGCTTTCGAATCTGACATTTGCTTTCATAACTGACACCTGCTTTCAAAACTGACATCTGCTTCCAATTACTGACATTTGCTTTCACTAACTGACATCTGCTATCAAAACTGACATGAGCTTTCAAAACTGACTTCTGCTTTCAACTTGACATCTACATTCAATAACTGACATCTGATTCATTAACACTGTTACTTTATAATGCATTTCTAAATAGCTTGAACCTAGGTCTATTGTGGGTGAGTGGTTAAACCGACAGTCCGGCAAACTGTAGACTTGGGTTCGAGTCCCAACATAGACAATTTTTTCAATTAAAAATTTCGTATGATTTGCTTTGTAATTTGTAGACAGCAATGTTTACGTCCCCCCTTACTCTGCAATTACATACATACTAACTTGATATTTGTAAATAATTCATATAAAAGCCGAGAAACTCCAATAATTTATCAATTGTTATATATATATATATATATATATACAAGGATTCATCCATGGTTATATTTTGATATGTAATATATTTTTACTAGTTTAGATTTTTCTTTTATACGAAAACGTTCACAATAAATCTTGTGACATGTTATTTGGTTGTTTTTCGTTTTCTTAATCGTAGTTTAGATTCCTTGTGCCCGGTTCCGGACTTGATTTCAGTGAGTACGTTATCGCAGGTACGTCTTCTACGTAACGTATATCCACTTATACAAGCAGCCCTTATATCGCGGTGACGCTCTTTTTAAATATGGTCAGTTTAACAACGTTTCGTTAAGAAACCCATGCCGTCTTCCCTCGGGCTAGATTCGTGCTACTGGCTGGCGACTTGTAAATTTAAGAACAACCAGCCCACGAAAGATAAGTCCGAGGAGGGCCATTGGATCTCTAAATTCGTTCAAGCCCGTTTTCGCGAGTTTTCTTGTATGCACGTGGTACGTAGCAATGTATCCTAGGATTAAGACAGAAGCTGTTGTAGTGAATCACTGAAGAAGGTCTCTTTTGTGTAGATGAAGTGAAACTCTCCGTATTCTATCCTTATCTTGCATTGTACATAAATTTCGATCATGCTTTTCAGGTTCAAACGAATTCTATCATCTGAAATATCTAGTACTTCCGATTCACGACCAGAACCCTCAGAAATTTCCTTTACAATATTGGCAAGGATAACAGGTTCATTACCGTTATTATATATATACTTTTCTGTAGTTTCAAACTTCTCAAACGAACTGTTTAGACAAATTGTCACGCAAACACATTCTAGCAATTAAGATATGTGTATGCTATGGTAAATAAAATAAGTTTCAAGTAGACACGAGATCTTTTAGAAAATAGTATATTTATTAATTCACATAAATTGTACATGTAGCAGGTATTGAACCCAAATTCTAGATGCGTTATATTTTATTGGTGATATTTTGTATCGGTAGTTACACAACGCATACGAATAAATTTAAATAAATACACAAGCGGTAAATTGGAATTTGAAGAGTCCAGTGGTCACACCTTAATAAGAAATATTATGTAATCCTAAGGATTTTATCATAACAAAAGTAACAGATTAATAATATTCAAAGCTTCTTAATGTATTTTCATATTGAACGAAGTCGCTGAAACTCAGCAAAATAGTCTACACTAAAGAACAAAGCAAATGACGATTCGCTGATAATGTGAACATAATAGCTTAAAGGTCTACATGTAAAGCAGTTAAGACAATAAACTTAATTCAAATCATCTCAAAAGTAAATAGTATTTCTTTCATTTAAATACTTGTTAAACTTCAAGAAGATTCTAAGTTTAGAGGAACACTACATTGAACATTGTACCACACTAAAATATCTAGATCCTTTCTTAGAACATATGCTCTTTTATTTTTTTTCTAAATGCAAGATAAGAATTCTCTGAAAAAAAGAAGAACAAAATTTGTACCAACCAGGTTACGAAAAAAATTGAGCTATCTTGGAATATCTTAAAATATTGATTACAGATATTGATGAAACTCATGTTAATATAATGACTAGACCACTAAATGCATTTGTAATTGTTGTTTGGTTTCCATATGTACTAAAACCAAAACCAAATGCCATCAATGTTCTGTAATAATATGACTTGTGAGCTTCCGTGGTCGTTGCCCATTACTGCTTCTGGGATTCCGGGCTTGAACTCTGTCCTTGGTACTTCCTTCTTAGTTGACGTTTCGTCAACTTTGGAAGAAAGAAGAATATTTTTTATATTTTAGAAAAAAAAATATTTATTTACTAGAACATAATACCCTAAATTAATTATTTATTTAACTTTCATTAGTTTATTTTCTAAAATTTGTCATACGTTATTTGTTTTAATATTTGTAAAATGCAGAAAAACACTTGAAATAAAACACATATTTACATGTGCAAGATTATATTAATAAAAATACCACCTATTTCGTTCACACCGTGGCTTTGTCAAGTATACACCCTTAGTTTTGTAAAAAGGGGTGAATGACACATATGAGTAATGCCTTCATACAAAAAATCGCGATCCAGTGTTCACGTAGTAACCAGAAAATGATTTTTCTTTATTCGAGTACCGCCCTGCGCAGTTAATATACGGGCGGCCATACAGAAATTCTCCGTTAGAAACAACGATGAGATTTCCATTTAGTATGGACATAATCTTCGCTGTGGCTATGTACGTTCGTAATGCCATCCTACACCAACATCAAATATACTGATATTATTTTAATTTATGGCGAAACAGAACAAAATAGTCTTGCGGCAAAAATTTGTACGCAGAACGTTTGCCGAATCGACTTCTTCCTTCGACTAAGACAATTGTGAGAGCCGCGTATCGATTTCGAGCTATAAGATGAGTAACTCCACGTTTCGAAGATCGTGACCCTCAAAAATTACGTAGACGTTCTGCAACAAGCAGAACAGGATATTTTAAATATAGTAGAACTAAATCCCGGCGTAGGTACGACAACTCTAGCACGGTAAGTAAATGTGTCTTTACGGTGCATCAAATTTTAAAAACTAATTTGCTTCATCCGCGTGCAAAGATTAACGGAATTAGATTTTTTCCCGCCAAGTTGCCTTTTGTGAATGGTTTAAACACAGAGAAGTTTGTCTGCCAGATTTTGCACTAATAATCTCTTTACCGAGGAATTTACATTTACCAAAAATGGTATTTTGAATTACCATAATATTCACTATTGGGCATATGAAAACCTCACGATATACACCAAGGCTTCTTGCAAGTTAGGATATCCGTCAATGTTTGGGCAGGGTTACTAGGCGATCAATTACTTGGTCCGCATATACTTCCAGAACGTTTAAATGCAGAAACCTATTTACACTTTCTCCAACATGCATTACCCGAGCATTTGGATGACATACCGTTGACAATACGGCAACAGTTTTGGTTTATGTACGACGGAGCACCCTCCCATAGTAGTAGACTTGTCAAAGAATTTTGTAGCCGAACTTTCCCACAATGGATTGTGAGAAAGTTCGCGTACATAATAAATTTAAGGCGCATGGTGAGCCTTTCGAACACTTTATGTAAATTAATTTGTCCTGTTTCGCCTACATCGGTATTTGTCAGTACCACCACAAATTTAAAGAAAAAACAATAATATAAATAATTACATACAAATAATTAAAAAGCAGGTATTTGAGAGAAAGGTATTCGACATAACACAAATCCCATGGATACGCTAGATAAAGTTAACGATTAACGATTTTTGTTTTATTATAAACATAATAATTTTATTTTAAATGAAATTAAACGTTCAATGCATTATAGTGCATTTGTAATATTAATTACAAACATGCCATAAGGTTGTCGACATACGCGACGTAAAGGCTATTATTGCTATCCCCCTCCCCTCAAAGAAAAACATCGCAATAAAAAGACCATATGTGCAGCTGACTATTGCATAAATTCTTTAGTAAACAAACTTAACATTTACGTTAGCGTCTAACAATAAAGAATTTTATCGATTTTTTGGCAGATTAATGAAATTAAATTATCAGCTGTACTTTCTAAATATGTAACAAACATAGATTTGGATCGACTTTAACTATATTTTGGCCCTATAAAAAGTTATAAATTTTTGATGAATAACAAATAAATTTCTTTTTTTATTTTAAGCTAGACATTTATACCTATTCTACAGATTCGCATATCCAAACACGTGTTTTATCTTAAGTGTTTTTTTTGTGCATTATACTAAAAGGAATTTCAACAAGTAACGACCAAATTCATTACAGTGTTGTCTTCAGCTAACGCAACTAAAATTCGTTTTTTAATATTTGAGAACTAAACTCATACATAAAATACTATGTTAGAAAATTTCGTGGAAATTCAAGCAATTTACACTCAAATTAATGAAAACTCTCGACTCAAAGTACGTGTAATGAATTATTTAATGATTTTATTAATTATTAAAATTTACTGTGTGGTTATATTTTGCATAATTGATTTAAACAAATTTTAATTATTAACTGTACACCTTATTCTAACAAAGTATAAATTAGTTAAATTCGGTAGTGCGGGCACCTGCAAATACAAATTAGTGTCAATATTACAATGCTATTTAATACTATATACACATAAGTCAAATTACAATGAAAAGTTCAAAATGCTTTCGAATAACCAAAGTGGAGTCACATCAACACCATTTTTCTTCATGCAGTGACATGCATTTCTTGTCGTAAATGTCAAGGTAATCGGCCTCGAGACCTATTCGCGAAAAAAAGAAAGAGTTACTACGGCATCTGCCAAGATATCTCGTATCTTAATCTTGTACAATTTATTGCTTAGTGGATAAAAATGAAAATTAAAAATGTACCACAAATTTAGCAGTTGAGTTTACGTATGTAGGTAACCACATAATGGCCTAGTGACACTAATTTACATACCGCGCTGATGCAATTCCCTTACTTCGAATTTATTAAGTCGATATATGAAAAATGTGGGAGCGGTATTGGAATATTTCATATTTGTTTAATCTGTAGTAGTGGTAGACGGTGCTTTTAAATTTTAAAATCTAACGAAATTCTAATTTGAATGAAAAATATTTTCCTCATTAAATATACAGGGTTAGTTAAAAGTATGGAGACGGCGATTTATTGTCGTTAATATTCATTTTAGGGAATTATGTTCAATATAAAAGTTTGTTAGGATATTTTGATCTACATTCGAGAATATTTGAATTTTTTTTTTCTTCAATTGTTTTTTAGTTGCGCCTGTCTGCGCAGTTTTTTTTTAAATAGGAACTAGTAAATTTTACTCTACCGTTCGATAGAGAATTTTTTTCTCTTTACAATAATATTTTTGTTTTTTTAAATTCATTTTAATAACTTTTTTTACAAGAAAAATTAAACAAATTAATAACAAAGTAAATTAAAGTAAGTGTTCAAATTGTCGTCCATTAGTAATTTGACAATGACCCAATCGATTTACAAAACCCAGAACAGAGTTCTGTAAAAAAACCGGGGAATTTCTTGTATCGTTCTGGTAATTCGGATTTGTAAATCTTCGACGTTATCGGGCTTATCTTTGTAAACTTTGTTTTTTACGTATCCCCAAAGAAAAAAATCTAAAGGACTTAAATCTGGCGAACGGGCTGGCCATTCAATGGTTCCTCGTCTTCCAATCCATCTGTGGGGAAAAACGTTGTCCAGATATTGACGAACGTTTACACCATAATGTGGTGGGGCGCCATCCTGCTGGAACCAGATACTGTCATTGGGCAGGTGTTCATTGTTTTCATGAGGATAGAGCGTAGCACAAGCAGGTATTATTTCATTTTGCACTAACTGCAAATACAGAGCCGAAGTTAAATTGCCATTGATGAAAAAGGGACCGATAATATGACCGCCTAGAATGCCAACCCAAACATTAACCTTTTGGGGGTACTGCGTATGGTGCTCCAAAAACCAAGAGCGATTTTCCGATGACCAGTATCTGCAGTTATGTCTGTTTACTTCACCGGTAAGGCAAAAAGTAGCTTCGTCAGAGAAAAGAATATTGTTGACAAAATTTTCATTATTATTGCAAATATTTAACATTTCTTCAGAAAATTGTAGTCTCCTATCAAAATCATCTTCCGTTAACTCGTGTAGAAGGTGTACCTGTGTACCTTATAAGGTTTATACTTTTCACTTTTTAAAAATGACACGATCGATGACTGTGAAATATTGGAATTGGCTAATTGATTGGTTGATAAATGGGGATATTCAGATACAGCCAATAAAATATCCAGTTTGTTATCATCGCTTTTTGCTGTTCTAGGTCTACCACTCCTTGGCAAATCTTTAACGCTACCCGTTTGTTCAAAGCGTCTTAAAGTTTTACCAACAACGGATTTAGAAATTGGATTTCTATTTGGATGCGTATCATTAAATAAATTACAAACGTCTTGTAAACTTCTGCGTCTATCTCCATAACCCAACATCATAAGTATTTCAATTCGTTCATGTTCACTTAAAGTCGCCATTGTTAATATTAACAGCAACAAATTGCACAAATGAATTATTTCTGACAACGATTTGACGTACACAATAACCACTGATGAAATTATGTCGCTCAAGTTTGTTTATCGCTACGCTTCTGTCTATCTGCGATGTACCGAACATCTGTTAAACACATAAACCGGCCTTTTCTTATAAAAAAGTTATTAAAATGAATTTTAAAAAAACAAAAATATTATTGTAAAGGGAAAAAAATTCTCTATCGAATGGTAGAGTAAAGTTTACTAGTTCCCATTTAAAAAAACTGCGCGGACATGCGCAACTAAAAAACAATTGAAGAAAAAAAAAATTCAAATATTCTCAAATGTAGATCAAAATATCCTAACAAACTTTTATATTGAACATAATTCCCTAAAATGAATATTAACGACAATAAATCGCCGTCTCCATATTTTTAACTAACCCTGTATATTAATACTCGTTTGTATTATATATGATAATAATAATTTACCTTGCTATATAGGAATTTCAAGGTGAACTATAAAATTTACTAGATTAAGAGGGAATTAATTACGATTTTATAAGTATAATCCACCCTTACAAATATTTAACGGTTCTTGTTCACAATACTATGTGAATATAAGTGTTTGGAAATTTACATTTAAAAATACGAGGTGGTACCAAAAAGTTCCCGAAAGGTAGCGATAAATAAAATCACAGAATACCTTGATTTCATTCACCTGCGTTACGTTCAAAGTAGTCACTTGGGAGTGCAAGAAAATATATTCTGGAAGTCTTGTTTTGTTAATGCATTCAGCACCGTCGGAGGGCGATTCAATTTCAATCTCTTCTATCGTGTCAAAATCTTCACCCCTTCAACTTAATTTTCATCTTTGGAAATAAGAAAAGTCACAAAGAGCCAAACTAGGTGAATAGGCTCTATGAGAAACAACGGCTATGTTCTTTTTCGCCAAAAACTACTGTACGAGGACGGTCTGATATATTTCCAACCTTAACGTGAAGATGGCAGCACTCGTCAATAATAGCAGGGGAATGCGGTTGCGCATCTATTGACGCGCAGTTGTTGTTCGACAATCGTGTGTGTGAGTCGATGTGAGTGTTTTTGTGAAAATGGAAAAAATCGAGTATAGAGTCGTCATAAAGTTGTTTTTTTTTTAAGGCAATACACCTACGTAAATTAAACGGACGCTGTATACGGGGACTCTGCACCACCATTTACCACGGTGAAAGCAGCTGACTTTAAACGTGGCCGTACCAGCTTGGGTGACAATGAGCGTTCGGGACGTCTAAAAACTGTAACCACTGACGATAACATCGCTAAAGTTCACCAAATGGTGCTAGACAACCGCCGAATTAAATTGAGACAGATAGCAGAGGTTATGAATATGCCCAAATGTATTAGTCACATATTGAATCAAGATTTAGGCATGAGAAAGCTGTCCGCGCGCTTGGTACCGCGCTTGCTAATGTTGCACAAAAACGTGATCGAATGTACATTTCCAATGCTCTGTTGGCGCAGCCGCATTGGCGCCGATTAATTACTGTAGACGAAACTGGGATACTCCATTATACGCCCGAAACAAAAATACAGTTAAAACAGTGGACTGCGAAGGGGGAATCGGCTCCAAAAAAAGCAAAAACTGTTTCTTCGGCTGGAAAGTGATGGCGACTGTTTTTTGGTATAGTAATGGAGTTATCTTAATCGATTATCTTCAAGAAGGAAAAGCCATTACAGGAGCATACTATGCGTCATTACTTGACAAGCTAAAGGCAAAAATTGCAGAAAAGCAGCCACATTTGCAGATAAAAAGAATTTTGTTTCACCTAGACAATGCGCCGTCTCACACCTCAGCGGTTACCATGGCGAAAATTCACGAATTACGGTTTGAACTGCTTAACCACCCCCCTTACTCACCAGATCTAGTCCAAAGCGACTTCTTTTTGTTCTCTAATCTCAAAATTGCGCTCGGAGCTCGGTGATTTTCGTTAAATGAGGAGGGCGATTGCCTTCGTAAACAATTATGTTGCCGAGTATTATTTGGACGGGTTGCAAAGATAGGAGCATCGCTGGGAGAAGTGTGTAGATTTACAAGGAGACTGTGTAGAAAAATAAAAATAAATTTTACAATTTTTAAAATTGTATCTTTGTTAGGTTGGAAACATTTCAGACCACCCTCGTATTACGAAAGCAGTATGTGACCTCGCGTTATAATGATGGAGAATTTAGTTGTTCCTACAAGACTTCTTCTTGACGTTTCCGTCTTGCTTAGCCGCCTTAGAACGTCACGATCAAATTCTGCACATAATTCCATCAATATCGAAACAGCAGATCAGTAAGGACTTGAAATTACTTTGAATTTGGCCGGAGTGAAGATGGGGACCTCCATCGTGACGAATTGGTTTCGGGATCATCGGGTTTAAAGCAGAACTTGATATAGATACGTTATTACCTTAAATCGGCCATTGAAAGAAATTGCAAACACAAGTAGACACAGCAATGAAAAGTTGTTCACCAACGATGAACATTTCCACTTACAAAGACCTCGCTTGTCATACTGACTTATAAAGAATGTAGACAACGTCGCATAGCGGTGTTTAATTATAACATTGTCATGTGTGCGCGGGTGATTCAAATTAGACGACAAATTATATATCATTTGAAAATATAGTTTTACAAATTCAAAGCAAGTATACAATTCCTAGAATACAAGTAATTAAGTAATTAAATTAGGACTATCGCCACCTCGAAAGAAATTTGTAATAAAATCACTCCATATTTGAAATAATTTTATATTTTCAATTTAAAATATATTTATTGCCCAAGTCTAATCTATTCCTAAAAAATACAATTAGTATATTATTGTGAAAGGTTGTATATTATTACAGTATTACCCCATCAGGTACCTAGACACTGCTAGAAACGAGACTAATTAAATACGTATGAATAAAATCCATGTTAGTTTAGATTTGTATCTCATTGTATTGGAAAATGTGGGTAATATTACTGTGAATTCTATAGTTCTTGGAAAAACAGAAGATATTACCAAAGAAATAATCACACAACACAGACATTATTAAACGTAGGCATATTTTGACATCGAAAATTCATTCGTAATAATGCACAAAGTCGAGTTCGTATCAATTAAGAAAAATATACCGTGAACATAAAGTGGTTGCAGTCGTGATATTCGTAAAAATCAAGTGTCCTAGACCAGCTACAAAACACAGACTGATTAAAGATTTAAGATTAAAAAAAGATAATAAATACAAACTTTGTACTCTGTACTTTGAACTCAATGTGTCAATTTCTTCTCTTTGTGATAGATGATATTTGGCAACGAATCGCGGATCGACGCGATGACAGACAGTGTATGACAGTTTATCAGGCGAAGCGCCAAAGAACATATAGTCACAGTATAAACTTAAAGAAGTAAGATCATTATAAAGATATAATGTTATATTTCAAAAATTGCCTTGTATTTTATTTATAAATATTGTACAGAAAATGGAGTAGTTGTCTTTATTTATAATGGGTGGTAATGCCGTCACTTTCAAGCGTTTAAACATGCGTCAATTGTAAAAAAATTGAACTTACTAATTTAAAAAATTTCGCAATATATTTTCAATCCAACCCTGTAAATATACAAGTGTATTCGAATCCAACCCTGTACATTTTAGTTCTTACAGTTACCGTTAGGGTACATGTGTGCACTGGGACAAGCGCGAGTTACGGTTCTATTTCAAAAGATCAAAAGTGCCGACAGAAAGTAATCTTACTCAGATGGTATTCTATTAAATACGAAATTTCGAGCAAGATGTGCGTGCTATCTCTGTTTTATATGGCGTACTAAATATAGTATTGTTGCCAAGTCTCTGTATCTAAAAGGATTATAATCAAATATCAAAAAAAGTTTTGGTATGAAGAATGAGTTTTTAGCGTTATTTTCACTAAAAGTCTTCGTTGCCCATATTCTTAAGAATTCTATTAATAAATATGGATAACTATAAAAGTATGCGATATGGCAACAGTGCACGGTACCGAGGATACAATGAGATACAATAAAAATGCAAATCATAATGGCGTAGTGTTTACAAATTATTTTTGAAAAGGAACAAGTTTTTGGTAAGTTTGATTATTATTAATTGTTGTTTTGTTATTATCAGTTGTTGTAGTAATAATTAATTTTAATATTTTGCATAAAAATTTACATTTATAATGACTTTTCCATGTACGCACAAATATAAATGTAAAACTACAGGTTGCGAAAATCGATATTATTGTAATATTTTTCCTGATTCGAGTTACCAAAGTAAACATTTCTTCATCCTGCCTTCTGATGGTGGCAGAAAGCAGATATGTTTGAACTCTATTGAAAGTTTTTCAGTATTGATGTGTCTTCGAATTCAATATAAATATATGTTTGCGAGGATCATTTTGAACAACGTCTAAATAATTTAGTCTTCTCATTCCATCAGGTTCAATTGTGAGGAGGATATAGGTCATACCGTAACTAATCTGCAATCATTTATGTCTTCTACTGAACCTAGAGGTGCTTAGTTTAGTACATTGGATACGAGTGAATTAGAAGATTTTTCTCTAAATATTCCGATTAATGATGAGAATTATTTTAATTATCAAGCTGTCACCTATGTATGTGGATTCCTCCTAAAAAGCTTAATTTAATTTACCCGATTGTGATGTTTGTAAATCTTTATTTTCTGCTAACGTAGAACTTCATCACATATCTACAATGCTTAAGGAATTTAGTGAATCAAATAATCTTTATCCCACTCTTAATTTGGTATTATATGTTAATACCATTTATGATAAGATGGTTGTGCCGTTAAAATATTTTGTACATTAATGTAAATTCTACTCACAAGAAAATTTTGGTAACTTTGCAAAAGGTTAGTTTTTCATGGTATACTTGTCTTAAATCTGATCATTAAACTTTAATTCAAGAGCAGTTGTTAAATCATATATCTATGAGTTTAATTATTAGGAAATTTCATGATGACATTTGTTGGTCTTTTAATGATAGATCTCTGAATTGGAACTCGAGAAAAATTAGACAGCTGATCCATTTGTAAAAGATAAATTAGGTTCTTGGTACGGTGTTTTTTAATCTTTTGTGCATATGAAAAATTGTCCTTATTTTATATTGCTGTTTATTACAATTTCTGTTCATTTATTGTTATGAGTATATAGTTTATTTTGTTTTATTGAAAGAATTTACATTTTTTATATATTTGTTGAATTTTAAATATTTATTTTTCTTAGATAGAGTTTAAATTTATTTTTTAACAGAATTAATTTTTAGTTATATGCACGTAAATACGTGTCTGTGATTTCTATATTTATATGATACACTGATGAGATCAAAAAAGATCTAAACATGTATTTAGAGCATATTTAGACCAAAAAAAACATAGTAATTTTAAAATGCCGCCATCGCGGTTGTTTACGAATTTAGTACTACCATATGAACATCGCTAGGTGAGAGGCGCTAGCGTAAGGGTCTAATTTTTAACATGGAACGTGGCACTCTTATATGATGTGCTCCTTGATATTACTAATGTGCGATAGTGACGCAGCCACAGAATAAACTTTAAGCAGTAAAATCATTTCGTGTCGGCACCGTTGATCTTTTGAAATAAACTGATGCGTGAAGGTACCTGGTGTCCGTTAATGATTGAAGCTAAGCGTATGTGTCAAATTTTAGTTAAGTTAGCACTACTGCACTTGATTTCGATCACAACCATTAACATTTGCGTCCTATGCGGCAATCACTTCATAAATTCATAAAATCAAACACAATACCCTTACTTTTCGAAATGTTTATTGCCAGTATTAGCTAATTAGAATTATTTAAGAAAATGATAGATTGTGTCACGTTCCAAACGACTAAAAACAATTACGTCTGTATTACCAGTTTCATAAGAACAAAAATAATAGTCTTATACTCGTATATTACTAAATTTGTAATTTTATTAATCTGAAATTTATTATATGTATACCGATAGGTCCAACTCGCAACGGGCCATAGGCAACAATATACGTATGGAACGTAATGCGATGTGGCAACGTGTGTACGATGCCTATATTGGAGTGACACTTTCTTAAAATTTAAATTTATTTTGCAGAATTATTGATTTTTTTACTTTTATCTTTTAGAAAACGTTATTGTTTTTTTATTACTTAAAATTACTTTATATGAAAAATAGTATACCATAAAAGTGTAAACAAAGACATTGAAACGAATATTCATTCAATTGTATTGTCATGAAATTGAATTTGTCAATCGTTGTTAAATTTGTTAGAATGAATAAATATTTATATTTATCGGAAAATACTAATACTTAAAGCAAACAAATAAGGTGTAGTGTTTTGTTATTAATTAAACTCATAGATATATGATTTAACAACTGCTCTTGAATTAAAGTTTAATGATCAGATTTAAGACAAGTATACCATGAAAAACTAACCTTTTGCAAAGTTACCAAAATTTTCTTGTGAGTAGAATTTACATTAATGTACAAAATATTTTAACGGCACAACCATCTTATCATAAATGGTATTAACATATAATACCAAATTAAGAGTGGGATAAAGATTATTTGATTCACTAAATTCCTTAAGCATTGTAGATATGTGATGAAGTTCTACGTTAGCAGAAAATAAAGATTTACAAACATCACAATTGGGTAAAGTTTGTTATAGGAATATATAATATCCATTTCTTCCTGCATATTGATTATGCAACTGATGCTTTCGTAATATGCTCATATTTGTATTTCTACTATTATCGTGATGTTATTATAATACAGATACCAAAATCTCACGTAATATTTCCATCAGCCTTTTATTAACAATAAACAACTAAAGTACAACTTCGTAGGTCGACAAACGCTCCAGTCTTCATTATCACTGTATTATACATGAACTGTAGGCTTAGTTTTTCGTAGAAATTGAAGTACGTGTCTGTTCCTTTGTAAAATTATAATAAGGGCAGGGGTTAATTTTATTCTGGCATTTTTAAAAATGCAGAGATCAGTTTTGCGACAGCATTCAGCTAATTACAATCTAAAATAAGCAACATTGTAACGTATTTTGGAATTGTGAATATCCGTAGGTAATAAAAAAAGAGGAAGTATAGTTTAATTACAACTGTAGCTTCCTCCTGGTTTGAAGGAAGTCGGTATGTATCGACCGAAGTATAAGTTGAAATAATACAAATATGAGCATATTACGAAAGCATCAGCTTCATAATCAATATGCAGGAAGAAATGGATATTATACATTCCTATAACAAAACATTACACCTTATTTGTTTGCTTTAAGTATTAGTATTTTCCGATAAATATAAATATCTATTCATTCTAACAAATTTAACTATGATTGACAAATTCAATTTCATGACAATACAATTGAATGAATATTCGTTTCAATGTATACTGTCTTTGTTTACACTTTTATGGTATACTATTTTTCATATAAAGTAATTTTAAGTAATAAAAAAACAATAACGTTTTCTAAAAGATAAAAGTAAAAAAATCAATAATTCTGCAAAATAAATTTAAATTTTAAGAAAGTCACTCAATATAGGCATCGTACACACGTTGCCACATCGCATTACGTTCCATACGTATATTGTTGCCTATGGCCCGTTGCGAGTTGGACCTATCGGTATAACAGTAGTAATTGTAGGATTATTTTGATGTATAATATTAATTAAAAATTATAAATTTGGCGTCATTTCAATTTGTTTTATTGAGGATTGT
Source organism: Melolontha melolontha (assembly GCA_935421215.2). Taxonomy (NCBI): domain Eukaryota; kingdom Metazoa; phylum Arthropoda; class Insecta; order Coleoptera; family Scarabaeidae; genus Melolontha; species Melolontha melolontha. The sequence continues at coordinate 94,557,468 of OW285237.1, read as the reverse complement.
TGGTGACAATGAAAAATTGTTTACATGTACTGCCGAATCATTTGAGTGTTTGGTTGTTAAAATAGTGAACTTGAAAATGTAGTTTCATTTATTTATAGTCACAAACTACAATAGCTTATTACTTATTACTCACATAAACATACTAAAATTTAATAACGAAAGTGAATTGCTTCGTGCGCTTTGTATTGACAATAATTATAATTCTCAGCGTGGCAAATATTAAGAAAAGAGATTTTCAAAATTTAACAAACGTTAGCTTCAAATATTAACGGATACCCGATATTTTCACATGTTCTCTATCTGTCTTAAACATGTGCTACAATAAGCATAAGGGATATTAGACTGTTTGACATGTTGAATAATCCGTCCAATGGATTATCTATCTTACTAGCAACCTGCATTTAATAAAGGAAAATGAAGTGCCGCGGAATATTTTATTTCAATAATGGCGGTGACAGTTCTTACTGCTTAATTTTGTACTGTAACGCAGCTATATAGAAAACTTGTAAACATCCACCAAGCATCATGATTTGGTCATATATAATTAGAGATGACATATTGATGCCACATACATAGCCGGAGATATTTTAGACCTTATCGAGTTTGATATCGGCAGCTAATCGTGCGAATGAACGGAACCTTGAATTGCAAATTAGTATGTAGTCGTGTCGTATATAAATATGCCACGATCGGTGAGCCGCTTAACCGTCCAATGTGGAATACAGTGCGTAAATTCATTGACAATTTCCTGGATTTAAAATATGTTGGACGTAGAATAAAATGTACAGTGTGAAATAGATTTTTGATGTGTCGTAGGAGAAGATAATTGCGAAAACATGTCAACAGCATAACCCATGGCAACAAAAAAAGGGATGCGCCAGAAAAACATATATTTTATTTTTATTTATGTTTAACGCTTATTGCATGTAATATACCGTTTGTTGTACTAGACCGCTATGCATTTATCTTCTTTTGGAATAAATACGTAAAGTGCGAATTGCCAAGTCGGACAACGTTAAGAAATTTTCTGCTTGCAAAAATATTGAAAAAAGAATGAAATCGGAATTGAAACATAAAAAACTGTGGTTGTGCGTGGATGAAACGACGGATCTAAAAAAACAATCAGTGGTTAATGTTATGGTACCTACAATGGAACCTCATCAACTGTCACCTGCTATGTTACTTGCTTCCAGACGAGTTGAAAAGTGTACTGCCAATGAGATTTTGAAGGTGGTGTTGAAGTTATTGGACAAAGTTGAAATTTCACAAAAGCAAATATTAATGTTTGTGAGTGACGGTGCAGCAAACACGCTGTCTTTAGGTCGATCTCTAGAAGAATATAGCGCCAACCTCGTACATGCAACGTGCAAAATCCACGCTTTGAAACTTTTGGCACAAACGATTCGTGAATGTTATTCACGAGTAAATGATTTAATAGCTAGTACAAAGACAGTGTTTCCTAGAGTCCCCGAAACGTACTCGACTATTTCGCAGACTGTATCCCGAAATACATCAATCACCAGAGTCGATAATTACGCGTTCGACAACTTGGTTGAAGGCTACGTTTTACTATCATCAATATTTTGATCATGTAAAGAAGGCAGTTTTCAAATTCAATCCGATAGAAGCTGCAGATATCAAGAAAAGCCAGGAATTATTTAAAAATTCTCGGGTTAAAGAAGATTTACAAACTATATACAACAATTACTTCGGACTAGTCGAGGGAATAGAAAAATTACAAAATGTTTCGATGTCGTTTGTGGATTCTGTTCAAATTGTGAATGATAGTCACGCACAGCTATGCATTGTAGATGGCGAAAGAAATAAGTGTGATAGAAAAATTTGAAAGTGCTTTAGACAAAAATTCTTATTTTCACATATTAAAACTAATTTGTGAAGATGCATCTAAAGAACCATTACGTTCTTTCCAAGATTATTTTCAATATGCGTTTATTCCGCAAGTCGCACTTAAGTGAGCAACTATGGAGATATATCTGTTGATTGGAATATTTGAAAAATCTTATCCAGACAATGAATTCACTGATTCATAATGCGGTAAGTGTTATAATTTTTTTCTTATCATTTAAATTAAATGCAAAATTGCATGCGTACGCAGCTGGCATGTGTGTCGAATTTGTCATCTCTATATATAATATAGCATAATAGTAAATAGTAATAATATGTATAAATAAACAACCTTGATAGCACATATGTGTAAAGTGTACAATATGGGCGATAGAGATAGTGACGATTATTCAACAGACGAAAATTACCGGAAAAGAAAAGCAGTAAAAGAAACTAAAGTAGAGTTCGAAAGAAGTAAGAAAACGTCCAGAACACCACCCGAACAACCTACTAAAGAAGACAAATTAGATCGAATTATAGAGTTGATTGAAGCTATGCATAAAGAACAAAAGGACATTAAAGAGGAACAAAGAGAAATAAGTGAACAACTACAACAGGTTAGTGACGAACAAAAATCCACCAATGACAATTTAATGAAACTAAATACAGAAAATGAAAAGCTGCAAAAAGAAAATTTAAAATTAAAGAAAGAAAATGAAATAATCAGGAAGGAAATAAAAGGCATACAAAAACATTGGAACGAACTGAAAAGACAATACGGAAAAATAATGTAGTATTAACTGGACTAAGGTTGAATGCATTATAATGGAATTCATAAAACAAAATATTGGCATAGATATTTCTCCTAAAGTGGTTACAAAGATAAGGGACAGCGTTTGTATGATAGAACTTGAAAATGAGACACAAAAAAGGGAAATAATGCAAAATAAAATGAAATTAAGAAGTTTGAAGGACAATAAGGTTTATATAAATGAGGATTTAACACAAAAAGAGAGAGAAAGACAAAAACAAATAAGAAGCATCGCAAAAAGTGAAAAGGAAAAGGGGAAAGAAGTAAAAGTAGGATATAGCAAAGTAATTATAAACGGGGTTGAATGGCGTTGGAATGAAGACAACGAAAAACTGGAGAACACACAAACAAAAAACTGAATATATACATGCAGGATGGAAATAAGTTGACGGAATTGGCAAACATTGAGGACAAGATTTTGACACAACGAAATATAGCAAACCCACAACGACATGATCCAAAACAAGAATTAGAAGATAAGTTAGCAAACAATGACATGGAGAACGAATTATGGAAATTAGCTACATGGAATATAAAAAGTATAACAGGGAAAGAAAATTAATTAGCAGAAGAATTCGAAAATATGAGAGTAGATATACTAGCAATAACTGAAACAAATAAAAATGGACAAGGAATGATGAAGATAGGAAATGATCATATAATGATATATAACGGAGTATCAAACGACCAACGAGCACAAGCAAGGGTTGGATGTATCATAACTAATAAACTAGCTAAAAATATATAATTGGAAAGCAACTTAGGAGAGAATACTGATGATTGAATTGAGACAAGAACTTATAGGCAGACATAGAACAAATGGATCCAACGAAGATGATAAAAAAGAAAACAAAGATAAGTTTTGGAATGACCTGACAACAGTAGTTGAAAATGCTAAAGGAAAAATATATACCGCCTAATTCTGAGCAAACGCAACGGCCTGAATGTACGAATATTTCTCCCGCTTCGAATACAATTCCCCTGAATGCTGTAGGCGTGTCAACATCAATGTCATGTATCATACATACTTACATATTATGGAGCCGCGTAAGAAAAATTATCTGATTACCAAATTACTATTAAAGGACTATAAATTGTTTAGTCCTGTGTTATAGTAATGAGTAAATTGCAATACGTTATTCTACAAAGCGTAATGAAATTATTAATAAGCGGTTAAGAAAATTGCAAATAAGGCATCAAGAGATTTAATAAATTAAATTTTAATAATAAAGGTCACAAAAACTGTTCATAGTAAACTAAATAAACTTCAGAAATAAATAAAAACTAAATTAAATTCTAGTAATGTTAAGAAAAATTTACTCTTACAGATAATAAAATAAATTGTTCATAATGAGAAATTAATTATATAATAACGGAAATTCATCCGTTTAAACTCATCACCGTAAAATAATTGATGATGTTTGGAATATTTATAATTACGAAAACCATTTAATTTTAGTATGCGGTTAACGGACGAGCAGCATATGCCTAAATCGATGGAAATATCGCTAACTGTCAAATTTGAATTTAGTTCTATTGCAGCGCATACTAAAATGAACGTATCATTAGAAACTCTGCGATTTGGGAATAATGGTTTTAAATTTTGTACAGAACCAGTAATGTCTATTTTCTTTTCTTATTTTCTTATTTTCACTATTCAAACGCTTAAGAGACTCCGTATAGGGTGATGTCAGTGGTGACACTAATTTGTGACATTAGTTGTTAAATTGTTGCGCGACAGACTGGTTTGTGATTGGCTAAACGCGTTCAGGGGAATTGTATTCGAAGCGGGAGAAATATTCATACGTTAGGATCGTTGCGTTTGCTCAGAATCAGGCGGTATAGCAGGTGACTTCAATAGTAGAGTGGGATTAAAAGATAAAGCATACTATGAAGTACTAGGCAAACATGGAGAAAAAACTAGGAACAATAATGGAGAACGAATGCGTATTGTATAACCTAATCGTGACAAATACATTTTGTGAACACAAGGATATAAACAAATACACAAGAGAAATGAAAAGTAGAAAGGAAAAATCTATAATTGATTATACACTGGTGGAAACAAATAATAGAAAAATTGTATACATTTGTATACTGTCATTTATATTTTATATCCTTGATAAAGGCATCATTGCCGAAACATGTAGGGTTGTTTTAAATATATATACTTTAAAGAAAAGCCAGACCTTAAATCGCCTACTGATTGAATTTACCATATCATACCAAGGTCACGAAATAATTATATATATATATATATATATATATATATATATATATATATACAAGCTGATTCATTTTCGGCGCTCACATGGGGATCTCGCTTATTATTGGAGATAGAGTATAGGTTTCAATTTGGCAAAGTTGTTAAATTTTGTGTTTGTTATAAATCCGTAAAGAAAATAGACCTGTGACAAATGACCTTCGTTATTAAACAAAAAAACGCGAAAACCCCATTTTCTTCTTTTACCTGTAGCACCGACATTCGGCCTTGTAGAGAAAATATAAAAACACATCCTTGTGGCCATTTCTAAACCTCTATCCAGTGGTGTACTCTAAATTTTTGTACGACTTTTCGTTTCTTTCTGGCCATCATCAACTATCTAATTTCTTATAGGCGCCATATTGGATTTAGACATCTTCAGAAAGAGTTTTTTTTTCTGATTTCAGCCGTGCACCACATGCTGACTAAAGTTTTTGAAATTAGGTTTTATTTGAAAGAATAAATTATAAGATTAAATAAGGTAGCCGTGGAATTTCAATCTGTCAAACATTTCATTTATTGTTCATTAATAATACAAAAATGTCATACACTAACTAAGAGAAACGAGATATGATAAGTATTTTTTATTCTTCGAACCGAAATTCAACAGTAGCTAGTACAAGATATCTACAATTATATCCAGAACGACAACAGCCTCATCGTACCATTTTTCTAGATCTCGTCAGAAATTTGGTCGAGAATGGATCGTTTACTAAGCCGCGTAATGGTCAAGACAACAGGAATTTAAATGAAAATCGACAAGATATTTTACAAATGGTAAATTAAAAGCGTGTTTTCAAATTTCATGTTAATCTTGTATTTTTATAGATAAATAATAATCCATCAATTTCTACACGCGAAGTAGCGTCAGAATTAAATTTGTGCCAGTCCAGAGTTTGGAGAACTTTACATAAAAGTAGGTTTAAACCATACAGGATCCACGTTAGTCACTCTTTACTGCCTGGAGATAATTTGAGAAGGCTAGAATATTGTAATTGGTTAATGGGAAGGATAGAAAATGACGAAAATTTTTTAAGCAAAATCATCTGGTCGGATGAAACAAAATTTACAAATTCTGGAATGTTCAACAGAAATACGGAGCACTATTGGGCAGTACAAAATCTCCGACAAAACAGGGCTAGAAGACCACAACATCGTTTTGGAATAAACGTTTGGATGGGTATTTTGGCAAATCGTCTCTTAGGACCAGTTATGTATGAAGAACATTTAAATGGAGAAAGATATTTAAACATTTTACGTACATACGTATCTGACTATCTTGACGACAATATCCCATTGATCATTTACAATATTTATGGTGGCAACAAGATGACGCACCAGCACACAATGCAGCTGTTGTTAGAAATTTCTTAAATCAAGTGTTTGCAAACCGTTGGATTGGAAATAGGGGAGTTGTTTAATGGCCTGCGAGATCACCTGATTTAAGTCCGCTAGATTTTTTTTATGGGGATATGTTAAAAATAATATTTATAAAGTAGATGCGCCACAAAACATTGAAGAATTACGAGACAGACTTCAGAATGCCTTCGATGCAGTTCCTAGAAGAACTATACAAAGGGCAGTACAAAATGCCAGAAGGCGTGCCCAATTGTGCATTACTGAAGATGGCCAGATAATTGAACATTTACTGTAATTGTTTATTGTTTACTTTTCTATGTATTTTTATTAATGTTTTTGTTATCTTGTACTCGCTACTGTTGAATTTCGTTTCGAAGAATAAAAAATACTTATCATATCTCGTTTCTCTTCGTTAGTGTATGACATTTTTGTATTATTAATGAACAATAAATGAAATGTTTGACAGATTGAAATTCCAAAGGCTACCTTATTTAATCTTATAATTTATTCTTTCAAATAAAACCTAATGTCAAAAACTTTGGTCGGCATGTTGTACATGGTTGAAATCAGAAAAAAAAACTCTTTCTGAAGATGTCTAAATCCAATATGGCGCCTATAAGAAATTAGATAGTTGATGATGGCCAGAAAGAAACGAAACGTCGTATAAAAATTTTGAGTACACCACTGGATAGAGGTTTAGAAATGGCCACAAGGATGTGTTTTTATTTTTTCTCTACAAGGCCAAATGTCGGTGCTACAGGTAAAAGAAGAAAATGGGGTTTTCGCGTTTTTTTTTTAATAACGAAGGTCATTTGTCACAGGTCTATTTTCTTTACGGATTTATAACAAACACAAAATTTAACAACTTTGCCAAATTTAAACCTATTCTCTATCTCCAATAATAAGGGAGATCCCCATGGTGAGGGCCGAAAATGAATCAGCCTGTGTATATATATATATATATTTAATGTTTAAAGAATTTTGTTTTTCTTTTTTATTTTATTGGCCGTGTTTTAATATTAAAAATAATAGATTTTTATTGGTTTTAGCGACCTTTTATTGAATTTAGATGTTTGTTTGCGACGTTTCGACTTTTATCAATTCAGTCTTTTTCAAGCATCTGGAAACAAGAATCATTACAATGAACATGAGAACTGTGTTTGTTTTGTGTGATATAACAATTGAATTAACCATTTTAAATTTAACATTATATTAAGAAATGAATTACGGATTAGGTTAGTGTTTTACGTTGAAAATTAAATAACATTAAATTAAAATAGCTTAGAATGGTAGGGGGACATTTATGTGATTAATATCTGTATGAATTAATTGGAGACTTAACAAATATTAACAAATTTTAAGTTTAAAATTAGATTAAAGATGATTACAAATTGAGTTAACATTTAACGTTGAAACTTACATAAAATAAAAATAAGAATGGCTAAAATGAACAGGAAAGTTGAATTACAATACAATACGTAAAGGAACAAAGAAAGTCAAATCAAACTCACATTGTTGTTTTTTCTACACGGATACGCATTCATGTGCCACATGTGCTTGGACACCCATGGACCAATTTTCTTAAAACGAACATGCTTGTGCGGATTTTGTTAGTGAACTAATGCTTTAGTTTGCGGGGGTTTAATTTCTGTTTTTTGGAATGAGCATGGTAGTCAGGACCGTATTTAGGGGTATAAGTTAACATTGTTATTTCTAATGGGAGATATATATATATATTTTTTTTTTTTTTTTTTTTCCGTTTTTGTCTTGTGCGTGCAGGGGGGGGGGGGGGTTTGATTTTACTATTGTTTTATGAGAGGGTAATAAAGTTTTGAAAGCCCATCGATTTCGTTCCTGTCGTTGATTGTTTTGCTATTTTTGAAAATGTGTATCATTTCTAAGACCTCTCTAGCTTTTGTGTTCTTTTTTTGTGTTATTACTCTGGTGTTTTCAAAATCAAAATTATGTTTTAGTGTCAATTGGTGTTTTTTTTAAAGCAGTTTGATTTTTTGCGTATTTGTGACCTTTCAATCTTTCTTGTAGTAACTGTTTTGTTTGGCCTATGTATATTCTCGGCTGTTGTTGCAGATACTTCTTGGTGAAACATTTTAACTTCATACAGTAAATAATAAAAATAAATTAAAACACTTGGCTTGTTTCACTATGAGATTTATTTAAATACTCTAACAATTGTTTCGGCTGTTATGCCATTCTCAAAGAGATCTATAAATCTAACTTAAAGACTATCGCACTTGTTCTTATATGTTGCCTGTTCTTGTGTGTAGTGGGGGTGGTATTATATTGTGTATTACGGTGTCTATAAAGGGTGTATTGGCATATTCTATCTGTGTGTTGGTGATTAATAGATTTTGTTTTTTCGCTATTTTTATTTCTAATATTTCTAGGAGGTCCAATCTCTTGCTTTTTGTGATATTGTGTATTAATTCGCAGTTATCTATATCGGGGAAGTGGTTGAGTTCTATACAGTGTTCGGCAAAGCCTGTATTTTTCTCACTATATAAAATTGACTTTTTGTGTTCTTTAACTCTGTTTTTAATGGCTCGTCCACTTTGGCCGATATAGAGAGCTTCACAGTCTTTACATTTTAATTTATAAACACCTGATTGGTCCATTTTATCTCTTTTATCTTTGTTGTTGCTAATCATTGTTCCTAAATTTGTTTTATTTACCCAGCTTATTTTGATATCTAATCCTTTTACTATTCTGTTTATTTTATTAGTGAGTTGTGGTATGTATGTAATTTTGTGCCATCTTTGTATATTTTCTGTTATTTTCGGGTATAGGTATTTGTTCTTATTATTTTGTATTTCTTTACGTTTTAACAGTTTATCTACGATTTTAGGGTCATATCCATTATTTCTTGCGATTAATTTAATTGTGTTTATTTCTGTATTAAAATCTGTCTTGCTTAATGGTGTGTTTGTGGCTCTATGTATATAACTATTGAATGTTGACATTTTTATTTTCATCGATTGTTTCGCATTTGCATGTAATATGTTGTCTGTAAAAGTGGGTTTTCTGTAGATTTCGAATGTAAGCTTATTATTATGTCTGTTTATTGTAACTTTCTAGACATTACAATAAACAGACATAATAATAAGCTTACATTCGAAATCTACAGAAAACCCACTTTTACAGACAACATATTACATGCAAATGCGAAACAATCGATGAAAATAAAAATGTCAACATTCAATAGTTATATACATAGAGCCACAAACACACCATTAAGCAAGACAGATTTTAATACAGAAATAAACACAATTAAATTAATCGCAAGAAATAATGGATATGACCCTAAAATCGTAGATAAACTGTTAAAACGTAAAGAAATACAAAATAATAAGAACAAATACCTATACCCGAAAATAACAGAAAATATACAAAGATGGCACAAAATTACATACATACCACAACTCACTAATAAAATAAACAGAATAGTAAAAGGATTAGATATCAAAATAAGCTGGGTAAATAAAACAAATTTAGGAACAATGATTAGCAACAACAAAGATAAAAGAGATAAAATGGACCAATCAGGTGTTTATAAATTAAAATGTAAAGACTGTGAAGCTCTCTATATCGGCCAAAGTGGACGAGCCATTAAAAACAGAGTTAAAGAACACAAAAAGTCAATTTTATATAGTGAGAAAAATACAGGCTTTGCCGAACACTGTATAGAACTCAACCACTTCCCCGATATAGATAACTGCGAATTAATACACAATATCACAAAAAGCAAGAGATTGGACCTCCTAGAAATATTAGAAATAAAAATAGCGAAAAAACAAAATCTATTAATCACCAACACACAGATAGAATATGCCAATACACCCTTTATAGACACCGTAATACACAATATAATACCACCCCCACTACACACAAGAACAGGCAACATATAAGAACAAGTGCGATAGTCTTTAAGTTAGATTTATAGATCTCTTTGAGAATGGCATAACAGCCGAAACAATTGTTAGAGTATTTAAATAAATCTCATAGTGAAACAAGCCAAGTGTTTTAATTTATTTTTATTATTTACTGTATGAAGGCCTATGTATATTTTGTCACAGTCTTTGCAGGGTATGTTGTATATTGTGTGTGATTGTTTTAGTGTAGGTGTTGAGTCTTTAAGTTTGGTGTGTAGGAATTTTAGGTTTTTACCGCTTTGGTGTGCTATTTTAAAATTAAATGGTTTGAATATGTTGTCTAATTTTTCGGATAATCCAGTTATATAGGGTGTGGGGATATATGTGAATTCATTGGTTTTTATGTTATTGTTTTGGTTGTTTGTTTTGTTATAAATTTTATTGAGTCTAAGTTTTATAATTTTTTGTATGAATTGTGGTGGATAGTTGTTTTCTGACAAAATTGTTTTAACTTTATTTAGTACTGTTGGTCTGAAAATTGGGTTTGTGAGATTTAAGGCTCTGTCTACTAACGCTGTTACTACATTTTTTTTGTGGGCTAGGGGTTGGTTAGAAAAAAAGTTTACATATCTGCCGGAAGCGGTTGGTTTAGTGTACCATTTTGTTTGTATGTTGTTTTTTGTTCTTGTCAGTGTTAGGTCTAGGAAGTTTATGGAGTTGTTTTTTTCTATTTCAATGGTAAACTTTAAATTTGGGTGGAAATTGTTGAAACTATTTTGTATATTGTTTATTTCATTTTCTGGTAGTAACATTATGCAATCATCGACATATCTTTTGAAAAAGGTTGGTTTTGTTTTCAGGGATTTTATAACATTTTCTTCGATGTGCTCTAGTACTAATTGGGCTACTACGCTGGATATAGGTGCTCCCATTGCTAGTCCTTCAATTTGTTTGAAAAATTTGTTGTCGAATTGAAAATATGTGGAAGTTAAAGTTAGTTCTATTGCTTCTAGGAAATCTATTAGTGGTAAGTCTGTGAAATTTTTGATGGAGTCCCATTTTTCTGTGATTACTTTTTTGGCCAGTGTTAAAGGTATATTGGTGTACATTGATTCTACGTCTAGGGAAACTAGTTTTTCGTTGTTTTTTGTTTTTATTGTATCGATATGTTTTTTGAAATCGAAAGTATTTTTAATATAATATTGGTTTTTACCTATGACATTTGTTAGTGTTTTTGTTAAGAATTTTGATAATTCATAAAACGGGCTTTGTATACATGATACGATTGGTCTTAATGGGATGTTTTTTTTATGTAATTTTGGTAAGCCGTATATTTTGGATGGTTGTGCATTATGTATTTTTAATTTGTTTGCTGTTTTTGGTGAGATGATCTGTTTGTTTTCCCATTTTTTAATTAGTGTGTTGTTTATTTTTTGAAATTTGGTTGTGGGGTCGTTTTTTAATTTTGTATACGTTTTGTCGTCATTTAGGAGTTTTTCCATGTTTTCTATGTATTGTCTTTTTTCCATTATTATTGTTTTGTTTGATTTGTCTGATTGTAGTACTGTTAAATGACTGTTGTTTTTTAGGAAGGTTTTGGTTTCTTTTATGTGTTTATTTAATGCTTTTTCTGTTTCGTTATTATCGGCTGTTTTGTTTGATTGTTTGTAATTTAGGAGGCTATTACAGATTTTAGATCTTATATGATTTTTGTCATTTTCCTTGATGTTATCTATTGAAGATTCTATGTTTGCAATAATTACGTCTGTGGGTATTATCCTTTGGTTTTTATTGTCAGTTTTGTATGGTATTGTGAATTTTGGTCCTAGACTTAAAATTTTCATAACGTTGTTTGGTATATTTTCATTGGTTAGGTTTGTTATCCAATTTTTGTTATATGTGTCATTTTTTAGGAAGTTTGGTGTGTTGTTGTTTTGGTTTGTATTTTGTTTTAGTGTTTCTGTTTCAATAAAAGGTCGCTAAAACCAATAAAAATCTATTATTTTTAATATATATAATAGCAACGGGTACTACACCTCTACGAATGTAGAAATGTATTGAGAGTAATGGAAATATTTTCAAGAAAATGTAATACAATTTTTAGAATAAAATATTGTGTTTTACTATGTTGGGCTCAATCTTAAGAGAACATTTTTCGAAAAGAAGATCCTCAAATGATATACTATTCGAATGCAAGAAACCTATTATTCGTTTGTTTTACAATCGGAATAAATGTGGCACTTCACGACTTAGCTACATCTAAACTTTCTAAAATTATTTTAATATTTATTATATTTCAGAGACATATTGTGATTGTTATGTTGCTACGCGTATCGAAACTTTTTATACTAATCATACTATGTTTATAAATTCGTAATTAAGACTAAGTATTTACGGAAACTGTTATTTACAATAACAAATATAAAATATATTACAAACAAAGCATTCCGTGATGTAAAATATGTGCAGTGAGAGTTTTATGATTGATAAGTTTCGCTTTCATTTTATTTCGTTTGGTAATTTACATAATTTGTTGACCAATCGCGCTGCGGACTAGCACAATGAATTAAGAAAAAAAAACGAACGAATCTTCTCGGTATGATTTACGACAAAATCTGTTGCTCATAACGGAATAACTAAATTTGTTTCGAAATTTCAGCAAACAAGGACTTCAATTTTATGCAAACGAAATTGACATTAAGATTAAAAGAAAAGCAAATATGTCAAATACAAATTATACTTAATTATTCATGGCATTCAATTTTATAACATTATCGAACGGAATAAATGTAGATAGTTAAGAAACAGTGATAATACCACTTTTACAATTTCTTAATTTAATTTTAAATTTAAATTTTGGAAAGAACATTATAAGTGATCTTTGCTAAGAAATATTCGTATACCTATTACTAAATCCACTGAAGTAATATCTCTCAAATAGGAATAAATTAAATTAGAACTCAAATATTTCCTCATAGACAGAACTTGTAGGTGTCTAGTAAAATGTAGCATAGTAATAGGTCTAGTGGCTGCTTTTTTTATGCACAACACTTTTGTTTAGTTTTACAACGATTTGTTTTGAATTTTAAAACGAAAACTACTAAAAGAAAGTCAAAAATCGATTGTAAATTAAGATTTTTCTAAAAATAAGTAAAAAGTAAAGGGTTAACATTAATAGAATCTCTCTGAAAACAGATTCTTTGCTTAATAGTTTAAAAATCATTGAAGAATTCATTGGCGAAAAGATGAAAACTAAATAAATCAATACAATTAAATCTGGACTACATAGTTTTGAAACAAACTTCAACTAATACTTTTAATACTTAAATTTTATTTTTCTATTTATAAAATATAAAGATTTTATTGTGAACCTTCTTCTTAATGTACGAGGGCGATTCGCAAAGTTAGTTCCTTTTCCGCCTAGTGAGCAGAGAAGTGGGGATATCGGCGCGATCGCAGCGCTGCGGTGTAGTTTGGTTTAGTGTAGGTCTGGCAGTGTTAGTGAGAGAATCGTTCGGACATTCTTTCGTGGTATTTTGTTCGTTTAAAGTAGCTGTTGCAATTGAAAATCCCGCCGACTGTGGATTGCATGGTGTTATCCGATTTTTGGGTGAAAAGAACATGAAGGCTGCTGAGATTCATCGTGAACTTTGTTGAGTTTATAGTGAAAATGTCATGAGTGACAGCATGATTAGAAGATGATGCCGTATCTTTCGAGAAGGACGAACTAATGTCCATGATGAACGGAGTGGAAGACCAACTGTTGCGATGAACAAACTTGTGGGTAATGTCGAAGAAAAATTTGTGAAAATCGGCGATTCACAATCACAAAACGGAGTGTCTTTTTCCCACGAGCCCACGAGATTGTTACTGAACATTTAGGTTAGGTAAAAGAATGGGATCGGCGCTAACTTTTCTGACACGTTAGGATGTTGAACGTGAGTATTTCGTCAGAAATATCGTAACAGGTGATGAGACTTGGGTGAGCTATGTAAACGTTGAGACGAAAAGACAGTGAATGCGGTGGGATCGCTTTAGCTCGCCTACGAGGAAACCTTTAAAGTGCCGTCAATCGTTTTCTGCGAGAAAAGTCATTGTCTTTTAAAATAATAAAAACGTCTTTTTGAAGACTTTATGGAACAAAGGACCACAATAATCACTAAAGGACAGTATTACAACATGAAACCCATGCGGCGGAGTTCTATGAAGAGGGCATTAAAAAGTTGGTGCATTGCTATGACTGTCTCAATGACAACTATGTAGAAAAATAGCTGAAAATAGTAGCTTTAAGTTGTATATAATAAAAACCTCTTCATTTATTAGTGTTTTTCTTTAATAACTGAACCGAACTTACTCTACGAATTTTCCTCGTATATATATATATATATATATATATATATATATATATATAAATATATGTATAATCTATTTACGATTACAGACGTCATAGTCGCGTCACACAGCGTTGCTACGTTTTGTTTATATTTTTCCATTGAATGCATTTTAGGTTATGGTTGATAAATTTCAATGGCAGAAAATAACATGAAAAGAGCAACACGAATAACGACAATTGTGACTTATAACACTCTGACAGCATTATGAAGGGTCAGTAACATAATATAACCTAAATGCAAATATATCCTAAATAACAAGACCCATATGATAGAAACTTGTGACCTTTAAGTTACTGCGATTGATATTACTGACTATGACGTGCCTGGTCTGGAATCATAAATAGACTATATAATACATATATATATATATATATATATATATATATATACATATATATATATATCAATTGATAAACGGCTAAGAAATTATCTAAACACTTATATATATACATATATATATATATATATATATATATATATATATATATATATATATATATATAACAAGTGTTCATGAAAAGTCGATCTAGTGGCATGTGATTTACTGAGAACATTTTTAAGTATGTCGTAAATTAAAATTTACTACTTAACCTATGAAGTCGTATATTTTGACAGTTTCATACATACAAATAAATTACAAATAATAGGTACTTATTGAAAACTATAACAAATGTTAAAAATGTTGTCCTTCAAGATCAATGCACTTTAAAATCCTCCGTTCAAAATTTCTGATGATATTCTGCAACATTACTGGATTGTTATTAATTTCCATGCATTTCTGTTCGATTCTCTGTAGCATATCATTCAAATTCAATATAGGTGTTCGAAATATGTTATTTTTTAGATAAGGCCACAAAAAGAAGTCGCAAGGTGTTAAATCGCATGAACGTGCAGGCCAGGCAATTTCAGTATTTCGACTAATTATACGCTCATCAAAAAATTCTCTTAAATAATTCTCTTAAAAAAGTGACAAGGTGCTCCGTCTTGTTGGAAATATACATTTTGAAGTTCATCATCATGCAACTGATTGACAAATGGTTGTAAAATTTCCGTACGGTACCTTTGAGCAGTTAACGTTCCCTGAAAAAATATTGGTCCAATGATTCGCCTTTGGCTTATCGCTGCCCAAACACCCATTTGCTCTGGATGTAGCGATTCTTCATTAATTACATGTGGATTTTCACTACTCCAAATTCTTGTATTTTGTGAATTTAGGTATCCCGTTTTATAAAACCATGCTTCATCAGTAAAGATGACTCTTTGCGAAAGTTCTCCATTATTCTTCATATTTAAAAACCAATTACAAAACTGTAGTCTACGTGGGTAATCAATTTCTAACAATTCTTGTACTGCTGTGACACGGTATGGATAAAGTTGCATATCTTTTTTTAATAACTTGTGAGTTGTACCAACAGAAAGGTTTATTTGTTGACTCAAATGTCGAACAGATGTTTGTGGTTCATTTTCCATTATTTCTTCAACACGATTGACAACTTGAGGTGTACGTTTCTTAACTGCTCCGCTGCCTGATTTTGTAAGAGACTACCAGTTTCAGAAAAAATTTTTAAAGTTCTATCCAAAGTATTCTTACATTGTGTATAATCTATTACAAAACTCTTGAACTTGAAACTTGGAAACTCAACTAGAAATTCTACCATGCAATCTTGAACTGAATAAACCCATAAACCATCAATTTTATTGCCACTTCGAAAATAAGCCTGGACTAAAAAAAAATTATGTTGTAAAGTGAAAGCCATTTTAAAACTAAGAAGCAATTTATTTAAACCAGAATCGACGCACGATTATTTTATGCGCTAACTGATATTTGTGACTGACATTATCAAATGTCATTTGGATTTACGTTTACGGAACAACAAACCCATACTAATATATTTGCGTCTTATTTTATCAAAATTTCAAAGTAACCTAGATTGACTTTTCAAATGGACACTTGTTATATATACCTAATATTTCAAAAAATTGTCGTACGCTGCTGAATATACCATAAATACTATCGTACACGGAACTTAAAGGTGATCCACAATAACAAAATGAATAGTCTTGTTATTGTATATCTCGCTTCAAGTTCGTTCTGTTGTCGATGTTTCGATTGAAGGTAATAGATTGGAACTTAAATGCACGTAAAGCATCTTGCATGTTTTTTCAGTGTATCAGCTTTAAGAATTTACAAGTATAAATTTATATAAATAAATATCTGACTCGGATTAGTATGTAAACATACGGTGTGTGTGTAACTTCAATAGAGGTAAATATTTACATACTGAATATCTTGAATTCATGGGCGGCACATATTAACATTTTCAGGGGGTTTTTTATTTTGGGGTTTGCGTCGTAATTGATATTTTCGATTCATATTCTATATAAATACATATTTCCATTTGTCATACATTGTCTTTTTATTTCAAGGACACCTGTATATTACAGTGGTTTTAGTATGTATATGTGTATGTCGAATTTTGTGAAAATCAACGAGACAACCCGGAAAAAACTTGTATATATATATATATATAAAAATCTAATAATAATAAATTTTTAGCCATATTCGACATCGCGTAATCGAGCTCCAGCCCTCTAAAGTTACAAAAAGTGAGTTTATTTCCTTATTTTTCATTTTGATCCACCATAATATTAAACGGTCCACCCTAATGACCAAATTATACATTATGTCGATAGAGGATGTTAATACGAATCCCAAAAGTGTTTATTTGTTGAAATCGGACTAAAATTGACGGAGTTATGAATTTTTGAGTTATTTCATACTTGTATATTTCGAAATTTCGTGCATTTTTTTTAGCTATTACCAATTAATGCATTTTTATTAAAATTCGAATATTTCTTACGATACTCTTGAATAGAAGGACCACCAGGGCTGACTAAGTTCTCATTTTTATGTCGAAAACCGATTTCAGTATGATTTCAAAGATGTGGTGCCGGCATATTTTCTGTCCCAATTTTGGTTGTTATAGTATGCAGGCACCATTCTAATCACCAGTATTTGTTGCAATTGTATCGCAGCATATGGCTTGAATATTATCGCATAATCCTCAAGCTATAGGTGTTTTGAATATAGCACTAGCAATTTCCTCATCGGTTCCTGTACGCCAAGAAGTTGCTCGCCATTCCCGTTTGAAACTATAACTGGAAGTTTATCAACTTTCTTACTACCAATTATATCCGGCAGGATTTTTTCGTCAAAATGAATAGTTCCAAGGAATTTAGCTTGTAATTATGTTTTACGTATTGCGCTAGAACTGCACGATTTTTTTGACGCATAGCCCCACTCATGAATTATTAATAATTAAATCGTTTATATTGTGACCTAATCCTTCAGCGACAGCAGTCATAAGATGCACGATATTTCTGTCTCTCATTTAACACTTGTCTAAAGCAAATGAAATAAAAAACTTTATTATTCCTTCATAGAGGTACGATTTGCATATCGCTTTGCTCTAACTACCCCAATTTCAACTACCTCATAATTTACAAGGATAAACAGCAAACAAATATTTAGTTTAGAAAGTAGGGCAGATGAGTACAAACATTGTAATACAATATAAATAAATGGTATTTTTTTTCGTTGTGCTTGTGATTGTGGTTCTATGTCGTAATCCGTATCTGAGGTAGTATTCATATTCAAATTAGCTGGACTGCTATTACTCGAATCGGCTGCCATTTATTGATCACATTTTCTTTTCCTTTTAACCTATTCTAAGCGGTCAAACGTCGTTGTAGACTGCCATACTATCAAATGCCAATCACTATATAATCAAATTTTATTATTAACCATTGAAGAGTATCACAAGAAGTATTCTAATTTTAATAAAAATGTATTAATTGGTAATACCTAAAAAAATATACGAAACTTCGAAATATACAAGTATAATATAATCAAAAAATTTATAACTCTGTCAATTTTAGTCTGATTACAACAAATAAACACGTTTTGGATTCGTGTCGACAGAATATATAATTTGGCCGTTTGGCCATTTGGACCGTATAATGAACTGTGACAAATGAGTTAGGGATATACTGCAAAATGGCTCAAATACGACTGTTGCCTAGTTACTAGTTTACTTCTTGACAGTTTTGTTATGTATCAAGTTGATCACATTTGAGCACCCAAATTTAATTTAATTTTTCTGTTTTTAAAGGTTGGCTTTCTAGTATGCCTGCTTGAAAATTAATCGGTGCTGAAGCAAACAAACCTATAGGAATGCTGTAAAGTGGTGATGTGCAGCTTACTGTAGCAGTTCGCTTTGGGCATATTTCGCTTTTGGAATAGATTTGTCGAAACTGGTTGTGTGTCAGAACGACGGAGAAGGGTGGGCCTCGGAGAACAACACCAATGCAAGACCGTTACATTACACTCTCTGCAAGAAGGCATCCTCACGAAACTTGCAGACTACTGCAAGGAAGGTTTCAAGCAGCAACCGACGTTTATGTTTCTAGAGAAACTATCAGGCGACGCCTATACAAAACATTATATCTAGGCGTCCATTAAGAGGCATCCGTTTGACTGGCGAACATAAGCGACTAAGATTGGAGAAGGCAAGAGAACATGCTAATTGGAATCAACAATGGCGCACTTTTCACAGATAAATCCAGATACGCCCGATTTTCAGATGCCGAAGACTTCACGTTTGGAAATCTTTGCTTTGTTCAAGAAGTTCATTCTTTTCGAGGAGGCTCTATAACAATTTAGGCTGGCATATGTTTTAATGGGCGTACATACCTCTACTTTTGTCATGGATTCATGAATGGATTGCAATACAGGGACAACATTATTAATAATGTTATATCGAGCTTTCGAAAATTCGGTTTCCTTGACGATTATCGTAGACTTCGCCGCGTTGCTATATCCTAGATGCCATTCAACATTTGTAACTACCTCTACGACCTTCTGATCTGAAATGTATTGAACATGCATGGGATACGCTTCAAGAAATATTAGATCAGTTCCAGCCTACTCCAGAAACTTTAGACGACTTAAAACGCATCTTACCGCTGTTATGTAATGATCTGGAGCAAAACATCTTTAACACGCTGATAGACAGTATGCGATGTCGATGTCGATGTCAAGCTGTAACTGATGCTCGTGGTGGTCATACGTTGTATTAAAGGTGGTGGTTTTTCTATTTATAAAATTTTGCTTCTGTTACTTGTTATCATTTTTATTAAAAATCCATGTACATATGGTTAAATGATGTAACTTTACAGTTGTTTTTGCTTCGAATGGAAAATGCATGAAACAGGTTGTGGGGATAAACACAATCGGTAGTACACCACGTAAAATTGCTGAATATCTTGAACTGCCGGAACCAAAGCAATATACTGGCCATTGTTTTAGGAGATTATCAGCCACTATGTTAGTTGATGCAGGAGGTGATATGCTATCATTAAAGCGACTTGGTGGCTGGCAATCTTCTACAGTGGCGTAAGGCTATGTGAATTAATCTCTTAAAAATAAAAATGACGACGCATTACGAATATCGGACGCGATTACCAATTATCAATCTTAGTCTTCTGATGTACCGTGCAGTACTACAATTATAAATAACCGTTCATCACCATTAAGTAATAAGGCACAGTCGATTTACAATAATTGTTTAATTGTTATTAACAACTATTATAATAAAGTTTAAATAATTGCGATGTCTTTTATTTAATAGAAGAAAATGAGTGGGCGTAGAAAAAGTATAGTACGTTACACGAGTTGTAAGCCCATTACGCACTCGTGAAATTTACTTAAACTTTTTCATTTCGTGCGTAATGGGTTTCTTACAACTCTTGTTACGTAATATACTATATTATAACGGGCATTCATGCCCGTTTTTATGCGAAAAGAGCGTTGTCTTGATTTCAACGTATTTCAAATTCTGAAGGATTCTATTCTACAAGTAATTTAGAAAAATATGTACTAAGTAATTCTTTGTAATTATGTTAATTATGAGATTGACTATGGAAATAAATTAAATTCTTAGTTAATATTTTGTTTTTTACATACGCTCCTTTCGCTCGATCACTAACCCGTTAGTATAGTATATAAGATGCGGATTTTTTGTTTATAAATGACAAATATGAAAACTATATTACCTCCGCTGGTGGAGGTGTAGGTGTTGTTGTTGTACTCTTCGGTGGTGGATTTCTACTTAA
This sequence comes from Melolontha melolontha, assembly GCA_935421215.2. Classification (NCBI taxonomy): domain Eukaryota; kingdom Metazoa; phylum Arthropoda; class Insecta; order Coleoptera; family Scarabaeidae; genus Melolontha; species Melolontha melolontha. The sequence continues at coordinate 94,536,735 of OW285237.1, read as the reverse complement.
TGGATTTCTCCTATTTAATAAAATGTTTCTGGGTGTTGGTTTTGGTGCAGGCGCTGGTTCATCGTATTCGTCGTATTCTTCATCGGCTGGTTTTGCAGAACAAACGGCAAACATGCAAACCAATCCGAATATGACTCTGTAAAAGGAATATAAAATACATATATATTTTCAAATACAAGGTAGATAATAAATACAAATATCTTAAAATGAAACTGTGCACAATAAATGCATTATTGTACATAATAAAAGAAATTTCTTTCTAAAATCTCGTAGGGCATCATCTTAAGACAACTAGATTTCTAACCATAGCTAGCCAACAAAAGGGAATAAACCCACTGGAAACACAAACCTATTGTTATGTATACTTTGCCAAACCAACCATATCCTATGTGCAGTGTAGTTTTATGATCATACTTATATAGCTTACAGCTGCTGTAAGTCAAGAGCGAATTCTAATTAAATTTTTACATTTCGATAGTTTTTCTAAATGAGAAAATACAGTGTTTATATGAGGCTGTTCTGAAAAATTGAAGTTGCCAAAAAGCTACAGGATTTTTAAAGAAAATAATTTAACGCATTTCCAAATAATCCCTTTTAACTAAAATACACTTGTTCATTATTTGAAATCACCGGCAGAAAACCCTTATTTTGTTATCAAAATGTACTTGAAATCCAGCAACACTCAATTCATGCATTTTTTTGCCACCTTAAGCAAATCAATGTTCTTAAAATTGGTAAAAGCATCTATAATCAAGTCCAGAGCTTTGAAAGAAGAGGTACACACAGTATGTAATTGTGGCCTAAAAGACAATTCTGGATCAAATAGTACACCCAGGTCCTTAATGACAATTTTTATTTGGAGATATGTATGATTAATTATATACTGCGACAGTATAGGAAATTTGCAGCTGGTGTAACTCACAGAACAACGTTTGTTAGTATTTAATCCCAATTTGAAACTATTACACCAATTTGAGGTTATATTTAAATTACCTTGCAGAAAAGAAGTATTGTTGGTGTAACTTATTTCAGTATATATCTTTAAGCCATCCGCATATGCTAAAATTGGACAGGTGAAAGTTTCCAGTAGGAACAACATGAAAAGTAGTGGTGCCAAGTTTGACCCCTGACACACATCAGATATTGCAATGAATTCAAATGAGCGAAATCCGTTGTACGACACATAACAATTTCGATGTTTTACGAATTCATGAAATTTAACGAATATGGCGCAAAGCCAAAGGAGCAAAGTTTACATAGTAAGGCTTTATAGCTTATAGTATAAAGTGCGTGTGAAAATTCAGTATAAAGGACATCTACTTGACCGCGCCTATCTAGAACCTCACTGAAGATCTGAGAGATACAACACAAATTAGTCAATGTATAACGCTCAGAAAGCAATGCTGGTTTTAGGCTAAGAACTAACTAAAATTTCCATAAATTCTAGAATATATAACTTATCAAAAGTCTTTCACAAAGTTAGATAAAATGAGAATATGGCGATGTTTGACAATTATTGACTTATCTCCCTTTTTATTAACGGGGAAAATAACTGCACCCTTATATAGATTAGGGAAGTTTCTGTCTTTATGGAAAAATTCACAATTATAATTAAAGGGAAGGCAAATCACGCCCTAAAAAGCTTGGTAATAGGTCGTCATGAGCAGTAAACTTACTGTTAAGATTTGATATACATTTAACCAATTCATCCACAGTGATCGCAGGAAAGGTGAAAGATGGACAATACGTAAAAGATTCTGAATAGTTTGAACCGTCATTTTTCAAATATACATTAGAAAATGTGTGAGCAAATGCAGTAACTATGTCTATAGATTTGGCAAATTAAATGTCATTGCTAAAGAGAGTACCAGTAATTCGAGTGGATTTACGTTAAATGGAGACTGTCAAAAGAATAGACTGTCAAATGAGGCAAAAATTTTTGTTTTCATGACCTACTACTAAAAATTTTCAGAACTTTCTTAGAATAAGTAAATATAATGAGTATGTGCTACTTACACTTCGTTATATATGATAATTTATGCTCTACAGAACTAGTACATTAAGATATTACCATATTTTAATATTGTCAATAAGGTTGTGATATATTCACGCAAACTGATTTAAAATATTGTTTCAAGGCTTATAATGGAGTAATGAAATTTTGCAATATTGAAAGGTTAAATAGCATTTTCTTTAAAGCACGGTCATCATTGCTGTTTAAATAACAATTATAAACTTTATCCATTTCTACTCCTTTTTTGTTCGAGACAGTTACTTTTTCCATATTTCTTAATTGAAAGGTGACTCCATTAATATTTCTATTATCTGAATACTTAATTCGTCTGCATTTAGCAATTTCCAAATTGTGTCTAAACTTCTCGACATAATTAATTAATATGACATTTAACTGTTTTTTTTTTCACATGTTAATAGACTATCTATATGTATCCTCATATTTTTTAATTAGAAAAACATGTAATTATATGCCGTTTGCCGATAAAATTCCTGTTTGTAATTTAATTTGAAATATTCAGTAGTTATATCCCGAGTGCATGCCAAATATACCAATAAATATGTTCAAGGCTGACATGCAACAGGGACTATTTATCGAAGAAAATATCACGCAATTGGTGTTCATCCTTGATACTTGTACGATCACATTTGAACTGATCCACCCAGTTTTTTAACATTATATACGAAGCAGCACAGTCGTCCAAAACACTTTTCATCCCTTTCAATATTTCTTCATATAAAGAAGTTTAATGACGACACATTTCTCAATTTTATCCATTTCAATACAAATTTAAAACACGTTTCATCTGAAAAGCTGCTCAAAACAAAATATTTATCAGATAACTGTCATATTTTAAGAGTTGCAAATTAAAGGATGAAGCTTGAAAAATCTAACCGAATTATTTGTCTAGCAGTGTTAGCTACGTAGAGGCTACACATAGAGAATAAGGGTAAGAGACTTAACTCGTACTGTCAGAGCATTAATGTACCCAATGACCAAAACCTGTATCAGACACCAGCGTTGTCGATTCAGCATTGGCATTCTGAAAGCTTATATAAATAATATCTGATTCGTTCTATATTTAAGACAAGCAATAAGTTTCTCCTTTTCCACAAAAAATCGTCCTATATCTAGCGGAATTCCTACCTTATTATTCTTGTGTGAAGACGATTTTCTGCTCTTCAGAATGGATGCTGTACTCAGAAGTATTCTATATTTCTTTTTTAATAAATTTATGTTTTTAATGAAAGTATTCTCTTATTTTTTCTGCTAACTTACCTAAGTACGTACATTTTTTACATTTTAATATTTTTTTGCTTTAAATTTTGTTAAATAGGTAAATTAGATTTTATATATACACAATTGGTACATTATATTAACCAGCAATTAGGCATTTCCTGTCATAATAAAGTTATAAAGTCATAAATTATTATTATTATTATCGATTATGTGTTGTTATTCTTACTGACTATCTGTGTCTCGTTTATTCTCTGAATATTTTTAATATACTTCATGTTTGTAGTCATTTTATATCATTAATGAAAATTTGTTTGAATTCCATAATGTTTAATCGTTGTTGGTTTTAAAGTTACTTCACTTCGTTTAATTGGTTGCAAGAAAGAATGTATACATGTTCCCTTTTCTTCAACATAGTCGTAGACGGGGAAATGAAAAACCTGGGCTAAATTTGAAAGCTTATGAAATCGAGTTTTGAAGGGTGGAAAGGATAAGATGAAAAATAGTAAAAATAAACACTAATCTTGGACGATAACGAAGAGACAATGGAATAAACTTACCAGCCGTGAAATAATAAAGATATCAGGAGTGGACAGGCTGCAAAACGAAATATTAAGAGATCAATAACTTCAACAGAAACAATGACAGAGTAAAAACAATTAAAACCATTTGGACATATACAAAGGTTAACACGTAAGAAAAAGGTAAGAAGGATTTATAAGATATGAGAATTGAGTAAAAGGAAACGAGGAAGGGTATATAATACTTGGAGGGAGGAGGTGAGAAAAGTAGTATAAAGAAGAGGAATTGAGTGAGAGTACCTGGTATAAAATTAGATAGAAGGGAATGGAAGAATTTGTGAAGTTGAAGAGTTGAATCAACTTAATCAACTAGCCTGTAAAGTCCTTATGTAAATGTAAATGTAAAAACAGCAATGGATTAAGACAAAGAAGACAACGAACATGATCTTGATTTTTCGACTCTCATATGGCACGATTTATTAGCATAATTCTCCACTCTGGCATTTAATCGATGAATCATACTCAAAATACCAAGTGTAGTCAGTCGTTCATTATGATCTATTTTATAAAAAGCTCATTATAGTTAAACCATATCTATTGAATTTTCGCGTGCAAATACACGTTGCTGTTTCTCTTGATCGGTAAGTGAATGTAAAACGAGACGAACACACAACTTTTGTTAGCTTAAAATGTTGCAATATTGTTGGCCAGCAATCTATACCCATGTTTCACACTTGCAAATATTTTTTGCCGATTCTTTTCCCTCAGTGAAGCTCCGATTTTAGTTTAACAGAGAGTATGATTTAAACTATTGATGTATGTTTCTTATATCTACTAAGTAATCTAATTGAATCTTATCTTTAGAATCGAACGAGTTATGTGTACTATAATGGACTCTGTTCTACCACCCTTACACCTTCACCCTTAAGAGCCCCGCAAAGATTCAACCTAGAGTCATTATTATTTAATATTTATATTAATGACCTGTTACTTTTATTGAATTGTAGCGTTCTCACTTACGCAGACGAACTGAAAATTTTCTTAAGAGTCACGAATGTTTCTGGTTGCTATTCATTACAGAGGAATATCAATGTTATTCAAGAGTTAGCAATTCAATCGTATATTATTACTTTCTGGGTCTAGCGTCTATATTCACACATATCAGCTTCAGGAATTTGGAAGTTTTAAATGATTCACACCTGTAATTTACCAATAATGTTAATGCTATTTGTGATTCTGCATGGCATTCACTAATCTTCCTTATAAGATTTTGTAGACAATTTTCGAATGTGACAACATTCAAGACTTTGCTTTTTTACATTGGTATAATCAAGACTAGAATATGTGTTTATCATTTGGTATCCATATTATATCAACCAATAAATTGCTGTGTCATATAGAAGCAATGGTTTTTATCTACCTTGTTGAACTTACGATGAACCGCTTACGGACTTAACAGAACTTTCAAAATTTTACATCACAAAGAGAAATAGTGCTGAGTCTTTACGTAAAAATGTCAGCAATTGAATTGACTCTTTATATTACCTGTCTGCAGTGGATTTTCCTGTACTGATTTAATTAACGAGCTCTAGTAATACGTTCTTAGTTAACAGAGGTAGAACAAACATCATAGTTACAGTGCTGCTGTATTACATACATTTGGGAAAGATTTTATATACATAGATTTAAATTTATCTCATGTATTACTGGACAGTACCATCAGTGTAATTATATTGTCCTTTAAGTGATTCGTCTGTTGGAGAACAAACATTATTATTATTATATTATTATTATATGATTACGCGGCCATTGGCTCATCATACGAAGGTATATCAGATATAAACGAGACTGATTTTTTTAAACTATTAATGCTTTATTGAACAAGGTTAATACAAATGTACTATTTTTCTACATAATCTCCCGCCCGCGCAATACATTTTTCCCAACGGATTGGAAGCTTTTTAATCCCGTTATCGTAAAAACTTTTAGGCCGGTCACACAGCCACTGGAGCACAAATGTCTCTATCGCTTGGTCGCTATCGAAACGCTGGCCTCCAAGAGCTTCTTTTAGAGGTCCAAACAAATGGTAGTCACAGGGTGACAAGTCTGGACTGTAGGATGTTCCAAGATTTCCCAGCCGAATTGTTCCACTTTTTGCCTCGTAATGTTTGCCGAATGTGGTCTGGCGTTGTCGTGAAGGAGAATGACATTTTTAACGGATTGCGTCTTTCTTTTTCGTCGTAAAGACAATTTTGCGTCATCCAAAACGTCGCAATAATATTTGGTATTAATTGTGCGGCGATCATGAAGAAAATCGACGTGAAATGCACCTTGTCGATCAAAAAACACAGTTGCCATGATCTTCCTGGCAGACAACCGCGTCTTCGCCTTTATCGGCGCCCTCTCACCACCAAGTTTCGTCACAAGCTACTATTCGATTTAAAAACAAATCACCCTCTCGCTGAAATCGATTAAAGAGACGCTGAGAAATCTCAAGTCGATGTTGTTTGTGTTCGGGCGACAGCAGACGCGGGACCCATCTAGCGGACACTTTATGAAATCCCAAGACCTCCCTCAATATTTTTTGGGCACTGCCATAACCAATGTTAAGTGTCGCAGCGATACTTCCGATGTTTAAGCGTCTGTTGTCCTCCAGAAGATTCCGAACTGCCTCAATGTTGGCGTCGGTAACGCTCGTCCGTGGACGTCGAACGTGGCTCTGGTTTTCAACTTTCTCCCAGCCTCCAGAAAATTGTTTATGCCATGCAAACACGCGAGGTCGTGAAAGGGTGTTCTCCCCGAACTGTGCGTGCAATCTGCGTAAAATGTCTGTTGGATTCACCCCCTCATTGGTCAAAAACTTAATAATTATCCGCTGCTCCACGGAAACGTGCACTGCTTGCTCACTCATGGTCACTGCACTACTGAACGGTCTCGACGGAATTTCAGACGTTGGTCTCCCCACCCTAAGTGCTTTGTCTACATAGCCACCTACTTCGCCGATTCAAAAAACTATTGTACGAGTCATTAAAAAATCAGTCTCGTTTATAACTGATATACCCTCGTATCTTCTGTTTCGATATGCTAAGGCGTGAATTACTCTTAATATTTTCATTTCGTACGTTTTCATTACAATAATATGCTTTTTACAACAATTTTATCGCAACTATTTGTTCCACTTTTATGAGTTACGAAAATAATCAATGCACACAGCATACGAGGTGCTACTCAGAAATTCACGGAATGTGAAAAAACTTATTCGCTACTATTTCCTTTAAAGTATTCTCCTTCCGCATGAATACACAGATTCCAGCGACTTGTCCATGACTAGAAGCAATGCTGGAAGTCTTAGCATGTTAACGTGTTCAACACTACCTGCGATTCGGTCCAAAACGATGCCTCTTGAGATTCAGTTTCAACTTCGGAAACAGGAAGAAGTCACAAGAGGCCAAGATCTGGGGAGTGAATACTGCATTGAGGCTAAAAACTTATGCACGACAAGTGACGTGTGGATTGGTGCATCGTCGTGGTATAGAATCCACGAATTGTTGCACCACTTGGTAGGCTGCTTGCGTCAGTTTTTTCTTAGTCGCCGACAAACATCTAAATAAGCGTCCATTAACTGGTCCACCTGGTGGACGAAATTATTTGTGCAAAATGCCATCAACGGCAAAGAAGCAAATCAACATCGACTGGATGTTTTTGAAGGTGGTGTTGACGATGGCGTCTTCCACTGCGATGACTGCTGCTTTGTTTCGAGATCATACCCGCACACCCATGATTAGTCGCCAGTAATTATTCTGGTACTAAAGTTCGCATTTCTTTCAGTCCTATGCACACATGAACACTGTGCCGTTTGTTTTTCAATGCTGAGTAACTTTAGCAGAAACTTCGCAGCAATATGCCGCGAAGTGCCACATGTTGAGTTCACTGTTGACGCTAAAAACTGACGCACAACAACTGACGCATGGGTTGATGCATTGTCGTGATATTAGATTCACGTACTGTTGTGCCACTTGGCAGGCCGCTTGCGTCGTACGACAGGCCGATAATGTTACAAATGTCATTGTATTGTTCTTCTTCGGTCTAGCAAGATAACGTCACGTACTTTTGCCATATTTTGTGGTGTGTTTTTCATCGATGAGCGACCGGAACGCTTATCATCCCATTACTACTCATAAGTTTGTGCCTGACCTAAATCATCGTCACGAAACACTTGTTTAAGCATTTAAAAAGTTTTCCCTAACGTTTTATCAAGTTTCAAGCAGAATTTGATGTATGTTCTTTGCTCTTTCACATCAGACATTGTACTGTCGCAGAATAACTCAAACACAACTCAACAAATATAAACACAAAAACTGTTTCTCACCACCTAGCAAAGTACCGTTTGACACAATGACTTATTGTTAGTTTAGACGTTGCTCACACCAGCTAGCGCTATAGACCTGTACATCCAGTAAAATTCCAGGAATTTCTGGGTAGCACCTCGTACATGTCTTCACTATAACTACGGTGAAAAGCAATTGGAGATGGATAGATAATAAATGAGTAATGACGATGTATTTTATTGAAATTATTTTTATTTTCTCTTTTAATTTAATATATTGTACGTATATTTAGTACGATAAAGTTAGGCATGTTTCGATTTTTTCTAAATACTGAAAAATTATAGGAATAATAGAAAAGAAAACTTTTAAACTTCCGTAAGAAACAAACTGGAATTCAAAGAACTTCTATAGTTATTTAAGATAGGTGCAGAACGATTTCTCCAATTTGCATGTAAATATATGTATAGTATTAAAATTACACGAAAATCCATGTTTCGACAATAAAAAATGTAATTTTATTTGATTGGTTTAATTTGAATGAATACAATAATTACTGGAAGAAATAGAAAAGTTTGTCTGCGAGTGAGATTAGTACGATAGATAATAAATGAGTAATGACGATGTATTTTATTGAAATTATTTTTATTTTCTCTTTTAATTTAATATATAGTACGTATATTTTTTTTTTAATAATGTTGGCTTAGTTATAGTCAGAATGATAGCAGAAAACGTAATAAATTAACTTTTTATGTAAAAAATTATTAATTGTTGGTAATAACACAATAGCACGTGTACGGGCAAGTACTCGTGAACTTGCTCGTAGTTCAGTAAAGAACGAATTTTTCTAATAAAATCAGGAAAAAATGTAACTAGGCCTGCCATAAGTTTTATATAAAAATTAAGTCTATACTAAAAGAAAGAACGATATTCACGGTACTTGAAACTTCGCTTATTTGATGACGTAATCTACATATCTCATTCAAAATGTAAGTGCCATTCTTAAGTTGTCTAAACTACTTAAAACAGAAAACCAGCTGGCGTACCAGTGGGTGGGAAAATGTTCACACATAAAGCAAAATAGTAAAATTTGTACAACGTCAGAAAGAACTTTGGAAAACGATTCGAGAATGCAGCGTGACCTTCATTCCGCATTGATGATAATTGCGCGAGGTATATTTTATCCAGATACAACATACCTTCGCTTGAACGAAAAATAAATGAAAATCGGTTCCAAAGTTCATCGGAATACGTTGAAAGGTATTGTGAAATCCCTGAACACTACACTACACCAAAAATTCTAGATAGGTGTTTAAATACTATTCAAACCCATAGAAATGAAACTACGTTATCAATAGTTGGCCTTTAAGTAGTCCAGATATAAACTCACTTGACAAACGATTTTCAACCAATTTGGAAAACATTACCTGTTCAACAAAAGCATTAACCGCGGTTAAGTATAAATTCACAAATAAACAACAAAAACTATTAACCGAAATAAAAAAAGAGAAAAGCAACATACTATATAACATGCCTCCAAAAACTTTCCTCGTTAGAGGGATTCAAAATTATACGTTTTATTTAATTATACGTTTGTGACAGATTACGTGCACTAACATCAACTATTATCGAAAAGCATGGCCGTGCCTAATGAGGAAAGTTTTTGAAGGCACATTACGCGTGAAGCCGAAAGAGGTCACCTATGGTGCAATGTCTAAATGGCGGTTGTACCATCTATAGTTAACTCGTAGTTCAGTCAAAGATAACGCTAGTTCAGCGTTGTATGCGTTGTTGCGTTGTTTTGCGGCATTTATTTGAAATTAATTGTTATTACATCTTCCATACCTTTCTTTTTCACTTCTGTGATTGAATTCTTGAGACTGTTATAATATATTTACATACATCTTTCTGTTTTGCTTTTCTTATCGTTTACACCAACTTCTTCAATTTTATATTATATACAGTCGCTTATACTATTTCAAATTTTTAACAATATTTCTATCCGTGGCCTTCGTTTGTCTGTGAAGTTTGTCACATACCCGAAAGGACCCCTTTAATGTGTCCCAAAACATTCTTTTTTTTTTGTCTTTTCGTTTTTCTATTTTTTCGGAAATATTTAATGAGAGCTATATGCGTAATAAGACAGTATTTCGTAAAACAGATATTTCTTGTGACACGTGCAAGGAATTCGCCCATTCACGTGTGTTATGTTATCGCGCACAAAAAGTCATAAAGGCAAAGATCATAAGATTTAATTCTACTATATTTCATGAGAGATATCTTATTACTAAAATACATGAGTTGACAAATACAGTAAAGGCGCTCCAAGAGAAAATTCTGGAACTGAGGGCACCTCTGGTACAAGATCATCGTCAATTCCAAGGTATGAAAGTGTCGATTTGCAATAAACTGAAATTATTATCCAAAAGATATCTGACAGGGAGAAAAAAGGGCATTCGACATTACTACATAACGTGATGAACATGTAAAAAGACCGAAGATCAGCAAAGTAAAGCAGATACAGATACTCTTAAGAAAATTCTATCAATATATCATATACCGATAGGTCCAGCCCGCTACGGGCCATACGGAACAATATACGTATGGAACGTAATGCGATGTGGCAACGTATGTACGACGCCACTCCGCCTGCGCATACATAAGTCCGATGATCGAGAGCAATAGATTGCCCGTCATTCGTATCTAGCTGTGCAAATGTAAAGGTTGCAACAGTTGCAAGTTCAACTGTTTAGAATTTTCGAGACAATAACCCCTAGAAATCTCGAGGGAGTGAGGCGGGAGTTTTACAGTAGGCTCGGCTATTGTTTGGGGAGAGAGGGCGGTATTTTTGAATCCTATATTTAGTGACTTTCTTAGAATTAAAATTTATTTTGCAGAATTATTGATTTTTTTACTTTTATCTTTTTTAGAAAACGTTATTGTTTTTTTATTACTTAAAATTACTTTTCCGTAGCAGCTAAGAATACAATAATAATAACTTGGAGATATAACGACCTTTTTATATCTGAATCAAATGGGCAAATTACGTATACAGAACGAATATGCAAACGACTATATCCTTGCGCGGTTTAAGTCTTACTAAATTCATAACTCTGCAATGTATGGTAATGTAAGCTATTGCGCGTAGAGGGTATTCAGCTGTTGCCACTTATTGCTCGGTATGGCCCGTTGAGAGCTGATCCTATCGGTATATCATATATATATCATACCCGATGAACAAAAGCTGAAAGATGCTAATAAATCGAAAACAATCTCTATATTTAGATACGAAACTCCATTTGAAGTGAGCTTGTACCCCTTTTTAAAGGCCGAGATGATTAAACTTAAGGCTTAAGGCGAAACGGATATATTTATTAAATACGAGGTGCTACGCAGAAACTCCCGGAATTTAAATGTGGCGCGCGAAGAGATGGTAGTACTCTACGGCGCTAGATGGTGTGAGGTACGTCTATACTAAACTAGTCTGCCAAACAGTACTTTGCTCGGTGGTAACAAACAGTTTTGGTGTTTACGTTTGTTAAGTTGTTTGAGATATTCTGCGATCCTACAATGTTTAATGTGAAAGAGCAAAGAGTGTGCATCAAATATTGTTTAAAATTTGGCAAAACGGCAGTGCAAACTCGAAAAATACTGAAAATAATCGTTTTGTGAGGATGTTTTAGGCTAGACGCAAACTTATGAATGGTACAACCGTTTTTAAAAAATAGCCGTATGTGGGGTTGATAATGATAAGTGTTCCGGTCGTTCATCGACGGAAAACACACGCCAAAATGTCCAAATGTCCATGACATTGATAATATTGTCGGCTTGTCGTACAGCGTTTGTCAGCGTATTTTGTCCGACCAACTCAACATTCGGTGTATTCCTGCGAAGTTTGTGCCAAAGTTACTACGCATTGAAGAAAAACGGCACCGTGTGCATGTGTGCATAGGGCTGAAAGAATCTGCTGAAACGGATGCGAACTTTAGTATCAGAATCATTACTGGCGACGAATTATGAATGTACGGGTATGATCCAAAACAAAGCAGCAACGGTTTGCAAATGATTTAGTAATAGACTTAGACTTAAAGACTTGGACTTAAGATACGTGAGATAGCAAAACAATAGGAAGCTCCAGTGACTCAGACCAGAATATTTTGCATGATTATTTACATGTGTGAAAATTGTCAGCGAACTAGGTACCGCCGCACTCACAATTGAAAAAAAACGTGAAAAAGTAAACCGTTATAAAGATAGTTATTTCAACGTAACATAAAAATTTCTGCGCCGTCTTATAATAGTAGATGAATCTTGGATAAATTATTGCCATCTTGAAACTAAGATATAGTAAAAACAATGGGTTGCAGTCAGAGAATATGTTCTTAGCTAGGTAAAAATCGTTTCATCAACTAGAAAGGTAATAGCCACTGGTTTGTGGGATACGGGATATAATTTTTATTACCTTTGTTGACAATAGTAAAACGGTGACTAAGCAATATTATACAACCTTGCTGGATAATCTAAATGTATAATTAAAAAAGCGATATTTGCAATTGTTACAGAAACAAATCATAAAATTACGATATGATGTCCTTTTGTATCTTCCTTACTCACTATATTTATCGTCTTCTTTCCGAATATGAAGAAATGGCTTGTAGAAAAGAGATTTACATGAGATATTAAGGTTAATTATATAAATGGAATTAGAAAACTACACCATGGTCAGACAAACTGTTTAGATTTTGAAAGGCATTAACTAGATAAGTATTTTTTTTAAATTAAGTATTAGCTTTTGCACGGGCTTGTCGAACATCCCTCGTATGAACGTTTAATTTGCGACTTAGGGCATGCTGACAAGCAATTATCGATTTAATGATCAATTTAACGAAAATCACTTAGTCTATTTCTGTTCTAAATCATTTTTTTCGAATGACATATGGCTGTACCAATATATATTAATTTGCTTAAATTATTTTGATCAATAAAGATATTATTATAGGTGTGGTCTATTACATTATCTATACATACTGAATTGAGTAAGCGTAGTATTATAGATAATTTTTTTAAAGCGCCAACGTTCAGGCTGTTGATTAAATATCAATTTTTTTCGAAACATAAATTATGTAATTTCATTAACGCTTAGGTCGTTAAATTTTACATTGTCTTTATTGCACCTTATGGATATATTTAATCTCCAAACAAACCTGCTAGTAATACTAAATATATACACTTAATGTTAATTTCAGAAAGCATTACGAACTCATTAAAATTTCAACCGACAGAACCGGCTGAGTACGAAAAAAGATGATGAGACGCGATGTGACTGGTGTTTTTAACAGTTATTTGACCTCTGACATCACTTTCACTAACGTATAACGCCGGTCGCAGTCGGTACTCCCTGGTACTAAGAAATTCATAAGAAGAATAATAATTGTTGTTAGTTTCAAGGCCTCCGCATTTCGAATTCCCAGTATTACCGAGAAAGATGAAAATGAATAACATTCACGCCTTGTTCTGAACATTCGATACACGATTTGGATCGATTTTCAGGTTGGGAAAAGGAAACTTGTTCGGCATCTACGTCACATAAATTATAACGTTATTGAGACAAAGACCTAGATAATGATACTACATATACTGTTATAACACGTAATTGATCAACTTGTTTAAAATTAGAGTTTGCCATACATCGGAAGATAATAATTTGTGACGCATTACATATAGTGTCTTTCATTTTTGTGACTTTAATTAAATAACTCAATTATCACATTCATTTTTATATATTTATTTAATAATTTTGATACAGACATGATTAAAATTCAATTTATTTAATTTTTATTTAATATGATGATGCACTTAAGATGTACAATTTCATTCTTAATTATTCTTATATTCTTCTATATTTTCGATCTTTACGTATCTCTTTATTTGTACTTGATTTCTAATTTCTCTTTGTATTTTCTAATGAGCAACTCTTTCTTTTTGTATAAAGGAACACAGGTAATTCAAAACTACATAATTAAATGAAGCTTGGTGGGTTTTAGAGTAGTACAATGTAAAAATAGTATTTTTTTTAGCTACCCAATCGCCAATTTTACCTTCAGCCACATACATTGTCAGAGACCTATCGAAAATATGTAGGCAAAGACTAGTTTTCAACTGTTGTTAACTGTTGAAAACAGTTCGTACTAAACAATAGTGTCATAAATTTTCCTGTAGTTTCATTCCCAGTCTTTACATTACTTTACTTTTTCAATGACAAAATTTTTGTTTGTCAGAAAAATACTTATTTCAGGTAAAATCTATGTGTGTATATTACATTTTCCATTAAATAATCGATACCGCACACTCATCGGGGTATCGGAAATTTTGAACATAGACATCTGAAGCATTCCCCATCTTTTGTCAGTGATTTAACAAACTGCTTCAAAATTTTAATTTTAATAACATCGAGTTACTTAAGGTTTTGTATTTCGCTTTTGTTGTTAGCAAAATGGATTATGCAGCTATTTTTAATATTCATTCTATGTCTCTTCATAGATTAATTTTAGATAGAATATACCCGGCGATTTTTTTAATTTTTAAAATTATGTCATTTATAATTTAAAATTCTTTTTCTAAGACTACTTTGTGCATGAAAAGAGCGAAAAGCTACTCCAAACAAAAATTGAAAATTTGACACTGACATTTTCTAGATTGTACTATATTTTTGCAACCATAACTACACATGTATATGTATTGCAAACGCCAATTAAGTTGGCGCGAGGAGGGGTAAGTTCGCGCAGGATTAAAAGTAGTAGGGAGATTTGTATTTGGTTTTACATCAAATGTCAGATAATTCTAACCTCTGAGCGTGTATCACTATGATCCCCTAGCAAAGACATTAGGTTCCGCCAAACGTCAATGACAAATGTATTCTGACAATTACTTGAGTGGTGGGGGTGGACGATTTTAAAAACGACTTCTGCGCACCCCCTCCTCGCGCCAACTTAATTGGCGCTTGCTATACTTTACCAGCATATCTCTAAAAAGTTCCTAATACATTCCGATGTAAAGTTAAGTTCACATAAACCTAGTATAAACTATTTTTGATTTTTTTTTTGTTGTAATTCATTCTTGTAACGTCAAAATGATATTTGTCACTTTTTGATATTCAAAATGGCAAGAAAACCACAGATCAGTAATAATATAGATGTGTAACTTAATAGTAAAATAGATCCCTATGTATAGCTTGTGGACTGGGATCCTTGCGGGGAAAGGGGATAATTGTGTATGCAACCAACATAGCTGTAGTTAAATTACTATTAGGCTTATTCAAATTTTATGTATGAAAGAAAAATAATATTTCATTCGATTAACTTCTGTATTGGAATCAATATATGTAATTTAGAACCCATTAGGTACATAAACTCTTAGACATATTCAATGCAGAATTTAATCGAACGAAACATTCTTTTTCTCCATACTCTATTTAATTATTTTCCATTTTCTTGAATATCTTCAAAATATAATATAAAATGTAAGTTCAAATTAAAATTGCAAACAGAATCTCTACCAACTCTTATACCAGATGAATTGAAATAAATACAATAGTATTTTTCAAAAATTGTATAGTTTGACGTTTCAGAATATGACATATTAATCTAAAAAATTTACGACTAATAGGTAATATAAAAAAAAATGTTAAACTATACACTATTATCCATAGTTATAAATGCTACTTACACATAACAAGTGTTCATTTGAAAAGTCAATCTAGTAGCATGTGATTTACTGAGAACATTTTGAAGTATGTCGTAAATTAAAATTTACTACTTAACCCACGAAGTCGTATATTTTGACAGTTTCATACATACAAATAAATAACAAATAATAGGTATTTATTGAAAACTATAACAAATGTTGAAAATGTTGTCCTTCAAGATCAATGCACTTCAAAATCGTCCGTTCAAAATTTCTGATGATATTCTACAACATTACTGGATTGTTATTAATTTCCATGCATTTCTGTTCGATTCTTATAGCATATCATTCAAATTCAATATAGGTGTTCGAAATATGCTATTTTTTAGATAAGGCTACAAAAAGAAGTCGCAAGGTGTTAAATCGCATGAACGTGCAGGCCAGGCAATTTCAGTATTTCGACTAATTATACGCTCATCAAAAAATTCTCTTAAATAATCCAAAGATTCTGCAGTACAGTGACAGGGTGCTCCGTCTTGTTGGAAATATGCATTTTGAAGTTCATCATCATGCAACTGATTGACAAATGGTTGTAAAATTTCCGTACGGTACCTTTGAGCAGTTACATGTGGATTTTCACTACTCCAAATTCTTGTATTTTGTGAATTTAGGTATCCCGTTTTATAAAACCATGCTTCTATCAGTAAAGATGACTCTTTGCGAAAGTTCTCCATTATTGTTCATATTTACAAACCAATTACAAAACTGTAGTCTACGCGGGTAAACAATTTCTAACAATTCTTGTACTGCTGTGACACGGTATGGATAAAGTTGCATATCTTTTTTTAATAACTTGTGAGTTGTACCAACAGAAAGGCTTATTTGTTGACTCGAATGTCGAACAGGTGTTTGTGGTTCATTTTCCATTATTTCTTCAACACGATTGACAACTTGAGGTGTACGTTTCTTAACTGCTCCGCTGCCTGATTTTCTTAAGAGACTACCAGTTTCAGAAAAAAGTTTTAAAGTTATGTCCAAAGTATTCTTAAATTATATATAATCTACTACAAAATGTGGAAACTCAACTTGAAATTCTACCATGCAATCTTGAACTGAATAAACCCATAAACCATCAATTTTATTGCCACTTCGAAAATAAGCCTGGACTAAAAAAATTTTATGTTCTAAAATGAAAACCATTTTAAAACTGAGAAGCAATTTATTTAAACCAGAATCGACGCACGATTATTTTATGCACTAACTGATATTTGTGATTGACATTATCAAATGTCATTTGGATTTACGTTTACGGAACAACAAACACATACTAATATATATGCGTCTTATTCTATCAAAATTTCAAAGTAACCTAGATTGACTTTTCAAATGAACACACGTTACAAACAATAAATCCAACAAAAGTTTATAACATATAACACGCACGAAATCACAAAATTTAAATACGGCGAATGCTAATCGACCAAGATGGCCAACATTAAATTTTCGTTAACATATGAAATTCCTACCCCAGAACAACTTCCAAATGATGTGATGTTTAAGTTCGCATAACTAATATCCTTCCCCTTACATTGTTTGAATGCCTTATCTCGTAAAATTATACACGGATTGCTACACATCTATATATATGTGATTTGTGAAGAAAACTGACTCCGGCAGACAAAGTACAAATTTTATTAAATTTGGAAAGTCGTACCATTAAACAAATCGCTGAAGAATTTCATTTGAACAAATTTACAGGACTACAAGTTAAAAATTATGTGAAAATGAAGGCAGTATATGTCGCAAACGAAGAACTGGTCTTAAAAGAATATAATTGATGTAGGAGATCACAATTTGTTTGAATATTTGATAGAAAATTAAAAAAATAACAAAGCAAATTCTAGAACTCTTATAAGATTTATCAATAGGGGACAACTATGAAAATTGAAAATACCTGGAGAAACATTGTTGAAAATTCAAATTTTTAAAGAAGTCTCATTGATTCTGTACCTAGAAGGTTAAGGGCAGTAATTCTTGCGAATGCCGGATCAATTAAGTATTAGTTTATTTGTGTTTTCTAAATTGTTTTAAAAAATTACTTTACATTTGGTTTGCCTTTCAAGAAAAGATTAATAAAAACTAAGATTAGCGTCTAGCCCCCGGGACGCAACTAATGATTTTAGTTCCAAACTCGACCGCTTGATTAGTTTGAGTTTAGTTTGGCCGCATCACGTAATAACTTCAGTCGTATGACAAAGTCAGCTGACAATTGACAGGGCCCTTAAATTGACCACACTAGACGTGCTAATAATAATAATCAGTGATATATATATATAATACTAATAATTAGAAAGACATGAATAATTTTATTTGTCAGCAGTGTGGACGAATATTTAGTAACAATTCTAATCTAAAGGTACATGTTAAAAAGTTTCACCGTGATAAACAAGATTATCTTGAATCATCTTTATTTGCCACCACACAATTAACTCTTCAATAATTCTAATCACAATTTTTATATACAGGTGTCATAAAAAAGACGAGTCCGCAGCGTAGGGCCAAGAATTTTTTGTTTTAAATTAGACTATTCTGTTTTTTCGATGATTCTGATGGGAAATATTTTTCTGAAAACAACAATGTATCATGTATCACAAGCATATTCTAACATAAATAAAATTTCAATTTTATTTTATTTATTATATTGTTTTATAGTTCCCAAATGCCCAACGCGTTGCTTAAATTTTGCCGCGATGTCACGATGTCTTTTCAGCGTCCCCACTACTTATAATCATTAGTTGCATCCCGAGGGGTAGATGCTAGTAAAACTAAGCAATATTAGAAAATTTTGACAATTTTGACAAGTTAGGTTATACTAGATTTATGTGAGTTTAACTGTACATGTCTGCCTTATTCGACTCATTTTACTTTCAACATACAAGCTAGATGTGGAATTAATTTCATTTGTATCAAACATATCGATTATCTACAACATACTACTAAGTCCTTAATAAAAGAAACTTCGATAAAAATCTTAGGAACACGCCGGTTGAACAGACATAACTACAACATTTGAAATTAAGCACATTTTAGATATTAAAAAATTTGTTTTGTTCAATGTTTACATGCATTACCCTAATTATTTTATTTTATTATACCAGTGATGGATAAATGTGTGGAAGGAACCATGTAAAAGAATTAATGAATAGATACGAAGTATTTCACCAGACATTAGCGAAGGTTACAAGGGAATTTACAGACAGATTGGCTTACTGTCAGGAAGTAGGTGGCGCCAATTTTGAAAATAAATTAAATTTGATTTTGTTTGTATAACCAGTTTATTTTTTCTCCTTGTTAATCAATAAATAAAAATTGTTTTTGACCCCAAGTGTTATAGTTTGTTGAAATCCCATACAAGTCTATCAACTTCCGGAAAGGTGTCTCTGATAAGCATGTGCTACACAAATAATATGTTTCCTCAGAGACACCTTTCCGGAAGTTGATAGACTTGTATCCGCTTTTAAAAAAGTTTTAAGAAAAGCACTCCTTACAGGGAAAAGCTTCCATCTTTGTCACTGCCTCCCTTCTCCAGTAATAACTAGATGGAAAACATAGTTGGAAGCTACTAGTTTTTATGCAGAGAATTTCGATAGTTTATAAAATTTTGTTACATGTTTAAATGACGATGCTCGAAGTATTTCTGAATGCAAAGAACTAATACAAATTCGAAATTTAAAAATCAGTTGTACTTTCTTCAGGAACACTTTGGAAATTTGCCTAAATTAATCACTTATTTTAAAAATCAAAATCTCAAATTAAATGATGGATTAACCACATTAGATGTGGCTATTAATAATTTGAAAAATATTCTAAGTGACTTCGGATGTGGCCTTCGGCAAATGTTAGACGCAGTTTTTAAAATAAAAATCCAAATTTAATAACATTGCGGCGATTGTGTATGGGGCCAATGCCTCAAAAACTAACTGCTAAATACGCTAAAATAAAAGAATATTTCCAGTATGCAGCTATAACCAGTTGCGATGTAGAAAGGACGTTTTGTATCTACAAGGATGTACTTCATTCAAAGAGAACAAATTTTACAGAAGAGAACCTTGAGAAAGTATTGCTAGTTAATATTAGTACTCCTTTACTCAACTTGAACTATAAAATGAACAAATAAAAATGTATTTCGTATTTTATAGATCACCAGCCGTTTGTTTTCCAATTATATAAATAAAATTTAAAAATACAAATTTTCAATAGTACGTCCATGAGCGATGAGCCATGGGCCTCTCGTATCTGGTCCCAAATTGTAATACATTTTTCGGCTACAGCCTTTATTGAGAATTACAAGAATCGCTATATTATTTTTCTTTATCTAGCATTATTGGATGTGATTGTACATAGTACGATTTGCAAATATGGTGATAAGGTCAATTAACACAGAAATTGTAAATTTTTTATTAACATTTAGGTAATATCTGAAATAGGTCAAGGTCACACTTGTTACATGTTAATATGGGCGATAGTATGTATGACATTGATCTGTTATTCAACTTATAGCCATAATGGTCTAGGTTGTGATATTAAATTAGAGGTATAGTGAAAACATTTAGAGAACACCACATGCATCATTACGAAGCTGCGCAAACAAAAAGTGCCAGGGGCGTAGGTGATTTAGAGGGCAGAGGTATTAGGAAAGATTTTTTAAAAACTTCATAATTGTGAAAATTATGTTTTTACATAAAGCTACAATATTTCTAATGAATTTAATTGATATTAGAGAAGTAAATTGTTATTTACAGAAGCATTAATGTGAATCTTTCAATCTACCTCGTTATGAACAAATGTTTGATGAACTTACACTTCATTAGGCTTTCATGATGTGTTTTAGAAGAAAATTGAAGAAAAAATTATTTTAGTTTCACTTTCATATATGTTGAATTAATGAATTGTGTAAAAAAAATAGAAGATCAATAATGCCAAATTTTATTGCATTAAAACTAAAAAAGATATTTTTTTAATAAAGGAACATTAAAACAGAAGTATTCGGTTCATACTATAACTTTTCACACATTCTTTTCAAACAGTCTAAGCATGTGAGTTGGTATTTTGCATTCCACGCACGCATAAGGTGTTTTCTTCTTTAGTTTTGAGGGACAAATGACGAACGTTTTCCTCATAGGTAATTTTCCTCCAACTGCTTCATCAACCGAAACTGGGATTTGAAGCACCCTGCTAATATTCATGCGAAATCCTCTTGGTATTCTTGCATTAGCCAGTCTTCTAATAAGCTGTCGTGTTGTTAAATTACATGCCAACTGTTTTAGAAGAAAATTGAAGAAAAAATTATTTTAGTTTCACTTTCATATATGTTGAATTAGTGAATTGTGTGAAAAAAATAGAAGATCAATAATGCCAAATTTTATTGCATTAAAACTAAAAAAGATATTTTTTTAATAAAGGAACATTAAAACAGAAGTATTCGGTTCATACTATAACTTTTCACACATTCTTTTCAAACAGTCTAAGCATGTTAGTTGGTATTTTGCATTCCACGCACGCATAAGGTGTTTTCTTCTTTAGTTTCGAGGGACAAATGACGAACGTTTTCCTCATAGGTAATTTTCCTCCAACTGCTTCATCAACCGAAACTGGGATTTGAAGCACCCTGCTAATATTCATGCGAAATCCTCTTGGTTTCTTGCATTAGCCAGTCTTCTAATAAGCTGTCGTGTTGTTAAATTACATGCCAACTGTTTGACGAAATTGAATCTAGTTGTTCCCGCTTTAGAATGTGCTGAGCTGTAGACAACATATGCATTTGATGAAGCTATATCTAAGATTCTCAAGAACAAAACCATTGGCCATCTTCTGGCACAACTGCTGGAATATTTGGTGCATTTCTCGTCGAGAGCGTTTACGCCACCTTTTGAGGTATTATAAAAGCAAATAATTTCTGTCTTTCCAGTAACATTGTCCATCTTGCACTGTGATGCATGTAGGACATAAGAATGACATTCTTATTCGGGTTTGGCACATGTGAAATCATAAATCTTTGCTGAAGCCATACAGAATTTCTGCAAATGTTCTGGTTCATTTGGGAAGAAATTTAGATAGAATTTCCCTTTTGTTGTGTAGGCCGCTTGGTCTCAATTTATTAACCAGTTCTATTGAGGAAAATCAGTTATCCGCGGTAACGTTACGGTTGGTTTTATAAACAAGCTTGCAGAATCGTACCACAGATTACGCAGGAACACTAAGCCTTCTCTCGTCTGCATCCAGACCAATTCCATCGGTGCTTCCATAGATATATGGACTAAATAGGTAAGAGGTCTTAGCAGTTAGGCGCATTGCTTTGATTCTATACTTGCATCGCTTCATCGGCATAATATATACATTTTAAATTTCATCAATGCAGCAAGTGGATCAAGGAGAATATAAAGTTTGACAATTGCTTATCAACGTATCAATTAACTCGGAAATTACTGCACATGATTTAGTCTTCTTCTCTTCATCGCGTGTTGATGAATCGTCAAATCTAAGAACGCTTAAAATAGTCAATAATCTATTTTTTGACATTACACAACAAAAAATATATCTACCAGTACCGTCGGTTTCAAATAGTGAATCCACATCTTCATAGTTAGGCTTGAAAAATGCTGAATACAAAAGCTACCCCAAAAAATATTTCAACTCAATATCCATATCACCCAATTCCGGTCTGTAGTCGTTTGCATATTTAGACCTAATAGCAGATATTTTATTAATACTTCATATTAGAATCCTATCAAGCATGCTGTCGGAAAATCAAAAATGTAAATTGAATTATTTTCAGGTAAAGGAAATGCATTTGGAATCTCGACGATGTTATGTGCATGAGTCCTCACATTGCCAGTGGGAGGAACGCTTGACCATTTGAATCGGTTTTTTTTCCAAAATAGCTCTTTTTTGTATTATCTGCTTTGCTTTCCACTTCATAGACGTCAATTTCATCGTTCTCCTCGGGTATAAACTCATTGCAGTTCATCATCGTTCAAATCACCTTCTTGCTCACTATCTGTTTCATGGTCACTAGGTTCAAAATTTTCGTCAAGATCGCTATTGTCAGAATGTTCATAGTCACTATTAGCTTCATTGAACAATTTGAGGAATGTCTCTTCGTAATGTGGATCAGGGAATCGAACGTGTCTGTTAAAACAAACCATAGTTTCAACGCAAACTATTACTCTTGAAATAACGTAACTGGTGATGTGCGGTCAATAGACGCATTGAAAGATTTAACACGTTATAACTTGTAAAGGCCCGCTCTCAAAAACAACGAAACTCTACAATATGCTTCTGACAACTAAACTTAAACCAAAGCTTATCTTAAAAAGTTTGCGATAAGTGGGGATTCGGAACAAACCTGTAGATGCTCGACGTCAAATTTACAGCACGTCACCAGTATCGAACGTACGTAACGATCGACAACAGAACGAAACTTAAAGCGAAATATACAATAACAAAGATATTCTTTTTTTGTTATTGTAGGGTCAGCTTTAAGATATCGTCTCCGATAGCGTTTAAGATATATTCAGTCGCACAGTGGCCTAACAAAATTTCTTTAAATATCTTTGTCAATTTCTTTTTCTCGCTTATGAGAGAAAATTTTGCGAAAATATTTGGGGTATATATTCTATATAATTTAGTCTTTCCATTTTTCATACGATGTCTTTATACTTCAAAGACACCTGGGAGGTTTAGATGAAAATTATTTTGAAAAATAAAATATATTTCTTTACCCTAAAATAAGTATTTCATTGAAAAGTTACTCTCTCGTCAAAACACCCTCGTAAACAGTTTTATTAAATCATGAACATTCCTGTAACTGTTTTTTAATTGTACATTATTATTATTAGTAAACGGAAAGTGTCTGTATGATATATATTTTGAAAATCATAAATATTCATAATAAATACATTAAATAGATTTTTCAAGATCACTGCCAATCACAATAAATTTTTAAGATTTACCTTGTATCATTTGTCAATTTTTTTTTGTGCATGACATTTACAATAAACTTTAAGGTCAAAGAGAATTTTTCAAGTATTTCAACCACTACATTGTATTCTACAATTTCATTAAATTCTTTACAATGGAATACTTCACTTCATTGCGAACTTTCACTTTGCGTAGTTGCAATTCTAATCACTCGAGGCAATCGTACTCCCATCTTGGTGAAGATTATGCATAAACCGTCAATAATTCGTTAGTAAAATGTCATTATATTACGACAAAGTCTGTTATGCAATTTTCTTTATTTAAATTCAGTGCATTGGCATATCTAAAAGTAAGCGCTACTAAACAATTCAATATCTCGAATCATGAAAAACGGTCTTCTATTTGGATAGTTTGTATTATTTGTATTATTGCAACTTACTATATAGGAAGTAAGTCTTGCTTTTAATTTCTTTGTGTATAATGTAGATATGGCATGCTAGGATCGTAATGGTCATTTTTCTTTAATAGTTACAAGGTTATTTCTTACATGAAACTTAAAGGTTATACGATAATAGCACTAGCTAACAATAAAATAAAATTTACAAAATCTATTGTTAGTGTTATTTATGTTAGTTAACAAAGCAACTATTAAAATAACTATTTTATTTCGAAGAGCTAAGTAATTAACAAAAATAAATAATCTTACATTCAATATATTTTTTAATGTGTTGTTAATAACTCCAGATAGGTGACCAAATATAATATACTGACGTCTGAGAAACTTTTCAAGTAGCATTGAGCACAAAATTAAATAAAAATATACAATACTTAGTTACCTATTTGTTATTCTTTAGATTGCGATATATACCGAGTGTCCTTGAAATAAAAGACAACGTATGAAAAATGGAAAGATTTAATTATATAGAATATAAATCCAAAATATTTTCCCAAAAGTCCCTCTCATAAGCGAGAAAGAAAATGACACGAATATTATAGAAAAACTTTGTCACACCACTGTGCGATTATTAAAAGTATCAGAGACGATATCTTAACGTTGACCGACAATAACAAAAAGAATAGTTTTGTTATTATCCACCTCATTCAATTGTTATGTATGTAAACATTCGCTTCAAAATGTATATATTTAAAACAATCCTACATGATGCCTTTTTCAAGGATTATAAAATATAATGTCATTTATATTTTATATTCCTTAAAAAAGGCATCATTTGCCGAAACATGTAGGATTCTTTTAAATATATACATTTTGAAGTAAAACTAGACTTTAAATCTTCAACAAATTGAATTTACCATAACATACAAAGGTCACGAAATAATTATCTATATATATATATATATATATATATATATATATATATATATATATATATATATATATTCAAGATAAAAAGTAAGCAGGTCTTGGGAGCAGCGGTTGGGTAATTAAAACAATATTTAATTTGACGTTTCGGTACTATATACAGTGTGGTCATAAAGTTTGGAACCAAGCTTATAACCGCATTATTTTACATTTTTTGGAAAAACGCTCGGACAGGTAAATTTTCTTTTTTAAAACGCCATCTTTTGACATACAATTTTTTTTATGACGTCATTGGTTTTCGAGTGATGACGTTATCAACACTTTCTTTAAATGGCAACCATATTATTTTTTTCTCGTTTTTGGTAGATCTTTATATCCACCAAATAGTGATATAAAACAATTGGTATGTTGCATCACAATTTTTTTTTTAAAAATTATATAAATTTAGAAAAAAATACGAAAATTTTATTTTTGTACAAAATTAAAATTAAATAAAAAAAAATCTGAACTTAAATTTATTGTAACAGTTGACAAAATTGACACCACCAACCAACTGACACTGTCCCAGCCGAGTGTAAATGCAAGTCAAAAGAAATTCGTCTTCCCAATCGGCCAATTACTTATTAAAAAGTCTTATTTAACATTAAATAGTTTCACAAAAAAGGGCCAAAGAAGTTTAATTTATTTAAAAAATTGACATGATGTGGCAGACCATTTCTTAATTAAAATTATCGCCAAAAATTGAAGATTTCAAAAACTAATTAAGCTTACAAAATTTCCTGAAATATGTAAGTAAGTTTTTTTCACACTTCTGTCTTGTGTGAGGACTTAAATATTCTTCTTGAACAAACCGGGTCGTCAAAAGCACATGTACTCATGTTACTATGCAAAAAATTTACAAAAACAAAAACACGCACTTTTTTGCAAGATATTTCTTTATGACATTCTTGCTTCTTTTTATACAATTTATGTACAAAAATTTTAGTTTGAAATTGTTTCTATGGCGACAACATTGTTGAATTATTTACTTCTATTTTTGACGTTAAATTTTTGAGATATTGCGTAAAAATTGTTCATTTTCGCTAATATAAAAAATGGCACATTTATCTGAGCAAGAAAGAATCGAAATTTTAATTATGGTTGTGTATGGGGACAGACAAAGGACGCATGCAGAAGCATGCGATTTGTTTAACCATGAACACCGTGATAGACCTCCAATTACCAGGTCTACGGTGACAAAACTAGTTGGAAAGTTTACCAAAACTGGATCTGTAAAAGATCGACCACGGCAAGGTAGACCTCAAGTAGGAGAAGATGTGAAATTAAATGTGCTTCTAGAAGCAGAAGAAAGGCATCATGTTTCCACCAGACAACTTGCGTTATCCAATCAGGTGGCTCACTCATTTGTCGTCAACTTATTTAAAAATGAACACTATCGTCCTTACAAAGTTCAACTTGTATAGGAATTACATGAGGATGACGAAGATCGTCGACTGCAGTTCTCTGAAGACGTAATGTTATGTTGTGACCAAAATCCAAATTTCTTGGAAAACATCGTCTTCTCAGATGAAGCTACGTTCTGCCTAAATGGATCTGCTCACCGTCATAATTGCAGATATTGGTCGCAGAACAATCCGCATTGGACTCAAGCGTGTCATACTCAGCGCAGAGGAAAAGTTAACGTATGGGTTGGAATGATTGGATGGCGCATTTTAGGACCATATTTTTTTTGAAGTAAATTTGACCGCTGTGCAATATTTAGAATTTTTAAGATTTGAACTGGTTCCAGCGCTCGCTGTTATTTTCCCAAATCACGAGGATGGTGATGTACCCCATCCAAATATTTGGTTTCAACAAGATGGGGCGCCTCCCCATTATGGTGTAAAGGTTCGCCACTATCTTGACGAAATATTTCCCAATAAATGGATTGGACGGAGAGGCGCCATAGAATGGCCACCTCGTTCTCCTGACCTGACTCCGTTAGACTTTTTTTTGTGGGGTTATTTGAAATCGAAAGTGTATTTTAACAAACCGAACAATTTAGAAGATTTAAAAGAAAGAATTCGCGTAGAACTTACACAAATATCCCCAGACATAATTGAGGCGAGTATACGAAGTGTTTACACTCGGCTGGGACAGTGTCAGTTGGTTGGTGGGGTCCATTTTGAAAATTTACGTTAACTGTTACAATAAATTTAAGTTCAGATGTATTTTTTTTAATTGAATTTTAATTTTGTACAAAAATAAAATTTTCGTATTTTTTTCTAAATTTATATCATTTTTTCAAAAAAATTGTGATGCAACATACCAATTGTTTTATATCACTATTTGGTGGATATAAAGATCTACCAAAAACGAGAAAAAAATAATATAGTTGCCATTTAAAGAAAGTCTTGATAACGTCATCACTCGAAAACCAAAGACGTCATAGAAAAAAATTGTATGTCAAAAGATGGCGTTTAAAAAAGAAAATTTACCTGTCCGAACGTTTTTCCTAAAAATGTAAAATAATGCGGTTATAAGCTTGGTTCCAAACTTTATGACCACACTGTATACTACCTTTTTCGAAACTGTAATATTTATCAAAATGTCAAAAAATGGTAAGAGAACAATGTTAAATTACTACTTACACTACTTACACTAAATTTGTGCTCTTGATATTTTGTAATGTTTGTAAGTGTGTGTAATGTAATTGTAATGTATTTGTTTCGCATTTTTAAATAAAACTAAACTTGTGCATTAACAGATAGACCGTTTTCGGACATGTGTTTATTTTCGATTTTTTTTTGACTGATGGAAATGTTTTCAGTGTCACCCTACATACGGGAGGCTTTAGTTTAGACTGTTCTCGGGACCGTGTTTTTATTTTTTGTAATATTTGTAATGTCACTATGCGGGGGTGTTATATAATGGCCAGGTATATTGTTGAGAGGTTATTTATGTCTATTCTGTCAGTTATGGAACTTGTGTTTTTTGTATGTGGACGCTTTCTAATATATTTCGTGCTTTGTTATTTTTCTCAAATGTAATTATAGAGTTTTTTTCGAAATTGAAAATGTGTTTGGTTTGCTCGATATGTTTTTTAGGGCTGTACTATTGCTTGAAAATTTATGTCAATTTAAACGTTCTAGTAAGTATTGTGTTGCTTGTCCTATGTACACACCTTTGCAGTAGTTGTATCTAATTTTACATATAGTTGACGTTTTCTTTAAGGTATATTGTCTTTTAATTTTTAGTGTAGGTTGTTGAGATTATTGCAGTTTTTGTGAGCTACTTTTATGTTATATGATATTATGATTTTGTTTATTTTTTCTGATAGGTTGTTTATATAAGGTATTGGAACATATTTACAAATATTTAGAGGGTTGTTTAGTTGGTTTTTGTGCTATTTGTTCTATCTGTGTTGTAGTGTCGATATAATTTTTGTTTTATGATTTTTTTAATGAACGAGCTAGGATAATTATTTTTGAGAATTTTGTAGTTGGTTCCAATTATTTTCTATTGATTTTAGGGCAATGTTAGTGGGTATATTGGGTATATATCAAAACCACATCCAAGGAAATAAGTATGTGGTTTTCAGGGACTTCTATAATGTTTAGGTAATGTTTGAAATCGTAAGAATTGCTTAAGCAATATTGATTTTTTCCTGTAATGTTGGAAATAGAGTTTGCCAAGCATTTGGATAATTTGTGTAACGGGATTTGCACACATTATACTATGGGTCTATGTTGGAGTTTATGTATTTTTGGTAGGTCGTATATTTTTAGAGAGTGTGAATTGTTAAGTTTTATACTTTTGGCAGTTTCTTTAGAAATACTCCCCGTATAGTGACATTACAAAGATTACAAAAAATTAAAAACACATGCCCAAGAGCAGTCTAAACTAACGTCCCTCGTATGTATGGTGACATTGACAACACTTCCACCCG
The DNA here is from genome assembly GCA_935421215.2 of Melolontha melolontha. Taxonomy (NCBI): domain Eukaryota; kingdom Metazoa; phylum Arthropoda; class Insecta; order Coleoptera; family Scarabaeidae; genus Melolontha; species Melolontha melolontha. The sequence continues at coordinate 94,507,727 of OW285237.1, read as the reverse complement.
AATAAAAAAACACGAACATAAACACATTTCCGAAAACGGTGTACCTGCTAATGCACAGCTTTAGTTTTATTTAGAAATGCGAAACAAATACATTACAATATTTTAGAGGCACAAATTTAATGTAAGTAGATTTAATTTAACGCTATTCTCTTACCATTTTTTTTACATTTTAATAAGTATTACAGTTTTGAAAAAGGTACTATATATATATATATATATATATATATATATAATAACTTCGTGACCTTGGTATGATATGGTAAACCTAATCAGTAGGCGATTAAAGGTCTGTATATTACTTCAAAATATATGTATTTAAAAAACTCTACATGTTTCGGCTGTATACGCCTTTTTCAAGAGAATACAAAATATCTACAAAATATTTTGTATTCTCTTGAAAAAGGCGTATATAGCCGAAACATGTAGAGTTTTTTAAATACATATATTTTGAAGTAATATGCAATAACATCTGTTTACCTAAATATAGCAAACGCCAATTAAGTTGGCGCGAGGAGGGGTTGTGCAGAAGCCGTTTTTAAAAACGTCCACCCCCACTACTAGGTTAGAATTATCTGACATTTGATGTAAAACCAAATACAAATCTCCCCACTACTTCTAATCCTGCGCGAACTTACCCCTTCTCGCGCCAACTTAATTGGCGTTTGCTATACACTCGTATGTATGTGTGTAACGTACTGTACGTACTGTACGTAAATGTCGTGTATCTTCCTTAATTTCTAATTCTTATTTCATAGAGAATATTTCATGTCTTAAAATAAGGAAATTTTAATCATTTACTTCAGTGTCTGGAATTTTTTGTCGACGAGTAGATTATTATTCTCATTCGTTAGTATTCTTGAGATTACGTTTTCGAATCACTTGTCTTTGGTAGTTTTAAAATTTCAAATTTAGACGGCAATTCAGCCGCCTAATAATTAACATTATTATGTTCACTTTAGCGCTAATTACCAAAATGCGGGAAATACATTTAGATACAACTTTTTTGACAATGTTAAATCATACTTCACCGTAGACAGGATCGGTTATTATATAAAGTCGGCGACTAATTTTAGCCCTACTTAAATCAGAAATAGCAGAAAACCAAATTTTCTGCTATTGAACACCCGTATTTTACATCCTTTCGGATAAAATTGCAATTATCTGCACATAAAGCACGGCTAAACGAAACAATAGATAAAAATATTTTTCAGTTAATTTTTGCTAAAGTAAAATTCGAATAATACTGCAATTACAAGTAGACAAAAGAAATAAGGTAATCTTTATGATGTATCTACATTTAATATAAAAATCTTTATGATGCATCAATTAAGAAATGCCAAATAAGTAATTATTTTAAATAGTAGAGTCAAATGGATTTCGTTAGTATCAGATTTACAAAGAATGCTGCCATAATAAAAGAACTATATAACAATTTTAATGTACTTGTACATACATACATTTCTTTACAAGTCGGGAGATGAAACAAATGTATCACACATTGGCACAACAGTGATTTAACGATATTTATTTTTAAATATGTTGTCTCGTATAAATTAATTTTACTACGTTTTATTTATTTATATCTTTAAACAAAGAGTTTTATATTTTAACAATGAAAATATATATTTGCATACACACAACTGACGTCTACAAAAGAATTTGGGCATAAAACAAAAGTAACACAACTCAAAAAAACACAGTTCATTGAGAAAGGAGCGTGTCTCCGAAACATCTATGACAAATAAAAACATTTTAAAATAACTAATTGTTTATGCTTGACCTACAAAACGCAAAAAAACTTCACCGAAATTATATATATATATATATATATATATATATATATATATATATATATATATAGCTAATTATTTCGTGTCCTTTGTATGTTATGGTAGATTCAATTAGTTGGCAATTTAAGGTATTGTTTTATTTCAAAATGTATATATTTAAAACAATCTTACAAGTAATTCTTTAAAAAGATTGTTTTAAATATATACATTTTGAAGTAAAACCAGACTACTATATATATAGTAAACTCAATCAGTCGGCGATTAAGGGTCTGTTTTACTTCAAAGTATATATATTTAAAAAAACCCTACATGTTTCGGCAATGATGCTTTTATCAAGGATATAAAATATAAATGTATATATATATATATATATAGATATATATATATAGATATATATATATATATATAGATATATATATATATATATATATATATATATATATATAATATTTTCGTGACCTGCTTTTCCCTGTTTTCTGTTTTGTGCTGATGTGGTCCTCTACTGGGTTGTAGCCTAGCATATGCGCTACCAAACTCTAGGGGGGTCTGCCCGATGGGCAGTCAGGTGCCATTCCGCCTTTCCAGCAGGAGTGAGGAACCAAGCTACGCGGCGCAAATCACGGCGCCGCGCAATGCACACTCCACTAGGACCGGTCCTGGGCGGCAACCTGGCTAGGCTGCTGTTAACAGCACACACATGTTCGACGTGTGTGCATTGCCCCCGCTTCTGCGGAAATCGTTAAGATGGCACAAAGTGTGACCGTCGTCGACTGAGGTAGCCACTAAGAGTGTTCCCTCGGTTGGCGGCGATGAGCAACCCCGTGCAGGGTGCACTTCGCTGGTCTGCGCCTTGCCTCGTTGGGGCGGGGGTCGGGCCGTCGAAGTACTGCTCGGAAAACTAAAGAAGTTGCCGGGAAAGGGTTGGCGGCCCTACGCAACGGCTGGTTATCCGATCTCTCTAAATTTACGAGACCGGTCACTAAACACACGCACGAGCGCACTAACATACAAAACCCTACACTTACGCGGTCATACAAATACAAAATCACACACCCAGAGAGAGACGCAAGCTGCCAGCAGCAACCAACACACAGGTTCATACCCAGAAAGAGACACAAGCTTCTGGCAGCGAACAACACTATGTTCACACCTTGCTATCTATTTTTTGGAATACTAAGGCATGATTTATTATTATTATTGGAATGTATCTTTGAATAATTTAAACCATAGCAACTTAATTATTTGACATTTATATTCTGTCATTTATATTTTGTATTCCCTTGACAAAGGCATCATTGCCGAAACATGTAGGGTTGTTTTAAATATATATACTTTGAAGTAATGAACCAGACCTTTAGTCGCCGACTTATTAAGTTTACCTTATATATATATATATATATATACTGGGTGTCCTTGAACGAATAAGACGACGTATGAAAAATGGAATGATGTGAATATATAAAATATAAATCCAAAGTATTTTCCCAAGTTTCTTCACAGACGAGAAAATAAAAATGACAAAATATTTATAAAATACTTACGTCGCCACTGCATTTCATGAAGTGTGATCGACTATATCAAAAAGAGTAGGGGTAGCGTTAAGTAGCGAAACAATTGTGTACATGTATACGCCCGATATGATTTACATTTACGTGTATAGATTGAGGGAAACAGGAACATTGTTGTGAAATTACGAAGGTTGCAGACGTGAAATGCTCCGAAGAGAACACATCTTAATATTTAATAATTCACTTACATACACAATAAAAGTATAGATCTTTAAAGGCTGACATTTTCGTACGTAAATATATTGTATTTTTTTAGCATTTCTTTACATCAATCTACATGAGCATTTTTTTTTAACATATGTAAAATTATGCGGAATCCAACGCGAACAAATCTTTTTCACGACTAGATTTTCATGCAACATCTTATCAATGCTTGTCATACTAATTCCCAAGTATTCCGCAATCTACGGTATGTCACAGGACGTTCTTACACTTCAGTTCGCGCGCGCACAACATCGATGTTTTCTGGCACAACCTACGAGTATGTTGAACGATCTTCTTAAAATTCGTCCAAGAGCAAACGACGGCTACCACGAATTCACCAAATCAGTAATCATGCAGTGGGTTTAGATGCCAAAAGTGGAAGTGCGCCCAAATTAATTCCATTTTTTTACTGAGATGAAATGTTCAAGTCTCTGTAAAGAACGCAAATAGTTTCTGTATGACAAAACCTTCTAAGTGTTTATTAACCGTAAAAAAATGTCAAACTTTCCGATGGTCATGTCAGACGACGCTTAGCAACACTAGTGTTGCCAGTTCCGGATATAAATAGCACTTCTCGTCTAAAGGATGCATATAAACCAACAAACACAACGTTAAATGTTAAAGATATCTGTCGGTATGAATTAAAATTAAACTATTTTGAAATTATAAAAAGTATAATATCATTCATTATTATTGTTTGCTTATAATTGTGAATACTAAATATATCTAGTAGATTTAATAATGTTTAAAACACATATTGCATCTTACGTTATTGCTGTTTTATTGTAAATTTAGGTGGTACTTAAAAATCTTGTACTTGTTTTAATAGGCTTGTATATTGTAAGCGTGTTAAATAGTATGTGATACAGAATACGTATGATCGCGAATATTCTAGATGGCCGCGACTGTGCATTTAATATGTTAATTTAAGAAATCACCTTGACGAGGTATGTGCATACAAACACATGTCGACAAATATTAACACTTGGAAAAGTGACCTGTGACTTGTAAATTAATGAATGTGGCAGATCAATCAATATATGTATGACGGCGCGAGGTTAAATATTTTAAATTCGTGCTAATTTCAATAACGAAAATTGCAATATTTATATGATATTATATGGCGTTTTTCCTATTTTTTTCACTAAAACAAAAAATTAATATATTTATAGGAATGTTACTTATTATTTTAATCACTTAGAAGTAGTTTCCTGATCACGCAAGGTCACTAGACAGTAGAAAAACGGTCGTATTCATTTTTTGTTAACGTGAAACGATGGTTAATTGAAGTGAAGAATTATTTGAATTTTAAATCGATGAACTTTCGACGTCAGTTTCTCGCCCACCAAAGCAGACACGACAAGCAGCATTCCACTTTGAATACTAAAATATGCGATTTCCATTGTTGTGGAAACCTGTTTTTTTTTTAACTTTTTTTTCATGGTTCATTAATTAGAAAATAAATTACTTATTTTTAAGAATACGTTCGTAGGAAATCGATATAAATTATAATTTTAACTATATTAAATAAAAATATGCAGAAAGACCCAGTATTCATCGCACTTTTTAGGGCAAATACTCGACCCGTCAAAATGTAATTCTAGTGACCTGCTTACAAGATTTTAATCATATAATATAAATAATTTTTTCTTAAATTATACTGTACAGAAACCTATAAATCGGAAATATAAATAAATATGATTAGTATTATTATTAAAATATTTTCCAGAATGGAATACTTCTGCCAATTACGGATTGATAAAAAATTAGTGCTGAAAGGAATTGTTGTCAAGATGGTGGCAAAGAGCCTTTGAAATATTTTATTTTATTCTTCTACATCCAGCAGTATTTCTCTCAACAAATTTAGTAATAAATTTACATGACGTCACTTGTAGATATTGTTGGCATAATATATGTTTTATTTCAGCTCGGATAAATTCTAGTTAATTTATAAGATTAACAAAAACTTCTTAATTTAAAATAATTCATATCGGACATATATCGGACAAAGTGGTAGAAAAATAAACACTAGATTAAAATAACATAAAAAGGCAATTATTCAAGAAATGAAAAATACTAGATATACAGAACACTGTATAGATAGACAATTTCCACTTTCCCAATATGGATAGCTGCAAACTGTATTAATATAAATAAAAGTCGAGCGATGAACTATTTGGAAATATTAGAAATAAAAAAAAGCAAATTCTAGGAAATAAGAGCTAACAATCACGCATAAATACACCCTGTCACACACTGTTACATGGTAATTAAGGCTAATTCTAAGCACAGACATTCATATATAATGAATTAGATGCTTTCTACGTTCTACGACGCTGATTATTCGCATTTTTTACCGAAAAAATTCGCCCTGAATCAGGATTCGAACCTATGTCCATTGGTTTGTCGGACTACCACCGCTCATATATAATTATTGGAAATTGATCCCTTAATTTAGTTGAGTAAACTTTTTGAGAATGTTCGAATAGGCTGAAACAATTGTTATGGAAAAAAATCTAATAAACAAGTGAAACTGAACAAGTGTTTTTAATTTACCTAAGCTAATTATTTAAATAATGAAGAACCGACTGCTACATCCATTAACAAAATATTTTATATACATTTTCCATTTTTTATATAAAATCTTATCAAAATAAATTAGTAAATAAAGTTTAACAATTTCTTTTCTTTGAAATGCATCCGCTTCTCCTTACATCTCATCCCAAAATGATTTTAAAGTAGAAAAATCAATGGTAACGAATTTATCTGAAATTGCTTGTCAGTGCTTGGACAAAAATATAATTATCACCAAGATGTTCTCCTTCGGCTTTTCCTCTGCTAATGTAAAGGTAATTGATTCCTATTGGGATAATAGATCACCCCATGTTCATTACAATAAGTATAGATTTAACATATTCACGTCAGAGCTTTGGGGACAGGTCAGTTCGACCACGAGTACCTGCAATAATCAGTTATCGAAAAAGGTCAAGTTAATCCTACCCTTTAGTTCGACCACCGAGTAACTAAACGGAGTAATTAAACTAAGGGGGTAATATTGCATCTAATACCGTAATACTCATAACTAGAGTGGACCAATTCGGAGCGAAAGCAGAGGCGTGACTAACGAATGATTCCCGCATGCGAAACATTATTAATATCTAGAGATATACTATCACGAACGGTGCTGTTATTATGTTACATACAAAAATAAATGTTAGACGTGTTTTCTAGATTATGAAACGTTCTCGATGATACATAAGATGATGTTGTTTTTTTTTAGCTACCGCATTTCTGTGTTCATCCCTCCGTACGCTGGTTTTACGGTTAGTATGCCCTATGTATGTTTGTTCGCATTCATAGGGCATATTTTACCGTAAAACCACCGTACGGAGGGAAGAACACAGAAATGCGGTATCTAAAAAAGAAACAACATCATCCCTAGCTAAGCATGTGCTACATACAGGACATACCATCGACTTTGACGGTACAAAAACTATAGCACGCAGTACGTGGTAAACGTACAGGATTATAAGAGAAGCTATAGAAATTGAGAAACGGCAAAACTGTATGAACAAACGTGACGACGGACAGCGTTTGCCTGATACATGGAAGTCGGCCTTGCTCAAGAGGCAGATTGCACACAAGCGACGTAATGATAACAACTTGCCACAGCCTAGTCATACTAACTCGGACCGAACGTAAACCGAGCGGCCAATAGTCGAAAGCGACAGAACAACCGACGGACCAATCACGAGGAGTTAGACACGCGTCCCCACTACGACGGGACCATATAATACGAGCGGCACAGGAAATCAACGCACTCTTGAAGTTACCATTGCAACGAGAAGATCCTCTAGAAAAAGGTGAAAGTGATGTCACCGAAACGTCAGGAAGAAAGTTGTCCTTCTCAGGACGAAATCATCCAAACGCGGCGAAATGTCCCGAAGAACAACGCTTCATATATATATATTGCTCGTCGCTTCCAAAAAAATCAAAATGATATTTGCTATACGCTTCTAAATCTGCAACCAAAAACAAATAAAGACGAGGACTTCTAAGTGTAATTGCTAAAGAAAATGGTGTTATTGCGTCAAGTTTACTTTTTCCTTGTTCTGTAAATACTATCTACGTGGATGGAACTTTTCAATTTTGTACCAGATTTGATCACCAAATATGCTTTTAAAAATAGTTATTGCATACCTGCGGCTTTTTGTTTATTATCAAATACTTATCTTAAATTATTTCAATTGCTAACTGTAAAATGTAATACTTTGGAATTGACATTCAAACCTACGACATTTGTTGTTGATTTTTGAAAGGCAATTCATAACGCTTGCTTACTAATGTGGCCACATAAAAAAAATGTGGATGTCGATTTCATCTGTATCAATCCTGGTATCGCAAAATTCGGAACTTGGGATTAGTTACCGACTATAAAGATAAAAATTTTGAAACAGGCAATTTTTTTAAATTATTTTTTGAGCTTCATTTTCTGGAAGTTCTGTGACTACATAGTAGAAAATTATATCGATCTGGAAAGTGATTTTCCGACAAGTATATGGGCTTGTACAACAGATAGTATGTACAGGAGAACAAACGCAGGCGAATGGTTCTATTGTTATTTTAATTCCAATTTTTATAATTTTCATCATTGATTATTTAATTTTGTAAATATCTTAATCAATTTTCAAGCTCAAACATATATTAAAATTAACTCAGCAAATTGTTCTACCAAAAAATCTAAATCTGAAACGTGTCACACAAAAAAAAAGTAAATTTCCTACAAGCAAATTCAAGATTATATTCATGATTTTGTAAAAGTTACGTATTTCAATTATTTACCACACTAATAAACACGTAAAATCTAAACTAATTGTTTTTAGATAATAGCATCTTAATCCCTTCAAATATCGGTAGCGGTAAAACTGAACGGTGTACTTATAGCAAGTACCTGTTTCGTAGTCGAACTGACCGTCCCCGAGGGCTTTTACTATTTATTATTTACATAAATAATGTTTTAACCTCAACCAATTGCAGAGTTCGCTCAACTATTTTCAAGAATTACTGCCGTCTTCGACTGCGAAACGTTGCAAAAAAACATTACCAGCTGGAGACAGCCACAATTTTGGATTAACTATAACACGTAAACTATTTCCACATATTGAAAAAAGGATAGTCTATTACTTACTGTTACGTTGCTGAAAACGCTGACATTCCACGGAAACTAACGATTAAATATCTAGATGTTTTATTTGATGAGCAACTAAAATTTACATGGCACAAAGAAACAATTAGCAACTTTGCAACTTGATCGTTTCATATACGAACTTGTAACATAGTCATTTTTAACCTAATCACGTTAAAAACTTATATTACAGTTAGGTTCGTTCAAAATTTAACTATGCAAAGTCTGATGTATTCCATAAGACTTTGCTACGAACAATTTAACTTGCAGATATTTCGAAGGAGGTTTTTGAAATATTAATTAAACTTATTACTAATGGAATTGATTTTTCATCATTACTTGCCGAAGTTAATTTTCTTGTACGAAATTTTGGAACACGAACAACAGCCACAATTTTGGTTCCTCGTGTAAGGACGAATATCAAGAATCCATATAACAAGAAAGAAAAGCATTAAGTTGCATGCAGATCTTATCAACAAATGAATAAAATAATGTTTTTTTTTTGGTCGCTTTAATATCTGTATTTTCTATTTCCTTTTGTCTATTATAATAAATCAAGTGTTTTTTTAATATAGTACGAACACAATTAGTTGTTGTATACAAATAAGCATTGCAAATCATATAATTTTCCACTTTTATGTGGATTTGTGTATCCGTTGGATAATAAACGGTTTGTTCCAACTCGATAAGAAAACCGTACAGTGACAGTCCGGTATATGCGCACTGCAGAAAAAACGTTCCAACTTCATTTTTGACCAGTCATGAGACGGTCAAAACAGTTCGCAGACGAGCACGTATCGTTTGTGCTGACATGCGCATTACATAACTTCATCCTGTAAGATTTGCGAGAACTACAGTTGCAATAGCAATATCACACAATATCATAGAACAAAACAAAGTTGATTATTACAATTGCAACTGTTGGTAATACTACAAAATAGATTGATAACCAAACGATAAAAAATATATTCCAACTTCTTTATAGTTATCACTGGTCCAATCTATCCGACGGTCTATCCGACGCGTTCAGACGGGCCGGTCTAAACGCCCATATCAGATAATTGGTTTTACTTATATCTGGTCTAACTGCTGCTACAAGTCGAAACTTGTAAACCCATTGTCTGATATGAGCATTTAGACATGGTGTTTAAACGCGTCGATTAAACACTGTACTTAACGCTTGCGTAGAAAATGATCACCAAACGATACAGGTACCGTAACTAAACCGATAGTTGTAACAAACCTAAAGACTATTATTATTATTATTATTTATTTTACATATAATATTAATATACAGTGATGAGTAAAATTAAAAGTAAATATTCTTATAAAATTTTAGATACGGAAATTAGGGATGAAGAGCCATCATTTGAAGTATTTTTTAAATATACAGACTGGTCAAAATGTGACGTACTTAAAGTTATACTTTTTTAAATTAAATCTATATTTTCTTTTACATTTGGAATTCTCCTCGATAACACAGTTTCAACAAACTATAACACTTGGGGTCTAAAGTATTTAGCTTGAGATTTACATGCAAAACGAAAATAAAAATTTTTCGAATATTTATCTTTTGGTATTTTCAAAATCATAAGTATTGATTGATACTTCGGTATGATCGTTCAAATAAAAACCTTTACAATTCGAAATTTAAGTACTACAATTTCTTTTATTTCTTATCTTGTGCTTTTTTTGTCAAACAAAAAGTGAAAGTTAATAATACAATCTTTAAATTTTATCATAATGTCTAGTAGTTTGTGGCGTTAAAAGTGTCATTAAATAATTGTTGTTGGTCAATATTTTTTGGTGACAAGAACTCATCCGAAAGTATGTAGCCTTTTTAATACTATATATCCCAATCGGCGCCAATTTTGCGTTCTGTTATTATCAAAACCTTAAGAAGGTACAACATAAATGGCGGTGTTCACAATTTTCAAAGAATTTGTCGTACGAATTCTGCTACAAATGATGGTAAAGCGCAAGATATATATATTTATAGAGGAAAATCCCTATTTATCTACAAACGAACTGACCCAAAGGCAGTCGCCATTCGGCAGGAAGAATTTCTAAAAAATAAAAATACCATCCTTATAGAATTCGCCTAGTTCAAGACTCTCTGATGATAATTTCGGCAGAAAGCAAGAGTTTTGCGAATCAATTATGAAAATTTGTTATCGTTATAATAATTTTGTAAATAATTAGTACTTGCGGATGAGGCAACCTTTTATTTGAACGGTGCTATTCATAGACATAACTGCCGGTATTGGGCACAGGGTAATCCATACTGGATACAAGAGACGCATACGCAACACCCTAGAAAGTTAAACGTTTGGGCTGGTATTTGTAGAATCAGAATAATAGGGCCTTTTTCATAGAAGAAACTATAAATGGCCAAAGGTATTTAGAATTTTTAAATAACCAGATAATTCCTGCATTGGAGGAAAATCTTCTACGAAACATCTGGTTTAAGCAGCCCCTAACTATTCTGTTATCGTTCAAGATCGACTATATCTAACTTTTGCCCACAGATGGAGAAGGAGAGGCAAAATTGAATGGCCCGCACGTTTTCTCGATCTCAATCCACTAAATTACTTCCTGTGGGGCTATCTAAAAGAGAAAGTGTATCTAACCCGACCTAGAAATGTGCAAGATTTGCCTGAAAGAATTAATGAAGAGATACGAAGCATTTCACCAGACATCATAGCTAGGAGTACAAGAGAATTCACAGACAGATTGGCTTACCGTCAGGAAGTAGGTGGTGCCCGTTTTGAAAATCGCATATATTAAGTTTAACTTTGTTTGTATGACCAGTTTATTTTCTTTTCCTTACCAATTAATAAATAAAAAATACTTTAGACCACAAGTGTTATAGTTTGTTGAAACTGTGTTATGGAGAAGAATCCTAAAATGCAAAAAAAAAGAAGGGAGTCAATTTTAAAAAGTATTACTTTAGTACGTTACATTTTTTTATAAACACTGTATATTTAAAAATATTTCAAATGATGGCTCTTCATCCCTAATTTCAGTGTCTAAAATTTTATTACAATATCTTTGTTTATTTAACAGACAATATCGTAAAATAGAAAGAAAACGAATTGATAAAATTATCATTGTAAACGTTTATTTTACCTTAAACGTATTCTCATTGTGTCCTTGCACAAGGACACATTTTTTCAGTCCTCAAAGCCGTAAAAATAAATAAATCAAACCTTAAATGTACCACCGTACCCAATATGAACAAGATACTTGAATTTTGGAATGCATATCAAAAGAAGGTGAGCCCCGTTCTTACACAATATTATGAACCAATTACATTGCGTTTTTATAATACTACACTACACGCAAGTATGTATTCGAACAGGTGTATTTATTATTTTTTAATTTGCTTTCAATACGATTGTGTTCTTGGTATTATCACGTGAATCAAGAATCGCGAAACTGGGTTAGTGCTGAACGATCGACGCAGTTTCCTGTAAACTTGTTTACTGTTAATTCTACATGTATCTATGCGCATACGCACAACAAAACAAAAACTTTTGCCATTTATAAGAAAATGGATGCATTTAGCAATTAATTTTCGAAAAATGAATTGCTATTATGCCATTTCGAAATCACGATATCTGGAACAATATTTTAAAATTAATTAAATTAGTCATAAAGCGGTATACAATTTTAAAGCACGTAAAAATCGCCTTTTATAAAATTTCTACTACTTTTGCATAATTGCATAATTTAAATGAAAAACGCTAAGAAATTAATACGATTAGCTACGAGGGGGAATTGATATATTCTTAGCCTTCTATTGAAACATTTTAAAGCTGAGACTTAGAATATTTTATTATTCAACGTAGTCTCTTCTTAATATAATAAACTTAATACATTGATCCAGCAACGCCTTTAAACCTTCTAAAAAAATATTCTTTTTGGTCTGCAAACCAGCCCTCCACAGCTTCTATTACCTCTTCGTTAGCCTGAGGGAGCTCAGTCTGGGCAATAAGGTGGGTGTTCCAGTAATTCGAACCCTAGATTCCGAATTGTATTCATGGTAATGCGCGATTTGTATAATTGTCCTATAAAAACAATACACCTTTCACTAACATGCCACGTCTTGTTTCCTTAATTTTCTCTCAAAGTGGTTAGTAATTTAGAATAAGAATCTCCAGTGATGGTTTCACCCATTTCTAGGTAATGGATCACAATTATTGCACGAATATCCCAAAAAACTGAAGCAAGAACTTTTGACGGATTTTTGAACTCGAAACTTCTTAGGTCTTGGAGAACCATGATGCTTCCACTCCATCGATAGCTGTTGCCATTCAAAATATCTGAATCTCCTTCAAAATGGCAACAGACTGACCGTGATGCTTTCACTCTTACTCGTTTGTGTTCGACGTTCAAGCATTTAAAAATCCATATTTCAGAATTTTTTTTCATATCTAAATCGACATGAACTGTATGAGGGACGCGTTTATATAACATATTGCCTCAGATATATGTTTCAGCCCAATTCGACGGTCTGAAAATACCATGTCATGAACTGCGTCAATATTTTCGTGGGTGGATACCGAATTCGGTCTTCCTGGTCCCTTCTCATCTTCAACGGAAAGTTTTCCTCTTTTGAATGACGCAATGCAATTTCGACAGTCGCATATGATCGGCATTGATCGCCAAGTATGTTAATTACCACTTAACCTCTTCAAATACAAGTATTTGATGATGCCTCGATACTCCAATTTATCGATTTTCACATTTGCATTCGACATGCTTTCTTTCTAAATTTTTGCACAGCAATACTTCAACTTCATGACGTAAGATTTTACAGTGACACTTTAGAATGTCATTATTTCCTGCCATTATAACAAGATTTTATTTTTTTCTGGGAAAATAGCCTGGCTAATTAGATAGCAATACCCGCCCATATAATGTCGGACAACAAAAAGACATCAGTTCATTATTCGCAACAATTAGGTACGGGGGCAATCCAAATTTGACCAGCATTTAATTTTTTTCTGAACATAATTGAAGAGATACTGCGCTTTTATATTGAAGCAGACACATTAACTAACGAACGTAAATAACGAGCGAGCGATCAAGGTAATTTGTAATCGAATCATTCATGGATCCAAAATCGTATGTCGTTACTTGAACTGTACTAACATTACAAACGTCAAGTAAAATGTCAGTCAAATATATAACTATGCAACGGTTACAATCAGAAGAGACATACGGACTCAAATTCATGAATGACTCGATTACGAATTATCTTGATCGTTCATTAACTGCAACTTGATTGCGTCAATACTGTCAGTTGTATTAACAATGTCGCGCAACGGTGTGTCAAATTCTGTTGCACAATGTATAATTATTAAATTTCTTTTCAATGACGGTGTGAAAGCAATTGATATTCATCGGAGACTCCATAATCAGTTTACAGAAGAGTGTTTGTCACTCAGAACAGTCTTTGAGTGGCGCAAATCTTTCCAAGATGGTTAACGCGTATATAACTTGCCGCATGCTGCTCTTGGGAACATTTAAATCCGAAGCAATAAGCGAATATCTGTGAAGAAAATTGCTAGAATTGTAAACACTAGTGTTGGTAGTTTCACATTTTTGTTGGCGTCAGGTGGGTACCAAAACAACATTCCGATGATACAACAGCAGAAACAACTTCAGGTTTACAGAGAACACCGCCTTCGCTACGAGTATGAAAGTGACGGCTTCTTGTAACGTATCATACCAAAAAACTTAACTTAGAGTGGCCATTACGCCCGAATATAGTGGTTAGTGTACTTAATTTAGTTCAAAGTTTCGAACTTTACACCTGGTTCGAATCTGACACGAGGACATTTCGCAATTCAAAAAATTGGAAAAACATATATGTCAGACATGAGTTTGGCAAGAACTGGCCCTTCGCAGGGTTACCTTGAAGACGACAGTAAATTGACTGTCGAAACGTCGGATTATTCAAATCCTACAAACGATGGAAATAGCCCAAAACAACTACGGTGTAAGTTGCTGCACGGGTGACACTGCTTCGTTTAAGCTTTCATATATACAGAGAAGCAAGTAGCTGCAACTGAAATTGTCCGAAGCAGTTTCATCCGTGCAGCTGCTTATATTATACGTCATTAAGAACCTCCACTGAGTACCATCAAGTTTGTTTCAATAAGATATAGTATTTTATAGTAAAATCACTTTCTACATGGGTCGCCCAAAAAAAAAACATCAATAATAATGAATCTTTTTGATAAAGATAGACACTAGTCTACACAATAAAATATAGATAGCTTATAATATAAAACATAGGACATTATAAAAGTAGGATATAACAACAATGCATTAAAATTCAAAGATGTACATGTACAATGTACAAAACACTTGTTGTAGAGGTACTTTCCTGGGAATCGAAAATAGCTTGTGTGTTGATAGTGCTTTCATACTCTTTGGTAATGTTATTGCGCATTTTGAGTTGTTCTTTATCGATGGTGTACGGTGTCTTATGATCGTCTCTGTGATTTGTTTCATAATGATGTGGTGGACGATGGTAAACGTTCCTTTCGAAACCATATTCTAAAATTCTAAATGATTCATCTTACCTTAGCACTACTAGAGTCCTGAGCGAGAAAATTCTATTGCATTCATTGATCATAGCCAAAAATCGTAGACCGTACTTTATTCTTTCATGCTTTCATCTGTCTGATACTATAAATGGAATTTGACAATTTATGTGATGAAGTAGTTATATTTTTCTCCAGTTAATTTATTATCAATACTCAAATTAAGGAACATAATAGCTTGCGTTGCCTGCTGACCTATTTGCAATAATTTCAAAGTGTTTTTTCATTATTGATTCCAAGTTTCTTGGCATTAGATCACGTTTCTGCGTTTCTAATATTCTCATTTATTCTTACTTGCAACAATAATAATAAACTTGCTCTTGTCACCAAGATGGTATAGTCTGAGTATAGCCTTATTACTAGTCCCCAGTACTTCAAGCAAATCATATATGCTGAGCGAGAAAGTCAAGACCTGCAAATACGTTTTCACGTTCTATAGAAATTGTTGTTAATGCCATGAAATGGAAGACAATCAAAAATAAATGGAAGGAAATATAAAAATAACTCCCACAAAAGATTATAAATATTATAATTGTAAAACAAACAAAAAAAAACTGTTCTTATCTTCGACTAAATTAAAAATGAATGGAAGTCTTTCTGTAATGGCTTTCTGTTAGGAGAAGATTTATTCAAAATTGAAAGAAAGATGACACAAGAAAATACTATTTTTAAAGAAATGGCACGTAGGCAATGTTATCTTTCGTTTACTAGCATGCAGTGTGGAACGCAAAAAATGATATAATGTGTGTGGTCTGATGAGGCTCTACATGATTCTAGTGCACGTATAAAGACGCCCACTATCGACATTACAACTAAAATATTCAAAAAAACATGTAAAACAAACCGTTGCTTCTCGTAGTATCTATATAGAATTCTACCTTACACAGAGTAAAATGTCAATAAAATAGGTATATACAATAAGACAAAAACTTAAACACACCTCTCAAAACACCAAAAAAAGTTCATGATAATAGGGTTGATGTCCTCGACTGACCTACTCAGTCACTTGACTTCAACCCTATTAAAAACCAGATGCGATGTAGAAAGAACGTTTTCTATCTACAGGGATGTATCTCATTCAAAGAGAACATATTTTACAGGAGAGAACCTTGGGAAAGTATTGCTAGTTAATATTAATACACATTTACACAACTTGAGCTACAAAACAAACAAATAAAAATGTATTTCGTATTTTATAGATCACCACCCGTATGTTTTCCAAATATATAAATAAAATTAAAAACTCTTTAAAGATACAAATGTTCAATAGTACGCCCGTGGGCGATGAGTCATGTGCGATGAGTCCGGTCTCTAGTAATGACTGTTATGTATTTTAATGAACAAGATACTTTTATTTTCTGTACTTATAGATTTCTTTTGTTCTACTTGTTGTGCAGATTAAGGTTTCTAAAATTCCAAGACCACTGTTATTTCCATGTGTTCTAAAAACTTGAAATTAACAGAAAAGAAAAGTTTTCCTTCGAATGAAAACCGCCCAACACTTCACGTATAGATTTGGAATTTTTACTACCAAATTCTACTTCTGTACTACTACAACCTAGACCAAGTTTAAAATAATATTATCGACGCCTAGTAATTACAAAAATTGTATAAAATTCAAATAATACAAAATTTACTAAATTAATATTTTAGATGGTAGAAATATCAGCTAAAGCGTGCAGAATGTGCAAGATATAATAAAAAATTGCTTTAATCATATGTGGAAAAATCGCAAGAATTTTGACAAGAACGACGATTTGCCTCTTTCGTTCAACACGACGAAGGTAATGCCAATTTAAATGCTATATATTTAAATTCGTGCCTGGAAAATATTCTGGAGCATGCAAATATTGAAAATCTAAAATGTATTGACGACTTTATAGAATATGACAATTTAATTATCTCAAAAATGTTACCGGCGCAAATATTGTAAACGAAGTTATAGGTATCAGAATAATTGAAACATATAAGTAGGTTCACCCCACCAGTTTTGTATAATACAAAGGTATTTTTAATAATATAAAATATTATTAAAAATCTGGTGTGAAGAACACAAATACAGGTTCACTATTAATATTTTTGTGGCCGTGTCCGAACATATCCCTCCCTAGAGACGTAGATACGTATTTCGCCTTTCTACAGGCTCATCGGTACGCCCCTGCTGGAGAAAGGATATCTTCAGACACATTCACAAAACTTCACATACTTCTACGCTCGGTCTGGATAATTTCTGTGATGTGGCGATATGGTTCTTTTTTGTGAATGTGTCTGAACATATCCTTTCTCCAGCAGGGGCGTACCGATGAGCCTGTAGAAAGGCGAAATACGTATCTACGTCTCTGGGGAGGGATATGTTCGGACACGTTCACAAAAATATTAATAGTGAGCCTGTATTTGTGTTCTTCACACCAGATTTTTAATAATATTTTATATTATTAAAAATACCTTTGAAGTTATAGGTGTTGAAAAGGACAGCAGTGAACAAGAGGAAAAAAATTATGAAGAGATAGAAAATCTAGCTTTTACACATGAAGATATAATTAAGACAAATTATAGCAGATATTATTTAATAAGTACAAATATGCGAATTTAAGAACACTATTATTTACAAACTCATAAAACCGCTTCCTTTGACGAAACGTATGAGGATATAGTAAAAAAGCTCACTGGATTATTAAAATTGAATTACAGTAATAATTTTATGTAAAGCAAAAAATCTATTTTCAGGTTATAGTGAAGGTATGTATGTAAGAATCGCAAGGTCAGTGACAAGGTTTAAATTACACTAAAATTAAGGCGAGCAGTCAATTTTAAATTTATTAGGATTAATGTGCAATGATGTATTAACAATTCGAACAACATATTTCCGCGATAGCCTTGCGTTCGTTATATTAAAATTAGCTGCATAAGATAGATAGATGTATGTACGTTTATTAATGTAAAGTTATTTTACAGAACCTTGAAGGATTTAGCGAAAGAAAAGCATTAATTATTTCTCTATGTATAAATGTTCCGTAAGGGAATTTACTTAATTAATTAGCATTGATTTGGATAGTGCAAATAAAAATCAAGTGGTTATTTTAGAGTATACTAAAAACAAGGAATAGATTAAATATTGGAAAAGAGATAAAATATAAAAATATCGCGCACTGCTAAATGCAAAAATATCGCGTAGTTGTGAAACAGATAACGCATGTAGAGAAAGATATTGTTGAAAACGTACAAAAAAATGTTACTGTGGCCACATGACATGCATGACCGAAACCAGAATACCAAACAAACCATTCCTTTTCTCATTTTCCACCTTGTTCTATCGCACCAATCGCCATTTTTTAGTTCAGGTTAGCATTAAACTTAAACAAATTTTTAGAATTTTCACTACACACGACGCGAGTAATTATCACACTGTAGATAAAAATATTGTTGTCTAAATTTCTACTGCAATAATTATTTTTCTAGTCTCAACATACAGGTTTTAAATGTTTTAACGAGGGTACATGTAAATTGGGTCCCGAGCAAATAGACGTTCAAAAATATCATGTAAATTCGGTCCCGTAATTTTTCTTTGGCTGATAGTGCATGTGTAAATTCGGTCCCGGCTACCCTTGGGTAAACCTAAACTGTGAAAGAATATACATTTAATAATTACAAAAATACTAAAATTAAATCTAAAAATTACCTTAATTTTTAATTTAATGAAATGCAAACATTTTATTTCCTGTTTTCTGTATGCTTCAACCATTTACGAGATAAACTTTTGACGGTTTTTAACTTTACTGTTATGTATTTTAGAAATCAAATGTACACTTTGTAATTTAACATAGGTTTCCATTTGAAATTATTTAAGTTTTTGTAAAAAAGTAAAGATGTTGAGGTGAGCTTTATAAAAGGTATCATTGGAATGTTGGGACCGAATTTACCTATCGATAAAGAGGCTTTACATTTACATATTTTATTTATGACCTGCTGGGACCCAATTTACCTACACCGTTCAACGAGAAGTTACTATTTCAAAAGAGGCTCAATGAAAAGGTAATAAGTTTTTCGGACCGATTAGGAAACACTGACTTTTACTTGTGAAAAATCTGACATCTTGTAGGGAAAAATTATAAGTAGTAATATAACAAGTGCAATAAAAATTATCGATAATTTTTTACCGAAAATTTGATCGAATGCAAGTTAAGTTGAAAAGGAGCACGAGTGCACGTAGTGAACCTTTTCGGTTCAACTTGCATGAGTTCAGACTGATTAAAAATTATCGATTCATTTTTATTGCACGAATTATATTTAACCGAAAATTTCATAAATCAATTAAATCGTGTAGTTTTTGTCGCAATGACAATTAACAATAACTGATTTGAAGTTACTAAGGAGAATTGTAGATTTATCAATAATTTTGTGCTGTCACACTTCACGCAATGCTGCGATTTGGAAACGCTTTAGGTGCCGAAATTAACCAGGAAATAGAGAAGTTAACTCCGGCAAATACGAAACTTCCATATGGAAACAATTACAAGAATTTTGTGCTCAGAGAAATTATGTACTGGAGAAAACGACTTCTGTACAAGAAATTGACTCTATTTTGAAAGAGACTGGGCCAGCAATATGCGCAAAAAAAGTGAATCATTTTACAAAGAAACTGTTGTAAAGGTTATGGCGAAACTCGTCCAAGAAAAATATAATTAAGATTTTGGGGTCACAATAGATCCATTTAATGACATAAGATTTAAATCTGCAAAAGATGCAAAGGACGCTAACGAAAATCACTGCAAATTACACCGGATAAATGAAAAACAAGTTCAACCGCGTTTGCTTATGAAGAATTCCTGAAAATTTTAGAATTATTTTAGACGATCTCCCAAAAAATCTCATGACTATTATATCTTATGAATTAGCATTTTGAGAGTGTGAAGTAGTTACTTGTTTACTGGATTTCTTTCAAGAAGAAAGGTCTCACAACAGTACAAAAACAAACAGAATTGAATATAATCCGTTGTTGCAAATGGTTAATCACAACCAAGGCAAATGAAACTATTTGCTCTATACGGTAAGTTAAAATGTTTTTTCTTTTGTTGTGTATTAATTATTTTGTTGAATATTATACAAAAAGCTGTTATAAAAAAGAGGTGCCAATGTCAGAACAAATCGTTTATTTCTTACACCAAATCCAAAATGGAAAAATAAAGGCAATTAGTACAAAAATGTACCAGTTGGGAGAAATGAAATGGCCAAATGCACTATAATGTCAGCAAAAAAAGCAGATTTGGATAGCAAATCTAAATTTACAAATCATTCACACCAAGCAACTATTGTAAGTCACCCGGCAAAAGTAGGCGTAAACGAAATGCAAGTAATAAAAATAACAGGACATGGTAACGTGAATTCAATTAAACCTTACCTGCAACACGATAGAGAATTCCACGAGGAAGTTATTCAGAAACTGAGAAGTAATGAAGGCAAACTATGTAGTATTTCTTCAAGTTCTACAACTAATGTTTAATTCATCAGAGCAAAAACGTTGACTGGTTCAATTATTAATTATAATAATTGCGTTTTAATTGTCAGAATTTTAATTATTAGATATTTTATTGTACTTTTATAAACTATGTATTAAGAATTATTTTTTTAAATTCCTGATAATTTGCACTTGTGCAAATTATTTATATTTATTGGTTGTACCAACAATGAAAAAAATGTCATCGTATTAATGGGTTATCAAATTTGACAGATGAATGAAATTTTCTGTAGTAATACCATAAGAGCTTTGAATTTATCGATAATTTCACGAATGCTTGTTGCATAGCGACGAAGACGAGTGTCAGTTTGACAAGCATTTAAATCACGACAGGGCGTAGGGCTGAGTGGTTTAATTGTTAAATTGACACGAGTCGAAGTCGTTATGCAGGAAGTATGAGTGAAATTATCAATTTTAATTCAAAGCTCGTATGGTGTTTGATTAGATTATTTTACGTAATACAAAATGAAATTTATCTAAATTATTTATTTATTAATTCATGTATAAATTAGTACACTGAAAGGTACAATTGTTATATACATTCTGTTTTTTATTTGATGTGCTTGAATCAATATTTGCACTGTTGTAACTATTTCCTCGCATTTGATTAATAATAGTTTCATGGTGTTCTTTATCTAGTTGTAGATACGGCTTAATAGAATGCGAACTACTATGGCCAGAAATTTTAATTAATTGTTGCTCATTTACACCAGCTTTTGCTAAATTTGAGACAGGTGTCGCGCGACTGGAATGGTTACTTATTTTTTGTTTTCTGTGTTGAAACCAGCGAGTTCAGCACTTTTCTTAAACCATTTCAAAACTTCATTTCTTCCAATACGCATATTTTTATACCAGCTACCTTTTTTCTTATTCCACGCTGGATTGACAGTTAAAAAGAGTCTATCACTTTTTATACGAGCGTTTTCTGTCCTCTTTGAAATGAGTTTTTTAAAAAGTCTGACTGGGCAATTACTTGGTTTTACTTTGTTGGGAATCAACCATTTACTGTCGGCACATTTTTGTGCTCCACCTTGGGTAGTTTTCGTGAATATGGGATTGTACTCTATTCTTCCAGTCGGTGTATTGTATACGTTCATTTCTTCTCGGAAGTAGTGAATCAAACATGCCGCCTTCTCCTCCTCCTCCTCCTCCTCCTCCTCGCCATGCCAATTCAATCGACACTATCAGGTAAAATTTCTTTTGTAGTCCATCTGGATTTTCTTCATCCCAAACATTTATCATTTTTTCATATTCGTTTCTCTGTAAAGCTGCAGAACTCATTTTCCGTTTACCAGGTATCGCTTGAAGAATTCTCCTTTTGGAGTTCCTTGCATCGCGGGCTGCTTTAAATACGATGCTCTGAAAAGGATCAATTTTACTGTTATATTCGTTATTAAACTTCTCTTGTATCAATTTAGCCGTGACATTCCACATCGTTTTAACAACACCTTCTTTATATTCTTCCCCATTCACCTTCCTCATATTGAAGGCCCAGTCTTTCAGAATATCTGCAAGTTCCTCTTCTGTAACATTTTGTTCGATGCTGTAGTTTTTCGCATCACAAAACTCACAAAATTGTCGCTAAATTGACGCTTTACTCTTTTTCGTATTAGCCGGTTCAGCTTGTTTTACTATTTGATCAATGTTTACAACTGATTCTTCCCCAAATCTCAGCATTGTTTTGTGACAATGAAACCAGTTTTTTGACAGAACTTTAGAAATGTCTATACTTATTAACCGCATTTCCATAACAACGGCTAATTATTCTACTATGAAAATTATCGATAAATTACCGCTGTAATTTCGAGTTGCTTCAGTAATACGCGAATCTGATTGGTTTATATTTGTATGTGTAAAATAATAAATAGTAATATCACAAGAGAGTGAGAATATATTGGAAATAATTCGACAGATTTTCGAAAACTTGTTGCTAGGGAATAGACACGAGAGCCCGTAGGGCTCTAGTGGCTATTCCCGAATGGCAACAAGTTTGAGAAAGACTGGAGAATTATTTTCTAATTAATTCTCACTCTCGAGTGGTATTCGAAAGATTATTTTTTAATGTTTAAATAAAAAATACAGCATAAAAATACAACTTTTTAATATCATTTCTGTACATTTACAAAATTAATTAGTGTTAAAAGTTTGTATGTGAAATACACAATTATTGTAAATGTTTTGTCCGTGAGTGGTGGATTTTGCAACATTCTTCTGTTCTGTTGTGTTAAAAGCTATAACTTCTCCCTTGTCTCTTAGGTTATTAATCAAACTTGAATGATGTTCATTATTCAACTGCAGGTACGGTTTCAATGAACTAGATGAGCTGTGGCCCGTAATTTTTATTATTTCCTGCTCGTTAACACCTGCTTTCGCTAGATGAGACACTGCACTTGACCTTGAAGAATGGTTCGTAATTTTTATTTTTTTAGTGTCCAGCCCAATCATGTCCGCCGATTCTTTCATCCACTTCGACATTATGTTCACCCCCAACGGCATATTTTTGTACCATCCTGAAGAAGACGGTTTATCCCAAGCAATGTTTACTGTTAAAAAAAGTCTGTCAGTTTTTATATGTTCGTTCCTCTTGCTTAGCAATTTCTTGAGCAATCGGACAGGACATGCATCAGGCTTTTCAGTATTTGGTATTAACCATTTACTATCAGTCAACTTTTGTGCCCTACCTTACGCTGTTTTAGAGAAAACCGGATTATACTCTACTCTTCCAGTGGTCAAACCAGCATTGTCTGTGTCTTCTTGAAAATAATGCACTAAACATTGACAACCTTCTCGCTCATATGAAGCAATGTGATAAAAGCATTTTTGCAAACCGAAGGGTGTCTCCTCGTCGTAACGTTTTATTATTTCCATGATTTGTTCTTTAGTTAGAATTGCAGAACTTTGCTTCCTTTTTTCTGGCACCTGTTGTAATATCTTACGTTTTGTATTTCTGGCTTCTCTCGCAGATTTAAATTCGATATCTTAAAAGGGATCTAATTTTATACTAAATTCGTTGTAGTACAACTCTTGCATTAATTTGGCGGTTTTATTCCACATTGTTTTAATAACGGCTTCTTTGTAGTCTTCTCCATTGCACCTTTTCATATTAAATCCCCAGTCTTTCAAAATGTTTGCCAGTTTTGTGACTGCTGTATTTCCTTCTAATTTGTAACCCCGTTCGTCGCAAAATGATTGGAATTGTTTCCATATTGAATTATTACTAACCATAGTATTTTTGCACGAATTTTCTTTAATCTGTGCGTTTATATCTTCCACTGATGATGAACAAAATCGCTTATGGTTCATTGCTTCCAATTTGCAATAATACTGATGACAGGTGTCAAAACTAGAAAATACGTTGTCAACGAACAGAAACAAAATACTAGAAAATATTCTCGGGAGAATAATGTACCAAGATTATTCTCACTATAATAATATTGTGATTGCACAGAATTAAACACGTGTCCGCAAATACTGCTAAACGATTGGTTAATAAAATTATTAAAAAATAATCCTTGAAATTCTAGATTTTACGAGTGTTGCAATTACAATAAATAATAAAAATAAAAATTTTAGAATTCGTCTTTTAGAAACCAAACTGGATAGGTAGGTATGTATGAAATGTTGTCCGTTCCGTTAAAGTTACCGCCATTGTAATCTAAAAAGGGGTTTAGTAATGAAATGAAAAAAATATTGGTTAATGACCTCGTGAAAATATATTTTACATATACATTTGACTGTACCTTCTTATTTTCTAGCAACTCTTCATAGAATTGAATATTGTACGATTTCGTCATGTTTAAGGTTAAGCATGAGTTTCGGACAGTTTTATATCACGATTTACGTTTGGGTCGATTAAATGTTGAAAATTTAGGCAATTCAAATATTTACAAATAAGTGCATAAAAATGTGTGTTTATTTTGTATTTACTATTTTTAAATAAATACTTTGCATATACTTTAATTTTCATACATTATTTAAAGCGGAAACTTAAGTAATTTAGAAAACTGTATTGCGTACATTTGCGCATAAAACAAAAACATGTTGCTTTATATTTTTAAATAATTATATTGCTAAAGGATATTACAATGCCTTAGAATAATGTGACTGATGTTATAAATGGCAGTTAGAAGAGAACACGTTAAGTGAAGGAGAAAATATCTTACAGGAAATAACTATGAAGTCAAAAATTTAAATGTAAATATTAGTAGTAGTATTAGCTGTCTTATATTTAAGTGTGCATACACAAATAAATAATCCTTATGGAGATCGTATCTTAAAATACGATTACGTTTTTTGTATGCCTATTAGAACGTCTTCTCGTATGTCCGTTGAGGTCACCGGGGAAATGATTATAAAAGCAATTGCAAAATATAATTATGAAATTAAGATATAATTGAAGTTTCTTAACGTATAAATACAATTATTTATAAAAATTCAACCCGGAACTTAAATGATTTAAAGAAGAACACTATTAATGTTTTAAAGAAAAATGGATATTGCAATTTTAAAATTGTTTGAAAATTAAACAGGCTGTTGAGAGTGCTGCGGCATGAATTATTATTATTGAACTAGAATGTATCTTTTAATATTTTAATTTTATTCATGACAACTACAGATATATAAATATAACATTAATATACTGTCATTTATATTTTAAATATCTTTGACAAAGGCATTATGTGCCGAAACATGTAAGATTATTTTAAATATATACATATTAAAGTAACACAGACCTTAAATCGCCGACTAAAAGAGCAACTGCATTAAATGCCATGAATGTTTAAGAAAATGATCTTCCATCAGTACAAGATTGCTAAAATTAAAATCTAACTGAACAAGATAAATAAAATTGGCGCAAATTTTTACGACTTACAAATACGAGGGGAGATTTTTGTATATCTACCTAACTATGAAAAAATTAAGTGACAATACCACTTGTTGTCAAACCGCTGTCATATTAAGATTTATACTGACCAAGTTTAATCCAAATCTAGAGAGTTTTGCTAGTTTTACAACCAAAAATATGTTAAATTTAGTTAGAAAATAAAAGCGTGACTAAATTCTTGACGAAAGAAGGAAATGATGCATTCCCAGATTGTTTACTTCCGAAAAAAAATTGTGTCTGCGACAAACATCTTTCGAAAATTATAGCAGATGATGAGATATGGCTGTATCACAGGAACTCACCGAAAAAACAATAATCTCTGCTGTGGATCCACAAGGGATTCCCGCAACCAAGAAAGGCAAGGACGCAAAATTTATTTCGAAAACTGATTGCAACGGCGTTTTGCGATACAGAAGGAATCTTGTTTATTGAATACATGAAGAAAAACTCAATTACAGGAGAAGTATACGAAGGATAAGCTGAATTTATTGAGAATAAGAAAATATAGTAGACTGTGAAAGACAATTATACAGTGTTTATATAGAACAACTCTTTATCTGTCGTTTGACGATTTGTTGTTGAAGTTACTTTCGTTATAACTGAGCTACTTATTTTTGAAAAGTAAAAGAAAATGAAATTAACTAGAGAGCACTTTCTAATCATAATTTATTATGATTTTAAAATAGGTTTAAGCGATTATGAGTGCAAAGAGAATTTAAATTTTCAGTTTTTAGTGCGCAACCACCTTCCCTGGCTACAATTTCCAGATTGTATAAGGAATTTGAACGTAAAAGGAATTCTGTTCAGCAACAAAAAGGAGCAGGGTGTCCTCCTACGGCTGTTACCGAATAAACATTGTTGCTTTTATTGAGCTATTGAGTTATTGAAAAGGACAATAAAGCCACTTATGCAGTAATAGAGTATCAACTCAAGATTGGATCCTCAGATGCTAAAACAGTTATACACGGTCACTTGCATTTAAAAAAGTGGACTTCCAAAAAGCAGAGCTTATAAGAATTTGCCATGAAACTTTAAATTTCTTAAATAATGGCGGGCACTAATTTTTTTCCAAAATTGTGACAGGCGACGAAATTTATATTCCCTTTTTAGACTTTCCTACTCGCCAAGAGAGTCGTGTATTGATTCAGGAAGATTAGAAAACGCCTACAATGACTAAGAAGCAGCGAATATGAAAAAGGTTATGTATGCGGTATTATTCAGAAGTAATACCGTGTTAGAAAATGCAATTAAGCTAGATGGACAAAAGACAGTTACAGCTAAGTGATACACTGTTTGTCTTAAGTGTTCAGTGTTTGTCTTAATTGTTCAGTAGAGTTCTAGACAAGGAAATTATGCTCCACCATGATAATGCATCGTCCGATACGGCAGTTTTAACTCTCCAGTTTTGTCTGGAAAAAATATGAAAGTAATAGAACATCCGCCGTACTCACCTGATTTAGCAACGTGTGACTTTTGACTATTTTTTGGGCTTAAATTCAATTTGCGGGATAGAAGGTTTTTGTCTTAAGAAAGATTGATACCGCAGTTCACGCTTATATTGGAGATATTCCGAAAGAAGATTGGTTTGAAGCTTTTAAACAATGGAAAGAAAGAATGGTCAAGTGTATCATTGCTGAAGGGAATTACTTTTATTCCTAATAATTTCAGCTTGTCTTATAAGGAAACAATTCGAAATTTGAAATGTGTCATACAGCAAAAAAGAACCCAAAACTTTACTCAAAAGACTATGCTGCAGCATAAAAGTACTCTGCAACTTTTATGCTGCACAAGGCTCGCGAAGTCCGAGAAATAATCAAGGACTGTGACTTTATAAAAATGGAACATCTGCCTTATAGCCTGACCTTGGCATAGAGTGGTTATTATCTCGATTCTGAATTAAAAAAGCCTCTACATAGACGGTGCTTTTCTTCAGATGATTACCTGAAAGATGCAGTGAAGAAGTTTTTTGAAAACCTACGAAAATATTTTTTTAATGGTACCGACTTATTTTAAAAACGCTGGAATAAGCATCTAAGTGAATCATATGTTCAAAAATAAAATACAGTTTTTCCTACAACGCCTTTCATTCATAGCTAGTTATTCGTCAGCTACATAACTCATTTTATGTCTATAGAGATTTGACTATGAAAAGCTGTCGCTACTGGTTGACCGAGAATCCGTGCGAAATTTTTAAAAAACCATTACATTCG
This sequence comes from Melolontha melolontha, assembly GCA_935421215.2. Taxonomy (NCBI): domain Eukaryota; kingdom Metazoa; phylum Arthropoda; class Insecta; order Coleoptera; family Scarabaeidae; genus Melolontha; species Melolontha melolontha. The sequence continues at coordinate 94,479,753 of OW285237.1, read as the reverse complement.
TCCCAGCCAACATCGTTGTCAGTATAATTGGACCATTTTTTTTTAAAGAAAATTGACAAACTGTAACAGTAATATCGAAGAAATGTTTACAAATCCCTCAAGCGTATCTAGCCACAAATTCAAGAAGTGTTTAGTTTCTTGAAATGGCAATTTGAATAAAAGTGCTAATGTCCAACAGCCTTGAGGGCCATCCAAATATTACGGTTCCAGATTATTTCTTGTGAGGTTTTTTATAGTGTAATGTTTGTGCTTCGAAACCGAGATATCTTAATGAAATTAAATAAAACATTAGAACAGAGATTGAAGCTATAGCTCAGGAGTTAATCGATAAATTCATATCAAATTTCAAATGATGATGTTGATAGTCATTGGAATCAGACAATATTTCACAAGTAAAACTCCTTTTTATACACTTCAATAAACAATTTTTGGTATTGTTTGTAATATTTATCATTAAATATTGTAAAATAAATTTTACAATATTTAATTTAATAATAATAAATTTTACAATTAAATTGTACAATTATTTTCAGCCAACCCTGTATAAATAATAAAAGTGCTTCTTTCCTTATTATTTCCTTTCATTTAAAGCTAGAATAAATATTTGATTTATTATACAATAAATGAGAAATAATCTATAAAAATATATACACATTCTTATTAATGAAGCGTTTAAATATTATAATATCAATGCCAATACTATTCATTTTTTAAACATGATTGAATTTATCTAGAATAGTCAATTAATATTTTATCCCCCCCCAACTTTTGTTTAAATTATGACTGACTTTTAGGGCTTTCTTTTGTGAATTCGACATTTGAAGTTATTTTTTTTTATAATTTAAAGATTTGTTGTTTTAGGAACCAATCAATTTAAATTTTCGCATTTCGAATTAGCAATATGCTCTTTCAAATTATTGCCACTTTTATTAAAATATAACTAATTATTTTGACTTTACATATAAATATAAATATAAATAAAATACACATGATTCAATTACACATTTTCATAACAAACAAACTTAATTGAATGACATCAGATCAATCTATCAATCAACTGTCAAACTAATAATGAAATAAATTATTACATTTAAGGTCGGGAGAAAAGTTTTGTATGTAATTCGGGAATAAACGTCTATAATCCCTCAACAGGAAATGCCCTCGCTCCCTTCGGTCGCTCAGGCATTACTTACTGTCTCGGGATTAAAACTGTCGTTTATTCCCTTAATACATAAATATCTATTATTTATAACAACTGCCAGAATTTGAAGTTTGTGAAAGCTTCGCATGTGCACCAATTTTTGATTACTTAATTGCTTAAAATACAGCCTACTGTGACGAGGAAAGTTTTTGAAGGCACGTTACTTATCACAGCTCGGCCATGAAGGAATTAGTTCAGAAGAGCAATATTATAACTTATAATAACTGTTAGAATAAGTGTTAGGAAGATCTTTATTGTAAAATAGTAACATCCCACGTGGAATATGGAAGGCATTGGTCACTTCCACCATAACAGAAAGTTCATCGGAAGTTTAAAAAAGTTCAATCAGTGCAGGTGCAGTGTATGATACGTCACATTTAATAATCAGAAAATCTAATATTTTTTTATATTTAAATAATAAACACAAAAAAACACGTTGTTTCTCCATTATTATAATATAATAATTATATATTTAATATAATAATATTTCAAACAATACATTTATTTCTGTTATTATTATCGCTATTACTAGTTTGTTAAAGAACAGGTATGTATTAAGTTGTGAAGTAATTCATCACAGTTTCGGAAAGTCAATGTCATTGGCCCACATATATATCATATTACATGACAATAACCAAAATACTTGAAACATGGATTATAAATTATGTGAAATGCAAAGAATTTTCGTTAATTAGGCGTTAATTTATCACTTGTGTAGTGATATGTTATTCAATAAGTTATAACTATAAATTCCTCGAATATAATATTGACATTTCTGACGTCACAAATGCTAATTAGTGGCATTTCATACACTTACACATAGTTCATAACACTTTTGTTGATGCGAATAGTTATATTCATTTTCTGCTGTTATGAAATATTAATTACTTTCATTTAGCTATATGTCATTAAATCTATAATGAGCATAACTTTTATAAACAATATTAATATAATAAATAAAACGATACATAAATATTATACCAGAATATCGAAAGAAATATATTGGCCAAACCTAACAAACAAGTCATTTGTGTATCAATGTATGTATACAGAAACGAGTATATGTGTCTATCATATTTTATATATACAACAAAACAGGTTTTTCTAATATAAGGCTAATATAGTTTCACCGCTCTATTAAAGACACCTTATATAAACTATAAATAAAAGTAATTATTTATAAAGACAGAAGGTTATTTTACAGTTACTACCTTGTCATTGCGCTTATTTTTATTACTCGGAAGAAGTTAATCATACTTGTTTTCTTTTTTCTATGTACAAATGCGTTTATTGTAAAAACAAAAAAAAACTATAACATTTTGAATCTAAATAAATGATGTGTTAAATCCTATAATTAATTCAGTAATAATTTATATAAAAACGTTTGAATTAATTAACCAATATATGATATAAATAAACGAAAAATCTGGTAGTCTATGAATTAACCGAAGAGTAAGTTAATGACGTAAATATAAAATAATATGTCACTTACGCTATCCTGAGTTTCATGGTGAACAATTTGTTATATGTTAATCAAAACGAATATGTCGAAGAGTTACAATTCACTAGAATCCGCCAGAAGCCCGAACCCATATTTATAAATTCTTGTTTGACTTTTCCCTTCACTTTACAATCGACCAGACGGTTCGAAAGTATTGTCTAAAATCAGCGACAATTGCGAACACTTTCACTGCATTATCTGGACAGCTATCGCACCAAGAAACACTATGCAGTTCCATAATCAGTTTTCAATATTTTTTCATGATTATGCTTTCAATTTTAGATGGTTCCCCGATTGTTCTGTTTACATTTAGAATTTTCACTAATTGTTTATAGTTTTAGACCTATTTTTCCGTAACGCAATTTTCAATATGAATACAAATTAAAATGTTCTGTTCTTAATTTGTATATTTCTTAGAACTCACTAATGATTTTATACAGCATCAATTTGCATTCAGACAAGCGATGTTTCCTATTTAGTATGCCAAGTATTACTACGTTCCTAGATTTCATAATTATATTGAAAAGAATTTTACAATTCTGAAAGTAATTTCAAATGTGTAAATAATAAATAAAATGTATAAATATATACTATATTATTATGAGGTATTGAAATTATTCAAATTAGTTTCAACTTGAACATGCTATAAAAACATCAGTTACAGTGTACAGTGCGCAACAAAATAATAGTACACAAATGAACAATTTGAAAACCAGTATAATAATTGACACAAATTTTCGACACTTAATGTTGATGAAATATCGAATACTTGACTGAGTGTATTCAAGGACATATTAGTTATCGTTTTTGAACTATTATGAAGCAAACCTGTCAAGACCTAATATGAAAAAAAAAAAATTGTTACTGCAATTGAAGGTATGAGAATGAAAAATTGGTAAAAACCATTTTTTCCGATTTTAGGTTTTGACCAGTTATCAACATACCAAAGAGAGCCGCATAGTTTACAATGAAAACTATATAAATCCACTTATTCTATTGATTAACAGAGGGATATATGTTAAATCCAAACCGTACACAAGTAACAAGTGGCTAAAGCCGGATATATACAGTTGTCATTCAAGGTTTCGCTGTTAGAAGTGTCAGAGCGCATGTCCTAAGCCTAAAAAAGACATAACTTATAGTCTTGTGTTGTTAGGTATATTAGTGTTGTGTCTAGTATAGTAAGCGCAAGACAATGAATACCCAAACCGACATTGGACTAGATGATACGAACGTTTATCCGACTTATGAAGAGGATGAAGTCGATGATGAGCTAGTTTTTAAGAGTAAAAAGAGGAAAATAAATTCTGATCTGTGGCTTCAAAATGTTAGAAAAGCTAATCGGAATTCAGGGAACTCTTATATCTCTAAGTCTGGAAAATTAACACGAGCTCGTCAATACAGTCAATGTGAGTGCAAAAATAAGTGTACAGGAAAATTCACTGATCGGGCCAAGCAAGAACTATTAAATGATTTTAATTCTCTAGCAAACAAGAATATTAGGCGTATTTACATGTTCACATTGTGGCAAGATAAGCATATCACATACATTATCACTTTGAAAATAACTCATATTATACTTTCCATATATTACTTTTCCAGGCGTCGAGTCGATCTTATGAAAATACGTAGATGAAGATGTGCTTTAATTCAGCAGTCAACACGAAACAACGCGTTTCATTACAAGGTAGGTAGCTTCTCGTAGTAGTAGTTTTTTGCTTGCATATGTACAGCAACTCTTTTTTAGATTCAAATTCATGGCAAAGAATATTTCATTTGTAAATCTGCATTTTGGTGTTTACATGGTATAAAAAAGGGTTGAGTCAACAAAATTGCTCACGTAAAGGTTAGGTAATACATTCTTCCTACTAATAAAAGAAGAAAATCAGAAAGGTCAAGAGTCTTGAAAAAATTTATGGAACTTGTAGAACAAATGAAGACTCACATTAGCAGCTTTCTGATTCAAGTTACCCATTATTGTAGAAAGCAATCTTGCCGCAAGTATCTTTCTACAGATTTGAGTGTAAAGAACATACACTTGTTGTGTTTAGAAAAGTATGAACCCGAGATTTATTCTAGAATGTTGCGTGGGGATTGTTTGAATATTTTTAATACTCAGTTCAATCTCTCTTTCGGAAAACCTCTTTCCCTTTCCGGAAAGAGGCCATTCATTTTTACCATACGACCGAAATTTTGTGCAGGTAGAATAACAAAAGAGGAAAGTTATAGGTAACTTTCCTCTTTTGTTATTCTACCTGCGCAAAATTTCGGTAGAGTAGGTCAAAGATTTCCGCAGCGTTGTTAAACAGTTTCCAAAAAATCTCTAAGGATCAAGGATGGAAATTTTTTGATTACGAAATATAAAAGATTTAAATATAGTGGTAATGAAATAACTGTGAATAAAACTCATAATTTAGACACCCAAACAGAAACTTTTGTTGCTCTAAGAGGAATCATACCTCATCCTTTTGATTGGTCACCAGATCGATTATATAATTAGCAGATTCCTATTAACCCGTTGAAATTGAAAAATATGCGGGAACTTTCCAGCTTTATACTCATTGCATATCATTACTGATATGACTCCCTTCAAACAGACAATATTGAAGGTGTCGAAGAAACTAAAGGTTTAAACTAGGATTAAAATTAATTATGTGTTTTAAGTATATAGTTTATTAATTTCATATAATACAAACGCTTTGCTTTTTCCTTTGCAGTGTTTTAATTGAAAAAAAAAGAACATTTCTAAATGTGCAAACTGATTTCATATAACCAAAAAAAGTAAATGTGAATTAAAACAGGATATATCCAAAATTTGACAATTTCTCTTAAGTTTTAAGATAATTTCCTTGACAAAATTATTGTGGTTTCTTAAAGTGGTACCTTGTACAATGCAGTTGTGGGAAAATAATATAAGTTGTGGTAAGAAAGATACTACACGTCTTTATTATATTAGCCCCCATAAAAAATGGGCTGTTGATGGGCCTAATGCATCGAGTTGTAGTATCATTCTTTATACTAGTCACCAATCCACCAAACTACCCACTGTATTGTCTGTTTCACTATATGAATAGCAAATACTGTAACTTTGAGTAGACTCTCGCGTCGTCTACTGTTGATGGTATAATATTATTACACATATATCGTCCTTGATTTACCCCTTGGTGTAGAAATTGTTAAGTACAAAATAGTAACGAGCCATCGACAAAATTCATAATTGGAGTAGACTGTGAAATTGGGTTGGTACTTTAGCCACTTCCACATAATGACACATTACTTAATGCTTGACATTTCATTTGGTTTCATTGTAAAAAAAGGTTATGGCATTGAAATGATACTACAACAAAAAAGAAAACAAATAATTTATTTAATATCGAAATCTAATCAAAATTTACATATAGCTACAGAAGTTGTTGAAAATGTTGTCCATTTACATCTAAACACAAACCAACCAACTTAATAAGAGTTTTGAAAAATTTGACACAAACTTATAGTTTCAATGTCAAATAATAAATGTCATTATGTGGAAGTGGCTAAAGTACCAACCCAATTTCACAGTCTACTCCAATTACGAATTTTTTCGATGGCTCGTTACTATCTATAATAATATAAAATTAATAATTTTATTATTACACCATCGTATTAGGTACTTACAAAAAGAATATTAATTACCTCGATTTAATAATCTCGTTCGATAAAAATCAAATGCACATTGTTCTTCATACAACAATGGTTTAAACTTTTTAGATGATCAAATTTTATATTCGTATTTCTCAATTTGACTACTAATTGGGTTATGTATTACCACAATACGTTAGCTTCGAGTATCCCACAAAAAATACTTTTTGGTACTCTTACTCTAGTTGGATTTAATATTCGTTTTTGTTTGCCGAACTACTGTAATGTGGGCCGATTGGGCGGCCACATCGGATAGCAGGTTTGGGCGACTTATCGTATTAAATGATACACACAAAGTTCGGGTAACATTCTATAATTAATTTAACTCTTACAACTGGATAACAATGTATTTACATGGATTACTAGGTTCAACTCAGACAGGGTAGAACGTGGTTATTAAGTATACCACAGTTCGTACCACTGACTGGTTGTAACTCTCTATCGTAACTGTTACTCTGACTATCACTATCTCTTACTTAAACTACTGTCTATATATACTTAGAGAAGATCCTTGATGTGTTTCTAGAACATATCTACAACTCTGACACATAGTCTTGTGTATGCAATAAACACAGAGTGAGGTCGTGTTTATATAACACGTTACCGTTTGTATTAAAAAGGCGAGGTTGTAGCCTTGCCGAGAGTGTTATGCATATACATGACTATATCGGGTTATTACACCATCCCTCTTGGGGTTAAAGAAAACTAACACTAGTATGTTTGTTTTTCTTTCATTGAAATCTCTCTATCTATTTACTTTCCCTATTCCTATTTTAAAATATGGTGAACATTAATGAAATTACAAATATGACATGTATTATTCAAACCTTAAGAATAGTTGTTCATTGATTACATATATACAAGTTTCTTATTTCCTATTGACATATTTATACTTAGCTTAATAATGTTGTAACTAACATATCTGTTCTTATTCCTAGGCATGATAATGCTTGAGGCGGTTTTTGTGTACTTCGGTATATTTACCGTCTATGTAAACTGTTATATTTGGCGGCTTATTTGTTTCAGTTATTATAAAAGGACCGTTATACAGTGACTCAAGTTTATTCCCTGCTTCGTTCTTTAATAAAACCTGATCGCCGACACAGAAGTGTGTGGGCCTGCGATTCCTATTCAACTTTTCCTGTCTCTTAACTTTAGATAGGATTAAATTATGTTTCGCATCGTGCAGGGCTGTCTGAAGTCTGTATTTCATTTCCGCGGCGTAATTGTCAAAATTGAAAAGCGGCTCTATCGCGTTCGTTAACGATGAAGGTAGCGGATTGTGTTTACCGAAAACTAACTCATGAAGTGTATATTTGGTTTCAGTATGCACTGTGTTGTTAAATGCAAAGCACCAATAAGGTATCCAAGTAGACCAATTGTCTTTATGGTTATTCAATTGGATTCGTAGATACGCTCCGAGATTCTTATGTGTATTCTCTAATGCGCCTAACGTTTCGTGGTGGTGAGCCGTTGATCTCAATTGCTGTATTCCTAGCAGTGAGCAAGTTTCCTTGAAAACTGCAGCCATAAACTCTGTTCCTTGGTCGGAAGCTATCTGTTTGGGAATAGCGTATCTTAATATAAAATTCTCGACCAGGGCTCTGGCTACTGTGGCAGCTTCTTTGCTTTGGATAGGATATGCCTCCACGAATTTCGTTAGTTCGCATTGGAGTGTCAAGATGTACTTGTTTTCCTCGTGTTCTTGGTTTAGTGGACCTACTAAATCTACAAAAATCTTTTGGAAAGCGTATGACGATGTGGTCGTTACCTTGATTGGTTCTTTGTTGGGTATTGAGTGCTTGTGTTTTTGGCAATCACTACATCATTTCACGAATGATTCGACGTCGTGTTTTAGTTTTGGCCAATAATAAAACCTTTTGATCTGGTTAAATGTTCGGTTTACTCCTCCGTGTCCTCCTGTATGTAGCATATGATAATCGTTGATGATCAGTTGCTGTGTTTCGTAGTCTTCAATTCTTATTACTCCTCCGCTTACGTTTATTTTTAAATCGTTTGGCTCTCTCTTCTTCCATGGAATAAAATTTCTCAGGAAGTCGCTGTTCCTGGAATTGTCTTTGACTATACATATTTCCTGTATGTCGTGTCCTGCGCAGAACTCCTGGAGTGTAGTCAATAAGCGCATGTACTGCTGAGGACTCATTGTAACTACAGTCTCCTTCATAAAAATTGTGAGAGCGTCTTCGTCGTATAGGAATATTTCCTTGGAACGCATGCTTGTTCCGTTACGACGTTGGAGGGAATTGAAGCTTGCCTTGTCTATCACTCGAAGTTCAATGGATCCCGCTGGCCTTTTCAACAGTTCCACAACCCCGGGGTGATCCGCCCTGGAGCCGGTGGATTCTGTAATCGCTGGGTTCGTAATGGTGTGATCGGCAGCTACATGTCTTGACTGAGCTCTAGTCGTAACAAAAATGCTGTCATTAATCCCATTACTAACCTTCTTCAAGTCGTTGGAATCTATCTCTATCCGTGATAAGGCGTCTGCAACTACGTTTTCCGAACCCTTAACATAGTTGATGATGAAATCGTATTCTTCTAACACTAATCTGAATTTCGTAAGACGGCTAGACGGGTTAGTCATTCCAAACAAATATACTAATGGCCTATGATCTGTAAAGATCTTGAATTTTCGACCGTATAAGTAAAGCCTGAAATGCTTCACTGCCCAAACAACGGCTAATAACTCTTTTTCAATTGTGCAGTAGTTCCTTTCAGCTTTGTTTAAGGATCGACTGGCATAAGCGATTGGCCTGTCATTGCCGTTGGATAGCACTGCGCCAATTGAGTAGCCGAATGCATCTGTTTTTAAAGTAAACGTGTTGTCTGCATCGAAATTTGGATATTGCAAAACCGGTGGTGTCTGAAGGGCTAGCTTGAGCTTTTCAAATGCCTTTTGCTCCACATCGGACCATGTAAAAATTACGTTCTTTCTTGTAAGGTTGTTCAAAGGATTCACGATGTTGGCAAAATTTGGAATGAAACGCCTATAATAGTTGGCGAATGCGACAAAGCGTTTTACGTCTTTTGCGTTCTTAGGAACCATATATTCCATTAGGGCTTTTACGTTGGAAGGGTCTGGTGAGACTTCTTCGGCCGAAATGACGTGTCCCAAATATAAAATTTCTTTTCTTAAGAAATCGCATTTGCCTGGGTTAAGTTTAAGATTAACTTTTCTTAGCCGTTCCAGTACTCTAACTAAATTCAGATTGTGCTGGCGGAGATTGTTGCCGAAAACTATGAGATCGTCGAGATATATGAAACATTGTTCATAATTAAGTCCTGACATCGCTATTGTCATGGCTCTAGAAAAAGCGCTACTACTCGTCTTTAGTCCCATTGGAAGTCGACACATCTGATCCTGATCTTTGCCGGTAGTAAATGCTGTGTAGGGACGGCTTTTGGGTTCTAATTCTATCTGATGATAGCCTTGGGCCAAATCTAAATGAGAAAAATAGACTGCGCCTGAAAGCGAGTCTAAGATCTCGTTGATTGATGGCAGTGGGAATTTGTCATCGACTATCTGCTTATTTAACAGGCGGTAGTCGATCACTATCCTCCACTTCTGGTTTCCGTCCTTATCCTTTTTCTTGGGAACCAATAGTAATGGAGACGACCATGGTGACTTTGCCTTTTCTATAATGCCATCGGACAAAAGTTTCTCTACTTGTCTGTCGATCTCATGTTTTTGCGAATGTGGCAATCGATAGGGTTTAGAATATATCGGATTTATTTGCGGGTTAACCTGTATGTCTCCCCTGTATATGCTCGTGTGCGTAAGTTTGTCTGACTCAAGGAAAAACACGTCGCAATACTTAGCGATAATTTTTTGCATCGTAATGTTCTCTTCCTTGTTTAGGTGTGACGTATTTACTGTTTGTAAAACCTTGCTGACGCGTTCGACTGATTTAGGGCCACTATACTCGAAAGTGCAAACGTTGTATTTATCGAGGTCGGTTACCGTAGGGGCAAAATTTTTCAATGTCGCGTCGCTATCTCTTGTATTCAGTATACGCACGGGCACCAATCCGTTCTTCGGGGTAACAACAGATCCTGCTATAAATATACCTGGAGCAGCTTCCTTCTGGGAAACTACACAATCGCTACATGTATTTACTTTAAAATATTTGATTACTTCACAACGAGGCGGAATGTTAACAACCGTGTTTTCATTGGAATGCAATGGTAATGTAATTTGCTGACCTTCAATCGAAAACGCAAGACTATATTTCTCGTAGTCTATTACGGCGCTGTATTTAGCAAGTATGTCTGAACCGATGATACCTATAAGTTCGTTGTTAATTGTATTGTCTAGCACTGCAAATTTATGTTTGACCTTGGCTTCGCCTAACCTTAGTGTAATGAAAGCTGACCCACTTGTTTTTGTTTGACCGTTAATGCCGACTATGCTTAATTTCTCTGTTTTATCAACATCTATGTTTGTATAATTAGTATTTATAAATATAACACTTATAGAAGCACCTGTGTCAACCAGAAATAGATTCTCTTTATTATTGAAATGCACATTAATATACGTTAAACCGTCGAGGTTAAAACAGTGTTGACTAGAATCTGCTTTTAGTTGACTGTTTTCCGAAAAAACTGATTGTCCTTATTATCATCGGACTGGACCGCGTTCGATGATACAGTGAATACTTTGTCTCGGTTATCGCGCTTGTCGCGTCTTAAAAATTTCTTTCTATAACCGTGATTATAATTGCTATGAGTATTACCGTGTTGGAAATTTCTTCGTTTGTTCTCGTTATTAGTATGCCTATACTTCCGGTACCGGTTGTCTTTACCGTGTGAATTATTAAACGTAGCTTTTCTCGAGAAATGATAAACCGTATTGCTATTGTTTGGCGGGTTGAGTATTTGCTCGTTTGAAGCCTCTTGGATCGCGTCGCTTAACGTGCTTGGGTTGCGTGCTTTTATTAATAGCTTTATATTTGTGTCGCGAAGTCCGTTAGCGAACATATTAACAGCAATCTGCTCATTTACCGTACGGAACTTATCGATTAACGTCTCGTCGTCGCCTGCTTGCGTGATTGACAATTGGGCGAGCCGTTCTTCGACTGTCTCACCGTATTCGTTTATTGTTTTTGCGCCCTGTTTAACATTGTATAATTGTGAAGTTAACGCCGTGACCGATTTTTTTGTAATAAAATGGCGTTTTAAATCCGTAATTAAAGCGGTATTATTGGGGTATGATTTGAGTAATCTTAATTTCGCCTTTGGGGATAACCGTGTCTTGAGGACGTATTTCGTTAAACTTTCTTTTCCCACGTTATCTAACAATGCGTCATATAATTCGATCGAATCTATTAGTTGCAGGGTCACTTCCTCTTTACCGTTCATTACAGGTAATAAACTCGAGGCAGTCCGTAAATCGAAATTCTCAGCCATGTTGCCGATTGTTACATTCAAATTACTTAATCTATTACTTAAAATTTCGGTAGCCTCATTTAATGTCGCGGTAATGTCTTTGATACAATTTTTAGTTGCCTCTCGGGTACTTAAATTATACGCTACCTTATTAAAACTGTCCCTTATCTCACACAATCTAAGATTAAAATTGTCTATTAGCGCTTGTTTGCGCTTAATTACATTTATATCACTCTTATTGCTAACATTGTCTTTCCTTAAATTACTAAAAAATACCTTTACTTCGTCATGTATCTGTATGAATTGATCTGGGGCGGACATGAGGGTTGGCCTAGACCTTCTCCTGGCTTCGGTGGAACTCCATTTGGACCTGAGCGGAGAGGGCCTTCGTCATCTTCTTGTTCACGTGCCGGTATACACCGTAGCAGCAGCAGGACGTTAATATGACCATAACTCCCACAAACGCCACTACGCCTAGGATGTCGATGGTGTCCACGTTGTTTTTTATATGGCGTCATTGCCTGCGATGATCACCTCCTCCTTTGTCGCGTAATTGCCCATTTCTTACTCTGACCTGCTAAACTGTAGGTTTTCTTCGCTGGTTCGTTCCGGGTTCCTACAAGTTCCCTGCAGTCTTAAACGACTGGCAGAATGGTCCTAAGCCGTAGGTAGGCAGAATCGCCATGTAATGTGGGCCGTTTGGGCGGCCACATCGGATAGCAGGTTTGGGCGACTTATCGTATTAAATGATACACACAAAGTTCGGGTAACATTCTATAATTAATTTAACTCTTACAACTGGATAACAATGTATTTACATGGATTACTAGGTTCAACTCAGACAGGGTAGAACGTGGTTATTAAGTATACCACAGTTCGTACCACTGACTGGTTGTAACTCCCTATCGTAACTGTTACTCTGACTATCACTATCTCTTACTTAAACTACTGTCTATATATACTTAGAGAAGATCCTTGATGTGTTTCTAGAACATATCTGCAACCCTGACACATAGTCTTGTGTATGCAATAAACACAGAGTGAGGTCGTGTTTATATAACACGTTACCGTTTGTATTAAAAAGGCGAGGTTGTAGCCTTGCCGAGAGTGTTATGCATATACATGACTATATCGGGTTATTACACTACGTTTGTAGAGTATATTTCTGCAATACATCTACTAGAAATATTTTGTTTTCTGTATAACTACATGTTTCCAAGGGTAACGTTTAAACATATTTAAAATAGAAATAAAACTAATACGTAAAATACTTTCAGAAAGGATTCCTAAAATATTTAGCATAGAGCATCTAGTTATAGCTCAGACTATGCAACCTTATTGTAATAATTCTCAATACCTATCTGAACTTTGTAACACATACAGAGCAATATTTTTAATTAAATTTACTTACAAGCGAAATCTATTTACCATCCTTGGATAGGTTAACATTAATATACTAGTACGAAATACTTGATCCCTTAATTTACTAATTGTAAACAATGCTAAAGCTATAACTGATAACTTTGTGGAATCGATTCCACATGTTCCATGACTAATAATTTTAATAGATTAAATACAGAATTTTGATTGGCTTAACATTTACGTATATGTGTATTTGAGTTATATTCATTATACTATGTAACAGATAGTATATCGATCTTCAATTAATATCAAGTGTAAAATACAGTGCCACAAAAATGTTAAAAAACATATCTGCATGTGTCTACATGGATATACACACGTTTTATTTATTTCTACGTACAGACACGTGCATCGAACGCATCCTAGTTCTCGTCAGTGTATGTGGAGAACCACGCCAAAGCCTTACGTTGCAGCTAAATATAACACAATCTTCTACATCACATATCATGAGAAAGGGTTTCAAGATATCTGGGAGCCAAGAAGTCTTGAGTAGGTATTATTACAAATAAGGGGGTTGCCAAGGGGCTGGCTATTTATAATAATGCAATTATTTGATAGATAATAAAATAATTACGGATGCTGGTGAAGTTCCTTCAAAGGTCCAGGACGTGCGTGATGGTGGTTAATTAAAATAAAAATACAACAACTTAATACATAAAATAAAACACAGCGGCGTCCTTAAAGTTGGTATTTTTATATTTACATAATAAGAAATTGAAACTCGTATATTTAAATAAAAGAAATCGGTGTATGTAATAGTCATTAAATTAGTAATATATACACAAGGGGCGATAAATTAGTAATCGAGAAATTAATATAAAATATCTGAAATGGAAAGGTGAAACAGTAATAAAACAAAGTACTATATACACGTGGAGTGGTGAATAAGTAGATTAAAATTAACACAAAAAATACTCTGAAACGAACGTTAAATGGGGTAGTAAATTAAGGGTTAGTTAATATGTATATAAAATAACCTCTGTATCGAAGAATACAGAGCTTACCTTTTGATTTGCGGCGATGGTGGTCACGTGGCCTTCGAAGCTATACCTTGGTCAAGTATATGCAGAGCGGTGTTGGCCGGCGGGATAAGAAATTAATTAGTTTAAATTAATTTGAATACGCTTAGAAGAATAATATATATAGAACAATACAGAATTACCTTAGAAGCGGAAGAGATGCACGTGGCCATGCCACCGGTACATGAGCAGTACGGCGGTGGTGTTGCACTTTCGAACGTTCGAACGAGAAGAAGGAACTATTAGTTTGTATCGAAAAGGAAGGGGTCTAGAAAACGGTCTAGTTTATGATCTATCCAAGAGGGGGTCGATATCTCGAATAATAGTTAATTAAAAGCGCGACCTGAAGACGTCGTCTGTCAATGTCATAATTATTATTAGAGTAACCCTTGTGACATAAGCTTTCTAACGATATCAAACAAGACATATAAAAGAAGATGTAAATAATATTAATTAAAAGAATTTAAAAAAATAGGAATGTTCTAGAAGAAATTCGACCGTTAACGAAAGGGTTCTGAGACGGTAGAGGTAGAAAAAGGTCGTCGGTCAAGATTTTGACAATAGAAAAACTTTCTCTTTGCAACGAATATACAGAAGAAATGTCTTAAGTTTAAATATAATTTAATGATATATTTAAAGACGAAATAATATGTATTTAAATAAATGAATTAAACTTCTATACGCTAGGCGTAACAGTATGCTATTACTAGAAAGAAACTATACGATTAACTGTTTAATCTACTCCTCGTAGCCTAGATTGCTTTAATATACCATGCAACATATAGCATATTGATGTTTAACTACTATCAAGTATAAAATACAGTAACAAGAGAAGCACGTCGTGAGACTCAAGATATCTGATTGCCAAGAGAGGTATGCCGTCAGAGACGCTTTCTCATGACATGTGACGTAGAAGATTATGTTATACTTAGCAGCATCATAAGGCATTGGCGAGCTTCTCCACGTACACTGACGAGAACTAGAATGAGTTTGAAACACTTGCCTGTACATGGAGGTAACCGATCCGTAAGTGTGCGTTTTGTATATCCATGTTCACATATACAGATATGTTTTTTTTAGAATTTTTGTGTTACTGTATTTTATTCATTGTAAATTTACTTTATCAGAATAATTGAAACATACATGAGTAGGTAAACCCCACCAGTTTTGTATAATACAAAGGTATTTTTAATAATATAAAATATTATTAAAAATCTGGTGTGAAGAACACAAATACAGGTTCACTATTAATATTTTTGTGAACGTGTCCGAACATATCCCCTCCCCAGAGACGTAGATACGTATTTCGCCTTTCCACAGGCTCATCGTTACGCTCCTGCTGGAGAAAGGATATCTTCAGACACATTCACAAAAAAAACCACATCGCCACATCACAGAAATTATCCAGAGCGGCCGTAGAAGTAAATTCAGTGCTGCCTGTTGTCAGACAGCCGAGGTACCTCGCCCTGTCCACATAACCAATGTGAAGTAACGACGCCCTTCCAAAGGTTGCACAGCCATCTCTCTAGAAACTTCATTTTGTTTGTGTCTTCACTCATACTACGGACTAACCGCATGTGTAATGTATCAGAATAATTGAAACATACATGAGTAGGTAAACCCCACCAGTTTTGTATAATACAACGGTATTTTTAATAATATAAAATATTATTAAAAATGTGGTGTGACGAACACAAATACAGGTTCACTATTAATATTTTTGTGAACGTGTCCGAACATATCCCCTCCCCAGAGACGTAGATACGTATTTCGCCTTTCTACAGGCTCATCGGTACGGCCCTGCTGCAGAAAGGATATCTTCAAACACATTCACAAAAAAGAACCACCTCGCCACATCACAGAAATTATCCAGACCGGGCGTAGAAGTAAATTCAGCGCTGCCTGTTGTGAGACAGCCGACGTACCTCACCCTGTCCACATAACCAATATGAAGTAACGACGCCCTTCCAAAGGTGGCACAGCCTTTCTCCAGCAGGGGCGTACCGATGAGCCTGTAGAAAGGCTAAATACGTATCTACGTCTCCGGGGAGGGGATATGTTCGGACACGTTCACAAAAATATTCATAGTGAACCTGTATTTGTGTTCTTCACACCAGATTTTTAATAACATTTTATATTATTAAAAATACCTTTGTATTAAATTTACTTTGTTCACATATTTGTAATATACCGTGGAGTCTTTTAAGTATTCATACGATATTAATATTTTCTACGTTCTGTTATGTTATTACTTATTCGTTTAAATACACCTAAATTATTATACATGTCCTTTAAGTACTTTGTTAATTAGAGAAATGTTAACTCACAGAATGCTTACTGGTTTAATGATAAATATACGCTAAAAACCCTTAAGAACTAATATCAGTATTTATTTCACTTAGTATAACAATATTCGCGGTCGAACTGTCCTGAATATCTTCCGAGCGGTATATATAGTCCTGGAGATTTCCTTCTAGTGTTTTCGCGAGATATACTAGGGCAAGCCGGCGCGTAGCGCTGGCGGTGATGCCATCGCCTGATATATCCTTGGATGATTCACATCATAATATGGAACAAATGTATTTCATATTTAACATAGCTTTACGTATTTATAACACGTTTAAGTTTAAGGTTGAATATGTCGCAAAATGTTCTTCAATTTTAAGTTTTAATCATAAAACTTTTAAATTAAATTAGGATGTGCAAGCTTCATTATGCTTGTCAATTAAAGTAATAGTTCCTTTTTAATTTGAAGCTACTTGAAAGGATGAAAAAAATATATTTCTGCTAAAAATGATTTTTTTCCAACCAACTTAGATTCTATCTTTAGAAAAAATGTAAGTACGCGTATATAATGTAAATCCCCATAATATTTAAATTAACAAGATAAAACCCAATATTTTATTTTGAAAATTTTATTATTTTGTCCCAAAATATTTCCCATTACGGTCAATACACCTTTTTATTCGAAGAAACGAACTATTAAAGGATCTTTTTTGGAACACGTTTCTGAAGGTACGTTATTTATTTCTCTTTTGAAAACATTGAATAGAGTGAAACACATTCCTAAGAAATTATCTTCGACGCACACATAAGGGAAATAAAAAGAAATCGCTGAATGCTAGGTCAAGACATTAATTTAATCTGTTTCTCGTTTAAATTGTGTCGTTGTAACGGTATGTAGGCATACGTTATCATGATGCAGTATGACCTTTGATCGATTACCTCATATCTTTTAACTCTTATCAAATACCATTGTTATCTTATAAGTTATAACATACCCAATAAACTTCATACGACTTTTTCATGAATAAATTTTTCTAGAGCCAATTTATTTCGAGAGACCTAAGAAGTCAAAAATAATTTGATATAATAATAGAATTAATTATAAACTGAATGACTAAACGAGGGCATTCGTGTACAAAGAATGCGAGGCTTTGGACTAATTAACGCAATTCGTTTTTTGAGAAGTTGTTAAACCGACTCAATTTAGTAAACTAATGCCCGTTTTCTTCACTTTTAGATATCTAGAGGATAAAATTATCTTCTACATTACTATCAGAGAAACACATAAATGGTTTCTTCCCTCCTAGAAGTAAAAGTTCTTGATAAATATAATAGATAATTCGTTGCGCACGCATATTCCAGAAAGGAAGTAAGAAAGGTTACGTAAGTGTTTTAATTTTTATTTAATATGTAATTAATAGGTCGTTGAAATCGGTGTTGATTAGAGTTTGTTAATATTTATGCCTTCTGGTAAAATTATTCCTTCCACATAGACGTAATACTGGTATATATATATATATATATATATATATATATATATATGTATATATATATATATATATACAGAGTGAGTCGTGAGGAATCGACCAAACTCAAGGAGTGTATTCTACTGGTGAAAGTAATGTAAAAAAACTCAAATGTTATTATCCGATTTTTATTTGTTTTCGAGTTATAGCGTAATTAAAAATGTAGATTTAGTATACCATGTTTATGTATGTATTCGTAAAAACAGTGAAACCCCGGTAGCAATTCATTATAGGGAAGTCTTCCTAGCTGAAGCGCTACCTGTTCGTGGTTTTCCGAACTAGCGATAGTGACATTGAAAGCAGTCGAGAAATAGTGTAGAGTGGTATACCTAATGCGTCTAATGTAACTCCCTCTAGTTCATCGTTGATATAGTGAAAACTGTATTTATTAGTGAATTCAACACATTGTGCGCGACCGGAAAGCTTCCCAGTGTAAACATAATATCTGAACGAGGCAGTTGACAACAATTACAAGAAGTAGATGATATTCTGGATGTAGTAGAAGAAGACGCAACTACCAGCTCACGGAGAATTAGTATTCAATTGGGCATTCCACAAACAAGGGTGATAAAAACACTCCACGAGCATGGCTTACGTCCGTACCATGTACAAAGAGTACAGCATCTACAACGAGATGATAATCGTAGACGTATGGAATTTTGTCGATGGATAAATGATAATCCTCGTTTTGTATCGCGTATACTGTTTACGGATGAAGCGACATTCACCCGTAACGGTATTAATAATTGTCATAACCAGCATATATGGTCAGACGAAAATCCACACGCAACAGTCGACATAAATTTTCGGTAAACGTGTGGTGTGGTATGATCGATGGTTTTTTAATTGGTCCTTACATTTTTGAGAATCGCCTCACGGGAGACACCTATTTACATTTTTTTAGAAAATGATTGCCCGGACTGCTAGAGGATGTTCCCATAAACATCAGAATCCAAATCTTCTACCAGCACGATGGAGCGCCTGCACATTACGCTCGAGCAGTCAGGCAACATTTGGCTGAAAGGTTTCCAAGGAGTTGGATTGGACGTAGTAGTCACATTGGTTGGCCTCCTAGGTCTCCAGACCTCACGCCACTCGATTATTGTTTATGGGGCTGGTTAAAAAATGAAGTGTATCAAGTAAAAGTGGACACTCGTGAAGCACTAATTCAACGGATTATGAATGCTGCTGACAATATCAAACATCAACCTGACGCAATCAGGAACGCAACCAGCGCCCTTGGTAGACGATGTAAAAAATGTTTTGAAATGAATGGCGGTATTTTTGAAAATATATTATAAAGAACGATAATACCAATAAAATACAAAAATTTCAATGTATGAAATTTTGTTTATTTTTAATTACGCTATAACTCGAAAACAAATAAAAATCGGATAGCAACATTTGAGTTTTTTACATTACTTTCACCTGTAGAATACACTCCCACAGTTTGGTCGATTCTTCACGACTCACTATATATATATATACCAGATAAAGAATAAGTGTTTCTTGGGAATGGCGGCCAGGTAATTAAAACAATATTTAATTTTGTTTACGTTTCGGTTCTATATATAGAGCCTTTTTCACAACTGAAATATGTATTTAAATTTTAGAAAGGTGAAAGTAGAATTATATTAAATGTACTTACATTATATTGTATTGTTTGATTACATTTCAACTATGACTAACTGTGTTAAACAAATTGTCTAGTTTTCAATTTAAAATAAAACTAAAGCTCTTGGTGACCGTGTTTGGTCTGTTTATTATCGTTTCTTGACGGGTGGTATATAGGTAGTGTCCCACATGCGGGGGGTTAGTTTAATCTCTTCTCGGACATGTGTAATTTCTTTTTTTTATATTCATTTCTGTGTGTTCATATTGTATTTATATAATGGGCAGATATATTTGTCGAGAGGTTGTTTATATATAAATATAGTGTAAATATAGTTTTAATTACCTGGCCGCCATTCCCAAGAAACACTTATTCTTTATCTGGTATTATAACCACGCCAAGAAAATACGAAATTCCTTCAATATATATATAGAAACGAAGAAGTTCTTGGGGATTCCAGCAAAACAATGTTATTGTGAGTAGTTCTTTAGTTCATTCTACCAATATTTC
Source organism: Melolontha melolontha (assembly GCA_935421215.2). Taxonomy (NCBI): domain Eukaryota; kingdom Metazoa; phylum Arthropoda; class Insecta; order Coleoptera; family Scarabaeidae; genus Melolontha; species Melolontha melolontha. The sequence continues at coordinate 94,459,592 of OW285237.1, read as the reverse complement.
GCATCCAATTTCGGTATGCTTCATCAGGAAAGAATGTAAGCATTAAAAAAGAATATATGTTAAGGAATTTCTAAAACTTGTAGTTACAATTTGAACTTTATCGTAGTAGAAAGTTTGCAATTTGACATGTACGAACGCAAAGACGATGTCGCCACGTGTGTAATTCTATGTTCTTGTTTAAGTACGAGGTCCGAACACACAACAATGAAACGTAGCACGAAAACAGGTTAAAATGTAGTCATAATGCAGTAAAAATAGGGTCAAAATTTAAAAAGTAATAATAAATACAATTGAAACATAAATGTAACAGCACTAAAACGTGGAAGATGCAATGGTACAAAAGTGCCGTTAGGTACAGAGCAAGGCATAAGACTTATTCCTTGCTCTGTACCTAACGGCAAAGACTCCTTGTCTCTTAATTATAGTAATGGGGTATTACAACGACATCTCAAGGACATATGGGCGTCATGCCATGCTCATCCTGAAAAATGGTGCTCAACATCCAGAAAGCTTGCAAGAATGACAAACAGCAGAAACTTCTTGCCGAAATGCAGAAGCCACACGCATCTACCAACGGTCAAAGAGCGTGAAGAATTTGCTGTCGACCAGGGGCAGAGGCCTTGCCAAGAAAGCAGCCACGTTGAACGATAGGTTAGGACAGAGAACGCTCAATTTGGAAATAGCTATCACAGTGTCGTATTTGAAATTTCTAACGAATTCATTATTACAATTCAAAACTAATGCTAATAACTGCCTCCCGATACATGTATGTACTGATTTTGATATTTTTAACGATCGTATAGTAAACAAACTGATTGAACGTGTGGAACTAGCTAACATCAATAAATTTAGTATCTCATCAAAATACACACAAATTATTTTTGAATGATGACAAACGGTTTGTCGATCGCACGAACGTGGATCTCTGGGGATATTAAAGATTTTCTCTCACTTGGAACAAAATTCGGTCTATTGGTTTTCCCGAACAACATTTGTATTGGTGCGGTTTTGGCTGATTGTAAACGTGTTCTCAACTCTGACAATCGCGGGGAGACTGAGGTCTCCAGGGCGTGACTTACCAACATCTTAACCAATTTTTGTACTCAAGGCAACAACCAAAGTAGTCACATGGAGCTCATAAAAAACAAATGCAGAAGTATCTCCACGACAATCCCGACATCCTCATTCTTAAAGCTGATAAGGGCGCAGTCACAGTAGCAGTTGAAGAGCAAGAATATATTCAAAAAACCAACATCCTACTACAGGATAATAAAACATACATAGAAATTAAGAACGACCCCACCGCCGTCGTTCAACAAAAAGTAAATCATCTGTTAAATAAATTAAAAAACTCAGGGGTGGTAAACCCCACAGAATATAAAAAAACTTGCTACTTTTAATTCCACGTGCCCGAAGTTGTACATACTCCCTAAAATACATAAACCTGATGTACCTTACAGACCCATAGTTTCGTTCATCAATTAGCCAACGTCCACAATCTCCACTTTCGTGGTTAATATTTTAAAAACTGCATTCAGCAATAACACTTACGATGTCCCCGATTCCTTCGCGTTTGTTAATGAGTACCAGAATTTCAAACTACCACCTGATTACCACACCATATCATTGCATGTTGTATCTCTTTTCACGAGCATAGAGATCTCATTCTCCATATTCTATATAACAATTGGACTTCTATCTCAGATCATACAACGTTGGATCGCGGTTCCTTTTTTGAACTAGTCATTTTAGAAAATAGCTATTTCTCCTTTTCCGACAAGTACTACAAACAAATATCAGGGCTACCGATGGGGTCGTCGCTCAGCCCGATGCTTGCCAATATAACTATGGATTACGTGCTGGATAACATTGTTAAACTGTTACCCTTTCGGTTTGCTTTCATTAGGAAGTATGTTGATGACATCGTCTGCGGCCTGCCACAGTCAAAAATTAACCACATATTGGACATTTGCAATTCATTTCATCCAGACATACAGTTCACTTTGGAAACTGAAACCAACAAGGGTGTGCCGTTCCTTGCCACCCGGGTGATTAGAGGCACTGACAATAACTTAACAATAGATTGGTATAGTAAACCTACCAATTTATCTAATCACTCGATGAGACAAAAAATAAACTCAGTGTTGGCTATGAAACAAAGGGTCTTCAGGATCACTCACCCGAAATTCCTTCAATACAAATACTCCATCATCCAAAAAATGTTTCTAAACAATGGTTACCCCAAATCATTAATTAATAAACTTGTCTTCAGCACACCTACCTCTAACAACCCTTACGAGACGCCGGCGGGGATGACATCGGTATACGGAATAGTGAAACAATTAAGTACTTCCGATTTCCATACATGCCACAGATAGTACCATGCATCTCAAGGGTTCTTGCGAGGGACAACATTAAGTTATGGTACTATAATTACAAACCATTGGGTGAATATTTCTAAAAAACAAAAGACAAAACCCCTACCTTGATGAGATCTAATATCATTTACTCTATACCATGTAAGAATTGCAATCAAATTTATATAGGCCAAACATCCTCGTGGCTAAAAACTAAACTCATTCTACATAAAAGTGACTTAAAAACCCATAAGATGAGATGTGCGTTAGTTTCACACGCCAGAGAAAATGGTCACACACCTGACTTAGACTCCGTAACTTTCCTTAAGACGGAAACTAATAAAAAGGCGAGGGAGTTCCTAGAAATTTTTGAAATAAACAACCACCCCAACACCATGAACTTTAAATCTGACATCAACAACTTAAACTACATATACTCCTACCTTTTAACTTTAGACAAATCCAACGTGAACAGTGCTAGTAGTTCCAGATCCTACGAATTTTCAGACATTTAAATTTATTAATGTCAATTTTCATATAAAGTTTACATACCATTGCTTGAGTAAATTGTTAATTCCATACTCTCTTCATTTCATTTTGTTTAACATAATATTGTTACATTTAGAACTCACTATATTTCATATAGCCTTATCGTTTGTAAAGTTTGGTTTCGCTACTTACCCTCTTTAGGTATCACACAATCCCTTCCGGGGGGACGCACACCAACGAACGAATAAATTTTTCGCTTTTACCACGAATTTCATTTGGACACATTACAGCGTTTGACGGTGTAGCATGGGTTACCTATACACGTAGTATCGGCACAGTAGCAACCTGTAATTTAGAGGACCTTGATACTTAGGTATTAAATTTTGTTTTCTTAGTGTGGCATCTCGAGTTTACGCGGGAAAACGATCAGCTGTTCGGTCAGTTTTGACTTTTGTGCTGTTACATTTATGTTTCAATTTTATTTATTGTTACTTTTTAAATTTTGACACTATTTTAACTGCATCATGACTGCATTTTAATCTGTTTTCGTGCTACGTTTCGTTGTTGTTTGGAGACATCATCCTTGCGTTCGTACATGTCAAATTGCAAACTTTCTACTACGATAAAGTTAAAATTGTAAGTACAAGTTTTAGAAATTCCTTAACAAATAGGTACTCTTTTTCAATGCTTACATTCTTAATTCAGTCAGAAACCCTAATGAAGCATACCGAAATTAGATGCGAAATATGGGTAGAATGAAATAAAGAACTACTCACAATAACATTGTTTTGCTGCAATCCCCAAGAACTTATTCCTTGCTCTGTACCTAACGGCAAATATATATAAAAAAATATATATATACAAGTGTCCCGTATCGTTATGTTCAAATTTTAGGAGTGTAAAGTAGACTTCATTTCAAGTAACAAAAACGCAAAACTTGTATATCTATTTTTATTTGTGTCAAAGTTACAGATCTATGAATGTGATTGTCAGATCATGAAAAAAAATGTAATCCTAAAATCAATAAAAACTGATTTTATTTAAAAAAGTTAAATTAATAATATTTTCGAAATGTCCACCTCCTTGTTGAATGCAGGCTTGTGCCCGTAAGCCAACAGAAGAAGTACTTATCTGAATTTCATACTTGTTTTGTCGGATTTGCTCGGCAGCCAGATGAATACAATCCAACAACTCTTCTCTTGTGTTCGAAACTTGCGCGTAGACTAAATTTTTCATGTACCCCCATAAATAAAAGTCAAGGGGATTAAGATCGGGTGATCTGGGTGGCCATGCAACAGGACCACCTCGACCAATCCATCTTGGATAATTGACGTTAACCCAATTTCGGACAGCAATTCCAAAATGTGGTGGTGCTCCATCTATGTGAAACCACATAGAAAATTCATGTTGAAATTTAGATGGACGTATAGCTTTGGGATTTTCTGATGACCCCCTGTGCAGGTTTCTCAGATTTATAATACCACTTCTCGTGAACGTAGATTCATCTATCCAGAGGACTGTTCTGCAAAAATTAAAATGCAGCCGTGACTGTCTTAATATCCGGGTAGAATAAACTATACGAGCATAGTGGTCTGTCTCAAGCAAACCGTGTCCCCTGCGATAGTGATATGGATATAAGCCCTCACGTTTTAAAATTCGCCAAACTGTCGTTCGTGGCACTCCTAGTTGTCTAGCGATTCGACAAACACTGAGAGTTGGATCCCGTGTAACAATTGCTACTGCTTCTTCCTCTAAGTCTGCTGGCAAATTTAATCGTCGGTCGGAAAGATAATCACGCAGTCCGCATTCCCGAAATTGTCTTTGTACTTCTAGAAACGTTCTGTAATTAGGAATGCGCCTATCGGGAAACCGATGTCGGTTTTCAATAACTGCTTGACGTGCACTGCCGTTACAGTAGCCATACACAAAATACATGTCCGCATACTTTTGAGAAGAAAATCGTTAAGGCATTTTGAATAAAGAAAACGTGTCCACTCACTAATAAGCTGCTGTATGAACTGAAACGTAATGTAATCCTTTATTAAAAAATGCAAAGTTAACAGTCATCTGTCATCTGTCATTTGTTTATTGTATGATATTCATGGTTCAGCACTTACGAAGTAAGTAAGAACCCTAAATGTAGGTGTAGGTTTCCGCGATCGTTCTCTAGATGTAGATCTCGGTTTCCGGGTTGGAACCGCGTCGAGTTCGCCATAATTGCCAACGTTTCGTCAACTGTTTCAAGGGACATCCTCAGGGCTGTACGTAGATATTCGTCGTTCCGCAGTAGCTTGAAGAATGGTATGGCAGAGACCGACACAACTATATAGGGGGGACAGGGTCAGATGGTGACCTGCTATTGGCTGGGGACAATGAGCCAATGGCATGCATCATATGGGCGTGGTAATTCTTAGTAGAGTTCAGTAGAGTATGCTACGTCGGATGTAACCTATAGCCATTGTCTCTATTGAGATTGCGGGGATGTTTGTAAATTTCAATAGATTCACCGATTTTCCTAGGGAAATAATGCCATTCGCGGGACAAAAGCTTGACATCTTTGAATAGAATTTGTTGACCGGAGTTGAGTTTGTGTTCTGCCAGCACTGAACGGGCTATATGTAACAGTCTAGTACAACGTTCATGTTCGCACATACGCACACCGACTGGCCGCTTAGTTTCGCCAATGTACACACTGCCACACGAACACGGAACTCCGAAACTTTAGAATGGGGTTTGAAGATAATTTTGATTTTATTTCTATGTAGAGCCTTTCCTATATGATCGGTGATACCTTGAATATACGGTAAGAAGGCGGTGCTGATGTTAGGATCGGGTTCACTCCGAGGTTTGGGGTTACGATGTCTCACTATAGTACGGTGTATGTCGTGGGCGTTAGAATTATTCTGGAGTAGGGTGTTAGAAACATGATTAAGTTCGGAGGGTAGTGCCCTAGGTTCTGAGATAGAAAACGCACGATGTACAAGAGTATTGATGACCGCTTGTTTGTGTGCCGAGTGATGATGGGAAACCCCGTTCAGATATCGGTCCGTATGAGTCGGTTTCCTGTAAACCCTGTGGCCCAGTTTGCCATTGATATTGCGTGTCACTCAGACGTCTAAAAACGGGAGACTTCCGTCTGATTCCACCTCCATGGTAAAGCGCCATGGTTAGCCCAACATATCTGTCGCCGTGCTAGCGCCTCATTACTTCGTGAGAGGGTAAAGCACACTAGGCGCAAGTTGAATTCTCTCCCTATTAAGATTTTCACTACGCATCTTGAACTAGCGCAACGACTCACCCACGATGATTTTTCTCTCTTCGATCGAATAACCTTTCTTCAAGCCGAAAAATCACATGCCCTCTCGACGGCCGTTCACATTCGGAAATTTAACGTACTTCAATCCAAACAGGTCACTAAATCAGTCTCTCCCCCACGTCAGACCGTCATCAATTTACCCCAGAACGTTCTAACTCCCGACGAACAATCTATTCATTCAAAAGGTTCAAATTTTGCTTTGACGCCGAAACGCATACCTACCGAAGAGATTATATCCGGTATAGAAAGTGCCCTCATAAAACTTCTAGATATCATTGCAGACACTATCAGACACCAAACTTCAGCTATTCTTCGACGTGCCAAACCTCCTAGACCGAACGTATAAAAATCAGAAATTTCTGCCCTAAAAACTCTCAGAACGAACCCCGACATTGTAATATTAAATGCGGACAAAGGGAACGCAGCAGTTTTTCTCGACAACAATGTCTATCAGGAGAAAATAGACACCCTACTCTAAGACGATTCTTATCGCCTCTTGAAGCGGGACCCTACGGCCCATAGAACGTTCTTTAACAGATCTCATCAAATGATCATGTAGTCCCGGAGACATACAAAAATCTCTTATCCCAAGACACTCCAAGCCGCCGAGATTATATGGATTACCTAAAATTCACACACTCAACGTGCCTCTTCGCCCCATTGTCAGCGCCATCGACAGCCCCACCTACAAATTAGCCAAATATTTATCTAACACGCTCAAACAATACACAGGCGATAGTAACTCTGCGATCAAAAATTCTCAACATTTTGTAACCCGTTTACAGGATTTTTCCTTAGACACTAGTGATTTACTAGTTAGTTTCGACGTTGAATCTCTTTTCGCGAAGGTCCCGATTCCGGACACATTGTCAATCATCTCCGACATTATAGCCGCCCACCTTCTTTATCATAAATATTCCAGTACTCTTTTTTGTAGATCTCCAAGAAATTACTGTATGCACTACGATACGTGTTTATTTATTTTAGGATAACATTTTATTATGCGACGTTAACAATCACAGGCCTGTTATTGAATCGTATAACTTTTTTTAAATAAAATCAGTTTGTGTTGACCTTAGGATTACATTTTTTTCATGATCTGACAATCACATTCATAGATCTGTAACTTTGAAACAAATAAAAATGGGTATACATGTTGAAATAAAGTCTACTTTACACTTTGAACATAACGATACGGGACACTTGTATATACCGGATTTTTCTTTTATCATTACACACAGGTATAATCCATTGATTTTTATTCATTTAGCATTACACATAGGGCTAAATGTATGGTGGCATAGTAGGCAACCAGTTATACATACAGCAGTGACATTTTTCCAATTGTCAAATATATCTAATTAAATTAAATATATTTTATTGAAAAATACATAATTTATTTAAAACAGTTAATTATCCCAACAGGCACATACCTTGTGCGAAGACAATTTTAAATATTTTTAACAGATTCAAAGAAGAAGATTGTTTTCTAAATTTCCACAAAAAAATAAAATGAAATCAATTACGTGTTAACAGAACACATGAAGCTGAATATCCTGTGTTATGTAGGAGAACAGTCTGTCTTTTAAATCGAGGGTGTAAAACAGTTGGCACTTTAATAACTGATCCTGCTTCATATGAAAAGAGCCTTGCTTTAATAGATTCCAAAAGTTTGTTGCATAATGTATTCCCTTCCTCAATCTTTAATGCCAGTAGTGATGCTATCAGATAATTGTACAGTCCAAAAGTTATTGGGAGTATTAAAGAAATAGTAACATATTTATTACCTACAAGAATTTTCGACTAATGCTTTTTAAGATAAATTTCTTTATTTTATAAAACCAGTTATTTGTACGATACCAAGAGGTGCTATTTGTTTTTATCGTGTCAATGAAATTTCCCCAATACGTGGGGTACGTTCTGTATTAGAAGTATGATGTAATGCGAGAACGTTCTACAATTTCATAAAATGGTAAAATCTATTTGTACTTTCTTGTTATATTTTCTATTTTTTGATATACTAATTTTACATCTTAGATATGAAACAGAAATAATAAAAACACCCTAACCACAATATATAATAATAAATACTATATACGTATTTCCGAAACTAAGTTGCCATCTTCAGTAGAATAACCTTAAAACTGAAAAAAGGGTGTTAAACGTAACGTCTTTGGCTAAGGTAAACCTTAGAAGATATGCTCTTCACCAAATCGCCAGTGGGATAACACTCCCACTGTGTTATCCCACTGGCCCCCACTGGCGATTTGGTGAAGAGCATATCTTCTAAGGTTTACCTTAGCCAAAGACGTTACGTTTAACACCCTTTTTTCAGTTTTTAAGGTTATTCTACTGAAGATGGCAACTTAGTTGCCGAAAGACGTATATAGTATTTATTGGTATATATTGTGGTTAGGGTGGTTTTCTTATTTCTGTTTCAGATTACAAGCCACAGTCTCCACCAATTTCGGATCTTAGATATGTTTCAACCTTAAAGAATTACTATCCATCTTCTTTGAATTTGTTAAAAATATTTAAAATTGTCTTCGTACAAGGTATACACCTATTGGGATAATTAACTGTTTAACAATAAATTACGTATTTTTCAATAAAATCTATTTAATTAAAGATTTAAGTATGAATGAAAAACAGTGTCACTGGAGTATGTATAACTGGTTGCCTACTATGCACCATACATTTATTCCTATGTGTAATGCTAAATGAATAAAAATCAATGAACTATACCTATGTGTAATGAAAAAAGAAAAACACGGTACATATATATATATATATATATATATATATATATATATATATACACATAATATAAAGATAATTATTTCGTGACATTTGTATGTTGCTATATGCCCCCACGAGCACTAGATTTGCGCCGACAAATATCTTCCTAAACTTACCCAACTTACCTACAACTCATGGTTGCCCCGGAGATCTTTTGGCTAAAAGGCTAACTCAGTTAAGAGGCGAGTTGCGGGGAGGTTCTTACATAAGAATTATATATTTGCGGTAAGAAATATCATTATCTATTGTATTATTTTTCGCTTATTTCGATTCTTTTATCTTCCTTAGGATTTTAATTTATTTTTGGAGCTATCTACCCAGGTTTCAATACTTAGAACCGAACGTAATACTTATAGGTTATATCGTGTGATATACCACGTGGTGGCCGTTGCTTATTTTTTTTGGATTGGCAGCTTAGAATTGCGAGCTTTTGTAGAAGTCCCGTTTAGGGTTCCTCAAACCACTATCTGCGGAGAATCTGATATCACCAGAACTTCCTAACCGTAGAAATCTTGTTCCGACCAGACAGCGTCTCCAAGATGGCGGCTGTTCGCCACTGAAACTAATTAGAGATCGACTATCCCGATCTACTACTGTGAGGGCTATCACAAGGAGGGAATTCTGGAAATCTGGGCATAAATTTTGGTTAAGCTAAGTAGTTGCTGATATAATTTTCTTAACTGAAAGTGGGTTTTAATCAGCCCCGAATTATCCTTTTCGAAATTATAGTTAGAGATTTATTTGTTAGATTATTTAAACTCTAGTAGGCACTAGAGAGGCGCTTTACTCTTCTCTGTGCATCCTTTGAAAATTTAAACTCTATCTTTAGACAGCTACCGGGCTTCACCCTCTTACATTGTCCGAAAGGCATTAAACGCCCGATTTCTTTCTTACTTATTCTTTAGTTAAGCAGCCAGTAGTTGTGTAGATTTTTAAAACGAGGCTTAGAACCTTCAGTGAGAGCCTTCGAACTTAATTTGGGGTTACGTAAAGATCTAGATATCCTTTTTTTACTCTGTAAATTTTATTGTAAAGAACCACTATTATGTATACCTAATTTGTGTTCTAATTATTAATGTCTTGATCATATAACGTTTATTTAACTTAATCTATCACCATTTTTATCACCTGTGTATACAGGGTGATGATAACTTGACAGGTGATCCTCTTTATTAAAATCTCTAGATTACGCCTGGAGCGTTGCTAGGGCGTTACCCTTTAATTTCGTTGTATGACCTATTAACATTTGAAGCTTGTAGCTAATTATTTTGCTTAAATGATTTTCACATTGAATAACACCACCTCGAATTGATATTTTCACCTAATGTAATAATTACAGTGAGGTTATATCCTCGCCATATTTTATATTATATTCAGATTTCTTTTATATCATAATTATTCTGTTTATAATTTATAGCTTCTACTTACTTATTCTTGATGGTTTTCCTTTTACATATAACTTCATTTATTGTTTTGGATCTCAATATATAGATTATTTCGTTATATTAATCTTATATTAAATTTTAATGTTTGGTAAAAACCTCTTTAAATATGTATTAGTGGCTAACATTGTACTATTTGGCCGCACCATTGTAAATTGTGTCCTGCGACATCTGATAATTATTCTGTAGATAAATTTTTCGAATCAACTTCTTGTATTAAAGCTTGTTATTGTTGATAAGTTGTGTATTGTTTGATTCCCTTCCCTACAAGTGTTGGGTAAAGCAAAGTCTCACGTTTTATTCAGTAGCAAGTAATAGGGAGCTGTCTCTCTTGTATTTGGTGCTACCTGGGTCCCACCCGCAACCGTATATACGGGGTGAACCTTGCAGGTTTTAATATACGGTGGCGCCACCATTACAGCAAGCGACCTTTGGTACTCGTGCGCTCTTTGAAACTATTGAGCTAGCCGGCAGAGTGATTACGACGGGACGTTCAACTTCAGATGGGTCAGATCAAGAGAGGGAGGTTTGCATAACATCTTGCAATCTCCATATTACTTGTGGTTTTCTATATTGGTCGCGTTTAGGTAGCAATGTTTTATGTTTTTCCTATTTATAAACTCTGTTTTCAAAAAGTAAACCATTCTTCTATCTTTTTATTAATTTTCATTTATTTATGTCACCATATATGTATATAATATATAGATCTTACTTTGTATTCTAGTCCTTAAAAATTTGGTTTTAAATGAAAATCAGAGATGCTTTAAGACGACATCGTCTCAAGGAAATTTAAAACATGTTAAAATTAAAGTCAAATATATATTTTAAATATATTTTTTAGTATAAATAAATATATTTTTTACAACCAAGAAAATTTTATTTTTAATATTTTTGAACCAAATTTCAAGAGCGATACGCCACGTCTTAACCTCGCACAATCGTGATAATTTTTTTCACACCGTATTTTTATACTATAACGAACATTTTGACCGGTAGTTACGATCGAAACAACAACGTTGAAAAATAAGGACCACCCTAATATATATATATATACCGGGTCTATTTTTTAACTTGAAACTTTCTAATATCTCGAAAACTAAGCAGTTTACGAAAAAATGACAAGATTTAAAATTTAATAATTCAATGGCGGAAATACATTAATTCTAGAATTAGTGCCTCTCTCTCCGTCCATGTAGGTGAGGCGGGGGTAACTTAGAAATCTTAAATAGGATCCGTATATTTGATTACAGATTCGAATTGTATTGGAAAAAGTACGTAGGATTTGTATGAAACATTTTTTCAATTCATGACAGATTGGCCCTGTAATCGATGAAATTCAATTTTTTTCAATTTCTCGCATTGAGAACCTATGCATACGATTCCGCAAATTGTTTTCAATAAAAAGAATGTCACGAAAAATCACTTATCAAGAAATTACTATTATCATAACCAAGGAACGGGCGTCCTCCTTCACATACTTAGTCAACGCGATTTGTTTCGCTCATGACTTATCGGAGGGCTTTCAAATAAAATAAAAATTGTATTTTTTTAATACCATTTCTTATGTTGAAAATAATTTTTATATAAATGTACATGTATGTACAATATATGTATTTAACGTTTGTGTTATTTCTTTCATTCGTATTTTCTCTAATATAGATGTATATTTCTATACATCATTCACTCTATTCTTAGAGTGAATGCTGTATAGTTCCATAGGAAACCGAGCGAAATATAATGGAGAGATTAACATAGTCTGAAGATCCTCCTTCTTGTCTTTCAGCCTGCTCTTGACACAGGGAAACAGCTCAGTCACAGGAAGCGAGATCTGGGCTGTAAGGTGGACATTCGAACACTTTCAGCCTGATTTTTGCAAAATACACAAAATACTGGAGAAATCAGATTTTCGAGTTTTCTAGTACGAATATTTTAGAGTGTATCACTTTGCGGTGACTTTTTTTACTTTTCTAATATCACACGCTCGACAACTCGTCTAACAGTAAAACAGAGAGCTACAATTTTCTTCTGAAAATCGATATTTCTGTACAGACACAGGGGTGACTTCTCTACAAAGAGTTAGACTTTGTTTTGTGCTTTAGTGTGCTTATCATAGTAATAACGCTAGGTTTCCTCACCAAGATGTTGTTAACATAACGAGTTACTTCAGTTTTAAACTTCTCGAGCATCTAGTAGCACCATGTCATGCAACGTGCCATCTCCCCTCAGTTACGACGTGGGGTACTCAAGCGAAAAAAATCTGAATCAATGAAATAACGCAAAAAGGCAAGAATTACTGGTGCATAAATTCCCAGACATTCTTCTATCTCGCGATAACTTACATGCCTATTATTGATTAATATACCTTTTCTACGAAGGCCAAAGTGGATATTTATTAAAATTGCAATTCTATTCTAAAATATATGCCACCGTATCCTTAATTTAGATTGACTTATAACATTTAATTAATTAATAATAATATGCAATATCAATTTTATATTTTTTAAAAAAATATGATGAATATGGATTCGTAAACCACGAATTGATAATATGAATATAATAACTAGATACAAACTGTTCAAAATTCAACTTACAATAGGTATAATCTTAAGCGTTAAGAAGTCATGATATTTAAATAAAACAGACCCATATTTTATCATCTTTTTCCATTCAAATCAAGTATGTGTATCATAATAATAGATTCTAAAAAAAAATATATTAATGCAGAAAATAATTAGATTTGATAATAAAACATCCAAAAAGATGTTAACACTACCATTAAATAATATTACAAATAGAACCATGAACAACCGGACATGGCTGGAATTGATCTCAGGGATAAATAACGACATTCAGTTCAGTAGCAAATGCCAATCAATGATACGAAGGTGGTTCAATAATTCCTTAGAAAAAGCTAGAAAGATAGATTATTTTGGAAAATTTTGTTTGATTTTTCAACATAGTCTCTTTTTAGCTGTACAAACTTTTCTCAGATTTCTCCAATTTTTTTGTCGTTCAAAAGTATGATTTCGGAAGGTTCTCAAAATAGGCATTTGTTCGGACGATGAGCTCCTCGTTGGACGTGAATCGTTTTCCACTGAGTCATTTTTTCAAGTTTAGGAATAAAAAAAAGTCACTGAGGGCAAAATCTGGCGACAGATGCTGTTTTAATTCGACGATTTTCGCCATCGAAACTGCGCAAGTTTGCACCCGTGCATTGTCTTGGTGGAGTAGATGATTTTCTTTGCGAAATGAAGACGTTTCTCCTTTTCATTAATCGTTTGTCCATTTTCCAAGTAAACAATGTAGATGATTCCGCGTGCATCCCAAAACACACTGGCCATCACCTTGTTTTGTGTCAATTTTGACCCTTGTACAGTTTAGAATAAGCTATATTTTATTACTACTCTTTCGTACTACTTGAATTCTTTAAATTTCAATTACTTTATTTTTGCATTTTGGTTGTTAGTTATTTTTATATAACTAGGTATACTTAAAAGATTCACTCAGTTTATTCCTACTTCCCAGTTATTAGAGCTTTCAGTAACGATTTCTTAACTTTTTCAATACCACCTAAAATTATATATTTCTTGTACTGCTTTGATTCCTTAATAATTAATTACTATTGTAACTTAGGCCTCTCCTTTAAATATCGTAACGTCAGTTGGGTTAATTTCCATTAACGTTTGATTTAATAGGACATCATTTAAATTGTTAATTTTTCTAGTTTAATTATGGAATCTGAGTATTCTGTAAGTTATGTCGCATTAGAAGTTTAATAATATAGCATTCTCTAAATACCTCATTCATTTTGGACATTGTGGGCCTCTTGTCTTTTTTTTTGTTTTTTTAGTTGATTTAAATTCATTTTTCCGATTGTTGGTTACAAAAATCAGGTTAAGTAGTTCCCGTATGTCAAGCCGGTTGCGCATATTTAACTGAAGGAATCTTGCAAGTCATGGATGGCATATTTTAAAATTCCTTAAAGGCGTTTTAATGTAATCTTTCTATGTGGAATGGATCATAATTAATTATGGGACTTTTTGCTTATATTGCATTTATATTTCTTTTGCATAAGATTTAATTATGGTCATTAATTTATTTGTGAAAATTTAGTATTTGCATCTCGAGATAATGTGACCTCTATGGAATAAATTTATTGATATCTGGTAAGTGTTAAAACGTCAATATCTATTTTTCACATTGTATATTTTATTATTTTGTGACTCGTTATTTAATTTATATTGTGTACATTTCATTAGCCGTTTTAAGGCGCTTATGAAGATTCTGGGCAGTTAGGTCCGATTCCCAGTAACAGTTTACAGGTCATGCAAATTAGAACAATAACCCGGTAAATATAATTTCTTAAATAATATCATTTCCAAAAGCATAGAGCAAGCCTAATTGCATTTACCAAGTAACCCTGCCATTTAGGTAATTAGTTTTATGACGGTCAAGACCAATTCATGAATTATTTTAAGTATAAACCTTCCCGAAGGGATTTAACGGTATACAACAAAGTGATCGTAAAAGGTATTAGATCAGGTTCCAGTAGATGAATTGTATGCCCGTCATTGTACACTGGTTTACCATACCTTAAATGTTGGGACAGTTTATATTACTTTGCTATACGTCATGAATCTAAAATAACCTTTTGTAATTCCCACCACTTGTATAAACAGTGGGGATGTGGGGAGGTTTACTTCAGGACATCAGTCAAAAAGATATATCAGTTTAACTTCGATAGTTTTCTCCTAGGGAAGAGTTCCTATAGCTCTTACTAGCGAATAATACAAAACTTAATATATCAACAAAACAGTTTAACTTCGATAGTTTTCTCCTAGGGAAGAGTTCCTATAGCTCTTACTAGCGAATAATACAAAACTTAATATATCAACAAAACAGTTTAACTTCGATAGTTTTCTCCTAGGGAAGAGTTCCTATAGCTCTTACTAGTGAATAATACAAAACTTAATACATCAACAAAACAGTTTAACTTCGATAGTTTTCTCCTAGGGAAGAGTTCCTATAGCTCTTACTAGCGAAACTTAATACATCAACATAACAGTTTAACTTCGATAGTTTTCTCCTAGGGAAGAGTTCCTATAGCTCTTACTAGCGAAACTCAATACATCAACATAATAATTTAGTATATAAGTCAACAAACAAGGTACTAGTGTACAACAAATCGTATTATAATAAATGTATATATGTGTAAATAAACAGATTATACCATATTGCAATTTATTAGTTTACTTATTAATCAACGAGTGAACGAAAAAAGTGTATACGGTCTTACACCCGTGCACAAGTGTATTCTACGATAACACCAGCTTGAAGAATACATCAAAGGTTCCTTCAAACTAGGAGGAGTCAACATTTAATGGTCCTTCGAAGTCGGATTTAATAGTCCAGCTGCATTCAAAAAATCACACATCTTCGTGGTAGAAGAAATAGCATCATCCTGCACACACCAATTGGTAATCACAAGTGACGGAACAAGAAAACCAGCGTTTCCTGGAGTAGTTAAAGGTTAGTCTTCCATTCAGTTTACTTATATCTATCCATATTTCCGCCGTTCCTTTGCATCCAAGCCTACTATTTATTGTATTATGACGGCCAATATGTTAAATACATTAAAGAACAAGCGCAAGGGTGTAAAAGCCGCAATAACAAGATTCGAGAATTTCCTGAATAATATAAATGATGAAACGACAACAAATCAAATTAACGACCGTAGTGAGAAATTCATACATACATATGACGAATTTGACAAAATTCAAGCTCAAATTGAAGAATTAGATGTTCAAGAATACGAATCATCAGAACGCGAAATATTTGAAAATAAATATTTTGAAGTAAAGGATAAAGCCTATCAATTAATTAACAATCGCGATGAACAATATGTAGAGGCAGATAATAAATCACAAGTAAATGAGGCATTAATCTTAAATAATTCAGTCAAACTACCTACTATCAATTTACCCAGTTTTTCAGGGGTATATGAAGACTGGTTTCCTTTTTTTGACACATTTAATTCACTGATACATGTTAACGAATCAATTTCGAATATTCAGAAATTTCACTACTTAAAATCTTGCTTAAAGGGTGAAGCAGCAAACGTTCTCCACTCTTTGGAAGTATCATCCAATAATTATGTAACCGCATGGGAAATGCTCGAAAATCGCTACAACAACAAAAGATTAATTATTCAAAAGCACATACAGGCAATCTTCGATCTTCCGACGGCTACTAAAGAAAACCACGTTATTGTACGGCAAATAATTGATGGTATATCAAAGCACCTTAGGGCACTAGCATCTTTAAATCGTCCTACTCATGAATGGGATGATTTACTAGTGCATATTTTAGCAAATAAAATAGATCCGACAACATTGAAAGAATGGGAAACGAACTTAACAAACGATGAGTTTCCTACATTCGACCAAATTTCAAAGTTTTTAACGCGCAAATGTCAGACATTAGAGGCCATAGCGAGGGCGTCTAAAAAAGACATTGGCACTGCAAAAAACGTTTCCACAAATTTTGTAATGAACAGGACGTTTTCCTGTGTAGTTTGCAACCAAAATCACTACATATACAAATGTTCGAAATTTCTTAGTTTATCGGTAGATCAGAGAATTTGCGAAGCAAAATCAAAGAAATTATGCATTAATTGCCTTAAACCAAATCACACGGCATTTAAATGTACTGCAAATAACTTACACGATGCTTTAAAAATTAGAAACGAAGTAATGAACATTTTAAATAAAGGGAAGTTTGAACTAAGAAAATGGTCATCAAATTCCGCGACATTATTAAATGAAATTCCAGGTTCTTACAAGGATAACGCAATTCTTGATTTAGATAAAAGTGAAGGGAAAAATACATTAGGTTTACTGTGGAATGCTAACACGGACACGTTACAATATTCATTTCAAGGCGCCCTTCCTAAGGTTTTTACTAAAAGATCCATATTGTCACACATTTCCAAGATCTTCGACCCACTAGGGCTCATTAATCCATTTATAGTTAGGGCGAAAATACTAATGCAAGAAATTTGGAAATTAAAATTAAACTGGGACGAATCACTTCCTTTACATCTACAGAATCTTTGGCTCGACTACATAGAAGAAATAAAAGACCTTAAACACGTAAAAATACCGCGGCACTTTATTCAAATAGATAATGCTACAACTTTGGAAATTCACGGGTTCTGTGATTCAAGTGAAAAGGCTTACGGAGCCTGCGTTTATATAAGGGCAGTAGACAAATATAATTCAATGTCATGTCATCTCTTGTGTTCCAAATCAAAAGTAGCCCCTCTCAAAGCAACAACATTGCCGAGGTTAGAATTATGTGGGGCGTTATTGTTAGCGCAAATGATACACAAACTAAAGCAAACATTGTGTATCGATTTTAAGGCAATCTATTATTGGACGGACTCCACTACAGTTTTGTCATGGTTAAAAGCTCCCAGCAAAACGTGGAAAACGTTTGTGGCAAATAGAATAGGCGAAATTCATGAATTGTCGAATTGTTCAAAGTGGTATCACATTAACACGAAAGAAAATCCCGCGGATGTGGTATCAAGAGGATCTTCCATATCAGCATTAATAAATAACGACTTATGGTGGAACGGTCCTCAATTTCTAACACGCGAAAAAATACATTGGCCCGAAGTTAAGTCATGCGAAAGCATTGAAGAACCTCCAGAAATTAGAAGAGTAGTTAACATTCTAAACGACACTCAAGAAGACTTTAAGATTTTTACACAATTCTCTGATCTAATTAAATTACAGCGCACCATTGCCTATTGTTTACGTTTCAAAAACAATGTTATTGCACGTATTAACAACGATTTCTCTAGTATTAGGAATGATTTATTAACTTCCGATGAATTATCGGAATCAATGTCCACCTTGCTAAAGCTTTGCCAAAGGGGGGAATTTAATAAAGAATACCATCAATTACGCACCTCAGGTAGAGTAAATAACAATAGTAACCTATTATGCCTGAATCCATTTATAGATGAATCGGGTCTTATAAGAGTTGGAGGACGTTTGGAACATTCTAATATTCCATACAGTCATAAGCATCAAGTTTTGATACCATCAAGGCATCCTTTAACTGAATTGATTGTAAACAATGAGCATAAGAAACAGTTACACGCCGGAGTACAGGGCACGACAGCAGCGATTAAAAGCAAATATTGGCCTTTGTCAGCAAAACGCACCGTGAAAGGCATACTAAATCGCTGTGTAACTTGTTTTAAAGCAAAACCGAAGGCAGGTAATTACATTATGGGAAATCTTCCGGCCAATCGGGTTACTCCAGCGCGTCCTTTCGAGAACGTCGGCATAGATTACTTTGGTCCGATATGCATACGCGAGGGTAGTCGGCGGAAGGCGAAATTCGTGAAGTCATACGGAGTAATATTTGTATGTTTCGTGGTCAAGGCGGTTCACATAGAATTAGTTAGCGATTTAACAACTGAAGCATTTCTCGCTGCATTGAAAAGGTTTCTTTCACGTCGGGGTAAACCATCTAACATATATTCAGATAATGGTACGCAATTCATCGGCGCAAACAGAGAATTAATCAAACTCATGAAACAAGCGCATTCTCAAAAAAACAAAAAACATATTTTAGATTATATAGCTTCCGAGGGAATCAGTTGGCATTTTATTCCACCTAGGTCACCACATTTCGGTGGATTGTGGGAAGCCGCGGTAAAGTCGGTCAAAACACACCTTGCACGAGTTGCAGGAAAAACATCCTTGAATTATGAAGAGATGTATACACTTCTAATACAAATAGAAGGCATCCTCAATTCTCGTCCTATAACTCCCATTTCTAGTGATCCTAACGACCTTTCATTTCTGACGCCCGCACATTTTCTGGTTGGAAGCTCCATAACTCCAATAACAGAACCAACGTTGGAGCATTTAAAGTTGAATACTTTATCGCGATGGCAGTATATTCAGCTACTTCGCGATCATTTTTGGAAAAGATGGAGGAAAGAATATTTAAATGAAGTACAACAGAGGCACAAATGGAAACGCAATGAGAAACGGGCCCTGACGAATGGCGACTTAGTGATCATTCGAGAAGACAACGTCCTCGCGGGCAATTGGCCGCTAGGAAGAATAGTTCGAGTGTTTTCAGGAAAGGACGGAATTGTTCGTACAGCTGAAGTGCAAACCGCGAGTGGTGTTTATCACAGACCAGCAACTAAATTGTGTGTGTTACCCATCAATGACTAATCAATTGTTGTGTTAATATTAAGCAACACATTGTAGTTATGTATATATGTATATTTGTTGAAAGCTTGTGCTTTCAAAGCGGGCGGAATGTTAAAACGTCAATATCTATTTTTCACATTGTATATTTTATTATTTTGTGACTCGTTATTTAATTTATATTGTGTACATTTCATTAGCCGTTTTAAGGCGCTTATGAAGATTCTGGGCAGTTAGGTCCGATTCCCAGTAACAGTTTACAGGTCATGCAAATTAGAACAATAACCCGGTAAATATAATTTCTTAAATAATATCATTTCCAAAAGCATAGAGCAAGCCTAATTGCATTTACCAAGTAACCCTGCCATTTAGGTAATTAGTTTTATGACGGTCAAGACCAATTCATGAATTATTTTAAGTATAAACCTTCCCGAAGGGATTTAACGGTATACAACAAAGTGATCGTAAAAGGTATTAGATCAGGTTCCAGTAGATGAATTGTATGCCCGTCATTGTACACTGGTTTACCATACCTTAAATGTTGGGACAGTTTATATTACTTTGCTATACGTCATGAATCTAAAATAACCTTTTGTAATTCCCACCACTTGTATAAACAGTGGGGATGTGGGGAGGTTTACTTCAGGACATCAGTCAAAAAGATATATCAGTTTAACTTCGATAGTTTTCTCCTAGGGAAGAGTTCCTATAGCTCTTACTAGCGAATAATACAAAACTTAATATATCAACAAAACAGTTTAACTTCGATAGTTTTCTCCTAGGGAAGAGTTCCTATAGCTCTTACTAGCGAATAATACAAAACTTAATATATCAACAAAACAGTTTAACTTCGATAGTTTTCTCCTAGGGAAGAGTTCCTATAGCTCTTACTAGTGAATAATACAAAACTTAATACATCAACAAAACAGTTTAACTTCGATAGTTTTCTCCTAGGGAAGAGTTCCTATAGCTCTTACTAGCGAAACTTAATACATCAACATAACAGTTTAACTTCGATAGTTTTCTCCTAGGGAAGAGTTCCTATAGCTCTTACTAGCGAAACTCAATACATCAACATAATAATTTAGTATATAAGTCAACAAACAAGGTACTAGTGTACAACAAATCGTATTATAATAAATGTATATATGTGTAAATAAACAGATTATACCATATTGCAATTTATTAGTTTACTTATTAATCAACGAGTGAACGAAAAAAGTGTATACGGTCTTACACCCGTGCACAAGTGTATTCTACGATAACACCAGCTTGAAGAATACATCAAAGGTTCCTTCAAACTAGGAGGAGTCAACAGTAAGGTTTATTTTAATTAAAAATTGTTCTCCCTATTGATAGCTAACTGAATTAGTAGTGAATTTCGTATTAGGGTCCCGTTAGCTTTCGATTCATGTTTTGGTTTATAATTAACTATTCAATGATTAAAAGTTTTGTTCAAAATATGTTTGTTTGGCGTATGACGTTGTAAATTTGTCTGTTTAAAAAGGCGAACACGTAGATTCTTCGGCCTATTTTATTCGATTCTCGTGTGTTGGTGTGGTATTAACTCTCTCAGCTGGTGTGTAGAGAAATGGTAGTCTAACAGAGATTTCAATTTAAGCCCATGTGTAAGGGTTCGTTTAAAACTGATTAAGAAATCTCCTGTGAATTATATATCCATATGTAGAGAAGTGTCTATTGTGGCTGGGTATGCGTTCTGGAAACGGATGATTTACGATTACAATTTTTTTCTATACACGTGGAAGATTCATTATAGTTAACCTCCATTACTGACACATGGTTGGACACACCTAGATTCGTTAGTTTTGTGGAAAAGGCATTGTTTTGTCCGTTATTTCTTTTTTTTGTTACTGATATCGTTCTTTTCTAGATAGGAATTGTATGGGTAAATCTCAAGCTGCTAATTAGCGTTAGATGGGCCAGATTTTCAAGTCGATGATTAGAACTTTCGATTGCATCCATCACGTGGAAAATTTCAATAAGCTAGTGAGGCATCCAAGGTAGAAGTAATTTAATTCTATTAATAACGACTGTAATTGGTCAATTCTACCGATCTAACGGAACCACGTGATTCCGATTTTGTATATATTAATTATAATTTGAATTATTTTTTTCCTTCCGTATTAAGATACAGGACTGTTAAGCACGTTTTTGTCTGATATAATATCATGAATTTTATTGTAACTTAGTTTTATACTTGATTTACTTAGTGCATTCTTTTTACATATATCAATTAGAAACTATCAGTGTAAGAATATAGAGTTGCAGAATGTCAAAAAGTTCATTGTACTTTTGCTTTGTATAAGTTTCTTAAAAAAGAAAAGAATCTAACGAAGTCACTATTAATTTTTTTCCTAATCGCGTAAGAATAATTTCTACATATACTGTGTGGAAACATAAATTTCGGAATTAATTTGAGTAATATAATTTGTGTAATTATTATCAGTAAAATTACTGAACAGTTCATTTTTTTATTATAATTAATATATTTCTGCAAATACAATGTGGACAAATCTTAATCAATTTATTTTTGGTATAAATTTTTATATCTTGAATCCATTGTGTGTTATATAAGGAATTATTGCATATACAGCGTGTGTAAATATCTATGTAAGGTTTATTAAAGATCTTAGAAAAATTTTTGATGCAATTCTTAGATTAAGATTTTCATATATTTTATTGTAACGTGGTTAGCCAAGTTAGTATAACCGTTTTATGTTGACATTCTGGGTACGTTATCCCTTTGTTGTTGTGTTATATTGGATTATAATAAATCCTTATGGTTATTGTTTTGAGCTTGGTTGTTTTATTTGGTTTAACAACGATACACGTAGTTACCTAGATTTATTCAATTTACTATCAGCACAGTCTGTGTTCTTGGTTACGGTTAAAGGTATAAACATTGTGGCGCCCTTTAAGATATAAGAACTCCCCTTCCACTCGCCTCTAAACTGAGCTGGTCTTTAGCCGAAAGATCTCCGGAGCAATCATGTATTGAGTTAAATTGGGTCATAAGTCATAAGCAGTAGGTATTACGTAAGTAGGCGCAAAACTAGTGCTCGTGGGGGCATATAGCAACCTTGTTGGCTGATTTCACCGTTTCGCTTTCTCCGGAGTCGGATCGCCTTTAAAAACCCACTATTTCGACTGTTGCTTTGTTTCTGGAGTATAATAGTGTATCCATGTTTCTTCCACAGTTATGTAGCGAGGTAGAAACTAACCAATATTGCGACGTAAAAGTGCCAAACCAGCCTCCGATTCGACCACACGATTGCGTTTATTCTCCACTGAGAGCAAACGTGGCACCCATCCTGCCGAGAGTTTTTTCAAACCCAATTTTCCGTGTAAAATTGAAAACGCTGTACCTCGTGATATGCCTATGGCCTCAACTATTTCGCGCACTTTGATTCGCCGATCACTCAAACCATATGTTTGATTTTGTCAATCATTTTAGAGGAAGTCATTTCCACTGGACGTCCCGAACGATGTTCATCTTCTGTGGATGTACGGCCACGTTTAAACTCATTTACCCAATTGTAAACAGTCGCAAACATAGGAGCAGATGTGTCATGAACTTCATCCAACTCGGCTTTGATCCCCTTCGGTGTTAAACCTTTTAAATAAACGTGTTTAATCACCGTACGAAACTCATGTTTTTCCATTTTTCTAAATGAACCAAAGTTTGTTGCTTCAATCGAGTATAAAAATAAACCCAAGCGATGGATTTAACTGAAACTTTGACAGCAGTCTAATGCCAAATGACGCTTACTAAATACAATAACATATGACAATTTTTTGTTATATTAATAGCACTATCACCTGGAGTTATTGAACCACTCTTGTATTATTCATTAACTTCATTAAGAATTTCCCACATAGGTCATCCCTTCGTATACCGATGAACATGTGGTTATTCAATAAAAACTTATCTTGAGCTTCTATTGATGATAAAAAAAAAAAGGTTAAAGAATATGCCACGAATGCGGTTCAAACTCAGAAAGTCTCAAGTATACAACGGATACGATATTAAGAGAGCATATCCCAGTTTATTCACAATAAAGAACCTTTACTATCACACTACCACACTTTACCACTCTTTATTAGTACACTAAATGATGAAGGCTTTCTAGAGCCTATTGTGACTACTGATGAAACCTGAACATACCATTTTACCATTTTTTCTCTTAATAAACGCGCTGACGGACGCTTAGACTATTGAAACTAATCTCTATTTGAACTAACGTACAATTTTTGTCTAACTTAAACCATCTAACATACATTAAAATCTAAAAGTTCATGCTTTATTGTTTCTTAGTTTCGGGTAACTTGGTAACTTGTGTTTTAATATACTATTATTTGATACTAGTTCAGGTGCCGCACTATATTATCATTTCTGCAGAACAAAATTATTATTTGAATCAAAAATTTTCTTAAAAAATTATTTAAATAAAAAATCTCAACCATGTCAGTTCAAAGTCTGTAACGTGCTTAAAAAATTATGTAATGGAATTATTCCATTATGAATTTCGGTCTCGGTCACATGTTTATAATAGCAATAGAACTTGTAGATGTTACAGAACTTTTGTTATCACTAGGCATTTTTAAATGAGTGGATACTCAGATTACTTCATTTATAAAATCATTAGTAATATGAATAATAAACCAACATAAGAGGGTGGGCAAGTGAATCTATAGCAATACTGCAAAAATTCCAGTCAAAAGTGCTATGTTCCATTCCTAATAGTAATGGCAGAAACACGTGTCTTATGCAGAAGTAATTGTTGAAAATACGAGGTGTATTGTCCATGTGTACAGTTCCAGATATGTATATTACATGTCTGTTTCAATTGTAACAAAAGCGTTATACGTGCATAAACGTATATATATATGTACTTAAAACCTTTTTGTATATTTACTGCCATCTGGCTCGTTGTTAATGGAATACCCGTATTTTTTTCGTTCTTCGTACCAGCATACCTGGTCGAACGAAAAGGTTGCCTTTTTCGGCAAAGTCTCTTTCGTCCGTCAGATGTCACTTATTAAATAAGTGCCACCTTACAGGATGAAATTTGCTTTATCTTGTAGGCGATTTCAATTTAATGTTATATACAGATAGAAATCTATTCATAAAGATTTGTATCATTTGTATTACATTGCTTCACTAGCTTAACTGATGACGCCTAATAGTAATGGCAGAAACACGTGTCTTAAGCAGAAGTAAATGTTGAAAATACGAGGTGTATTCTCCATGTGCACAGTTACAGATATGTATATTACATGTCTGTTTCAATTGAAACAAAAGCGTTATACTTGCATAAACGTATATATATACTTAAAACCTTTTTGTATAGTAATTATTAGTTAGAAGCGTGGAAGCATTTTATCTAATTTAACGTTAAGGTGATCTTAAGGATCTTCAATATTTGAGTTCACATTTATGGTAATCTAAATTTAATTTCATACTATCACTTAATAAAATTACTTAATACTTTTAAAATAACGAACCTATAAAAATAAAATATTTCGGATATGTATTATGCCGAACCATAAATGAGAAGCCAGAATCAGCGTATGTAAGCTCAAAATATTTTCAAGTCTATAAAACTTAACGATAAAATTTTCTGAAATATATGGATTAATAATATTAATTTGAGTTAATATGTACTTGTAAATTCAATCTAGAAGTAAACATTTATGTAAGATATTTGAATTATATTGTAGAGTCTATTTCCCACAAAAAAAAATCAGAAAATAGACATAATTGAATTTAGCATTCAAAAATAAAAACACAGGGAGTAAATAAAACAATCTGCAGTGTGGAGATAAGTGTTATGTTGAGTAGGATCAGATTTCACTGTTACGTGCTTTCTCAAGCACTAGTTCTGCGCCTACTTATATAACGTAATACCCGCTTGAGTTAACAACTTACCCCAACAACACGATTGCGCCAGAGATCTTCGGCTGAGAGATCAACTCAGTTAAGAGGCAAACTAGAGGCGGTTCTTTTTAATAATAGGCGCCACAGTGTTTATGCTCTCAAGCAGGTACAGCGAACAAAGACGCCGCCGCCATTAAGTTAAATAAATCACAGGTAAATACCTAGAAAATTGTTATCACAACAATAAAACACCAAATAAGATAACAACAAGAAGTAATTTATTCACAACCATCAGAAAATCAACTAGCATTTATGGTTACCAACCAAGTAGTAGATAAATCAATAAAGTAAAATATGCAAAATCTTAATAAGGCTCACAAGCCATTAGTAATAATGAATTAAAAATTAAAACAAATATCAATGACCAACTTGCTTAAAGAATGCATTTTTTTTATAAATAAGTTGAAATAAATATATAAACTCTTTATTTATTTATTTCAACTTATTTATATATATATATATATATATATATATATATATATATATATTGTGTTAGTAACCCATCCAGTATAGTAATTGGTATAGGATAGTAAAAAATGATGCATTGTAAAGCAATTAAATTAAAGCAAAGGTATACTAATGAATTTAAATAACAAAAGCAATAAAATCTCAGTATATAAATCATTAAGCAATAAGTAAGTAAATGACATGCCTAGTCTAGATAATAAATTGGTTCGTAATTTATCTAAAGATCTTTCGATAAATCTCACATCGACATTCTTGTACATTCAATATACTAATTAGAATATTAAATATTAGTAAAAAAAGGAAAAATTAATCTACAATTTCCAATCGTAATAAACAAAATTGAACAGTGAAGATATACTATAAATTTTACACATACGTTGGTTTATACCATTCTAGAAAGTGATAATTAATATTTAAAATTTGGACAAGTTTCTTACATTATCAACAATTACTGAAAACGCCAAATTAGATGGCGGGCGGTGGGTATAAGTCCGCGGAGCATTAGAAATAATGGGAAGCTTTGCATTTAGTTCTACTTCAGTAAGTGGGCGTGCGCGTTTTTAAAAACGAATACGGCGCATTCCCACTGCTCGCCATCTAATTTGACGTTTAGAGTACATAAAAAAAAATTTTTACATGACCCTGGTACGTAATGAAATTTCGATTACTCTGTGCAAACAAAATTAGGGGTTATCGATTGACTCTAAATTTACTAATTAAACAAAAAAAGACGGATGATTCTACAAATTACGATAATATCGGCAGTTAACACCAACGAGTCTTCGAAGTGAGCTTAATTCGACTGGGTGTAGTATCCAGAAGAATATATAGAACAGTAGTTCCTACCTTAGTGAATGCAATGTTTCTTGGACAATGTAATACCTCAGTTCAGCTTCTATATAACTTTCATAAAAGGAATTCAACGTTTCTTGCTGCCCCGAGCTTGATTTTAAAGACTCGTGATTAAATTTTACTGCCTGGTGCTCGAATATTAATGCCTCGTTCTTAAATGTTAATGCCTGGTGCATAAACCCTTTAAATTCAAGAAAGAAAAGAAAACGAATGTAGCAATACTAAATTAAATACAAGAACAATGCCATTATATATGGATATCGTGAAAAAAAACTCACCTATTAAAATAGGGAAAATCTACGAACACGTGCTTCACATGGAAACCAATTTCGTTCAAAACTATAACGAAACGGCACTTTCCGTATCTCAAATAGCCATCTGACGTTTAAATCAATCATAATAGCTCCAAAAACCGCAATAGCGAAGTAAATCAAACTACTTTTTAAAAAGCCATTAAAAATTACAAAGTACGTCTTCAGTGCAACGTGCTACTTGATGAAACTTCAACAGCAAAAGAGGACCAGAATTCCTCAACTCGATACTTCTATACGAAAAGATACGTAGTCTTTACAAAATTAACCGATAGGTGAAGCTACTGTAAAGAAGAATCAACAATGAATTATATAATTAGAAAAACATTTTGCTTCATCAAAATTAAGACAATAAAATTCGGAATCTGCCTAGCTGATAAAGGATATTAATTAGTTACGTTAACTAAGAATTATTAAACAAAAACCATAGTCCAAAAAAATCAACCCGAGATTACTCTGATGCTGCAATAACCAAGGAGATCTTAAATGCAAATACCAATGTCAATTCTAACGGAACTCACTAAAAACAAAGTCGTAAAATTTATAATAAATTTTAAGATAAAGATTCGCACAAAACCTGTTATAATATAAACCAGTTATCAAATTAATTGTTCACAATTTACTAACTCTGCTATTTTTATCGACAACTCTAACACCATCTACACGCGTAAAATATGAACGACATTAAACCACAACGAAAACAAAGTTGCCTATATCAACGTAAACGATATCACAACTTTAATTAAATCCAAATAATACTAAAAAAAAATGACTACTCCGAAATTCCATTTGAACTAACAATAGGATAAATATCCGCAAAAGAAAAGCAATATATTGCAAATTAACGTGTTGCCTTCATCAAGTTTTGTATATTTTCTAGGTTTGTTAATGAATTTTGTCTATTTTTTGAAGTCACTATATATCGGAAACAAATAGAAAATAGATTCTATAACACGAAGAGTATGTTTACGAAACTTTACCTTAAGTTGATTGTAATTTTATCGCCACACATGGAAATCTACATAATATTACTATTTTTAGCAATATAAATTCAACAAGTAAAATAAAATAAACTTTCCTTCTAATTTGTGCTGTTCTAGTAGGTACACTGCAACATGGTCTCACTTAAAATACTCCTTTACATGAACAAAAGAGCCATTTGCAATTACGTTCATTTAATTTATGGGTTTCGTGATTATTTTATAAACATTTATATTTTTTTCTTAGATCGTGTTCGTTTACGTTACATGTTTAAGAAGATCCTTTATAATACTATTATAAAATTATATATAAAGTGTTTGTAAGGATAATATAGACATTAAATGTTTTTAACGATTACTGAAAAATACTGTCACTTTTTTGTATACATCGTATTCGAACTGAATTTGGCAAAAATTAATATTAGTATCTTTTGTACGATAGTATACCATCGCTTATAACATTTTTTTTTTAATAAAAAGCACATCTTCATTCTCTTCATAGGTATTTTGATCGAAGCACACGTGTCTTATAGTATTATTCTTATTCAATTTAATCAAAACATAATGCACAATTCATTTGATTTTGTAACATGTTGCTATGTAGTTTGACCCTAATAAGTTGTGCTACTATTATTTAAGATGTAAGTTGTTACACAAGCATATATCTTTTTTGACTCTTTGCAAAAGTATAGCTCTCAGGGTTTTGCTTTCGGGTTCTCTGTAACTAGGCCTAGCATCCAATGTCGCATCAAAGAAAATTCATTTATTGTTTATACTTTAAAAATATTTATTGACCATAAATTCGATATATTATAAATCATTTATTCACCTAAATCAAATGATACAAAGGTATTTTTAATAATATAAAATATTATTAAAAATCTGGTGTGAAGAACACAAATGCAGGTTCACTATTAATATTTTTTGTGAACGTGTCCGAACATATCCCTCTCCAGAGACGTAGATACGTATTTCGCCTTTCTACAGGCTCATCAGTACGCCCCTGCTGGAGAAAGGATATCTTCAGACACATTCACAAAAAAGAACCACATCGCCATATCACAGAAATTATCCAGACCGAACGTAGAAGTAAATTCAGCGCTGTCTGTTGTCAGGCAGCCGAAGTACCTCGCCCTGTCCACATAACCAATGCGAACCAACGTGGACAGGGGGTGTGTCAAAGGTAACGTTAAAATAAAGAAAATAGAATGTATACACTTTGACAAATAATTGAACTAAAAACGTTTCAAAAATTAGCAAATTCAATGATCAAAGTATGTCAGTTATAACTGATCAGAACCGTTGCCCGTAATAGCATAGAATAAAATCCCTTTCTTCAACATCCTGTTCCTTTATATATAAAATCGATAACGCTTCGAGATTTGGTCAACGTAGAAAAATCTTATGCATTTTTTCACCTGTACACCTGCATTCTAAAAACTTGCGTTCTGACATTAGTTTTAAATGCTTTATTTATTACACTTCGTAACCAATTAAATTTGGTCAACAACAAAATATTATAATATGGATATCTCATTGGCTGTCGAGTCGTATGTTTGAAATAAAAATTTTGTAATTTACCGTACTTCTCCTTTCCATGTCCCTTTTACAATATTCAATATATTCTTCATGTGTCTTACGCATTTTAAAATACTCTAGTTTCACATCTAAACGATGTTCTCACTCTAACGCGCTTTTTGTTACATTTTCCATATCTGCTTTCACCCTAACTGTATATTTTAAAATTTGCTAACCTCCAAATACACTAAATCTGTCATTTTGTTTTGTAAACATTGTTGACAACAAATATACATCTTCTTATATACCATATAAAGAATGATTTAAACATTGTAATGTCTTTTCGAAGTTTATCAATATTATTGACCCATGTTCGATGACTTATTGTACCTGCTTTCTGGTTTTATAAGCGTTAGGTACAATGCTTGATATTGATAAACGTAAGTATATTCAAATGTTAACAAAATTATCTTAAACCATATTTGCAACAGTTGCAATTGTTTATTGCGTTTCAGATTACATTATATACAGGGTGTGTATAAATTGGCGGACTCACTACACGTGGCGACATTCCTGGTCAAATTTTGAGTTAAAAGTCCTAATCCTAAAACGATGTATCAGGCTTCCTTTGTCTTCAGAATGAATTTGATAGTAGTAATGTATTTGACTAGAACAACATTAGGCTGCCTACTTATTGTTTTACAACGTTGTCACATGTGTTTTTCGTCAAAATAAGTTAATAAACAAATATTAAAAACAAACTTTAAAATCAAAAAGAAAACTTTAACGAAAGGATAATAACAACAATTCTTCTTTCTTCTAATTTGTAGCTCTTTCTGTCAACAAATATCGAGTAATAATGCTTATTTCAAGACTGAAAGTCCGAACTTTAGGAACCTCGTGCAAAGATATGGAGCATGGTACAACATTTTCGTATTAGGATTTTGGACTCCGAATTTAACGAAGAACATCGCCGCGTGTAGTGGGTCCGCCAATTTATACACACCTTGTATATGCTGTTAAATATTAAACTGTTGTTATGTGACTTGTTTTCGTCTATTTTCTAATAAAAATTTACCATTTAAAGATTAATCGTATTTTGAGGACAATATTAAACCATGAATATCTATTTAAAGGAAAAACTTATTAATCGTACGTTAGATATGAATCTTTGAAATACCAGAAATGATTTTGATATCCTTTTATTTAATTTTGGTACGTAAACATGTATTTTCTAAATTTAAGCTATAGAAATTGTTAAATCGTAATATAACCAATAACCTCTTGTTGTTACTCATGAAATAACATTCGATACCTACATACAGATGCATTCAAGGCACAATCTATTTAATTACGTTTATGCGTATTTCTCTACATATAGTACTCAAGAGTATCGACAAATCGATTTACATAATTGCATTTGAATTCATCATATCGGTAGTTATACTGGGGGCAGTTGAAAATACAACCCGTTTCATTGTCATTTATGCCCTATTACATTTATTAATTCTCATCATAGTGAAATACGCACCAATATCTCACATTACATTCTGCTGCAGAGCCTGAAGCGAAATTTGGAACATTTTATAAACAACTAATACAAGACATGATATAATATTAGTACAATAATGATTTAAGGTGTTAAAATGTTCAATTTGGACATTAAACTTTGTTACAAGATACGAACGGTTCTATTGAGATAGGCGTTCTGCCAAAGCTTCATGCAAATAATAAATATTAAGGTGATTGCAAATTTTGCTTCAATAATAAAAGAAACTTGCAGTAAATTTACTTTTCCGGAAATAGGTCAGGCAATGGTTTTTGATTCAGTTAAAAATAAAAAAGGAATGGGTACATTATAGAGGTGAATATTATTAAATTTTTATAGTAAATTTTTAACAAAATTGCCCTTATTGCATATTATCTATCACTAAATTAAAAAATATATACCTTAACATTAAAAAAAAGGAGGTTTTTAGTTTCTAATTGAAACCACTATTTAGAAAAATCTAGATTCAGTGCAGTTTGTAGTACTTTTAAATAAATTTCGGTCGTTTTTAATTCACTCAATACGATCATAATTAACAGAGCTATAGCGCGATAAGTTTTTTATAAGACATCTGCATGTTAAATAACACTGGCCAACACGATTTTTGCTGACTTCTAAGCGAGACTTGCATTTTACTAATTCGAAAATCATATTAGTTTATGCGTATCACGTCAAAATTAAACTGTACACTGTATTATGCTCTTTGAAGAACCACTAATGACTAAGTAATTTCTTACATAAGACATGTTATGATATAAATAAAGTATAAAATTTAGTAATTCATTTATTTATTTCAATACAATATTAGTCACGAGTAGTGTAAGTATTTACACAATAATCACTAAAAAATATTTGTAGAAGGAAAAACAACAATCAGGGAATAAATTTTCGTTTGTAGCACTTTCTGCTGTGTATTTTGGTTTGGCAGTCCCTTTGCACACTCCAATAATAGCCAGCCATCATATGAAGTTCCCATCTTCCTTGATACCGAATTTCCATGATTTTTAAATCTTTATTAAATCTTTCGCTTTGTTAATCGCTTACAGCACCTAAATTTTCGGGAACCTATCAAGATAACTATGAAGGAAATGAAGCTTTATGCTCATGTTACAACCTAGGGGGTGAAATTTTTTAAGCATTGATTGCACTAGATCTTTATAATTGCAGGTCTTTTGTTTCCAAGAAAATTGTTTGCGACCATCGTGAATGAAGTCCAGGCTTCCTTCTCAGCTTCGTTTATAGAGTTGATAAAATTTAGATCTCTCATTAAAGTTCTAATTTAAGGTCCATCAAATACCCTATCTTTAATTTTTTCGTAACATAATCGTGGAAACTTTTCACATATGTACTGGAAACAGTTACCTTGCAAATCTAGAGCATTAACATCTTGCTTCATAAGACCCAATTTGATGTGAAGAGGTGGAAAATTTACTTTTTATCTGTCGACTAAAGATTGACTTATAATATTCTTTTCTCCAACATCTAGGGATGTTCTGGGAGGCCAATATTTCTGAATCTAGTGTTGGTTCCTAGCTCGACTATCCCAGAGGCGCAACAAACACGGAAGTTTTGTATATCCTCTTTAAAAGCCTAGTAAAAAGTATACAATTTTGGGATCCACACAGAAGGTCTGTATATTTTAGTAACTTTATAACCTTCTCAATGTCGTGATATGTTTCCTTTAATTGAACGGAATATCCACCGAAAACATTCCCGTTCTGTAGTAGGACACACTTGAGGCTTCTGCTGGAACTGTCGATAAACAAACTCACTTGTGTCATATTGTACAACGCCCATTTTAGTTAACAAACCTGGTGTAATAACCTATGCCCTAAAGGGCTGGCCAGGATCGCCATATAATAATGTAGGGACCTATGCCCTATGGTAGGCAGAGATCGCCGTGTAATAAGGTAGAATCGCCATGTGATGTGTGCCGTTTGAGCGGCCACATCGGGTAGCAGGTCCGAGGCGGAATAAAGTACTAAATGATACACACACGAAGTTCGGGTAACATTCTATTATTAACTTAACGCTTACAAACTGATTAACAATATATTTACATGATGTACATAGTATACTAGGTTCAACTCAGACAGGGCAGAACGTGGTTACTAGATGTAACACAGTTCGCACCACTGACTGGTTGTAACTATCGCCGTAACTCTGACTGTGACTCTGACTATCCCTCTGACTTAAACTATTGTCTATATATACTAGAGAAGATCCTTGTCTTACTTACGATGTGTTTCTAGAACACATGTACAACCCTGACACATAGTCTTGTGTATGCAACAAATACAGAGTAAGGTCGTGTTTAGATAACACGTTAATGTTTGTATTAACAGGCGAGGCTGTAGCCTTGCTGAAAGTGTTACGTATACACATGACTGTGCATCGAGTTATCACACCATCCCTCTTGGGGAGAAAGGAAAACCAACATTAATATGTTTGTTTTTCTTTCATCAAGAATCTCTCTATCTATTTAACCTTCCCTATTTTCTTTTTGAAAATATGGTAAACACTACTGGGATTACAAATTTACAATGACATTATTTAAACAATAAATTTGCTAAAATTACAATGACTACAATTCTAAAGTGAAATCGTTATCAAATATCACATAATAACAAACACATAATAAAATGATGAATAGTCTAATATATATGGTAATACGTAATAAATATATAATAAATAAATATATAATATAAATCGTAAAATGATAAATATTCTAATATAAATAGTAATAATAAATATATAATATAGATTGTAAAAACTTTAAATAGTAAATGATAAATTTTCAAATGTAATGCTAAATCGTAAGTTTTACATTGTTGATGATAAAAAAAAATAATAATAATCGGGCCTTTGTACACTGTCTCAATTTTGCTAGTCTGTTCGCTTTCTTATATTTTATCTCTATATCATGTGTAACTTATATAGAATAATTGCCTTGTTTCGCAGTTTGCCATTCTTGTCTTTTTGTTTTTTCGCGTTTGGTTCTTGTTTCCGATTCCTCATGCTTGATCTTGTGGTTTCAATTCTTGTGCATGATTGTTTGCTTCCAATTCTTTGTGCTCCCTTTTTAACCATACTTTAAAATAAATCGACTCTCTGTTTTTCTATCTATTTTCCTCCATGGGAAAAATTATTTTGGAAATCACTCATTCGTGTATTTCCCTGGACAACACATATTCCGTGTATGTCATGTTCCTGCGCAGAACTATCTTTTGAAGCTTATTCTGGCTACAGTAAGGTGTCACGTGCTGCTGATCCCTTATACTGTAAGCCTTTTCTTCAATACAGAAAAATTTGAGACCAGTTACCAAAACACACTTTTGTTATAACTGTAATCTCTTAAAAAAAAAAAATCTGAGAGCGTTTTTTGTCGTGTTGGATCACTTCCTGGAAGCGCATGCTTGCTTCGTCACGACCTAGGGGCGAATTGGAGTTTTCTTTGCCTTTCTTCTACTTTTGAAGTTCGTCTGATTCGGTCGGTTATCGTTTTTGCCAGTTCCATACCTCTAAGATGATCGGTCCTGAGGTTGGTGGAAACTGCACTGATGTCGGTCTCGTAAAGGTACCATCGATAGGTCTCTGTCGTCTATTGAGCTCCTGACGTGATTAGGATGCTATCGAGTCGTCCCGTTACTAACCATTATATCATTGGAATCAACTTCTAAGGCGTTTGTGACAAAATTTTCGGAATTCTTACAAATAAAATCAATATACTACTCCTCGTATATTGGTTTCTTTTTTAATTTAATATTATTCTCTTTTGTTTGCGAAAAAAAATTTTTGAATATGTCAGCAATAACTTCTGTTCAATGTCACTATGCGTTCGTTTACAAAATAAACAATGCTCGTGCATTTTATAAATGAACTTGACTTTGTGAATTTCTAAACTGTCTTGTAAGTACTGTGATAACCTGCGCCCTAAAGGGCTGGTCAGGATCGCTATGTGATAACGTGGGCCTTAGGCCCTAAGTGCCTGGAGGATCGGCATGTAATAACGGTGGGGCCTTAAGCCATAAGGCAGAATCGCCATGTGATGTTAGGCCGTTTGTGCAAGTTCGTGGCAGGACGCCATGTGATGTTAGCCTGGTCCTGAGGGCTACATCGGTGAGTCTTCACGCAGATATCGTTGTCCCGTTAAATAATACACAAAGTTCGGGTAACATATAATTTAATATATAACACTTATAAACTGGATAACAATTATATACATTATGAACTAACTATCATTAAGACTGTATAAATGTGGACATGATTCTGAATAAGAATCTGACTCTGAATGTGAATAAGACTGAATGTGTGAATGTCTGTCACTTACATTACTGTCGTTATATATATATCTCCAGATGATCCTCGTACTACTTATGGAATATACTACAAACCCTGACATACAGTTTGTGTTTGCAAACACCACGCGTTAGCGAGGTCGTATTTGTAAAACACGATACATTTGTATTACGGGCTCGAGGCTGTGGCCTCATTGAGAGTGTTTGCATACACATAACTGCATTGCGTTATTACAGTACATACATATTTTGAATCGATAAAATACACATGTTATTGCTTACACTTTTGTTTATAAACAATATGAAATATAACATTCATGTGTGGCGCCTATTAAAAAAGCATAAATGAAGACGCATGCATTTTGTATGCACGTAATTGAACTTATGAAAAAGAAATATAACATATCTTCACTGTTTCATGTAGGCGGCTTTTTTTTAAAAAAATATATTTAAACTTCTGCGTTAATAACAAAATTGGACAGGTTTACATTTGAATTTCTCGGCCGTGATTTAATACTTTTACAATTATACATACTAGTTTCTAAATAAACTTGACCTTAAGCAAAAAAATAACAATGTTACGCTCTACATTCTGTTAGCGTATGCTGAATTTGCTGCACATAAACAAACTAATATTATTCTTACGACACGTACAAGGAAACGTTTTAAAACTTGGAATATACACATACATATAAATTGTCTATGCATTACTTTCGCACTGTAATTGTCTTTGCTAAACGAAATACCTGCTTCTTCTCCTGAAGTGGTAGTTGAAGTGTGACTGTACGGCTTCTGCTCCTTGGCATGGGGATGGAGATGCCTTCTTTCATCGCGTAATTCATTTGTTCCACTGACCTGCTAAACTGTAGGTTTTCTCCGTTGGTTCGTTCCGGGTTCCTACAAGCGCCCTGCAGTCTTAAACGACTGGCAGAATGGTCCTAATGCCGTAGGTAGGCTGGATGTAGGTAGGCAGGATCGCCATGTAATAACCTATGCCCTAAAGGGCTGGCCAGGATCGCCATATAATAATGTAGAGACCTATGCCCTATGGTAGGCAGAGATCGCCGTGTAATAAGGTAGAATCGCCATGTGATGTGTGCCGTTTGAGCGGCCACATCGGGTAGCAGGTCCGAGGCGGAATAAAGTACTAAATGATACACACACGAAATTCGGGTAACATTCTATAATTAACTTAACGCTTACAAACTGATTAACAATATATTTACATGATGTACATAGTATATTAGGTTCAACTCAGACAGGGCAGAACGTGGTTACTAGATGTAACACAGTTCGCACCACTGACTGGTTGTAACTATCGCCGTAACTCTGACTGTGACTCTGACTATCCCTCTGACTTAAACTATTGTCTATATATACTAGAGAAGATCCTTGTCTTACTTACGATGTGTTTCTAGAACACATGTACAACCCTGACACATAGTCTTGTGTATGCAACAAATACAGAGTAAGGTCGTGTTTAGATAACACGTTAATGTTTGTATTAACAGGCGAGGCTGTAGCCTTGCTGAAAGTGTTACGTATACACATGACTGTGCATCGAGTTATCACACTGGTACATTTTTTCAATAAACAAATTCACACTCTTTTTTAAAATATTGCACAAGATTACTTTCCCTGCTACGATAAAAAGTTATCTTCGTACTTTGCTCAAGTAAGTTCTTTTAATTTAATCTTGCAGCTAGCAGTTCCAATAATTCCTGTGATTGGCCCAAATCCCTTACTAAATCATTCAATTCTGCCTGAGTAAAACGTTGTGGTCCATCATTAGAAATTATATCTCCATAGTCGCAATCTACATCTGAATCTAACTCCTCAATAGCATCTACCCTGTCTTCAGCATATAAGTACTGAAGTGAAGAAAGCTTTTATATATATATATATATATATATATTTATTATAACCGGAGGTCTGAACTAAACAAAACTAGCAATCATCTACGTGGTTTTTCGGTTCACGCCATATCATTGAAACGTCAAAAGCTAATTTCTGGCGTTTTCCCTTGCTCCACTGCCGCAAACTTTCCACACATGATTTACACACATTATGTGGAGCCCATGACTTATCCTAATCAGCAAGTTTTACGTCAAAATAAGCCAAATATATTTTCTTAACGAAGGAAGTAATAGTTACTCTTTGACAGAGAACGGTGAAGCTACCACAAATGAAGCAGAACGAATCGGCACTATTTACGCATTATCGAGTAGTAGACATGATGTAGGGGAAGGTGTTCTAATATCGACCACCTAACATAAATATATTTATATCATAAATACGCGTCGACAAAATAACATATTTCGATGTGAATACATATTGACTGATCTTTAAAGTAATTAAGTAAGCACAACTAATCCTTTAAAAGTAATTTATTTTGAGAAAATAAATAAAATACAAAACGGTTGTGTGATCGGTATTATCCGACCACCAATGGGAAATATCGACCACGAGTGGGGAAATATCGACCGAAATTTTAAACAATTAATAACTGAATGAATACTGTTTACTCGCAATAATTACATGATGTAAAGTCATCTGCATTTTCCTCAGTGGTGTAAGCAGCGTGAAACCATGTGGCACACGACCTGCATCGCCACCACTCATCATTATCCGCTCCGAATTCACCGCAAACATAACATGTTGATGGTGTTTCTTCCTCTATCACTTCCTCTATAACTCCTTTCTTATTTATCTTCGCCTCCTTTTTCCTCTTTCTGTTTGGTTCTTTAGTTTTTCTATCTTCACAAAATACGCGTTTCTTCACGCCAACAGCAGCTTTCTTTTGTTTTTTTATTTCCTTTTCTTCCAGCTGTTCCTTCATCGGTGTCGAGGTCAAAATTTTGGATTTCTGTTTCTTTCTTTTGCTGTTTATCGGTTTAGGCTTAGGTGTTGGATATATGTCTTCAAATGACTTGATCTTGATCTGGATCGTTTTGTCTGTATCATCGGACGCATCATCGTCATAAACTTCTTGCAACTCGCAAGAGGATTCGTCAGTGTCCCAAAAATTGTCATTAGAATTCCTTTGCCTCAAGTCTTTTTTCAAATCAGGAATTATTTTCTTATGCTTGCTAATGGAAGTCAACCCACTTGGGCCAGCAACGGGACTTGAGCTTGCCATAGGTGGACTATTGGAATCAACAACTAAAGC
This sequence comes from Melolontha melolontha, assembly GCA_935421215.2. Lineage (NCBI taxonomy): Eukaryota > Metazoa > Arthropoda > Insecta > Coleoptera > Scarabaeidae > Melolontha > Melolontha melolontha. Next base: position 94,420,846 of record OW285237.1, on the reverse strand, counting down.
TGACATGTCCATGTTATCCGCAGTAGGAGTAGGTGACTCAGGTATTTGAGTAAAGTCTTCCTCTTTAAATACATTCCTGTCCAGCGGAAATAATCCTGTAGTTTTGAATCCATTTACGCCTTTTTCAATCGTAGCCACTCTGTTGTAGGCTTTAGCAAATATCTCTGCAATATCTGTTACAGCGATTGTTTCATAGTGATGCGATTTCATATATTGGTCACACTCATGATTGTATGCAGATTTCAATCCACCGAAGAAAGTCACATCCAACGGCTGAACCCTATGCGATGTGTGCGAGGGAAGAGAAACCATCATAATTCCATTTGCACGACAGTAATTGTAGGACTGCAAGGTAGAATGTGAGGTGTGATTATCTAAAATTAGTAGGACCGGATCATCAAGGGTGGCTTTCACGAATTTACAAAAATGTTTTAACCACTCAGGAAACAGTTGCTCTGTCATCCAACCGGACTTCGAGCAGTGGTAGATTGCGCCAACTGGACCATTTTTACTCAATCCCTCCTTCATTCTTTTTCTTTTGTAAACAAACATCGGTGGTACATATTGTCCTAGAGCACTCACAGCGCAAACTATAGTAGTGGTTTGACCTCGCTCTCCACTTGTAATGGACCCAACTTGCTTTCTTCCCTTTGGTGCAATAACACGAGATGGTTTGTGCACAGTTGTTATCCCGGTCTCGTCCACATTATATATGCGGTCCGGGCCAAAATAGTGTTTTTCCAGAAGTATTTCCATGTTGTCATAAAGCAAGTGGATATCTGCTTTATTAAAAGCCAGTACTCTATTCTTACTAGTAGCTTCTGGCTTTCTTAAGGAGAGCTGGGGATGCCGCCTTAGGAAACCATATAGCCATTCTTTTCCACATGTTCCTTTATTGGGGTTGAAGTTGTTTTTAATCTTGTTTGACACAGCATAATCATATGCAACTTGCCGTATATTGTTTGTTGTCAATCCATAGAAAAGGTTTGATAATTTTCTTACATAATCAGCCAGTTCCTTTTCTTGTTCGTCAAAAAAACTGGTTTTCTTCCTAACGTAATTTTCTTGACTGGAAATCTATTTTTAAGACGGTCTTGCAAAGTACCATATGGTACCGAGAAGAGTGCAGCTGCTTTTCTAATTGAACATGCTTTTTGATTAACCGCTTTTATTGCCCGCTTCATCTCCTCTTCTGTCCATGATGAACGGGCTGTTTTTCGTATATAATTTCTTGGCATCTACGAATGAGAAAAACATACTCATTGAAAAACAAAAAGTACAATGTCGATCACTGCAACGGGTAATATCGACCACCGTGATAGATATTACCCGTCACGGACATAGCAGTTTATTTTTTTTTTTAATTCAGCGCCTAACCTCAAAATTGTGGCCATGCAAATGCCATAATAGATTAATAATCATACACTAATAACGCTAGTTAGAGAAGATTTTCAACACAATAATGCACAAAAATTACAAACCTTATTTCCCGATGCCAGAAAAGTATAGAAAATCAGCGCATAAACAACTTTATTTTATTTCTTCGGAATCGCACGTCCGACAGAGCACATGTGTTTTTGTTACTTTCGTAACTACCTTGCGTAGATGGCAGCACCTAATAGATCATTGAAATGTAGCGCTATGTTTAAAAAATAATGGTGGTCGATATTGCCCGCTGGTCGATATTAGAACACCTTCCCCTAGTCTCTTCCCTAATATGTTCACTTAATGAAAAGGATTAGCCCAATAGGCTTGAATGTCCTTATAATTGTTTATTACTTAATTAGTTCATTAAGTATTTAAATATTATCAAGTACAAATGTACATTATGTTAATGAGGTAAATGTATTTGGAATATCTTTCTTTTCTTTGAACAATTAAGAATTTGCTGCATTTACTTAACGATTTCCAAGAATTTTGAAATCGGCAAACAAGAACTGCCATAGAAAGAAAACTTGACGTGATAGGGACAAGTGGGTTTCATATTTGACGTTAGCGTACCAATATTAATTAAAAACAAGTGTCAGATCATAATCAGCAGAAAAAAATTAAATTGTTGGCCAGTGTAATTCATGGAAAGTTTATTTGTAAATTTCATATTTTTATGTTTGAGATCAGCAGAATAAATAAACTTGTATGTAATCTATATTAAGAAATACTAACAATATTTTGATTGTTATAAGCTAAGGGGATTTACCACTATGTTTGTTCTTTTCATGTACTGCTAATAAATAACGGAACTTTATATTTGTTTATAAGCACCATAAAGGTTATTTAAATAATTTAGGTATTTTTCGAACCACCAGAATTTCATTAATTATTGAAATTATTATACCACAAATTATTAAATTAAATTGCAGCGATAGTGTTAATTTATATAATTATCATAATGTCCATAATTTCATTAACACGTGCTGGAAACTCGTTTTAATATAAATGGTAATTTTTTTTTTAGAAATTCGCATAATAAAATGTTCATTCACATAAGATTCACATACAATTCGCGCAGGCGGATATGCAGGAATTTTTGTATTAAATAATAGAAGAGCGTCAAACTTAATTGACTTTCAAACTGAATATTAATCAACCAATTTAATAAGCTAAATTGGCTTTGCATCGTCGCCTTCAGTAGTTTCATTTTATTATTCATTCTTGTTTGAATTCTCTTTTTACTTAACATTTTTCGTCGTGATTTGTGTACTACGTTTTCACAAAGTCGCGCATTTTTCATTAGACTTTTCACGTTTCAGTCATTCTTTCAATTGATAGCCTTGAACGTTCACCATCATGCACATCCTCTCTAGCTTCTTTGAATCATCAATGCCACGCAAAAACTTATGTATTTCATAAAAGTTATTTCTATAAACGTTTGGAAGCATTTGGAGCATTTCCGTAGGATTTTTTCTCTTTATTTGTTTTTCGATCGAGGTATACAAGTTACCTCACTTAAATGCATTGTATCTTAACGTCTAGTAAACGAAATATCATAAAATTTTAGAGATTATTTAGAAAAGTTGACACTTCATAAATAAATCCCTCACCAACAGATGGCGTGACTGATATTGTTAAACCAGAGCCATTCCTCTTATTTTCGGAACATAGGACATATACATACACTACCGCTCATATTTACCCACCCAAAGTATTATCACAGATAAGTTCCTTACCGTACAAATACGTAAAATCACGCAGGTTGTATTGCTAGGCGAATTTTTAACAAATTTAAGATATACGATGGAAGCTCTGCGGGACCAAGTGGAGAAAGAGACGTATCGTTATGCCACAAAATTGGCGGGCACACTCTGTGCACGTCGTAGAGTTCCATCAGGGTTCCATTTCGAATAAAAGGCCGTGTCAAGTTTCATATTCTCTTCATCTATCTGTTACAACTTATCTGTGGTATTACCTAGATCTCAAACAATTAAGTTTTCTTTTAACATCATATTGAAAGGCGATTGTAAATATGATTTCATTTTAGCAAATTATTTAGTAGGCGCATTTTCATAACTAAGAGATTGTGAAACACCTCTATATCGTTGGTAATCGAATTGATCTGACCAGAAATCCCACCAAGGACATGTTCTGACAAAAGCAGTTGCGTTTAACAATTAATAATAATACAAAATTTCTCGTCAATATCTGTGCTAGCCAACGAACTGGCCGAGGAGGCGAACTTCATAGGACCAGAACCAATACGTGAAATAAGGATTTCATCAGAAAGAAGATCTGGTCATGACTAGAAAGTGAACATAAAAGTAAATGCATCTTGACAGATAAATTAGTAATAAGCGAATTAGTAATAGGTAATTTGAATTGATAAAAAATTAATTAAGCTTATCACCGGCTTGGTAACCCAATATTAATCTTTGAGAAAGCATCTACAAACATCGATTTGGATAGCGAACCTTGATCTAGAAGATGCGAAAAATACTATTAATATATATATAATATTATACTTTATATAATATGTACTTGTGAGAAACCAAAGAGACTCAGTCAGAAACATTTCGTTAAGGATCTGTTTGGGCCTACGAGACTACTCAAATTTCCACTGAAAGAGATGGTAGCTTTTATAGAGGACACAGAACTGACACAGCCGAAATAAGATATTATTATTGGGGCCGGTACAAAAAGCATTATGCTCAAATGCCTGGACTTATTGACTTCTAATCAAGACTTGAGATCATGAAGATGATGATGTGGGAAACTAGAACATTAACAAAAGTCATGTTATAGTAATAACGTGCAAACGAAATAGGAAGAAAAGAAGGCCGGAAATTGCTTCAAATATCAACAGGTTATAGCAAGAACCTGTAAGTGTTTCTACCGCGAAACAAAAACTGAACTGACAAATAGCTGCAAGAAAACCATTTTTGCATAAGCAATATAAAAAAAACGTTTAAATCGGGTTGGATTTGATTGGCAACATAAAAAATGGACTTCTGAACAATAGAAAAGTGTTCTTTAGACAGACTAGTTCATGTCTGAGATTGCGAAACAAGACGTCTTGTTTGTACGTAGGTCGACGATTAACAGGAATATAACTAAGTGATCGATGCATTGTGTCTCCAATAAAACACAGAAGAGACATGATAATTGTTTGAGTTATTTTGTTGGTACTTCTGTAAAAAAAATGTTTGAAATAAGAGTGGAAAAAGGAGTTAGAAACAAATTTTAGGAAAACACGCTGTTCTCTCAGAGATACTTAAACATAGTACTAAACTATGCAAGTTGTTTGAACCAGTTGAAGGAGCAAGGTGTAATTTCCATAATAAAGTGATCACTGCAAAGTTTCGACTAGAATCCGAACTCTCAAAAAACATGACGACAAATAAAAATAGAAATTTTGGCTAAATTGCTAGATATAATAGCGGGATTGTGCGCCTCTGTGATGTGGTCGAACTATAAATTTTATAATAATTATTAAGTATTATATAGCATTTGTAAATGAGTAAACATCTGTGAATGGTAGGGTATATACAACACTGTTGAATGTAGTTATCTCGAACTTTGCCCAATCAAAGAATAAATTCTGAAAATGCTAACTGCTCCGGAACTAGATTTGTGAAGGTGAGTAGCAGTAGATCGAGAATAGATCATAAAATTAGCGAAATTATGAATGTAAGTAGCTTTATAATACAAGATTTTAAAGATAACAGTGGAGATAATTCGAGGCTGTTCAAAGGAGAATACCTAAACTTATTTGTCAGTGAAAACTGAAAAGATGAAAGAGAGAGAGCTGGTAAAATTGTAGTCAGAGAATGGAAGAAAAATAGATATCTGAAATTATAGGAGAAATGACTATTGAGTTTTAGAAGACATAGAGATGATGATGATGACATGATCTATGCAAACGATAATGCATAGAACCTATGACATGTTAGAACACACTTAATTCTATTGTACATAAAGTCGCTACGATCTTTTCGAAGCACCTGATATATTAAATATGAAACTTACCAATATTAAATAAAAGCAAGTTTCTCAAATAGATTGACAAAGCAGCTTACGTAATTATAAATTGTAATTTTTATAAACACGAGAACACGTCAGTATATAGGGTACTAAAATGGCTGAAAATAGTGGTAAGTAGTTCCTAAAGGTATCATTAGATGGCAGTGTAATTTATTTTAGCAGGTTCAGCAGGTTATATTGACACTAGTCTTATTTGTGCTCTTACAAATTCGCACTGCAATTCGGAGAATACTGTCTAGAAAAATTGTTCCACCGTGACTGTACTAGACCTCATATGAAGCGATTAACCTGGCAGAGAATTGATTAATTCATGCGGTAATTTCTTCTTGTGGACCCAAGTGCCTGTCATCAGTTTATTCCGTTAAATTCTTTGTAACAGATGCTGAGGTGTTGATGAAATTATGCGAAAAACTAAGAAAGATTGTTTAAAAATTAAAAATAGCTTTGAAATAAATGAATATTCTTTTACAGTTCATGAAGTGCTTCTTTGCAGCACATGACCAAATGTCAGACATAAGATTCCCTTAAAATGACTAACGTGTGCAGTATTACAGCGCGTATGCAAAGAAAAAGAAACACTTTATGAACTGTGAAGCATATTTACTTACCCTCGCATCACATTTATAACAATAAGAAGAAGCTAAATATACATTTTTTTCTTAATTAATCAAAACAATTTGATTTTAAGTTTCTTACAAAATATGCACATTACAATGATACAATTTTTGTAAACTAATTATTTTGAATGAATTAAACATTGTAGCGCCATCTATGATTGCTTAATTCTACCTAACAATGTGATTTACCTATAATAGCAAAAGATGTCCTACTCAAATTTGTAATTGGATAAATAAATAATATTCAAACAAAAAATTAAGAAGCGATTTCTAAATACTAAATATGTATACAAATTTGAAGAAAAAAATGTGTATTAAAAGTAACTTTTATTTTATTTAAGGAATATGCTGTTTAAAACTAATTATTACAGACTTCAAAATAAATTTTAGTTTATTAATTTAATAATGACTTAATTTCCATAATAACAGGTAAATTAACCTTGAGAATCAATTAGTTTTTTGTTTCTTTTTTTTTAAACATATTTACTTGTAAATTAGAATATAAAATATTTCCTTATTAAAACACTAAAAATCAAAATGAAAATATTTCCTTGTTGCTGTGAATACACTGAAAATAGTAGTGATATTAAAGAAAAGTTTAGATGATAAAACAATTATATTAATGCTTAAAGGAAACTAGTTCATCCAAATAGTTTTTATAAACTAATCTACTTAATTCTTTTCTAAATTTATATTAGTTTTGCGGCATGTAAAGCAGCTTCTGGCAATACACAAATGAGCCGGCCTCATCGAGCACGGCAAGTATGAGGAGTTCATGATATGTTTTGATTTCTAATTTTCAAACCAAAATAGCGTAATATGCTTTATCTATGAAAGATGTTATATTTTATTTATGTTAATAACTAAAGCAGGACAACGCAATGGATTCGCAGTAGCAGTGTAGTATTGTGTCATTACTAAGCCTTCTATTGCTAATTCAGTCAAGCTCCTACGGCAAGGTGTAAATATATTTGTGTTTTTTTAAAATAAGCATTCGACGTCTAATGAAGTTATTTTCCTGAATTTAAAAAAGTCCTTCGCATCACTTTTCACAATATTGGTTTTCACTTAAATACTCTTCTATACGTACTATAGTTTCAAAATCGGGATTTTTATTTATAACTGTACATAATTATAAGCGCGTCATTTAAGGAAATCTTTTTGTTTTCTAATTTGGTAATAGCTTCTAAAATTTTCGAAAATTTGTTCTATTTGTTTATGGATTTCGATATCTGAAAATAGCTATATTACTCGTAATGATTACAGCTTGAGGCCACGTTCTGCATCTCGTTACTACTGGCTGTACTGGTTGAAATGGCTGAGGAATGCTTGGACAAGAATGTTTAAATTCACGAATACGTTTTGGAGATTCAAGAAAAACTTTTTTGGTAGAAGCTATCTACTCACCTACTTTTAGATAACTGTCTCTAATAAATTCTGCTATAAGATGAAATGCATGGAGCAAACACGTTACACGAAGCAATTGACGAAAACATTATTTTAGTAACTTGCCAGTTTTGACCGTGTTTGAACTGCCATCTATAACGAACTATACAAATTGGATTGGCAATTTATTGAACTTCTCAACGGTATTTTTTTATAGTTTGTACTATCGATTCCGCGTTTGTCTTCTGTAATATTGTACTGCATAACAGAAGAGACCAGGAAGCCTCATCGCTTTTAAAAGTACGCATTAACGCAATAAAGACACATTTTTTTGCATCCGTTGTTTCATCGAGTGTCAGCCATATTTTTTTAGGTTTTCTTTATTAGGTGCGTAATCGTGTTTTTCAGCTGCAGTAAATTATACCGTAATTTTCTTCTTGTTGGTAATTTCCATTCTGAAATATATTTGCTCCAAAACTTTCGAAATTTATTATTATCTACCACATTTTATGGAATATTGCATATACTTAACATAATAATAAAATTATATAGAAGTTTCCAATAGGTTATTTCACGTTTTAAAGTTAACAGGTGGCGTTTGTTATTAAGATGTTGTTTACAAATATCGTACGGTAAAATGTTAACCTTGCAAACAATATATTTAATAATAGTACCAGTATATTCTAATGTAGAAAATCTATAAATGAATTTAGTTACACTCGTCGCACTTAAGAAACTGCATCGTCAACGAAGAATATTTACACGTGTCGATTAATACTAACGCGATCGAATCATGCATACGTAGTTCGGGTATGTATGCATGCTTTTGGATAAAATCGCCGTCAATGCGTATCCATTCGTATGTCTAGGTTTATTGATAGTGAATTCTCCGCACACATAACAAAAGCTGTTGAGTTGATTTAGTACGACCGCGCAGTGGCTTATCGTGACGGGGAATCCCAGGATTTAATCCGAGGTTTGCTTTACGAGAAAATTTCGTGATAATATGTTGATTTAAGATGCGAAAATAAAATATAACGTTATATACGAGTATGTATAATAAAAACATATTTTTAGGAAAAACTATTTAAAGAAATATCTGAAAACGCTGACGCAATAGAGAATATCGAAAAAGAAAAAAGAACCAGTGGTATCAAATAAGTCTATAGATATACAAAATATTTTCAAATTAGCAGTGATACCAAAAAATATGAACTTAATATTGAACTTAGTTTAGTAAAACACATTACTTTATTCTCAAGACTAGCTTACCTGACAGATGTTGTACTGTCCAAACTTCAATAAACTTATTTGTTATCGTTTTGTGAATTTGTGAAAAGCCATTGTAAATATTTAAACAAAGTAAAAATGAGAAAAAACGATTTCTGAATGATCATTGTATCTATTAACGATTGTGGCCATGGATATTCAATTTGAGGAGGAGTATATTCAGTACACCCTAGGAAATTTTACATGCGAGGTGAATTCTTTGCGAAACAACACAAAAGTAAAAAGAAATGTAATTTTCTTTTAATTTAGGTTGGAATGCGATTTACCAGATTTTTCTCCAGATCTTCCACATTTTTTTTTCAAATGAAAACATTCATTGAGTTATTTCTATCCCGGGAGCATAACATAAAATTTTAAAAAAAGTAACCAAATGTGTCGTTTCTATCAACAGTTATGATCGAGATTACATACAAAAATTATTATTTTTGCAGTTTGTTCGAATTTTCCGACGTTCCTTTGTAATTGTCCCGAATTTATTTTTCCTGAAAACTTTTTCAGGGTCATAACGAACAAAACAAAAAAAGAATTACGCATATTTATGGTTCGAATCGCGAGTTATGGTCTTGAGTTCATATAAAAATCTCATAGAAAAAAGTACTTTCAGTTTTTCAATTTTTTCCAATTTTCCAATTTTCCAGGCAACTTTTCCAATTTTTCGTTCCCTAAAACCCTTATTCGGACTATTACGAACATTTAAAAAAAATTAGTCAACTCGGTCCAGCCGTTCTCAAGTGATGCGCTTACTATCAAACAGCATTTAATTTTTATCTATATAAATTCATGTAATTTCACATATGGTTAATTCTTTAATATTTGCCGATTAAATTTGGAAAAAAAACTATGATAACAACCTTCCACACAACATAAGGAACACACACACAAAATTTTATCAAAATCGATTATGGAAGTCTTTAAATAACAAATTAAATGTTTTTGATTTATATATATATATAGATTACATTATATTTTGTGAACTTTGTAATTAAGGAATTACAATCAACACACTCTTGTATTTGAAAAAATAATTTTTCAGAAGATTCTTTTTTTATTCATGTTTCTAAAGATACGTCATTTATCTTTCTTTTCCAAACATCAGCTTTATTGTTTATCTTTGACATACAGAAATAAGAAAAAAAGCGTGAAGTCCAGAGTATATGAAATTAATGTTTTGCTCAATTCGGTATTTTCCTTTTCTTCGATAATCACGGATCTCTCGAAGGAATACTGGTAATTCCGTAATAGGGTATCATTAAAAATTAACCATGTCATTCAGTGATACAGAAAAAATTGGCGACAATTTTCTAGTTACAGATTTTTTCGCAAACAATATTCGTTGGAGTAAACTCATATTAGAAAACCCAAACAACTGACTGCTACTTTTTCATAGATAAATGAATAGTAAATCAACATGACAGGATTAGTGAGAGTAACTGCACCAATTCGCGCAGTCTGTCACTAATGACGTAACTAGCTATGGAACATTTTATTCAGTTCGTCGAAGGATTGTTTCTGGTTTAAGTCAATCTCCAACATATTGAAAATTACATTAAGAATGTTTGTTATTTATTCGCGATTTATTGGTGTTCATTCAAATAACTACAACTTTAAAACATAACTAAAAACTATAACAAATGTATTAATAAATTATCACATATATGTTATGCTTAAAATTAAGACAACATCCTTCACAAGTAAAATTGCTTAAGTTTAAAATATTTCCGCTTCATATTTTTAAATTATAATCTTATATACTTTAATATATGAGCAGGTATTGATATTGTTAAAAAGCTATAGCGCCTTACGTTCGCCGACAAATTGTTAAAAAGCCATAGGGCCTTACGTTCGCCGACAAATGTAGAAAAACTGAATTGACATTATAGATAATCACAAAGCCAAATAATAAAGTGTAGTGAATTATGCCTTATAATTGTACTTCTAATTGTCCCTAAGTTGGGCTGCCAAAATGTTAAAAGGCGAATTACAGTGAAGCTGTAATGTAAAATAGGGCTTATAATAAATAATACAAAATTTATTGATTAAATATAGCGGAGCTGGTATGTTAAATGGCCCTTGCGTTTGGTCGTCTAAATTGTAAAAAAGCAATAGGTCGTATAAATAATACGAAACCAAATGATATAATTTAAAGTAAAATAAATTAATTTATTACTTTGAAAAATACAAATTATTTGAATATACACGTACGGAGTTATAAATGTGATTTATAGATGGCGTTAAAGTTATTTTTATACAGTTGACACAGGTGAAATTTATTTGAACATGAATACAATAATATAAACAGTTTATACTTAACTTAATCTGCCTCCTTTACGTGCAAAACTTATTACTAAGTATATTATGGGTATCTTAATCAAGATGTGGCTAGCTCAGATTATGTACATATAAATAACAATTATTTCCAAAATTTGGCTTTTATCCTTGTGTTGAAAATGAATAATATTTGCAGGGTGAAAGAAATTAACGGGTTTGTAAGTGCAACTTAAATAATATATGGGCATCGAACGATATAGAATAAATATACTTGCGTGTGTTACGGTCGCGGGTATGTGTTAAAAAAAACTCTGTGTATACTCGAACTAGCACTTGTTGTTAGTATTGGTGTTTACTTGATGAAAGATTGAACCTGAGAGCCCTTTTGCTCAAAAAGATCGGTAAATTGTGGGGCAGTTTTCATAACCGAGTTAGCGATAATCTATCACACTGCAAAGAGGTGACACTACTAGAGTGAAATCTAATTAAAGACGGTACGCAACAGGTTGTGACGACGCTGAAATTAAAGTTTAAAAGATTCCTTGTAAAAATACTTTAAAATGGTATATCACGCGATGTGATTTCGATAACCTATACAATAGTGAATAAAAACGTGGCTATAAATTATGTAATTGATACGCGGCCGCTATAATATTGACATGTAGAACATATGTACAGTAATAAGTAAAATTAATAATTGAGTTATGATTAGATTAGAAATGTATGTTAATAATTACTAAATTTAAATTTAAATTAAGAATTCTTAAAAATGTTCGAGAATTATATTAAATGCTAGACTTGACCGTTCAGTAGACAGATTCTCGGAAGACGTTATGACCTGTCCAATGATACAAAAGAAAGGATTTCTTTGAAAATATGAATAAAATTCAACAGTGTCTTATAAACTTTAAATATTTTTAAATTTAATTTATTTGTGAATATCATTTAAAATGGGATTTAAAAAATTCTTGTGGTATATGTGTATAACAATATGCTTGAGTAGCTTCCTTACAGAGCTTTTAAGACAAACTCTTAGGTGAACTGATTTATCTTGTTGAACATCTCCCTACTTGGATGGGATTTTTAGAAGGGTTTATATTCAAAAGTGTGTGCAAATATACTTTTGTTTGATTTTTTTATGGGAAATACGATACTGTATGAAAAACTGAACGACCTCACTTTATATATCAATGCAACTAGAGGATAGCGATTTTTTCAAGAACGGGAGGCACCGATTTTAGCGTATTTGGCTACATGCCTACATTATTTCTTTATTAAAAATAGACCCAATTTTACGGTCTTTCACTCCTTAAAATGCTTTTACCGCACCAACTCAAAACCGTTTTTTACATCGTTTCTAAAGTGCTACTTAACTGGCAAGTTACATTCAAATCTGTTTCCCCAAGTTGGGGCATTTTGCTTGTTAATCCAAAAATTAGTATTTAAAAACGTAGTAAATAATAAATCAGTAATAAATAAATCAGTATATGATTCAGAAATTTATTTAGGTGTTAAAATGTTAATCATTTAATTGAAGAAAAAATTACTCAGAGAAACCGCTTGCATCTTAGTCATAGTTCAGAGGTTAAGTAGGCAACAATGAAGCACTCCGATTTATGTCTCTTAAAGTTGTTAATATGAAAGAAGTGAAAGGCATTTACTACTTCTACTAATCATATTTTCTATTTCCGAGAAGTTGTTTACATTTTCCATAGTATTTTAAAGAATTTCAAGTTTTTTTAGTGTTTATAATTCGAACTCGTTTTTATAAGTACAACATTGGCACCATTATATTCCCAAGTCCTGTAATTTCTTGTTGTCACTTCTTTATTAGGTGGAACTGTTATATAGTTTTCATCGATCCATAAGACTTTATTTTATACAGGATGTCCTTGAAATAAAAAGACAATGTATGAAAAATGGAAAGATATAATTATATAGAATATGAATCTAAAATATTTAATAGTCACTTCCGACGCGAACACCAAAATTAAAAACGCCTGAAAATAATGTCTTGTTCCGCCTATGAATTAAAAATAAATATACACATATGCTACAGCGTATGTTTACATAGGTAACAGCTGTCGATGTTATAAAAACTCTTTGCTGAAGTCAATAACTCGTACAAAATCGAGCTGTTTATACATTCAAGTAAATTAAAATTAAGATGTGTGTGTGTTACATTAATTTACAAACCCATGTTAAAAATCATACCAAATATAATTTGTGGACTTTTAGAACCAACATCATTTCATGTCTATTAAGAGAATGTTTTTTTTTCGTTAGAAATAGAATGCCCCAATTGAATTTAAAGGCGGCAATGTTTATATTTTATGTTTATAAATCCGATAACTTTGTGTCTATTTTGTTATGGTAAGAGTTCAAAACCTGGTACAACAGTCAAGTTTAAAGATGATATATTAAAATAACATATAAGATGTGTGCTTTACATGCATTTAAGGTCCTATTATTATTGTGAATCACCCTTTAAATTTCATTTCCGATAGTATTTATGATATATTCAATCGTACAGTGGCGTAACACAATTTGTTGAAATATCTTTGTAATTTTTTGTCTCGCTTATGAGAGAGAATTTTGGGAAAATATTTAGGGTATGTATTCTATATAACTTAATCTTTCCATTTTTAGTAAGTTGGCTTTTTATTTCTAGAACACCCGGTATATCCAAAATTTAGTCAATAATAACTTTACTACCTTCATTATGAATTTTATCAACATCAATAGTTGTAACAGCATTCGATGTCTTTTTTTGATTCGGTCACAAATATTGTGTGTAAAAATTGTGAGGTTACTAAGAAATCTATACATATATCTGAGAGTATTCAATAGATTACAATGGTTGGTCCTATATATCATAGTATTTGTATTAAGAATTTTTTAAACTTACCCGAATAATTTTAAATAAAGCTTTAACCAACTTGTTGCTCAAACCTTTATTTCAAAAAGGGAAAGCTAATAAATCAAATAATTATAGGTCTATTAGTTTGCTTAACACTTTCAACGAGATATTTGAATCTTTAACCTTTATTCCTTTAAATATTTTTATTTTCTAGTGCAATATGCTTATTGAGCTTGAATACAGTTTTACAATATGAAAAGTCATAAAAACTTTTATATGAACCGTATACTTTCAATATTAGAACGCCATAAATTAGTATGTGGTATTTTTTTGATTTAAGTAAAGCTTTGAATATATATTTACAATATATTGTTATATAAACTTGACTTGAGTGGTGACCGAAAAATTACAAATAAAAATTTCAAATCGCATTCTTACAAATAGGCCGCAGAATAATGTTTTGGCGTCACTATTGTTTGCTTATTTATCTTTATCGATATGAAACATCTAATGGCGCGCCACGGGGTTCTTAAATGCCATCACGGAATGACTGCTCAGTCAGTGCTCCCCTCTCTTCGCCATACCGCTGGAATGCTATAACCTGTGTGTATGTTGGCGCCTCCTCTCTCCGCAACCCCTACAAACTACACAACTAGGCGTTTGCCGCTTTTACGTGTGTATGTCTTAATCGGTGCGCGCTGTAGTCGCTTTACTTGTATACATTACGCGATATATAAAACCCGTACAACTCTTATGAGCATAAAATCAGAGTTTTTTATTTGCGTAAAAGTGACAAATATATTCATGCTGTCACTTATAGACTTCATAGGATATACATACATTGTTAATACATGTAAAACTTAAGTCAAATTTGACAAGTCAAATAAGTCAAATTTGAATTTAAATATGAGTGATAGTGAATGTAACAGTGATAGCGACAATCTAAATATTTCTTTACTTTACTTTATATTCCCTTCTTTAAATAACAATCGGTTTCGATGTTTCACATCTGCCTGGCGTCCCGTGACGGCAATTTTTTTTTCTTTCAATGCTTTTGTTACTGTTATCCTTCAAATAGTGTATCTGTTGGCGAATAAAGAGGGTATTATTATTATTATTATTTAATATTTATATAAATTTTCAACCATTGTAAACAGTGCGGAAAAAATTCAAAGAAATTAGTTGTAAATTATGGGAATTATCCTAATATTCTCATGCCAGGAAATAGACCGCTTCTTTTAATAAATTAGTACCTAATCTCTATAACAAGTAAATGATTTTAAATTAACAAATTTTTAGCTATGCATTATTAATTTCACTTTACATTGGTCTGCTTACAGTGAAACGCTATGTCAACCGCTCCATACTTTTTGCTACGATATTAGAACTTCTAAAATCGATATAGATTTTTCCGCTCAGATGAGTTTATACTAGGCACTATTTTACTTCAGAATGAAGTATGGCATTCTTTTTTTTTCAGGGGGGCCGAAGTAGCAACATTAATATAATTTTTATAGCCCAGGAATGTGTGGTTAGAATAACATTTGGTTTATGTTTCAACCAAACTTGTATAAATATATTCAGGTAATTTAACATTATAATAGTACATAGTGCATATATTTACGAATATATTGTCTTTGTTTAGTCATGTGTACAATGCACGCTTGTAGGATATGAATTATTTATTTCCCAACCACAGAGTAGATTTAATGCGTATTGTTAATGCTTATAAGTCTTTACAGATCAAAATAAATTACTTTCATTTTTTGGAACTCTACTCGCTGGATGATTATTTTAAGTTATAGTATTATATTTGTAAGCAAGAAGTATTTTCTGCTTTTATGATTTTGTATACTCATGTATTATATGAAATAAATCACATTATTATTCAATTGAGTGGAAGTGTTCATGTGAATATTTAAGTGAACGTGCTTTGGGCAATGCCCAAAGATTGGTAGACTGAGGTTATAGTACATATACTTAAAAAGGCGACGTATTAGTCCATAAAAATTACAAGAGAATAGTAATACTCAACACCTCACTAAAAAGTTTACGAAAGAATACTAGAGAAGAAATTAAAAGAATATACAGGCACAATATTAGATGAAATGCAAGACTGCTTTTAAAAAAGTAGAAGTTTGAGTGATCGCATATTGACAGCAAAACAAATAATGCAGAACTATTATTCATCATGTGATACTTTTAAATAAGTTTTCTTCTTTTGTTTTTTTTTTTTGCTTGTCTTATGCAGAATCGTATCTAAATAATAGGATCAATTATGTTTTCTATAATGGTTACTTAGCTAATGCTTTCGTATCTACGTCTAGGGTTCCCCAAGGCTTCAATCTAAGCGCCGCTATTGTTCTTACAGTTTATAAATTATTTGCTGACAGGTTTGTCTTCCAATGCCTTGAGTTATGCTGATGATATTAAAATTTTCAATGTAACACCAAGTGATACTGATGTCAAGCGCTTACAAGAAAGTATTTATTTTATAATTTAATTGATATGGTATCAATTACTTGAATATAGATAAATGCTTCGTCATGTCCTTTCCTAAGAAATTAACACCTTTTACTACCTTCTATTCTATGAACACATGCTTTCCAAAGCTAATTATATGTGAAATCTTCGAATAGTATTTGATCATTGCTTGAACTTCAATCTTCACATGCAAAATATGTGGGCCTCAGCAGTGAACACGTTGGGTTTTATTTTACCATTTACAAAATGTTTTAATAACGTCGATCTTTCCAAAATGTTATATTTTACGTTTGTGTGCACAAGGTTGAATACGAGTCTTTTATGCTATCCCTTTTACGATGCTCAGAATGTTGTTGCTATGGAGTTTTCGTCGGTTCTTAAAATTTCTATGTTTCAGAACATCGGATCAAGGACTGACTATTCTTTTTTTCTAGAACAGTTTAACGTTCAGTCAGTGTCTAATTGAAAAAATCTACATAAACGAAGTATAATATCTATACAGGGTTAGTCAAAAGTATGGAATGAACGGTTTATTTCCGTTATTATGAAGTTTATAACAAAATGTCTTTCATAAAAGTTTTTTACTAATTATTCTCCATTTCTTAGCCTACTCGTTGTGTTCTGTATGTCAACGCATTTCCATGTAAACGTTATTTTTTTTTTCAAATGGCAACCATGTGTTTTTTTTTCTGATTTCTATTTCTCTTTTTTTTCTTGAAATGACTTGATATTTTTTTCATATGCTTCCATAACAAAATTTCTGTACAAAATCATAATTTCCAATAAACGGCAAAATATGATATAAAATCAGATTCTCTCCAAAAAATGATAGTGGCCTTTGTTTTCTTTAATGTCATTTTTCATGTCATTATGAAGTACCTTTCAATAAGTTGATATAATAAGAATAGTTTCATTTTAATTTGTAAACATGGCGAAACTCAGTGAAACTGGAAGAATTGAAATCTTACTGATGGTTGAATATGGAGATCGACAACGTTCACACCAAGATGTTTGTCATTTATTTAATAACGTTCATCCGGAGAGAAATCGTATTGTACAATCCACAGTGTCTAAATTGGTTAGAAAATTTAGAAAAACTGGTAACGTAAAAGATATGCCTGTACGTCCAAAATCAGCCACAAATCAAGATCAAACTCTAGATGTATTACTCAATGTTACGGGTAATCCAATTACGTCAACCACGCAACTTGCTTTAGATAATGATATTAGTCAATCGTCGGTTGTTCGAATATTAAAAAAGAACAAACACAAGAACTACAAGATACATCTTCTCCATAAGCTAAACGACGATGACCCTGACAGAAGAATGCAGTTTTGTGCAATAATGGAAATGATCAATAATAATCCAAATTTTCTAAACCACATTTTATTTTCGGATGAAGACATTTTTGTCTAAATGGGTTTATAAATAGACACAACTCTCGTTACTGGTCCAGTGAAAATCCTCATTGGATGATGGAGCACCATACACAGCATCCACAAAAACTTAATGCCTGGGCTGGTCTTATTGGGCACCACATAATAGGTCCATACTTTATAGATGGAAATTTGACAGCAGATAGATATCTAAACCTATTTCGAGATCACATTGTGCCTGACATTGCACATTTATCTTTGAATGAAGATCGACAAGGAATGCCAAACCGTAATGTTTTGTTTCAGCAAGACGGCGCTCCACCTCATTATGGAGTTGATGTTTGCCTGTTTCTGAATAACGTCTTTCCAAGTCGTTGGATAGGACGTCGAGGACCTATTTAATGGCCGGCCAGGTCGCCTGATTTGAGTCCCCTAGATTTTTTATTCTGGGGTCATCTAAAAAATAAAATTTACAAAGATAAACCATAAAATTTGCAAGACCTGGCAGCCAGAATCAGACATGAAATGAAGAAATACCACCTATCTGGCTACAAAATTCGTTGCGTAATTTTTGTGAGAGATTAAGTTATTGTCAAGCTGCAAGGGGTCTTCAGTTTGAACATTTAATTTGAGTTAAATATTATTTGGGTGAATAAAGTAATGTGAGTATTTTTTCTAAAATTTTGTTATGAAAGCATATGAAAAACATATCAAGACATTTCAAGAAAAAAAAGAGGAATAGAAATCAGCAACAAAAAAACACATAATTACCATTTGAAAAAAAATATCGTTTCCATGGAAATGCGTTGACATACAGAAAACAACGAATAGGCTAAGAAATGGAGAATAATTAGTAAAAAGACTTTTATTAAAGACATTTTGTTATAAAGTTCATAATTACGGAAATAAACCGTCCATTCCGTACTTTTCACTAACCCGGTATATCAACATCATTGCGAATGCATATTTATGTTGGTGCGAATGTCCAGTGTTGACACATATCGTTCTGTCATATTTTACGTGTGTTTGTTTACTCTTGGTTTGAAATGCGGAAAACGTTTTGCAGCCAATATAAGTGACTTGTTGCATCCGCGATTGCAAATAGTGAAGCAGAACGCGATAATGATGGGCCGTTGCTGCCTTTATTAGCGAGAGAAATAATCATATTTGTATTTTGCTATAATTTCATATTATATATTGCACTTTTTTTTTGTAGCGTGCATTTAAGTTTTAGGAGTAAGCGTGACATCTGTCAGCAGAACTTTCTCAAAAATACAAAAAGGACACGCAATTTGCAGACCCAAACGGAAACATGACAAAAAAAAAGGAAATGTAAAGAAATAGTAAAATATTTGAAAAAATTGACTGTATTATAATATAATTGTAGTATAATTACAGAATAACATATTACCCTAACATCTTTAAACACTATACTTGTTGAAAAGTATATTTTTATGGGTGGTAGAACAACTTTATGGAAAGTGTTGCGGAGCGTTGGGTGCCAGTTTAAAAAGGATGATCCATGAAGAGCGATAGTGGAATTACAACATACTGCTCTAAAACGAGTAACTTATTTTTAAGTTTTTGTTGATTTATAATACCTGGTATCTTTCATTTTCTTTCACCATATATACTGATATAACACAAATGTCTTTCTAGTATTCTATTTATTATTAAATGCGTATAAACTTTTCACCTGTTTTAATTGTTTGATTACTTTGTAAGAGAATTAATAAATTCGGTTATTTATAAATTATAACGTAAATATTGCAAGATTGACGTAAGCGTTTAATACCCTAACCTAAAATGTAAACGAATAGATTTTGCAAATGATTTCGCAACATTGTTTCGACATTATTAATGACGTGTACGTCTTCGAATCGTGAACGGCTATTTGTCAATGTAAATCAATCACTGTTCGAGTTGACTGATCAGATTTGCTTTAGCGTTAACTTTCATGTTCCACACATTACCTTTAGGTTATTTTCCACATTTATACATCAGACTCTATATACACAGTAAAGTTAAACAAAAAAGCATTTATCCCTTATAAATATCTTGCATTGCTGGAGAACTTTATTAATTCCTGATGTTTTTGAAATGTTACAAATTGGTGTTTCACTGTTTTGCATATTCAATGGCAATTTATGTGCTGAATGCTGAATTCGACAACCATCGAAAAGGATCGCCGCGATTCCAGATCATGTGATTGCTAATACGATATTATTTTGTGCATATATGATTGCTAGTACCATAATGAGATTAATGAGGAATGTTTTTCCTGTGCCTCTTGGCGCTTCCAAGACACGTTCCATCATTCTCATTATTTGTTACTCGCATTATTGTATCATAAATGTGTTTTTGTTTTTGAAGTAATTTTTAAATACTTGATTGTATGAATATATTTAATTCATCGATGCCGGAGTTATTTTCGCTTTGCAATTCAGCATAAAATATGTCATTAGCCAGTCGATTAGGTCAATGTAATTCCCTAATGTCATTGTAACATGACCTAAATGCTCGTGGCGCCATCTACATTTAAATAATCGTAATGCTACTATTGATATTAACGGGTGTTCAGAAACATTCGAAGTCAAGTGGGCTCTGAACAAAAAATCGTATATCTTTACTTAAGTAACTGATTTGTAATAATTATTAAATGTCAACTGTTGTCTGTCAAAAATAAATCTATCTCAGACATGACTTCATATTTTCAAGGACTACTTTGACTTCGAATGTTTCTGAACACCCGTTATTTTATTAGGCTCCTATCTTTCTTTCTACTGGTCAGATCGATGATGTCAATAGCTTTAAACCTGTTCCGGATAACGCGGACCATTTTGCCAAAAGCCGCCTGTAAATCGGTAGTTTTTAAGTTTATAACGGATACAATACGAAAATTGCGTTTTATATCGGGTGTCCGTTTAATACGGAAACTGACGTTTGTCAAATTTTGGAAATTTCTTTGCTTTGTATTTGCCACACTGGGAATTATAGTTATAATACAAAGGTATTTTCAATAATATAAAATATTATTACAAATCTGGTGTGAAGCACAATAATATTAATAATATTTTATATTATTAAAAATACCTTTGTATTATACAAAACTGGTGGGGTTTACCTACTCATGTATGTTTCAATTATTCTGATAAATTATAGTTATTGTCAACTGGTGTTTAACAGCTTTTGCCATAGTCGTACATGGCTGTTTTCCGTTAGCTTTTGTTATTCACATTTTTTATTTGGTACGTGACACAATCTATCCCATTTCTTAAATAATTAGCAAATATGGGCAGTAAAAATTTCGTAAAGTAAGGTTATCGTGTTTGATTTTATCAATTTTTATATTGACATCATAAGTTATTGCCGCATAGGACGCTAATGTTAAATGTTGCGGTCGAACTCAAGTCCAGTAATGCTAACTTAACCAAAATTTGACACAAACTGTCTGCTTCAGCATTAAATAGATACTCGTTATAATGTGTGAGCCAAAAAAATGTTTTTCAGAGTATGCCATGAATAAAAACACTTGTGTTTTAATTTTATTCGACTTAGAGCTACTTGTCACTTGGTTTAATTTAATAATAGTTCAAACCAAAAAATCTATTTTAAAAATATGTTTTCCAATTTAATTATAGTAATATTTCTCATAACAAAATAAATAATAAACATTTTTAAAGCTAAATATGATATATTAAATCCTTTTCTTGCTAATAGCTGCCAAACTCCCCTATTTTTTGTTTGAATGTAATGGAGTCTCTATAAGAAAGTGTGGATTATCTGTAATTCATATAGTCATATTTTGAGAATTGACATACTAGAGAGATGTAACCAGGATTCTTCTGTAAACATAACTTTCGACAATGCTTCGTCGTTATTGAATTGTTCAATAAATCGTTTCTAAATAAATTCTTGTCTTCGTGGCCATCAATAGGAAGTATCTCATGCGTTACTTGTACACGGTAAGGATGCATATGTAGATCATTTTTAAGGATTCATCGACAGGTACCGTAATAAAGATTTAATTCTTGCTGTAAATGTCAGACAGATATATGTGGACGTTTTTTGACTACTTGCCTTACCGATTCGATGGTAATTTCATTTCTGACTATTGGTCTACCACTTCCCATTTTACCATTTACATTTCCAGTTTCTCTGAATAAATCCAGAAAATTACGAATGGAAATACTGAAACGGTCATATGAGACAGCCACATTTACAAATTCGTTTATCGCTCAGAGAATAAGTGCATTCATCATCGATTTTTGTTAAACAAATCTCAAGCATATATCTCCTTTGCTGCTCTTTAAATACATAAGCCATTGTTTAATGATAAATTTGTAAGCATAATCGAAGACATTCTCATATTGTCAATTTAATTAAAGAGTGACAGATGACATTCCACAAACTAGGTATGAATGACATGACTGCTATAGTTACCTTTCTCGTTCATAGTCTACTTGAAAAACTTTTTTTTTGCTTACATATTAAATAGAGATTATATCAATGGCATATTGTATATATTCACGGCTAGTTATTTTACAAATTATTTATGATAATTTATAAAGAAAGTAGGTCCCAAGAATGAACCTTGAGACACTTCCAAACTTGAAATAATTACATTGGTGCAAAGCCTTTATTTTTATTTTTTCTCTCGTATACAAGGTTTGTATAAATTGGCGTACTAACAATACGTGACAAATTTGGAATTAAAAGTATTAATACTAAAATAGTGCATCATGCTTCTTGTGTGTTTCCAGAAAAAAATTTGAAAGAAGCATATTTTTGGCAAATTTGTGAACCTTGCCTTCAAATCGTGCACATGAAGCAAAAGAAATTTGGCAGTAGTAATGCATTTTACTGCAACAACATTAGGCTACCTATTTGTGGCTACTTATAGTTTTCCAACGTTGTCAGACGTGTTTTTCGTCAAAATAAGTTAATGAACAAATATTAAAAACACACTTTCAAATCAAAAAGAAAACTTTAACAAAAAATAATTATAATAATTTTTCTTTATTCTAAACTATATCTCTTTCTGTCAACAAATACCGATTAATAACGCTTATTTAAAAACTGACAGTCCGAACTTTAGGAATCTCGTGCATAGATAAGGAGCGAGCCACAGAAACAGTTTTCAGGGTATGCCATGGATTAAATCAGTTATGTCTTAGATTGATTAAGTTATCTAACCTACATTTCGTACTAATAGTAATAGGTTAAATCATAACTTGTCAATTTGACTTACGATACTTATGATTATTTACAAATGACACTTCGTCAATTCTCTAAGCTCAGACGTGACTTATATGTCTATCTCAGTCATTCACGGCCTACCTAAGATACAAATTTTGTGGCTCGTTTGATATGAAGCATGGCACAACATTTTGGTTTTAGGATTTTCAACTCCGAATTTATCGAAGAACATCGCCACGTGTAGTTAGTACGTCAATTTATACACAACTTGTATAAGTAATTCAAAATAATTTAATAATGGAATGTACTATTATTTTTGGAATATTAGTATATAGTATATCAAGCGCTTTAATAATCAGTAATTTCGAAGAACTGGTTTCTTATTTATTTCCCCTTTGTGGCTAACATACATGTTATTCGACTCGTCATACAATCGTTTTTATAAACGGTAACAATTACTTTACACTTTTCAGTGTTAGTCAAACGAATTAACATCGCTCTACGATATTGCCATTGATCACTGCATACAAAACCATCAATTTAACTATGTATCTCATATTCTTATAATTTGCCTACTTATTTTCCGTTTCCCTTTCTTACCACGTGGGAATCCCGCATACTTTTTAAATCTCGATCTGTTGTTATATTCTTTGCAGTAGGATAATTCACTGTGGTGGTATCCCCGGTACAAAAATTGTCTGTGACCCTTAGTCGCGTGCGACCCCCATAAGGATCAACTAACTGCTTGTGTGCCCTTGTGTAACACCCCATATCATCCGCTTTATAAAAGCGTCTGATACGACTTGCACACTTTTAGCTTTGGACAACATATGCTGGCTGGTCATGCAGGTTATTGCATTATTAAAATTTCAAAACCGCATATCATTGATGAGATCCGATAACGTCGATGTGTAGCACACATTTATTTCACGAGGTATTTAAGTGGAAAAACCTCTTCGAGTTCGTTATTTTACAATATATTTTCGTTTTAATAATACTAATCTTTTATTGTAAATTTATACTTATGTTTTAGTAATCTTTTATTTCCTTATATGTTATATCACATTAAATTTAACTTGAAAATGTTTTCAAAATCTAGTAAAAGTTCAGGTTTGAATATAAAAGGTCCAAACAAGATGCTGCAATTTTAAATTTCATTCTTTTACTTTAGTTAATTATAGGAAATTAGCTAAAAAATTTCATTTTAATCATGCTCTCGCGTTTATATAAAAATTATCTATTTTTAGGGGAATTCAAATTTATAGAAGAATGCTCATAATATTACAGAATTTTATTATGAAAGTGATGAAGATTAAAGAAATATACAGTGTGATATAAAAAACCATCACCAAGAAAAAGTATATATGGGGTGCTACCCAGAAAGCCTCGGAATGTGAAAAACAACAATAAATTGTTCTTACAACTTATTCACTACCATCTCCTCCAAAGTACTCTTCTACCGCATGAATACACCGATTTCAGTGACTCGGTTGTTAACGTGTTCAATATTGCCTGCAATTCGGTCTGGATATCCTCAATCGTCTGAAAGCGGCACCTTTTAACATTCAGTTTCAACTTCGGAAACAGAAGGAAGTCACAAGAGGCAAGATCTGGGGAGTAGGGAGGGCGGGCTAATACTGACATCTTCTTTGAGGCTAGAAATTGACGCACAACAAGTGATGTGTGGATCCACAAATTGTTGTGCCACTTGGCAGGCGGCTTGCGTCGGTTTTCTCTTAGTCGCCGACGAACATCGAAATAAAATCGTTCATTAACTGTTTGAGCTGGTGGAAGAAATTCTTTGTGCATGATGCCATCAGCATCAAAGGCGCAAATCAAATTCAACTTGGTGTGGCGTCTTCCACAGCGATGACTACTGTTGTGTTTCGGGATCATACCTGTACACTCACTATTCGTCGCTAGTAATGATTTTGGTACTGAAGTTTGTATCCCTTTCAGCAATTTCTTTAAGCTTTATGAACACATGAACACGGCGCCGCTTTTGTTCAATGCTGACTAGCCTTAGCACAAACTTCGCAGCAACATACGACAATCCGACAATATTCCAAATGTCATGAATTGTTCTCCTTCGGTCTTACATGATAGCATCACTTTTGCCACATTTTGTAGCGTGTTTTCTGTTGGTGGACGGCCGGAACGTCCATCATCATCAACCGACAGTCGTCATTAAAACGGTTGTACTACTCATATGTTTGCGCCTGGCCTAAAGCATCACCAAACGCTTGTTTAAGCATTTTCAGTGTTTCCGCTGCCGTTTTACCAAATTTGAACCAGAATTTGATGCACGTCCATAGCTCTTTCACATCAGACATTGTAGTGTCTCAGAAGAACTCAAACACAATTCAGCAAATATAAACACAAAAACTGTTTGTCACCAATTAGCAAAGTACGGTTTGACAGGCTGTACTACCATCCCTATGCGCACCACATTCAAATTCCGGGAATTTCTGAGTAGTATCTCGTATTGTTAAATCAAATTTTGTGCAATTTACTGTGATGAGCTGCCGCTCCATCTAAACGAATATATTCTGTTCATGCTTCTAATAATATGATCTATAGACTTCTGTGGAAACTTAATGTAACCAACTTGTAGGATATCATGTAGCTGTTGAAAGTTTGTTGGAGAAAGTTAATTAGTAAGCATATCATCCCTTTGGGCGGTTAGATCCCAAACATGGGTGATAGGTCGGGCGACCGCGTTTACTAATTGAGGAAAATTATGTTGCACTCTTGCAGGAATTCTAATAACTAAAAAATAAGGACGCGCATTATCTTTTTGTTGCATTATTTAACTCTTGGATATATGGTAATATACCTTTCAGCATATAAATTGTCTCAAAGGAATAATAAAGGAGTCCAACTTCCTATGTTAATTCCCACCCCAAGCCCCTAGTAGGTGCAGTCTTACATTCTGCAGAAAAATTCTCCTCTTTCATGTCGGAGTTGTCAACGACCAACATAGACCATTTTGATTGATCAGCCTGTGCTCCTACTTGGTGATTTTAACTTGCCACAATTTATAAATGATCCATTATCCTGTGCTAAATGTTGTGCTTTTAATTGTTTGTGCAGTTCTTTAAATCTTAAACAATTTAATACCTTAACTAATTGTAGCAATCGTCTTCTTGATCTAACTATTGCTGATTTTACATCTGATATAACTATAACACCTGAGAATCATCCACTTGTTTCAGTCGATTTGTATCATCCGCCACTATCTATCTCTTTATCTTTTTCTACTTCGTGTAACACATATAACGCATTTCCTTCAAATAATAACTTACGATACAATTTTCGTAGAGCGAATTATTTTCACTTGTATGATGATCTTCTTCATGCGGATTGGTCATTTTTGGAGGATTTTACTAATGTTGACTATGCACTTAAGAAGTTTAACAATGTTCTATATAACATATTGGATAAGTCTGTTCCCAAATATTCTGCTAAAGGAAATAAATCGAAATATCCTTTATGGTTCTCAAGTAATATCATCTCTAACTTGAAATTAAAAGAATATTATCGACGCAAATGGAAGTCTTCCCGTAACAACTTCATTTATGACCAATTTCAAAGACTCCGGACCACTTGTAGGAGTAATATAGCTGCCGCTTATGCCACCTATCTCAGAGAAGTTAAACAATCTCTCCAGGTTGATCCGAAAAATGTGTTTCAATAAATTCATTCTAAGCAGGGCACGACACATATACCTAAAACTCTGTTTCATAATAATACTCTCCTAGATTATCCTCAAGGTATCGTTGATGCATTTGCCAACAAATCTTCTTCTGTTCACTCTATGAGTAGCGATTTCACTTACATTCAAGAGAACACTAATTATACTCCTTTTACATTAGCATCTGTAACCGAAGACGAAGTACTTAGTATTATGGCAAAATTCACGCAAAAAAATATTGCGGGTGATGATTCAATTCCCAGTTTTATCTTGCATGATGCACGATTTGCCCTTGCAAAACCTCTAACTTTTATTATTAACATGGCAATTCGAAGTTCTACTTTCCCGACTATCTGGAAGCGAGCGAGAATAAGTCCAGTATTCAAAAAAGGCGAGAATGCGCATGTTGACAACTATAGACCTATATCAATATTGTCGAATTTTTCTAAGGTATTTGAAATTATAATTTGTTCTTGGCTGCACCACAACACCAAATCCTACATTTCTCCATTTCAACACGGCTTCATGCGGGGAAGATCGACAGTGACGACTCTTGTAACTATTTGACAGTTTATTAGTGAGCATCTCGATACTCGTGGTCAAGTTGATGTCATATATACGGACTTTAGTAATGCCTTTTATGTGATTGACCATGGAATTTTACTTACGAAATTGTCTGCATTTGGGTTAAGTCCTTCCCTATTTCTTCTTCTACAGTCTTACTTAAGTAGTAGACTTCATTATGTCTTCTACAACGGTTATAAATCCTTTAAATTGTCTCCTCTAACTGGAGTCTCACAGGGTTCACATTTGGGCCCTCCCCTATTTATCTTGTTTTTAAATGATTTATTATCGTCTCTGTCTTGTCCACTACTTGCCTATGCAGATGATCTGAAAATATATTCCGCCATTAAAACATGGGACGACGTGTTGCATTTGCAGGCGAATTTGAATACTCTCTCCCAATGGTGCTCCAACTGTAAATTGGGATTGAACATCAAGAAATGCAGCTACGTCTCTTATACAAATAAAGTTAATTTTATTGACTCCAGTTATTTTATAAATGATTAAATACTTAATAAGGTTGATAACATAAACGACCTTTGTGTTTTGTTCGACTCTGGCTTAACTTTTGTGCCACATATCAATAACATGTGTGTTGCTGCTTCGAAGACATTAGGTTTTGTTCTGCGTACCTGCAAACTCTTCTCTTCTATGTCTTTATTCAGAACTATGTACTATAGTTTTGTCCTCAGTAAGTTAGAGTATGCTTCTCCTGTTTGGTCGCCTCATTATATTTATCTTCAGTTATCTATTGAAAAGATACAACGTCGTTTTTTAAAGTATTTATCATTTAAAATTGATGGCATATATCCCGAGCGAAATACGGACTACAATTTGCTACTTGGAAGACATGATTTACAATCGTTAACCCATCGACGAGATACTCTGGGAGCGAGATTTGTGTGGAAGATTGTTCTTGGTACCATTGATTGTCCCTATTTACTTTCCTCTATCAACTTTCACGTTCCTCGTATATCCTCTCGTTCCTCTCCTACCTTTGCTTTACCTTTTTCTAGGACCAACTTGTTGCAGAGCTCTCCGCTAGTGACCATGTGCCGAATTGCTGAGGTGTTTTATGAAGACATTTTTTTCAATTCCATAGCATAGAGAACAAAAAGACTAAGATTAAATCATTTTCTTTTTGTGTTACATACGTATATGTATTTCTTTATGTTTACTTTTAGATATAATTAGCTTTTTATTTTATGTTTTTTTTTTATACATATTGCTATGAATAGTGGTTTGTTGAATTAATGTGCCACCATCCACAACTAATCTTCTAAACTAGGATACTCAGCCGGGTGACTTCCAAAAATTGAGACTTCTTACTTCTCGGGTTCCAATCGGAAAGACGTGACTGTTTCTACGAAATATACTAGGCGCCAGTGAAATATTCACACAAGTTTTTTTTATTATATATTTTACTTATTTTCAATTAATTAATTAGTAGTAATGGTATATGAAATGAAACAAGCACAAGATAAAATTTAAATGAATATTTAATACAAAAGAAAATCAAAAAAGAAAAAAAACTATCTTTATAAAGTATAAAGATTTTGTATTTTACAATAATACAACGAGGTAAAAATATCCACTGTATATTTGACCGCTAAGTGGATTAAAAAACTTCCTCTTAATACTCCGATTAAACTTATCTAAAAATAATAAAGTTTATTTTTAATTTCTCCCCAGAGAACTACACTGTACAAAATATATTGATACACGATCAAAATTACACATGCGCAAACTAACATGTAAAAACTATAACCTTGAATCCCGTCGTGCAAAATTTTACAATTATAATATTTTTTTATAACATAGAAATCTAATAATAATCTTTATTATTTATTCTTTCTAATAATAAATCTCTTTAATAACAATCTTGAATACAATAGAAATATCCTTATAATTTTAACTTACGTTTTATGAATTCATAAAAACAATCAAAATTTACTGGAGACAAACGAGAACAGTTGTTTAATCTTTAAACATAATCAAATTACGGGAATAACAATCTCGTATAATTATCTGGAATTAAATATGAAATACCATCAACTATGGTCACACTCAAAAAACAACCCGAACTAATTTAAATTTATATATTTCAATCAACACAACGTTCTCGTATCATTTCAGATGTTGGTCTCCAAGAATTTTACTCAAGGCCCCTCGAACATGAGATCGACACCAAAAAACAAGTTTTTATCTCACACATGAAATAACATTTTCAATATACATACAGCGAAAGTAAAAAAATATGTACATTTATTTTAAATAATTTTTAATATTATTATTTAGGAAAAATCCATAGCAATATGCATGTGCAATCTTTGGTTTGTCCTGTAATTGGTTGATGACCGTTGGACAATAGAGCTATTATTATTATTATTATTATTATAATTATTATTATTATTATAAAAATTATTATTATTATAGGCCCACAAGCAAAAATTAGATTCGTCTGAAAAAACGATATTTTACCACTTCATCCAAATCTGCCCGTATAATTAGTCAGCATTAGTCTCGCACACCAGGAGGTCAACCCAGGAGGTAACGCGTTGTTATTCTATGGCGTATCTCTGCCAAAAGAGAAACATTTAATTGCTTAAAGGTACATTTATGAAGTTTTAGAACCATTTGACTTAATATACGAGGGAGTATTAATTCCTAGTTAGCCTAGGCCAGTTTTCTTGAACAAAACAAAATCTTGTTATAATGGCAAGAAATAATGACATTTTAAAAGTGTCACTGTAAAATCTTACGTCAAGAAGTTGAAGTATTGCTGTGTAGTAAATTTTGAGGGAAAGCATGTCGAATGCAAATGTGAAAATCGATAAATTGGAGTATCGAGGCATCATTAAATACTTGAATTTGAAGAGATTAAGTGGTAAGGAAATTTACGAAGATATGCTTAAAACATTTTGCGATCGTTGGCCATCATATGCGACTGTCAAACATTGGATTGCGTAATTGAAAACAGGTAAACTTTCTGTTGAAGATGAGAAGCGACCAGGAAGGCCGATTTTGGTGTCCACCCCCGAAAATATTAACACAGTTCATGACATGATATTATCAGACCGTCGAATTGGGCTGAAACATATAGCTGAGGCACTAAAGATGTCATATGTACGCGTCCATCATATAATACAATAACTAAATAATGTCACATCCCAGGCCAACATCAAGATTGTCAGGTCAACAGAATAATCGCCCATAGAACATAATCCTAAACATTCTATGGGCGATAAATCTGATAGATAAAAGAATATGTATGCTTCCTAATCCTCCAATGAATTTATAACAGCTACATGATGTCCTACAAGTTGCTTGGAATGAGCTTCCACAGAAATCCGTAGATCATTTTATTAATACCATACTCGAGCGAACAGTAGCATTTATTCGTCTACGGGGAGCAGCAGAAACTAATTATTATTTTTAAAAAAGGGTACGAATTTTTCCACAAAATTTCTAGATTATGCTTTACCCTCTGTTCGAAAACTGACAAAAATAGTCTAGTAATCTTAACAAAAATCATTGTATTTATTCGCAATATTGTCTTTCAATCGAAATTTTAATTATTAACTATAACTTATAGTTTCAATAAGTTCAAAAAATAAGATTTTGTGCTGCTGATTACATTGGTGTTGAGATTACTCGTCGTTGGCCGTTTAATGTCTTCAATGGATATAAAACGACTTGCTTTCATAGCAAGATGCAGCTTAGGCACTAAAATAAAATGGCCGCACAGGTGAATACGGGAGATGTGGAAACACAATTTCATTTTTAGGTAAAAAATGAGTAACAATTGACGAAGGACGATAACGTCGTCGCTATTCAGAAGAAATATGGCCCATAAAATGTCTCAGTACACAAAAATAATAACCTTTGTAACACTTGGAACTGATTCTATATGAATAATTCCCTTGGAATCATAAATAGCAGTGAATATTGTTTTGATTTTTAACTACTACAAACGCAAGATTTTATTTAGCATTTCTTTTATCTGGTGACAGCCATTTAGCACTTTTATGCGCTTGGTTTCCGGATAGTATTGAATACACTACGTCTCATCAGCAGTTACAATCGTTTTTGAGTGTTTTAGTCTCCTCGAGTTTCTCTAATTATGTCTTTGCAATACCTTATTTGATACAATTTATAGTCATCCGTGAATCCATATGGAACAAACTTTGTATTTAGTTTCCAAAACTCAAGTTTTTCAGTTAAAAATTGATAAATTATTATCTTGGGTATTCCAAGTTCTATTTCCACGAATCGTGCGAAAATTCTTTTTGACAACTTTTACGGAATCAATTGTCTTTTCAACATTATCTTCGCTTCTTGTTTCAATTAGTCACCCTGAGTTTTAATGACTTTAGGGAAAACAAACACATCAAGTGTTAACCGAAATACAAATATAATACCTTTACGACATAGGTAAAGTTAAAAAATTGAATTGAAAGTATTTACCCTTCATAATTATTAAGAATTAGGTATAACTGATAATTCTTTAATATCTAAAGATAAAAGTATAACAGCTAGAAACTTCGCAAACAACAGTTTGTAACCTAAGGATTTAAGCTACGAAATTCTACAGCAACTGCCATATTTAGGTTTATCTCCAACAGACTAGGAATTCTTTAAACGCCCTACATACAATTCAGATATATGAAATTGATATATATTCTCTCGTTATGCGTAGGCAGAAGTATTTTCAAAGAGATAGAAACTATGAAAACTAAAAAGTTCTAAATTTTACTTTTTATCGTAAATCCGCCATTTCATATGCATTAACCTACCTCTTATGTCACACAAGAACTAATCACTCATGGGCTTAAATAATCCCATGAAACCCTAATGATAGATTTTAATATCATAAAAGTTAGTCAAAATGCACTTTCAGCTGCTCTCTTCCTTTGTTTTGTATAATTGTTCAAATTTTAAATTTGGAGAAAAAAGATTTGAAAGTCGAAAGGTTAAGAAAAGGAAATCTGACACACACACAGCAAAAATAAGCAAAGGTTAGGATATAAAAATTTATTATATGATCATGAAGTTCCTTTATTCTTAATGAAATGTAAAACGAGCTTCTGAACCTCTTAAGAAACAATCAATTGCAGATCAAAATAGATCGATGGCTCTAGTAAACAAACATTATCCAAAGAAAAACTATCTATCTAGAAATTACTTAATAGATTAAGCACTGATTTTGGCAGATCTAATGCAATTACAATTCATCTGAATTTATATAATTTTGGGGCCAAGTAAAATACTCAACATGTTTACACAGTCTTCCTAAATTTTAACACAATCAAATGCTATCGATGCTGCAAAATTCTGAGCTAATCATAGTTATTTAAACGTTTATGTGCATATTTAAATATAAACTTAAATTGTTTCAGATTGACAAAAAAATAAACAAGATTTTGTCAGGATAAATAAGACATCCTATAATTCTAAAAAAGACTAGAAAGATACCAGATTGTAACGAAATATACCGACAGATTCGTGAAGTAGGAAATTTAAAGCAGGACGGGGCAAAGAGGATTATATCCCCACCAATGCTGCAGTAGACGTTTAGCGGTGACAGTGACTGTCACCGCTAAACGTCTACTGGCAGACAGCCACATATCAGCTGTGCTTGAGAACAAACGAAGTACGCACATTGTCACATCTATATGTTGCGTAAAAAGCGTGTTTTTTTTATCTATTTGTAATATCTTCCTATGTCTAAACTAAAAGGCAATTTGTAATATTCCTAATAAACTTGTTTATTGCCATTATAAAAAAGAGAGATAAATTCTTTAAAACAAAATAAAATTTACTCTAGACATTTTTTTTAATACGTTTGTCCGCCTTGCAACAAACAATGTCCCATTCTATCGTAAAAAGTTCTTCTAACATGAAATAATAAACAAGCTTGTTTTGCAGCTCTGGTAAAGTTGTTGGTCTGTTATTGTTATTAATCTGACTTTTAATACATCCCTAAAGGAAGAAATCGAGAGCTGGCAAATTCGGAAACCTCGCAGGTCAATGAATATTGCTACATCTGGAAATTAATTTATTTTGAAATAATTTTCCAAATACTGTCGCATATTTCTTTGTTCATGTGCAAGGACATTCGTCGTGTTGGAACCATACATTATTAATATTATCGGAAACTTCCTGAAGCAATGGTATAATTTACTGTTACTGCAGAAGATTTAATATTGTTGTCTATTTAAATTTACGTCAATAAAAAATGGCCCTATAATATTATTGTTGTAAATGCCACACTTTTAATTTTTGCAGATATTGTGTTCTAGTCTGAAGCACTCGGTGCTCATTTTCTCTCTTCTATTGAGAAATACTAGGATTCTGTTTCCCATGAATGCTAAAGGAGGACACTCTGTAAAACAGATATTCCCAATAAAATGATTTATCACATTTGCATTATCAATTATAGTTTGACAAAACCCCATCCTTCGAAAGTGATCCCCTCAAAAATTTCTTGGTGATTCTGGTATTTATACGACCGATATTTATTTTTCTTCAAAACCTAGCGGACCCGTAGTTTTACTTATCTCCAATTTTTCCGAAATATCACGGAGATATTTATTTTGATTTTCTTCTACACTAGTGCAAATTACTACTTCTACATCTTCATCAGGCGGTTGTTCATTCTTACTGCAACGATAGCAGTTTGCAACACAGCCATAAGTTTTAATTTATTAATAATACGGGATATTGTAAACACAGATCAAATAGATCGGCCAGGGTAAGACAAAGGAAAAAAAAACTGTGATCATTGTATGAATTCCCTTGAAAATACCAAGATACAATATCTGTTTTTTTATTTACTAAAAACATATTCATTTTATTCATTGAGTGTGTTTGTATTTCTTCACATGTATATGTACATTTGAACGTAGTTGATATGAGATTGTCTAACAGTAAACGTTTAGCGGTGACAGTTACTGTCACCGCTCAGCATCTACTGCAGTATTGGTGGGGGTATAACCCTCTTTGCCCCGCCCTCGCTTTAAATGTCCTACTTCTTGAATCTATCAGTATATGTAAGAACATGCAATAGGAAATAGACTAAAATAAAGATATTCTTATTATATGTAGATTAGAATTAAACTCCGTTTAAAGCTCCTCTTTCTACACAAAAAAAATTAAGAGCTGAGAAAGAAGAAACAGAAGAAAGCCGTGGATAGTATTATTTAAGAATATCAAAATATATTCAAAAGGCGTGTAATTTACATTTTCAATTTACTTCTTCTTATTTATCTGCAGGCGCGGCTCGTGATGACGTATTTGGGAGTGCAAGTACAATGATGCGAGTGCCTCGTGTGTTTTCGGTGTTTACTAAGAAAACGTTACAGTTAATACCCGAGAATACACGAAGCACTCGCATCATTGTACTTGCACTCCCAAATACGTCATCACGAGCCGCGCCTGTTTATCTGTCCTAAATTGATTGTATAAAAAGTAGAAAAATACAATATGATAAGTCATATATGATAATACATGATAAGTTAAGGTGTATGTAAGGTTAAATATTTACCATCAAACAGATCACAACGGTTATACTGTCTATATAGACAGTATAACAAATAAATCTTTGACGAGGACCCAAAAGGCAATAGTGCAGAATAGTAACAAAGAATTTTAGAAAGTGTTTATGCAGACAATGTTGTAATTATGACAGCAAACAACTAAAGCCATGCATAACAAAAGAATAATAAGAGCTATATATATGTACTTTAACAAGTATAGTATTTTGATTATTTGAATGTAATGATGAAATGAAAAAATAGAAAGAGAGGAAAGGGAAATTGATAAGTGAATAGGAAATACAATAAATGTTTACTGCAACATTAATAAAGGTTTTGAATTATTGTTTTAATCTTCACTTTTAATCATTACTCGTAAAACGACAATTGTTTCGCCAACACAGTGGCTTCCTCAGGTGTTTACATCTAAACAGTACGTTACTAACTAAATAAAAAATAAATAATATATCGTTTTACGAGTAATGATTAAAAGTGAAGATTAAAACCGTAGTTTTATGTCTATTCTTAATAAAGGTTTTACCAACGCAAAAGAATTTTTAACGTGTGGATACGAATCATGGACATTGCCAAAACAACAAATACAAGCAATTAAGACAGCACTTTAGAAGAGCAAGAGAGATAACAAAAAGGGAATAAATGTGACGTTATTTTTGAGTTGCAAAGGATGTATAACACTCGATGAGTTAAAAGAATTTAGGACGCTAAAATTCATATAAAAAGAAAAAGAAGAAAACCAAGAAACATGGAAAGCCCAATAGGAAAAATACTGGAAAATAAAGGAAAAACATGACAGGAAACGAGACTAATGGCAAGAGACAAAAAACGGCTCTAAATTTGTTCCAACGGGTACCAAGTGGTCACTAATAATAGCCTCTTACCTGATATCTAACGACACTCCGATAATCCCTTAGACACAGTGGGCACCAAATTACCCGGTTATAAAAGCAGATTATAATAAATTTTATTTACTAATTCTTGGAAATTCTTAAGATAAAATTGAGATTGTTGTTTAGTAAATATATGAGAGTGACAGGAGAGGAGATATACTGTAAATATTAAGGAAGAAATGCAGTAGTAATATCATGTTACTGAAATGTTGGTCAACTTTGCGCAGTTATTGAGAACTATTTAGTGAAAATTATCCAAGGAAAACATTTGTAGTAATTGGTAAATTTACGCTAAAAGTCCTCTTGGAAAGATGGCTTTTGGCTGTAAATGATATGACAGATCAGAAAACTAATACTTTACATATGTAGTAGCGTCATTGAAACTACAAATGCAATTATATAAGAAAAACTTTTTCATTATTTCCTTCAGGATTAGGAAGATACTTTTCTTAATTCACCCCGTATATAATAAATTAGACACATATACGTCCCCAGAAACATTTATCATTCATGTACGTATGTTCCAGATACACATGTACTTTTCTGGATGTTAAAGCGGGGATGACAAGAGATGATTGCGTGTCCCGCATAGGAGGGTACAAAGGGGGATATGGAACGCCGTCAGTAGCCAAGTGACCCCTACACTTTACCAATTGAGCGAGTTAACGCCAATTGTCCGTAATAGTTCCTTAATTGGCTCAATTGGATACATCAGACTTTCAACAAGTGTTCGCGTAGAAGCATTCCGCTGTTGCTACGTTATAATTTTTATGTGTGCATCCATATTATACTACATATATATATTTTTTTTGTTGTTTCAGAAGATCTTTTGTCCGGCCATTTATTGGACTTCCTATCTCTCACATTGTAGACACGCTCGTACACAATGAAAAAGTTTTAAATATAGTTCAACGTAACGTGTGAAAATAATGCATGCGTCGTAGGTTCCATTAATTCCAAGAATAAATTGTTTGAAACTGCAATTTAAATACTAAAATTTCGCTAATATATTGGCATATGTCATACAAACTTAGTTATGGAAGTCTTTAATAATTTTAGAATTCTATCATAGTAAATTGATAATAATAATTATAGTAATAATAACATGTAGTAATAGTGGATATTATGCACATTATATACAGTGTTACTAAAAAGTATGGAACCGCCTAAGTATATCTGGAACGGTTCATTCATTTTAAACAAAATTTAATATACTTTTGTAAAAAGATTCTACAGGTAATCAAATCACAAAATCAGCGGTTGTGAAAACTGTAAGACGTTATTTATGAACTGATCATGTAAAAAATTAACCTAAGTCTGGAAGGCCAAAATCGGCCACAAATGATAACATAAAGTTGGATGTGTTATTAGTAATTGAGGAGAATCCACATACATCAACCACACAGTTAGCTTGATAATGATATATACCAGAGTTGCGTTATGAACATATGTACTGAAATCAGAAAAGTTAAAGCTCTATAAATTTCATTTCTGTCACGAGTTAACTGGAGACGACAGAATAGAATTTTGTGAAAACTTGCAGAACAGATCCGTAGCAAGTCCAAACTTTATCAGAAAAATTGTGTTCTCAGATGAGGCAACATTTCGTTTGAGTTGTATAGTCAATAGACATAACTATCGAATTTGGTTTAGAGATAATCACCGTTGGATATAACAAGTGCTTACTCAGTATCCGGAGAAAATAAATGTATAGGCCGGGATGATAGACAATAATATTATTGGGCCTTTCTTCATTGAAGGTACTCTTAATAGACGTCGGTATTTGTATTTATTAAGATATAATATTATACCCGCTATTGCTAGGTTTTATCCTGATTCAAACAATCAACTAATTCCTGCTGAGAACATATCATATAAGCTGTCAGCAAGACTGTTCGCCTGCACATTATTCTAGAATTGTGCGGCAGTATTTGGATCGAGCTTTTCCTGGTCGATGAATAGGATGAAGGGGTGCAATCTTGTGACATTATCTCACAAAATAAGGCATATAGAAATAGACCTGCAAATTTAAATGAGAGGAACGCATGAGAAACTTATTACAACTTATTATTACAAATGCCGGAGGAAGTTTTACAAAATTCTTTATGCGAATTTGAATACCGTTTAGGATATTGTCAGTTAGTAAAATTTTGAACATTTAATCTAGTCAACAATTCATTGTTTTTTTTTTGTTAAAACATAAATAAAATATAAATAAATAAATAAATAAATTGTTAAAATCCCGAGTTTAAAGAACTCGTTTTTGGAAAATAGCTATTTTACCAATTCATTCGCGGTTTATGATGTTACCAATGAAAACTGATTTCTAAAAAGTAATGTTTTTGATCTCTATAGCAATGTGGAGGTTTACTGTATCCAAAATTTAACAACGCATTAAAAAATGTAAAAATATACAGGCTGTTCCATTTAAAATAGCAATTTGGATGTCTATTTCAGGTGTAACCGGAAGTGACACAGCAAATCCGATATTATTTTTCGAATCCTTCCATCTTTTTACAAAGGTATACCAAATTTTATTAAAAAGAATGAAGCGTTGCAGAGATACTAAGGGGGTTCCATACCTTTTAATAACACTGTAAATTGAATTAAATATATAGAATATGCTTAAAAATAGAAACGGGGTAACAAATGGATATTTATAAAAGTCGGTCGAATGTAAATTAAACTTTCTTCTTGCACATGCGTAAGTATGTACAGTCTGCACAATAATTTAAAGAAGACAATATTTTGTTTACAATAAACTGAAAGGAAAAAAAAATTAGTCGTCACGGGACGCCTAGCAGATGTGAAACATTGATTGAAATCGATTGTTATTGAAAGAAGGGAATATAAAATAAAGAAATATT
This sequence comes from Melolontha melolontha, assembly GCA_935421215.2. Lineage (NCBI taxonomy): Eukaryota > Metazoa > Arthropoda > Insecta > Coleoptera > Scarabaeidae > Melolontha > Melolontha melolontha. The sequence continues at coordinate 94,382,322 of OW285237.1, read as the reverse complement.
TTGAGTTTATAAAAGAAATATATTTTTAGATGGTCACTATCACTGTTACTTTCATTATAACTCATACCGAAAATCAGTAAAAACTTGCAACGTATTCGGCTGGAAATACTTTGTTATGCTCGAAAGGACGCTCCGAATGAAAACTTGGTACAATGATGTGCACATAAGTAAAGCGACTATAGCGCGTACCAATGAACACACATACACGTAAAAGCTGCGAAAGCCTAGTGTATAGTTTGCAGGGATGGCGGAGAGAAGGGGCGCCAGCATACACACAGGTTATAGGGTTCACCGATATCACGCACACACAGTATACGCACTGCAAAGAGAGAGGAGCGCCTGCGGTATAGTGAAGAGAGGGGAGGGCTAACTGTGCGGTCGGGTGATGGCATTCAAGAGCCAAGTTTACCCCCGCGGCGCGCCTTTAGATGTTTTACATCAAATTCTTGATCATCAAGATTCACATTAGGAATATTAATAAAAACATTTTAAATAATATAAAAATATTATTAAAAATCGGCTGTGAAGAACACAATGCAAGTTCATACTAGTGCGAAAATATCCTCCCAGACATGCAGACACGTATTTATCTTATTATAGAATCATCAGTACATGCTACTGGAGAGATACTTCACCATAAATAACACCTTTACTACATTACAAAAGTTATTGAGATATAGCGTAGAAGAATATTCAGCGCCGCTCATTGACTAGTGTCAATATCACGAACGTGTAAGACTTAGCCAGGGGTTTCCATTTGACCGACACGATCGCTACTTGCGAAAACTATATTAATGTGTCTCCACTCTACATCGAACACAACTGAACCTCACCAAATTTTGTATAAAACAACAACATTTTTAATAAGATAAAAATATTATTAAAAATCGGGTATGGAGAACACACCTTTTTTAATCATATTTAGAATGGAGGCATATTAAAACAGTTTCCACAGGGTGCAGCTGGGTCGGACAGATGAAAACCTCTAGCTAAGTCTTACACTTGTTATAAAAGCGATGGTTGTTTTGGCATTGGTGATGTTGACATCGGTCAATAAGAGGCGTTAAATATTCTTCTCCGCTGTATCTTAATAACTTCTGTAATGTAGTAAGAGTGTTATTTATGGAAAGTATCTCTCCAGCAGCACGTACTGTCGATTCTATAGTAAGATGAAACACGTGTCTGCATGTCTGGAATCATATTTTCACACAAATGTGAACTTATATTGTGGTCTTCATACCCGATTCTGAATTATATTTTTATATTATTAAAAATGCTTTCATTTTATACTAAATTTGGTGCGGTTTTACCTACTCAAGTATGTTTCAAATTATTTTGAATACGCTTCTAATAAAAATGATTAGAAGCGAGTATTCAATAATATTCTAACATTCTAACATAATGGAATATCGTTCAACGTGTTTCAAACTTTAAAATGCTTTATTTAAAAAATTACACCTTCCTATTAGTTATGGAATATCATTTCATTCAAATAGTTGCCGTGGCTGGCTTTGCAATTGCACATCCTGTAAACCCAATTTTAGATTACATTTTCGATGCGTCGAGGCCCTATTTTACGAAGAATTCCATCAATATTGTGCTTAAGTGCCTGAATCGTTCAGAATTGTCAGCGTAGGGTCGATCTTTAATAGCAGTCCACAAAAAAGTCCCACTGCGTTAAATTGCAGCTGCGCCCATTCCAAGCAAGATCATTAAAATGACTGATACACGATTATTAAACTTAGTGCGCAAAAGGTCGATTACTGCTCGGCTTGTGTGCTATGTAGCGCCATCCTGCTAAAACCAGGGCTTGCGCACAATGTCTTCATCTTCATCTTCAAAGAAATCTGAGCTAATGATGCCGCCAATCAAAAAACCACACCAGACAGTCGCGTTGTTTATTTAAGTAATAGCCGCCGAAATGAAAATGCGCCTTATCCGAAAAGATATTTTTGGCAAAACCTACGCCACTTTCCAGCTGTTAAATAGCCCAAGTAGAGTAGCGATAACGAAGTAGGTGGTTACGTTGCTTCAATGCTCAGGCTAGTGCGACTAATATTCAGTTCCTGAGGTCTGTGTGGCGATTCTTGGCTATAGGCGCATTCTTCCGACAATAGCAGCAATATTATCAATTAGCATGCTAATATCACATTTTTTTTTGACAAATTTGCGAACAACAACCGCAGTTGGTGAATTATTTCGACCAAAAATTCTTTTCAAAATTTGCACCGCTTTGGCAACACAATACAATACTCACTTTGGAAATAAGTTTTCAGTATTTATCAACATTTGTCACCGTACCGAGGAGATTCAACAACACTTTGTTAATATTTTAAATGCGTTAGTGTTGCCAATGTCAAAATAACACAACTGCTTTTTTTTAAGTGAATTTTCAACGAAGTTTGTTGGTAATAGTCGCCATACAGTAGGTATGTTATGTAATAATTGTTTGTAAGGTGTTTTTAAGCTATACTTTTACTATGTAATCTCTGTTTCATAATTGCCAACAGATTTTCAATTAAATTTACATGCGTCGACTGAAAGGGCCAATCAATCGTCACAATGTTTTTCCCATTTTTCAACATACTGCAAAGTTAATTGCCTTGCTTTGAATAATAATAATATATTGTTATTTATTATTATTCATAATAATAGTAATAATAATAACAATAAATTTCTGTATTTTTAAATTCTAAGCAAAGCGATTCAAATGCTCGCACTTAAAAGCATCTTCAAATGTGCATTTTAATATAGTGTCTTACCGTCAACGATATGATCATGATGTAAGGACCAGAGGACTTCTTCCTACGCACCTAGGCACAGAAAAACTTAACAACATAGGAGCAACCTCGCCGGATATGATTCACGTAATCGCACTGTAAACATCATTATACGTATATTTATGATTTTTTTGAATCACTCTGCCAAGCCTTGACACAATGTCAAGGGAAGAGAGATTTCCTGTTTCTAATTCTTCCATGACTTGGATCATTTATCACTGTTTTTTTTTCGCTATATAACACTATATCCAAGTGCCCACAAACAACTAGGACTTGCTAGCAGTAACTGCGATGCCTTGGAGTGACAAACAAAAATACAGCTCCAAATCGCTTAGCATACACAGTATTCATATTGACACTCAGTGTTGTTCCTATCAGAACTGATATATTACTGAATTTTAATTTACAGTACGTATTAATATGATCCAAATCAAAATATTTTATACTCTGGAAAGCCAGAAAATTTTTTTCAACCTTAAACTAACAATATAAATGAGTTAAATGATACCGTTGATAAGAGATTTTTTGTGACAAATAACTACATACAAAAGCTTTAATTGAACAAATAAAAAGTTTAACAATCAAATACAGTCGCAGTAGATGTTCAAAACTAACTTCATTTTCGATACATAGCGCTAATGAAGATTATTTATAAATATCATATTTTTTAGGTGTCGATAAATGGAACAATCCAGAATTGGCAAATCAGGAAATGGTAGCGGACAATCTACTATTATCAAAGAATGCATGTAAGGCACAAGATTCTGTATACCCTCTTCGTAAAAGGTGCGATCCAAATTTCTAAAATGCTGCCATACTTCGTATTGAAGTTCGCCGTCGCCTTCAAACCTTTTACCCGACAAATGAGCTTTCAACGGCCCAAACAAATGAAAATCAGAAGGAGCCAGGTCTGGACTATGGGGCAGATGGACAATAACTTCCCAATTGTATTTCTGAAGCCAGGGCCTCGTCTGATTTGAGGTGTGCGGTCTTGCATTTTCATGCAACAACCTGATTCCTTTCGTCAACCTTCCTCTTCGTTTCTGTCGAATGGCATGGTGTAGTTATTCGAGAGTTTGACAATAAATATCGCTGCTGATTGTCGTTTTCGGTGGTAAAAACTCTATGAGCAAAATGCCTTGCACAGTTGCCAATGTCTTGTTTGCAGACTGTTGAACTTTGGATTCTTTCGGTGTTGATGAACTTGGATCCTTCCACGTCCTCGAGTCTTTTCTTGATTCGGGGGTATGGTGGTATACCCAAGTTTCATCTCCTGTAACTATAGTTCCATTGCCGGTCCCATTCGTTGTATTTCGTGTTGGTCAGTCAACAGTTTTGGTACCCATCACGCGGCCACTTCTCGATAGCGTAATTCAGATACGATTTCATGAACAGAACTTTTAGAAATGCCGGTCAGTAGAGCAATTTTCCGTATTTTCAACCGACGATCTTCTCGAATCAGCGTAACGACCTTTAATTAATTCGCATCCGTTTTTCGTTATTGATGGTTTTTATCGCACACCCGGGTTCATCGTTCAGAGCTGTACGTCCACTTTTGAACTGTTTACTCCAAACACAAACTTGTTTTCGGCTAATAACGCCTTCTCCGTAAGATTTTAGTACTTTTTTATGAATTTCGATAGGCGTTTCATTATGTGCATGCAAAAAACGAATGACCGCTCGCATTTCAATTTTGGAGTATGTTTCGATCGGAACCAACATTGTGCGGCTGTTACTGCACACGTTGTACTGAAGCTAAGACAATGACAATACCCACCTATACATTACATAAGTTTCAACCTGATCGGAGCGACGTAGGCGGTATGCCGCGCAAACGTACCTTTGGAACCGGACATTCCTCGTAAATAAGGCAAACCATGACTTTCGATGCGTTAGTCTCAAGATTCATCTAAACTGCTTCTTAAGTAAATTTTATTATAAACTTACAAAACGCAATTGTTTTCAACAGTATTTTTATTAAAAATCGAAATTAGGTAACAAATAAAAATATTAATAAATAAGAAACGACTCGAATTTATAAAACCAATTCAATTTTAATATTTTATTGTATATGTTAATATCTTGCACATAGTACAGCCAAACATCTTCTTGGCATGCTACCAATTAGAGCATTTATAAAGTTTTGAGGAATCTATTCCATTTCTCGCGTAACCCATTACTTAGTTCCGCTATCGATGCAGGTTGGTGAAGACGTGCCAGCAGCTGTTGTTCCAGTTTATCCCATACGTATTCTATGCAATAACAATAGCGAGGTTGTGCTGACCATACCATGCTCTCAATACGTTGATTTTATAAAACATAGTTGACTATTGCTGCACACTGTGATCTTGCATTATCGTCCACTAATATGAAACGACGTCCAAAATTCCGAGCAAATGAAATAGCAACTAGTATAATGCACATATCTTTATATCTTTCGGCATTCATGGTTTGACCTCTCAAGATAACAAGGTACGTAAGGTATTATTAAGTGCTCTAAAAGATTGCACAGGATTACGCAACACAAGTAAACGCAGATGCTGGTGTTGCGCTGCAGTTGTATAGCGTTGGCGACCACCTCCGTGTGCAAATTGCATATTAGCAGTTTTATCGTATCTCTCAATAGCTCGATGGATCACACTATGTGATACATTAAAAAATCTAGCGATTTCTCTGTTAGACCATCCATTTTGTATCGTTTGGAACATTATATTCAAGTTATCCTTGTTAAGACGCGGCATTTTCTAAAAGTACGTAAGCAAATATGAAGCTAGTACTAAACGTCATACACATATGGTATACGCGCAACGCCAACGTTGATTTGCGCAATATGGCAAAGGCAAACATTAATATATCAAATTAAATATGTAAACAAAAACGGTAATTTCTGTCTAAAACTGATGAAAAATATTTTTTTATAATGACAAATTAACAGAAAACTTACATTAAAGCGTATATAATATAAACATGCATTAATAATATGCATATTATTAAAAATGCATTAAAAAAAAGACAAGTTTTCTTAAATGGACAACTTCAATTGGCCAGTAGTGTATGTAAAAAACCGATATTAAAACTAAATTTCATATATACTTAAAAAGGGATAGGGCTTAGATAAACTAATAATACTGATTTTCGCATCAAAAAATGTACTCTATATTTTGCCGACTGAGAATTGCCACATAAACGTAGACACAATTTATAGAAAAATAAATAGATAAAAATACTTTGCTCTTAGGATATTCACAAGCTTTTTTCCTTTTGCAATGGCGGAAATTAAGCGAAACATGTTTTTATTAAACATATTAACTTCAGGAAATGACCTCTTGCATTAAAAATATCAAAACGTTTTCGGTTTTAATAATATTTTGCTGCCGGTTCCCTACAATAATCGGAAAGGTACTTTATTTTTGGTTATTATAAAAAAATTTAAATTGTCAAGTTTTAGGACTGATTTCGATTAGATATTAGATATATCAATATTTTCACAATACTGCCTCTTGCGTTTAATTCTGTTATGATGTTAATTCGAAAATCAATATTACCTTACTTTAATCTGACATCTTCACTGACTTCTTCCAGGTTCTCGACAGTGAATATGTGTGTCGTTTATTACGTTAGATATTTTACTTGTAGTACAACGTCGATTTTGTTCTGACAATCCAATTTGAATTTCGGATAATACACTTTCTTTGGAACCGAATTTTGTTAGAGATAATGAAGGTTCATTTTCAGGCATGTTTGTATAGTCAGAAGAGCTTGCATTTTCAGGCTCATATATAACTTTTGTATGCAAATATCTTATAATTTTTTTAAAATAAAACAAAATAGGACATTTTTAATCACATTTACTGGAGTTTTACGTATATTAAATACATAGTAGGAAGCTGCTAATGTAACTGTAAAAAGTATGGAAACTGTATGGAAACATTAGAAACTAATGCGATTTTTGCGGCTGCATTTGATTTGTAAGTTGTTATGTCTGCTTGCATTTTAGTATGCTTGGTAGTTTATCTATACCCACTGCAAAAGGGTTTTCAAAAATCTCTATTTTACGGGACATTTTGAAATCAGCGAACCTGTTTTCAAACTCGATTTGGAGTTGTATTAACACATTTTTAATTTCAGTGTTTTGCCATTTAAAATGCATTCTAGCTTCTTCCACAACTTTCTTGCAGTTCGGAAAAAGATCGAGCTTTCTTTCATCAGTATGGTTGATAAACAGTTTAATACAAAGGTATTTTTAATAATATAAAATATTATTAAAAATCTGGTGTGAAGAACACAAATACAGGTTCACTATTAATATTTTTGTGAACGTGTCCGAACATATCCCTCCCCAGACCTAGATACGTATTTCGCCTTTCTACAGGCTCATTGGTACGCCCCTGCTGGAGAAAAGATATCTTCGGACACATTCACAAAAAAGAACCACATCGCCACATCACAGAAATTATCCACACCGGGCGTAGATGTAAATTCAGCGCTGCCTGTTGTCAGACAGCCGAAGTACCTCGCCCCGTCCACATAACCAATGCGAAGTAACGACGCCCTTCCAAAGGTGGCACAGCCATCTTCTACGCCCGGTCTGGATAATTTCTATGATGTGGCGATGTGGTTCTTTTTTGTGAATGTATCTGAAGATATCCTTTCTCCAGCAGGGGCGTACCGATGAGCCTGTAGAAAGGCGAAATACGTATCTACGTCTCTGAGGTGGGATATGTTCGGGCACGTTCACAAAAATATTAATAGTGAACCTGTATTTGTGTTCTTCACACCAGATTTTTAATAATATTTTATATTATTAAAAATACCTTTGTATTATACAAAATTGGTGGGGTTTACCTACTCATGTATGTTTCAATTATTCTGATAAACAGTTTCATTTCAAATGACTTCACATCTGAACACCAGATTGCATATAAAAGTCTTTTTCCCTGTAAGCGTGTGTTGGGCAGATTCAGTTCGGCAGTCAAATCAGTCAAAAATTCAAGATCTACAATTCGGTGGTTAGAAAGGACATGTATTGACTTTCCTTTCATCTCCATCATGTTACAAATTTCTTTCCTCAAATCTAAAAATCGTTTGGTGTGCATTTAAATAAAGAGACCAGTAGTTTTGAAGTTTCGATATGGAATAACCCAGACGTGCTTGCGGACCGCATCGAGGCGGATTATGGGCCACACGCGGCCCTTGGGCCTCTGGTTGCCAACCGCTGCTCTATAGAATCCGAAGTATAATACGGGTTAGCATCTGAATCCGTATCTAAACAATTTACTTCCAGAAATAAGAAATAAACATAAATAACATATAGAAAATATTTACCGCTATCTGTTTTCTTGTATTTACATAATTCCAAAATATGTCTTGTCCTATTATTAATTTTATATTATTACAAAAAACTACTCTCAATGTTAATACGATTGAATTACTAAATAAAACTAAATATAGAACTTAAAATAGTGAATCGTCCAATAACTGTGACTCTTCCCATCTACAAATTCCATCTGGGCCACAGTCCCTAGGGACCATAGAGTTTTTCAAATAATTACAATAAAAATAAACGCATAATATTTGTCTTTTTATTAATAATATACCATGCATAAAAATGAAAAATATTTCTAAATAATTTTTAGCCCCACTTTCTTTTTTAATTTCCTTGGCGCTTAACACGTTAATGTGATAAGAAGGTTTATACCATTTTCAAAGTTTTTTTTCATTAGGCAGTCTATGACATTGTCCTTAATTATAAACATTATGTACTCTTTCACCATAAATAGACTATTATTATTATTATTATTATTGATGTGAGAGCAACTTTCGGGAGAAAGGGAAAAAATTGTATATACGGCCGCGAGGCAAGCATATCAACATCTATCCTGCTTGATATGGGTGGAAACATTGGTAGAATTATACACATTTTTTTTCCCCGTGGACCTACTGTAACGTTGTTCTTTTCCCTTTTTTTGTCCATGAATCTTTTTTTTCGGAGATATGGTGTTTCGGTTTGAGATGTGGTGTTCGTGATTTTTTGTCATGCATTCTGGCTCAGCACCTGCCGCACAATGCTCGCTTACTCTTAGTATGACTATTTTTTGAAGCTGTTTATATGTCGTAGGATGTATGTTTAGGGTCTTTAAAGCCTCATGTAACTTCAGCGGTATTTCTCTTGTAGCACCGACGATGATGGGTACTACAACCACTTTGTTTTGGCTCCACACTTCTTTAACATCTTGGGCAAGTGGTAAATATTTATCGATCTTGTCTCTGTGCTTCGCCTGGATATTCGCTGGCGCTGGCACAGAGATGTCTATGAGGTACGTAATGCTCTTGTTATGGTCTCGTAACGTAATGTCTGGTCTGTTGTGTTGGACAGTTCTGTAGTCTGTATTATCCGATTCCAGTAAATCATGGCTTCAGGCAACTCCACTACATTTTTCGACTGGTACTGGTAATATGGTGTTGTTCCAATTGTTCCACCATACAGTTTGCATATTGCCTGGTGGATCACATTCGCAACATTGTTGTGGCGTATGGTGTATTCTTTTGGGGCTAAAATGGGGCATCACTGAGTATGTGTTCTATAGTTTCGGGTTTCTCGCCACATATTCTGCATGATGTTGATGCCATATTTTCTTATAGTATATGTTTCTTGTAGGTGCGAGTTGCTATCACTTGGTCTTGTATAGCCATCATAAAGCCCTCTGTTTCGACAAATAAGTTGGTGTTACATAGCCATTGTAGTGTCACTTCTTTATCGATGTATTCATTGTGTGTAGCGTGTATGTACCTGCCGTGTAGTTCTTTGTTTCTCCACGCGTTAATTTTTTCGTTGTCGTGTACAATTTTTTCTTTAATATTGTTTTGCGTGTCCTTTAAGATGAGTGGTGTGAAACGGTCATCATTGTTGCACACAGCTCTGTGGATATTTGATGTTTGTGCCTTTACTGTGAAGAATTCTCTGAGGTCATGTATCTGCTCATAGTAGATGTTTTTAATATCAATTATAACCTCTGCCTCCTTTCTTCCTAGGAAGGTGGAATCTCTCGTTCGAACTTCTGGGGTAGTGGGCACGGTGTTTGGTGAATGTTACCTGTACTAGTCTGTTTATTTCCTCTAATTCTGTTGCGGTCCATCGCACTATACCAAACGTGTACATTAGCACTGGTAGTGCGTCTGTGTTCACTGCGGTGACCATATTTCGACCTGAAAGTTTTGTCTTTAGGATCTGATTAATTCGGCGTTCGACCTCTTGAGTTATTTGTTCTTTTGTGCGGTTCTTGACTATTCCTCTGCTCTGTTCGAAGCCAAGGTATTTGTATGTGTCTTGAGGTTGCATTGTCTGTATAAATTCTTGTGCGTCTAATGTGTGTTCTAATGTATAGTTCTCCGAATCAATCCAGATGCCTTTAGTCATCGCGTTTATGCAACATTTGTCTAGGCCAAAGTTCATTTTTATGTCATGACTGAAAGTTTCTGTTGTTCTCAATAGCTTTTCGAGATCTGTTCTTGTTGTTGAGTAAAGTTTCAGGTCCATATAGAACAGATGGGATATTTGCTGCCCACTTCCCCAAATTTCATAGGCTCTCCCATCCGCATTGAGCATAGTTGATAACGGGTTTATTGCCATGCAGAGAGCGCCTAGCGAATCGCCTTGAAATATCCCTCTTTGTATTTTTATTTTACCTACTTCTGCTATTGTTCGGTTTATTTTGATTGTCAATGTTGTTTGCTAATCCTTCATAATATGTTTTAGCATTTGCCTTACTTGTGGATCTAATTTATATATCTCGAGTATTTATAATAGCCAAGTATGTGGGATGCTGTCAAATGCTTTTTGGTAGTCTGTATAGGCTGTGTAGAGAGGTTTTTTGCTCTTCTTTGCCTCTCCGGTAATAAGGGTGTCGATTATCAGCTGTTCTTTGCACCCCATAATTTTCTTTCTGCACCCTTTCTGTTCTTCCACTAGGATTTGGTTTTTTTCAAGGTGTTCGTATATCTTATCTGTCAGTATAGATGTCAACAGCTTATATATTGTTGGAAGACAGGTAATGGGTCGATATTTCGATGTGTCAGGATTAGCTGGTTTGGTTTTAGGGAGCAAGTATGTTATTCCCATTGTGAAAAAGCCAGGTATTTTTCGAGGAACAGCTTCATTAAACAGCCTAGCAATTTTCGCATGAGTATTATGTAGTTTCTTATACTAATAGTTTTGGACATAGTCTATACCTGCTGCTCGCCAGTTGACGGTCTTGTGTGTGGCTTTATGGGTGTCATTAAGTTCGTTTTCTGTTGACTCTGTTGTTCTTTCTGAGTCCATTTCTGTTTGGTTCTATGTGCCAACGGGTTCTGCCATATATTTTCCCAGTATTGTTTTGTTATACTTATATCTGGGGTTTCTTGTGTTGGTTGAATCTCAGTTTTTTCTTCTAAGGATCGATAGAAGTTTCTTTGGTTCATGTTAAAGAACCTATTTTGCTGTTTCCGTAGCTGACTCTCTTTGTATCTTTTGATCCGATTGGAATAGACTGCCAGTTTTTGTTTCAGGAGGTCTAGAATTTCTCCTGTTGTGGTGTTCTCGTTGTTTTTCTGTGCTTTTATTATCTCGTCAACTTTTTTTTTGTACATGTTTTGGTAATTGTTTTGTGTGTTGCTTGCGTCTTGCAATTTGTGTTCGAAGTACGTTAATTTTTGTAGGTATTCTTCTTTCCAAGTGAGGCATTCTATTTGGTTTTAGTGTGGTTATTTGTTCCCTCTGTGGTTTTTTTCCATCATGAAGCTCTGTTGTTGTTATCGCGGCGATGTATTCTGTTATTTGTAGCTGTTCGAGTGTGGTGCAGCTCTTGATAGTAGGTGCTATTGCCTTATTGATTTGGTCAAGCAGTGTTCTTGTTTTACGGCATGTTTGTATTCTGGGTATTTTAGGCCTTCGTGTCGGATCTGTATAAGAGTATAACATCGTGTTCTTTTCCAACGTATCTATTATATCTCCGTCGATAGGCTCTTGTTCTTCTTCTGTTTGTTCATAGATTTCTTGCTATAATGACAAATTTTAGTACATATTCAAGAAATGGTGAATATGATATTTATTCTTGGGGAGTGTACAAGAAATTGTCTCCTAGCAAGTAGAGTATATGCAGAGAGATTTCCAAACCTTGAAAGAAAGCCAAGACCGGAAGCATTTGAAAGGCTATTAGAGAGATTTACAGAAACTGGTAGTGTAACCTACAAGCAGAGAGAAATAAATAAGCCGGTAATCAATAAAAAAAGCGAATTGTCCGTATTATTAACAATACAGGAAAATCCACATATAAGTATAGACGGTATTTCAAAGGTATCAGCTATTGAAGATAGGAGCGTACGAAGAATTTTAAGAGGTTTATGTGGAAGTTGCTACAACAAGGGAAAATATGATGGAATGCTTTAGAAATGTTCGCCAAGAAACATTACAGCATGTTCAACAGAATTTCACCAGGTGGCTTCATTTATGTGTTGAGAGACATGGAAGGACATTTGAAAGTTTTCTTTGATTTATTTGCATTTACTATTTACATTTACTTTATTTTTATTTACTGTGCTACTACTTTTGTTAATTAAATTTGATGTTGTGGTTAATAATTAGTATTTATTTAAAATAGTGCAAACTTTTAATACTACTCGTACTTGATTCTTTCCTGATTTGGATTTATGTTAAGCTAATTAGGTATGTATTGTTTCATATTAGGTATTCGTAAAATAGTTGGTTTTACAAAATTCTTTAAAATACAAATTAATTAGTGCAATTTTTTTTTTAAACTAACACCAGATAACTTAATCGGCAGTGAATCTATTGAAAATGCTATATTACTTTATATTAATTTAATGTTTGCTTTCACCGCTGAGTGAAAATCAACTGTTTGTCGTACTTAATGGGGTTTCTTCTTGTTTTAGACCATTTATGGATAATTTGTTGAATATCCGATCTTACAGAAGGTTTAAAAGCGCAAATTAGCTACTAAAAATACAAGCATTTTTCATTAATTCAATTCTAAAAAGAAATAATTAGCAAATGATCCATCCTAGGTGCGTCAAATGAGGTATCAATAGAAAGCGTAGTAAAAGTGCTTTTCAATGAGCTAAAAATATACAGGGTGTTCCATTTAAAAATTACGAGATTTCATCGATTTTGCGAGATTGTGAACACCCTGTATAACGCTAGCAGTTGCAGGATTTATTTCATGTAGCAACGAAAGTGCATACTAGTAAAAACTATTCTATTCTATTGGTTTCGGATCTTTTGATTTTCCTTATGCAGAATAGCCTACTGAAATGTATCAATTTATTAAGTAAAATAACTATTTACACAGAAATTATCAACTTTAGACCCATACAACATTATATCGATGTAACCAGCTTTCCAGCTCGGATCATTTTATCTATTAATATACAGGGTGTTCCATTTAAAAAAAATGCAACTTTAGTCTGGTATTTCCATCTGGAACAGCCTGTATAAAACAAAATATTTTTAAAATGTGCACTTGATGGTACGGAAGGATATCCGATGACTAAATATTTGACTAACTTTCAAATACGCGTGTAATCCTCCGTCCCCGCTTCGTTGCCGGACCCTGTATAAACCCATTTTCGTTAAAATCTTAAGATTATTGTGTTTGTAGAAAAAATATTGTGCGATACACGTGTTAAAATATGCTGTTTTATTTTGCTCATAATTTGCTCCACGCGTCAGCACTTGCAACCTCGCATTTTTAACTCTCGTATCATGAATAACTATTGAATATATTTAGCTAATAACGCTATTAAAGCATCGAAAACAATGCGTTAATAATATCTAAGCATACTAGTGCAATTTAGTTTTTCAAGGGTGGTTAATTAAAATTTCATACCAAATTTAAATATGGCAAACATCAAATAATTGCAAATAAATTGGACATAAAGTAGATGGTTTATTTAGAATGTTTTATATACACTATTAAAGCATTTTCTTATATAATACATTCTTCAAATTTATTAAACTGCTTTTCATAATTGATAGGAGATATAATAGAAAGTAAATGATGTTTTCAGCAATATCTCTAGATTTATTATAAAAGGAGCCGTAAAATATGTAAATTTGAAGAAGTAAGGTAAGAAATTATGTCGTAAGTTATGACTTAAGTTCTTAATTTTTTCTTATGTGCCTTATGACTCATAAGATTCTTATCACAATGCCCTTTAGGACTTTCTTCGCTTTACTCGTCGGGTCCTTAACTTAATCTTGTGCGATAGTATCTACCTTATGATACCTCATTCTTTAATATATTATATTTTCATGACAATCTGAAAACATCTTTAATCGCTAAATTTAATGATGACTTTAATATGCCTTTAGTAACAAAGAAATAAATACATTATGATGTCTTTCAATCTTCGGCCAGTTTGTTGTAGATATTTCCTACTAATTTCACTTCACAAAAGAAGAAAAATAAAATAATTACTATTAGCAGATTTAATTAAAATAAATTTTATAAACCACCAAGGAACCATCTTTCTTATGTACAAGCTTAAAATAACTTCTTCTTTGTATAAATAATTTGGTTAACAAAAAGAAATTAAACATAAGTAAATCCAAAATTACTTTAACCAATGTCTTATATTCCATTAATTTAATTATTTAGATTGGAAAAGGAGTTTATAAATTGTGAAACAAAACGTTTGAGGACGAATCAGTAGCTACCAAATAAAAATTAACAAATTTCATAATTTAATAATTAATAAATACCATTTATAATGTTCGTTTATTTATAACTAAATTGCAAGAATTAGGAGTTTCTCTATTTTACCAAAATAAAGATCCAGTTTCACTATTTATGATAAAAAAAATGCAACGTTATGAAGTAAGTAATTATTACAAATAATAACCTTGAATAATGTTTCCGTATTCCACATTAACTTCCAATGGCGAAAAACTTGCCAAGCTATCGAATTCCAAAAGTCACCATACCATCACCTCTGGCTTCTCTGATCTTAGGAATTTTTCGATGTACCAGACGTGTCAAGGTCACTAGTTCAAAACCGCGTGTTCGACCATGGTGAGCCGAGATTTCCATCGAATAGTCAATTGTTTGCGTCACTCTTTTATTTCTACTAAATGAATTACACAACATCATAACACGTTGAAAACAAGAAGAAATCAAAAACACTGTGTAAGCACTCATGATAAATCAATTAAAACTGAATTTAATTTTATCATACGTTTCGATTTAAAAAAACACACAACATCGGCGTATAACACTTTTTAAACACTTATAATGAACACATATAGGAAGATATTCACATGTTGCGCACTAGAAACTTATTCCAACCCCAATGAATAAAACTTCCCATTTGACTGCCGCAAGTCTACTGTGTGTGGTGTGTAAAATATGTTTTAATAGCAACAAATTGGACAATATTGAGTTGGATTGCATTAAAGAATCTGGGCTCTTAAACTAATATACTAATAGCTGCACTAATAGCCATTGTCGCTAATAGGCAAAAATTGGGTAAATTGATAAATTCACTTACGGGTGATTGAAGCAAATGCGTGTATAAATGTAGTTATACGTATGTCTGTGTGTATATGTAATACACAGTGATATTCACAACACTTTGTTGCCCTCTTTCACAGCATAAATACAGTTTCACTCAAAAACTTCGTTTTAACGTAAGTACATGCTGATGGGACAATGCCAGGATCACCATTGGCACACTTAAGAGACAATTCTTCAGTAATTAAGACGTTTACCATCATTTAGTTCGTTTATTGGCACTTATTAGTTTGGTTTTATTAAAACGCCAGCAGTAAATATACCCTTCTGAAACATCAACGTCAATATTAATACACAGTTACATGTGAAAAAAGAAAATTAATTTTAATTAATTTATTCTTCTCCAAACAAGATGCATTTTTGCATATTTTTATGAACAATTAAGACTTCTATTCAACGATATTACATTATTATATAGTTTAGCTCAGCAGTATTAAAATTGTATATGTGATTAGTTTCCTTGTCCTAGGTATGCAAGCATTGATAACTTGATATCGGAGAATATTAACACTTACTATTAACACTATACCGAACCATACCATCTTCCACATTTTTAAGAATGATTCTTTTAAACATTAACTTGTGACCATATTTCAGACTATTTATTGAAAATAGACTCTGATGTCAAACCAAATTCAACAGGATGTTGAATTTGGATGTTGAATAGACTCTTGTAGGCAGCGTAGTGATTGCTTGGTCTTATAAATTTAGGTGTAATAGAACGCTTTATGAAAATCGATTCTCTATAGGTCTCCTTGCCATGGTAACATTTAAGATTATAAAACAAAAGATTATAATGTAATGTTTCAAAGTTGATGAATTGCTGCCAAGTAAATTGTTAAGATAGTGACCTACCATGCAGTACATATTTATTGTAGAACTGGACTTGAAAATGTTAAGTATGAGATAGGTACTGAGAACGCATATAGATCATCGAAAAAAAAATAAATTGAATTATCGTTTGCGAGCGCCTTTAGAAATATTTTCAAAGAAATAAAAACAAATTTGATGAAAACATCTTAGGAAATCCACAAAACTAAAATACAAAATGAAGAACAGAAAAATTATTCTGATCGTTTCCAAAAAAATCTGCTCACACCAAGAACTAGTACACATAGTAAACTGTCAAATGGAAATGCTTTAAAGTGAAAATAACATAAGAAATGAATCAAATGTGCTCTTTCGTCAGAACAACGCGCTAAGTCACCTATTATATTATCGGAACAATAGATTTGATTATCCTAAGCGGCCGTAGAACCTATTACACTGCCATCGTTCCAGATTTATTGTGGTCCTTGTTTCTCTAGCCTTATTCCTTTAATTAGATCTAGTAACTTCGATAGAAAATCCTCCGTTGCCATTTGCTGCTTGGATCTCTTGGAGTCTGGCTCATTCACATATGCCTGGTGAAGTTGGCCTTGATTACAGCTCTTTCAACCTGCATGTAGTCTTGGCCCTGTTTCGCCACCCCCTGCATTTTAGCTGTGAAAATTCCAGGTAGTTTGGCTTATTGGATCACCCTATTATACATCAGATTCACTTTCCTCCACGGTGTTGACCCTCACAGACTTATGTTTTTGTTTCGTAGATAACATTAATTTATCACTGCCTTCCTGTCTTAATTTATCTAAAAGGAAGACACGTTACCTTCCGCCTTAGATTGAATTTAGATCTGGTTCCTTAGGGACGCCGAGTTTTCGTACTAACTGTTAGGTTTTAATAACTATAATTTGAACGAAAAATGTAAATTTAACGAATATTTTGAAGATTTGGCCCTTTTTCCTAGCGTCAAAACCACGTTGACGTCAAAAAAAAATTTCAGTTAAAGATTTACTATAAGCTAGTTCAAGACATATTTTTGTCAAGAGAGCATCAATAACCTAAATAGTGTTGAAATAAGAGTATTGTAATTATGGAATACTACCTGAGAAAAGAAATTTTCCTTGAATTAACTCTCATATTGGAAAGTAATCAACAGTGGAGTATAGAATACATTTCGCGTATTGTCTAGCCATTCATAATAAAAACAGAAACTTTCTAGTTTTTTAATTTAAAAATCGTAAAAAGGAGGTAACGAGCCAACATTTACCTGTATACAGAGAACTTATTTTTGTAACGCGAGGAAACTATTTAATTCCATTTTCAGTTTAAATTTTGCTACGAGAACTTCAAGCGAGGTAGAGGATTTATTTTTAACGCAGACTAAAGCGCTAACTGCCCCACTAATACCATTGATTGAAGATGTGGCTGTAGGACACAGCTAAAAATCACTTGAAGCGAAGTCTGGGCTATAGGGTGCGTAATTCAAAATATCGAAGACCACTTGATGCAGGGCAATCCGCGGAACACGACTCTTGTGGATGCGAGCAGGACAATTTTCCCCTTCTTTTTTCTTTGAAGACTTTCTTTAATCGCTCCAGAATTAAATCGTAGTATTTGCCTGCTATGGAAGCGCCTTTATCTTCACAAAAAAACTTCACCAAATGTTTTCCGGCCGATTGTGACACCTTAAACTTCTTGGGTGGTGGTGTGCTTTTTTTATACCACTGCATGGCGTCTTGATTGAACCCTCAAACTCATAATGATGAACCCAAGCTTCATTCTCAATACGCCATCTTTGTCTTCATTACAGAGGTCCAAAAACGTGCAGAAATATTCCACACGCTGGTATGCTTACGGTGACGTGAGCATTCTCGGCGCTCATCTTGCACTGACCTCAATCATGCCAAGATGATCATGAAGAATTTTTAAAATGTCATTTTTCATTATTAATTTTTCGACTTTTCGAAGTCACTTCAATAGGCCGTCCGCCCGTGAGCCGTCATCTACCTTGCTTAAAGGGACTGTGTCACTTATAAACCAGAGTTTTTCCAGGGTAAGAATTCCCACAAGCCGATGACATCCCTTTCAGTATGGTTTGAACAAACTTTTCTTCTAACGGTGCGATACTGTACTTTCTCCATATTTCACACTTCCTTCCCAATTGAGTTGCTTGGTTGAACACTATATTTCATACTACTGACTTACGTAATTATTATAAAACTATATTTTTTTACTAATAGTGAGTCACTGAACACCTTACAACATGAAAGAGCTCTCCCACTACTATCCAACCTCCCATTCCGCGAACTTAAAAATACTCCCTCGTATCTGCATCATAACTATGTAATAAGTATCATTTATTCAACTCAAAATTTATTAATTTTTTAACGAACAAAATATATGTTATAACTAATGAAAAATATATTCTTCTCTCTTATTTACGATTGCTTTCCAACGTTCTAGCAATTTTTCGGTACTACACCTGAAGAAACGTGATAGTTTGGAAGTGAAGAAGTCGTCAAGCCAATTTTGAAGCGCGACATCGATATTACAGGAAATATCTCCAAGGCTGTTTAATAGAAAACGAAAGATGTGCAAATCTAATGGAGCGAAATTAGGAGAATCAGGCGAATATGAAATGATCTTCCAACCAAGTTCTTGAATAGCCGCTTTTATAATATGAGCATGAGGGCGACCGTTATGGTGCTGCAAAGTGACTTGATAATGTCTTCCTGGTCTTCTTTCTTGAATTTCGGCTTTAAGCCGACGGCGTTGTTAACAGTAAATCGCAGCAGTAATGATTATTCCTCAGCAGAAATTCATGGCAGACAGCGTCTTCTTTGTCCCATCTTATCCCACTTTGTGCACAACATTAGCTTACGGATAAGTATCAGCTTTTGCTTGTGGAGCTACCTTTTTGCTACAGCTATAAGGTATTCTTTTCCGTTCTTGATAACAACATGCGAGGAAGCCATCATTCATCACCAGTAACAATGTATTATGAACACAGTCGATCTTCTTGATGAACTAAACGACGACAAGCTACCATAGAGACACGAATGTTTATAACTCTAATTCTTGCTATTTTTGCCCAAAACATATGGCAACCAAACACCCAGTTTTTAACTATGCTCATGGAATGTAAATGTCATATTAGAATAATTGGTTTCAATCCATTATTATGGTCAGTTTCCAAGTTGATTTACATTCATAATTATGAATTATATCGTTTAGACGATCTTCACCAAAGTCCGATGTTTTTCAGACGATTGAGAATCGTTTATATTAACGCGGCCCTCTTTAAAACGACAAACCCATTTCCTAGCTGTTCTTTATCCAATTATGTTTTCTCCGTAAACGGAGCAAGTAGTTGTAAAGGTTTCTGATGCATTATGTTGAACTAGCACAAAGGGATATGTCAGAAATTACCATTTTTTTCTTAATTAGCATTTAATTTCCTTTTCTCAATAATTAATCTTTGCATAAATTCACAAATTCAAAAGCTAATTAATTAAACAATAATAAGATACTGAAATAACTTCGACATATATGATATATGCCTAACATTTTTTTTCACTGCACTCTTCCTAAAAACCAAAAAATGCTATCAATGCATGCATCAACCTGATAACTAAATTTTTACGTTACTCAGTAATACAGTCCGAAAAAGAATTTTAAGAAAATCAGAAAAAAGGTTTTGAAAATAACCCAACATGTACTGAAAAAGTATCACTTCAGTCAGATCTGAAAGATGATTCATGACAGCGAAAAATGCTTCTAATACAATTATCAAAAACAATTTCTTGGGAAGCAAGGCCGAACTGAGAGAACAGCGTATCTGCATAAAGAGGTATTTTAAACTCGGTAAAACTGCACAAAATATTAGAAAAGCATTCCGGGAGTTCGCTTTGGACAACCACGTCGTAATAATCCTCAAGATGGTGACGGTTTATTTTTAAATAGCTAATAGCTTAAGACAAATTTACAACCATATGAGATAAGTTTCTCTGCTGTTGTTAGTAAAAGTTGTAAATAATGGAAGTGTCTAGTTATATTTCCATATCTCTTTAGGATATTCATGTCATAAAATGTTTATAAGCTATTATTAAATAAAAACATTATTAATAATATGAAAATATTATTGAAAATTGAGCGTGGAGAACACAATACGAGTTAATATTTGTGTGAAAATCGCTACCGAGACATGTAAACACGTGCTTCGTCTTGCTATAGACTCGTCAATGCATGATGTTGAGATAGAGAAAATGCACTATAAAAACTCCCTTACTACAAGTAATTACGCCACAAAAGACAGCATGGAAGAACACTCAGCGCTTCTCATTGATTAATGTCAATACCACGAGCGCCAAATTAACAATTACCATCCACATGACAAGTGTAAGACAAAGCAAGTGGTCTCTATCAGACAGTCATAGCTATAACCGACAGAAACGACGGATTTTCTTATGAAATTCAGGATCATTTTCAAGTTTCTCTAAAGCCCAGAGTTATTAAGCAAGAAGTTCACAGAATTCAACCAGGATTGGACAAATTTAAATCTTCACAAACACTCTGGCGTACAGCTGCAACATTTTTTTCTCTCCCTATTCTAACCATTGCTATGAAGTGAATATGTTAATTCAAATTTTTACATGAGACGTTTAATTGTTCTTCGATTTGGACGATTATAACTACCGCAAATTGGAGTTAGCGCATGCAAAGTAGACGCGGACAAGGCACCAAAAGGGTGATAATTCAGTTTTAACGAATATGAACTTGAGGAATAAGAGAGGCTTAGGGCCGAAGTTCGAAGACGAAATGAAACTCGTGGAGGAAGTTTTGTGAAAAACTGAACAAAACCTCCATATGGTCCAAAATCCACAAAGTCGTAATAAAATAATGTGTAATTTCATAACTGAGGTGGGATACATCAGAAAGACTGACAAAACCCATACTGAAATATTTAAGGAAAGTTGTTAAAGAACAATGTAAAGGTCCACCTTCCAGCCTTATCGATTATAACGGACTTAGAAAGGCCAGGCGATTTCGAGGAAAGGCCAAGAAAGCCAGACAAACGAATTTGGAAACTGGGAACAGAGGTCGTAAGGCCAAATAGAACTGGATGGGCTATAAGTAGATTCGAACCATTCAAATATCCCGGGGTGACTGCATTCCTACAAAAGGAGGTAGAGGTATTAATGGTATACGATGTGTCCGAGATAAAGAGGGCCACTATGGGAATCTCGGAAACCTTAAGAGATACAGATTTGGTTAAATGGGAGAAAAAAGTTGCGTAATCAAATTTTGAAAAAATAGAATTTTTCGATTTTACAAACAATTTTTTTTCCTGGCGTTAATATTTGACCTAGAGCAAAACCAATGACACTTTTTATTCTGTTTAAGGTGGCGTTGTTAGTTTTTTAATCCAACGTTTCGTCTTTGCGGAGACATCATAAACTTATTTTTTTTTAAATACGGCCCTGATGTGTTTATATTAGATTCTGAAAACCATTTTTATTGCGAATTAAACGACCTATCATACTTTATCATTTAATTGCGGTTTCATCATTTTTTCTATTTTATTGCGTTTTCCAAATGTATGATACACCATTATAACTAAGACGAAAGCAAGCTTTGGAAAGCAAATGTGGTGCTGTTGTATTTGGATTGACAGTTGCGTTGGTTTCTTGACACATTAGTTTGGTGTTTAATTTTTTTATGCAATAATTTAAACTTTTTTCTATTAATTTTTTTTTAAAGCGAAGAAAAGTTTAACATGGTGGCATGTTTCATTTCATCCAACCAAAATTGTTCTGTTACAGAGCGTATGTATTGGCAGAAGTATCCTGAAAGGAGGCAGTCAAATAAAAGGACTTTTAGAAAATTAGTAGCAAACATTAAAGCATATTGTTCTTTTAGAAAACCTGTAGTTTTCCGACGAAAAACGGGCAATGAGGAAACCGTACTAAATGTTCTGTTGGCCGCCACTGAGGATCCCGGTACATCAGTCCGGCGGATTGAACAAAACATTGGTATACAAAAATCAACGACACATTGTATTTAAAAAAAAACAAAAATTACATTCGTACAAGTACAGAATTTGTTAAGGACTTAGACCAGGTGATTTAGAACGACGTCGCTCATTCTGTGAATGGTACACAAGAAAATGTCAAGAGAATATGAATTTTCCTTATCAAATAATATGGTCTGATGAGAGTATGATTACGAATAATGGCATTTTCAATAGACGAAATGGCCATTATTTGTCTGAAACCAATCCACGTTTAAACAAAACGTCAGGGCATCAACACCGTTTTGACTTTAATATATGGGCTGGTATTTTCGGTATAACAACTGTAGGACGGTTTATTTACCACAATACCTTAACATCAGAGCGTTACCTACATTTACTGCAAAACGATTTAGAGGATGCTCTCGATAGCATGCCCCTAGCAATTATTCATAACTCTTGGATATAGCAAGATGGCGCACCTGCACATAATTCTAGAGTCGTTCGGGAATATCTTTCAATGAGATTTCCAGAGAAAATTATTGGCACGCATTCGGGAACACCCTGATATAACTCCGCTTGATTTCTTCGTATGGGGATTCGTTAAGAATCATGTTTATCAGCAAAATTTTGGAACAGATGAAGAACTGAGGGGGTTAATTCTGGAAGCATTTGCCAATATTAATTACTCCACAAATGCTTATTAGGGTGATATAATCGACGGTAGGAAGGTGCTATCTGTGCCTGGAAAATAATGGAAATCTTTTCGAACATATGCTCTAAACTTAAAGTTGTTTTGTTCATATACGTTTGTTGTTGTATTTTACTTTTTATGTCTTCTGTTAATTTGATTCGTTCTTTGCTTTTTTAAATGTAGCCATTGGATTGCTATTAAATATGTAAATAAAATAAACTGTTAATGAACATAACAAATCATTTATTCTTAAAAAATTTAAAAAATTGGTACAGGTCCGTACTAGGAATTTTCTTGATTAAGGTCGCAAAAATGACGAAATCGCAATTAAATGATAAAGTATGAAAGATCGTTGAATTACCAATAAAAAGGGGTTTTCAGAATCAAATATAAACACAGCAGGACCGTATTTAAAAATAGTAAGTTTATGATGATTCCGCAAAGAGGAAACGTTGGATTAAAAAACTAACAACGCCACCTTAAACAGCATTAAAAGTTGCTGTGGAGAAGTGTCATTGGTTCTGCTCTAGGTCAAATATTAACGCCAAGAAAAAATAGTTTGTAAAATCGAAAAATTCTATATTTTCAAAATTTCTCAAAAACTAAAAAATTTTTCAGGAAAATCTAAACCAAATCTGTATCTCATAAGGTTTCCGAGATCTCCATAGTGGCCCTCTTTATCTCGGACACATCGTATATGTGTAAAATGTTCAAAACTTGTATGGCTTAGCGATGCATACCCACGGCATGGCAAAAAGTAAGGGTTGTTTATGTACCCAAAGTGGGTGGACTGGCAAAAAGGCGCGCTGTCACCTCTCTTAAAGACGATCTTAATAGATGATCTTCTGAAAAGACTATCCGACGAAGGCTTTCACTGGCTGACACAAATAGCCGCACAAACAAAAAAAGAGAGCTCTATAAGGCTTGCTATAAGGCTAGTGCTCGATACGAGAAAATACAGAAATCCCATTCGCTAAGGAAGCCAAGTACCTGGGGATATTGTTTGACCAAAAGCTTACGAGGAATCCTCACATCGTAAAAGCCACCAATAAAGCTATCATTCTCTAGTATTTTTATAATAGCCATGAAAAAGTGGGCTGAAAATAGATCTAGGGAAAGATGGAAGAAGTCCAAGGTCAAAGACAAGCAACCCAGTTTTTTAGAGAATATTCGCCTAAGTTTACAAAGCATCTACTGGATGGAGACGTAAAGTCTGTTAACATGATAGTAGTAATATGGACTTAACAGAAGAAACGATATGTAGATTACGTCAAGAGGAAGAGAAAACTGCGTTTCATTTATTGCGATACTATATTTAGTAAAAGAACTACTCTGGAAGCTGCTAAGCTTAATTAGAGGAATAGGGCCAGGAAATACTCTAACGAGGCAATAGATCTAGAAAGGTCCCAGCGGACTAGACTTTACGGACACCTCAAGTAATCTAATCTAATCTAGTCTAAAGTAGTCAGGACTGAATGTGAATTTTCATAAAGCATCTGAGTAATTTGTAAACCTTGTTGAAGCATGTATCGTTAAATAATGAAATGGTGGCCACAGATAATCATAAATGTAAAGAAGAAAATTCAAAAGGACAACCACCTGAAAGAAACTTACATTTACAAATTGCATTGTCCCTAATGAAAAACCCATTATTAAAGAATATTATAATCAATAGCCAATTATTAGAGAAAACTATAGATAAATATCAATTAATATGTTTAGTAGTCTATTAGATTTATTTAAAAAAATTAAATAAATTTTATTTTATTTTAAGTGTGCGCATTTAATGAAAGAAAATTAATCATTCAACCCATATAAACTCGTTTCAATTATTCTTCTTACCTATTTTACCATTTATTAATTTATTACTAATTCTTTTTGTTGTTTACCTTTACTATTTGGCATGTTCTTTCAATTCTGTTGAATTTTAGTTAATTAATTATTCACTACACTTTCTATTTTAGGATTATTTTGAGTCTACTGATTAAAAAATTCTATTTTATTAAATTCAAATGTAACAGCAAATACTTAAATACTATGCGTTATTATCACGCAACAATTACATTTTCTTCTTTTTCGCACGTACCTCTCCTGTATATACACACTATTTAGATGAAAAATCTAGATGTTGGTTGTTAGTAGAATTGATATACTCAAGGATAAGAGCTGTCATATAGGAACTGTATTGTATTGTATTCGCAGGTTGTATTGTTCTTCATGGTCGGGACACTCGATCATGCAGGTCACGTGTCCGTTTTTAGTTCGGTAGTCATGTATGTAACTCTCAAAACTAATGGTATCCAATAATAAATAGTACAGATGTGGGTTTCTAAATTGTGTGACTTTTTTTCTTGTGGGAAAAGTGTTTAAGAGAGATGTGGGTTGTGATTTCAAAAGATATAATGCGATGTTAGGGATCAATTTCTACAAACGCTAGCATTTAAAGTAATTTAAATTTTCCAGTTCACACATTTATATACATGCAGTATACATAAATGCGATTTCTTAATTCTTATGAGTGTAAAGTATAACAACAAATGCATTTGAAAGAATTAATTCGAATGTTATTTAATTACTCGAAACACTTAATTTGTAAGATCAATTATAATTATATATACTCTTCGCATTTAAACATCCCCTTCTTTATTTCACTTGTCTTCATATTAAGCGTTTTTAAATCTTATTGGTTTATAAAACAAGTAATTTTCTATGTATATTAAAAATAATGCTTTAATTATAAACCAATTAAAGATACCTTAAAAAGGAACAATTTACATTTATTGAAGATAAACCGTATAATACAGATTAGTAACAAAGAGCAGAAACAAGAGTAGAATCATGTTGAAATCGAAAAATTAACTAGAAATTAATAGGAAATAACGCATTTATTTCCCGTTAGTATTTCTTGCTAACTTCTGGTATTCCATAGGGTTCTACCTTAGGTCCCTGGTGTTCCACAATGTTCTACCTTGGCTCCCTGTTCTTCTTGATCTTTATTACTACACCAATTACCCCTCGCGAATGGGCTGAAAGCATTTAATGAATTTATAAATGATAATTACTAAATATTTTTACAAGAATAACTAGACAACATTAACAATTAGTGTAAAATTTACTTAGAACCTAAATATTTCAAAATATAAAATCAAGTCATTTACAAAGAAGCTCCAACCTATAAACATGTCTTATTATACTTTACGTAATAAGGTTCTTATTCATTCTGCTTTGTTTATAAACGTTGGAGCTAAATTTGAAGTTGGATTAACATTACACTAACAAATTATCGGCATAACTTTATCTCAAGGAAAAGTATTGGGTTTCATGAAAATAGGCTGTAATTCTTTCTCCAAATTAACTATTTTAAAATAAGTCTAACTAATCTCTTGCAATTGTGGTCATAACAAACTACATACAAGACTAAATATTGCTTCTCTAGAATGCAGTAGAGCTATTGTTGATATTACGTTATTATATGAGTTACTATATATTGAAATTTATAACCCAACGCTACTTTTTAAGTTCCAATTCTTATCCCACATTCATATTACTACTGCTCTCACACGATAATATATGTTTTACTAAAACCACTTATTTTCACATCATGGGTTTTTGGAATGTATACTATTTAGTCTGTACTCTTGAGATCTACAGCTACTATCACTAAACATGCTTCGAAACATGTATATACATAGGAATAAATAATTGCCACGGGTTTCCATTTATTTTATTTTGTTTCTTCGTTTTAACTCCAGTTTAAATGTTTGGTTAAGTTGTTGTATACTAATAATAATTGGCTTTATTATCCTACAGAAATTAAGTACCATTTACAGGACAGTTTAATAATATGTAATATAATAATTTAACCGAGTATACAATTAAGAAAAGAGAAATACAAATATACAAATAATAGGAGATTATGTATGAGGCGGCACACAATACGATCATATACATACGATAATCGTATATTTGTTAATTTTAGTAATAGAAGAGTTAAATGTATCGTAGTGAGATGCAATATACGATTGTCCAAGCTTTGCGCGCGTTTAGTCGTCATTTGTATCGTCTGTCTCTGTAATTAGATTCTTGAGTGCAAGAAATTTGACACCAGCGGAAATTCACCATCAGATTTGTGAAGCTTGCGATGGTAATAGTATCAGTGGCAGTAAAGCTCGAAAGAATGTAAGAATGTTCAAAGACGAACGGATTAATAATCAAGATGAGCCACACCCTGGCTGACCTTCTCTGATTTTTTAAGATTTGGTTCGTGAAATGGACAACAAAATTCGAAAGGGCCGACGATTCACTATTTCAAAGTTATCAATTGATTTTACAGAGCCTTCAAGGTCAATTTCGTGCATCATTGTTTCTCCATTGTTTCTTAGATTCTTAAGTGCAAGAAATTTTACACTAGCGGAAATTCACCATCAGATTTGTGAAGCTTGCGATGGTAATGGCAAGGGAAAACTGCAGTCATGGATTGGGCTTCTTCACAGGCGGCAGATTTCTTTGGCATCGGTATTCAAAAACTTGTTGAACGGTATAGCAAATGTTTGAACAAAAAGGGAAATTATGTAGAAAAGTAGATGAAAGCCCAAGTATATAGATGTGGAAATAAATATATTTTAATATTGTTTCCTTTTGAATAAGAATTTGAATTCTTTGAAAAAGGCAGTAATTTCCGAAACATGTAAGGGTTGAATTATTTTAAATATATACGTATTAAAAGTAAAACAGACCTTAAATTGCCAACTAACTAAACCTCCTATATATATATATATATATATATATATATATATATATGAGTAATAACTTGAGTAATAACTTAACGTTCGGAGGTAAAATGCCCCCTTGGTTAAATGAAGCACTTGAGCGCGATTTGTGAAAGATTCTATACAATCTAAACAAAGACTTGAAAAATATATGTGTGTTTTTAATAAACAATTTATATAAAACTCTCTGATAATAATTAAGTTTTAGTTTAAGAAACGAGATATTTGAAGTAGTAGATAAATCAGAATAATTGAAACATACATTGGGTAAAACCCCACCAGTTTTGTATAATACAAAGGTATTTTTAATAATATAAAATATTATTAAAAATAAATTATTGTAAATAAATGACTTGTAAAAATATAAAGTTACAATAAAATAATTTTAACAATACATCTTATCTTCTTGTATTATTTATTTACGTTTACCGTTGTATGTTAGCCCTAGTTAAGTAGAACCCGAAAGATATAGCCCCTAGATATACAAATAATACATAGAGTAAAAAAGAAGTATATGCTTGAGTAATTGCCCACATAACAATCATTTACTTCATTTATATACAACAAGCGAAACTCACAGCAGTATGTCACTGATGACCATCAACGTACGATTTGTGTTCGCAGGTTTTATGAATTAAATAATTCTTACATCGCAGTTCGACGTCGGTTTAGTGCTCGTTATGTTCTTCACAGCATCAATGAAGTACGAATCTAAACAAGTCTTGGATACAGAAATTTAATAAAGCTGGTTCGACCGAAATTATACGCCCTCTTTGACTTCCCCGAATTGTGCACATTAATCAAACCATTGACCCTGCTCGTAATCCAGTGATGTGATGCCAACCAAATGTTGCAAAGATTTGACGACCTTCACAGAATTTTCTTCTCTCATGAGGCACATTTTCATGTGTAAAGTTACATCCACAAGCAAAATAGTCATTATTGGTCGCAAGAAACGCCCCAGGAGATACATCAGACATTACATTACAGCCCCAAAGTTATCTTTGGGCAGCAATATCCTCCAGAGGCATAATAAGTCCATACTTTTTTGAAAATAACAGACAGGTAGTTACAGTAAATTCTAATAGGTGATCCGTAAATATTTTGGCCTTGCTCAAGAATTTGTTGGTTTTAATGACCAGTGGTGGTCCCAGCAAGATGGGGCTACTAGCCATACATCAAATACAGAATTAGAAGCTGTAAAAGAATTGTTGCCGGATTGTTTTTGCGGTCCTATCTTGAAAGCCGAGTTTATTATAACGAAACAGCAAATTTGATTCAGCTAAAAAATCGTATCCAGGAAGAAATTCAAGCCATTACTTCTGACTTACAAGAGTATTGGAAAGTCTAAGGCGTCATTTGGAAGAGTGCCAGAGGCGAAATGGGCGTTATCTAGATGATATAATTTCCCATACATGAATTTCTAATATCTATTATAAGTTCAGAAGGAACGAATAATTGCCATTCTTAATTCCGAGATTGTAGTGGGTGAATCGTTGAAAAATTACTATTTTCATCATGCCCCAGATATATATAAAATCTGTTTTTCAAGAAATGATTCTGTCGCCAAAATGATCCCTATCATTCTCAACGATTGACCATTGACTCGTCGCACAATCTTGCTGAAACCACTGCCAATGCAACAGATTTCTTGATCTACAGAATCGCCTGAAGTCTTCTATAAAAGATATCAGAACTTGCTGCTGATACCTTTTACTGTTTACGGTCGCAGTTCGCCCTTTATGCATAGAGATTGCACACCATATGGTCACTCTTTGTTCATGAAGTGGTGTTTCAATGAATTCCTCAGGAGAACTAAACTCAATGCTTCTATAAAACTCTACCTGTTTATATGGCCAGAAACTGAAAACCAAACATTAGTCAAAAACTCATCATCTACATAAATGTAAGCAAGGATCCGAGCACAGTAAATATTTTATCGTTTTGGTTCAGTTTATGGCACATTTGAATTTTGTAAGAGAAACAACCAATATCCTTGACCTTTAAACGCACATATTCTCTTTTTATATTCAGTTTTAAGATAATTCTTCGTATGCTTCTTTTCGGTGATTGTAAAACAGCATTACTCGTTCGTGATTTTCGTTTACTCGAACGCTTTTCTTTCTTCCTGACTTGTCTTTTCATTATATGTTAACATTTCCAGTAGCTTTTAATTTGCTAACAACGTACAAATAACGCTGTTTGATGGTTTAGCATTTAAAAGCATCTGCTCAAATTGAGATTTAATGCTGGGTACATTATTTCTGCCAAACTCGTATGAGCGATTATATGCTTCACATATAAAAGCTTTTGCTTCGGCTGTGAGCATCTTATTCACAAAGAGTGTTTTCTACCCTAATAGATAACAGATTAATGTTTACTTAAAATAAGTTTGACAGTAGCGTCATTTTCATAACATCTGTGAATAGAGTTACAATTTCGGTACAGTATATTTACGGTCATAGTGTTGTATCCAAATGAAAAATTCCTGGTTAAATACATGCAACATTTTCGTTTCTAAATGTTTCGAGAAATATTTTAATAATTTACTGATGTGACCTTAACATCTATTGTAAAATTAAATATGAAACTCGCACTAAATACGAAAATCACATAATTGTGTCGTATTTAAAAATATTTTATGTAAAATAATTTAGAAATGTATTTCATCAGTGAATATTTTTGATCATAGTTATTGGTTATTTAATGATCAATTAGTAATAATCATTTACTGATAATCTATGAGATATTGTACAATTGTATGATACCACATTTAACACAGAAACTTTATAGGAAAAAATTAAATAAATTTTAAAAATATTGATAGCATTTTAAGAATAGAAATAAAACTACGGTTTTAATCTTCACTTTTACTCTTTATTCGTAAAACGACAATTGTTTCGCCAGCACAGTGGCTTCCTCAGGTGTTTACTTCTAAACAGTAAGTTACAAACTAAATAAAATATAAAAAATATATCTATAAAATCAAAAATGATGGTATTTAAAATATTTTTACAGAAATCTATACAAGTATTGTCGGTATTGAAAAATGTGCATCTGGTCGGCCCTAACTGTATATTATGAGGTACTAAACGTGTTTACGCATAAATTTGTTTAATAAACTACATATACATTTGTATTATTGTCTAAACAGATTTTAAGTAAATAAATTTAATAAAGGCGAGTTATTTAAATCTAATTAATCATTTAATAAAATTTGTGACTGTTTTAATTTATTTATTTCTAAACTTTCCAGTAAATTTAATTTCTTGCCTTTATTTTCTAAATGCAGAATTTGAAAATCTTTATCGAAAGGGTGGTTTTCTTCTAATAGATTATTCGCAAAAGTAGAATCTTGTTTTTTATTTTTAAACGAAGAACAATGTTCGGGAATACGTTTTTCAAACGATCTTCCTGTTTGACCGACATATATCTTACCGCATCCACACATTAACTTATAGACTCCGGATTTCTTATTTTTGTCTGTTTTATCTTTATTGTTTTTGATGTGTTTGGATAACTTATTATTAGTTTTAAAAACTGTGTTAATATTAAGTTTTTTTAAATAACTTGAAATATGCTTATTAGGTGTCCCAACGTACGTAAGTAATCTAAATTTTGAATTTTCTTTATCCTTTATTGCAGGGTATACCATAGAGATTGCTTTTTTGAAAAGTTTTTTTATCAGCATATTTTCAATTAAAGTATCTGTGTAGCCGTTATTGATAGCTATTTGTTTGATTAAATTTAATTCTTTTTCATAATTTTCTTTAGATAGTGGATAATTAATTAATATATGTAAAGAACTGTGGAAGCTCGCTAATTTGTGTTGTATGGGATGTGTTGGTGAATTATGTATTGTTATGTCAGTATGAGATTCTTTATGGTAAATATCAAACTCTAATTTATTGTTTATTTTTTTAATAGTTAGATCCAAAAAATTAATACTATTGTTTACTTCTTGTTCCATTGTAAATTCCGATAGCATTTTATATAAAATTTAGATTTTAATTAATTTTAGGAATCTTTAATCTAAATTTATATTTCTCTAGAACTAAATTTCAGCAATATTTGAAAACGTTTCATTCTATTTGCATTATCTGCATCATGCATGTCCATATGTAAGTTAGATGTCACTGTATATATCGTCGTATCAATGCCACATCTATCCTGTGAACGCGGGAGTCATCTTTAGACTCCTCCCATCTGACACAAGTTATCCAATAGAAAACTAACCAACCCTTGTGCGTAAATGCCGCATTGGGCCTCGAAGAGCTTACCAATTAAGCTCGTTAGTTATAAATTGGATCAAATAATAATGGCAAAACTCAGTATTAATCTAACACACGGCCCAGTTAAAATTGTATTCCATCCAATTCTGCCTTATTTATTAGTTAATCGGCTAAATTAAAGGCAATTGTTTTGATTTCGCCTTTAATTTTATTACGTAATTTTTCTTTTAATCGAGGCTATAAGTCGACAATTTTACTTTTTCAATATCGTGCTAATTATTTCAAATTAATATCTGTTAACCTTTAAAAAAATCGAAAATTTGAAAAAATAAAATGGAGGGTGGACCATTCGAAGATCCGAATTTTACGGATTATAGCAATCAACCGTTGCCATCATTAAGTTCGACGCTTTTGCAAAATAAAAATCAAGACAACATGAATGTGCATTCCATACAAGTGATGTTAGGTCTTCAGCAACAACACGATATGTTCACTAACATGGGATCCCCATTGGAATACAAAGGATCTCCACAAAAATTGGAAAATTCTCCAATGCATCAAGATTTAGGCCTTTTCCAGCAAGGTATGGAGAATGTTAATAATAATGGTGGTGGTGTAAAACGAAAGAACGATGATGTAGTCTTGTTGCAATCGCAAAATTTATCTTCCACTGATATGGGAAATCAACCACCTCAACCCCCCCAAAAAAAGAACGACAAAAAGAAATCGGATAATAATGGAGTCAAAAAGAAAAAGACAAGGCAAGTAAAACTATTCTTAAATATATTAAGAAAATGTTCTCTGTGCGTTTCTAAATAATAATTTGTTTATCCTATATAAATATTGTCAAATTACTTTAGTATTTTATACATTATGATGCGGTAATGTCCCAAATATTCATTAGTCTCTACAATATTAATATTAGAGATTTTTCCTATATAAAATATTTCTTTTCATGTTTGCTCTTTTAGTATCTATTATTTGATAAATTTAGGTAGCGGAACGATTTCGAAACCATACTGTCATAAAATAATATTCTTTTAATCAAGTTCTTTAACATCTCGTATTTGTAAATCGCGAAATAAATCATTGTACCGTAGATATATTAAATGTATAATATATAATCATACTACAAAAGTTCTTCATTTCTTATTAAAAAAAATTGTCACGCAACTTGATCTCTCAATCGCTTATCTTTTGCTATAGAAAGTAAATACAAAATAGAAATATCAAGTATACAAATAAATTTTAATTTTGAAAATTCAGATAGAAATTTAGATTCCAATCATAAATACAGTTCCTGATTATTGAAAAATGCAAGGAAAATTTGAAAATTAATTAATTAATTAATTTTGATAAACTTAAACATTAAATATCTTTTCTTAGTCCTTTTCTTTCCAAACACAATATTTTTAAACGTGTATTCCATCCTTTTTACGAGATTTATATATTATTTTCTATAGTATCCATATTTGATTTGTCACTAAGTACAATCTACAGGAACTAGAAATGTTATCGAAAATATTTTTATGAGAAATTTAAAAAGAATAACATAAATATAAATTTTATCGATTTCTAGTCTGTTTAATTTAAAAAAAATTTTTCGATAGACAAATATATTTTTGCGGGGTAGTATATTATAAATATATACATATATATATATATATATATATATATATATATATATATATATATATACAATATATATATATATATATACATAATTATTTCTTGACCTTTGTATGCTACAGTAGGTTCAATTAGTCGGCGATTTAAGGTCTATGTTACTTTAATATGTATATATTAAAATAATCTTACATGTTTCGACTAATAATGTCTTTTTCAAAGAATTTGAAAGTATAAGACATATTTTAAAATTCTTTGAAAATGACGTTACTTGAATACATTGAATCTACTATATACATATAGCCGACAAACTGGCCAAAGAAGGTACTAATAGGAACTTCATAGGACCAGAACCTGTATGTAGAATCTCTAAGGATTCCGCTAAAAGGGAGATCTGGTTATGGCTAGAAAAAGAACATAAAAACAAATGGAGGTTAACGGAAGGTTAACCCCATACCAAAACACTACTAAGGGGGCTGGACGGGAAGTTTTCAGCCAACCTAATTCGTAGTAGCAAAAAAGAAATTAGAATAATTACCGAGTTAATAACCGGACATTGTCCTTTAAGGAAGCATTTGTACACCATGGGCTTGGTTAGCGAGCCCTGGTGTAGGAGATGTGAAAAACAGGAGGAAACTAGCCTTCATGTAATATGCACGTGTGAGGAACTGAAGGAACTCAGACAGAAATATTTCGGGAGAGATCTATTGGATCCTCCGAGTGTACTCAAACGTCCCCTGAAGAGGATAGTGGATTTTATCGAGCACACAAGACTAACAGAGTGGAATTGAGAGATCTATTGGGGATAGTACAAAGAGCAGTGTGCTCAAGTGCCTGGACGTGGTGGCGTCCACCCCAAAACAGAGAAGAACAAGAAGATATATATAAATATATATATATATATATATATATATATATATATATATATATATATATATATATACAGGTTACCGTTGAATAGCCCCAAAGCTATGTGAATCTGAAGAATACGTATAAATGTCTAACTGAATTCAAAAAGAAGTTTGTAAATTCATCAAAAATTTCCAAATTTTAGGACTGAATGTAGTTATCTATCAGTCCATATCTTCGTTTATTCTATATTTACCAAAATACAAATGTAATTCAAGTTTAATGATCTGCAAAAAAATCTATAAAATTCCTAGACTTATTGTTAAAAGATAACGTCTAACAGTAAGTTTACTATTCATAAGAATAATGAATGTCTGTTTTCCAAAACATTTATTCAAGATAGTCAGTCGCAATAGCTTGCACATATAATCTTTTTACAGCGATTTTTTTTTGTGGATATCAATAATAGCCTTTACGACGAATGTCAACAACTCGACAACGAATGTCGCGCATTAATTAGTGTGCGTAATTAAAGATGGAATTGCGAACGTACCTAGTCACACCAAGGATTATGTCCATACTAAATGTAAATTCCAGCTTTGTTTCTAGCGGCGGATTTCCGTATTGCCCCCTCCCCGTATTTTAACTGTGACAGGGCTGGACGCGAATAAAGAAATTTTTTTGTATTTTTTGATTTTGATTTTTTGTATGATGGCGTTACTCATATGTATCTTCACCCCTTTTTTTTGTTATCGCTATACGAAAGTAAGGGTATATATATATATATATATATATATATATATATATATATATATATATACCGATCGTTTTGAGTTGTAAGATATTAAAAGCGGGGAGGAGGTCAAGGGAAGTACGTCCCCACCAATATTGTAGAGCACACCGCTTATTCAGATAACGACGAATGCTGTGTGCATATCATGCGCGTATTCATTTCTATTAGCTAGGAGCTGGGTAGCAGTTTAGCGAAGGTTTGAGAAGGTGCATTATGCGTCGTGTTGTGCTTGAAGACATTTCACAAACTATGATAATATGCAATGTAAAAACGTTTAATTTTAACAGTAGATTAACATAAGGCAACTTATTTTTTAAAACATCAAATTAAGTGGAAAAACTTCTCTAAATTAAAATGAAATAAAACTACGTACCATTTAAAACATAAAATTTATTTCGAGCTGAATATTATTATACGAAAAACTTAAATAAGACTTCTAAAAATTAAATAACAGGGCGTACTCTTTAAAATATAAATTAAACTCATTCTGAAAATATCTAAACAAATTAAAACTATAATAATAATTAATTTTATAAATTATAATTTATTAAATTAAGTGTTCGAATGCTTTCCCTTCTTGCATTAAACAGTAACCTATTCTATCGTAAAATTCTCTTCGAACGTTAGACAACAAACCGGGAGTAATATTTTGGCAAACCTCAATAATTTTTTGTCGTAATTCTGGCAAAGTTGTAGCTCGGTTATGACTATAAATTTTATTTTTAATATAACCCCAAAGGAAAAAGTCAAGAGGAGCCAAATCAGGGGATCTTGCAGGTCATCGAATGGTGCCCACTTTCGAAATTAATTTATTTGGGAATACATTTTGGAGATATTGCCGAACATCCCTATGCTCATGTGCAGGACACCCGTCATGTTGGAACCATACATTATTGATATTGTCTGAGACTTCTTCAAGACCTGGTATAACATGTTCTTGTAGCAGATTCAAATACCGTTGTCCATTCAAATTGCCGTTAATAAAAAATGGTCCTATAATGTCATTATTGTAAATACCCACCCAGATGTTTAATTTCTGTGGATATTGCGTACGAGTTTGAAGTACTCTGTGCTCATTGTCTCGAGACCAATATTGGCAAATACTTGGATTTTGCGCGCCATGAATAGTAAACGAGGACTCGTCCGTAAAACATGTTTTCAATAAAATTATTTATCTCAATATTTTTATCGATTATAGTTTGACAGAACTCCATTCTACGAAAATAATCATCCTCAAAAATCTCTTGGTGGTTTTGATATTTATATGACCGATATTTGTT
Organism: Melolontha melolontha; assembly: GCA_935421215.2. Lineage (NCBI taxonomy): Eukaryota > Metazoa > Arthropoda > Insecta > Coleoptera > Scarabaeidae > Melolontha > Melolontha melolontha. The sequence continues at coordinate 94,345,901 of OW285237.1, read as the reverse complement.
TTTTTTCAAAACCGCGTACGCAGTTGATTTACTAATATCTAATTCTTCGGCAATATCACGAAGAGATTTATTTTTATTTTCTTCCACAGAAGCACAAATTGCTACCTCCGTATCCTCATCACGTGGCGGGTTATTACGTCTGCATCGATAGCAGTTAACGACACATCCGTAGGTTTTAAATTTGTTAATAACGCGGGATATAGTTGATATCGATGGCACAGGTCTGTTAGGAAAGGACAAAGGGAATAAGTTTCTAATCTCTTCATACGTGTTCCCTTGAAAATTCCAACTTATAATTTCAATTTTCTCATTTACTAAAAATAAATCCATTATGGACGTAGCGGCCTGTCCTTGTTATACACACTTCGATCCGATTGCTGTGAACTACTGACTGCAACTAACTGCGTATTGTGTCGCCTACTTGCGCTACTAGACCGTGGTATCTAGACTCATAGGTACGCGTCCCCACTTCTTTGCGAATTTTCATACCCCTTACCTCTTCCTGGCTTTATTTATCCTATTTGTCAAAACGATCGGTATATAGATAGATAATTATTTGTTGACCTTTGTATATTATATTACATTTAGTTAGTCGACGATTTAGGGTATGTTTTACTTTAATATGTATATATTTAAAATAATTTATCTCTTTTAGAATTTTCCATTTAGACACCTTATTAACTTTCCTGTAATTTTCAAATAAAATGTCAAAAATTGGTCAAATTCACTTGTCATCATAGAAGATATAGTAAAAGATAATGCTAAGTACCCCCGAAAGGCAGTGCTAGTAGTCGAGTATCACTTAGACTCAAATCATCCTCATATAGGTTATTACTACATTAGAAAAGGTAGTCATCATATATAATATTTGGTCAAAGTATATTCAGAGTGTCCTTGAAATAAAGAAACAATATACGAAGAATGGAAAGATGTAATTATATAGAATATAAATCCAAAATATTTTCCCAAAATTCCCGCTTATAAGCAGAGAAAAAACATAACAAAGATATTTAAAGAATTTTTGTCATGGCACTGTGCGATAAAAGTATCAAAGACAATATTTTAAAGTTAATCGACAATATCAAAAAGTATAGCTTTGTTATAGTCCATCTCGTCCATTTGTTACGTATGTAAACATACGCTATAGTGTATATATGTGTGAGGTATTTGTTGTTTATCACATTTTGAATTCATAGACGTCATGTAATATAATTTTCAGGGTGTTTTTAGTTTCGGGGTTCGCGTCGTAATTGAGTCACAATATTTTGGATTTATATTCTATATAAGTACATCTTTCAATTTATCATATGTTGTCTCTTTATTTCAAGGATAGCCTGTATATTTTAAAGACCTTCGTGTGTCATATATTGTAAATTTTGAATCTCTGTTATTCAAGATTAACAGCCCTTAATGGCTGCTCAGTAGCTAATCGTTTGTTGCAGAATATCAGCTTCACTTTATTTCATTTGTTTACAAATATATTCACGGTTATATTGATTCACTGCATTTATTGTTACTTACAGACTTTCAAGTCCTCAAGTCCTTCAAGTCAAATTTAATATACTGTAGATTTTCCATAATCTTATACATAGTTTCTGTCAGCTCTTTTGGAGTTTGTTGACGATCATCACTGTTAGAGACTAATTTAGTATAAAGGCTATCCCAGAACTTGCGCCTCATAGAAAAAAAGAGAAATCACCATAAAATGACAAATAAATAATGTCAAAGTAAAAATTTCGTATCTCGAACGCCATTCAAGAAAAAAACATTATAATTCATCAAATTAGAGCGTTGTAAGCCATCCAGGAGGATTGTTCATAATCGTTGCTAGATTACATATTTTATCCAACACCTCCTAATAATAGACCTATAACTATGGCGCTTTTAAATCAATTATGTAGCTTATAACTCACTAGTGAGTTAAAAACATAATTTATCTCACTAGTGAGATAAAACAAGGTGAAATTTAGATTGCATAGAGACATTCAAACTGCTATAGTATTAACACATTTATATTAATTCTAAAGGGCAAACAATAGCAACTAATTAACATTTACATTAATATTAAAGTTGAAGGAAATCCTCTTTGTATCTGACTCTGCATTCAGGTTATTCGAATTTAGAGTTATACTAGAAGACGTATTTGAAGTATCCTGAACAGAAATTTGATGACCAGAAGTCGAGGACGTTAGACTGTCTGGACCTTGTATCTTTCTGGCTATATCAATCTTGTTGGATACTGAATCTTGTATATAACCTTCTGCCACAGTCGAGGATTTCCACCCACCATTTCGTTTAACTGTTGTAATATCAGCTCCTGCGTTTGCCTGAAGAGATGCTGACGAACGTCTCAGACTATGTCCTGTATATAATTGAGCTTCTGGTAGGTTCAGGAAAGATGCAACTTTCTGAGGTATCTTAGAAATGGTGTTAATTCCAACTGGCTGGATAGTGCATTTTTCTTTCTTGTAATTTAAGAAGAATCTGCCATGTGCAATACATTTTGGTCTCATACAGACATATTTTCTATAGAGGTCAAGAATATCTGTTGTAAATCCTTCTGCCATAACAGTGAAACTTCTAGATACGTTTGTCTTTGTGTCAGGTATCGAAACATACAAGTATCCTCCTTTATCTTCTATATCGTCAACTTTCTTATTAGCTTAGTTATTTCATCACAACGACACGCACCTGATATACCCATTATTAAGGCAACCTGCATAGAATACACGAACGAATAATGAATAAATACTTTGAATTAAATATAAGAAAATAAATAATACTTACATCATAAAATATTTATTGTTAGGAGCCTCATTCAGAAACTTCTCTATATGTAGCCTCTCCAAGATTTTCGCCTTTTTGGACTTGTGGGTTCTTGCCTCACTCTTCAAATAGGAAATCAGTTTTCCGTATTTCGATATGTCACTATTCATATACACTTTCAAAGTACTTCTTAACATGGAATACTCCGTCCACAATGAAGAAGGTGCTATTTTCCTTCTATAAATATGGAAATACGCCAGCATAACTTCTTCGTTAATTCCAGTGATACTTTGCTGTTTTCTCCATTCTTCAAAATGACGAAATTCTTTGTCGTAATTATCCTTCGATTTTTTTGGCAGTAATTTATAAAATGCTGCTTTAGCTTCTTTCTTAACTTCTAGCGGAATGAAAACAGCCTCTTGCAACTCTTCCATTACCATCAACTTTTAACTGCAGTATTATTAATCATTTTAATCAAACACTAATTTTGTTTGCTTGTTGATTTGCATTATTTATTCTCCATAGTAACTTCATTAGTGTATATGAACTTTTTGCATTAGTCGTTTATAATTAAAATTTGACATGGAACGTCAAATTTATAATTTAAATTTGACATGGAACTTCAAATTTATAAAACATTAAAAGCCATTTCGAACGGATCTTAAGAGGTGTTGGATAAAGTTTTGTATTGCACAAGTGTGTTAATTACAAATAAGTCACTTGAGAAAAGTAGCTCACTCGTCCTAGCGGACTCGTGAGCTAAACATTTTCTCGCGTGACTTATTTGTAACATAACACACTTGTACAATAAATAACTATTATTACATTGTCAATAAACTAGTCGACCACGAAACTTTTGAGAAACATCAGTGTCAAAGTTTATTTAGAATCCCTTCAAATCCTTTTAGTAACGCCGTCGTGTTCAACCGTGCTGTTTTATTATGTATACTGTTGCGGATTATGTGGAAATGTTGATAACTTACGGAGAATGTGGACGGAATGCTAGAGAGGCATCAAGCGTTTATGCCAAAAGGAGTCATCCCGATCACAAAATTATCCTCGGGACTATCCCGATTATCACGAACAATCGAGACAGGCCACATTTTACATAATAGAAAGGAAATAGCTGGTGCGCCCAGGACTGTATTGTTAAAGACGAAGATGCCTTTGAAGAAGGTACTGAAAGCTTTAGAGAAATTGCACAGGAATTGAATATTTCGAAAACTTCTGTACCTAGCTGCATCGAGTGATGAAAGCTGAACGACGCCATCCCTATCATTATACGCCTGTGTGGCATTTGCTGCCAGACGGGAATTCTGTAGATGTCTTTTAAATCAACAAGAAAACGATCCTAATATTGTATCCCGGATTATGATTATTGATCAATCAATTTTCGGCAGACAAGGATGCTACAATGCGCATAATTGGCACATCTGGCCAGAAGTAAATCCACACGCTCTATTTTCAAGAGCATTTCGAAAAATGATTTTCCATAAATTTGTGGGCTGGTCTTTTAGGGAATCGAATAATATGTCTTCAATAGAAATTAGTTTACATGTCATCTAACCTCTCTATTTAGGTAGGACTTTTTAAATTCCATGCACGGTCTACGGGACAGAGAATCTTTGAACGCAGCACTTCACAATTTGCTTGAAGACATTCTAATTTTTTTTCGTGTTAACAACTGGTTTCAACGCGATGGCGCACCAGCACACTTCAGTTCGAGAAATTTTATATACAGTATCCTGATCGATGGATAGATAGGTCATGGCGGTCCACAACACGGGCCTGCGCGGTCCTCTATGTTTGGCATGATTCTCGTCAAAGTTTCTGTCATTTCCTCCGCTTGCTTCATTGTTCTTATTATGCGTTTTTCGAAACTACACGTCTCCTTCATTGTCATTCCGAAATACCTTTGGTTGGTAAATTTTATTGGTTTGACTTAAACGCCTTTGTGGTAGAAACATAAACCATCTCTCTCTTCCTGACTTCCCTCAGTACTATGGCCTCGGTCTTCTCCTCCACTTTCCATTTACTGTCCATTTACTGATTAGTGATTAGGTTTAGCGCCTCTTCTACGTTGTTATTTAATTCGCTCACGTTTTCCATCTCTACATATACGACCAGGACGTCACCATAGACAACTGTTCTGTTAGATTGAGCTTTAAGATACCATCCTATAATATATCGTATAATATATTCGTATAATCGTATCCATATCCATCGTATAATATATTCCATAATCCTGGGCCATAATGTAATAAATAGAATTACATTATATGACAATGTACGGATATATGCAAATATTAAAATTGATGGAAAGCATTTTGCCAAATTTCTCTAGAAAAATTCTTATCTTTTTTTGTTTTTCTAAAGATAATATGATTAATCGAGTTTATTCATCGTATTGAATCCTAAATATGATTACTGTTAGCCGATAAAATTAGTAAACCAAAGTAAAGAATAATTTCCGTATTTATTAATTCCTAATTTTGTTCGGACCCTAACATTTTCTACAAAACTTATGGTTTCCTCGTTACAAGCTTTTTTTTTGTCTATTAATACTGAAATTGAGTGCGTCATATGTTTTGAACCGGAAGCAACGTTTCACACCATAACGCAACAGTTGGCATTATTGACGTGCGGGTTCGTTTGTTATCTTTTATGAAGTTCGGCACGCGCGAGACGAATTTGCATCACCATCATTGCCGCTATCATCTAAGCTAATGGCTTAATTAAATAACGAAGATATTGTGGTCAAACATGTGTATCGTGCACGTTTTCGCACTTTACGTTTATTTGTAATTAATACAAGTGAAAAACCTAAATTATTTGGTATTTTCTATATTATTAAATAGCGCTAAATTTTGTCTATCTTGTCATATTTGTAATCTTTTGATTGACTTTAGGTGTAAGAAGCTACAAGCGTTTGTATTCAGATTATTTTAATAGTAAGTTTTTCTTTTTGTGTGGCTGTTTTTTCCTATTTTATTTCTTCCACTTATTTCTTCTGCATTTATATATTTACGTTTCTTGTTACACACATCATTTGCGTGTTATAAAATTTATAAACTTTTTTACTGTTCTTTCTTATCCTTGTTTGGTTCCTCCTGTTTCGGCAGCTGATTCTGACCGTTGCCTTTCTTCCCTGTGTGTCTTTTACGACAGGCAGCGCTAGAGTGAAGTGTGTATCCCTGTTTTATCCTGTTAATCATTGTGTCTATCTTTTTCTTTCTCTTTCTTTACTTATTACTATTGTTATTTTTCATACTGAGCAGTTTATTATTATGGCTCCTACTGCTTTGTCAATTAGTCATTGCCGCAAAATCTCTGTTGAAGAGCATAAAACGTTGACATGCGACATATTCAAGAAAGTATTTAATTACCAATGCGTCGATGTTACCATTTCTGAGGTGCGGGTTATTCGTTCAAAGCGGGGCGTTTCCTGGACATGCGTCCAAAGTGCTAGCATTGGAAACGATATGGCTGAATTAAAAGCCACAATTGTTGCCTTAAAGGACGAAATTAATGAATTAAGAAAGCACTCTTTAACTCCACAAAACCATTCACTGGACGCTCAGGATTTTGAGGAAGTAATCCAGGAAATCCGGAAACGCGAAAGGAGAAAGTGCAATATAATATTGTACGGTTTGCCTGAGGACGCATCCTTGCCAGTTGCTGATCGTCGAAAAAGGAATGATGATACATGTCGTGACGTCTTAAGCCAACTCTCTGTTGACGCTGGCGCTCCACCAGTGCGTTTGGGGAAAGTGGCTCAGAAATCCAATCCCAGGCCCATCAAAATAGCTTTGAAAGATGAGCAACAGGTTCATGATGTTATTCGTAGAGCTAGGGATCTCTTCGAGATGCCAGTTTCATAGATATTCGTATTGCTTTCGACCGAACTCCTCGTCAACAGAAACATTTCAATTCCTTGAGGACTAAATTGCGACAGCGTGTGAGAAACGGTGAATCCCTGCAAATTAAGTAGATCAGAGGTGTTCCTAAACTGGTCTCGTTAAACTAGTTTCGCCCAACAGAAATAATCTTACGACGTTTTCCTAAATGGTATACTCCCGAAATAATTTATAACCTAAAATTAAAATACAAATACTTTAAGCATTTTAAGGTACCAAAAGTGCTGCATCACTAACACTGTTCAAGAATTTGAGAGCATTAGTTAAGAAACAAATATCTTCAGCTTATAAAGACTATCTTAGAAATACTGAGAGTAAGCTTAGAGACAATCCCAGATAATTTTGGTCTTACATTAGTGAAAGGAAGAAGAGATGTCGTATTCCAGCTAGAATGCAGCTCTTGGGGGTCAGACTTTAGAATCCTTTATCTATAGTTAACGCATTTGCTGATAATTTTAAGAACGTTTATAATACACCCTCTACGATTAATAACATAGATCTCCTATCAACCAATTCAATCGGATGATGATATGCTGCTCAGTACTAAGATGCTTAGGGATAAATTTACTTCGGGAGATGATCAAATTCCTTCTTTTGTTGTGACGGACTGTGGAAACGTGTTTGCTACACCATTAGCGAAGATATTTAATTTGGCTCGCTATATCTACTTTTCCCGCTATTTGGAAAAGTACTAAAATTGTTCGTGTCTTAAAAAGTGGTGAAACCAAGGACGTTACCAACTATAGTCCTATTGCCATCATATCTAATTTCGCAAAAATTGTTGAAATTGCGCAATACCGAATGGTATACCCTCTCATTAAGACTGCAATATCACCAAATCAACACACCAAAAAAGTCCCAAGAAACCTTACACCAAATAATACTAAAGAAAGTATATTTCACATTTCACATCTAAACTTCGATAGTGAATCTGTTGCAGCCATGATTTCTTAATAATCTATTAGATACATAGAACCAAAAGAACTTCATAAGATCCTCAAAGACGGTATAGTATTCGAAATAAAGTAAGATTGTGGAGTATTTATATAACTCACTGAAAATCATGAAAATTGGTAAATTGTGCTGATTTTAATTACAGGTATTTATTTACTAATGAGTATGCTGAATTTGTTTGTTACTCAGCTCAGCTGTGAATTATACAGTTATGTATTCCCCAGTCCATAGCCGCCCGGGACGTAAAGACGTGTTATTTGCACACAATTTACATGCAAAAAATTCACACATGTAATTAATTACATTTGATAATAAAACACCCGACCGATTAGATTTTTTATAAAAAATTGATTCTCAAAATGCTAAGACCATATAAAACAGAATAATCGAAAACTATCACTTTGGTTTTAGAAAGCACTCTACGGTAGACCATCGCATAACTAATTTTACTGAAGCATCCCTTGAAAAAAGGCTAGTGTATAGCCATCTTTCTCGGCAGAACACAAAACTTGGATAAGGTGTGACACGAAGGTTTAATCTACAAATTAAGTTAAATGTTGTTCAAACAATGTTTAGACCTCTTGTCCTCATATATTTCCGATATACTATTTACAGTTAACAAGAGAACGAGGCACTCCCTCAAGGAAACGTCTTGGTTTTAAAGGAATCTATTCGATGCAATTTTCCGAAATTCCAAATATATAATTCATTTAAGATATGTAGATCTGGTTTAAAGTAAAAAGTTCTTTATTTAGTTCAAATTTTATAATGAATGGCATTTTGCTGAACTTGGCTTTTATAAATTGTTACTATTTTAAAAGCAATTGCTTCTCTAAAACTTCTTTGCATTCAATAATACTACATTAACGACGTTGTTTATCCATGTTCCCTATAGCGTAAGCACTGATATTGGAAGTAAAGGCAGAAAAATACACAAATTTCTTTATATGTATTGCAATCCTGAACGGTACCTTCCACAAAATCTGTTTACATGTAACAATTAACCTGTCTGCGTCTGGGCATTTGTTTCTAACAAATTTGCAGATGCCATGTAATCCATTAGATAATATGGAGCACAATTGGATATAGTTTTTTATCTGTCAGAAATAATGGAATGTTATTTGGTGATGTATTAATATATTTCAGGCTACTAACGACCATTTTCGCGTTAGTATTTGCATTGATTTTATAATCAAATTTTGTGACAATACCATACGGTCAGGTCTTGATTGCATGTAAATATCCATAATAACAATAATCAGACCCCAGCTTCAAATATCTGCCGTTCCATTGATGCTTGCCCAGATATATTGCCCACCAATATTAATATTTATTCGATGTATTATATTTTAGTAACATCTGGAATTATATGTTCTAGGTAATGTGAATTCTTCTAGAATATATCATTCAGTATAGAAAAATCTTTAATAAGGTATTTCCTAATTTATACAAAGGTGCTTTTAATACTACAAACGTATCTTCTTCAAAATTATCTGCATGGAAAATAATAAATCCTAAATGTATGAAATGAATAACCGACCGATAAATATAATATGTGTGTCAGAATTGTACTGAATATTCTTTTAAGCCGTCTCTTAACAATAGAAAAGAGGCCAATCCAGAGGGCCAATTACTAGTAGAAAGTAATAAATATACACTTAAGAATGTTTGGGAACAAGATATTCATGTACGTATACGGTATTAATAGTATTACCTAATTTAATTTATGTATTTAAAAACTATATAATCTTAAATTAATAAAATAAAATAAAACAATAACTTTGTTATACCACTTTATTCACATGTAATAGTGACCGCGGTTTCGACATACAATGTCATTATCAAACTGCAAAAGTTACAGGCCTACATAGATCTTATAAATGACACAAAAATATATGGGGGTGGTTTATGATGTTATTTAAAATTACTACTATATACTTAACTATTATATACAACATTGGAAAAGAGGTGTATATATAAGATCCAACTGGTCGTTAAGAACAATATCTATTGTGTTGTTTCCGCTTTTAAAAATTTCTAGTGACTCTAAAAGATTTAATTTACGACCTTTCTCGGCCAAATGCAATATTTTATGATGACCAAATGTATGCCTTTCTGTAATAAGATGGTTTGCGAATGTTGAATCTGTCTTGTTTAGTTTATATGACCTCATGTGTTCTTTCACCCGTATAATAAAACTTCGACCAGTCTGACCTATATATACACTTTTACAATCATTACAATATAATTTGTACACTCCTGATTTATTATTGATATCTGTTTTAGGTTTTGCGTTAAAAATGAAATTACTTGTTTTTACATATGGTTTGTAAGCTATACTAACATTACTATTATTTTTTGAAATTATATTTCCAATTTGCTCGCTTATTTTACCGAAGTAAGTTAACGAGACAAATTGTTTCAAATTAGCACTATCTTTAGGCTATCTTAAACTAAGGGCCACTTGTAACTGTTTTTTCTTTAGTATACTGTCAATTACGCTACTTTTACGCGACATTGTATGTCGAAACCGCGGTCACTATTACATGTGAATAAAGTGGTATAACAAAGTTATTGTTTTATTTTATTTTATTATTTTCAAAATGAATTACCACAAAGTTACGGCTACCAGTATTAATTTTCTTATATAATCTTAATCACATAAAAGTTGCAAAATTTATAAACTGACCCCTTTAAATTCGCCAGGAACTATACATATGATTTTTTTAATTCTTGCAAAGAAAGTAACTACTTCATTAATTGAATTAAATACATTTACTCATTTCCCATATATTTAACGTTTCTGGAGACTTGGCTATCTTTGGTTACCATACATCATATGTATCAAATGAAGAGTATTATTGTTATTATTACCATTATTATTATATTATTATTGATTACAGGACTACATTCACCGCATTCCAACTAGAAGAACTCGAAAGGGCATTCGAAAGAGCCCCATACCCAGATGTATTCGCTCGCGAAGAGTTGGCTCTCAAACTTAACCTGAGCGAATCTCGAGTCCAAGTGTGGTTCCAAAATCGGAGAGCCAAGTGGAGGAAACGCGAACCACCACGGAAAACGGGCTACATAACCTCAACATCACCTAGCTCGAGTATAACGTCAAATTACAATAATAGTATAAGTTCATTTACTCAACCCAATAGTTTGAATACGACCACACCTGTGGATACTTGGCCAAGTTATCAGTCTACTTACGATCTAGGTCACCTAAATTTATTAAACTCATCTTCGGGTTCTTATTCAAATTTCGGTTCGCCGCAAAATGGATATTCCTACATGTTGAATTCGCACGATAGCCAATTGTTCGGTGCGCCGATGCGCACTCACGAATACACCGCTCCCTTGCCTAATCAAAGCCCGCCGCTAACACGAGAATATTCAATGTTGCAGACGCATTCGCCAACAGGAGATGACAATTCAATAGGTACGAAGATAGAATACGTAAATCATACGCTGAACGCTTCGCCTGAAAGATACGGGAATATTTCACCAAAATATGAAGCGAACTTGATGCAAGAAGTTAAACAGGAATATGACAATAGACTTAAAGATCAAGTGAAGATAGAAACGAATAGTAATCAAACTTATGTCACTTTACCCCCTTTTTTGAACTAGTTAAATATATAAATAGGAATTGCAGGGAATGAAGATAAATTATAGTTAAAAGTAATTTTGAATTGTGTCACTTCCTAATTTTATTTGTATTTAGTAATTTTTTAATGGTAAATATGTTCTATATACGAGTCATTTCAGTTGAGCAGACACGTTAGAGTACTAAGACTAGATAGTAAAATAAATAACAACAGTTCTTTGCTACATCTATCGATCTATTAGTTCCTATACAAGTATGTCCTTTTATTTACATTTGAATGGTTTAAAAATATGTGATGATTAAAGGCCGGATTATATGCAACAAAAAATGAAAATATGCGCATAAATAGGAAGATGTTTTAGCCTAAATATGCACTTCCATATGAAAAATATGTAGATAAAAAAATACGATGAATGTAAGAAATTGAATACTGTAGAAAAAAATATTCTATTATGTTTACTACAAGTTTATTTAGAACATTTTGCAACATAATTAACTATGAAAACAATTTACAGTTACATATTTCTCAAAGTTTTCAACAGAAAAATTGTGACGCTTGTCTGAAAACATGTATTTATATTTTGAAAAGGTTCGTTCTACGTCAACGCTTGTTATAGGAGCATATTTCAAATTAGAAATATCATCTATTGTCAACTCAATATTTTCTACTGAATCACCACACAAGATTTTAGCAATGTCCTTTAGCTTTTTAAAACCATCATTTTTCCTATTACACTTAAAAATTTTTCAAACACGGACCCCCCTCCTCATTTAACATCAAAACATGACTTTTCAAATTTGTTTATTATTTCAACGCTCTTGATTAGCGACATAAATTGTTTTTTCTAACTACAATATAGAAGTGGAAATAAAACTTTAATTGGCTTTAATAAACGCCAACTGTTGAGGTATTTCTTTACTCGAATACACCTTTTGAGCGTCTATCACTGATTGTGCATCCCTATCAAGATCCATAATAATTGTCTTTATTCCTTCATAATGATTTGCATGAAAAATAGCAGAATCCAACCACGTTCCCCATCGTGTGATTACTGGTTGAAGAGGAAGCGGAACACCGGGTAGATGTTGTTTGTAAAACTAAACTCGTAATGGGGCCTTTAAAAATATTTTCTTAACACTACTAATTAAAGTATTTACTAAGGGAAAATGGTTCTGACTTCTTCTTCAACACGATTTAGTCCGTGCGCCAAGCAAGTTGTGAATTAAATTTGGGTAAAAGATTAACAAGTTTAAAGCATGGTGCAGCATCCGTCAAAACCAATAAAATTTTCTGTGTTGGATTCGATTCCGGCAAGAAGAAAGTTGCCAGTTCTTTCTGTATAAACCTTATTATTGTCAAATTATTTACCTTTTCCAACTGTTTGGATTAAATTAAATAAGATTTTGCTGGAACCGATACGTTAAGGTTGCACCTACTTTACACCGAAAATGTACATTTGATGAGAGATAGATTTCCTTATGTATTTTCTTCCGCTGAATTCGAAAATCAAGGTTAATTTTTTTTTTATGAAACAGTTTTTGAGGTATTGTAATTTTTTCATTTTTTCGACCTTTTTTCATTGACAAATCATATCTCGAGCTAGAAATGCCCGATTGGGTCGTTCTTGGTACCCAAATGCAAGGTATTGAGATGACGAACAAATATGTATAATCGGATCTTTGATTGGTAAAGCGGTTCAAAATATATCGATGAAAATAGGGCACATTTTCAAAAAAATCATATTTTACAGTGATTCTGTGCCGACGGAAAAGTACAAACCGTTAAAAAAACGTCTGGTTTCTGTTCATGTACGCAAAGATGATACTTTTACGTAAGAACTAAGACCAACCAGAAGAAAATCGACCGAAAAATGACAAAGTTATAAGCAATTGAGTGAATAACTCCAAATCCCATATTTTCCGAATATTTTATTTTTTTCGTCAATTTATTGGGTTTAAACGCTTGCAATACATTCTTGACATTTTTGTGTGTTAGAAATAGTTGTGGCTCTTACTTTGTCTTCGGTTGCTTTTGGAATCCGTTTCTCTAGTGAGAAACCATACATAGTCTCCGAACATTGCTTCATCCCAAAATCCTTGATAGCGCCGTTCAATGGTCTTAATTTGTTGGTGAAATCTCTCGCCGTGTTCGTCACTTACGTCACCAAGATTGTCCGGAAAGAAATTCAAATGCGAATGCAAGAAATGGAAATAAATAAAATGGTAAAAACAATATAATAGAAAACAACCAGGAATTAAATTAAATAATATCATTTCGTACCCATCTTGTTATAGTTCTTCGGTAATAATTCCCTCGTAGTTACGGCTTTTATTGTTCCCAAGAAAATTGGTAACAACCCGCTGAAATTAATTCCAGGCCTTGTTTTCAACCGGTGTTAAATATTTTGGAAAATCTGTGCTTTTTACCAATTTCTTTATGTGTGGACCATCGAAGACGCCTTCCTTGATTTTTGCTAAAGAAAGCTGCGGGAAAAGGGTTTTCAAATAGGAAAATACTTGGCCTTCCTTGTCTAAGGCCTTCACAAAATTTTTAATGAGGCCAAGTTTAATGTGCAACGCTGGAAGGATTATATTTTCTTTTTTGACAAGAGGCACGTATTTAACATTGTCTTTGCCCACTGTGACGTTCTCCCTTTCTGGCTAGTCTTTTCTTCTATAATGATGTTCACGAGCTCGACTATCCCAGAGGCAATGAAAGCAGCAATATTTTGTATATCCACCCTGCACCCTATTCCACACAACATGCCGACGACTTTGAGATCGGAACAAATTTTCCAGTTGTGATGCTCATATTGAATGTATTTTAGCAAACTGGCCATTGTGGCGTATGATTCTTTAGTGTTTATGGCATGAGCGATGGGGATAGAAGGTTTTTCATTTCCAATATGCAGTAGGACTGCTTTCAAACTCTCCTTACTACCGTCAATGAACAAGCGCCACTCATTTGGATCATAAGGCTTTCCGAGTTGCTCAAACAATGCAGGAATATCGTTGCAGTAGCATATGTCGTTTTCCTTCTTAAAATGCTGTGCGTAAGGTTCATCACGGTTTCTGTAAAATGTTCCATTTACTCCCGGAGCCAAACAGTTCCATTGATTCAGGCGAGATGCAAGTAACTCCGCTTTTTCCTTTGACAGCTCGAGATCTCTCACCAAATCATCCAGTTCAGGCTGCGTAAAATGTTGCAATTGCGACTCCTGTTGAAATTCATTATCACTGCTTGTGTCTGTCTGTAGTGATGATTCGAAAAATTTAATCGTTGAATCGGGGCACTTAGGATGAGGAAATTCACTTGAATGTGGAACTGGAAGCCAAACAGATGCTACTGTCGCATAAACCCATTTGGCACTCTTTCCAAAACCAGTGGATTTGCTCAGGAAAAAGTAACAATCAACCGAATGGCAGAGCGGCTCTCTCCATATCATCGGTACACCGAATTTCATGTATCGTCTAATTTGGAATAAAAATTCACTTTATTATTAATTCAATTGTATTTATAAATGTATATGTATATATAAATTTAATCTTACTGTGATGAACCAGAAGCCCACGCGGCAAGAGTTATATGGCACGATAAACAAACATTATTTAGTGTCCATTGCTCATGAAAAGTTGCAGGTGCTATTCCAAAATATTGCAGATAATTATGTTGTAATGAATCGGTGAATCTACGTCTATTTGGTTGGGGGACAAAATTGCCACACACGTAACAGAAATTATTTGGATTGTTTACGCACTTAAATTCTCGTTTTCTTTTAGGCATTTTGGTGAACACAATGAAATATAATTTCAATCAAATTTGTGAGTTCCTATAATATACAAACAACCGACACTTTTTATAGAAGATGTCAAAACAAAATGTCAGGGTTCTAAGGTTCCTAAATGTGATGTGTTGTTGTTTTGTTTGGAATAAAATCTAAGAACTCTAGCGTCAACGTGAGAACTAATATACGTTGCCAATATACCAACAGGCTATCGATATAAAATCATGTTCCTATACCAAAGACATATAAATATCAAGATATAGCAAGAGTCAGCTGTTTATTGGTACGAACAATAATTATTATTATAATAGTAATAAGAAAGTCAAAATACATAAAAATAACAAATAATAAATTCAATATATTTGCGTGTGAGCAACCGAACTCTTAAATTGTCGAAAAAAATAAAATATTCGGAAAATATGGGATTTGGATTTATTCACTCAATTGCTTATAACTTTGTCATTTTTCGGTCGATTTTCTTCTGGTTGGTCTTAGTTCTTACGTAAAAGTATCATCTGTACGTACATGAACAGAAACCAGACGTTTTTTTAACGATTTGTACTTTTCTGTCGGCACAGAATCACTGTAAAATATGATTTTTTTGAAAATGTGCCCTATTTTCATCGATATATTTTGAACCGCTTTACCAATCAAAGATCCGATTATACATATTTGTTCGTCATCTCAATACCTTGCATTTGGGTACCAAGAACGACCCAATCAGACATTTCTAGCTCGAGATATGATTTGTCAAGTGAAAAAAGTTCGAAAATATGAAAAAATTACAATATCTCAAAAACTGTTCCATAAAAAAAAATTTAACCTTGATTTTCGAATTCAGCGGAAGAAAATACATAAGGAAATCTATCTCTCATCAAATGTACATGAAAAAAATGTCATTTTGTAAACTCATAAAAATCATTAAATGAACTATGTATCGGCCCACACTATCAGTAGTTTCATCTACGCATATATAAAGATAATTGTTTGCAACAACCTTCTTAATGCTATTCAATGTTTCTGCATAGATACAGCGAATATATTTTTTTCTTAACGTGCTCTCGTCGGAAATGTTATATTTGTTGATGTACTTTTGCAAAAATAACTTGACATTAAATTGTTTAATTTATGTAGTGGAATATCAGCCGACACAAACATTTGACACATATCTTCATTAAATTGTTCTTGTTCCGATTTTTTGGAAGTTGATGGCAAACATTGCGATAATGTTTGCTGACTCTTCTTCGCCAATTTCATCTTTGTTAGTTTTGCAGCATGAGATGGAGTTTTCATATGTTGGTCAACTTGAAACTTTATCTCACTTGTAATCTGCAAAAGAAAATATCACATCATCGGTTGTTTTCTTATAAAATAAATGTTAGTAAAAGATAAAGGAAAAATTAAAAACTTAATTAATTAATTAGTAAGAGGAAATAAACTTAAAATTTTACTCACAATCTTACAGCATGCTACGCAAAACACTTTTTCTTCATCCATACGCAATTCTGAATAAGGTGCAATCCATTCAGGCACAGTCGCTATTATGGGCATTTTTGCTATTATATATCACAACTCACAAGTTTACACGCCAAAAAGCCAACGTAAAATGGCGTTTAAAATAAAATTACTTTCGAATATGGGAATAAATTTCTCCGAATAGCAAATATAATAAATAAATAAATTTAAACATGACATGCAAGTTTAGTGCTAATAATATAAGAATAGATCGTAATTTCCAGAATATGACAACAATCCGAACCGAACATTCACTTGATCACTTGGTCGATACGATAAAATATATTTAAATAAGTAAAACACCAGGGAAGATATTAGATAATAACGTATGATAAGTTGAAGAAGTAGGTGCTCCAAAACTAATTTTTCAAAATTATGTACAAATAAATGTACTTCAGTCAGATCAAAAACGAAACTGAAATTGTACCTAATATTGAAATTATGAAACAAAAGAAAAAATAAAAACTACATTACTACTAATAGTAGTATTTTTGAACTAATCATGTTAGTTTTAATGTAATTGTTTTAACCTAATAACGTTAATGCAAAGATTATTTAAAGCATTCTTTCTAGCCAAAAAGAAATTTCGTTGAATTGTAGATGCTCATAAACAAACCTAAAATCTCGGTCAAATGCTGTAAAGAACATTAGTTTTATATTTTATACGTTCTAACGTATTTTCTTAGATAATCAAATGATACATTTTAAAGTAAAAGCCAATCTTAAGAGATCTATACAGATGTAGTGGTGGTTGTCTAGTCAGACCGCTTTGAATATATAAAATGAAAAAATAGAATTTACCATTACTAGAGCATAAAGATAATAGAAAATTGAAAATTCAAAAATATGTTTTTTTTAAGTGACACAATTCAAAATTCTACTTTTATTTGAATTACAACTTTTCGTTTTTGATTTCATCGATTGTTATACATAAATAAAATCGAATGAGCGTGCCATATCTTGCCTTCTCGGACTCTTTGGTTGAATTATAAATTACAAATAAGTTATATGAGAATAATGTTTTCATTTTCTCCTTCAAGGCTTGTTTCATAATATGCATAACTCTAGACCTGATTTCTCTTGTCAACAACGAAAAGTGCCATTGCCAAAGATTTGCATAGGCTATTGATGTTTATAGTGTCTCAAAATATACTTATTTTGTATGTACGTACATATATATTGTTTTTCTTTTATCTCTTTATGTTTTATATACAATTTATAGTTGTGAATAATGTGCCAGATGTATACACCAAATTTATAATGAAGATTGCAAAGCAATATTCTCTTGTAAATAGTGCATAGTAGTATTTGATTATTTTTGTAAATTTTTGAAAAAATATATGCAACAATTACGAATTGTCGATGTTTCTTTTATTTATAAAACCCTATTTAAATATACGGAATTCAATTATTACTATAACCTATCTAATTAAATAGATTGGACTTATTTTTAATGGTTATAAGGCAGACATACCGTCTGATTTTTAAATATCTTGAACGCATACCCGCATAACTAGTATAACTACCTCTTGATCGACTTACAAACATAACTAATAAATCCCAATTTTTAAAACATTTGCATATAATAAAGCTACGATACTGCTCAAGAAGTAATAAATATATAAATAAATGTAAAAGATAGCGATAGCGATGTTTAACTAACATAACTTGTGTACAATAGAGTAATACAAAGATGTTAAAAACATATCTACGAAGGTGGATCCCCTTGCTCCACCACTGACCCACTCATAATAAAAAATCGGCAAATATCTTTATTTTATTTTTCAACATAGTCTCCATTAAGGTTAAGAAATTTTTCCCATCAATGTTCTAGCAGTTCTAATGCTTCTCGAAAAAAATATTATTCAACCTCTGCAAACCACTGATTTATCGCGCATATCGCATCATTTTCTGACGGAAATTGGTTAGTGTTGTAATTGGCAAGTGTTCTTTAAGTTTTGGAAACAGTCGGTAATCGCTGGGAGCCAAATCTGGCAAATATGGTGGACGCTCAACTAATTTGAAGCCTGCTTCAGCTATTGTAGCTATTGCAATGGCGGGCCTGTAACTGGGTGCGTTATCCTGACGCAAGAGAACACCTTTGCGCTACTACCGCCGACGTTTTTCTTTTATCAAGACAATTTGGGAATTAATTTATTCAAGTCAATTTGGGAATTAAATTGGCATAATAGGCACCTGTAATTGTGACCCTCTTCCGCAGGAAATCTACTAAAATTACGCCTTCAGCATCCCAAAATACGGATAGCATCTTGAATTTTTTCGGCGATGGTGAACCACTCCTTACTCTGTATTTTGGTCTCTACATCATAATGATGGATCCAGGACTCATCCATTGTCACTCATCTTGCAAGAAAATTTTCTTTGTTGTGTCAACACCGCGTTAAAAGACGAACTGTAAATGTCTTTTCGAGTTTGCTTGTGTGCATCTGTTAACATTCGTGGTACTTACCAATCTTACAGATTTCTTTTCGTGTTAAATTCGACTGTAAATATATTATATACCACATGGTATAAGAGACCAATATCTCCAACTATTTGCCTAATAGTCACATGTCGATCTTGCAGCACGAGACCATAGACCTTTTTAACAGTTTCATGGGTAGTAACGGTTGTGGGCGTTCCATCTGCATGTTCGTGTGTACATGACTGTCTACCACATTTAAACTCACGACACCACCTTTTAATGATGTCATATTATACTGCAGATTCTCTTAATATATCCACCAAATCTTGATGAATTAAACGTTTAAACGTAAGTATTTAATAAACGCTAGTTCCTCGAGACGATCCATTTTGATACCGATATGTGACTCTCTCGACCTCGGGCGTCTACTGTAGGCACGCTGTAAGAGGTTCAGACTTGTAGGTTTCTAACGTTAGTCTATACATAGCAAGTTACAATGCGACGGGAAGATAATTAATGTTCTGGTTTATAAATAGGTCAGGGGAGGAGCAAAGGAATCAGCCCTTGTGTATATGTTCACATGGATATACACAACATACACACTTATTTCGCATTGCGTACAAACGCGTGTTTCGAACTCATCTTAGTTCTTGTCAGTGTACAAAAAGAAGAAGCATCTAAATAAAATTAAACAAGGCGGATTTTATAATATGTGCATCCGCCTTTTTTCAAAATATTTTATATCATATAGCATATCCAAAAATTTGACTATTTAATGTAATCACCAATACATAAAGCCCTTATCAGCGATGTATTAGCTACCCTGAAAAAAATAAGGTGTCGGTTCTTGCTCGAAGATGATCGCTAGTTGTTTTGCAGAACTTACAGTAATACTGTGCATTAACGATTTACCTTCAAAGTAAGATATACATTAAGATCACACCACCACAATTATAAATAAAAATCATATTGCTAAGAATCTGACAAAGTTTTGATTTTCGTGATAGCCCTAAATGACGTTTCAACTGTGGCTCATACAATTTGACTTATCATCATGATACATTATACCACCGTTCCATGAGGCAATGTGAAATTCACAAGCTCTTCAAAGACAGTAATGAAAATGTTATGCTGTACAGCCTTAAACACAATGTTTAATCTTCATCTGTCAGTGCTTAATCTTTATCTATCTCTATTATTTTTGTTTTAAAAATATCCTGACTACATTTCAGCAATTAGGGCGACAACTAATATAAAGGCCGTTCCCGCAGAGACAATATAGATATGCGAAAGTAATCTGAAATATTCTCCGCCTGACAGTGAAAATGACAATTTCTGTTTACCAAAACTTTTTATTTTTCAACATAATTGTTTCTTCCTCCTGGTTTGAAGGAAGTCGGTATGTGTAGACCGAAGTATGTGTTGAAATAATACAATATTTTTTGTATTACACTAATATATTTACAAGTTTAATCTTGGAGTTCCGTTAAATAAATGCAGTATCTGGTCTTAATACTAAAGACCGAGAAAAACTGGCTAATAAATAATATTTGCTCCTATTTAGATCACTGAGATCTTAGTAGGAGTTGTTTGTTAGATCACTGAGACCTAAGCTTTAACTCGAAGAGATCGTACTTGTAACTGTAGTGAGCTCTAAGAGATCTTGTTTGGAACTGTTTCTTCATTCCCTTATTTTTCGTCAAGAATGTTTTGTCCCCACCAGTCAAAGAGAGGGAGAAAACAATGAATAGAGTATACAGAAATTTCCATAACATTATCTTTACCTTTCTTCCAAGAAAAGTATATGCTGTAGTTTCCAACGTCATAAATGTATTAAAATAAACAATATACGCCGGAAACCCTTAATTATAGAAAATAAAATACCTCTTAAAGTAATAAATATACAATGCACAGAGATACCAATATACTTCGCAGAATCGCCTCGAACCAAATTATTCAACCTATTATAATAATATATAACAGGAAATATGTACAATAAAACTTATTCTATTATATTTATGCTTATTCAAATACATTATTTACATAATGGATGGATTAACCAGAGGGTTGTGCCTGTAATAAAATAAACAGTTTTTATGACTGTAGAAAATAAGACAATGAAGAAATGTAATACCTGACCAGTCCTAAAGTAATTAACAATATTAAAGATATCTGTACTCCAAGACCTTTTCTATATACAATATATAATATTTACAATTTAAAACTAGGATTAAATATATAAACATAAATATACCTACATCTAAATAAAACTAAAAATACAAAATTAAATCTATTTTGCACGAACAATAATCTTCTGTAACATTAATTCATTTCATCCAGAGGCGTTCCAGTGGCATTATCTCATCCCTATAATATTTACCCGATACCATTACCTTTACTACCGATAGCACCACACCCTTTGCTTCCTTCGGAGCTGAAGGACCGGCTTCTGTCCACTCCATGGACTGTTGCTTCGATTCTGTTGTCCAAATCATGTTTCATCCATTGTCATATATCGACGCAGAAAGTCACTGTTTTTTATAAAACGCACCAAGCATTGTTCAGAAAGTGTCGTGCAAATGCGTTTTTGATCTACAGTGATCCCATCTTTCACAAATCTCATTCATATGCAATTCCTCGTGCATAATGTAACCAACTCGTTCTTTCTTACGCCGATCTTTCAAAATCATAACGTGCACTTTTTAGATGATTTTGCACTTTTCGGAAGTCCTTCACGTCGGATATTTTCACTGAACTCGACCGCCCATTTTTTCATGATGCAAATTGAAGGAGAAAAGTCACCTACGCACTTACGATCTTCAATTGAATTTTGGTCGACGTTAAACCTTCTTTTACGTTGAATTTGTTCATCGATTTTTTTAAAACTCCAACAACATAACCATCGCGACTGCCTACAGCCAACAGCTGGAATAACTTTCAATTTCACTAAGAGTTGTATCAACACGAGGGAAAAAATCATGCGAGTAGTGCTGCCATCTATGGGCGAGAACATTTCAGACCACCTTCGGATAACTAATCTATGATGTAAGTGATACTATTAAAGACCAGCATTTAGAGTGGATAGTTTGATGCTGGGATGAAGTGGGGAGGGGTATTTATAGTTTTTAACGGCAACGATACTATGTGGAAAAGCCAGAATTATTAATAAACCAGAAAAATTGTTACTTCGTATATAGTTGAGATTTACTACTTAGTAATAATTGATTAAAGTAAACCATCCAATTAATTTATATTGTCTTTCTTTAGGAACATCAAATAGAAAATCACTAAAAATACGACACAAGCGCAAAATGTGCATGGCATGTGTTGGCTATTAAACTTACACAAAAACAAAAATACAATCCATTATGTTAGATGGTTGGTTGATATCGCCTAGCGTTATTTCCTTGCTTATACCATTCCGTTGGCTTAATTTCGAAGAATTCACCAACCATACCCTGCTTCTATCTCCGCGATATTGGCAAAGTGACGTCCAGAAAAAAAATTCGCGATTAACCTAAAATTATGATGATCTGATGTTAATAAGTCAAAGCTGTATGCAGGATGTGGTAAAAATTATTTTCCATAGAGTTATTCCAATTTATGGAGAATTCTTTAAGTAATATGCGGTCTAAGGTTGTCTTGCTGGAAAAGTACAAGATTTCTATTGGCCAATGGGGGTATATCATGTGTACATGTGATCAAGGTTTTCCCAGTACAGTTCAACATCTATCAATATACCTTCAGATACCAGCTCAAAATGGATAATGCCCTCGTAATTCAACCAAATCCTGGCCACCACTTTCGTTTCAAAGCTTTTACTTGTTACAACAAATTCTACAGTCTGGCCAGCATTAAACAACTGACTCGATTTGTTAGAATTGCAAAAAAGATAAATTTTTCATAGCATGTTACAATACTACCGAAGAAACGTTGATCTTGGGTGTTTGCAAGCAGTTCATACGCTGCTGAGCGGGCTCCACCGTTAAATTCTAGGGTACTTCACTGCGTCGCCTGCTTATCCTCACTAATTTTCTAAGATGACCTACGGTACATCGTAAAGGTTTAAGATGTTGCGATAATTGCCACACATTAGTTGGAGTTACCTCAACACTGACGAACAATCTATACAGTTGGGGGGTCTTCCCGAACAGAGTTAGTCGATGATTCGTTTGTCCATTTCTGAAAGAGCAGCACTGCGCCTTAGTTTCCAATATTGCCAAAATTCCTGCACTTGTACTGGTCACTTTTTTTATTCGAAAATAATATAAAATAGATTTCAAATAAAATCTAGTTAGTAACTGCAAATCCCGCAATACTTTTGACGTATGACGTATAGTGTATTCAAATTTTTATGGGCAATTTCTCCATACCAAAGTCTACTATACACAATAACTAAAAAACTTTTGCGGCACTTTAATAGATAATAGATCTACATCGGCCTATTTATTATATTCTATAGCGTTCTGTTTCCCTATTATAATAATATCTACTCTTAAATAGTAATATAAAATGTTACTTGATCTGCATTGCACTAAGAATCTTGTTCTGCCTGTGATAAATTAACTCCTATATAAAAATGTCCATTTGCGGGTGACATTTTTGTCACTTTGACAGCGATAAAAACCTACATAGCTTTTTATCACCGATAAAAATGCTTCTTCCTCCGATAAAAATGCTTCTTCCTGTTACATATCTAGTAGGCCTACATCACTTAATTTATTTTGGCAGCTGACAGGTAATAACTATTAAGTATCGTTGAACGTAAAATGTACGAGTCGGTTTGGGGAAATTTCAACAATATCAAAAGATCAATACCGCAATACACAAGAAATACAAAATCGTCAATATGGAGACAATTTAAAAAGTTTTATTCATGTCGTTAATTTATCTTGCCAAAAAACACTCGAGCTTTTCTTTCAATCGGATAAATTTCTTTTTAACTCAATATTTTTCCAATCAGTAATTTCGCTCGAAAAACTTACATTAGAAAAAATCGCTCGACCTTTCGGTCTCGCGATTTTTTCATGTAAGTTTTTCTCGTGAAATTACTGATTGGCAAAATAATTTCGTTACAAAGAGAAATTTATCCGATAAAAAAAAGCTCTTGTGTTTTTACTTATGAATAATATTTTTATTCGATTTTGGAACCATAATCTTGTTCATTTTTCACTTGTCTATAATTGGTTGTTTATATCTGTGATACGCTATACATACATATATAACTCCATTCATTTCACCCTAGGGGATAATAAGCGGGCGTTATTATAACGCCCGCTATTATAAATAAAAAATACAACAATCTGAATATTTTAATGTTACGTTTTCATTTGTTATTTTAAATCTTTAAAATTAAAAACACAATTAGAAAATGTTCCTCTAAATTTAACATCACCTCCTTGATGTGATAAATTTTCTAAATTTACGATTTCACTAAATGAGACTAAATGAGTATTGTGGTCTGCTATGTCTATTTTCTCATCGACTAACAATGTTGCCTTCAACATAGAATACTTTGATCATAATGAACTAGGATTAAATACTTCAGACTACAAAAGAAACACAAAACCATCAACACATAATCTTAGTAATAAAATATTCAACAAATGCAAGAAAGTGACCACAAAAATAGTAATACGTACCAATTCATGGAAATATCATTTTACAGAACTAATAACTTTCATTTTTAAGAAAGTCTAAAGAAAGAAGCAAAACTTTAGCATTCTTTAATAAAATTAATAGTATCTAAAGTCTAAACATTAACAACTTGAAAACTTGAAAGTGTCAACAACTGTCATATTAATACATAAAACAAAGTCGAGTTAGTTACACCATTTATAACTCAAAAACGGCTGGACCGATTTTAATGATCTCTGATTTGTTGGATTCGTCTCCACCCCGAATAGCAGAATAACTATTAAAATATCGGGAAAATGATTGATTTCATTTCCTCCGAATTTTTCCAATTTCGTCTCATCGAAAGACGAGCTCATCAACAAAGTATCAACAAAAACAACAAATGGTTCAGCGAGCGAGCAACTTCGGCGGCTAAGAGCAAAGATATGGATCACTTAAACTTAGTAATTTAGAATCAAATCGTTGGTATTCTGCATTCATTCAAATCTATTGACTGTGTAACAAACGAAGACGAAGCCACCAACTATCCAACGGAATTTCTAAACTTCTTGAATGTGCCTGGCTTACCACCGCACTATTTACAACTGAAGGGTGGCTTCATGCTTCGAAATCTAAACCAACCAAAACTAAGCAATGGAACGCGTTTGGAAAACTGATGATCAATGTAATTCACGCGACGATACTCAAAGAAAAATTCAAAGGTGAGGAAGTTCTCATTCCGAGGATTCCGATGATCCTAACCGATATACCCTTCGAGTTTAAACGAATTCAATTTCCGATTCGCCTTGCATTCGCCATGACGATTAACAAATTACGAGGCCAATCCTTAAGTGTTTGTGGTCCATTGAAATACCTGATTTTTGTACTTTTATCGAATTTTTATTTTCTTTGTATATATTATCCTAATAAACTATTGAACTTAATATTATTTTGTATTCATTTTATTACGTTAATAAAATCCTAAATTAAGTTTAACTAAAAGTTAACACGACATTTATTGACTGTTAGGCGCTACGAAGTTCGCCGGGTCAGTTAGTTTCAAATAAAATTAAGGTTAAATCGTTGATTCAAGGAGTCATGTTAGATACGTAATGATGCGTAACGACACGACTCTTAACAGTGTCTAGAAGAAAACTTGAATGAAATAGACGAGGAGCAATTATACTTCCAACAAGAGGGAGCTGGGCCACATTACAGTTTCGAAGTTAGGACTTATTTGGATAATGTTTTTTCAGGACATTGGATAGGACGTAGGGGCTCTATTAAATGGCCAAGCACGCTCCCCCCGATTTAACTCCTCTAGATTTCTTTTTGTGGGAACATTTGAAGCCTGTTGTTTATAAGACACCGCCACAATAATATTTACATAATAGAATAATTGAGAAATGCCGAAATTTAACGCCACAAGTGTTCGAAAATTATGCTTTTGAAAACAGACTTTATTTTTGTTCAAATGTAAACGGTGAACAATTTGAGTATTTAATTTAACTGAAACATTGTTAATAAATTTTGTTTTAAATATTTCCATGACTAACTTATGATTTTTCGGAGTTAATAATTTCTGATATCTGAAACTGTAAACTTTAAATATCACATAAGTTTCATGATGTAAGTAATTAGTTTTTCTGCATAAAAATATCAAGGAAATTGTGTTCTTTCAAAATCAACCAAAAAAATACAGGGTGTTATTTAAAATCCTGGAATGGGGGTGGCTGGGACGGCGGGTGATCCGATGGGGCGGTATGGAATATACTGTTCATTGTCCCCCTATATTCTGAACAACCACCCACTAGAAATAATTCAATATTAAGTTTTCGTGTGGACACCTGGTATACAACAAATATATTGTACATACATCCAATATTTAATATTTATTTTGTATTTTATATTTACTTGGCATTACCTTCAGTTATATTAAATAAATACGTACTTCATAATTACACTAAAATATATTGTATAATTGCACTTACCTCCACATTAAACTGTTGATGAATCAAATTTGTTTTTTAATGGCTCAATCTGAGGCTTTAATAAAATATCCTAAAATATTGTTTTTATTAAAATTACTTTCCTACTACTTACTTTTTTATAAGCATTTTCCCTCTGAAAAAAGACTTTTATAAAAATATGAACTTGTATTGTGTTCTCCGCGCCCGATTTTTAATATTTGTATATTATCAAAAATGGATTTGTTTTATACCAAATTTGGTGAGATTTTCTCGTACCTACTCCAGTATCTTTCAAAATACTTTGTTATAGATAATAATGATAATTAGCTTCGAACAGCTCCAAATTCAAAGCTAATTACGTAGTTAAATAAAGCCTAGATATTCTGTTATGTCGCGTATCAGAACTTTACTTAAACTATTTCGAAACAGCACTACTGAAGTGTATGTTAATATGAGCTATGAAAAGAAGAAAGCTATACTAACTTGAAGGCTAAGAGCTGACTTAATCAACAACAAATCAGACTTAAGTGGCAATGTAAGTAAAATCATTTAGAAAAGTGATTTATTGACAAATGCTTCTATAACAGATTATATAATTTGGTACTTGCCAATGTCGATTCAGACGCGGATGCATTTTATGAAAAGCTTTATAGTTTCTTTGACAGATCTGTTCCCAAATTTAAAACTCTTAAGCGTATATATCCTAAATGGTTCACTAATGATATAGAACGATTAGTCCATACGAAAGAATTTTATTTAAAAAAATGGAAATCTACAAAGGCCATATATTACCTGCGTGAATTTAAGAGATTGAGACGTGAAGTAAAAAACATGACCCAGACAACCTTCGGTCGCTAGCAGAGACGGATTAAGCCAGAGATCGTGACTAACCCGAAAACGTTTAGAACATTTATTAACAACAAACGTTCTTCTTCTAGAATACCTGAATGCATGTTTCGTAGCAACGAGGAACTGACTCAACCTTTAGATATTGTTAACGCTTTTGCACTTTAATTCTTTAATATTTACCAGGCAAATACATTTTTGTCCGCAAAATTAATTAGCAACCATCTCTCTTTTAATATTGGTTGTATCGATAAAAAATATGTTATGTGCAATACCTCAAAACTAAAACCCGACATGACTTCCGGTGATGATGGTGTCCCAAGTTTCTTGGTGCGCGATTGTGCGTCTATACTGGCCTTATCCATTGTGTGTTCTGTTTAGGTTAGTGTCCCAGACATCGACAGTATTTAAAAAAAGTGACAAGTCAAAATTACGAACTACAGGCCAATAAGTATATTATCCAATTTTGGCAAAGTATTCGAATGCATACTGTATTGTAGAATATATAACAGTGTATGGCTCTTCCTATCTGTCAATCAGCATGGTTTCATTTCTAGAAGGTCAACAGTTACAAACTTGACAGAGTTCGCGCATTACCTCTTTAATTTTATTGATCAACGCCAACAGGTCGATGTCATCTATCCAGACTTTACAAAGGCATTCGATTCTATTGATCATAATGTACTTCTGGCCAATTTGAATTAAATTGGCTTTTGCTCAGCTGTTGTTATACTAATAGTATCCTACTTGTCGGATAGAAAAGGTTACGTTTTCTACAATGGTTATTCGTCTGATGACTTTTTGATGTCATCTGGCGTGCCATAGGGGTACAATCTCAATGCCTTACTTTTTAATATATACATAAATGTTCTCATGGATGACCTTGGTTGTGAATTACTGAGATATGCCGATGATTTGAAGATTTTCAGTATTATCAGGAACCACGACGATTGTATTAAACTTCAAGCTGACCTCGACATGATTGGAAACTTGTGCCACTTAAATTAAATTGTATTAAATGTAAAAAAATTCACTGGCGTTTCTTATACTAGGTGTTCTAAACCAGTTATTTTATATATAATTACACGTCCGGCTCTAAATCAGTTGCTAGAACGACGTTGTTTAAGGTCTTAGGAAAACTCTCCCATAATGGTCTTACGTTTACCGAGCACATATCTAGTATCTGCTCTTCTAGTAGCAGATCTCTCTGTTTTCTTGTGAGATCATATCTCAATTTTTCTAACATGAACAGTATTAAGGTACGCCCTTGTTCGATGCAGCTTGTAATATGTATCTATCGTCTGGTATCCACATTATCTACACCAGCAAATCTCGGTCGAACGTATTCAGAGGAGATTCTTAAAATACTTGTCGTATAGAAAGGATAGTAACGACTATCTGCATTTACTAGCTCAGCATAATTTTGTGGCACTGTCCCGTCGTAGAGAAGGTTATAGTGCAAAATTTTTATGTAATCTTCTAACACAAAAGATCGACTCCCTTTCGCTACTCGCGCAAATAAATTTGAATACTGCCCGCAATTTTGACGTTGTCAATATCCCAACTAATTGCCACTAATTTTAATAAGCGTAGTTCTTTAAGTTAGTGTTTATGTGTTACTCATGTATGTGTGTGTGGTCATTTATTTATTTGGTGTAATCTCATTGTTATGCTATGTATTTTTTCTACAGACATTAAATAGTTTAATTTTGTATAATGTCCTATAATTGGTATAATTACTCCAGATTTATCATTTATATTATTGCTAAAACAATTTAACTTTCAACTCTCGAAAGATACATATCACAACGATTTTCTCCTTCAAATATATGCATAGTACAGGAAGTTCCTCACGATATCAATAGAATTTCTATTTTCTAGAATAATATTCTTTTAGTTTAATCAGCAGTACTAAATTTAAATTATATCGAACAAAAATGGCAGATATATTTCGCGTTGGTACCCAGATATTGATTACTGAATAAATCATGCCTACACTAACAGATAATGCGAAAGAATATTACATATTACATAACATAAAATGAAAATTCAAAACATTAAAATAATCTAAATAATTTAATCTATTTTATTTCGCATTAAAAGAATAAATGTATGATGGCTAAAATATTAGTATTTTTGGTTTTTCCTGCCGCACTCCAAATATATTCTAAAATTTTGATTACGCAATGCGAAAAAGCCTTTAAAACGCATATATAACTTAAATAAAACAAATATGTTTAGGTAAACATAATAATGTAAAGTGTGTACTATGGACATTGGCGTACGTATTATCTGATTAGATGAATAATTTCATATAATTAGACTTTACTCTGTTTAATTCGATAATTCATCCACCAGTCATTTTAAAGGAATAATTCGAAGTGGGTTTAAGTTCTAAGGTCTCCTATTCTTTTCTGACAAAACTACTATACTGTATACCAGAAAGCCGTAAACTTCTGTTACTTTGCAACATAGTCTACCTATCAATACACTTTTTTATAATATCAGCGCCATGATTCCATGATCCCCAAGAACGGTTTTATAGGTGTCTTTCCTTTTACACAATGGAAAATCGCTTATGCAAGAGCGGCCCGTTTTGAAAATGAGCGGTCACGAAGACTGTCCTTCATCGTTTGAAAAAGTCAAAAATTAGTAGGAGCCAGATCAGATGAGTCGGAAGCATGAAACACCATTTACATATTGCTGACATGAATAAAGTCCTTAATACCGCCTGACGAACGGGAACTTTATTTTTATGGAACCTCTCAAGGGTTCACAGCTAGTATATGAGTACGGGAGGTAGTGCTCCAGAGAATCCAGGACTAAATCCAAATTAAGGTGACAGATAACGTATCGAAAGTTGCGCGGTTGTAGGTAGGTGTGGTCGTAACGTTCTCCTGACAGCATCAGACGAAATTCGGTAAGACGGTATTCATATTTATCTGACAACGTATTGCTGTGAAATTAACCTTGGGTGAAAAATAAAAATAGAATTAATAATGTACAAATTAATTAAACATAAACTGAATAAGCAAGAAGAAATTAAAAAGAAATCAACCGAGGTTGTGTCTTTTAAATGCACCTCGTATATAGTATTCTAATTTAGTAATAAAAATTTTAGATGTATATTACTAAGAATTGATATGTACATAAGTTAACCTTACGTCAATAAATTTTAGGTTAACTTGATTATTGAACACTTAGAATATAAGTAAATTAATAAAACATGCTGTACATACCAGGCGTATAAGAATATATTTTTCTTTGTACATTAGTAACCTAAGTAATCACGTCTAATTTGAATTCATTATATTCTCATAAATAACCTTGCCAAAACGAATGGATTAAAATAAGACGACCAAGGCATTTTAAAAATAAGAAAAACAGTGATATAAGCCATCCAAACGGCTAAACCAGGACCACTAAAATCTAAAAAACAAAGGAAATATCAGTAAGAAGCAAACAAATATTGTAAAATACAAATAAGGCGCTTAATGCCAGTAATATTGCAATAATAAAATAATGTGTGTACATCAAAGGCGCATGCTCAACGCGATATAAACATAAGTTATCTGTCACCGCAGTTAAGGCGCACTCGGATGAAAGCAAAGGACAAGAAAACACCATACGAACAAGCCCAGGGGGATGAAAGAGAAGGAAAACACTACGACAAATGTTGAATGATACGTAGGCAGATTTTCCGCGAAAATTTTCATATATGTATAAATAAGAAAATGGCTCATGGAGATGGAAAAAAACAACCTAAGATAGATAAGAATACATAGGGGTAAATGTTAAATAAGTATGAAAATTAGATAAAACAGAAATAAATGATATGAAGTCGGGACCAATCAAACTCAAGGGGATAAATAGGACAAGCACCGCGAAATTCGGACATTCACTGATTTATTTTCGAGAGTCATAAAATTACTTCGAGATTCATTGCGCTACATTCATCGAGTCATTTTTGAAATTTAATTTTGATATAATCGATAATATCTGAAATTTTAAGCCTGCTGGCAATATATTTAATTAAGAATAAATAAAAGTTTAATTTAATTTTAATCATTATTATTGTTATCGTTATTATTCTTATCATTACTATAAAAGCTTAATAATGTACCAGGAGGAGTTCGAAAATTTCCACACGATAAAATTGGAGTATATAGAGTTAATTAATTCAGAAAAGTGCATGTAGATCGTTATTTCAAATAATTAATCAGTCATAAATACTGAGTAAAGTGTATCTCAGGCCAGATATTAGAGGCTGATGAGGAGGAAGTAGGGTTGCCCGAATCTTCTCGAAATATCAGTGCCATTGAAATTTTAAACTCAAAACGTTCAGCAATAGGCTTGGAAAACAAGAAAATACTTATACAGTGTGATGGTGAGCGTCCTAT
Source organism: Melolontha melolontha (assembly GCA_935421215.2). Lineage (NCBI taxonomy): Eukaryota > Metazoa > Arthropoda > Insecta > Coleoptera > Scarabaeidae > Melolontha > Melolontha melolontha. Next base: position 94,314,091 of record OW285237.1, on the reverse strand, counting down.
TCTGGAGGAACTCGTTTCCACTTAAATAGACACTGAATAGCACATTCGCATTGTAAAAAGATATCAATAGAAGGCAGTGATCCACATTTTAAACAGATATAGGCTTTTAGTACTAATCTCAGCATTAGGAGGGCAAATATCCCCTTTTGCGAATGCAATCCTCACAAGTCATTGCTTGCGAGATTCATTCGAATCAGAATCAAAAACTCCAAGATTATGCGTGTGTGATTCACAAAAGAATATTTGTACTCGTATATAAAAGTTTCATTGATAAAATAAGATATAAGTTAAGAATAAAGTATTTTAAGTTATGACCAAATGAGATGTGAACGTACAAACAGGCAATAAAGTAATTTTAAACAGTTATTTCTTGTTGTATTATTTCTTTACATTTATTTTGGATGCTAGGCCTAATTGTGTAGAGCCCAAAAAGATTGCCCTGAGATACCCAAATATTATACAGAGTCTCAACAAAAATATGCTTGTGTAACTGCCCACACAATCATTCACTAAATTAAATATAATCAAAAGCGAAAATACACAGCAATATATGTACAATATGTATATAGTACAAGCAGGTACTTCTAAAGCTTGTAGGACGTGAGCACTTAAAACCAGGAAGGCAAGAATAAACCAGCGTCATCTACCGAAGTACATACATAAGGCTGTGAGGGTCAACAATGTAGATTTAGATTTTTCACCAGTCATATACCGGGTGCGGCAATAGTGTGTCGGCGGAGCTTAGCATGAAAACTAATAAAGTTTGTGCAATGAAATTTTACGTACACATGTAGTATGCTACAGTGCATTTTCTATTTTTATTTATATATTTACAGACTGTTCCAAATTTCCGCAACCACTTTCAATTTTTTTTTTAATAGATTGCTATACTTTCTTGTTATTATGATATAGCCACCCAAATTATCTTTGCAATGATATATGACAAACTGCACTTACAACTGTTAGTTTTGGTTTTATTGCAAATTTTGTTGACAGTTGCAGCGTCTAACATTTTAAGTCTTAGCGTGAAAATGGGTGCAGTGCCTCACGTAACTCTTTTGTTATCAATTTATGGACTAACACGTTATATGTTTTGAGGGTGAACAACGTGACAACATATACAGGGTGTTAAATATGTTGTGCCAAAGTTATCGAAGTTTAAAAGTTATTTTCTCTTTTTTTTTTAAATTGAACCTATTCTTTTATTAGTCAGAAATTTCTTTGTAAAATTGCCGTTAAAATGGTACCAATAATATAGTACTTATTTCTAGTATTTTCGAAGTTATAACTAGAGCTGAGGATGTTTGCGGTATAACCATGGTTATATCATGTAACCATAGTAAATTACTATGGTTACATGATATAACCATGGTTATACCGCAAACATCCTCAGCTCTAGTTATAACCCTTTAATGGGATATACCTATGTTTATAATATTCAATATGCGGTGCTGCATCTAATAGTTGGTTGGTTGGCCATGAAATTATATTAGGCAAAAATTGCTGTGCAACCAAACATCAAATATCTACTTAAAAATTTCCGTATAAAGTCTTTTTTCTGTAGTTCCTCTTTGCTGTAATCGCGTTTAATTGTTATAATTTAAGTTCGGCTAGTTAATTATCAATTTCTGTTTGTTCGTTATTAGTTGTTATCTTGTTGTCAGTTATATCGTTTTGTTGTCATTATTTTTTATTTACATGCCGTAATATTTTATAGTTGTGTTTCTTTAGAATTTAATTTTTCGAAAGAGGAGCTAATAGACATGGTATTTGTTTTTGGCGCTAGCAATAGAAATCCACTTTTAGCATTAAGAACCATATGCTATGGAGTATCCTCACCGAAGAGCACCAGATATTAAGACGTTTGAAAATTTGTTGACAAGGTTTCTTCGGACGGGTTCAGTGAATTACGTCAAACATGAAAGAACTAAGACTATGGTTACAGAAGATAATGAAGTGACAGTCGTCCAGTCCGTTGTGGAAAATCCGCACGTATCTACAAGGATAATTTCGAAAGAACACGGGATCGAAGTCACTGCTGTAAGAAAGATTTTAAGAAGACATAAATTTCACCCTTTCAAAATTCAAAATCGTCAAGGCTTATTAGAAACGGATTTTGAAAGGAGACTTGTTTACTGTGAATGACTACTTTTCCAATTACGACAAGATCTAACTTTTCTAGATCATGTGCTTTTCACAGATGAAGCAACATTTGCTAATTGTGGAATAACAAACAGAAAAAATTATCATTATTATGACACTAGAAACCCTCATTTTGTGCAACCCATTTTATACCAACAAAAATGGAGTGTTAACACCTGGGGAGGCATCATAGGAAACACTATTATAGGTCCATTCTTTTTTAATACTACTTTAAATTGTGAAATCTACACATATTTCCTACAAAAAAAAATTAACCATTGCAGAAGGCCTACCAGATAACGTCATAAGGAGATTCTGGTACCAACATGATGGTGTACCTGCACATTACGGTGCTACTGCAAGAGCACATTTAGATAGATTTAGTTTTCACCAATAGGTGGATTGGGAGAGGAAGCTTTATAAGCTGGCCACCGCGATCACCAGATCTAACCTTTTGTGATTTCTTTCTGTGGCCTACTGTAAAAAATATAGTTTACGAAACACCTCATACAACGGCAGAGAAAATGCAGCAACGAATCAGAAACGCTTTTCTTCAATTAAGTGAACATAACATGGCTCAAAATGTAAATCTGTCGATACAGAGGCGATTAAGAGCATGTGTAGAGCAGAATGGACATATATTTGAACACATTTTAAATTAATTTTGTTTTCTTATGGAAAAATTACAAAATGAAATTCTAAAACTAATAATAAAGAAATAAAAAACATGTGTTTGTAAAAGTTACTTTGTTTTACTTTGTTTGATATCATTTCATGGCCAACCAACTATTAAATGCACCGCATATTGAATATTATAAACATAGGTATATCCCATTAAAGGGATATAACTTCGAAAATACTAGAAATAAGCATTATGTTATTGGTACCATTTCAACGGCAATTTTAGAAGGAATTTGTTTACTAATAAAAAAATTACAGGTTCAATTAAAAAAAAAGAGAAAATAGCCTTTAAACTTCGATAACTTTGGCACGACATATTTAACACCCTGTATATGTTGTCACGTTGTTCACCCTCAAAACATATAACGTGTTAGTACATAAATTGGTAACAAAAGAGTTACGTGAGGCACTGTACCCATTTTCAGGCTAAAACTTAAAGACTTAAATGTTAGACGCTGCAACTGTCAAGATTTTAACAAAATTTTCAATAAAACCAAAACTAACAGTTGTAAGTGCAGTTTGTCATATATCATTGCAAAGATAATTTGGGTGGCTATCATCATAATAACAAGAAAGTGAAAGTGGTTGCGGAAATTTGGAACACCCTGAAAATATATAAATGAAAATAGAAAGTGCACTGCAGCATACTACATGTGTACGTAAAATTTCATTGCTACAACTTTATTAGTTTTCATGCTAAGCTCCGCCGACACACTATTGCCGCACCCGGTCTAAAGGAGCCAGTCAAAAAATGTACCCTAACGAAACATAAGGACCATAATGAATCTGAAAAGATCAAATGCAAATAGAGCCTACGACCACTTCAAGTAATCTAATCTAATCTATCTTGATGGAAAAGCACACGTGCCTTAGTTTATCTCGCAATGCTGTTCCCATGTTTGAAAGATGCACCTGTCCCTTCTGCCCTCTGGAATGCCTACGCTGTCCAAAAACATGGTCATCACATTTTTTCAACGCTGGCGGCAACCCGAAATTTCTGCGGTGGCGATAAGTCTGTATGCTTCCGTTGCCCTGACTGCAGTTTCATTTAAGGACTGAAAACGGTATCCATATTTCATACACTGTGAAACTAATGAAAAGAAAGCACCATTCAGCCGTACATTACTTTAACATCATCTTAAAGAAACTTTGGGCAATCTTAAAACTCCATCCAAGATAATGTGCACAGATCTTCAAAAATGCCAACTTAGAACACGATGTATCTCACACCTAACGGGCGGTCTTTTATAACAATTCTACACGCGCAATTATGTCCGTCTGTCTAGTTTATGGCCGAGGCTTCTTGAGCTTGTTTCCATACGACGTTCGCCTTTTCTGAACTTCTAAACTCAGGAACGCGCATTTTGTACACCCATAGTATTCTCACTGGATGTCTCATTTAAGTAGAAAAATCGAATGATTACACGATGTTTTTGTTCGCTGAATATCGTCATTTTAAATGTTCAAAATCTTGCTCACTCGAGCGCCATCTCTAGAAATTTTATGTGCTGTACGGTCCTGCCAACTGCGTCACGCATTCATAAAGGGTGCTCGCCTCTTTTGAGCTCATTCGCATCTTTCCATCTAAGCCCTGTAATAGAAACTAGTACTAGTCACTACAACTGGTTACTAGTGGTAGTTACCACTGCTAGTTACTGATAGTAACTATTAAAAAGAGCGATTCCTAACTGCGAACTAGATGAACTACTACGAATATATGAAATGAATTATTTCGAGATGAACTATAACTGTCTATGCTATAAGTGTATGTACAAAGACATCATCATTTGATGATACGTCGGCAATAATAGAAATGCTTGTTTTATTTTCTTTTAAATAATATATTTTTATAAATTAACATACTACTAAGTGTTTCAACTTCATGTGTATATTTTTCGCTCAAATGATTACATGATGAGCTTACAGGCCCAAATAATTTTCAATCTTATTAAAAATTCGATATAAGGTTGAAAATTGCTTGAATCCTTTAGCTAATATTTCACTTAAATTTATTTTACATAGTTTAAGATAATAGCTCGTTGAAAACTAGTTTCTAACAATCTCACCTGCAAGCTGCGTTAAAATATGTGGTGATTTCTTTTTCAAATTAGACTATTATATCTTCTATATTTTCGAATATTAATTTACGTTATTTTTAGACAGGAACAAAACCTTTTGACCCGCATGTATTTGTTTTCAAACTTTCTGTGTTCATGAAAACTTAAGTGTAAACGACAATTACATTACCAGATAAACGGCCAAAAGTGGGACAAGGCAATTTTACGCAATCTGTTAATACTAATCCATTTAAATAAAAAATTCCCCATTTATACTTAAACAAAAAAAAATTGTTTTGTACTGTATGGTACATACATATTTTAAATGCAACTACCAACTAACTAAAATTATTAATATCCAAAATTATATACAGCAATAAAACGAAGTAAAGCAATGAGTTTCATTCTAATAACATTGCCATCATTGCAAAATTGTTAACGGAGTGTGAAACCCCATCTCACTCAGATATATTCCATAAATTAATGCAGAGTATATCATGCAATCAAAGATATTTACCGGCTTAAAATAATATCGCTTATCCATTTTAACTTCAGATTAAAATATGTTTCAATTTACTGTAAACATTACTTACGTAAGGGTCAGTCAAAAATACAATATTATATTTGGAAACAATAAAAGACATTGTGATATGATCTAATGTTCGTAAGTATTGTAGTAAAATCTCTAAAATTATTTTGTCCTTTGAGAAGAAAATTCTCAGAGAAACTTCTTTGCTATAATACTATTTTTCACTAAGTAATAAGTTATTTAGAGGATTTTGTGCCCGATTAACACATTCAATATCAACACCTTTAAAAATTGAATCACAATTTTCGGAAGACTAAAATGGTAATAGGTCAGGTCAGAGAATTCCGCCGTCTTTTGAATGTTATTTTTCAATAACTAAAACCAACCAAAACTCCAAAAAGAACGAATATGTTTTTAATTTAAAACTGATTTTGGCCACATGGAATTAATTCTTGTTAAATACATATATACATGTATAAAAATATTACATATGCAAAACAGATACACAACGCATTGAGGAACAATCAAAGTAGTTCGGGTTGCCCTGCCCTCATCAAATCAACGCACGACGTAAAAGCACGACAATGCTTTAAAGTGGTTCACTGTATATGCAAAAACTTGGACGATAAATGAAAAAAAAAGTCTATGCGTCGAAAGTGTAACTAATATATTTGTGGTCTAGGTGGCGGCACTATACCAAGTAAAGAATATAGTAAATCAGTTTAAAGCATCGCCGAGCTTTCAGGCTGTGCGCTGATGATGGCAGTGACAGCCTGAAACACGTGTCCGTATAGTGATCGTTCCTCGATGCAACATTGGTATGCGTTATGTACTCATCATTTAATTTTTTTTTTTGAAAAAGGCACTATATTAAAGTAAAACAGACCTTAAATCGCCGACTAGTTTAATCTACTGTAACATAATAATTAAGTATATATATATATATATATATATATATATATATATATATATATATATAATATATATATATATATAGTAAATTCAATCAGTTGGCGATTAAAGGTCTGGCTTTATTTCAAAGTACTCGTATATATACTTAAAACAACCCTACATGTTTCGGCAATGATGCCTTTATCAAGGATATAAAATATAAATCATTTATATTTTATATCCTTGATAAAGGCATCATTGCCGAAACATGTAGGGTTGTTTTAAATATATATACTTTGAAGTAAAGCCAGATCTTTAATCGCCAACTGATTGAATTTACCATATCATACCAAGGTCACGAAAATATTATATTTATATATATATATATATATATATATATATATATATATATATATATATATATATTTACTATAGTATATATTTTTAGTTATATATATATATATATATATACATATATATATATATATATATATATATACATACTACTTAATTTTTATGTTACAGTAGATTAAACTAGTCGGCGATTTAAGATCTGTTTTACTTTAATATGTATATATTTAAAACAATCTTACATGTTTCGACACATAGTGCCTTTTTCAAAAAAAAAATTTAAATGACGGGTACATAACGCATACCAATGTTGCATCGAGGAACGATCACTATACGGACACGTGTTTCAGGCTGTCACTGCCATCATCAGCGCACAGCCTGAAAGCTCGGCGATGCTTTAAACTGATTTACTATATTCTTTACTTGGTATAGTGCCGCCACCTAGACCACAAATATATTAGTTACACTTTCGACGCATAGACTTTTTTTTTCATTTATCGTCCAAGTTTTTGCATATACAGTGAAACACTTTAAAGCATTGTCGTGCTTTTACGTCGTGCGTTGATTTGATGAGGGCAGGGCAACCCGAACTACTTTGATTGTTCCTCAATGCGTTGTGTATCTGTTTTGCATATATAATATTTTTATACATGTATATATGTATTTAACAAGAATTAATTCCATGTGGCCAAAATCAGTTTTAAATTAAAAACATATTCGTTCTTTTTGGAGTTTTGGTTGGTTTTAGTTATTGAAAAATAACATTCAAAAGACGGCGGAATTCTCTGACCTGATCTATTACCATTTTAGTCTCCCGAAAATTGTGATTCAATTTTTAAAGGTGTTGATATTGAATGTGTTAATCGGGCACAAAATCCTCTAAATAACTTATTGTTTAGTGAAAAATAGTATTATAGCAAAGAAGTTTCTCTGAGAATTTTCTTCTCAAAGGACAAAATAATTTTAGTGATTTTACTACAATACTTACGAACATTAGATCATATCACAATGTCTTTTATTGTTTCCAAATATAATATTGTATTTTTGACTGACCCTTACGTAAGTAATGTTTACAGTAAATTGAAACATATTTTAATCTGAAGTTAAAATGGATAAGCGATATTATTTTAAGCCGGTAAATATCTTTGATTGCATGATATACTCTGCATTAATTTATGGAATATATCTGAGTGAGATAGGGTTTCACACTCCGTTAACAATTTTGCAATGATGGCAATGTTATTAGAATGAAACTCATTGCTTTACTTCGTTTATTGCTGTATATAATTTTGGATATTAATAATTTTAGTTAGTTGGTAGTTGCATTTAAAATATGTATGTACCATACAGTACAAAACAATTTTTTTTTGTTTAAGTATAAATGGGGAATTTTTTATTTAAATGGATTAGTATTAACAGATTGCGTAAAATTGCCTTGTCCCACTTTTGGCCGTTTATCTGGTAATGTAATTGTCGTTTACACTTAAGTTTTCATGAACACAGAAAGTTTGAAAACAAATACATGCGGGTCAAAAGGTTTTGTTCCTGTCTAAAAATAACGTAAATTAATATTCGAAAATATAGAAGATATAATAGTCTAATTTGAAAAAGAAATCACCACATATTTTAACGCAGCTTGCAGGTGAGATTGTTAGAAACTAGTTTTCAACGAGCTATTATCTTAAACTATGTAAAATAAATTTAAGTGAAATATTAGCTAAAGGATTCAAGCAATTTTCAACCTTATATCGAATTTTTAATAAGATTGAAAATTATTTGGGCCTGTAAGCTCATCATGTAATCATTTGAGCGAAAAATATACACATGAAGTTGAAACACTTAGTAGTATGTTAATTTATAAAAATATATTATTTAAAAGAAAATAAAACAAGCATTTCTATTATTGCCGACGTATCATCAAATGATGATGTCTTTGTACATACACTTATAGCATAGACAGTTATAGTTCATCTCGAAATAATTCATTTCATATATTCGTAGTAGTTCATCTAGTTCGCAGTTAGGAATCGCTCTTTTTAATAGTTACTATCAGTAACTAGCAGCGGTAACTACACTAGTAACCAGTTGTAGTAACTAGTACTAGTTTCTATTACAGGGCTTAGATGGAAAGATGCGAATGAGCTCAAAAGAGGCGAGCACCCTTTATGAATGCGTGACGCAGTTGGCAGGACCGTACAGCACATAAAATTTCTAGAGATGGCGCTCGAGTGAGCAAGATTTTGAACATTTAAAATGACGATATTCAGCGAACAAAAACATCGTGTAATCATTCGATTTTTCTACTTAAATGAGACATCCAGTGAGAATACTATGGGTGTACAAAATGCGCGTTCCTGAGTTTAGAAGTTCAGAAAAGGCGAACGTCGTATGGAAACAAGCTCAAGAAGCCTCGGCCATAAACTAGACAGACGGACATAATTGCGCGTGTAGAATTGCTATAAAAGACCGCCCGTTAGGTGTGAGATACATCGTGTCCTAAGTTGGCATTTTTGAAGATCTGTGCACATTATCTTGGATGGAGTTTTAAGATTGCCCAAAGTTTCTTTAAGATGATGTTAAAGTAATGTACGGCTGAATGGTGCTTTCTTTTCATTAGTTTCACAGTGTATGAAATATGGATACCGTTTTCAGTCCTTAAATGAAACTGCAGTCAGGGCAACGGAAGCATACAGACTTATCGCCACCGCAGAAATTTCGGGTTGCCGCCAGCGTTGAAAAAATGTGATGACCATGTTTTTGGAAAGCGTAGGCATTCCAGAGTGCAGAAGGGACAGGTGCATCTTTCAAACATGGGAACAGCATTGCGAGATAAACTAAGGCACGTGTGCTTTTCCATCAAGATAGATTAGATTAGATTACTTGAAGTGGTCGTAGGCTCTATTTGCATTTGATCTTTTCAGATTCATTATGGTCCTTATGTTTCGTTAGGGTACATTTTTTGACTGGCTCCTTTAGACCGGGTGCGGCAATAGTGTGTCGGCGGAGCTTAGCATGAAAACTAATAAAGTTGTAGCAATGAAATTTTACGCACACATGTAGTATGCTGCAGTGCATTTTCTATTTTCATTTATATATTTTCAGGGTGTTCCAAATTTCCGCAACCACTTTCACTTTCTTGTTATTATGATGATAGCCACCCAAATTATCTTTGCAATGATATATGACAAACTGCACTTACAACTGTTAGTTTTGGTTTTATTGAAAATTTTGTTAAAATCTTGACAGTTGCAGCGTCTAACATTTAAGTCTTTAAGTTTTAGCCTGAAAATGGGTACAGTGCCTCACGTAACTCTTTTGTTACCAATTTATGCTACTAGTACTAGTACTAACACGTTATATGTTTTGAGGGTGAACAACGTGACAACATATACAGGGTGTTAAATATGTCGTGCCAAAGTTATCGAAGTTTAAAGGCTATTTTCTCTTTTTTTTTAATTGAACCCGTAATTTTTTTATTAGTCAGCAAATTCCTTGTAAAATTACATATTAATGTAAAACAAACCTTAAATCGCCGACTAGTTTAATCTACTGTAACATAATAATTAAGTAGTATATATATATATATATATATATATATATATATATATATATATAAGATAATTATTTCGTGACCTTCGTATGTTATAGTAAATTCAATTTGTTGGCGATCTAAGGTCTGGTTTTACTTTAAAATGCATATATTTAAAACAAGCCTACATGTTTCGGCAAATGATGCCTTTTTCAAGGAATATAAAATATAAATGACAGTATATTAATGTCATACTTATACATTTGTAGTTGCTATGGATAAAATTATTCAAAGATACATTCCAATATAATAATAATAAATCATGCCTTAGTATTCTAAAATAGATAGACATCAAAAACAGGGAAACGCAAGACGAGTTATTATTATCTATGCGCCCGTGGAGCGACTTAAGGTGTTAAGCTGTCGGCATTCGCCTTAAACGAGAAGGAAAACCACGAAAACCTACTCGGGCAGCCAGACAGGGATCAAAACACGGAACTGTCAGCATGATAAGCAAATGTATAGATATTTAAATAACATAGATATATAATTATATAACAATAACAGTTTTTTACATTTGTACTAAATATGAAATAAGAAAAAACAAGACCGCTCCACATCTTGAAAACGTTTGATTTTTCCGGTGTTTAGCAAGAGAACCTTTTTTAGCATTAAAAATAGCAATGAATTATAATCTTGCAAAAAAATTATAATTAATCACAAAGGGAAAAAGAGTCAAGAATGTATAGGGCCCCTGACGCCTCTCCAAAACTGTATGCAATAGTCACTGGCCAATAAACAGAGAAAGTATAAATTAATTATCATTTGTAAATCATGTACGAAATTTGAAAATTAAATTAAATTAAATCTAGTTCAAGACTAATTGACCAATAACCAGTTTGGTGACGCCATCTCTAAAGTGCGGTATCTCCCTTAAGAAGCACTTCCGGACCCAAGTTGATAGAAACTTTTTTTCATAATTTTGTATGTACAATCAGATTTAGCTTAAGATTTAGAATAAGTATTGAATTTACTGTACTTTAATGTAAAAATATAAAGCACTTCAAACAAAAAGGTAATAAGATTGAAAATGAGTCACAGTTGTCAAATGCAAAATAAATTAAAATATCTTTTGAAATGAAATTAATACTTACAAAATTGTTTACTTAATTAAAATATAAGTTGGTATTACCAATAATCATAAAATAAGTAGGTGCCTTGAGATATCAAAATCTGAATAGAGAGACGCCTTCCAGCTTCCAAGATGAAAAGACGTACTGGATTTTAAAAATTCTGGCGCGCCATATTGAAGAAATTAAAGCGTCCCTAAATTAAATTACATTATCTGAGCAGTTAATTAAACAAGTTATTTGTATTTTTATGCAAATAAGCAGATTTTTATGAAAAACCAAGATGGCGCCGTAGGTAATTTGAAGAAAGAAACAGATACTCTAGCCAGCAATTCGCAGTTATTTAAAAGAAAAGCATAGAAAACAATAATTCATCGGAGCATCAAACCTTACAACGGAGGCACTTCCCGATATAACGGACTTGGTTCCCTCGTACCTTCAAGAAACCGAATTACTTGAGGAAAAAGGCAACTCCAGGTTTAATTTTAATTTTCTTTCGCAAAATAAAAGCTTAATTAAAATATTTTTGAAAACTGATGCCTTTTTCAAGGAATATAAAATATAAAATATGAAACATGTAGGATTGTTTTAAATATATACATTTTGAAGTAAAACCAGACCTTAAATCGCCAACAAATTGAATTTACCACATATATATATTAAAGTAGTTCTAATTACGTGTGCACTAAGATTACCTGGGAATAAGAAAAGGTGGAAATTAATATAAGGTGAAGGCATATTGTAGCGCAGCTGTATGTGAACGCAACATGTAAAAATTAATGTCGAACCGTTAATAAATTAATATCCCAACAATTTCTGATATTTTACGCATAATTATATTCATTCTTTACTTTTCAATCATTTATTAAAATCATTTAATTCATTAATGCGAAAATAAAAAATATTTAATTTATTTACATTGAAATTTGTATGGACATTAGTTTAGACACGCCCATTTTTAATACAGGAAAGCGCGCGAATAGATCAGTTTGTAATACACACAGCCAACATAACTTACTATCTAGTGCACACGCATCTAGACTTGTAAGTACACGTATACGCTGAGTGTATACGTGGACGCCGTATAAACTTGGTGCGCTTTCATATGTGTTTAGCTTTACTGTGCCCCCATGTGCGACATTTTGATTAGTGGTTTTACCTACTGATGATGACAACTTAGTTGTCGAAATACGTATTTAGGATACGATTAGTAATTTTGGTAAGGGGTTATATACCTTTTTTGAGTTTTTACTTAACCACAGTCTCCAAAGAAAGACTTTTTAGGCTTCTATTAGTTCATCCTCAGCTTAAGATTCTTCTTTGCAAAAACATCATCGAATTGTTTTGGAAAACACTCTCATTTTATCTTAAGTTTTACGATACTTCGTGTTGTTTATCGATTGGGCATTTGTTTTTTCATTTTTAAATTGTGTCTTTAGGATGTAACGTGCCAGAAATGATTTCTTATACCTCCGCCGTCCCCAAAGTTTCTAGTTACGTAATCCACCTTCAATCTGGAAAAAGTTTTCCTTGTTTCTTTGAATCCTATCCCTATTCTATAGCACGGGCTCTCGAGATCGCAATTCACCACTTCTTTGGCGAAGATACGGTTTTCAAATAAACAATCGCGGTGGAGAGTTTCGTTTCAAACGAAACACTGAGTATCAAATGCACCAGATTCTATATGATTTACTTCTTTATGTGACAATTAACCGGAATCATCAAAGCAACTCAATATATATATATGTCATTTCTTGTAAAGTCTTGGAATTAACCTTACTTTAGCCATTGATTGCACTATAAATCTTTATCCTACATATTTTTACACAAATAATCGACCAAGTTATGTTGTATCTGAAGTAGTTTTCGCACACATGTTATGTTTTAATTATTTCAATTTCAATAAAAATACATATTATTGTAGGAACTTCCACAAACAATAAAATTGTTTTTTAATGTGCATGTGGCAAAAAATTTGTTAAACGAGAGTTATTATTAAAGAAATATGTTAATGTGTTTTTTTATTAATTATCGAATAGGATTATTGTTGTTAATATTTATTGGAAATACCCACAATAATACCATTCATAAAATGATATTTTAAAAATTAAATTAACTTATGTGAACCGAATAAAAAGCATCTGAAAAATCATCAAAAATATTTAGGATATGAAGCAACAACAGCATACATCAAAATCAGATTGGTGGCCTTTGGAGAGCTGGTTTTTCCTTGGAAAAAATTCGTGAATATGTTACGATATTACATCAAACGTTCGATACAATTTCTTTCTTCATGGTTTTTATTTTCTTGCAATTATTTAAGCTTTATTATTTAATTTTCTCCATTCTTTGATGATGAACGATTTTTTGACCATTCACTTTTTCAATTATTTTTTATTATCCATTAGTATTTGCTATTTTATTTACTTGCACCCATCTTTGTATTTTATAAATCCATCGAACATTCTATATTTTCTCTATTAAACATTACGGAAAGATGCGCTTTTTTAAAACCTGTTTTCATCGTTGCGCCGTGTTTAGATATATAACTTCAAGAATAATATTTTTAAATATTATCAATTGATACATATGGAATATCGGTTATTCCTTTCGTACAGAAGTATTGCGCAATACTATTTGTTATTTGTTACGAAAACAGAAATATGTAATTTAAATATATGTATATATATAAGTAAAAATTAATTAACGGGTGAGCGGTTTATCAAGTAAAAAAAACTCCTTTATTTCACTCTATATTTCATAACAAATTTGTTACTTCCTCAGGAGTGTAATTGAGAGTTAAAATTTAGCAAACAACGACACTAAACATGTTAAAATTAATCAAATTTGAAACATCAAATTAATATAATGTTTTAAATTTGATTAATTTTGATGTATGATGTTTTTGGTTATGAATTTAAACTGAAATTCGTACCAAAACCGAGTTTATGATGAGTTCTTTGAGGGCGAAGAACTGTATAACGCTGATTAGAAAAGTTCTATAACAGAGATGTGTTAATTGAAAGTGAGCCTAGGTTAGCTCCGAAACTTTAATCGACACTAAAATTTTAAGAATTTTAGCGAAAAGAAAAGAAAGTTAAATCTCGAAGGATTTTTGCATACATTCAATTTTATCCATGCTACAGTAATGCGCATTCTTTATACCAGAGGCAAAATTAAAAAGTTAGTTATACTAGTATTCCATGAACAGAGAAAGACACTGGATCAATCAAATGCATATGCTGAATAGGATGAAGAATCTTTTCTAGACCGATTAATATCATATGTTGAGAAAAGGATACTATACGAAAATCTTAGGAAAAGATCTCAATGGTTACTTAACTGAAAAACCTGACACATCCTAAAGTCGCCACTTCATTCACATAAAAATTCTGATAACAATTTGATGAAGTGCCCATGTTAATTAATTATTTCTTCTTGCCCAATTGTGAAAGTATAATAGTGGATAAGTTCGATCAATATATTGAACAAATGAATAAACGTAAATATAATGTCTACTTGTACTTGTACTTTTAAAAAGGCAAAGACCTATCCTATTACTTAATAATATATTGCACATGCATTACTGTCACATTACAAGCAACAAATTTCTAATATCTACGTGATTATTTATTTAATCATCTGGATACCTTCTTAGAAAGAAAAGAATTTCTTAATGAAGACGAGAAGGGGCGAAAATTTCAAATACATATAAATCTTCATCAAACTCCAAAATCACTTTTCGATGTTTTTGCTGTGATCTTTATTCTATTGTTTCGTTTTTCATGACAAGTTTTTTAGGTATAAAATTCCCTATTAACATACGCTTACTCTTCTTTCCTTTTTATACAATTAGCACCATACCGTTTGCAACTGCTCCTTTTGTTATTTTTACTTTCGAAAAAATAAATAATTTAGGCCTTTCTTTAATGAATTG
Source organism: Melolontha melolontha (assembly GCA_935421215.2). NCBI lineage: Eukaryota > Metazoa > Arthropoda > Insecta > Coleoptera > Scarabaeidae > Melolontha > Melolontha melolontha. The sequence continues at coordinate 94,298,844 of OW285237.1, read as the reverse complement.
AGCATCAAAGCTTAAGCATGACTAGACAAATTACGCTACTTGTAAATGAAACTGCTGGTGCTCAACAACCCGACGGAAATGAAAGCAAGGTAAAGAATGGCAAATAAATAATTTAGATCTTAATATCGACTTTTTAAGAAGAAAATGTAATCAAATGCAAAAAACTACAGTCGATGAATTTCTTAAAAATTAATATTATTCTATCCAACCAAAGAAGCATTTTGACGTGCTTTTTTGATCTATTCTCGAATCAAAGAATTCATTTGCACAGTAGAATCCAGAATTTCTTTAACAAGAAAAACTGAATTTCAGGAAGAAATAACAAAAGTTTGTTCTGCTAGGGTTAGAATTTTAATAGGTCATATTGACTAAAGATGTGATTTCAAACATAAATTTTTTCTTATCGCATCCCGATATAACACAAATTACGAAATAAAAAAATATTGCTTTTTACAAACGTGTATAACTATTCAATTAATTGATTACTTTAACATTCCGTTAACATCAAATGTATGTTAAAACACTTCATCGAGATATTGATATGAAAAATGAATTGTATCCAAATAATTAAATGTATGTTTAGTTCTATAAAAATAAATAAAGTAATATTATTTATATTATTGTCACTATCAATACAAAGAATTATTGCTCTCACGTTGTAATTTATAAAACATTGTAATAGAATCTAGCTCAACACATGGCTCTAAAGATGATGACACATCAAGTATATTACTTTAACATCAAGTTCATGTTCAAATCCTTCATGATAATCACTATTGTATTTCTAATTGAAAAACTACAATTGAACATAAACAAGATTTTTCTACATTATAATTACGTGCTTAATTTATGTAGGTTATGTGCTATGACAACACGGTCAATAAAGGTTATTTTAAAAGTAAACTTCAAAAATTATTTTATCGGTTGGCAGATTGCATTGAACAATTTGACAACTATGTAAGCTTTCTCCATAAAGCCCAAACTGCAATTAAGAAATCGCCTTAGTAACGAAAAACCGTGCAAACCGTGATCGCAATAGTACACATGGTTATACAAAACGCATACTTATTTCACATTGATGAGACGTCTACGTATAGACACGTACTTCATACTCATCCTAGTTCTCCTCAGTGTACGTTGAGAAGAAGTATATTAAATGCTTGCGTTGCTACCAATATCTGCACACTCTTACGTCACATATCATGAGAAAGCATCTCAAGATATCTCACTGCCAAGAGAGGCAAGGCGACAACGGTTTCCATACATTGTGTATATCCATGTGTACATTTACAGATATGTTTTTTAACATTTATATATTACTTTATTTCACACTCGATGTTAGTCAAACATTGATATGCTATCTTCATTTTTAATACAAGTTAACTTAAATGAAGATTTTTTTAAAAATCGATAAAAATTTAAGAAATTTTATTATTCACTTTGCACACTGTATAATTGAAGATTATGGTATTTCATAACACATTTTGCATGTAACATTATCGTTACATGACGGGAAGAATAATACAATTTATATTAATAAAAAAGGTTATTTTGTAAACTCTTATGTGTATGTTAATTATAACAAATAAATATATGTTTTAAATGGGAAATTCCAACACAGATTATTCGATGACTACATAAATTCGAATATATATATATATATATATATATATATATATATATATATATTAAAATAATAGACTTGTTTCTTGGTTTAGCGACCTTTAATGAATGAATTTCAGTTTTTTACTACGACGTATCGACTTTTTTTTATAATTAAGTCTTTTTCAAGTGATTAGAACTAAAAAATTAATACAACGAAAGGTAAGAAATATATTTACATTTGTATGAATGAATTAAAATTAAACTAATAATTAAAGTAAGGAAAATTAAAGAATACAAAACTCACCAATTCATTTCGTGTTAAAACACATATTTTGTGTAATATGTATGGTCAGACATGTCGAACGTTTATAGGGTCGAACTGCCTTTCTCGGAATATTTAGTGTAACTAAATGTCTTGGTGCAGAAATGAAACTGTTTATTTCGTTTTAAAATTAGTTAGGTCAGGCCATGTGTTTGGGAAAATACAGTATATTGGGAACAAACAATGGGAATTTTTATTTTGTGGTTGGGGTTGCCTTCTATTGTTTAATGAGTGGATAATAAAGTTTAGTGCACATCTGCTGGCTGCAGAATGTGAGTGGTATTTGGGGGTAACGCGTAAAGTATTATTCCGTTGTTTTGGCAAAATTCACTTAAGGGTTGCGTCATATGAGACTTGTGGCCATCCAGAAACAGAATTACTGGTTTTTCAACGTGACTTTCTTCCAACCATCTATTGAAATCATTAGCAATATATTCAAAAAAAACATCGCCCTTCATGCAGCCTGCTTCTGATTTACCTAAAACCCATTTTGAAGGCATGTTGTCGACCACAGCTTTTGATGGCCGAACATAAGGAAATACAACTAAAGGAGGTGCTACTTTACTATCAGCGGAAAACACTATCAGGGTAGTGATATTGTCTTTTTCCTGACCTAAACTTATATTATATAAATTTCTCCATCCTTTAGGTGCTAACACCTTTCCTGATTTCGGACAGAGTGAGAATCCGGATTCATCTCCGTTGAAAATTCTTGCTGGATTTTTCATAATATCATTTAGTTGATTGATTTCCAGATACTGCTTTAGATCGCGAAACCATCCCCGAATATATTCTTCAGTAATTATTGCGCGAGCTCTATTCACAGTTTCGGCTTCCCTTACGCTGATTTCCGGATGTCGTTTCAAGAAGTTCATGTACCATTTCTGTCCTGGTTTTCCGTCCTTGAATAAATTACTTTTCCCCAGATCCTTAGCGATTTTCTCAACAGTTTGAATAAGATCGCTTTTTTTTAATGGAAAACCACATTTGCCTATGTTTATAATCCATTCTTTAATTTTTTCTTCAACCTCTCGACCTAGTAAAGCTTCAGGTCCAGTTTTTCGTCTATTTTCGCTTGATCTACTCTTCATTCTGTCAATAATAGTTGTTTTAGGGACGTTAAATTGTTGACTCGCCCTATTTATACTCATTCCACCCTCTCTAATTTCTATAAGAGCTGTTTGTAGAACATTTTCACTATAGCGAAAAAATTGCCTTTTTTCTTTACTTTTCAATGGCAGTTTTCTACTTTTATTTTCGTGAATCTGTTTTGATTTTTTGGAGGACATTTCTGAAACTAAAAGAGAATAATCTATTTGGATCATTTAGGTATTGTCAATGAAAAACCATATAAAATCAAGTGGTCGAAAAATAGGACACTTTTCGACCACTGCAAAAAGTAAGTAGGAAAATAAGTAAGTAATACGATTAAAAAAAGTAAAAAAAGGTCGAAAACTGGACTCTAATTCAGGAGTATAATTCGCTAATAATATGTTAAGAGAGTTCAGCCGTATCTAGATTCAGTAAAATGGAAAAGAGAGGCAAATCTAACTGCCGTTTGTCCGGTTCCCGACCAAGCGGTCGAGAAAGAGAAAACCATGTATATCACATACCAAATATGCGACCATTTCATTTTATATAAGGAAATCTTGGAAACAAGGTTGGAATGTTATTGTTCTAAAGCCAAATGAATTATACTTGACGGACCTCACAAAAATCGAAATACTTGGATGATAATTTGTCACTTACTTGCTATTTCTGAAGTCACAGTTCGTTATGAATTTTAACACATTGCTTGTCTTACTTACTTGGTCACCGACTGTCTACGCACACTTGAGTGTTTTGTAACGATCTTTTTACGTAGGCGACTCAAAAATATTTACAAGTGGTGAGGGAAAGATTGTCGAAAACTATTAAGATGTTGGATAACTGATATTGGCTGTTAGTTTCTTATTTCTATTAGATTTTTAAAAACTAGTCGAAAACCAGCATTGGTCGGCTAACCGGCGCAGTCACCCTACACGAAGTACATTAGAATAGTACTCTCCAATTTCTGTATGTTCTCTAGGTACAATTTGATTATAAATAACGTCCCATTTATCAAAAAAATTAAGTGCAACCTTTACCGCGTTTTTCGCAGTTTTCGCCTTCTGCGGTCTTGGACTGCCTTTCTGCTTCCATTGCATACATTGAGACTTTAATTCAGGGTCGTGTTGATAAAACCAAATCTCGTCACATGTAACAAGATTGTTTAAAAACCATGGATCATGTTGCAGTTGCCTTTTCCACTGCCGACAAATTGTTGCTCGCTCAAATGGCTTTTTGTTCATTGGTCATCACTTTTGGAATTCATTTTGGCGCGACTTTTCAGTTCCCTAAATCTTCATTAATAATTTTTTGAGTGGTACCATAATATAAATTAACAATGTCAGAAATTCGATATATGCCAATCCGACGATCATTTTGGATCAAGCCGTTAATTTCTGCAATTTTTGAATCAATTCGTTTATGGTTGCCCGATCTAAGTTCATCTTCCACTGATTCACAACCGCCTTTGAATTTCTCATGCCACTCAAACACTCTACATCGTGATAAATTATCATCTGGGTATGCAGTTTTAATCATTTCAAAAGTTTCAGTTGGAGTCTACCCAACCGAACACAAAATTTTATCGCATATCTTTGCTCCACTCTCACTTTTTCGATGGGTACGTCAAGCACTGACAATTCAGTAATTAATTTGTAATAAACGTCAAAAATTAAATCAAAGCCTACTTGAGGATAAGTACATTAGAGGTGGGGCTTCAAGTTCTATTCTTTGTGTTATAAAGTTCTAGTTGTGAAAGAAGTTAGAACACCAGTCTCGTTATATTTTAATATATTCTCGTATGTTTATTTGTACTTTGTATTTGTAGATAAATTTCAGCTAGATATTGGCGCAAAACTTCTAAAAAAGCTAGTATATTTGGATTGCAGAAATTAAAACTATTATTTAGATATGAATGAAAAGATTCGTATGCGTTGGTCGTTTTGGAGCTACTAACAGATTTAGCCGCCAAAATTTCCGGAGGAAATATTGAACCATCTTCTGTATAAGTTTGTAGGTAGTATGAACTAGATAGTTCATAAATACTTGTGCTTTATCATTTTCTAATACTATGGGCAGTTGATCAAATACCAAACCGTTGTCCACGGTCTCAGGTTCTAAAAAAAGCAGACCAAAACAGTATTCGATCCATTTGCCAATGCCTCTTTTTTCTTTATAGTGTTTTGTGGGCCCCCTAGCTCTTGTATTGTTTGCCACGGAGCTTGAGAGATATGAAATCGGCAGCTAATCTAAAAATCTATATCAACCTCCGCAGGACAAAATTGTAAAGAAAGTTTTTCACATTTTTGACTTACAAATTTTTCAAAGTTTCTGAAGTTTTGTCTTTGAGTAAACAAAACATTAGAGGCATTAGTGTCCGATACATTGTCTATGGATGATAAATAGCTGTACAAAATGTTTTGAGCCATATTTTGGAATGTTTCGCCCTTAAATATCTTTTTGTACGTACACAAATGTTAGTGTTTGTTTTACAGGAAAATATCACTATGTTGCTGCCGTTAACAATTAAAAATTGTTCTTCTCTCTTAGTATTAATTTCGGATTTAATATTTTCCAAAGTTTCAAACCCTACCTTTATATTTTTAATTAGACGACTCCTTCACCATAAATACTTCTTTTCACCGATTTCAAGTCGTCAATTGTCAATTCACTATTGTCGCATTTTATTAACAGGGACAGCACCATTCTTTTAGATTCCATATTAAGTTCTTCTGTAGCTTTACACTTTCACGTCACTACAAGAAATTGCGTTTGTACATTCGAAAAAAAAAATCTCTTGCAATGGCATACTGTATGGCTAAGTTCAAACGAAATCCTGGAAAATTATTTTGACGATATGTTACCGAAGATGACACCTGGATATAGCACTATACTTCAACGACAAAAACATAGTCAAAAGAATTCTTCTGATTAAAGTGTTCCGAAGAAGATAAAAATAGTTTTCCAGACAATAAGAAGATTATGAACGCGATTTCTTGGATTTCAAAGGCATAATCCTTATTGACTATTTACAGAAAGAAAAGTAACCAGTCCATATTATGCTTACATACTCACATTTCAATGCCAAACTGACAAAAAACATCCGCATTTGTTCAGAAAATAATATTGTTCGATCAGGATAACGCGCGTTTTCATTCATCTACTATAGCAACCGCTAAATATGAAGAATTATGGTACGATTTGTTGCCGCACCCACCGTATTGACCAGATCTGGCTCCGAATGATTTTTTTGTTCCAAAATTGGAAAGAGATTCGAGACAAATGAAGAGACGATAGTGGTAACGAAAAATTACCTTTCAAATGGCTTAAAAAATTGAAAATTCGCTGGATTCAGTTTATTGTAATGTGCATCAAGTGACGGTAACCTAATCGATGACATCACCAGTTGTGCACGTTAGTACGCCCTAGGCTTTTAGACTAGAATGGAAGAGTCGAGAAAATCTCAGAGACCTCTATAAGCAATCAAGAAAAGCATGTCACATTGAACCAGTAACCGTGGCCAAGTATTCATCGTAAACATAAATGTGTATATAAATGAATATAAACTACAATTTATTGTTAGTTGTATCTTCTATTAATAGAGTGTAGTTTTTTATTAAACGAATCGAATAGAGAATAGAATTGGATGAGAATTATGTTTGTAATGTAGTTTTTACTCCAAAATAAATATTTTTAATTGTATTGAATAATTTGTGATTTAAAATATTAAACAACGTAAGACAAACTATAAGCCAGCAGTTGAACAGTTTTTCAAAAATGACGTTAAAACTTGCGCTGGAAGAAATAGGTACAAATAAACGAAACGATTAGTAAATTAAAAGTAACCCAAGCCACCACAAATTTTTCCGTAATTTTTATTCGGTAATACATGTTTGTGAAAATGGACGTTCATTAATATTATAAATTACTCGCCTAAATCATAATGTATAATGGTTTAGATGACATTCGCTTCTAGTCATCTATGAACAAATTTGACAAAAACGTACATACATTACGTACAAACGTACATTAATATAGAAGTGATTTATTCCTTTAACATAGAAGTGACTTCAGCAATGTTTCCGAAATTAATTTAATGTCATACACAAGGCAGCTATGAGAAAGAGTGTAATGTATCAAGCTCTTCACGTATTCTATAACGTACATGCTTACTCGATTGACTACAGCCCTTCTTAAGGCTATCCAGAAGGTAACAAAATCGTTGCCGTTTTAATTTACCATCTTTTCCATAGAATATGATCAAAATAAACATACTTGCTACAAGAATATCAAACATATCATAAGTTAAACAATATGATATCAACTTACAAGCAGATCTTGCGAACCTAAAAATTCAAATAGAAATTGAAACTTTGTCGGTGAATACCATTTTTTTTTGTGTGCTGAGAAGCATTTCGAGGGGACGAAAACACATAAGTCCGTTCAATGTAAGTTCCGAAATTCACTAAATTAAAGACATTCAGAAAGACATCATAATATCGAATTTCACCATCTGCATTATACGATAATACCATTATTCAAAACCAAATGTAATGGCATATTAGCCCCTCCAAAATGCGTATTTGCAACATAAAAATCGCTGTTGACATTTATGCTGTTGACAATTGACATTTTAATTCGTTTGAATTAATTGCTACCGGTTTTCTCCTTATTACTGTGTACTTATTCTCTCTTTTGTTTAAACTTTGCTTTCTTATATAAATCTTAAGAGTTTTTTTTTAAACAACACTGTTGGAATTACACATTGGAATTACAACCTTTCGGCATTATAAGGTTAGATCTTCGATTCTGAACTTTTCACCGGATAGCGGAAGATTACCGATTCTTCCGCTATCCGGTGAAAAGTTCAGAATCGAAGATCTAACCTCATAATGCCGAAAGGTTGTAATTCCAATCAAAGAAGCTTGTTGCTTCTTTGATTTCCTATTTTTAGAAAAAACGTGATAATTGTTGTCCAAGGGATGAACGAAAGATAAAATATATGCATTAAGAGAAACATTGCTTTTGAAAAAAATTAATATAAAAAAAACTGTCACTAATACTGATGACTTTGATCTAATGGCTATTCGGAATACAATATATGATATGTATCAAAATAGTAGTTCCATTTTTTGTATCTCATTATTAGAGACCGAATGCATCAGGCCGAAATTACGATGGACCATATAAATAGTCTATAACATCGCTAAATACAATACGCAGTTATTGAATAGCACTAATTATTCGGTTAACCGCACATCTGGCTTTTGTCGCTGAATTGCGTTTGAATTGCGACGCAATTACTTCAATATTATAGTGAAATTTCTTTCTTCATGGGCGTAGATAGAAGCGGGGCTTTTATAATTTATTTAATAATTTATTTTATATATTAATTTATATTTCGTAAGGTAAATAAAGTACGGTGAGTTTCTTTTTTCAATTGTTTTAACTGTTAATTATCATACTACGTAATTTTTGTAATCGATTCTGTTTAATATCGTTTCAAAGAATCTACTTCCCCAAATTATTTTGACGTAAGTGTAGCAGTGAATTTCGTTAAGTTTCAATAACTTACTCATATATTTTTAATTTTCATTTATTCAGATCTAGAACATTGTTTAAGTTACTCCTTCAGAAATGTTCCCAATGAATCCACATTACACAAATATTATGTTTCTAAGTGCTACACGAAAGCAGTAGGACACATTAAAAACCATCTTTCAAACCAGTACCTATGGATAAGTGCCGACAAACTGTCGATATATTATGTGGTAAATGTTATAGCTGGCGTACTATATCCAACTATTCCATATAACGCATAAAGAAAAGTTATAAATACAGTTGATGCGGAAACAGTAGCTAAAACCATTAACGAGAATATCACTAAATGCTTCATTCGGACGACAGGTATAAAGAAAAAATACTTTTATTTGTCAGTGACGGTGCTGCATATACGTTAAAAACAGGCAGACTATTAAAGGACACATATCCTAATATGCTGAATATAACTTGTGTAGTATATGCTCTCTACATAATCTGTGAATATATCAGAGACACCTTTCTGGAAGTTGATAGACTTGTATTCGCTTTTAGAAACGTTTCCACAAGAGCACCATTGAGAGCAGCTCTTTACAGGGAAAAACTTCCATCTTTGTCACCGCCTGCCTCTCCAGTAATAACTAGATGGGAATCATGGTTGGAAGCTACTAGTTTTTATGCAGAGAATTTCGATAGTTTACAAAATTTCGTTACATGTTTAAATGACGATGCTCGAAATATTTCTCAGTGCAAGGAACTAATATAAATTACAAATTTAAAAAAATCAGTTGTACTTTCTTCAGGAACACCTTGGAAATTTGCCAAAACTGATAACTTATTTTGAAAATAAAAATCTCAAATTAAATGATGGATTAACCAAATTAGATGTGGCTATTAATAATTTGAAAAATTTCCCAAGTGACTTCGGATGTGGCTTACGGTAGAAGTTTGACGTAGTTTTTAATAGAAATCCAGATTTAATAACATTGCAGCAATTGTGTATGGGGACAATGCCTCAAAATCTAACTGCTAAATACGCTGAAATAAAATAATATTTTCAGTATGCACCTATAACCAGTTGCGATGTAGAAAGGACGTTTTCTATCTACAAGGATGTATTTCATTCAAAGAGAACAAATTTTACAGAAGAGAACCTTGAGAAAGTATTGCTAGTTAGGATTAATACTCCTTTACTCAACTTAAACTACAAAATGAACAAATAAAAATGTATTTCGTATTTTCTAGATCACCACCCGTTTGTTTTCCAATTATATAAATAAAATTAGAAACTCTTTTAAAATTACAAATTTTCAATAGTACGCCCGTGAGCGATGAGTCATGGGCCTCTCGTGTCCGATCCCTACTCATTATATCATATATCATAATCACATCATATTCATATCATTCAGAACAACATGTCACGTTTAACACCGTGCATAACCCTAAACCCTACAAAACACTCCCTATAAAAGGAATTACTTAAATTAATTCCTTTTATAGGGAGTGTTTTACAGCTCTCTTGGCTGTTTCTCGTATACTTTTCCCCATGTCTCTCTGTCCCTTCTTCTTCTTCTAATTTTTTGGGTGGGCACCAGTACGTCCATGCACTTGAGCACAGTGCTCTTTGTACCACCCCCAATACATCTCTCAGTTCTACTCCATTAGTCTTGTGTCCTCGATAAAAGTCACTATCCTCCTCAGGGGAAGTTTGGATACCCTCGTGGGATCCAATAGATCTCTTCCGAAGTGTTTCTGTCTGAGTCTCTTCAGTTTCTCACAAGTGCATATTACATCTCTGTCCCTTATAGGAAATGCTACCCGGAATCTGAAAAAGCACAAAAAATTGTTCTTACTACTATCCCCTTCAAAGTACTTTCCTTCCGCATGAATACACCAATCCCAGTGACTTGTCCATGACTGGCATCAGTGCAGGAAGTCTTCGCGTGTTTACGTGATCTACACTGCCTGCGATTTGGCCTGGACCTCCTCAATCGTCTCAAAACGACGCCTCTTAAGCTTCAGCTTCAAATTCGGGAGAAAGAAGTCACAAGGGTTAAGATCCGGTGAGTGGGGAGGGTGGGGTAATACTGTCCTCTTCGTTGAGGCTAGAAACTGACGCACAACAAGTGACGTGTGGGTTGATGCAGTGTCGTGGTTTAAGATCCACGAATTGTTGCGCCACTTGACAAGCCGCTGCATCGAATATTTTCTCTTAGTTGCAATAAAATCATACATTAATTGTTTCACTTGATGGGAGAAATTCCTTGTGCAAGATGCCATCAGCGTGAAAGAAGCAAATCAAATCGACTCACCATTACTGCGAACTTGCCGTGCTTGCTTCGGTCGTGGTGACGATGGCGTCTTCAACTGCGATGACTGCTGCTTTATTTTGGGATCATACAATGATTCGTCGCAATTAATTATTCTGGTACTGAAGTTCGCATCCCTTTCGGCAGTTTCTTTCAGCTCTGTGCACACACATAACCACGGTGTCGTTTTTGTTCAGTGCTGAGTGACCTTGGCACAAACGCAGCGTGTTGAGTTCACCACGCTTATAAACGCTATACAAGCCGACAATGTTACGAATGTCATGGATTGTTCTTCTTCGGTCTTGCAGGGTATCATCACTCACTTTTGCCACATTTTGTGGCGTGTTTCTCGTCGATGGACGGAATCATCATCATCAGCTGATACACGTTCATTTTTAAAACGGTTGTACCACCATAAATTTGAGTCTGGACCACCAAACGTTTTATTAAGAATTTTTAAGTTTCCGCTGTACCGGTTTACTAAGTTTCCCTTCCTTCCCTCCTTCTTCACATCAGACATTGTAGTGTCTCTAAATAACTGAAACACAACTCAACAGATATAATCATAAAAACTGTTTGTCGCCTAGCAAAGTACCGTTTGACAGAGTAGCTTAGTATACACGTAGCTCACACCATCTAGCGCTATAGAGCTGTACTACCATCTCTTCGCACCCCATATTCAAATTCCGGGAATTTCTGAGTAGGACTTCGTAGATCGTTATCCTATCTTATATACCTCGTTACTCGTTTTATCCATTCTTCTAGCGATCTTTCACGTTTCTCTCTAAATGGTAAATTCCATTCCATTACTTTTTTTGGCCAGTGTTAATTTCCCACTCTCTTTATATGCCCAAACCATTTAAGTCGTCATTTCTCCTTTTTTTCTGTTATGTTTTTTTCTAGACACATTTTAGTCTTTATCGCTACATTTGTAACCTTCTGAAATCTTGAAATGCCACAGTTATTTCTTAGATAGTCCATCTACACTATCTTCAACCTCTGCCGTTCTTTTTTATTGTTTCCCATGTTCCTCAAGCAATGTGCTTTTCACTATAGCCTCTTCTTATATCTAAAACTTAGTGATTTCTCCAGACCATATAACTGGATTTAGTTTATTGACTTACAAAGTAAAAATAAAAATAGTATACCGGATATTATAGGAAATTAAGCGCGCTATTCACGTTAAATTGTATTCAACATTACCATATTAAATATTCTAAAGAGCAAAATTAATATAGTGGATTGTCGACATTACGGAAAATCTATAAATGATATAATTACAATTTACGGCACGATTTTTCCCTAGGTGATTCATTTTACGTTAATTTTACTGGTGTTTTAACACCGAAACTATCCGAACATCATGATTTTTCGCGCCGACAGACTGTTCATTTACATTCTAGTGGCTTGTTTGGATATAAAACACGTTGGTGGTAGTCGAAGTGAATCAGTTTTCAGTTAAGAGAGGTTGTGTGCACGTGTATAATCCAGAGAGCGACAACCACGACAACGGTATATACAAAGTAAACAAGTTACATCAAACACGGTCTATCGTATTTGTTCTAAAGGTGCGTGTTAAAAAAAATATTTAATTTAATTTATTTTTCTGTTTAGATAATTAAAATTTTAGATAACAAACTTTCTATTGATTATAGTTGCATTCACGTATTTTAAGCAACACGCTTAACACAAATATTCAAACATAATTTTATAATTTCGTATATCTGTTAAACATATTAAAAATGTAATTATATGCCATGTACCTATAAATAATTATTAATTACTAACAACGTACCGCATTCCAGCATGTATTTATAGTTTAACTATGATAATGTTAATAATAATTTTAGTATATCTTATCACTCGTATTACTGATTAACCTCATGAAAAGTTGTTTATAATATATTTAAAATAGAAACAATTGACTAAGAGAAATATTATTTAAATTTTCCTAATCTAGAATTTTTATTTATATTTCCTTAAAATTTATACAAACATTGATAAATTGCAATAATCTTTTGTTTAAAGAAACATGCACTTATGTGAATAAAATATATGCAACAATTTTAAATCGTTAATATCGTTAAATATCCAAAAATTAATTAAAGAAAAAAATTATTTATCCATTGGCTATTTATTTCAGAAGTCGTTCAATCATATTTCTTGTGCTTAAATCCAATAAGCAATAGAAATATTAATAATCAAGATATGAATGAGTTTGTATATATTTCAAACACGGCAAATATTTATAAAATTTTAAATACAAATAAATTATTTTGTTTGTAAATCTCTACAAACATTTGTATATAAATGTAATCTAATTTTTTCTTTACTTCATGAATTATATCCATTGTTACATTAAACAAATTTAAGTACCACACTTTTCTAATTTCTTCGTCTGAATTTTCACAAAGTGATTAATACAAGGGCGAATTGAAATATAAGGCGTCCATCTTTTCAAAATAGACTAAGAAAACACAAAATAATGAAACCAGTTTCAAAATGAAGTAAATTTATTGTACTGTCAATGCCAAAAAAAGTGTCCAAACACTGAATACATTTCTTCATTCCATCCATAAAAAAATTTTCTTAATTACTTTTAATCCAATTGCGATCAGCAGCGCGAACTTCAGTGTCTGATGAAAAATGTTGACCTTTCAATACCTCCTTCAACTTTGGGAACAACTTAGAGAAATTTGAAGATAGTAAATCAGGGCTTTACGGAGGGTGCGAAACAACCATAAATTTCAGACTTGTCACTGCTTCATCGTTTCGTTGCTGCAACGTTTTTTCGGGGTTTACTCTACGGATACGATTCTTTAGTGATCGTAAAGTTTTACAATATCTTATTGAATTAACCTTTGACCCCTTCGGCAGATATTCGGCATAAAGGAGTCCCTTTTCATCCCAGAAAATGGTTAGAATGACTGCGCGTTGATGGAACTTTTGACTTTTTGTACATATGGAGAATCAGATCAACGACATTCCATTGACTACCGCTTATTTTCGGAGTCATAACGATTAATACAAAATTCGTCCCCATGTTCATAATAAAATCATCTCCTTCGCTTCAATACTGGTTAAGGTTAAGAAGTTCTTGACAAACGCTTCCTTACGTAATGCTTAATCGCCAAGCAATTTATTTTGCGTAATTCAGCAATTTCTTCTCATACGTCATTGATGAACGACGAATTTTGCAACGTGTCCTGTACAGGTTCAAAATATCAGCCGAAAAATTAATATGACAATATCGCACGAAAAAACCTACTCCGTGGTTATAGCGAATGACCCCATCAGCTGCAAGTTAGTTATCAACGAGCGCATAATAAAACAGGTGATGAATCTCAAATATCTGGTGGTTGAGATATCGGGCGACAGACATCTACAGCAACAAGCGAAACAATAAACAAATAAAGCAACTAGAATATCAAGATACCTACGAGAAATAATATGGCGAAACAAATTCACAAGTAAAGAAAGTAAAATCAGAATATGTAAAGCCTGCATTAACCATGCTAACCTCCGCCGTTGAAACAAAGGCCGAAACATCACAAACAAGAAGAACAATGAGAACAACAGAAATGAAAATACTTAGGACTATAAGTGGCACCACGCTTAGAGACAGAATAAAGAACGAAAACCTACTAAGAAAAATCGGAATGCAAGACGTTGTAAGATGGACAAGAACGTGACGCCGTTTCTGGAGAGATCATGTTGATAGGATGGGCCTAGAAAGACTGGCAAAATGGGCAAAAACACATAAATCAAACACCAAACACCCAATATGAAGATCACCTAAGCGCTTGGAGGAGAGTTGGAGTAGGACTAGGTCCTACTAGAAGATGAAGAAGAAGACGTCACTGTTACTAGTCGACCTTATCGCTTTTCGTCAAACACCTTCGCTTTGCCCCTATGGCAGAGTTTTTCACACCAGACCCACTGGCGAACATTCTTCACAGCCATACAATCGTTGTCATAAACAGTTTTTAAACGCTTGTAAAAACGCGCTAAAATTACTCTATCAGGGATCGTTGCTAGGTATGCATTTCAGAAATCGAACTAGTAATAAATAACATTGTTACTCAACGACGATACACAGGATAATGAAACTTTGCATACTAAAACGAGATGCTTGAAATTACCGTTTGCACATTAAAACTTGTTTCTATACCCACTACTCACACAATGGAGACGTTGGAGACATATTATTAAAAAAATATTCAGAGTAATTTGGGTACATAACTAAATTAAACAGTCTCTTGAACAATATTAATATAAAGTACTTTTTCTATTTTGCGTTCGAAATGAACTCATTATGAAACCCAAAACAGTATCGAAATGAGCTCCATTTCGATACGCATTTTTCCATTTTTCAATGTTGGCGTTATTCGAATACATAAATAAATAGCATTGCTGTCATTTGATTTTAAGAATTTATGTACATTTGACATATATGATATATGTCCGTATTTTACACAAACAACGTATTTTGTATACAATTGACAACAACATATATATGTTTCTATGTCCCTCGTGTTTATATTTTTAAATGAAGTATCAAGTAATGTTAACGAAAATTAGTAAATAATATGTAATATAATATACTTCGCGGATAGCAAGATTTAAATTTTAAAATGTCAAGTATCAATGTGACCAACTGCATGCTTTATATAAAAATTAAACTCTGAACTTTCAAATTAAATAATTCCAATTTAAGCAATTTATTAATGTAAAAAACGCAAAATAGAAAAAATAGTATAAAAAACTCGTTTCATAAGGCCTTTTGCCGCACTCCCTCTTTAGAAAACTCGCCGCAAGCGGCTCGTTTTCTAAACTGATCTCGTGCGGCAAAATGGTGCCTTATGAAACTCGTTTTTTAATATACTATTTAATACAAGAATTACTCTTTCAATAGTATTAGATACATAACACTGGTCCATAAATTAATTAAAAATCGGCACTGAAACAAGAAAATGAAGTCAGATTTATTTTATATGCAAAATCAACGAAACTTTAGCTCTATGATGTTAATATTATAAATTGTAGCATAACTATATTTTTTTTTTGTTAATTTCACAGTTGTCATTGTATTAACTATAATTTGAAAAGTGGCAAAAGTAAATTTTAAATTTATGCAAAAATTTATAAATGTCTTAACGGGGTTGTCATTTTCGTTTTAGTTCTGAGAAATCCTCCCTTTATATGAATTACCAGTAATCATTCCTCATATATTAATTTTATTTGTTATATATCAAGATACAATTTTACTTATTGTCCATTGCCCATAGTGTCCAAATTTGGAAGGAGAAAATACAAACGTGAATTTTCAGCAATAATCTAGAACTTACTTCAAATGAGAATTAACGACTACTAAATCTCATTTTTACATGCAAATGTCGCCTTATTGGATGCGTTACTTACTACAATTTGACAAAAATATATGAAACCCATGTCTGTCCCGAAACGTGTAGTCGCAATCGATATTTCACTGTCGTTACAGATTGTTAGTACACGATATTCGGACACAGACATGATTTTCATTTGTGTGCTTTCGTGTATGTATACGAATTATATTGAACTTATTGCATGTGGGAATTGATAATTATTCAAATCTCATCTCACATGCAATTTTATTGTTGCTTAATTTGTTCGTTGGTTGTACAATCTGGCAAAATTACTCCTGCCGGAGAATGTAGACGCAACACGTTGCGACGTTAATCATCCTGGTTGTGCGGATAATGAAAAATATATGAAAACCATTCATTTTTCATTGATTGTAGAACCAACGCAACGAATTAAGTGACACTTGCATGTGAGTAATTATCAATTCTCACATGGAATAAATTCAATATAATTCGTATATATACACGATCATACAAAATCATGTCTGTATCCGAATATCGTGTAGTGATGATCTGTAACGACAGTGAAATACCGATATCTGCACGTTTTGGGACAGACGTAGTTTTCATACATTTTTTCATTATCCACACAACCTGGATGGCTGATGTCGCGACATGTTGCATCTACATTCTTTGGCAGAAGTAATTTTATCAGATTGTAGGACCAACGCAAAGAATTAAACCACAATTGCATGTGAGATGAGATTTGAATAATTATCAATTCTCACGTGCAATAAGTTCAACACAATTTGACAAACTAAGTTTGTGCCAGTTTGTAGAACGTAACACGCCGCAGCGTCGACCTTCCTAGTTGTTAGGATAATTCCTACCTAACACCCTTCCTAACTACAAGGAAGGACTTCGTCGCGGCGTGTTGCGTTATAAATACTGGTACAAACTTAGTTTGTCAAATTGTAGCAATTAAAACATCACATAAGGCGACATTTGTATGTAGAAATGAGATTTCATGAGTCATTAATTGTTATTTTCAATAAGTTCAGAATGCTAACTATATATACACCTAGTATAGAAGGGAAAAGTCATATCTGTCTTCCAGAATACTGTATATTGACAAGCTGCAGTAAGAGCCAAATGCATCTGCAGGTTCCGGGAATAGACGTGATTTATAATAATCTAGAAGACCATTTTTTGTCAGCTTTCTTATTAAACGATGTACATTTTCAACTTTTTTGTTTCCAAGAAACTTTAAAATTCAATTTTCTGTCAAATATATGCTCACTCAATAAAATACCTAAAGCTTCTACACAATTCCTTCGAGAGAAATAAAGCAATTGCTATCCAAATATGCAGACACGTGTTTCGTCCTGCTATTTTCTCGTCAGTGTATGATGCTAGAACAGACAAAATTTACAACAATAATTCCCAGACTGCATGCAATCAAGTCATAAAAAGCAGCATGGAAGAAAGTTCAACGCCGTTAATTGACTAATGTCACCATCGCGAATTCCAAATCAACCAGCGCCATCCTCATGATATATGTAAGACTTATCAAATGGTTTCCATCGGACAATCACAGTTGTAACAGACGGAAACTGTATTAACATGTCTGCACTATAATTTGAACATCCTCAATAGCGAAATAACAAAAACAAATTGAAACAAATTTGTGTGGGCAAAACCTCACTATGTCGGCACTTGTTTCATCCGTCAATAGTAGGACGAAACACGTATCTGCATGTCTGAATAGCAATTTTCACACAAATATGTACTTATATTGTATTCTCCAAGTATGTTCTCAATTGCTTTTGAAAAGTATTCTTGACATTCTACTGTTCTAAAGTAGGATTATTTCTTTTCATACAATCATAACTAGATAATATTGATTGGCAGTGAAACAGTATTTTGTACACTGAGAGAAAAGAGATTTTTAATCCAACAATTTTCGCAGTGTTACTTTCAGAGACGTCCAGTCAACGCGTTATTAATTGAATTTAAACAGAAAAATGTTAATCTAATATCACTTCTCTGCTTGATCAAGTATTTTATTTATATTCTAGTATTTATCTTTAACTAAATGTCTTTAAATGTTGAAACTAAAACAAATGTTTTATGACTTACTTCAAAATTCAAGAAATCAAGAATCAAAAAGGATAAATTTTCGTTTCCATATCTTTCTAAAAAGTGTTATTTGTAGTTTTAATAGATACAGTTTGTTATTCTAACAACTAAAATGCATCGAATCAGGGCTAATATTTTTTTAACTAAATTAACAAACTACACAACTCGCTTAGTTGAATTTACAACCACTGTTAAAATAAAAACGATTCCATTGTAATTTATTCATTTATTTATTCTAAATAAGATACATACAGGATAAACCCATTAATATCATACAATAGATGTAAACATAAAACTTATCTATTACACATAATTAAAATTAAGAGTAAAAACCCACATACATAATAAAGCAAATAACCAATAAAAATAAGAGAAAATAACAAAGCAAAAAGTAAATGACTTTTATTTATACATTATAAATAATTGAGTATACCATAGGTATAAATTTTCTGTAAAATATGTTGAACAGCTAGTAATGAATTCAGTTTCTTAGCTATACAATTTATACGCGTCTACCGTACGGTAAAAAGGTAAGGATAAGAAAGAAATCTCCACCCCATGATTCTAATCTAGATACTCGTATATAAACAAACAAACGAGAATAGAACAATCAATCATATTGTTTAAGCATTTATATCCAAATTTAAGAACAATTTTACGCGATTCAGATAAAAACTGAATTTAGTTTATACAAAATGTAATTAGTAAATTTAGGTTAAATTCCTTCAACCCGGCAAGAATGATATTCAACATGTGGATTCCAAGCTGAACAGCAGTATTCCAGCATTAATCGAACTAATTTCTAATATAACGTAATGATACCTATGATATTGCTAAAATTTCGAGTTTGGCGTTAATTAAACTGCACGTTCTGTTAGCTCTGCATATAACATCGTCAATATACGAATACAAAATCAGTACTTAATCAAAGATTACACCCAGATGTTTGATAAGAACTACCGTTTCTTGTAAGTAACCGTCTATAGAGTATAAGTATTTCGTACATTCTTTCCTCTTCTTAGAAAATGGGATAATTTAACATTATTGAGTGTTTAATGACATATTGTTATCCGTGCACCACGATGGAATGCCGTTTATGACTACTACTAGGGCTGGGCAAAGTATTGATACATCGTCCAATACTCGATACCATAAATGGTATCGATACACCGATACCTCAGATAACGAAGGTATTGATTCTAAGATATCGATTCCAAGGTATCGATTCCAAAGCATCGATACCTATCCATACTTTACCGATACCAGTACTCCTAAGTATCGATACTTAGCGATGTATCGGGTAGCTTACCTTGTGCATTTTTTAAAATATATATAAAGGAAGCAATAGCTTTTTAAGTAAGGACTTTTTAAGTATGTATGCATTATATATATATATATATATATATATATATATATATATATACATATTATATAGTTCATACCGTACATATAGTAGAATCAGTAAATTAATTTTATATCTCTTGAAACCGATATCAAACAATCGGTACCTAGAAAACGGGTTATGAATATTAATTCCTAGATATCGAATCAAGGTATCGATTCCAAGGTATCGATTCCAAAGCATCCATACCTAACAATACTTTACCGATTCCAGTACTTGCTAAATAACGATACTTAGCGATGTATCGGGTAGTTTACCTTAGTGCATGTTTTTAAATGTACATAAAGGATGCAATAACTTTATAAATAAAGAATTTTGGAGTATGTATGCATTATATATATTATATAGTATATACTTAAAAAAAGGTATATAACCCCTTACCACAATTATTAATCGTATCCTAAATACGTGTTTCGACAACTAAGTTGTCATCATCAGTAGGTAAAACCACTAATCAAGGTATCGCACATGGGGCACAGTAAATGTAGCACAACTGCTTACGCAACAACTTTACACGGCGTCCACGTATACACTAACTTAAACATGCAAATATGTATATCGAACGAAAAGATCGACAAAAATTGCCTCTCTTAAGGAAAACAGCACCCACATGTGTTTATACTCCAATTTGAAACGTCCACGACCTTTTTATTTACGGTTCTAAGAATGAAAAGAGACAGGTGAAGGGGATCGGTCCTTTATCTCCGTTCATAGAATTTTGTTTGTTTTTAGCGATATGAATACTTTCGTTGGCATCAAGATCGCGGGGGTTATTAATGGCCTTGGCAAGTTTCAACCCTTTAATCGACACATTGTGCAGTGTACTTAAAGCATGGTTGGCAACGTTAGATTTATCCGGTCTATTGTATAATATTATATTAATATGTGATATGTGTTCTTTAAACCGGGTTATTATTGGTCGTTTTGTTTGTCCTATATATTTCAAATTACAATTAGCGAATTAAAATTAACTTTATCTTTGGTATTCCCTAGGAGACTTTTGATAGTATTTTCGGACCGAAAGGCAACTTGGCGATCTCGTTCTTTCACAACTTTATTAATGTTTTTCGTGATGGGGTGGTATGGTAAATACATGTACTTTTTCTCCTGGTTACTTTGAGATATCAAACTTGTGGATTCGCGGATTGCATTTTTTAGTTTAGTTTTTCTAATTAATTTATTGATTATTTCTATGTCAAAGCCATTGTATTTCGCGATATTTTTTATGAAATCCAGTTCTATTTCATATCTCTCTTTTGTTAAAGGAAAATTTAGTAACCGATTGACTAAGAAATTAAAAGAAGCTGTCTTATGTTGAAAACTATGATTTGAATCCGCGATGATGAATCTATTGACATTGGTTTCTTTCCGGAAAATATCGCTTTCTATTTTATGTTTATTCCTAATCAGTAAAGTATCTAAAAATGGTATCTTGCCATTGTGTTCCTTTTCTACCGTAAATTTAATCGTCGGAAATTTCAAATTTAACTGATTAACGAACATGTCTAATTCGCATTTCCGTGTATCAAAAATCGCGAGAATGTCATCTACGTACCTGATCCAGACTCTCGGGAAATATTTAGCGTTATTTTTAAATTCTACTTCAAATTGACTCATGAATAAATTGGCTATGAAAGGAGATAGGCAGTTACCCATTGTTGTGTCTTGTTTCTGCTCATAAAATTATTCTCCTACTTGGAAACAATTTTACGTCATGCATAGAGTTGTCAATCTCATGTATTCTTTTATTTTTGAAGGTTCAATCTTATTCTTGTGGAGCAAGCCTTCTAAATATTTCATAGTCTCTGGATAGGTACCGAGGGGAATAATGACGTTACATCGAATGAAACTAAAATTTCCCCGGCTTCCAGTTCACAATCTTTAATTAATTTAACAAATTCTAAGGAGTTACTAACTGACAAATTTTCTGGTTTTACGGGTAAATTTGAATGAATTTAAAAGTTTACCCGTAAAACCAGAAAAAAAAAAATTTTGGCAGTTAGTAACTCCTTAGAATTTGTTAAATTAATTAAAGATTGTGAACTGGAAGCCGGGGAAATTTTAGTTTAATTCGATGTAACGTCATTATTCCCCTCGGTACCTATCCAGAGACTATGAAATATTTAGAAGGCTTGCTCCACAAGAATAACATTGAACCTTCAAAAAAAAAAGAATACATGAGATTGACAACTCTGTGCATGACGCAAAATTGTTTCCAAGTAGGAGAATAATTTTATGAGCAGAAACAAGGCACAACAATGGGTAACTGCCTATCTCCTTTCATAACCAATTTATTCATGAGTCAATTTGAAGTAGAATTTAAAAATAACGCTAAATATTTCCCGAGAGTCTGGATCAGGTACGTAGATGACATTCTCACGATTTTTGATACACGGAAATGCGAATTACACATGTTCGTTAATCAGTTAAATTTGAAATTTCCAACGATTAAATTTACTGTAGAAAAGGAACACAATGGCAAGATACCATTTTTAGATACTTTACTGATTAGGAATAAACATAAAATAGAAAGCGATATTTTCCGGAAAGAAACCAATGTCAATAGATTCATCATCGCGGATTCAAATCATAGTTTTCAACATAAGACTGCTTCTTTTAATTTCTTAGTCAATCGGTTACTAAATTTTCCTTTAACAAAAGAGAGATATGAAATAGAACTGGATTTCATTAAAATATCGCGAAATACAATGGCTTTGACATAGAAATAATCAATAAATTAATTAGAAAAACTAAACTAAAAAATACAATCCGCGAATCCACAAGTTTGATATCTCAAAGTAACCAGGAGAAAAAGTACAAGTGTTTACCATACCACCCCATCACGAAACATATTAATAAAGTTGTGAAAGAACGAGGTCTACAAGTTGCCTTTCGGTCCGAAAATACTATCAAAAGTCCCCTAGAGAGTACCAAAGATAAAGTTAATTTTAATTCGAAATCAGGTATATACGAAATTAATTGCGATGATTGTAATTTGAAATACAAACAAAACGACCAATAATAACCCGGTTTAAAGAACACATATCACATGTTAATATAATATTATACAATAGACCGGATAAATCTAACGTTGCCAACCATGCTTTAAGTACACTGCACAATGTGTCGATTAAAGGGTTGAAACTTGCCAAGGCCATTAATAACCCCCGCGATCTTGACGCCTACGAAAGTATTCATATCGCTAAAAACAAACAAAATTCTATGAACGGAGATAAAAGACCGATCCCCTTCACCTGTCTCTTTTCATTCTTAGAACCGTAAATAAAAAGGTCGTGGACGTTTCAAATTGGAGTGTAAATACATATGGGTGCCGTTTTCCTTAAGAGAAGCAATTTTTTGTCGATCTTTTCGTTCGATATACATATTTGCATGTTTAAGTTAGTGTATACGTGGACGCCGTGTAAAGTTGTTGCGTAAGCAGTTGTGCTACCTTTACTGTGCCCCATGTGCGACACCTTGATTAGTGGTTTTACCTACTGATGATGAAAACTTAGTTGTCGAAACACGTATTTAGGATACGATTAATTATTGTGGTAAGGGGTTATATACCTTTTTTAAAGTTTTTACTTAACCACAGTCTCCAAAGAAAGACTTTTTATATAGTATATATTTAACATAAACATAATAACTATAATTATTACAAAAAAAAAATGTCACAATATTCCAAATTTCATACCATACCATAGATATGGTAGAATCGGTAAATTAATTTTATATCTCCTGAAACCGATATCAAACAATCGATACCTAGAAAACGGGTTATGAATACTGATTCCTAGGTATCGAATTAAGGTATCGATTCCAAGGTATCGATTCAGGGTATCGATTCTAAAGTATCGATTCCAAAGCATCGATACATATCGATACTTTACCGATTCCAGTACTCAGAATCGATACCGTGCACAGACCCGATACATCGCTAAGTATCGATACCTCGATTGGCATCGCTAAGTATCGATACCTCTATTGGCATCGCTACCCGATACCAAAAACGTCGGTATCGCCGCCCTAATGACTACTTTGCAGGCGAACATTTGTGTTGAGAGGAAATCGCGAAGTAAAATTTAAGGTCGTCAGCAAACAGAAGAATATTGTTGAAGTTTGCATGGTGCTTCATATCGTTTACAAAATGTAAAAAGAGGATAGGGCCCAAGTAAGCCTTTTCTAATGTCAAAATCTAATAAGTCTAGAATCTTTTTATAATAGTTTATTTGCTTCAAGAAGTTTTTTTTTCTATAAAGATTGTTAATCCCTAATTCACATGCATGGAATTGTGGTCGCCACCATTAATAAATTTATTACCTAGTGTTAAAGAAATTTATTCGTAGTCTTTTTTCCAATCTTTAATTTTCCGTGGACAGTACACTGCTGAAACAGTTATGGAACCATTATGACTTTCAACATTTATTGTTGTAGATTGTTCTAATCATAAATAAATGTGAAACCTTCTTCTTTGCAAAAGAAAAGGAAGAAAGATGCATAGACATTCCATCGATAACTTATTATTTTTAAGTATTTTGGATCATCAGCGAAGAAGAGAAAATTGGAAAAATTCTTGGAAAAGTAATAACACTATTGGTCCCAAATGACTGCCCTACGAAACCTCTAAAGTACCTGATACTGGGCGAGACTGACTAGAACCCACGCACACAATCTGAATACAATCCAACAAATAAGATCTCAACTACGACCAAAGATGACCAATAATATCATAGGCCTTAAGTTTCCATAATTAAACCTCCTGATGAACTCGATCGAATGTCTTATTGAAATATGTATATACAGAATCATCTTACAAACCATTCTCTAAGTATTCAGTGAAAAAATTTTAATAAACTGGTAGATTGGTTTCAGTACTCCGGCCTGTCACAAATCCATGGTGGTATTATTTTTCACGATGTGTTCCTCCATGCATAGCACCATCAGAATACTCAGTACTGTTGTCTTTTTTTAAACATGTAATAAGCATTATGTGAATGTAGATATGTTTTGATTAATCCATTTTTAAAACGTGGATCTTATTATAACCTAATACATGCATCCAAACTAATGAATGGTAGTACAACAATAGAAATAAATAATAAAGTTATTGTTAATATAAAACAGCATCGAATAAAAATAATCGATTTGAAAGTCTCAACTTCTGTATCTGTGAGAGAAAGAACACAGAGATAATACTTACTCTAATCAATATTCCATGCATGTAAATTGTAAGAAAGAGATTGAAACAAGCACCTATTTAATGTTATATAATTCAGCTCATGTCCATACACTTGCAAAACAAATAACTGGTATGTAACGATTCGTTAATAAAGTATTGTTAAAAAAATTACCAAACCGACGGTGACCTCCAAACATTTGACAATATATTTTTTTGTTAAATTTATTATATTCTGTGATGGTCGCAACTGTGCATATAATATCGAATTAATTCCCAATCTGAATTGATTGCTCTTATTTTTTTCAAGGGTAGGTGGTCAATACCATACTAATCTAATATTTAATAGTATAACTAGTATTACATAACTAGATGCCTCTATAATTTTGTTCGTTGTAAATAAAATCCATATCAAATTCCTGTTACATAATTATTATGATTAATATATATATATATATATATATATATATATATATATATATATATATATATATAGCATTAATAAGTCGGCGATTAAAGGTCTGGTTTATTACTTCAAAGTATATATGTTTAAAACAACCCTACATGTTTCGGCAATGATGCCTTTGTCAAGGATATAAAAAATATAAATGACAGAATATAAATGTCAAATAATTGAGTTGCTATGGTTTAAATTATTCAAAGATACATTCCAATAATAATAATAAATCATGCCTTAGTATTCCAAAAAATAGATAGCAAGGTGCGAACATATGTGTTGTTCGCTACTAGCAGATTGTGTCTCTTTCTGGGTATGAACTTGTGTGTTGGTTGCTGCTGGCAGCTTGCGTCTCTCTCTGGGTGTGTGGTTTTGTATTTGTGTGAGCGCGTAAGTGTAGGGTTTTGTATGTTGGTGCGCTCGTGCGTGTGTTTAGTGACCGATCGCGTAAATTTAGAGAGATCGGATAACCAGCCGTTGCGTAGGGCCGCCAACCCTTTCCCGGCAACTTCTTTACTTTTCCGTGCAGTACTTCGACGGCCCGACCCCCGCCCCAACGAGGCAAGGCGCAGACCAGCGAAGCGCACCCTGCACGGGGTTGCTCATCGCCAACCGAGCATCATTTGCCGAAACATGTAGGATTGTTTTAAATATATACATTTTGAAGTAAAACCAGACCTTAAATCGCCAACATATTGAATTTATCATAACATAAATAATTATCTATATATATATATATATATATATATATATATATATATATATATATAGTGTTTAAAGAATTTTGTTTTTCTTTTTTCTTTTATTGGCCGTGTCTTAATATTAAAAATAATACTAGATTTTTATTGGTTTTAGCGACCTTTTATTGAATTTTGATGTTGTTTACGACGTTTCGACTTTTATCAATTCAGTCTTTTTCAAGCATCTGGAAACAAGAATCAATACAATGAACATGAGAACAGTGTTTGTTTCGTGTGATATAACAATTAAATTAACAATTTTAAATTAAAATTATATTAAGAAATGAATTACGAATTAGGTTAGCATTTTACGTTGAAAATTAAATAACATTAAATTAAAATAGCTTGAACGAAAAGTAGGGGGACATTAAAGTGATTAATGTCTGTATGAATTAATTGGAGACTTAACAATTATTAACAATTTTAAGTTTAAATTAGATTAAAAATGATTACAAATTGAGTTAACATTTATCGTTGACAATTACATAAAATTAAAATAAAATAAAAATAGCTTTAATGAATAGGTAGGGAGACATTAAAGTGATAACTACTGTACGAATGAGTTGGAAAGTTGAATTACCCTACAAATAAGTAAAGAGAACAAAGAAAAGACACATAAACTCACATTTTTTTGTTTGGTTTGGTTTTAACAAGGGTGCATTGTGTGTATCACATGTGTTAGACATCCGGGACCAATTTTCTTAACGAACGATCTTGCTTGTGCGGATATAATAAGTGAACTAATACTTTAATTTGCGGGGGTTTTAATTTTTGTTCTTTGGAATGGGCATGGTGGTCAGGACCGTATTTAGGGGTTTATGTTAACAGTTGTTTTTTTTTCCTCTCATAAAACAATAGAAAAATAAAAAAACGCACAAGACAAAACGGGGAAAATTAGCCCCCTTTGGAAAAAAAACAACTGTTAACATATACCCCTAAATACGGTCCTGACCACCATGCCCATTCCAAAGAACAAAAATTAAAATCCCCGCAAACTAAAGTATTAGTTCACTTATTATATCCGCACAAGCAAGATCGTTCGTTAAGAAAATTGGTCCCGGATGACTAACACATGTGATACACACAATACACCCTTGTTAAAACCAAACCAAACAAAAAGATGTGAGTTTATGTGTCTTTTCTTTGTTCTCTTTACTTATTTGTAGGGTAATTCAACTTTCCAACTCATTCATACAGTAGTTAATCACTTTAATGTCTCCCTACCTATTCATTAAAGCTATTTTTATTTTATTTTAATTTTATGTAATTGTCAACGATAAATGTTAACTCAATTTGTAATCATTTTTAATCTAATTTTAAACTTAAAATTGTTAATAATTGTTAAGTCTCCAATTAATTCATACAGACATTAATCACTTTAATGTCCCCCTACTTTTCGTTCTAGCTATTTTAATTTAATGTTATTTAATTTTCAACGTAAAATGCTAACCTAATTCGTAATTCATTTCTTAATATAATTTTAATTTAAAATTGTTAATTTAATTGTTATATCACACGAAACAAACACAGTTCTCATGTTCATTGTATTGATTCTTGTTTCCAGATGCTTGAAAAAGACTGAATTGATAAAGGTCGAAACGTCGTAAACAACATCAAAATTCAATAAAAGGTCGCTAAAACCAATAAAAATCTAGTATTATTTTTAATATATATATATATATATATATATATATATATATATATATATATATATATATATATATAGGCTGTTCCCTGAGGTAACCGACAAACTTACACAATACGTTCTAGATGTGAATCTGAACAAAAAAATTCATATACAATTTATTTTTTGTTCTTTAGATTTCAACAAAAGGAGAAAACTGTTTCGGTAAAGTATTTAATCATGAAATTACATAAACTAATAAACTAATATAAGAATTGTTCGAAATGTTCGCCTCTTCTTTCTAAACATGTTTGCTAGTCTTTAGGCCACATTCTGTTGCCAGTTAATATCTGCAAGTTTATTTCGTAGTAAATCTACTCCTGCAACTATTTTTTCAATCAATTCTTCTCGCATATTTTGTTTACCGTTATAGTAAACACGATTTTTTAGACAACCCCATAAGAACAAGTCCAATAGCGAAAGGTCAGGAGAACGTGTAGGCCGTAGTACAGAGCTCCCTCTGCCTATTCACTGTCTAGGAAATTTTGATTTAGAAAGTCATTAACTTGCCACCTAAAATGCGGTGGATCGCCGTTATGTTAATAAAACATGCCGCGTCGAGTTTCCAGTGGAACCAATAATCTCGGCAAAGTATCTTCTGAGAAATTGCTATAATAATTTGCCATAATATTTCCTTGGATAAAATGTGGCCCAATAATTAATTGCTTAACAACCCATACCATACGTTTACAGAAAAACGATGTTGATGATTAACCAAAACTAAATTATGTGGGTTTTTAGTCGCCCAAGTGTGAGAATACCGAGTGTTGTTTATACCTTCTCGAGTAAGGTGAGGCTCGTCTGTAAAAAGGATATGCGAAGTAATTTCTAAATTGTTCTGTAACCATTGACAATACTGTATCCGATTCACGAAATCCCTTGCTAGCATATGATGAGCTTTCTGTAAATGATAGGAAATGTAAAATTCGGCATACTTGGGTTTGACAAACACCGATCATGGTAGATATCCTGCGTACCTATGCTTGTGGATAGATCTTGTTCAACTTCATTTAGGACAAGATTAGCTTGCTGATGAAAATGAAACTCGACAAGTGAAGTTGGACAAGAAAAAAGAAATAAAGTGTTTATGAACTTTTTTTTTGTTCAGAATCACCTCTAGAACACATTGTGTAAGTTTATCGGTTACCTCAAGGAACATCTTGTATATATATATATATATATAAGATAATTTATATATATATATATATATATATTACATATTACATATACTATAATGTGTGTAAAACAAAAAACATTTTTAATAATATCGAAAATATTATTAAAAATTGAAAATTCGAATCAGTTGAGTTTGTACTAAGACATGAAACAAAATATTAACCCAAGTCTAGATTCGTCAAACATATAATCGTAGCATAATACGAAACTGATATATTAATTACAGGTTATTTAAAACCAGCTCAAGTAGTAAAATATATTATCGTGTCTGCGCAATAGCCTCGGGAGACGGCAGTTTAAAAATAATAAGTAAAAGCAATAAATATTAGATATAACTATTTATTTTATTTTATTTACCTACTATCTAGCGTACGTCTCTGATGCACCAACTATATTTCGTACTCTAATTATATACGTTCAGCCGATTTTCATCAAAGTCCGATGGACTTTTCGAACGTTTAGAATCGTTCATGTCAAAACGGCCCTCTTTAACTCTCCCCAATTACGTTCTCTCGTTAAAGCCACAAATTGTTCTAGCATTTCAGATGCATTAACCCCTCTATTAAACTCAAACAAAGGATATGTGGGAAATTCTTGTTTTTTTTTTTCACTTGGCTTTTCATTTTTCTTTTGTGAATAATTAGTACAATGTTTGCACAAATTCAAAAACTTTGACATATGCATTGTAACAATTTTTTCTCAAAGCGTTCTCATCCTAGTAACAAAAACGCTATGAACTTACGTATCAACCTGATATATACGCGATAATTTAATTTCATTAGAAATTTTCTGCTTTGTAATTTTTGTCTTTCGTAAAGGTTCCTATTTGGTCTCTTAACTTGTAATTTCTCAAACATTGGCTCACTTGCCTTGTCATAAAATATTAATGGAGCGAGAAATTTAGGGTGTAGCTAATCTTTACAAAGTTCAACAGACGATTTACTTTAATAAAATCAATATGTCACAAGCAATGTCCGTGCAAATTTCACTTTGTATATAAAATTGTAGCTTGTTTTCTAAACGATTTTCTAAAAGATTCCGCCAGTTGAAATTATTATTGTGGATCTAATTAGTACTTGGTGGAAGGGGAACGTAAGGATGTTTTAGCTAGAAATTTCATACACTTGCTGTACGCTGGTGGGGGCTGAACTTGTCGCTGCACTTGTCGCTGCACTTGTCGCTGCACTTGTCGCTGCACTTGTCGCTGCACTTGTCGCTGCACTTGTCGCTGCACTTGTCGCTGCTTTTCTACACTAAAAAAAATATAACTTTTTATTCTTTAAACACTCTTGGTAAACGGGAGTAACACAACGCCCCATTAATATTTTGCCATTTCATGCATTATTTATACTCACAGAACTACTATGATGAAATTACGAAGGTCCCCGAAGGACTGTGCAATGGAGCTAAATGCACACAGTTTAAGTAAAATAATTGATCAAAAAATGATTCTTAGGAAATTGAAAATGCTTGTTGGAAGTTCTTTAATCAGGGTGGTCAGGATTTACTGAATTTGTACAATTTTGCACTTTTCGTGCACCTAAAAAACTGGTGTCTTACTATTTAAATATTATTTGAATTCATAAAAGTATTTCAATAACATTAGGATTCTTCATGGTGAAATTTCGAAGGTTTGTAGAAAGATCAGACGATTCGCAGAAACATTTTCATAACATTCCAGACTTTTCATGAAATTGCAAAAATTTCCGAAAGGTTGCATAATTCAAAAGTTTGCGCAAAGATAGCTAATGATTTCCTTTAGAGACTGTCGCTAAGTAAAAACTTAAAAAAGGTATGAAACCCATTACCTACATTAATATTTGTATCTTAAATACGTATTACGACAAATAAGTTGTCAGCCTCAGTAGGTAAAAATAACAGTAGACACTCAGTGTATACGTGAACGTCTTGTAAAGTGTGTTTTGTCATTTAATGTACTCTATAATATGGGTCTGTTTAAAATGTCTAAATGAATTACTAGTTTTTTTTTCTAATAATTACGGATGCCATTACAAAACAAATACTGATAATAAAAAGCGAAATGTATGTGGAGCAAATTTTAAAAATATTGTTAAGAAATACAATCAAAAGTCTAGACTTCTAAATTTCAACTTATCTTTCTACCTGATCTTGCTTCAAAATGTAGACCCTTACGGTCTAGTGTAACATGTATTCTACAGGTACATTTCACATACAGATTATAGATTCTAAAGGTGTACACATTTCATAACTGCTCCACGAAATCATATCAAAGAAAATCAATAAAATTAAAAGTAATATAAATACAAATAAATACAAAACAAAATGTAAAGTTTCAAGGCCAAGAATATTAATAAAACATATTATTTGAAAGCTGGCAATTTTATTATAGAATAAAACTTCTTAGAAGAATAAAGAAGTGTGTAAAATTTTTAAAACAACTACTTAATTTATTAATTAAATTTATTGTTTGTTTCATATAAAAGCAGTTTTTAGTATCTACATACATATTTTTACAAGCTAAATTCTGACATGTTTACATAATTTATTTAATTAAGAACATTAAAAACATGATAGTTGATCATTTAAAGTAACGGTAATCGTTGCAATATACTACCAATTAATTGGTTAACTATGAGAAATTTCTCACCTATATGGAGAAAGAATTCTTAGTGAAAACGCGAGGAATGTAATAAGCACATACCAAAAGCTATATAAATCTTTCAAATGATCGCTTAAATTTAACGTTAATTAGTGCTTTTATTTATTATCCCAGTGCGTTATAACATGCGCACGTGTCTGATATCTAGGAAAATTCGACTTCGTCAGTTTAACTAAATTTGAACAGGAAAAGATTTCTCTGCGTGCATTTGACTTAATTAAGCAATTAAGTAGTAATAATTTATTACTACTTAATTACATATATATATATATATATATATCTTTTAACTCGGTTAAGAATATAACTTATATTTGTTAAAAAAATTGTTTGAAATGTTTATGTTGTAAAGTTTGAAAAATTTACAAAATTTAAGAACTATACCGATTTAAATGTATACTTAAGAAATTAATTTAATAGATATAATAAAACACAGTTGTATAGTTTCAAAATAATATATATGCACTACATATGTTTCACCACACTGTGGCTTCATCAGGTGGATGAATATATATATTATTTTGAAACTATACAACTGTGTTTTATTATATCTATATAATGAAGTTTCAACAAGTATCTCCTTCGTCGATTATTAAATTAATTTAATACTCGTATGTTCTATTATTGCTGAATATTTTCTCAAAATATTCCTCATTACACTCAATATTAACAGAGGATCCCTTGTACTTGATGCTTTATTTTCTGTAAAATATTGAAATAGCTTATGTATATTTGAATACATTAAAGATATGGTATATACAGTCTTTCATTTATTATTGTAAAATTGTCAAAAAGGGTATATTGACCAAATCTAAACATTTGAACATTATCATGTAAGGAGGCGAAGATTTTGTTTCGGTTTGACGTATTTCCGGTAAGATTAGAGCTTGTTTCCTGTGGTTACATATATTTGTTTCCCTTTCTTCAAGAAAACAATATATATGTTAATTGTTATACTTACATATATATGTCCTTTTCCGTCTACCGCACATTTACATAGATTATTTGCGGCTTTAATTCTTTCCTTTCTGTACTTTTCCATATATTTTACTTACATTTAATATGTCAAAACATTGTACTCACAGTCCATTTCCTTTATATTTTTTAAAATGATATTGATTACTAATCTTTCTCAGATTTCCTGCAAGAGGGAAGTAATTTATTTCGTCATAAATATTGATAAACCTGCGGTAAATTTCTAATCAAAGATCAATTTCATAGTTTTCAATTTTGCGAAAACCCTTTTAATTCCTAACGAATCAATCAGCATTTCAAAATCGCTGATCCTTCAACTTTAAGTTATTTGAAGATATTAATTCAAGCTCTTGCTTGTTTGTCTCCAGTTCTATATATATATATATATATATATATATATATATATATATATATATATAGATATATATATATACATATATATATATATATATATATATATATATATATATGTATATATATCTATATATATATATATATATAACGGGTGTTCATTTGAAAAGTCAATCTAGTATCATGTGATTTACTGAGAACATTTTGAAGTATGTCGTAAATTAAAATTTACTACTTAACCTACGAAGTCGTATATTTTGACAGTTTCATACATACAAATAAATAACAAATGTGATTGACATTATCAAATGTCATTTGGATTTACGTTTACGGAACAACAAACACATACTAATATATTTGCGTCTTATTCTATCAAAATTTCAAAGTAACTTAGATTGACTTTTCAAATGAACACACGTTATATTCTGCCTAATTCACTAGAATCAAACAATTGAAGTCGGTTTAGACAATATCCATCTGGGATCGATCATTGTGTCAGTGTGTCACAAATATATTGTCAAATACATGCC
The DNA here is from genome assembly GCA_935421215.2 of Melolontha melolontha. Classification (NCBI taxonomy): domain Eukaryota; kingdom Metazoa; phylum Arthropoda; class Insecta; order Coleoptera; family Scarabaeidae; genus Melolontha; species Melolontha melolontha. The sequence continues at coordinate 94,265,371 of OW285237.1, read as the reverse complement.
AGATTAGTAATCATTGACCGTCCAATTACAAAGGCATGCTGAATTGAAAAGATTTTAGATTTAACGTGGATGTAAAGGTACTTGCGTCGCATTTCCCCAAAAATTTTTGAAAAGTTTTAAAGAATAGCTATAGGTCTGTAGTTATTTATATTACTTCTATCGCACTTTTTAAGTACAGAAGTAATACATTCATTTGGAAAGGTAATATCGTTGTTTTAGTACCAAATTAAAAATAAATTTCGACGGAGCAATGAACATGCAACAATCCTTGACAACTAAGGACGGAATCTGATCCTCGCCAGCTATCATATTAGATTCTAATCTCTTTATGCTCCAAAGAATATATTTTTCTGCAATATGATAAAGTGTTAAACAATCCATGACAGCCAACTTCATTATGTTTATAGTAGCAACATACACTGTCAGAGTAAATACTAGGGGAAACCTTCGCAAAATTCTCGACTATATCGTCAGGTCTGTATAATATCCTGGCCATGCATTATAGATGGAATTCTAGATGATCCTTTTCTTAGATGGATATACTGCCTCAATTTTTAAGAATCATGTTAAGATTTTGGTCACCTGAGTTCAAAAAAGATTTATAAGCAGACTCGATTTAATATTTATTAATTTCCTGAATTCGCAAAAGAAATTTCCATTTTCTATAGTAATGTTTCTTAGATTTTAAGTTATGTTGAACATCATTTATAAATCAAGTTGGAAAGCTCTTTTTTGCGAGTAGAAATATTGAGGAACATAGTTATATAAAACGTTATAAAGCATATTATAAAACATATCAACACAACATCTTTATAAAAAAAGTAGCTGCACTGCAAGTAACAAAATTGTAGTTCCAACAGTATTCCAATGTGTATATAGTTTTCGCAAATATTATTTTTTACTTTTCCAGTCTTTTTCAGAAAAAGTATTGTATTCTTATAACATGTTTCTATGTATAGGGCCTTTCCACAAGTACAAAGATTTCTCTATCTAGTTTCTCTTAATGAAGTATGATTGTTAAATAATTTATAAATTGCATCCATTTTATTAATCAGTACTTTTCTCCAATTAGTAGATGTGGTTATGGTAATGAAGACAATTATCACTGGAAAAATAAATATAAAGAAATATTATTTTATATTTGCGGCCAAAATTCCTATTTTTCTTAAAATTCTGCTAAAGCTTCAAACAGAATAACTTCTTAATTTCTTCTTAACTTAATTTCGCTGCTGATTATTTCTTTTTCTAATATTGTAAAATACACAATTCAATTGATTCCGTTTTTACTTGATGAAGGTCCATAATTTAAAATAGAAATAAAACTAATAGTTAAAATATTCGCTTTACTAATATTTGTTCGTCAAACGACAATTGTTTCGTCAGCACAGTGGCTTGATCAGACCATTTTTTCTCTTTCGTATCTTTCCTTTTCGCATTTATTTAATGTTTAATCAGTACAACAACATACGTAAAACAAAAACGTAAACATTGAAATCTATATCAGGAACTAAAATTGTGCTTAATATACCATCTATCCAAAAAGAAACCTAAGTTACGATGCAAAATAAACACATGCCTATTATAATATTTGAAATCCTGTCGATTAAATGTTTTCAATGATAAACTATCGCCTTCCTTTCATTGGCAAACGAAGTTGGTTCGACAAAAAGAACCCTCGAAATAGTAAGTCCTGTGAATATGATGGGTGGTCTAAAAGATAAATTTATTTCTTATTCAAAACCCAAATAATGAGATGACCACCTATACAGCACGTGATAGTGTTCTCTTTTCAATACTGTAAAATTTTATTTAGGGCTCACGCTTAAAACATACTATTTAGCCACTAATAGCAAACTTTCTAAGAGAGTTTAAGTCTTACCAATGGTTTCAATCAGGTCTTTGCAATATCCAAATTAATACATATTTTATCGTCACTAAACTTGTGAAAACAATTCACAAATTTAATTTAGGGAACCATAAACTCCCTGTTAAAACGCTGTACATAGATGCTTTTGAAATCCCTAATCTTCAGTCAATCTCATAAAAGAGTATTTAATGAAATCACATACTTTTAAACCTGGTTTAGCCTAAGTTTTAGACAACGCGGTTTTTAATCACCTATTAGAGTTCTACCACCACTTTAGCCATTTGAAATTTTCAATATGCTTTTTGAAGTGCCATTTATAACTTTAACATAAAACTCATCACAATTCTTTGTTTAAAACTTATTTTCCAACCATACTTAAAAATATAGTGACTGTATGTTCGGATACCTAATAGAATGAATATTATGAATAGCTGATACAACGCTAATTTCTTCTACTTTCAAAAAGTTCGAATTCTTTTCGAAAACCGGGTGTAGTAACGGAATTAATAAGCTCGAACAGATAGTACTCAGAAGTTGTACCAAAACGCTTTTGCTATGTTCTTGCTTCAGTTGATGATCTCCAGAAGAAAAAAGAGAAACTGCAAATGCGCTGACAATAAATATAACGTTAAAAAGTTAACATCTACAATATAGCGAAGTGTTTTTTTTCATAATATAGAAATATTGTCAAGTTTAGGAGCAAAAAATTTAATCATACTCTAAGAGGCTACTTTCCGCAAATAGAACTCATATGTCTTCCTATATTAAGTAAAAGTTTGTTTTCATATTTACGTTATTACAATAATCCGTGAATTCAGTAATTACTTGCATTTAATACAAAACATAAGGAACATGCAATTGCAAACCAACAGATACGCAGAATATACATACGTGACTAACCTCTTCGAAATGTTGATTATTCTAACTTCCTTCTTACATTATCATCTTACCAAGATACTGATAAACAAAGACAAACATATAATACTTTAATAATAATAAATAATCTTTCTATTGATAATAGTCTACTAATACAGCACTTAAAACATGATTTATGGTTCAACTCTGTTTTTAACTTTTTATAATAATTGAAATTGTCTTGAAATTTCTTTTAATATATATTTGGAAATATAAGACAAAAATCAAAACTATTTTAAAACACATGTATTTGTAACTAATTTACATACATATGTTTTTATCAATAATTGTTAATATAATAATATATGATGTTTCAAAAAGATTGGCTGGTTGGGTGTATTCCTTTTTGTCAAAACAAATCAAAAAATATATCAAATATGCTCCTAATGCGCGTACTTATAAAATAACTGGTGAATTTGAACTAATAGAGTACGATTTAATTTCAACATAATTTATTTTTGTTAATATCAGAAACAGTATACATAATTAGTTCGGCAGAATCTTGATAATTTTATATTTATAATATTTATCAACATTCGTCGAAATTCTTTATCCTTAAAAAGTTTTTCGGTGTCCTTTGAACTTCTTTAAACAATATATTTTAACAAGAAAATTTTGATATAGTTTATCGCATATGAAACGCAAAATAACCCATATCGTGCATATGTGGCGGCAGAAGGATAACATACGGGAAATTACACTGCAACTACAATCACCAACAACCTCGAAGATGTTTGATGTATTTGTGTGATTAGTGCCAAACGTCAAACAATTGCTTAAACAATCTACTATTTATTCAAGGTATATCGGAAAAATTCTTAAAAGAACAATAAACTACGAATTTAAATTATTTGTGCCGTTAGAGAAAATTTCCTGCATTTCATTAAACCAGTATTTGCATCTGCTGTACATATTTCGAATATTCCTTTTTCTTTACCTTGTGTTATAATAATTGTAACGATGGGTAAACACCAACCCCATACATTTACGTTAAACCGTCCACTCCTTTGTACTGGATATACAATGTATACGATTTAATGAATAGTATATATGTATATTATACATATATACTATTCATTAAATCGTATATTCGGCGGTCTATACACACGTATACGACCATTATACGTAGATTGAAATAGCTTTTCATCAATGAATATGACATTTTACCAAAAAGGCAATTCCCTATAAACATGATTTAAGGAAAATAATAATCGAGCTTGTTTGTGAACTTCAGCGATAATTTTTTAACCGCCACAGAACTTCTCAAGTCTGATTCTTGAATTCTCCGATTAGCTGTGGATCGTGATCCCGGAAAATTTACTGGAATTTTAGCATTGCAAATGCCGCAAAAGTAGCGCGTCTTCTTCGTGTATCGATATTCGTGGACGAGCAGAATCACGTCTTCTCGAAACTGTTCCTTCCTCCTCCCACCGTTTCTTAATTTTTAGCACAATAGATTTATTGATGCCAAATTGCTGTGCTACTGCTCTAATTGACCAGTTATCTTCAAATTTATTTAAAAATTATCAAATTTCGTTATAATGCGCAAATCTAAATGCGCGGGCATATTTCGATCTGTCAGTCAAGTATGACAAATTGATTTGACGCGATATGACAAATGGAAGTGTCAAAGTCTATATACATTTATATTTATCTCGTAATTATGGAAACCAAAAGCCTGATGTAAATTATCGTATATTAAGTGTATCTACACCAATTTATTGCACAGAACTGTACCCCAAAACATGCATTTTTAAAGCATCAGCCGTCGAAAAACGTTGACCTCGTAATTTATTTTTAATTTGCTAGATTATAAAGAAGTCAGTGGGTCTCAAAACAGGGCTGTAAAGCGGATGACCCATCAATTCCACTTTTTCAGTTGTCAAAAACTCTCTTGTTTGAGCCGTTCTGTGATGCTCGCATTATCCTGGTGAAAAACGATCGTCTTCGGCGGTTGGTTTTTCTTAGTTTTCCTAATACTTCTGGCAAGCAAATGCTTGTGTACCATTCATAATTGACAGGCCGGCGTTGCACGAATGGTACCTGCTGCTACATGTCCGGTTTTTCCGAAGGAACAAGCGACTTTACAAATGCGTAGATCCATGATTCGTCACCTGTTACAATATCATAGACGTGTTGTGAAGCACCCCGATCGTATTTTTTTAGCATTTCTTTCGACCAATCAACAAGTGCCTTTTTTGAGCGATTGTCAAATTATGTATAATCCAACGCGAACAAATTTTTTTGACGGCCAAATGTTCATGCAAAATTGATTGTATACTGTCCCAATTAATACCCAAGAATACCTCTATCTCACAATAAGTCACATCAGTTTTTGCACAGCAGCAATGTTTTTCCGAACAACCTATTTTAGATGACCTTCACGGAATTCATCAGTGAGCGAAGCACGGCCACGATCGAATTCAGTACACCACTGATATACGCTGGGTTTTATAATGATTCATCGCCAGAAGTTGACTTAAGTTCATCGATGCACTATCGTTGTGATAATCCACGTCGAAAGTTATAAAAAATAATCGCACGAAAATGTTTACGAATTAATTCCATTTTTATTCCGAGATTAATTTTTAAGTCACTGTAAACAATACAAATAGCACCTATACGTCAAAACGTTCTGAGTAAGTATTCTGTCAAAAATGCCGAACTTTAGGTTAGAGATATCGGTTGTCAGATGGCAGCACTAGGATTGCCTATTCTGGAAATATAACGGGTGTTCTTAAACATTCTAAGTCAAAGTAGTCCTTGAAAATATGAAGTCATGTCTGAGATAGATTGATTTTTGGCAGACAACAGTTGACATTTAATAATTATTACAAATACTTAAGTAAAGATATACGATTTTTTGTTCAGAGCCCACTTGACTTCGAATGTTTCTGAACACCCGTTAGAAGGCATCCGTCGTAACATGTGTCAAAAATATACGTACAAAGTAAGCGCCATATCTTATTGGTCTGAGAAGCTTATACATATTTAAAGATGTTCAAAGTGTGTTATGTCGACATTCGTGTGCTAGTCTCTGAGACGAACACACGTACATATTGCATTTAAACATACGGCGGTAACCGTCAAAGCGAACCCGGAAGCAATGGCCGGACGATATATCACTTCTACGATTACCAACCTAGCGCTGAATCCAAGTTTTAAAAGAAGATGCACTCCGCAGCAACGCGAAGACGCGGGAACCATTATTAACGAAACCACGGAGGAAGAAGATATTCAAAATCTATTAAAAAAACAACCACAAATATTCATCGTAGATCCCGACGAGCCGACGGTAAAAATAGAAATATCAGAATCGCCCAAAGAAGAAGAAAGCCCGGTAAAATCGTTAAAAAACAAACAGGAACTCATAGATCTACAAAAATTCGCCATCGATATCTCAAATAGTTTTACAAATCCAAAGAAAACAGCAAAAAAACAGAAAACAGAACACGCAAGCACACCAATAGAAACAAAAAACTCGTACAGTGTCCTCGAAAAAACTAACACCGAGGAAAAAATGGAACAAGACGCAAATGAATACGCTCCACAACCGTCAACTTCAAACAACAGCACACTCAGGGTAAGTGAAAAAACAAACACTACACAAAACACAAAAACCGAAACACGCAATACACAACACAAAATCGCACCAATAATAGTAACTGAAAAAGACCAATGGGCACACATACTGCAACTGCTTAAGACTCACAACATCCAGACGTTACAGAACAAGCTGGTGAAACCTGGTATTCACATCGAACCGAAAACTGACGAAGACTACCGCACACTTAAACACATACTCGACACAGAACAAATACAATTTTACACATTTCAATTGCGAACCGAAAAAACACTAAAGGTAGTTATGCGAGGCATTCTTACCTTCATCACAGACACAGAAATTACAAACGACTTGACTGACCAAGGCTACCCGACACTAAAAATCAAAAGAATGAACGGCAAACACGGCATACCTGCACCACTTGTACTAATAGAACTGACGAGACAATACAAATCAATTTACAACATTTACAACACAATTAAAATCGAACCACTAAACAAACGGACAGACATAATACAATGCCACAAATGTCAGACATTTGGACACCACCAAAAAAACTGTAACGTACACTACAAATGCATGAAATGCGGAGACGAACACTCAACACACCTATGTACAAAACCCAAAACAACACCACCAAAGTGTGCAAACTGCGGTGGTCCTCACTTATCCCCTTTCCTTAACTGACCTAACAATCCAAACAACCCTGTAAACAAAACCACACCCAAACCCGAATACATACCAGCACCACCCCCAACAACGAACCCATGGACACAAAAACAAAGAAACACAACACCTAACACAACTGACGAACTAGCACTTGCCTTAGGCAATATGCTAATAACATTACACTCCACAAACGCAACAACAGAACAGATACAATACTTCGTAACGCAAACACAGAAAATAATCACACTCTACAACAACAAACATTAAACACACACATGACTGAAACGCAAAAAACCGATGACCAGTGACTTAAACGCAAAAAGCGACAAACACACAGACTACACATACGCAACACAGGACCGCACAAAAACACACAACACACGATTATTTATTAATCAGACACAAACACGTCATAACCCTGGGAAATACAAAACAATGGAGTGGAAATGGAGGCAACTCCGACCACAACAAAATTCAAGTCTCATATAAAGTGTCATAATAATGTCATAATTGCACATGCGCTAAGCCTATGTTATAAATAGTAAAAATGCTACGAGTAATAATTATCAATCTGCAATCAGGTAACGTCTGTAGTGTATGAAAATATCTTAATTAACAAAAATTGAATACCGCGTGATCATTAAATTTTTAACAAAGGAGGTAAATACGCTTAATCAAATTAAACAAAGTTAAACAAGTAATTTCCTTCATTTTCTACTGTAAACAAGTGGGCAAAGTATGTCTGTTTTTAGGCAGGAAATCCCTTGAAGATGATAAGCATCCATGTCGGCAAATCGAAGTAGTAATTAAATTAATTGTATAATTGCAATTATAGAATCGTCGGAATTATTAGCAATGTCAAATATTCCTAAAATGAGAGTTTGCTGAATCCTGCATGACCATTTAGGTGTGAATAAGGTTACTGTAAGATGAGTACTACGCTTTGTTTCTACTGCTCAATGTCAACATCGTGTTGAATGTCGCGCGCGTTTTTAAACATGTGTGGAAACTATCCAAAACCGAATTTGCAATCCATTATCACAGCAAATGAAGCAATTATTTCTTTCTGTATTATCATCCTCTATCCAAAATGAGTGGATGGAATGGCGGCGACCAGATGAACGCCGTCCCGCAAAGGTAAAAGTCGTTCAATCAACGAGAAAAATTACGGTCACAATATTTAGGAAATGCAGGGACATTTTACTGATTGATTTTAAAACTCGCAACAGAACTGAAAACAGCACCTATTACCAAGTATACTTATTTGTGGCATAAGTAGAGATAAAATTCGTGAAAGACGTCTAGCAAAATCGTCAAAAGGTGTTCAATTATTGCATGGTATTGCGCCCGTTCATACTGCTGCAGTTTTACAGGCTGCAATTCACGAATGTGGCGTTAAGGAGCTGAGCATTCACCGTACAATCGTGATACTACTCCTGGTACTACTACGTGATGCTATCCAGAAATTTCCGGAATGTGAAAAAAAATAAATTGTTCTTACAACTTATTTAATACCACCCCCTTCAAAGTACACTCCTTCCGCATCAATACACCGATCCCAGAGACTTGTCCAAGACTGGAAGCAGTACTGGAAATCTTCGCGTGTTAACACACACAACACTGCTTGCGATTCGGTCTAACTCTTCTCAATCGTCTCGGGAATGTGAGGTTGAATTTCGTTCTGCTCAAAAACTGACAAACCACAAATGACGTATGGGTTGGTGCATCGTCGTGGCGTAGGATCCTCTAATTGTTGCGCCACCTGTCAGGCCGCTTGCTTCGAATGTTTTCTCCTTAGTCACCCATAAAATCGTCCATTAACTGTTTCCCCTGATGGGAGAAATTCGTTGTGCACGATGCCATCACCGTCAAAGAAAATTTGACTTCGAATTTGACACGCTTTCTTCAGTCGTGGTGACGATGGCGTCTTCCACTGCTATGACTGTTGTTTTGTTTCTGGACCAAACAATAATGATTCGGCACTTTCTTTCAAGCTCTGTGCACACTTGATGGTGCCCTTTTTTGTTAAATGCTAGTAATCTTGGCACAACTTCGCATGTTGAGTTCGCCTGACAAAATATGTTGATGAACGCCGTACGACAAGTCGACAATGTTACAAGTGTCATGGATTCTTTTCCTTCAGTTTTGCAGGATAGCATCACACACTTTTACCACATTTTGTGGCGTGTTTTCTGTCTATGAACGATCGGAACGCTCATCATCATCAACCTATGCATGTTCACTTTTAAAGCGGTTATACTACTCATAAGTTTGCGACAGGCCTAAAGCATCCTCACCAAACGCTTATTTAAGCGTTTTCAAAGTTTCCGATGCCGTTTTACCAAGTTTGAAGAAGATTTTATGCTCTTCCATATGAGATATTGTAGTGTCGCAGAATAACTCAAATACAACGGAACTGTTTGTCACCACCTAGCAAAGTACCGTTTGACAGACTGACTTAGTATAGACGTAGCACATCACTAGCGCTATAAAACTGTATTACCATCCCTTCGCGCCCCACCTTCAAACTCCGGGAATTTCTAGGTAGCACCTCGTATTTAAAAAAATATCTTGGGGAGCGTTTTTTCCATAAATAATATTGAGTTGCAAACAGCCGTAACGCAAAATTTTGAAGTGAAAGCATCAGATTATATTGACAAGGATATAGAATTATTAATCGTTATATCCATTGAAGGTAATGGAAATTATATTGAAAATAAATAATTTGTTTCTACGTCACACCGAAAACAAATGGGGCTTCCCTTTTTATTTCAAAAGCTTAGTTCATCCAGAAATTAGTTAATAAGTTAAGAATACTTTAATTATTAAAATGGTAATTTCAATCAACTCGACAAAATAAAAATTATTCTTCTATAATTAAGCAAAATTCAACCAAATCAAATATTTTAATATTCTTAAATTAATATATGTAACATTCAAATATTTTCTCGTAATGAAAATTTTTGAAAATAAATTTTCTTTATAATTACCGATTTTTTATTATATGTTTCTTCTAACGATTCAGTCTTATCCATTAAAATACCATTATCCATTAAAAAAAAAACTAATAAGAAACTGTTACAACGCAACGTTTCATAGTTATCCTCATTTTCAAGTGATTTTTTTTTCTTTTTGAAAAAACTTATATTATTAACAACTATTTATACATGCTAAAATTTTGTAACCAACCTAAATCGAATCGCTGTTTTAAGAAGACTCAAATTCTCTCAAAATCTTCCGTAAACCCATTCCTTTATTATTGTGGTCTTTATTTCATCTACTTTAAAAAAAAAATTTATTTCTTTTATTCTGAAGAGGTAGATGGTTTTGTATCTTCTAAAAAGTCAGTATTTCTAAAAAAAAACAAAATTTAGAAAGAAAATTTCAAACAATACAGAAATATATTAAAATAGTAAATTACTTGTAATAGGTGCTTATTTTCAAGATGGCACTTCCTAGAATTATTTTCACATTTGTAGTAGAGGAAGAAAATAAAAATGCAATACGAAACTAAAATTGAAATACTATACATATAATGGTTATTTATTTAAAAAATCTATTAAATAAATCATTTTCACAATGTATGTATTGCATTATTATATTGTATTGAAACTCTAAAATGCTAATGTATTATCTAATTTCTTTTGAATTTTTTGGATATCATCGTATACTGTTAAAGTATTATTAAATCATTAAATCGTGTAAACGGTCGTGATGGTCAGAGGGAATTTTTGAGGTCGAATTCAGCTTCACGCGATTCATTTTCATGGTTAGATTTGCCATCGTCCATTCACAATTTTTATTAAATTTAAATTTGTCGACATAATTTAGCGGTATACTTGTAACGTTAGACCTTGAATCTCAATGTACTGATTCAACGAGTAATCCTATATCCTGAGGCGTGAAACGGATGTATCCATTTTTCTTAACGCTTTATAATAATGATTATATTTATCTAAAAAAAAGAACTATAAATGGATAGATAAAATCCGCTATACTTCATGATCTTGGTATTAACAATAACTTTGCTATTTTTGCTTGTTTTTTGCTTGCCTTCATCTTAATTATAGGGAAATAATTCGATTAAGGAATACTATAATTACTTTAAAAATTGTTTATTTTTATTAGAAATTCATTGTTCGTATATCGAAAGATTATTATATTCCAAAATATTCCTACATAATATACCTTACTTTCCCTAAAAGTTAATTTAAAAATCCCTTGCGACATATAGCTTTTAATCCAGAATACGTATTTTAACAAAATAATTTGAAACATATTTGAGTAGTTAAAACCTCGCCATATTTTATATAAAACATTTTTAGCCATACAAAAATATTATTCAAAATCGAGTGTGGAGAACACAATACAAGTTCATATTTGTGTAAAAATATCTTTCATTTTACTATACAATCATCTGTACATGCTGCTGGAGAGATATTTTCACAATAAATAACACCTTACTACATTGCAAAAGTTATCAAGACAGCGTAAAAGAACATTCAGCGCCACTCACTGGCCAATATCGACATCACGAACACCAAAACAACCATCGCTATCTTCATAACAAGTGTAAGATGTGGCCAGAAGTTTCCATCTGACGGACACGGCCGTAACCTGCGAAAACTGTATTAACGTGGAGGCATGTTATATCGTACACGACCAATAGCGTATATAACCAAATAATTTGAAACATGCTCGTACTTGAGTAAGTAAAACCTCACCATACGTTGTATAAACCAAAAACACAAATATGAACTTGTATTGTTATTGTGTTCTCCGCGCCCGATTTTAATAATATTTGTATATTATTAAAAATGTTTTTGTTTTATACGTATTTTGATTACCATAGACAGTATGAAAAAGTTTTTTGCAGTCAGATCTCTAACACAAATTTTACACAAACAAAGCACACCACTATATCACCATCGTATTAATATTATTAATCATAATTGATCTTTATTGTCCAACAGTAGAGCAATTTACAAGACAATAAGTAGTTCAAGAAACAAAAGCGAACAGTACATAACTGAAAATTAAAATATACCGAACAAAATACTAACAAAGTACATAAATAAATAAAAGCAAATAGATACGAAGATAGCTATTTATGTAACCGAAACTGGCAGCACTATTGTTGCTATGCGCCATCTGACATATCCATCTTAAAGTTTGAAATTTTTTATGACATACATACTGCGGACGTTTTGTCATACACACGCTATTTGCGGTGTTTGTATTGTTATTGTGTTCTCCGCGCCCGATTTTAATAATATTTGTATATTATTAAAAATGTTTTTGTTTTATACGTATTTTGATTACCATAGACAGTATGAAAAAGTTTTTTGCAGTCAGATCTCTAACACAAATTTTACACAAACAAAGCACACCACTATATCACCATCGTATTAATATTATTAATCATAATTGATCTTTATTGTCCAACAGTAGAGCAATTTACAAGACAATAAGTAGTTCAAGAAACAAAAGCGAACAGTACATAACTGAAAATTAAAATATACCGAACAAAATACTAACAAAGTACATAAATAAATAAAAGCAAATAGATACGAAGATAGCTATTTATGTAACCGAAACTGGCAGCACTATTGTTGCTATGCGCCATCTGACATATCCATCTTAAAGTTTGACATTTTTTATGACATACATACTGCGGACGTTTTGTCATACACACGCTATTTGCGGTGTTTATAGTAGCGTGAAAATTTTATCTCAGTAAAAAAAATTAAATTAAATCGTGAAAATGTTTGTGTGACTATTACTACGAGTTTCTACGTGGATTATGTCAACAACAGTAGTCCATCGATCAATTCATTTCGACATTTGGCGATGAAGGACTAAAATCTCTATATAATTAATCCAATCGTGACAGCCGTTCAGCCACGGACGATTTTCAGAAGGTCGTCCAAAATTGGTTGTTCAACCAGAAAGCATCGGTACTATTCGCGAACTAAAAATTCAAGATCGTCATGTGACATACCGTGAGATTGAGGCATCCCTGAGTATTAGTATGAAAAGCATACATAAGATATTGCATGTTGCAAGTTTTAACCGTAAAAAGATTTGTTTGCACTGGATCCCTCATAATTTGACAATCGCTCAAAAAAGGCTTGTGTCGATTGAAGCAAAAAAATGCTCAAAAAATACAATCGTAGTGCATCAAAAGTCGTGTATAACATCTACTTAGGTGAGGAATCTTGGATCTATACGTATGAACTCGAAAGCAAACAGTAGTAGACGGTGTGGGTGTTTCAAAATGAGCCAACCCAACAAAAGTTATTCGTCAAAACATCTAATATCCATCAATTACGACCATTAAACGATGGACGCCTGAGTTTAAACAAGATTGGATCAGTGCATATGATAAATAATGCAGTAGGCTCCCAAAAGACGTGTGTACCCAGATATGATTAAAAAAGTTGTGTGCAATATGAGTGCCGCATTTGTTGACTGTAGGCCATGAACAAGGATACATTTCAGCCGAATAATAACGATTAAGCCTTAATTAATACACCAATATACACTAAAAATGAAGCAACAATCGAAATAATGGACTGAGGTTAGTACAAGCGCTCCAAAGAAGGCATAGACTGTACACTCGGGCGAAAATTTCATGACTACATTCTTTATAGATACACTGTACAATACAATACAATGCAAGAGGCCTCACTTAAAGAAGAAATGAGTATTTTTTCTTCAGGATAATGCACATGTTTGTTTCAATGACAAAAGTTCTTGAACCACATTTCGAACTGTTTCCTCGTCTAGCTTACTCAACAGACTTTTCGTTTTTCCCAACCTGGAAACTTGACTCGTTAATTAGAGATTTGGATCTAATGAACAGCTAATCACTGAATTTTGAACAGTCGGGTAAAGCTTACTTTCCTGAAGGAATGAAAAGACTTGAATACCGATGGACTAAATGTAATGAGTTACAAGGAGAATGAGTTGAAAAATAATTTTCCACCATAACATTTTTATGAAAGGAAGTTTAATAACTAATAACGTGATCTTCTAATTTACTAATAACGGGCCATCGAAAAAATTCATAATTGGAGTAGACTGTGAAATTGCGTTGGTACTTTAGCCACTTCCACATGATGACACATTACTTGATGCTTGACAGTTTCATTTGGCTTCATTGTAAAAAAAGGTTATGGCATTGAAATGATACTACAACAAAAAAGAAAACAAACAATTTATTTAATATCGAAATCATAATCAAAATTTACATATAGCTACAGAAGTTGAAGAAAATGTTGTCCATTTACATCTAAACAAATTTAATTTTCTTAATAAGAGTTTTGAAAAATTTGACACAAACTTATAGTTTCAATGTCATATAATAAATGTCATTATGTGGAAGTGGCTAAAGTACCAACCCAATTTCACAGTCTACTCCAATTATGATTTTTTTCGATGGCTCGTTATTGCCCTAAATATTCAAATTCTAATTTACTACTGGATTATTTACTTAATACATCTCCGAAACATTTTAGAATGAGTAAATATTAAGGACTAACCTTTCCTAAGACATTGTTAATTACAGGGAAGGGAAACTAGTCAATGAAGTTCTTTTATAGTGATTATTGAAACCGGAAATGTTTCAATCTTCTTCTTCTAAAAACTACGAATTAGTATACCAATCTTATTAAATCACTATTAAACTATCTACATAATATTGATTGATAATAGTAGGCGATTCGTAAAGTAAGTTCCGTTTCCGCCTAATGAGCAGAGGAGTGGGGATATCGGCGCAATCGCAGCGCTGCGGTGTAGTCTGGTTCAGTGTGAGTCTTACAGTTTTGGTGAGAGAATCATTCGGCCATTCTTTCGTGCTATTTTTATCGTTTAAAATGGCTGCTACAACTGCAAATCCCGCCGACTGTGAAATACGTGCTGTTATCCGATTTCTGTGTGCAAAGAGCATGAAGGTTGCTGAGATACACCGTGAACTTTGTTCTGTTTATGGTGAAAATATCATGGTTACAAGATGGTGCAATGATGTGTGTCATTGATAAAGAACGGAGTAGAAGACCAACTGTTGTAACGGACGAACTTGTGGGTAATGTCGAAGAAAAAGTTCGTGAAAATCGGCGATTCACAGTCACAGAACTGAGTGTATTTTTCCCTCAAATTTCACGCACAGTTTTGTACGAGGTTGGTACTGAACATTTAGGTTACCACAAATTTTCTTCACGGTGGGTGCCAAAACTTCTTACCGAACACCACAAAACAAAGAGAATGAGATCAAGACTAACTTTTCTGACACGTTACGATGCTAAAGGTGAAGATTTCCTCAGGCATATCGTATCAGGTGATAATACTTGGGTCGCCTGTGTTAACGTTGAGACAAAAAGACAATGCAGTGGGGTCGCTCTAACTCGCCTACGGGGAAACCTTTAAAGTGCCGTCAATATTTTTCTGCGAGAAAGTCATGGTCACAGTCTTTTTGGACAAGAGAGACGTCCATGTTGTAGACTTTATGAAACGAGACAGCGGTTTGAGAGCGATGAAGAGCTGCAGAATAGTGTTACAGCATCACTTAATTCACAGGCAGTTCTACGAAAAGGGCATTAGAAAGCCGATTCATCGCTATGACAAATGTCTCAACTTTAATGGCAACTATGTAAAAAATAACTAAAAGTAGTAGCTTTAAGTCGTATATAATAAAACCTCTTCATGTATTAGGTTTTTTTTTAATAACCAAACGAAACTTACTTTATGAATCCCCCCCCCCCCCCCCCCCCGTAGGTAGTACAAGAAAAAGTGAAAAATTCACCTATAAACACACATTCCCTATCTGATATTGAATTTTAAATGGATCGTCTAGCCAATTTTATTATTGCCAATTAAAAGTTCACTTTGTAGATAAATTTTATGCTGTCCTTGATTAGATAACGTTATACAACTTTTGCATATATAGTATCATTTTTTACTGTGACAGAGTCTCTATTGTTTTCTTAACTTGGTCAAGCAACTTCTATTACTACGGTTTCATCATTATCGGTGTCAAGTTATGAATTAATTATCAACACTACAACTGACTATAGCATCATAAAATAGTCTTTTTAATAACTTTCATTTAGTGCCACGAAAAAGAAAGTCAAAAAAATTCGTTTTAAAATAATAACGCATGATTAGTTACTATAAATATATGTAATAGAAAGTGTATCTTTAATTAAAAAGCATGGATTATGTTTCGTTTCGATATTTCGGTAATTGCACATACTTTATGATATGATTATCATAACAAAATAAGTTAAATGTAGACCAACGAATCGACATTAACCTATTTTTTTGGTACTAGTTAATATTGAATATTTATTGGAAAGTTGATAACATAGTTTATTTATAAATGTATGTATTATGTACATATGTACAAATTTATATCTATACTGCATATAGAAATATAAGTATCTCTTATTACAAGAAAAACAAAACAATTTTAAAACGAAGGTCAACTTAAATATTATGTTCAAATGCTTAGACATTTACCATTTATATTCTACGAATCAAGAAAAATGCCTGCTTGTGAATGGGTTTTACCAAATGATCCTGTACAAAATAAAAAAAAACATTATCATAAAAAGAGTAACGAGAACATGTTAATTTAGAATAGATAGCGAATTTTGTTTAAACATAAAACTGTTTATCTTAGTATTCTACTGAAATATATTTGGTCTAAATATACGGGGTGAATCAACGATCTGACAAAATACATTTGCTCATAAACGGTGAATATAATAAAAAATTCATTGATAGGGTTGCTCTTGTGCGTATTCTAAAAATGTGCAGACTTATACAGAATGTTTCCGTAAACACTCGGCACAAAAAAGAAACATATTTTTTTAAAAATTGAAGGCCTGTATACAAGTCTAATTTTTGATTATACGTGAAATTTGAAATATTTTTTATTAAGGATACTTAACAGCTAGAGCCAAGAGTTTTCTATATATTTACAATGAAAGAGAAAAACTGACATTTCTATGTGTCTTTAAGTGCCAATAATTCGAGAGTGCCATGGCATAAAATAAAATAATGGCGTTTGCACAAGGTGTGCCATAGGATACATTTGTACGGATATTGTTCTAATATATACTGGGTATTTGCGAAGATTCGTTAGAGTGAAGAAAATTTGCGCTGAAAATTTTCGTGTATTTGATATGGAACCGATATATTTTTTAGTCATATTAAGTGCTTTAGTAGCCATCTCTTTTGTTAAGTATGTTCCATACATATCTTCAATATTTTGGAAGATATTTAATTTTCTTTTAAAAATCTGTATCTCTAAACACTAAAAATTGGAGTAGCTGTTGAAAACAATTTATGGAAAAAGATTAAACTTCTGTCAAAATAATATAATAAAATAGTCGTTGTATTATTGATTTCTATTGTTCTATTGTTGCTGTATTTCTTTTATTCTGAAGAATATTTATTTTAAGTGAAACAAAACACACATATCTGCTGCTTGTTTATTTTTGTTAGTTATATTTCATACTTTTCTTTAATATTTTGTAATATATTTAAATAGTTTTTGAAACCGAATTCAAATTTTAAAAAAACCGTCATTATAGATATATATTTTGGGGAAATGATTTATTCAAGGCATATTAAAACAACTGTGAAATAAATTAATAAGCATAATAAATTAAAAGTAGATGTTCAAAGAACTGTCCTTCCAGTGTTGTACATAAATTAATCTTTTGTAAAAAATCTTGTTTGACTGTTTGGAGGGTTTCGACATGTAGTTCTCTACAAACATTTCTAATCCTATTTTTAATAATTCTCTCTTGTTGGTTCTTCTTCGTAAACTTTGCCCTTGATGTAGCCCCATAAAAATCTAAAGGGGTAAGATCACATCATCTCGGCAACCATTCTATAAAACCACCTCGTCCATACCACCTGTCAGGAAA
Organism: Melolontha melolontha; assembly: GCA_935421215.2. Lineage (NCBI taxonomy): Eukaryota > Metazoa > Arthropoda > Insecta > Coleoptera > Scarabaeidae > Melolontha > Melolontha melolontha. The sequence continues at coordinate 94,247,418 of OW285237.1, read as the reverse complement.
AGTAACATTTAAAAATTCACCGACTTTGGAGTGGTAATGTGCTAGCTCTCCGTCATGCTGAAATCACATTGCATTCCTAGTTAGAAGATCAACTTCTTTTAAAAATAAAACAGGTAAATGTTCATTTAGAAATGATAAGTAGCTGCCTCCAGTTAGATGTTCTAAAAAAATAGTCCAACAATTTGGGTATCAATAATACCGCACCAAACATTAAGACTCCAAACACTTTGGTTATTTATATTACGTACCCAATGTAAATTTTCCATAGAAGAATAATGCATATTATGGCGATTAACAGGGACATTTCTTTTAAAGGTCGCTTCATCAGAAAAAAAGTATCAATGATACTTAGGATTACTACTGATTTGTCTTCGCATTGTATTGCAATGACGAATTCGATTTTAATAGTCACGAGAATATAATTCCTGATCTAGTTCTATATGATATGGGTGGAGTTTATACTTCTTCATTGTACGGTTTACCGTCGACTGCGATGTGTCTGCAATGACACTTAATAGTCTACTGATTTTGTTCGACATGAAGAAGAATTTCCCAATTCTTGTTCCTTTGTAGCGGTGTTTATTTATTACAGATCTTTTACTATATTTAACACTACCGTTAATATCAAATCTATGTTTGAGATTTTCAAAGGTTCTCTTCGGCGGCTGACGTCTATTCGGATAACGCATCCGATAATTGCATAACGTAAGTAAAAAAATTTTCTGTGCTTCTCCCAAGATGTATACCACATCAATTAGCTCTTCCTTTAAGAAATTCATTATTTTTAAAATAACTTAATAAATGAAATAAAAATAAAACACAAAAACGAATAATAAGAACACAAACAAAAAATACAACTATAGCAGAAACAATAACAACAATAATGCATTATAGATCAATAATCGTAGCTTTACATCTTTGCGGGTATTTTTACGGACTACAGTATGTTATATCATTTTTTTCATAGCTACTGTGATTTTTTTAATGTACATATATGGAAACGGATTTTTAGAAGAAAATTTAATATCTTGCAAAATATTGAAAATAGGTATAGTACATACTTAACAAAAAAGATAACTGCTAAAGCACCTAATATGACTATATAAAAAAAATACAGGGCGTTACATTTAAAACACACGAGATTTTTTTAGTGCAAATTTTCTTCACTTTATCGAATTTTCGCGAACACTAAGTATACATTAGAGCAATACCTGTACAAAAATATCCCATGGCACACCTTGTGCAAACGGCATACTAAGTTATTTTATTTTATGCCACTCTTGAATTATTAGCACTTAAAAAGGCACATAGAAATTTCACTTTTTCTCTTTAATTGTAAATATCTTGAAAACTCTTGACTCTAGCTGCTAAGTATCCTTAATAAAAAATATTCCAAATTTAACGTATAATCAAAAATTAGACATATAATTCAATTTAAAAAAAAAATGAATTTTTTTGTGCCAGCATCTTACAAAACATTCTGTATAAGTCTACACATTTTTAGACTGTGAAACAATAGCAACCTTATTATGTCAACCATATAAATTTTTTATCATATTTACCATTTACTTTGTCAGATCGTTGATCTACCCGGTACAATAAATACTTGTACTCCTTGTTGTAACGTTCGTTAATAATAAGTTATAAGTAGAGCTGAGGATGTTTGCGGTACGGCAGGACCGTATGTAGTGCATCCCCACATTTAACTATTTATCTAAATATTCTCTGAAATGATTTGCCGGATCTCATAAATTAATAGAGTGATATTTTAGTATGCACTGGATATTGTTATTATACAAAATCATAATAGCCATTTGTATTTATGGATCATAAATAATAATACGCCTGTATTTGTATTTGGTTGTGAATTCAATTTAAACTTAAAACGAATCGTAATATTTTAACGACAAGCCGTCCTTACAATACATGCATTCGAGACAAAGTGTGCAACTCTACGAATAACTTCCATAATTGATCGAAAATGGACATTTTGGAGCTGAAGTAAAGCCCCTATTCTTAGAAAATTTTATTACTGTCGTTAAGAACTATTATTATAAACAACAAAGGCCTTTTATTAGTGTTGAAGTTTTAGTTTCATTGAATTTCCATGTTGTAAGTAGTCAATTGTAAAGTGTTCATTCACAATATTCTAAAACAAGGGGTAAATTTAACTAAAATCCAGAAAAACACATTCTGATAATATATTACTAGATTAGAAGCTGTGTTTATTACTATTTATTATATTATTTTTATAACCAAATGCAATAAAAGCTACGAAAACAAAAGAAACCTCGATTTATTAAAATCTTGTCACACAGCCTTTCAAAGCCTGGCAGCACATATTTTGCATATATTTTATATATACTACCTACTTGAACTAGGTGAATGAAGTTAGAAGTTATAAGTTATAACTTCACATATTTTGCATATATTTTATATATACTACCTACTTGAACTAGGTGAATGAAGTTAGAAGTTATAAGTTATAACTTCTAACTTCATTCACCTAGTTCAAGTAGGTAGTATATATAAAATATATGCAAAATATGTGCTGCCAGGCTTTGAAAGGCTGTGTGACAAGATTTTAATAAATCGAGGTTTCTTTTGTTTTCGTAGCTTTTATTACATTTGGTTATAAAAATAATATAATAAATAGTAATAAACACGGCTTCTAATCTAGTAATATATTATCAGAATGTGTTTTTCTGGATTTTAGTTAAATTTACACCTTGTTTTAGAATATTGTGAATGAACACTTTACAATTGACTACTTACAACATGGAAATTCAATGAAACTAAAACTTCAACACTAATAAAAGGCCTTTGTTGTTTATAATAATAGTTCTTAACGACAGTAATAAAATGTTCTAAGAATAGGGGCTTTACTTCAGCTCCAAAATGTCCATTTTCGATCAATTATGGAAGTTATTCGTAGAGTTGCACACTTTGTCTCGAATGCATGTATTGTAAGGACGGCTTGTCGTTAAAATATTAGGATTCGTTTTAAGTTTAAATTGAATTCACAACCAAATACAAATACATGCGTATTATTATTTATGATCCATAAAGACAAATGGCTATTATGATTTTGTATAATAACAATATCCAGTGCATACTAAAATATCACTCTATTAATTTATGAGATCCGGCAAATCATTTCAGAGAATATTTAGATAAATAGTTAAATGTGGGGATGCACTACATACGGTCCTGCCGTACCGCAAACATCCTCAGCTCTAGTTATAAGTGTATTATGGTGGTACAAATGTCAAATAAGTAAAATTTATTTAAATATATTACCCTTCAATGCGGGATCTCAACCCGCGTGTTGTACACATATACATAGCCAGATAATCAGTTCTGTTACACAGAATATTAGCAATAAAAAAGAGAAAACAAGTTTTAATGCAAACATATTTAAACAAAGTATTCAAATATGTCCTCCTTTCGATTTTACTCAACCTCTTAATCTTTGTTCCCATTCATCGATAGCTGTATCGTCGATGTTGATTTCTTTTAAAATTTGTTTTAAAATCAAATAATCATATAATAATAGTCTTTATTATCTAACAGATACAAAAATCCACTTAAAGGATAATATAAGATTACAAAAACAAAAAACGTATGCTGCAGTGCAAATTCATAAACAATATGACAAACTAACTTATTTATTTAGTAAAAGGATCCTCACAATACTTATTTGCGTTTTTCGCCATATGGACCATTAGGGCCTTAGCCATAACATTAGTTCTAGCACGAGGAACTGAAAATGTAGCCGATGAACGCGCGCTGTAATTATAGAATAGAAGAAACTGTACTTCACCGAGTAATGACGGAGAATCAATTTTGGTTGTAACAACTTTGATTAAATAGTTGGCACTACAAGCATTCCTCCGTTCCGACAATGGTCGATTTAGTACATCAAACTGTGATGGAAGGTCGTCGATTGACTGTTATGGATATAGTTAAGGCTTGTGCAATATTATCTGATTGGGTGCACAAGATTTGACATCAAGATGTAAATGTGAGAAAATTATCCGCGCAATGGGTGCCGCGTTTGTTGACGATCGCCTAAAAGCGCAAATGGACGGGCGAGTGTCTTAGCGTGTATCAAAAGAATCCGCCGAATTTTCGCGGCGATTGATAACTGTCGATTAAACCTGGGTACTCCACCATATGCCCGAGACCAAACAGCAATCAATGCAGTGGATTGCGGTGGGAGAACCAACTCCGGAGAAGGTAAAGGTCGTTCTCTCTAATTCAATTTTTGGGTTAGCTGAGGATTAATTTTTGTCGAATACCTTGCAAAAGGTTCACCAATCAACGGACAGTACTTTATCTAGCAATGCAGGGTATTGCTAGATAAATTGAAGGCCATAAGTATGAAAAAACGTCTACATTCGGCAAAAAATAAAATCATGTTTCACCAGGAGAACGCACGGATTTACCTGTGCATGGTTGCAATGTCAAAATTGAGGTAGTTGAATTTTAAATTGCTTCCACATTCACCCTATTCGCCAGATCTGGCTCCCAGCGAAAAAATATGAGTCAAGTGCTGAGGCTGAAGACGCTGTAAATCAGTATTTTTCAGGTTTGTACAATCTATTTTTTTCTGACAGTTTGAAGAGATGGGAAAAACATTGGGCCAAATGTATTGTGTTCCAGAGACATTATGTCGAAAAATAAATTTTGTTTTGCTTCAAAATTTGTGTTTTTGTTAAAAAGGCCGGAAACGTTTGAAATATCCCTCGTATATGTATTTTTCACCATAAAATCATATCTTTGTCTATCTGTATTATATTCCAAATCTTATTCCCAACCACCATCTGTTCTTGATCTCGAATGAGCTTTTCTCGTAGCTAATTAAAGAACTAGTTGGTTTTTTCGTAATAAAAACTAATATTGGCTATTTGATAGAAGTAATTGCGTATTTCTTTTGGTTATTATAAAAAATGCCAAGCTTTGTTAAATACAGTATGAAGATGTTGTACTGTCAATTCGTAAATGTTATATGGAGATGAATCGCTTTCACAAAACTCAACGTAGCAATATGAAACCTCCTAGATTCACACATACTTTTAACGAACTTTCATCTGCTACTATGTTACGAGTACATACATTTCTGAAGTTCCGCGTAACATCGAATAATAGTAATACAGGGTTGGGCAAAAGTAACGCATCAGTCGAATAATTCCGCAAATTTAAACTTTAGAATAAATTTAGAATAAAATATTAACAAAAGTTTTTTGACAAGTTATTTTGTATTGGCTTCAATCATTTCTTTTTTTTAGTGATGATTACATATGACAGCAAAAAAAAATTTTTTTTTTTTAAGTGAAAATAATATTATTTTTTAGACAATTCGAAATCTCTATTAAGTTCTGAATATGAATGCGTACTATTTTCATGGGGTTAGATAATAAAATTATTGAGATAAAAAAAAAATTAATAAAAGTAAACAAACTACTTCAAGTGTCCCCAAAGAAAGAAATCCAATGGATTTAAATCGGGAGACCTCGGGGGCAATCAATAAAACCCCGACATCCAATCCAACGACCGGGAAAAATTGTGTCTAAATACTGTCGAACATTAATAGCATAATGTGGTGGTGCTCCATCTTGTTGAAACCATAGATTACGGTTTGGCATGCATGGTTGATTGTCGTTAGGAAATAAAATCAACAGATCTGGTACAATATGGTTACGCAATAAATGTAAGTAACCATCACCATTTAGGTTGTGTTCCAAGAAGTACGGACCTATGATTCGTTGCCCAACAATGCCAGCCCACACATTAAGTTTGTGGCGATGCTGTGTATGATTTTCTCGCATCCAATGTGGATTCTCAGTCACCCAATAACGGCAATTATGCCTATTTACAAATCCATTTAGACAAAATGTAGCTTGGTCAGAAATACGATGTTGTTTAAAAAATTTGGATCGTTATTGGACAATTCCATTATTGTTTCACAAAACTGTAATCTTCTGTCCGGGTCATCTTCGTTAAGTTCGTGTAGTAAGTGTATCTTACAGGGCTTGTATTTGTTTCGCTTTTAATATTCGTCTAATAGATCTGCTACTCATATCATTTTCTAATCCTAGTTGAGTGGTTGACGTAGTGGGATTTTCCGTTACAGCAAGTAAAACATGAAGAGATCGGTCTTCATTAGTGATTTCTTTTGGTCGGCCAGCTTTAGGTATATCTCTAACATCGCCCGTTTCTCTAAATTTAGTAACCAATCTCGAAACTGTTGATTGAGGTATAGGATCTCGATCCAAATAAACATTATTGAATAAAGTGCAAACTTCGTGATGTGAACGTTGCCTGTCACTATATGCGACCATCATAAGAATTTCTATTCTTTCTTTAGTAGTTAATTTGACCATTTTCACACAAAACACGTATTAAAAAAAGCAAGTTTTACGATGGAAACTATTTTATTGTGAAACGTCAATAATTCAATGACAGTCAAAAAAATCTACAATTTCCAAAGCAATCTACTACTAAACACTGCACTAGTCCAAATGTACGTTTATTAAATTTAATTTTTTTCTCAATATTTTTATTATCTAACCCCATGAAAAAAGTATATATTCATATTCAGAAATTAATAAAGATTCCGAATTTTCTAAAAGAAAATATTATTTCCATTTAAAAAAAAATTTTTTTTTGCTGTCATATGTAATCATCATGAAAAAAAACGCAAATGATTGAAGCCAATACAAAATAACTTGTCTAAAAACTTTTGTTGACAACATTTTGTTCTAAAGTTTATATTTACGGAATTATTAGACTGATGCGTTACTTCTGCCCAACCCCGTATATTGATGTGGACATATGCATAATAAATCACAGTAAGATATTTTCTTAAAAATAAAAGTAAATACTAAAGATTTCCATGGACAATTCTTGCATTTCATTTTCATAATATATGCACATATGTAAATTCATCTACGTACATAAATTTTAACACGTAAAGTTAATTTCCAGTCATAAAAAACTAATTAAGCAAGAATGCAGTTAATTTACTTACAAAATTAATTAATTTAGAAATCATTTACAGTAAACTACGTTAATATGAGGAATTTCCACCGTTCCATTCATCTTATAAACGCAACATTCTTGTTCAATTGTAGATATATAGTAATCTAAACTACAAGGTTGCGGTTTTCCGTCGATATTAAGTAGGTTTCAGGCTATTTTTGGACATGTAAAACCAAATTGGCTCCATTATATTTAGATATAACATTGTTATTTAACAATATTTTCTTGTAAATAACTTAATATGTCAGTATGGGATTATTAGGTTACCACAGCTGCGTTGTTAATTGGTAACCTTTTGTAACCATTTAATCATTTAAAACAAAGCTTTGAAATGAAAAGTGCGTTGGTATTTGTTTTATCTTATCTCTACTGGAGTACTCTTAGCACTAGAATTCTGTCAATTATAAGAACTAGTTAGCAAAACTACATTTAAAAATGCTACCCACGACGGAACAATACTCGTAAAACAAGTCAATAGAACAAAATTTATTTGAACGATAGTCAAATCTTTGTCAAGATACATTCGCTTGTAATAAAACCCACACACCTAGATTTACCTGCTAAATAGAGCCTACACACACGAACAGATATCTCAGCGCATCTTCACATCATCATCCGGCACAATTAAACTCTGTAGTAAAAACATTAAGTCACAGATCTTAAACTCTGTTAGACGCAGAACATCCAAACTAAGATAAGATATGAGAACAATAAAAAAACGTATTAGAAGCGAACGAATATTCACAATATAGCATTAACAGAGCGGCACATATTAACAACAACCAACCAAAAAAGAAAGAGAGATCTACACGGACAGCATTTCTCCCTTACGTGAAAGGTACGACTGAGAAAATAGGCAGAATACTACGCCGACACGACATAGACACCATTTACACCACAGACAGGAAAATAAGAGACATTTTGCCTAGTACAAAGGACAAAATAGAACTAGAAAACCAAGGTGTCTACGAAATACCGTGCTATGAATGCGACCAAACATATATTGGGCACACAAACCGAAAAACCAGCGTACGGTGGGAAGAGCACAGAAATACAGTAGCCAAAAAAGAAACAGCATCATCCCTAGCTAAGCATGTACTACATACAGGACAGACCATCGACTTCGACGGTACAAATACAGTAGTTCCGCAGCCCACAGCCCGCAGTACGAGTTTAACGTACAGGATAATAAGAGAGGCTATAAAAATTGAGAAACGACATAATTGTAAGAACAAACGTGTCTACGGACAGCGTTTGCCTGACACATGGAAGCCAGCCCTGTTAAATAGACAGATTACACATAAGCGACGTAATGATAATAACTTACGAAAGACCAGTTATACCGACACGGACCGAACGCAAACCGATAAACCGACCAATAGCCGAAAGCGACAGAACACCAGACACGCGTCCCCACTACTACGGGAATATATAATACGAGCGGCACAGGAAATCGACGCGTCACAAAATATCAAACACATTAATAAAAATAACCGACAATTATCTAAAGAACCGTACATTTAATGTCACAATCGGAAACGAAAAATCGACAATCGAACACATAGCAGCAGGAGTCCCACAAGGATCCGTCCTCGGACCGCTCCTGTATAACATATACACTTCGGATATTCCCACAATAGAAAAATGTAATATCGCACAATACGCAGACGACACCGCTATATACATAAGCAGCAGACGAATATCTTACATACACAAACAGTTACAAAATAATCTAGTCCTCCTAAAGGACTGGTACGACAAATGGAAAATTAAAATTAACCCATTAAAAACCGCGCCAATTTACTTCCAACACAGAAAACAAAACAAAAGGCCGGACGAAGTCAAACTCGAAGGTCACACAATACACTGGCAGGAAAAAGTTAAATATCTCAGGGTCACAATGGACTCACAACTCACATACACGGCACATATTAAAGAAATAAAACGAAAAATAGGGTTCACAACACACGCACTGTACCAGATACTAAACGGCAAAAGCAAACTAACACTGGAAAATAAAATATTAATAATAAAAACGATAGTACTCGCGAGCGCGACATACGCCGGAGAAATATGGCATCAAGCCAGCGAAAGACAAAGACAATCGGTACAATGGAAAATAAACAAGGTTATTAGACTCGCGATATATGACAAACGCGCAAATACATAAAGAGATGAAACTAGAAACACTGGAAACAATAATATGCAAACGAACACTAAAAACAATAGAAACAATAAAGTCACACGAAAACCCCACAATAAGGAAAATGAAATATATATATATATTGTTGTGAGTCAACCTACCCTCTTAATTATTTTTTTTTTACTAATAAGTTTTCAGTTTTAACAATGTTATATCTTGAATGTTAAGATTTGTAAAGTATTTCTTTATAGTAAGAATTTTGTAATTTTGATATTATTTCCCATATTTTATTATCTGTTTGTCTTATGTGAATTTCATTTACAAGATTTGTAATTGAGATTACGTGAGTGGATTTTCTATAATATTATCTTTTAAATTATTTTAGTAACCTTTGCACGAATTTTCGTAGAATATCTGATTTTTACTTTTACAAAATTGCTGTTAGGAGTCTTGACGACGAAAAAAAAACATAATTATTGATTATTATTTTTTGACTGATTGAAAGAGATCTTTATCTGCATTTTATAATTTGAGTCTTTTTATTAATATTCCATTTAAATTCCTATACAAAATGCTTATGGACGTATATTGTACATAAGGAAGTGTTTGAATAAGTATTCTGGATGTATTAATCATATAAGGAGAATATAATCATACATTAGAATACGGAAGATTTTATTTATATCAAAGGAACACTTTTAAAGAAGAAATCAGATTTCTTTTGAATCATCTTGGAATAAGAACAACTCATCTGGATCCCGTATTGAACATAACCTGGTGGTTTATCCTGCTAATTTGGATTATAAGCAACGCAGCGACTAGGATATTATCCTGAAATTTGAATCGAGCAACGGACATACATTCTTGACGTATTAGATAGAAATTTTCCTGTGAACCTCATACAAAGAACATATTGAAAATTGTGATCTTCAAAATTTTAACATATTCTTCAGGTATTTAAGTGTAATTGTTATATTAAATTTTGTTAAAGATATAACATTGCTTGATATCACTTTTCTATATACGTTATAAACTCACGTCATCTCAAACGTCATTTTCCATTATATTTATATGTCAGATTTGATAGTAATATTTGTATCTTGTGATTATTGATATAATTTCATTTAAATATATATTTATACATAAATTTGACGCTTTCGTATTATTTCATGTATTAGTGGATGTCTATTTGTGTATGGAGAACTTACTTTTAGACCCTTGAGATTAAGCAGAATCCTTGCAATTATTATTTTATATATCTGAAGTTTTCGAGCTAGCATTTTGTTATTTCATTTTATTTTTCATTTATTTTTATTTCTCAGCATTCCGCGTTATTACATTTTTGGCACCAGCAACGTGGGGCAAATTTATACATACACAAACAGTTCATATTAGATACATGAAATAAATAGGTGCAATATATCAGTTTATAAAAATAAATAAGGAACGTAGTTATATTAGAAATTGTATAATAAAGATATTTCTATTAACATCAATTACAGAACAACTTATATCATATTATCTATAACTTAATAGACAACTTTTACAAATAAGATATATATTAATTCATATTATCAACTATGGAAACACGTTCACGTTCCGGTACAAGAACAGGAAAATCAGATGATGGTCAGGAAATAGGTGAAGGAGAGAGGTCCACTATTACAGAGGTTCATGTTGCACAAGAAGAAGAGCCAGTCGATCAGATGAAGATCATGTTAGAAGCGATAATGGGTATTAAAGTGAGGATTGAAGATAATCAACAAGAAATGAAAATACAGACAGAGAAATTAGATCATAACCAACAAGAAATGAAGAGGATGAATGAAGAGAATCAACAAGAAATGAAGAGGATGAATGAAGAGAATCTACAAGAAATGAAGAGGATGAATGAGAAGATGGAACAAAACATAATTACTAAATTAGAAGTGATAATACATTTACAAAACAGGCAATGGGGATTGCAAGTAAAGAATATCGAAGAAGACAAAATAATTACAAGAATCCAACAAGAAGAGGTAATATGCAATCCGGTACTGAAAGAACAACATTTGAGTACTAGTATGAACACTAATAACAACAAAAAGGTAACTAAAATTATGTCTGACTGTAAATTTAATAAACCGTTGAGATACAAAACTAAATCTAATTTACGTAATCAATTTCAAATAAATGATAGAGCATATCAGAATTTTCTATTAACTTATGCAAAAGAGTATGATAATTTTAATATAGAGACATCGGGGATCAATCAAATTAATATTAATATTCATAAAATTAGAAACTTTATTCACAATAATGCTACCAACATGACTCATGCAAATAATATTTATATACAAAACACAACTCTAATTTTACAAAACTCATTTATATACACTGACATTGATGAAACATTTCATAAAGTAGGAACCATGAACAATACTATAAGTAATGAATATTTTAATATTAACAATTTTCTGAACACTATACTTAACACAAAAATCAACACCAACTTATACAATTATACAAAAATGGAAATTATGCATACTCTAATTATTAAAAACCTTCACGAAACACTAGGTAGAGGCAATATGATATTTTTATACATAAATAACAGCATTAATATACATAAAATCGTTCGTCGGAAAATAATAATATAAACAAATTTTGTTAGAATCTCGGTGTTCTAATATACACACAATGACGAACTAAGCAAAGATGGGGTCATGATTTCTTATTACTCACAAATTAAACTAATTAGATTTATATATAATACTAACAAAGATATGCAGATCACTTTTGTATTTAAAAAGAACATAATATAAAACTTAAATATATTTATGAACGTATAACAAGACAAATTATTAACATATTAAAAGAGGTATTACTTCTATAACTGGAGCTTAAATATTAAAACTGTTGAACAATAATAAAGAAATATTATATTCTGAGTTTAAAAAAAAAACGTCATATATTCTAATGGTATAGATATACTTACAAAAGAACAATTATTTAAATAATTTTGTACAATAAATCAAAATATATAATGGGGAAAACGACCACATATAAGTATGTTAAAGTTAATAAATGAAAGATTAAACGTTTTATATTGAAACAGATAGTTAGACTGAAAATAAATATGAGGCTTGATGAATTGATAATTGAAATGGATAAGGTACAGATTTATAAAGTTAGTAGGAAGCATTATATGATTATGGGGTATATAGAATTAATTATGATTAATAATAGATAAAGACAAATAGGTCTTATTATGGGTAGATTATATATGTTAAAGGAATGGATATGAAGATTTGCGTATGGTTTGGAAAGCGATGATTTGTATGTAAGAGAAGCATTATTTATTATGGAAGCTAAAACTTATATGGAAAGATATCATTTATAAATGAGGATTATATATAACAATTTATTATAAGAGAATATTAAGCTTATACCATCAATTCAAGAGATTAACAAAACAATAACCCCAAGTATAACAACATTTTCTAATACCAGAATATCGAATACAAATAAAACAAGAATTTAATACAAAATTTAGATTACAGAAAGCAGCCCAGTTTTTCAGGTATGTTACAGGTCGAAAAGATTTAATTATATATATAAAACTCATAATAAATATTCATCTAGTAATATAAATAAATATTTACAATTCGGAAAAAAAATAATATATTTGTATACGATAATTTCATTTTTATTAACAATGACTAGTTAATATTATATTTTTAAAATTTTCCTATAATTTAAACATAAAAACTATGTTCCGATTTAGTTATGTAACACTGATATATTTTGTTTTATGGAAATAGTTTCTTTAATATACAGTTCTTAACTAAGTATTGTATGAACGTTATAAAAGTTTTAGTTTGTTGAGTTTCTTCACACATATTGAACAATCATTTTCAGATTTACAAGACCAGTATTTTAATTGACTATTACAAGATACATTCTTCGTTTTTAATTTTTTTTTTCTTATATACCTTCTATTGTTGAATTTAATTTTCTGAAAAAATTCCGACTTAATCGAATTTATTTCATTAACAATGGGGATAATTTTGTGAGTCAACCTACCCTCTTAATTATTTTTTTTTTACTAATAAGTTTTCAGTTTTAACAATGTTATATCTTGAATGTTAAGATTTGTAAAGTATTTCTTTATAGTAAGAATTTTGTAATTTTGATATTATTTCCCATATTTTATTATCTGTTTGTTTTATGTGAATTTCATTTACAAGATTTGTAATTGAGATTACGTGAGTGGATTTTCTATAATATTATCTTTTAAATTATTTTAGTAACCTTTGCACGAATTTTCGTAGAATATCTGATTTTTACTTTTACAAAATTGCTGTTAGGAGTCTTGACGACGAAAAAAAAACATAATTATTGATTATTATTTTTTGACTGATTGAAAGAGATCTTTATCTGCATTTTATAATTTGAGTCTTTTTATTAAATTCCATTTAAATTCCTATACAAAATGCTTATGGACGTATATTGTACATAAGGAAGTGTTTGAATAAGTATTCTGGATGTATTAATCATATAAGGAGAATATAATCATACATTAGAATACGGAAGATTTTATTTATATCAAAGGAACACTTTTAAAGAAGAAATCAGATTTCTTTTGAATCATCTTGGAATAAGAACAACTCATCTGGATCCCATATTGAACATAACCTGGTGGTTTATCCTGCTAATTTGGATTATAAGCAACGCAGCGACTAGGATATTATCCTGAAATTTGAATCGAGCAACGGACATACATTCTTGACGTATTAGATAGAAATTTTCCTGTGAACCTCATACAAAGAACATATTGAAAATTGTGATCTTCAAAACTTTAACATATTCTTCAGGTATTTAAGTGTAATTGTTATATTAAATTTTGTTAAAGATATAACATTGCTTGATATCACTTTTCTATATACGTTATAAACTCACGTCATCTCAAACGTCATTTTCCATTATATTTATATGTCAGATTTGATAGTAATATTTGTATCTTGTGATTATTGATATAATTTCATTTAAATATATATTTATACATAAATTTGACGCTTTCGTATTATTTCATGTATTAGTGGATGTCTATTTGTGTATGGAGAACTTACTTTTAGACCCTTGAGATTAAGCAGAATCCTTGCAATTATTATTTTATATATCTGAAGTTTTCGAGCTAGCATTTTGTTATTTCATTTTATTTTTCATTTATTTTTATTTCTCAGCATTCCGCGTTATTACATATATATATATATATATATATATATATATATATATATATATATATATATATATATATGTAATGGGACAAACTGCACCCATATTTCTGCAACTAAAACGGAAAAACAGATTAAACAATGCACAAAACACAATTAAAATGGGTGAAATTGGCGAATTTATTTTGTAAAATTAGTATCAAAATGTATAGAAATTAATATGACGAGAACTGTATAATTCAAATTAACTTATTTTTATTTTTAAAAGTTACTTTTATATTTCTATTTTTAATTTCATAATTCAAATATTTAGCGCGAAACTACCGATATCTAATTTATCTACATCGAGATAATGTATTTGATACCGATTTGACACGCCCTCTTTAAAATTTAGAATAAACCCGTAAGAATGCAACTTTAAATACGTTATTGCAACATAACCTAATATTAAATCGTAAACATTATGTATTTGAAAATTATTGTAAAAATTTGATAAATTTGTTAAAACAAAATATTAGTCAAATTCAACGTACAAATCGATGTAATGATGATAAAATTTCGAGGCTATTTGTTAATATGAAAATAGGCCTTGGAAAAATAAAAGAACAAAAAAAGAAGCCGATAAATATTTTACAAGAAATGGCCGTGTTTTTGAAGTTATGAAAAGTTTAATTAAAATTACCATTAAAATATTCAAAATTTCTCATTATAAATACATTAAATTGAAACACAAAATATCAGCCAACCTTTTGAAACACGAACCAGCCGAGCACCGCCAAGAATACGTCTGTTATCGAAGATAGCATCATTTGGAAATCGTAACTTCGACGAGTGAGCATCTTAGACCATCGAACGACGCTAAAGCCGATATCAAGATTCCAAAAGCCGTACTTGGTGTTTTCCAACAAACATCGCTTCCAGCCTAATTCATCGTATAAAATCTTGGAACAAAGGTTCTTAAATAAACGATTTACTCCATTTATTACCTAAAATTTATATTTCACTAAGAAAAATCATTACAACTTATTAAAATATCTACAAAACTTCAAAAATTTATTATCTATTACATCGTCAACACCATCATAATTGAAACACATAATTTTTATATAAAATAATAACGTAGTACTTACCTTATTTGTAAAATAGTTTAACATAATTGATAATCTAGTTTTTTGTTCACAAACACAACTTTTAAGTATAATTTGATACACATGTGCAACTATAGAAATACCATTAATAGACACTTGTTAGCTTTATCATAATTTGTTACAGTTTCCTACTTTTTATTCCAATATATATTTTATTATTTTCTTTCATCCAGTCTTTTTTATTTGTTAGTATTTAGTTGTTGAGTTAAGCATATTATATAGACATAAAACATCATTTTTGGGAGATAATTCGCAGATCTACGAAGATTCTGAGATACTTTATATCTACATTATTTTATAATTGTGCTCTCCGACGGCTAGAAGTTTTATCATATGTGTACAGATGACGTTAAACCTATTATGAATTATTTAATTCTGGCGCCCAATATTTAAATTCAAATCTTCAACTATTACTTATATAAACCATTCATTATTCTCTTTAGTCCACTTAGGATAAACAGCCGTATTACAATTTGGCCCTCTAACGTGGTGGCGCTTATTTTTACACCATTACGACATTATTACAATCGGGCAAGCCAAACTTTGGGGTTACTGTTTAATTACATAACATAGTATATCATTTCCCCAGACCATCACATAAGGGGACGTTTTGGCTAACAACATTTGACGAACCAACGTGAGGCCTATTTTAAATTACAGCTTCACTGTAATTTATTACTTATATTTATTATTTTCCTAAGTTTTTATTCACTGTATTCTTCATTTGGCATGGTATTTATTACCAGAGCTACACGGCATAACAACAATATATATATATATATATATATATATATATATATATATATATATATATAACGGGATTTACGTTTACGGAACAACAAACACATACTAATATATATGCGTCTTATTCTATCAAAATTTCAAAGTAACCTAGATTGACTTTCCAAATGAACACACGTTATATATATATATATATATATATATATGTATATGTATATATATATATATATATATTGTGGTAGGTCATGCCTACATACGTAAGGAACCCCAAGAATTATAAAAATACAGAATTTTTAGATTTAAAATGTTAATTTTAGAACCTAAGATATAGTTGGAACTGCATTTTTCACATGTCATATCAATAAAGTTAATTCCGCGTTTTTAATTGCTCAAATTGAATTCACTTACTTATTTATTTACATGTACTCGTTAGCCTTAGTCATTTTCCATCAATATCATTATTTTACCGAAGTTGTTTAACTTAATTGATTGATAATTTAAGTCACATATACTTTAGGAAAAACTGTACTTATTTGAATAATACATAGCGGGAAATATCCCAATTAAATACAGGCATTTATTGAAACAATAAACATTCCAAAGACAATTATTTGTATTTCATAATTAAAACAATAATTTTTGTAAAGTATCAAAACGATTTGTGTTAATAAACTATTGCATTTATAAATAATTATTACGAGATTAAATAAATACATACAAGAAGTACGAATGGGAAGCCTGGATTAAAAACAAACGAGAGTTAGCGTCATGTTGTAAAAATTCGACGAACACGTCGACGTATTTTTAAAAGTGTCGCCCTGAAATTGGAGAAGAAAATATAGAATAAATTATTATAACAATACCTCAAGTATATCCAACGTATCTCCTACTTACCCAGCAACGTTCGACGAATTTTCCATATCCCAACATCCTGGTCGTTTTAAACGAAAATACAAATCCCTGGGTACGCCATCCGCTTCGACCCCAAGCCAAAAGGGACGCGACCTGAATTTTACCACTACCAGAGCCTTTTATCTCGAATATTGGAATCCAGACAACCACCGATTATCCTGTATCCATCGAAAACTAACTTGAGTATTATTTGATTTGCTTTTTCCTAAAATTTAGAAATTTTTATTTATTTTATTAAACACAATGGTAGATATTATAGTATGTATGCCTAATATGTTAATTTTAAATTAGAATACCTTTAAGGAAACAGAAAATACAGTTCCCTTGTGTTTAGAAACTAAAGTTAGATTTATTAACTTAATCACGTTATCGAATCAAAACATTACTTAACCTAAACTCATTTAGTCTATCTGATCACGTGATATTTTGTAGGTTAATATATGTATTTATTATGTTCAAAACTTACCTTTTTATTCAAATCACCAATTAAACCAGTACATTTGCTTTTCACTCTCTCGTTTTAATTAGTAGATTATTCGTCCAGAATTATCACTTATTTAATAAGTTGTCTAACATATTCAAATATATTCTAATTGGAGTACCGATCCCGCACTTATACCATCAGAAAAGAATAAATAAAGTCTCTTTGCTACTGCTAGCTGGCAAAAATACATAAAAATATACATTAAGATATTAACCATAAGGTTTTGCACTTGGAACAAGCTTTATAAGTTAAGTATAGATTGTTTATTTACTTTTATTTATGTACCGAAAATTATACAAGTGTCAACTGTAATAACCAAACTTAACTCCATCTATAGGACATTTCTGTAACTATACTAGTGTAATATTCTAATTAATTTTGAAAGTACAAAACCGATTAATTAATTACTTTTACTTTTAATTCAACATAAAAGACTCTCACAGTCTTTTAACAATTGGTCAGCCCAACGGTGGGGCGATCAGCCTTTTAACAATATATATATATATATATATATATATATATATGTATCTTATTGCGAATAAATATATAAATAAATATTAACTGTTACCATAAAATACGAGGTTACCAAAAAACAAAATACAATTGTCTATTTCAAGTCTTTCACTTGATTATTATAATACAATGAATTATTAGTTACCAGGCAAGATTTTGAAACTTAGTTAATATGCTGCTAACATAGAAAGCCTTTAAAGAACGGGCTGCATAGGAAACTCTGCAAATCGAGATGATCTTTTAATTAATCTGTGAATAATTTCCTTTCATCATCACTTTCTTTAATTTTGCAATTTTGCTTTAATAAGCGAATTAACTCATTCTAATAATAAATTACGAGCAAATTTTGAATCCGGTTATATTTGCAAAGCAGCGATCACCGTCGTTTAGTTATCGTGGTCTTTATTGCACGAGAAAGTATTTTCCATTTAATCTGTGCCACTTTCTCTTATGACGGAGTCTCAACCGCCAGTCGTGTGTGTACTTTTGATGAATCAACTTAAATGAATTACTTAAGTGTTTTTTGTATACGCGCTTGCAACATTATCTCTTCAGTTTGTTTCTGTGTGAAGAAAGTGTAATAAGAATTATTTCTCTTACAGATAAAAAAAATGGTGAAAACAACGGTAACGTTAACTTTATTATTGTTGACGGTTCTTCAAATTAAGGGCCAATGTCTTACACCAAATGATCAAAAAGTACCCCAGAAGACCGGTTGGAAGAGCCTGTACACTGGAGAACAAGAATTTTCTATAAAATTATTGAGAGCTGTGAATAAGTTGGATCCCGAAGGAAATTTATTCTTCTCACCGTACTCAACATATCATGCTTTATTGCTGGCTTACTTCATTTCTTCTGGGCAAACAGAGCAGTATTTGAAAAACACTCTAAGGCTGAACGCAGATATGGTAAGAATATTATAGATCAATTATAATGTGTTCGAACTACTTTCCTGTGAAATCAAATAAATGCGTTATAATTATTTTTAACAAAATAATAACCTTCTTTCAGTAGAAATTATTAGAAAAAAAATATTTTATTTGATTTCAATAAGAATACTCAAATTCATTTAAAATTATAGTACAACTATATTACAAATCAGTTGGATTCGCTTGAAAAAGTTAAAGACAAAATATACCAAATTGTCCTATACTCAAATATATCCACATAATAAATACGGGGGATATTTTTTAAACAAGGTCCGCTTTTGGATAAGAAGAAAAATACTGTAAATATCATTAAAATATATTTATTTCCTCATTCTACATTGCATCTACTTTTCTACATAAGGTCCATGTTTATTAAAACATTCGTCATAACGTTCAACAAGTTTTTGAATTCCGATGTCTAATAAATCTGCAGCATGTGAGGAAGCCCAATACATGACGGCAGTTGTCACCTCTTCGTCGTCATCGAACCGTTGACCATCAAGGAAGTCCATTAAGTATCAGAACAAGTGATAATCACTGGGTGCAAGGTCTGAACTGTAAGGCGCATGTTCCAGTTGTTCCGATTAGGCCAAAAACATATGGCCTTCCATGTCATGGAGCTTGTTTTGTACGCCACGCGGAAGTTTTCTCAACGTTCTCAATACGCACTAAAATCGATTGTTGTGCCTCTCGGCAGAAAATTCACTAACAAAATCTCTTTCCTGTCTCAAAATACAATTGCCATAATCTTTCGTGCTGAAAGTCTCTGTTTGGCTTTCACTCTGGTTGGCGACAATATGTGTCGCCATTCCATTGACTGTTGCTTGGACTCAGGAGTCATGTAAGACACCCTAGTCTCATCTCCTGTAACAATGTGGCCCAAAAATTCATCTTCCTAATCGTATCGAGTCATAAACGATATAGCCCAGTCCATTATTTTTGTTTTGTGGTCGTCAAAAAGTAGTCTTGGAATCCACCAACAACACAATTTTCGATATTTCAGTATCTCCTAAACAATGGTGTACAAAACTGACCTTGACACCTGTGGAAAACCAATTGATAACTTTGAAATCGTGAATCGTCGATCCTTTCGAATTTTGTTATCCAGTTTACGAACCAAATCTTCAAACATCAGAGAAGGTCGGCCAGGACGTGGCGCATCATGCACATTAACCTGTCCGTCCTTGAATATTCTCACCTACATTTTAGCTTTACTGTCACTGATACCATTACCATCGGAAACTTCACAAATCTGACGGTGAATTTCCGCTGCTTTCAAATTTCTTGCAATAATTATTGATCGTATCTTACACTCGGCGGGCGACTCAATTTTCTTAAACATTAGAAACTTTTACAGTTCAACAAAATGGCGTCTACACGCGCGCAAAGCATATTGAGAGCAGACGCGCATGCGCACTGCGGCGATCGCATGTTATTCTCATTCACACCTTATTTAAAAAATATTCCTCGTAGTAAAAATGTGTATTTTTAACATGACTTACTTATGTGTTCATTTACATTCTATACTATATATATGTTGATC
Source organism: Melolontha melolontha (assembly GCA_935421215.2). Lineage (NCBI taxonomy): Eukaryota > Metazoa > Arthropoda > Insecta > Coleoptera > Scarabaeidae > Melolontha > Melolontha melolontha. Next base: position 94,226,745 of record OW285237.1, on the reverse strand, counting down.
TTAATTTTGATAAATTTCAATGGCCAATAAAATTTTAATTGCAAAATAACTTCATTCATATTGCTACCTTACCGCGATGGTCGGAATAAAAAAAAACTGTAGTTGTATCCTACAAAGTATGGGAGCCTCTATTTATTATATATGCCCTAGTCAGTGGAGACGGGTGTGGGTGACTAAAATTAAAAGTTAGAAGGTAGCGCCACTCAGCTTTACTTATGGAAGCTCGGACTTGAAACTGAGAAAAGAGATTGCGCGATCTTAGGCGCATGCGCATACAAACTACTCAAACACGCGTTAGATATATACTTACTATGTACCTACGTACTATACCAGAAGGCTGCACAGGATACCTGTAAAGCAATTGCTAAGGGAAGTACCAAAGGCAAAGAAAATACTTGGGAACAAATAATTCGTAAATTCACTAACCAAGAAATATTTGAATATTATAAAAAAAATTAAACTAAATGAAAATATTAATATATGCAAAAATGAATTTAATGAAAATATATTTTAAAAATTAAATCTTCACACTATATAGGTACCGACTGTATAATCCGGCATCAAACTTATAAAAATGTCTGTAGAAAACCCACAACTAAATATCGCAAAAATAAAGTTTCACAGTACGGTAAATATATTTTGATAGTAAAAAAAAACACTGATGAAAATAAATAGAAAATTAATTTCAATTACAGACTACTGATTAAATTCCGTCGTTTTTTTTCTACGATACCATAGATTCAAACTTACAAAAATTTTGCAAAAAAGCGGTAGTAAAAAAATATCTTATACAAAAATGCTAATGACTTAAATCTTAAAAATTATTATTTTACAAAAAGGCGTCTATCGAACACCTGCATGCGTACCTGTCAAAAACCAGTACATCTGGTGGCACAAAAAAATCGTGACTGCAGACGACATATCTATAAAATGTATCGATAACTATATATGTATGTTTTAAACATATAGATTTTAATTTCAAGTAGATGAATTAATAAGTTGGCATTAACAAGACTAATTAGATATCTTCGTATGCCCAAAAATGATATATAAGTTATGATAGTAAAAGATTAAATGAGTACAAAATTAATATTTAAGTTATGCTCAAGAAATTAAATTGATTTCGGCCAAAATATGATAACAATATATATATATATATATATATATATATATATATATATATATATATATATATAAATTATTAGAGGAAATTTAAATTACACAAAGGAAAATTTTAACAATACGAGTTACTTATATCCTCTCCTTTTCCCTATTCGTCTAAGATGGTCATTAATTTCTTCCGGTGTATCGCTGTTCTGTGGATTAGATGACCATGAACTGCCTTGAATGGAGAGGCGGTAGTGTGCGTGGTGTCTTCCACGGAAAGTTAATAATTTTTTTCCGAAAACGAAGTCGAAGTAGAACGCCAAGCAGAAAAAACACAGTCGGTTGATAATTTTCTCCAATCTCCTTGAGTCGCAAGCGGCAAAATTGGCTGTTCTAAAATATTCACTAACGCTTGTCCTCATCCGTAATTAAACGTGAAATTCTATAAGTCGAAGAAGCGTGAGAGTTAACTTCTGTTAAGAAGATGTACTTTTTGTAATTTTTTAAACGACCTTACACTACAAAAGTGTAAGGTCGTTTAAAAAGGCCAGTCTCTCTCTCTTCCACGTACCAGCAGACGCTCGCAGAAGGGGATGATAATTACCAATTCAACCACAGATAACGATATCATCACTCATACGTATTAAATGATACCCAAGCAAAATAAGATACCGGAACTCGTCAATAAATAATGAAAACTATTAAGAAAATTTTAGAAGGGAAATAATGGAGTAACAATATGTGCAAAAATGTTTTGGTAATCTGCATGGAATATCTAATAGCGAGGCATGTTCATTAGATGTCGCCAAATTCTGATATAATGAATTTTCACTCGAGTCAGCCCATTTTGGGCATTGGTGTGAAATTGACTAACACAGTGCTGCGTGATCATTTAAGTGTACGGCAGCTATGTATTCGCAACTATAAACTATTGAAATATTATAACGTTGTAGCAGCCAACGTGGAATTTACGTACATATATTATTCCAAAAAAGAGAGCATCAACTTGCTTGTTGCTAATTTATTTGGTACCTATCTCAGTGGACATGTTGTAACTATAGCCCTGGATGATTATAACACGGTTGGTTCTGCATAGAAATGATGATATACTAATCAAACGGAACAGTAACACTGCATTATATTAACACTCGTCCATATACCCTCGCTCGAACACAAATTATTTTAACGAGCAACGTTGAATTGATGGATCATCCATCATGTATTCCCAATTAAATCCAATCATTTCTTCTTATTCCTGCATGTTAAAGATCGAATACAATTTAGTTAACGAGGCTACCATTATTTTCAAAAGAGATATGAATTATAAAGGAATATATACGTGTCTTCAAAAACTTTCCTCATTAGAGACTTGCTTTTTTTTAATGGTTGGTGACAGTGCACATATTCTTTCACAAACGTATAATTTTGATAGTTTGGTTATATCATATAAATGTGTGTAATAACTAGTAATTTAGTTTTTCAAAAATTTTTTATTACAATAATCAAAATTAAAAGAAAATAATACTAATGCAGATGTTTAATATATAGGCCCAATCATTCGTCTTCTTGAAACTACTAACCAGACGCCTATTTTTTGTGGATGTAGCGTAGTTTCCACAAATCCATGAGGCTTTTCTGCAGACCAAGTTCTCATATTTTGCTTGTTTAAATGTCCTGAAAGAGGAAAACAATGGATGGAACCTGAAATGAAGCATTTGTCAAGAATGTCATTATTATTTATATTATTCAAAAACCATGGACAATATTGTGTTCTCGTAACAAACTCTACCTGTTTGAGTTTCTAAACTACTTGCTTTTTATATAGAAACAACTTTAAGTCCTTTTTTAGAATAGTATGACATGTTCTCACTGACAAATGAACTTGTGATAGTTTTGCGTTTGATTTTTTGGGTGAGTTGTCTATTCGACGTCGAATATCCTCTATGCAATTTGCTGTTCATTTTCTAGGTGCTCCACCGCCATGTTTACGAGTTATTGCCCCTGTTTCACCAAATTTAATAACACTAGCTTGAATATGTTTTTGCAGTTGTGCGTAAATAGCCTGTTGCCTGAAATCTTGTAAGCACTGATTACTGGAATAATCCCAATCTCCATTTTCTAATTTTTGGTCAGTTCTGTAGTAACTTTGACTAATAAATATTTTATGTTGTAACTCTAAAACATTATAATAAAATAATTTGTCCACTTCTATTACATAATATGCACACAAACACATTGATTTCTGTTAATTTATGACCCTCATTACAGTCATTACTCACTCTCATAAGTCACGGGTTGTTAGCTAATCAGACGCACGATTCAGGTAAATGCTTATCAACCCATGGCAACGAATAAACTCAAATGAAAATAATCTTGATAATAATTCAACACCATCTATGGAATTTAAAAATTGTAATGTCAAAATAAATTTCTAGAATAAATTTTTATAAATATGTGTAACCTTATTTGCAAATTAATTAATTAGAACACTCTCTTCATATATAGAAATGAAAAAAGTATAGTATTCTACTCTCGTCTAAATGGACATAGTCACTCGGATAACTTAAACGTCATCCTCGTGACTAATGTCCATCTTTAGACGTTCGTTGAATAATATACTATTAAAAAATATAAGCGTTTATAATTTGAATTTACCTATGACAACTGTCAGAATTTAATGTTTTCTAAAGCTGCGCATGTCCACCAATCTTTGATTACTTAATTACTTAAAAAACAGCCTACTATAATGAGGAAAGTTTTTTAGGGCACGTTACGTTTTACTATATTTGGCACAACATTAAGGAAACATTTCTCGTAGAATTCCTGTTATTTATTAGATATATTTATTTTGCTTTCGTTATACACACACAGGCAAATTTAAAGGAACAGACATAAAATTTGTTGCAGATTTTAATAATCAATCTTTCGATGTGAACTTCCTTAAGTACATAACAATATATTAATCAAGCAATTTTTTGAGAAAAAACTTACTACTCAGTATTCTAGGATTTGACGTTCTGATATTTACGGAAATTAATGTAGTAAATATGAGAACTTCGCGGAAATTAAATATATATGGTTACAAAGCACACTCATGGCTGTTTCCAAAAATGACAAACTTCTGTGAAACACACGTGCCTTTAATATAAAGTGAAATAATATTACAAGGAAGTAGATAGCGTCAGTATAAAATAATCTAGCCAAACCTCATTGTGAATTTACTTTAAACATGTTTCTCTATGAACTAATTTTAATATATGGTAATGTGCATTATAATTACTGGTAATCAAAGAAGAATCTGGAGGTATGCATGAATTAACACGTAAATGAATTGTACAATATCACTCGATCAAATATTTGGAAGAAGCAGTTACATGATGCGCATTAATTAACCACTCTAAAATCAATTAATTAATAATAATTCTATTCTTTTTTAGCAACAAATTGCCAATATATTGTTAAAAGATAATAAAAATATTAAAAGGCTATATACGTAAGTAATAACATATTTAAATATAAAAACAAGCACATACTTTACAATCATGAATATAAAGTAAAAGGTCACTGTAAAAAGCAAATAAAAATGCAAAATAAATAACTTCTTTACGAAGGATCTCTTAGCCAAGGTAATCATATAGTATTAACTAGACGGTGCTTAATGATTAATTTAAATTTATTTACTTCTTATTATACTGTAAGAGTATACTGTCTGGGAAGTAAAATACCGCTCACATTTCATGAGCTACCAGGCAATATTTAATTCTCTTCTCGTATGCGTAATACGAGGGTGGTTCGGAAACTACATGGCCTAACAAAGAAAACGGAAGTTTTTTTGACAAAAAACATTTTATTTTTCAATATAGTCTCCTGCTCGCTCAACACAGTTATTCCAACAATATTTCAAATTAGTAATGCTTTCATTGTAGTTCAATAAATGCAAGTCCTCGAAATAGCTATTTACAGCAGCGATTACCTCGGAATTAGACGAAATTCTCTCACCGCGCCGAGCCATTTTTTCAGGTTTGGAAAGAGATGATAATCGCTGGGAACCAAATCTGAGAAATAGGGTGAATGAGGCACTAATTCAAATCCAAATTCATGAATTTTTGCCATTGCAATCGCAAACTTGTCGACAGGTGCGTTGTCCTGCCTGAAAAGCCTTTTCTTTTTTTGGTATATGAGGCCGTTTCTCTTTGATTTTATCGCTTAATTGTTGCAAAAAAATTGGCATATTACTCCTCATTTATTATTTTCCCCTTTTATAAGTGGTCGACCAAGATAATTCCAGGACAATCCCAAAAAAGAGTTGCCTTAACCTTTCCTGCTGACAAAACCGTCTTTGCCTTCTTTGGTGGCGGAGAACCTTTTCTGTCCATTGTTTGGGTTGTTCTTTGGTTTTCGAAGTTTAATGGTGAACCCAGGTTTCATCGACAGTGATGAAAGTGTACAAACTCCTTCTGATTTCAGCGAAAACGTGCAAAAGGTCGCGAGAAACACTCAAACGATTCAGTTTTTGCTCCAGTTTGAGTAACCGTGGCACCCAACGCGCCATTTCCAATTCTTCAGTTAAAATTCTATGCACACTGTCATTTGAGATACCTACAATGTCTGCTATCTCGCGCACTTTTACGCAACTGTCATCCAAGACGATACGGTGGACTTTTTCAGTCATATCCGGAACAGTAACAGTTTTTGGACGTCCAATACGGGATCCATCATTTGTGCTCATACGACCACGCTTAAATTCTACAACCCAGTTTTTAACCATTGAAAACGAAGGCGTGGATTCTAATAGTGTTAAACCCAGTTTTGCTTTGATTTCGGTTGGTGTTAAGCCTTTCAAATGAAAGTACTTTATCACTACTCTCAACCCAGTGTTTTCCATTATTACAAAATCACACGAGACGTTCACTTTGGCGTACCATCAAAAACAGACTAATTTACTAATCGCTATGTACTGTCATATTTAACCTACTAAAGGATGATTCTACAGAATGGTAAAGAAGATTTCTGCGTATTCGCGCCACATCTGTGTTAGGCCACGTAGTTTCCGAACAATCCTCGTATATTAGTATACATAAGTAGGGAATAATATAATAATAATAGGGAAAGGCAGTTGTAGGACAAACATACATTGAAAATCATATTTTTTAGAGATCTAGCTGTAATATACCGACTGGGTAGCAAAGTTTAGTTCTTATTTCGTGGTCCAGCCTACAAAATTTTAGATCTGCACTCATAGCCGCAACACAATAGCTCTACTACTTAAATTATACCACAATAAGGAGGGATCGTTAAAGAAAATTCAGCCGTTGAAAATAAAATGTTTTAGATATCTAGCTACGAGAGCGGGCTGATTAATTCTCGTGATCGTACAGAAACAAAGGAATCATTTAAATGAAGAAGCTCTATTTTTCTACATAATCTCCTCTTAATGCGATAGATTTGGTCCATGTGTGTTCAAGCTTCTTTATTCTGTCTCGAAAGTGATTTTTTTGTGACCCTTCAGTTGTGCAGAATTTTTTACCTTCGAGAAAATATTTTAATTTAGGGAATAGATGAAAGTCAGATGGTGCTAAGACTGGCGAATATAATTCTTCCATTTTTATTGCAGCAACCGTACTGGAATGCACAGGTACATTATCATGATTAAAGAGCACTTTCTTCTTAGTAATTCCTGAACGCTTTTCAGCAATAGCTGACTTCGAATGATCTAGAAGATTTGCGTAAAATTTGCCGTTTACGATTTTGCTCTTTTGAAAAATATTTTTTTGCATCCCAAAATACCAATGCCATCACCTTTCCCTCCGATAACACTGTCATGGCCTTCTTTGGAATTGAGTTCTCCATGTTTGATCAACACCTTCGGCCGTTGTTTAGATTCGGGTGTATAATAATGAACCCATGTTTCATTAGAAGTAACAAATTCGCCGCAAGAAATCGGTTGTGTTGCATTTAAGAATTTCTAAATTATTCATCGATATTCGACAGCGAAAACGTTTCTGTTCCATCGCCAGTAAAGGCGGCACCAATCTTGCTGAAACCTTTCTCAGTTCTTCATGAAAGTTCTTCATCAAGTTCTTCATGAAAAATATAAAGCACCCGTTCCTTTAAAATGCCTATTACCTCTGCTATTTCTAACGCTTTTAATCAGCGGTCACTTAGCAATAAATCATGGACTTTATCCACCATTTCTGGACGTCCACTGCAGGAATTATCTTCTAAGCTGCTCCTGCCACCCTTAAATTCATTTTCCAATTTTTCGACGATTGTATACGAAGGACAACCCTCACCCAATGTATCTCGCATATCATCATGGATTTCGGTAAATGACATGCCTTTCTTTAAAAGATACTTGGTCACTGCACGATATTCAAAATTATCCATTTACTCTTAATTACTGGCAGGGTAAAATTTAAAAAAATGTCTACGAAATACGCTTTGTCACAAATTTAACAAAGTCATCGATTGCCAAAATGTAATGTGTTTTTTTTTTATTTCACGGCCTACTCTGGGCGATCGCGCGAATAATTCAACCCGCCCTCGTATACAGGCTGATTCATTTTCGACCCTCACTATGGGGATCTCGCTTATTATTAGAAATATAGGGGAGGTTTAAATTTGGCAAAGCTGCTAAATTTTATGTTTGTTATGAACCCTAAGATTAACCTGACGTTCAAAATTTTTTTAAAAAACGAAAGAAGCTCATTTTCTTCGTTTACCTCTAGCACGTTTATTTCGGGTTGCCGAGGAAGACCAAAAACAATAGAAAAATGTAGTACACCGACGAAGAGAAACAAGATATGTCAAGTATTTCTTAATCATCGAATCTAAATGCAACAATAGCGAGTACAAGATATTTACAATTGTATCCAGAACGACAACAGCCACATTGTACCATTTTTCTAGTTCTTGATAGAAACTTGATCGAGATTGGATCGTTTGCAAAGTCTTATGTAAATCTTGTACTTTCTAGATGAATAATAAACCATCAATACTCTATACGAAAAGTGGCGTAAGAATTAAATTTGTCCCAAACTCTAGTATACAAATCTTTACATCGAAATAAGTTTAAACCATATAAGATCCATGTTAGCCACAGTTTCATACCTGGTGATAATTTAAGATGACTGGAGTACTGCAACTGGTTAGTGGGAAGGTTTGGGTACCATCAAATCGCGGTTAACACGTTTTACTAAGTATGTTGAAGAATTGTGTGCAAACGAAGCACGACAAACAAACGACTACATATTACTTCAAAGCAAATTTGATAAACTTGACGCGATTTTATCCGATTTTAACGAGATTCAAAATCAATTATTAGACTTGCCCGATGATAACTTGGACGATCACGAACAAGAAAATGCGGACTTCGAGGAGAAGTTTTTTGCCGCTCATGCACTAGCCCTCGGCCTTTTACAAAAGTCAACATCAATAAATGTTGAAAGCAACACGCCGTCAGCTAATTCCTCATCCGCTACACCTATCTTAGCTAAATCAAACAAAGCTATGAAACCATCTATTAGTTTACCCACATTTGACGGGTCCTTTGACAAATGGTATCATTTTCGCGATTTATTTAAATGCATGATCCACTCCGACGCTTCGTTAAGCAACGTGGAGAAACTCCATTATTTGAATATATGTTTAAAGGGCGAGGCCGCGACAATTCTAAATTCAGTATCAATCTCTGATGACAACTACGAGGTAGCCTGGGACTTGCTCAACGAACGATTTGAGAACAAACAGTTTATAGTTCATAGTCATATACAAGCTCTTTTTAATATAAATAGCATTAAGCGCGATTCATATAAGGCATTACGCGAATTATTAGACAATTTAAATTGGCACTGGCGATCCTTGGAACGTTTGGGATTACCAGTAAATTCATGGGACGCGCTCATTATTTATTTAATATCCACGCAATTAGACACCTCAGCAAAGCGTGAATGGGATGCCGAAACATCTAGTGATATTAACATACTCCCAACACTAGACGACTTAAAATCATTTTTAAATAAAAGATGTAGACAATTGGAAAAGTCTAATATTGATATTAATTCTGCGTCGAGCAGTAAAATAAAAACTAGTAGTTTGGTTTCAACAGGTCACGTTATTTGCAATCATTGTGGTAACTCACACTCCATCTCTAAATGCGATTCATTCTTAAAGTTAAATACGAGTAACAGAATTGAGGCTGTAAAGAAAGGGCATTTGTGTTTAAATTGCTTAGGTAAGCGTCAAAACATATCATCATGTAAATCGAAATATTCTTGTAAACGGTGCAACAAAAGGCATCATTCACTATTGCATATCGATGAAAGGATGATTCCCACTATCAATGACACAAATACCTCACCATCCCAGTCAAATTCAACCATAGTGACACACGTAGCGTCAAGTGAAATTAGTCGGATACTTTTATCTACTGTTCGTTTTCGTGTCGCCGATAGTTCCGGTGTTTGGCATACTTGTACAGCTATATTAGATAATGGCTCCCAATCTAATTTAATTACCAATAAGTTTTTTAAAAGAGTACGATTGCCCGGTTCACCCGCACAAGCTACCGTGTCCGGCATTAATCAAAATGCAATAAATATAAAGCGCAAGGTTGATGTACGCGTGCGTTCAAACTGTACTTCATTCGAAGTAACTTTAAACTGTCTAGCTATAGAGAAGATAACTGAAACCCTGCCTATGGTTTCATTTGACTCTTCGTTTCTCAACATTCCCAATAATCTCACTTTAGCCGATCCAACATTTAACAAGGAAGGCGAAATTGACATGTTATTGGGAGCATCCATCTTCTGGCAATTATTATGCATAGGCCAATTAAGATTAGGCGAAAACGGTCCCATATTACACAAAACTCGTTTAGGCTAGATATTGTCAGGCCCGTTACCAGCTGTTGAATCCCAACCACACAATAGGGTAACCTGCCACTTAAGCGTAGATAAGCAATTAGAAAGGTTTTGGGAGCTGGAAGAATGTGATTCCCATATGAAACTATCACCTCGCGAACAAGAAGTCGAAAGCAATTTCATTAATACGACAACTCGTGATCAATCGGGACGATTCATTGTCGCAGTCCCTTTATCTCGTGATAATCAGAATTTAGGAGTTTCGCGACATCTTGCATTAAAGCGATTTTACGCTACAGAAAAACGATTAAATCAAAATCCAAATTTAAAAAAAAGGACGACGAAGATTTTTTTAACAAGATAATCTGGTCAGATGAATCAAAATTTACCAATTCTGGAATGTTTAACAGAAATACGGAGCACTATTGGGCATTACAGTATCCCACACAAAACAAGGCGAGAAGACAACAACATCGTTTTGGATTAAACGTTTGGATGGGCATTTTGCATCTCATAGGACCTGTTATGTATGAAAAAACATTAAATGGGGAAAGATACTTAAACCTTCTTCGCACATACGTATCTAACTTCCTGGATAACAATAGTTCATTAAATCAACTAAGGCATTTATGGTAGCAACAGGACGGCGTACCGGCTCACAATGCAGCAATGGTGAGAAATTACTTAAGCCAAGAGTTTCCAAACTGTTAGATTGGAAATAGCGCAGTTGTTTAATGGCCGGCGAGATCTCCTGACTGCAATCCTCTAGATTATTTTTTGTGGGGAGCTGTTAAAAATAGTATTTATAAAGATGATGCTCCACAAAACATTGAAGAACTTGAACATAGACTCCGAAATGTCTTAGATGTAATTCCTAGAAGAAAAATAAAAAGCGTAGTTCAAAATGCCAGAAAGCGTACGCTATTGTGTATTAATGAAAATGGCCAGTTATTTGAACATTTACTGTAATTGTTGGTTTAATGCTTTGTTGCCTATTTTTATTACCTTTATTGTTATTTTCATTTATTGTTACAAACAAGGTGCAAGATTTATTTACATAGACTTTGCAAAAACACACCCTTAATATAAAATATCCCGTTGATTTTCATTCAAATTCTTGTTAATGTAAACATCACGCGGTTCACGCGATCCAATCTCGACCAAGTTTCTATCAAGATCCATAAAAATGTGGCAGTTATCGTTCTGAATGCAATTGCAAATATTTTGTTCTCGCTGTTGTTGTATTTCGATTCGATAAATAAAAAATACTTTTTGTACTCGCTTATCAAAACCTGTCATTTCACGATTCGATTTGCGTGCGTAAAAAGTCACTTTAAACACGAGTGCGTAAAAGTAAAGTTGGTACTTCCTGGAACTTGATTAATTTAGTGACATTTTAAAATCATAAATCCCTAACCTTAATAATATGCTACCCAGTTCGTTGTTTTTCTATGAAAATAAAAGGAAATGAAATAGAAATTGTTTAATTTGGAAGGTATGTAATTCAATGTCAAAACAGCAACAAATATTTTTTTTTTAATTTATAGAAAACTAAAAAAAAATTGTCAGAAGTGGGATTCGAACCCACACCCTCAGAGAGAACCAGAACGCTCGAGAACCCGTATAACGGGCAAGGTAAACCTTGAGTCCGGCGCCTTAGACCGCCCGGCCATCCTGACAGATACTAGTAATATTGTTAAAAATACTTATAAATATAAAAGTTTTGAAATTATATTTATATTTTATATAAATATTATTATTGTTTATAGTTCTCGTACAAACAATATTGTACAAACTTCGTGCGTGAAACATTTCGCGAATTCGTGACCATAAAGCGCTCGCCTACGGCTCGCGCTTTAAACTGGTCACTCATTCGCGAAATATGATTTCACGCACTTGGTTCGTAAATAACTATAACATATCTCGTTTCTCTTCGTTGGTATACGACATTTTTCTATTAGTAATGTACAATAATTGAAATCTTTATCAGTTTGAAATTTCATGGCCATCTTACTTAATCTTAAAATGTATTCTTCGTGAATTACAGCATAATATCAAAAACTTGTGTCAACATGTCATACATGGTTGAAATCAGAAAGAAACTCTCTCTAACGATGTCAAAATCCGACATAGTGCCCATAAGAAACAAGAAAGTTGATGATGACCAGATAGAACCGAAACGTGATATGGAAATTTCGAGTTTACTATTAGATAGTAGATCAAAAGTGGTATCGAGAATGTGTTTTTAGTGTTCCTCTGCAATCCCAAATAAACGTGCTAGAGGTAACAGAAGAAAATGAGCTTCTTTGGTTTTTTAAAAATATCTCGAACGTCATTTGACACAGGTCAATTTCCTCTTCGGGTTCATAATAAACACAAAATTTAGCAACTTTGCCAATTTGAAACCTACCCTCTATCTACAATAATAAGCGAGATCCCCATGGTGAGGGTCGAAAATGAATCAACCTGTATATGCAAAATACCTCTCTTATTTTATGATCCACTCTACAAAATTTAGATCTGCTCTTATAGGTGTAGTACGACCGCTCTAATACTTAAATTATATCACAGATATTGTCACTATGCGAAACGTGTTAATAGCGGCGTTCCTGCAAAAGAAGAACCGTACAAATAAACACCAATATTCTTATTACCTGCTTTTCTACTAAAATAACACGTTGTAAAGCCATGGCTCGACCCCTGTGACATTTAATATTTTATTATAGAATGTAAGCAGGTTAAGTACATTAATTCAAGTAGCAAAATGTCACAATATTTAACGAGCCGTCTTAATACATAAACTAGTCAACTGCTTACGTATATTGTAAATGCACTCGACATAGAAGCGTCGAGTTTTTATGAATTTTCACTCGGAACATCTTTGTAAAAGAAGAAAATTTTAAATACGAGAATGATTTAAATTTAAACGACATTTTATTTCCTTCTTGTCGATACAAGCTACAAATTAATATTATATATACATCATTTTTCAAAGTAACAACCTTCTATTTAAAATACATTTGTCCCATCGTTCCAGTAGCATTTGTATTCCCATCGAAAAAATTCTTTCTGTTGACGACGTAGCCTATTTTCCATCGCATCCTTTACTCCTCATTAAAGGTAAATTGCTTGCCTCCTAAAACTTTTTGAGTGGCCCATAGAGATGATAGTCACTTGGACCAAGTCTGGACTATGTGAAGGGTTAATCTGTAATTCCCAACCCAATTTAACCAATGTATTAGTCTCTAAATTGACTATATGTGACCGAGCGTTATCGTGTAAGTGAAGAACGCCCTTGCTTAAGAAACCTTTTCTTCAAGAATATCGACACAAATTGAACCGATAGCGTCCCAGAATACAGTCGCTATCACAATTTTTTGGGTGGAAGTAAACTTGAGTAAAACCATTCTATGCTAAATTTTTTTTTCTGGGATATATGTAATAGTATACGCAAGTGTCATCAGTTGTTATGATGCGTGAAAAATGTCATCGCCTTCATACTTGTAGCGCAACTGGAGTTCTCTGCAAAACTGAAGTCATTGCTGTTGTTTTGGAATCCACGTGGCGTCAACTTCACTAAATTTAAGTTTGTCGTGAACAATAGTATGAACAAAATAATTTGAAACATACTTTAGTGGGTAAAACCTCTCCAATTTTGTATAAAACAAAAGATATTTTTAATAATATAAAATATGATTAAAAATGGGAAGAACATAATACAAGTTCATATATTTGTAAAGGCATCTCTCCAGAGATGTACATCCGTATTTCATCCTTCTACAGAATCATCGGTACACCTCTGCTGGAGAAATGCATTTACAAACATAACAGCTTCGCTATCTCACAGAAATTATTAAGACAGAGGGTAGAAGAACATTCAGCGCGGCCCATTGACAAAACGCCGAAGCAACTAAACACTGCTTCAATAACAAATGCAGAACTAACTAAAGGGTTTCCATAGACGGCAACAACCACATCTATAGAAACTGTATTAACGTGTCTTCACTCCTTGTCGGACGAACCGAATGCGTATAACAAAATAATTTGAAACATACTTGGGCGGGTAAAACCTCACGAATTTTGTATAAAACAAAAATCATTAGTTCGCCCAGTAGGGGCGTGCCGATGATTCTGTAGAAAGATGAAATACGTATCTACGTCTCTGAAGAGATGCCTTTACAAATATATGAACTTGTATTCTTCACCCCGATTTTTAATAATATTTTATATTATTAGATAGTACGAACATTACCAACACTAGTGTTGATAGTGTTCACACTATTGTCCTGTGTTGAAATTGCTAGTGTTCCTAGCAATTTCCTTCACAGATATTTTCCTATTGCTCCGAATCCACTGGATACTTTTTACTTTTCCCAAGATTCACAGCAGACGCTGGACGGGCAACATGCGGCAAGCTGACACACGTTTGCAACTATTCTGGAAGGATTTACACCACGCAAAAATTGTTCCGAGTGTTAAACACTTTTCTCGAAACTGATTATGAAGTCGCTGACGAATATCAGTCGTTTTTTACACTTTAGATGAAAGAAAATTTAATAATTATACGTTGTGCAACAGAATTTGACACATTTGTTGCCCGGGATTGTAAATACAACAGATAATATTGACAAAATCAAGTTGTGGTTGTTAATGGCGCCTTGCAGTATGTCTTCAATTATGTTCAGAAAAATTGTCCTCGTAATTCAACAGTTTGTGTCAAATTAAATAAATAACATTTCTTATGTTTATTATATTTAATAAAATACGATTAGTTAGTCATTTAAATCACTGTGTACCGGATATATGTATAACTTGCAGAAAACACTTCGCTAATGGTATTTATTTGATTAACCAACAAAATTCTAATACAAAATAATTTGTCTAAAGAATACGTACCATCTAATTAATACATACAAAAAAGGCAAAAAAATTGGTAAAAAAATAACGATATCAATCAATTTTGGTGTTTATGTTATTTTCTATCAGATTAGAATCTGATTCTGATTCGGGTTCTTCTTTAAATTACAATGTCTTATTCATACTTGAGAACTAAAATTTCGAGTCAGTACCACGAATTTTCCCACGCATCAGTATGTAAAGGTGTCTCAATAAGAACCTGCCTTTGAGTGGTTATAGCGATGGTCCGGCAAGCCATACATGCACGTGGGTTCAAATCCTACTTAAGGGCGAATTTTTTTCTATAAAAAATTCGAATCAATTAGCGTCGTAATATGTATAAAGCATATTTACATTTACATTACTTCGCCAAAAATGCAACAAATTTGTATGTTTCTTTTCAAAACCTTACGTACACTTCTGTTGGAAATCGATGTGCAATTTATTTGACGGTTGGGTTCGGATTTTCTTCTATAGAAGCACGAATAAATAAACTGCGTTGTTCATCAAAATTGTTTAAACTATTATTTCTGGGCCTTTTATATGAGGGACAAGCTGAAATTATTGAGAATAAAAACACTGTTAGTATTTCCTAGGATTTTATATTAAATATGTATTCTTTCTTTCCACTGTTTAAATGCTCTCACCCAATCTTCTTGGAACTCTACTGAACACTTCAGGCAAACATTTTTCAGTGTACCACTTAGCTGTAACTGTCCTTTGTCCATCTAGCTTAATTACATTTACTAAGCCCGTACTTCTGAACAATACCGCATACTTAACCTTTTTCATAGCTCGCTGGCTCTTAGTAATTGTACGAGTTTCTTCCTCTTCGTGAATCCATACACGACGCTCTAGGCGGGTAGGAAGGTCGAAAAAGGGAATATAAGTTTCGTTACCCGTCACCATTTTGCAAAAATTTGGTGCCCGTCATTATTTAAGAAATTTCAAGTCATTTCATGGCAAATTCTTCACGCTCAGCTTTTTGGATGTCAGAAAGGTGATGCGGCACAAAACGACTCTCCACTTTTTTTAAATGCAGGTGATCGGCTATTATTGTTTCAACAGGTGACGATCCAATCTTGAGTTGATACTCTACTACCACATAACTGGCTTTATTGTCCTCTTGAATTATTTTTTTTAACAGCAACAATGATTTTGTCGGCAACAGCCCTAGGAAGCCCTGCTGCGTTTTGATGCCGACCAGAATTACTTTCGCGTTAAAATTCCTTATAGCATCGGTAAATTGTAGCCAAGGAAAGTGCTTATTAACTAAAAACTGAATCGAAACTCTCTTTGCACTCATAAGCGCTTAAACCTCTTTTAAAATGATAATAAATTATGATTCGAAAGTGCTTCCTGGTTTCGCTTAATAATAAGATTGATGCAATATTCGCTCGTAGCCCTGATTTTAATGTACTCAAAGGCTTTTGTAGTAATGTTCAAAATACGGAAATCGGTAGATATATTAAATTTAAAGATTATTTCTATGCGCCACTCACTAGCTCTGATGTTGAGCGAATTTTTTTTATATTTAAAGACACTGTCCAATAAAAGAACGTACTTTACAGAACAAAGTTTAGAATATATTGTAATAATTAATGTGAATAAAAAATGTTTACTAAAATGTTTACTGTGGTGTGACAAAACATTCACTTTAATTATAGGTGATATAATTAATTTCAAGTTTATACTTTTCAATATTTTGAATTTTTTCACTGTATAAAGTAAATACATTTTGTATATATATATATATATATATATATATATATATATATATATATCATTATTATTTATATGACATTTGTATACTTTCATTTATATTTTATATCCTTGATAAAGGCATCATTGCCGAAACATGTAGGGTTGTTTTAAATATATATACTTTAAAGTAAAGCCAGACCCTAAATCGCCAACTGATTGAATTTACCATATCATACCAAGGTCACGAAATAATTATATATATATATATATATATATACACTGCTGAAAATCGTACAGGGATATTTTTAAAAATAAGATGTAAAAACAGAATATCGTGTTGAATATAAATATTTTGAGAAAAAATAATATGCGCAAAGGTTTTATCATATTATCTTGATAACAATGGAGCGATTGTGTTTTGTTTGCAACATTTATTTATTATCTGTCATAACGGCTTCATTTGTCACTTTCCGTTTAACTACTTTGTAGCGTCATTTCTTGCTGCAGAGTTTGAAAACATTAAGTTTTGTGTATAATTTGAATAGTTTGATCAATGGAAAGGCGTCATTTATCGCGCGAAGAAATGTTACGTGCTATTGGCATGTTGCAAGCTGGGCGGCGCAATCTGAAGTTGCAGCTGAATTTCATGTTATACAAAGGGTCATTAGTCGCTTATGGCACCGATAGAGGGATACTGGTGAAGTACGTAATCAACATCTTGGTTATGGTCGGATTACAACAGTAGCACAAGACTGTTACGTCCAAATTATTGCCCGACGTAATCGTACCTGCACTGCTCAGCAGATACAAAATCAATTTAACCAAACATATGGCGTACTGATTAGCGACAAAACTATTCGTAATAAGTTACATGAGGTACATTTAAGATCTAGACGACCTCTCACAAGAGGTAATCGCGGAGAACGTCTTTTATGGGTACAGGATCACCGAAATTGGACAAACAAATAATGTCATATGTAATGTTCCTTGATGAGTCTAGATTTGGGATCTGCAATGATTCATAAAGAACCTGGAGGTCATACTGATTACTAAAAGTTGCTTTTTTGATGATATGTTTAGGATTGTTTTCCAAATTTAAACATCTTTAAGATTTAACATTATATCGTTGTTAAGGAAATTCGTATTTATAAACTTAAGTTTATCAGACCTTTTTAAATTTACTTTTAATTTTGTACCTTTTTAGTTGAAATACGCTGTGAATATACAAATCTGGTCAATAAAGTTGTTTAACAATATATAATAATCTTTTTTCTTTTAATTATGTAAATATCCCTGTATAATTTTGAGCAGTGTATATATATATATATATATATATATATATATATATATATATATATATATATATATATCTTGAATTAATTTAAATTCATTTAACTTCAGTGTTTTATTTATTTTCCTAAAAATAAATTTCCGTATATAAATTTCATTGGCTTTATTACGACTATGGCGAAATATATTTCACACTCCGTCTGTTTGCATTGAAATACGTACAAACAGACAACTTTTATTAATACTATCGCGCTATAACAATCATATATACTGTTAAGTTGATCGATTGTACATTGTCGGCATCGATAAAAGTCACATACCGCCGGTTCCGCAGTCTAGTTATAACGAACGTAACTTCAACAACAAAACGTCAAATGATAGATAAAAAGTTGCTTTAACTAAACACTGAATGATTGTTTTTCATAATCTACTAGATTTTCTTATTCTAAATAAATTCAGCTTATCCCTCGTATTGTTGAGATGAAATAACGCGCTGTCAAGAACAAAGGAAAGGTTGTATTGCAAAATTATTTTCGAACACATTTCAAAGAACTTCCCTGGTAGATCATATAATTTTATTATCCTTTTTTTTCCTCAAGTGTAAGCATTTCCATTATAATGTAAGGGTAACGACAATCTTCTTACACAACTGTAGTTTAACTTCGAATCTCATACCAAATGCCAATGCTATGTTGAATCGTGTTTGATCGTACAATTGCTACGTTATTATGTAAGGCCCCGTTTACTGTATACGTTGATAGATGTGTTGATCTGATATGCTGATCGTGTAAAGAATACTTTTTGCAATCATGATTGTATTCTTTCATCTAAAACAAAAGTAATAAAGTCAGTAATTATATTTCGAAATGTACGTAAGTTTGACATCTTATGTGCACATAACAAGGTAATAGAATTTAATGCCAATAATAACCCCAAACCGGGACATGGTAGGAAATGTAAAACGCAAAATTTGCTTTTTTTTAGGATGAAATTATAGATATCCTTAGGTATTCGTTTCATCATAAAACAATACGTGAAATTGGTACATGATGTTATAAATCTCTTCTTTATAAAAAAAAGATTTTTTTTAATCAAAATGATTATTTTTACTTAAAAAAAATTCAGTTGCTACTTATTGACCTTAGTATACAACTACGTTATAATTTTTATAATATCGACAGCTTTTACGTATGTAAACTCACGCTGAGCATATGTGTGTGTGTGTGTGTGTGTGTGTGTAACTTCAATAGAGGTATTTATTATTTATACACCCTCTGAATATTTTGATTTATATTCTATATAATTTCATATTTCCATTTTTTCATACGTTGCCTCTTTATTTCAAGAACAGCTGTAGAATATTTTAGAAAATATTTTTTGTTATTGGCCTTTTGATTAGCATTTATGTATTAGGTGTCCTGGCAGATTTTCCATACACATTTCTTAGTGTACAAACTTAACCACTAAAGCTTCACCACTAGAGAAATAAATGAATATCATTTGTTCTTGACATATCTAACTCTAAATTCTCATCAATTACAGAATCCTTAAATAACAAAATCTTTCAATTTCAAATAATACATTTAACTTCAACACATGAACAAAGACAGGATCTACACGAAATTTAATAAAAATGACATGTGATTCCAGGTAATACTAGCAGCTAGTGGTTACTATATATTTTTGACTTAGCAGCCTTTTCTAATTTTTGAATATTTTGTCATTATAAAACGTGCCTTTGACCATAAACTAATTCTAAGTAAATTGAGCTACAAAATATTATATCTTTTCTTACCAACACAATCTTAAATACAACATAAAACATTCGATAATAAAAATTTGTATTTTTATGGTTTCTTTCTAAAGAATAATTTAAAACTTAGATGTAATAAACTAAATGCGGTTACGGTTTCCGTTATAAGCAGAGGACAAATAAAATAAAATATGAAAGAAACCATATCTAATCCTCTCGTGTTGTAAAAATGAATCGTCTCACCAACATTTTCCCTGTTATCGATATATCGTACTTATTATATTGTGAAATTGTGTATCCTCTTGAATAGAGAAACAAATATCAAATCACGATAGGTTATAGATCATATGCGAGGGTATAAATTAAACAGGACTGATTTTTTTTTCAGTCAGAGCTTTATTCTACATTATTTACAAAAGCATCATTTTTCCACATAATCTCCCGCCCTGGCTACGCATTTTTTTTAATTCATTCGTCGTAGAAAGTTTTTGCTTGCGCACATAGCTATTGGAGCACAAACTCCTCTACTGCTTGGTTATTACTGAAATGTCGACTTCCAAGTCCTTCTTTCAAGAGTCTAAAGAGATGATAATCACAAGGCGACACGTCTGAACTGCAGGGAGGATGCTCCAATACTTCCCAGTCCAGGTTGTCTAATTTTTGCCTTGACACACTTTTGACAGATTTCGTCTTCGTTTTTCATCGCAAGGACAGCTTTGCGGCATCCAGAAGCTAGCAATAGTATCCCACATTAATTGTGCGTCGATCACGGGGAAAATCCACGTAAACAGGGCAAGCCGATCAAAAAAAAACAGTTGCCAAAACTTTTCCAGCTGACAATCTAGTCTTCGCTTTCACTGCAGCTCTTTCACCGCACTTTCTCCGCTTCACACTTGCCTGCTTTCACTCATGAGTGTAATGATGTACTCAAGTTTCGTCGCATTCGATTTAAAAATGCCTCGCCTTCTTACCAGAATCAATTCAACAGATGCTGACGAACCTCTAGCCAATGCAGTTTCTGTTCATCCAACAGCAGCCGCGGAACCCATCTTGCAGACAACTTGTGGCATCCCAAATTCAGTGTCACGATGTGCTGGGCACTCCCGTAACTAATGCTTAGTTTGTCGGCAATATTCCAGAGCGTTATGAGCCTGTCGTCCTCCATGAGTTGTCGAAACGCCTAAGATATCGGCTTCGGTCGCGCTTGTCCTCGGACGGCGATTGTGACTCTGGTTCTCAACGTTTTCACGCCCATCAGGAAATTCCTGGTACCATGTAAAAACACAAGTTCGTGACAAGGTGTTGTACCGAGCTGTGCTTGAAATCTCAACAAAATTGCCGTTGGTTTCACACCCTCCTTGGCCAAAAACTTGATTATTATCCGTTGCTCCACAAAAACATGCACTTGTTGCTCACTCATGGTTTCTATAACACCAAGGTGACCTGACAAAATTCGAGTCATTACTATCCCTTCCATAAACTCCCACCTTAGCCAAAATCAACCCTTTTCGGGTCAGCGACCTGCGTGGGATTTAAAAAAATCAGTACCATTTAAATTTGATATACCCTCGTGCATACACTTGAGTAACTAAAAAAAACGATTACTTACAGAGAACGCGTAATATATATTAAAAACTTTGCATATAAAATAAATACATACAATATAAGTGTTTCAAAAAGATAATAATTTGCAAGTACTAGTTACTTAGTAGGTACTGAGTAACTAGTACTTGCAAATTACTATAAGCCACATGCCTTTTATTTATAACTATTTATCTAATGTCATTTTGACATTTGTCATTTTGCAACAAGCAATATAATTTTTTCTTACAAATACTTTTTTTTACTTAATAAACAATACAACTAAATAATGTACACATTGCAAGAAAATATTGTTATTGTTGAAGCATATTTCCGATGTGCACAATTTCTTAACGGAGAATATTCCTACGCGGATTGTAAGCGACAGTTTCACCTGCAGATTCTTAATAGAGTTGTGGATAATACCGCTTTACATCATCAAATTCGTCTATTCGTGAAGAAATTTCGGGCTGCAGGATCTGTGTATAAGACAAAAGTTCTGGTAGACCACGTACACAGCAAAATATTGCTGAACATGTAGAAAATCTTGTTGGGGAAAACCCACATACATCAGTTCGTCGTTTATTAGTTCAAACGAACGTACCTTCTAGTACTGTTCATAGAATTTTGAAGCGTCGTTTACTCGTATATCCATTCAAAGTATCGATTGTTCAACAGATCTTACCAAGAAATAGCGCTAGTAGGCTTAATTATTGCAACTTCTTTATAGAAAATTTAAATAATAACGAAATTCTTGATCTAGGTTTGTTTACTGCTGAGGCGACTCCTGGTACACATATGTACCACTAAGTTTTATGTCAATCAGAAAGACAGGGTAATGAGATGGGAGAGAAGAATTCTGAGAAGAATCCTTAGAGTAAAAAGAACGGAAGAAGGATATATAAGAAGAACGAACGACGAACGAGGAAGTATACAGCATATATCGAGGACCAAAAATAGACGAAGTAATAATAGCTGGGAGACTAAGATGGCTGGGACATTTGGAAAGGATGACGGATGACAGGATACTAAAACAAATAGCGTGGAGAGAGCGGGTCGGTAAGAAGAAAAGAGGTAAACCAAGAAAAATATGGAGGGAAGCAGTGCTAGAAAATCTAAGAGAAAAAGATGTGATAAACTGGAGACAAAAGCTAAAGATCGAAGGATATGGAAAAAGATTTACACAGCTCTGCGCCTGAATGGCCTGTTAGGCTACACTATATAGTTATATATATATATATATATATATATATATATATATATAAAGATAATTATTTCGTGACCTTTGTATGTTATGGTAAATTAAATTTGTTGGCGATTTAAGGTCTGGTTTTACTTCAAAATATATATATTTAAAACAATCCTACATGTTTCGGCAAATGACGCCTTTTTCAAGGAATATAAAATATAAATGACAGTATATTAATGTCATACATTTGAAGTTGCTATGGATAAAATTATTCAAAGATACATTCCAATTGAATAATAATAAATCATGCCTTAGTATTATAAAATAGATAAGACAACAAAAACAGGGAAACACAAGACATGAGTTATTATTATGTATGCGCCCGTGGAGCGTCTTAAGATGTAAAGCTGTCGACATTCGCCTTAAACGAGAAGGAAAACCACGAAAACCTACTCGGACAGCCAGACAGGAATCAAAACACGGAACTGTCAGCATGATAAGCAAATGTATAGATATTTAAATAACTTAAGATTATATAATTATATAACAGCAACATATATTATGATGGTAAATTGCAGATCGTTACATAATTAAGTTATAGTATATACTGCTTAAATTTTTTATATCACTTCTGTTGTTAACTGAATTTTTTTCCTGTTTAATACTAATCGTTTCTTTAATTTCCCTTTTCATTGTGTGTTGTTCTTTATCAATTATCTGTGTGTTTTCAAAATCGAAATGGTGATCGCGTTGTAGTTTGTGTGTAGATAAAGCAGTTTTGTCTGTTTTAGAGTATTTGTGGGCTTGTATTCTTTTGTATAAATATTGCTTAATTTAGCCTATATAGTAACTATCGCAATCGCGACATGGTACTTTTTTGGATGACATGTGTTTCCCGATTTTTTTTTATTTTAGGTTTACGTTTTGAAAATAAATGTTTATTAGTATTACTAAGTTTATATGTTGTAGCTGTATCATACTTTTTTAAAGTGTATTGAATTTTTCTGATAGTTGTGGAACATATGGAATCGTGATATATGTTGTGTCATTATTTAAATTGTTATTGGTGTCTGCAGTGTTGTATATTTGGTGTATTCTTTTTTTAATTGTTTGTTCTATAAGTTGTGGTGGATAATTATTATCTGTTAAGATTGTTTTAATTTTCTTGATGTTATCTTTTCTGTATTGAGTATGTGATAGTTTTACTGCTCTATCAGTCAGATTATTTATATTCATTTTATTAAATCCTGTATGAGCATTTGAGTGGTAATTCATATATCGAAAAGAAGCTGTGGGTTTATTATACCAATTTATATAAATAGTACCCTGTCTATCGTAGCTTAAAGAAATATCAAGAAAATTAATACTGTTATTAATTTCTTCTTCAATAGTGAATTTTAATTTGTTGTGAAAATTGCTAAATTTATTTAAAAGATAGTTTATTTTATTAGTCGGAATACATGTTATGATATCATCAACATATCTTTTGAAGAAGATGGGGTGGAAGTCTAATGAATTGATAACATTTTTTTTCCAAATGTTCCATTACCAGATTTGCAATAGGAGCAACTTAATGAGAGCCCATGGCAATACCAAATGTTTGACTATAAAAATAATTTTTGTATAAAATATGTGTTGTCGAGACAGAAGTGTATACCTCTAATAAATTCGCCAACAAATTGAATTTACTATATATATATATATATATATATATATATATATATATATATATATATATATATATATATATACATATATATATAAGTTTTATGTCAGGACTAAACACTTCTAATTCGGTTAAATTTGGTTTATATGTGTACCAATTAGTTTTCTAATGCATTAGCATAGTGTATGCAACTGCGTCAGCATACATGTTTTGATTTCTACACATTTTTTTATTTTATTCGAGCACGTTGAGTGACGCAGCACATATTTAGTGAGTGTTTTCATTTAATTACTGCGAAAATATTAGTAATTAGTTTGAAAATTGAATACCAAGTAACAGTTGTTTGTATGTTTAGAAGGTAAGTGCAATTAAACTCTATAATTACTGTACAATTGGGTAATTATATTCGGTACGTATGTATACCGTTAGTCCTATAAAGTGGTATATATATATATATATATATATATATATATATATATATATATATATATATAAAACCATTAGTATTATTTACAGAAATGGATAGGAAAAGGCCGCTCACAGAAAAAGAGCTATAAGAGGCGGCAGAAAATCTGTTTGACTCTGATGACAGATGAAGAATCAGAAATCCAACCGGAAAGTGATAACCAAGTTGAAAAAGAAAATTAAGGCCCCTCTGGTTCTTTTACTTTGTGGTCAAAACCAGATTAAAATTTTGTCGCTAAAAGGCAAATTTCTATTAAACGCACTTGTACACTAACCTCCGATATACAAGCTACGACGCCGTATGAATGTTTCAAAAATATTTTTCCACATTCTTTATATTTGTACATTGCTCAATGTACAAATGAAAGAATTCGAATACATAAACAAACAATGAGAGGCGTTCGCTTGAAGAAAACAGATAAAGGGGAACTGCAAGTTGTGCTTGGGTGCATGCTAGTAATGTGTGACAACCATGCTCCCCAAATTAGCGATTACTGGTCCACTCATCCTTCGTTGGGAAATTCGGCAATACAAAATGCATTAGCTCGTGATCGATTCAAAATCATTTCATCAAAAATGTATTTTGCATCACCAACCAAACCTACAGAATTCTCCAAAGCATATTATATTGACGACACAGTAAATTGCTTGAAAGCTACGTTCCAGAAATGCCGCCAGGATAGTAGCTTTCAAAGCATAGACGAATCGATGACTAAGTTCAAGGGGCGTTCGTCTTTGAAGCAGTATATGCCACTAAAGCCTGTAAAGAGGGGAATCGAGTTGTGGCTTAGATCAGATTCGTTCACTGAATATACATACGATTTTAATATATGCACAGGCCGTGAATCTGAACATCTAGATGGAACTCTTGGCGAACGTGTAGAGCGTAGAGAAAGATATTACCTTCTGTTTTGATCGCTTTTTTACTTCGATAGCTCTACTACAAAATATGGATTGTGCAGCAATAGGAATTTGTAACTAAAATAGAAAAAATCCCTACCTAAAATCAAGGATAAATTGGAAAGAAGTGAATATGTGTTCCAGTGCAGCAAAGATGGACTTTTGTTTGTGAAATGGCAAGACACAAAAGAGTTCCTTATGTTAAGCAATTGCCATACTGCTAATGTTATGTCTGTCAACAAAACTTTGAAAGATGGCTCCAAAATTAGGGTTCCGTGTCCAGAAATGGTTGCATCATATAGAGAGATTATGGAAGGGGTTGATTTGGCAGACCATATATGATGGGATTACACGAACTAGATCGCAAATTAAATAAATGGTGGAAGAAGGTTTTTTATCGTCTGCTTACTATGGCTGTCGTAAACGCATGGATTATCTATAAAGAGAAGATAAAGAAAAAAAATTGCAAAAGACAGCGGCTCGAAAATGTATTTTTACATCTTCCAGTGGAAGGTACAACAAGAAGCAGGTGCAAGCAAAAGGTGCGGGGAAAATAAATCTCAAAAACGCACAAAGACAATTTGTCAAGAATGTGACATTCCGCTATGCTCCAAATGTTTTGTAATATATCATTCTTAAAATATTTTGTATTATATACAATAAAAATATTAACATTTTTCAAAGAAATTTTCTCTATAAGACTGATGGTACATAAAAGTACCACAACACCACTACCTCCTTCAACCCCTTCATGCTTTCTTCGACATTTTCTATTATAAAATATAATTTTACGCAAAAGTATTCCTGTGTCTCCCAGAAAAAAATCGTCGCGAAAAGGTTAAGCGAGTTTATAAATAAACGAAATTACAGAGCGTTTGTTGTGTGTTATCACGTGTTGTCCATTTTTACTTTTTTCATAAACATTATTAATATAAAATACATATTTTAATATAGAAAAGGTGTGTTATATTATTACCTAAATTATGACCTAATAAAGATGAAATTTTTGTTTAGAACATTAATACTTTATTTACCACACACAGATTATGTAATAAACATTACAAACGAACAAATTCGTCATCATCAAATTTATTAAAATTGTCTTCTATTCGATATCAACTGCGTGTTTGATAGGGTTTTCTCTCTCTGTTCACTAAATTATTAATATTGACAAAATCGTTGTCTAAAATATCGATGTCTTCAAATAAATCCATTTTACTTGTAAATAACTTAATTTTCTACATGACAGTTCACAAACAACATGATATTAGTCTTACTTGACACTTTATAGGGTAGATGAGCAGCAAGTAAATTTTCTGCCAAGTAAGTAATTTTACTGGGCGGTTAAATTTTACTTGACCGTGAATAAACACTTAATCTGGCAAGTAAGGCTTTATCTTACAAGTAGCGTTACTCGATACTTTACTGGAAGGTGAATAAACCGGCCCTAATAGCTAACGATACCGAGAACAGTTACTAACACCCTTTTTAACTCAAGTGCTACGAGACGAATTCAATGGAGGTTACTTCCAGCAAGATGGGGTTACTGCACATATAGCTCGTGAAAATTTGGCGCTTTGAGAATATTACTTCCCTCATCGAGTTATAAGCAGAGATGAGATGTGTTTGGCTAGCAAGGTCACCAGATCCTACTCCGTTAGATTTTTCTGTTTTCGGATTGCTAAAAAATGAAATATATAAGACAAGAATTAATAACTTAAATGAATTAATGAATTCAATTACAATTAAATGTAATGAAATAACAACAAATATATTGACAACATGAAACGTCGTATTGCATTATGCGTTCAACAGAATGGTCACCATTCATTTGTTATAACACTTATTATAAATTATAAAAATTAAAATTTCTACGAACTAGGTATTTACCTTGGTTGTTTGACTAATATCCCATCTTGTAAGTCTTCTTGTTAAATAAATTAATAATCTAATTGTTATTGATTTCATCACCTCTCATGATAAATTTTGACAGTGACAGGTAGATCACCTTCATATCATTTAATCTATATCCGCATTTCAAGAATACAGTACACAGGAACATAAAACTTTGCATGCTAAGACGCGCTACTCGAAATGTTAGAACTTGTTTCTATTCCCACTAGTCACAAATGGTGCTGTTGGAGACCTTATATATCAATCCGCCCTCCTATAGTCTATTTTTAAACTAAGAGGAGTAAATGGAAAAGCCACATTTACACTGTAAAAGTTACCAAATCAATGACATTCTGAATGTTTTTTTAAATTTTCGTATTTTATTAGTTTTTCTTTATTCATTGAGCTCAAAGGCAACATTTAATTTAGCGTTATCTCCCGCTTAATTTTGAATATAAACTCTACATCAATAAAGTCACAACGTAATTAAACATTTATTAAAAATTATTTACATTAAACACAAAAATAACATAAATAAAGGATTTAAAGAAATCAAAGGCTCCGTTAACTACTTGTTACTTGCAAAAATTAAACAAAATAATCTATTCTAAATCTGAACTGTCTGAGAAAGTATCACTGTCACTATCAGCACCAATAGAAATAATAAACGGTTCGATTAGATCATCTACGATGCCATCTAGTGTGGCCATTTTTATTTCTTCCTTAATTATATGCTCAACACAACTTTTCCAATTAACATTTTGAACATTTTCGATAGCTTGCAATAACAGCCCCCTCACTTCTGTCAATTTAATTGTAATGTTCTTCGATGCTACTTCATTCTTTATTTTTGCCCATATCAACTCTATTGGATTGAGTTCACAATGGTACGGTGGCAACCTTAATAGAACTTTATTATTACGTTTTGCCATTTCATCAATCACATACAAATTATATTGTTCTTTATTGATTTTGATTAAATTAATTTAAAACGCTCCTCTTAGTTTAAAAATAGACTATAGTAGCACTAGTCCGAATCCTCCACTATTGCAAATAATGCAAAAGAAAAATTATTCGTTTGAAAGTTTGTATTCCACAAATTGGAAATATATGTAGTTAAACTCCAGCACATTTCATTTCATTTTTTTTATTTAGATTGTTACGCAAAATAACAAAATTTCAACTTCATACAACATTTGCTTATAAGAAATTAATTATATTCGACAAACAATACCATACAGTTGTAAGGTCATAGTTCAATATTGATTTAGTTCATTGGTTTATTAGGTTATCATTATTTTGATTTCAGCAATATATAATTTAATCTAATTTTATAGTCTTTTTAACAATTTGGATAAATTTGACAATGTACGTATTAGTTTCATGCTTAGAGTTTATCTAAATTATATCGAATTTAAATAAAAAATGAGATACATATAAGCACTTTGTTTTCGTAAAAACTACTAGAGCTACTAGTTTCTGAACGTAATAGAATGCCTCATCGAACCAGAAATTAATACATTAAAAGCTAAACTGAATATAAGATATGATTTAATAAAATTAGTTTTCACAATCATATTATCATCAATAAGTGTCAGGAATCGAAAATAAGTAATTAATCCATACAAAAAAACATTTTCCTATTACGTATTTTTCACCTTTTAGTTATTGCATCTTCATTTCCTGCCATTCCTCTTAGATGATAAACTTTTGATCTTAACACCTAAGATATATTATCAACTATTGTTTATGTTTACTTGTTTATGAATCTCTAAATTAACAATGAAATTAACCAAAATTAACCAAAAGCCTATACAATTCATATAACAATTTAAACTTTTTTAATCTCGATGTGGACTTGCAGGCACCTATATCTACGTTCTCACTTCCGGGAAACTTTCCCGACGAAAAGCTTTAGCATAGGGTCATATATTTAGAGTTCTAGTGTCGGTTTTCATATCCATTGTGGGTGATCTTTCATAAGTTTGTTAAATAATTTTGAAACCAGGAAAGCTATTGACAGTATTTTGATTATAACCATTACGAAAACAATCCTTTTATGTAGTAATATTTTACGAGGGATATTTGACAGGGACGTGACTTCTAAAAGAACAACCTATTGTCGATACAAAAAAAGTTTTATTTTTCTACATAATTGTCTCTCAATTAATTAACTATATTAGTTGATCTGAAAAAATGACAGCATAAAAAACGAATTTAAGATTAAAATGAAAATGTGGATTTTAATAAGAAATTTCCATGCACTAGGTTTAGTTATTAGTTGTTTATGTACCAAGGGTATTTAGTAGATGTTTATGCCCTGAGGGCGACGATCTTACAAACCCGAGGGCTTCTGGCCCCTAGGGTTTGTAAGTCGCCCGAGGTCATTTAATACCCGCGGTGCATACAGACTTTTATGTCATACTAGTTCGTTATTGCATCCACAATATAAATATTTAAAAAATCCTAAAATTCAATTTGAGGTTAACAACATTGTCATTTTATCATAGTAGAGACTTTCGTTGCTATGAAAATGCTGTCGAACTTAAAAAGTGAAAATCCATCAAAGTTTTAAAGTTCTTGACGAAATGCCGAAGAAATTGAGAGACGTCCACGACAGAGAATATGACAAATTACTATAATGGATGGCAGAAAACTGTGTAGAACGTATTAATGAAACTGTGCTACTTGGATACTTCGGCAATCTCGTTGAAACATTTCCTCCGAGTTCCTTATGGTCCAAATACGGAATGGTAAAGAAAACTTTAATGGTAAATAAGAATATTAACATCGCTAATTACCAGAGAGCGGATTCGAGCGATTGATGATTCATAGCCCATAGGCATCTGCCTTGTATTCGTAATAGGTTTGTTTCTGTAAGCGATCCGTGAGTTTCGAAGAATTTGATACGTGTGGCGAGCTGCATAGGTGGCACATACCTACATATGCAGTTAATAAGTATTTGGCAATACAAAACAGAGGGAATGTAATAAACGATTTGGTAACCAGCAGCAACTACTGCTGAAACAAAAGTAATGCCGACAAGCGAATTGCGTATCGATTTTTGAATAAAAATAATTTAGAAAGAACAAAACCCAAAACTATTTATTTTCTGTTAAACATTTAAAGTGTAAAACATTACCATGAACAACTAAAATTTGCCAAAAACAAATTAGCATATCCATGCGAGACCTCGCATCAAGCGTTGTTACAAATAATACAAATCTGCATCAAACAAATCTGTATCTGTACACATGGCACATACAGCATACAGCTAGTAAATACCTGTATGTCCATGTGTACAGATACAGATTCGCTTTATGCAGATTTGTGTTATTTATAACTAAAATTTGTTCAAGGTGTCAAGGTCTATTTCTCTATTAATGCCACTCCTGAAGGTGAAGGTGCTTTAAGAAATATCTTTTTAAATAATGAAACTAACTTATCAACATTTGGAGAATGACCCCTGATGTATTCACATACTCTGTGTACTGCATGTCCTGCACAGGTAACTTGTAGCATATTGGGATAAGATTGCTCTAATAACTTCCCTGTTTTTAACATATAAGCTGCCGCATCAATCAAAAATAATAGCATCTTGTCTTTATAGTTGTTATCCGATGATAGAATATTATGAATACACTGATCAATTACTTCTGCAACTGTATCATTATTTACGTCTGACAATATTTTAGTTGCAATTAAGTATGGTTGGTATGAAGTTGTCGGATGAAGAATACCAACAACTACATTTAACACATACCGTTCCATTGCATCCGTTGTTTTGTCTGCACTTATCCAAAGATAATGACCAGATAGGTTAGTTCGTATTTTTTCAATGGTTCTCAAATAACATTTTGGTAAATGGTATTTACGTAAAGTAGATTCATCTGGTATCCCAAAAAGAGTCCCAAAACCGAGAAATGTTTTGAAAAAATTCTTCGTGGGTCGTCAATCTCTATGGCCACTCGAGATCTCACCAGTTCAGATTTAAGAACAACTGCATTCTTTACCAACTGCGCTATTTAGATCCTGTCCATTATAATTTCTAATCAGATATAATAATACATCAAATTGCGTAATATTATATATCTAAATTTATTGCACGCACGTATTACGTTCGATCGTGCAGCGCTTAAATTGAATATTGAATAACGCATTTTGACTTTTGAGCGTTTTTGTTAAACAAAGGCGGTCGATGGTCGAGCGTTGGTATGGTCTATAAAAGTCCCTCAAAAATACGCTGAAGCATCGGCTTACTTGTTTAAAAAAAACCGGATTTACCATAAAAAACAATTTTTTCCGTTATAGAAATTGTTCTTATTCTGATTAACAATACTTAATAAAATAATAATAAAATTTTTAGCTGATTTTTTAGTTTGCATATCTAATTGAATACTAGACATAATATTATCACAACCTAAGTAATGATGTGAACGTATAATTTGTTTTTGTAACACAACTACTTACTAAAATATTATTTTCATTATTTTGTGATATTAACCCGTGCACACTTTTATATTTAAAAATAATAAATTACAAATTACTTCAACAGTTCAATTAAAACGCAAAACGGTATGCTTAGCGCCATCTAGCGCAGGATAAACGTATCGCAGTGCGCTACTCGAACAACGGGCTTGGATTTTTACTTGTCTATTCCGGTCGGTTCCGTTGATACATGTTACGTGTATCCTCCCATTTATCCTCCATAGTTCGCCTATTTGGATTACTGGGTTTTTACTGGGTAAGTAAAATGTCGTGATATTTATTAAATGTTATAAGTAGAGCAGACCAATTTCCGTGCGCGCCATGAGCGCCGGTATGGGAGTGTAATTCGTAATATATTAGAATATGCGATAAAATACGGACGCAACATGAGGTTGTTACCGATATAAGTATGGAAGTAGAGACATTTATTCTATCAGAAATAATTAAATATACATTTGGTTTTCTGCTATTAAAGTAATATGCATAAACACACGAAAAATAACAATAGTACATTAGTACAATTATAGCAGCGTTGTCGTGCTTGGTAATGTTTGATTCGCGTATTTATTCCAAAATGAAATAATAGAATGAATGAAAAATTCGAATAAAATAGCGTCGGGCATTTACAATTACATTACTTCGCGAAAAACGCAATTAATTTGTACAACTGCCGTACTACGGGCAAGATATATTCATCTGTTTCCTTTGATGTAGCTCAAAGCATCCCCATTAAAGTTTCTAATTCACGCCTCAACAGCTCAGTGGTCGAGCAATGATCCGGCAAGCCAGAGGTCGTGGGTTCGCTTCCTACCTGAGGGCGAATTTTTTCTGTGAAAAATTCGAATAAAATAGCGTCGTAAAGTGTAGAAAGAATATTTATAAATGAATCATTACTTAACAAGGTAAACGGCAGTGTACACACAATCATAGTTACACATAGTTCATGTATAAACTGTTGTCGATTAATTTTGTTATTATTGTGCTTCGAACTGCTTACGTGTTCTTTACAATGTGATTTTGACCAACACATTAGATATGTATTGCACACTAAACATTTAATTTTTGAGCCATCGTATATTAAGTCTGGGAAATCCATAATAAACTTATTCACTTCGTCTGACAACGGTCGTTTTCTCGATTTCTGTGTCGACGACATTTTATTACGTATGCTTACACTTACATTCAGTCTAAGCAAGTACCAAACACATACTGAATGCTTTTTATTAGTTCTGATGGAATACAATCATCCTCACATCGGCGCGCACGGAAATTGGTCTACGCTAGTTATTAAGTAAAATATAATTCGTCTGCTTTCCGTTGATTTTCAACGGTTGTGTCGAAAATTAAAGTATGTAAATCAAATAGCTGAATCCAGACCCACGAACGTGGTACATTGTTATCGTTTTTCAATGTCGTAAAAGAAAAAACATTGCTTTCATGTCCAAAACATGGTAGTAATTGAATATTCTCGGCTGTTGTTGCAGATACTTCTTGGTGAAACATTTTAACTTCATACAGTAAATAATAAAGAATAAATTAAAACACTTGGCTTGTTTCACTATGAGATTTATTAAATTCTCTAACTTCTGTTTCGGCTGTTATGCCATTCTCAAAGAGATCTATAAATCTAACTTATAGACTATCGCACTTGTTCTTATATGTTGTCTGTTCTTGTGTGTAGTGGGGGTGGTACTATATTGTGTATTACGGTGTCTATAAAGGGTGTATTGGCATATTCTATCTGTGTGTCTGTTCTATCAATCACCAACACACAGATAGAATATGCCAATACACCTTTATAGATACCGTAATACACAATATAGTACCACCCCCACTACACACAAGAACAGACAACATATAAGAACAAGTGCGATAGTCTTTAAGTTAGATTTATAGATCTCTTTGAGAATGGCATAACAGCCGAAACAGATGTTAGAGAATTTAATAAATCTCATAGTGAAACAAGCCAAGTGTTTTAATTTATTCTTTATTATTAACTGTATGGTAGTAATTAATAGAATAATTATATTTATTATACTATTACTGTGAAGTTGTAACACGTGTTGTACTTAACCTAAAATTAGGTACAGGTTAGGTAATTTTCTGAGATTATGTTTTTGTAAAAGTTTTTTTAAATATCGTAGAGGAAATATATACTTAAAGCTGACTCGTACTGTAAGTTATTTCCATTTTTAGTTTCCTAGTTTCATAATCCAGAAAAGTTATTCATATCACACAATACTTGGCTGCTGCTACATATTTTTTATACATAGAAGTAAGTGAATAATCTATTTATCGGAAAAAGGGCATACCTATATTCAATTTTAGTTTATTATTCGACTTCGCCGTTGCCATCTAGTAATTTCTCACTAGATTTCCCCTTCAAAAAGAACGTACAGCAACTTACATCCAAGAATTTCAAAATATAACACTAGGGAGTCATGATGCTTTTTTTATAATTTATTTTTGTAACACAACTACTTACTAAAATTGTTAACCCGTTGCACACTTTTATATTGTGAAAATGATAAAGTACTTAAAAGTTAAACATATTTTTAGCTATAAAACGGGTTCAGTTAAAATGCATAAAACATCTACGTTAAGAATGCAGATAATTATATTGTTAAACATATCAGTAAAACTATTTTTATGATTAATATTAGCAATAACAGCGGCTACCTGAATCTTACTACTTAATTACTGGATCATTGGCACACAAAAGCTTAGTATTTTAATGATGAGGGATATTGACCAAGGAAATTGTAAAAGGGCTTTCAACTCATTGCAGTTGCTACAAATTTTTTATTTAAAAAAAAAAACAATAATAAATAAAAATTAACGCATTAAGACTTCCGTGGGAGTAAAAATAAAAATTGCGACTTATGTTCTAAAATAACGATGTCAGAAGGACTCGGGGGCAGAGTTAAACAAACATTTTGTAAAAAAATATAATCACAATGACTAAGTTCTGATTTAACCAAGTACACTTTCCTTATTCCTTCATTAAAATAGTTATGTATATCTTCACAGATTGGCCCATAAACTCGAGCAGCAATCTGGGGAACATTACTACATTTTGCTTCTGTCATTTTGTTTTGAAACTCTTTCCCCATATCTTCCCGCAAGATATCTTTCCACATCTTGCTTGCACTTTGTGTTTTGCTTTTATTTTTAAATACGTAACCTTTCTGAAATAGTTCAAGAGCACCTCGTGCAGATAATTTCTTGCTTGCATACAGATACTCCAGTTGTGTCTTCTCCTAAAATATTTATCAAGAAATTAGCAAATTAGTTTTAAAACAGATACGGTGTTAATAAAATGTATAAATTACTTTGTAGTGTATTATCTTACCAAAGATTGTTTCATTTGTAGAATTTCCATTTCGAGTTTATGATGAGCATCCTTTAATTTTTCATGTTTTTGAGATAAAGCTTCTTTCTGTTGCTCATGTTTTAGAATTTGCTTCTCGAATTTTTCCATTAATGACTCTTTCTGTTGCTCATGTTTTAGAATTTGCTTCTCGAATTTTTCCATTAATGACTCTTTCTGTTGCTCATGCTTTAGAATTTGCTTCTCGAGTTATTACATTTTGAGTTTATGATGAGCATCCTTTAGTGTTTCATGTT
The DNA here is from genome assembly GCA_935421215.2 of Melolontha melolontha. Taxonomy (NCBI): domain Eukaryota; kingdom Metazoa; phylum Arthropoda; class Insecta; order Coleoptera; family Scarabaeidae; genus Melolontha; species Melolontha melolontha. The sequence continues at coordinate 94,191,325 of OW285237.1, read as the reverse complement.
GTCGAGATAAAGCTTCTTTCTGTTTTTCACGTTTTTGAGATAAAGCTTCTTTCTGTTGCTCATGTTTTTGAATTAACATAAAGGAATCTAAAACAAAAAAATATGGCAGGTATAATTTTAGCTGGCTTTATATGAAATATGATTCTTACAAATTATATAGAAGACGATGAATCCAGAAGTTAAAACAAGTGAGATAATAACGAAGTCACCGTGATTTACCTACATTATGTCCACCTAAAACTCGTTTCATTTTAATGTTATAAAAATCTACAAATTACCATTATTGTACTTGTCTTATTTATAATTTCTGCAGTTATCAAACGATCATAAGGCTGAAAATAGTTTCCACAACTTTGTTGTGTCAACTTATAATACATAAACCACTAGACAGATAAAGTCCACGTTACGATAAACGCATTTTTTTTTTTAGTGGGTTACCAGGGATCTACCCAGAGTGGTTTTTCAGGCATTTCGATTTTTCGAACACAAGTTGTAATGTTTTCCTAAATAATCTATTCCATTATGTGATTAAGTTAATTGCAAACAAAGGTGGGATTATAGTCATTCAGACCCCTAATAAAGTAATAAAACTCTTGCATTAGTCAATCTACTAAAGCTGGTTCACTGTCTATAACTGATCATGTGATCAAATTGAACCAATCATCAACTTCACGAGCTAACTGCGCATTAACATTTAATTGCAATTAAATATTTAATTCGCCTTCTGTAAACCGACCCAAGTGTTAGTTAAGTGATGGTTTGAGTGTTGAGTGTCCTTTTTCGAATACTTTGTACTGCAATGACTGAGTTGTCGTGTTTGCCAGCGAACAGGATTTTTTTTATTCATTTTCATTTATTCACTATACATCATTGTGCTTTCTAGCTTGCCTATTAATTATTTTCATAAACTATTCTTCCCTGTTTAGTAAATATTAGGAGTAATTAGATAGTAACAGTTGTAGAGTAAGTTAAAAAAATACTTAATAAGATGTTTTGATGTATATAATACACATTTTTTTAAACAACCAATTTGATTTTCTATTCTTTCTAAAAAAAATGTTATTTTTAAAACCATTCTTGAATCCAGAAGACTTATTATAGTTATTGCTTCTAGACTTTTTACAATTAGAATTTACATATCTGAATAATTTTTTTGTAATAAATAAAAGACACGCCTGTTATGAAGGAGAACAAAATTGTAGCAGAATATTATACACCATTAGAAACAAGACAACCATGTGAACTCCAACAATTTAAAAATAGTTACAAATCTTTTACTCAAGATAAAAAACTAAATATACAAAAAATATCAATGAAGTAAGTCAAATGAGAAATCATAATTTTGCCATTGAATATCTCAATTCGACCGTAAATAAAAAAACTAACAGAAACAGATTTTTGCAAATCTAAAAGTATTTCCAGAAATTCCATGGATATGGAGCTAAATTCAGTTGGAATTAAGATTGCATGCAAAAGGAGAACAAATCGGAACAATTGGGAACAAAAGAGAGAAAAAATAAAATAAAAAAATATTCGATAATGTAGAACATAAAGCAGGTACTCGTAAAAATATAAGTTTAGATGAAGAAGCAGATGAATTAATTGGTAAATCTTTAGAAACTTTTCATTCATAAATGGACAGACTAGTTTCATACATTCCCAACGATGAGAAAGAAAAATGGAAAAAAGATTTAAAACCTATTATTACTGAAATAGACAGATTAGAAGATGGAGCAAAAATGGTTGGTTTCAAACAAGAAGTTGTACATAAATATATTGCAAGAAAAGCAGCTAATTTATTTCTTGAACAATTAATTATGACTGACTATGAACTAGAGTCCGCTAATAATAAAATAGATGAATTGGAATATAAATTAGACAATTACAATAATTATGATCCTAATAAATTAGCAGAATTAAGAAACAAAACAGTAGTAATACCATCAAACATCGATGATGTAAAGAAAAGAACTCTGAAAATATTTGAAAGACATACTAAAAATATGAGAGCAATAAATGAAAAGATTCAAAAATTGTAAATTGAATGGAAAGTACTGTATTCAAGAATTTAAATATATTCAATGAAGAATATCCAAAATTCTGAAAAAATCTTTCAAGTCTCATTCAACAAGTTAATAAATTAAAAATTATTATTTTTTTTTATTATCGTAATTGTTGTTATTGTTTTCTTAATTTATTACTTCAACAAATAGCGAGATTTATTCAACAATGTCTATGAACGTACCTATGATGTAATACGTGTCCATATGCTAATGTATCTGTAGAATTTGGTCTTTCCAACTTAGAGACTTTTTCTTTACTTCTTCAGTAAATATATCATGTTTATGACTCCTAATCATGTTCTGTCTATGGAAGTACTCTGTTTGATTGAATAAGCAATTTTTGTAATCTTCAAAACTTATTTCTTTTTTTAATACCGCTTTCTTGATACCTTTTAATTTTTTCAAAACAGAATTTTCGGTTCTGTAACTGTACATTTTTTATCTTAAACCTATGTACTCTAATATTTTGATACCATTCAATTCAATTCATCTTTAAATTTTCCTATTACTTTCTTATTTTTATCAAAATATAATGGATGATCCTTTGGATAATCAGATGTATCAAAATAGTCGGTATTGTTTTTCATAAATTCATAGAAATCGGCCTTTTTAATCTCATATATAAAACTATCGGTATCTCCATAAAGAAGTTTTATGTTTTCATTAAATTCTTTTTTAATTACATTGTATTGGAAGTTATACATTAACAATTTTGATAAATCTAATACAGCTTGCCCAATGTAAATTGGTTTATTAAACAATACTTTGGTTTTATAATTATGAACTGCTGCCAAATGTTTGCTAAATATAGTTCAGTGTTTAAAATTAGGTTTGTTTATCGCTTTTTGTAATTTTTCTTCATGACAATATAATTTAATATTTTGTTGGTTTCTAACAGATTGCATAGACTTACCGTATGGGGCATTAACCATTAGTTTCCAGAAATCCTTTTCAAAATCATTTTTTGACTTTGGCTTTGTTCAGTATTAAATTTTACATATGGTGCTATGAAATTTGACTGAGTAAATTTTATACCTCTGTGAACCTTTAGTATTCTCATACCTAAACTTCTGTAACGTTTTAATGTTTTGTAATGAATTACATAATTTTTCTTATCATAGAAATGACAAAGTAGTTTTTCTACTTTTCCGTCCGGAGGAATTCAATTTTCCGGAGCTAAAGGCAGGTTATTGAATTTGTTATGAATAGCTAAGTCTACAGGAAATGCTAAATCGACTTCTAAAACATAACCCGTATCACTATCTGATAGAAATATACCGTCAACATTTTTAATTTCATCACAAGTCAACCATTTAAAGTCTTTTTCTGGTAATTTCTGAGATAAAGCCCATCCATATAAATTATTGGCATCTATATAGATAATCTGAGTACTTTCATCTGATTGCGAATACCTGTTACTGCACTGTGAAATACCTCCTCTAATTCCGTTTTCAAAAAACAAATACATTTCATAATCAGTTAATAATTCCAATTCCACTGAAGTATATTTGAGCATACAGTCCCAAGCTAACCCCGGAGTTGTATAATACCAAACAGGATCCAATCCATAACTCTTTTCCAAATATAAATCTCTAAAATTTTCAAATACGTCAGTTAATACCAACACATCTAGTATAAATCATGCCATTCACCCATGTTTTTAATTTTAAAGTATTTCCATACTTTCACTGCATGTTTGAATTCTTCTTGAGTAATTCCTTCTTTAGTGAGCGAAGAATAAAAGTTATCTATTGATGGCAGTTTTGTTTCAGAAAATTTCTCAAAAGAATCCAAATATTCATAGGGATATATTCCTTTTCTAAACGGTATAAGCTGTCGTGAAAGAGGAGATGCTGTAAGAATAGATCCGGATTGTAGTCGGAACGAAAACGGGGAATGTTTTGCATTTTTTTTTATTAACTCGGTAGATATTGGGGTGTTGAAAACAATTATTTCCGTACCATGACAACGTTTGATCAACGTTAAATGTTCTCGTATACGTTTCTAACCTATAGACAAGGTCGTTGTATTGTACAACCAGTTGAAAAAAAACACATTTGGAAAAATCCCGTTCATCATTGCGAAATATCTGGGTTTGAGCGGTCCTGACAAGTATACAAGTCACTGTCTGCGTCCATCAGCAACTCTTCTGGCAGAGGCTGGTAAGCGCCATGGTTGATGGAAGAGTACTCGGTTGCTGAAGGGTATTTAGAGGACAGTATATCAAAAAATAAGGTTTGATGGATGCTGGCAGGTATACCTTCTGGAGCTGGCTTTTCCTTACAGAAACTTGATACCCAGACAATGAAACGTGATTCAACGTTTGCTGAAGGCAATCTAACTATCTTTGCATCCTTCCAGAATTGCCTGTTTTATGTGAATTCGACTAAATAATGTTTACTGCATACACTAAATAAACTAATACAACCTATTAGCAATCGTAAATAAATCTGTATTCCTACATACTTTTGATTTTTTTTATGAATTATTTTCTATTTGAAAAAAACTGTGAGAAATAAAAAATTACAATAAATTATTCGCGGTATATGTGCATATATGTATATCCATATTATATTATTTTCGTCACAAGTGAACAAAAACTGATATATTAGTCAAGTCAAAGTCCTAATTAGTACATTACACATAACGTGTGTTCATTTGAAAAGTCAATCAAGGTTACCTTGAAATTTTGATAGAATGAGACGCATATATATTAGTATGTGTTTGTTGTTCCGTAAACATAAATCCAAATGACATTTGATAATGTCAATCACATTTGTTATTTATTTGTATGTATGAAACTGTCAAAATATACGACTTCGTAGGTTAAGTAGTAAATTTTAATTTACGACATACTTCAAAATGTTCTCAGTAAATCACATGCTACTAGATTGACTTTTCAAATGAACACCCGTTATGATATGGCATACGACATATGTAAGAAAACATTTTAATGATTAAATTATTAATTATTACAAGTTATTTACTGATCTTTCATTAAAGATGAAAGAATACAAGGTATTATAAAATGGAAAACCTTAATAAACAAAATTATTAACTGCAGAGTTGTGTATAATTTAATAATTTTTCGTGATTATCACTAGGATGGTAGAATCTCAAAAATATTTTATTACTTTAATTATATTTAGTTACACTTGCTTTAATTTAATCTAAATAATGTTTTCAATGTGTGCGCAATACGCATATATTCGATATATTGACTTGTGGTTTTATGTACAGTAGGATATTATTATATAATTTATTTGACAGTCACAGAAACAACTGCCTTTAACCTTTACCCATTATCATCTCAGCGTACAACTCCTAATAGGTAGGTGCTAGTTTATGACGGTGGTCTCTAATGTCCTTGGTAATGTTTTTCCTTCATGTTGGTACAATTGCTAGCAGACGCCATATAAGGTTGCAAGTCGCTTCAGCGTGCAGTTGACTCAAATTGTCTAGACAGTCATTAGAAACAGTTACGGAGGGTGTCTTGTTGGAAATTAGAAAAATAGAATATCGTGCCATGATAAAATTCTTCGTAAAAGAAGGTTTAACACCGACCGAAATTCAATCGAGAATCATAAATCTGCATGATGACTGTTCTCCTTCAATATTCACCGTGACGCGAATTTAAATGTGGCGATGAAAGCATCCAAGATGGTCCACGCGAAGACCGTCTGAAAAGTGTAACCATACGTACACGATATGATTATGAAAGATCGGGGTATGATGGTGCGTGAAATTGCTAATACTGTAGGGATATCAAAAGTCGGTTACATTTTGTAACATGAATAAGCTTTATGCAATATGAGTGCCAATCCTGATGGCGGATAACGAGGACGATCTTCAGCGACTGCTATATCGGTTCCAAACAAAAGCAAAGAACCTTAACATGCAGATATCAGTGGAGAAGACAGAATCAATGGTCATAGCAAAAGAACCCACTAGATGTAAACTGGCTGTAGATGACAAACCCATCCGACAATGTATGCGATGCACGTACCTGGGAGTCGAGATAACAAGCTGCAAAAACCTACAACAGGAAGTCAGAACACAAATGAATAAAGCCTCAAGAATTTCTGGCTACCTAAGGGACCTCATATGGAGGAATAAATACATGTCCACCGAAAGTAAAGTCCGCATATATAAAACAGCCGTAAGACCGGTGATTACATACGCAGTGGAAAACCGAGCGGACACAACAAAAACGAAGAGCATGATGAGAGCAACGGAGATGAGGACCTTAAGGAATATCAGAGGAGGAAGATTGAGAGATCATGCAAGAGGCAGGGATATACGAACATACCTTAAAATTCAAGACGTGGTGCAATTTACGAGAAATAGACGAAGATACTGGCGAGACCACGTCGACCGAATGACGGGGGACCCATGAGCAAAATGGGCAAAGAACGAAAAACCGAACTCAAGGAGACCTCCAGGCCGACCTCCCAAGAGATGGTGCGAGAGCTGGACATCTGCTTCCCAAGAGAAGAGGCTGAACAAAATTGAAATAGTAGAAGAAACAAGACTAAGTCTTAAGGAAAGAGAAAGAAGAAGAAGAAGAAGAAGAAACAACTGCCTTTAACCTTTATCCATTATTATCTCAGCGTACAACTCCTAATAGGTAGATGCTAGTTTATGACGGTGGTCTCAAATGTCCTTGGTAATTTTTTTCCTTCATGTTGGTACTATTGCTAGCATACGCCATATAAGGTTGCAAGTAGCTTCAGCGTGCAGTTGACTCAAATTGTCTAGACAGTCATTAGAAACAGTTACGGAGGGTGTCTTGTTGGAAATGAGAAAAATAGAATATCGTGCCATGATAAAATTCTTCGTAAAAGAAGGTTTAACACCGACCGAAATTCAATCGAGAATCATATATCTGCATGATGACTGTTCTCCTTCAATATTCACCGTGAAGCGAATTTAATGTGGCGATGAAAGCATCCAAGATGGTCCACGCGAAGACCGTCTGAAAAGTGTAACCATACGTACACGATATGATTATGAAAGATCGGGGTATGAAGGTGTGTGAAATTGCTAATACTGTAGGGATATCAAAAGTCTGTTACATTTTGTAACATGAATATGCTTTATGCAATATGAGTGCCGCGCAAACTCACTACGGATCAAAACCGCATTCGCACGTCACTTTCCTAACAATGCTCGATGCACTTATGCCCCAGTGGATGAAACATGGATTCACTATTACACACCAAAATCAAAACAACAGTCCATGTAGTGGACAGAAGCCGGTTCTTCAGCTTACGGAGACGGTGGCATTGGTGGGAAAGGTCATGGTGTCGGTGTTTTGGTATGCGCAAGAAATTTTATTGATCAACGATCTTAGAAAAAATAAAACGATAACTGAGGGAGACTATTCTATCCTTCTAACGAAACTAGACGCAAATATTCCTGAAAACAGAGACGGCTAGCAAAAAAAAATCATCTTCCATCAGAACAATGCACAAAAGTGTCTTGGCGATGGGAAAATTGAGAAATTTGCACTATAAAATGGAAGAACATCCACCCTATTCCCCAGATTTGACTCTCTCTGACTTCCATCTCTTCCCAAAGCTCAAAATCTTCCTCGCTGATCAAGGTTTTTCGTCCACTCAAAAAGCGATTGCGACTGTAGATAGATACTTTGCAGCACTTCCGGCAGAACAACACAGGGAGGACGAGATAATGGCATCGGAACACAGCTGAATGAAATGTATTAGTATTAAAGAAGATTACCTACTTATGTTGAGGAACAAAAAATTTGAAAACATAAATAGCCATTTTTACTATCAGGGCGAGAACATTTCAGATTACCCTTCCCCGTCCATTCGTCTCTATCTAGCGCTTTTCCTCTTTATTCTCCTACACGAATTATTCTAAGATCTTCCTCCATATCATTGAAATATTGTATCCGAGATGTTTGTTTTTTGTCCTATAAAAGTCTGTAGCATAGTTACTTTCATATATCTCAATTCTAAACATATGCTCGACAAATTTTCGACTTATTTTCATTGCATTTACAATATGCGATTATTTCGTTTCTACCATATATCATTTTCATTTGTGGAACTGTATATTTTACAAAGGATTTTACCATTTCTTCTCAATATTGTGTTAGCGTACAAGTTCCGCAGCCATTCTACTATCTACTTCTCAATTTTACTACATCAGTGTGTTGTTCGATTTGGCTGGATAGGTTTCTCGATTGAAGATAACGCACTAGCTCCTGAACAGTATTTGCTTGCTAGATTTTTACGACCGCTTATCACAGCTAATCTTACACTGATAAAAAAGTAAGAATTAAAATAAGTATTTCTGTTGTTGTGTCAGTGGGTACATTCACCAACAGATACTATTTGCTTCTCTTTTTGGTTTTTGCCACCAATATTATGTCGATTGCTACTACTTGGAATGTCTTACATGTTAACAGCTTCTATTATACCAACAACATCCACATCATCAAGGAAGGGGTATCCTTTTGTTGAAAATGATTCCAGTAGTGCTGATTCAAACAGATCTTTCTAAATGCAAAGTTACCCAAGAAAGTCTGATTACTATGAAAACTATGTTAACCTATGTTAACCTTGACAACATTTCCTTTACCGCTTTTTAAATAACTCTCAAAGAAATATTTGCCTCTTTTTAGAGAACATTGTCTTTGATGTTCTCATCTAAATAAAATCTTCTTAAACGTTTGGCAATTAGGAATAGGTGTTGGACACTAAATTAGGACAAGACACTTCACTTTACGCACATATGTATGTGCATATTTATATCAGTAGAATACCATATTGAAACTTTTTTCGATAAACGTACGAAGCATATCCAAAAACTAAGGGCGTTTCCTATTGTTTGTCAAAGGAAAATCGTAGTAGCAAAGTTTGCACAACTGGGGTAAAGCAGTTGAGTTCCTGGATAGAATGACGGTGCCACTGCATTGCTGTGAAAACAGCATAGTGACATTATTCGATGAACGCCTCGAATTCTGGTCCCGCCGCCGCGGGTCCTTTCACTCTCATTAAAGTTCGTTCCGCTATTCGTTTTTAAGGCATTAAAGCTCTTGAAATCCATCGAGAATTTATTTCCGTATGATGGACGCAGGTAAAGTGAGGAAATCAGGTCCAGAATTTAATAAAGAAAGAGTGGAAGCCTTTGATTAACAGATAAATGGCCACCCCTGCATTTCGAGCGATAATTTGCTCCAAAAAATTGAAAAAGTCGTCCATGAAGATCGACGCTAAACCTTAGACCAGCTTATTGAAGTTTTTTTTCAAATTTTTCGAAATCTACACTAAAAAGCGGGTTATTAAAAGTTTTGTACGAGATGGGTCCTAAAACAAATGGCGTGCTTCTCCACGTACACTGACGAGAAGTAATAAATAAGTTCGGAATATTCGTCTGTACGTGGAAGTGGCCAATTCAAAAAAGTATGTGTTCTGTATATCTATGTGTACATATGCAGGCATGTTTTTTGGCATTTTTGTATTACTGTATTTTCCAATTGTCGTTGGTTAAACATCGACATGCTATCTTTTATATGGCGCATCCCCTATAATTTACGGGGTGATTCTGTTTGCAATTGACATATTTAACATCTCTGTTTTTAATTTTTGCTTGCATTTCTTATGTGATTTTCAAGGCACTTAACATATCTGGAAATTTTATTACAAACATTTTTTGTATGGCCATACCAAACCGTTGACATCTCAAATATTGTGGAATTTCTCGTTTAGAATGAGGTGCTTCACAAATTATTGCTTGAACCCTTAAGCAGTTTCACTTAATTAAATGTCCTTATTATTTTCTTTTTGTTTAAGATTGATGAAAAATACTGAGATAGGTTTATTAATGCGCTTGCTCCATACATTTATTATCTTATGACCTAAATCGTTATACTATTTTTAATTAAATGAGTATCTGTAAAGTAATATTTTGCAGTACGACCTTTAAACTTTTGTCTTGTTTCGCCTGCTATATATGAAATTCACAAATAAAGCTTTGAATTCTGTTGTAAACAGCTCACGTTGCTTTTTATTTTTTTAATTTATAATTTCACTGTATACTGCAAACACTTTAGGCATTTTTTATACTTTTTCGATATTTATAAATGTACATAACCTTTAATTTACAAATTGAAAGAGCCTGCTTTAAACTAAGATAAACAAAATTTAACTTATGACCTACTCTGACTATTTTATTACTTATCTCTAGTTGCGAATAGTAGATTTTAAAGACATCTCACATCCTTGAAATTAAAAAATAGCATCAGAATGCGAGTTGAAGTTATTTGCATCGATAACTAGTTTATTTTGTTTCTCAGTAAAAACTTCATTAATATAAATATCATCATTTAACCTATGATAAGTTCTCAGTTAATTACAATCAAATTTAATCAAAATAAATATAACGTTTTAAAATAAAGGAAATAATAATATACAACGTTATTAATAAAATTGATTACACTGGCCAACAAATTTTAATTTTTTTATTTTTTTTTTAGAAAATTTAACAATTTCCGTTTTTTTTTATAGTTCTAACTTTAGTATTAACAACAAATTTATTCTGGACGTCAGGTTTTAGAAAGAAAAAATATTGAAAAGTTAATGAATTATATTAATTAGGTATGGGTAGGTATTATATGGAGCTGTATGGTGCCGTCCTGTTTAAAATGTTTTTCTTTTTACTTTTCTTTTATACTGTTCTTCGGCACTTTCTGATATCAATGTCCGACAATAATCAGCAAGTATTTCACTGTTCCACTTGCCGCGATAACGTTTTTCAATAAGACATGTCTTGATGAAACCTTTCGCCGTGTTCATCTCTCACGTCGCCGAGTTTCGAGGGAAATAAATCCAGCGAGTGCAAAAAATATGTTTTAAGGGTCATGTTACAGCCAAATTTATGGTAACTTCTAAGAAGTTCATTAACAACTATATAATTGTCAGATTTTTTGTTTCCTAGAAAATTGTGTGTCACATTTCTAAAAGCCTTCCCAGCAACGCGCTCCAAATCACTTAAGGTTTCTTCAACTTTTCTATCTTGTAGAAGTTTAATTCGGGGTCCTACAAAAATTCTCTCTTTAAATTTTGCATGTTAGAGTTTGGAAAATTTTTGTTTAAGGTATTGGAATCCAGGGCCACCTTTATCCATTGCTGTCACGAAGTTTTTCATGAAACATAATTTTATGCGTAATGGCGGTAGAAGTATTTTATCAGGTTCAACTAGTGACTTGGGACTTATGAAGTATATTATTCTGTCTAGGAATATACTGAGCCCTGACTAGCCAGTCTTTAACAATGTAGTGGGAATTGTTTTATCGACTGTCCCACTCACAAAGAAAAGAGCCATTGAGTACGTTTATTCCGCAGAAATAGCATCCGATCTCAAATATCCGATCGAATTCAATTCAAGCCAATCCCGTATTTACCAAAAACGTCGTTAAATCACTTGATCAAATCCATTAAAATTAGATAAAAATGAAAACATGTAAAAGAAATAGAAGTAGAAAACTATTTAATGCTATGTTTACGGTATCTAATCCTTTAATGTCAAAGTAATACCCCATTCAAGACATTCTAAACATAACCTAATCATTTCAAATATAACCTCATTTTACTCATTTAATAATGAGCTGTAATTATGAAAAGCAAGAGTTTTTGCTAAGACAACTTTATTCTGAAGTATTACGCTTTTATCGCAAAAAAAAAAAGCCTAAAGACTAAGAAAAAATTACCAAAATTGTCTTTCCTTTTTTTCTATTATTTTTGTATTTCCGCACTACATCACGTTACACTTTTTATGAATTTGTATAATAATACATTGTAATGCACGTTACTTACTTAAAACATAACCTAAAGAAATTTTTGTTGACATGCAACTCCCACATTAAAAATGATTGCAAGTTAGGTACAAGGCAAGGATTGTATAAGAACAAGGAACATTTTATATTAAATTCGTTTTGTCTATCGCGTTTATATCGGCATTTGTTGGTTGTTCGAGTAGATCGACAAATTCAATCTCATAAATTTCGCTTTTTGGATTAAGAGACTTTATCCGATCGAATTTTCAATTCAACCCGTATATGTCGCATATTTTTCTTAGATTCAAATATCGGATAGATTCAATTGGATATTATTTCTGCGGAATAAACGTAGTCAGTTTCTGTATACTCTAGTTGTAAACCGATTAGAATTGCTACAACTTTGAGGTCTGTGCTAATATACCATTTGTACATTTTGTAATTACTTCTTTCTAGAAGAAAAGTCATATTTTCATACGTTTCTTTTAAGTGACAGTGGCGTGTCGTGAAATAAAATACCAAATGACATAGGCAATTTGCGCGAAAAAGTATCCATTATAACATTTATTTAAGTTGAATAAATACATAGGAATTAAAAAATATTAATACCTACAATAACGACAAAAACAATAATAATTGTAAATCAAAACGGAAAAAATCCAAAATATGGGGCTCATTTTAAACAAAAATCCACCTACCTTAAAATTCAAGTTTGCAAAAACGAGCGAAATAGTTTTTATAATGTCATAAAAAATCACTTCACAAAGTAGGTAGCTACGGTTTATAAGTAGGAAAAAGAAAGAACAACATATTAAATACATACATATTTACGGTACGATAGTCCGTAGACGGCACTGAAACACTGGCCGCTAAATAACCGCGCCGTAAAATATCCTAAATATTTTTATGGAATCGTGTATCAACCAATATCGGGTCACATTCACCAGGAATCTATAATGATTTATGCAGGCCGCGGCGTATTTGCGCCTTAATATAATTCTGTGGGTTCAGTTTTCTGAAATTTTGTGCAGCAAATGTAACAATCAGTCGAATGTTTGATCACACATAGGTCTTGTACCTGCCCTTGAGAGTAACAGCACACAATGCGTAGCAAATGCCGGGCGCCCATTGCATGTTTTGATGTTCAATGGTTAAGCCAAAATAGTGAAAATATAACTTTTCTATTAAAGGTGTAATATTCGCTTATGCTGATTAGTAAATTCTCCACATACATAACAGAAACTGTTTGGATTATTTATACACGTACGCGAAATTATTAAATAAAAAGACGTTCAACTATCACAAACCAACTTACATTCAATCGAAAGAGCCGTGTGTAGCTTTTTATATACCCACATGTGCAGATACCTATCAATTCTTAATTCGATTGATTCCAGAGCAAAAATGAGCGTTGTTTAATTGCGCTGACATAGGGAACATGCAAGGACATGTTCAGGCATGTCCACACAATGTTTGACAGAACAATATTTTTAGTAGTATCTTTCTTATATAAACGTAACTTTGAAAATTAAAAATTCAACGCGTTTTTTTCAAAAATTGTTTAAGAAAATATCTCAAAACCCTGACGTGATGGAGCAAATTTTAATCAAATTCAGAATCAGCACGATAAAAGACATACACTACACGTATTGGTATATAAGAAAACCAAACTATGTTGATCAATGTTATCTATCAGTAAATAAATACATTAATTATCAGTAATAATTATTTTAATCATATTTTAATTGTATTAACTAATAATATTTTTCTTTAACAGGACAAAGCTGACTTAATGAACGCCTATAAATTTGATAAAATTCAAATGAGCATAAATGCTATGACACAAGACTACGAATTTACAAGTGCCAATAAGATTTACGTCGATGACAGAATTAACGAACGTTCTTGTATTCGACAATTATTCAGCGACGAATTTGAAAAAATCAATTTCTATTCCAAACCAGAAGAATCCCGTGTATCCATCAACAAGTGGGTAGAAAATCAAACACACAATATGATTAAAGATTTATTGCCACCCGGATCTATTGATCAAACAACAAACTTGGCTTTGGTCAATGCTGCTTACTTCAAAGGTAGCTGGAAATATGAATTTAACGAAACCGAGACTAAAGAAGATGTTTTTTACGTTACGCCAAGTAGACACACCATAGTCAATATGATGCATATGGAAGGAGTACTTAATCATGGTAATTATCATTTAAACTAACTCATCTTTTTTTTTAGTTTGAAATTACGTTATTATAATAATTAACACTGAAATTTAAAGTGTTAGTGGACGACTAGATTATTATACTACGAATCTGGCGAAGTTAATTCGATTCCAACCGGGTGCTTTCTTTTATCATTACACATACATTTCCCTATGTGTAATGATAAAAAAGAATTGCCAATGCATAGGTGGCATAGTAGGCAACCACTTATACACCAGAAGCATTTACCTACAAAGAATAACTTAATTCTTAAATCAGTTTGCCATGGAGAGAAAAAAAATCTTTTAATGCTAAATATTTCTGAATTTTTATTCATACGTGAATGTTAAAATAAATTAATTTTATTGCAAAATAGATAATTTATTTAAAACATGAATAAATACAATAATGACGAAAAAGTTGCAATGATAATGTAGTACCAGAAGAATAATAGTTTAAGAACGATCAGAGAGATGTTTACGAATTATCGAACGTAATCCGCCTATTGAGGGTATTTCAGTAACACGATAAAATAATATATATGCCAAACACCAAAAATCATCTGCCATCAAAAGGCAATAGAAATTGCGCGATGCTTAAGTTGTGAAGCAGATTTACAAATTAGTTGCGAGAATTACAATAGGCTGATTGAAGCACTGTAAACTGTATATACATACAGCGACGCAAGAAATATTGTTGTTGTTGCTAAAATAGATAATGTGTTAAAGAAAAATTCATATTTTACCAGATTAAAAGAAATTTTTGGTGTTAATGGGTCTACAGACGTGTTAAATATTTACAAATATTTTTTTAATAATGCTAGTACTACATCATTAGATGTCGAAAGACCATTCTCTACATATAAGAATATATATTTCTCGCGACCAACATGCTTAAAACATGCTTGATATTGCTAATATTTAATCGATTTTATTCACTTTGTGCACTGCATACTGAAAACGCTGCTGAAATGTTTAGTTACATTTATTACCTACCCTACTAGGCTTCTAATTTTTCGAAACGCACCCTACTCATCCTACGTCCGCGGTGCCAACTCTATTTAATAGTTATGTTTCATCCTATTTTTACAAATAACAAATTTTATATCTAATATAAACCATCATATTTCTTTCCAAGACGAACATCGTCATGTATTAACATTTTTAGCGTCGATTCAGTGTATAATAATATGTTAATATCAGTTATTGATTTAGTTACATGTCACCACAAGGAATATGATGCACATGTCGATAAGAGGTTGCATATACCAAATTTTCATTTTGTAAACAAAAGCACTTTTCTTTGGCTTACAATGATAATTTCGACATTTCCATAATTGAAAAGAAATCGACTTAAATACAATTGTCATGATGTTATTACATGTTTCATAATAAATTATTTTATTACGAAGTTTATAGAATAAAAAATAGAAAATTTCTGTCTACAGATTTTAAATTTTGTGTTCTAATTAAAAATGTAGTGACCAGGATTTAAATAAAAATGAATTAACGGTTTTAAAATGGTCGATTTTGTTCTTAAATCTATGAGAGCAACTAGAAAAATCGTAGAAATTTTAATTTTTGTCATTAAATTATATAGTAAATAACAATCAGATCTTGAAGTATGAAATTTTCTAAATTTTTAAAATGTATTTAACGAAATTCCTCAGTCCAGAAAATATTAGAGTGCAGTATATAGGCAAGTGTCTCTTATATCGGCCAAAATTGTTTTCTGCATATAATTTTGCAAAATTAATAATTCAATCGAAATAAAGAAAATGGAGTAAAAGATTCCATCTTAGTAGCAAACTTCTTTTCACAATTTCAAAAACAAAAAATATCCACAGTAAATGTTTTCGTTTAAGTTTGGCCAACAGAGAAAAAACATTCTGGAAGTCTCCCAAACACCCGATTTTAATAACAACTTCGCACATCAAATCAATATAAAAGGTGATAGATATTCTCAGTGTATTTTACATTATTATTATTATTATTAAACCCATTATTCCCTTTCGGGACGTAGGGTAATTATACATTACATACTCGTATAGCAAGTATGTGCACTTATAATGTCTCTATGTATTTTTTCCATTTTATTCGGTCCTGGGCAATGCTCCTCAGTTGTGGGATGGACTTGTTAGTCTCTTCCACAACTGTTCTCCTCCAGGTGGTGCGTGGTCTGCCTCTCGCTCTCTTTCCTTGTGGCTTCCAAAGTAGGACTGTGTGAGCTGGTGTATCAACTGGCTTTCTTAATGTATGACCAAGCCATTTATATTTCCTTCTCTTAATGTCTTCATTTATGTCGTTTTGTTCTGTTCTATGCCATAGTTCAGCATTTGATATTCTTTCCGGCCACCATATTCCTAGTATATTTCTAAGGCATCTGTTTATAAAAGACTGGAGTTTTCTCTTGATTGTTGAGGTAACCATCCAGGTCTCTGAGCCATAGAGGAGAACTGGTTTCACTGTTGAGTTGTACACTTTGATTTTTGATGATAAGCACAAACTTTTAGAGCGCCATATTTTTCTCATACTTGCAAAAACTTTCCGTGCCTTGTCTATTCTTCGCTGTATATCAGATAATGTTCCTCCATTGCTCGAGACAACACTGCCAAGGTAAGTGAATTCCTCCACTACTTCTATCTGTGTGCCTTCGACTTCTATGTTTGTTGTATCTTTGGTGTTAATTTTCAACATTTTAGTTTTATTTTTATTTATGCTAAGGCCATTCTTTTTTGATTCCGCAACAAGGTCATTAGTTTTACTCTGCATGTTCCTAATGTTCGATGAAAAAAGGCATACATCATCTGCGTATTCAATGTCCTCCAAAACTTCCGTCAGCCCCCATCGTATTCCTCTCTTCTTGTTATTTGTTGTTGCGTAGAGTACCGTGTCCAACATTATCAAAAAATGCAGCGGTGAGAGTATGCAGCCCTGTTTAACACCCGTACTAGCGACGAAAGGTTGTAACAGCTCTCCCTCATGGAGTACTCGACATTGATATCCTGTGTATCCTTCCCTAATCAGTTGGATTATTTTTTGAGGAAGACCTTTATTCTTGAGTGCTATCCATATATTTTCCCGATTTACCGAGTCAAATGCTCGTTCGTAGTCTATAAATAACAACTGGAGTGGTGATTCATATTCGAGTGATTCTTCTATTATCATTCTAATTGTGTTAATGTTGTCTACACAGGAGCGTCCACGTCGGAATCCGTTTTGTTCTTTTCTGATGGTATAGTCAAGAGAGTCGTTGATTCTATTTAACAGTATTTTACATGCATTTTTTATATTCATAAAATTTTACAATTTTCATGATTTAAGACAAGTAAATAACATTGTCAACACTAATAGTAGACTTCTTGATTTGGTATTTGGAAATATTAAGGGTGAAATTCTGGTTCGTCATGATTCACCTACGGTTCCCGAGTATTCGCACGACCCTACTTTGTCTATTTATTATCAATTAAGTAGCTCTCTGAGGGCTAGTCAGTTTCCGCAATCATATACCTTTCGTTATGACTTTCGCAAAGCTAATTATCCACAAATTATCAATGATTGCTTTATGATTGTTTTTATGATATATGTACTTGATAAATCAGACCCTAAGTATATATGTACCTACTAACTCTAATTTTCCTCTTTGCTTTACACCTGACATAAAGAAAAATCTAAAAACTAAAGAACATTATAGACAGAAATGGAATGGAAGTGAAATTTTCTATCAGGAGTTTAAAAGAATGAGGTTTTTGGTTAAGGAATAGATCAAGCCCGCTTAGTTAAATATCTGGATAATATGGAGAACTCCATACGGGCAAATTTCGCGGAATTCTGGAAGTATATTAACCACAAGAAAGGAAGAACTAGAATCCCTGGGAGATTTTATTATAATGAATGTGAATTTAGCAATCCTCAGGAGATAGTTGATGGTTTTGCAGACTTTTTTTCCGGCGTTTTTCTTCCTGAATCCATAACTGTTCCAGATACTGCCAGAAACATATTGTCTTTATTTCATCCTGTATCTCTAATTGAAATTGAAAAAAAATATCTCTGCTTTTACAGATAAGACAAAAATAGGTAATGATTTAATACCGGTTGCTTTATTCGTAATACCAATAAAGTGTTAGTTAGCAAAGCTGTTATGTTTGTTATTAATATGGCTCTGAAAATGTGTGCTTTTCCCGATCGATAGAAGAAAGCTAAAATAATGGTCAACTATATGTTGTTTCTCGAGCCTTCGTTACTGTTGACCATCAAATATTATTAAACAGTGAGTTAAAATTGAGTGCTTCGGCTTTAGTCCATTTGCGTTAGAACTTATTGCCTCATACGTTGTGAATAGAGTTAATTATATATATTATAACGGCTTTTACTCTTACCAATTCTTTTCAACATCTGGTGTGCCCCAGGATTCTAATCTAGGACCTCTTCCTTTTCTGCTTTTCATCGATGATCTCCTCACATCTTTTAATTGTTCTGTGCTGATCTTCGCTGGTGACACTAAATTATACTTATCCGTCGAATCACAGAATGATGTTAATGTCTTGCAAGATAATATTAATGTGTTTGTGGATTGGTATAGTAAAAACAGGATAAAGATTAATGCGAACAAATGCTGTGTCGTATCTTACACGCGTAAAATTAAAATGGGGAGTCATCATATAATGTTAGTATACAAAAGTTAGTAAAAAGGAACTCCATCAGTGATCTTGGCGTCAAATTCGACTCGGATATGTCCTTTAACTTACACCTTTCGGATAACATCTCATAGGATATTGGCCTTTGTTATGAGGTGTACCAGTAAGTTTCAGGATCCAACTCTTCTGAAATCATTGTACCAGGCTTTTGTTTTGAGTACATTGGAGTATGTTTCAATAATATGGTCTCCATACTACTCGACGCATGACTCCACACTTGAACGGGTTCAGAGAAGATTTATGAAATGGCTTTCCTTCAGATGTAGTGGTAAATATCCAGAAAAAAATACTGACTACAACCACCTTCTAGACAGACATAACTTCAAATCCTTAAAACATCGTCGATAAGTTAATGCTACGCGATGTATGTCTAGGTTAATTGATGGTAGAATTGAGTCGTCTGAAATATTGAACTCTATGGCTTTTCACGTGCCTCTAATGACGTCAAGATCTAATCCTACTTTTTATTAATTATTTTATTTAAATGTATGAATTTTATGTACTGATGTGCGGATACTATTTATAGTGACATTTTTACGGGAGATGTTTGGATTAAGTTTTTGTCTTAGTTTATTAGTGTTTTTACTTATCTAATGTTTGGGAAATTTATGCGAAAACTACTAATATACGGCTTTTTTTTAGATGTGTCGGAAGTTTTGGACGCTCATGTTTTAGAATTGCCCTACAAAGGTGAAAATGTCAGCATGTACATTTTATTACCACCTTTCCTAAAAGAAGATGGTGTAGCAAACACATTGGAAAAATTAACACCTGAAAATTTCCAAAAATTAAGTAGAAATCTGTCGGAAGTGTTTGGAAAAACCGTTCAAGTTTACCTGCCCAAATTCACTTTAGAGCATACAATAGAAATGACCCCGGTAAGTATATCTTCCTTAACTATAAAAATTGTATCTGCACGCTTTGAAATTTATTAAAGCAAACATAACACAATGATTAACTTATAGTTTGTTTTTATTTGGACGACAAATCTAACGTGTTTGTTTCTCGCTGTAGATTCTTGAGTCTCTAGGTGTTGGAAATCTGTTCACAACTGATGCCGATATTTCATTACTGACAATGAGCGACGAACAAAAGCTAACACTCACTGCCGGAATACACAAAGCAAAAATTGAAGTCAATGAAAAGGGCACTGAAGCAGCAGCCGCGACTGCGTTGTTTGACACACGAATGATGGAGGACGATATAGTTTTCAAATGCGATCATCCATTCATATTTTTACTATATAATAAAGAGACTAAGACAATAACGTTCATGGGAGTCTATAGAAAACCTTCGTAAAACTGTTATCATAATACAACATTGATTGTATCACTTAATACATTGAGCTCGAAAATTAATAAAAAGAAGTTACAAATATCAATTTTAATATATTTAAGATATATATTTAAACAAGAATCTTAACAATCTTAACACTCCGAACTCCGACGTGTTAAATAAAACGCTTCAGTGATGCTATTTTTTTTATTGGAACACAAATATGTTTTAAAGGAAAACAGAATTATTGGTAAAAGTAAACTTGCTTTGTAACTTCTTCACTAAAAAAATATTAAAACAATCATCTGCTCACCTTGCTAAAATAAAAACATAGACAAAAGTTCTCGGAAAGATACTACAATACCGTGACAGTTAAGCCAAGTTTGAAATAACCGCTGTTTAATACTTCCGTGCATTTACTTATTACTTTATAATTACCCTTAATTTATTCATCTATTTTAATACTTTATTATTTGGTATTGATCTAACACATACAGAAAACAAGAATAATAATAATAATATATTTTATTTCCAACAGAAAAAACTTCCCAGAAATAACGCAATACTATACACATAAGTAAATATTGCAATACTACGAATATGTATATCGTCCAGAAATTAAGGTGGATCTTTATAAACTAAAATAACTGAATATTAATAAAGTGTTGATGAGCATATGACATAATAAAACGTAAAAGTATGTGTTAATGTCACATGTATCGAAAATCCTGCTAGGAGAAACATTTAAGAATAATAGGCGCTTTGCGTTCCAAAAAATGCTGTCTTCCAAACATCTAGAAATATTATATAGCCTCTGAAGCAATCAAGAGCAGTCCACGTCACTGTATAACAATGAATATAGAAAGAATGTATTCTACGAGACATAATTAAATATATTCAAAGACAACACGTAAAAATAACCTCTTTCTGTGTAACACAAATACACATATGGGAGAAATTTTCTCTAGATACCATTCAGCATTGCGATGTAGTAGTTGAAAAAACATATAATGGAAGCGCAGTCTAATCTTGATCACATTAGTAAAAAGAAAATACATTTTAAGAAATTATGTCCTCGTAAACTTCTAACAATTTCGATAAATAAAACCCAAAACCTTTAAGTGGTCACCAACAACCTAAGGTTATATAGCCTGCAAATGACAATGCCAATATTGTATAAAACTCCAAAATCCTTCACAAACGTGGTCTCTCTAATCCATTTCCCTCAACTCAGGAATAAAACTGAATAGGCCAGTTTTTCTTGTCGTATCTCACAATGTTGCATTTAGAAAAATTAATCGCTAATTTGGAATTCTCACGCCTGTAAGATATCATTTCTCACATCTTTTACAACCTAACATTAACAGATATTAAAAGACCAAGCTTAAAATCCTACGCCATTCCGGATGAACGTTGAAAAGATAATTAGCTATTATTACTGTACTTAACATGTCGTCTGTGATCAAATAACTAAAAGTTGAACAAAACTATTAAGGAATCAGGAAAATCGAAAGCCTTCAGTTTGTTGACAAGTACATAATGATCAATTTAATCAAATGCATTTCGAAAATCAAAATAGACCGTTATCGAATAGCTCGATAACTAAATTTGACATAGTTGATATTGATTTGAGCAACTTATAAAATACTCACAGACTTTCGAGCGTTTATGAAAAGTTACAAAATATGGAGATGAGTCTGTAACTTTGCAGCAATAAAGAATCACCTTTTTGCAGGGGAGCATATATAAACTTAAAACATTGAAGCAACTAAATATAAGAAACAGTAAATGGGCATGGTATAGGCTCAAGGAAGTAATCAATGAGCTCTTCGGGTTCCAAGAAACTTGTATACATATTGTAAGATATGTACATATTCCATACATATAATTATAGGCAGTCTTTGATACTAGTGCATTAACATTATGTTGAAAAAGCATTTGAGAGAAGTCTTTTAATTTATGAAATCAACTGAGGTTTCAAAATTTATTGAATAATACCAGTCATGTTGCCAGAAACAAAGTCACCATAACAAAGGTAACTGCCATACGTAATAATATATTGCCTTATCCAACAGTGACATGCATGCATGCTGCTTTAGAAAGAATTTCAAATTACAATTTTTTCCAAGTTGTTTTCCTCAATCATCACTGAACACTTGTATAAGAATTCAAAGTAATAGTAACCATTCTTTTTTTGTAACTTCTTTTTCATTGAATCAAAAATGCTACCAATTTTCTAAAAATAAATCGAGATAATTTTTCTTTCATATCTAATTTTGTAATTTTCATCATTTAATTTCGTTTTAATGCATGTACGTATAAACATTTTACAGCTTTTTTAATGTTTTCAACATTAATTTTAGTTATTTCTACTTGGAATGTAGGAAAAGATAGAAGTCTTAAGAAAAATGCGTTTATGTTTATATCTTCTTTCGTTTTAAATTGATAGTCAGCTGTTTCCTGAGCGAGCAACGGCAATTGTAATCGCTTAATCGCTAAGTTTTCAGATGCTATAATCTAGCTTTTGATATATATATATATATAGCTGCTTGTAAAATTTTGTCTATGTAATAATTTATTACTTCTTACATTGACACACCCTAAAACTAATTGTAGCCTATAATACCCTCATATCAAACACCAAATTTATTCTTAGAATAAATTTTAAACTTAATACATAATGCGAATACTATTAATTGTGATGTATAAAAATATTTTCTTTGTATGTATATGTTTATATGTGGGTCTACTTCAATCTTTTTGTATTGAAATACATTTTAATCCTCTCTATTTTTACTTGTCTAATATTCTTATTTTTATTGCACGCTTCTTATACCTTAACAATCATTGTTATAATATTAACTTGTAAACATATTTTTTATCTATTTTGCTAACCTTACTAATCCTGAATTTATTTTTTTTCTTACTGTAGATTCTTGAATCTCTTGGTGTTGGAAACTTATTCAAATCTGATGCGGACTTCTCAGTATTGAGTGAGAAAGATAAATTGTCTCTCGGTGCTGGAATTCATAAAGCGAAAATAGATGTAAATGAGAAGGGCTCCGAAGCCGCCGCCGCCACCGCGTTATTCAGTTTCCGTATGATGAATGATGAACCGGAAGTTGTTACGTTCAAGTGCAACCATCCGTTCATATTTTTATTATTTAATAAAGCAACGCAAAGTATCCTATTTGTAGGTGTTTATAGGTATCCCGGAAAGTAATGCAATTGGTTTTGACTTGATACGTTGAGCAAACTTCTATTAATATACACGTGTCCTTGAAATAAAAAGACAACGTATGAAAAATGGAAAGATTAAATTATATCGAATATATACCCAAAATATTAGTTAATTACGACGCGAACTCCAAAATTAAAAATCGCCTATAGATTGTATTACGTGACGCCCATGAATTCAAGGTATTCAAAATGTAAATATAAATAAATGTATTGAAGTTACGCACATACATACGCCAGAGCGTATGTGTGTGCGTGCTAAGATCAATAGCCACATACAAAATAAACTGTTTCGCATATTAAACATGAAAAGATTGTATTACATAAATGTTTTTTTTGTTACGAGAAGTAACAAATATAATGGATTTAGAATGTCTATAACAAAATACCCCTATTGAATGTTTATAAAAACTCTAGCTGACATTGTGTAGACAGCTTTGTATGCTAAAGGTTCTATCCTTTTTTAAAGATGTATTAAAAAAAATGTAACACGTATGCTCTACGGGCACACATGTTAAAATCTATCTTTAATCGAAGTAAGTGACGATCGAGAACTGACTGAATCGGAAAGGATACTTAAAACGAGATGGACAATAATAACACCATTCTGTTTGTTATTGTCAGTCAGCTTTAAAGATATCGTCTCTGATCTCTTTATAATACCTACAGTCGATCGCACAGTGGCGTAACAAAACTTTTTTAAATATAATTTTTTTTCTAGTTTATGAGAGGAAATTTTGGGAAAATGTTTTTGGTATATATTCTACATAATTTAATATTTTCATTTTTCACACGTTGTCTTTTTATTTCAAGGACATCCGATATATGCATACACAGTAATCGATATCTGTTGTAGATACAATATGTTGCTATAAAATTGCTCAATTTTGTGATATTATAGAAACAGGAATTATTTAAACCAATTTGATAATGTACAAGTGCGTACAAATAATTTATTATAGAAATGTAACTAAAAGAAAAATAATTTAAAAACCTGCAATGCGCAATACCGAACGTTTATATAATCTACCAAACTATGACAGTAAACTTCAAAATAAGATAGAGAACTATTATGAATTCTCTTCATTTACAAACTGTTTCGCAAAGCTTGAATTCTATATAACTTAAGTTTATCATTTCTAAAGTTTATGATGACTTTCTATAGATTTAAATATAACAGAACAGTTTCGTTTAATCCTGATACTGCCACATATGCAGCCAAACATACTAGTTGCCATTACTGAAGTATAGTCCTCCGAATAACTTATTAATTAAGCACAGTAACGCATCACTAAAAGCCAATTGTATTTATATGAAAATTGATAGTTTTACAGTTCCTCAAAAGACTAGATTTAGTGAATAAATTAAATAAAAATAATTGTAACAATTTTGATTCTATCATATAATTAGAGTTGCGATATTTCGTCCGTACAACAGCTAGACGGCTTCGAACTAATTCAAACATGCGTAAAGTATGTAAAAAATATATGAATTTGAGTCCCTATGTCTTTTCATATTTAAATGTCAGAGATCCAATTATATGCATATTCTGCTAGCGTGGCAATTACACGACTAGAAGATTATACAAATGTTAAAGTAATTGGTGTGTTCAGTTGCCCCGTGTAATGCACGAAAACGATGGGTTGGTGTTTAGAAAACACTATAAACGCTTACCCTTCTAACCAGCGTCAATAGTTGGTTTAGTCTGACTAAATAACTGCAGCACGAGATATTGAGTACACAGCGAGCAATGTATGGCGCGATGAAAAAATGTTCTAATATAAAGAAAACGACCGTTCGACATCTACTAATGCAATGCAAATTCATATAATTGCAAATATTAACACACTACACATGCGTTAATATTTGCTTCGCACCTTGACGTTGTGGTGGGCGCGTTCGAGCCTGTTGTACGGACAAGATTCGCAGCTCTACATATACTCACTGCGTCTATTTATTTTTAATTCATTGAAAAGATTAAAAATCATATTTATAAAACATTTTCAATAAATATTCCGTGTAAATAGACAGGCAATCATAAAAATTGCAGGAAGTGTTCATCCTCATACAAAAATTAATTCTTCTCTTCATATTCTGAAATACACGATGCATAGTTTCACTAGTAATTTCCAGAATTTCTCTAGTTATTGCGTCTTGCAACTCTTGTAGATTGTAATTACTGTTACTAAATCTTTATTCTTTAAACAACCAAACAAATGAAAGTCTAAATGAAAGAAAACACATAATGTGGTATTTATCTAAAAATATATGGATTTTAAGAGAATTAAACAGTAGAAGCTTTATAAAAGCTCCGAAAACAACACCAAAGTTATTGATTTACTAACTTTAAAGATTCATACTTAGTTATGATACACGTGAATTGACACTTGAAACAGACGCCTTTTAAGACAGCTAACTTGGCGTATATTCTTCTTAAAGTATTTTCGAGTTTAATTTCAGTTCCATAATAGAATCCATATTTTATATTCATTCTCGTTTAACACGTGCTTCAAGTTAATTTTCATAATAAAAATTTTCATAATAAAATAATTATTAATTCTATTTCGTTTCAATGAATCTTACATTTCCTAATAGTTTTCGCCTCAATTTGTCCGTTTTCATCTAATCTTATGCGTAAACTGTTAATGGTTGTTAAGTATTATTATTTTTGTTATTTATATTCTATAATTAAAATTAACTTCAATAATCGTAAACAAATGTTTTTTTAGTGCTCAACGGTTTAAGGATATCATAGGAAAGTTTTTTGTAAATCATTAAAAGAAGATTTCATTTCACTTTTTTTGTAAATAAATTATTTCTGAATAAAAGAATGAATAATAACTAAGGAATATATACATTTCCTGTCACGTGTCAGTGACTCTAAGCAAAACTAACATAATCAAGGTTTATGTAATAAGCTTATTGCTTACTAATAATAAGCATTAGTATAGTGTCTCTATTGCACTTTTAACATATACGGGGCATTCAATTAAATTCTTATTTTGAGCGGCCGGCGATTTTAATATAGGATGGATGCCTGAAAGATATTTGAAGTAAAATTTTGACATTTGTCATTTGTTGTGTTACAGTTGTACCTATATTATTCATTTACTTTTAATCCCCCAGTCCGAAAATAACTTTCAGCAATAAAAACTAATTCTAACATTATAATAAGTATGCTACTTAAAAATACGAATTTTCATTAACTTTAGGATGACAACAGTCAAAATTTTATCTAAAACTATTATTCTTCTCGATGCCACAAATTTTATATTATAGTCATAGACTGCTCTAAATAAGATAATTAATATTTAATTGAGGCACAGTATAAACTAAAATATTTATTTTTAAGTAGCTATTAATAATTTCTCTCAATTTATGTATTAATTAAATTACCATATTGAATAGGTTTAAGAGCAAAAGATATTAAAATATTTATTTTCGTATATTATCCTTTACAATTATATAAACCTTGCAACTAAATTTCTAGGCTAAATCTCTTTAGAAATAACATGTAAATGTACAAATGCTAATTCTATAGTATTGCACTTGACTAACTATAAATACATTTCTTATTTGGTATTTTCCTTGGTTTTTATTCAATATGCATATGAATGTGATCTTGCCATATTCTTTTTGTTTTCCTTTAATATGCATTTACAGAGATTTAACAGTACAGAAGCGATATTCGAACATGTTCTACATTTTTTTGGGAGCTACATAAATTTCAATTCTGTACCGACAGACCTTTGTTATGCCGATTTATACTTATTAAATTAGTTATTATTTACTATAATTTTGTACATAATATTTAAATAATAAAAATATAAAAACTAACTGGTTACTTGTTTCAATAACACATACTTACTTTAGAAGCTTGGTGTAAGGAAAATAATGTAAGTATATATTTAGCTAACTTAAATATAATCAATGTTATGCACAAATCTGTAACGATAACTTCAATCACATAAATCAATCTGCATGGAGTAATGAGTGGAATTAGCTGCGTGCATGCATTATTAGGAGAAATATTTATAAGGTAAAGGAACGTATACGATTGGATTATTTTATAAAAGCAATTCTGTGTGTGTTAATAATTTTTTTCCTAATTATACTTGAAAAATATCAAACAGGAATGATCTAAAAATGTAAGTGAAAGTAGATATTTCCAAAAATATTAAATTAAATTCCTTTGGAAACCTTATGTTTTTTTTCTTTAATTCAAGAAAGCTTTAAGACTTTTAAAATAGAATTTCTCCCGTAAAAGTACTTTATTTTAGAAAGAATTATTGCTTATTTTATATTAAATATTTTACAAACGATATTTTATTTCATAAAACACAATATTACCTGAATATTTTCGTATTTTGTACTAGAGCTGCTAGAAATATTTTTGGAAAATTTAGTAAAAGACTTTATTGTCTTTCAAAGTAGAGTGAAGTCGCGATTTAGTGAAGTAATTCCGAAAAAGCGATTTCACCTCGCAAAAGTGAACACCCTATTTCGGGTGTGTTTTGTAATCTAATTCGCTTTATTTTATTATGTCCGCTGTTAGATATAAATATGTTAACAATTACCTTTATTTGTTTGGGACTTTCCCTTGAGATAGATGGATTGTTTTTGGTGTCAGCTGGAATAAATTACTCTAGTTTGCTGTTTATCCAATGTGTTGTTTCTTCAGAGACATTGCGTGTAAAATGTTGCTATAGATGGCATCAAATATATTATTCGAACGAAATATATTACATTTATTTTTATTTCTAGGATACTTGTGATATATATTGCAATATATATATATATATATATATATATATTGCAATATATATATATATATATATATATATATATATATATACTTATATACAAGTTAATTTACAAAGTATTAAATGTTATGCTAAAACGATCTTGATATCCCTTTTTATACGTTACCAGGTTTGTACCATTTTAAATTTGTTACCTGGTGTAAAGAAAATAACTTGTTACTTAACATTAAAAATGTTATAACCTCTACAAAAGAGCAAACAAATGTCTGCCGTGGTTCCAATATCGATAGAAACCTCCTAAAACGAGTAGACGACGTCAAGGAATTGCGCGTCACCTTCGATTCTTCCTTAAAATTTTATTTACATTGATGATATTACTAAGGGCTAAGACGCTTTGTGACTTTATTCAACAACAAACTGGAAACATTCCAATTGTTCTGGAAATAAACTTTCTGTGCCAGTGTTTAGTGCGCTCTATTCTCGAGTATTGCAGTATCATATGGAACTCATACACTACAGTACAATAAAACAAAATCGAGCGGCTTCAATGTAAATTATCATCATTTTAAATTTAAAATAGACAATTTGCTAACCTATTCTGAAAGCTTAGATATGGTGGACCCTCAGCCACTTTAAAGAACACGAGAAATAATTATTTATTACATACATCACAAAACTTCTTATCGCAATAATCGTCCACTTACTTCGACAATGAGAGAGTTTAATTTGATTCCAAATCACACAGACATATTGCTTTATTGATAAGTTTTCGTTGTTGAATATAGATATCATGCATTTATACTAGTTGGAAAATCCTGCAAATGTATTGATATGCGTGTGGAATATAATTGGATTTGTATTTACACATTTGTACTACCTTATTGATCTACTTGGTAGGCCACTAGACTATGGATCTAATAAACCGGGTTTCAACCCTGGTCTACTGGCATTCTTTGGTCCTAGCTGAGACTAATAAAAAATAAATACCAGGAGATAACTCTAGGGTACTATAGGTCGGTGCAAAGAGGCGATGTTATCATTCTAAGTCAAGTGGGTCAAACGGGTGGTGATCTATAAAATATGGAATACATTTTCATTTGTTCATTTTGTAGTTTAAGTTGAGTAAAGTAGTATTAATATTAAGTAGCAGTATTTTCTCAAGATTCTCTTCTGTAAAATTAGTTCTCTTTGAATGAAATACATCCTCGTAGACAGAAAACATGGTTTTTAAAATAAGTGATTAATTTTGGCAAATTTCCAAAGTGTTCCTGAAGAAAGTACAACTGATTTTTGAATTTTGGAATTTGCATCAGTTCCTTGCACTCAGAAATACTTCGAGCATCGTCATTTAAACATGTAACGAAATTTTGTAAACTATCGAAATTCTCTACATAAAAACTAGTAGCTTCCAACCATGATCCCCATCTAGTTATTACTGAAGAGGGAAGCAGTGACAAAGATGGAAGTTTCTCCCTGTAAAGAGCTACTCTCAATGGTGCTTTTCTGAAAACTTTTTTAAAAGCTGATACAAGTCTATCAAATTCCGGAAAAGTGTCTCTGATATATTCACAGATTCTGTGGAGAGCATGTGCTACACAAGTAATATGCAGCATATTAGGATATGTTTTCTTCAATAGTCTGCCTGTTTTTAACATATATGCAGCACTGTCACTGAGAAATAGAATGAAGCATTTGGTGCATATTCTCGCAAATGGTTTTAGCTACTGTTTTCGCATCAACTGTATTTATAACTTTTGTTGCTATTACATATGCGTTATATGGAATAGCTGGATGTAGTACACCAGCTACAACATTTACCACACAGAACGTCCTAATATATCGACAGTTTCGTTGGCACTTATCCATAGGTACTGATTTTAAAAGTAGCTTCTAATGCGTTCTACTGCTATTCTCGTAAAAAAACGCTCCCCGGAGCAGACCCAGTCTCGATCGACTAAAACCGCCCCTGCCAGTTCTTGCCAACGGCCCACCCGGCTTCTGAGGCTGCCTCAGCTCAGGAGGTGGGGAGACCCAGAGGGAAGTAAAAAAACTAATAAAAAAGGTGGAAAAGGGTGCCACCGAATTTATGCCGCTGGACGTCGCAAACCCGGAAACTTGATGACACTGCTATCAAAAAAAAAAGTATTCTAAGTAATTAGCAACAATGTGAAAATTCAAACAATTACCGTGTAGAAAAGGTATTCTAAGTAATTAGCAAAAATGTGTAAATTCTCAATTAAAGGGTTAATGAACGTATACTATTAATTAATAAAAATATGAAATTCCCAATTATGTGTTAAAAAAAATTTACGTTTAAAATTACAAAATTAAATTGAAACGACCAAACAAAAAAACAAGTTCGTAAAAATGAACGCAGACGTTCGAGAAAATGTTCTACAAAAGGAAAAAAACGAAGGTCAAGCAGGTTTTTCGTTAAGAGAAAACACCTGGGTTATTAAATGACGAAAGATTAATTTTTGAAAAATGACTAGATATATGAAATTTTAAGAATAATAAATTGTAAATAAAAATTGAGATAACAAAAGCTTCGCTGTTGTTCCAATGACGATCGGCCTTTTCCCTTCCAGAAAGAAGAACGTCGCTGGCGGGAACACTCAGACGATGGTACAAAATGTTTTAGTCGTCTTATAACTGTTTTTTTCTGCCTGTCGGCTACACCATCTAAATAAAGGGATAACAACGACAATAAGTAAAAGAAAGGCGCAACAGAAATAGCTCTATACATACCAAATGGCGTGTGATGGCTAAGAAAATCAAATCGATAATCGTTAGCGAGTTACCAGGTGTTTTTGTTTCCTCTTATCCAACACGTAAAAATCCTCCCAAGGAGATAATCGCATTAGCGAATAATTTATAGCTCGATCGAACCAAATCCCTGAGGGCCGTAAAATAAAATTAAAAACAATACGGCTTACTTCGATCGGTAGCTGTGTTGGATAGAAGAATGCAACTTCCTCAAAGATCGAAAACTAACAACCAAGTGTGTCGAGCGAATCGTCGAACTTTTCTTAACAGCGGAAAAAAAGCAAGCACTAAAAGTCAAGAGAAAAAGTAAAAAACTCGAAAGAAATTGAATATCTTTATTTAAATTGCGAATGCGATACCTATACAGGCAGACTCGTTGAAAATGAAACGAAATATATTAAAGAGATTATTAATTAAATTATGAAATGAAGCGATAAACGTTGAGCGTTACGGACACGTAACAACTGCGTCTAACTTTTGCTGAAGGCCACATCCGAAGTCACTTGAAATATTTTTCAAATTATTAATAGCCACATCTAATGTGGTTAGTTTTGGCAAATTTGCAAAGTGTTCCTCAAGAAAGTACAACTGATTTTTTAAATTTAGAATTTGTATAGTTCCTTGCACTCTAGCATACTTCGAACACCGTCATTTAAACATGTAACGAAATTTTGTAAACTATCGAAATTCTCTACATAAAAACTAGTAGCTTCCAACCATGTTTCCCATCTAGTTATTACTGAAGAGGGAGGCAGTCACAAAGATGCAAGATTTTTCCTGTAAAGAGCTACTCTCAATTGTGCTTTTCTGAAAACTTTTTTGAAAGCAAATACAAGTCTATCAACTTCCGGAAAGGTGTCTCTGATATATTCACAGATTCTGTGGAGAGCATGTGTTACACAAGTAATATGCAGCATATTAGGATATGTTTCCTTTAATAGTCTGCCTGTTTTTAACATATATGCAGCACTGTCACTGAGAAATAGAATGAAGCATTTGGTGCATATTCTCGCAAATGGTTTTAGCTACTGTTTTCGCATCAACTGTATTTATAACTTTTGTTGCTATTACATATGCGTTATATGGAATAGCTGGATGTAGTACACCAGCTACAACATTTACCACACAGAACGTCCTAATATATCGACAGTTTCGTTGGCACTTATCCATAGGTACTGATTTTAAAACTAGCTTCTAATGCGTTCTACTGCTATTCTCGTAAAGTGGATTCATCAGGAACATTTCAACCAGCATACTTTTGAAGAAATGTTTATTTCTGTGTATGTGTTGGCATTTTTAACGATATTTTACAGACTTTGCAAATAAATTTGGAAATCATTGGCAATGGACATACAATCAAATTGACCCTTAATCCAATTCGCGATTGTTTCATGATGCCATTCTCGACGTTGTTCCATATCATATCTGAAAAAGTAACTTAAACAATGTTCTAGATCCAAATAAATGAAAATTAAAAATGTATGCGTAAGTTATTGATACTTAACCAAAATCACTAGGCACTTACGTATATATGTAATTAACAGCTAAAACAATGAAAACAAAAAACTAACTCACCGTACTTTATTTATCTTACAAAATATAAACTAATAAATAAAACAAATCCTAAAAACTCCTCCCGCTCTTATCGACGCCCATGAAAAAAGGAATTTAAGTGTAATATTGAAAAAATAGATGTGGGGTTAACCGAATTTAAAGCGCTATTCAATAACTGCGTGTTGTAGCTTATCGATGTTATACACTATTTATATGGTCCATCGTAATTTCGGCCTCTCGTGTACAGTCCCTAGTAATAAAACACATTATATAATAATCCTTTTTGTTTATGTGATCAAAGGACTGTTGCGATTATTATACCGCCTGATTCTGATAAAACGCAACGGCTTGAATGTACGAATATTTCTCCCGCTCCGAATAAAAATCCCCTGAACGCGTTAAGCCAATCACAAAACAGTCTGTTGCTAAACCCCCTCCTCGCGCCAACTTAATTGGCGCTTGCTATATGTATGACATCGATGTTAAGCCAATCACAAAACAGTCTGTTGCTAAACCCCCTCCTCGCGCCAACTTAATTGGCGCTTGCTATATGTATGACATCGATGTTAACGCGCCTACAGCATTCAGGGGAATTGTATTCGAAGCGGGAGAAATATTCATACATTCCGATCGTTGCGTTTACTCAGAATTAGGCGGTATTCATAATATACGATAATTATGAATATACTTCACAGCAACTGATGGTGTTATTTTATTTCTCGGGTTGTGGTGAGGTGAGGGTTTGTGAATGGTGTCGACTTTTTGCGAGAATAAGGAATGTCACTGGTCACATGCATATGTAGCTCTCTTGCAGAACTCTTGAGTAAAACTCTTCGACGAACCGATGAACATTTCCATGGATAGAAGGAACTTTCAGAGGGTTTTGTGTTCAAAAATTATTCAAACGTACTCTCGTCTGAAATGTTTTGTTTTTTTATGAAGATTACGGAGATTACAAGCCTGTATGAAAAAATGAATCTCGCTTCATGTACTAGTTTGGTGGGTGGACGTGATTTTTCAAGGATAAAAGACGTCACTTCTGGCATATTTGCATAGCTCTCATAGAAAATTACATGCCTATATTAACCGATTATTGTTTTTTTGCAATAACGGACCAATCTAAAACGGTTTCTTACATAGTTCTATTAATTGGCCAATTTCATTCAAATCAGTGTCTGAGGATTGGGGAACTTTGCTTATAACTAAAAGTTTAAACGTGATTAGCTTTAGTAGCTATCGCAATAGTTAAAAGCATGCACACTACTAGAATCAAAATGACGAAAATGAAAAAACTGGGCTAATGACAGAAATTAATTTTTTAACAAAATCTCGAATTCGCATCACTTCAAATTAAATACTATTTGAATAATGTTTATGGACAATTTTATCATCCGCTTACTATGAAAGAATAAACAAAACATCCTGTAGCAATGTTAACAGCAAAAACATCGCCTTAGTTGAAAATTCGGCACTAAAAGTTAGGGAATTATCAATATCTTGTTAATAGTGCGCATTGCCTGGAAACTTTTTGAAACTAATCAAGAAAGAATTTTGCAATATTATAATCGTTAGTAGAACGATAATTCTATAGTACTTTATAGAAAATGGAGTTAGCGAACCAATCAAGCAAGAAAGCTGTACGCAAAATCAAGGAAGATGAATCATTACGACAGCATTTCAGAATTATGAAGAAATAATAATTTTAAGAAAAGTAACGCTCTTCTTTGTCAATGGTCTATATGCTATACTTTCGCATAAATTAAGGGATACCATTAGAGAAAACATACTGACAAAACTGCCATTTGTAATTTTACTCAAATATTCATCATATAGTTCTGATATGATTCTTTACTTATTCGTAATCTTACAGCAACATTTTAATACAGTTGATGAAATTAAAACTTCCTTGATGAAGCATTTTACATTCTAATTGGTATAGGAACCAATTACACCAAAAATTGATGGTGGGACAATTTTTTAAATGTTGGAACATTTTTTAATAAAGAGAAACTAAATAATTTTTAAGTAAAAGTTAACGAGATGAAACATATCTTTATAATCGTTCAATGTTGTTGTCGCTGAAAATTTTTTTAATAATATTCTATTACCCATTAATAAAATATTTGATATTACAGGTATTGGAACAACTGGGAGTAGGAGACCTATTTTCAGAAGCAGCAAACTTCTCTACAGCGACCGATGACGATCTGAGGCTCACTAATGCTTTGCACAAGGCAAAACTCGAAGTTAACGAAAAAGGTACAGAAGCTGCTGCCTCTACCGTGTTATTCAGCTTTAGATCTAGCAGACCTGCGGAACCAGCAGTATTCAAGTGCAATCACCCTTTCATATACATCATTTACGATAAAATAACAGAATCCATAGTATACATGGGAGTGTTTAGAAGGCCCTATTAATGTTGTTCTATTCTATATTAATTTATTGTTCTCGTAACAAAGTTCTATTTTTTAATTGGGTCCAAGCATACGTGTATTTTCTTTAGAATGCGTATTACTTAATGTTATTTATATTTTTTGATAAGCATAGTATTAAATAAACTAGTCTAATTATAATTAGTATATTATTAAAATTTTCATCATCAGAGAGACACGAATATGAATCAGCGAACAATAAAATATATAACGAGGAATATAAACTGTTTGAAAAAGCTAACTGTATGATCAACGAAACGTCAAAAGGTAATAGTAGACCACAGCAATACCTGTATTATGCACCAAAAACATATTTCACTTGCATTTAGGTGAAAATAAATAATGATATATGAAAATTTTCAAAAGAAAAATTAAAAGGCAAAAAAAAAGAAAACAAATTAAAAATTATGAAGATCGATAAAAATGTAAATTAATATACCAAATATGAATATTAGCAGTTATGACTATGATATATTTTTTAGAAGACCATAATGCAGTCATACTTTGTTAATTTATTTCATTATCATTTTCTTTCATGACAGAAGCAAGCGATAGGTATGCAAATACAGGCGCAAACGTATAAATAAATAGTATTAACCCAGAATTCGGTTCTTCCGTTTTCAAAATGCCTACGTGTTGTGGAAATCCTTATTCATAGAATTGTACAAGTATATTTTATAGATAAATATAATCAGTACCGTACACCAAATGTAATAAAAAATATTCTCTAACCCAGATGATGCCAATTCTTTATTCACACTGTTGAACTCTAATAATCTTCATCTTGGAAATGCAGTGATATTGGTTTCCACATGATACGAGTCTGTAAATTGTAACTTATTTTCATTTTTTGTCACTATTTTTCATTAGTGTTACGTTCTAAAATCATATTTTTTACTATTTAATTTTTTAAAAACTAATTTATATTAAGTATTTAATATTTACTTATATTTATTATTTAATATTTATTAATTTTTCTGTTTCAATAATTAATTTGCATGTCTATAAATGTTACGCCACGGACAAATAGTTTTATTGATTTGGGGACTGCAATATTTAAAAATCAATGTAAGAATCCGTGTATATTCGGTTGCATATGCTTCAATATAAAACTTTACTGATCACTCGCCTTTAATTCTGTACAATCTATTAAAAATAACCTAACGAGTCACATTTAAAACGGATATCTTTTACGCCCTAAGTTCTCAGCAACGACCTGTAGTTAATTATTTACAGATACAGATGTTCCTCGAATTTTTATTCAAAATTTAAATTTTGATAGTAGAATTTCAAAGTTACATAAAAGTGGATTTTGTAAACTGTAAAATTTCGAAGATACGATATCAAATACTAAATAAAATTATTTGAATAATACTAAATTTTAATTTGTTATTCATATAACACATTATTTCATTAATTTTTTTTAATGTTGCTATCTCACGGTTCTGGCGAAATGAAGGTGGTTGGTAAGTTATCGAAATCGGTAGCCGTAATGCACAATTTAGAAGGGAGCCTCTATTTATCGTGTATGCCCTTAGTCAATCGATACGGGTGTGGGTTGACTAAAATAGATTATAGGTAGCGCCTCTTAGTTTTACGTACGGAGGCTCGAGACTGAAAACTAAGAAAAGGGTTTGCGCGATCGTACACACATGCGCTGATAGACTACTAAATTTTAGGGGTAGGAAGGAGTACCTAAAGGAAAGAGTACCTAAATACATAAAATAAAAGAATCGGAAGTAGTTGATTCATATATTGAGATAACAGCAAAAAAACAAGTAATTAACAATTGATTACATAATGATTGAATAACATAGTGAATAACAAATGACTTTTAAGCCACAAATCATAATATATAAAAGTTAAGTTATGAAAAATTGACACTGAGATATGAACACCCGGTATATCAAATCACACATTGAACATATTACGACAAAAAAAGAAACTACTGAATCAACTAAAAGACCAAAATCAGATGAATTAAATTCATCTGCAAAATGCATCAAAATCACGACAATCAATTAATCAATTTCAATTTGCCTTAACCTAAAATCAAAAATTCGTGGTTCGACGGCAGATCTGTTGTTGAACCTTACATTAAGTATTACACATATATTATATTGCAAGTACAGTAATAAAATTTAATAGAAATATTATAGGTATTTAACAGATAAAGTGATGACAGGAAAAAAACATTGTAAAATATAAATATCTCCAGTATCTCACAAAGTTGTTGCAGGATAACAAAAAAAATGGACTATGCACTTAAATGTTTGCAATCAACTAATTAACTATCGATTAAAAATTCAAAATTATTACTACATGAAAGCAACTAAATATAATCATTAATTTAATTCAAACATATTTAAGAGTATGTAAATTAAATTTTTATAACGATAAAAAGTACGTGAATTAATTTTAGAAATGTTTAAGTAACGAATATATATGAGCGCTAATTATCTGGACAAATGAACATTAATCAAATAAATTCTTTTACAAATTACGTGTATCACGTAAAGAAAATA
Source organism: Melolontha melolontha (assembly GCA_935421215.2). NCBI lineage: Eukaryota > Metazoa > Arthropoda > Insecta > Coleoptera > Scarabaeidae > Melolontha > Melolontha melolontha. Next base: position 94,153,999 of record OW285237.1, on the reverse strand, counting down.
ATTTAACGGAAATCCATCTACATATATGAATTAAACTAACACTAAATGCCGTTTCAATTAGCATTAAAATACGAAATCGGAATTATAACAAATAAAATATCGGCAATAATTTTCAAGTTACCTAGGCAGTTATAAGACGTCACAAATGGTATGATCCAACAAAACAATGTGCAATTCTTGAAACAGGTATTTCGGCAACAACGAGATGGTCTTCTCTCTCTAGCACATTGGATACTTGGTAATCGGTTTGTTTCCTCACATGCGAAATATTTTAAGTTCCTAGTTGATGGATAACCAAAAGAAATTTTCTCACTGTGTCGAATCCGCAATTGTGTAAATTTCCAAAAAAAAAACTAGGGCAGACGTGAATTATATTTCGATTATCGGAGTACACCAAGCTATATACCACTTTACCACTCGCCGTTCTTTTAAAATCTCACTCGCCGGAGCGGTGGGGTTAAATTTTGTGAACACAATCCCACGGTAGAGAGCGCGGCCAATGACGAAGATTATAAGTACTACTATAACGTAAAATTTAAATACAAGATTAACAATGTAAAACAGTATGTTTAAGCATTCTTACCCTTTTCATTTTCATGTTTAATTTTGTTGTTACTATGAGTTACTATTGCCACTAGGAAACCAATCTATTATTTTGCATACTATTTCTATTTGTAAAATAAAAACAGTGAAGAACGTTACCAAAATATCTTCGAGTATATATAAACTTTTATCTTAAATAGGCACTCATAAGTTCCCTATGCAATGGTAACTATAACGTGCCAGAAACGTTCCTCCTTTTTGATAATGGTTGGTGACACTGCACGTAGTAGGTTCCTGCTTTATGACAATAGATTAGTTCACGAGGCAGTACTGACGTTGAAATAGAGACTCTTTGACGATGTTCAAGACATCCAAAGAACTGTGACATTAATTCTCCGGAATATATCATAACAAGATATGCAGATGTTGTTGCAATCGTTACTCAATAATGCCACTCATAATATAGATTCTGAAGTAATCTATATATAAAGCGTAATTTCTGATGCTTTCCTCCAATGCACATGTATTCGGTCTTGTTTAGATACCTCTAGCCCCCATTTTACATATTCCTCTACAAGTTCAAGGTCAAGTAATTCAAATCCTCGTATTCCTGGGCTATTAATATTTGGTCATCTGCGAAAGATAATCCTATATACGATGTTATCGTTTAAGGGTATACCCACGTTACCGCATTTCTTTAATGCTTGTTCAAGGTAAATTTTGAACAATGTTGGTGGGAGGCAGCACCCTTGTTTTAATCCCTTATTTGTCGTAAATCCGTTTGTAATAGTTTTACCTATCTTAACTTTTGTCTGTGATTGTTTGTATAAAGCTTTTACGGTTTGTATTAATTCGACATTGATAAAAGTTTTCTCAAGGGCTTCCCACAGTTTGTTGAGGGAGATGCTATCTAATGCCTTTTTCAAGTCGACAAACAGAAGATGGAGCACTTGATTATAAGCTATTTTCTTTTCAATATTTGCGTGATTGCAAATATGTGGTCAATGGTCGATCTACCTGCTCTATTCATTTTCTATTCTTTGTTTTATTATCTTTCCGTATAGTCTACTAATTCTGTTTGTTAAGGCTATTCCTCTATAATTGTCGCATCTGCTTCTGTCGTCTTTTTTAAATATGGGTGCTATATAGGTGATTTTCCATTCAGCTGGCATATCTTGTTTGTTAATACATTGTTGGAAGAGTTATTGCAGGTGTTCAGTTAGTTCCATTGTCATTGACAGCGTATACATACACTTATAATCGTTACTTTGTGTCCGAATATATACATATTTAGCTTAATAATTCTTTCATTAACAATTTTCCAGGTTTTTATATTTTCTCCACCTTTCATGTATTATAATCGATACACTTTTATTGGCTCTAGTTGTTTTTGGTACCCCGCAAGAAGTGGTAATATGGTCCTAGATTTTCGGATCCTTGTCTTTTCCTTTCGTTTCAGTTATTACAGCCAGATCTATATTTAATTCTTATAGTTCGGCTAATACTTCGTTTACCTTCCTACTAATACCTTGTACATTCCATGTACCTACTTAAGCTCAATGTCCGTTGTCGTCGCTTTGTCCGTATCCGATTTTCCGTCCTATTTCGAGGTATGTTCTTGGGTTTTCTAACGGGTTTCTTTTTTTATGGGAATGAGGTGTTGGCCCATTGCTCAACCCTCCGTTCTCCGGCTTGGGTCCGGCACATGATTGATTAGGCTACTTAATCCACCCAACAGTCAAGAGGCGGAGTTCAATTTCCTAAAGTAATCTTCTAAGAAAACATGTGCAATTAAATTTCTTTGCATCCATTTTGTATTATAAACTAGATCATATTACAGACAGCGCTCACTTAACATACATAATGCGTGCACAAATTGTTGTGCGTTAAACGGATGTACGTTAAGCGGACGGTGAAATTACATATAAAAACAGGTGTTTACGATTTTATGGTTACATACGCCTCTTTGTTCGTACGAACGTACGTAGTGGTTTATTCGAACGTACACTTTGTCGTCTTGAAACTATGCAATAAATGCTTGATTTATTATACGAATTCACAAGATGGGAATTTCCCCTATTTTGTAGTCACCGTAAAATAAACTGCTTTCTGTTACTAGTTTACATCCATTCGTTAAATGTATTGATACCGAGTGGTGGCTGGAAATAGTGATAGTGACTCTAGTTTTACGAAATATTTTGTAAAAACATTAAAAATATGAGTGAAAGTGAAATAGATCGAAAAAGAAGAAAGACTATTAGTTTCGAGAAAAAATTACAAATTATTGAAAAAGCAGAAAGAGGAGAAAAGATGGCAGAAATAGGACGGAATCTAGGTCTGAGTCGTTCAACAGTAAACACCATAGTGAAAAACAAAGAAAACGTAAAGGCACATATGAAAAGTGGTGGAAACATACAGCAGAATTTTGCTACTCGAGCACGTTCAAACGCGATGGAGGAAATGGAACGACTTTTAAAGCTCTGGTTAGAAGATCAAAATCAACGTAATGTTCCAGTAAGCCTTTCTATTATCCAAGAAAAGGCTAAACAAATTCACAGAGAACTGACATATAACATGGGAGAAACTTCAAATGTTGAAACTTTCAACGCAAGTTGGGGATGGTTTCGAAGATTTAAAATTCGAGCTAGATTACATAAAATTAAAGTGACCGGCGAAGCAGCTAGTGCTGATCTTAATGCGGCAAATGCTTTTCCTGGATACCTCAAAGCGATAATAGAAGACGGAGCCTACTGCGCGCAACAAGTGTTCAATGTCGACGAAACAGGTTTATTCTGGAAGAAAATGCCAGCAAATACGTACATATCTGTTGACGAAAAACGTATGTCAGGACATAAAGCCTCCAAAGATCGCCTTACACTACTATTGGGTGGAAATGCGGCAGGGGATTTTAAACTGAAGCCTATGCTAGTATACCATAGTGAAAATCCTAGGGCTTTTAGGGGAATTGCAAAATCTTTATTGCCAGTAATTTGGAAATCAAACCGCAGAGCCTGGGTTACTGTTGCTTTGTTCGAGGATTGGTTCAAAAATTATTTTGTACCCTCAGTGCAAAATTATTGTTCCAAAACTAATTTAAATTTTAAAGCCTTGCTAATTCTAGACAATGCACCGGGCCATCCCGTAACGTTAGATGAATTGTGTCCTAATATAAAAGTTGTTTATTTACCGCCAAACACAACATCGTTGCTTCAACCTATGGATCAGACTGTCATTGCAACTTTCAAAAAATATTATTTGAAGACAACTATGGCAGAAATGATAAAAGCTATTGATAAAGGAGAAGGTGTAAGCGTAAGAAGTTATTGGAAAAGTTACAATATTCTTGCTGCGGTTCGAAATATTGGTACAAGTTGGGCTGAAATTAAAAGTACAACTATGAATAGATCTTGGAAAAAGTTGTGTCCTCAGTTTGTTTCTGACGATGAAAATGTTATTGAAGAAACTGAAGATGAAATTATAGATGAAGTTGTGGAAATGGGAAGAAGACTTGAACTGAATATCGATAATGAAGATATTATTGATTTAATAGAGGGTCATTCAGAAGAGCTTACAGCCAGTGATTTAATTCAACTGCACGAACAAATGGTAACACAAATCGATCATGATGACGAACATCAAGAAAACTTACTTCCAAAAGAAATAAAACTACAAACAATAAGTGAAATTTTAAGTAAGGTGGAAGATATTGTTGCTCTAGTAGAAAATTGTGATCCAGATAGCGAAAGAAGCATAAACGTAATTCGTAGTCTTCGCAATACCACATTATGTTATAAAACACTATCAGGAAAGGAAAAGAACTTTTACAACACAATTGACTATGGATAAGTTCTTGACACAAACAAAGAAGAATTAAATTTAAGTTTTATGTACACTTATGTAGGCATTACTTTATTTTTGTATTACATTACAAACTACAACAAAATAAATTATTTCCATCAGTTGTTATTCATTATTTTCATTTTTAATTTGAGAAACATAACATGCATAAACGACGGACAGCCGACAGTGTAAGTTACGTAGATCTGCTGTATTACGTTCGTACGGATATTTGATACGTTCGTGCGAACAGAGGATGGTAAATGAACATGTACGTATTAGCGGACGTACGTTAAGCAGGCTGTACGTTAAGCGAGCGCTGACTGTATTTAATTTTTACTCTATGTATATAATACTTCGTCATTCTAAAGACTTAAATAAATAAATACGTACGGCAATGATAAAAAGAAAGCACTTTATTTAACCTTTATTTTTTTTAACCATCATTAATCATATTTCATCCTTCCTACAAGGCCAATTGTATGCCGATTTATGCTCTTCACTTTATTAAGATTATTTAAAAACAATAAAATTCGATTGTCTTCGGATCGGTAAAATAATCCAATTACACAAAATTGCCATTTATTATTTCATAATTTAAGCAAAGCAAATATTTTCGCTTGTTATGTTTTTTCTAATGTCGCTCATATGCGGGTGTTTTATAGTATATAAGCAATATAAGGCGTTACTTATTAATACAACGTGTTTCAAAAAGAAATACATCTAGTTGTCCATGAACTTCTCCTATAAATTATGATGTTCTGCATCATAATTTGAAGCAATGTATACAAATGATACAAATCTTTATAAATCATTTGTATACATTGCTTCACTAGCTTAGCTGATGACGCCTGTAGATGGCAGAAACATATGTCTTAAGCAGAAGTTAATGCCGAAAATACGAGGTGTATTGTCCATGTTTACAGATGTGTAAATTATTTACATGTCTGTTTCATAATGAAACAAAAGCATTATACGTGCATTAACGTATATAAATATTCAAAACCTTTTTGTATACTTAATTTCTACTTTATTGAGGTAAAATTCCATTACAATTGGCACACAGTGTCTTCCTCGGATGTAGTTATATCGCAAACTGAAGTTTGTAATATAACTACATCCGAGGATACAATACAACACTATCTGTCGAAACAATTTTAATGGAATTTTACCCCAATAAAGTGGAAATTAAGTAATACTGATTTTTAATTTTTATTTCATTAAAAATTAGTTATAAAAATTAATATGTGGTGCTACCCAGAAATTCCCGAAAGTTGTGGGTAGGTAGCACCCACGTGCCAAGGGATGGTAGTACAGCTTTATAGCGCAAGATGGTGTGAGCGACGTCTATAATAAGTCAGTCTGTCAAACGGTACATTGCTAGGTGGTGACAGACAGTTTTTGTGTTTATATTTGTCGAACTGTGTTTAAGTTATTCCGCGACACTACAATGTTTGATGTGAAAAGGCAAAGAACGTACATCAAATCTATTTCAAACTTGGGAAAACGGCAGAGAAACTCTGAAAATGCTTAAACAAGCGTTTGATGAAGATGCTTACTGCATTAGACCAGACGCAAACTTATGAGTGGTACAACCGTTTTAAAAATGAAAGTGTGGCGGTTGATGATGTGAAGCGTTCCGGTCGTCCATCGACGGAAAACACGCCACAAAATGTGGCAAAAGTGTGTGATGCTATCCTGCAAAACTGAAGGAAAAGAATCCATGACACTTGTAACGTCGTACGGTGTTTGTCAGCGTATTCTGTCCGACGGTACATTTGTGCGAAGGTTACTTAGCATTGAACAAAAGCGGTAAGCTGAAAAAAAATGCCAAAAGGAATATGAACTTCAGTGCAAGAATCATTACTGGCGACGAATCATAGGTGTAAGGGTATGACCTCGAAACAAAGGAGCAGTTATCGCAGTGGAAGACGCCATTATCACCATGACCGAAGAAAGCACGGCAAGTTCGAAGCAACATCAAGTCGATGTTGATTTGCTTCTTTGACGCTGATAGCATCATGCAAAAAGAATTTCTCTCACTAGATAAAACAGTTAATGGACGATTTTATTGCGATGTACTTCCGTGACTAAAACATTTGATGCAAGTGCAACAATTCGTGGATCCTACATCATGATAATGCACCAACGCACGAGTCACTTGTTATGCGTCAGTTTCTAGCCTCAGCGAAGACGGCAGTACTATCCTACTATCTCTACTCCCCAGATCTTGCCCCTTGTGACTTCATCCTGTCGCCGAAGTTGGAACTGAAGCTCAAAGAGCGCCATTTTGAGACGATTGAGGAGATACAGACCGCATCGCAAGCAGTGTTGAACACGTTAACACGCAAGGACTACCAGCACTGCTTCCAGTCATGGACAAGTGGCTGGGATCGGTGTATTCATGCGGAAGGAAAATACTTTGAAGAGGATGTTAGTGAATAAGTTGTATTGTGTCTTTTCACATTCCAGGAATTTCTGGGTAGCACCTCGTATATTCTATTGTTGTATAAATTAATACTTCGATTCAATTTTTTTTTAATTTATATATTATATAATATATTTTACATTCATAAATTCTTTTGGAACTCGTGACTAGGGTACAACTTTTATATATATGTAATGTATACATAGTGCTGTGCACTTTTCCCCATAAATATTTTAAAAATATTTGACTTGCGCAGTTGGAGCAAGCCGTTTGTTCTGCTGTGGACCATTGTAAAACTGTTTTTTTTATGCGGAGCCCGCGTGCTTGCTGTATCCTCAGAGACAAGTGTAATGTGAGATAAGAAAGACGTGTTTATAAAAAGATTAATCTTTATCTTTTTATTAAGTAACTTCGGGTTAATTTTTGATTTAATTGTGGTTGGTGCTGTGTTAATTCATTACCGATTTTTATACGAGTTTGTTTATCTCGTAATTGTTATATTTTAGACTTTCTTACTAACGTGTCTTGAATATATTTTTTACGTAAGTAATATATTATTAAAAGATATCTTATTATTATTTTGAATGAATTGAATATTGTATTTTCTATTGTGTTAATTTTCGTATTGAAATTTTTAGTCTTAGATATTTGATATAAATAACAAAGAAGGATTTTTAAAATTTCTAGTAAAAAAATTCTGTTAACTGTAAAATTTAGTACGTTGGTATATCAAGGGCATTTTTTGTCACATGTGGTTGCACATTCGTTAGAGTTTGTTTCGGTCTGTCAAATAGTTTGATTTTGTTTCTCTTGGGAGAAATTAAAAAGTTTCTTTGTCATTTATTATTTTTAATTTTGATCGGCTGTCACAAAGGTTTTTGATCGCATGCAGCTGTCATTTCCATGCGTTATTTTTACCTTTATAATATTGTTAAATGAGGCAATATTAATCTTTATGCTTCATAAAGATATTTTTTTCTTTTTTTTTGATTTTTGTATTAAAGTTTCATTTAAATTTTATTGTGTTTATTATTATTTAACCTTATTTCAAGAAGTTTACAAGTAACTTAAAGAAATATAATTATAACATTTGTCAATACTCTTTTACTGGCGCATTATAAATTTGTAGAAGAGAAAAACCACGTTTTCCAATTGGAACCCTGAGAGGATAGCAGTCCCATATTGAAAGTAAACCGACTGAATATCCTAGCTGGATAGATTTGTCGTGAATGGTGGTAAATTAATTATCAAAACCACAGTTCATGTATGTATTTAAAATAACGATATTAGACTATTGAAACTGGAAGATCGTTTCTAATAAAAACAGAATATTAAATAAGACGAATACTTCATTAAATTTTCTGGGACACTAACTTAAAAAGTGTGCCAAAGCTGTAAATTTAAATTCACGCAAATAAAATATTTGTATTCATAGCAGTATTATTCATTACATAATGAAAACATTGCGTGATATATAATAAATCGTAGAAAATAAAAAGTAGTATTTCAGAATATAACAAGATATTGAAATTAAACAACACAACATTAAAATGGGAGATCTAGCAAAAGATTTTGAACATCAAGAACGGAAACTAAACGTGTTTTTATAACTGTAACTTCAACATAATAAACATTTCGATATTTAAAAAATCTTTAAATTTAGCATCAAAATGCTCCACCACGGTTATATTAATTTCAATGCTAGCCTTAAAACAACATTGTACCAGTTTTTTTTTTTTATTTGGTATGTTATGTCAGTACTAGGGGAGCTCTATTTAAGTCAACACTGTTTTTATCAGTAGCTTGCGGTGAGAGCGTGTGCATTATCATGGAGAGATTCTACACGTTTAATTCCTTTTGCCAGTTTTGCCCGTCATTTCTCCACAATGATTTAATGAGATTGTATCTTTCTTTAATGTCAATCATCGGTATTCCTTCACAATCCCATAAAACTTAACCAGGCTACGATTCGGCGATTGCTCAGCATATTCTGGATAAGTTTGCCTAATTTAGCGCATGAGATGATATTTTGGAATTTAAAAATCATTCCATTCTTCCAGACTATGTCCTAGGCACTGAAGAGATCGACAAAAGCAGTGGAGGTTTTCAGACCCTTGCTACAATATTTTGATCGGTCCATGTACATCTTCGCCTCTTTGATAACGCCTTATCGGTCATGCGTTCCGGGCTCTCTATACTAGAGGGTTACAAGGTTGCTAGAGTTTCCACTTTTGTTCGGAAGGTCAACGAGTTGCCAGTGGGTATAGTCGAAGTGTTTTTAATTTTTAGTTTTGGCATTATCGTTTGAGAGTAATTTTTGGAAAATTAGACTCCCTGAAGGCGGATTATGCTTTGAATTAATTACCCAATTAAGAAAACAGTATAGGATGGTTCAAGTTAAGGCTCTCACAATTATAACTCAAGACTCAAGGCAGTAATAGCTTTTTTTTTGTTGCTCTAACAGCTTATTTTCACATAAGTCAAATCTAGTTGCCTTAATCTTTGTTTTCCTTGCAAAGCTAGTTAACCGTAAAATGTTTTTTTTTTCCTTTTCGTTGTTTTATTTCCTGAAAAGAAATGTATGTTAAATTTTGATGGCTTGGTAGCTAACGATTTTGTTATACAGGGTGATATTTTAATTCACAACATTTAACTAGAATTCTTTAATGATTGTAAGGGGAAATTTGAGAGATCTCGATAATTTATTTATTTTTATTTTGCCTTTTCTTATTTTGTATGATCATTTCCGTATGATTAGTTTGACTGGTGTAGTTCACAGATATTTTTATTTTGGGTTAATAATTTGATTTAACTTAATTAAAGAATTGTTCTCTTAATTGTTGTGTTCATGAAAGCAACCCAAATTAATTTGGTGGCTTCCTTTTATACCATCTTTTCTTTATTACCACCTGGTGAGTTTTAAGAAAAATCCTCTATGAGTTCCGTGTGGCGTAGACCACTTCATACAGACCAACTAAGTTTTTCACATATTTGAACTGGATAGTTTATCAACGTTTCGAAAAGAACTGCACGCGGTCTTGACTGACTAGTCTGGGTCTGGTTCGTTGGTTCTGTATTTTGGTACAACATCCCGCTCACCAAGGTAAGTCCAATGAGCGCTACTAAGTTTTGGGAAGTTCAAAGGTACGGTCTATTTACAGTGCTTAATCGATGCGTTTATAGGTTACGTTTACAAACGTTCAACTTCTACGTGCATCGTCTAGATGCGACAAGTTTTGACTTGTAGCAGCAGTTAGACCAGATATAAGTAAAACCCATTGCCTGATATGAGCGTTTAGCCGTAGCATCTAAACACGTCGATTAAACAATGTGGATAGACCGTACTTTAAAAGCCAGTTTCGTTTAGTTAAATAGAGCTACGATTATGGTAGCACCTTTCTGAAAACCTGTTTCAATGTGCGTTGTTAACGTCAAGATTTGGTCACAGCTGTTCCTTCCCGTTCTGAAACCGGCTTGCTCCTTGTCAATAATCTCGGCGATGGTGGGCGCTATTCTATTATAGATAAGCCGTTCTAGAAGTTTATGGTAATCAGATAAAGAGCCACAGGTCTGTATCTTCCAGGATCTTCAGGGACTTACCAGGATTTAATATAGCTAGGATTTTTATTTTCCGTAAAATGTTAGGGAAGATTTTTGATTAATTCAAAAGTATGATAATACACAATTAGTTCCTAATCATACATATCAATTAAATGACTCTAAATTGTTTTGAAGTTACATCAGCGGGAAGACCGTCAAATTGAAAATTTCCGGCTATGTTAGAAATAATGAGATTACAACAACTTTTACATAGATTAGTTAAGAAAAGCGTTCGCTATTTTTGATACTCCACAGATTTTTCTGTTTGCTTCTATTAAAACAAATCTGATATTTAAAAAAGACATATCAGAATTGAAGCCTAGTTTATTCAACCTGTTTTACAGTATTTTACAGGTTTACAGCAAGCTCCGCGACTTTATAGTGGAAAGATCTACCCTATCAAATTAACAACAATGGATTGTCCGTTATATCATTTCCATCAAAGTATTCAACATGTTGTATTGCTCAATAAATTAAGTTCTATTGGTTTCCTTATTTCTCTTACCGATTTAAACCCTTTTACCTTGAAAATAAACAAAACTACATACTGTAGATTCTGTTTTAAGATTTTATAGCCACCCTAAGAGTACTTTAAGTTTTAAATCTGGGCCATTTATTATTTAATTTTTATACTCTCATTCATAGTCTATTCTTAACGTTATTTGCAATTGGCGTCAACGAAACAGGATTGAATTGAACATTATAAATTGATTGTTCTTTCATTGATTAATAAATGTGCCGTTGTAACTCATTAAGCAACTAGTCACATGGCAATACTCTTTGGATTTAGTACCATATCGTGAATAAAACATACTGTTTACATTTGTAATATTTACATACAACTGCGTGAAGATATAAATAAACACCACCATTCGGCTCAGTCGTCTGCCAGAGGCGTAGACAAACTAGATGTTCGGGAGACTCACGTTACCAAGGCTTGGCCTGCTACGTATACATAGTACATGAACAGCTATGATAGTGTGAAGTTGTTTATAGGTATGTTCACGAATACGCGCAGGTGTGATTTGAATGGAAAGCATTTTTCTAAATAACGGGGACTTTTTCTTCAGTAAAGTAAACGCAGTGACGCCGCTGCTTGTCTACCTAAGTGGCGGTGTTTAACTATAAACTATAATTCAATAATGACTTATTGATTATAAAAAATATGGATAATGCATCAAATTGAAAGTGAACCATTGATCAGTAGAAAAAAACTGGAAGTCAGATTAGTAAACGATGATTCAGAATATTACTAATAAGTGGAACATAAAATATACACGTTATGGCATAAAATTAAAAATTACTGCACAAATTTAATTTCCATATTGTTAAAAACCAAAGAAAAAGAAAGTTATCCATGAAGTTACATAATTAGAAATGTTTTATATTAATAGAAATGAATATTTTCGGAATGCTAAAATACTTCTATGATAGATGATAGATACTTCTATGGTAGATAATCATATTTGACACACATGAAAAGAATCATCTCATCTCATATACTCCATTTATGTTAAGAACAAACTAATGGGGAGTTACGATATACGAACGTATTACATAGGATCAATAAACGTTTATTTGGAGATAGCAGTAAATTCCAAAGTTTTTCTTAGAAAAATAGTCAATTAGGGTAACTTGGTTATAGGTAAATTCCCTGTATTTTATTAATTTTAATGAGGTCGATATCTATTTATGAACTTTCTTTCCTATACGCCAGGTATACGTTCCCCTCATGTAAATTTTGGTCCCTCTTTTTGTTCTATGATATACCAGAAAATACTAGTCTAATTAAAGTCTAGTATAGTATGTAAATATTATACAAATTCATTTTAGTGTATAAATAAAGACAGTTGATGTACAAATGATACCTACGATAGAGATTATTCTGAGCACAAAAAATATCAATCAAGTGTAAATATAAACAAAATTATAATAAACTTTGTAGGAAATAAATTTTAGAAAATTGTGAGAAAGTATAAAAAAATAAGTTATTAAACAAATGGTAAATATGTTAGAGGTATCACTGATAACAAAAAACAACTCATTTTTATATGTACTATTAGTTGCTTTGTAAATTTCAGAAATATATGAAAATATAGCTGTATTACGGGTTGCTGAAGTCCGGAAACCAAGCGATATGAAATTAAGAATATTCCCTACATTATTAAATTATTATTATAATTATTTCTATAATTTGATAATAATATTCAACATTGAAAAAAATAATAATTAATTTAATCAAAATTATAAAAGATAAAATTAAAAAAATTAGCCTCGATCGCTAAATTTATAATCTATACAGGTCTGAAAAGTGTTGTACAAAGGCTACTGTCAAAATACATAATACGTCCACTACAGTGTCTAATATTCCAGTAAATAAGAAATAAATAATATAATCATAAATTATGAAAATAAATATAAAAATTTCACCATGGGGATCTTTCTTATTATTGGAGATAGAGTATAGGTTTAGATTTTGCAAAGTTGTTATATTTTGTGTTTGATATAAATCCGTAAAGAAAATAGACCTGTGACAAATGACCTTCGTTATTAAAAAAAAACACGCGAAAACCCCATTTTCTTCTTTTACCTGTAGCACCGACATTTGGCCTTGTAGAGAAAAAATAAAAACACATCCTTGTGGCCATTTCTAAACCTCTATCCAGTGGTGTACTCTAAATTTTTATACGACGTTTCGTTTCTTTCTGGCCATCATCAACTATCTAATTTCTTATAGGCGCCATATTGGATTTAGACATCTTCAGAAAGAGTTTTTTTTTATGATTTCAACCATGTACCACATGCTGACTATAGTTTTTGACATTAGGTTTTATTTGAAAGAATAAATTATAAGATTAAATAAGGTCGCCTTTGGAATTTCAATCTGTCAAACATTTCATTTATTGTTCATTAATAATACAAAAATGTCATACACTAACGAAGAGAAACGAGATATGATAAGTATTTTTTATTCTTCGATATTCAACAGTAGCGAGTACAAGATAATAAAAATATATAGAAAAGTAAACAATAAACAATTACAGTAAATGTTCAATTATCTGGCCATCTTCGGTAATGCACAATTGGGCACGCATTCTGGCATTTTGAACTGCCCTTGGTATAGTTCTTCTAGGAACTGCATCGAAGGCATTCTGAAGTCTGTCTCGTAATTCTTCAATGTTTTGTGGCGCATCTACTTTATAAATATTATTTTTAACATATCCCCTTAAAAAAAAAATCTAGCGGACTTAAATTAGGTGATCTCGCAGGCCATTCAACAACTCCCCTATTTCCAATCCAACGGTTAGCAAACTCTTGATTTAAGAAATTTCTAACAACAGCTGCATTGTGTGCTGGTGCGCCATCTTGTTGCCACCATAAATATTGTAATTGATTTAATGCGCCATCTTGTTGCCACCATCTTGTTGCCGCCATCTTGTTTCCACCATAAATATTATAATTGATTTATGGGATATTGTCGTCAAGATAGTCAGATACGTATGTACGTAAAATGTTTAAATATTTTTCTCCATTTAAATGTTCTTCATACATAACTGGTCCTAAGAGACGATTTGCCAAAATACCCATCCAAACGTTTATTTCAAAACGATGTTGTGGTCTTCTAGCCCTGTTTTGTCGGGGATTTTGTACTGCCCAATAGTGCTCCGTATTTCTGTTGAACATTCCAGAATTTGTAAATTTTGTTTCATCCGACCAGATGATTTTGCTTAAAAAATTTTCGTCATTTTCTATCCTTCCCATTAACCAATTACAATATTCTAGCCTTCTCAAATTATCTCCAGGCAGTAAAGAGTGACTAACATGGATCCTATATGGTTTAACCCTACTTTTATGTAAAGTTCTCCAAATTCTGGACTGGCACAAATTTAATTCTTACGCTACTTCACGTGTAGAAATTGATGGACTATTATTTATCTATAAAAATACAAGATTAACATGAAATTTGAAAACACGCTTTTAATTTACCATTTGTAAAATATCTTGTCGATTTTCATTTAAATTCCTGTTGTCTTGACCATTACGCGGCTTAGTAAACGATCCATTCTCGACCAAATTTCTGTCGAGATCTAGAAAAATGGTATGATGAGGCTGTTGTCGTTCTGGATATAATTGTAGATATCTTGTACTCGCTACTGTTGAATTTCGGTTCGAAGAATAAAAAATACTTATCGTATCTCGTTTCTCTTCGTTAGTGTATGTCATTTTTGTATTATTAATGAACAATAAATGAAACGTTTGACAGATTGAAATTCCATGGCTACCTTATTTAATCTTATAATTTATTCTTTCAAATAAAACCTAATGTCAAAAACTTTAGTCAGCATGTGGTACATGGTTGAAATCAGAAAAAAAACTCTTTCTGAAGATGTCTAAATCCAATATGGCGCCTATAAGAAATTAGATAGTTGATGATGGACAGAAAGAAACGAAACGTCGTATAAAAATTTAGAGTACACCACTGGATAGAGGTTTAGAAATGGCCACTAGGATGTGTTTTTATATTTTCTCTACAAGGCCAAATGTCGGTGCTACAGGTAAAAGAAGAAAATGGGGTTTTCGCGTTTTTTTTTAAATAACGAAGGTCATTTGTCACAGGTCTATTTTCTTTCTCGATTTATAACAAACACAAAATTTAACAACTTTGCCAAATTTAAACCTATACTCTATCTCCAATAATAAGCGAGATCCCCATGGTGAGGGCCGAAAATGAATCAGCCTGTATATATATATCAATTGATACATTCTTGGAGTTTTTCGGCTTTTATATGAAATATTATCAAATTTGTATGTAATTGCGAAGTAAATGTGAATGTAAACATTGCCGTCTACAAATTACAACGCAAATCATACGAAATTTTAATTGAAAAATTTGTCTACGTTGTGACTTGAACCCAAGTCTACTATTTGCCGGACCGTTGCTTTACCAATTAGGGCACGGTAGCCCTTGGTTCAAGTTAATTAGAAATTCATTAAAAAGTAACGGTGTTAATGATTCAGATGTCAGTTATTGAAAGTAGATGTTGGTTGTGAAAGCAGAAGTCAGTTTTGAGAGCAGATGCCAGTTTTGAAAGCAGAAGCCAGTTTTGAAAGCAGATGTCAGTTATTGATAGCAGATGTCAGTTTTGAAAGCAGATGTCAGTTTTGAAAGCAAAAACTGACATCTGCTTTCAAAACTGGCTTCTGCTTTCTAAACTGTTTTCGAAACGAACCACGGCTGCAGAAAAATTGGCAAAATGCACCATGGGAGCCCTCAGCAATATATTTGTTCTAGCCGTTGGAACTTGAGTTTGGAAGAGGTACTCGAAAATTCACTTCTGCAAGCAAATCAGCTGAGTCGATCTTATAAAGAATTACATTTTTGATCAAATTTGAACTAATTAGGTGTCGCCTTGCTCCAGCGATTCAACTCCATGACGATCCAAGAGTAATCTGACTTCCAAACCACGAAGAGGGTACGCTCCATCAACTTTATAACTTAAATACATTAGAAACTTGCGCTGTATGGATTCAACTGCATTAATATAGCAGTCATATATTGGATACTACACGACAACGGCATATTCTAACTTGCTAACAACTAGCGCATAAAAAAGTGATTTGAGTCAAGCTATGTTGTCGAAGTCCTTACACGTACGGATAATGAAACAAAATTATCGATATGCTGACTTGGGAAACATGATCAGCGAAGGTCAGCTTTTAATAAAAAATAACTCCAAGATCATTGACATGTGTTTTTCGGTTGATTGCGATTTTGTTAATAGAATAATTGGAAATATATCTATTGGGTTTCCTGGTGAAAGATATGAAACAGCATTTATCGATGTTTAAATTTAATTTGTTTGAAGAGCACCAAATTGTGACATGATCCAGGTTCTCTTGAAGAAGGGCAGCATCTTGAGCATCACAAATTCGATGAAAAATTTAAGCTATAACACGACAATTAATAGAGCTTATTAAATAATTAACGAAGATTTTAGATAATAAGGGTCCAAGATTGGAACCCGGGGGCACTCCGGAGCTAGAAAGGTACTCTCTAGATTTGTAGCCATTATAGTATACAACATTCCTTCTATCAGTAAGGTAAGAAGTAAAGAGCATTATTAGTGAGTTGCTGAAGCCCAACAAACTCATTTTACCCAGGAGAGCAGCATGGTCACTGGTATTGAAGGCACGAGAAAAGTCAGTATAAATGACGTCCATCTGCTCTCCCCTGTTAAGTATTTCACATACAGCCTGAGATAAAAGGGCGAGGTTTGAAGTGGTAGACCTTTTAGAAATAAAACCATGTTGATTTGGCACCGGGAATGATTTGATGTTAGAGTAAATATGGGCATAGATCTCTCAGTCCCGCTCTGTTGGTCTTGTGTCTTCGATAAAGACCAGGGGAAATTTGAGTACCATCGTATAGGATCCAATAGATCTCTTCCACAATGTTCCTGTCTGAGTCCATTCAGTTCTTCACACGTGCATATTACATAAAGGCTAGTTTCCTCCTATTTTTCACATCTCCTATATCAGGACTCGCTAACCAAGCCCATGCTGTACATATGCTTCCTTAAAGGACAATGTCCTGGTTATTAAGCCGGTAACTATTTTAATTTATTTTTTGTTACTACGAATTAGGTTGGCTGATAATCTTCCGTCCAGCTCCTTTAGTAGTGTTTTAGTATGGAATTGACCTTCCGTTAACCTCAATTTCTTTTTATGTTCTCTTTCTAGCCATAACCAGATCTCCCTTATTATTATTATTAAATTACAGGAAATAATTATAATAATAATTCAATAATATAGGGAATATTCGTAATTTCATATCACTTGGTATGCGGGCTTCAGCAACCAATAATACAAGCAAGCTGAGGTTCACATATTTCCACTGACATTTAAAAAGTAACTAAGAGCACTCACTTATATCAGATCAAAATAAATAACATATAAGTAGTTCCCTAAAAAACGATTACATGACAACGTGATTTGTTTTAAATCTCATTATTATCTTGCATTTACAATTTCCCTAGAAAGTAATTAATATACACAAATTGCAATCTTAAGATCTGGATGACTGATAACTGCAGTACGGGCTACATTCTTTTGGCTAATTTTGGTGGAAATGTTGCACTACTAAATTGCAGTAATTGATTAAAATTTTTAACCATATATCAAGTGATAGTGGTGTAATTGATATTTTATGAATATGTCTACTTAAGTTATTGTCAATTGTTTTCGTGTTAATTTGTATGATTCTTTTGGTCTTGTTGATTAGCATTAAGTTTTTTTATGGTTACATGTAGAGTTCAAGTACGAGAAAATTATCATCAATTGAGAAAATTTCAGAGAGGCCACATTGTTTGTGTTAGAAAAGCTAAACATGCAAATGAAAATCGATTCATCGTTATAAAATCGGTCGAAAAATGAAGAGTGGAACATAAAGAGTAACAACAGTATGTTAAAACTTTGGTTAGGACTATTGGCTTCAAGATATAAGATTACAATTATCAAGTCAAGTACTAATGCATTTGGTGAGGAAGGATGCCAAGTAACTCTTTCAAACTGTCTATCGTAAATTAAGATCTTTTAGACATAAGTCTTACGGACCGCATCTTATCACTGACTGCTGAGCACCGCAGAATAGGGAGCAACGTAGGATTATCTTCAGTGAGGAATCTAATTTTTGTTTGAGGCTGCATGACCGCCGTCAGATGGTTGGACAGAGAAAACGTTGTATTGAAAGTTCTGTTTTCAAACACTCGGGTTATGGTATGGAGCACCATAAAGGAGTAGACTGAATCTTATAGAACTACCTAATTGATAATTTATAACTAACACAATCAAGGGAGTGTAGCCAAAAGGAAAATAAAAAGGTGGTAACAGTTCAAAATCTTATATAAACTATATCAAGGAATAGGGGGAGTCGGGTAATTGTGCGCAGCGGCTAATTGTGCGCATCCCCTGATCTCAAACCACGTGTAATATAAATTAAAAATTATTAGTCGTGCGCCATCTCCTGTTCGTCTTAGGGAGTATCCGAAAAAAGTTACCTGCATTGTCGACTCTTCATGATCATTATGGCCGCTTTAGTGTTTTCAAGAGTTTTTTTGTAATTTACGCTCTGCAGTAAATAAGACGTAAGTGTTTTGTTTTTCATTGTTTTTTATTTCTAATTGTATCTGTACTATGCCTAATACATTCTCTCAATACTGTTATGCTTTTTTCCGAGTTGAAGAATGCTTTTCCATTATTTTTGAAGGTCAGACGTAGAAACATCACTGTCGGTTAACTGTGCGCAGTTGCGCACCATTACCCAACATTGCGCACGATTACCCGACGTGTAATAGAACTATTTGCCACCACTTTATAACGTGTTTTCAATATTGTTTTCCATTACTTCAGATGCCAAAGTACCAACGCAAAACAACAAAAGCGCAATGGGATACTGGGACTATGAAAAAGGCTTTAACTTTTGTTGCAAAGGGAGGTTCTATCCGGGAGGCTGGCAGAAAATTTGATATACCAGAATCCTCGATTAGAAAAAGCAAAAAAGCCCTTGAAAATGGACACAACGTAGTAGCACCACATTTAGGAAGGTACTGCGTTTTTTCGGCTCTTCAAGAAAATGAATTGAAAAATCACGTTCTTAAATTGGCAAAATTGTATCATGGCTTGATGAAAACTCAACTGAGGAAATTAGCATTTTGTTACGTGAATGCAAACAACATAAAACATAATTTTAACCAACAATCCAAAATGGCCGGTAATGACTGGTATTATGGTTTTCTCAAAAGACATCCCGAAATTACATTGCGAACCCCAGAACCGACCAGTGTAAATAGAATTTCGGCTTTCAATAAACAGCAGGTTACCACTTTTTTTGAAAACCTAAAAAAATGTATGACAAATTCAAATTTAAAGAAGATGCTATTTACAATGTGGATGAAACCGGGATTTCCACAGTCCAAAAGCCTTGCAAAAGACTAGGACCCAAAGTTGTTAAGCAACTTGGCGCTAAAACATCGGGTGAAAGGGGAAAAACAGTTACTGTTATTTGCTGTTTCAACGCCTCGGGCACCTGCTATGTTCCGCCAATGTTTATATTTCCCCGGAGCAGAATGATAAATACTTTAACAAAAAATGGACCATCTAATGCAATTTATTCTTGTTCTAAAAGCGGCTGGAGCAACGATGACCTTTTTTACCAGTGGTTGGAACACTTCAAGAAGACCGTGAAGCCATCACGAGAGCAACCAGTTCTACTATTGTTAGACAACCATTCCAGTCACATTTCCTTAGCAATTTTTGATTACTGCAAAGAACACGGTATTATGCTCCTCACAATACCGCCTCATACATCACACAGGCTGCAGCCGCTAGATGTAAGTTTTTACGGCCCATTAAAATCAGCACTCCACAGACAATGTGACTATTACCTAACAATGGCAGAAAGAATTACACAATACGATTTAGCAGAAATATTCAATAAAGCCTATACTCTTGTTGCTACAATGAATAAAGCCCAATCAGGATTTGACGCAACAGGAATATGGCCCTACCAGCCAGATAAATTTACTGATGAAGATTTTCTAGCAGTTTCTCATCATCTTCCAATTGTGACTGATGATGAGTCACCTTCTACTTCTTCAGGCTGTGTTGGATCTTTTAAGAGACTTGAAGTTCCTGTTGACCCTGTTCCTGGTACATCTGTTAGTTTTGAAGAGTTGAGTCCACTCCCGCAACCATTTACAGTCAATAAGTCACGTGTTCGCAAGAAGCAAAAGTCTGAGATATTGACAGAAACACCAAACAGAGAAAAATTGGAAGAAGCGGAAGCTAAAAAAGCAGACAGGCAAAAGCACTTAGCAGAAAAAGAAAGAAAAAGTCACAGTAAAATTAAAAACGACCGCAAAAAAAGACCAAAAAGAAAAGTCTTCGAAAACAGTGAATCAGAAGATATTTCAGAGACTGCAGTATGTGATGATGATGTAGTAGACGATATCGAGTCAGACAAGGAGATTTGCATTATTTGTGGTGAAGGCAGTATAAAAGATGAAATGTGGTTCAAATGCTCGATTTGTAAGAAATGGGCACATTCACTGTGTACGGGAGAGGATCGTCCTGAAGGATATGTTTGCGATTTGTGCGATACATAAAATTTTATTTATTTTTGTTTTAGAAAAATTTAAATTTTCGAGAAATTATGTTTAGTTACACCAAAACTTTATTTTTTATACAGTTTAATGTACAAGGATAATAATACATATAATGTCTAATAAAGTTTGTTAATAAAAAATCATAACTAATTTCCTTTTTCAAGGCTTTTTTTTTTGTTTTTAGTCAATTGTATGAATGCGCACAATTAACCTCCACGTGCGCACCATTAGCCGCATACGGCAGGTAATTGTGCGCAGTGCTACTTTTTTTATATTATTTTTCACTACCACCATATAAATTTTTACAAAAAATCTAAAGCGGATTATTATAGCTAAATACTTAAAGTATCTTGGCACAAAATCTGGATATCTACATTTGTTTAATTTAGAAAATATAGCAGTTTAGCCTTAAGTGCGCACAATTACCCGACTCCCCCTACCGATTGGATAGGAAATGAAGATATATTTAAATAAAACATTTATTGGCATGAAGGATATGAAGCAATATTAGCAATAACGATTGAAGGGTGGAGTAGTCAAAAAGCAGCGTTGAAACTATTCAAATATGTACATAAACAAATTTTCACAGTAAGATGATAGAAAAAACCTTTAATTAGCAAAAGGCATGAATAGTGTTTCTTTGAGAACGTTTACATAAGACATTGAACTTCTGAAACACTATCCTATTGAAGACAATGGGTATTGAGAATCCATAATCACCATCATATGAGGATGCTTGATATCTTCAACACCTCTGCAATTTGGCTTGGCAATTAGGTTGACCACTCGATAGTTATTTTGATTGATTATTTTAATCAATAAAATATATAAACCTTATGTCCAAATATGACAGGACTTAAGTTAACAAACACTGCATCTTCGTAAATGAATGATACTATCTACATTCTATAGATAATAGCTGCCTTTCAAAGGTATTCTATATACATCAAACTGTACTGGAGTAATAATATGCCAATAATAAATATAAACACAGCATAACTTGGGATGCAAATTTGCTTAACATTTAATCTAGTAAGTGACGACTGCAGAGACTAGCATGTAAAGTCTTTATGATTATGTTATGTATTTTCCTAATATACAAAATATCCGTTTATATTCCCCTTACCAAGTATAACGAACTGAAAATTGTCAGTATGTGAATTGCGTAGCGTTAGCGACAAGCAAAAGGAATTTTGGTGTAGTTTAGAAATGCATTTCAAAATACACTAGGCGCACATTGGCGCACTCGCAATAGCTCAGAGTACGAGCTTTGTAAGCAATTAATATTAACACTTAATTGTGTATAATTAAAAAGTATTCAAAATTTAAGTCTACATATTAAATAAAGACAAAAATAAAAAGACTTGAAACTTAAATATTTCACTTTGAAATATCTCAATTCCAAGGCAGATGAACTGGGCATTAAACATTATTTTCATTATATCAACTTAAGACAATTACACAACAGCAAAAGTGTTAATCGAACAGTTGCCTTCTAAATTTTCACACACTAGAATAACCCCTTCTCGTTTCTCGACATAAAATAAGTTGTAAAATAACAGGTGTTCATTTGAAAAGTCAATCTAGGTTACTTTGAAATTTTGATAGAACAAGACGCAAATATATTAATATGTGTTTGTTGTTCCGTAAACGTAAATCTAAATGACATTTGATAATGTCAATCACATTTGTTATTTATTTGTAACGGGTGTTCATTTGAAAAGTCAATCTAGTAGCATGTGATTTACTGAGAACATTTTGAAGTATGTCGTAAATTAAAATTTACTACTTAACCTACGAAGTCGTATGTTTTGACAGTTTCATACATACAAATAAATAACAAATGTGATTGACATTATCAAATGTCATTTGGATTTACGTTTACGGAACAACAAACACATACTAATATATATGCGTCATGCGTCTAATTCTATCGAAATTTCAAAGAAACCTAGATTGACTTTTTAAATGAACACACGTTATGTATGAAACTGTCAAAATATAGGACTTCGTAGGTTAAGTAGTAAATTTTAATTTGCGACATACCTACTTCAAAATGTTCTCAGTAAATCACATGCTACTAGATTGACTTTTCAAATGAACACTTGTTAGTGTAATGTTCGTTATTATTATTGATTAGTTTTTCTACGCCGCACTATTTGTAATGTTTTCGTAATCTTATGAGAACTATAATCATTTTTCTTATAAGAATTATAGAACCTATTTTTTTTGTTAAATATAATATACGAATTTTTTATCCCAGTTAAGGTAAAATTACAAATTTCAACTGTTATTTGACTGCATTTACCTATAAACTGCATAATTTTAACTAGTAGTAACTACATACATATATAATTTGATAATATAAATAAACGATGACTAATTGTAAGTTAAACTACACAACGTATTATTAATTAATAATGACTTACAAAAATAAATAGAATAATCGATTGTTACTTCTTCATACATTTTTGATAGTTTAGTAATTTTACATATGAAATAGGGTATACTCTACGTAACGTAAGAGTAACAAAGTTCATATATTCTATCGCACTCAATCATGAGGCTGACAGGAATCGTACGATGTGACGTCAGGTTATCACGTGACTCTAATACAACCAAGGCGGATGCAGTAACAACGAATTGAAATCAATAAACGCGGAAATATATATAATAGACCATTGTAATAATTAAACGTAGCATTTATATTATTACTAACACACAGAGAGGTGGAAGTAAATTTTCTAACCTAACTTTAATAATAAATAAACATACTAACATGTCAACAATTTGTAAGGGTTAAGTTCAAAATAGATGCTAGTCGCTTGTCATGAAATCGTGTAAACTCGGTATCTCCACGCAAGCACGTGCTTTAGAACGGAGTAGGTAAACGTATTTAATATACCATAAGTTGTGTCAAGTTCAGTTATAATTTTAGCAGTGGCGTTGTGCATTGAAAGTGACAACTTTTTATTTGGCTAAACTATAAAAGACAGAATAGATAGAACTGGTGTGGCCTAGTAGATTTACACACACGCTTTAACGTCATTCGCCAGTATACAAATTTGCTACGTGTCAAGCCATTCAGGTGAAAATTTATGTCAGTGATCTGCTGTATTTGATCGTAGAAAGACACGTTGGTAACATCGTCTATAATGTTAGGTAAGTCTACGAGAATTATACTACATGCTCATAAAGTAATTAGGCAAATCTATTTAATGCACTTTGATAGTAAATTGTACATTTCACCTAAGTTAATTTGAAACCGGCTAAATATAAACTTTCCTTGTCAATTATAGCACCTATTTAGGTTATGTTTTTAGATTTTCAAACTGTCGAGGCAAATCCAAGAATAATGTCAAGAAAAAGGACTAGAAGTCGCTCAGAAGATAACATAAACACGAGAATACAACCCTTGAATACGGTAAGTCTACATATTTGTGATTTAATGATTAGGTAATAATTTCATTCATTTTGCACATACTATTTTCAGTTCATTACTAAACATTGAAACACATTCGTATTCAGCTTTATGTACATAAACATAATATGCCTTTTTATAAGTAAGAGTCAAAAACATTTTTTGTCTTACATAACGTCGCTAAACAAAATACTAATCCATATAACTACGTTATTTGTATGTATTTGTAAATAATTGCTATGAATGTGCTTTTAACATAGGTTAATTTTGCATATGTTTTCTAATATTTATAAAAATGGTAATACACTAAAATAATATTTCATAAAACTTCACGTTATAAAAACTATTTATTTAATTAAATATTGAATTTAAATGTATTTAAAAATTATTAATTAATATACACTGTTTATCAGATCAGTAGAACGGAATTTTATTTATAAACAAGGTTATTTTGCAAACAAAATTTGTTGCTTGTTATTCAGAAAAGCATTTTTATAATTTTGTGTTGACAATGATGAAATAATAGATATTTTTTTACAAAATAAAAGAAGTGTATCTTATCAACACATAGTAGATGAGAAAAAATCTTAATATTTCGTGAATATTCTTTTAGATTCAGTAATTATCTGAAGTCATGAAATTGATGTAACCAAAATCTGTAATAACATGATCTCTTCAAACTTTGTGGTACCATTTTAAAACCTTTTTGTTATGTCGATAACTACTTCAAATTCCTGATGTAACCAAACTGCATTGCCATAAACTTTTCAAATTTTCGGTACAAAACTACTATAGTATATTAAAAAACGAGTTCATAAGGCACCATTTTGCCGCACGAGATCAGTTTAGAAAACGAGCCGCTTGTGGCGAGTTTTCTAAAGAGCGAGTGCGGCAAAAGGCCTTATGAAACGAGTTTTTTATACTATTTTTTCTATTTTGCGTTTTTTACATTAATAAATTGCTTAAATTGGAATTATTTAATTTGAAAGTTCAGAGTTTAATTTTTATATAAAGCATGCAGTTGGTCACATTGATACTTGACATTTTCAAATTTAAATCTTGCTATCCGCGAAGTATATTATATTACATATTATTTATTAATTTTCGTTAACATTACTTGATA
The DNA here is from genome assembly GCA_935421215.2 of Melolontha melolontha. Lineage (NCBI taxonomy): Eukaryota > Metazoa > Arthropoda > Insecta > Coleoptera > Scarabaeidae > Melolontha > Melolontha melolontha. The sequence goes on along the minus strand of OW285237.1, from coordinate 94,128,884 downwards.
TTTCATTTAAAAATATAAACATGAGTGACATAGAAACATATATATGTTGTTGTCAATTGCATACAACATACGTTGTTTGTGTAAAATACGGACATATATCATATCTGTCAAATGTACATAAATTCTTAAAATCAAATGACAGCAATGATATTTATTTCTGTATTCGAACAACGCCAACATTGAAAAATGAAAAAAAGTGTATCGAAATAGAGCTCATTTCGATACTGTTTTTGGTTTCATAATGAGTTCATTTCGAACGCAAAATAGAAAAAATAAATTATTAGTATTAGGATGCATCCTTTTCGATACTTCAACTTGAAATCTATCAACATTTTGCTACAGAATTTAATGTAACAAAAATGTTGTGTTTTATCAAACAGTGAGGAAGAAGTATTTATAAGTAATTATAGTTTCTATTTGTTAGTTTTCACTATGTACCGTTTCTCTAGCTTTACAAATTGAATAAAATTAATTGTTTTAGATGAGAAATCCACACGGCAATAACATGTTGTTTTAAAGAAAACTTATAAAGTTACAAAATTAAAAAAAAAAATTAATTATGTATTTGAGGTTGAAAAAAGTTCATCTGAACCTTAAGTTAAAGAATGACAGGAAGTCAAAGAAGTCATTGGCGCAATATCGATTTAAAACTTTGTTAATACTAGTAATGTTTCTAGTTTGTTCCACAAAAGCAACGAAAATTTTATTGACGACGATTTAATTCGTTTTCCCAAAAACAAGGATAGAGAAATGATGGCGCCATTAGAATTTAATAAAAATAATAGCCTCAACAAGTGTAGAATTATCTTTTGAATTTTGTGTTTCCGGAAAACTTATTTCAATATAATACATTTTAAATTATGTAGTCTGTAATATAATGCATTTTCATAGGTAGAAAAATAAATAAAAAATTGAACTTATGTTTCTAGTTTCATCCCATGTATTTGTTTTAATTAACTTTTAGTAAACTTACACACAAATAACGATGCTTTTCAGAGTCATCGCATGGGTCAAATTAAACCGTTTTCGATTCGTTTTAAAAGTCGTTCCTCACTACGGCAGTACCTGTCCAATAAACCTATAAAGATAGGGTACATAGTTGTTTGCGCATTACTTTGTGGGCACATAGAATTTAAATTCATACATTTGCGGAATGTCTTTCAGAAAAATTTTGGACCCGCAGCTGTACCTAACTTAAGACCCTTGTGGGAGAGAATTATTGCGTTTACTTCGATAGGAACTTTTTCACTATATACCAGTCTTAGAAGAATTAAAACAAGATCTTTTGCATGTGCGTGTGGCAGCCTAATTAATAGATGTCGTATACCAATTAATATCAGAACAGGCAAATTTATCAAATCCGATGTTAGTGACTGCGAATTAGCGATATTGGGCCAACCTTTTCGCCCATTTCTTGGGTAGTGTTACCTTACAATTTTATTTAATATATGGAGAAACAGAAACGATTAACTGGACTCTTTATTATTAAAATATGATTCTAGTATGAGCAGTGTTGATAGAGCTAAATGGTCAGCTAAAATGTAATGGTAGAGATGGTGGTATAGAATTATGTGACACTTTCTAAACGTAACAGTTATTAATTTTTGTTGAAAACCTGAAGAAAAGACATTGTACCCAAAAACTTTTCGCTTGCAATTGTTAAAGAACACTGCAGATAAACTGTAGAAAACAAATATAAGAAGAATATTCCTTTGAAAATATAGTCGACCCTGCAATGTAGTTTTGCCACCCAAAAGTGGAACCATATAGGGCAATGTGCTTTTTTGTAACACGTGTTGTGATACTCCCTCATTGGCGAAAATATTTCTCACCAGATATAATTTTATTTTGAAAATTTAAGATATGCTTTATATCGTATGATCAAAAAGTCTTTGGATCGCTATTGCCGTGGAATTTACGAGATATCTATGAAATTATTTATTTAAATTAGTTTTGACATTTACTTGACAACTTTCAAGTCAGCTGGTTATAATTCAAAATGTTTCAATTAGAACATAAAATGGACAGTAATGGAAATATAGGTGAAAATGGTAATTGGGTTTATTCACCTCGTTTATGTTTGAATGAGTTCCGTGAGAGATTTCCCAACTTCGCAATAATCGAACGAGATTTTTTTCGGCAACTTCAACGAACTGTGGACAAATTTGAAGGAACTGGTAATATCAGCGCTAGTGTTCGATCTGGAAGAAGACGGGCTACAAATGATGATGTTATTGATCTGGTTAGGCAACGCATGCAGGAAGAACCTACCTTATCCTTGCGTAGATTGAAACAAGAAATCAATTTAAGTTATGGGACGTGTCAAACCATTGTTAAACATGACTTGAACATGTTTCCTTATAAACTGGAGATGTGTCAGAAGTTACTGCCACCAGATTATCAGAAGAGAGTATTGTACCTGGTTTAATGACCATATGAATAACGATATCCTTGATTTAACATTTTTTACAGACGAATCTTATTTTTACCTATCTGGATACGTTAATAAACAAGTTATGCGTATGTGGAGCGAGAATAATCCTAATTTTCATAGTGAGGCTCCTTTACATAATCCTAAGATTGGTGTTTGGGTTGCAATGTCCCGTAGACGGGTAATAGGGACAATATATTTTCAAGATACCATAAACGCTGAAAGATATATAAATCAAATACTTGATCTTTTTATCAATCAATTGCAGATGAACTTCATAATGGATACTTTCAAGCAAGATAACGCGAGACCGCATGTTGCTCGAGTAACCATGGAATATTTACGTCAATTTTATGATGAAAGGTTAATATCAGACGGACGTTACCCACCTAAGTCTTGTGATTTGAGTCCTTTAGACTACTTCTTATTCCCATTGCTTAAGAATAACATTTTTAAAACTCCAGTTCACACTTTAGATGAATTACAAGAACGTATTGTTGAAAACTGTCTCACAGTAACATCTGATCTTTTACTTAAAGTTTTTAATAACATGGGCCGACGTGTTAACCGGTGTATTCAAGAACAGGGAAGACATTTTCAACATCTTTTATAATTTTTTATTGTAAAAGTGTACCTACCTGAATGTTATTGTTTCCTTGTGGGAGTTCTTTTCTTAACTGTAATGAGCCTTATTTTTTGTTATTAGTTATTAAAACATCGTTTATTTATAAATGCATTCTGTAATCTCTATAAATGTTATTAAATATAACATACATAAAATGTAAATAAATACCATAACCTAAAATCTATTTTATTTGTGACTTATGCGTACTTCAAGGTAATAAATCACAGAAGTAAATAATTTTATAGATAGCTTTACGTTTCATGGCTATCACGATCCAAAGACTTTTTGATCATACGTTATATTTCTTAAATTATATTGCGTGTTAGTAATACTCAGTATAGTATTACTGTGTTTTATAACAACCAAATTTTGCAATTTTCTAGACATCTAACGTGCAAGAGATAAAGGTATGCCTGACTACTAGAAGTAGAAGTTACGGCTGAAATTTTTCTGGATTTGCTGCTTTAGCACAATTCCCCAAAATTTTCACATTCGGATTTCCTTTCTAATTAAGGTGGCTGAAGAGGTGAATCATCTTCTTTTTAATCCTCATTAAATTTATGCTAGATTCGTAAACATTTGTGTTCGCTTGTAAAAATATAGTCTTCTAGAATTTCTAGCATCTTCTACCTATTTTTTTTTCTCCAATTCAGTGATTTTTTTCCTCGATAGATACTTTGGGGTTATAAAACATTGCTTTAGAACTTACCACAACACGCGCTATCTGCAGTTAATTTAGGAGCACAAGATTTTTCTTCATAAGCTTTATTATATCTCGCTATTAATTTTCTTAATTGCTGCAATTATATTTGCCCTTTTGCTTATTTTCAAGTTCGTTGTGAATAAACTTATTTTATTGTTGAACTGGTACTGAACTGTTGAATGTTTAATTTAAGAATGTCGTGGAAATACTAATTCCATTGAATGGGATATGGACTTTGTAAAAATAGATGATAACTGTTTTACTACTAGTTCCTCAAATATAATCCTTAAATTTCAGGCTTTAAAATATACATGAATATAGCTAAATAAATGACAATATAAGTTAAGTGTTTAGTAATCAAATACGGGAGGTAGTTTGTTTCGATAATGTCTAGATATTAAATGTTTGACGATATTTTTAAAAGCTAATGTAGCGTGAACTATGCATAATTTAATTAATGCCTTTAATATTGTGCAGATCCTGAAAAAAACAATCCGAATTACATATATTAACAATATTAATGTACACACATTTTTATTCTAATATTAATTAATATTCATCTGCAATGGATTTACCTTAGGTAAAAGTACAGGATATGACCATAATTTATCTAGATGGTACAATATTACTTACTTGAGCGTTGTCAAAGAGAATGATTGCCATTGTTTTGAAACTAGATACAATGTATAAAAACAATTAAAAAAAGCTTAATAAAACGTATGACAAAATCGGTAGTTTCCACGTAAAAAAAATACAAAGTTTCGTTTTTGAAGGTGCTTTATCACTAATAATAATACAGATGATAAAGTAACGTGCCTTCAAAAGCTCCTCATTAGGGACGGCCATGCTCATTCAAAATTATACGTTTGTGACAGATTACGTGCACCGTCACCAACCATTATCAAAAAGCATGGTTGTCTCTAATGAGGAAGGTTTTTGAAGGCACGTTATTTCTTTGCAGTTCGTACTGCCCGAAGTGCGAACCGTTTCTAACACACATAAATACACACTGTACACACCTTAGTCATTTTAAGCTATTCTTATGCCTTAAATTTGGCCTTGACTGCAAGGAAATACTTTATGAACTATACATATTTTTCATTGAGTTATATGCAGAGAATGTAGAAAAAGAAACTCTAATGACAATAAAAGCATTTTCACATCGTCGTCCCGCAACATCACCGCTCCCGACCTATCTTACTTTAACCTTTATTGGGGGTTTGTTTATTTACTTTTACTACGTTGAGCTCGCAATAATATTTGTATCAATAGAACTGTCTAAACGCCTAGTTGTAAAAGTACCTAGTTAATACATGCTTATTATTAGCTCATTATTTTTAGGTCATATTATATCTTCCAATATCGAATAAACGTTAATAACTTCGAAATGAATATATATTCCGACGTACATACAATACATTCGCGAGAGACGGCGGCGTTGCCACCTTTTCCCTTCTGCGCGTTCAAAATTCTCCGTACCGGTTTGTTGTAGACGAAAAATTGATTTAGAAATTTCGTTTTATTTAATTTAATTAAATGTAGATTTTAAAAATGGCAGTCATATAGAGCAGTAACATAAGTCATGATAATGCGAGGCCTCAATTTGTTCTTCGTGTATTTTATTGTTTTTTTTAAATACAGATAATACTTGGAATGTGAGTTTGGTTTTTATAACTCAGCGTAAGAATGAATAGGTATATATACAGGGTTAGTTAAAAGTATGGAGACGGCGATTTATTGTCGTTAATATTCATTTTAGGGAATTATGTTCAATATAAAAGTTTGTTAGGATATTTTAATCTATATTTGAGAATATTTGAATTTTTTTTTTCTTCAATTGTTTTTTAGTTACGCCTGTCTGCGCAGTTTTTTTTAAATGGGAACTAGTAAATTTTACTCTACCATTCGATAGAGAATTTTTTTCTCTTTCCAATAATATTTTTGTTTTTTTAAAATTCATTTTAATAACTTTTTTTTATAAGAAAAGGCCGGTTCATGTGTTTAACAGATGTTCGGTACATCGCAGATAGACAGAAGCGTAGCGATAAACAAACTTGAGTGACATAATTTTATCAGTGGTTATTGTGTACGTCAAATCTTTGACAGAAATAATTCATTTGTACAATTTGTTGCTGTTAATATTAACAATGGCGAGTTTAAGTGAACATGAACGAATTGAAATACTTATGATGTTGGGTTATGGAGATAGACGCAGAAGTTTACAAGACGTTTGTAACTTATTTAATGATACGCATCCAAATAGAAATCCAATTTCTAAATCCGTTGTTGGTATAACTTTAAGACGCTTTGAACAAACGGGTAGCGTTAAAGATTTGCCAAGGAGTGGTAGACCTAGAACAGCAAAAAGCGATGATAACAAACTGGATATTTTATTGGCTGTATCTGAATATCCCCATTTATCAACAAATCAATTAGCGGCCAATTTCAATATTTCACACTCATCGATCGTGTCATTCAAAAAAAAAAAAAAAAAAAAAAAATTGCACAAATGAATTATTTCTGTCAAAGATTTGACGTACACAATAACCACTGATAAAATTATGTAGCTCAAGTTTGTTTATCGCTACGCTTCTGTCTATCTGCGATGTACCGAACATCTGTTAAACACATGAACCGGCCTTTTCTTATAAAAAAGTTATTAAAATGAATTTTAAAAAAACAAAAATATTGTAAAGAGAAAAAAATTCTCTATCGAATGGTAGAGTAAAATTTACTAGTTCCAATTTAAAAAAACTGCGCAGACAGGCGTAACTAAAAAACAATTGAAGAAAAAAAAAATTCAAATATTCTCAAATGTAGATCAAAATATCCTAACAAACTTTTATATTGAACATAATTCCCTAAAATGAATACTAACGACAATAAATCGCCGTCTCCATACTTTTAACTAACCCTGTATTTCTCGAAAACTGTATACGTAATGAAGCCTCATTCAATAAGATTATCCGCGTATAAATAGCGAAAATTTAGATTAAGAATTCCTTACAATTGATTTACAAAAGATGGTGACTTTAACTAGTTATAAAATATATATTTCCTCAAATAAGTTTTGACAAGATTCTGCTTTTGCCAACTACTGGCTCTTTTTCTGCTTATATTTAATTGATACTTTTATAGTATATAAAATTATTACAAAAATCTTCTTTCGATTTTGTATGAAGTAAATAACAATAATTTATTAAATCTAAATATTATTTCGACCGTTCACAGTAATCCCTTGTTCCAACAATTTGGAACCATAATTTTTTTTTAAATTGACTGATTTATTACTAAGAAATAAGTTCGTGTGCAGACATTTTTTCCAATCAAACCTCGCCATTCTAAATAAAAAAATACAAGTCATTAATGTGTCACAATTTAATCGAGTTCTTTCGGTGGCATTCGTGGAAATGCCTTCAGTATCTTACCAAGGACCTTAACCGAAATATCGCTCCGACAACATGATCTTAGCCTTATCAAATAAATTCTATTCGCCTCCTCTAAATTTTGCAAACCACATTCCCGCCGTAATTTATGTAGGTGAATTATTCGTATAGGTATACTTCATTAATGTCTTTTTATGGCAGTCAGAACGATTGAACCTTGGCGAAAATGACAAGTTCACAAGATTCAAGTAATCCAGTAATTTAAAATCTTGCATGAACATTTTTCCGAGTGTGAAACGATACATACATGCTTTTCACAATAAATACTAAGAAATTTTTAGTTTAGGATGTTTTTTTCCACATGCTTAACTTTTATTTATTTAAGTTTATAAAATATATAGTTATTGTTCCAACACCTTACCTTAACTATTATAATTCCACTATTTTTTGAAAAATGTAATTTGAATAGTATAATATGGAAAAAATATAATAATAAATATTAATAAATGAACTGATTTGACATTCCTAATCGTAATTACTAGAGACCGGACACATCGGGTTGAAATGACGTCATTACGACGGACGATATAAATAGTCTACAACATCTGTAAGTACATCGCAGTTATTGAATAGCAGTATTCATTCGGTGTGTGCAGTTAACTGAATGAATAGTATGACAACATAATTTGAAACATACTTGAGTGGGTAAAACCTCACTACATTTGTATAATACCAAAGTATTTTTAATAATATAAAAATATTATTAAAAATGGGGTGTGAAGAACACAATACAAGTTCATTTATGTATTTTTGAATGTATCTTCTCCAAAGACGTAGATACGTATTTCACATTTCTACATGATTCTCAATACGCCCCTATTGGAGAAGACACATTCAAACAAACATAACTACGTTACTATCTAGCCGAAATTATTCAGACAGCGCGTGAAGGAATATTCAACGCCGTCTACATAATAACAGCCGAAGCAGACGTGTTTTCTATAGTCGGTAACCACCGTATCTATACAAAACTGTATTCTCGTGTCTTCACTATTTATCGACGTGAGCCGAATATGTATATGACAACATAATTTGAAACATACTTGAGTGGGTAAAACCTCACTACATTTGTATAATACCAAAGTATTTTTAATAATATAAAAATATTATTAAAAATGGGGTGTGAAGAACACAATACAAGTTCATTTATGTATTTTTGAATGTATCTTCTCCAAAGACGTAGATACGTATTTCACATTTCTACATGATTCTCAATGCGCCCCTGTTCTTCACACCCCATTTTTAATAATATTTTTATATTATTAAAAATACTTTGGTATGAATGAATAGTGCTATTCAACAACTGCGTGATGTACTTACAGATGTTGTAGACTATTTATATCGTCCGTCGTAATGATGTCCATTTCAGCCCGATGTGTTCGGTCTTTGGTAATTATAGTACATTTTGTGCCCCCGTTCTTTGCAACATGTTATCAATACAATCTTTTGTTATCTAAACTAATATTATAAAGAGGAAACATTTGTGTTTTTGTATGTATGTTTGTAATGTTTTCACACAAAAACTACTGGACCGATTTCAAAAATTCTTTCACCAATAGAAAGCTGCATTTTCACTGAGTGACATAGGCTATATTACATTTTCAAAAAAAAAGGGATCCCCGATAAAAATGCATTAATGTAACCCAAGGTGTGAAAAAATTAGTCACAAAAAATCTGCAATCGCGTACGCTGCGGAAACTATTGTTGATAGAACAAAAAATGTTCTGCAGTATTATAGAACGTATTAATATCTACAAAAAAGTCCGCGAAACCATATGTCCAACTACTGTAGTTATGCCACTATAACTACCTTTTTACATTTTAAAAGTTAATAAAAGTGCCTACAATAATCAAACCATATTATCCATACCTCTGTATTATTCCTTATCCTATTAAATGATATTTTATTAAAGACCATTTCAATACCAGTAAAATACTTTTTAAATTATTAAAATCGGACATTCCATTCAAAAGATATAATGAATTTAAAAATGTCAATCTAAAGAAAATAATGTTATAATATAATGTAGTAGTATAGCGATGGCCATATTCATTTTGTTTGTAATAAATTGACAATCGAAAAATTATAACTGGAATAAGAATAGTATTGGCAGAAGGAATTTAATAACAAGTTCAATGAGAATGAAAAGTAATAGGAAACAGGCACAGAGAAGCTGTTATAGAAAGAAGTTCAACATAAAGTGATATAAAATCCAAAAATTAAGGATCACAAGAAAGGAAGATTAAATATTTAAGAGAATACAATCACTATTGCATTTATTCAAGGTAGGATCGAAGAAAAGAGAACATATACGATACAAATTTTATTAAAAGAATTTAAATAACACTGAGATATTTGAAAGGTGACGTTTTTGAAGTAATTTCGACAATGTGTCAAAAGCCAAGTGACAGGAACATTATTAAAATAGCGGGTTACATTGTTTATAAGATAAGTTATGTTAAATAACTAAATGGACTAAACAAAAAATGTAATCAATTCATCAGCTTTACAATTAAAAAAATAATTTTTTTGTCAAAAACATTTTTTTTTGCTTTAACTGCACATAGCTACAGCAACGCAATTGGATGATTTGTTTTCCCAGTGAATTTATATTTACTATAAAACATTTATCTCTTTTCTCATTCATTTCATTTCAGATTGAGTCACAGCGAAGCGTGGTCGGGATTAGCTAGTGTCTTATAATTTCTTTTCTTGACAAGTCTTAAGTATTTTCTTTTAAAGCATAAATTGCTATTCTCTATTTGGAAAATAGTGCAATTGTTTTAAGAGCACTTCAAGCTATTTACGTTGCAAATCCTGATTAGCTATATGGCAGAAGGCACTCTCCTGCATTATGGTGTAGAGCCCATAAAACTAAAATTATTTCTATAATATTTATGTTGATACTGGTACATTGTCACTTCAAGAGAATGCCTCTGCTAATGTAATAAAAGGCCATATACCAAAAGACATTTGTTTAATAGTTAAAACATTTTAATTAAATCGTTCTGAAATTTTTGACTTCATAAACCTTATATTTAACATAACTTGAAGTTATGATTTGTAACTGAATATTACCTGGGGATAGAAGATTTTTAAAATTACTATGGCATTATATATAATGTACCTTAAAATAAATAATAATGATTTAAGAATGTAATTACCTTCCTCCAATTTTATTTGGTCTAATGTCGATACCAAGGTGCGAAAACGTAAAATGTGCTTTTGGTAGAGCAACGAACCATTATTCCAGCGACATACATTCAAGAAAGCAATGATCTCTGACATTTTTAAATTTACAATTGCAGCATGTATAACAATTTTTTTAAAGAAACTTTTCTATTTTCTAACGCTATATTAGTTTTATATTACTTTAATTTTTTTTGCGATTTTACTTGAGAATGTAATTGCGTTTTCGGTAAGGTTTGTATTCTATATTTTGTGTTGTTTGCCATAGTCCTGCCTAATTGGTTCATTATATAAAAGTATGTAGTAACAAAATAAAAATAAAGAACCGGTCAGAACTAATAAACAGCAAATATCCAATCACTAGATATTCCTCGGTAACACAAATGTTTGTAATCGAATTCTATTTCCATACACATCTTTATTAGAATTAAGTAGAGTCCAGTTAAAGAAAATGCGTTATAAATGATCCAATTGCTCCACAGCTTCTATGGTTCGAATAAAATAGACAAGTCATTGGGTATGTAAACTGTTTATTTAAGATGTGAATGTAATAAACTATATCATAGATTAAAAATATGAAAAGGACAGATTTTCTTCATAAATAAGGATTCGACTTATATAATTATCACGTGATATAACGTGCCTTCAATAACTTTCCTCATTTTCCTTATTAGAGACGGACATACTTTTTTTAATGGTTGGTGACAGTGCACGTAATCTGGCACAAACGTAGAATTTTGATTTTTTCAAAAAATTGTTTTTATGCAATAGTCAAAATTAAAAGAAAATAATACTAAAGCAGATGTTGGAAATGTTGACCATTATTTTGAAGACAAAGTTGAACTCTACGCTTCATCCTTTTAAAGCCATTTATTAGGATTTCTTGGGTTATGTCAGCACAAGAATTCACAAAAGCATTACGAAGCACTTCGATTGTGTGATGTCTGGTCTTGAAAATGGTATTTTTTAAATATGGAAAAATAAAGTAGTCTAAAATTGTCAAGCCTGGAGATCTTGGAAAAAAATTAATAATTCTTGTATCGAAAAGTTCTTACAAAAAGGCTATTATTTCTCGAGATTTGTGCGCTGGTAGATTATCTTGCTGGAAATATCTTTCCGTAAGTTCATCATCCATCATTAATAAACGGCTCTAATAATTCATTTCGATATCTTTTAACAGTTATGGTTTGATTAAAAAATATATGCCCAATAATTCGTCTTCTTGAAACTGCTAGCCAGACGCCTATTTTTTGTGGATGTAGTGTAGTTTCCACAAATTCATGACGGTTTTCTGCAGACCAATTTATCATATTTTGCTTGTTTAAATTTCCTGAAAGATAGAACCAAGCTTCATTCGAAAAGAAATATTTCTCGAGAATGTCATTATTTATGTTATTCCAAACACCATAGACAATACTGTGTTCTCGTAACAAAATCTACTTGTTTGAGTTCCTAAACTGCTTGAATTTTATATGGAAACAACTTTAAGTCCTTTTTTAAAATAGTGTGACATGCTCCCACTGACAAATGAACTTGTAATAGTTTTGGGATTGGTTTTTTTCGGTGTTATCCATTCGACGTCAAATATCTTCTATGCAATTTGTTGTTCGTTTTCTAGGTGCTCCACCGTCAGGGGAGTTATTGCCCCTGCTTCACCAAATTTAATAACATAAGCTTGAATATGTTCTTGCAGTCATACGTAAGTAACTGGCAGATTAAGATACTGTTGCCGGAAATACTGTAAGCACTGATTAGTGGAATAAACCCAATTTTTAGCCAGTTCTATATAAACTTTGAATAATAAATATTTTATGTTGTAACACCTAACATTATAATAAAATAATTTAAGAAATTAAGATTTTATAATTTGAATTTATGTATGACAACTGTCAGAAGTTTTCTAAAGCTTCACATGTGCATCAATCTTTGATTACTGAATTACTTAAAAACAGCCTACTTTAATGAGGAAAGTTTTTGAAGGCACGTTATATGAAGTCTCCCACGACTACGCAAAACATTCAAAGTATACATATTGATTTCTGGGTTACAGAGTGAAACAGAATAATACAAGGGTTGCCATTTATGTATACAGAATAACGAACAGAATCAAATATTTGTTATTGAAATAGTATATTGTGTAACGAGTGACGAAAGTAATATTTTTTTAAGCGAGAGAACAGTTTAGTGGAATTGTAGCCACATAGTTTTCCCCAAAAAAACAGGCGACCATTTGCTTCGAAGTGCTTTTTGTTCGAACAACTTTTGTTCATCTTGGAACTCCCACACTGTCGACTGTTGTTTGCTTTCGGGCTCATACAAATAGATCCAAGATTCACCATTTGTGTAGATCTTGCTACAACACGATTATATTTTTTGAGCATATCTTTACACCAATCGACACGAGTTTTTTTGTTGAGTGATTGTCAAATTACGCGGGGTCAAACGTTAAAATATCTTGTTCATGCAATATCTTATGTATGATTGTCATACTAATGCTGATGGATGCCTCAATTCCACAGATTTTGAACGACCTTTAAATTCGTCCATGAACGAACGACGGCGCAATTGAATTAGTTAAACCAGTGTTATACAGTGGTTTTCATGAAAGTCAAAGTGAGTTGATTGATGCACCGTTGTTGAAATAATCTACATCGAAAGTCATAGTAAACCATTGCAGGAAAACTTTCTCGGGTTAATTCCATTTTTTAAACTAAGATGAAATTGTCAAGTCACTGCGAACACAAATACTGACCGTCTGACACGTATACCGTCAAAAATGTCAAACTTTTTGATGATATATAAGAGGGCGCCTAGCAACACTAAATGCTGCCAGTTCCGGATACATAAATAGCTACCCTCGTTAAATCTGTGTTATTTCTTTTTTGTTGCTTACCGGTGTCTTAGCTAACAGGGCAATGCCATAAAATCATATCTATCAGTTTCGAAAGTGAATATAACTTTATCTACGAAATTCAGTGACGTTGCTCTAAACTTTGTTGTTAAATTTTAATGATTCTAAACACGTCTGTAAATTCCTTAGTTATAGTTACATGTTTAAAGCGCATGCGTTAACAAAGCGTGATTCCGAACCAGTTTAACACTTGATTAACGTCAAAATTACTGTCATTACCTTTATTCAATAATTTATTTATTGATGATAGATAAAACGAACAACAAATTGTATAGAGGTTATTCGCAACGAATGGTGACCTAAAAAATCAATCGCAAAACTGTCACAACAAGTTCATTTGTCAATGGGAACGTGTCATACTATTTTAAAAAAGGACTTAAAGTTGTTTCTATATAAAATTCAACCAGTTTCGGATCTCAAACAGGTAGATTTTATTACGAGAACACATTATTGTCTATGAATATCTTTCGAATAACATAAATAATAATAATATTCTCGACAAATGCTTCTTTTCGGATGAGGCTTGGTATCATCTTTCTGGCTATTTAAATAATCAAAATAAGAGAATTTGATCTAGAAAACCCTCATGAATTTGTGGAAACTACGTTAAATCTACAAAAAAATAGGCGCCGGGCTTGCAGTTTCTAGAAGACGAATTATTGTGCTTATATTTTTTAATCAAACCATAACTGCTGAAAGATATCGAAATGAATTGTAGCCGTTTATTAATGAGCTTCATGATGATAAACTTACGGAGGGATATTTCCAGCAAGATAATGCACCAGCGCACAAATCTCGAGAAACAATAGCTTTTTTTGCAAGAGGTTTTTGGTACAAGAATTATTAATTTTCCTCCACGATCTCCAGATTTGAGAATTTTAGACTACATATTTTATTTTTCCATATTTAAAGAATACCATTTTCGAGACCAGACATCACACAATTGAAGAGCTTTGTAATGCTACTATGAATTCATATGCTAACATAACCTAAGAAATTCTAATAACTGGCTTTGAAAGCATGAAGCGTTAGTTCAACTTTGTCTTCAAAATAATAGTCATTTCCAACGTCTGCTTTAATAGAATTTACTTTTAATTTAGACTATTGATTTAAATATATATAATATTTCAAAAACTAAATTACTAACTATTACACACATTTACGTGACATAATCAAACTATCGAAATTATACGTTTGTGACAGAATACGTGGACTGTCGCAACCTTTAAAAAAAAGCATGGTCGCCTCAAATGAGGAAAGTTTTTGAAGGCACGTTATTTCACTACTTAAGTGCTAGATCTTAATACAGTAAAGCTACACTAATCCAGATCGATTAAAACCGATGCAATCCAAAGTAGTGAAACATCTGGATTATGGAAACCTTTTTAAAAGTTAAAAAATAATATCCATAATATATATTGTAGGGATTTATAAACTCAAAATACAAACTAACATATGGAAAATGTGACGAAAAACGAATACCCATAATTCTAAATACAAACTAAAATACGTTTACGTAAATAAGTACGTATGTCGTACATAAAAAGTAAGGAGAATATAAGGCAAAGACCTAAATTTATAAAACTAAGATTTAAAAAATTCAGTAAGTTTGGTTTGTGTAATACTGCACTGCTTCGCTTGCATTGCGCGTTCTCGCATCTTTCGTAGTATGGACAAGGTATTTAATTCAGCTCCATTCTCCTCAGCCCACTGTTTGCATGTACTGAAACAATGAATTGCCTCATCATGTTTCACTTTTGGATCCTTACAACTTCCTCTTCTGGGTCGCTCTCATCACTATGCAAATGATAAATGCTCTCCATCGCCATCTATCCATTCACAGATCTCTGATTCCGTCAGTTGGCTATTCTCAGTGGTAACGTTCTGCAGCATATTCTTAATTTCGGCAATTTTACTATGCCCGTCACTGAATGATTCATGGCTTTGATTAAGTGGAGACAATAGAACCAGATCTTCAGAGTCAGGAGTCACTTTGCCCCAAGAACTAGCTAGCAGAAACACAGCATCCTTTAAATTCATATTTTTTATAGTGTTAGAAATGTCGCTTTCTTCAAAAGACAAAAATGGACCAAGAGACTCTTGCGATAATACATTGTAGTTAGTCGAATGGCATTATGATCCATCGATTGGATGAGGGGAGTGCAATTAGGCGGCAGGAACATAGTTACGATGTTTGCATCATCAATGATTAATTGCGTCTCTGTTACATGACTCGGGGCATTATCAATTACTAAAAGTGCTTTGCCACTCATATTATTGTCTTTCTGAAATGTTCTCACTTGTTCGACAAAAAACTCGCGAAACCATATGACGAATAAAGCTGACGTCATCCACGCATTCTTGGTAGCGTGATATCCAACAGGAATGGCACAATTCTTAAAACTCTCGGATTTGTTGATTTGCCAATAATCATCATTTGTAGTTTGTGTGGCCATTTGCACAGGTAAGGAAGGTTATCTTTTCCTTAGATACTTTACGTACCGGTACCTTTTTTTCTTTTTGCATGAACCATTGTACGATCTGGCAATAATTTTCAAAACAATGCAGATTCATCTGCGTTGTAAATCTGATTCGGCTGCCTCCCTAATTTTGTTCGCTAATTTTTTAAGAAACGCTTTGACGACATCTGAATCGCTAGATAATTTCTCCCCGCTAACTTTGAGATGACAAATACCATGTCTCTTCTTAAATTTATATAGCCAACCTTAACTTCTTAATTTCTTTTTATTATCCGAAATGCGACGTACCAACTTCATAATTATCAGCCAACACTTTTCCACTAACGCCACGTCGTGATTTTTGTAATATCTCACGTTTTTACCCGCTAGAGTTAATGTTTTCTGCGATCTCTTTGGCGCCATGATGCTTTTTAACGGTCAGGGGAATCACCGTCTTACACGAGGTTGCGCTGCGACATACATGGGAAACTGCGTAATGGATGATTCAAATTATGGAATCATAGGTAATCCGGATTAGGGATACATAGTGTAAATGTGCTATAAGTATTTCAATTTCGTCCGAATTATTGGTGTCCAGATTAGCGAAGCTTTACTGTATATTGCTTTGATCTGGTCTTCATAGAATATGTATGTAAGTCGAATCCCTGATAATTCAATTAACCTTAACTTTTTACTATCACCTAATTTACGTAAATTTTTAAATGCATTAATTAGTATGTATTATATTATTAATAATATTATTTTATTTTGATATTAATATTTCTATAGATTTGTTATAATTATATGCATATGTAACATATTCTGTAATTATCAGCTTTACGTTGCAATGTAATTGCAGCTCGGTTTGTTAGGAAATTATTATTATTATTATTAATTAATAATATGCTTACTCTTGCACTCTTATATGTTCAATTGAAGACATTTAAAAAAGAAATTATGCAAATATGGATAATAAAACAGTCAGATATACAAACTGAATAAATTTGCGAAGTCAATAAGAACAACAAGATTAATAGGAGTTATCTGCGTTTCATATTTTCTCATCTAATTACAGAATATGTTTTGTAAAATTGTAAATGATTAGTGTTTTATCGTATCTTGGAATTTCTAAAATTCTTCTGATATTTGCATAGCATGTTTTAATTATCTGTGCGACTAGAAAATCAATGTTCGTAACAAAATTCAGATTCTATAGGTGAATATTTTTGTGTGTACATTTTGTAGCTTGTATGCTTAATTTTTATTGAAAATTTTTGATTTGGTGCAGTTTGATCAACGCAATGAAACTAAAGATATTAAATTGTCGTTGTGACCATATACTGTAACATAGCTTTTTAACTAATGTTGTGACCACGTTGTGGAGTCACAATACTAAAACTAATCCAGCTGCGTTATACTTTAGTAAATCACACAGTCGTGAGTTACTGTATACCTAGCACTATCATAAATATTGTTACATGATGTTCTAGTTGTAAAATAGAAATGAGAAACGATTTAATAACAATTTTTGCAGGATTTGTGACCAATAAATAAGTAATAAATATTTCAACAAATTATTCAAAATGGCCTCTATTTGCCTTAACACAGGACCTCAGACGCTCTGGCCATACATCTATTGCTGCACGTACGTTCTCCATTGGGAAATATTTCGCTGCGTGCCTTAAGGATTGCTTCAGAGACTCCAAATTCGGATGTCTTTTAGAGCACAGCATATTCTCTAAATCGGACCATAACTTGTAGTTTAAGGAATTAAGGTTCGGACTAGAGGCAGGCCAATCATCCGGAGAAATAAAACTCGGTGCGTTGTTCTGAAGCCACTATTGAGTTGTTCTGGCCTTGTTTGTCGGCGCTAAATCTTGTTGGAATGTCCATGGTTTACTGTTAAACAATGTGTGGTGGTTCAATGGTTTAACAACACATTCCAAAGCATTTTCCTGATACACGGCTGCTGAGACTTTAACCTCCTTTTCTCAAAAATGAAAGTTTATCATTCCTTCGTAACTGACTCGCCATCAAACCATTACGGATCAAGGAGGATGACCTCTTTGTGCCGTTGGAACCAACTGTTTGTTTTTTAACCTAGATATTCTAGAGCATAAATCCTGTCATTTTGTTTTTTAAAAGATTCTTCAACAGTGAATATCTTTTCATTTGTGAAAAAGATTCCTTGATGTTGTTCATTCGCGTATCGAGTCAGAAGTTGTTGCGATTTTTGTTTCCCTTTCCTTTTTAAATCATTGATAAGAAAATGTCCCGGGTATCTTTTATATGCTCTTAGTCCAAGGTTTTGATTTATGATGCGCGACATTGATTGGGTCGATATTTTCATTTCGTGGCTCATCACTTTTTGTTTCCTTAATGGATTACTCTTACTGCTTTAATCGATTGTTGAGTTCCAGCTGTACGAGGTCTTCCTGTTCTTTAACGATCTCTTATATAACCGGTGTCGTATCATTTTATGACCCGGTATACGAACATACGACTGGATCCCAGTGACGGCAATGTTTCTAAAATTGAAGATTTCTCCGTACCACACTTATGCAAAACAATTACAGCAACGCGGTTCTCTCTATCTCCCCATTCCACTATCAAACTGTATTTTATCTTCAAATTTGCACACACTTGAATAGCAGGAGCTTTAGTTTATTTTGTTGTCACAGCACTTGTGATTTATGCATAAAGTTTTGTAACAGTATTTTTGATGGTACTAGGTATAAGCCGTGTTATCATGTTGCTGTCACGTGCTGTCACGTGACAATAGACGTTTTAAATTATTTACAAAAATGTTGTTTAAATTTAGTTTTTAAATAGGCCAGCGTTTAGATGAAGCTTTGATTACATATTGATATTTTTTAATGTTAGTTTTAATGTAATGATTAGACTCGGTTAGAGTCGGTTTCGCTTAATAATAAGATTGATGCAATATTCGCTCGTAGCCCTGATTTTAATGTCCTGAAAGGCTTTTGTAGAAATATTCAAAATACGGAAATCGGTAGATATACAAAATTTAAAGATTATTATTTCTATGCGCCGCTCACTAGCTCTGATGTTGAGCGAAGTTTTTCTATATTTAAAGACATACTGTCCAATAAAAGAACGCACTTTACAGAACAAAGTTTAGAATAGATTGTAATAATTAATGTGAATAAAAAATGTTTACTGTGGTATGACAAAGCATTCACTTTAATTATTATAGGTGATATAATTAATTTGAAGTTTATACTTTTTCAATATTTTGAATTTTTTCACTGTATAAAGTAAATGCACTTTGTGTATATATATATATATATATATATATATATATATATATGTATGTATATATATGTATATATACCGTATGTCCCCGGATTGAGTTTACAAGAGGAAAAAAAATTTTATTTTTGATTTTACAAAAAAGTGCTAAAGGAATAAATTTTTTTGCTTAATTTCAAATGACCAAATCTGTAATTAGAATTACGAAACTGTCAAACCCCTATTTAGAATTACAAATTTTTATTTTTTATTTTCAATCACAACAATAAAAAAATAATTAGGCTAGAAACAATAATGTTTAAAACTATTCTATTAATTCGCCACCCCTTTCAGCACACAATTCGACTCTAAGCCGCAGTTCCTTGTAACTGTTGCGAATTTCTTCAAGCGTCAAGGATGCAACAGCATCTCTAATGCGATTTTTTAATACTTCCACATTGTTAGGCAAGTTTTACATGTAGACTGTAACCATCCCCACAAATAAAAATTTAAAATAGTTATGTCAGGGCTTCTTGGAGGCCATAAAACAGGACCATTCCAGCCAATCCAATTATTTTCGAATTTTTGATTGAGCCAGGCAGCTACGATGCGCGAACGGTGGGCCGGACAACCATCCTGTTGAAAATACATCCTCTGCCGATAAGCAAGTGGGAGTTTACTTAAACCATCCCAGAAAAAATTGCTCAACATTTCCAAATAATTATGCTGATTTACATTAGCATCAAAAAAATATGGCCCTATTATTCCATGATAAGAAACAGCACACCACACGTTTACCTTAACAAAGTATTGACGTTTTGATGCAATTCTAAAGTGAGGATTAGTATCACTCCAATAACGAACATGTTTTGACGAAACTGTACCATTGCTAGAAAAAGTTGCTTCATCGGAAAATACAATGCTTTTGTGAAAATTTTGGTTCTCCATTATTTCATCTCCCATCCACATGCAAAAATAAAGACGCTTCTCATCATCTCCCGGTTCTAACGTATGATTAAAAATCGGTTTATAGGGGTATAATTTACGTTCCTTCAAAACTCTTTGAATATGGGATTTGCTCATATTCAGTTGAAGCGCCCGTCTCCGCAATGAAAGTTTAGGATTATCTTGCACCGAATCCAAAATTAAAACTGTAGTAGCATCATCTTCATCACGTACTATTTTCTTTTTCTTTAAATTCAGAACAGAACCAGTTTCCAAAAATTTTTCACCAACTTCCTTATACCCATACGGGAAACAGTTACTTCGGGAAATTTTTTATTAAATTCTTCAGCAATACGACGATAGCTCTTTTCCCCAATACCGTAACATTGTATTAAATATATTTTTTGTGATAACGTTAACATTTTCACCAAAACTTACAGAATTACAGTTTGAAGTTATTTTTGACAAATAAATTAGTGTATGACATTTTCAAGTCAAAGGCTTCTACCATTAAAAAATAATAGATGTACTGCGATGAAAAAAATTAAAAAAAAAATTTTTTAGAACATAGATAAGTGGTACTGAAATTCTAATTACAGATTTGGTCATTTGAAATTAAGCAAAAAATTTTTTCCACGGTCGGGAGTAGAAATCAGTTTCTATGACATCAAAATTAAAACAGAAGTAGTCGATTATTCCCAAGGGAGTATAATGCTCCCAAGGGAGTTTGCATTATGGAGAACGTTTGTGATTCATGCAAAAAAAAGATAACATTGAAATTATTTATTGACATTTAAATTAAATGTTACATTTGTACAATTTTCAAAATTAATATTAGAAGGAATATTACTTTCGCTTACATTTACAGTTTCTGTGATTGCCCTAGTAGTGGTACCTACTAAAACCTGATTAGCAATTTTGGTCTTATTTTCAATGGAGTTCTCGACATTTTTTCACCCTTTCTCAATATTTTCGATTTTTTCGCTTGATATCCGTCACCGGTTCTTTTCAAAAATGCGATCAGCTTGGGGAATTTGCTTATATCTATGTTGACGTAAATTATCAAGCATGACTTAACCATAGAATATTGCGCCCATAATGTGGAAGACTTGTAATTCTTTGCATTTTCACTGAAGTATGCCAACAAAACATTCTCGCTGTATACTTGAACATTTTTCTCGGCGCACCACTTTTTGAACCGATTGTAGGCTATATCGTATAAAGATCTTGACTTCGTAGGCAGCAAATTGCTTATTGCAATATATGCAGCCTCCACAATCTCTTCCGACTCACAATTATTCATTGTGCTTTAAACTAAACCAAACTAGCACCTTAATTTGACAATTCTTTTTGTTTGTTTATTTTGTAGTTATGACAATAACTCAACGACTACTAAATAAATGCTCAAATCCGAATACAATAATTCTGGTGCTACTTACTTCATAATGAAAAATATGTGTTTTTAAGTTAATGAGACCGTGGAAAAAATAGTATATACCATTCGGGAGAGATGCTATTTTGTCCTCGGTGCATTGTAGCCCTCGGGCTTCGCCCTCGGGCTTCAAATTGCACCACTGCCAAAATAACGCATTTCTCTCCCTTATAGTATAATATTATTCCTTTAGCACTTTTTTGTAAAATCAAAAATAAAAATTTTTTTCCTCTTGTAAACTCAATCCGGGGACATACGTTATATAGAAGAAAATATATTTAATTAATTTCAATTTAATTTAATTTAAATTCATTTAACTTCAGTGTTTTATTTATTTTCCTAAAAATAAATTTCTGTATATATATTTCATTGGCTTTATTACGACTTTGGCGAAATATATTTCACCGTCTGTTTGCATTGAAAAACGTACAAACAGACAACTTTTATCAATACCATCGCGCTATAACATTCATATATACTGTTAAGTTGATCGATTGTACATTGTCAGCACCGATGAATCACACCCGATACGGGATAGCGCCGGTTCCGCAGTCTAGTAATGATGTAGGGGAATGTATGACAGTTATATACTCCTGTGGTCAAAAAGTATCGGACTGGTTAGGTAAAATGTAAAGGATTTATTCTTTTTCCAAATATTTTCTTTTTCAACTCCTTTAAAGTAATTCCATTCCGAAACAATATACTTATTCCAACGTATTTTTCAATCTCCATGGCAGTTGTGAACGTTGATTTCCAGTATAGCTCTCTCAGAGCGTGTTTCGAATTTTCTCTTCAATCGATTCAAAGCGGTGTTCGCAAAGCGGTCTTTTGAGCCGTGGAAATAGAAAAAAGGTCACACAGGGCTAAATCAGGCGAATGCGGTGGCTGTGTAACAATGTGTGTTGAATGCTTGGCTAAGTAAGTAGTCTGGAAGAACAAGCGATGAAATGTGATATGATGCGCTACCGTGATGCAAAAGCCACGATTTATATTTTATCTTTTCATAATTCAGGGCGTTCCAGGCGTATGGAGGGAGAGAGAGAATCATAATTTTTTCGTGTAGTAATTATTGCATTTATAGCACCAGAACATGTATTATGTAATATACTAATAATTATTATAAATGATATATTGTGATCATTTAATTTCATCTTATGGTTACATAAAATTGTGAATTTATAGTCTCATTGTTAAAAATATTGTGTAATTTAGTTATTGCTTTATGCAGTATATATAATCAAATATTAATTAATTCCATAATGAGGATTTTTTTTAATTGAAAAACAAAACTTTGCTTTAATTTTTTGTTTTCCTCTAATTGTTATATTAAAAAAGATATTGCAATAAAATTTTAGACACGCAAATTAGGGATGAAGAGCTATCATTTGAAGTATTTTTTAAATATACAGAGTGTTCAAAAAATGTAACGTACTAATGTTATACCTTTTCTATATTTTGGAATTCTCCTCGATAACACGATTTTGACAAACTATAACACTTGGGGTCTAAAGTATTTTTTATTTATTAATTGATAAGGAAAATAAAATAAACTGGTCATACAAACAAAGTTAAACTTAATTTATGATATTTTCAAAATGGGCGCCACCTCCTGACAGTAAGCTAATCTGTCTGTAAATTCTCTTATAATCTTCGCTATGATGTCTGGTGAAATACTCATATCTTTTCATTAATTCTTTCAGCCAAATCTTGCAAATGTCTAGGTCGGATAAGATACACTTTCTGTTTTAGATAGCTCCACAAGAAGTAATCTAGTGGATTGAGAGCGGGAGAACGTGCAGGCCATTCAATTTCGCCTCTTCTTCCAATCCATCTGTGACCAAAGGTTCTATCTAATCGATCTCGAACGATAACTAAATAGTAAGGAGGTGTCCCATCCTGCTGAAACTAGATGTTTTATGGAACTTGGCAAATTCTTTGCAATTTGCGAAAATAGCCATTTATCCTTAAGTTTCCTCCTTAAAGTTTTGGTAACAACAGAACGCGAAATTGACTGCCGATTGGGATGTATAATATTAAAAAGGTTACATTCTTCTTGATAAGTTATTGTCCTATCACCAAAACCGAATATCATTAATATTAGTATTTTTTCTCTTTCATAATTCAATTAATTTATACCATTATTGACAAACGACAATTATTTATTGAACACTTTTAAATGCCACAAACTACTAGACCTTGTAATAAAATCTAAAAATTGTAATATTCACGTTAACTTTTTATTTGAACAGAAAAACAATATTTTTATTTAAACAATAAAGTATCAAGCAATACTTATGA
Source organism: Melolontha melolontha (assembly GCA_935421215.2). Taxonomy (NCBI): domain Eukaryota; kingdom Metazoa; phylum Arthropoda; class Insecta; order Coleoptera; family Scarabaeidae; genus Melolontha; species Melolontha melolontha. The sequence goes on along the minus strand of OW285237.1, from coordinate 94,105,192 downwards.
TTTTGAAAATACCAAGAGACGAATATTCTAAAAATTCTGATATTCGTTTGCATGTAAATCTCAAACTAAATACTTTAGACCCCAAGTATTATAGTTTGTTGTAATCATGTGATAGAGGAGAATCCCAAAATGTAAAAAAAAAATACACAGCTTTCAATTTTAAAAAGTGTAACTTTTTAAATTTACGTACGTTACAATTTTTGAACACCCTGTATATTTAAAAATACACAAGTGAAGGCTCTTCATCCTTAATTTTAGGGTCAAAAATTTTATTATACTATCTTTTTTAATTTAACAAATATATATAATAATGGTTTCACACATTTGCCCATCACTGTATATATAGAAAATTATTAATTTAAATTTTAAAAATCTGTATACATGTTCGCTAAATAAATTAAAATTGAAAATCAAAACAAAAATGAAGATATATGTCCCTTTCTTCTTTAATATATCTTAATATTTCTTCATTTATTTAATTTATTCACGGATTACAATTTCACCATAATCCAAACTTATCAAAATTATCTGTATAAAAGTAAAAAGGCCCAAACTTCGCTAACAAGTAAATCGAGCGTCATATTTATAATTTCAATAATCAAGCAATAAATTAAGATCTGTGAATTAATACTTGTCGATAAACAAATTTAATTAGAAAAATAATCTGTACACGGTCAGTACTCCAAGGAAGCTGTTGGATATGTATGGTTATCTTATTTGAACCTTACGTTAGGTCATGGTTAATATAATAACTAAACCTGGACAAGGCAAACGGAAAATGACATTATGTATGTTACATATTGTACTCGTAACAATCCAAACAAATGTATATTTTTTCTCCACAAACAAAATTTCTGTAAAATACCACTTTTAATTTGAATGCTTCTATTGTGTTGTGATATATCAACATACGTAATCAGAATGAATGATTCTACTGTGTCAACACAATAGAGCTGAAGACAATTTTACAGAAATTCAATTTATGAGAAAAAACACATTTATCCAAATTGCTACATGTACACTAGTTAAATGCAATAATGTTGTGTCCTATATCCTTTCGTTTGTCTAGTTTTAATAATAACTAATTGATATAATAATTTTATTATTCAACTATATACATATATTTAGCTCGTCTATATAAGGAGTGAGCCACAAAAAAAGTTTTCAGAGTATGCCATGGATTAAATCAGTTATGATTGATTAAGTGATCTAACCTACAATTCGTACTATTAGTAATAGGTTAAATCGAAACTTGTCAATTTGACAAGTGATTATTTACAAATGATACTTCATCAATTCTCTAAGCTCAGACGTGACTTGTATGTCTATCTCAGTCGTTCAGGGCCTACCTAGAAAACAAATTTTGTGACTCGTTTGATATAATTCGAAAGTCAGTTGAATTTTACTTAGTGCTCAAAAGTTCACAATATGAGTTAGAAATGTGTTAGCAATTTATTTATCTGTATAGCTATAGAAAAAATTCTGAAAAGTTTGAATTTCGGCTTTTTGATTTTTAGTTAACAAAAATATACTTCTTGGAAGAAATTTAAGAATGAACTCAGATTTAAAAAGAAAATTATTGCAAAATATTTTGTACTTGTTCCGTTGAGATGATGGCATTAGAGGTCTCACACACTTTTATTCGACAATCACTCCTTACAATGGTATGGAGTTTACTAATCATTTCTAGATCATATTATATACTCATACGACCACTTTTGAAAGCAAGTACCTTTTTTTCAGTTTCTTTAATGGTTTACCGTGTACAAAATAATGTTTAATAAACACACGAAATTCTTTTTTCTCCATATTAAACAAAAACAACAAATATTTTATTGAAAATAATTGTGAAAACTTATCTATTTCGTAGATTTGAGCGAAATTTTGACAGTAGGCTTTTAAAACATGACTGAAATCAGTAATAAAACTATAATGGCGAATCTCGTACATACATATTATAGTACTTTCCAAGATATAACGACCCGACTAAAGGATTAAAACTGTATAGTCTATTATCAGCAAGTACCTGTGCACAGAGGCAGGTATGTTTTGGTAGGTTGTAATGCAAATGGACTGTACTTTATCTACTTTTAGCGTAGTTTAGGGTGCAACTTATATTTCTAATCGCTCGTTTGTATAAACATATCTGTCCTGTCCTCAGGTACTAGCCGGTAATAGACTTACACTTTTAATCGGACGGTTTTACGGTTTTTAATCGGGTCGTTGCTATACATATGTTTTATAACTTACGTATAAGTTTATAATTACTTCATATTATATTCCAACATTAACGTAAATATTTAATTATATTTCTTATTAATAACATCTACTTAATAGTGATGTAAGTCATATTGAATGACGGAATTATTAAAATTAATAAAATACATAAATTTCTCCGAAAAATGAATGCTATACAGCGCTAGTCCATGAGACTTCAAATGTTAATGGAATTTGAGATTGGTTATGTATAACTAGTCAGGTATTTAATTTGGGATTGACATTTGCAAAATGTGATGGTTTTGTGTATATAGGTGTTGGTATGTTTAGTTTCACAAATTTTGTATTTAAGGTGTAGGTAGTGTTTACATTTACTTGAGAAAATAAATAAACATCTAACGAAACAATTGGTGTAAAACAAAATGCCTCGAACATTTTTCACTTTTATATTTTGTATTATTTTGAATAACTTAGTTGGTAACATGATTGCTTTTGGAATTCCGGCTGAAACTGCATTCTTGGCCGACGTTTCATCCACTATTGCAAGAGATATCCTCATCGCTGCTACTACTGTTGCACTGAAACAGTTCCAATGCAGCAACAGTAGTATCAGCCCTGACGATGCCCCTTGCAACAGTGAACAAAATGTCGACCAAGAAGGAAGCAGTACCAAGGACGCGATTCTAGCTTGGAATCTCAGAAACAATCAAGGGCAGCTACCGCGGAAGGCTAGAAGTCTTTTTTGGTAACATTTCGCAATGCCATTAATAGAAAACATACTATAGAAAAATACTTTTTAATATAAATTATATCAAAAGTTTATTTTTAAATAAGCACGATAGCAGAAAATGCTGTTTTTTCTTAGTAAAACTTTTCGCTCGTTTATGTTACATCTTGTTCATGGAAACTAATTTAATTGTAAGCACTGTACGCGGGTTAGTTGTGCAGTATTATATAAATTGAGAAAATATATTCTAATATTTATCTATGAATATAAAATGTAAATTGAACTCGAGGAGTATTAAGAATTAAGAAATACTGAAAAAACAAGCCTATCAACGCGAGGACACGTACAGACGACCGTTTCGTTCTAATTGGAACTTCTCAATGTACGGCATTCCCTTTCGATGACGACCTTGCTTTTTCATTTCTATACTTTCTGTATATATAGTTAACATTTGGAATTTACTGCAAGTGAGAATTAATGAATATTAAATCACATTCTTACATGTAAATGTCGACTTATTTAATGCGTATAAATCTACAATCCGTCAAACTAAGTTTGTACTAGTATGCAGAACACACTCTTTCGCGACAACGAACTTCCTGGTAGTTAGGTTAATTAAGAATTAAGAAATACTGAAAAAACAAGCCTATCAACGCGAGGACACGTACAGACGACCGTTTCGTTCTAATTGGAACTTCTCAATGTACGGCATTCCCTTTCGATGACGACCTTGCTTTTTCATTTCTATACTTTCTGTATATATAGTTAACATTTGGAATTTACTGCAAGTGAGAATTAATGAATATTAAATCACATTCTTACATTTACATGTAAGAATGTGATTTAATATTCATTAATTCTCACTTGCAGTAAATTCCAAATGTTAACTATATATACAGAAAGTATAGAAATGAAAAAGCAAGGTCGTCATCGAAAGGGAATGCCGTACATTGAGAAGTTCCAATTAGAACGAAACGGTCGTCTGTACGTGTCCTCGCGTTGATAGGCTTGTTTTTTCAGTATTTCTTAATTCTTAATTAACCTAACTACCAGGAAGTTCGTTGTCGCGAAAGAGTGTGTTCTGCATACTAGTACAAACTTAGTTTGACGGATTGTAGATTTATACGCATTAAATAAGTCGACATTTACATGTAAGAATGTGATTTAATATTCATTAATTCTCACTTGCAGTAAATTCCAAATCGAGGAGTATTATTATTGTTGAAATTAAATGGGTCACAATTTTTGGCCTCAATGAAATTCGTAACGTGCTACTAGAGATATTGTGCATTAATAACAATCTAAATTACTTACGCCAATATTATTTTTAAAGATATTAGCATATTACATTACTATTATTCACTTATTTGATTAAAAAATACGTACGATACTTATAGTTTTTTAAGATCTCGTAATATTTATCTAACACTAAATTGTTATTTGTGATCATTTATGGCGTTGAATTTCACATGTGAAAGTTATTTCAAAGAGGTTGTTCTATATAAATGTTAATATTTTGTGCATGTTTGTTATTGCATGTCCAATACATTTTTCAGCAATTCAACAATTTACAATGTCAGTGTAATGTGTTGTTAAAGGGGATTATCATCCATTCATTAAGATATATTTTTTCACTCTTCATTTTATCCATACGTTGTATTTCAAATATTTACGTCATTTTTTGACATTTCAGCCCAAAACTTTGATAAAGTTGGTTCAAGGCTTCAACGATCTTGCCTCGGCTAACTTTATCGTTTCTGTTCTTAATATGAATTTGTAATCTTAATGGTGATCTACCAAAAAAAATTGCTAATGATTCATTAGTAATAATCACTTTTACCGTTCGCAGTAGGCACTATTTACTGTTATGTCATCAACATCAATAAAACATTATTAAATAAATATTACTCTACTGGCATACTAATGTGCTTTGGTAATACCGAAGAAAATTTTTGAATTCATTACTTGTATAAATAGTTACTGTATACTTTATTTCCGTAAATAAATAACCGAAGAATGTTTATTTTCTTATTTATATTGATAATAATAATTATAATTACGGTATATAAAAAATCTAATATAGCTAAATTAATAAGCAGCAGTGTACATATTAAGCAGCTACAACTAATGCTTATTAAGACTTGTTTTTTTGTAGTACTAGAAAAATGAACAAATTTATTTAAGATATATTTATTCATCCATACTTTTTAACTTTATATAGATAAATTGATATTATATTAATAAAAGTACAGCTTATGAAACAAATACTTTCTGGGTAGTTTAGTAATAGCGAAATATCCCTTTCCCTTTTAAATTTAATAATTCATACTCTCGTTCCATGCTACTTTTCTTCTTTGCATAGGAGTTTCAAGTCGAGAATTAAACGAGTACTATTGATAGATATATAATCTTCTATAATTTAATTTATAGTCTGTAAAAAAAAAGATAGGTATTTCAGAAAATTTCACTAATATTTCACTAATGCGCTGTTATTAGCAATGACCAATTGCCCCGATAAAACGTTGTGGCGGTATCATGTATAGTATAGTATGCATGTTATAACAACCTCACTATTTGGTTGCTCGATTGCATTCGTCGAGCAGATGTTGTTATTTCCGTCGTTATTGTGTCTATTCATTCATAAAATTATATTTTACAGTGGCGTATAAATATTAAGTTTAATTTATTACCTTATTTTTTTGGAGTAGTTTTCGTTTCTTATTTTTAGTCCATTTCTTTCTGTTCTTAGTATTTCTCTTTATTTTCATTAACTATGGAGAATTCTCGTAGGGCAACCATGGTAGGATGGATTAGAGGTCATACATATTGGATGCATATTCGTAATGATACCGAGATATATTGTAGTGCCTGTTCATTAAGTTTATGGCGTCCAAAAAAGTGTAATGTGCAGAGAAATGTTTCTTCGAAAACTCATCAAGATAACATATGACCATCTGTGAACTGTGTGAAGCTTTCATGGCGGCCAATATCCCATCCAAAAAGCTTAACAATCCAGTCCTAAATAGGTTTCTTACAAAATATACTAATCGTCTTATACCAAATGAATATACTTTACGTAAATACCACATACCAAAATGTTATTTGAGAATCATTGAAAAAATACGAACCAACCTATCTGGTCATTATCTTTGGGTAAGTGAAGACGAAACAAAGGTTGTAATGGGACGATATGTGTTAAATGTAGTTGTTGGTATTCTTCAGCCGACAACTTCATACCAACCATACTTAATTGCAACTAAAATATTGCCAGTCGTAAATGGTGAAACAGTTGCAGAAGTAATTGATCAATGTATTCATAATATTCTGTCATCGAATAACAACTATAAAGACAATATCCTATTATTTTTGACTGATACGGCAGCTTATATGTTAAAAACAGGGAAGTTATTTAAGCAATCTTATCCCAATATGCTACACGTTACCTGTGCAGCACATGCACTACACAGAGTATGTGAATACATCAGAAGTCATTTTCCAAATGTTGATAAGTTAGTTTCATCATTTAAAAAGATATTTCTCAAAGCTGCGACAAAAAGTTGATGCCATATTTAGCAGAAATCCAAATTTTAATATATTATATCAATTCTGTACACGGCCGATTGAAAAATCTATACATTCGAAGTATGGTGCCCTTTTGTAACATTTTAATCATGCATCCATCACTAGTTGTGATGTGGAACGGACATTTTCTATTTTTAAAGACGTTTTAACTAACGTTAAATCTAAGAGAACTAATTTAACACAGGAACACCTTGAACAAATTTTAGTTGTTCGTAGTAATGTTATACACTTTCCATGTTTCAGAGAAAATATATAGTTTTGAGTTTTGTTCTTTGTAAATTATTTTTATTCAAAATTCGATACGCAATTCGCTTGTCAGCATTACTTTTGTTTCAGCAGTAGTTGCTGCCGGTTGTCAAACCGTTTATTACATTCGCTCTGTTGTGCATTGACAGATACATATTAACTGCATATGTAGGTATGTGCCACTTATGCAGGTATCCACACGTATCAAATTGTTCGAAACTCACGGGCCGCTTACAGAAACAAACCTATTGCGAATACAAGGCAGATGCCTATGGACTATGAATCACCAATCGCTCGAGTCCGCTCTCTGGTTATTAGTAAGGTGTCCATTGTTGTTAACATTTGCTTCGGCTTCGATTCTTCATGCTTGCTACCAAATTTTCATCGTAACTGCACTCAGAAAAGTAGCGGTGCTAATATAACAAAATACAATTTATTGTTTTTTTATTGTCCGAACAAAAATATTAGTCCTGTTAACAAAACAGAATTCTTTAGCAAAATAAAGGTTTTTGGTACTACATTTTTGTTAATTTAATGAAATAATAATGTGCTTGTTTTAAAAAATATGATTGAATTAACAAAATTCTGATATAAGTGTAATTTTGTCAAATAAATAAAATAAGATTCTTGAAATAATAAAATTCCGTTAGAAGAAAAAAATGTAATGTTAGATCTTAAATTTGAGTTTAACAGTCTAATCTTTGTTAATACAAAGGTATTTTTAATAATATAAAATATTATTAAAAATCTGGTGTGAAGAACACAAATGCAGGTTCACTATTAATATTTCGAGGAACTTCGGCTGTCTGACAACAGGTAGCGCCGAATTTACTTCTGCGCTCGGTCTGGATAATTACGGTGATAGGGCGAGGTGGTTCTTTTCTGTGAAAGTGTCTGGAAATATCCTTTCTCCAGCAGGGGCGTACCGATGAGCTTGTAGAAAAGCGAAATACGTATCTACGTCTCTGGGGATAGGATATATTCGGACACGTTCACAGAAAATATTAATAGTGAACCTGCATTTGTGTTCTTCACACCAGATTTTTAATAATATTTTATATTATTAAAAGTACCTTTGTATTATACAAAACTGGTGGGGTTTACCTACTCATGTATGTTTCAATTATTCTAATCTTTGTTAAGTTAACAAAACCACCACGACCTACATTTTATGTTGTTTTGACAGAAAGTTTAGTTTAGGTTTGCAATATACAAGGAGTTGTTAAATTTATGAAAAATTTGTTAATTCAACACATCTATTTCTCTAAGTGTTGTTGGTAGGATCGCCACATTGCGAGAAATCTGTTACTATCAGAATATTTTGCACTAACGTAAGTCCTTTTGGTATAAACATCTTTTTTGCTTTTGTATTACCATTAAACACACATGACGATCCAAAACTTTGCATGTTGAAACAGCCTCACACATGCACTTTCGTTGAATGTTTTCAGATCATGCCGATTTGTATCTGAGGATCATACTTGTTCTGGGTATCCGGGCCTAGGAATCTATTCTTGTTCGAAGACAATCTCGCTTCAGGTTTCGCACATGGTTTTTCGATAGTAACGAATTTGTCAAAATACGGATATAAATACATCCGGACATCAAACTGATTCTTATTTTCTGCTTTGTCAATCCTCGCTTAATTCAAGAGTTTTCAAAACCAGTTGACAGTACTTATCTTGTCTAGCTATGGTTGTACGTGATTTGCCTCGATCTGAGATATCATTTACTGTTTTTATTGATTAATATCGATTAATCCATCCACTTTACGAACCATTCAGACTTTTGTAAATACTTAGCAAATGTATTTACATTAATTTTTGTTTTTTTAACATAAAATGATATCTACTTGGCACAAGGACTAGTATTCAATTACAATTTACAGCGTGTATTAGAGGGTGATTCCTTTTATCAGATCAAATGCTCAACCCCCCCCCCCCCCCCCAATCCCGCCAACGCTATGTTGGCTTGTAATCGACCGACCGTTTTTAATTGTTATACAAACTGCAATTTTCTAATTTCTAATCTTATTATATTAAAAATATTCAGTAACTTAAGAGTACCTGGAAACCTAAAAAAACAATAATAATTCTAGGAGAAATAGAAAATATTATCTCTGCGACAAATATCTTTTCAAAAAGAAGAAATTTTGTCTAAGTTAGTAAAGAAGCCTCCAAAATTAGTTGTCTTTCTTTGCTGCATCTAAATTTGTCGGCTGATGACGATACTTTCCAGAATTCAATCGCAAAATTTTATAATATACAAGTCCTTTTTTACCCCTCCAAACAGGCAGCATTTCATTTTTTTATGTCAATCCAGTTTTTTTTTAAATAGTGAATAAATAAAGGTATACACCAAAATATTTTGACATAGTACGGGTTGCAAATCAATACCTGTCCACAGAACTTGCTGACTTTTTGAAGCATGACGTTCAAATAAAATTTCATTTATTTCTTTACAAAAAGAATTTATTGTATTAGGTATCTCCATTTAAAGTTCTTCGTCGTTTTCGAGGTTACATCTCTAAGCAACTTTTGTGACGTATTAAGGGATGTGGAAACAAAATATTATTTTTAGAAAATCCATAATATCAGTTTTTCAAAATATTACTGAAGCGAGCGGGGTCAAGAATAAACCAAATATATATTAAGCTGTAATCTTTATTATTGAAATCTAAAAAAGTATGAAATAAAACTTAATTCTAATTTAACTAGTATTAGATTTTTTATTTTTATTTTTTGTTGTTTATAAAGAAAATATTGTTTTTTGGTATTTACATTTTTTTTGGTAGTTCATTATTTTGTTCTCTATATCCTTACTGTTATTTGATACTAATTATCTTTTTAATTATACTTAATCATACTCTCGGTATTTACGCTATGTCTTTATTGACATTTTAGTCATTTTGTGAACCAGCCCCTTTCAATGATGACCCCATTGCCATAAAAGCAAGACAGGAATGCGACTACTCGTGCAAGATCACATATGAGATGGCACTTCAGGGTGAAGCCCCGCGACCCATTAGGGTTTATGCTGATGGAGCATATGATCTGTTTCACCAGGGCCACGCCAGACAACTAAGACAAGCTAAAAGTGTAGTGCAAAACGTGTATCTTATTGTAGGAGGTATCTATCTTAAGAAAACATATTTTTTTTATGTAATCAGGGTAAATAAGTCAATTTATTGATAAGACGTAATGCGTAATGAAGATTAATTATATATTATGAAAATTATATTGTGCCGTTAGAGTCCGTTGTAACTATTGAGATCATTGACTCTTTGATATTGTAAAGTTTGTCTTTCCGGGCTCTTAAATAAAACTAACAATAACTTTAGACACACACTATATTAATAACAAAATGAATAACAATATAAAAACAAATTACTAAATAAGCACATTTATGTATCTGTATTTATGTTCACTCCGCTAAGCTCTGGTATTGAATGTCGCCATCCCTTCCTCGACGGCTTTTATATCGTGGCTTATATTTTCTCGATCCATGCAGAACGCTCGAGAAAATGCGAGAGGTCATCACATTGCCCCCTTCTTAAGAATGAAGTTTCGTCCCGAAACATGTCATGCTTTGGTTCCCTCAACCGATGGCGAAATCTACAGGTAGGGCCTTTGTTACATTGTGACTCATATCGAAATAACAGTCCACGGTCTTATCTTGCCTGGATGGACAGGAATATTCAAGCCGGTAACTGCATACCAGAATTTCCATAAGTATGTCGAAAGATTACTTCCAACATGCTCCTTACAATTCTCCAGTCCAGGCGGTCCAATCCACAACCCAATTTTGGAACTGCTAATTTCAGAATGTCTTGTTCTAACATTTGTTCGCGTAAGTGGGCCAAGGCCTCCCATAAGGAACGATAGGTTGGCTTCAGGCTTGACAGTTCTTTCGTGACCAAATAAAATATGGGCTGTTCTTCATTTGTTATTTGGAGACTTCCCAATTGCTGGTCCCTGCTGCCTTAATTTTTCGATTCCGCCAAATCTCTCTTTAAATTCCCTGGCAATTCCTTTGGCCTTTCGCAGATCCCGGGCTACGCAATTAGCAAGCGCGTAGTCTGGCGGCACTGTAAACAAATCTTGCTGTTTCTCGATGGTCACCCCAAATCGAGCTTTTCTCGAGCCAGAATACTCTTCCATAAATTGTTCGGGGTTACTTCCTGGTATTGGCTATCCAATCAGCGCAAGTCAGCGGCTTCGTCATTATTGTCTCCAGAGTATGGGGCTAACCGATTAAAATGTACAACTCTTGGCTTAGTATGAGGTGTTCGCCTGATGCGGTATATTACATCGTTAATCCGCTTCAACACCTCGTTTAGCCCCTCCCAATTCTTTTGAAGTTTTGGAGATAGGCCCCGTCGACGTTGTGGATTATATAACCAAACCAGGTCGCCTTCATGGTAACCACTCTTCTCGGCGTTGATGTAGCTCTCCTTCATTCTGTCACTAGCATCTTGGATATTATGTCTGACTTTTTCGTGGATATTATCTAGTCGTCATCTGAGCGGGCTGACATAATCTTCTCCGGCAAGATCTTCACCAGGCTTACTCCCAAACTTTAAATCACAAGGCAATCGGAGTTCCCTCCCGAATAGCACGTTTGCTGGTGATTGGCCAGTTGTCTCTTGAACAGAGGCCCGATACGCCATTAGGAATAATGGTAAATGGTTGTCCCAATCTCTCTGGTATTCGGAGACCACTTTGGATAAGTGTCTGATCATGGTCTTGTTCATTCGCTCTACCATCCCATCTGATTGTGGATGCAAGGGAGTTGTTCTCGTCTTCCGTATGCCCAAAAGTCCAGACATCTTTTCAAATAGACTGGACTCGAAATTTCGCCCTTGATCGGAATGAAGTTCCAGGGGCACACCAAAACGGCTGACGAACTCCTTCACAATCACGTCTAATACAGTTTGGTAGAGCATATGCTTCAATCCATTTGGTAAGGTAATCCATGACCACTATTATGTATTTATTTCCTTTGTCGCTTTCTGGAAAAGGGCCGGCGGCATCTATGGCGATCCTTTCAAATGGGCTTCCTACATTGTTTTGGCGCATGGGTGCGCGTCGACGCCTCTGGGGACCATTGCTCCCGGCGCAATTAGCACACTTTCGGCACCATTCTTTCACATCTCGTGAACAATTCACCCAGTAAAATCTCTGGCGCACCTTCTCCAGTGTTTTATGGACTCCAAAATGTCCCCCAGAAGCACCATTATGGAGCTCTCGCAATATCTCTGGTATTCTTTTCTTCCGCTCGCTTCCATTGTGATTTTCGACCTCACGTCTCAGGAGACCGTCTTCTATGGTTAAGGAATCCCATTGTGCCCAGTATGACTTCAATTCTCGTGAATGGGGAGGAATTTCTTGCCAGGTCGGTCTTTGCCCATTTTTCTTCCAAGCCCTGAAGACTGCAAGATCCGGATCAGCTTCCTGATCTCCGCGCAAATTGTCAGGTTCCAATTGGTCATCAACTACGGTGGCTCGAAGAGCGTTGGTCGATTTGTCTTCGATTCGGTTGCAATATCGACAGTCTTCTGGAAAGGGCATCTGCATTTTTATGTTTGAGGCCTGCTCTGTGTTCAATATCGAAGTCATATTCCTGTCGCTACTTGACCCTCTGGATTCTTAAATTGTAAGAGCCACTTTAAGGCGGCATGATCAGTGCGGATCAGGGACTTCTGCCCATACAGGTACTCCAATGACCTTTTCTTGTCCATCTTGGATTTGAGAGAGCACGCCGCCAATCCCGACGTTACTGGCGTCCGTATCCAAAACAACCCTCCCAGATGGCAGTGGATAGTTTAAAACAGGTGCACTGATCAACGTACCTTTTAACAACTCGAAGGCCGCTTGGCATTCGTTGTTCCAAACGAATGCTCGATTTTCTGTTAGGCGAGTAAGTGGTTTTGCAATGTTGGAGAATCCAGGAACGTAGCGTTGATAATATGTGCATAATCCCAAAAAGCTTCTTAGCTGATGTTTGTCTTTGGGTACCGGCCATTTTTCCACAGCTTTTACTTTTTCTGGATCCACAGCAACTCCTTTTCCGGGAACCACATGTCCAAGGTAATTTACCTCCTTGCGGAAAGGGTGACACTTCTTTGGACTTAATCTCAGGTTGGCATCTCGCAACATCTGGAATGCTACTTCCAAATTTTTCCTGTGATCTTCAAAGGTCTTCCCTACCACAATCACATCATCGAGATATACCATGCAGGTATTCCAAGACAGTCCCCTCAGTACAGTGTCCATGAGTCGCTCAAAAGTAGCTGGGGCGTTACACAGTCCAAATGACATGACTGTAAATTGCCAAAGTCCTGTACTTAAACTGAGGGCAGTCTTCTCTTTGTCACTGGTATCCATTCCCACTTGCCAATAACCGCTCTTTAAGTCGAGAGTGGAGAACCATTTTGCTCCTGCCAAGGTGTCTAGCGTATCGTCTATTCTTGGGAGAGGATAGCTGCCCTTTTTGGTCACACTATTCAAACGACGATAGTCCACACAGAATCTGGTAGATCCATCCTTCTTCCTGACAAGGACCACTGGTGAAGCCCATGGACTATTTGATGGTTCAATTACTCCTTGGCCTTCCATATCTTGTATAATATGCTCGGCTTCCTCACGTTTTGCCTGTGGTAACCTTCTTGGTCCTTGTCGAATTGGACTTGCATTGCCGGTATTTATTTTGTGCATTACAATATTGGTTTTTCCTTTCGTACCAGTCTCAGTTTCAAATGCATCTTCATAATGTTTGATTAAAGGCTTAACTTGGCTTTGTTCCTTCTTGCTTAATCCTTGACAGGCGGAGTCGATTATCTTGGACAATTTCTCAGGAACCTGCAAGAATCCATTCTTCGTCGCCTCTATACGATGAACGGCGGCCGACACTGGCGAACACCACCCCAAAATAGTACCCTTCTTCAATGAAACAGGGTAATGGTTCAAATTCATTACCCTTGTCGGTACAGCCTTCTGGGTCTTAACCAGAATTTTGGCAACTACTATTCCTCGGCCCACCTTATCATCATCAGCCTTTGGTTCCAACATTTCCGTCCAAATAATCACCTTCCGTACACGCCGTCAAAAATGTCTCACTTCTTGCATCCAGAACAACATTCTCTGCAGTAATTATTTGTACATTCCCACAATCTTTCCCATGGAGAAACAATTCCTCATTATTTCTTTTTAAAGTGCCTTCTTTCATGTTTAACTGGAAGCCGTAGGTGTTCATGATGTCTAATCCCAAAATTATTTGTTCTTCTATGTCAGCTACGAGAACACGATGACCGATTGATTTTGGTTCTATGATAAAGTTGACATCTACTTCACCTGCCACAGAAGCTGCTTCTCCTGTTGCTGTCCTAAGTCTCCATTTGCGAGAAAATAACTTTTTATTTCTGGGAATTAAATCCGCACGATGGTTTTCGTCGATCCAGTATCTAGCAAGCAAGCATAGGTCCTTCTTTCCATAACAGCGTCCACATACAAGGCCGTTGGTTTGATGTTGCAAGGATGCGGCTTGGCCAGGCGTCCTTGGGGCTTCCTGATGATGGATCGATGATTGCCCCCGCTCATCGACCCGCTTTAGTTTTGCTACTGCTCAGACGATGCTTTCTTGGCCACCTTACCACATTTACTCCGAACGTGACCAATCTCTCCACAATTCCAGCATCGCAGTACTCTTTTATTTGATTTGATCTGGTTTAGAACTCTACTAACCACCTGCTCCATGAACTCCTCATTTCCCTGCTTGTCAACGGTGCAGACACGAGCATGGTTCCGAGAGGCTGGTTTTGCAGTCTCAAGCTCAAGCGCGTGCGCCAAAACATCGATCAAGGTTTTCGGTCGTGCCAACCTTAATGCTTGCTGCGTATCAATATCCCGGAGACCATCTATGAACGTGTGGACAGCCAGGTGTTCCATGAAATTATCTGGCGCCATCGGATATGCAAGTCGAACTAGACGAGCAATATCTGCCTCAAATTCCTGAAGATTATCGCCTTTCTTCTGTGATCGATTCTTCAGTTGGGTATGGTATACTTTCTCCAAATGCGCATGGCCATATCTCATTTCCAAGCGTTTAATGAGTTGAGAATACGTTCCTCAGGATGCAATATCTGCAAAATATCACTAGCATCACCCCTCAATGCTATGATTAAAGCAGTCGCCTTCTCGACAGAAGACCATGCGTTTGCTTCTGCGGCCGCTTCGAATTGTGTCAGGTAAGTTGCCCATGACGTCTTTCCATCAAAGGTTGGTGGCTTGATTCTGGTCTTTGAGATAGTCACATGTTCTTCTTTTATTTCGATGGGCTGCCGTATAACTTCTTCATTGACCTGCTTGGGATCAGAATGACTCGGGGTAGCGGGTAATTTCATCTGAGTCATTATTGCCTCTAAAAGTCTAGAATGTTCTCCAATTTTCTCTTCTACAGCTATGAAAACTTCTTCCTTTAATGCTTCTAATTTTTCCTCTAGTCGCTGTTCTAGAACTTTCTCCAAAGCTCTCGAATTTTCGGAATTATTCTTTTCCATCATTTCCAATGTTTGCTCCATTTGTTCCAGACTTTTCTCGATAGTTCTAGAATTTTCCAGTTATTTCTTTTCTAGATTTTTCTCGAGAAGTCTAGAAGTTTCTAGGTTTCTTTCTTCCATCTGTGCTTGTGAATCGTCTATTAATCGTTGTTCCAAACTTTTCACACTGTCCCGATTCTTCTGCTCCATTTGTTGCATTTGAATTTGCGCATTATCTATTAATCGTTGTTCCATATTTTTCGCACTATCCAGATTCTTCTGCTCCATTTGTTGCGTTTGAATTTGCGCGTTCTCTATTAGTCGTTCTTCCAAATTTTTCAACACTGGAACTTGAAAGACATAATTCTCTGAATCCTCGCCTTCTTGGATCAACTCATTGCGAAGCCGTTGCTGGAGGATTGACTTTTTGCCAGTTGTATCCTCATCCCTCTCTTCTAATTCTCGTGTTTTACATCAGTCACTCTTAATTCCGTCAGTTTCATTCTGTTAGCCATCACGATATTTAAAATAACGTCTTTCCGCACTGTATTTAAACGAATACTTAAATAACACTTAATTGTCTACTTAGTTTATTATTTATAAAATCACACACCTGCACCACTGTAAAGTTTGTCTTTTCGGGTTCTTAAATAAAACTAACAATAACTTTAGACACACTATATTAATAATAAAATGAATAACAATATAAAAACTAATTACTAAATAAGCACATTTATGTATCTGTATTTATGTTCACTACGCGAAGCTCTGGTATTGAATGTCGCCATCCCTTCCTCGACGACTTTTATATCGTGGCTTATGTTTTCTCGATCCATGCAGAACGCTCGAGAAAATACGAGAGGAATGACGCGCTACGCGTCGTTGGATGAGTCATCACAATATCTTATGTAGAATTAAGTTTTACGTAACGGTGGTGTTATTGAATAACAACATGTTGTATTTTGTTTTACTGCCCTCCGTTCATGTGAGAGAAAAACAAAGAAAAACTGCCCTTGAAATGTAGGCAATTTTCAGATTTTCGCTATTTGGGTACACCGTTTAAACAAGAAGAAGTTATTTGCATATCTTAAAATTTGTTTTTTAGGAACCAAATATGTACAAAATATATTTTTACTCGTTAACAACGAACCCAGCCTTTACTTTAATTTAAAAAATTAATGAGTGGAGGAATGAAAATATGAGTAATAGTTGATCTATATTTTCGCCCATATGTATCTTTACCGTTTCATTTCACCTCTTACGGATGAAATGTTCATCTTGTCTTCAGTGTATGATTTTTCGCCAAAAATATGAGAAAACGTACAACTGAAGACTGACAAAATGTCATAAAACTAAAAATAATTCACGATCTGTATAGATGGGAACAACACATACTTTCAGCAAGGTAAAACGAGCTGGAAAAAAACTGAAATATCTGAATACGTATTGTGTAAATTTTCAAGAGCTATGGATTGAAAGGCAATTGATATTAATAACTAACCAATACCAATTAAGACGAAATATGAACGCTTTCTTGGCAAACTTCAAAATTAGCATTACGTGGACTCCAATTTATACGAAAAACAAAAAAGTTTATAGAAAAATAATCTATTTAGCTTAGTTTTACTTATAATAAGTTCCGTTAAACCCAAGAAAATATATTACAAATTTCGAATCAAAGTATTAGAAATAAAACAGCAATTTCAGTAATATACGGAACGTCACTTTATGTATACCAGTTTGCAGTACTATGGTTTTTAATTAACTTACTCTTAAATTACTGTCACTATAAAATACTACGAATGAAAAATGTATTACCACTTTATATGCTCTGCGCCCAACGCAGCATCTTAACATAGATGATACCCTAGCGTGCTTGTACATCCTATGGACTAAATTTTTAAAGACGTGGCCTCAATAGAAATGAAACAATATATTTAATATTTATTACATATTAACTGTGAATACTTGTTGGTTTTTCTACATAATCCATGGAGCGCAAAAATACAACTTGTACATATTTAGATAAGTCTCAAAAAAATAATTTTGTGATACATATATACAATTTACTTGCTTCTTATTTATAATATTTGCTTTTATTAACATTACCAAAATTTTACCTATGATTTTTATCCTTTAGAACTTAATTTTTTTGTGTTAATTTTTTTTATGTTTAACTGTGTTCATCATTAAGCTGGACAACTTCTAGGTCAACTTTTATCACATCGTTTGATTCTCCTGATTAGTTCCTTCGTGGTTTTTGCTTGCGACCCGTTCTCATATACCAAATTTGAAAGAATTGCCCAGTAATTCTCGATGAGCCGAAAAATAGGAACATTTGGTGGATTTGCATGTTTGGGCACAAAATGTATATTGTTGGACTTTAACCAATCTTTTTTTGCATTATGGCTGCTTGCTAGGTCAAGCCAGAATGGTACATTCTGTCTGTTACGATGCCTGTCAATAAATTCATTCACTTTAGTCAGGCAATTTTTAATATATACGTCGGAATTTATAGCAGAACCTTTTGCGGACTGAATAAAAACATCAGATACGCCCTTTGCTGAAATGGCACACCATACCAATACTTTTTCCTCAAACTTTGCTTTTCCAATGAATTTAACATAAACTGGAATGGAATCATCTTCTTCTGTATAAAAACCCCTATTACATTCCCGTTTATGAATCCACAAGAAAAAGTGTAATACTTTTCATCGTCGATGATTAACTCTATTTCGGGTCTTAAACACTCTCTCCTTAACTTACGGCACTTTGTAGGTATTGTTTGCAATTGATTTTCGCTCTATTTTGGTGCCACACTTCTTTTACGATATTTCACCTTAAGATCCTTCAAATTATTTGCAATACATGATTTTGGGACTTTACATTTTCTAGCCAATTTTCGTAAACTAACACCAACCAACAGTTTTGCATCCTGCTTCAATTTACGTAATAATCTCTCATTTAATTTGCACTTTTTTTGGCGTTTTGGGCAATGGTTTTGTAGAGATATTATTATCATATCGAGTAAGGATGTTATATATGGTTCTACGGGAAATACCGTCATCCATAAAATGCCTCAAAGTTACGTTGCGGTTCGTTCTCCGCAGCATATTATACACACGTTCACCTTAATTTACTTGATCTGCTATTTTTATCTTGATTCGCAACGTTATAATGATACGAACGGATATTACAGCACCTGTCACACTAACTTTCAGTGACAACCACGCAGCCTACTGTTTGCGCACATACTAACTAGAATTTAATTTGTGCCAGTATAAGCTAGACATACCTCATTCACATATGCGTAGGTAAGTCTGCGAATTAAACTTATCTCCAATGCGCCAGAAAATTCCAAGGCCATGAAAACAAAACCATGTCCACACATTCACCGAGATTCTTCTACTTGATTATGACTAATGTATCTCTCATCAAATCGTGTTCTCTGAGGTCTATAAACACTAACGTGTACATCATTTGTATTTTGGAAAACTTTTTCATCTGTAAATGAAAAGTTTTTCCAAAACTGTCGCTCCCTATGGCTGTAATGCAGCAGCATAATTAAATAATTCTAAATTTTTAATTCTCCGGCATACTGTTGTTTGCGATCCTGGAAAATTTGTTTCTACGGTTGCATCCGTGCTTGTTTTAAATGAATTCTCTTGCAAGTATCTGATAATGTTGTTATCTTTTGCGATACTGGAAATTCTTGAACGTTCAGGAGTAGCTCCGCCAATGTAGCTTCCTGCTTCCAACGATGTTTAATTTTAAGAACAGAACTCTTATTTCTACTAAATTCGCCTGCAACTACCCTAATTGACCAATCTACTTCTAGTTTTGCGATAATGCGAGCTCTAATGAATTCTGTTGTCTGCGGAGCCATTATTCAATGATCAATGAATAAAAGACTGACAGTGACACATAAATTCTAAAATGTTAAATAGTTACTATAGAAACAGCCTAAATTACTTTTACACGATAGTAGGTGTTCACTTCCTTTTCGAATAGAAGGGTACATGTGCACGTATAAAGTGCGAAACATGTTGACATTGTACAGAAACAATAGCTAAGAGAGAAATTATTATGATGTGTAATAAACGAGAAAAATATATAAATATATTTAAAATAATATAAATATATAAATTGGTAAAATAGAAACTAATACCCTCAGAAATCATCGTCTCAAAAAATTAAATGAACGAAAAACTAGAAGAATACTTAAAGATATTAAAACCTGAGAACTAGTACTAAAATTTAATGAACGTGCAAACTTCGTTGTGGCGTGTACAGCGTGTTACAACGTAATGGCTGAAAAGTAGAAATAATTTAAGAGAAGCCTTTTTATTAGCCTAAAATGTGTGATGAAATGATTAAAAATTACGAAACTATATATTAGAGCTTTTTGGAATAAAAATAATGTTTATAGATGAGAGCCAATACTTCAATATATATCAGAATAATTGAATACTTGAATTACGATGTATATTACATCAAATTTGGGCAAGATCAATGGCTAACGTTTGGTTTTGTTAGACTTTAGTATATGTATATCATGGGACTCGAAAGAATTCATACATGTGTTGTTAAAATGCTTTTTCCCAGTAGGAGATTAAATTATTTCAAACAAAACGAATTTACTTCTTTACACTCGTGGGTGAAGTATTAAGATTTTTGGATAGACCATTTTTCAGGTAAATCACCGTATATTAACCCCATATAGTGTCTATGCCACGAATGAGAAATTATAACTGGTAAATTTGAAAAATGAATTGAAGATGTATCAGACAAACTTATAACAAGAGTGGGAGAATAGAAACTCAATCCTAAAAAGAAGTTATTAGAACTTATTAGAGTTCTAATGAAGAGTTCTTTTGAAGAATAGTAGTCACATAATCACACCTAACAATTCATACACCTTAAATATCATGAACCCTAACGCCCCTTTGTTAGCCTGAAGACATTCGTGTGCTAGTCTTTGAGACGAACACACGTATATTGCATTTAAACAGACGACGGTAACCGTCAAAGCGAACCCGGAAGCAATGGCCGGACGATATATCACTTCTACGATTACCAACCTAGCGCTGAATCCAAGTTTTAAAAGAAGATGCACTCCGCAGCAACGCGAAGACGCGGAAACCATTATTAACGGAACCACGGAGGAAGAAGAGATTCAAAATCTATTAAAAAAACAACCGCAAACATTCATCATAGATCCCGCCGAACCAACGGTAAAAATAGAAATACTAGAATCGCCCAAAGAGGAAACAAGTTCAGTAAAACCGTCAGAAAGCAAACAACAACTCATAGATCTACAAAAATTCGCCATGGATATCTCAAATAGTTTTATAAATCCAAAGAAAACAGCAAAAAAACAGAAAACAGAACACGCAAGCACACCAATAGAAACAAAAAACTCGTACAGTGTCCTCGAAAAAACCAACACCGAGGAAAAAATGGAACAAGACGCAAATGAAGACGATCCACAACCGTCAACTTCAAACAACAGCACACCCAGGGTAAGTGACAAAACAAACACTACACAAAACACAAACACCGAAACACGCAATACACGACACAAAATCGCACCAATAATAGTAACTGAAAAAGACAAATGGGCACATATACGACTAATACTCAAAACACACAACATTAACACCGTACAAAACAAACTTGTGAAACCTGGTATACACATCGAACCTAAAACTGACGAAGACTACCGTACACTTAAACACATACTCGACACAGAACAAATACAATTTTACACATTTCAATTGCGAACCGAAAAAACACTAAAAGTAGTTATGCGAGGCATTCCTACCTTCATCACAGACACAGAAATTACAAACGACTTGACTGACCAAGGATACCCGACACTAAAAATTAAAAGAATGAACGGCAAACACGGCATACCTGCACCACTTGTACTAATAGAACTGACGAGACAATACAAATCAATTTACAACATACACGACTGCTGCGGACTCACAATTAAAATCGAACCACTAAACAAACGGACAGACATAATACAATGCCACAAATGTCAGACTTTTGGACACCACCAAAAAAACTGTAACGTACACTACAAATGCATGAAATGCGGAGACGAACACTCAACACACCTATGTACAAAACCCAAAACAACCCCACCAAAGTGTGCAAACTGCGGTGGTCCTCACTTATCCACTTTCCTTAACTGTCCTAACAATCCAAACAACCCTGTAAACAAAACCACACCCAAACACGAATACATACCAGCACCACCCCCAACAAAGAACCCATGGACACAAAAACAAAGAAACACAACACCTAACACAACTGACGAACTAGCACTTGCCTTAGGCAATATGCTAATAACATTACACTCCACAAACGCAACAACAGAACAGATACAATACTTCGTAACGCAAACACAGAAAATAATCACACTCTACAACAACAAACATTAAACACACACATGACTGAAACGCAAAAAGCGACAAAGACAGACTATACACACGCAACACAGGACCGCACAAAAACACACAACACACGATTATTTACTAATCAGACACAAACACGTCACAACCCTGGGAAATACGAAACAATGGAGTGGAAATGGAGGCAACTCCGACCACAACAAAATTCAAGTCTCATATAAAAACCCTTTGTTATACGGCCTCCCCAAACTTCACAAGCAGAATTGCCCGATGAGACCGGTCGTTTCATATGTCCAGGCTCCAGCGTATAAGCTATGTAAATTCATGAACAACATTTTACCAGATCTTTTACAACTTAAATTTAAATTTATCATAAAAAACTCTTTAGATCTAGTGAAGAAATTAGATTCAGGTGGTCTACCAAGTAACTTTAAATTGGTTTCATTTGATGTCTGTAGCTTATATCCCTCCATCCCTATTAACGAACTAAATGTAATTCTAAATGATTTAATAGCCAAGAGTACATTAACAGGTGACAGTAAGATAGAACTACGTAATATTCTAAATGTTTGTATTAAACAAAATTACTTTAGCTTTAACAACTCCTTTTACAGCCAAAAAGATGGCCTAGCAATGGGCTCCCCATTGTCTTGCCTCTTAGCGGAAATTTTTATGTCAAATTTTGAAGATAATTTGTTTAATTCAAATATCCCACATTTACGTCACATTCACAAATGGTTTAGATACGTAGATGACATTATATGTGTTTGGACAGGTACAAATAGACAGTTAGATCTCTTCTTCAATCATTTAAATACTATCAATAACAAAATACAATTTACAATAGAAAAAGAGAAGGATAACTGCTTAAACTTCTTAGATCTCACGTTAAAGAAACTGAATAATAAATTAGATTATAGCATTTATAGAAAACATACTTTCACAGATACCCTTATTTCAGCAGATAGCAATCAGTCAAACAGTATAGAAATATCTTCGTTTAACAGCTTTATACACAGACTTTTACATTTACCTCTATCTAAACCAAATTATGATAAAGAAGTCAATACCCTGAAGTGTTTGGCTATAAATAATGGCTTCACCCCAGACATAATAGACAATATTATCAAAAAGAAAAAACGTCAACAAATTAATAGTTTTTTGTATGCTTCTTCTCAAAAAGAATCTCCTAAACATAGGTTCATAAATTATATAGGTAGGACCTCGAATAAAATCACTAATAGATTAACAAAAAACAACATAAAAACTATTTCAGTAAATAAATTTAATTTAGGTAAATTATGGGCCAACAATAAAGATAGATTTGAAAAAACACAAAAATATGGAATATACAAAGTCAATTGCATGACCTGTGATGCGTTTTATATCGGGCAAACAGGTAGAAGTTTTCACACTCATATTACTGAACACAGAAAAGCCATTTTAAATTCTAGGAAATGCTTAGGGATTTCAGAACACTGCATTGATAACAACCATATGATCTCATCGGATAATTTTAATATATTACACTCTTCTTCAAAAGGATTACGATTAAATCTCCTGGAAATATTAGAAATTTCAAAGGCGAAAAATAAGTCGTTAAACATTGTAAACGAGCAAACAGAGTTTAGTCTTTCGCCGTTAATGAGGGCAGTTATTTGAATTTAATTAGTTATTGAATAATTATATTATATCTTAAATTACCCCCCTTTTCCATTTGCACGAAAATTTGTTAGTAACGTTATCCCCTCTCTATTTTGTAGTTACATACATCTATTTATACTTTAGAAAATTTATTCTTATGTTAATTGAAAATGGACTGCAGAGTCCGAAACAATTGTCTTATTTTATGTAAATAAAATTTAGTGAAACATATAACCAAGGTTCTTCTTTTTTCATCGTGAATTTATCAAGATGTTTCACCAAGTGCCAAGCGAGAGTTCAATCAATTTAATTATTAGAGTTGATCTCACATTCATTTCAAGCAATTATTGCAGTTGAAGTATACTATAAAATATTGAATTACATAAACTAGTAGTTATCAATTTTGTATTATTCATGTGAAAACTTTCTCATCTCGTTATCGCCCCTTTTCGCGTAATAATTAGCTATTTGTTTATGAAAAAAATTAAGTTGAATATGTTCTTAGGTAACATTCTGTTAGGAAAAAGTAAAATAGCATGCTTAAACAGATACATGTATGGGAAATTATTTATTCTTATTCTTACGTTGTATTGTTCTATGAATACTTTTGCTAGCTACTTCATATAGACGTAATTTGAAGAAAATTACACTGAGATTTATTTAATTTGTTACTCATATCGCCAACACATTGATTGTTAGGGAAATCATAGAGCTACTAATATCGTTTTCTTCGCTGCTGCCTTCATTTGAGAAATGTAACTGTTACTTCGTTCAACGGACAATTTTAGTTTGGATGAAATAGTTTTTGTATACCGTAAGGATTTTTACGAAGAAATTGAATATGCATTTTATATTATCATATGACAAATAAAGTTAGTCATTTGCATTAAAAATACAACAATCATCATCATTTCTTTAGTATGCGTCGCCAAGTTTGTACATCTAAAAAACATCGCTAAGCTGTTTGCAATTTATTTAGAAAACAAGTTTAATTAACAAAAAATCTAGTTCAAATGGTAATCGGAATTGTCCAATAACACGTACAACGCTATTAAACAAAGTATGCACGTCTAATGAAAATACGTTTACTTGCAGATTGTGTTAATTGATTCATTTGCATTCATTTTAGTTAATTTATCAATAAAAAGTGATTACACAACAGAAAATTAAAACGATATATATTTTTTCGACATTAGGGCAATTTTAAACATTTGCAATTCCTTTTGTCGTTGCATTTGTAATTTTTCCTACAATGTAAATGTTAACTGAAATTTTTATTCATTTAATAATTATTACATGCATCTTTGGTATATTCTATTCGTGACGACTTTTGGCATTATTATGAATTAGATTCATGGAATATTATCAAGTTATACTGTTTATATTTCACACTTTAGTGAGCTTAATGACCAAGCTGGTAAGCATCTTCTGAAGTAAAGAACATAATATGTAATAGTTATCGAAAATACGAAATTTAACAATTTTAAGGATGAATACCCACCCGTTTCTGATCCGAGTATGTGGGTTTGTTTATATTCACTACTTTATTTATGAAGGAAACATGTAATCGCCCAACCATGACTCAGTATATGCATCCTACATCGTGTTTACATGTTATCTGTTTATCATTCAGGTATATTCTACAGTAGAAACGAATAAAATTAAAGCAGAATTAATAATTATGCCCAGTAAGAGGGACCGGTTAGGTGAGATCGAACCATAGATGTTCGCGAAGATATAAATTTAATAGAGATGGCGACGGCATTGACTTTTGAAAATAGTTGCAGAACCTTGTCACTTCTTAATTTTGCAAATGGTATACGATGGATTTGAACCTCTTTCTTTTAGAATCAAATGTTACATGGTCATTATTTATTAATTTGATTTACTGGCAATCCCACAACATTAATAACAATATTTTCCTAGGTCGTAGACTAGTCTTTAAGATGGTCTCTCAGGAAGCATGTCCATATTGCACTCGATGTCATCTGTAACTTTAAACTCTAATAACGGATTGTTTACCAATCATTCTTGTAAAAAAATATACCATGATATACGGTCAATTTCTTTCCACTCAACATATGACGAATCCACACATTTAATTTTGAAATGTGGTCTAGTTTGTTTAACAATTTTACTAGCATATTCACAAACTTGTTACGACTAAAATTCAGTTGACTGCTTTAGTTGATATTGTAAATGTACAGTTGTATTAACAAAAAAGTGAGAACTCTTATGAACTATTATTGTATTTTTTACGCATTGTGAAATTGTCTAATACTCAAATGAGAAATATCAAAGTGACGTATTATATTTTATTCAAAATTAACAGATTTTTTAAGATATAAAAATTAAATAATATGTTATAGATACACCATTGGATAAAATAAGTCGCTGAAGTGTTTTAAGCATTGATGAAATGTTAGGCACAATAAAATTTTTGTCCTGTCTTATTTCCTCCCATGTATTTTGAATGGCTTCCCAAAGTTGATCAGAATTTTGAGGACGGAAATTTCGATTATAAATTTTCTTAACTATAAGTCCCCAAATATATATATTTGCGGGCTATTACAGATCTTCAATATTATGATTTACAAATCACTGATTTATAATATTCTCTTGATGGTCTTATTAAGGGAAGCATTATGGTTTCAAGGATATTTAAGTAATTTTGGGAATCAAACCTGCCATTAATCCTGCAACAAACCCCAACACGTCTGGAACTTATCCATCCTCCACACATTCACAGAAAACCGACCAGATAATTTTGTTTTATTGATGTATTTTTCATGGTATTTGGTATTATTTGACCAATAAACTCGAAGTTTTGAATTTTTAGTAGATTGAAACACCTTTTCATCTGTGAATATGATTTGATTCCAAAAGTTTAAGGGTCTATACACATAGCTCAAGGAAAGTATTAATCGGTATTGTTTCTGTACCGCAGTAAGTAAAGGTTTATTAGCAGCAGGCCTGTATCTAAATTTACTCGATCTTATTCTTCTACTCACTGTTGGCTGAGACCCAGTAAAATTTATCAACACTCTAATTTCTTGTGCAGTAGAAAAAAGGATTTTCCTCTAACACATTTAACACAGCTGTATCTTGCTCAACAGTAGATACCTTTTTCTTGACAGAACCGACTTTCCTAATCAAAGTCCGTTCTTCTTCCCATCGTTTTTTAATATTAAACACGGTATTTTTATTAACATTAAAATGTTGTGCAATTGATCTTATTGACCACCCGTCTGTAACTTTGGCCAATATTAGCGCTTTCTTAACCACATCTAATTGTGGAACCATAATATATATATAGTAAAGTATGTTGGTTAAAATAATCTTGTAATTAGAAATTATCATTTGACAAGTGTGATTGACAATTAAAATATATTTAAATGTCATATTGAAATAGTTAAGTCACAATTACATGTAATAAAATTACTTGTCCCACTTTTCTGTGAATACAATGGTATTTGCAGTATGTTGTTAACAAAATGATCTGAATATCTCAAATGACAGAATTTTGATTTATCAAATAAATCTTATTCATTTCATTTAAATTTTACAGATAAGCGGCTGAGTCTTCCCCAAATTTTTACATTACCTTGTTCGATAACACGTCTATATTTGTAGGAAGATTAAAATTAATTAA
Source organism: Melolontha melolontha (assembly GCA_935421215.2). Taxonomy (NCBI): domain Eukaryota; kingdom Metazoa; phylum Arthropoda; class Insecta; order Coleoptera; family Scarabaeidae; genus Melolontha; species Melolontha melolontha. The sequence goes on along the minus strand of OW285237.1, from coordinate 94,078,166 downwards.
TCGCCTGTCAGTGCCTGTAGATATTCCTCTCTTTCAATTAGTATAAATACCTATCTAAACTTGCAGACGCTTGCCTCTTTCTATTAGTAGAAATGACATATTGTGCTCCAGTAGCTTTATATGACAACAGACTTTACTGTTACTCATTAGATTATTTCAGTAGTCGTTTTTATTGCATTATTTGTCAGGCTGCTACCACCAGATCATTAAAATTGACTTTTGAAAAGTAAAATCATTTTAAAAAGTAAAAATATCATATCCGGTTATAATATAAAACTATGCTCTGTAAAACTACATAGGTATCTGGTGCCTAAAAAAGGTTATTGGTTATTACCCAATGGTTACCCAATTACGGTATTGGTAAAAGCAAACAAAAAAATATTAATCGACATGGATTTGCAACTCAACTGTTTTTGACTTATAATCGACAATTATGTTTTATTAGGATAAAAATTTCTGATGGCAATGTACATAAAATAAAAGATAATTTAAAGTAAAACTAAATAAATTGCACTACAGTCCACCGGTTATTTCTAAACACGCTTTGCATCTCCTTATGAAAAATCGGCGCACCCTTTCGATAATTCCTGGAGTCCTCCAAATATCCCTACAACAATTTATTTAATTTTGTTGTCATGAGTTCTTCCAAATTTTTCGTGTGTATACTAATTGTTATAAATGTTACCAAACATGTGTCGAGAGGTGTCAGATCAGGGAAACTAAGAGGTCATGCAGTTGAACCTCCCCATCCTACCTATAATTTCTAATCGTGATGGAGAAATCTGTAGGAGCTCTATCGTGCATAGACCACGTGTTTAATCTGTTAAAAAGTGGACGGACATCTTCCAACAAGATTTAAAAAAAATCCGAGTGCATATACTTTCTATCCCTCTAAACGATTAGGAAGAAATACTAAACCAATTAAACAGTCTCTAAAAATAGCAAGTCAAACAGCGCAGTAGTTCAATAGCGGCATAAAGATTTTCTTCTGCCCACACGTGATTGTTATGAAAATTAAATATATCGTCTCTTGTAAATCTAGCCTCGTTACTAAATAAAATCTGAGCCGCAATAGTAAGACTTTCTGCCAGTTTTCTTAAAGAAACTATTACAAAGATCCTTACGTATATCATAATCGAGAGCCGCAAAAACTTCCACGTGTTGAATGTAATTTGAATATAACTGCTGTTCGCGCAGAATTTTCCAAATCAAGGGATAACTGACGTTTACTCTTACGGTAAGTCTTCAAGTGCTAATATTTGGGTTATTTCAAAATATCTAGTACTACTGCTGGAGTTGAAACTGATGTAGGTCGTCTACCAGAATTTCTATTAATTTTAAATGAACCAGTTTCGGACAGCCGGTTATGAAGTCTTGAGAAAATTTTATCACGTAGTAACAACCGGGTAACATATCCGACAACCTTTTTTTAACGATGTAACAAAAACTTATTCTACTAAAATACGAAAGAACATGTTGCTTTAAAATTAAAATTAACTTTCAAATACCATGTCCTCTATGGACGTGTAAAATTTATAACTACTAATTAAGAGTCTAAACTATTTATTTTACAGTTATTACACTTTCTCCGTTACAATTTTTTGTTATTTTTTAATGCGAAAAATGTCTGGTCCGCGATTAGAATATGAAAATATTTTGAATTCTATATCAATTCATCGGAGTAATGTTAGTTAGATCTTTCTGTGATTAGTCAAGGAAACCAATCAAAATTGTTGAAAATGCTTTACTGTTAGAATACTGTATCGAATGTTTTGGGATGTGCTTTAATTATAATGTGACCTTCTTTGTTACAAACTGCGTTTAATTAATGAATAAATAACTAATTGCAAATTTATTAAATTTAATAACTGTAATTTAAAAAATTTCAAAAATTGTAATGAGAATGCATAGAACATTAATAAAAAGAATAAGAAAATACTGAAATCTGCAGCTACCTCATTGAACTGGAATTCGCATGTAATTCAAGGTTACTGCTTTCATTGTATTATGTTAGAAGCAATATGTTCTTTATGAACGTATTATAAATATTTTGAAGAAGTAACTTTCTAGAATCCACTAAAATTGAAGACGATAAATTTCAATTTTATTATTAATTAGACGATTAGACTTAAAACTACTTTCTTTACATCTATGCTAATAATATTAATACTTCACATTTTAAGAAACATTGAAGCGTTAAAACATCTGTATCACATTATTATTGCAGGACTATATATTTTATTTCTGGAATTCAAGCCACCCCATAGAATGTAGAGACTGAATCAATGTAATGGTACATCACTTCATTCCATGTTTTACAGATTTGTATATGCCAATGCTCCCTTAATTATTTTTCTCCATTCTCTACTATCGTTTATTTTCTTGCTCCATCTATATCTTCAATAGTAGCTCATCCCATCTCAGCTTTGGCCTTCCGTTTGGTCTTAGTTAAGGTTTCCAATTTGTTATCTTTTTAACAATCAATTTATTTTCTATTCGATTAATAGACCATACAATTGCGTTCTCTGATTTTATCACCGTTACCTTAATAGCATAATTCATGCCTTAGCATCTCGAACATCCTAACGGCAATGAGTGATTATTACGCCCACGGAGTGACATAAAATGTTTAGCTGTCCACATTAATCTTAAACGAGAAGGAAAACCACGAAAATCTGCGCGGCCAAACAATTTCCGATCGAATAAGCTAATGCGTTACCACTAGGCTATCAGTTTTTTACTATATTTCTTCGTTTTAGTATTTCTTCAATCTTGTTGTTTGTAAAGCGTTAACACATCTACGACATACGGTACAAAAAAAGCAATTCTATAAATGTTTAATTAGACCTTTATCGTAATAACTTGTAGGTTATATTTTATTCTTCTATATACAGATAGAATAAAATTACTTGACATTCACATACGAGGGCGGATTGATATTGAAGCTACCTAGCGCTAGATGGCAGCACAAACACAAAAACTTTTTTTTTTTAGAAATTGCGATCTGTCAAACGTCAGCTGTTAAAATTTCACCCAAATTCATCGATTAGTTTATTTGTTGTAGTCGTTTGAAGTAAGCAACTTTTGTGTTTCTTGAAAAATGGAAAAAAAAGTGAATTTCGTGCAGTGATTAAACACTATTATTTGAAAGGGAAAACGGCGAAAGAGACAAAAGAAAAGCTCGATAAACATTACGGTGAGTCTGCTCCGTCAGGAAGGCCAAAAGAGGTGGTTACTGAAGAAAATATCAAGAAAATCCTCGATATCGTTATGAATGATCGCCGAGTCAAGTTACGTGAGATTGTTGAAATGGTAAACATATCATATGAACGTGTGTTCAACATTTTGCATGAACATTTGCATATGAAAAAGCTATCGGCAAGATGGGTGCCGCGTTTGCTCAGTGTCGAACAAAAACGAGTTCGACAGACCACTTCACAGCGGTGTTTGGACATGATAAAGCGTAATCCTGTTGATTTTTGGCGTCGATTAATAACTGTTGATGAAACGTGGGTCCACCACTACACACCTGAAACCAAAAATCAATCGAAACAATGGGTGGAAGCTGGTGGAAGTGCTCCGAAGAAGGCGAAGACAGTGAAATCGGCTGGCAAGGTTATGGCCACTGCATTTTGGGATGCACACGGAATATTGCTCATCGATTATCTTGAAAAAGGATCCACAATCACAGGAAAGTATTATCGTGCATTATTGGATCAATTGATTGATGCAATCAAGAAAAAACGACCACATTTAAAGAAGAAAAAAGTGCTCTTTCTTCAAGACAACGCACCGGTTCACACAGCATTAGATACGATGCTAAAATTACGTGAAATACACTTCGAATTGGTTGATCATCCACCTTATAGTCCAGATTTAGCTCCTAGTGACTTTTTCCTGTTTCCAAACTTCAAAAAATGGCTCGCAGGAAAAAGATTAATCTCAAACGAAGAAGTGATTACGCGTATTTTGAGGGGTTCCCAAAATCGTATTATTCAGATGGTATAAAAAAGTTGGAATATCGTCTTACTAAGTGTATTGAGCTAAAAGGAGACTATGTTGAGAAATAAATGGTTTTTGAAAAAAAAAAAGTTTTTTTCCTACTTAGGTAGCTTCAATATCAATCCGCCCTCGCACATTCAAATAAAATAATATCAGAATGAAATATATATGATAAATGTTAAAAAAATATGAAATAGTTTTAGGTGTTAATATTTTTTCTTTATTTAAACTTATGCATTTTTTTGTATTACGTCCTAAAATGTGACCAAACATTTTGCGTAGATATTCATAGTAATCGATGGACTTTCCCAGATCAAAAGTAAATATTAACAATCCCGCTGGTATCTTATTTTATAACACTACAGGAGGGAGTAATTTTATTTTGTACATTATAATAAAACCACTTTAAAATATTTAAGTAGAAAACTTTCATTACGCATACTCTACACATGTATTGTTTTTTAATGTGACATATTGAAATGGATTGTTCAAGTAACAACATTCTAAATGCAATAAAATGCTCTGGCTGGCGACAATATGAGAAATATTGGTGAAAGTCTTCCTTAAAATTATAAACATGTGCTTTCTACCTTTACAAGGGACTCGAAATATCGGTCTGCTTATTTTAAGCGTTACTTAGTTAATTCAATATTGTATTCATGTATATGCACATGAAATACAATAGTTAATTAATCATGTCCACCTTTCTTCATTATATTTTTATATAATATATATTTGTCTATTTGTTTTTTCAAGCTAAAATTTTTAAAGTTAATATTTCCGATATAATGCTTGATATTATTTACATGTAGGATAGAGAAAACATAACACATTTTTACGATAACTGTTAGGATCTGCTATTCGTGGAACTTATTTCATATATTTATGTATATATTTTTACTACAATAATTAATGAGTGATAATTTTTGGATTTTTTCTTATACATTTTAAGAGAAATATGAATATTTTTCGAGGGCCTGACTGAGATATTTGAAAGACGATATTTTCACAATTTTTAACACCAAACTACAATTAAAAACTTTCTGAGCATATTTAATTTTAAAATTCAAAACAATAAATTTATATACATAAAGAAGTAAATAATCCATTATCAGAATCAGTAAAAACCTACTTAAAATTAACGTTTATCGAAAGAAATTTGAACAACATAAATGTAATATTACATTTATGTTCAAATTTAAACTCGTATCCCTGTTCTTCCCTAATGCGCGAGGTGTTCCTTGTATTACTTTTTCCCCCAAAACGATTATGAGACTAATAACGAGGATTATTTGATAGTAAGTGAGACTCAAAAAAAATTAATTAAGTTTTTTTAATTATTATTTATCCCCTTCGGCCCACTTGGATCAACAATTTTGCTTTTTTTGCATTTTTGTAATGATCTCAAGATATTTCTCCAAAATATTGCAATAAATTATTCATCCGACCGAATCTCCTTTGCAGTAAGCGAAAGTTCGAATTTTTGAGAATAATTCACTTGGCGCTAGATCTAGTGCATAGGATAAGTGAGGTAAAATCTGAAATCTCAATTGCTTCAGTTTTTCGCCAACAACTTAACCCTCGTGATGAAACATAAACTTGTTTATGGACTATTCCAAATCGTTTTTCAGAAATTGCTTTCTTCAATATATCTAATACAGTGGCATAATACGATATTTGTTGGACCCTTTGCAAAAATATAATGAAAATGAAAACGATCCCCTTCGATGTTCCCAAAATCGATTTTCCCAAAATCGATTTTCCCAAAATCGCAGCCATTACCTTATCCGCCGAAAGAAATATCTCGGCTTACTTTGAGGGGGGGACTACCATAATATATGTCCACTGTTGGGATTGTAGTTGGGCTTCACGAACATAATGGTAAATCCAGGTTTCATCAACCGTAACAAGTCTTCGCAAAAAATCAGCTCGGTTCTTGGTAAACAGCTTGATTATAGCTTTCGCACCTGCATTCTTTCTGGTTTTTCAATTCAAGATTCACTGCGCCAACCCCACTGACAGCTATATATTTTACATGGAAAATGTAATATACGCGTTCACTCGATATTCTCGCGATCCTGGTTTTCATCTTTATGTCAATTCCTTCGTCGTTCAAAGCAATATCGTTAATTTAATCGATCATTTCAGAAGCTGCTGCAGTTTTCGATGGTCCTGGTCACATATCATTTTCGACACTCCTATCACCACGGTTAAGTTGCGCAATCCAGTGATAATTAAGGGTTTTGAAAGAACGGCGGCACCAAAATTTCAGATGTGCTTTAAAAAATAACTATTGAATGCTTCGCGAATTGCGAGTTTATTAATTTTAGGATTTCCCATTTAGATACTTTGTACACGCTGCTAAAACTTTCAAATCGAATGTCAGAAATTAATCAATTTTCACCTCTAGATGGCAAAATTATAGTATGGTGTTTTTCCAAAGTAGCTGGTAGTTGAGTCTTACTTCCTGCCAAATAATCTTCGTATTTTATTCAATATCATTATTTTAAATATAAGATGCGTTATGTGAACCTCAGTCTAATAGAATACACGCAATATGTTATTTTGGAACTTTCGATACATTTTATCAAGATTTTCCCCCCTTTTTTTCCCACCTTCATTATCCGTCATAAAATGCACTTCCCGAAACTTATCTTTAACACATGAAAAGAAATCTTTGGATGTTAAATCGGTAGTATATGGTGAGTGATCCATCAATTCAATATTTTGTCCGTTGCCTTTTCCTTTTGAAAAAACCGGTTTTTTTTTTTTTCGGGGATTTACAATGTTATAAACCAGAGTTCTCTATCAGTATGGAGAGTAAGTATCTATAGGTAAAGTGTGTGTGAGTGATTTTACACCAATTGATATAATGTATCTTTTGAGCCGGCATTAGTTATAAAATATTCACCTTCTAACACCCGAATAATCATGCAAGATGATGTCGATTATTTTCACACTAATACTCGGTGATGTTTGTATCGAGCAAACAGTCAAGATCTCAATTACCTGTGAGACGGCCCGAATTAATGAGCCTAGTGCTTTGTGTTAGTTAATAAACTTATCTCACTATTAAACACATTCAGTTCATCAAAAGATTTTTATTAGGTTAATCCACACTTGAAGTCTAAAAAGTGAACGCAGAAAAATGTCTGTCATTAACTGTAATGATTTTTCATAGAGGTATTAAATTCAAAAGACTATAACTTCAAAATACACAGAATATTTACAATCTGTCACTACTAAGCTCACAAAAGGTTAATTCAATAAATCACAGCATGATCGCTAACCTTAACATTAAAAAAATATTTCGCATTGTTGAATAATTCAAAAAATAAAAGAAAGTGAAAGAAACACCTCCAAACTTCCCAGTACTATATCAACGTACTGCGCTATCCCCGGCTTCGATAATATAATTAACAAGTTTAATTATCATTAACTAAACATCGTATATTGTTAATTTCTTTATTTGCCATTTGTTTTAGAATTACAATTTTTAACATTTTATTTATTATGTAACATTGGAGGGCCTATCTTCAGTCTTTAGTTTCTATTATTAAATTTCTCTTTACCGGAATGGATATCTTATACCGCATTTGCTCTATATAGCAATTGCTATTGCACAATTTTGAAAGACTGAAACAAGACACTTAATTTTTTTTTGTTTGTAATAACGAAACAAAAATTTAGTTGAAAGTAAAAAGTTAGTCAGTATGCTTTGAAAACGTCGTTCAGTTTAAGAACCAGAGGGTATATGTAATTTACACATTTCAAATAGGGAAGCCTTTTCTAGTTAGTAGTCTGCTTTATGATTGTTTGGTTTGTTAAATCCAGTATAGCAAGCACCAATTAAGTTGGCGCGAGAAGGGGGTGCGCAGAAGCCGTTTTTAAAAACGTCCACCCCCACTACTCAAGTAATTGTCAGAATACATTAGTCATTGACGTTTGACGGAACATAATGTCTTTGCTAGGGGATCATAAGTGATACACGCTCAGAGGTTAGAATTATCTGACATTTGATATAAAACCAAATACAAATCTCCCCACTATTTTTAATTCTGCGCGAACTTACCCCTCCTCGCGCCAACTTAATTGGCGTTTGCTATACCAGAGTATTTTATTGCATTTGTAATAGTATTCACAATCCTTGGGAAGAAATATTTACTTAAATATGTATTAATAAATTGGCTTTCTACTCCTGAAAATTGATAAAGCAATGACATTTATATTTATCTGATTTAATTGAACCTCTTTTAGTTTGCAACGACAAACTACTCCATGAAAGGAAGGGCCGTACTGTTCTTAATGAAGAAGAGCGATATAATGCAGTCAGGCACTGTCGGTATGTCGACGAAGTTTTAAAGGATGCTCCTTGGGAGGTTACCGATGACTTCTTAGAGGAAAATAAAATCGATTTCGTCGCTCATGATGACATACCTTATGCATCAGAGGATAAAGATGACATCTACGCTCCTTTAAAGGCCAAAGGAATGTTTTTAACCACGGAAAGAACTGAAGGAGTATCAACATCAGATATAGTAGCACGAATAGTGAGAGATTACGATATTTATATAAGAAGAAACTTAGCGAGGGGTTATTCTGCAAAAGAACTGAATTTATCCTACCTTAAAGAGAAGAAATTTCGTTTCCAAAATAGAATGCAACGACTGAAAGATAAAAGTAAAAGGGTTATCGATTCCATAGGAGAAAGAAGAGATGATCTGATTCATAAATGGGAAGAGAAATCGAAGGAACTAATTGAAAATTTCAAGTTGCTTTTCGAGCCTGTAAAATTAAGGAACATTTGGTCTGAATCAAAGGAAAAATTATTTAGAGCATTTACACCGCCCGGTTCACCAACACCTAGTACAAGTTCTTCAAATGATGAAGAGGATTCTGATGATTTATTCTTTCCGCCGAAAAAAATTAGAAAAATCTCTTTATAATTGTATATATATTGCTAGTTTTCTATATTTATCAACATTGCTTAATAATATGACTAAGAAATTTTCCAACCTTTAATAAATGGATAGACTATAGAAAATATAGAAAGAAATAGAAAAAAATAATGAAGAGTATTATTTCTATTTAAAAATCTAAATTATATCCCTTCTCTATTACAGTCTATACTTAATTTTTGTGTATTACTGAAAATTTTGAAATTATTTAGTTTTACCTAGCACACTTGATTTATTCTTCCAACATAATTTTTTTAAACATTATTTAAGATTACTTATAGATACAATTAATATGTAAGTTTGTTATTATGAATTCTGATTGATAATATTTATAATTGTTTTATTGTGTTTGTAATAAAAAAAATATCAGCTTATATCTGTTTATCATCTAATCTAACGCCCACTGCAAGATAATAATCAATTTTTAAGCGCCAATAAACGTGTAAATATATCGTACGATTGTACTATATATGTTATGATTTTATGAAATTAGAATTATCTTGGACCTGTGACTTGTTTTTGTTCTTTATCTGTTTTCTTCAAAATGAGAAAAAATGTCTAATTCTTGCGGATGATAACTATATTGACTTATCTTATTAAGATGTCACAGCGTTTCGAAGTGATGAATAATAAGTTTGTGAGATTAAAAAAAATTATCTTTCAATGAAAAATTTATGAATTACAGGATTATCACTTTTAAGATTTACAATAGCGGTACCACGATAATCTAATTATATAAGCTGTGCCACCGATATCGCCAATTAGTAGTTTTATTTTAAACTTATTTAGACTGTTTAATGTTAAACAAAAGTATTTAATCAAAATAAGGTGAATTATTTTTTTATAACGTGTCAATTCTAATGATAATTTGCTTTTAGTAACCATTGAATATTTAATCAATCAAATAATTTTGTGATATTACAATTACTAGTGAAATACATGCAGTATTTGAAGGTAATCCCTAAGCGATCTAAAATAAATCCTTTACATTATAAATTATATTATTAGTATTACACTTAGTACTTACTACGAAATATTGAATATAAGGTTCTTCTGGAGCGCCACTCAATGGATTCCCTAAGCACTCGCAGGGATTGTGTCAGTGCGTCGTTTTTGACATGCCATTATTAACAACAATTTTGTTGTTCGCTTCACCTCCTTTTAAATTTATTTTTTCTTTTGATATTTATCTTGTATGTATATATACAGGATATCCTTGAAATAAAGAGACAACGTATAAGTAGAAAGATGTAATTATATAGAATATAAATCCAACATATTTTCCCAAAATTCCCTCATAAGCGAGATAAATAATGACAAAAATATATGCAAAATGTTTGTCACGACACTGTGCGATCGACTCTATTATAGAATACGATATCTTACAATTGACTGACAATAACAAAAAGAATATTTTTTTATTATACATCTCATCCAGCATTTACGTATGTAAGCATACGCCGACGTAGCGTATGTGTGTGTGAGGTATTTATTATTTATACATATTCGGAATATATTATATTCTTAGGCGTCACGTAATACAATTTTCAGGGTGTTTTTAGTTTCGGGGTTCGCGTTGTCATTGTCTCACAATATTTTAGATTTATGTTCTATACATATGTTCTATACATCTTTCCATTTATCATACGTTGTCTCTTTATCTCAAGGACACTCTGTATATTAGAATATATGTGTGAATATGTATCACCTGATGCTATATGTAAAATACTTTTTTTGTTTTTTGTCCTATTAATGGATTGTATGATCTGTTGGATCAATAAGCATAATTATTATTATTACATAAAGCTATATGAGGTATGTAGGTGTAGGTTTCCGCGGTCGTTCTCTAGATGTAGATCTCGGTTCCGGGTTGGAACCGCGTCGAGTTAGGCGTAATTGCCAACGTTTCGTCCACTGTTTCAAGGGACATCTTCAGGGCTGTACGTAGATGTTCGTCGTTTCGCAGTAGCTTGAAGAATGTTTCTTTCTTCAATCTACTGCGAAACGACGAACATCTACGTACAGCCCTGAAGATGTCCCTTGAAACAGTGGACGAAACGTTGGAAATTACGCCTAACTCGACGCGGTTCCAATCCGGAAACCGAGATCTACAGCTATATGAGGTATGTTCTTAAATGACAAATACAAAACCAATGTAAATTCACAAAGAAAATTATACAAAGTCGCCAAAAATTAATAATAGTAATAATTCACGAAAACCTTGTCGGACAACCGTGTAATGTGGGTAGGATGGATCGTCCATGTAAGCTCTGTGTGGCTGGAGGATCGCTATGTAAGGCGTAATGTGCGCTTATGGCTATAAGCGCACATTACGCCTTACATAGCGATCCTCCAGCCACACAGAGCTTACATGGACGATCCATCCTACCCACATTACATGGCGATCCTGCCAGGATCGCCATGTAATGTGGGCCGTTTGGGCGGCCACATTGTGGTGCAGGTTCGAGGCGGAGCGGAGAATTAAATGATACACACTCGAAGTTCGGGTAACATACTATTATTAACTCAATGCTTATAAACTGAATAACAATATTATTTACAAGATGTACATATTATACTTGGTTCAACTCAGACAGGGCAGAACGTGGTTATTAAGATGTAACACAGTTCGTACCACTGACTGGTTGTAACTATCTCTATGACTTAAACTATCGTCTATATATACCAGAGAAGATCCTTGTCTTACTTATAATTTGTTTCTAGAACAAATGTATAACCCTGATGCGTAGTCTTGTGTATGCAACAAATACGGAGTAAGGTCGTGTTTAGATAACACGTTAATGTTTTGTATTAAAAGCGAGGCTTCGCCTTGCCAAAGTGTTACGCATACACATGACCGTATATCGAGTTATTACAACCGAGGCGAGAAGGTCCGAATCCAATTTCAGGACTCCCAATTTCTTTATGCCTTACTCATAACACTCTACCAACGGGTGATTATAAATTATAGAAAATATGCAACTTAATGTTTACATGCCTGTTTTTTTAATTCAAATTTGTCAGGAAATTGACAAAGTAAAATTCAAGCATTCAAATAATTAAAACAATTTGGCGTTTTTAGTTTCAAATGGTTTTTACTGTCGAGAAAAATACATTTATTTTACCTTATACATTCTTGACACTAACTTCTTGTAAGTAGTGAATTCTAAACTATCTATCGTATAATAAATTCTCCACGTGATGACCGCTAGTTTGAAAATATAATGTAATTATTTTGTTTGGAGAATTTCTGATCCGTCCATAAATATTTTTCTTTTGTCTGAACTCATTGCATGCATTTTGAACTCGTAACCAAAGCTGCCCACGCGTTTGTATTGGATCAGAGTACACACAAGATTTGAGAAAACCCCATATACAAAAATCACAGGGATTTAAGTCCGCAGACCTAGCTGGCTATTATACTGGCCCGCCTCTACCTATCCACTGGTTTCCATCAGTATCATCCAGTTATTGACGCACAATTCTACTAAAATGAGCCGGACACCCATCATGCATAAATCACAAGGTTTGGCGAATATTTAATGGAACTTCATCTAGTAATGTAGGTAAAATATTCTGAAGTAAGGTACACTTCACCTGTTAATTTACTGGGAAACTCTACAGGTCCAATTAGATTGTTATTTACAATACCAATCCACACATTAACACTAAACCTATGTTGCTGTTTGGTTTTCTTTCACAACATGAGAGTTAACCCCTGCGTATACATAATAATGAGAATTACGTAAATTAATAATTCTGTCTACACGAGCTGGAAAATCACCCTCCAACATAGCATGTACCTTTTGAAAATGAAAAAAGTTCTCTTTACGTAGAATATTATTAATAGACAATACACAATTAAGTTATAGTATATACTGCTTAAATTTTTTATATAATTTCTGTTGTTAATTGATTTTTTTTCCTGTTTAATACTAATCATTTCTTTAATTTCTCTTTTCATTGTGTGTTGTCCTTTATCAATTATCTGTGTGTTTTCAAAATCGAAATGGTGGAAGCTACTAGTTTTTATGCAGAGAATTTCGATAGTTTACAAAATTTCGTTACATGTTTAAATGACGATGCTCGAAGTATTTCTAAGTGCCAGGAACTAATACAAATTCCAAATTTAATATATACCGATAGGTCCAACTCGCAACGGGCCATAGGGAACAATATACGTATGGAACGTAATGCGATGTAGCAACGTGTGTACGATGCCTATATTGAGTGACTTTCTTAAAATTTAAATTTATTTTGCAGAATTATTGATTTTTTTTCTTTTATCTTTTAGAAAACGATATTGTTTTTTTATTACTTAAAATTACTTGATATGAAAAATAGTATACCATAAAAGTGTAAACAAAGACAGTATACATTGAAACGAATATTCATTCAATTGTATTGTCATGAAATTGAATTTGTCAATCGTTGTTAAATTTGTTAGAATGAATAGATATTTATATTTATCCGAAAATACTAATACTTAAAGCAAACAAATTCCATTTCTTCCTGCATATTGATTATGCAGCTGATGCTTTCGTAATATGCTCATATTTGTATTATTTCAACTTATACTTCGGTCGATACATATCGACTTCCTTCAAACCAGGAGGAAGCTACAGTTGTAATTAAACTATACTTCCTTTTTTTTATTACCTACGGATATTCACAATTCCAAAATACGTTACAATGTTGCTTATTTTAGATTGTAATTAGCTGAATGCTGTCGCAAAACTGATCTCTGCATTTTTAAAAATGCCAGAATAAAATTAACCCCTGCCCTTATTATAATTTTACAAAGGGACAGACACGTACTTCAATTTCTACGAAAAACTAAGCCTACAGTTCATGTATAATACAGTGATAATGAAGACTGGAGCGTTTGTCGACCTACGAAGTTGTACTTTACTTGTTTATTGTTAATAAAAGGCTGATGGAAATATTACGTGAGATTTTGGTATCTGTATTATAATAACATCACGATAATAGTAGAAATAGAAATATGAGCATATTACGAAAGCATCAGCTTGCATAATCAATATGCAGGAAGAAATGGAATTTGTTTGCTTTAAGTATTAGTATTTTCCGATAAATATAAATATCTATTCATTCTAACAAATTTAACAACGATTGACAAATTCAATTTCATGATAATACAATTGAATTGAATTGAATGAATATTCGTTTCAATGTATAATGTATACTGTCTTTGTTTACACTTTTATGGTATACTATTTTTCATATAAAGTAATTTTAAGTAATAAAAAAACAATAACGTTTTCTAAAAGATAAAAGTAAAAAAATCAATAATTCTGCAAAATAAATTTAAATTTTAAGAAAGTCACTCCAATATAGGCATCGTACAGACGTTGCCACATCCCATTACGTTCCATACGTATATTGTTGCCTATGGCCCGTTGCGAGTTGGACCTATCGGTATATGCATGTATATGTATGTATGTATTTATGTATCTATGTATGTATGTATGTGTTTATAAGGACAACCAAGGAAGGCTACAAGCCAGAAGAGACCATTATTTTAGAGTCATTTATAAATCAGTTGAATAAGATAGAATTAGCTATGTTAACTAATGGTTATTTCTAACAAGATTCTGCCATACTACATACACTGAATTTTTTACAACAATTTTTCCCAAGTAATTGTAGGTTTATAGGTAAGTAGATCGCCGGAGTCGCCTCTGGATTTGTTTTTATTCTTTTATGTGAGAAACGTAATATTCGAAAATTCCATGAACACTTTGCAAGAACTACAGTTTGCATATGAGAGGCATTTTGCAAATGTGCAATGCCAAAATTTTAAGTATTTTCTTTGTACGTAATTGTATTATTTTTAATACAGATTCGTAAAATTTGTTTCAACTATCATTTTTTATAAATCTTACTTCTCATATCAGTTAATATTGATTTACTAGTAATTCTAACCTTATATTATAGATAAAAGATAAATATAAAGCAGGCAAGCCAATTTCTCAGCAATTGTCAAATTAAATATTTACTTCATTGTAGTCACGTAGTACTTATATTTTAGACTGAATAATTTATTATCTGCTCTTTTATTCCACTATCTCCGTCAAACAGTTTCATTGCACATTGTTTTTTAGATGACAAGTAAGTAAAATTTTCAAAATGTTCAGATTAAACGGTAAATAGTTCAATAATCGTTAATTTTTTTTGGAAAAACTATGAACAAAATTTCGCAAAATTGTCACGATTTTGTCGAATTTTGCTAATTCATAATGATACCATAAGCAACAGCATTCAATTACTAACAACATTCAAAATAGAATATAACTTTATAATCACAAAAAATATTACAAATGTACACTACTTTGTAGCCGAAAATCTTAAGAGATCGTCAAGATTAATTTTGACATTTAATAATTTTTTTCCACAATCACATTATAATATGAGTTTTATCCACACTTCATTACCATTACATTGGTCAATAACATCGATTGATTAAACAGGAAAAACATTTAGAAAATAAATAGAAAACATTATGTATTGAAATAACAATTTTATATTTATAAAATACTTAAACCTCTTTTGACTCAAAAGTACCGACTAGATTCATACTACTAAAAATAAATGAAAATTGATCATGTGACTGCAAACTGAAAACGAACAGAGTGTAGTTTGACAGTCTAGAAAAATATTTTGATTAGTTTTATTAGAAGAATTATGATTGAACACCGTCATTCTCGGTCGACTTACATAGGCGTGGACAAGCGAGAGGTTCGGTAGACTCGCTTTAGCAGCGGCTCGCGTACTATATGTATATAGTACACGAATACATGAACAACTATCATAATGCGAAGTTGTGCATAGACGTATTTACGAATACGCGTAATAATAGAATAGCCGTAATTCGAATGAAAAGCTTTTTTTTAAATAACACGAACTTTTATTTCAGTAAAGCCAACGTACTGACGATGCTGCTGCTTGCCTACCTAATGACGGTGTTTAATTATAATCCATAAATTTTTTATATTTACAAATTATTCAATATATTACACAACTAAGTGAATTGTAAATTATAAATAATCCATATGTAATCTCCATTTAGTCCATATTTACAAGCTTTCCACAATAAAAGTAACAAATCACTATTCTAAATTAGATAGGGAAACAACAAATAAGTAATTTAAAATTTTACCATTACTCACAATGTAGCGAATCAAAATTAAATCTAAAGTTAACAGAATGGAAACGAGTGTATGTATGTTGAAGAAATGTTAAGCTATTATAACTTCTCAAATTTTTGTTATTTATTACAATTACGTAGATTCCGCTTATATGAATCACGTTGGTACATGGCATTTTTGAGTCAATTAAGCGGCGATTCATATAAGCGGCAGTTGTATGAAAACCATCTACTTTCATATGCTTTGTAAAGATGATCTATTTAAAATTTATTTGTAGTTATGAATATGTAATTAATTAGCACATGTTTAATAGGAAAAAAATGTAATGCATAAATAGTTTTTATTTATGGTTGTACATACAAAAAAAGTTCTTTAATGGTAATTTATAGATACATCAATTTATATATACATACATATATGTACAATATTTAATTTAAGTTTTATCAATAAATGATAGAATTGTTGTTTGTCGCATTGGAATCTTAGAGTTTACAATATCTTCAAGCCTGTAGAAGCACCTAAATTCTTCTGAAGTTGCACCTCTTATATCCAAATTTCTTCTCAAAACTTCCAATGCTGCGTGAATTTCTTTTGCTGATGGAGGCGCACTATTATTTTCATCTATTTCTTCTGTTTCATCAGCCGCTTGTACATGTTCATTTGTTGACAAACTTGTGACAATATTTTCTTCGGAGTCACGTTCAACACCTGGCAGATCTTCATCCATATTTACCCAGTTTCTTAATTCATCATCTAAACCATCGATAGCAGCAGGATCGTTATTTTCACCTGAGCTTAGCGCTCCACCATGGACGACGAAACTAGCCTTTTTAAAACAGTTAACAATTGTAGAACATCGCACATTTTCCCATGCTTTCTGTATCATATGGATTGCTGTAAGGAGAGATATGGTTTTAGCAACATCCTTGGCTTGGATTTGGTTTTCTTCATCTTCTATCATCCGTATAATAAAATTTCTCATATCCTGCCGATATAATGTTTTCAAGGTTTTAATGATTCCTTGATCAAGAGGTTGGATTAATGATGTAGTATTGGCTGGCAGAAACACTAATTTTATGTTTTTTAACACCACATTGGGATGAGCGGTACAATTGTCCAAGAGCAGTGCGATTTTTCTGTCTTTTAGTTTCTGATCCCATTCCGTAAGCCACTGGCGGAATATCTCACTTGTCATCCAGGCGTTTGAATTACTCTTATATGTCACTGGTAAGGATGCTCCTCGAAAACACCGCGGATTTCTAGATTTTCCTATCACTAATAATTTTTGTTTGTCTGTACTAGACATATTGCAAGTTACCAAAACCGTAATACGCTCCTTTTGCTTTTTTCCCGCCGCATGTGATTCATTCTTAAAAACCAATGAATAATCCGGTATAGCTCTAAAATATAATCCTGTTTCGTCTGTATTATAAATCTCATCTGGTTTAAAATCTCTTAGAAGCTCTGGTAAGGCAGTTTTGATCCAGCTTTCTGCGGCTGGGCTATCAGCATCTTTTATTTCTCCGTGAAGTTTCTTATACACAATAATGTTTCTGTCTTTCCAGCGACTTAACCACCCATCTGTGGGCTTAAATGTTTCGTGTCCTAACTTTGATGCGAAACTTGCTGCTTTCTCCATTAAAATGCCACGACTGATGGGCGCATTTTGTGTTCGCACATTTGTAAACCATTGCAAAAGTGCATTTTCTACTGCAATATCTTTTCCATCCCGTTTTCTTTTACGCTTAGGATTTACATTACTGGCACTGTCTTCTTTAATTTTTTCCCGATTTACTAGAAGTCTGCTTAGTGTAGATTGCGTAATTCCCAATTTTATCGCAGCACAACGCTGACTACACGCTAGTAAAGCATCGTACTTTTTTAACAGTTCACATTTCTCACGAAGACTAAAATTTTGACGCTGCGTTCCTTTAGGCATTTTGAACGTATGTGTACATATGTTGCACGCACGAAAGAAAATGAAAAATGTACACCGCGCAAACAACATAACTCTCAGCCACTTGGGATTCCCGGAGCAAATGCACGACTATGTATTCGTCATGTCCACTGCAATTTTCGAACACCTGTGATTCACGAAATGAATAGAGGACTTATTCGTTACATACACTGATGTAACAGATGGGTCCTTTATTCATTCTCGGGATTCCCAGATCAAATAAACAAGGCTAGCGAATCGACATGCATACCCATACACATTATGCAGTGGAATTTTCTAGCACCACGTTGGGTTAGCCATATTGTGCAGTGGAATTTGCTTTGAAATTGCTTTATTTAATTTTAATTCACACTACAGCTTATTTTTGCCGGCTATTCAGTCTAGTAGAATCCTTGAGCTTACGTCTCTGGGTCGATCCTCGCGGATGTAGGTTATATCAAAAATAAAACACAAGGTGTCAGATAAATTATACACGCATTTTCCCTTTACATTGATATATTAAAAATAAAAAAAAAGAAAAATCCCTCTACAAAGTGTATAGGGTGCTAAAGCATCATTAAACAGTAGCAATGAGGAAACACTCTTTGTGAACATTGACTCGCACACAGAGAAAAACCTCTTGTGAAACACGATCAAATATAAAACTAATAAATATTAGTGAAATCTGTCAAGTTTAACCTCTACTGTGACCCCTTCAAACAAATATCAAAAACAAATTAGTTTTTAAAACTCACGCTAGTTGAAAATTTATTCATGCAACAAATAACATGATAAGATCCATCCCCACTACAATCTCTCCAACCTTAAATCAAAAAAAATTGTTCTCGAAGTATAATATTAAGAAAAACAACTTCCCTTAACAAAAAACATGACAAGCTTTCGCTAATATCCATATACTACTTTCAAACACATTATTATTACAATAAATACAAAATTTATAGCACTGAAAATAATCCTAATATCTAATAAATAAATAATATAATTTTTATCAACTTACATTAAGTTTTTGTGTGATTTTAAAATACACGAGAGGCATCTTTTTTCACAAGATTTCAAATAACTATGAAAAACTTCGCAAAAATCGAATTAAGGTTTACTTGCACCTTATATTAAATGCAAAACAAAGTACAGACCGACTTTATAAAACAAAGAACAAAATTTCTTATTTTATCCTTTTTTAACTAAACACATTAACAGTCAAGATACCTCTAAACCAAAAATGAAAATTTTTACATATCCGCCTGGCTATCCCTTCCATCTATCAAATCAAAATATACAGACAACACATCTTATCAAATACAATATCCGAAAAAGCGGCAAATTCAATTCCTTTGGTCCACCCAAACATACGAGGGCTAATCATAATTTCATACATTAAATATCTTATTTATAAAAATATTATACCTATTGATCCCCATCTGAAATAAATAAACATACAAGTGAAATAGCTAATCTTTTATAAATTGTCCCTAGTAAAGAGTTCACTAATAGTTCAATCTTTTTCCTTGCTTGTCCATGGAAAATCCATGACATAATTCCCCGAAATTATCCGAGAACAAAGTCAGAACATCACTGAGCTTTTTTCAAGGATAATCTTCAGCACAGCACTCGAGACAGTACCGCACCCTGTCTTGGTTCTCGGCACTCACTTGTTGTATTAGTGTT
Organism: Melolontha melolontha; assembly: GCA_935421215.2. Classification (NCBI taxonomy): domain Eukaryota; kingdom Metazoa; phylum Arthropoda; class Insecta; order Coleoptera; family Scarabaeidae; genus Melolontha; species Melolontha melolontha. The sequence continues at coordinate 94,058,415 of OW285237.1, read as the reverse complement.
GAACAGGATCCACGTCGTTCTGATGCTGTAGTGTGATAAACGGTTTCAACATCTCCATATAAAAAACATCTCCATATATAATTTTGAATATATAAATGTCTTATTTGACTTAAAACATTTTATCTTTTATGTCGTTTTACTTGACATAATTCATCTTAATGTCATATGGCTTGACATTTTATATAGTTAATGTCATTTTGCTTGACATTTTCGAATGGATTTCGTTACAAACATCACAGACGAAGGAACACGCCGAAGCAGCAGTCATCCCCGTCGAATCTTCGAGCATTCTCTCGATCACATGGACATGAATGTTTCCAACGAATTTTCATAAATAAAAGAAAAACACAGCATCAAAATCTCATATATCAAATCATCATCATAAACAAATTCCTAACACCATTAGTTCCCAAGCAATTTCAATAATAATAATAATAATCATAATAATCAACAATAATATCATGAGCTCAATTTCTTCCTATATTTATATAGTTTTAATTTTTTCAACGCAATTCCCATTATCAATAATTTTTTTTATACGCAGATAAATTTTAATTATTTAATTATGTCAACAATAAATTTTATTTTATAACTCATTCTGTATATATATCCATTTGCTTAATCCAATTTATTACCAGGTCAGTTAAATCAGCACATCGTAAACCATCCTATTCAAATAATTTTATTCATTAACCTTTTTTCACATGCCAATAATTCTTTTCTATATATTCATAAATACCATAATTTTATTTCAACAATATCTATATATATATCTCAATTATCATAATAACTTTTTTCATATATCGACGAAAATTCTATTTAAATATATCGACGAAAAATTTTTTCTATAAATACATTTTTATTTTCAATATCATATTTCATATATTTATTTCATATATTACCGACGAAAATTTTTTTTTCATATTCAATATTATATACTTTTTATCCCGACGAAATTCAGTAAACACTTTTTTATTTTACTGCTACATTCTCTTCTTATACTAATAATCTAATCCTAATTATCTATTACGTTAAATCCATTTCAGTATCATTTATCAAATCCTATTTATTTTTCCAATTTTTATTTATCTATCCTTTTATTACAACACATTCCAATTAGTTATTTCAAAAGCAAAAATCCTTATATCTCGCATATACCTCTAAATAGTTTACAACGAAATTTATTATTAAGTTGGGCCTATTCAAAAATATCCGACAGTAAATCATTTGTAGTTTCATTTTTACTTTTACCTTACTATAAAATGTGGGTCTATTTAATTTAAATTTAGTACCCCTATACTTCCTAATTTTCAGAGTATCATATTTTAAAATTTTATTATTGACATGGGTCTGATTTATGTTATTTGAAAAACATTTGATTTTAAAATTAGCATTACGGAAATTTTTTCGTTTACTTTCAAGATAATTATTTAAATTATATTCATAAATGATATTTCTAGAAATCAATTTCTTTTTAATTTTATTTCGTCTATCGTTAATTTTATTAACGCCAACTGCTTGTTTAATTAATTTATTGCTCATTTTCTCGTGAATACTTTTTTCCATCCTACATTCTAATTTAGCATTTGTTTTTATTATATTGAATTCTGTTTTCTCATTAGTTTCAAACTTAATTTTATTTAATATAATTTCTTCGCTTACCCTGATTTGATTATTTCTTCTTCCTATTTCTGTATCCATATCATTCCCCTCGTCCTGTGGCATAAATTCCTCCCCAGGCACGTCCTCTAAACTTTCTTTTGTAATTGTTGATTCGTTTTCTTCTTGTTGCATTATTATTGATTCCTTTTCTTCTTGTTCCAATATTATTGATTCCTGTTCTGTTATTGCTTGTTTTTCCTCGGCGTGTACTTTTTTACTTTCGCTTATTGTGTTTTCCTTGTTTATATGATTGTTACTGCTATTTATTGGTACTTTTTTATCCATTTTCTTTATTATTTCATCCATTCCTCTTTCCATATCATTATAGTTTTGTTCTATCCTATTCATCTGTTGTTTCGTTTCATTATGATTTTGTTGTATCATATTCGTTTGTTGTTGTTGTATCATATTCATTTGTTGTTTCATTTCCCATATCGTTTTCATCATAACATGCATCATATCCATCATCTGTTGACTGCTTTCTTCATTGTGTCCTCCTTCATGTATGTAACCAGCATTGCCCATTCTTTGTTTCAAATTTTCCATTATATTTTCCATATTTGAATTATATCGTTTTATTTCTTCCAATTATACGTTGGACTCGCCAAAATTGTAATATCGGCCCCACGTTGGGCGCCAATTATGCAGTGGAATTTTCTAGCACCACGTTGGGTTAGCCATATTGTGCAGTGGAATTTGCTTTGAAATTGCTTTATTTAATTTTAATTCACACTACAGCTTATTTTTGCCGGCTATTCAGTCTAGTAGAATCCTTGAGCTTACGTCTCTGGGTCGATCCTCGCGGATGTAGGTTATATCAAAAATAAAACACAAGGTGTCAGATAAATTATACACGCATTTTCCCTTTACATTGATATATTAAAAATAAAAAAAAAGAAAAATCCCTCTACAAAGTGTATAGGGTGCTAAAGCATCATTAAACAGTAGCAATGAGGAAACACTCTTTGTGAACATTGACTCGCACACAGAGAAAAACCTCTTGTGAAACACGATCAAATATAAAACTAATAAATATTAGTGAAATCTGTCAAGTTTAACCTCTACTGTGACCCCTTCAAACAAATATCAAAAACAAATTAGTTTTTAAAACTCACGCTAGTTGAAAATTTATTCATGCAACAAATAACATGATAAGATCCATCCCCACTACAATCTCTCCAACCTTAAATCAAAAAAAATTGTTCTCGAAGTATAATATTAAGAAAAACAACTTCCCTTAACAAAAAACATGACAAGCTTTCGCTAATATCCATATACTACTTTCAAACACATTATTATTACAATAAATACAAAATTTATAGCACTGAAAATAATCCTAATATCTAATAAATAAATAATATAATTTTTATCAACTTACATTAAGTTTTTGTGTGATTTTAAAATACACGAGAGGCATCTTTTTTCACAAGATTTCAAATAACTATGAAAAACTTCGCAAAAATCGAATTAAGGTTTACTTGCACCTTATATTAAATGCAAAACAAAGTACAGACCGACTTTATAAAACAAAGAACAAAATTTCTTATTTTATCCTTTTTTAACTAAACACATTAACAGTCAAGATACCTCTAAACCAAAAATGAAAATTTCTACATATCCGCCTGGCTATCCCTTCCATCTATCAAATCAAAATATACAGACAACACATCTTATCAAATACAATATCCGAAAAAGCGGCAAATTCAATTCCTTTGGTCCACCCAAACATACGAGGGCTAATCATAATTTCATACATTAAATATCTTATTTATAAAAATATTATACCTATTGATCCCCATCTGAAATAAATAAACATACAAGTGAAATAGCTAATCTTTTATAAATTGTCCCTAGTAAAGAGTTCACTAATAGTTCAATCTTTTTCCTTGCTTGTCCATGGAAAATCCATGACAATATGTATATGTACATGATGCTGATTTGATGAGTCAATAAACCGGCGGTTGATTCATATAAGCGAAAAACTTTACATTAGTCGTCATATAAATGGATTGGGCATTCACACTTTGAGTCATATAGGCGGCTGATTCATATAACCAGTGATTCATATAAGCGGAATCTACTGTATATTACATATTTAACAAATTTATTTCTATACTGTTTTCGTTTTCTCATTTTTTTAAATATTGGAAATAGAAACAAAAATGTTTCTATTGTGTGTCTTATCAAAAATGCGACGACCGACGAACACAGTTTTACTTCAAGACGTATGTTTCTCAATCTACGTTATAACAAGTGAGTAATACTACATTACTATATACATAACCACCTGCGCTTGTATTCAAATATTTGACGCAAACTATATAAACACATGTTATGATGTTTTAGCCAAATTCGAATTCTTACAGTCTGACGTCAAAGAACGTATATTTTAAGCTTAATATTTTTACGATTCAAATTTCGATGAATCTATTTTTCTATTGTATCTATTGATGCGATAAGCAACGCATTACAATGAAAAATCGTTTTTTAAAAATACTTTTGTTGTTTTTCTTTAATTTAATTTAGTTCATTAGTTTAAATATTTTTTAATGAAATAAAATTACCTTAGAACATGATGTTTCTAAACAAACATCATGTTCATTGGTTGATATTAAATTTTATTATATTACACACCTGTGGATTCTCGAAAAAATTAATTTTACTTGTTTCCAAGTTCGCTTGAATTTTACAATTTTAGGCATTTATTAGATCATTTTCATTGAAAATATTCGGCTGATAAGACGATTGTGAACAATAAAACACAAAATTAAGAAGTTTAAAGATGAAACAATAAATTCTTATTTACAAAACTGTCAATAAATAAAAGAAACTGAATATTCTTTCTAGACATTAACTAGAAATATCACAAAACATACATATAACTTCTATTCCTACTATTAGAATGGATATTTAATCACAATAAGCAGAAGGCGGACGTGTTTGCCGAGGACTTGGCTAATATCAGGGCGATTCGTAAAGTAAATTCCGCTTGGTTATTAAAAAGAGAAGATCAATACATGAAGAGATTTTCTACATAGTTATCATTAAGATTAAGACATTTGTCATGGCGATGAACCAGCTTTTTAATGCCCTCTTCAAAGAACTCTGCCGCCTGTGAATTAAGCCATGCTGTAACACTGTCCTGCAGCTCTTCATTACTCTCAAACCGTTGGCCCCCAAGCCATTTCTTCATGTTAGGGAAGAGATGGTAGCCACTAGGCCCCAAATAAGAGCTGTAGGGAAGATACTCAACACTTCAAACTGTCCAGCATGCCTACCGTGCGAGCGGCGGTATGCATGCGTGCGGGCGTTGTTATGAAGAAAAACGATATCCAAACTTAATAATTCACGTCGCTTGTTCTGAATAGCTCTTCCGAGTTTCTTCAAAGTTTCACAGTAGACTTCAGTGTTTATAGTGGTCATTCATAGAATAAAGTCTACAAGAAGGGCGCCTATCTTGTCCCAAAAGACAGTGACCATGACTTTTCTCGCAGAAAATGTTTGACGGCACTTTAAAGATTTCCTCGTAGGGGAGTTAGAGCAACCCCACTGCACTGTCTTTTCGTCTCAACGCTGACATAGGCGACCCAAGTCTAATTAGCTGTTACGATATGCCTGAGGAAATCTTCACCTTCAACATCGTCAGAAAAGTTAGGCGATCCCATTCTCTTTATTTTATGGTCTTCGGTAAGAAGTTTTAGCACCCACCGTGTACAAAACTGCACGTGAAATTTGAGAAAAAAATTCACCTCGGTTCTGTGATTGTGAATTTTCCCGATTTTTTCTTCTACATTTCCCACAAGTTCGTTCGTCACAACAGTTGGTTTTCCACTTTGTTCTTCATTATGAATATTAGTTCATCCTATTTGAAAGATACGATATCATCTTGTCACTCATGATATTTTCACCATAAACAGAACAAAATTCACGATTAATTTAGTAGTCTTCATGTTCTTTGCACGCAGAAGTCAGCAATTCACAGTCAGCTGGATTTTCAATTGCAGCAGCCATTTTAAATAACCAAATTATCCTCTCACTAGCACAGCCAGACTGACACTGAACAAGACTACACCGCAGCGCTGCGATCGCACCAATATCTCCACTCCTTTCGTCACAAGGCGGAGACGGTACTTACTTTACGAATCACCCTCGTATTTTTACACCTAATCAAGTACGGGAAGGAGTACGTCTTAATTGAGTTAAATAATCAAAATTCAGGAGACATCACCCTTGTCATTCCAAGAATAGGAGCAAAAGACATCATGACGAACCTGAATTCTAAAAAAGCACCGTAGTTTTTGACTTTATTACAGGTGAAATTTTAAAACAGTTTCCTAGAAAACGTATACTCATATATCTTCTCACACGTTCCTGTTTCTAGGAACCAATTTGGTTTAAATTTAAATTAAACTTATTCACAAATACAGAAAGTTCTGGCAAAAAAAACGCCAAGCACCATGTCGTCAGATATTTTACTCGACAGAATCTTAGTTTTCTAAGCTACAATTTACGTCACAATGCTCCGTTAATAAGAATAAGAATTCTATATCCGCAGTAATAATTAAAAATCCATTTGAAAAAGCTTTTGATGATAGCTTGTTTTTCGGAATTTAAACATATTTTTGGAAGGGTTACAAAAATTGGTCACCTAAAAGTTTATTAAAATTATTACGAAATTATATATATCAAATATGAACGAGTTTAAACAATTATTATTTCGCCTAGTCCCTGACGGAAAAACTAATTCATTAAAGTCAAGAATAAAGCGTTTAGTAGGAACATTCTATTGCAATATAATTTATATGGTAATATTGAAGAACGGGATGAATTTAGCTCATCTCAAGACTATAGTACATATGTCTCGGAATGTTAAAATAAAAACTAATAATAATAATTGAAATTAAATTTTATCAACTTTCTCGTATTAACCAATTTGTTTTATTTTTTTGTTTTTCTTTGTCTGCTTATTTCTATTATCACTAATAAATTTAATATCTTACAATGGATCTATCAATCTGCCACGGCTAAAAGACCAAATTTAGAAAACCATTAAATCAGCTACTTGTATATGTAGCAGTAATACAGCTGATACAAATTTCTTAATTTTCGAATCTCCAATCACTACATTTTCAAAGCCAGAATTTGGATTTAGAGTAGGGTATTACCAGTAGCATATTCTTGTCTAGCTTTGTGATTAAACATTTTTGTCGATGGCTATTTTTATTTTGTGTAAAATCTTACGATGAGCTTTGTACGTCAAACACGTATCTTTGATGCTGGAATTGACTTGCATTCTTTTTTGTTTGACAGTTTAGACACTATTAACGTACCAATATGGGTAATGATACCAAATGCCAAAAAAAAAATTAATGTGAACAAAAATTGTAGCTTGCTTTACTGGAATGACTGATTCCTGATTCAAAGACTCCATGGCAAATAAATGTCGAAGTTTACTTATTTAAATTAGAAAATTTTTCTGCGCGAATCATAAAAATACTACTATATGTAGACAAAAAAAAATCAATTAAACCCAATTTTGTTTGTTAAACAAATCATATAGACTTGTTTTGATTAAAAAATATACATCTAAATGAAAAAAAATTAAATATACATTAACAATATGCAATATTTAGGCAAGTATTCGGTTAAGCAAAATAATTGTAAGTCAGGAGAAATTGCCTCACAAATATAACACTTAAAATTAATAAATTTATTCAATTGTACATTAATTGCAATTATTACGGTGACATGATTTACAATTGTATGACCAATTGTAACTTATTTATTACATTGAAAGATCCGTGTTGAGATACAAAGCAGTAATATAGATTTAACTTCGCTCCATACACATATGTATACATATTTACATACATATACATAGACAGACGACTTTAAAATGGTCAGTAAGAAACACAGTAAAACGAGCTCTTATATACAAAAACAAAAGGTATGTAAAAAAATATTAAATGTATAATGTATATAAAGATAATTTTACTTTTAAATGATATAACTACTGTTTGAATTAAGTAATGATAATTATTGTATAATTAGATTTATTGACAACATTTAGATTGTTTTGAAGTACAATATACCATTGTATTTTCAATTCTATTGCCCACTTTAGTGTTTTACAGTGTGTAATTATCAGTGCTTTTCCATATATCCAACAATATAATCTTTATAGTCTAAGAGCCCGCAATGCAAACCATTACCATCAAAAAAGCAGTATGAAATGTATACACGAATAAGTATTTGTAGTGACTGTATACTAAACCCTTGGTCTATCGGGCCGCATTTAGCCGGAAGTTAAACAAATCGAATTGTTTATAAGCCTAATATTTTAGATTCCTTTATTTATGAACTAGCAGGTTTGCAAGATCATTATGCTTCTTGCTACAACTCCGTCGAGGTCTGTCACCCCTGGCCAGACACTCTTCAGAGCGATGCAAGGATTGTTTTTGATAGTAAACCATTACTTATATCCAAAGCAGTACAAATTAGGTATCAAATTAAAGCTTATGACGGCCGCTACACAAAGGATCCGGTCTGTCAGCATGAAAATAGCCGGACAGACTGAAATTTAGTCTGATGAAATAATAAAAAAAAAGGTTATTGGGGCCGTTCAAGTATTACGTAAGCAGAATTTTAGTAATTTTACCCCCCCCCCCCCCTGTCAGCAAAAGTAAGCAAAGCTCTTACCCCCCTCCTATGCTTACGTTAGCATTGGTATAATTTTTACAAAATCTGTGTAAGTTTCTTTATTGTTATTCATGAGCAACTATCTATTATAGTTATTAACTCTATCACAATGAAATAAGCAATTTATCCACTATAAAGAAATTTACTGCACATTTAATATTTATTCAAATAAAGCATTAACATCATATTTAAATAGTATATTATTAACACATAAACGATATCTATTTATTTTGTTCTATTTAAAAATTTGGTAAACTCAAATTAGTCGTCACCAGTCCAAGACACTTGAATTCATGATTGTAAATAAATAAATATTGCTGACGTAATCACCATTCAGACCCCCCCCCCCCCCATGTCATCAAAAATAAGCAAAGCAGAGACCCCCCCCCTTTGGTGCTTACGTAATACTTAAACGGCCCCATTGGCAAAATATGAAATAAATAAATATGAACAATTCCGCACTTCCACGGCTGTAAATAGCTTTTTAATTTGCAAGTCGCCTTAAATGCAAAACAATCGGACTTTCAATGTTTGGTTTTAGAGTAAACAATAACATGCAGATGCAGACATACATTAATTGCCAAAGCTAAAAATTCCTCTGAATCGGAACTATGTATCTTGTCGTTACTAACTTCAATTTCGTCGACTTCTGACGTTACAATTAAAACATCTTCAACTGAAAGTGGGGTGGGATCGGCGCTAAACCAGTTCAACTTCAAATCTACTATTCAGCAATATCCAACCATGTTATTCCGCATTCAACACATAACATTTTTCAAGTGTAGCATTTTGCCATAATCTGCCTTCAAAAACTTTCCTCATTAGAGACAGCCATGCTCATTCAAAATTATTCGTTTGTGAGAGATTACGTGCACTGTCACCAACCATTATTAAAATGCATGGCCGCGTCTAATGAGGAAAGTTTTTGAAGGCACGTTATATTGTCCTTAGAATTTTTTGCTTCAATGACTTCCAGCATAATGGAATTAGACTAGAGTCAAAAACCCGGACTTTTCTAAATGCTGGAAAATACGAGGTGTATGTCCATGTGTACAGATACAGATGTGTATAATACATGTCATATACTCAAATTTGTTTGGTATACTAACATATTAATTTCAACGTTTCTTTAATAACGCTATGCCTTCGAAAAATAAATCTTTTGGTAATTCTGTCAAATACGACGCCACAGCGTTTTTCACGTCGTCATTCGATAAAAATCGACGCCCTCAAGTGTTTTTTGGGTTTTGGAAAGAGATAATAGTCACAGAGGGCGAGGTTGGGACTGTAGGGTGAATGCTGTAATTCCTCAAAGTCGCGTTCATTGATTACTGCTTGAACAATTCGTGCCGTATGCATCCTGCAGTTGTGAAGAAGCAGAGTTTTCTGAGCAAAAATGCAAGTTCTTAATTGTGTTTTTGTTGACATTTCCCGTTATTGTAGCCCCCTTTAGCATATACTCAATTAAGATAAACTTCTCTGTGTTCTAGAAGACTATGGCCATCACTTTTCCCGCAGAAAATTACGTTTTTGCCTTCTCGGACGGTGGAGAACCCTTATGAACCCATTTCATGAACTCTTGTTTCGTGGGAGGGTTTCAGTGGTGTACCCAAGTTTCATCCCGTTACACTTCTATTTAAGAAGTCTTCATCTTGAAATAAAACAGTCAAATTCTCTTCACAAATTTGTCGTTTACACAATTTTTGTTCGGGAATGAGCAGCCCGGGAATCCACCGTGCCAATACTTTGTTTATTCCCAAATCTTCGTGTAGAATTTTAAAAACACTCATTTCTGATATTGCTATTTCTCTACCGATAACTGAAACTTTACTCGGTGGTCTGTCGACACCAAATCTTCAACTTTGATGATTTCTTCAGTTCGTGCTTCCAGAGGTCTTCCAGACTTTGGGTCATCATGAATGGAATCTGTACCCCTGATAATAATTTCATGACGCTTCTGTGTTCATGTTTCAAATCACTCATTTTCTCTTTAAACGAATGTAAAAGTAACAAATATTAAACGATTCGAATCAAACCTGGAGATGACACTATAAAATGTGACAGAAACTTAACATAAGAAAATTGTCACGATAGCATATTGTTTTCATAGCTAGGCGGATAACATAAAAACTCCCCTCATACTAACGATCTTGGCACCTTCATTTCGGTCGCTCTTGTTTTCTGTTTTACTTGCTTTGTTTTTGCTCTGGTCTCGGTGGTGTATATTATTATGAGTCTGTACTTATAGATTCCTCTTCCTCTGTCCTCATATACTTGTTTCACCATACCACAATCGGCTACTTGTAATGCTTTTGTGTTTTGCGCTTTTATTTCCCTGATTAGGTTTCGATGACCTATGAATTCAACTCTTGTGTTCTAATTCATATCTTTTAGTAGTCTTGGATAACAATGCATTTTGCTTTCTGTGTCGAGATTTGCATACACATATGTTTTTTTAACATTTTTGTAATACTGTACACTTGATGTTAGTTAAACATCGATATGCTAGCTTTTGCATAGTATATTGGAGCCACATAGGCTGCGAGTAGTTGGTTACACGTTTACACGTATAGTTTCCTTCTAGTAGCATGGCTACTTAAGGAAACCGTTGCCAACGAGTCTCTCTTGGTAGTCTGATGTCTTTAGATACTATCTCATGACATGTAACGTACAAGATTGTGCCTACATTAACAGCAACTTAAGCGTTTGATGCGCTTCTTCTCGTATACTGACGAGAACTAGGATAAGTATCTCTAAGTCTCTCAACAATGCTAAATAAGTATGCGTTGTACATATCCATGTGTACATATACAGATATAATTTTTAACATGTTAAAAAACACGCTTCAGTTGTAGCGGCGTGCTAACAATAAATGAAATTATTTAAATTTGGTGAAGTTGTATCAAATAAATATATTGCAACTTATTAACTAAATAAAACACAACAACGTTGTCCTTAAAGTTTTTATTTAATATTTACATAAGAAATTAAGATATTTAAAATGTATTAAAGTAATTAAATAAAAGTAACAATATATACAAGTACGATGAACAAGTAACTAAAAATTGATATGCAAAAATTACTACCAGAAATTAATTAAGTAAATTAATGTGAATTAAATAATAGAATAATATATATTTGAACAATACAGATTACCTCAATGTTGCGATCGGACATGTGGAAAGCAAGGCCGACGGCGCTAGGGCGCTGGAACAGCACGTGTCGTGTTTGAACGATGTGTATCTTACAAGAGTTGGAAGCAGAAGAAGGATGAGTTCGTTGTAAGAAAACACTGGTGGTTGGAAAAGGTTCTTGGTTTACGGCCCAGTTTGGAGAGGGAGATGAAGCTGACGATGTTTGATATTAAGAACTAATTAAAAGCGCGAGCTAAGAGTTGTGATATCGATAAAACAAATATCATTAAAATATTCCTTGTGAAGAAAGCTTCAAAATAATATGCGACATGATGTAATTAGGAAGACGTACGTAATTAAATTAATAACTGAGTTAAAATTAAATGTGTTTGTGAGAATTGTAACCGAACGTTGAATGTGAGGTGACCGTTCACGTCCAGATAGATGTCGAAGGTTCGGTCGTAGTACGATAACAAAAAAAGACTTTCTCTAGAAAGAATACGAATATACATAAAAATCGTTTTAAGTTTGAATTCATATTTTAAAATTGGAAATATCTGAAGAAATATAATTTAAAATGGAATTAAAACAATCTTTTATATACACGAAGTGTAACAATGTTTATATTACTGTACTACGACAGATGGTTATTCTGTTGAAAATTTAAATTAAGTTGAATTATTTAGATCTATTAAAACATTTTTACGCAATATCATTAACTAAGTGGCGTGATCGATTCATTTTTTTAATATAAATTATATAAACTAGAATTACCTTTAATCTGTACTAATCGTGATACTTATCATTTAAGATAAAAATAATCTTAAAAAACATGCACCATAAAAATTAACGATTTCCTCTTAACTGTTTCTTACTACGCAATTTTTCAGAATCGTTAAGATTCATTTATAATATTTCAAATAATTATTTTTATTAACAAAAGGCAGAAGAAGAATAATGATTAAAAATTAAAAACATTAAAAATTATTTCCGAAAATAGTCAAATTTTCTGTTTTATTCTCCAACCCTCTTAAAACGGCTGCTACTAATCAATACGAGTTGTAGGGCGTAGATGATTTATTATTAATTAATAGTCCACTGCATATTATGAGTGGACAAAATATTTTGCTATTCTACTTTTTAATAATTTATAAAAATATTTGTTCAAAAATATACAAAAATACTCACTATCTGATCCCAGTGAGGTAAGCATAAGCATAAGGGAGAGTTATTAAAACATGAAAAAATATCTTTTTTATCGTATCACTCTTTTACTTTTCGGTGCCGAGCGTAATTGTGAAATTTTGAGAGTAAATTTCACTGAACGTCAATTACAATACCGTTACTCTAACTACATTGCCGTACTACCAGCTATGAAAAAATATAAATAGTAAATATTTGAAAAAAAAAATCGAAATGATAAAATTTTCTAATATACAGTCGTGGAAGTAAAGAGACAACGTATGATAAATGAAAAGATGTAATTATATAGAATATAAATCCAAAATATTGTGGGTCAATTACGGCGCTAACCCCAAAATTAAAAACCCCCTGAAAGTTTTATTACGTGATGCCAATGAATTCAAAATATTCAGAACGTGTATAAATAATAAATACCTCTATTACATACACATACGCTACAGCGTATATTTACATAGGTAACAGTAAAAACTATAACATTGTTGTATGCAAAGGTCAATAACCTCAATCAAAGTCAACTGTTGATATATTTAAGTATATTATTAAAAATTAAAAAAATGTGTATTACGCGAAATTTTGTTGTTAAGGGAAGTCCAGGTACGAAAGTCAGCTATTAAAAATTTGTGTGAATTTAAAGACGATGTATTAAAAGAACATGTAAGATGTATGCTCTACGGGCATTTGACGTCATTTATGGAAAAAAATCGATGTTTACTCGAAGACATAAATGTAAATCTATCGAACGTACTTAACGATGGACAACTGATCGAACCGGAGAGGATACTTAAAACGAGATCGACAATAACAAAACAATTCAATTTGTCATTGTCGATCAACTTTAAGATATCGTCTCTGATACTTTTCATAATATAGTCGGTCGCACAGTGGTGTGACAAAATTTTTTTGAATGTCTATCATTTTTTTCTCTCTTATGAGAGGGAATTTTGGAAAAATATTTTGGATTTATAATCTATATAATCTAACCAGAAAATTTCCGGTACTTTGAGAGGAGATTCCTTACACTTCTTTCCTATGACACTGGAGGACTTATATAAATCTACTAAGTGTTATTTAACAGCCCCTCAGAATTATCCCAGTAAATGAACTCGAAGGACACATATTATTTCTTTTACTTATTTAAAAAAGTGCCACGTTGTTTTAAATTTTATATTTTGATTATTACTCACTGCGTGTTGTAACATTAATATCTACCCGCAATTTTGCTTTTGTGTCCTTCGTTAAGCCATGTTTCGTCTAAATAATAAATTGGGCGTTGTTCAGTTCTATATTTTTTAATTGAGGATAAATATCTTCGTCTCCACAAAATAATATCATCACGTTCAAGCAGCAGACTTTTGCCATTACGTTTTAAATACCTATGAATACATACACTATATAACATAACCACTTACATAATTTAATACCACAACTTACTTAAAATTAAGTATCTTCATTAGTTTATATAGAGTTGAACGACTCAGTTGAAGTATATTTTCATCTTCTTTTATTTTCTTTAAAATGTTGTTTAACGTAGGAAGTTCTCCATAATATAGAAAACTATGTACCGTTCTTCTTGTCTCATGAATTTAACAGTATCGTCAAATGTAGATAGCAACGATTTTCTTACTAACCGTTTTAGTGGAGGTGAAATTAGTCCTTTCGCTTTGTATTCGTGAATAACACGGTAAAGACTTGACCTTGAAACATCTACTATTGTTAGATATAAATACAGAAATATCTATGTATGTTACCTAAGGTGTTTGATATTTGCAGTTTAATCCGTGTTTTCTTTATTGTAGGATCGCTATGAATAATTTCCTTGTACATGTTCAATATAGCTTGCTTTTCCTGTATAGACAAATGTCCACGCGCCAAGGTAGCACGCTTTCTTGGAGGCGATATTGATAGTCCACTTGTACTAGGCTGTGGAACCATTTTCACAATCAAATAGTTTAAAAAAAATATTTTGTTGTCTAAACACAACAAATAATCGAAAAATAAAAATATTTAGTCGATCAATTGTGTCTACAATATGGCAGCACTAAATTACCAAATGCGGGCAGTGTAAACATGACCCAGTTAGTCAATCGTAAGTCTAGATTTTGGCGGGCCATTTTCAATTTTGTCTCTGTTATTTAAGAACAGCGTATAAAAGACAACGTGGCTAATGCTACGCACAGTTCGCCAATTATTACCCCAGAGCTACTCATAGGCACTCATTTTTTTCAGTCTAAGTCAAGCTGGAACCGAAAAAACGTCATTAATGTTATTTGTTGTACCAGGATTTGAACCTGGTTCATTAAATCCATAATCTACTTGGCTACTCACTAGACCAATCCAGCGATCAACTTATTAATATTACAATTTTTTGACTAGTGGTTTAAAAAACACAGACAACACTAGTGTAATACAGACTTAACAGGCAACGGTTTTGTTTTATTTTTCGTTTATGTTCGTTTACGTCTTTAGTTGTTATAACTTTTAATAATTTTGGTAAAAAAACACCAAAAAAGAGTATCTGAATATATATTAAAATAAAAATGCCTTCATAATAGCATTTGGGCTTTATTATATCACGTTTTTATCAACTATTTTTTTCTGTTTCAGTCAATATGCAAAGAAGCGCCTTTCAGTGATGAACCAGAAGCTGTACGCAACCGAGAACTTTGTGATTACTCGTATAGAATCACATATGAAATCGCCCGAAGCAGTGAGGCTAATCGACCAATTAGAGTTTATGCAGATGGTATCTATGACTTATTTCATCAAGGACATGCAAGGCAGCTTATGCAAGCCAAAAATGTCTTTCCTAACGTCTACCTCATAGTCGGAGGTAAATATTTATTTAAATTCCAAAACGAAACTTGTATATTCAGTACACTAAGCTTTTATAGAATTTCCTCTTATTATGTAAAATGGAATAATAAGTGAATTGTTAAACCAATAGATGACAAAGTTTGAATAATATACCGGGTGAATCAATCATTTATTTAGCTTTTAAGCTACTTACGCTTCTATTAGTATAAAATCTACGTTTCAGCTTTTTAAAGATTCAATACAAGAACACTAATAATATACAGGCTGACCTTGAAATAAAAAGACAACGTATGAAAAATGGAAAGATGTAATTATTTAGAATATAAATCCAAAATATTTTCCCAAAATTCCCTCTCATAAGCAAGAATAAAAACGATAAAGATATTTAGAAAAATTTTGTCACACCACTGTGCGATTAGAAAAAGTATCAGAGACGATATCTTAAAGTTGACCGACAATAAAAAAAATAATAGTTTTGTTATTGTCTGTATCATCCAGCTGTTACGTATGTAAACATACCCTATAGCGTATGTATGCATGAGGTACTTATTATTTATACACATTCTGAATATTTTGAATTCATAGACGTCACGTAATACAATTCTCAGGCTGTTTTTAATTTCGGGGTTCGCGTCGTAATTGAGTCACAATATTTTGGATTTATATTCTACCTTTCCATTTATCATATGTTATCTCATTATTTCAAGCACATCCTATACAATAACACTGGACAACACAGCCTTCTTTTTTGCCAGAAGTATTATGATCTGATTATAAATTAGTATGTGAATATAAAAAGTTTTAAAAGTTACAACAGGTTCTGTCGTCAATTAGATAGATAAATCTATAAAAACTCTTCTAAAATAATTGAATTGATTCGGCATTTACTTGATGAAGATCCATAATTAAGAATAGAAATAAAACTACGGTTTTAATCTTCACTTTTAAGTGAAGATTAAAACCGTAGTTTTATTTCTATTCTTCTAACATAAGTTAAGCTCTTCGATTTATTTTAAATCTGCATCAGAACATATAGAGTGTATATAAGAATTACAATAAGATTTACGAATGAAAATTGTAATTGTAAATAAGTTTTGTTTAGAATGGCCTCCTCAATATTTGTTCATATTATGTTCGATTCACAAACAAAAATAAGAAAAATGTGACAAATATAAAAAATTACAACTGTATACTGCAAAAAAGCAGGCAAAACTAATAAAATGTCGTTGCATAGCAACTACCTATCTCATGTGAAGGGAAAAACAATTAAAACGGATATGAAGTGTGAAGTCGTTTATAGAGTTATTTAAGAATAAGCGTATGTGTAATTCGAACGGAAAATATTTTTCTAAATAATGCGCACTTTTATTTCAGTAAAACCAACACATTAACGCCACGCCACTGCTTGCCTATTTAAGTGACGGTCTTTATACATAACAACAATTTGTGAGTCGGAGATCCAATATCTTATTTGTGTATACCGGGTTCATCATGCACGTACAGAATTACACATAGGGAAAATATGTAAAAATTGTCGATGCATTAGTGGTATAGTAGGCAACCAGTTATACGTCAGTGAAGTATTTTCCTATTGCTTAATTCTTAAATTAGATTGGCATGGATAAAAAAAAATAAAAATTTTAATGTCAAATGTTTATGAATTTTTGAAAATAGATAATTTATTTAAAACATGAGTAAATATAATAAAGATGAAAAGGAAGCAATGATAATGTGGTACCAGAAGAATAATAGTTTAAGAACGGTCAGAGACATGTTTTCCGTTAACTATAACAGGCCTGTACCTTGTACGAAAACAATTTTAAATATTTTTAACAAATTCAGAGAAGATGGTTGTTTTCTAAATTCCCATAAAAAAAAAATAAAACCAATCATGTGTTAACAGAACACACGAAGTAGTAGGATCGCTTTTAGATGTAGCCAGGCATTTTGGAGTATCGTATAGTTCGGTGTTCAAAACCCTTAAAGAATCCATCAAATCGATTGTGTAAATAGAGGATTTGACAGAAAACTGGCTAAATGTATAACTTATGGGAAAGAATGCGAGACTAATGGAAATACCAGCAACTTATCTGATCATTTAAAACGTTTCAATATTGATATACATGACGACACAGAGCCTAGGCCTAGTTCATTTGTTAGTTGTAGTAGTTCAGGTTTAGCTCGGTCAAATATATATTTCAAAAGAGCTGTTTTTTATGACAATACATCTTACAGCAACTTGATAGAGCTTTACCTGAAATGATTGTACTAGATTTACAACCACTTACAGTTACTGACAGAGGCTTCAGACAATTTATTACAATATTAAAACCAAGATATGAATTATTATAACCATTAGAACCATTATATGAATAAGAAAATAGATCCTGAAAATAGAGAACGAATGCCTGTAATCGAGACAGACATTAGTTCACATCAAAAATCACTTTCACTTATTTGGATTTTTGCAAGAAAGAATAAAAGAGAAAGTAAAATTAACTACAGTTGATGTAATAATAACTAAAAGGCAATACCTCGAAAGGCCAAATTCAAATCAGGATGTAGATCCTCTTTTATTTTCGAAGGTAAGTTTAAAAAAAAGGGTAAGTGCATTTTTTTATTTGGATTCTCTTCTAGGTAACAGGAATGGAGCTGAAACAATGTACTAGAAAATATTTCTGTATTCCAGCAAGTTCAGCAGAAAATGAAAGGGCGTTTAGTACAGCTGATTTAGTAATAAAACAGGTGTGCAAGACTAAAACCGAGAAATGTTAATATGATAATGTTGCTAAATAAAAATTTTAAAAGTAATAAGTAATCTAAGTAATTATTGCATTAAAATTGCACCCAACCTTTTCCTATTAGCTACAGAAGTAACTCAATGGGTTTCGTCTTACTATACTTTCGAACTATTAATTACTTTTTTAAAAAGTAAGTAACATTAATTTACAATTAGCCAAATATAACAGGACAACTTAACAAGCTTTATTTACACGAACCAAAGACAAAACACCTGCGTTAAATCAAAATAATGTCATTTATAAAATATCTTGTCAAGAGTGTGGGGATTGCTACATAGGTCAAACGTCGCAAACTACTCAAATAACGGTTTAGTCAACATTAGAGTGATTGCAGAATTGGAAAGAAATCATGTTTTGTCATTACATTTTAATCATCACAATCACAATTTTAATTATGACAATGTTCAAATTTTGGAAAAAGAAAATCATTACAAAAATAGATTAGTACTTGAAATGATACACATCCAGAAAGAAAAAAGCACGTTGAATTTTAAAACGGACACCAATAGTTTAAATGACATTTATTCAAATTTATTAGACAGATAATAGACAATTTCAATAATTAAAAATGCAGAACACTGTAACCAGGGAATTTATTTTAGTTACAATAACATATTGTATATAGATAGATTGTTGTATATAGACCTTTTTTTCTTACCACCCCTTTTTTTACAACCGGATAAAGACGCAACGTAAAAATCAAGAGAGAATTGTTTTGCCACTTACATATTATAAAGACATGCGGGTGAAAAAAGGCAAGTTAAAATTTTACAGTTGTCGTTCTGTTTAAGTATGAAATGTCCATGTGCTATTTGTGAGATGCTAGTGACAATTATGTATGAATTATTTAATAAAACCGCCAACGCTTAACTCTAGCTGTAAGTTTTCTTTTGTAAATATATTAGTGTAAGAGTAAAGTGTGTTTTGCAATCTTACAGCTACTCCTGATGAAGTCAAAAAATATATTGCTATAACTTAAAAGTCAAGTAAAATATAAATGACATTTATATTTTATATCCTTGATAAAGGCATCATTGCCGAAACATGTAGGGTTGTTTTAAATATATATACTTTGAAGTAAACCAGACCTTTAATCGCCAACTGATTGAATTTACCATATCATACCAAGGTCACGAAAATATTATATATATATATGCATTGTATCCAATATAAGAATGAACTGCGTGGGAATCTCGGGAACGATAAGAGATACAAAGTTGTTTAAATGAGAAAAAAGTTGCGCACTTTAGTAAAGCTCTATAAGATGGTGTTGTTACATTTTTAGTTCACATTTCGGTTTCGAGAAACCATCAACTTTTATATGGACGGAGAAAAAGTACATACTGTATCTGATGGAATTTTTCATTACGAATTCAACGGTGTATGACATGACATATTATGTTTTCGAAATTCCTTTTTGCTGAAAAAGTAAATTTATTATTTTTTTAATATTTTTGGTAGTAGTTCTTCCCTAGTGATAACAGCCTAGGTAAGTTAATTGAACCAAATACAATGTTTTAATGAACGTGCTTTTTAATAAAAATGCAGGAATTTTGTTGAAAACTCATTTAATATTTTCGTGAAAAGGACAAAAAACTCATATTTGTAATTAGCAAAACCAAATACAACGAAGCTTTTTCTTAGATCAAAAATTTTGAATTAAACGCATGACCCAAATTTAAACATATTTTTGGAATGCCTTTTCTTCTACCAACAATTTACGAACGCCCAGTGTAATCGTATAATATTAACTTTACCAAATTTATTATTATCACAACAATTATTATTATTATTTTGTGGTAACTGCTCATATGCATTTTTATTATTCATAATTATCCTGTAATTTGAGTGTAAATCTCCGTTGGGTAATAAACATTGTTATTATTATAATTATATCAAGTCTTATCGAAATTTAATGAAGTTTATCATATCGTTCTTACGCCCGCCAGGTACACTGCGCGACATATAACTCTTGATCAGATTAATAAAGATAAAATCAGATTTTTTAGTTGCGTAAACGGGACAAATATATTCATACTGTCACTTATAGACTTCATAGGTTATACATAACTATAACTTAAAAGTCAAATAAGACATGTTGATAGCCAGACTTACAGTGATGATATGTTAGTGTAAGGGTTTTATATGTCGCGCAGTGTTCATAATAGTACATTGTGTGACGAAAGTAACATTTTTTTAAGCGAGAAAACAGTTTACTAAGCGAGGCGAAGCCGAGTTTGGCAATGTTCGCGAGCTTAAAAAAATTATTTCGAGTTAAACACTATACTTTTTCTACGACCTCGCCTATGGCATTATAACAAACTTGTAAACGAATATTTTATTTTCAATTAAAAACTACAAAACTATAGGTCATATTTAAATTAGTCATGAATCATGACTAATTTAAATATTTAATGTTTAAATCATGACTCATGATTTAAACATTGATACATAGAATATGTAGACCATAAGGTCGATGGCTTCAAATTTTCCCAGAATTTTGCAAAATATGCAAGCAGCACAATTTCCGAATATGAATTTACGTTATTATCAGCCCTCTATTCAATGAATTTTTCATAGACTTCTTCATACCTCTTTCTTGATTTTTCTCGTAATAAGCCCGCATAGGTTTGCTCACCTTGATTTACTATTTCTGGTGGTGTATTGGAAATATCTAAATCACTTTCTGAATCAGAAATCATGATAAAGCTACAAACAGCACAAACTGACGTGATTTAAAAATGACGCGATATAGCAACAGCAGGCAACTAGACGCAGGTGAAAATTAGTAGGTAATTTTCATCACTAGGGACGAAAGTTAACGTTATGGGATTTTCTCTCACTAGTGACGGAATTCAAATTTTCGCTGCAGTATTCGGTGACGAAGAATGTCTATTTATAAAGGGTCGTAGAAAAAAATAATTAACCTTTGATGGTAAACATAATGTAAAATCAAAGTATAACCATGCCTTAGTCGACATTTATACGCTTTTTTCTAATTTTACAAGTATTTGAAAATGGGTATAATAGCTTAAGATCACATAAAAGTAGTACCGTTTTTTAAAGCGAATAATTTTCTTAAATTTTAAAATTCATTTAAATAATACAAAATAATGGTGGATTGATTCGGTTTTACTTGATGAAAATCCATAATTTAAAATATAAATAAAACGAATAGTTAAAATCTTCACTTTATTAATATGTGACCGTAAAACAACAATTGTTTCGCCAACACAATAGCTTCGCCAGATACGTATTAGAGCAAGTTACATACCGATGTTAGTTTGTAACTTGCTCAAGGATGTACCTGACGAAGCAGTATGTTGGTGAAATAATTGTCGTTTTGCGATCACATATTAATAAAGCGAAGATTTTAACTATTCGTTTTATTTCTATTTTTTTCAATTAAAATTGTTATAATTTCACATAAGCTATTGAATAAAAAACTGCCATTTTTTAAATAAATTCCGCAAATTATGTATTGAGTTTAATAGTTAATTACTTAGAGAAAGGTGTTTGAAAATGAAATAGTATTGCAGAAGTTTATTACACATTTAACATGCAATATTTATAATAACGATAATTGAAAGTGCGAATGAATCCGAAGTACGAAATTAAAAAACAAGAAATATTTATTCCAACTAAGCTTAATTATGCATGTTAGATACATCAATTATTTCAATTTTTAAAAATTAACTTTCGCTTGACCTCATTCATCGTCGCTATTATATTGCTTTTTATAAGCATATACCTCATCTTTAGGATACGAACAAATCGTCCTAAATATTTAATATATTTTTTAACTTATGGGTAGTAATACTGTCTTTCTTGCTGAGATGCACTAACATTAGATTTCAATAGCCTATAAGATCGTTTCTCAACTAGGGGGTCGCGGCTATGTTAAAGGAGGGGGGTCGCGAAATAGCCTAGAAAAAATCATTTATTGTAAATATTTTACTTACACTAAGTTCACATGTAAAGAAAGGAAATTAATGTGATGGTTGCATTCGCCTTTCATTTCTCTATACGTGAATCTACGTTAGAAACACACAAAAGCAAATTGTTTTCGAGAGACGATCCCTGTATTTAGTTTTTTGCTCAACCATAGACGAACACCCTTTTTCACAGAGATAAGACTTGGCTAAAGAGTTTAATATTTTCAATGCTTCTGTGACAAAATTTCCATATTCATTTCGGCGAGCAAGCCAAAACGTCTTTAAAGTTTTAGAGGTAAATTGCAGTTATAGCGTTTGTCGGCAGACATTTCGATGAGCTGGTCGTGAATCTCAACTGGTAACTTAGCAGCGACAATGTTTTCACTAAACGGATTCAGTACCCATGTCTTCGAGAAATTATTTTAGCTTCCGGGAAATACTCCGTCAACTGGGTTTGTTGCTCACACAAATGCATCTTCATGCAATCCAAACTGTGATGAATAATAGTGTCTGTTTCATTAAATTTTTTTTCAATATAATCCGAACATATCCAAATTTCTGCTTTGAAGGCGAATAATCCTATAATAATAAACTTTGTCTGTCATTAATAAAATGTTTTTTTATCACGTCCATGTAAATTCACACTCAAGTCCTTTAATTACAAAAATGTCAACATACACGCATTCTGTAAAAACAATGAGAAAAGCGTTTGTTTATCCTGGAGAAATATGAATTCATCTTGCAATTCCAATGTTAATTTAGAATGTAAGTTGTTTAGATTATTGTAGGTTTTGTGAGCTATTTTTATATTATATTGTACTAAGATTTTGTTTCGTTTTTTTCTAATAAGTTGTTTATATTGGGTATTGAAACATACTTATTGCTTTATTGCTTTACATGCATTCGCTATTTATATCACTTAGGTATGTCAGTTATGTGTACTGTATATAAATAACACACTTACCTTATTTACGATTATTATAGCATAGCGCCAAGTGGATAAGACTTGCAGTAAGTTTGTAGCATTAGATACGTTTCCATATTTGTAGCGGTGAGCGATGTACGCCGTGATGAATAAATTTTTATATATTTTGAGAAAGACCGCTCGACATCTACGGATGTAACACACGCACAATTAAAATAATCTTTATAGATAGAAACCGAATCTACACTTGCACCATTACTAATTTGTTTTAATCTGGTAAAATCAAAATCATTGTTTATCACACTCTCGAACTTTCTATTACATTAACATTTTTGTTGTCATTTACTGCGCATAGCTGGGCGTGTACATCGTCCAGTATTTGCAGTGACTCCGCTAACGATAATGCAGTATTTTGAAATTTCTCGATTGCGTTAAACAATCCTATATGATTGTTATAAATAGTTTGTAAATCTGCATCAAGGGAAGGGTTTTGAAAGAGTCTCTGGCTTTCCTTAATGGCTACAGCTTCGGCAGGATTGAATTGTAGAACCACAGATTTTATTTGTTGGAAATACTTGGCATAATAAAATGCCGCCTTTAACCAACTTCCCCAACGTGTAAGGATTGGCTCTGGTGGTTCGGGAATACCAGGGCACCGACTGTGAAACTCTCGAATTCGTTTGGGAGATTTTAGAAACACTTTTTTTGTGGTTGCTATTAATGCATCCACCTCTGGATAACATTGCCGAATAGTTTGTGCCACAAGGTGTAAAGCATGAACTTTACATGTCACATGCAAAAGTCTCTCACAATCTGCTTTAAGAGAACGGCCTACAGAACGCATTGTCGCAGCACCATCGCTCATAAACATCAGGAGTTGATTAGTTGAAACTTGAAATTTTTGTAGCGTATCGAGCACTACCTTCGTAATTACTTCGCTAGTGCACTTTTCCAATCTTTTGCTGGCTAATAAAATGGGAAATGTTGATTTGACAGGATCTAGTACACGCACTATAATATTCACAATAGAATGTTTTTTTCGATCTGTCGTTTCGTCGACCCATACCCATAACTGTTTATCATTTACTACTGCTTTCATTCTGTTTTCAATATCCTCACGCACAATTGGTAAATAGGTGAGTAACGTTCTCCGTGACGGTAGCTTTTTGTTGGAATTGTATTTATTCCAAAAGTCGTGAAAGGCTTTTTTATCTAGCAGGTGAACCGGCACATCGCAGACGAGTAGCATTGTCAATAAATCGAAAATGAATTGCGTTTTAGACAGCACATTATTTTTTTTGTCTTTGTTGTGTACACTTTCAACATGTCTTTTACAGTCGTATTTGTCCCAGCAAAGTAACTGTTTATCGCATAATTTACAAACCACTTTTGCTCCATTATAATACAAATCGGGAAAGTCTCGGATAAATTTCTTCACGTCGTTATACAATGGGCGCTTTCTTGGCTTGGGCACGTCCGTCATACTTATTAAATAGAGCTCAAGACAACACACGATCACGTTGCCAGTTCACGACTAACTAAAGTGTTTCGCTGCATCGTGTTTATACACTGGTGGGGATGCACTACATACGGTCCTGCCGTACCGCAAACATCCTCAGCTCTACTTATAACTATAAGTAGTTTGAGGGTTGTTTTTCTTGTTTTTGTGATATTTATTCTTTGTATTGGAATGCTAATATAATGTTTGTTTTATGATTTTGTTAGTGAAAGAGAAATTTTTTTTTTAGAGAATCTTGTTCGTGATAGAATTTCTGGCCTAAAGTTCGGACACGTTAGTTTAATTGCTCTATTAGTTAATCCCGTTGCTACATTCTTTTTGTGTGACATTGATTGACAGGAATCGAAATTCAAAAAGCGATCAGATGCAGTTCGCTTTTGATATAATTTTCTTTTTCTATAGTGAACTGCAGTTTTGAATGAAATGAATTGAATATCTTTAGTATGTATTCTGTTTTGTCTGAATACGTTTTTACGTTTTACTTCGTATTTTTAATACGGCCAAGAAAATTAAGAAATTCCGTCTAATATAATTAAATAATAAATTGCTTTATGAAATTTTTGCTTAATACATTTTTTAATTGTGCTCATGTCAGTTATTAATTAGATAATCTCATATAAAACAATTTATAATTTAACTGATAAGATACGCCCACAAAATTATTTATACAAAATAAGAATAGAGTAGCATTTTCAAAGGATACTTTATTCAAGATTATTTCAAAGCTAATATAAATTAATATAATATACTCGTATGTTTGTTTACACATCATGCTATCTCATCTCATAACATAACATTCCATAAAATAAACTTCGTTCTGAGAACATTTTTTTAAAAATTGTTATTATTGTTTAAGTTAAAAAATAATATTAAAATAATTAGATAGATAGAAATTCTTGAACGTATGTTTATACATTTTAATTGAAAGTAAACAGCTTTGTGGTTTTTGAGTGATCAAATACTAATTCTAACGTTAATATATCAAAACATATTTTCTCTAGTGGTTTATAAAATTATTGTCTTATTATGATGAGAGAGAGAGAGATTAAGTTATAATCTTTAAGTATATTTGAACATTTACAGTATATCTGTTAGTTCCATAATATAATTACATATAAATAACATGGTTTAAACTAAATAAAGTTGACCTACATATTTACATAGACATACAAGATTTTTATAAAAGACCTGAAAATTTAGGACTAGCAGTAAGGCCACTTAACTTACTTTCAATCATTACTGGTCGTATTTAATATAAAAAAATGGCATTATATTTATTTCAAATGGAATACGTTCTACGTTTTATCGTGCTTTAAATTCATGTTATACATTGAGTGGTAGTTGTAATCCAGAAAAATATATATCTATTTCCTTTTTCTTAACCATTTAATTGCTAGTTATTGGTTTACGTTTGTTCGGTTGTTTCGATCGACAAGATTTGAATGAAACTTGGCAGTTAAGTAGCTTTATAAGAATTAAAGCGTTTTGAAGGATAAGAAGCAACCTTAAAATTCTATTTGTAAGTCAAGCCATACTGACACAAGTGTACTTGAAGCATCTTATCTCGTTTATTTTGTAAATGTGTCTGAAGATATCCTTTCTCCAGCAGGGGTGTACCGATGAGCTTGTAGTAAGGTGAAATATGTATCTGCGTTTCTGGGGAGGGATATGTTCGGACACGTTCACAAAAAATATTAATAGTGAAACTGTATTTGTGTTCTTCACACCAGAATTTTAATAATATTTTATATTATTAAAAATACCTTTGTATTATCTCGTAGCATTGCAATTGATATGGTCAGTGTTTTAATAGGCGTGGAAGATGCAAAAAAAAATTAAAAGAATTCCTGCTTTCTAACGACACAATATCAAGACGAATGGATAAGATGGCTGCCGATGTTCGCGATCAGATAATTCAGCCAATGAGTTCAAGTGAATTTTGTAGTATTCAATTTGATGAATCAACAGATGTAGTAAACATGTCTCAGTTCTTATGTTTTGTGAGGTATGAATATGATAGGGACACACCAATCAAAGAAAATATGTTGTTTTACAAAACAGTACCGAGCCATGCAACAGAACAATGTTATTTTGATGTTTTTTATGAAACTACTAGAAACTATACTAACACAGATTGGAAAAAATGTATTGCACTATGTAGTGATGGCGCAAGGGTCAGAAAAGGAAAGAACAGTGGATTAATGAAAATATTAAAAGATCATCTTATACCAAGGGCGGAATGGATGCATTGATTTCTTCACTGACATGCTCTTGTTGCAAAAAACATGCAGGAAAGTCTCAATCAAGTTCTTTGTGAAACTGTAAAAATGATGAGCCAACCGTTACAGAACCGGCTGTTTGCTAAACTATGCGATGAAATGGGCGAAAATAAAAAATCTCTTCTCTTCCATACAGAAGTAGATTGTTATCGCGAGGGAAAGTGTTAATCTGGGTATTGGAATTGCGAGATGAATTAATAATATTTTTCCAGGATAGACAAACTATTCTCATTGTTTTTACAGAATAATGAGTGTATGTTGTTGGCTTACTTAGCTGATGTATTTTCGCATTTAAACAACTTGAGTGTGAATTTACCAGGACGTTATAAAAATATTTGAGTAATGACAAAGTTCATGCTTTCATTAAGAAGCTAGATATCTGAATTTTCCGCCTTCAAAAAATTTGGATATGTTCCCACTCACTGCGGATTATATTGAGTAAAATTTGAATGAACAAGACACTATTGTTCACCACAGTTTGGATTGCATGAAAGAAAGACGTTTGCGTGAGCTCAAAACTCAGTTGACGAAGTATTTTACGGAAGATACAAATGATTTCTCGAAAAGATAGGTACTGAATCCGTTTAGTGAAAACGTTGTTACCGCTGCTAAGTTACCATTTGAGATTCACGACCATCTCATCGAAATATTTGCCGAGAAAACGCTATAACTGAAATTTACGTCTGAAGATTTAAATACGTTTTGGCTTGCTCGTCGAAATGAATATGGAAATTAAGTCACAGTAGCATTGAAAATATTAATCCGTTTCGCCACGTATTATCTCTGTAAAAAGGGTTTTTCGTATATGGTTGCGCTAAAAACTAAATACAGGAATAATCTCTTAGCAGTCGGAAATAATTTGCTTTTGTGTGTTTCTAACGCAGATTCACTTATGGAGAAACGTTTGAATGAAAAACAACATCACATTAATTTCTTTTCTTTACATGTAAACTTATTGTAAATAAAATGTTTATAATAAATCATTTTTTTCTCATAATATAATTTTTCATTATTGTTTAGGCTATGCCGCGACCCTCAGGTTGCGAAACGACGCCTTAGATCCCTTTTTCGCCATTGTTGATGCGTTCTAAAACTGGTTCACAAAGCCTTTCGTATTCGTCGTTTAGTGTTTCATTTGATTCTCTTAACTTCTAAGGATGGTATTTATTTTTTTTAAGCCTTCGAACGGTACTGTCTGAGGCGATAAATTGCTCAGCAATTTTTGTGCTGGATAATTGCGGCTGTCCTCCTACTGCAACACAAATGAAAATATCTGTTTATGTTGTAACTGGCAAAAATATGAATAATGTGACGCACTGTCTATCTCATACACTATGGCTTTTCTAAAATTCTGTTTGAAATAAATATATAATTTGTCTGATTGACTGACCAAGATGATGACATTTAATAATAAATCACTTTTCCATAGCTAGATATAAAATCAGTATCAATGGAAGTAATACTAAATATACCGAAAAGAAACAAGCAACCGATGATACAAGAAAAGACTAGATAACTGCAAACAATAAATAGAATTATGACAAAATGTGACTACGACAGATGCATTTTACTCGACAGCCAGTACGAGACTAACTCTGGTCGCATTGAAGTCGAACATATGTTTAGCAACTAGCGCTAGCAGTAACCGCGACCTCTCTCCCACCTCTTTATTTTCTAATATTAGTGACTTATAGGTGGCTATAGGACGCTCGCTCATGCGGTATACTTGCTAGCCTGATGCTAAAATTAATTTTCTCAATTATTTATATTGTTTTTGTTAATATCATAGTCGCGCCATATTGTATTTGGCGACTATCTGCATGATGAAATGAATATTTCCAATCATAGTTTTTGATCAGACAAGGTTAAATTTACAATATTATTTATGATAAAAAAGATTTTTTATTAAATCATAGTAAAACAATCATCAAAACACGCTAGGGCACGTACATCAAGATAATTATTGAAATTACCACATGTTAGTGATAATCTACATCTCTAATCAGGTCGCAATCTATTACAAGTTTATACAATTATTATTATTAATTTTATATGTTATTGTATATAAAATGAAAGACGTTTTCGATGATAAAAAGTTAGGCCTTGGAAAATTGTTTTTTTTTATTAAATATAAAAATAATTTCCATTGAAATTAAAAAAAAATGCCATCATTATTTATAAAAAGAATTAAAACCAAAATTTACAGTAATTAAACATATACGAAGAGTATTGTAATTAAATTATTTCAAAGGAAGGAAATTTTAATAAAAAAGCACGCAGTAACAAGTTTCTAAAATCAGAAACGTAGTTTACAACAAGAACTAGAAAATTTCAAGCTTACATTTACTCGTATACAAGTACACAAAATTCATTACTATAATTTATTATAAGTTTGAGAATATACGTCGTACCATTAATATGTTAATAGAAATTTTATTAGATAATATTGTGAGGTGCTTATACAATTGCCTAATTCCTGTAGATAATTATCGCTTTATACAGTTTGGTTGGATTTTCATTGTCCAGCCTATATCAGCTTTATTATCAAAAATACAAACAAATGTTAAAGGAAAATGTTTTTTATCTCGAAATGGCCTATCATATTGCATCATTAGTAATCTTTCATCGCCTACTGATTTTTAGCAGCGATAATCAACTTTATATTTTTAAATGGAACACCTGTATATTTTTACGGGATATGATTCTGAATAAATTTCTCATTATAACGATGTATAACAAGTAAGGAACTACCTTTAAATTATGCCTAATAATGGGAAAAACAAAATTATAGTAGTCGACTGTGATATTATATTGTTTATACCTGTAAATATTTTACATAAGTCAGTTAGATGTGTTTAATTGTGACAAAGGTATTGCGGTTCTCATTTAACTAAGAAAACGTTAATGTTTTGTATAAGAAAAATTAACATGGGCTTCACAAACAGTGAAAAAGTTGATATGCTGTGCTGTTTTCACAGATCAAGCAATAATAAATGTCAGACTGCTCTCTTATATCAAAATTTATATCCTGACAGGAGACAACCTCACGTAAATACTTTTCAAAATTTAGAAAATTCTCTGCGGTTAACTGGCACCTTTTCAAGGCGTATAAATAATATTTAAAATGGACGAGGAAACAACCACGGTAATGAAGTTGTTATTTTAGCTTACCTTAGAGCCAATCCAAGAACTTCCACAAGACAAGCAGCGTTTGATTTGAATATTCCAAGACACGAAATTATGAATGTTTTAAAATTGCACAAACTAAAGCCTTTTAAATTACATTTAGTCCAAACATTACATGCTAATGATACCAACAACAGAATTATATTTTGTGAATGGCTCGTGAATGTGGGAAGACAATATTTAAATAACATTATTTGGACAGACGAATCTAATTTTCACAGAAATGGAATTTTTAATAAAAAGAATACGCATTACTGGGACGATGTAAACCTTCGCGTAATTGTTGAAGCTCGTGCGCAAGTGCGTTTTTCAATTAATGTATGGATAGGGATAGTCGCCAATGAAATTTTGGGGCCATATTTTTACGATGAAACTTTGACTCAGAACCGATATTTATTATTTTTACAAAATGAATTTCAAGACTACATAGACAATCTCCCATTAGCTTTAAGACGAAACTTGTGGTTCCAACATGATGGTGCTCCACCTCACAATGGAGCTGCAGTAACAAATTATCTACAAAATGAATTTGGTCAAAACTGGATCGGCAACAGAGGACCAATTTTGTGGCCTACCAGATCGCCTGATTTATCAATTCTTGATTTTTTTGTATGGGGTTTTTTGAAAAACCAAGCTAATGATACTCCTTCTCAAAATCTACAGGAACTTAAGAATAAAATTACCACAGCTTGCTAGCTAATTACACCTGCAATGCTGCAAAACGCCAGGAGGAACATAATTACGCGAGCCTATAAATGTTTAGAATGTAATGGTGGACAATTTGAACAATTATTATAAGACACACTACTTACTATCAAGTATTTAATTTTTTTTAATTTATAATAGATGTTAATCATAGCAAATAATTAAAATTATATTGTCAGAATTGCTAGAAATAGCAAATTTTAGTTTTCTACATTTTTTCTTATTATTTCGTTTCCGTAGACAATTGCTACACATATGCCAACTTGTGACATATCACAATAAACAGAATTGAATGAGGATTCATGTTTACAGAAAATATACAGGATGTTCCATTTAAAAAAATAAAGTTGATTATCGCTGGTAAAAATCAATAGGCTATGAAAGATTAGTAATGATGCAATATGATAGACCATCTCGAGATAAAAAAAAACATTTTCCTCTAACATTTTTTTGTATTTTTGATAATAAAGCTGATATAGGCTTGACAATGAAAAACCAACCACAATGTATACAGGTATCCTTAAAAGAAAGAGACAACGTATGAAAAATGGAAAGATGTAATCATATAGAATATAAATCTAAAATATTGTGTTAATTACTACGCGTACCCCAAAAATAAAAGCCTCCTGAAAATTGTATTATGTTGCGCCTATGAATTCAAAATATACAGAATGTGTATAAATAATAAATACCTCTATTGAAGTTACACACATATGCTACACCGTATGTTTACATAAGTAACAGCTGTCGATGTTATACAAACTATAATATTGTTGTATGCTAAGGTCAATAACCTTACCTAGTACTATCATAAATACTGTTACAAAACTGTATGCATAAATCACAAATAAAATAAACAAAAGGCGGATATTTACTGTCAGTTGACATTCCTACTATTCAAGTGTGTGCAAATTTTAAAGATAAAAAATACAGTTTCATAATGGAATGAGGAGACAGAGGGAACCGCGTTGCTGTATTTGCTTTGCATAAAGCTGGTATGGAGAAATCTTCAATTTTCAAAATATTGCACCCACTGGGAATCAGTTATGTTCGTATACAGGGCCATAAAATTATACGACGACACCGGTAATGTTAGAGATCGTCAAAGAACAGGAAGACCTCGTACTATTAGAACTTAACAACCGATTAAAGCAGTAAAAGCGCGAATTAGGCGTAATCCATTAAGGAAAGAAAATGTGATGAGCCACGAAATGAAAATATCGACCCAATCAATGTCGCGCATCATAAATCTAGACCTTGGACTAAGAGCATTTAAGAAATGCACAGGACATTTATATACCGATGATTTAAAAAGGACACGGAAACAAAAAACGCAACAACTACTGACTCGACACGCAAATGAACAACATCAGCGAATTCTTTTCACAAATGAAAAGATCTTCACTGTAAAGAATCATTTAATAAACAAAATGACAGGATTTATGCTGTAGTTCATCAAAAGAAACAAGACAGTTGGTTACAATGGTACAAAAGGTCATCCTCCTTCATCCGTAATGGTTTGGTAGCGTCAGTTACGAAAGAGTGACAAACATTCATTTTTGTGAAAGAGGGGTTAAAGCCTCAGTAACCGTGTATCAAGAAAATGCTTTGGAATGTGTTGTCAAACCATTGAACCACACATTGTTTAACAGTGAACCATGGACACAAGATTCAGCGCCAGCAATCAAGCCAGAACAACTCACCATTGGCTTCAGAGCAACGTACCGAAGCGACTGAAGCGTTGCTGTTGCTATTTTTTTATGTACGAACAATACGAACCAAACTTGTTCAAAACAGAAATAACGGAAGCTAAATAATCGAAGATTAATAATTTCAGATTAAATAGAAGAAAAAAAATCTTTTATGGCATCGGACCCCTGTAAAAGTGGTTACTTTTATACACTTCCTATTATGCTCACAACAATAATAATTAATAAAATCATTGCAGAGAATTGCCACAATTAAAATAAAATAGTTATGTGAGTTATGTCTATATAAAATGTATATAAAAACAAGGAAAATTAAATACCGTCTGGAAACGTGGTAAGTTAACGACACGTTACCGCCATTAACTTACCACGTTTCCAGACGGTACAACAAACAAACATAAACTATACTAAATAAAATAACAAACAATAAAAATAATTTGAAATACTAACACATGTACACTAAATATTTCGGCTTTGCTTTGTTAGGAACACCGCAATCCTAAAACACTCCTTCTCCATGAGGTTTTTCTTTACTTTTCTTTTAAAACTTTTAAAGCAAATATTTTTTAATAATCAGGCAGTTTATTGTATAATTTACTCCGGGAATAATCAATGGTTCTTTGGGAGCAGGCCAGTCTGTGATATGGCACTCTCAATGCGCTGCGCATGCGTATGAAATAATCATGTAATATGCCATAGTACTACACTTGGATATATTGAGATCTGATTTATTTCGGATACTGCGCAAAATACCAAGTCAGGGGGAATTTTAATACAAACATGTATGACTGCAACAACTATACAATCTATACATATAAGCGAATTACTAATGCTGATCCTTCTATATTCGTTAGGATAATTTTAATAATCATAATTCATAATTTAATACTATTAAATATTTATCTTCTTGACATATATATATATATATATATATATATATATATATATATATATATATATATATATATATATATACAGGCCAATCCAAATTAAGTGTTCACCATTGGTAACTTTGTTATTATTAAAGATACAAGATTGTTTAAATTAGCAAACTAGTAGTACTTTTAACGCTCTTTAAGACGGAAGAATTAAAAAAAACAAATGAGCAGCGCGTTTTCGAGTTTTGCCGAAAAATATGTTTCTTTCAAATGGAAACCCCTGTATATTATATCATTTTCTGTTAGAAATTCAATTTTTAAACAAAAAATCTTATAAGAACTTTTTTACTGGGATTAAAAATACTTGAGTTATAATGTATAAACAAAAACAGCTAAATAATTTTTATAAACTTTATTTTATACATAAACATATCATTAAAAGAAAATAAAAATCACTGATTTTTTCATAGAAGATGTTCAAAAATACCACCTTGTTGTTCAATACATTTTTGAACACGTTTCTGAACTTGTCGAACTGCTTTTAGTATGGTCCTACCATCTATTTGGTTCATCTTTTCACTAACTGAAATTTTTAGGGCGTTTACGTTTTCGTACCTTTACTTATAAATCTCTGTCTTTAAATAACCCCATAAAAAAAAATCAAGCGGTGTTAAATCTGGCGATCGGGGAGGCCACTGAATAGGACCATTTGTTCCTATCCATGAATTGTTAAAAATAGTATTTAAAATTTGATGAGTACCTCTGTAGTTGTGCGCAGGTGCGCCATCCTGCTGAAAATGCAGATTCTGTCTACTTATGAGATCAATATCGTCTAAGAAATTATTCAAAATTTCAGTCAAAAATTCTATGTACCTTTCACCAGTTAGAGTGCCCTCATAAAAGAAAGGACCAACAATCCTTGAACCAATTAAACCGCACCAAACATTAAAACTGTAACGGACTTGCGGGCGTCTTGGATGTACTAAAAGAAGATTTTCCTTTGACCAGTAATGATGATTTTTTGTATTGTACATTCCAGAATTTGAGAAATTTGATTCATCGGTCCATAAAATATAACGAAAGTTGTTTACATTTTGGCGACAAAAGTTAAGATACCAGTGGCAAAAAAACATTCTTCTCTCTGGATCCCCTGGCAAGAAAACTTGAACTGGTTTGTACTTATAAGGAATGAATTTGTGTCTCTTCAGAATCCTATGCACAGTACCGTGACTCAAATCAGATTCCTTGATAATATCTAGTATGGAATTCTCACGGTTGGCCTCAAAATATGCAAGAACTAGAATTTCCGTGGCCTCGCTTATTATAAAAGTCCTTCTTGTTCTTGTTTTGGCAAAAACACTCTCATTGCCTCTAAATTTTCGGTACAGTCTCAGAAAAAATTGCTCATTTGGTTGTGTTCGGAGTGGATATAATTCAGCGTAGTGTTCTTTTGCCCTCCTAGAGGATTTTCTGCACACTAAATAAGATTCTAACATATCACACTTTTCTGCATGGGTAAAAATCATTTTTTTTGTCAAATTAATAACTAGCAAAATGAAATTTATGAGTGAAAGACTAATAAAAATGTACTAATATTTGACGTTTCCTAGAAAGAATTAACGTCGTTATCATAGAAACATAGAAATGCACTTGACTTAGCTGTTTTTGTTTATTCACTATAACTCAAGTATTTTTAATCCCAGTAAAAAATTTCTTATAAGATTTTTTGTTTAAAAATTGAATTTCTAACAGAAAATGATATAATATACAGGGGTTTCCATTTGAAAAAAACATATTTTTCGGGAAAACTCGAAAACGCGCTGCTCCTTTTTTTTTAATTCTTCCATCTTAAAGAGCGTTAAAAGTACTACTAGTTTGCTAATTTAAACAATCTTGTATCTTTAATAATAACAAAGTTACCAATGGTGAACACTTAATTTGGATTGCCCTGTATAATATTTTCGTGACCTTGGTATGATATAGTATTAATAAGACGGCGATTAAAGGTCTGGTTTATTACTTCAAAGAATATATATTTAAAACAACCCTACATGTTTCGGCAATGATGCCTTTGTCAAGGATATAAAAAATATAAATGACAGAATATAAATGTCAAATAATTGAGTTGCTATGGTTTAAATTATTCAAAGATACATTCCAATAATAATAATAAATCATGCCTTAGTATTCCAGAAAATAGATTAGCAAGGTGTGAACATATGTGTTGTTCGCTGCTAGCAGCTTGTGTCTCTTTCTGGGTATGAACTTGTGTGTTGGTTGCTGCTGGCAGCTTGCGTCTCTCTCTGGGTGTGTGGTTTTGTATTTGTGTGAGCGCGTAAGTGTAGGGTTTTGTATCTTGCTGCGCTCGTGCGTGTGTTTAGTGACCGGTCGCGTAAATTTAGAGGGATCGGATAACCAGCCGTTGCGTTTTTTTAACTCCAAAATGAACTGATACTATTATTATGGCGGCCCTACGCAACGGCTGGTTATCCGATCTCTCTAAATTTACGCGACCGGTCACTAAACACACGCACGAGCGCACCAACATACAAAACCCTACACTTACGCGCTCACACAAATACAAAACCACACACCCAGAGAGAGACGCAAGCTCCCAGCAGCAACCAACGCACAAGTTCATACCCAGAAAGAGACACAAGCTGCTATACTCCTCGTCAGGAAAGATGATCCCTGTGTCATCAATAAACATTGTATGATTCAAATCAGTACTTCGGCGTCATATTAAATACTGTAAATTGCAAAATGAATATGGAACTATACTTCGTTTCCGGGCCAAATATATTTGACACAGTCGGTCGAATTTGTAGGTTATATGAACATATATAATTGAATTACATCTTAAGTTATATTAAAATTACTATAAATTGAACAAAGCTGCGTAAACAGCAAACAACACATGAAAAATAAAATGAACTATCAAGAATTTACAACATTTATGTCAACATATAAGATTATGTAATTCTTTAATAATTTTTATGAATGGCAAAACCAAACAGTTTCAAGTTAGTTGTAAAAGCATTATTACTGGAATTGAAATCATATAATAGACCAGAGTATCTACTTTGTATAACTGTAATTACATATTCACTGTTATGACAGTTTTATAAACATTATCTTCCCAATTATATCATAGAATATCCCTAGATATTAGTTAAACGTTCTACAGTGCCTAATTTTAAATAAAATTTGGAATATATTGCAATATAACTTAACACTGCCATAACAAATAAGTTGAGTTTCGCACAAAGGTCGGTATAAATATTTGAAATCGCAGTATGCATTATAAACAAAACATATTCATACAAACTTATTTGCTGTGAAATGTTTTTTTTTTGCTTTGAAATTATTTGTTGACTGCTAGTAAAATAGAACTTGTACGATTGCAGAAAGAAATTTTGAAAAAGGAACATGAAATGGAGCAAGAAAGAAAAAGTTTAGTAATTGAACTTTCAAAAATTAAATTGAGCAAACAAAAAATTTTACTTGCAATAAGTTATAGATTTATATAATATATACAAACAATAGTTATTTTATTTATTGTTTTCATCAATTTGTATGAATTTGTTTTGTGTATATTAAAAATTTTTAAGTTAACACCAGAAGATTAGAGCTGATGGACACCAACTCAAATAAGGCAGTCGAAACACATTTCACTAGTGTATCTTGCAAAAACTTGCTACAAAAAGATGAAAACACATTCAAATGTATTTAATTGGACATACATTTTTTTTTATATGTATTGTATTTTTAACTCCAAATATTAAAATTTCAACGAAAAAGAATACACAGTAAGAAAAAGGAGCCAATTAAAAAAAAACTTCAATATATTAAATTGTCAATGTAACTGGGAATTATAATTGTTTAATAAGTTAATATACATATGTAATCATTTAACAAAATTGCCTTATTATTTGTTTAATAATAAAATCATCATGAGTATATATACAAAAAAAAGGAAATATACAAAATATTTAGAAGATAGTATAATAGTCGATATTAGAATAAATTTGCAAAATGAACTGATACTATTATTGCTTTCGAGAGTTCTACATTAACTTTCATACCATATATGTAATAAGATTGGAAATCTTTTTAAGACACCAAAAAATCTTTCAATCCAGTTTCTGGTTCTAAAATGGGATTCATCGTACAATTGTTCTGCTCGACTTTGAGGATTTGCTAGAGGTTAATAAATATTTTGTATTATTGTAACAACTATCGCAAAGTATAACTGGGTTATTGAAATGTTCATTTTCTAAGCATCTTTTTATTGCCGATCCATTCAAAATTGTTTGGTCATGTGTAGATCCTGGCCATCTGGCTACGATGTCACAAATTCTTAATTGAGAATCTCCTATTACCTGAATATTCCATGATAAATATCCTTTCTGTTTCGGTACAGCTCAGCATTATTACCACTAGGAGATTGTTTTCTCATGTGAGTGCAATCAATTCTACTTAGTACATTAGGAAATCTAGCTACTTGATAAAATCTGTTTCTGTAATTTTTCTACCTTTCTAGACATATTTAGATAAAAATTGTGGCCACAGTCTGGCAATTGTATGTGTAACATTTTGTATGATTATTTGTATTAATATCATTGTATTTGTTGCATAAAAAATCAGTTACTAAAAGTAGAAGCTAACATTACATAAACAACTAGTCAGCTGTATACTAATACTTGATACTTTTACTGCCAACACAAGAAAATTTGATATATTTGGCGTGAACTAAAAACGACGTGTAGCACGTACGTTGGCTTAAATCTTGGGTTATAATATAGATTAAGTAAAAACATGGGATAGCTAACAGTTTTTTTATCTGCGGTCATATAGGAAGTATTGTCAATCACTATCTTCACTGCTACTTGAATCATTAATGTTAATTATAAAGCCATTGATTTCACAATGTAAATGTATTTTATCCAACACCTCCTAATAATAGACCTATAACTATGGCGATTTTAAATCAATTATGTAGCTAGATATAATAAAACACAGTTGTATAGTTTCAAAATAATGTATAATGTTAACACACTACATATGTTTCACCACACTGTGGCTTCATCAGGTGGATGAATATACTAATTCAAAATATCAATTAGATCTTATATATATATATATATATATATCAATACAAAGTACAGAACTAATCTCATTCTAAGAGGGGGTGGACATGTATGAATTTTAAGTTTAGTAGGGGGGAGTTATTTATGTCTAGTTGGTCATTTAAAATTATACCTAATTTATTATATTTGTTATTTTCTAAACTTTCTAACATATTAAGTTTTTTACTTTTATCTAGAACATGCAAAGTTTTAAAATTAGTGTTGAATTTGTGATTATGTTCTAGGCAATGATTGGCAAAAGTTGAGTCTGTCTTCTTATCTCTGTGACTTCTTTCATGTTCTTTCATTCTAATATCAAATGTCCGTCCTGTTTGTCCGACATACACTTTTTTACAATCTTCGCATGTCAGCTTGTAAACCCCTGAGTTTAATCTATTGTCCGTTTTATCTTTGTTGTTTTTTATAGCGTTTTGTAAGGAATTGTTGGTTTTGAATGAAATGGTCTCTTCTTTACTTGTTTTTATTAAGTTTACTACTTTGTTTGAAATTGTACCGATGTATGTGATAGAATTATAGAATTATCGGTACAATTTCAAACTCCCCCCTACTAAACTTAAAACTCATACATGTCCACCCCCTCTTAGAATGAGATTAGTTCTGTACTTTGTATTGATATATATATCTAATTGATATTTTGAATTAGTATATTCATCCACCTGATGAAGCCACAGTGTGGTGAAACATATTGCAGTGGAATTTGCTTTGAAATTGCTTATTAATTTTTTATTCAAACTACAGCTTATATTGCCGGCTATTCAGTCTAGTAGAATCCACGAACTCCCATCTCATGAATCGTTCCTCGCGGATCAGGTCCAAGTTTTAATCCGAAAATAAAACGATAAACACAAATAAAAATCTTATCTGTTAATTTGTTAGTTTATTTAAAAAAAAAATTCAAAAAAATCCCTCTACAAAGTGTATAGGGTGCTAAAGCATCATCAAACAGTAGCAATGGGGAAACACTCTTTGTGAATAATGACTCGCACACAGAGAAAAACCCCTTGTGACACTCGATCAAACATAAAACTAATAAATACTAATGAAATTTGTCAAGTTTAACCTCTACTTTAACCCCTTCAAACAAATGTCAAAAACAACTAAGTTTTCGAAACCCACGAAAATTGAATTTTTGTCATGCGCAAAAATAACACAACAAGGTCAATCCCCACTAAAGAAAACTCCAACCTTGAATTCAAAAATGTTCTCGAATATTATTTTAAAAAAAACTTCCCTTACAAAAAACATGACAACTTTCGTTAATACCCATATACTACTTTCAAATATAAATTATTACAAGAAATACATAAAATTATGATAATGAAAATAATCGTGATATCAAATATATAAACAAAATATTTTATCAAACTTACATAGATCTATGCACCATTTATAAAATGCACGAGAGATATCTTATTCATAAAAAAAAACATTTTAATAAACATCAAAACACTCGCAAAAATCGAATTAAGATTTACATGCACCTCACAATAAATGCATAAACAATATTCAACCCGATTCTATAAAACAAAGAATAAAATTGAGTATTTTATTCTTTAATAAACCGATCACTTCAAACGTCAAGATATCTCTAACTCAAAATGAAATTTCAACATCCGCCTGAACATCCCTACCATCTATAAAATCAAAATATATATACAGACAACACATTTTTAATAAATACAATATCCGGAAGAGCGGCAACTTCAATCCTCTGATTAACCTAAATATACGAGGGTTAATCATAATTTCAAACATTATAAAAATTTTCACTTATAAAATAAAATATATTTATAACGATCCCCGTCTGAAATAAATAAACATACAATTGAAATAGATAATTTTTATAAATGTACTACATTATAGAGTTCAATATTGTTCAATCATTTTTCCTTTCTTGTCCAAGGAAAAATCTATAGCAATATGTAGTGTGTTAACATTATATATTATTTTGAAACTATACAACTGTGTTTTATTATATCTATATAATGAAGTTTCAACAAGTATCTCCTTCGTCGATTATCAATTATGTAGCTTATAACTCACTAGTGAGTTAAAAACATAATTTATCTCACTAGTGAGATAAAACAAGGTGAAATTTAGATTGCATAGAGACATTCAAACTGCTATAGTTTAACACATTTATATTAATTCTAAAGGGTAAACAATAGCAACTAATTAACATTTATATTAACATTAAAGTTGAAGGAAATCCTCTTTGTATCTGACTCTACATTCAGGTTATTCGAATTTAGAGTTATACTAGAAGACGTATTTGAAGTATCCTGAACAGAAATTTGATGACCAGAAGTCGAGGACGTTAGACTGTCTGGACCTTGTATCTTTCTGGCTATATCAATCTTGCTGGATACTGAATCTTGTATATGTGACCTTCTCCGAGAAAAGGGACCTAGTGTGTGAAAATGAAGTTTTGAAAAAAACGCATTTAAAGTTTCATAACGTATTATCACTGTGAACACACCTTCAGTTGGGAGATGCGATTTGGTATGGTTAGTTATGATTGGGTGCCGACTTTGGTGACGTCATGCCTATGTGGTGACGTATTTTTTTTAGCTTTTAGTGTGATAATACCTTTGCTATTGTTGCTGCTCTGTTTGTTATGATCTCGATACTTGATTCTTAAGCCGCAACCAGTGACCGACGCAACAACGCCGCTCTCTGTTCGCTCTCAGCAAAGGGTTGATGTGCGTATACTAATACGAAGAACATTATAAAAATAACTATAAGAAAGGAAAAGAATAAAGTGACGCTTCAGTCTTGTGCCAACTGTATAACGAGTGTTATCAATATCTCAAAAGTTGTTTCGCAATTTTGGTTCTTTTGTAATTTTGTTACTAAGCTGATGTTAATTTGAAGTAATTTTTATAAAAATGGATATTTCTGACAGCTTTGATGATGATTTAAAAAGACTAGACTCGGTTTATGGCGATGATGAGATCGATATGACGTTATCTGAAAGTGTCGGTGCTAATACTTCGGGACTAACTGAAAATCAAAGTTTTTTGCATGATGTTTCCGAATCCAATATTATATCCGAATTGGAGGAATCCGTTGAAGATATACAAGAGTCGATGAACATCGATTTGATGTACGGAGAAAAATCCGAAGCATGTTGTTCGAAAGAATGTAATAAGATAATTCCAGAAAATCTTGCTATACAAAGCCGGCAATTTTTCCAAGAATTAAGTAAACCAGAAGAAGATTTAGTCCATTTGAGCCATTTGGAATTTCATCGACAACATTTATCGCTCGAAAACGTTTATAATACTGAAAGTCGGAAGAAGTATAGCCAAAGGGTAAAAAATAAATCCAGAGTTGATACAATGTACTTATTTCGTGGCATTCATATTTGTAGAAAGATGTTTTGTTTTATTTACGATGTTGGTTTAAAACGTAATAAAAATTTGATTCGACATAGTGATAATGTTGGCTTATCTGAACGAAAACATGAACTAAGTGGCAAGTCTTCAAAACGGCAATCGCGTGTGTTATCACCGGAATCACTTACTCGTA
This sequence comes from Melolontha melolontha, assembly GCA_935421215.2. NCBI lineage: Eukaryota > Metazoa > Arthropoda > Insecta > Coleoptera > Scarabaeidae > Melolontha > Melolontha melolontha. The sequence goes on along the minus strand of OW285237.1, from coordinate 94,016,285 downwards.
TCGTCAAAATTTTGCTGAAAAATTCGCAATACCTCTTCCTGGTAGAATGCCAAACTACAAAGACTGTAAAGTAATGCTGCTACCATATAGTGAAACAAAAAGTGCTGTTTATCGTCGTTTTGAGAAAGTTTGTCTTAGTGAAGATAAAATCGCAATTAAAACTTTTTACAAAATTTGGATGAAGTACTGCCCTTACATCTCGCCTATGAAACCGAAAACTGATCTTTGTGACGTCTGTTAACAAAATACCTTGATGCTACGACGAGTTTTGGAAGAATCTGATTCAGATACAAAAGAAGCAAAATTACGAATGGCTGTTACTCATCTTGACCATGCGAAACGCCAGCTTGAATTCTACCAACAATGCTGCAAGATGAGTGATGCTTATTCTACTCTTGTAGTGAGTTTCGACTATGCACAAAATATATCTTATCCATCCAGTCCACAACAAGTCGGAACGGCATATTTCAAAGCAGCTCGTAAATGTTCAATTTTTGGTATTCATAATGAATTCACTAACGTTCAGTCGAACTATTTATTAGACGAAGAGTTCGAAATAGGAAAAGGACCTAATGCTGTCATTAGCCAAATTCACGATTACTTCACGAATAATGCCGTTAAAAAGTTTTATTTTGTGATAACTGCGTAGCACAGAATAAAAATAATGCAATGATGCATTATTTGGCCTGGCGAGTGGATTCTGGCTTAAACGAATCGATATCATTAAATTTCCTCCTAACTGGCCACACCAAGTTCAGTCCCTCGCTCTTTCGGATTAATAAAACTAGAATATAGTCGCTCAAATGTAGATTACTACCAAGATTTTGAAGATGTGGTCAATAGATCTAGCAGTAATAAATTTAACAACGCTGTGAATGGAAGTGAAGTAGAGTGGCGAACATGGGATACTCATTTCGAAGGATTTTACAAAAGATTACCAGGTAAACTGTCGCGATTTTGTGATTTTAATTTTTCAAATTCATTTCAATTAATTTTGTAAACGTCTGCATTTTAGGTATTACCAAGTACCAGCACTTTGACTTCAAAAAAAACGAAATTGTATGTAAAGAACTTGTGGACTCGGAAGAAGAAAGATTTAATCTGCGATTAACGGCTGAGCTACCAAACGAATTACCTCCGCTCATTGCACCAAGCGGTTTATCGTTAGATCGCAAATGGTATTTGTATGACAATGTCAGGGTCTTATGTACTGATTCACAGAAACGGGATTTTGTAGCTCGTAAACCGAGTGAACCCAAAGCGAAAAAAAAATCGAAAAATAAATCTGAACCTGCCAGCAAGAAAAAAAAACCGAAGCACCGGATCACGAGAAAAAGAAAGCTGAAGTCAAAGCGCCGAAAAAAGAAAAAACTGAAATTGTCAAACGGAAGAAAATCGAAGTACCAGATCACGAAACACCGAAAAAAAAATCCAAACTCCAAAAAAAATCCAAGACTGACGAAAAAAAAAACAATTTAAAACCAAAAAATCAAAAAAAATAAAATTTTAATGTTTTTCTCATTTTTATCGATTTCCTCAAGTTTTTATGGGGTAAATAAATTTTTATCAGAAATCTAACTCATTTCATCTTATTCTACACCCTTTTAGGTACCAGAATTCACTCTTAAGTCCAAACCCGTTTTTTGACACACTAGGTCCATTTTCTCGGAGAAGGTCACATATAACCTTCTGCCACAGTGGACGATTTCCACCCACCATGTCGTTTAACTGTTGTAATATCAGCTCCTGCGTTTGCCAGAAGAGATGCTGACGAACGTCTCAGACAATGTCCTGTATATAATTGAGCTTCTGGTAGGTTCAGGAAAGATGCAACTTTCTGAGGTATCTTAGAAATGGTGTTAATTCCAACTGGCTGGATAGTGCATTTTTCTTTCTTGTAATTTAGGAAGAATCTGCCATGTGGAATACCTTTTGGTCTCATACAGACATATTTTCTGTAGAGATCAAGAATATCTGTTGTAAATCCTTCTGCCATAACAGTGAAACTTCTAGATACGTTTGTCTTTGTGTCAGGTATCGAAACATACAAGTATCCTCCTTTATCTTCTATATCGTCAACTTTCAGCTTAGTTATTTCATCACAACGACCCGCACCTGATATACCCATTATTAAGGCAACCTGCATAGAATACACGAACGAATAATGAATAAATACTTTGAATTAAATATGAGAAAATAAATAATACATTCATCATCAAATATTTATTGTTAGGAGCCTCATTCAGAATCTTCTCTATATGTAGCCTCTCCAAGATTTTCGCCTTTTTGGACTTGTGGGTTCTTGCCTCACTCTTCAAATAAGAAATCAGTTTTTCGTATTTCGATATGTCATTATTCATATACACTTCAAAGTACTTCTTAACATGGAATACTTCGTCCACAATGAAGAAGGTGCTATTTTCCTTCTATAAATATGGAAATACGCCAGCATAACTTCTTCGTTAATTCCAGTGATACTTTGCTGTTTTCTCCATTCTTCAAAATGACCAAATTCTTTGTCGTAATTATCCTTCGATCTTTTTGGCAGTAATTTATAACATGCTGCTTGGGCTTCTTTCTTAACTACAGCCTCTTGCAACTCTTCCATTACCATCAACTTTTAACTGCAGTATTATTAATCAATCACTAATTTTGTTTGCTTGTTGATTTGCATTATTTATTCTCCATAGTAACTGCATTACTGTATATGAACTTTTTGCATTAGTCGTTTATAATTTAAATTTGACATGGAACGTCAAATTTATAATTTAAATTTGACATGGAACGTCAAATTTATAAAACATTAAAAGCCATTTTAAACGGATCTTAAGAGGTGTTGGATAAAGTTTTGTATTGCACACGTGTGTTAATTACAAATAAGTCACTTGAGAAAAGTAGCTCACTCGTCCTAGCGGACTCGTGAGCTAAACATTTTCTCGCGTGACTTATTTGTAACATAACACACTTGTACAATAAATAACTATTCTCTATCATACCATTTTTTTATAATACTTTCCGTGTGCATAACACAATTTTTCCAAATTTCTTCCATACTCTGCTCTAGTGATTACTTCCACATAGCTATAACTTTATCATCTCCATGTCCATCCCTGAAAATATGTTTATTATAATATTGTTTTGCATGGTCCCAAATAATTTCGATAGCATTAAATTCACAATGATAAGGAGACAATCTTCAATATTTCATGTCCATGACTTTGTAGCAATTCATCTACTTGATACCGTTTTTCTTTATGCAAATTTTTAGCAAGGGTAGGTCAGTTTTAAATAGAGTTCGCAAGATATAGTATGTTTCGACAAGTATGTAATAATATCATTTTACATCAAGCCGATGATGGATGTTTTTTTACTACTGGTGAATGGTAGGGTGCATTGTCCATCACTATTTGTGCTGGTTCTTCCAAATTTGGTATTAAATATTCATCGATCCATTTCTTAAACATTTCTCCATTCATTTCACCATTATAATCTTTTATTTGTGATTTGCTTGAAAACAATAAAGAAGCATTTGACACAAAACATAATTTTGAACCACAATGTAATACAACATATCGCTTGCTCTCGTAACCCTCAGGTTTACGCACACTCTGCAGATTATTACCTTGCCGGGTCTCATCAAGCAATACCACTTCTCTCTGAACAGAACAACTCAAATTCTTTATGTAATTCCTAAGAAATGTCAATCTTATCTCTGCAATGTTGGATCGTTCCACTAATGCTCAATGATTATTATCCTTTTTATATTTAAATCCAATATTGTGAAGTACACGATTTAAACTGCTGCTACATAGCTTTAATGCGTTTTACTGTAACTAATCCCAAGCACAATGCATCTGCCACTCGCTAAACAAAAGGTTTATTAAAATCTAAATATATTATGTGCACATGTAATAGGTATTAACACCACCATGGTTTTTCTCTCGTTCAAAATATTGCAACGAATTTAAAACAAGTTGTCGTGATTGCTGCCATTATAGTTTTGAAAAAATTAATTTCAAAAAATAAGTATTTATAAAAAGAAAATAAATAACAATTCCATCAAATATCAACGAATGTATATTGTCAAATGTCAACGAGTAACGACAGAACTGCTAAGCGGAAATGTGTGTATTTATCACGGAGTAGGTAATAATCCCGTCTTTGTCTTACTCAAATAAATTGCTTGAGCCGTATGTCTTTGCTAGAAAACACATACTTTCGTTCAAGCTATCCTTGTCATACAAGTTGGTACTGTTTGTTATTCGGATGTGGAGATTATTCTTTGAATGTCGTTGATAGAATTATAGATTTGGAGTAGAGCAGCGAACAACACATATGTTCACACCTTGCTATCTATTTTTTGGAATACTAAGGCATGATTTATTATTATTATTGGAATGTATCTTTGAATAATTTAAACCATAGCAACTCAATTATTTGACATTTATATTCTGTCATTTATATTTTTTATATCCTTGACAAAGGCACCATTGCCGAAACATGTAGGGTTGTTTTAAATATATATACTTTGAAGTAATAAACCAGACCTTTAATCGCCGACTTATTAATACTATATATATATATATATATATATATATATATATATATATATAAATATAATATTTTCGTGACTTTGGTATTATATGGTAAATTCAATCAGTTGGCGATTAAAGGTGTGGTTTACTTCAAAGTATATATATTTAAAACAACCCTACATGTTTCGGCAATGATGGCTTTATCAAGGATATAAAATATAAATGCTTCATGATGTAATTGTTCCATTTGGTTAGCACTACACGCCTTGTGCTAAGTATAAATATAATATTTTCGTGACCTTGGTATGATATGGTAAATTCAATCAGTTATATTTATTTTTTCATTTATATTTTATATCCTTGATAAAGGCATCATTGCCGAAACATGTAGGGTTGTTTTAAATATATGTATGTATATACTTTTTGAAGGAAACCAGACCTTTAATCGCCAACTGATTGAATTTACCATATATATATATATATATATATATATGTATATATATATATATGTATATATATATATGTATATATATATATATATATATATATATATATATATAGTGTTTAGATAATTTCTTAGCCACTTACTCTGCAATTACATACATTCTAATTTAATATTTGTAAATATTTCATATAAAAAGCCGAAAAACCTTCCTTGAAAAAGGCATGTTTTCCGAAACATGTAGGATTGTTTTAAATATATATGTTACCGTTAAAGTATGAAATCCGTTATTTCATAGAATACCTAGTTATTCCATGAAATAACTGATCGTGTCCGTTAAAGTGTAAAACTCTCTTGTATTTCATGGTTTAACTAGTTATTTCATAGAATAACGATCTGCAGCCCGTTAAAGTGTAAAATAATGTATATCATATATCTCGCACGACAAATACATTTACCTTCCACCCCTACTGCATTTATGAACTATTCCAGGCCATAGAGAGAGAACTTGTTTAGCGTGTTGGCGCCAGTTCATTCCGGTTAATTGATTGCTTGCACGTACAGTGCCGGCTGCTGTTCGTCAAATACTGTTTCCACGTATCAGGTATTGAGATACATATATTTTTTTAAGTTTTATAATTTAGTCATTTGTTATTACGTTAATTTAGTTTGCTTACGTTAAAGTGCAATTTTTTTTAAGACCTTAAATTGCCTTGAACAATGAATTCTTTAAGTGATAACGAAAAAAAAAGCTGTAATGAAAGAAAAGTTTGAATCTTTACTAAATAAGCGTGATGTGAAAGAGAACAGTGCTTTGCTCACCTGTGAAAAATTATTAAGTTTGATAGCTGATGTAAAGAATTCTAAAACATTAGATAAGAAAGTGCCACGTGATTATTGGTTACTTCAACATTACGATGTCCTTGAAGTTCAAGGAGTAGAAAAATTAATAGTCCCAGTAACAAATGCAACACCAGATGTAATGTTTTATTGCTCAAGTGATTCTATGTTTGACATTTTGTACGACACTCATTTATCTATTGGGCACGGTGGTAGAGACCGAATGATAAAAGAACTTAATCGTCGTTACAAAAATATTACGCAAAATGATATTAAGATTTTCCTGAATTTTTGTGAATCTTGTCAACAAAAACGCAAAGCGGGCGGAAAAGGTGTTGTTGTTAAGCCCATGATTTTTTCACATATGAATTCAAGATGTCAGGTTGACCTCATAGATTTTCAATCACAACCTGATGGAAACTATAAATTTATTTTAGTTTATCAAGATCACCTTGCAAAGTTCGTGGTTTTAAGACCTCTTCAAACAAAGAGAGCAGAAGAAGTTGCAGGACAGTTGCTTGATATATTCCTGTTGTTTGGAGCCCCATGTATATTGCAGTCGGGCAATGGAAGAGAATTTTGTAACAAACTTATTGATGACTTAAAAGTAACTTGGCCAGAGCTTAAGATCGTGCATGGCAAACCAAGACATAGCCAAAGCCAAGGCAGTGTTGAGAGAGCCAATCAGGACATAGAGAATATGTTGACGACTTGGATGCAAGACAACCAGTCAACTTCGTGGAGTAACGGGTTAAAATGTAACCAGTTTATGAAGAACAGAGCGTTCCATTCTGGTATTAAAAGGTCCCCCTACGAGGCTATGTTTGGTTGCGCAGCTAGAGTTGGACTGTCAACAACTGCCATTCCGAAGGAAGCACTTAATTCTTTGGTCGACGAAGATCAATTACAAAATACTTTGACTGCAATGAATGTTTCTTCTCAACCTGATAATGAAAAAGTAGTTGAACAAACAGTATTAAATAATCCCATTACGAAAGTATGTGTTGTCTGTGAATGCAGTGAAGATATAGTTTGCTTCAAATGTATGGAGCCTGTCCATATATCATGTTCGAAAGATTATGTTTCAGAAGATGAAATTGAGCAGAAAATCTGCAAATTGTGTTTTAATGAACTTAATGTTCAAAGAGAAAGAGAAAAGTCTAAAAAATGTTTAGAAATTCAAGCGAAAAAGATGAAATTAATGTCGGATAAATCTCATTCTGAAGCCTCTGTGGGGTTTAGCGTCCGTATCCCAGTGCCTGAAGTTGACAGAGGAAAAGGTGATGCCAAATCTATTTTAGCTATCATCATAAAAATAACCAAAGAAGGATTTTTCCAATTGGGCACAAGAAACGGCCGCATAAAACAATTATATTCCCGATCCCAGTTCAGTGTCTGCGAACAAAAATTAATTAAAATCGAAGAAGTACCGGATGTAGAAATATCGTTCCGGTCGGTTGCTACAGCTCAAAGTTTAGGTACTGGTCAGGGATTTAAAAAATGTTCGTGTAAAACCCAGTGTGTCAACAAAAAATGTTTTTGTTTTAGAAATAATGTTCTTTGTAATTCCAAGTGTCATTTTAGTAATCCTTATTGTAACAAATGATAATATAATATATATAATTGTCTATCATTAGTTTAATTTCATTTTAGATAAATTGTTTATTTTACACATTAACTGTCTCTCATTAGTTAATTTATAGAATACCTAGTTATTTCATAGAATAACTAGTTAAAGTGTCAAATTAATAACATATTACACACTTTAACGGACACGATCAGTTATTTCATGGAATAACTAGGTATTCTATGAAATAACTGCATTATATACTTTAACGGTAACATATATATTTTGAAGTAAAACCAGACCTTAAATCGCCAACAAATTGAATTTACCATAACATACAAAGGTCACGAAATAATTATCTATATATATATATATATATATATAGTTAATGTTTTTTTAATTCGACTTCTTTTATTTAATATTTAAAAAATATACTACTATTTAAGGGTCCGAGATTTTTCTTATTCATCAAAACAATTATTATTTATGTTGTATTTACGGTGTTTTCTTTTTGTTTCTTGAATTAGTTTCAATATTGATCTTGCTTTGTAATTATTTTCTGCTTAGAGTACTTTAAATTGTTGTAATTAAAGGTGTGTATATAGTATGCATTTTCAGTTTTTTAAGTTGTGATGTTTTTCGCATATTTTTGATAATTAGTTAATAAGTCTTTTAAGTGTTGTTCTGCTTGGCCTATATAAACGCCACTACAATCATCACATGATATATTTATAAACATGTGATTCTTTATCAGTTGGAATGGCGGCTTTTAGTTTTGTTTTGGCGAATCCTAAGTTATAATTTTTGTGAGCAATATGGATATCATTATATAAAAAAATTTAAGTTTTCAGATAGATGAGGAGCAGATATTTTTTCGCATGTTCGTTTGTTCATCAATCCTGTATTGTTGGTGATTATTAGAGTTCGGATTTTATGTAAACATATTTTTTATTATTAAGAATATCATTCCAATATTGTGGATATATTCAATCTACACTGAAATAATGTGACTAACGGTATAAAAAAATTACATATTTTGCATAAAATTAAGCTTTAGTTCATATTTTTAGTTTGTGTGCATAAAGTGAATATTTTTTTACATTTTCAACATAAAATCGCATATTTTTGATGAAATGACCGATGTTCGTGGTGCTATATTGCAAATTTATTAGTTGGTGTTCTTAAACCAAAATATTTTGCCAAAATCTTTTTTAATCCGTACGAAAGAGTTAGAGAAAACCAATAGCGTAGAAATTATTTGCTTTGTTAATGAAAGTTTGATGACTTTTTTGCTCCAGATATTTTGCCGACTGACAAAATTCTTCTTTTCGCAGGGTATATGACTAAAGCAAGGGCAAATTTAAAATTTTTTTACAAAAATTGAATCCACGTGACTTGTCTAGCGCATTGAATAAATAGAGTTTGCGAGGATCTTAGAGGTCAGTTTCCTTTAGTTATTTCTTTAATTTCGAACGTAAAAAAAATATTTAAGAAAGCACTTCTATGAGTTCAAGTATATAAGAGAAATTGCCGAATGTTCCTCTACCTCCTGAACCGGTAATTACCCGATGGGGGTCGTTGTTAGACGCAGCCATATTCCACACGAATAACTATAATCATATAAAAAACATTGTATTAGATTTTTCTGATTCAGCTGAATCAATTATAAAATCCAAAAGTTTATTCAAAAAACCCAAAATTCTAGATCAGTGGACGTATATTAAAGCCCATTATAGTTTTTTAAGTGAAGTAATTAAAAATTAGAGACCGTCCAAATATCTTTATTAGAGTCTATTTCTATTGCAGAACATTGTGAAAATTTATTGAAAAATGTTTCAGGTCGAACTGGTAAAGTTATACTAGATAAATTTTATAGTGTTACAACAAAGAATGATGGTTTTCAAAGGTTAGCAGAAATATCAAAGATTTAATGATTATCATTAAGATCGATTGTTAAAGATAATAATTTACATTTAGACTTCAAACATCTGGCGTCATTAAAATATGCACCTATCACTTCAGTTGAAGTCAAAAGAACATTTTCAGAATATAAAAATATTTTAAGCGATAGAAGACAAAATTTTAGTGTAGGAAATCTAGAAAAGCACTTATTAATTGGTACAATAATAAGTTAAGTAGATCTCATTGCGATAGTGAATAGTTATTAATAATAACTACATATAATTCTATGGATGTTACTTAATAACATAATAATTTATTATGTTATTAAGTATCATCCACAGAATTATATATATATATATATATATATATATATATATATATATATATATATATATATGTATATAGTTATTAATTGTAATCTCTTACCATATTATTATGCAATGTTCTTATCATATATTATGAAATAATAATAATTTTTTTTTCCTTTTTGTTGTTTTACTATTCTTTTCTTGATGTCCAGTAAGCGAAATACATCAAAAATAAAGTATATAAAAATGCATAAATGGTAAAAATATAGCAGGTATTTGACATATTTTAGCGCATATTTAAAGCTTTTCTTGTGCAAAAAATCCGAACTTTAGTGATTATACATTTTATTACTCTAATATATAGTGTGAATGGATAATTGTCTGACAAAATCGTTTTTATTTTATTTAATATATCTTTTCTATATTAAGGGCTAGTCAATTTTATACTCTATCTACAATACCTTTTTATTGTAAATATCTGAACACTATGATGATAATTCATGTATTTTGCCGAGGGGGTAGGTTTGGCATACCAGGTAGTGTAGATTTTATTATTATTTCTTATTAAGATCATATCTAGGAAATTTATTTTGTTATATTTCTCTGTTTCAACTATAAATTGTCCCAAAAAATTACATAGAATTATTTAACATTTACTACAAAAAAACTACAATTATCAACAACAGCAACCTCTGATTAAGATAAGAATACTATTCAAAAATTAATTTTAAAGTTTCAAAGACTATTTTGTTATTAAATATATCTGGTGTAATGTTAAATTATTTTGGCCTTGTTATGTTATATTTAATATGAAGCAATTTTGATTTTATAAAAAGAGTTAAAAATATAATTATAAAAATAAGTTTTTTTACAGAAACACATGGATATATTTTTGTTTTAAATTGGCTCGATACAATTACAAGAATGATACGTATTTTTAACTGCAACATAATAGGTCTATAATAAAATTAATGGTATACAAAATTAAAAATCGCCAGATTTCCATGACAGTTTTAAAGATCATATCAGCCTTGGGCTATTTTAAGATATGTCTATACACATTTATATACCTAGTGATAATAGTTCTAGAGAAAATAATTATTTCATAAGGTCAAGTTATGTGGTACGCAATCTTGATGCCACATTGTACATACGTACATATATTAAACATCAATTAGAACATCAGTACTTATTAATGTTTTTGATTATTAAATATAAACGAAAGACTCCTTAAATTAAATTAATAATAGTTTTTTAAATATACTATATTTCTTTAGATCTGTCCTGTATACACTGTGTTTCAAAAGTATAAATATTCTTTTTCGAAATATATTTTTCCATATTATAGACATGAAATCGTCGAATAAAAGTTCGTAGTACTAAAAATATGTACTACGAACTTTTATTCGTAATTGCAAATATGAAAGGATATTTTCTTCTGGATAATAAAAATTCGGCATCTATTTAAATTTTACGCTGATATAGTTATACAACTAATAATTCACTTCAAAAAATTTCTATTAATACCGTAAATTTATTAAATGACTATCTAACAAGAGACACATGTTTTCCAGTCTATACATACATATTTACACAATTAGTACTTTACGGTTTCTTTTTATATTATAACCATGTATTTATGTACGTATGCAAATGTAGTTTATATAGAATATACAATTATTTATGAAAACATTAGTGCATCGGCATAAACTAAAACAATGGTTGATAATTTTATATTTAAATGCATTGACGATTCATTAATATACCACTTCTTATTTTCTTGATAACTGCGGCACAGATTCTATGCAATAATTGAAATAAATGTTGTAGAATTTCTTGCCAATCTTATTTCAGTTTTTTCCAAAGATTTAAATAGTTAATAATACCCATTTTTTCTTACTCTTTTGTCTAATTCATCCCATATTGATCAATAGTGGACTAATCTGATTATTGGAACAATCAAGCTATTTTGATTAATGTCTCGTAGTTCTGCAATATGTTTCAATAATTCCAACATGAACGAAAAGAGTGTTTGGAGTCATTGCACTTTATCCCGAAAAATAGCACCCCATGTTCTTGTACAATTTTTAGGTAGAGTTCTATCCGCAAAACCCTATCGATTTTTAAAAAATCTCCCATAGCTGTCTGTCCCTACGAAACAACCCTATGCCATATAGCACCACCATCATGTTTTACTGTCGAAACAACATTGATTAGTCACTCTTCCAGGTACTTGTCATCTAACAAATATTATTCTTTTAAACTCGAAAATTTCAAACTCTAACGCGCCTATCCACAAAACCTTAGACCATTGTTGTATTACAATGCACATGTTATTTTGATCATTCTAAACTTTTTATTTCCAATTCTCACAGATACTTTTCTTGACAAACTTACGCATTCTACGCTTTATAGTTATTCTTCTAGGAACTTTGACGATTTCAGGTGCCGTTAAAAATCTGTTTCGCTTAAATATAGCAACAATAAAATGATCCTTAGTTGATGTTGTAGATTTACTGAGCCCGATGCGTCTTTTGCTTTTTGACATACCCGGTTCTTCCGATTTATTTAATGTGCTAAGGACGTTATTCTTCGAAACTTTCAATTTCTTTACTAATTGTCCCATTAAATTGCTTTTAGGATGTAAAGTTGCTATCTGGGAACGTAGTTCTATATAAATTTCTATAGATTTTGCGTGCTCACAAGGACTACAAAAGTTCACCAGACTTATTCTCATTACCGAGGATGTTTAATCCATATTTATGATTTTTTGAAGGATTTTACCCCAAAACTCTTTCAAATATTTTTCAATTTAGTCTCTATAATATTGTCACATGCAAATTCATATTACATTTGTGATTTTAGAAAATTACACGGGTAACTAGTGCTTTATCTTGCATGAAAATATGTTTACTCACAATCGGTTAGTAATCTGTAGATTTGTACCCTTCGAAACAGTCGGGAAGCGACTTATTGCTTACCTACTTCACTTTCCCAGCTATAGCCGGAAAAGTGTTTTCCCAGCTAGCAAGTGTCAGTTCATTATTCACAAATATAACATCATTGACATTTTGGCATTAAAACATGTTTTTAAGAATAAAGATTTGTACCCTTCGAAACAGTCGGGAGGCGACTTATTGCTTACCTACTTCACTTTCCCAGCTATAGCCGGAAAAGTGTTTTCCCAGCTAGCAAGTGTCAGTTCATTAGTCACAAATATGACATCATTGACATTTTGGCATTAAAACATGTTTTTAAGAATAAATTGGAATCAAACTCTGTATTTATTTAGTAAAGAAACAATAATAAACCTATTTAGAGTTGTAAATATTAATGGTTACATTAGAATTATCATTACTGTTAACTGTTAAAGAAAGACCATGTTGTTGCTTAAAATTATACTGTTCATTTTTAGAAATCGACGATCTTGATTGTTCTACATTTGACAACATATTAGCAATTTTTACTTGTCCATGTAATGAGTTCTCCACATATCCTTCAGCAACAGTACTGGATTTCCACCCCCCTAATCTTTTCAACTGTAGAATGTCTCCACCTGTATTTGCCAGTAATGTCGCTGAAGTACGTCTGAAACAATGTCCTGTAAACCCATTAACGCTTTCCAGTTTTAAGTAAGTTGCTATTTTTTTGGGAAAATTTCCGATAGAGTTATTCCCAAAAGGCTGTCGTGTAACTTTGCCATTCCTCATTTGTAAAAAAAATCTTTCAGATTCAATGATGTTGCGAAGGTCGTAGTATTGCTTTATTACTTTCATCCATTCCGGTTTTGTGATTACGAATGTACGGGAGGAGTTGGTTTTCGTTACAGGAATTACTATTATAATTCGGTTTTCTAAAATATCCAGATCACTTATTTTCATTTTTAAAAGTTCATCGCATCTACAGGCTCCAGAGATGCCAATAATTAAAGCAACCTAAAAGAAATATGTAATTTAACATAAATTTAATATGCACTGAAGAAATTAGAATGTTACCTTTTGAGGAAGATATTCTATCGGAGCGTTGTTGAGAAAATTATCAATGTCTGCTTTGGACAGAACGCTTGACTTTTTAGCTTTGTATCCCACATTCTGCCTTTTTAGGTATGCTCGCAATTTTGCATAATTACTGATATCAACATTTTGCCTAATATTAAGAACTGCTCGCAACATCGAATACCTTGACCATAATGTGGAAACTTTATTTTGTTTACTTAATTCAGCAAAATAAGCAAGGAGTACCGTTTCAGAGGTATGCTGCACACCCTTAATCACGCACCATTTACTATATGCTTCGTAAGTCTTCTCGTACCTCTCCCTGCTTTTTTCCGGAATCATGCCTTCAGTAGCTTTTTCTGCAGCTACTCGCAGTTCTGGTGGGGTGCATTCAAGTTCACTGTCGGACATATTTCTTAGTATACACGTATAAAGATTTTTTATTATTAAAAATGCCGTACTATATTTTGTAACTGGCAAAATAATTACCTAACTGTCAGATTCAACAAACTTATTACATTGCCTAGCAACGATTTTACAAGTATCTACCTTAAAATAGTATATCAAATTATCATAAAAATAAATACCGACACTCATGTATTATTATTATTATTTAAAATAAAACTTATATAGAATTACTAATAGTAGATTGTGAGTAAAATCGTATACATACCTCGGGAGAACTCATTCCAGCCTCGCGTCTGCAGCTTACCTCGGTGCTTTGCACCTCGGTAAGCTACCTTGACGCTCGGCTGTAATAGAGCACTTCCCCGCTCGGTATGTAATATACTATTTCTTTCAAGTAAGAAAATAAATAATCATTACTGGGATCTGTGGTGCTACTTACACATAATTATGATCGTCGTCCCATATAAGTGACTAGTAGTGTTATGTTGACGATATTTATTATAATTCTGTAAACAATTGTTATTTAATAACTTTTTAGCAAAAAGTTATTAAATAAAATGACTTCTATAAGTAGTCGAGCAATATCCCAATCTATTGTAAAAGCCATTTCACAAATTCTATTTTTCAAATATTCATGTGTTAACATTTTGTTTCCTTAGTAACCCACGAAAAATGTATGAGATATTGAAGTTTAAATCTTACCCCATATATTTTTCTAATTTTTCTTTTATTTTGTGGACACTCATTTGCAGTTTAATTAGCATGATTCATAGTGCTAAATTTTGATTAACAATATTTTTTCAAAAGAAAATCAATTACAGTGTCAATTATCCTGATTCTATTGAAAATTTGCAGAAATACATCAAGAAAGAGATGTTAATAAAAGTTCTGATGTACAAAATTTTATAATACTACGGAGTTTTGGTCATTTAAAGAGCATAGTAAATAAAATCTTATGTAAGAGGATTTGCCTTTATTAAAAGTGCTATTAATTTTCGATCTTAAAATTGGTAAAAATATGGAGTGGCTTTACCATAGTCGGAAAAAATACATATATATTTCTTTGATTTTAGCTCTGTGTGTACACTTAATAAAACAAAAGCTGAAGAAGACACTGTATGGCGAAACAATAAAATAGTTATTTAGGATACAAGTTCCAAAAAAGTGATTTTATTTTGAAAGTAACGTTTGCGACATGAATGTATTAACCAGTTGTGTTAATTGTGTGTGTGTGTGTGTGATGTAGATGAAGCTGCTTTACCAGTAGATATTGAAGAAGCTTTAGTAGCTACGTTCGCTTTACTTTTAAGTTTACTGCCGTCGAAATCTAAAGAGTAATATTTTTACTTGAAATAGTGAAAGAAGATAGGAATCTCCTGACATGAGTTTTTTTTGACCGAACAAAAAAAATTACTGCCATTACTTGTCATTTTTAGGACATAATTAGCATGACGAAATGAAAACCATTAATACATATATGAAATAGAAATCGTGGTTTATTATAAATGTGAATATTCAGGTGCACATACAATATGTACATATGCAAGAGAAATTGTTTCACTTGAAAGAAATTTCAACAAAAAGCAGTAAATTCCAACAACTTTAATACTTTATTTGACAGAAGTGAAAATAATATATATTGTGTTATAAACAGTGTTAGGAAGTGATTCAATCACCATTGACGTACAGTAATATAACGGGTGACTATAAATTATTAATTTTTTTTTCTTACGTTAGCAATAATTTTTCAACCTTATGTTGACATGTCTGATTCTTAAATTTAAATTTGACAATGTAAAAGTGAAACACGTAATTATAACAATATGTCATCCATATTAATATAAAATATTCTAACCCTAAGTTCATACCAGTATCTAGAACACAACACGTCATAATGGGTGGTCCATTTAGAGATACTTTTTCCAAAAGCAAAGAACAAATGAAAAAGGCCAATTTATTTAAGAAACTTGATTATCATACAAAAGAACCATTCTTTACAATTATTTTTTAAAGATTATTTCTCTCAAATGTTGGCCGCGACTGCGGTTAACGTAGTCTATTCTGCTGTTCCAATTTTCAATGACGCGTTCTAGCATTTCGAGTGGTATTTGTCCAATGACCCGAGTAATATTGGCCTCCAATGCCTCAATTGTAGCCGGTTTATCCATGTAGACTTTAGACTTCACGTAGCCCCACAGAAAAAAGTCTAATGGTGTGATGTCACAAGATCTAGGCGGCCAATTTACTGGTCCGAAGCGTTGGAAGTTGTTGGAAGTAAATGCCTTGTAGACCACGGGTGTCAAGTTCAGGCAGCAAATAGTCCCTTATCAAGGCGCGATAACGGTCGCCATTCACAGTCACTGTCCGGCCGGCTTCTGTTTTGAAGAAATATGGACCAATTATTCCACCGGCCCATAATCCGCACCAAACAGTTGTTTTGTCTGTATGTAATGGTAGCACTTCAATCTCTTTAGGTTGCTCATCACCCCAAATACGGGCATTTTGCTTGTTCACGTACCCATTAAGCCAGAAATGGGCCTCATCGGAGAACAAAATTTTTGTCGAAAACAGTGGATCTTCTGCAAGTTTATCAAGAGTCCAACGGCTGAAACGGAAACGATTCGGAAGGTCGGTCGTCTTTAGTTCTTGCACTAGTTGAATTTTGTATGCTTTTAAACCAAGATCCTTTTGTAAAATACGCCAAGTTGTTGCATACGACAAACCAAGCTGTTGAAAACGGCGACGAATTGATTCTTCCCGGTCTTCGCGTACACTCGCTGCTACCGCCGCTATATTTCCTTCACTACGTGCTGGATGAGGTCTATGTGGTCGCGTATTATCCATTATTGTAAATTGAGTTTCAAACTTATTGATGGTATAGCGAATTGTGCGTTCGGTAGGCCGATTATGTGGCCCATATGTTGCTCTAAGCGCACAATACACATTCCTTGTAGAACGTCCATTTTCGTAATAAAGCTGTACTATTTGTAGACGCTGTGCCGGGCTAAGTCTTTCCATTACGTAATGTCAAATAGTACTGAACCAGAATGCGCAGTCCGCTGACGCGTCGCATGCGCGCTCAGCCATTAAATCCCCACCTAAAAAAGTACTTCCAAATGAATCACCCATTACATTGACAGGCTCCAATAAGAACGTATGTACGTTCCAATGATGGATGTGGTTTATCACGAATTTTTAATTATCCTGACAACCCGGGAGGTGACGTCGGGACGTGTTACATTCTGCATACTGGTACAACCTAAGTTTGTCAAATTGTAATATTTAACGCATCACATAAGGGCGACATTTGCATGTAAATATGAGATTCAATAGTCATTAATTCTCATTTGGTTCAGAATGCTAATTATATATACCTACACAAAATATAGAAGTGAAAAGTCATCTGTCTCCAGGATACCGTACATTGACAAACTCCAATAAGAGCGAAACGCGTCTATACGTTCCGGTGATAGACGTGGTTTTTCACAAATTCTTAATTATTCTAAAGAAAATTGATCAGACAAGCCAATTTCTCAGAGTTGTGATATTGATTATTTGCTTCAGTCATTTATAGCCATTCAGTATTAAAACAACAATAACGTCATCAAAAAAGTAATTGTTGACATATGGATAGATATGCACATATAATAAGATGTACTTAATCGATGTATTTTCTTCTTAATGATGCAAAAGAAATAAGTAGTAGCTGAACTACATCCTCATGCTAGGATAAAATTGAGTAGGTGTCCCATGCACTTTCTTAGAAAAATAAACCGAATCAATTAAATCCGTACCAAATATAAATTAATACGCAGAATATTGTATACAAATGAATTCTTATTAGAAACCCTTATATGAAACTTATCTTGACATCTGTCAACATTTATTTAATAGTATAAATAGTTTTGGTTCGACTCGTTTGGGGGACCTTACTTCTTCGATCACATTTTTTTATCACGTTACAATCAGAAGATTTTGTTCTGCTTGAACATATGAAAGATCGGCTTTTATGAATAAAATTAAAACCTGTCTAGTTCTAAAAAATACATTTCTTTAATCTAATCATACAATCTATCCTTAATGCAGATAATCAGTATTAGTTATGATAGTTATAATAAAGGAAATCTAATGTAATACATAGAGCCATTCTATGAAGGTTCTATATAGAAACTTACTAACTAAACAGTTATTTATGTAAATTAAATTTTAAAAGTCTGTTGAGATAAAGAAACGTCACAAAATAATTTTGGCATGCTTCAGCCAATGACTAATAAAAGCTTACATGTCATTAGAGAAGTCTGAATTTGTGGATCTGTTGAAGAAATTATTTTCCCTTGAAGAAAGCGTCCACATAATCGTTTGCTGATAAATGTGATGAATATTGTTAATGCTGTAGAACTTCTAAGTTTAAATAATTAAATTTCGCGACTTGTCATGTAACAGAATAGAACTTCATTTAACAGAGCTAGAGACTACATATTGTAGTGTAATTGTCTTTTTGGGTTCTTAAATAAAACTATCGATATATTAATAATAAAACGAATAACAATATAAAAACTAATTACTAACATTAAGCACATTTATGTATTTATATTTATGTAAGCTTAATCCTCGATGATTCGACGGCTTATATATCGCTGTGAATACTCTTCTCGAGCGTTCTACATGCATCGAGAAAACGCCAGAGGTATGACATGACGCGCGACGCATCGTTGGATCACATATATTCATCACAATATTTTTAATTTATCCTGTTTGTGTTAAATATAGTGGCAATATCGTTTTGCTGTTAGGTTTTCGCCTTTGTGCACGAAGTAGTAACCAATTATTTCATGTGTACTCTTACCAAATTGTAGTGAAGACTTTGGAACGTCGTGTTTATCTAACAATTAGGATGTCTTCATACGAATTTCTTATCAGTTTCTTTCGAATGCGAAGAATTCGGATTTAGTCAATCAAATTTGGTTTTTCGAGAAAATTCATGAAACACTAACTTTTTTCCGTTTTTTTTTACTTTTTACCTACGGTATGAAGATGCCGAAATACAGTTAACATTTAATATGTCTGTAAGTCTCTTGTAGTTAGATTTTAATATTCTTCCGTTAAAATGTTTAAAATCTCATTGTCAAAACCAAGTTTTTTCCGGCAAACCACGAAGCTAACTTTCATTCAAGTAACTCGTCTTCGCCACGAAAATTCTCGAATCAACATTGAACAGTTTAGTATGATGAACGCTGTTTATGTTCCAAATCGTGCCATTTCTTAATTTAAGTTCTTATCACATTATATTGCCTCATTCAAAAGCAAAAATTATGAATCAGTAAATAAATACTAATGAAATATGTGTTAAACTCACAGTACAAAGACTAACTGACTCATTCACATTACAAATTCTTCGTGTTATCATCAATATCGCACTATACATTGTACACTATTTCTTTATGTTAGGAAAAATGAACATGCCATATGCACCGCCTCAGTATATACTACGCTATATGGTTTTAATTCTAGTAATACAGAGGAAATAAATTTTGTTTTATGATAATAATGGTTCACACTTTCTGGTTAAATTAAATACACAAGTGAACTTTTATATTTATCAAAATTATCTGTTGTTTAAATTACTCTATTTCTGATATGAATGGCTTATTCATTGAAATAGTACATGAGATTGTAGAAAACAAATACGTTAATTGTAATTGGTTTAAATAACTTGATAAATTATATCTTTTTTACATGTAATTGTAATTTCAGTTTGAGATATTCGAGGATGATTGACAGGAAATAAAATTCGAAATGAAATAAATGCGTTAGGGTATAAGTTTTTCAACTTCAACGCGCATGGACCAACGATGTTAAAGTGTCATTCTGCCATTTTTGTAACGATCTTTCTCAAGATCTTCAAAATACTGCTCTGTTGCAGCAATAAGTGCTTCATTATATTGAAACTTCTTTCCAACAAGGAAAAGTTTGAGTTAGGAGAATAAATGGAGGTTACTTGGAACTAGATCTGGCGAATAGGGTATAATTTAAAATCTCGATTTGTCCGATTTTTTTCTAACTTAACTGGTTTGAGAATTGAAAGAAAACTCGTTTATTTGACATTCCCGGACGTTTTTTCCGAAATTGCTTTCTTTAATTTGTCTAGTTTCCCTTTCCTTCGCATCTTACAAAATCATAGCCATTATTTTACTTCCCAATGGATATGTCTTGGTTTTCTTTTGGGGATGAATTACTATTATGTGCCCAGTGTTGAAATTGACGTTTGGATTCAGAGGATTTGGTCAAAGAAAATTTCCCCACGAATACCATCGTTATTTTTATTAATCAAATTATCGCCCGACGTTCACATTTTTTCGCGTTTTTGATAATAATCCGTATCATGCGAACAATTTGGACATGTGCAATTCTACGTGCAAAATATGATGTACGCTTTCAATCGATATGTTCACAATGCTATTTATTTGATGTTAATTCTTTCGGTAGTTCAAAACAATATCATTAATTTTTTAATAGTTACCGGAGTTGTTGCAGGTTTTGGTAGCTGTGGTCGCACAGAATCTTCAATCCTCATATCACCATATTTAAATTACGCAACCCAGCGAGAAATTGTCGCTTTCGATGGAGCATTGTTACTCAAAATCCTTTATAAAATTAATATGAGATTGCACCACGAATTGCAAGTTTTTGCTTTGAGATTTTCATTTGGACACTATTCAAACTGCTGTAACTTTCAAATTCAATATCAGAAATAAATCAAACTTCGTTTGTCACCATAAGAAAATAATCAGAATATAATAACTTTTTCCGAAGGAAGGCGTTAATACTTGGATCTCCCTTCCCGCCAATTCATCCTCGCACTTTAGAAAGATTAGAAAGTTAAAAAGTTGTAATAAATGCAGACTATTCAATGAGGATATTTTATATTATTAAATGTTTTAAGTAACCATATTTTTTAATTGAGTTTAATTGAGCATTATTTATAACTTGGCTTTATGCAATATTTATTAATGAAAAACGATGACGCATTTATAATCTACACAATTCTCGTGTTACATGTTACTGACTATAGAGTACAACACTTTAGTTTTTCTCTTTTAGTTTTGAAGAAGCAGCTAGTCAGTCTTTCTTTGGAGACTGTGAGACTGTAAATAAAAACTCAAAAAAGGTATAAAACTCCTTACCACAATTAATAATCGTATCCTAAATACGTATTTCGACAACTAAGTTGTTATCATCAGTAGGTAAAGCCACTAATCAATGTGTCGCATAGGGGGCACAGTAAAGCTAACACATACAAACGCGCAACAACTTTACACGACGCCATGAATACACTGTATATACAGTGTATATGTGGACGGCGGTATACAGTGTATACGTGGAGGCCGTGTAAAGTTGCTGCGCGTTTATATGTGTTAGCTTTACTGTGCCCCATGTGCGACACTTTGATTAGTAGTTTTACCTACTGATGATGACAACTTAGTTGTCGAAATACGTATTTAGGATACGATTATTAATTGTGGTAAGGGGTCTTATAACTTTTTCGATTAAGCTAGTCAGTATTCACAAAATATAAATTTTAACCGTAATTATCCCTGACTGAGAGGACAAGTTTGCTGCTTTTTGTCTGACAACGTTATGATGATAAGATTAGTTGTTAATCTTAAATTGGTTGTTAGTTGTTCATATTCATTGTTATTTTCTTTCAAGGTAAGGTATGTTTAACAAAACTGAAAATTGAAATAATTTCTCAAAATAGAAAATGTTTTCTTACCGAGAAATGCATGTAAAGTTTACTGCTAGATGTGTCTAAAGCAACAAAAAGGTGTCAATTCATTTGCCAAATGCGATATATTAATAATAATAGTTGCCCGTAACAAACCTTAAAAGCTAAGGGTAGGTCACATGGTAGGTCTGTTTCGTTAAACCTTATGCTACATTAGTATAGTAACGTATTAAGCGCTACGCAGTGATTGCCTATTACCTACCCAGTGTTACCTTCAAAAAAGTTCATGTGTCATAGAAGAATAGGAACATTCGTACATATATTGAATGGTCTGGTCTTTTCTAACTGTTTTAGGTTAACGTAGCTACATCTGAAGTGGATCCATCTTTCTACTGCTATGTGCAGTCTATTTACAAATTCAGATTAAGAAACTTGCTCTTACCTTCAAATCTGACAGTAAAACTTTTGACCATATGAAGATTATCTGCATTTGTTATTGTTTTTATCAATTCCTAATTAACTGTAGATATTGCAGAGGCGTAATACCAACTAGATAATATATTCAACTTACATGACTTGACTTTAAACGACTTGCAACTAACTTATACCGGGTTGTTTTTTTATCATTACACATATATTTCCCTATGTGAAGTGATAAAAAAAGAATTGTCAACGCATAAGTGGGATGGTAGGTAACAGTTATACACCAGTAAAGCATTTCCCTACAAACAATAGCTTAATTCTTAAATCAGTTTCCCATGGAGAGAAAAAGTTTTTAATGTCAAATATTTCAGAATTTTTATTCATACATGAATCTTAAATTAAATACATTTTATTAAAAAATACGTAATTTATTTAAAACATAAATAAATACAATAAAGATGACAAAGTTGCAATGATAATGTGGTACCAGAAGAATAATAGTTTAAGACTGTCAGAGATGTGTTTTCCGTTAATTATCCTAACAGGCCTATACCTTGTGAGAAAACAGTTTTAAATATTTTTAACAAATTAAAAAAAGTGGTTGTTTTCTAAATTCCCACAAAAAAAAATTAAACCAATCATGAAGCTGAATACCCTGAATATAAAGGAGACCGTTCCTTTACATAACAGGATCGCTTTTAGATGTAGTCAGGCATTTTGGAGTATCGTACAGTTCGGTGTTCAAAACCCTAAAAGAATTCAAATATAAGTCATACAAGATATCAAACCACCAAAAGCTTTTTGAGGAAGATAAAGTAAACGAACTGATTTTTGTGATCTAATATTTTTAATTTGTTAAATTAAATCGAAGAAATTTTAAATTAAATAATTTTCACTGATGAGGCAAATAGTTTCGTAATAGATTTAAAGAGTTTTATGTACATTCTGTATGGCAATCTAAATAATTTCCCTTTGAAAATTTAAACATTTATATCTTTAATAGTTCGAAAGCATAGTAAGATGAAACCCATTGAGTTATTTCTTTAGCTAATAGGAAAAGGTTGGGTGTAATTTTAATAAAATAATTACTACTAATTTATATTTTTTAAATTTTTATTTAGGAATATTATCATATTAATATTTTTCGGTTTTAGTCTTGCACGCCTTTATTCTATTTATTAAACCAGCTGTCCTAAACACTCTTTCACTTTCTGCTGAACTTGCTGGAATACAGAAGTATTTCGTAGCACATTGTTTAAGGGTCTCAGCTCCATTCCTGTTACCTAAAAGAGAATCCAAATAAAAAATGCACTTACCCTTTTTTTTAAACTTACCTTCCAAAATAAAAGAGGATCTACATCCCGATTTGAATTTGGCCTTTCGAGGTATTGCCTTTTAGTTATTATTACATCAACTGTAATTGATTTTACTTTCTATTTTATTCTATTTCGGGATCTATTTTTTTCATAATATTAAACATTTCTTGTTCTAGAAAAGAAGTAGCCCCAGTAGCATTTTCAGTATAGTCCTTTTCACGATATAACGACCCGACTAAGGATTAAAACTGTTAAGTCTATTACCGAACACAGCGGCAGGTATGTTTTGGAACATTCAAATGCAAATGTACAAATGGATCGTAATTTATCTACTTTTAAAGTAGTGTCCCTGACTATGACGATTCTGACAACTGTGAATACTTTTAATATTTTATTTAATTTGTTTATATATATTTAGTATTATATTTTTGCCTTATATAATTTTATATAATTATAACGAGCCATCGAAAAAATTCATAATTGGAGTAGACTGTGAAATTGGGTTGGTACTTTAGCCACTTCCACATAATGACACATTACTTGATGCTTGACAGTTTCATTTGGTTTCATTGCAAAAAAAGGTTATGGCATTGAAATGATACTACAACAAAAAAGAAAACAAATAATTTATTTAATATCGAAATCACAATCAAAATTTACATATAGCTACAGAAGTTGTTGAAAATGTTGTCCATTTACATCTAAACACAAACAATTTTCTTAATAACAGTTTTGAAAAATTTGACACGAACTTATAGTTTCAATGTCAAATAATAAATGTCATTATGTGGAAGTGGCTGAAGTACCACCCAATTTCACAGTCTACTCCAATTATGAATTTTTTCGATGGCTCGTTATAAATATGTAATACATGCGCAGTGTGTAATTTTGTGTATACATACAGTGTAATATTTCTAATCGCTCGTTTATATGAATTTCCCTGCCACTGTGCTCAGACAGTTGCCCGTAATAGACTTTACGGTTTTAATGCTTTAGTCTGGTCGTTATATCGTGAAAGGACTATAGTATGAAAACCTTTTCTTTTAAATGGAGGGTCTAAAACAGTAACTGATCGTCCTTCATATGAAAATAGCCTTGCTATCTAAGATAGAATGGAAACGATTTAAATGATCAGATAAGTTGCTGGTATTTCCACTAGTCTTGTATTCTTTCCCAAAAGTTATATATTTAGCCAGTTTTCTGGCATTTGAAGCTTTAAAATATTTCCAAACAGCTGATTTTTTTCCTTTTATTGGCTTGCTTAAAGTCTTTTATCTTAAGTCTTTTTAGGCACTGAATTCTCATTATATTCTGATTCATCTTTATCCCTTGCTGAGAACAGACGTCTTGTAGATTCTTCATATGATAATCAATCTCTTGCAAATTATTGCTTCGTTATACATTACACCCATAGATAAGAGATAGTACACCATATTGTTTAAAACTTTTTTATACTACATACCATTTGATTTCCTACTACTGATTTTTAAAATAAATTTCTCCATTTTATAAAACCACTTATTCAAGCTGTTATTTGTTTAACGTATACATTATTTTATCAGATTACTGAAATGCCCCCACGCAACCCACCACTGGGTTGCGTTCGGTAATTCGTAAACATGTCTGACCGTTCTTAAACTATTATGCTTCTGTTACCACATTATCATTGCAACTTTGTCGTCTTTATTGTGTTTATGTTTTAAATAAATGATCTACTTTTCAATCAAATGTATTTAATTTAAGGTTCATGTACGAATAAAAATTCCGAAATATTTGACTTTAAATTTTTTTCTTTCCATGGCAAACGGATTTAAAAATTAAGTGTTTGTAAGCAAATGTTCTACTGGTGTATAACTGGTTGCCTACTATGCCACCTATGCATTGAAATTCTTTGAGACAAGACCAAATTAAAAATAATTTGTAATATTTGCAGAATCATTTGACTTATTTTTTTGCAATAGAACTGTAAGAATGGAGCACATGTAATGTACTACTGTGACTGAAAGGTATCGGGACTGGTTAAATAAATCACAAAGTAAAGTATTTATTCTTCTTCCAAATTTATTTCATCTCCTTTAAAGTAGTTCCCTTCCGAAAAATACTTTTATTCCAACATTTTTCCAAATATCCACAGCAGTTGATTTCAGAGACCCATGACTCATCGCCTCATTTAAAGGGTTTTTAATTAATCACAAAAATAAATCACAAAGTATTTATTCTTCTTCGAAATTTATTTCATCTCGTTTAAAGTAGTTCCCTTCCGAAAAATACTTTTATTCCAACATTTTCCCCAATATCCACAGCAGTTGATTTCAGAGGCCCATGACTCATCGCCTCATTTAAAGGGTTTTTAATTAATCACAAAAATAAATCACAAAGTATTTTTAATCTTCTTCCAAATTTATTTCATCTCCTTTAAAGTAGTTCCCTTCCGAAAAATACTTTTATTCCAACATTTTTCCCAATATCCACAGCAGTTGATTTCAGAGGCCCATGACTCATCGCCTCATTTAAAGGGTTTTTAATTAATCACAAAAATAAATCACAAAGTATTTATTCTTCTTCCAAATTTATTTCATCTCCTTTAAAGTAGTTCCCTTCCGAAAAATACTTTTATTCCAACATTTTTCCCAATATCCACAGCAGTTGATTTCAGAGGCCCATGATTCATCGCCTCATTTAAAGGGTTTTTAATTTTAATTATATAATTGAAAAATAAACGGGTAGTGATCTATAAAATACGAAATACATTTTTATTTGTTCATTTTGTAGTTCAAGTTGAGTAAAGGAGTATTAATATTAACTAGCAATACTTTCTCAAGGTTCTCTTCTGTCAAATTTGTTCTCTTTGAATGAAATACATTCTCGTAGATAGAAAACTACTTTTCTACATCGCAACTGGTTATAGGTGCGTACTGGAAATATTCTTTTATTTCAGCGTATTTAGCAGTTAGATTTTGAGGCATTGTCCCCATACATAATTACCGTAATGTTGTTAAACCTGGATTTCTATTAAGCATCTACGATCACTAGTCGTGGTTAAGGAAAAAAAAAGAATTTATAAAAAAGAAAAAAACGCTCCCCGGAGCAGACCCAGTCTCGATCGACTAAAACCGCCCCTGCCAGTTCTTGCCAACGGCCCACCCGGCTTCTGAGGCTGCCTCAGCTCAGGAGGTGGGGAGACCCAGAGGGAAGTAAAAAAACTAATAAAAAAGGTGGAAAAGGGTGCCACCGAATTTATGCCGCTGGACGTCGCAAACCCGGAAACTTGATGACACTGCTATCAAAAAAAAAAGTATTCTAAGTAATTAGCAACAATGTGAAAATTCAAACAATTACCGTGTAGAAAAGGTATTCTAAGTAATTAGCAAAAATGTGTAAATTCTCAATTAAAGGGTTAATGAACGTATACTATTAATTAATAAAAATATGAAATTCCCAATTATGTGTTAAAAAAAATTTACGTTTAAAATTACAAAATTAAATTGAAACGACCAAACAAAAAAACAAGTTCGTAAAAATGAACGCAGACGTTCGAGAAAATGTTCTACAAAAGGAAAAAAACGAAGGTCAAGCAGGTTTTTCGTTAAGAGAAAACACCTGGGTTATTAAATGACGAAAGATTAATTTTTGAAAAATGACTAGATATATGAAATTTTAAGAATAATAAATTGTAAATAAAAATTGAGATAACAAAAGCTTCGCTGTTGTTCCAATGACGATCGGCCTTTTCCCTTCCAGAAAGAAGAACGTCGCTGGCGGGAACACTCAGACGATGGTACAAAATGTTTTAGTCGTCTTATAACTGTTTTTTTCTGCCTGTCGGCTACACCATCTAAATAAAGGGATAACAACGACAATAAGTAAAAGAAAGGCGCAACAGAAATAGCTCTATACATACCAAATGGCGTGTGATGGCTAAGAAAATCAAATCGATAATCGTTAGCGAGTTACCAGGTGTTTTTGTTTCCTCTTATCCAACACGTAAAAATCCTCCCAAGGAGATAATCGCATTAGCGAATAATTTATAGCTCGATCGAACCAAATCCCTGAGGGCCGTAAAATAAAATTAAAAACAATACGGCTTACTTCGATCGGTAGCTGTGTTGGATAGAAGAATGCAACTTCCTCAAAGATCGAAAACTAACAACCAAGTGTGTCGAGCGAATCGTCGAACTTTTCTTAACAGCGGAAAAAAAGCAAGCACTAAAAGTCAAGAGAAAAAGTAAAAAACTCGAAAGAAATTGAATATCTTTATTTAAATTGCGAATGCGATACCTATACAGGCAGACTCGTTGAAAATGAAACGAAATATATTAAAGAGATTATTAATTAAATTATGAAATGAAGCGATAAACGTTGAGCGTTACGGACACGTAACAACTGCGTCTAACTTTTGCTGAAGGCCACATCCGAAGTCACTTGAAATATTTTTCAAATTATTAATAGCCACATCTAATGTGGTTAGTTTTGGCAAATTTGCAAAGTGTTCCTCAAGAAAGTACAACTGATTTTTTAAATTTAGAATTTGTATAGTTCCTTGCACTCTAGCATACTTCGAACACCGTCATTTAAACATGTAACGAAATTTTGTAAACTATCGAAATTCTCTACATAAAAACTAGTAGCTTCCAACCATGTTTCCCATCTAGTTATTACTGAAGAGGGAGGCAGTCACAAAGATGCAAGATTTTTCCTGTAAAGAGCTACTCTCAATTGTGCTTTTCTGAAAACTTTTTTGAAAGCAAATACAAGTCTATCAACTTCCGGAAAGGTGTCTGATATATTCACAGTTTCTGTGGAGAGCATGTGCTACGCAAATAATATGCAGCATATTAGGATATGTTTCCTTTAATAGTCTGCCTGTTTTTAACATATATGCAGCACTGTCATTGACAAATAAAAGTATTTTTCCTTTGTACCTGTCGTCAGAATGAAGCATTTGGGGCATATTCTCGTAAATGATTTTAGCTACTGTTTCCGCATCAATTGTAGTTATAACTTTTGTTGCTATTACATATGCGTTATATGGAATAGTTGGATGTAGTACACCAGCTACAACGTTTACCACACAGCATCCTAATATATCGACAGTTTCATCGCCACTTATCCATAGATACTGATTTGAAAGAAGGCTTCTAATGCGTTTACTGCTTTCGTGTAGCATTTAGAAACATAATATTTGCGTAAGGTGGATACATCAGGAACATTTCGACCAATATATTTTTGGAGAAATGTTTAGAATGTGGAATTGTTAAGTTTATTTAATGGAATATTTGCCGCCATTAAAGAGTTCTCCGTTAAAATTGTCAGATTCCAACGGGTCTAATTTCTGTGCATGTGGATGCTAAGTGACGTTTTACGTGCGATTTCTGGGAATTTTTAATGATATTTTACAGATTTTGCAATAAATTTCGGAATCATTGGCAATGGACATACAATCAATATGACCCTTAATCCAACTCGCCATCGTTTCACGATGCCATTCTCGACGTTGTTCCATATCATATTGAAAAAGTAACTTAAACAATGTTCTAGATCTAAATTAATGAAAATTAAAGCATAACTAACTCACCGTACTTTATTTATCTTACGAAATATAAACTTATAAATAAAACTAATTATAAAAACACCTCCTGCTTCTATCTACGCTCAGGAAGAAAGGAATTTAAGTATAATATTGATGTAATTTCGTCACAATTCAACGACAAAAACCAGATGTGCGGTTAACCGAATGAATAGTGCTATGCAATAACTGCGTGTTGTACTTAGCAATGTTATAGACCATTTATATTATCCTTCGTAATGTCGGCCTCTCGTGTCTTTCATTATTACTTATATCGATTGAAATGAAATTCCAGTATTATCTGAAAGTCTCCAATTGTCAACCGACGGCTTATGAGCATATGATATTTTATTTCCTGATTTTCGAATGTTTCATTTTTCGTCAAATATGTTTCCAAAACAGAGATTCCTTCAAAAAGAAGCATTCTTTCTAATATTTATATAAATTATTCGCCCCAATAGAGCTCGTTAGCCCATGCATAATATAAGTTAAAATTCTAATTCAAAAAATATGGTATTAATATTCCTTTGAATCGCGTGCACATCTACGACAGTAACATATGCATTGAATATAACGTGCCTTCAAAAACTTTCCTGATTAGAGACGGCCATGCTTTTTGATAATGGTGACAGTGCACGTAATCTGTCACAAACTTATAATTTTGAATGACCATGGTTGTCTCCAATGAGGAAAGTTTTTGAAGGCACGTTAGTTTGTTATAAAGTTAAACTTAATAAAACAAGTAAAAGCCAGATACAGTGAATTTTATACAGTCCATTCTGTCGTAGCATTGTTGGTTCTTATCAACTGATTTGAAGGTACTCCTGATCGGTCTTAATCTTCAACGCGTTCTCTAATTTGTTTGAACATTTTGTACTATTCAAACACTCTTTGTTTTTTCGTGGCAGGAAAACAAATATTGAATCTAATTAATTAAACCGCGCGGTTTAAATGATCCAGTCCGGATATTTTTTATCACAGTAGCACATGTTATAACTTGATTAGTATTACTGTCGTTTATCTTACTATTATGTACCATCGAATTAAAAAAAAAAGTACTACTATAGTGAAGTTATACATAAACTCAATTTTTAAGCATTTTAGTATTGTGACGTTGCTAACGTACTTAAGATCGTAGTAACGTCCAAAAGTACACTGACACTTATATGTTATTTTAATATGTATTTAAATTTGACGCCTACATTTAATATATACCTACATTCACGCAAGCTAATTTAAGCCGATTAAAATATGACTGTACCACTTTTTTTTTTAATTCGATAGTGTAGCAAGCGCCAATTAAGTTGGCGCGAGGAGGGGGTGCGCAGAAGCCGTTTTTAAAAACGTCCACCCCCACTACTCAAGTA
This sequence comes from Melolontha melolontha, assembly GCA_935421215.2. Lineage (NCBI taxonomy): Eukaryota > Metazoa > Arthropoda > Insecta > Coleoptera > Scarabaeidae > Melolontha > Melolontha melolontha. The sequence continues at coordinate 93,985,890 of OW285237.1, read as the reverse complement.
ATTGTCAGAATACAGTTGTCATTGACGTTTGACGGGACATAATGTCTTTGGGGATCATAAAGTGATACACGCTCAGAGGTTAGAATTATCTGACATTTGATGTAAAACAAAATACAAATCTCCCAACTACTTCTAATCCTGCGCAAACTTACCCTTTCTCGCGCTAACTTAATTGGCGTTTGCTATACATATATTTACTTACTTTTTCTGATACCTTCTATTATCAGATATAAGGTGTATGTGCTATTATTAAAAAATAATTGTATTTTTATTTTCTAATTTCAGTGTGCAACGATGCATTAACACACAGCAAGAAAGGTCGTACTGTTATGAACGAAACTGAACGGTATGATGCCGTACGACATTGTAGATATGTTGATGAAGTAATTAGAGACGCCCCATGGGAGGTAGACGAAGCATATATTACGAAACATAAAATAGATTTTATAGCACACGACGACCTACCCTACGGTTCTGACGATTGCAATGACATTTACGCCAAGTGGAAGGCCAAAGGTATGTTCGTGGCAACTGAGAGAACCGAAGGAGTTTCTACGTCAGATATCGTGGCCAGAATTGTTCGAGATTATGATATCTATGTCCGAAGAAATTTGGCCAGAGGTTATTCGGCAAAAGACTTAAATATATCGTATTTAAGTGAAAAAAAAATTCGATTACAAAATAAAATGCACGAATTGAAGGATAAAAGTAAGAAAGTCATGACTTCTATCGGCGAGAAAAAGGTTGATTTGATCACTAGATGGGAAGATAAATCCAGAGAGTTCATTGAAAGTTTCCTGTTGTTATTTGGAAGGGAACGTTTGACGAATATATGGAACGAATCCAAGGGAAGAATATTAAACGCTTTAAGTCCACCAAGTTCGCCAACTCGTGAGGGTTCACCACTTTCGAGTAATGGTGACATGTATGATTCACTAGAGGATGGTCTATCGCCTCCTAGAAAGGCGGCGCGTTTCGAATCTCCTTCGCCCCCATCTTCATCTAGAACCAACACTAGTCATTACTCGACTATGAACGACTATAGTGATGAAGATGATGAAATTTCTAAATGAATTTCGTTCCTTTAAAATTGGAAAAGAAGTAAAAGATAAAAAAAGAAGTAAATTATATAGTTAGAAGAGCATATTTTTAATAGGTATTCGACAACCTAAGATTCTTAAATAAATATGATATACCTATATGAAATATGAACTGCGACATTAAAATTTCAGTCATTTTTCTTTGTGTTTATATAATTTATTTGTGATGTATACGAGTCATTAATAATGAAATATTTAAATTATAAACCTCCAAAAAAAATTATGAAGCATTAAACTTATAAGATATTATAAAGTTTTAGCTAGAAAAAATAAAAAAATATTTTTGTATGGCGTATCACTAATGTAGTGATACAAAATCATTCCAAAATAAATTATTTAGAAAGAACTGAAAAAATAATATTTTAGCATTAAATCCTTTAGAATTTGCATAACTGTGACACAAAATCGGTGTAAAGTCTCAAATTGGAAATGTAAAAAGAATGAATGACATATTGTAACATTAAGTTAGGTAAATGAAGAAGTTATTGAAAAATTTTTTGAAAGTTTCGAACATCTTATCTTATCTTGCTTGTAGAAATTTGTCGTTGTTTATATTCTTGGCTTTCGGGTGTGAAACCGATATATTGTTGTCAAAATAGGTAGTGCTGCTTTTTTGTATATATAGTATACATGTAGATCTTTAACTTTTAGATAAAATCAATTCAAACATTAAAATTCATACACTAATTTGCAACCACAGATTTTTTAGTCATCGTTCAAACAATAAATATGACATGAAGCAAATAAATCTTCAAAAAAAATATTTGCAAAACTTTTTTTATTTTTTAGAGTTTTCGACTAATTGTTCGCGAGTACATAATAAGAAAGCTATTACTCATCCCTTGAAACGTTTCTATTTTTAGAAAGCCTTAGGTTTCTGTCGCATTGAATTTGATGTTGCTACACGATTAGCAAACTTCAATAATATTCCAAATGTACCAAAGTTGGGAATAGACAGAAGCATGCAGGTGAATAAAGCAGTTAAAGTGTAATAAAAGATCTCTAAGCTAAGAAGTCATGTAATGATACGCCTTGCAGGAGCTTTTTTTTTACGCACGCTTCATACTCGGATTCTCTGCAATTATTAATGAATTATGAATTTTCAGCTTCAGTTTGAACAATTTTCCGACCCATTGCTCCCCAATAAATTGACTTTACCATTGCCAGAAAATTATGGGGCCTATTTTCAACTATTTTTTGTTCATTTTAAAACTCCTCTATTCTCTTTGATACTTAAATATCGACATATTGCGGAAGATTCTGAAACTTGATAGTCACTATTCTATTTACGATAATCTTACCAGTCTCTTTTAATGCACTATTACCTAACAATGCTTTTTGCCTATTCGAGACATATAGTCAAGTTATCACTTACTTTAGTGCTGCCTAAGACTGAAGCAAGCATTTCTCATGCTATACCTCTTATTATTAGGGTATTACAGAGTGACTGGAAATATTCTAATTAGTACCTTGCTGTAAAATAATTTAAAACGGAGATTTTACTTGGGTGCCAGTTCACTATTAATAGAAACAAAAACTAAATCCATGCTGTGATGTAGTTTATTTGAAATTGTAAATATTAACAGTATCCTAAATGTAAAAGATTTGCAAAAGCTTTTTCTTTTTAGTAAGCAATTGATGTTTTATTATATATTGTTTTCATTGGTTCTAAAACTGTTTATAACTAATATTTAGTTATTAGTGTTCGTATACAGTTTGCCACTAATTCATTTTAGTGTTCTGCACATTTTTGCAAATAACGGAATAAATTCACCGCTAAAAAGTATTGGGCATTGAACAAATAAAATTTAACAAATTAATTTCAAGATTTCAAAATTTCAAAAAGTATTTATTTTTATAATCAAATTATCAGAAAAATTATTGAGAACAGTTTGAGTGGGTATCTTACTTTAAAAAAATACGCCGTCTAGTGTGTTAAAAGTTTCTTATTATTTAAATGAACTATACGTGGATTTACTTCTTCAAGGCTTCTCATTATGTTTCTGTCTCGCCTGTATGTATATTGTTACCGAAATTTGAGTTTGCCATAACGGATAAACTGCTAGATTGATCGGTTATCGGTTCATGCCTTCATATAATGCTCTCATTCATGGATCAATCAACAAAAACGTTTATCTCGGAAAGTAATCAATAATAATTAAGAAAGTAATTATATAAAAAAAAAACTTGCAAAATATGTTAAATTCTTCTTGACAATAATATATACACATGCCAAATTTTAAAATTGTATTTATATATTATTAAATGAATATTTATGATTAAGAGTACTAAAACTATACTTGTGCCAAATTATTTTTCACAAATTTCTAAGATACTGCAAAACAATTAATGAAAAATGATCAATATATGTGCTTTATTTTTGTAATGCTTATTTACCTCAATTTCTGTCAGCACTTTATGCGATGCGGTAAATAAATTAGGCACCGAATCTATTTTATATATTTTATATCTGAAATCTATACCTATAGAAAGAAGCTTTAGATAATATAAAATATTTATAGTCACACAAGATAAAAAAGCGTAAGTGTTTGATCCTCCCGAGCACATTCATTAAAACTTTTTGCGTGTCATATACCATCATATTTTCGTCCATTGTCATCAAAATAGTAATTCTACTAAAAAACTTCAATGTTCTATTGCAAATCTCGTAGTAAAATATTTCATAACCTCAAATAAAGCGCAATTCTTATGTTAAGTATCATCGACTTTATAACACTCTGGACGGCGTTGAAAACTAATGTTTCCTATTAACTTCAGATAAATTATTTGAGATTTTAACTTCAGAAATTATAATGTGGTAGCTTCTGGTTGTGATCCACGATATGCATTTAATGCAAAATGAAAAAAAGTTCACTGTCTATGTTATTAATATAATTCATCCATCAAATTATAGTTTGTATGTATAGTATGTATAACCTAATGAATACACTAAATTATAAAATGTTTCATCAGTTTTTATTTAAAATAATGGTAGGTAAATAAATTCAATGGGACTTATGTTATCTATAATCATAAGAATAGCGATTGAACCGAGATCATATAGAAAGATTTTACAAATCGTATTTGTTATTGACAAATATATTTACATCTTCCAAGAATATAGTTGGTATGTTTTATTAATTTTTTTTAGTGAAATATATTAAATTCTTCAACTTGTACTACTTATACAAAAAATGATTAGCATGTTACATTTTATTACAGCTATTAGCAATCACCACCATGCACTAATCTTATCATTGTATTAAGTCTCAATATAATGTTAATCTTTAAGTTATTAGACTAATTTATCACTATATGTTATGAGAAACCTAATAAGTGTTTTCCTATCGTTAAGTCCTACTTAATACCTATGTCAAAATATTAGTAATGGTTAGCCATGACAAGTATCTATCTCATTTTTAATTATCTAAATTATTTTATTTATCTTTTCGATTTTGAAACAGTATTAGAATAGATCTCAGATACTTATTTACGAATATCAGACACCTATTTTTGCCTTTTCCAATCTAGTACCATGTTTCACAGAATAGTGCAGTAGCAGAAGTTTAATAATAGTTCTATGTGATAAGGAATTAAACTTCAGAATTCTTAACATTAGTTATTTTATTTTCATTTATCACTAACCTAGATTTTTCGACGAACCTCATACATCGAATATAGTTCCTAAATACTTAACTCGAATCCATCTCTATCGAAATTATATTGAATTAACATTTTACTTCTAAAGCTTTATTGGGTAGCTTTCAAAATTATTGCTTGTAAAATATCGCTTCATCAGCTGTTGTTTTGATCAATGCATGGTACGGATTTTCAATTTCGTTTATATTACCTACGTGGCAGACTTAATTTTGTAATGTGGAATACTAAAAATACTGAAAAATTTATTTTTGCTCTCCCACATTTTTTTATGCGGGTATTAAGGAGATACAAAATCTTATTGTCATAATTTACTTTCATTTTGTACACGCCCTTGTGTTATGTTAATTAGTTTTTGTGATAAACCAAACTCTTACATCATTATCATATCAACTGTAATGAAATACAAATGAAATATAAATGTTCTAATTATCTGAATTATCCAAGCCAACTTATAATAAAAACAGTAACTGCATTAGCAAGCTCATTGAAGAGAAACTTTTGCTTTTTATAACAGATGTTTTGTCAAAATGAAATGGTGGCATATATATACCCATATTTTATTTTTTGTCCTAAGGCTATTGTTTGATGATAAAATTCAATACAAGTGTTATTTTCAATCTTATTGAAGATGCACATTATTCTGTGAAAATAATGTATTACTTATCAGGCTTCTTTTAACCAAAATTATTGTGTTAATGAGTATATCAGCAGTAATAAGCCCTTTTTATAAGTCACTACTTCTAGTGAACAAACTTAATTTCACTAATTAAGTAGAGTAAATCTGCTAGCTCCTCTTTCTATATGACTCAACAACTTTCTTGTGTAAAATTAATTAATTCAAAGTCAGATTTTATAATCTGTAATTATTTATTCTGGTTATCAACATATCAACACATGCATACAATAATTACAGTTATAGTTTCAAATAGTACAAAATACAATTTGTTCTCAACCAATACAATTAGCGTTTTAGTGGGTACTAATGTTATTTGCTCCTTAACGATTTTGTTATTGGTAATACTATATTTGGAGATTATTCATATGTTTCTTATTATTGTTGATACTTTCCCATCAAAAATAAATTGATTTTATCAACAGTTAATATTTCTATTCGAATTTATAAGCTAGTTTTAATAACTAGAGAACGGACATTCTTACCACATGACTCGGCGTAATTCAATGAAGTATTTGTTAGTCTTACCCGGCCATCTGGTCCGTTGCGATTACAATGAACAACACAGCTATTGTATTCGGAGGATATATTCCATTAAACGCAATCGGCAATTGGAAATGTTTATAAACTTCGCTGAGTACATCCCGGCGTAATACAATGAAGTATTTGTGTTTGACTTTCTCGGCCACCTGATTTTCGCAGCGTTAACAATGGACAACGGCTATTGTATTCGGAGAACTTAGTCATGTGGTAAGAATGTCCGTTCTCTAATTAATAACATCAAGTAAAAGATAAATTGTTACAAAGACTTGTGACAACTCTGTGGTAATACTAATACATATTTGATTTATTTTTTTATATGTAAGTGAATTAGATTCTGTCTTTCTATGCGAACAATCTGTGCATAACACTAAAATGAAATTACATTATTTCACACAGATTTTTACCAAATTTACTGAACAAAACCAAATCGATATATTTTCCTAATTCCTTAATGTTTATTTTCTAAAATAAAAGTTATTTATAAAAAACGTTTGGATTGTGCTAAAGTATATACGAAATTGTGATATGTATTTATTGTTTAATATATATAGTATGTTTTTGTTTGGTTTTCTTTTTTCTATATTTCTCATCTCATGACTGTTTTAAAACGAAACTTATACACGAAGTGTATTTTTTAATTGTTATTTCTTTAATTTTAGTATTATTTCAATTATTATGGATTCATCGTTATAAATAAATGAAATGAAGAAACAGGACACAATTGCTAAAAATGTATTTGTTTAGAGAAAAATAGACTCAAAACGCTTAAAATTCTAAATAGTAAAACGATATATTTCATTGTTATTCTTGAAAAATGAACAATAATATTTGTTAATCACTGATGTTTGATATAAATTGTTACATTTTATATATTTAGTTTGAAGTTTCTATTCTTTAATGATTTCTTGAGTCTTCACTCAAAGTAAAATTTTTCGACTGTTTTACATTCCATTTTTTAAATAATAATTAAATGCTGTTCATTCACTACGTGTATTAATAGATATGTATATATTTTTTTTGTATGTACAGCCCCTGCAATAAAAATCTGATAACCTAGGTGCTTAGTTTTTGTAAAATATATATAAATATATATTATATATATATATATATATATATATATATATATATATAATTTATATCCTTATACAAATGAAATGATTTAAATAAATTGTATATTAGAGAAAAAAGAAACCATATGTAATTGTAAATATATAAAGGCTGAAAAAAATAAACAGAATGTACACACTGCACCGCATTATAAATGTAGTTTTTTTCTGTATTATGAAATGTATTCAGGTATCTGTTATTCGTGTGATAAATCTTATACATAGTACGATTTGAATTTTTTTTATGTTTGATATTTATTTAACTTCCACGAAAATATTTACAAAAAGTTATTCTATTACTAACATGCACCATCAAAACAAGTTTAGATTATAGCCTTAAACAATCTAAAACTCGCTTTTAAACATCTCAACTTCACCATTTCCAACAATTAATATTCTATATACTGACTAAAACTTTCCTATTATGTCGGATTGCACATCATAACATGAAATAATGTTAATTGTAAATGTTCAAGGATGTTGAACAATAGATAATGAGCGACGCCGAATGTTCTTCCATGCTGTCTTTTGTAACTTGATTGTAGTAAGTTGTGGCGAATTGCATCTATCATAGCATCATGCACTGACGAGTCTATAGCAAGATGAAACACGTGTCTGCATCTCTGGATAGCGATTTCCACACAAATACGAACTTGTACTGTTTCTCCACACTCGGTTTTTAATATTTTGATATTAAAAATGTTTTTGTTTTATACAAAAATAATCTCGACTCGAGCATCTTTCAAATTGTTTTGTATCATAAATCATAATAAATGTAATAAACTTTATTTCAATTTTGTAATTGTATATTCACATATCAATTAATTCTATATTCTGTTGAATGCTGTAATGCAGCATAGAATCAAAGCAGTCATTACCAAAATATAGAGAAAACGCGTTATATCCAATTGTACGTCATACTAGATCCATGACACGTCCTATATATGTTGCTAACAAGATATCAATTATAAAATTATAAGATGTCAACTATAAAATGATCAATAATGAAGCAATAATTGCTTCGACTCTTTACAGAAACCTTTCAGCATTATATCCAAATGAAGAAACGAGATAATAAACACAATGTAGTTCTAAAAGGAACTGTTTTAAACAATCAAAATAAACGGGAAAAATGTACACAAAACTAGGCTTATTTGACAGATATGTTACCTCTCAACACCGCAAGTAACTATTACCCTGTTAAAAATATAAACAAGAAACATTTAGTATTGAAACGCAAATTATGTGTTTATTTGCCATGATAATATAGACATATTATCATCAATTTATAACATTTTGTTTTTAATTTAATGAAATAAAAGCTTTTAAATATAGTTTAACAAACTAACTTTTTTTAGTTTCTCTAATACAGTTATGAGGTATTAACATGTAAACGTCATCAATGACGTACAATTGGACTTAACGCATTTCTTCTATAGATATCTAGTAAATAGCAAGACAAGACTCTTCTAAAGGATATTAAAATGTATATCCGTATTCTGGCTTGTTGGTATTGCTTATATTTCTTAATCAAATCTAAGACAATGTACACTTAGAAACACATAACATTTTGAACAATTTACCAGATTTTCGATTAAAATCCAGGAAACTAATATGGAATAATAAAGTTTTAAAGTCATATTTGCGGCTATTAACAGCTCAAATTATCACTTCCTAATTTTATTTATGTAGAATAAGCGTAAACCAGCAGTTCCCTTAATCTAACTGGTGTTAATTAACTAAAAACTTATTACTGCATAAATGAACTAGATATAGAAACAAAAAATGTGAAATCGAATAGTCTGGCCTAAGTGCCTATGCTCAGAACAATGATATTCATATCTGTAAAAAAGTTGTTAGCTAAATAAGTAGATCAATTCCATATGAAATGCAATAAATATTGGGGAAATTAATTATCGCTAAATAATGGCGTGTCATGGAGAGTGGAAGAATTCAAATACAGAAGCATACCCCGAGGTATCAATAAAAAAATTAAAATACAGACTACTTTATGCAAACCTTCAACAATGCAACTCTCGCAGTCTAAGACACTGGAAAAAATTGATTTAAACACATTTCATTTTTACACATTAAGAAGTTAGAGCAGGCGCGGCTCGTGATGACGTATTTGGGAGTGCAAGTACAATGATACGAGTGCCTCATGTGTTTTCGGTGTTTACTAAGAAAACGTTACAGTTAGTACACGAAGCACTCGTATCATTGTACTTGCACCCCCAAATACGTCATCACGAGCCGCGCCTGAGTTAGAGGTATAGCAACTGGACTATTAAATAATTATAACACTGTAGCTAATAGGAAGCATTATTTAAGGAAAAGAATAAATCAAGAAGGAATGGGTTTAGGTCTTTTCGCACAGAAATACTGTCGTCAAAAAAAAACGGGACATGTTTTATAACGATTTTGACATTAATTTAGTTTTGTAAGTCTTTTGTCAAGCCATAAATATAAGGTTATGCATCTGTCATTATTAAGTTCGTATGATGCAACAAAGTACTATCACAATAGGTAAAAAAGTGTCCCGTATTTTATGTCGTGGACTATACTTGCAGCGCAGTTCTATTTACATATTGCTGTGAACTGTGGGTTTGCTTAAAAGGTATTCCACTGTTCATCCACAAAATATGATCGAACTAGCTCTGTTACGTCTACTTCTGCATTGAGACTGCTTTATCCAGGGCTCTCTCACCCTCGAGCGAGAAAGTGGAAAAAATAATATGTCAATAAAGAAAAATCACAGTGGTAATTTACAATTTTATTAAAAAAAAATAAAAGAAATACTCTTTACAAAGTGTAAAGAGAGCTAATGCGTCATTAGACAAAAGCTTAGAGGAAAAAAATTGTGTGATAAAAGACACGCACACAAAGAAAAGCCTCTTGTGAATCGCGAGCAAAAATATAGGTATCTAATAGATCATTAAGAAAACTCTCAAATTCAAACATTTAATTAATAAACCCCAACATTCAATTCGTAAATGACCAATTGTCAACACGTAAATGACTTTCACTCGTGCGCACTAACACAAGTATAAAATCTCCCACCAAAACCTGACTTTCAAAAATATATTCTAGAACAACGTGACAAAAAACTCCCTCATAAAAAAATATGATAATTTTCTTAACTATCTATATTTTAAGCTAATATAATAATAATTCAAAATTACAAATAGACACAAATATCATAGAATTACAGCAAATAGAATTTATATAAAACTAATGTGAAAATCTTACTTACGTTAACGTAATCTTTTTTTCACACACAAAAAACTTTATGCGAGAGATATCAAGTAAATTTCAAAAATACATAAAAATACGAGATAAGCAACACTCGTGATAAGACGGTAATGATATTTAAATACACATCAAAGCAAACAAGCAAAATAAACCGAAATTAAATAAAATAAAGAAATAAAAAATGAGTTTTTTATTTCTTAGGCTATATCGTTCAACACTCAAGATATCTCTGACCGGCCGGAAAAATAAGATCGGACATCAGGTACATATAATTCAATATAATTCCCCTAGTCGAAGTATTTCCTGTTCAATATAGAATTGTACAGGCGCGGTCAACAAAACAAACCCAAATAAATATTTAAACATAATTCAAAATATCAATAACTATAAATCTGTAGACAAATTTAACATAATAAATATATTTTTTTTAAATGTTCTTCGGGGAAAAGTCCACTACAATATGTACAGCTGCGAGCAATAAATTTTGGTCGTCAATGTCGCTTTAAAATTTGCAGAAATTGTCACAATGTAGATTTTTGCCGATTGAATATATCCATTGCCAATGAAATGTCAATATAAATTTGCAGTTTGTCAAAGTCTTGCTTTTTGAATTATTTTTAATATGGTCTCAATATCCTGTTTTAACAAAGTAGAGATTATTTCCTTAATATAAACTGGACTCTGAAGTTAAGGTAGCATCTCGTCTAGGACTTGCAAAAAGTTCCGTAAATTTTATTAACATGTGACAGATGATTAAATTATAGGTTATTACCATTACGACCGTTTTACAATACAGCAAATTACTGTTAATTACATTTTGTCAAAGAATGACATTGACGACCAACATTTATTGCTCGCAGCTGTATGTGACCGACATCCATTGTCATTGACCGGCGGGCGTATTTTCCTCACCAAAAACCCTTTCCTAGCTGTAAAAGCAAGGGTGTACGATAATCTCACAGGTAATTTCCTCACCAAACGTTGAAGTATCGGTGTATTAGAGAAAGTTAGGTATTCCCGAATTTAATATTAATGACTATGGATTCTGGGAATTAAAAGTGGTAGGTAGGTACGTAGTATGTATATATAGTTTCGAAACTGGAATTGAAGTGCCATTTTTAATTGTTGCTCGTGTTAGATTGAGTTTATCTATTAATTTAACTGTATTTTGTGAATATTATAACAAAATGACAACTTCTTTAATTAAAAGCAATCGTGGCAAAGATTTATTGGTTTTCGAAAATTTTACGTTTTATAAAACAAAAGTTTTAAAAAGTGAAGAAGTGTTTTGGAGATGTATCCAAACCAAATGTAGTGCTAAGGTGTTTACTATTGGATCTGATCTTACCGTATCCAGAAGTGCTTCGTTTCATAACCATCAACCAAATGAAAAGAAACTGAATAGGAAAATTGTTTCAAACTCTTGTAAGCGGAAAGCAGTAGATGATATAAGTGAAAAACCGTCAAAAATTATACGCAGAACACTTGCGAATAATTTGCCAGCCACAATTACGACGACTGATATTAGATATATCAGAAAAAACATGTACAACTGTCGCCGAAAAGTGATGCCCAGTGGACTTCCTTCCAATATTCAAGAAGTTCAAGAGGTAGTACAGACGTCTGCGCCCCAAACCAGCAAAAACGAATGTTTTCTGTTTATAAATTGTTTAAAAAGCAATATAATTGTATTTAGTTGTGAAACTAATATTCGCGTTTTAACCGAAATGGATATTCTGTACATGGACGGTACATTTTCTTATTGTACCAAATATTTTTTACAGTTCTTTACCATACACGGGTTAACTAATGGACATTATATTCCCTTATTGTATTGTTTACTGCCTAACAAAAACACTAAGACCTACATGGAACTTTTTTCTTTATTAAAATCCAACATATTTGAAGCATATAACATTGAATTTTATCCAAAAATTATTTATGTAGATTTTGAAAAAGCGATACACAACGGTATTGTGCAAATCCGGCCTAACACTGAAATAAAGGGCTGTAGATTTCACTTACACCAAGCGAGGTTTAGAAAAATTCAGTCACTTGGTTTAACCTCAGAATTTAAAACTAATTCGGAAATAGGCAAGTGGCTGAAACATATATTTGGTCTTACTTATTTAAATCCAAAAGATGTAGAAGATTGTTTTGTTTTTGAATTAATGGCATATAAGCCTCAGAATGAAATTTTAGACAAATTCGCCGATTATTTAGTTGAATCATATGTAGATAGTAATGCAATATTTCCCCCTTATTTCTGGGCGGAAGGAAAAGCTTCAATTTCTCATAGCACAAATGCATGCGAGTCTTTCCATTCACATTTCAATTCATCTTTCTACAACACACATCCTTCTATATATATCTTTATTGAAAATATTAAAGAATTTCAGGTTGACACTTATGTAAAAATTCAAAGTCGGCATATTGTCAAGCGTATTAAAGATAGACAAGTTCAGCTTAAATTGAAAAATCTCCAACAATTGATACTTAAATATGAATTTCATCAAATAAGCAGAATAGATTTTGTAAAATGTGTTTCACATTACAATAAAATTTAAAAATTGTCCATACATATATGACAACTTACTGTATATATTAACTCTGCTTTTACTTACAATAAACAATATTTAAATGTAAGATTTTGTAAAATGTGTTTCACATTACAATAAAATTTAAAAATTGTACATACATATATGACAACTTACTGTATATATTAACTCTGCTTTTACTTACAATAAACAATATTTAAATGTAAGATTTTGTAAAATGTGTTTCACATTACAATAAAATTTAAAAATTGTACATACATATATGACAACTTACTGTATATATTAACTCTGCTTTTACTTACAATAAACAATATTTAAATGTACCCAGCGTTTTATTTTGGTCCAGTTTCCTTTTATGTTACTTTTTGGTTATCAGGTTAAAATACAAATTGGTGAGGAAAATACCTGTAAGATTAAAAACGACCCTTAGTTCTGGTGAGGAAAATACCTTACGAATTATCTGACCCGAGCGGTTGGTGAGGAAATTACCTCCGCCCGTCATTGACTACTGCTGAAATTTGCATATACAATTATTATCATGCTAATAAAGTTTCTTAAATATAGTGACATGTTTTTCTTATATATGACTGTGAAATTAATAATACTGTCGTGAGCAAAAAAAACGGGACAGTGTCAAAATCGTTATGTCAATTTCCTTTATTTTTTAGCGTTGTACTTTTAACATTTGATTAACTTTCAAACTCTACGTCAAATTATATATCGTAGTTGATAATTCAAAATTGAAAATGCCGCATTTTTCGAAAACTGATAAAGCCAGACTTGTTACTAGTTTGAAAAATGGGAAATCATTAAGAAGTGTATCGGTTCAATTTAATATTGGTAAAAGTTCAGCCGCAAGAATATATAAAAAAAAAATGGAGGGAAGAGGATAATTTAAATCGGAAAATAATTTCCGCACGTAACAAAATTTCGAATACGCAGGAAGACGAAACATTAGTTACTGAGATTAGGCAACACCCTTTCAAAACATTAAAGGAAGCTATAAGAACAACACAATTTCCTGTCTCATCTTGTAACACAATGGTTACAAGAGAATGAAATTTAAACTTGAGATATCCAGCCCTACAGGCCTTATCTAAATCCCATTGAAAATGTATGGGGATTAATGAGATAGAGCTTCTACCCAGGAAGAATTTTGGGAGATTGTTCATAATGCTTGGCATCAAATTTCTATAAATTTTGTACAAAATATTGTCGCTTCAATGTCTACAAGATTAGATGCAGTTTATTAACTGTGTTATTATTATAACGGTGGAATGACGAAATACTAATTATTTTAATGTAATAATTATTTTATTTAATAAATAATCTTTCTCTATCGTTTTTAGTAATTTTTATTTACATTTATTTTAAAAATGTTTAATAAATATCAATAAGACACACATTTTTGACAATTCCTGACTTACTATTATGAGTAAAGATAACCACTTAAGTAGTCACAATTTAAACCCACGCAGAAACAGTGTCCCGTTTTTTTTTGCTCACGACAGTACATACTCCCAATTTTCGAAAAATCAAATTTAAAGTTAGCCAATCTTGTACATGGAGAAGAATAGATGAACAAGTATTGTCATGTGCTTTCAAGCGTAATTATTTATAAATGATTCCAAATAGATACAGTAGAAAAGATTTTTCCGCGCGATTATACAGTACGAACGAAACGAAAAATAAATGACTAGCAAAAATTTCACTTTCTAATATAATCATATATAAACAAGAAATATTTAGGAAATTTTAATAAACCATCATAAGTACCTACAGATGTAAGTTTAAGGTCTACGAATTGAATCTTAATTAAGTAAAGAGAACTAGATTTTGATGTTTTTTTCCTGGAGAATGATTCCTAATCGTATCAATTACAAAAAAAAAAAAAACTGCAATATTCGAGATTAATCACCAAAAGATTTCCTTTTCTGTGGGTAAAAGTGCATACGACAAAAATATTTTTCAATCTTTGCTACTCTATTTTGAGATCCCTTTATTTGGTTAGAAATTCATACTTTTAAAATAAGGATTATTTTTTAAATTTCAAGACATTTCTCATAGATTGAATTTTATTATGATTTTATTTCGCCCGTTGTAACAAGGAATAAGACATTTATTTTACCTTGCTCTGTAGAAGATATTAATGACATTTTCGTGGAAGTTATAAATTGAGACAGGCACTTAGGTCGGCCAGCATTAGCGTCACTGCATGGAGTTTACCGAAATAAAACTGCGTTTTTAGAAAAATGCTATTCGGCCAGCATTAGCGTCACTGCATGGAGTTTACCGAAATAAAACTGCGTTTTTAGAAAAATGCTTTCCGTTCAAATTACACTTATGCGTATTCGTAAATACGTCTATAAACAACTTCACACTATGATAGCTGTTCACGAATTCATGTACTACATACATACAGCACACGAAGTACTGGTAAAGTGAGTCTCCCAATCCTCTCGCCTGTCCACGCCTCTGTGAGCCGACCGAGAATGCCGATCTTTAGTTACAAACCATTTAGATATGTTACTGATGAGATAATTAGTTTACAAGAAATATTCAAATTACTAAAGAATTGATCAAATAAATACACCAGAGAAATGTTAACATCACGGTACATTATGTCAAAACATTTCGAGAATATTAACAAATTAATTTATTCTATTATCACCCAAGATTATTACAGTCAACAAACGGTTTTTTTTATATAACTTCAGGAACTCCGAACAATCCTTAAAATTGTGCTATATTATGTTGTAGTACACCTACTTACGATTCCAGACGAGGCACGTCATAGTCAATATCAGACGCAGTAACCTAAAGATAACAAATTACCTACCCTTACAGGTTGTCAGTGTTTTGTGCACGAACAGCTATTATTTTTCGTGATGCTTTTTTTCATGTTAAAATGGAACATATAAACAAAACTTAGCAACGCTCTGACGGGGTTATGACGTGTGTCGGCTGTAATCGTAAATAGAATACTGTATTTGGCAAATCAATAGGAAACTTGTAGTAACAAAAAGATCACGAGTTACTAACATACGTGTAATGTTATTGCTGTATTTAGATTATATTATGTTACCTACCCTTCAATGTCCCTTCACGCCACCTGTGCAACATGACTATGGTTATGAAGTGCCTCGTTTATAATCCTAAATAGACTATATTACTTTTTTTCGGAAAAATGTTTTGATGTGATTGATTGCGGTCTTACTAGTATTCAATGCTATATTTGTTTTTTCTGTTTTTTTTTAACTTTCGACATATTAGATATTTTCGCGTAGGTATTTAATTAAATATTCGTTATACAAAATTGTAAAAAAAGGTTAGGTATATTCTCATTTACTCCTGAGAATCTATTTATTTTACTTTACATATTGGTAACATCAATGAGTCTTGTTATACTATAATTAATTTATTTAATAAATAATCAAAATCATATTATATACTAAGTTGTATTAATAGTTTGTGTGTATGTTTGACAAGAACCATTATATTTTTTTTAGGAAAATTGGTACTTTTATTTTTTCAAACCTAACCATACAATAGAATTAGGACTACTGCGAAAAATCGAGTTTGTAATAAAAAATATATACGACGGAGATAAATAGGACAGGTGGTACTAATTTTTATAAATTTTAATAGTTTATACATAATGGGCACTGCAACTTGATGCAAACGTTTGTTGCATGCTAATTGGTTGGAACCTGTTAGACTACACTGTAGCCGGGATTCAGTATCTGTGTTAGTTACTCTCAAACTGTAGAACTGTAAATTAAAATGTGTGGGGGAACGAGCTCCACGTGCCGTCCGTTACCAAAGATCAGGAAGATGAAGGCACCGCCGCGTCGACGAAAACCTCGATTTGTTAAGAAATTTGTAAATTGTAGCGGTCTTCTTTATCAGGAGAGGAATTGCAGAGTGAGTGATGTTGGAAGCACAAAAAGCAGTCACCGTCAAGTACCTGCCTACACTTATTAAAGCACTGAAAAACATTTCCCTCTCAAGACCGGACACTTGGTTTTTCCACCATTCCAGCACATCCCTTCAACATCTATAGCGAGTATTTAGCAAGAACTGAATTGAAAGAGCTGGAATATCCACCCAGAACTCACTTGAGACTTTGCACTCTTTCCTCATGTAAAGATCAGGCTAAAAGGAACGAAGTTTTCCAACGATAAGGATTTCTTCGAGCGTGTTATCTCAGTTTTCAGAAAAAACGTAAGAGTTAGTGTGATGATTTAACAGAAAAACAAATTGTGTAGCTCCATTTGTATTTAACTTAACTAAATATAAATCAGATTACTTGCTTTACCTAATTAATACAAAAAATTCTTTTATTTCTAAATAAAATAGATTTTTGTGAAAAAAAACAGGGAACTTGGAAAAGAAATAATAGGTTGCCTAAAATTCATTTTACATTGACATACAGTATATGCAGTGTGTTGTACAAGGGGGAAAGCTTTTTTATTCATTTTATGGAAACAACAAATTCTGTATAGAAGTTTTTGCTTGCCTTAAAACTATTAGAAATCATATTGAAATACGCTGACTATCTTCTGTATGCATATAAATGTTGAAAACGAGTTTGCTTAATTTCAAAAATTTAATTAAGTTCAAATTATCCAAATCTGTATAAAAAACAAATTTGTATCTGTATATGCATGGACACACAAAACGTATTTATCAGCTTTTGCTTCAACTACCAGACGCATGCGTTTCTGTGTAACCACTTTGTCAATGATAGATTTACGAAGCAAAAGACTGTAGGTACACTTGCGGTCATGTACTCATGTAGCAAGTTTTGTCTTATCCGAAGACATCAGATAACCTCATGCCATCTGACGAACAAAACTGACCACGCCGGTGCAAAGTGTTTCTTCTCGAATAGCCAAGCTATTACTGGAAAAGAAGAAAAAATACGCATATTACTATGAGTCCATTAACTCGTCGCCAGGTGGCGTAGTATAGCAAAAAACAAATTACATGTCGATGCGACAATTCACATCAAGCTTTGATACAAAATAATACAAATCTGTATAAAAAACAAATTTGTATCTGTATATGCATGGACACACAGTACGTATTTATCAGCTTTTGCTTCAACTACCAGACATGAGGTTATCTGATGGCATGAGGTTATCTGATGTCTTCGGATAGGACAAAACTTGCTACATGACCGCAAGTGTACCTACAGTCTTTTGCTTCGTAAATCTATCATTGACAAAGTGGTTACACAGAAACGCATGCGTCTGGTAGTTGAAGCAAAAGCTGATAAATACGTACTGTGTGTCCATGCATATACAGATACAAATTTGTTTTTTATACAGATTTGTATTATTTTGTATCAAAGCTTGATTTGAATTGTCGCATCGACATGTAATTTGTTTTTTGCTATACTACGCCACCTGGCGACGAGTTAATGGACTCACAGTAATATGCGTATTTTTTCTTCATTTCCAGTAATAGCTTGGCTATTCGAGAAGAAACACTTTGCACCGGCGTGGTCGGTTTTGTCCGTCAGATGGCATGAGGTTATCTGATGTCTTCGGATAGGACAAAACTTACATGACCGCAAGTGTACCTACAGTCTTTTGCTTCGTAAATCTATCATTGACAAAGTGGTTACACAGAAACGCATGCGTCTGGTAGTTGAAGCAAAAGCTGATAAATACGTACTGTGTGTCCATGCATATACAGATACAAATTTGTTTTTTATAGAGATTTGTATTATTTTGTATCAAAGCTTGATGTGAATTGTCGCATCGACATGTAATTTGTTTTTTCAAATTATCATTGATAAATCGCATTGCCTTGAAATGCTGTTGACAGTTAATTATTTTTCAGTTTCAGATTTAAGTGACATGACATTTGCAATCACGAATATGCTTACATTGCAACAACGAATTTATTTGATTAAGTGTTATGGAATTGGTGATATTTCATATCAAACAGCGATCAACAAATTTAATGTTAAATTCCCCAGCATTAATATCACAATTAATTCTTTGAAGAAACTTGTTAAGAAATTTCACGAAACTGGCTCTGTAACTAGAAAGAAGACAGAAAACCAATACAATGAAGATGACGCATTAACTGTTCTAGCTATGGTGTCTGTACTAGATCTAAAAATATCACTACGTAAGAAAGCGACGGAGTTAGGTGTAAGCAGAGCTTACTGCAATTTGCATTTATTCATACTCCGGATCACGGGGACGCGGCGTTTAGATTAAAATTTTGTGCTTGGGTTGGAGAAAATGTTGCAGATGATTAATCTTTCCATCATAAAATTTTGTTTTCGGATGAAGCTACTTTTACCACTAATGGTTATGTGTCATCTAAAATTGCAGATATTGGGCATAGGAGAATTCAAATTTTGGTATTAATCGGAAAAATCCGCGTTATAAGAAAATAAATGTGTGGTGTGGAATTTTTTCAATAAAATTTTTGGTCCCTTTTTTTTTCGAAAACAATTTAAATCAACACAATTATTTGGATATGTTACAAAATTTTGTTTTACCGTCGTTGGAAGATATTAACAGAGAAGATGTCTACTTTCAACAAGATGGATGTCTTGCGCATTTAACTAAAAACTGTCTTGACAAACACTTTCCTGAAAGATAGATCGGTCGTTTTGGACTCATTCATTAGCCAACTCGGTCGCCCGATTTAATGCCGATGGATTTTTATTTTTGGGGACACGTTAAACAAAGAGTGTACGAAAATAATAATTTTGGTGCGAATTTGAAAGCATTAAAAATAAAATATGAACAGTAATAAGTAGAGCTGAGGATGTTTGCGGTATAACCATGGTTATATCATGTAACCATAGTAAATTACTATGGTTACATGATATAACCATGGTTATACCGCAAACATCCTCAGCTCTATGTTTGCGGTATAACTATGGTTATATCATGTAACCATAGTAAATTACTATGGTTACATGATATAACCATGGTTATACCGCAAACATCCTCAGCTCTAGTAATAAGTGAGATTGATATAAGAACATTTAGGAACGTTTACAGAGAATTTAGGTATAGTCGAAAAGTGTGGAAGTAGGTAGGGGCTACGTTGAATAAAAAAATGTTTATAATAAAGAATTTCTTTTAGTTAATCAGTTTATTATAAAATTATTTTATATGAAGAAATATGTAAAATATGAAATACAGGTTTTTCAAAAAATGACTATAGGATTTGAATTGATTATAGCATTAAAGTATTTATATTGTTTCAGGTGAAACTGCATATACGCTAGTGTGTGTCCTATACAGATCGAACAATGGCGACACTTTCTGAAGAACAGCGTATTGAAATCATAAAATTTATTATGCAAACGGTCGGTCGATAAAACAAACCCATCGTAGAATTCGTGATCTTTTTGGGGCTTTCAATCGTCCTACTGAACTAGCAATCAGAAATTTAGTTAAAAAATTTGAAGACACTGAATCTGTTCGAGACAAACCTCATTCAGGCAAACCAAAAAGTGCACATTCGGCCGAAAATATCGCCGCTGTACGAGAGAGTATCGCAAATGACCCACCGTCAATCCCACGACGTTCTTAAGAATTTAACCATTACTCCAACCAGTTTATGGCGAATTTTACATAAGGATTTGCAGTTGCATGCTTTCAAAATTCAGTTAACGCAAGAACTTAAGGAGACGAACCATCGACAATCGTCCGTCTCCTTTGAATCTAACAAAAAATAAAGAAATATGGGTATTTCTTTGTTTTTTTGTAGTATATAAGAAGTTCGAGTTCTTATTGACGGAACATTGTACTTACTCCATCAAATTCAAGCCAGTTATTTTTTCCGTTTAACCTGGTAATAAAGGTTAAGTTGAGCTATCTCCTCTCTATCGGTACCTCGGCTTTTCTCTCTATTTTCAAAGATTTATCGATATTAATGTTTTATTGGGTTTTGTACTTAATTTGCCAGAACAATTTCATATTCGTGCAACTCAGAAATCAAAAGCTTTTTCTTCCATTGATAAAATGATTTCTTTTTCGCTGAAGTACATTTTTTGCCCCTTTAGAATACCAAACCAAATTTATTATATTTCATTTCGAAAAATGTAATATGTACTTGCTTTCAATAAGACCAGTTAAATACATTATATTAAAACTTACTCACAAATAGTGATACTGTTTTGCACGCAACTAAGTGTATAACTACAGAATGGAAATTAAAAGCTATATGTGGCATTCCTATCCTAGATTAATTAAAAATCGTTCTAGCGAGCGGAAGTGGAATTTATTAAATGTATTATTTAAGTGGTCACCATTGCATAGAAGTTATAAGAAAGCGTTTGATGTGATAAGATTATTTATTATGATGATATACATAAAACAAAATCAGTATTTTATCAATCCAGCCTTGACCTGAATCAGGTCAATCATGACATAGCAGTCATCATCTGACCACAGAGACATGCCGCAATAACTTCTTTAACTCATTGATTATTTTGTAAATGTTTTAAATATTTTTCTTCAATACTTGAATTTTTGTATTTTACGAATATACATAGCACATTTTGAGGCACTCCAAATGTTTCCAAACTGAATCGTATATTTTTCGAGCGTAACGACTAATAGCTCCAATAACAATATATAGCCCAAGTTTCAGTGGCAGTCTCTAAATCTCTTTCGAAACGAAACATTACCTACAAAATAAAAATATTTAGACACAATCATTTAAATATATATCTCCAATGTGATATGTATGAGTTAATAATTTACATATTGACGATAAGAAATAAGTATTAAACTTCTAGTTTCAAAAATTCTTTTATTGGAAATTCGCTACAATATTGTTTCGCCATACAATGGCTTCATCAGGTGGATATTTCATCCACCTGATGAAGCCATTGTATGGCGAAACAATATTGTAGTGAATTTACAATAAAATAATTTTTGAAACTAGAAGTTTAATACTTATTTCTTATCGTCAATATGTAAATTATTAACTCATACATATCACATTGGAGATATATTAAGGGAGAAGCAATAGACAACCAGTAAACAATGTGTGAAAGTAGGTAACACTAGATATAAGCCACTATGTGGTAAAAATCAGTATATGTAATGATAGATTTGGAATGGACATAAAAAGAGCAGATTTTAACGATACAACTTTATTTTGTAATTTTGGATATTTGTAATAATTTCTCCATTCTTAATTGCTAAATTTGTGATTTGATAAACATTTTATCGTTTTATTTTTACAAAAATATTTCAATTTCAATCTTGCAAGCAGTTATTTCGTGTATAGATAGAATTTGATACACTATAGATAAACTAATATCTGTCATTTCTTGGCGGAAAATCAATTATCTGTTTTGCATAGTAAAATTATTCTTATCTGCAATGACTAATTTTAATCTTAACTTTTGGGAGTAATGTTTCTAACAGCTAGCGCATTAACTAGTGGTTTATATCTAAAATAATTCAATTGTTACCAATAAAAGTAACTAACCAAGAAAATAGTATTGATTACCATAACTTATGAATGACCACATAATACTAACGTGGAAACAGAAGTTTCTTTTTAACTACATTTTCCAGACTATTTATATACAAATTTCTTCTTTGAATAAGTTAAGAAATTGATCCTATTGACTACTCTAAACATTAGTCTTTTTTATTTCCTCGATACGAGTAAATGATATTCGAGCTTATCATTTAGACTTGTGTTAGCAAAGAAACATTACGTGTTATTAGCCGAGTTTGTTTCGTTTTGTATTCTTTACCACGTTGACTTCTTCTATATATATACCTACTAAACCTTTCTTAATAACAATTATATATTATACATACTATAAATAGCAACCAACTTTACTTACCTTTCTGCTTGTATACAATACTTAGCCTAATTAAAATAAAAGGAAACACTTAAAAATACTAGCACAATAGGTACGGCTATAATTATAACCGATTGGATACCTTTTCCTATATTTTGATTTGCTTCTACCAATTTTTCTCTCGAAAAGACTACCTACCTCTTAAAGTAAATACTAAAAAATAAGTTCAGTTCTTAGATATATAGAATGAGTAGCTGTACACAGAAAGATGCCGATTGATAACATTTTGCGCCTCATTCTTAAGAATTCTTAGTATTAATTTAGGGAAAGTTATAATGAAGAAATTCAATAATATCGAAACATTCGAATATTAAACTGAAGTAGAGGTAAATATTTTGATTCAATACAAATCAAAGGTATACAAACTCTAAACTCACGATTTATTTCGATAATACTAAAATACTACCTAGGAGCATCAACGGACCTTGGAATTGTTTAAATAAAAGTGATGACGTACACTGAGCGACATGGAAACCTATACCCCGGTAAAAACCTTACCAGTAGTATCACTTTTGCAAGTTATTGAAATAAAATGGTAACTCGCGCAGTAACTGGGGATGTATTTCTTTCTTTTATTAAATGCAGGTTTCAACTGAGATAGCCGACTTATTCGAAAAGTCAAACAGCTTGACATCCCGTACTCTTACTTTATTATCACATGTTTGAGAGAGAAAGAGTACATGTGTAGTTACGTCCGCGTATTATGGTTTTATTTCAAAAAACAAAGGTGCCGACAAGAAGTGATCCCACTGGTAAGGTTTATACTGTGCCCTATACTATGTGACAAACACATACCAAGAATTATACCACCCTATCCCAACTATTATTACTAGGGCGGATTGATATATAAGATCTACAACAATGCTATTATGTGAGTAGTGGGGACAGAAACAAGTTTTAACCTACAAAGGGTAATTTCGAGTACCTCGTCTTAGCATGCAAAGTTTGAGTAATAATCGTAGGTTTTCGCGGTCGTTCTGTAGATCTCGGTTTCCGGGTTGTGAGTGCTGAACCGGTTCTATTCGACAGTCTAGTACAACGTTCATGTTCGGACACACGCACGCCGATTGGCCGCTTGGTTTCGCCAATATACACACTGCCACATGAACACGGAATGCGATACACTCCTTATGCTTGGAGCGGAGATATTTTGTCTTTAACCGAGGGTAAGAGGTCCGACACTTTAGAATGGGGTCTGAAGATGGTTTTGATTTTATTTTTATGTAGAACTTTTCCTATATGAGCGGTGATACCTTGAATATACGATAAGAAGGCGGTACCGATGTTATAATGAAGTTTACGAGAAATCGTTGGACAATTTGTCTTTGCGGTTGAAAATCGTCCAATTCCTACTGAACATACTGTAGTAAATATTATTCATAAGTTTGAGATTTGTGTTTAGAAAGTGTTTACATTTACAAGACGAAGACCCTAGAAATAGGTATATCAACGAAGAACGGCAAGGTAGAGAAACTGCGATTTGTGTTGCAGCTGAAGCAAATGTATTTAGTGTAAAACAGATATCGGAAGAAAGTGGAGTTAAACAGCGGACAGAACAGAGAGTTTTAAGAAGACATTCAAGAAATTCAAGAAATATTTCCACATGACGAAAATAATCGATTGGAATTTTGTGAAACAATAATGCACAAAGTACAACAAAATCAAAATTTTATCAAAAATATTTTTTTACCATGAAACATTTCCGTTGTATAGGTCTCATAATTCCCAAATAATATATTAACACCACAAAAATTGAATGTAAGTAGATTTATTATAATATCGTTCTCTTGCCATTTTTAACATTTAAATAAATTTTTAGTTTTGAAAAAGGTACTATATGTAGTACCGAAAAAATTATTGTTTTAAAAAAATATTACTTTTACCTCGTATTATAATTACGGCTAAGAAAATAAAGAAAGAAATTCCTTCTAATATTATACACACACACACACAGGTGTCCCAAAAAACATACCGACAAACTTTAAGGGGTGGTAGGGGACATAAAAACAAACATTTTTTGTTTAATAAGCATATGACCGCAAATGAGCCGTTTTAGCATAAAAAAGGAAAAATTGGTTGTATTATTTTACAAAAAAATGTTTAGGACATTAATAAATCACTTTTTGTTCATGTTGGACTTCGTTTTATTAACAAATAAATGATGGTTTACAAAAATTGTTGAAAATGTTGACCATTTGCTTCAATACAAAGATTGCACCGTCGGTTCATTAACTCGCGAACCCTATGAAATATTCCGAGAATAGTTTCTACATGTGTACAACTCGCCATTATTCCTTCCTCGTTATGAATAGACGCTTCGTAAACTAAAGATTTTAGATAACCCCTTAAAAAAATGCAGGGGGTTGAGATCGGGAAAACGCGTGGGCCAGGCCACGGGATCTCAGCTTCTAATCCATCAGCTGCGAAATTGCTGGTCCAGATACTGACGCACGTATAAAATAAAATGTGCATGTGCCCCATCGTGTTGAAAGCAAATGTTATTTCTACTGTTTAAAGGGACATTTTCCAATAATAGAGGCAAAATATTTTGCAGAAAATTCAGATTAATGTCTGTGTTCAAACGAGCAAGCATCAAGTAAACTATTAGATTCTCTCAAATAATACCAGCCACATGTTAACACTAAATTGTTGCTGGTGTCTTCTAGAGACCACAGCGTGAGGGTTTTCATCATGCCAAATGTGACTGTTTCTACTATTACAAAAACCATCACGCGTGAAACATGCCTCATCAAAAAACGATACTACTCTCCCGAAATCAGATTCGTCGCGACTCAAAATAATATAAGTGATAAGGGTAGAAAGCAAAGGTACAAGCGTGCTGCGTCTCTTCCATTACACTGTGCTACACCATAAGCAAGGTGCGTATCAGTAAGTTCTTCAAATGAGAAATTATCATTCATTTTCAATTAAATTTTAAATTAGCAATCAACAAAGTTAATGTTATGGTGACAACTAAATGTCACAAATAACTACTACGATCTCAAAATCGGCATCTATGGAATGTTTATTGTGATAAAGAAATGCTTGTGCTGCCCAACAAAAACCGTAGTTGCAAAAATGTTTAACGAAAGACAGTGGCGTCCAACTAAATCAAGAATTACTTTAGTTATTTGGATATGATTTAAAACAATTTATTGCTCTACAGCACAAACGGCTGATTTGCAGACATATGTTTATTAAACAAAAATTTTTTGTTTTGATGTCTCCTACCACCCTTTCAAGTTTGTCGGTATGTTTTTGGGACATATTGTATTGTTCAGATTAAATTTAAAAAAAAATTGCGGCCAATGGGCCAGTGATAATTAACGGATGTCATGAAAGAACAAAAAAAACAAACATTTGCCAAGAATTTCTTAATCAATATCGATATGAAGGAGATGATTTTGTCATGAACATCATCATGGGGACGAATTTTGGATTTATCATTATGACCCGGAAAACAAACCGCAGTTAATGAAATATCGTCGTCCTGATTCTCCACATGTACAAAAGTCCAAAAAAAAGCGCAGAAAGCCATGCTCACCATTTTCTGTGCTGCGAAGGAAATCATTCATACCGAATATCTGCCGAAGAGACGAATTTAATAAGATACTGCAAAACTTTACGATCACTAAAGAATCATATCCGTAGAATAAGGCCGGAAAGAACGAATTTTTCTTGCACCACTACAACACCAAACTGCATTGCAGCAACGAAACGATGAGGATAGTGACGAGCCTAAAATTCATGGTTGTTTCGTGTCCTCCGTACAAACCTGAGTTGAACTTCAGATTTTTATGGTTGTTCCCAAAGTTGAAGGAGGTATTTGAAAGCTCAACATTTTTCATCACTTACTGAAGTTCGGACCGTTCTTCACAAATGGATAATCAGTAAACAAGAAAGTTTTTCATGGAAGGAATGAAGTAATGTTTTCAGTGGTTAGTGAAAAGTGTTGCACGAAATGGAGATTATATGGAAAAATAATATTATGTACATTGGTAATACAATAAATGTACTTTATTTTGGCTATTCTTATTCTTATTTTATAGAGTTTATGTATCAATCCGCCCTCGTACATAACCAGGGTTATTTCAACAAATACTGGTAGCGTGACAAACAAGCATCAATTTACAAAGTAAGCTCGATTCCATTTTCAAGATTAAGCTATGCAAGATCATACATAATCACACTAGATGACTATTGTGGACTGCTATATAAAGAAATTGTAATTCATTCAGAATCAGATGCTTTAGATGACCCTCGAGGGTTCCTGATTTGTTAGCAAAGAAACTGCGGCATCCAGATGGAGACCAAAAAAATCTTTCTATCGCTTTCTATTCATTCTTTCTTGAACGTTACCTGTGCTAATTTCCTTTTGTTTCTGAACTGCTTTTGAACACAAACCACTTGAGCAATAAAATGAATTTTCTTTAGTGGGTATTTCATCAAAACCTAAATATATATAAAATTAAAAACTTATAGTCCGCAATAAATAAACAATACCTGGCATATTAATAGTTGGTAAAGCATTGGGGTATAATTTTCTACCATGTTTACAGACTTTTAAGAAATGAGTTCCACACACAAACACTCTGTTTTGTAGTAACTCATTACTCAACTTCAATAAATTAATATCTGCTAGTCTTTGAAGCCATATTTCCTTAATAGCTGACACAATAGTCGGTATTCTATGTCTAAAACAAATAAAAATTTTCAAGTCATCAATAATGGCAATTGAACAGTAAAATAACTCAATTATACATAGATATGAGGGTAGTCTTTTTTGTATTTTGCATATAGAGCTGGAATAAATCAGTAGATAGCTTTTAAAGACTTTATTGTTTTTCGTAGTATTCTCCACAAAAGGTTAATGTACTTTCGCATGCGCTCGAACCAATTCTGGAAGCAGTTATTCCACTCGTTTGTTGGTACAGTCAAAATTGCGTTTTTAAAGGCATCGACTGCTCCTTCTGACGATTGGAACCTTTGACCATGTAGTCCGTACTTGATTTTCGGAAAGGTAACGAAATCGTTGGGACTTAGGTCGAGATTGTACGGAGGATGGTCTAAAAATTCGACGTTTTGTTGCGTCATAAATTCAAATGTCTTACAAACTGTGTACGAACTTGTCTTGGTGGAGAATGTTTCGTCGTTGTGGGTTTGTTTTTCAAAGCTCAGCGATGACTTGCGGCGAACAAATGGTTATATACCAATCGGCAGTAACAGTGCTTAGATCTTATAGATAAATTGTTGCTACATGACCTGGTTTCGAGACAAATGTCGCGACCATCTTTTTGGAGACACTTCGAAAACGGATGACTTTTGTCGGCTTTTCTTCATATTGGAATACCCAAACAGATGACTGGAGTTTTATTTTCTGGCTCGTATGTTAGAGTTTCCTGCGATGAAGCTGTATAGTTTTTTGACACCAATTCACCCTGTTTTCTGTTCTTCGGTCAACAGATGCGGGAAACTAAATTTTTACATATAATTCATGTAAAATTTTTTGAATTGAGGTCTTTGAAATCCCCAATGATGCCTTAACTTCGCGATATGTCACATGTCGAATCTTCGTTGATGAGCTTGCGCAAGGCAGCGAAGTTTTCCTGAGTGACTGTCGTTTTTGGTGCATCTGCTCTTGGATCGTCGCTAAGACTAGACCGTCGACGTTTTAATTCTCCATACCAACGAGAAATTGTTGATTGATATGGTGTTTCAATACCGAAAACAGAAACCAACTCGGCGAGGCATTCTTGTTGAGGTAATTGTCTTCGAAAATTATAAAAAATTATTGCGCGAAAATTTTCACGGTTTAATTCCATTTTTTGACTAACTTGTCAACTTTGTCAGCTCGTTGTAGCTACGACACTACAGGTATCACACTGAAACTTTGGACTTAGACTAACTAAAGATGAATGTTAATTTTTAGTACTGACATTTGATTAGTAGCGCTCTCTATGCCTCAGTATACAAAACATAAAAGACATACCTCGTATATACCGTTTTATTAATAAGGTTAATAGGCACAATATAATGCTCTTAATAATCGTTTTTAACAGGCTACTAAACTTCGAAGTTAATTAAGGGTGTCTCTAATGTTGTTTAACTCTGAAATTATCTACTAGACATAAATAACAAATAATTCGGGCAATTTAAAAATAGGTGTATTAAACATTATTTTATAAATCTACTTGTGATATTGCTCACAAGTCAATGCAAGTCAAACTTTAATTTTAAAAAATCTAAAATGATGTACTAAAGCACACCTGCTTGAAATAATATTTCCATTGTTTTCAAATACATAATTTGGCTAAAGTTAACTAATAGCAATAAAATTTATGTTCATTAGTAGATACTGGGCGGTGCTTGTCGATTTTATATAATAGACAATCTCTTATTATGCCTTATCTATAAACAAAACCAATATTCCAAAAAACACATGAAGTATTTGTAGATATGATTGATACAGATATGTAAAAAACATGTCTGCATTTTTATACATCGACATATACAGCGAATTTAATCACTTCAACACACAGACACGTGTTTCGATCTAACGAATCCCTCGGTGCAATTATTAAATGTCGCACGTAGATTTGCCGCCGCTACTTAATGCACAATCTTAAACGTCGGGTAACAAGATATATCTCGAACCGTCTGACGGACTAGAGAGACTCGCCAGCAACCTTTTTCACGAACGGCTAAGCCGCTTTTTGAAGAGAAAGAAGTACCCTCTCAGACCGAACTTTTTAAGTTTTTAGAAAATTATTTTTTTTTTCTTCGGTTTTAATAGAAGAACGGTTATAAATGATAAAAATAAAGAGAAACCAAAATTATTTTATTTTAAATAAACCGAAAAATGGTGGTTCACTTTGGAACCACTAGGCATTAACAGGTCAACCAAAACGATATATTATTTCTCATGGAATTTAATGAAACAATTATTTTTATCTGAGAGGCACAACCCCACTTTACAACTAGTACAGTGCCCATCTTGTACGCCATGGTTACGCATTTGTACTGCAATTTGCGCACCTGACTTTTGTGCCATATTCCGGCATACGAGCAGCCTTATCCGTTCTCCTTTTCAAAGGTATTTCTCTTTTTTAATTTTGAGGTGGGTTTGACAGCACTTCGCCTTCCCATTTGCGGCATTGTAGGAATCGCTCCTATAAGTCCAGTTGCCACAGCAATTTTGAACTGTTTTGAAGCTGGCCCCAGTTTTTATTCCTTGAATAGGATTAAGGCATTGACAATTGTTAAATCCACAAAATGCCAAAAAATTCTGTGACGCCATTTCCGTGATTTACGATCCAGTTCATAACAAGATTTGAGCATATCGGATTTATTCACATACCCCATATGATGATTATAATCCTTGACCAATGTTTTGCATCTTACTTTTTCCAATGTACCAGCCTTTTGTTTTCTGTGCACGGTCTCTTCATATTCCTAGTGATGAAAGTTGCAGAGGAACAAGATCGGCTTTTTATTCATACATTGCAAAGCAAAAATACCTTTTCACTTATTTTACATCCTGAGTCGCCCCTCTTAATTTTTCTGTTTACTATGAAATCTTCAGGTATTTCTTTTCTATGTTTCCATGCCGTCCCGCAGGCATATATTTCGTCCTTCAACAGATCTCTTTGCAATTGCACACTATTAAAAAAATTGTCAAAGTAGACGTGAGTGTTTCCCAACTAGTCATTTGTGAGATCTTTTATTACCCTTGCTCCAAGATTCTTATTTGTTACGTCTTTTACTTTGCCAGTGTATATTTGAAAATTCTATAATATATCCTATTGAATCTGAGCGGAACCATATTTTGTACCCTCTTTTTATGGGCTTCATCGTCATATATTGACGTAACTGCTTTGACCTTTGTACTTAATCATCGATTCGTCTATGGATTGTTCTTTAGTAGGAAAATAGGCATTTTTAAATGTAGCTAACAATTGATCCAGCAATGGTCGCACCTTATATAATTTATTACAATTGGGGTCACCATTTTTCTGCTGTATGTTGTTGTCATTTAGATGCAGATCCCGTGTCATACAAGATTATATAAAATGGTCTCTTAGTTCCAATCGGGATGACTAAAAATCTCTGTAACTTGGCAACTTTTTTATTCACATGAGGAGATTGATGCCGGGAAAGTACTTTGATTTCTTCCAATGTTGTTGGTCGTTACCCATTGTGGCAGTCATCAGGAAGATTTGGTCCAACTTTTTCCTCAAACGGAATAATATTTGTAACGTTTTGTGCATTATTGATCTATTTTACTTTTGTGTAAAAAAAGCTGTAAGTGGCAATTCATCTTCACTCTCCACGGCAACATTGTTTATTGCAATCGTATCATCTTCATCATTAGATAAATAATTGATATTGACATCGGGAGGCAATTCAACTCCCATTTCATGACTTTCATTTTCACTTTCGGAAATTTCGGATACGTCGGAAAGAATTTTCTCTATTAACGAATACAGATTTTCGCTAGACAACTCAGTTAGATTAATTCGTTTATACATGTTGAAAATCTGGAAAAAGAAAGTATAGGTACATTATTGGTCATGTGGTCTCGATTGGAACCTCCAAATCAAAAGCGCGAAGTAAGTTTTATTGGCCGCATCTAGCAGTATGATCGCAAATAGTAAAACAAACCAACACTTTCGGTAATACCATAACAACATTACTTACCCAAAGTATGCACAAGATATGATTGTTTCAGCCTTTACTTGATGAAATTCCATTATAACTATTATCAGGATAAAATAAAACAAATTTTAATGAATTTCACTTTTTAATTTACACCGTAACGATAGTTTCGCTCGAACCTGACCTTCATCAGACATATAACTAACTTATGTACCTATAAATTTTAACACAAATGTACCGTAACAAACACATGTTTTGTTTTGAATAGTTGAATTTCAAGAGTTAAATTTAATTAAACAAATAGCTATCAACAATGGATATAAAAGTATTATAATAGATAACATTTTAAATAAAAAACTCCTTACAAAAGCCATATCACAAGTTTACCCAATATTAAATAATAATAACACCCAAAAATTTAAAATGATCACGTTTATAGGCTCTTCATTTAGAAATAATAAAAGTGACTCTTCATATGCGTCTCATATTAATTCAACGAACCACAATTTTAACAAAGAATTTAAAATATTACACGTAGAAAATAAGGGCAAAAAACTTAATTTATTAGAGTCGCATGAAATTAATAAATTAAAGAAAACCGACAAGATCCTCAATGATCAATTAGAAACAAATAATTCACCCTTACTCAATTTATTTATTTGATATTCAGACAGTCATATATTGTATTTTTCCATAGAACTTCTTTACCTCCCTGTAACATAAAGTAGACCCTCAGTTTTATCACTTAAGAACAGTATTGTATAAACCGTAGTGAAAGTTTTGTGCGTAGACATTTTAGTAATAAAAAGTACCCATTTCTTCAACTATTCAAAACAAAACATGTGTTTGTTACGGTACATTTGTGTCAAAATTTGTACATAAGTTAGTTATATGTCTGATGAAGCTGAGGTTGGAGCGAAACGATCGTTACGGTGTAAATTAAAAAGTGAAATGCATTAAAATTTGTTTTATTTTATCCTGATAATAGTATGCACAAGAAACTTATTTATTACATAAACTGTTAACAGTGCTTACACCTCTCAGAAACACGAAATGCAGTCACTGCATCTCTAGTACAGCACAAATAAATGAAATAGCCGACCGGCCCAATGTCAAATACATGTATTGAGACAAGCTGCCGCCGGTGGTTCCACTCGCGTACTAGACCACTGCGAAAAAAATTGTGAAAAGGTGGTTCCACATCGGGACCACTGAGCTTGAAAAGGTTAACTGCGTAGTTCATTAACTCGCAGTCAGATGGCTCCAATATATCAAAAATATTTTTGGTATATTGGAGTTGCACGCACCTTAGTTAAATTTGTTCTGTATGCCCATGTATACAAATACATACATACATATTTTTTACATATGTGTATTAATTGTATTTATAAGGCCAATTATAACTAAAGCTCGGATTATATGCAATATGCATATTTGTTCTTAAAAGGTATATCAACAAAATTATGAGTTTTCTAGATTTTTTGAATAAAATAAAACAACTAAAAAAAGCATATTTTGCATATTTCATGTAATACTGCATATTTCTTCATATTTTCTTCAAATGAATAATTTCCTTGTAAAAATTCCAATTTAAAAATAACAATTCAAAAATAACTTGCCAAGGGAAATACCAGATCTCCAAATGTTCTGGGAAAACCGGTTAAAACTCTTTGCGACATTTTGTGGCCCATAAATTTAAAGTAATAATGCTTCTACATAAAACAGGATGTTTTACAATACTTATATGATATCTCATTACAGTTGTGTCCAAAACTTAACAATACAAAACCGTAATAAAAGAAATAAAGTGACTGTAAAAAGGATACATTATGGTTAGGCATAAGCTGATAAATACGTAAATGGATTTAAAAACGATACAAATAATATAAATATGCTAACAAATCGGAGACTATGCTGTTCAATATTATATTTTCTAAACTAAAAAAATAAAATTTATGTACATATCTCTAATAGTGCCAATTATATTTTTTTTGTTTCATGCTATAAAGTTGTATTTTGTACAACTTAAATTTTGCTTATAAAATATTGATGTAATAAAATATTCTCGGAGGAAATTCGGGGAAATACATATCCGTTACGTGCAGCTGTGAAATATTTGCAGACGAATTTCAGAGAATTAGATTTATTATATGGTACGGCACTGTTGATTATAATTAAATGTAGAGTGATCAAACAAAAAAAACTATGCTTGATGGTGTTGAAATAAAACTAAATAATTTGGTCCTTAAAATCCCTAAAAGCAATAATAACTGTACAATAACTAGAGTCGCGATATTTCGTTCGTACAACAGAATCAGGCATTTCGTTTACGGTTTCAGACAAATTCAACCATGTGAAATAAAAAATATATTACTAAACAGCTACTTACGCGCTATATACTTCATAAATAGAGATTATATTCATATAATAAATACGAGAGTATGAAAGCATATTTAAACAAACGCTGTAGATCAAGTTATATACACATTTACCGCTACGTGAATGTGGGTTCGCAACTCTAATAACTCGTTTTATTAACAATGGGTTAGCAAAATTTTTCCTGCCTGACATAATACCACATATTAATGTTGTCCGATATGTGTGAAGCCTGATAATTTAAAGATATATTTTTCTAATTTAATTCATACTACTCGTTTAGCTCATAGCATTAATAGAGTTTTCGAAGAAATCTATTGTGAATTAATTAATTAAAAAAAAAAAATTTTTAAAGCGCCATTGTGGGTTCAGTTGTACAAAGAATCATTTCCCGGATTACAATCACCTCCACAACCAATAATCACTAGGTGGGGAACATGACAAAATGCCCCAATTTTTTATTAAAAAAATTATCTAAATATAAAAAATTTTATTTTAGAGTTCTGTGACGATTCAGACGCTATAAAAAAATCAAGAGTCTTTAAAATACATGTCTAACGAAAAATCAATTGGCATTTATTGCAATAAATTTTACTCTAGTAGCAGAAACAATTTTGAAATTAGAAACAAGAGAACTGCTTTGACGGAATCTGTAACTTCAATAAACAAATTCCATAACGCATTGTCAACTATTACAGGAGCTGGAGAAATAATTTTGAAAAAGCCAAACTCGATATTCGGTAAATCAAGGATTTAAAATTCTTTCAAAAGTATCTATTTTTTTTTAATTTAAGGGCTTTTCGGGATCTTTGCGCCCACAAGCCCACCAAGCAAAATTCTAATCCAAGTTTTCTATAGAATAACCAAAAACATTTAAAACTTTGACATTAGGGAAGGCACAGGAAGACACAGTTCACGCATTGGGTCCTATCGAAGCGACTTTACTATTAACACACACAAAAACAGCCAACGGTCAAAACGTAAATCCCCAAAGGTAGAGGTGTGAAGGAATGTCGAGTTCATTAACTTTATATTTTAATTTTACATGCTGCCAAAAATTTTAGTATCGCCTCATATACTGTTATTTTGTTTGTCCGTAATAATACAATATTAGTGGGCATTTCTATTCCTAAGTGACTAATTGACTCAGTAAACAATTTGTATCAAATAATCTGGGCACTGAAATAAAATGTGATTGACGTCCGCATAATCATGTCCACACTTACACCCTGGTGATTCTATCATACCTAGTTTGTGTAAGTGGCCGAGGTATTGCTACCCATGCCCAAACTTCAACCTAGCAATCGTTGTGTAATTGTATCTTGAGACTTTCTGATTTTGGAACCATGTCTTTGTAGATATAATGGGATGGATCAAAGCATACTGGGTCATTTTCTTTTGATACGTGTCCTCCCACTGCTTATTCCATTCTTCCTGCAATATTTCTTTCCTCACCATTACCATGTCTTGCCAATAAAGAACCTCAGACACGATGTCTGCGTCTGTTGTGGCTTGTTTTGCCAACGTATGTGCAATCTCATTAGGCGCTATTCCAACGTGCCATTTCACCCGTTTCTAATATTTTGAAATGGAAAATTGAAGATGATATTAAATTACAGTCAGGTCCGTGCCCACATATAAGAGAGTGCGTGACAAACACGCAGGCGGCTGATTTTAGTGGCGGCCAAAACCCTTAAAAATGATTACAAGATTAAATTATTTGTATTTAACAGAATATAAAAAATATAGTACAGCTCACCGATTTTGATGTGGCCGGTGGGAGAATTGGTACGTGCGTCAAGTAAGGTCAGTGTTAGATAGAGACAGTATTCGGAAAAATGAAATGCAAACTCTTTGTGCGAGTCGTACATTGGGACGTAGTAAGGGATAGTAAGGGATGCCAGAGGTTCCCCTACCTATGAATTTCGTGCGCATCTCGAGGGCGGTACTTCTAACCGGCCACATCAAAATCGGTGAGCTGTATGTATATAGAAAAACATGCGTAATCTATGAAATGTATAATACATAATGCATATGTACTTACATATACCGAAATAAATACATGAGTTTTTTTATTGTAAAAGAATTGATAGTTTATACACCATCAATGTTTTTGGTTTTAAGTGTACAAGTGTGTTTTAAGTATACATCTTCGAACTGAGGTAATAAATAAACATAAAACATCTGAAACTGAAGAAGGCACCCGAACAAGATCGAATTACAACAGAGATACTCCGTATATTAAAAGACGACGGCTTTCAAATATTGCTAGATATATGTAACAAGGTATGGCGCACGAGACAGTGGCCAACCGGTTGGGCCAAATCGCATTTATTCCTATACAAAAAAAGGTTTAATGAAAAAATGCAAGAATTACAGAATGATTGCCCTCATCATACAAGCAAGACTATGAAGAATAATAGATCCGCGTCTCAGTTTATACAGCCGCAAATACCACCGGAGCAGGCAAGATTTGTAAAAGGAAGAGGCACAAGATACCAAATTTGTATCACAAGACAGTTAATAGAGAAAGCAAGAGAGTTTAATGTACCGCTGGTACTGTGCTTTATTGACTACAAGAAAGCCTTTGGCTGTGTTCAGTGGTGAAGTCTGTGGGTGCTATTGAAAGAAATGGGAGTACCTAGCCACCTCATTAAGCTCATCATAATTGTATCAGCAAAATGCGTAAAACTAAATAACAACATATCACAGCCATTTGAGATACTAAAAGGAGTACGACAGGGTCGCATACTCTCTCCACAACTTTTTAACTCATATGAAGAATACCTTATGAGACGAGCACTAGATGACTTTGAAGGAAGAGTCTCAATTGGAGAGAGAAAACTTACAAATCGAATAGCGAATAACATAGATGAGATGCAAACAATGCTAGAGCGAGAAAGCACGAAATTAGGTTTGGAGATTAACTTGAGCAAGATCAAACTCATAATCATTGATAGAGGAAACACAAGGCAATCGGTTAAATGTGGAAGAAGTAAATGATTTTATATACCTTGGATCACTTATAAGCAATCAAAGAAGATGTGAAAAAGAAATTAATAGACGTATTTCAATTGGAGAGGTGCAATGACGAACCTGAACAAGGTATGGAACGAGAAACACTAAAACCATCTTAGTTAAATTCTTGATATTCTCGATTTTTCTGTATGGAGTTGAGCCGTGGACAATCAAAGCCTCGGACAGGAAAAAGATAGATGTATTTGAGATGTGGTGCTAGCGGCATATGCTACGTACATCTTGGACCGAGAAACGCAAAAATCGATTGTCCAAGGCAAGATTTATGGTAAAAGATCAAGGGGCAGATCACCAAGCAGGTGGATTGATCAAATGAAAGAAATAACAGGCACACCATTGCAAGATCTGTTAACAGAAACTAAAGACCGTGAAACGTGGAAAGAAAAAGTGGACAACTGTACATAGAGATGGGATCACGATTTCTCAGTCATGAGAACACGACAAAGAAGATAATAAAATGTAAACCGTCAATTTTTTTAATAGTACCTATATATGTAATTGTAATAAGTTATTACAATGTATGCTCTATTAAGTTATTACTAATAACTTAATAGAGCATACATTATAAGTCATAACTGTCATAAGTAAATAGATGTTCTCATTGTTAGATATTATTAATTATTAATAGTTACTAATTATTAGTAGTTATATATTCTTGAATAGCATTTATAATGTCTAAGGATATTTTAAGTTTTTGTAAACATATTGTTAATAGTGTTACACAAATACAATTATGTAATACCAGACCTTGAATGTAAAATAAAGTTTTGTTTCATAGAATCAGTTTTGGTTTTTGTTAGAATGTTTTAAAAAATTTAGCATATTGATGCATATTTTTCAATATTTTGTGCATATTTTGCTATTTTTACATACATATAATCCGAGCTTTACTTTCAACTATGCTCTTATTAATAAACACTCATATGTAAACACCTGTTGATTGTGGATTATTGAATATGTTTAAAGTCCATTGTTATAAATAAAGTATAAAATAACATTTATTTCTTCATAATAACGCGTACGATTGTATGCAGTAATTACCCTTAGTTCTAAATTACTGAATACTCTGAATTACAATTTAAATAAACATTTAAAACAAAACAAATACACATGTTACTTTTACTCTAGCCAATTATCTATTGCAGAATAATTTGAAACATACATGAGTAGGCATAAACCTCACCAATTTTGTATAATACAAAGTCTTTTTAATAACATAAAATTTTATTAAAAATCAGGGACGTACTGAATCTGCAGAAATATGAAATATGTATCTGCATCTCTTGAGAGGGATACGTTCACAAAAATATTAATATTGAACTTGTATTGTTTTCTTCACACCAGATTTTTAATAATATTTTATATTATTAAAAATACTTTTTCAATTATGTATGTATTGTAGTAACGAAAGTATGAAATTTTGAAATATTATACTGGTCTACTTGCGAACAAGCATGAAAATGAGATTTTTACTTGTCTCAAGATTATATGTACTTATCTTAAGACACAAGTAAAAATCTCATTTTTAATAATACCTGCTGGAGTATCTATCAAAACATCCATTAACCGAACAAGGACGAATGCTAGTCATCCTAAGCACTAATTGTAATATACAATGATTGTGATACAATTATTCCCAACGACCAAAACGGAACTGTAGCACTGCATATGTATTTATGTACATATACGAAATAAAATCCTTGCCTATTAAAATGTTCACTTGTACTATGTACAATAAAAGTTACTAAAGTCCTTAAATAAAATCTGGTTAATAATATAAAAAAACAAACCAACCAATATAACAACAATTATAACCTCAATATACAAGATTATCATAGAATAAATGCTATTTTCCTAGATATGTTCATCATCAGTGGGTAGGCATGTTTATGGAAGTATGCGGGACATATTTTTGTTTAGAATCCGCAATAAGAGATGGCAATAAAATCGGAAAGTGAGGCAGTAGAGAACTGTATTATCGTGCGAACCTCTTGAAATATATGATAGTTTTGGTAATTCCCTAAATAGTTGCCAGAAAAAAATAGGGTTAAAGTTGATTATAGAACAATAAACATATTATTTTATGGAATATGTATATATTTATATGAAAATACTTTTGAAATGGTAAGTATACTGTTTTGTTATATAAATACCAGAAATAAATTCTTAATAGATTTATCAAATTACTTGTAGGAGCAATCGTACCAGTACCGAAAAAAATGTTGTGTACCGGGGAAGAGATTTGTCAATGATCCACAAATACGGTACTTTACGTTTCCAAGAGACGATACTTTAAACAATAATTGGTTAGCAGCGGTAAATAATAGTGCACTGTTAGAAATGCCTCAGAAAAAAGTGCTACATTCATATAATGTTTGTCAAAGGCATTTTCAAGATAATCAGTTTCAAACTGAAGAAAAATTAAAATTAAATCGTGGTACAATACCTACTGTACATTTATCATTAGAAACTGATTCACAATGTACATTAGCTATAAGTTGCTCAAGCACTTCAGGTTTACAAATTGGCACACCCCAAAGAAGAAATATATCAGTTAACGCAAGTTGTCTGAATACATCAACTTCTATATCAGTTTCACCAGTATATCACAGTAAAAATATTACACCCCAAAGACGTAAGTTACATGTAGATGCTGTTTTAGTTAAGTTCCATATTCATTCACAACATATGCAATTACTACTTATTTACTAAAGGCTTTGTAGATATAAGATAATTTATTATTTAACTTACTATAACTAGTAACATTTCACATTAAGTATATGTATATATTTTCTTGATTATGTCTGTATTGTTTGTAATAATTTTTCTCTGATTCCAAGAAAAATTGAATTTTTGGGGAGAATGAAATGATTGGATACAAGAATTATATGTCTATAATAAATTAAAATTCTTGTATTTTTAAAATGTCAACACCGAGAAGAAATAAGTATGTGTTATTCCTTAACAGTTGTTATGGCAAATCATTTTATAAAACTCGTGAATAAAAAATTGTCTAAACAAGATGCTAGACCCAATACGGTTGTTAATGCCTACTTACAACAACATGCATCAAAAGTGTTGTAATATATGATTTATCTAATGAACATATTTAATAAAATATTGCTTTTTTAAAAAATAGCGTTTACTTTATTAAAACTTTCAATTTAAACCCTGCAAAAAGATGTGCCAAAACAAGTGAATATTGTTGTTACTGGCACATACTATTCTATTCTTGATGTTATGTGGAACAAACATTAGCAAAAGATGCGTAAGTATTGTTTAATTGCAGATTAAATATTAATTATATTAATTGAAATATTTTTTTTACTTTATCTAGGGACAAAATGAAGATTTTATCTGCATTTAGTCACTAGATAAAGTATAAAAACTTGAATACTTCTAATACGAGTAAATACATATACATTTAAATTTTCCGGGCAAGCAATTTAATTAAAATCCGCAACTGTAGAGGGCGAATGTCCCCACGTTTTAACATGGACTTGACATCTCTTGTTTATTCATACTCTCTGTTCATCTTGACAAATCTCCATCTATTATGATCTATTGAAGTGAATACCAAATAGTTATGTTTCTTTAGTGCTATGGTAGATGGCAGCATTGAGCAGTAGACATATAACGGGTGTTCAGAAACATTCGAATGACTTCATATTTGAAAATATGAAGTCATGTCTGAGATAGATTAAAACATTTACTTAATACAATTTTATAGATTATCATTCACGCAAATATACTTAAGTAAAGATATACGATTTTTTGTTCAGAGCCCACTTGACTTCGAATGTTTCCGAACACCCGTATATATATATATATATATATATATATATATATATATATATATATATATAAGGAATGTTCATTTGAAAAGTCAATCTAGTAGCATGTGATTTATTGAGAACGTTTTGAAGTATGTCGTAAATTAAAATTTACTAATTAACCTACGAAGTCGTATATTTTGACAGTTTCATACATACAAATAAATAACAAATGTGATTGACATTATCAAATGTCATTTGGATTTACGTTTGCGGAACAACAATCACATTTACTAATATATATGCGTCTTATTCTATCAAAATTTCAATGTAACCTAGATTGACTTTTCAAATGAACACACGTTATATATATATATATATATATATATATACACACACACACACACAATATGCATACAATTATCCTTCAAAGAAGATTCTTCCTTTCCCGAAAACTAACAATTTGAATAGTTTTAGGATTATTTTTTTGAATTGTTTCTTCAGAACATATATTATTCTTGTTGGTTTTAATAATAATATATGTTTGTATGTTATATAGAATCAAAATAATTTGAAACATACATGAGTGGGTAAAAACCACACCAATTTGTATAATACAAAAGTATTTTTAATAATATAAAATATTATTAAAAATGGGGTGTGAAGTAGGGATGAGCATCGAACATCGATTTTTCTCAAACATCCATGTTATGTCTTCGATATATCGATGTATTGGCATCGAGGTTTACACTTCGATGTATCGGAAACATCGACCAAAAATACTCAAAAACATCGATGTTTTCGGATTTTTTTTTCAAATTAATATTACAAAATTGAAATTTTATTTGAAAGCATTTATTTTAATTTTACAAGCTAGTACATAAAATAAACCTAAATTTACCAGCGTCCTCTACTGAGACGTAGCGGAGGTAAGGTAAGTTTATTGGTAGGTAGCTTTTTTGCGGGGATTTTCACAGGGGGATTTTTTAAATATTACTTATTCGAAAGTGAGTACATCCCCGAAAACCGAGATTATAAATATGCGTCGAGCAGCTTTTGCGTCATTCTTCTGTGTTCGTGTATTGTGAACTTATATGTTTCATAATGTCTTCAAAACGCAGAAGTGAGGTGTGGACGTTTTTTGAAAAACATAGTGATGGTACAGCGACTTGTCGAGTCTGCAATAAAAAACTTAAAACGTCGGGAAATACTAATAACTTAAGCGATCATGTTAAACAACTGCATCCAAGTGCCGTCAAAGTTAGTGCTCCATCTTCAGCTCCCAAAACGTCGGTGACCACCCCTTCGACGTCTAAAAATGAAGCTTCGACATAAAAAATGTGGCTTCTTCAACATCGCAGAATGTGGCTTCAACGTCGCAGAATGTGGCTTCAACATCGCAGAATGTGGCTTCAACATCAAAGAATGTGGCTTATAATTTGGACCTAGAAAGTACAACTTCTAAAGAAAGTGAGTTGTCTGAAGTTCTACCCAATAAAAAGGCAAGTGGATCAATTATTAAGCAAAAATTAATTTCCGACGCATTATCTGAAATATTCTGAAATACAAGCCTATTCTGA
The DNA here is from genome assembly GCA_935421215.2 of Melolontha melolontha. Taxonomy (NCBI): domain Eukaryota; kingdom Metazoa; phylum Arthropoda; class Insecta; order Coleoptera; family Scarabaeidae; genus Melolontha; species Melolontha melolontha. Next base: position 93,943,710 of record OW285237.1, on the reverse strand, counting down.
AGAAGGAGCAAAATCTGCAAAAATTACCAACTGTATACTTTTTATGATCTGCAAAGATTATCAACCTATCTCAGTAGTTGAAAATGAAGGCTTTCAGCAAGTGATGAAAACAGTCGCGCCTCATTATAAAATTCCACACAGAACGACCATTACAAGACTTATTGAAACAAGATACAACCTATTATCATCACAAATCAAAGAACAATTTGCAATTATAAAACACGTGACACTGACTACAGATATATGGACTGACACACAGCAAACTAGAAGTTTTTTGGGACTCACGCCCATTTCCTAGAGAATACCGAACTTACTTCAGTTACTGTAGGGGTCTTTGAATTGGAAGAGAGACATACATCAGACTATTTGGCCAACAAAATTTTAGAAATATGCAATGATTGGAATATACCAAACGAAAACGTTACTTGTGTCGTCACTGACAATGGAGCAAACATGGTTAAGGCCACAGAACTGGCATTTAACAAAGGAAAACATTTACCATGCTTTGCTCACACCATCAATCTAATTATTGAAAAAGCAATGGAACAAACTCCAGACTTACTTACTCTCATAACACGAGTCAAAACTATTGTCATGTGGTTTAAGCATAGCGTTGTTGCTTCAGATGAGTTGAGAAAAATCACTGACTTAAAACTTATCCAAGATGTTTCCACACGGTGGAACTCTAGGTACTACATGATTGACAGATTCTTGCAAAATTATGCAGGTATTAATGAGATTATAATCAAACATCGACAAGCTCCAACAATGTTATCTGCATTGAGCATCTAAGAGCTGAAAGAAATCTGCAAAATCTTGAAGCCTGTTGAAGCAGCTACAAGAGAAGCTTGTGGTGAAAAATATTTAACTACAAGTGCAGTAATACCAATGACTCACTGCTTGGTGACGACTGTCGCCAATTTGAAGCCTGAGACTCCTATTGCTACAGTACTTCAAGCTTCAGTGATCAGTGAATGCAAAAAGAGGTTTGGACAAGCGGAAAATGTTCATTTTTTGGCTCTGAGTACTATACTGGATCCAAGATTTAAAAAAATTTACTTCAATGATCCACTGGCCTATTCCAAAGCCATCAAAACATTGAAAGAATTAACTCAGGTTCAGGACCATCATGTCGACACAGCTAGTGTTCCCGATCTTGAAACTGGTAAGTTAATATATATACATATTATGAATGCTTAATTGCTTACACTGATTTATATTTGTCTGTTCTTTACCAGATGTCCCAGAAACTGGGGAATCTTCATTATGGGCTGTGCACCACAATCTGGTCCAAACTCAGAATGCCTCTAACCGAACTTCTAATGCCGAAGTGACAGCATATTTAGAAAGTCCATTGCTAAATCTTTCTACAAGTCCCATGGTGGAATGGCAAACATTGAAGCACCAGTATCCACGATTATACAGCCTAGCTCTGAAGTACCTGACTACAGTTGCGACATCCGTTCCATCAGAACGACTGTTTTCCAAAGCTGGGCAGACTCTACAACAAAGGAATCGCCTAAAAGGAAAACGTTTATCACAACTGTTATTTTTACACTCCTTATTTTTACACTCGATGTTTTTGATCCGATACATCGAAGACATCGATGTATGGCATTCGATGTCAAACATCGATGGCAACATCGATGTTTTCGTTTCGATGCTCATCCCTAGTGTGAAGAACACAATACAAGTTATATATTTGTGAATGTATCTCCTCTCCAGAGACGTAGATACGTATTTCACCTTTCTACAGGATCGTCAGTGCGCCCCTGCTGGAGAAGAGATACATTCAACCAAACACAACTACCTTGCTATCAACCAAAAATTTTTAAAACAGAGCTTGAAAGAATATTCAGCGCTGTCTACATAATAACGGCCGAACTAAGCAACGTGTTTCTATAGACGGTAACAACCATATCTATAAAAAACTGTATTATCGTGTCTTCACTACTTGTCGGGCGAACCGAATGCGTATATAACAAAATAATTTGAAACATACATGAGTGGGTAAAAACCACACCAATTTGTATAATTCAAAAGTATTTTTAATAATATAAAATATTATTAAAAATGGGGTGTGAAGAACACAATACAAGTTATATATTCGTGAATGTATCTCCCCTCCAGAGACGCAGATACGTATTTCACCTTTCTACAGGATCGTAGACAGCGCTGAATATTCTTTCACGCTCTGTCTTAATAATTTTTGGTTGAAAGCAAGGTAGTTGTGTTTGGTTGAATGTATCTCTTCTCCAGCAGGGGCATACCGACGATCCTGTAGAAAGGTGAAATACGTATCTGCGTCTCTGGAGAGGAGATACATTCACAAATATATAACTTGTATACTTGTATTGTGTTCTTCACACCCCATTTTTAATAATATTTTATATTATTAAAAATACTTTTGTATTATATAGAATCAACAAAAGTTTATATTTTGTAAGAATGATAAAGTACCTATTGGAAATGTTTACACTATTTTCGGATTACTATAATGTATCGTATTAGCTTTTTTGTACATAACAAATTAATCAAATTATGTATATCTAGGTAATGCCAGAAAATAAATAAGTATAAATATATTCTTCCAAACACATCAATGATTTGCCTAAGGAACATTTTTTTAACAATATAAAACTATATGACGGCAAATTTTATGTAATTATAATTATTAAAGAAATATTTATAAATAGTGGGCGTGCAAAACAATTTATGCTTCTGTAGATAGACAATCTAAAATAATTATAATCGTTTTAAAGTTATTAATAAGGCAAATATTATAAATTATAATATTTATAGTTAATAACTAGTTCATATAGCCTATCATATTTGCGTTTGTGCTATAAGCACTAGCTATTTTAATGGTATAGTAAGTAAATAACTGTTACTTTTTGATATTATTCATTTTATTTGAACTTTCCTCAAATATGATAAAAACATTTTGGATGAGTAAATTATATTTGCCCAGAGAATAGTTCATATAAACTTGGTTTGCAGAAGGTGACTCATATTAAACGGTTTAAATTCAACAACGAAGCTATTTAAATTCATTACAATAACAAGTGTTTTTCTCATTTTCCTCTTATAATTATACAGCTATAAAAAATGACGTGATAAATGTTTCATTTAGAAAAGTGAATTTGTACCTGTGTTGTCGGTTTGAAACGAAAACTGCTGACCAATCAGAAACATAAGTTTAACTTTGAAGTTTTGCTTGTGCGTTCATATCGTTCGGCCAGCGTATTTTCAATACAGAAAATGTGTGAAAAACATAAAGCCGACAAACCAATTACATTTATTGTAAAACGAGTGCCATCCTAACACGTGCTATTGTGTTTATTTTTCGGAAGACGATCTGCGGGTAACTATTTTTTAAGTAGATGTGGTAACCAAAAATCTATAACTTCAAAATGGATGAAATTGGTGCTCGTATTCAACAACAATCGTCACTAAACAGTGAATCGAATAGTGAAGAACAAAAATTGGAATGTAAGTAAAACTACTTATGTTGTTATAATAAATACTCCTTATATTTCATTATTATCCAAAAAAATTGATATGTCACTTTGATAGGTTATGTTGTAGTTACTTACGTATTATGTATTATTATTTAAGGTTAAATTCAGTATATGATAATTGAAAAAGAAAATATAAGATTTAAAATAATATAAACGGATTTTTTAGCGACCTCGTTGCCATTAGATAAAAGAATATGTTTGGTTGGTGCTGTTATAGAAGACAGCACAATATGTACTGTTGCTCAGTCTTTTGGTGTGCCTGTAGTAACTTCAAAAACAGGTGAAGAATACGTCAATGATCACACTTGTTCAACAGTATTTGTGCTAAATAAATTTGAAGGTGATAGTTATGATCTATTGTACAAATCAAGGCACCCTTTATTGGGCCCACCTGCCCTACAGCAACTTGCAAATAAAAAAGAAAAATTACCAAATAATACAAGACCTTTATATAGTCTTGCCATGAGTGGTGTCGTTGTTTGTTTTACAGGATTCCGTAATAAAGACGATTTAGTGAGTGATGACTGAGATGCTTAAATGCACATTGCAGTTAATATCTTATATTTTAGACAACATTGGTTCCTTTGGTGCATCATATGGGTGGCTCAATTAGGAAAGATGTTACAGCTAAAGTTACTCATTTGATCGCTAATGTTTCTGGTGGTGAAAAATATCAGTATGCAGCTACATTTAAAGTACCTATAATGCATTTACAGTGGGTATTAGCCAGTTGGGAGTGTAAGGATGATGTTACCTTTAGGGCATCAGCAGATTCCTTTGTGGTAAGTTTATTAAATGTGTATTTTATATTATAGCTTATAACACGTGGTCATTTCTGATTTATTAGATTTTATGTTAACATATTATTCCTGACCCAAATTAAACGCCAAATCTAAATTGAAGTTAACACTTTTTTTTAAATTTTATGATTGGATTTTTATTGTAATAAAGTTTTTAATTAAATATGGAGATTTATGTCTAACAACTAGCTGTATTGGCTTTGAATGCATATTTTCAATTACAATTTTGCACATGCTGTGATAAATTTTATTGTTAACCTGTTAAATTTTGTTTGTGGCATAAACTTTTGATTTTACATATTTACAAAAACCAGTAGTGATGATAAATCACAAGATCTTACTGACCAATTTGCCCATTTTTTTCACCTCTAGATAAAGTTTCTGATAGCTATCCTCAAGATCAATATATCTGATAGATGAAATGCACTTGAATTTCTTCACCAATAGTTATAGTTACTTATCTGGTAGAAAAGTATCTAATAGATAATGCAATTGTATGAAGTGACAATGTTGTTTAATAGTGATCTACCTAACTTCTCTTTATTTACTTTTTTTATAATAAAAATAAACCTTACTGATTTCATACTACTTGTAAATGCTCCTTTATTTGTTGAAACAAAATCATTATCGTTTATTGTTTTTTAAAGAAATCGTGAATAAAATTCTACATCGTCCAGTTCTACCATGGTATTTGATCGTATTTATATCTACCATATCTATTGTGAAGGAATAATTTTACTAGAACGCATAAATATAAGTAAATACTAATCAGTACTGATTTCATCTATCTGTTAATGGCAGATCAATGAAAAATGAAAACACTACAGATTTTAGTTCCAAAATATTTATTGTATGTCACTACAATATTGCTTCACCATACTATGGTTCATCAGGCGGATGAATGATAATAATAGTACGGCGAAACCATATTGTAGTGGTATACAATAAATACTTTGAAACTAAAATCTGTACAGTGTATTTATTTAATGATATGGAGTTTCGACAAGTGTCTCCCTCAACAATCAACTTATTAAAAATAAAAACGCTTAGTTAACGTAGGAATGCGCCCACAAGGAAATATCCAAAGGTTATATTTATCTAGAACTTTAACCTCTCGATATATTTATCTTGTAGATAAAGTCTACCTAGGTGAAGAAATCCATTTATGTATTTCTCTTATAGTTATCTAGAGGATAACTTTATCCGCTAGATATCTAGAAGTGAAGAAAAAGGGCATGAGTCGGCGGATGGCCCCGGCCTGCTGAAAACACTTGTTTGTTTACGATTCCGCTGATTCGAAAATGCTCTTAATCGCAGTAATCGCTGAAGATGTTTTTAAACTAACTGACGAATTGCCGAGAATGATCAGCAAACAAAAAAAAAATCGTCGCGAAATTTAAATTTGTCTTTCAATTTGGGCAATCTGTTATATAATGTGAGCAAAGAAAGTTTCTCAGAGCATGGCCTGAATAAAATCACTTGTGTCTTAATATGATTCGACTTAGAGCTACCTGTCATTTTGTTTAATTTAATAATAGTTCAAACTAAATAACCTATTTTAAAAATTTATTTTTCTATTTAATTATAATATCAGCAGATATAATATTAGTCATAACACAATAAATAAGGCTAAATATGATTTTTTAGTATGTTAAACAAAAAAACTAGGGAATGACAAAATAAAAGGATAAATGATATTAAATAGGATTGTTATATGGCCATCGCTTACATCTCTGCAGGAGTAATTCTTTTTTTAAGTAAACTAAGAATGTTTTGAAGAATTTCTGGTGTATTGTTGATTTTTTCAGTGTTATTAGTGATCCTTTGTTTTAAATCGTCAAGATCAACGGGTGTTTCAAATATCGAATTCTTTAAATATGGCCATAAAAAGAAATCACATAGTGGCCAGATAGTATCTGTATTCAGACTAATGATGCGATCTCAGAAAAAAATCCTGCATTTGTATTGGTAGTATATGCACAAGCTCCATCTTGCTGAAAACAGCCTTCCTGTAGCTCATCCATATTAACATATGGAGCTAAAATTTCATATCTATAACTAGATAACTTCATGGTCGTTATTGAATTGTTCAATAAATTATTGACAAAATTCTTGTTTTCATGGCCTATCAACAGGAACTATCTCATGTGTTACTTATATATGGTAAGGATGCATATGTAGATCATTTTTAAGAATACGTCGACAGGTACCGTAAGAAAGATTTAATTCTTGCTGTAAATGTCGCACAGAAGTTTGTGTACATTCTTCGACTACTTGTCTTACCGCTTCGACAGTATTTTCATTTATGACCATTGGTCTACCACTTCCCATTTTACGATTCACACTTCCTGTTTCTCTGAATAAATTCACAAAACGACGAATGAAAACACAGAAATGGTCATATGGAACAACGTTATTTACAAATTCGTTTAAAAATCTTCGTAAGCGTCTTTTAAAGAATAAGTCCTTTCACCATCGATTCTTCTGCCATTTCTTAAATAAATCTGAACCATATATCTTCTTTGCTGCTCATTAAATGCATAAGCCATTGTTTAATGATAAATTTGTAAGAATATAGAATATAGAATTCGAAGATATTCGCAGATTGTCAATTTAATCAATGAGTGACAGATGACATTTAACAAACTAGGTAAGAATTATACTCCGACATGATTGCTATAGTTATCTTTCTCGTTTATAGTCTACTTGAAAAACTTTTTATTGGCTCACATATTATATTTAGGTAGTTTAATTTTCCTAACCCTATATATTTTACTACATTTAACAAAAATTATTTTGACTTATAAAAGAGTTGATAGGAGCCATTGTTAATCCGAGTGCCCAAGTTTTTATTTGAATTAAGACTAGAAAGCGACAAAGAATGGGATTTTAATACGCCATCTAGCCAGTGTAAACTATAGTCTAAGAAATAGCAGTTACGTGCGGTAGAAATATATAACTTTATTAAGTACATATACATATATGATAGGTTGCATTTTTTTAATATTCGGAAACATTTTTATAAATTAGTTGTTAAGAAGATATTGAGCATATTCGTATTTTAGCAAAATTGAAATTTGATTTTAAGTTAATAATTAACTGGGCTGGATAGTAAGAAATCCACTATACTGTTACAAGTTTGGGAATTTTGGGAGTTTCTGCCACAAGATGTAAAGCATGGACTTTACACGTAACATGTAACAATTTACAACCTTGTGAAAGAGAATGGCCAACCGAACGCATTGTCGCGGCACCATCGGTCAAAAACAACAATATTTGACTTGCTGACACTTAAATTTTTCTAATGCCTCCAGCATCATGTGCGTAATTGTATTTCCAGTGCATTCATAGAGGCTTTGGTAGCTAGTAGCAATGGAAATGTCGGTTTTCGAGTGCCCAGGACACGTACTATAATATTGACAATATATATATTTATTTTAATCTGTCGTCTCGTCAACACATAATCACAGTCGTATATTTTCTGTATACATGTCATCTTCTCTATAATGTCGTCGCGTATAGTTGGTATATGGTTCTATAATGTGGCGCCACTTGGTAACTGTAACTGTGGATTGTATTTGTGCCAAATTTTCTAAATGGATATTTATCTAATATGTGAAGCGGAATATTACAGGCTATCAACATTAACAATAAATCACACCTAAATTAAGTTTGCAAGAGCACGCCCTGTTTTATATTTTGATGTTGCACAGAAATTACGTGACGTGTGCAGTCGGATTTGCTCCACCACATTAACGGTTTGTCGCATACTTTACACATTACTTTAGCTTTATCGTAGAATAAATCACCTAATTCGCAATTAAACTTTTTCACTTGGTGCGCATTTAAAGGTTTTCAGGGCTTTCACATCTGCCACGAGACTTCACCACAGTTTCTTGGTACACTCAGGCCGATATTTTCACCCTGATCTCACAAAGATGAATAGAATAAATACCTTCATAGAATACACTCCATCAAACCATTACTAAGACAGGCTGATAACGACGCTGATCCCATGTTACGATATTCCGGGCTTCTAAGGAACTTATATTCTTTGGTTAAATTTTTTCTAATAGTAAAGATTTTATTATCCGAGAATAAGATCTTGCGACACTCCGTTTGACGTAACAACTTTACAACTCCTTCGCTCTTTCGATTCTTATGGCCTTAAGGGAGGAGGTTAAAAGAATATGTTTGTTACTTCTGTAAGCCTTTATGTCTAAATCGCCCCAATGATATGAGAGATTGTTCTGGGTGTGATGTACATTTCACGGGGCTAGTGGATTTCAAGCGATTCTTGTACGGACGGTTGCTACAGTGCTTGACGTATTTGCAGAACGCCGATGACCGATATGAGGGCAACCAACAACATCACCAATCAATGTCTCGAAACGACCAATGATACAATATACGAAACTTTTGTTAAAACGTTGCCAATTTTTATTAAATACTTTCTTTATGTTCCTTCTATGGTAATTCATCAAGCATTTTGATTAATGTTATAATTTAATTTATCATTTTCATCTATGTACAAATCACTTATATTGTAGTAAATTAAACTTAATTTAATTTTTTAATTTCATGCCTGTCAGAGAGGGTTGGATTTGTAAGTTTTATTGATTATTAAATAATTTAAAATTGCTGTGTATATTTTACTACTTTATATATTTATATACTCATGTATTTACTTTTTTTTTATAGAATGAGCATAGGTTAAAACCGTTTTATGGCACTAAAGTTTCGTTTGTTGGATTTCCTGAAGAAGAAGAAAAACATATGACAGAAGTTTTGGAAGCAAATGGTGGCACACTCATTAGTTCAGATGATTCTGCTTGCACTCATGTGGTAAGTACAGTACAAGTATCACATTTGAAAATGGCGTTACAATTTTTTCTGTCTTTGTTTATTGTTTGCGAGCGGAGTTTCAAATTAACAAAAGTGTACAGAATATTTTCAATTGTAGTTTAATTAGCATTTTATTTGTACGAAAATATTTAATTACGTTTACAGTCTATAACATAAGAATCTGCTAATTACAATTCAACGGTAATCATTATTAGTAAAGAGGCGAAATTAGTAGTAGGCACAGAAAATAAAACAGTAAAAGGAAATTAATAAAATGTGGTGAAACACTTACAGTGTTAAGTCGCAAAGTGGACGGGATCTGTTAAATATTTGAAACATAAGATACGTTTCCCCAGTTTCCCCCCCCCCATGGGGGGGGGGATGTATTTATCTGCAGAAAACGACCGTTCTAAGTTATCTAATGATGTAGTAGTTGCATAATTAAAATAATCTTTGAAACTACTTAACGGATTTGTGGATACACCTTCACAAACTTGTCTTAATGTGGTAAAATCTGAGTCGTTGTATACACTCTCGAACTTTATTATAACACGATCATTGCTTGCGTTACTTCCAGCACATAGCAGTGGGTACACATCATCCATAGACCAGTCCCTGTAGTGACTTCACTAACGACACCGAACGATTTCGTAATTTATATATAACCTTCCAGCCCAATTAATTCTTCTGAATAGTTTTTAAATCTATTTTACCCTGACTATGAATTGGCTGTGATGGTTCAAGGATATTGTACTATGTATTTACTATATATGTACTATTGCCTATACCTCTGGATAACATCTACGCATAGTTTCTGCTACAAGATGTAAAATATGTAACATGTACACCCTTATTTATGATACCGGCTTACGAACGCAAAACGCATACTTGCGGCGGCATCAGTCCTAAACATCAAGAGTTGGTCTCTTGAAAGTCCAAATGTTTCCAAAGTGTTTAATACCACCTTTGATATTACTTCGGGAGTACATTTTTCGAATCTTTTACTAGTAAAATTGAAGATGGCAGTTGTAGTTCCATTGTACGCATTATAATATAACATTAACAACAGCATTTCTTTAACAATCTGTTGCTTCGTCCACACATAACCACAGTTTTTATTTTTCATTTCTGATTTATTTCTATTTTCAATACGTTCACGAACAAACGATACAAAATCGGTAACGTTTTTCAGCTAGAGAATGTACAGTTCGCGTATTTATTTCAGAATGAGACAATTTTTCTTTTCTTTAATTAAATAAATGGTAGATTAGACAAAATAAGTGTTACACATAAACCAAATAGAAATTCTCATTCAATCGTCCGCGAGTTTTTTTTTCGCACTTTGCCATCGTAAATTAAATCCGGTAAATCTTAAAATTCACTGCATCTGACAACGGTCGTGTTCTCGAACTACATAACGGCGACATTATTATGTACAGTGCGCGTCATATAAAATGCGTATAACTCTTATGAGCATAAAATCTTGAGTTTTTAAGTTGCGTAAACGGAACAAATATATTCATACTATCATTGATTTCATTGATTATAATACATTGTAATACTTATAACTTAAGTCAAATAAGACATGTCAAATTTGATAAGCCTGGCTTACATTGATATGTTAGTGTACGCATTTTATATAACGCGCACTGTACAACAGTCCGTACAAAAGTATAGCAAGCGCCAATTAAGTTGGCGCGAGGAGGGGGTGCGCAGAAGCCGTTTTTAAAAACGTCCACCCCCACTACTCAAGTAATTGTTAGAACACATTTGCCGTTGACGTTTGACGGAACATAATGTCTTTGCTAGGGGATCATAAAGTGATACACGCTCAGAGGTTAGAATTATCTGACATTTGATGTAAAACAAAATACAAATCTCCCCACTACTTTTAATCCTGCGTGAACTTACCCCTCCTCGCGCCAACTTAATTGGCGTTTTCTATACACATATGAAAGAATACGCACCGCGTCCGACATATTTATGTATAGTTAATATAAGTACTACACCCATGGCGCGCAGCTCAAAGAACATTCACACATGTGTCGAGTGGGCCTGTTCCACAATGTCATATAAAGTTGTTGGTGAATACAGCTACTCCATCCGAATATTTTCTCTTATAAACAAAAATAAGAACTACATTTTTTTTGAAATAACTATCTTCTTGTAGGTTCTAAAACGATCTCGATTACCCAGACAATATTTTTTTAATTTAATTTATAGCCCTATTTTGCAAAACTGCAAAAAAATTTCAAAGAATTTCGCTTGCACTACATTCTCTTCTGTTCTTAATATGTTCATAATCAACGCATTAGCTTTCATATTTAGGTAATATATGACTAATTGGTTAAACTAAATTTAACATATACTTTTATGTAGTAACTTTCTTACGTAATCATGTCATTCATGTTAATCATTATACCTCAGCTTATCGACTGTAGCATGTTTTAACATAGATATGTGTATGTATTTATTTAATTTAAATTTTCTCAAATAATACATTAAAGAATACTTTCTCGCCTAATAGAGAGAAACCTTAAATATTGGTCACCATTCTCATTCGTTCTATTATAATTATCAGTATTCAAATGCGATGGATGTATGTATAAAAGGAGGATAGGCAAGCCTTTAGCATTCTTTACTTAGAATGTTACAAGCTTGCAGTATTTTATCTCGCAAATTTGTTTTTTTTTATTAATGTGTAATTACTGTATGCATGCTCTTATATTATCGACTGTATTTGACACTAGAAGGCACCGTTTATATTCACAAGAATTTTTGGGAGTTTCGAATTTGTGCTTCTTTCATAAATCCAAAAGTAACATATTTTTATATAATTTCAAAAACCAAAATGGGAAAAATATGTTATAATATAAGCTAGCTTTAAAATATAATTTGGGTTTAGTTATTGTTTTGATTTTTTTATTTCTTTAAAATTCAAAGTGTGTAACTGATGCATATGTATGTATACGCAGAAGTATAGCAAATGGAGTAAACTATCGTATGAAATTGTTACTTATTCGGTTTTAATTAACAAGAAAGTACATAAAATAAAGAAAATTCAAACTTTTTAATACGAACATTCGATATTGACAATAGTTTTTTTTTTTTATTAAATCAAATACTTAATTTATGCTTTTGAATTCTTTTTACATTTGGCAACATAAATATCTTTCTTAATTTAGAATTAAATAAATAACATAAATTTTGAGTTAATCTTAAGAAGAAATTAAAAATTCTCTCATCTCAAAGAAAAGTATTCTGACCTAGCAAGCTAAGTAAGTGCTTATGTTTTGAAGAAAATTTTTCAATTTTACAAGTTCAATACTTGCTGGGAACCTTAAAAATTAGCTCATTTATATGCTGGTGACAGCTATTATAAACTCACAATCAGATACAAAAATTTATACTCTTATTACATATGAATAAATTGATTTGAGAGCTTCATGAGACTGATGTATAGGGTGGTGAAGATAAGAGGTGAGAGAAACAGAAGGAAGAAAGGATTAGAAAGGATAAGGGGAAAAACAATTAATAAGACATAAGATATTAAAAGAAATGATGCTTAAAAAAGTAAATGTAATAATCGATTTTACCTTTGGTAAGTTATCCAAAAAATGCCAATTACAAATCCAAGATTATTTCATATTATTATTTACATTCATATAGCACGTGTCATCCTTTTTAGTAAATGCAATATTTAATAAACGATGCACATCAATTAGTTCACAAACTTACTGAACTCATCGAGAGAATCATTATACTCTAAATAATTCATAGAGATTTTAGTAAAAGCGGCAATTTGTTTTTGGTGCACTGCTTATACGTGCAAAGTAAACTTGATAGAGTGATGTAACAATGATTTTTTTAGTGCGGGATCCTCCTGGAATAATTCTAGAGCTCATATTTTTTTTGAAAACAATGTATATCTTTAGAATTCGTGCCACATTCAGCTAGGAATTAATTATTATTCAAAATAAAACCCAATAAATTAAACACCACTGCTTTCGTTACCGTACATTGTAATATTTAGGAATGGGTGAATTCAAGGGTTTAGCAAGCTAAACCCACATTCAACCAAAACAGATATAGTACTATAGGTCATAAAGTATAAGTTTTCAGTTCAAGGCCAAATTCAATGCATGTGATTCAAATCGGTACTGCAGAGTCAAATGAAGTCAATATTCAATCGCGGAAATAACCGTTTGTCATCATAAAATATAAACGTCATGTTTTGTAATATTGCCAAAATTTGAGTATATTTCTTCCAATATAACCAAAGAAAGCATATACATAACCTATATGTCAAAATAATAATAATGAGTAAAGTATAGTTCGTAAAGTATAAGTTTTCAGTTCAAGGCCAAATTCAAAGCATATGATTCAAATCAGTACTGCAGAGTCAAATAAAGTTAATATTCAATCGCGGAAATAACCGATTGTCATCATAAAATATAAACGTCATGTTTTGCAATATTGTCAAAATTTTAGTATGTCACTTGCAATATAACCAAAGAAAGCATATACATAACCTACATGTCAAAAGTAAAGTAGGAACATGAATAGTTCAAAAGTATTGTTTCTTTTCTAGTATATTCATTCTATCCAAGAAAACTATGCGCAAATTATTACTTCAATATTCGAACAAATTACCAGGCATCTAAGAAATATTCTGTAAAATAAATAGGTAGGTTAGAAATGTCAAAGTGATAATCAAACAATTTCGTACTTATTGTCACTAATTGATATTACTGTTTATTATCAGTATTGTTCTGAAAAGAACGGATTTTGTAATTTTTTATGACAAACTAAATATTCAAATTAGAAGAATGGTTAACCTAGAAGTCAGAATACCGGAAATAAAGTCAATAAACAACAGTATTCAAATAATTTTACAGCAAGCCGAATATCACAAGACTATCTCCTGGACAACTTATCCTTTTTATTTAATATAATATTTCAAAGACGTACGTCTTAACTTAAAATGACAAACGTGTGTAGTATTACAGCGCGTATTCATGTGTGTTAGAAAGAGATAAAGTACAATTTGCGGTTCCCACTTGGGCAGTACGAACTGAAAACTTATACTTTATGAACTGTAGGTTAGAAATGTCAAAGTGATAATCAAAAAATTTCGTACTCGTTGCTACTATAGATCCTTCCAACCTCCGTATTCAGTATGGGATGTAATAGCAACTTTTATCTCTTACTATCCTTAGTTGCTGTCATTAACGCTATCTTCACTTCCGGTTGCTATGTTGCAACTTATTGACATATGCTGTCGGCATCGACAACAGTATCTATATGTCTATTAATATCAACTGTCAACCGTCATCGTCCTACTTTTAAAATATTTTGTTAAATTGTTAATTTGTTTATATAGTTGTACAGATTGTTCATTACAGAACACTTTTATCTTTTTCAAGCATGCACAGGGTAATATGGGTATTTTTATTAATTTTTATAAACGTTATAACATAATATAAATGTAATTACAATTTTCGCTGCATTAATGGAGCCTGTAGGAAGAAAACGACGCAAAAGGGGACAAATTTAGCCGTAAGGAGAAGTGTATGATTGCAAATGTTTTCAATTATTTCAATAAATCAATGAATGTGAGTGCTGCCGTTCAAGAAGCAAGTAAAGCTTTGGGTATCTCAGACCGTGCAATATATCATGTAAAACAGGAGCAACAAACTGGTTTATTATCAAGTCAAAAAAAAACCTAAAAAAAAAGGAAAGGCATACAACTAAATGATCGACTACATACATACGATAAGAACACGCAAGCAGCTATTCGACGTAAAGTGCATGGCTTTTTTATACAGAATATGCCACCTACATTAAATACAATTCTTGCTGCTGTCAATGCTGATGATGAACTTCCTAACTTCAGTCGAACAACTTTACATAGATTGTTACACGATATTGGTTTCGAATTTAAAAAAGTAGGACGAAATATAATATAAAAAGATATAAATATAATACAAATATAATAGGAAAAATATACGTATTTGTATGATTCCAGTTCTTTTTGTTACAAAAGTGGAAACTATTATTTGTTAAAGGATCATCGTTTTAATTGAATAAATTGCATAACACCCCAATATCGAAGTAAATATTCACTGTACGTTGCATAGATATCGTTCATATGTATATTTGTTTAGAAATGTGTGTAGTATTGTTAATAAATATTGAAATACAGCTATTTTCCTTGTAGTATTCTTTCCTATAATTTTACGTGCAGCGAATTCGCTATGCACTCTGTTAAAATTTAGTTACTTCAAAAAATAATAAGCAAATGTCATATGAATCTCAATAATTTTGCACCTTCAACGTCAAAAAACGTAAATAAAGGTTATGATTTGATCGCGTGAAATGTCAAATAATTAACCGGAAATGGTAATGTACAACTGATTGGATGATTTGGCAACCATGAAACAAATTCCCATAAGACGTATACTGAATACGGAGGTTGGAACGATCTATAATTGATATTACTATTTATTATCAGTATTGTTCTTAAAAGAACAGATTTTGCATTTTTGATGACCAACTAAATATTCAAATTAGAAGAATGCTTAACCTAGAAGTCAGAATACCGGAAACAAAGTCAATAAACAATAGTATTGAAATAATTTGATAGCAAGCCGAATATTATAAGACTATCAACTGGACAACTTATCCTTTTTATTTAATATAATATTTCAAAGACGTACGTCTTAACTTAAAATGACAAACGTGTGTAGTATTACAGCGCGTATTCATGTGTGTTAGAAAGAGATAAAGTACAATTTGCGGTTAACACTTGGGCAGTACGAACTGAAAACTTATACTTTATGAACTGTAGATCAGGCAGAAGAAGGACAGAGGGTTTAGCGTGCTACAGGTTTGCAATGTATGTTGTCTATACATAAACAATGTGTCTTATTATTTCAGAGGGTTGTTGTGCATAGCTAGAAAAATTATTAACATACGTCATTCCACCGTATTTAGTTCTTTTGTCAAACTCAGTATGAATAAAATATTTTCTTGTATTGAAAAAGTAATATAATTGAATTGTTCCCATAATTGTCCAAATAACGACTTCAGAATGTGAAATACTGAAGTATGTTCAAAGACAAGCGATACCAAGGGTCGATTAATCGACCAATTAAAATATAAAGCACCTATAGCAAGCGCTAATTAAGTTGGCGCGAGGAGGGGGTGCGCAGAAGCCGTTTTTAAAAACGTCATCCCCCACTACTCAAGTAATTGTCAGAATACATTTGTCATTGACGTTTGACGGAACATAATGTCTTTGCTAGGGGATCATAAAGTGATACAAGCTCAGAGGTTAGAATTATCTGACATTTGATGTAAAACCAAATACAAATCTCCCCACTACTTCTAATCCTGCGCGAAGTTACCCCTCCTCGCGCCAACTTAATTGGCGTTTGCTATACATACATGACAAATAGCACGCTACATTAGAAAATATGTATATATTCCATACAGAACTGTACTGCATCTAAGGATAAAATAGTGATTACTCTTGAAGTTACATATATGAAGACAAAATATTAGTAAGATCGAATTATATCCGTGTATAAAATAATAATAAAATTATTCAGTTGTGCACGTTTTATTTTAAGATGACAGCCAAATAATCTTGTATCACCTACTGATATGACGATAAGGTTTACTCCATTTTATACTTATATGCTGGATAAGCGACTTACTTTTACATACTTTTTTTTTGCTTCGTAAAGTCATAAAGATAAAGATAGCATGATTTATAAATTGTACTTGTAGGTAGTTTTTATGTATGTACATAGTTTTGTATTGTTTGTATTTTTGATTTATTACGATACACTCCATGGTGTTGGAACGTGGTTTTCAGGTTATGGACCATGCGGAGGCGTACGCTCTTGATGCCAATAGTGCCCCATTATCTCCTAAAAATTCCGCCGCCTTACTAATATCTCCTTCGTCATCCTGCTGCAACGTTAACAATATTTTGAAGCCTTCCCCTAAAAATGGTAACACACCAAAATACACCACTAGTACCGCTACAACACCCTACGGAAAAGTTAACTTAAACATTACGTATTTAGAAACGGTACATGAAAAGTCCAATGATAATTGCGTTAGCGATTTGAATAACACTTTCCTGGATACTACGGATAACTTACAAAAATTGAATTTAGATAAAACCAACTCGTCTAAACGTAAGAGAAAGATAAATTCTTCGGAGAAGTATAGTATAAGTTCAAAACGAATGAAAAATATGAGTTATAGTGAAAATCGTAAAAGAAAAATTAGCGATTTTTTCAAAACACCTATCGGTTATTTTTCGCATCGAAGGAGAACGATTGGTGGCCCTGGTGTAAATCAAAGTTTAAATGCAAGTGTAATTTCGGGTTCCGGAGTTTTTGACGTCCATACCGTAGAGAATTTAAACAAAATTGACGTGACTCCAAATAAATCCAATCTCAATAAATCCAAGAAAATCCGTAAAAATCTTTTCATGCGCACTTTCAGCTCGTCTAAGTTTAAATACTCTGGAATGGGTAAAAAATGCGACTTGAATTCTACTAAATCTTCGTTTAGTGGTGACATTTCAGAAATTGAGGGTGGTGAAAAAATGAACGTTACCTGCTTTCCTGATTTCTCCTTGAATCCTTTATTAGAAACTGAAACACAGATTCATCGTAACAGGAGGGAACCACAAGGACAAGCTCTAACAAATACCGTGGTACTAACTTAATTTCACTATCTCGCAAAAGCATTTATATTAACCAATTGACATATTTTGTTTGTATGAATTTCTCAATCAAAGACAAACCAGATTAGATTTTAGTTCAATTTAATTCTTTTTTATTAAGTTTGGTTCACACTTTGTATGATCTTAAAATTTTCACCAGTTAAGTTTAATCGCACTCTCTAAAATTGTACTGGAAATATTCATTCGGCAAAATAAAATTTATTAATATATTATAAATATTAGAGACTTAAGCTAATAATCCGTATATCAATCATTATTGGTATTTATTATGCCTAGACAAACGCGGTGTATCCTGGAGATTTATTTGTCTCTTTTAGATGTTACATATTTTGCACAAATAGAGCGATAAGTACGTTGCATTATTTGAATTTAGATTATTTATTTCTATTTAGTAAAACCAAAATAAGATACAAGTGCAAAATACATAAATTGAAATAGGATTAAGACTATTTATATCGTCTATACAAGATCAAATGTTTTCTCTATACAAACATTTACAAGTAAATATGTACTATATGACATGGAAATTACAACACCACGAAAGTGTGCGAATTATTTGACCAAACTTAGCAGAAACGTATTCAAATATAATAGATGATTATAATGTCAAAGAAAGAGGACAGAAGATTAACACAATTTAAATATTTTATTTTTATTAATAATCTGTTGGGTGGACCTTATTAGTTTCATACTCATCTGCTCTCTGTGGCATTGATTCCAGTAGGTGGTCAATGTCCTCTTGGGGTATGGTGTCCCAAACAACCTGTAATCCATATCGGAGAGCTTCTAATGTTTGCAGGGGATTTACTAATTTCAGTAATTTTCTTCTCATAATATTCCACACGTGTTAGATTTGTGAGGGGCCAAGAGATCTGACTGGTCATGGCAAAATATTGACATGGGCCTTTTCGAATCAGTTTACAGAAGTTTTCGCTACGTGGAGACGGGCATTATCCTGCTTGAAAAGGGGGTTTTCAAGTTGCTGAAGATATGAAAGAATGTGGGGTTTTACCACCTCATCAACATAATGCTGGGCGTTCATGGTGTCTCGGATGAAGACCAACTGAGGCCTACTCCCACATGCTATAGCACCCTACACCATAACTCCTACGGCTCGGTGAAGCCGTGAATCTACGATAAACGTGGTTGATAGGATTACATGCCGAATACCGTGAATCAGCAATAAACGATTCGAAGGGTCATAGGATTTTCTTAATTACCTAATCATAGATTAGCGTTTGATCTGGTGCTGGAGAATTAGTCTCTTAGTGCCATTAGGCGAAGGTGATGGTTCTGTACCTCATTAGTTCTTCGGACCCCAATTCCTCTTTTTCGCCTTTCCTGGCCCACCCTAGTACATAACTTATAGCAATGCATGATGGTAGATTGGTTTCGGTTAAGGGAATTGGCAATTTCCCTGAACAAAAACCACCTTCGCGCAAGCCAACAATTCGACCTAGCACCACAGAAATTACCACCTGTCGAATTCGCTCAACTTGTGGTAATTTCTACGTTGCTGCACTATAGGCATATTAAAACCCTCAAAACACGTTAAACAAAAGTATGACAAGAGAAACCGATGAAAATTTAATTAAAACTGAAGAAATACATCTGATATTAATGTTAGAAAAAACTGCATGAAGTGTCCGATATGCATGACCACTTAATCCATCGCAAAAAAAATATAATAAATTATTACTTTTGAATAGTTATACGTTTCTACCAAGTTTCGTTATAATATTCACACCGTTTCTCGGTGTTTTCTATATCACGTTCTATTTCTATGTCATGCACTATACTTAGGATTCCAGTATTTTATGCGTCCCTAAAATTTGTAACTAAGTAAATATTTTTAATGACAATATCTTACATAGATAATTGTATAGTCAACTCCTTATTCCATATCAAAATTTATGGTATAAACCACATTAAATTTATTGAAAAATATAGTTTTTTCTAAAGTTATCTAAAATAGTTTTTTTAAATTTATTTATTTAAACAAAGAAACTTCGAAATGTTTATCAAATTATTTCAAAAACGACAAAGTTTAAGATTTTGATTTTCTCCTATAATAAGTTTTAGGGAAATATAGGTCATATTATTATCATCTGTGATTTATGTTCATGTAACCATGATTGCAGACAATTAATTTTTAATATATAACAATTTTATTTTATAATGATCGTTACCCTTTAGTACTAAATCAGATATGGTACACATATGGTGCTTGGTAATAAATGCATTAGTACTTATTACCAAAGGCATTTAATGTAGTACGAAATTTTACCGATTTTTCATCTACCTCCAGGCAATCATAACAATACTTTTCCAGAAAATTACTTGGCAATTAATGAAAAACAATTCTGCAGTGCAACGTTTTGCGCTCAAATACTTGATCGTATATTATATGGCATGTCCACCAAGCAATGTGTTTGGTGCATTGCAATAATTGTTTTTATCTATTTCCGTTATAGAGGATTTCGCTGTCAAATATCCACAATATTGAGCCTGACTTATATATTTTTCAAATTAGATGCCAAATTTTTGGCTTTTAATGCTAAGGTAAATTCTCGACTCAAATAAAAACATTGTTTATCCACTGATAAAACTTTTAAGTCATACTTCCATTGAATAACTATAGCCAATGTGTTCTAAGAATTTTCAGATAATGAACAAGATTCATTTGCAAAATTGTATTTTTGTCTGTAGAATAATTTTATATATTTATGTTATTATATTTAATTTATGTTTAGTTATCATAAAAAATTAAACAATATTTACTATATGAAATTCATGAAGTTAAAAGAAATTAATAGTAAAGTATTGTGTTAATATAAATGCTTGTTTTGAATAAAAGAAGTATATAAGTATTTTTACAAGTTAATTTATTTCGTAGAAATAGTAGCGGAAGAAGAGCAACATATCACTTTGAACTTCTTTTATTTTTACTTTAATTTTTCTGCATGGATGTAGTCACAACGATTTCTTCTATGGGGTATCTGAAAGTATGTCATAAAAAAATAACACTTTTGTTTCTTTAGGTCGTGGATGAATCCACTATTGGAGAAAAGATAGAGGGTCCACCTAAGGCGCACATCATTAAAGCTGAGTGGTTTTGGACTTCTGTACAAAAAGGAGTTATTTTGGACGAGAAGGATTACTTATTTGGAGATGTAAGTTTGTATTTTGTTTGTCATACGCTACTCTTATTCGTATACTTTCATATAATATGGCATTATTAAATAATTCTAAGAATCTAAATATAGCATTTTTATAGTAAAAGTTATTTAAGCGGGTACCATCGAAGCACCTTATTCACTATTTAAAATATTTTTGTAGTTTTTTTTAAATTTTCATTTTAAATATCAATTATTTTGATTATTTGCACTAATAATTAATACTGAATTTATGTTTACTTCTTTTATCTATTTGAAATTATTTTATAATTTATAACTTAGTAATTTTAGGAATTCTTTTATTTAAAAATTTAATGGAATATAAGTAGTTTCATAATGCAGCACTACACAACACCACACATAAAATAACTTATCGCCGACAAGTTTACTAACCAATAGAGGGTCTACGACACTACATACCCATATGTATATACCGGGGTAGAAAATGTTGGAAAGTTAAAATACTATTGCAATATGTACTGAGTATGGTGGCATGCGAATCATAGATCGCGCATTACAATACCTAGCACAAACAGCAAGGGTATTCGCTGTATGCACGGAAAGAACGATCATCAATAAATTCTTGCCAGGCCGGTATATCTAAAATATACGTGTACGACACATATTTTACCAGTACCTTGCTTATTAGTACCTTAATAGAAATACTTTATTGCGGTATTTTAAAATTTAGCATTTTAATCATCATGTTGAAACTAGTTTGTGGTTTTTCAGTATATCGATCTTGTAGTATCACCAAACGCTCGAAGGGATTCTCATCAAGCGACGCCAGGTAGCGCGAGTAGACGGAAACGGAAACGACTTCAGGATACGCTAACATCGCTTGTTCACCAGCCTTCTCCAGGTTTACTTAATAAACGTAGATCTTCATTAATTAGTGATACAGGATTTTTATCAGTGTCGGGTTCGTTCTTGGATTGCACTCCCAGTCCGTCCAAGCCTTCCGATATATGCGAGCCAACCATAGCCGATACTCCAAGGAAAGGTCTTACACCCAGGCAGCAAGTCTTCTTAGAACTGGTTCAAACTGAATCCAACTACGTTAATATATTGGGTATCATTATGACTGTAAGTTATTATTAGTTATTAAAATTTGTTTACAATTCATTTATTTTAAATAATATACATACATATTCTCTAAATTGAACAAGAATTGCTAAAAATAATGTTTACATGTCTGGTTAATAAATATGGATGTTATGTTTTCAATCAACCTAATTAGAAGCAACAAAAAAGAAACTAAAACTATCACTGGCTTGATAACCGGACATTGTTCTTTAAGAAAGCATCTATACAGCATGGACTTGGTCAGTGAGTCGTGGTGTAGATGCGAAAAACGGGAGGAAAACTAGTCGTCATGTAATATGTATTTGTAAAGAACTGAAGTGACAGAAACATTTCGACAAAGGTCTATTGGCTCCTACAAGGATACTCAAAGAGCATTGTGCTCAAGTGTCTGGAATTACTGGTGTCCAGCCCTAAAAAATCAGAAAAAGAACCCAATTTCCATCTAAGTGGTTATGTCATTAAGCAAAAATTTTAGATGTTGGACACAAGAAGACCTATGTTTACTGCATCAATCTCCTTTACATAGCGAGAAAGTAACGAAGTAAAATAAGGTGGGGATGCCAATTTCGGACCATACTTTTTTCAAGACGTCAGTGGAAGAGCAGTAACGGTAACGTATGAGCGGTATGTGACCATGCTGGATTACTTTCTTAACGTTAATTCACGCTCGTTATGGTTTCATTCAACAAGATGGTGCGACATCTCACGCCAAGAGTCAATACAAATAATAAGGCGACTGTTTTTCAGTTTCCAGAAAAAAATCATGTCTTCTATGGTAATGTCGTGCTCACCTATTTTATCAGTATGCAATTTCTTAAGGGGGTATATTTCGCCACTGCACGCGAAAAAGAAGTAAGTCCAATTTTGTCAAAAATTGGATATATAGTGGATATATAGTCAAATATAACGGGTGTTTTTTATAGAAGTATAAAACTTAAGTTGGCAACACTTTTTTAACTGGCGGCCATTTTGTCAGCTGTCAAGTGATTTGTGTTTAGTTTGGTTTGGCATTTCAACATGAATAGACTGACGCCTGAACAACGCTTCCAAATTGTGCAAATTTATTTTGAAAATCATGGTTCTGTTCGAAATACATATCGCGCACTACGTCCATTTTACGCTCAACATAATCGTCCATCAGAGCAATTAATTCGATTAACTGTGGAATGTTTTCGCACCACGTTTACTCTAAATGATAATACGCATCCACAGAGACGTCGTACAGTGCGTACAGAAAAAGTCATTGCTGCTGTAGAGCGTAGCGTAGAGGAAGACCCGAATCAGTCTATCCGCCATCGTGCACAGGAATTGGATATGTGTCCATCCACTTTGTGGGAGATTTTGCGGAAAGATCTTGGTTTGCGTGCTCACAAAATCCAACTCGTGCCAGAATTGAAGCCACACGATCACCTAGCAAGGCGTAGATTCGGTGAATGGACCCAAAACAAGATTGCCGTTCATCTCGATTTTCATAAGCGAATTTTGATTAGCGATGAAGCTCACTTTTGTTTGAATGGATACGTCAATAAACAAAACTGCCGTATTTGGAGTGATGGTAATCCTCAAGTGTATGTTGAGACACCGTTACATCCAGAAAAACTGACTGTTTGGTGTGCTTTATGGGCTGGTGGAATCATTGGTCCGTACTTCTTTAAAAACGATGCTGGTCAGAACGTTACAGTAAATGGTGACCGCTATAGAGCCATGATTACTGACTTTTTCGTTCATCAATTAAACAACCATGATGTGCAGGAGCTGTGGTTTCAACAAGACGGCGCGACATGTCACACAGCTCGTGCCACAATTGATTTATTGAAGGAAACGTTTGGTAACCGCATAGTTTCACGTTTCGGACCCGTGAATTGGCCTCCAAGATCGTGCGATTTAACGTCGCTAGACTATTTTCTATGGGGATATTTGAAGTCGCTAGTCTACGCCGATAAGCCCGAAACGATTGACCATTTGGAGGACAACATTCGCCGCGTTATTGCCGATATACGGCCACAAATGTTGGAAAAAGTCATCGAAAATTGGACCTCCAGATTAGACTACGTCCGAGCCAGCCGTGGCGGTCATATGCCAGAAGTCATATTTAAATTATAATGCCAGAAATTATCTTTCGAATAAAGTAAATTTCATGTCAATTTAAAAAATTCATCTTTGTTTTATTTCATTTCAAAGTTCTATACCTCTATAAAAAACACCTTTTAGAACCTACGTAAATATTGCTCTCTACATTTTACGACGCTAATTATTCGAATTTTTTAATTGAAAAAATTCGCCCTTAAGCAGGATTTGAACCCATGTCTATGGCTTGCCGGATTATTGCTCTGCCACTTGAGCGATAAGGATTGTGGTTCCTAATACCTCGGGGTGCCCTAAGTTAGAACCTACGTGTCTGTATTTCTCTGTGTGTAAAAGGAATTAAGTGAATAAGATCTCATTTTAAATAGTTTCATGAATGCACTATGGTGCTAAGTTATCAATAATTACAGAGTAACCTATGCAAAATGAAATAAGTCAACTTATACCATTACTCACTTATTTATAATTTCTTTCTGTTATGAATAAGGGACTAAGTCAACATATTTCCTTTTACACTCAGAACTTTAGACTAAATGAGTGACTTATTTCATTTTATATAACCGTATTTGTGTATGATGATACATAACCTTAAATTTTACGTGTGATTTAATTTGAACTGTAACTTACTAGTATGAAGGAAAAATATTTTCCAGAGGCAAAAATTAGTAATGTTAGCAAAAGACACACAACGCACTTTCGGAATGTATTTAAGTAACACACCTTATAATTAATCTGTATTAATTACTTAGAAACGTAATATTTTTGCCATGCTTACTGTAAACTGTTAAAAAAATTGTTAGTGACTCGTTTTTTTTTAGAGAGGAAATTGAAGGAATTGAGAAGCTACGGAAATAAATGTGCTGAAGGTATAATGATGAAATCAACTAAATTTTATTTAAAGAACTTTGGGAAACTATAATAAAAGATCTCAATATTGAAGTGACTTAATACAACTGCAGAAAAAGAAGGCACCAGAATTCGCAATGAAGATAATTCTCGAATAAGGACAGATACAATACTACATATATTATTTTGGAATAAATATAACTTGCATCTTGTATACAAAGACTGTTTTAGACGAAGATTGGACATCAGCAACAAAACTATTGACGTATTATTAAGAAGAAGGGGAATTACAACGTTTCAGGTACAATAAAGCTTGATGAAAGAGGATCTCAGACTTGTAGGAAGAAAATCAGTGATGAAGATTAGACAAATGCTACATATCATATTTGTCACAAGGAAAAAGTCTTCAAAACGGTATCTACCAGCGTATTATACTTTAGTTGCCTTATATGAGTTCTATAAAGATAAAAATCTAAACAGTTTTATAAATGGGAAACTATATGAGAACATATTCCATGGATTGAATATTAAAATTAAATAACTCAAGAATAATAACTGGCATTTGTGATAAACTTCACATGAAGATAAAAATAGTTAAATCAGACACCGAAAAAAATTAATTTGAAAATCGGCTACCTACGCACTACAAGATAGCATATGAAGGCTATTCTGCGAATTGTACAGATAAAGAGCTAACCAAACTTTAGACAAAAATAATATGTTTTGATTTACAACAATGTTTGCCCACATCATACTTATGCAGTGGAGATTCTTTCTATAAAATTTAGCTATGGACGTACAATTTAAGAGTACACGACTGCATTTATTCATATATTACAAAAGATTTGAACTCAGGTGTAAATTACATTTTAATGTCTTCAGACTCATGTGGCGGACAGAACAAAAATAGTCTTATGTCTGCAGCATGTCAAGTAGCATTACAAAATTATGTAAACTTAACTACCATTGATCACAAATTTCTCTTACCTGGATACCCATATACAGGCTGATTCATTTTCGGCCCTCACCATGGGGATCTCGCTTATTATTGGAGATAGAGTATAGGTTTAAATTTGGCAAAGTTGTTAAATTTTGTGTTTGTTATAAATCCGTAAAGAAAATAGACCTGTGACAAATGACCTTCGTTATTTAAAAAAAAAACGCGAAAACCCCATTTTCTTCTTTTACCTGTAGCACCGACATTTGGCCTTGTAGAGAAAAAATAAAAACACATCCTTGTGGCCATTTCTAAACCTCTATCCAGTGGTGTACTCTAAATTTTTATACGACGTTTCGTTTCTTTCTGGCCATCATCAACTATCTAATTTCTTATAGGCGCCATATTGGATTTAGACATCTTCAGAAAGAGTTTTTTTTTATGATTTCAACCATGTACCACATGCTGACTATAGTTTTTGACATTAGGTTTTATTTGAAAGAATAAATTATAAGATTAAATAAGGTCGCCTTTGGAATTTCAATCTGTCAAACATTTCATTTACTGTTCATTAATAATACAAAAATGTCATACACTAACGAAGATGCACAATTGGGCACGCCTTCTGGCATTTTGTACTGCCCTTTGTATAGTTCTTCTAGGAACTGCATCGAAGGCATTCTGAAGTCTATCTCGTAATTCTTCAATGTTTTGTGGCGCATCTACTTTATAAATATTATTTTTAACATATCCCCATAAAAAAAATCTAGCGGACTTAAATCAGGTGATCTCGCAGGCCATTCAACAACTCCCCTATTTCCAATCCAACGGTTTGCAAACTCTTGATTTAAGAAATTTCTAACAACAGCTGCATTGTGTGCTGGTTCGCCATCTTGTTGCCACCATATATATTGTAATTGATAATGGGATATTGTCGTCAAGATAGTCAGATACGTATGTACGTAAAATGTTTAAATATCTTTCTCCATTTAAATGTTCTTCATACAAAACTGGTCCTAAGAGACGATTTGCCAAAATACCCATCCAAACGTTTATTCCAAAACGATGTTGTGGTGTTCTAGCCCTGTTTTGTCGGGGATTTTGTACTGCCCAATAGTGCTCCGTATTTCTGTTGAACATTCCAGAATTTGTAAATTTTGTTTCATCTGACCAGATGATTTTGCTTAAAAAAATTTCGTCATTTTCTATCCTTCCCATTAATCAATTACAATATTCTAGCCTTCTCAAATTATCTCCAGGCAGTAAAGAGTGACTAACATGGATCCTGTATGGTTTAAATCTACTTTTATGTAAAGTTCTCCAAACTCTGGACTGGCACAAATTTAATTCTGACGCTACTTCGCGTGTAGAAATTAATGGATTATTATTTATCTATAAAAATACAAGATTAACACGAAATTTGAAAACACGCTTTTAATTTACCATTTGTAAAATATCTTGTCGATTTTCATTTAAATTCCTGTTGTCTTGACCATTACGCGGCTTAGTAAACGATCCATTCTCGACCAAATTTCTGTCGAGATCTAGAAAAATGGTACGATGAGGCTGTTGTCGTTCTGGATATAATTGTAGATATCTTGTACTCGCTACTGTTGAATTTCGGTTCGAAGAATAAAAATACTTATATCTCTTTTCTCTTCGTTAGTGTATGACATTTTTGTATTATTAATGAACAATAAATGAAATGTTTGACAGATTGAAATTCCATGGCTACCTTATTTAATCTTATAATTTATTCTTTCAAATAAAACCTAATGTCAAAAACTTTAGTCAGCATGTGGTACATGGTTGAAATCAGAAAAAAAACTCTTTCTGAAGATGTCTAAATCCAATATGGCGCCTATAAGAAATTAGATAGTTGATGATGGCCAGAAAGAAACGAAACGTCGTATAAAAATTTAGAGTACACCACTGGATAGAGGTTTAGAAATGGCCACAAGGATGTGTTTTTATTTTTTCTCTACAAGGCCAAATGTCGGTGCTACAGGTAAAAGAAGAAAATGGGGTTTTCGCGTTTTTTTTTTTAATAACGAAGGTCATTTGTCACAGGTCTATTTTCTTTACGGATTTATAACAAACACAAAATTAACAACTTTGTCAAATTTAAACCTATACTCTATCTCCAATAATAAGCGAGATCCCCATGGTGAGGGCCGAAAATGAATCAGCCTGTATAGAGGGTGATACAGACCATAGCTTAATAGAGAACAAAAGAAAAAGTGTAATTTAAAAATTGAATATCCCCATTGACTGGACGCAACTTATTTGGCAAGTAGGCAAAAAGAAACCTTTATTGTGCGTGAAATGGAAAGCAACGGGCAGAAATTGAAATGGAGAGGTGCGATATTAAAAAAAATGGAAAAAATCGCAATTTAAAAATTCGTTAAATGAACACTTAAGCTTCGGTTCTATAACCCTATATCGCAGAAGGGTTGTAGGAGTTCTAAACTTCAGATGATTAGAGAAATATCTATTCATCAGATACATCTGATGAAGACTCAAACTAGTTTTATTTTATTTTGTTCACCTTTAACATGTATGTATCTATAATATTTTTAATAAATTCAAACAAGGGACACTTATTTTTCACAAATGAAATAAATACTTTTTTAGTGAAAAAGGATATTTTGAACAAATGAGAATTAATGACTATTAAATCTCTTTTCTACATGCAAATATCGCCTAATGTATTGCGTTAATTACTACAATTTGACAAACTGAGTTTGTACCAGTATGCAGAATGCAATACGTTGCGACGTAAACCTTCCTGATTGTTAGGGTAATTAGAATAGTTGTTAGGATCGTTCCAGCGATAGATGTGGTCTTTCACGAATTTTTAATTATCCTAACAACCAGGAAGGTAGACGTCGCGACGTGTTGCGTTCTGCATTCTGGTACAAACTTAGTTTGTCAAATTGTAGTAATTAACGCAACACATTAGACGACATTTGCATGTAGAAATGAGCTTTAATTGTCCTTAATTCTCATTTATAGTAAGTTCAAAATGTTAACTGTATACTGTAACGGTAAAGACAACTGGAAACACTGAAAATACCGCACAACAATTTGGGTGTGCCGTACTATGTATGTATCTGGCAATGTGTCAGAATAGTAACCAAATTATACCTTTTTATGAAAGTAAAATATATTTTTATTTTTTGTATGTGTTTATTCAACATGTTGATTTTATAAACGATAAATAGATAAGCAAAGAGAACATTCGAAAATTAACTCTAAAACAACAAAAATTGTTTCTTCCAACGGCAAAAATAAAATTAAAAAAAATCTTCAACAATAAATAAGTAATAAAGATATAAGTTCATAACTTATTTCAACAATTTTTTTAACAGACCACCCCTTTCAGCTAAACAATAACCTAATCTGTCAGAAACACTGTTAAACATTTAATAACATTTCGGGTGTAAGCCTATTAAGTGCTTCTACTATCTTTTCTCTTAGTTCTGCTGAATTTCCGACTCTATCTTGCTGGAAACCATTGATTTCTGATTTTAATGTCCCCGCAAAAGTAAATAGTTTGGCGCTAAGTCCAGGGACCTAACTGGGCAATGTATTCCACTCGAATTACTTAGTATACGTCGAGAAAAGACATCATTTAAATAATTTCGTACATTTCTGGAGTTATGTGCAGGGTATCCATCTTGTTGGAATCATAGTTCATCAAAATTAATGACGGGCAATTCACCAATGGCGAGTATAAAATAGTTCTGCAGCAAATTTAAATAGTTCTGTCCATTCAAAATCCCATCTATAAAAAAGGTCCAATAATATTATCTCCAAGTAACCCAGCCCACACATTTAGTTTTTGGGGATACTGTGTATTTGCAGCATAATGTAAATGACGGTTTTCTCTACACCAATATCGCGCTCTTGATTAATTGTGCTTACCGTGCAATGTAAAAGTACTTTCAACAGTAAAAAATACTTTTTATGAAATTTGCATCCGCATTGGCTTCCTCAAATATTTGATCGCAAAGTTCCATTCTGTGCTGTTCATCATCCGGAAATAATTCATTTAATTTTTTTAATTTATAAAATCTATATTTATTTTTCTTTAAAGCATTGCGAAGTATTTTTGCAGTAACACCGAATTGCTCTGCTATGGCTCTGCTCGATATGGTCGGAGTTTCTTCTACACGGTGTAAATAAGTGTATCTTGTTCTTCAAAATTGACAATATTAGCTCACCTAAACCTTTTCTGATGCCACGGAGAAAGGCAACTAGAGTTCACGCGTTTTCTCTTGACACCAACCTGCGTGAAAATATAAATGTCATGTGCTACAGACAGTTCAAAAAATATCAGTGTAGGATACGTTCATAAGTGATTAATTTGAATATACATATTCTTAATTAGAATAATCTCATATATAAAGAAAATAATGTATGTATTTTATATTTCTAAATTACAAAATTGCTTCTGCAACAAGCAAATTTACTTTATAAGTATAATACATGCATAAACCTATATACTTGCATTTACGAAGATTTTATTGTCATGAATTAAACAATTCTACTCGCTACTACTATTACATGTGACCAAAAGAAAATATCGAAATAATTATACTTTATAATTTGAAGTTTTTTCATGTATTCAACAAAAGAAAAAAAGATTTGAACTATATAATTTCTAAACAATTATACAGGAAAATAATACAAATGTAAGCAATATTTTTTATTGTAAAGCACTAATAAACACATACATAGTACATATAACAAGTGTTCATTTGAAAAGTCAATCTAGTAGCACGTGATTTACTGAGAACATTTTGAAGTATGTCGTAAATTAAAATTTACTACCTAATCTACGAAGTCGTATATTTTGACAGTTTCATACATACAAATAAATAACAAATAATAGGTATTTATTGAAAACGATAACAAATGTTGAAAATGTTGTCCTTCAAGATCAATGCACTTTAAAATCCTCCGTTCAAAATTTCTCATGATATTCTGCAACATTAGTGGATTGTTATTAATTTCCATGCATTTTTGTTTGATTCTCTGTCTGTAGCATATCATTCAAATTCAATATAGGTGTTCGAAATATGTATGTATTTTTTAGATAAGCCCACAAAAAGGAGTCGCAAGGTGTTAAATCGCATGAACGTACAGGCCAGGCAATTTCAGTATTTCGACTAATTATACGCTCATCAAAAATTCTCTTAAATAATCCAAAGATTCTGCAGTACAGTGACAAGGTGCTCCGTCTTGTTGGAAATATGCATTTTGAAGTTCATCATCATGCAACTGATTGACAAATGGCTGTAAAATTTCCGTACAGTACCTTTGAGCATTTAACGTTCCCTGAAAAAATATTGGTCCAATGATTCGCCTTTGGCTTATCGCTGCCCAAACACTAATTTTCTCTGGATGTAGCGATTCTTCATTAATTACATGTGGATTTTCACTACTCCAAATTCTTGTATTTTGTGAATTTAGGTATCCCGTTTTATAAAACCATGCTTCATCAGTAAAGATGACTCTTTGCGAAAGTTCTCCATTATTGTTCATATTTACAAACCAATTACAAAACTGTAGTCTACGTGGGTAATCAATTTCTAACAATTCGTGTACTGCTGTGACACGGTATGGATAAAGTTGCATATCTTTTTTTAATAACTTGTGAGTTGTACCAACAGAAAGGTTTATTTGTTGACTCAAATGTCGAACAGATGTTTGTTGTTCATTTACCATTATTTCTTCAACACGATTGACAACTTGAGGTGTACGTTTCTTAACTGGTCCGCTGCCTGATTTTCTTAAGAGACTACCAGTTTCAGAAAAAAGTTTTAAAGTTCTATCCAAAGTATTCTTAAATTGTATATAATCTATTACAAAATGTGGAAACACAACTTGAAATTCTACCATGTAATCTTGAACTGAATAAACCCATAAACCATCAATTTTATTACCACTTCGAAAATAAGCCTGGACTAAAAAAATTTTATGTTCTGAAGTGAAAGCCATTTTAAAACTGAGAAGCAATTTATTTAAACCAGAATCGACGCACGATTATTTTATGCACTAACTGATATTTATGATTGACATTATCAAATGTCATTTGGATTTACGTTTACGGAACAACAAACACATATTAATATATTTGCGTCTTATTCTATCAAAATTTCAAAGTAACCTAGATTGACTTTTCAAATGAACACTTGTTATAAAAAACAGTTGCCTGAATCCTAGCTTTTGTAACAATATTCTAAATGAAGTTGCTTTTTCAGCAAAAGTAACATTATTATCACCAAGTTTGTTCAAAATTTCTTGCACTGTAGGTTTTTACTTTTCAGTAAAATGGAAATTATATATTGTATGTCGAATTACTCTGCAAATTCTTCCACTGTGGATTTTGGAAAAGCTTTTTGAATTCTTGTGTGTGGAAACAGAAATGCATCTTTTTCCCCTATTTAAATTTATTGAAGCTTCATCAACAATTCATACTACTGTGCTCTTTGAAACTTCAGTTGTTTCGACAAGTGTTAATAATTAGGTTGAAATATATAATGCACTTGGTGTAGACTGTTTTTTAAAATAATTGTAAACATTCCAGATTATTTCTCGAGTATATTAAGAGAAATACTTTTTTCTTAATCGCACAAGAGGCTTCGCTAGAAAGAGGGGATGTTGACGGTTCCAATATTATAACCTCTAAAAATATTAAATTGTACAATTTAATTCATGAAAGTCCTATAACGCATTATATTATCTTTTAACATGATAATAATACGGTGTAGTTTTGAAAAAACTTTTATATAATAAAAGAAAATAGAGACGAAAATATAAAAAAATGACAATAAATATAAACAACTCAAAACGGCTGACGGACGACAAGCGAGAAATATTCGAAAATAATCACGTGATCCAGTCGATATTTTTATAGCGGCTAGTTCATATCTCCATCTCTTTTCAATCATATATACCTCCTTATTCTTGGTCAAAACGCGTATCTGGACAAGTGGCAGTGGAAAACGTACGAATTCTACTAGTTTCAAATCTTTTTATAATTTTATGAATAGTACCACACGACAGACGTACATTATATGTCTCTTCAAATGAATCAACTATATTTCTTATTGAATTACCTCTGTGATACCACTTTATAATTTGCTTTTTCTAATAAAACTACATTCTGCCATTTTATATCAATGAATTAATAAATAATACTTTACAAAACTTAAAACTGTCATTAGAACAGTGACATATTGCAATTACTTAAGTCACTCCAACCCATAGTACGGCACAGGGATATATGTGGGTTTTCACGAATTTTTAAAATGAATATGTCAATCTAAACTAACTTTTCTAACAAAATATATATTAAAATGATTACTCTATTTCTTACATAGCTCCACATAAAGTACTTATCAAAAAAAAATCCCTGCAAAAATCATTAGATTAATGTAAAAAAAATTGTTTCTCCAAAGAGTGAATTATTTTATTTTTCACGCGCAGTAGCTATTTAAAACAAACTCTACAAGAATCGACTTCATAGCATAGACGATTTAAAGGTATCAATCATGACTGCGATTCAACAGATTACATTACAAATGTTGAAGAAGGCTATGGATGCGACGTGCAGAAAGTTGTTTGCGATGAATCTCATTTTAGATCTGTTATTTTTAAACTGTACTCACATAAAATGCTTATGTTAAGTCATGTTAAGAAATTACTTACTGTAAAATATTTACAATTTTAAATCGTCTAATCAATTCTGCCACACCGTTAATATAAGAAGAGATGTAGTTGAATATAAAATTGTTCTCATGAAATTTAAAAGTAAAAGGAATAATGTTACTACTTTTATGTATAAAAAATTAGTTAATATATGTAAATTATTTTTTTTCTTTATTTTATAGATGTTTAAAAAGCAGCTTGAAAACAGTACTGAGGAAGAAGCTCTCTTGAACAACACTGAACTAAGAATAATTTTTGGTAATTTACCACCCATTTTTGAGACCCATTCTAAAATGCTTGAAGAACTTCGATGGACATCGGCAAACTGGTCTGAAGATAAAAGCATTGGCAATATAATACTTAAATATTCACAGAATCTACTTAAAGCTTACCCACCTTTTATAAACTTTTTCGAAGAAACAAAGTGTATGCTATCACATTGTGATTCAACAAAACCAAGATTTCACGCTTTTCTAAAAGCTTGTCAAACGAAACCTGAATGCGGCAGGCAAAGTCTTCAAGAACTACTTATAAGGCCAGTTCAACGATTACCAAGTATAAGTTTATTGTTAAATGGTAAAGAGAGCCCCCCGTTATTACCATCAGTAATATATTCTTTATAATATTCTAGATATACTAAAACATACGCCTAAAGGCAATGTTGATAATAGTGCTTTGGAGAAAGCTCTAGCTTCAATACGTGAAGTGATGACACATATCAATGAAGACAAGCGAAAAACCGAAGGCCAGAGGGTTATGTTTGATATTTTTAATGAAATTGATAATTGCCCAGTAAGTTTATGATAAATTATTTTAAATTTGATTTGAGGTAGAATTAACAAGCAAATAGAGAGTAGTGTGTTCAAATGTACAAAAGTGTAAAAAGACATCCAAATACTAATAATTTCATTTATTGATATTCGGATTACACCAGGGATGTTTCCAAAGTTTTGGGAATTGTGCTCTAATTAGATTACACAGAACTTCCAGGCAATGCTATTGGTGATAAACAAGTCTTGACATGTTTATGCAGCTATCCAGTGCAATATCGTTCAGTCTGATTCAGGTGTTCGACCGATACAGCCGCATTTTCGTAGCATTGTTTGTGTAACCATGGAAGACACGGCTAATTTTCGAAGAGCAATAATTTTCTTTTTGTAGAAAAAGAGTGTGAAAACTTAATGATTAAACGTCTGCAAGGAATGTTTGGTGAGTCTGCAGAATCTAAAAGTACTGTATATCGGTTAATCGATCGTTTTAAAAGAGGTAGAACATCATTAGAAGACGACCCACGTAGTGGTCGCCCGAGCACGTCGGTAAATGAAAAAAAAACATTACTACCGTGGAGAATCTATTGAAACAGGACTGAAATTACTATTTCTCAAATTAGTGTACGTCTAGGAATAGATATATGACAAGTTCATGAGATCTTACATGATTATTTGGGCGTAAGCAAGGTTTCAGCCCACTGGGTGCCAAGGTTGTTGGGACTGGAACAGAAACTCAGTAGGTCTGACACTTGTCGTCAACTTCAGGAGCTGTTAGCCCGTTACGGTGATGAATTTTTGCAACGGATAATAACCACTGACGAAACATTATTTCCTTATTTCAATCCTGAGACCAAAAGTCAATCCAAAGAATGGCGTAAACTCGAAGAAGGGGCCTTCACTCAAGGCGCCTGCAGTTCCGTCTGTTGGAAAGGTAATACTTACTGTATTCTGGGATTGCGAAGAGATTATTTTTATGGATTATCTGACGGAAGATACTATAATTAACGCAGAATATTATTCGAACTTATTATCCGAACCACTCCGGCAAGCACTTATCAGAAAGCGGCCGGAGAAGTTGCATAAGCGTCCGTCGCAACAGGATAATGCAAGACCGGAACCACAAGAAAAATCAAGGAACGATTTACGATGGGAATTTCTTCCACATCCACCTTATTCACCGGATCTCATACCGAGTGATTTTCATCTGTTCCCAGATTTTAAAAAACCTTTACGGAGTGTTCGTTTTGAGAGTTTAACTGACTTAAAACGTGCCATAAATTGGTGAATCGAGGAGACACCGAAAAAGTTCTTTGAGGACGGCTTAAAAAAAATAAATTAATAGTTGGGATAAATGTATTTAATTAAATGGCGATTATGTTGAAAAACTACATTATAATAATGATGAAAATTGACAAAATAAAAAAAATTATAACTAAATTCCCAGAACTTTGGAAACATCCCCCGGAATATCCATATGGAATCCATATGGAAACATATGTGTAATCTCACTTCTTTTATTTAGCAATATTTTTGAAGATCTTTGGATTGTATGACAACTAGATATCAATTAATTTTATCTCTATCTTATTTAAACATTTTAATTTTATCTTTAAGATAGTAAAAAATAACACTCCCTGAATAAAATGAAAAAATCATTCTGATATTAAAAGCAATAATAAAATAAAATAATATATATTATCCATATTTAGTTGGTTCATTTCCAACTTTGCAACAGCGTAAATTCTATTAGCTTAATATCATACAGAACAGACTAAATTTCATAAATATAGTATTTTTTACGATAATAGTTCAGTCACGTCATTATTGTGCGACACACAGCCTTGACAAGTCTCTTGTTTACATCTTGCAAATAATTGCCATTTGGGTTATAGGTTATAGTTTAGTTAAAAACTTCAATAATCTTCTTTTTCTCAGATGCCATTTAGGTTATACCTTAAACTGTTTAGAAAGTCAATAATGTATATTTATCACTGTATATTCAAAAAAATACATAGTTTATGTGCAGCTAATTTACAGCGAAGTTGTGGAAGAATGCATCATTAGAATGATAATCTTTTAAGTTAAAAAAAAGGTTATATAATCAGGTTATTAATACAAGTATTGCTTTGCTGGTTTCTTTCGAATTCCATTGTAAGTAAAATAATTACATTCATATGTTTTAAGAATTATTATCGTAATCATGAGCGTTTTTAATTAATTTTTTAGATATTCTTTGATGATGTTTCAAATTTAAAAAGAAATTATGAATTATTGTGCTTTTCTACTTTCTAAATCTCCATAATACTGACTGATATAAACAATAGAATTATTATGTCTATACACTAAATGG
Organism: Melolontha melolontha; assembly: GCA_935421215.2. Lineage (NCBI taxonomy): Eukaryota > Metazoa > Arthropoda > Insecta > Coleoptera > Scarabaeidae > Melolontha > Melolontha melolontha. The sequence continues at coordinate 93,906,808 of OW285237.1, read as the reverse complement.
CTTAGTATTTCGTTTATTATAGAAAAGAGGTAGAGTTAATCTTCTTCTTTTTATTGAGAATTTAGAAACATAGATCATATACAGGTATTAAATAATGCCTATAAACCATAAACAAAAAAATGTCAGGCTAAGGATATAATACAAATTCAAATCTGAATATGTATATGGAAATAAATTTACGTAAGATAATATAATGATGTGGAAATACAATAAAATATGTATTAGTATAAATCGAAACATTGAGGTGAAACTAACAGAGAGACATAGTCACGGGCTTCAGTGTAGGCTTGGCCAGATCTTAACCTACACAACGAGAAGAAAAAGCACAAAACCCGTGTCGGACAGTGGCATTGGATTCAAATCTGTAACCCGGCGTGATAATTTAGTGACATACCATTGATATATCGAGCGGTATATATACCTAGTAGGAACATAAATACTGTTACAAAAATTTTATGAAATAAAATTGAAAGAAACTACAATTAATTTTTTCACCAAATTTTATGGATATTTGTACTTACACATATGTTATTCATAATTTGTATAATTATACAAAATGGCCACCTTTGGCTTTAATGCAAGTCTTAAGCCGATAGCGTTCGACTTCCATGGGCAAATTGGCTACAGCTTGAGCTAAAGCCTGTTTCAGAAATTCATATTTGAATACCGTTTGTGGCAAACCATGTCCTCTTAAATGGTCCATAACTTGTACTCTAAAGGATTCAAATCAGGACTTGCAGCGGGACAATCTTCTACGCCGATAAAATTAGGAACATTGTTTAAAAGTCACGCTTGAGTAGATTTAACCTTATGGCCTGGAGCAGAATCTTGCTGGAATGTCCACAACTGATGTTGAAAGACACTATGATTATCCTTTGAACTACTTCCGAGGCTTCAGTAGATAACCTGGCATAATCCCTGTTATTTTGTTTGTTGAATTTTTCCTGTATTGTAAAAATTTTCTCGTTGGTAGAAAGGATTTTCTTGTATTTGTCGTTTGCGTACTTGAGTTACAAGCGCTTCGATTTTACGACCCTACTTTTTTTAAGAGACACAATTAGTAATTGTTCAGTGCGGCGTTTAGAGGCCCCAAGACCCAAGTCTTCTTTGAAATTGGGCGCCATTGATTTTCGCGAAATATTCATTTTGCGGAACGTTTTCACAACGGATTTCTTGCTATTCTGGCATTAACAGCTTTAATAGCTTGTGGCGTGCGTACTGTTCGCGGGCGCCCGGATCTTTTTCGGTCTTTTATGTCCCCAGTTTCCCCATACAATTTTATCGATACACAAACATTCGACTAATGCCGAGCGGGCGTAGCGTCTTAAAAATGTTTGGATTTTTCCATCTTATATTTATAAAGCGCATTAACTGCAATTCGGTTTTCTTTATCTGACCATTCCATGGCAACACACAACACAAAATCAAATTATTTCCACAGTAAAGTAATTTATAGGTTAACTCACGATTATCAACCGTCTAAATTTGGGTACGTTCATTTGTATTATTTTTATCGGGTGCGTTCATTATTGCAATAGTATTTATGTCCCTACTAGGTATTGTGTTCAATTTATAACTTTATACATTGTGACGAATTTTTTTTTACATTGTTTTCCATTTTATAATAATCATTTTGTAATCTTTGCAGAGCAATATTATTATTGACGAAATACTTAAAATAACACCTAGCATAACAAATAAATATAATATTCCACTTTCATCATTCAATCTATAGTATATCTTAATGAAAATATTTTATTAAATACTTTCTGAAGTATTTTTGAAATACGTACTTTTGACAGATGGACAACAAACAAAAATCAAATATATAAGACAACAAATGATTTGCTGCAGCGATGGCATTAAAAAATGATTCTAATTATGCCTGCCTTATTATTGTTTGTATTTCAAACAGTATGTAGCTCGAATTTGTTGAACAAAAAGACATGTACATTTAATATAAAACACTACATTATTCAGTTGCGAAGAAGGGGATAAAATAAAAACATAATCATAGTGTCAAATAAAGCAAAACAACTATAGTTAAATATAAACTTAAACTGAGACCGTTCTTTAAGAAAAAAAAAACTCGTTTATACATAATGTCCTAATTCTATAATTATTGGTTATGAAAGTATAATCATTTGAAATATATGATTAATAACATATTTTTTTAGTTACGATATATATTTAAAAATATATATTTATATATTTTTTAGCCCGACTTGGTATCGTCACATCGAAGTTTCATTGCCAAATCGGAAGTGATACAATTATCTTCTTCCGAAGGTCTATCCAGTAAAGGTAACCCCTTAGTGTTGTTCCTGTTTTCCGATCAACTGGAGGTTTGCAAGAAACGGTCCAAAGCATTTAATACGTTAAAATCGCCGAACACAGTCAATGGTATCCATAAAAATCCATCAATAAAACCGTACAAGCATATCAAACTTATGTCACTGAGTACAATCAAAAAGGTAATCGACATAGAAGAAACTGATGAATGTCAGCGCGTGTTTAGTATAGTGTTTAGAAACAATGACGAAATTAAAGAGAGGCTGTGCTCTTTTGCGATGACGGACGAAGAAATGGATAAAGGAGCATTTTTGAAGACGTTATGTAAACAAATGGCAACTAATGCTTGCACAGCCGATGCCGTAAGTATTATAATTTTTTCGCTACCATACACTTCGTTTATTCAAAGATGACCCCCGCCATTGCTATCCGAAACAAATTAATACTGTTTGGTCGATCTAAATATCAGACGCGGCTCCGAGGTCTACGAGAAATACAGGCCTAGGCGCACAAAAATCACGTGACCATCTTAGTCCCATAATTCCTTGCCTACGGATTGTTGTGTGATTTAGTGCAGTTCAGTGTGGTTATGTTTATATAGTTTTGCATGTGCTACAAACACTTTTATTAAGTTTACAGGTTATTTATAAGTTATAAGTGCATTTAAAGAACATTGAGAATACATAAATATAGTATTATATAGTAAGTAATATTTATTTGCATCCACTTCTGTGTTTTTAAAATGCCTACTTATTATTAATTTTACATTGTTTTGTTTTCAGATCATGCCTAGACATTGCAGTGTAAAAGGATGTAGATCAAATTACAGAAATGAAACAGAGTGTGTCACAACATTTGCACTTCCTAAAGATGAAGTTTTGAGAAAAACCTGGCTAAGAAAAATACCAACAGATTTTACTACCATAAAAAATCCTTTTATATGCATCAAACATTTTGTAGAATGTGACATTATTAGAACAGATGTGTGTATTCTTGGTGGAGAACGTAAGGAATATCCAAGAAAAATACCTAAATTGAAAAACAATGTAATACCTTCAATATTTCCAAACCTGCCGCACTATTTAAGTACAGCTCCTTCTACTTCAAGAAGGTTATGTAATGTAGAAGAGGAAAATATGGAAACCGCTGTAAAAGACGGTCTTGAGTCTTTTCAGAAATATCAACAAGCGAGAGAAATTCACGCAATAGAAGATATTATAACGTATTATTATAATTCTAAGAATACCTCAAATGAATGGATTTTAATTAATCGAAATGAAAAGAGGTGTATTTGTGCTACATCGATGTGACCGAAGATGTCCCAAGTGTTCTTATATTCGGTAGTGGTTCAACAAAACTTAAATTATGAATTATGCATAAAAGGCGAGAAATTATCTTTTAAAAATATACCCCAGAACATGCATGTGTTAAATTCCATTCATATTTTAGAAGACATTCTTGATTTTGTGAAGTGTAGTGTTAGTGATCTAATTGAAAAAAATTCATTTGATAAAATTAACCCCTTACCGCATACTGTGCCAAATATGGCACACGTTAAAATAATTGTTTTTTCTAAGTCTACACATATTTTAAGCTGCTAATGCAATCTGTTCCAAATTCGGCACGCTCGCTTCTTTATGTTCACCAATAAAGAGCGCTATCTGGCGCATGTTTTGAAAGTTGCGTTAGTTGACGTTTGACCACTACAGCTGGCTATTCGTTTCTATTATTTACAAATTTTGCAAGTTCATAATAATTTGAAATAGCAAGATATAGTGAAGATAAAAATATCTGGCTACTGGTAAGTGCCTATATTTACTTTTTACATAAAAGAAATAAGCTTAGTAATCACAGGTAGAAGTCACGTGTGCGTTGTTTACTTGTGCTATATTTGGCACAGTTTGCAGTAAAGAGTTGCTAAGGATGATTTTTTTGTAGATGGATACAAAACGGTTTTATGGTCGACAATCCAATCAAATTCCAGATTTAGTTGACAGCGAAGACGAAAGTTTATCGGATGACGATGATTATCGAAATATGGCAAAGTTTTCCAAAGTTTTAGTCGACGAATTTAGCAATGGGTGTTCCTATGAAAATGTAGATGACATTATTGAGGAAACTGATCATTTCGATAGTGAAGATGACGTTCCACTTTCTACCTTAGTTGTAGCAAGTAGAAAAACAAAAAAAAACAAATATCACTTAGACTGGCAAGATAAACATTTGAATATTGTGGAACAAGACAGCACGTTCAAAGGATCTGAGTCCTTACCAGAGGAAATTTTGAATTTTGATACTATTTATCACTTTTTCAAATTCTTCTTTACCGATGATATACTTACATACATAACTGAACAAACTAATTTATTTGGTGTTCAATGCAGACCAGACAAACCACCAAATATATCAAAAGAGGAGATAAATGTGTTTATTGGTATTTGTATATATATGTCTGTAGTGCATTTACCCTCAACTAGAAGCTACTGGAATAGTTCGCTAAATATTCCAGCAATATCTCAAGCAATGACTTGTAACAGGTTTGAAGAAATAAAGCGCTTTCTTCATTTCAATGACAATGTAAATCAAAAGAAACACGGAGAGGCTGGTTATGACAAGCTATTCAAAATTCGCCCTTTTCTAGATAAAATCCGAGAAAAATATTTACTTGTTCCAAAAGAAGAACACCTTGCTATCGATGAACAAATTATTCCCACCAAAGCAAAATCTACTTTGAAGCAATACAATCCTAAAAAGCCTCACAAATGGGGATATAAAGTTTTCGTACTTAGTGGCGTATCCGGCTTCAGCTATGATTTTGATTTTTTTTCTGGGCCAACCGAGTTGCTACCTCATCAACCAGATTTAGGAGCAAGCAGTAATGTTGTAGTAAAACTAACTGCTTCACTTCCAAGACATCAAAATTATAAAGTATTTTTTGATAATTGGTTTACCAGCATACCATTATTGATCTATCTAAAAAAAGAAGGCATTTTGCCTCTTGGTACTGTTCGGAAAAACCGTGTACCAGATTGTGAGTTTCCTAAAGAAGCTGAAATGAGAAAAAAGGGTAGAGGTACAATTATAGAAAAAGTCGCAAAAGTTGACGATGTTGATATATCTGTAGTTTCTTGGTTTGACAATAAAATAGTCACCACGGTCTCAACGTATGTCGGTAGCCAACCAGTTTCAAAAGTACAGCGGTTTTGTCGAAAGGAAAAAAAGTATATTGAAATTCCACGTCCCAAATGTATACAGATATACAATAGCTATATGGGTGGTGTTGATCTCTTGGATTCCATGTTAGGGTACCACAGGATCCTTATAAGATCGAAAAAATTTTATCTCCGGATTTTTTTTCATTTCATAGACATGCTATGTTGCAATAGTTGGATTTTGTGGAGAAGAATTATTGGTTGCAAAAGTCCTGGAGATACTTGTGATATGTACTTGCCTTTGTCTGAATTCAAGTTAGGACTGGCAGAAATTCTCACCAGATCTAGTGTCACATCTAAGAAGCGTGGGAGACCAAGCCATTCTTTACAGCCACAGTTGGAACTAAAGAAGAAAAAATATCCATTTTCGCCGATACCGGCTCAAGAGATCCGTACAGATAACATGGGTCATTTTCCACTTTGGCACAATGATCGCCAACGATGCAAGTACCCCGAATGTAAAGGAAAATCACAAGTGTCTTGTGATAAATGTAACGTGACATTATGCCTGAACAAAGACAGAAACTGTTTTCGACGTTTCCATTTAGAGTAGCTGTAGCATTCCAAATCTTATAAATATATTTTGAATATAAAACTATCAAATCTAGTTTTTTTTTAACTACAAATTGTGACAAATTTGGCACGTGTCAGTATTTTGACAGTTTTTGACAAAAAAAATTACTATAGATTTTTTTGATTAATTTTCCTGCATTAAGATTTGTTTAAACTACTATGTACAAAAAAGTTATCAACAACCAAAAAATCATGCGGTAAGGGGTTAATAGTATGTTATTTGAAATTAGTGAAAATCATGAAAAAGCTGTGCAACTTTCTTTTATAATGGAGCAATTAACCTTATGCAGGCAGCCATTCAACACAAGGAGCTATAGTGCGAACACACTACTTTTTACATCAACGTTATTTGTTCAGTCCAGTGCAGCATATTTTTCTTTGTATAAAAATAAATATCTATATTTGCCACATCCTAGAAATATAAGGAAGTTAATTTGCAAATTTTCCCTAGTAAATTTACATCTGGATGAAATATATGAAAAATAAAAAATCTGAAAGCTTAAAATATATTTAGTATAAGACAATGAGCTATTTATATTTGCTTATATACCTTTACTTTTATAAATCTTATGACTATTTTTCTGTTAATTTATATATATTACATATATTGTGGTTTGTAATTGTTTATACATTAAAAATTATTTACAATGACTATGTGATAATTTTATTAAGACCCAAACCATTCATTGCAGTAAAATATCTTGATACTTTCTTGTTCAATGTACATAAAAAACACTATTATCTACATAAATACTTTGCTGTTTTATGCTATATTTCGTACTAAGTAATTAAATAAGAAAAATTTAAAACGTTTGCACATATAGTACATTCAAATCTAGCGCGGTGAAGTTATGGGACTAAGATGGTCACGTGACCACTGTTTCTCGAATACGCGCCTAGGCCTGTCTTTCTCGTAGGACTCGGCGCGGCTCGTGATGACGTACTGTAGGGCATGGTACAATGCGAGTGCCTCGTGTGCTTTCGGTGTTTACTAAGAGAGCGCTACAGTTAGTACACGAGAATACACGAAGCACCCGCATTATTGTACGTGCCCCAACAGTACGTTATCACGAGCCGCGCCTGCTAAATACTATATAAACTAAATTTGATATGTGGTATTGAATCACGTAGTTACATATGAACAAACTGGTATCTTCTAGTTCTAGCAGATGGATTCCTTAGTGTTTTGTGCTTAGTGCTATGCATATTAAAACAGGATGACTACATGGCCGCCTGTAATTAAATGTTTACAATACTCGAAATTATTTATTGATAATTAAAATGAAAAATATAGAATATGGATGAATTAATTGGTTATTTTAATTAATTCATTCTTTTTCTACAATTATAAATCTGAAATCTTATTATAAAGAGTTGGGCTTAGTGATCCTTTCATTTTATTTGTTTCTCTTTATTCTGTAGCATTTGTTGTATCATATAGTATTAACTAAATCTTTTAAAAGTATTTAGTGGGTATATAATAGTTCATTGACTAATTTTTTCATGTCATGTCTTCATGGAGAAGTTCATGAACAGAAAATGTTTAATATTAGCATCTGTTTCCTATTATTTAGTTATTTAAATTCATCAATTCTCTTTCCGCAATTAATTAGTCGCAAATCGTTTTACCAAAAGTTTTTACTTTAAATAAATATTACAAATTTTATATATAATAGAAATAATTTTTATATATTTTGTAACAATTTATATGTGGTTAATTATACTGCTACATATGTTTTCCAAATCGTTTGCACAAGGAATACTTCGAAATTATGAAGGTACGAATAAACTATACAGGTTGTTTTTGAAATAAAAAGACAACTTATGAAAAATGGAAAGATGTAATTATATAGAATATATATCCAAAATATTTTCCCAAAAATTCCCTTTCGTAAACGAAAAAAAATGACATATTTAGAAAATTTTTGTCACGTCACTGTGCGATCGACTATATTATAAAAGACGATATCTAAAAGTTGACTGACAATAACAAAAAGAATAGTTTTGATATTGACCATCTCGGTTTAAGTTTCGTTTAGTTGTCGATCGTTACGTATGTTCGATACAATTTACGTTTGTATCATCGATTAAAGATAGATTTGGTACCAAATAGGACGTTAAATGCCCGTACAGCACGCATCTTATATGATCTTTTAATACATCATCTTCAAAAATACACAAAAAATTTTTAACAGCCGGCTTTCGTACTAGGTTATCGAACTCTTACCATACAACACTTATACACAATTTTATCTTCTAGCGTTTTTATAAACATAAACGTTGCAGTGTGTTTACAATACCGGGCTTCTTTATATTCATCTTAATATTTTATATTTACTACTTCTCGCAAGCTCTATTAGCATACGACGTTATAGTTATAACATTGACAGCTGTTACGTAAACATACGTGGTAGCATATGTGTGTGTAAGGTATTTATTATTTATACACATTCTGAATATTTTGAATTCCTAGGCGTCACGTAATACAATTTTCAGAGGGTTTTTAATTTGGAGGTTTGCGTCGAAATTGACAATATTTTGGATTTATATTTTATATAATTACATCTTTCCATTTATCATACGTTGTCTCTTTATTTCAAGGACAACTTGTATAAACCAGATGCGCACTTATTTTTATTAGTGTTCACAGTAATCTTCTTCAGCATTGATACCTTTTTGAAGACGCATTTTCCATAGACGTTAGTCGGTAGACCACTTGATTTCTGAAATTATGTTAAAAAATTCTTGTAACGGCATCGATGTATTTTTCGGGAGAAAAAATAGCTACCATGTAAATTCTGTAAAAGTTTTTAAGAATAACAAGAGGAATCGTGTTGAAGTAAAAAGCAAGATGTTTTTTTAAGTTACTGCAGTAGTATAGGAAGATGTTTTATCGTGATGGAACATTCATCTCCTTATTTTTAGGCATTGGAGAACATCGCGTTAAACAATATTCTGTATACCAGAGTACTGCAATAGTCTTCTGCCTTAGCTAAATAGTTTTTATCAATACTGAAAAAAAGAATACAATACTTTTTTTTGTCAAATAGTGTCCTTATACATTGATTTTCTCATTGATATATTCTACTTTCTTAATATATTGGTATGTATGTAGGAACAGCCGTCCGATATGAATAGCTGCAGTAAAAGTAGTTAGGCCCAAGCTATAGTACTATGTGGATGTACATTTCTCAGATCACGCTGCGTAATACATTCGTCTTCACTGTTGAATACATCGAGTCAGACTCGTTTACAGCTATCGAGTTCGGCCTGCTGCCCCACAATACAATACATCCCTGCATTCCGGACAAAGTATAATGACCTAATATAATTTCATAAATGATCTACTGATGATGCTGCGACTTTGGTGTAGAACCGAATAGGAAACAATTTCTTTTAACATTCAACTTTTTGTGAAGAATTATATGAATTTCTGCGGATTCAGTAGCAGAAAACATTTAGTAGATGTATCGGGCGCCTGTTGTAGTTTCGTAATTCGATGTCATAGAGCCAACTGTGACCTCTAGAAAATTCCCTAAACCGTTGGTAATTACCGGTAATGATACTTCATTCCTAAACATCGAACAATTGTATACATTTTTCTTCAGATAACCCAAGCTGTAAATAATGAAAGATCATAGCGTAGTGCCCTCGGAGTGTAACATCAACACATGAAGTATAGTAATTCTTACCGTCACGGTCAGTGCCGTATCTCCATTATTTCAAAGTAGAGTAAAATTACTTTCGGATGAGACTGAAGCTGCGCAAGCGATGACATTACAAAAATACTGAACACCTTAAAAACATTGAGCAGTCGCAACAGTCGGCAGCGGGAGCAATGTACGTACAAGACCACTACGAAACACACAGTTCGAGCGCCTGGTATCGACTGATAAATAATCGATAAACGTTTGTGGCTCGTATAGTACACGGATTTATACTACTAGCTGTTTCTCTCATTTATGAGGTGTCTCTCGTTCTAATTACTAAAATGTGTTTCTGCGCTACTCTCATCCGAAAGTAATTTTACTCTATCTCGTAGTAAAAGGTTGTATGAAGTGGTTTCCATTGGAATCTTAGTTGTGAAATGCAGAAGGTTGAGATTCAAAAGTTTACATAAATCTGTTTTCTGCGATTATAGCAGTACTTCTAACATCCCCAAACATCATTCCAAATTATTGTCAAGGAGTTTTGTATAATTGTAAATATTTTTCAACAAAATTTATTTGAGAGAAAGAAATTATTAGTTTCAAATATTTCATGAAAATCTATGTATGTATGTATGTATATGTCAGATGGTGTATAATCATATATTTTTACCCAATAAAGTAATCCATGTATTACATAACACAAAATAGTATATTAAAAAACAAGTTTCAAAGGCACCATTTTGCCGCACGAGATCAGTTTAGAAAACGAGCCGCGATAGCGGCGAGTTTTCTAAAGAGCGAGTGCGGCAAAAGGCCTTATGAAACGAGTTTTTTATACTATATTTTCTATTTTGCATTTTTTACATTAATAAATTGCTTAAATTGGAATTATTTAATTTGAAAGTTCAGAGTTTAATTTTTACATAAAGCATGCAGTTGGTCACATTGGTACTTGACATTTTCAAATTTAAATCTTGCTATCCGCGAAGTATATTATATTACATATTATTTATTAATTTTCGTTAACATTACTTGATATTTCATTTAAAAATATAAACATGAGTGACATAGAAACATATATATGTTGTTGTCAATTGTATACAACATACGTTGTTTGTGTAAAATACGGACATATATCATATATGTCAAATGTACATACATTCTTAAAATAAAATGACAGCAATGATATTTATTTCTGTATTCGAACAACGCCAACATTGAAAAATGAAAAAAAGCGTATCGAAATGAAGCTCATTTCGATACTGAGTGGGTATTTATTTTTATAATAATAATTTATTTCTAATTTGTAATCTAGAAAGATCTACAATAAGAAAACAAAAGAAATAGGAATAGAAAAGAAATAACTTAATATCAATGCAATAGTATAAAAAACTAGTAAACTAAATTAAGAAAAACAAAATTAACTAAATGATATGTGCATGTGATATGTTTATAATGAAAAAAAAAATAAACAAAATTATACCATGACTTCAAAAACTTTCATGATTAGAGTAGGCTGTTTTTTAAGTATTTTCTTTGGTAAAATTGACGACGCTGCGATACTTTTAAATTACGACATCTGTATTTCATTATTAACATGTTAGAGTTACAACACAAAAAGTTTATAGTCGAAAGTTACTTTAGAACTGGTCGAAAATTAGACAATGCTACTGGGATTATTCCATTAATCAGTGCTTGCGTGATTTCCGGCAACAGTTACCTAATCTGCCAGTTACTTATGCACAGCTGCTAAGTCATGTTCATGCTTCCATTGATAAATTTTGTGCAACACGGGCAATAACTCGTAAACCTGGCGGTGGAGCACCTAAAAAAACGAATAGCAGATTGTATAGAGAATATTAGACGTCGAATGGTCAACTCACCTAAAAAAATCAATTGCAAAGCTTTCTCAGGAAGTTCATTTGTCAGTGGGAACGTGCCATACCGTTTTAAAAAAGGATGGTGTTTCCGTATAAAATTCAAGCATTTTTTGAACTGACGCAGGTAGATTTTGGTATGAGAACACGGTACTATCAATGGTTTTTACGTAACATAAATAATGACAACATTCTCGACAAATGCTTGTTTCCGGATGAGACTTGGTTCTATCTTCCTGACTATTTAAATAAGCAAAATATGAGAATGTGGTTGGCAGAAAACCCTCACGAATTCATAGAAACTGTATTACATCCACAAAAAAATAGGCATCTGGCTAGCAGTTTCAAGGAATTTTTTCAGCAAGATAATGCACCGGCACACAAATTTCGAAATACAATAGCTATTATGCAACAATTTTTCGACGATAGAATTATCAATTTTCTTCCAAGATCTCGAGATCTTATAATTTTAGATTATTTTATTTTTCCATATTTAAAGAATACCATTTTTAACACCAGACATCACACAATAGCAGGCTTCACTATTGGGGATTGCTGTGCTGACATAACCCCACTACTTGAGAATATGAAGCGTAGGGTTTGACTTTGTCTTATAATAGTACTTATTTAGTAGTATTTAGTACTATTATCTTTCAAATTTAACTAATATAATAAAAATTTGTAATAAAGTTAAATTTTTAATTTTTGCACATATATTGGTGACAAACAAAGTGAGTAGTTTGTACATGCACTGTTACCAATCGTTATCAAAAAGCATGTCCATCTCTAATCAGGAAAGATTTTGAAGGCATGTTATGTGTGTGGTGTTTTAAGGATTATAATCTTAACTCTATGTATTCTTCTAGATAATCTAGATCATATGGTTCTAAATCTATTAATAATATATACTTTAATGTTTTGTTTAAATCGTTCATCAATTTTAAATTTTGAAGTAAAAGTTTCTTGGAAACTCTTTGATCTTTGTCTGATATTTTCATAATGTTATGATTTTTATATTATCAAAATGCTTTAAAAATTTGAATTTTTATGGTGGCAAATTCGTCCCACAATTGGGTTTTATTTTTATTTTCCGAAATGTAATACGTACCTCTGCAAGTATGGAGGCGCTTTTGTATAGAATGTGCAGTAATACAAGTGATTTTCATGACGCCAATATATCTAATATAAGCTGCAGGACTGCTAAGTTGTCAACTAAGCAGATTTTGAGTTAATGTTTCTTTTTAAAATTACTGTTATCACAGTTGTATTTACCCTCGTCTTTTGAAATATTTTATGTATTACACACTTATTGGAATTATACCAGGTGGTTCAGAAAGAAATGCATTTTTAAAAATTGTAAGGAAAAAACTATTATATTTAAAAGCGTTTAATTTGTTACAGTATAAACTTAATTAAATGTAGTTTAATTTTTTGAAAATCAATTCATCAAGATGGCGTCCTTGGCGGCTATGACACTTTATATCGGGCACGAAAATTCTGAAAAACTTTCATAAGAGTTTCTCTTACGAAATGGATTCCATTTCTTGCCGAATATTCAGCTTCAATTGTCGCAATGTTGTCGGATTATTGGAGTATACACGTTGCTTTTAAGGTGTCCCTATAAAAATAAGTCTACTGGACTTATATCGGGGCTACTTGGGGGCCAGCATATGTTACTCTTCCGTGAAATCAGTTTCTGGGGAAACATATCCCTCACCACGCGCATACTCTCATTTGAAGTGTGACAAGTGGCTCCATCCTGCTGAAACTAAGTGTTCCTGTTGTAACCTCGTGATTCTTGTAATTTTGGAGCCAGAAAATCCGTCAGCATAGCCATGTACCGCTCTGAATTTATGTTTACTGCTCGGCGCCGATTTTCCTCAAAGAAAAACGGCCCATTATACCCCATCTTGCGATTCAAGCCCAAAGCGTAACCCTTGATCAGTGAAATGGATTCTGGTGTTTTAGACGGAGATTCTCTGCTGCCCAATACCGGCAGTTTTGTATATTCACGAAACCGTTGACGTGAAAATGCGCTTCATGGGAGACGATAATGTTATTGAAGTCATTGTAGGCGTCTAATAATTCATTTGCAAAATTTAATCTCGATTCAAAGTCTGTTGGATTCTATTCCTGCACCACTTGAATCTTATAGGAGTGCAATTTCATATTGAGGTACAGAATTCGCTGCAACGTGGATCTATTCATCCCTAGAGCCGAGAAACGTTTACGAGTCGACATTGTTGGATTCGCGGTACAGATTCTCGAACTTGCTGAATGGTTTCGTCAGTCGACATTTAGGCCGTGTTTTTTGTGTCGATCCTGTTCTCTCGAATCTCTCAACTCTCGGCGTGTTCTCCGGTATAGCGATTTATGGTTACTAAAATTGCAGTAGTCGCGCTACACACGCACCCCTCCCTTATAACGTTTAAAAATTAGCGCGGTTCCAAAAATAAATTTCTTTCTGAACCACCTTGTATTTACCTTTTTGTAAGAAATAAATAGAACATAGTAACCGTTACCCCATCCGAAAAGAAACTGAACATGATTTAAACCTAGGTCTTCTGCTTTGCGCTACTTGTTGAGTTAACTTTTCGGCTTTAAGTTAAGTTATAGAAGTCTAGATTTTATTAGTGGTTAATATTCATTTCCTAGGTAAAACATCTCACAGTTTTTGAAGTTCTCAACTTATGTTACAGTCCTAATAGTTGACTGATAGCCTATGTACCAGAATATTTCTCACCCGCAATCTACCAAGTACCAACAATTGTAACCACAAAAATTTATCTGTCGTCCCTCAATAAGTTCTCCACAACAATTTTCTTAAGTTGTACTGTACCAGTTTTAATTAAATCAGAGGATACTCTATAGATTCACCATTATTGTTTAAAGATTTTCGACGTTTTCCATAATTTCAAAATAAACACGCCTGGTTTAGTTACTTGTTGGTATTGATCAATATTCCTGAACAAACTTGTCCGGGCATTCTGTACTTGATAGCATTACTCATTAACTTTGAAATATTGAACCTTATCGAAATTCGAGTAATTTCATAAAAATTCTTTTTAAATGTTCCTTGAAAGTACGCAGCTTTGTCTGTGGAAAATTCTATTCCAAACCTCTTCTTCGCCTATCGTTTTATGGTGGAATTCGAAGGAAAATGATTTCTATACATGTAGTCCAAACGTTGTTAAATTTTAGGGGTCTTTAAGCTTTATTTATTAGAAACTTTATCGACGCATGATACTTGATTTTTAATACTTGTAATATTACAAAGTTTAATTTAATTCATTTAAAATCATATTAATAAAATTTACTGAATCTATTGAAATATTGTGCAATAATGGCAAAATCCTGTCCAAACATGCATGGCCATATAAAGTCGAGAATTCACGGTGCTTATTACGTTGCTTGCGATTCAAAAATCAAAATATTTTATGTATTCACATATCATTCACAATCCATTTTTAATCAAGTCTTAGCAAATGATTTCTTTCAGGACAAATTTTTAGCCTACTTAGAGCCTCATCAATTGAACATAGATACTAGCGATGTTAATAATGGTACCTTGTCGAGAGCATTCAAATTTGCAACCAAGACCAGGCTTCGAGTAGGCAGAGCGTTTTCTTTCAATAAAACACCATCAATGCTAAAACGAGCCTTATCATCCATGATGTCTCCCTTCGGCAGCTCAACGAATCTCACTCCTGCTTTAGAACTAGGTCACGTGCGCGCTGCAAGTTATGACAATATTAGTGTAAGTTCCCTAGATATTTGCATGTGCTTTGCTTGATCTCTTTCCCTGCACTTTTTTTTTGTTAATATTTTGCTTATTAAGCGAATTAAAAAAAAAGGATAAAACACCTAACCACATTCATATTCCTATCCTAAATACGTATTTTGACAACTAAGTTGTCATCCTCAGTAGGTAACAATAACAGTGTTACAGTGTTGAGCATGGGGGAAAGCTGACACAAAAAATCGCGAAATATTTTACCTATCCACTGACTTTTAAGAAACTTAAATTTAGGTCACCTACCCCTCTTCAGAAATGATACACATGTGCTCTTTGCCCTCTCATTGGGTTTATTCTAAGGAATCATACAAGCAGGTATATGGAATTGGGCCCTAATTTACGTTGTAAGTGTTCCTTTGAACGTTTATGAAAGCATGTATAAAACGCAAAGGAATATTTAGAACAGAGCTAAGTGCCAAATTCCATATGCCTGCTTGTACGACTTCTTAAAATAGACACAAAGAGAAGGCGAAGAACACATGTGTCGTTTCTGAAGAGGAGTAAGTTTCTTAAAAGTCAACGTATACGTGAACGTCTTGTAAAGTGTTTTACTATTTTACTATTGTGCCCCATGTTCAATACAATTATTGTTACCTACTGAGAATGACAAGTTAGTTGTCAAAATACACGAATGTTAATGTGGTAAGGGGTTTTATACCTTTTATTATGTTTTTAGTTAACTACAATTTCCAATGAAATACTTTTTATTAAGCGAATGTCGGTAAGAAATTGAATGCATTGCAAATAGCCATATTAAATAGAATACAAATATTCTGAAAACTTTATTTTTAATTAATTAATCAGTTTGTCTTTCATATAATTATAAATTAAACACTAATTATATGATTCGTGATTATTTTATTATTTTCTTCTTTTTTGTATATTTAGATATATTCATATCTAATTCACTTTATGAAAATTCTTCATATTTACTAAAGCATTCTATGATTATGAAGTCAGAACGCATTTGTGATCTAAAAATTGTAATATTATTAATATTCTAGATTGTCAGTAAATAATATTTGGATAATTTATTGATAAACTAATTTTTATACAACTCTTATTTCTAAATTTTAACTTTCTTGTTTTTGTATATTTTTTGCGCCTTCACATTTTAAATTTTGTTATATTTATACTTATCTAGTGAACTATTACAGAGCCAAAATTAGAAAACACAGTCTCAATAAGAAACAATTGTTTTCAATAATTACGTATCTAAGTTAAATATCTTTTTTAAGGGTAGAGTTATTTTAATTTTTTTGATTTTATTAATCACTTTTACATCTCGATTTACTAAATTTTATTATTTATAAATATGATACTTAAAAAAGTATTTGATAATACATGTATTTATATTTTTTAATTAATTACATTTATAAATTATTTTAGACATTGTACTATCTGTATTTTTTATTCTTAGAATCATTACTGGCAATATGTTTTAGACTACGATAATACTTAATATTCTCTCAAGTGCTCTCCATTTCAAAAATAAAGAAAATGTAAGGGCGAAATCGAACAATCCGCAGTTTATTTGGCTTGTCTTCTGATAGAACTATCAACTAATAAGTTTTATAGATGCATCCACTTAAGTTTGTGATTTGTAAATACTCATTGTTTCTCGAGTTCTTCCTTAAATTCTCTAATTTTCTACATAAATAGAAATAATAACAGAATTTGAATTCTAGACATAATTTACGGTACTTTTTTGTGAGAATATTATCATTCTCTAATGAACATATTGCACGATCACTTATTTTTGTGAAATTAAGTCTCCAGATAGTATATGTAATTAAAGTAAAAATATAAGGAAATCACACATTTTTTTAAAATATTCCTAATAAATCTTCATGCATCAGCTTGTTTCATTTTATTTATTTCCCTTTATTCTGTAGCATTTGTCGTGTCATATAGTATTATACCTAATGTTTTAAAAGTGTTTAGTGAATAATAGTTTATTGAATTCGACAAAAATTCCCTCATGTTATGTCTTCATAAACAGAAAATGTTTAATATGTTTCTACAATAAGTCCGAAATCTTTTTACAAAACATCATTAGCGTTCCTAATATTTATAGAACTTTTTTCAAAAAGTGTACTGTTGTAAAAGTGGCAACATTGAATTATTTTACTCTAAACAAAAGTGTTTTTCTGGTGCCAATTTGGAAATCAATATAGTTTTGGCAAATCTTATATTTTTTAATTGCAAAATTATGAATTTCTCTCATCTTATGTTTTTACGAACAAGTCAGTTCTCGGCAGAAAATGTTTACTATGAGCACCTGTTTCCTATTGTTCAGCTATTTTATTTTGGGTAATATTAACATTTTGACGTGTGCGTATTTTTAAAATTTTATTTATTGTATATAAAGCTTCCTACAGTGTGTAAATTGTGAGCTATAGGAGCTAGATTATTTCTTATAATGTCTCGTTTCTGCATCAACACGATATGTACCTATCACTGGTACCGTAAAAGTCAGTCTACATATGATTCCACGCTTGCTGTTTTGGGGAAACTATTGCTTAGCAAAAGTGCACTCCAACGTAATGTAAAAAACTTCGGTCTGTAAAGCTCTTGAAAATAAAGTTTTAGGTAATGTAAGTAATAACAAGCTTACAGTATCATAATGAATTACCACACTACCAAAATAATAATGAAATTGAAATGGCTGTACGTGAGCGGGTTTATATATAAGGTCTCTAACTCCATAAAATGAGAATAAGAAAAAACAAAATAATGAAACCAGTCTCAAAATAAAGTAAATTTATTGTAGTACCAATATACATAAATATTTTTCCAAATAATCACAATTTAGTGCAACGCATTCCTCCAAACGTTGAATCCATTTCTTCATTCCGACCATGAGAAACCTTGTTTACTATTGGTTCAATTGCGAACAGCAGCCCGAACTTCAGTGCTTGTTGAAAAATGTTGACCTTTCAATACTTCCTTCAACTTTAAAAACAACCAGAAATCTGAAGGTGCCAAATCAGGACTGTACGGAGGGTGCGTGTATTTCAGGCTCGTCAGTCTTCATAGTTTCATTGCTGCAATGCAGTGTGGCGTTGTGGTGCATGAAAAAATTCGTTCTTTTCCGGCTTCTGGGGATACGATGATTGAGTGATTGTAAAGCTTTGCAGTATCTTATTGAAGTGATCGTTGATCTCTTCAGCAGATATTCGGTATGAATAACTCCTTTTGCATCCCAGAAAATGTTGAGTTTCTTTGCTGATGGAACTCTTTTGAATTTTCGTAAATGTAGAAAATCAGGACGCCAATATTCAATTGACTGCCGCTTGTTTTTGGGGGTCATAATGATGAACTTACAGGAATCTCTTTCTATCGACGTGAAGAAGAAAATCATCTCCTTCACGCCGATACTGGTTAAAAAATGTTTTTTCATTGATCTTTCATGACATACGTCAATTGGCGCGGGACTCATCAAAAAATTTTTCTGTAATAGAATATCTGAGAAATATATTGGACTTCCCTTTGACTAATAAATACATAAGTGCCGATCAATTTATTTTTGCGTAATCCGGCGCTTTCCTTGATTCATTGCATTTTTCAATCGTCACTGATGCTGGTGAACCTGATGTCTTTTCGTCAAACACTTATTTCGTCTCTATGACAGAATTTTGCGCGTCGTACCCACTGGCGAAAATCCATACAATCCGTTGCTATAAACAATTTTCAAGCGCCTGTAAATTTCGATGGACACGTAATTTTTCAGCGTTAAAAATTCTATCACAGATCGTTATTTGGTACGCATCTCGGAAATCGAACTCATGATAAATGACGCTGTTACTCAACAACGGTACACAGGAAAATGAAATTTTGCATGCTAAGATGAGATAGTTGAAACTATCATTTACAGGTTAAACTTATTTCTATCCCCACTACTCCACACGCCGGCGTTGCTGAAGGCCTTATGTTTATTCCAACTCGTAAAGAAAACCGTATAGTGACGGTCCGTTACATGCACACTGCAGAAAAAGCGTTCTAACTTCATTTTTGACCGTGTTCCAACTAAATTTTGATCGTACACAAACCAGTCACGGGACGGTCAAAACAGTTCACAGACTGAAGCATGTACTGTTTGTACTGACATGCGCATTACATAATTTCATCACATGAGAACTACAGTTGGCCATAGCAATATCACACAATATCATAGACCGAGCAAATTTAATTATTACAATAATTACTGTTGTTACTGTTATACTACAAAATTGATTAATAGCAAAACGATCAGAAATACATTACTTCTTTATAATTATTACTGGTCCAAAAGCAGTGCAAAACTAACGCTTACGCACAAAATGGTCATTAAACGATACGCCAAGCGTAATAAAACCGGTAGTTGGAACAAACCTCATATATCAAGCCGCCCTCGTATATTGATTGAGATAATGCCTACTAATTTTGGCATTAATGTAATATAGGCTATATTGTTTACCCTTCTTAACATTTGTCATTTTGGAATGGTGATAACATTAACCCGTCATAATAATGTATGTATTTAGTGGGCTGGTATGCATTATATAGGTATCAGAATAATTGAAACATACATGAGTGGGTAAAACTCCACCAGTTTTATATAATACAAAGGTATTTTTAATAATATAAAATATTAAAAATCTGGTGTGAAGAACACAAATACAGGTTCACTATTAATATTTTTTGTGAACGTGTCCGAACACATCCTTCCCCAGAGACGCAGATACGTATTTCGCCTTTCTACAGGCTCATCGGTACGCCCTTGCTGGAGAAAGGATATCTTCAGACACATTCACAAAAAAGAACCACATCGCCATATTACAGAAATTATCCAGACCGATCGTAGAAGTAAATTCAGCGCTTCCTGTTGTTGCCTGGTCTTGCGCCATCTTTAGAAGGGCGTCGTTGGTTCGCATTGGTTATGTGGACGGGGCGAGGTACTTCGGCTGTCTGACAACAGTCAGCGCTGCATTTACTTCTACGCTCGGTCTGGATAATTTCTTTTATATGGCGATGTGGTTCTTTTTTGTGAATGTGTCTGAAGATATCCTTTCTCCAGCAGGGGCGTACCGATGAGCCTGTAGAAAGGCGAAATACGTATCTGCGTCTCTGGGGAGGCATGTGTTCAGACACGTTCACAAAAAATATTAATAGTGAACCTGTATTTGTGTTCTTCACACCAGATTTTTAATAATATTTTATATTATTAAAAATACTTTTGCATTCTATAGGTCATTATAGGCGAAAATTTTAAACCTAAAGCCCTATGAAGATACTAAATGATAAATATATTTCAGTAGCTTTTGTACTATAGGAAAACGCACGAACACATCCATTTTCGTCATCTACCAAAAACAGTGACGTCTGTATTTCCAGTCTCGTAACAATGAAAATAATAGTTTTATGTATTACTAATTTTATTATAAGATGTTGGCCATCATGAAAAATCGTTTACATGTAACTGCCGAAACATTTGACGGTATTTGGTTCTTAAAATAATAAACTTAAAAAAGTAGTTTTTTGTACTTGATAGTCTCAAAATGCCTTTAGAAAATTTGGTCAATTTAGACATAAATATAACCTCATTTAGATATAAATATAAACTTTACCGTAAATTTTATAAGTCGACACAAGACTCACATACACGTACTACAACTATTACATCATAGATTTTAATGACGAAAGTGGATTGCTTCGTGCGTTTTCATATAAAATGTATTTCCTACAGTTGGAACAACGTAATAAGGTATACAATAATATAATGATGCACTACTGACGTACAGTTCATAAAGTGTTTCTTGCAGCCACATGACCAAGTTTAAGGTATAAGCTCCCTAAAATGACTAACGTGCTTAGTATTACAGCACGTATAGCAAACGCCAATTAAGTTGGCGCGAGAAGGAGTAAGTTCGCGCAGGATTAGAAGTAGTGGGGAGATTTGTATTTGGTTTTACATCAAATGTCAAATAATTCTAACCTCTGAGCGTGTATGATCCCCTAGCAAAGACATTACAAAATATGTTCTGTCAAACGTCAATGACAAATGTATTCTGACAATTACTTGAGTAGTGGGGGTGGACGTTTTTAAAAACGGCTTCCGCGCACCCCCTCCTCGCGCCAACTTAATTGGCGTTTGCTATATTTATGTATATTAGAAAGAGATAAAGTACAATTTGCGGTTCACAGTTGAGCAGTACGAACTACAAAAAAACACTTTATGAACTATATATGTATATTATTATATACTTCTATTAGCATTATAGGGTCTATCCAGAAAGCAAGTTACATTCAAAGAGGGCGTACGAATTATGATTTGCAACACCCAAGATAACATCCAACTTGTTCGAAATAATTTAGTTTACCATAATCTTCAAAAATGTTAATAAATTTAATGTATCGATAACAAATAACTTTAATGCTTGGAAAATAATCCTTTATTTGTTCTACCAGGCCCAGTAGCGATTACATTTTCTTAAGAAAAACAACTTCTGCATAAATATTCCTTCAGCTTAGGCGACGAAAATAGTCTTTCGAGCCCATACATAAAAAATAATATTTCGCCGTAATTTTCTCTATTTTCTTAATTGCTTCATGTTTTCGGTATGATGGTGGGGTCCCCACACGGTAATTCAATAAAAAAAATCTGTGTTTTCAAGTATTATTCTTTGACCATTCCGTAATAATTATTAATTATACACAAATGTCGACATTACCATAAAGTACATGTATGCAAAAATGCTTTCAAACTTTATTATCCTCCCTGCACTAGATAACCAAAGGATTTATATTTATAATACATAAAAAACGCATAATTGTGGACTCCAAATACATTTAATAAATGCTGTAACTTTCGCGACTGCAAATAATTCTGTCTAACATTATTTATATTTCTACCTGTTAAGGGGTCTATATGCAGTGGATTATTTTTGCTCGTATGCCTATGAAAGACATACTCTCGGAAGTTTGGGAACGTTTCAATTTCAGAAGGAAGTAAAATTACAATAAGCTTTTAAGTAATTCATTTTTTTCATTTAATTAATACATCCAGTCAATAATTTTAGGTCGACTATTGATTATTCTCGGAAAGCGGAAAATTTCTTCTATTACCTGTATTTATTTATTACCGGCATTATTAACAACTGTTACTGATGCTATTAGTTATCTTTCGATAATCACAATAAAAAAAAAATTAGAGAGTATAAATATCATTAGTTTAAGTGCAAAATTATTTTAGAATATTTAAATTTTTTTAATCGGAATTCCGAGCGAAATAACGAACTTATAAGACGCTGTTACGCAAACAAAATTAGTTCTTTACACCAAGAAGAGTATTTTGATCTTGAAATCGACAGAAATATTTAAGATTTAAGAAACCGTAGTTAGCGGCCAAGAGAAATCACCGACACTGATGATCTTTCTATTATAACAACTTCGAGGCGTAGTCGGTGGTTAACAGTACTGGACACCGCGCGGCAATGAAATGAGGCTAGAAAAAAATATTAGTGACAGCCCTAAAAACATGATTGCCAGCTCCTAGTTTAAAAGCTGGGTGATTAACAAAAAAACGTAAAAAATAAGAGACAGGAGAACACGAAAATTTACACTTTTTAATGCAAAACAAATAATATTTGTGCGCTGTTGATCCGGCAAATGTACAAGTGAACAGTGTACAACGTCCATGGCCACAGATAGAGGAGAAAGCTTGAAATTTAATCCAAATCTAAAGAGGAATGCCAAAAGAAAGAGATCGGAAAATTATCCAATTAATTGCCACATCGTTTGAAAAAAGAATTGTTGGTCAGATCTTAGCGTTTCAACAGGATAATGCCCAAAAATATTCTTTAAGATTATGTAAAAACTTTATGCTTCGTCTAATTATTTAGACACCTCAATTCATTCGACCTTTTTCTTTTCTATTGAATATCTGAGATTATTTTTATCAGAAAACCAAAGATTGGCAACCAATATAATATGAAACAATTATGGAAATATTTACAAAAAGCGTGGGATCATATACCTAATCCTCGATTACATGCAAGATTGTAGTCACTGCACGTGAAAGGCATAAAATAAATTATAAATTTGTAAGTTTGTTTTTATTTTATATTAAATTTTTTTTCGCTTTTACCTTGAAAAAATGTTGATTTTTATTATTTTATTAAATATTCTATATTAGATACATTTTACCTAAAATAAATAAAATCGTTTCCAAACTTTTCGATTGTAGTATACATTCATGTTTTTTTTTGAAGATCTATTTTTTATATTATAGACAATCGTTTTCCGTAATATAGACCCGTAACATGATACTGTTACAATAACATGGCTACCGATCGCCAATTATCACCTCAGAACGAGCTGAAAAACGTAATCGATGCTACAGACTGTAGATTAGATTAGATTTTTTGAGGTGGCCGTAAGGCCTATGCCACTGATCTACTGTGGTCCTCATACTTCGTTAGAGTACTTCCTCGAGCCCTGTTCTTTTAATTAAGTTTAACAGCTTTGAGCTTACTTTAGGATATTGTTTTTTTGTGTTGGGAATCACGTTCTTGTCAAACCTTCGCGTTGGCATAGTACAATAATCGCGGTTTCCTGTTCCTCTTAGCAGAATCTACCTACCATTTCTTCTGTCAAGCCCATATTATTCATGTGTTTGTTGAACTTAAATATCCCGTTAATAGGCAACTATCATCTTAACAGATTTTCTGTCTCTATTCAGTAGGTCCGTTGCAAACTTAGTTCCGCAAAGAACTGTTTTGTCTGTCTTTGGCCTGGGGACTTCCTCCATCTTTCCTTAGATCTATTTTCAGCCCACTTTTTCATGGCTGTTTTAATAAACGTTTTTGCAGTGCCAAAGGCAGGCTTCAAAAATACCATAGTATCTCTACTTAGGCTCATCGTCCTCTCTTTTAGCCCATATATTCCGACTCCAACACTTTTTCTGTTTGTTATAGACATATACTGCACCAGATTCATTAAATTCATAGTCATAGAACGTACCCACTAGACCAACAGTGTCCTTGTAAGTAAATTTAATATGTACTACCACCAATTATCAATAATCATTTTTCTAG
Source organism: Melolontha melolontha (assembly GCA_935421215.2). NCBI lineage: Eukaryota > Metazoa > Arthropoda > Insecta > Coleoptera > Scarabaeidae > Melolontha > Melolontha melolontha. The sequence continues at coordinate 93,882,331 of OW285237.1, read as the reverse complement.
AGGAAGAACAATATATCATTTTATACAAATAAAAAAAGGCATTCCCGATTAAAACCAATACAAGGTGGTCCAAAAAGTTGTTTATATTTGCTTGTGATGTAGAAAATTTTATACGCAAGGTAGAGAGGTGGGGTCGGTCTTAAACGATAGCTCGGCTCTGGGAAACTTAGTCATCATGCAGCGCTACACAGGAGAGGAGCGCTCGTTTTGTGTGCGCGAATATTACCGTAACAACAATTCTGCCACCATTGCGCGCCGTAGATATCGACAACACTTCAATTTGCACGATATTCAGCAATGTCCAAGCATTCAGCTGATTAAGCAATGGGTTAATAAGTTTGAGGAAACTGGTTCAACGTTAAATAAGCGCGTTTTAGGACGTCCAAGGTCGGCGAGAACCGCTGAGAACATCGAGAGAGTGAGTCAGTCTGTGCGCGACCAACCAACCGTATCAACTCGAAAGTGCGCAGCTGCTTTAAATGTGACGAGAACCTCGGTGCTTCGCATTCTTCACAAAGTTTTGGGCATGCATCCGTATAAGGTACAAATAGTGCAAGAACGGAAGGCTACAGATCTCGCTAATAGAGTTTTATTCGCTAACGAAATAAGGAACCGAATTCCAGCAGCAGTCGACATCTTATTCTCCGATGAGTCCCATTTCCACCTAAATGGCCACGTCAATACTCAAAATTGTCGCTACTGGAGTAGTGAAAACCCTAAACTGAAACATGAAAGGCCTTTGCATAGTCCGAAGGTCACAGTATGGGCTGCAATGTCGGCATCCGGAATAATTGGCCCTTTTTTTTTCGAAGACCAACAAGGTCGCACAGTCACTGTAAATTCTCGGCGTTATGTAGACATGATTCAAACTTTCCTCACTCCTGCTCTTCAAGAATTTGAAGGATACACTCAGGACACCTGGTTCCAATAGAACGGAGCCACCTGCCACACTTCCAATCTTTCTTTGCCTGTCGTTCAGGGGCTTTTTCCGGGAAGACTGATTTCTCAAAGAGGGGAGTGCCCCCCCCCCCCCCCCCCCCGAAGCCCTGATTTGAGTCCCTGTGATTTTTTTTATGGGGTTATCTCAAAAGTAGAGTGTACAGCAACCGCCCTGCCACTCTGGAGGAACTAAAGAACAATATTCGACAAGAAATCGAAGGCATAACTGCAGACACTTGCCGCCGCGTTATGGAAAATTGGAGAGGTCGTCTTCAAGAGTGCCTGGACACAAATGGGGCACATTTAGATAACGTAATTTTTAAAAAATAAATTTCCCGTAATTTTTGTAAGCCTTAAAAATAAATTTGTTCAAGTAGATCAATTTGTATTGTTTTTAATTCTATTCAAAAAGTTAATATCTTTATGGACCACCTTGTATAAATGTTCGATTCCTTTATAAAAAGTAAATTAAATTTCAGCGGATAATATATGACGTATTACTTTAAAAAATATACGGAAAGTTGCCAAATCTAAGTACGCATCATAACATGAATTATAGTTTTAACAGCGACCCAAACGCTGACTCCATGGACAAATAATATACAGAAGCCGTATATAATTCTCTATTTTGTCATAAAGAAGCATCTGGGTAAAGCCATCCATTTACTAGGTATAAATGAATTTTCAATTGCTTACCTGTCCTCTAAATATCCTCTATACATATACAGGGTTACGCAAATGTATGGATCCATTCGAATATCTTTGATACGGCTACTTAGATTTTAATAAGACTTTCCACAATTAATTAAATGCAAATCGGGGATATGATGAGTATATATTCGAATCAGACTTCCGGTTTAGCCGAAAACGATATTAACTTTTTATTTTAAATGAGCTTTGCGCTTGCTTAAATGAGCTTTGCGCTTTAAATGAGCTTTGCGCTTTGAGCTTGCGCTAGGAGTTCAGCAATAATAAGATCTGGCACCCTTTTGTTCAAAAACCACAAAGATATTTTGTTAAAAACTGATACTTTAAAATCATGTTTATGTTTAGTAAGCCATGGAATTAAAATTCAGTACATGATTTAAATTTTCAGAATTAACTTTGTAGACGTCCAAATATTAATAATGGTTCATTTAACTGAAAAAGAACGTATTAGAATTCTGATGATGATTGGTTTTGGTGACCGAATCAGAACTAGTGAAGAACTATGCGATTTATTCAACAATTTACATCAAGATTGGCATCCAATATCACGAACTGTCGTTAGTAAAACTTTGAGAAGTTATAACTTGACTGGAAATGTTAGAAATTTGCCGAAAAGCGGACGAAGAATTACCACAAAGTTCTACTACATCCTTCACACTAAACTATGATATAAGTTGCCGATCAGTAACCAGAATATTGTAGCACGAAAAATATCCGTATAAACCACATTTAGTGCCAGAATTATTGGACGGGGATTATGATAGTAGAATTGAATTTTGCGAAAGTGAAGGAGATTTGCAAAAATAACCAATATTTTACATACAATATGCTGTTTTCCGACGAGGCTACGTTTTGTTTGAATGGTACCGTTAATCGATAACCCTCATTGTATGTTAGAGACGCATTCACAACATTCGTAGAAATTAAACGTCGTTTGGACTGGTACTATCAGGAGCCGTATTATTGGTCCTTTTTTCATTCATGGTACACTAACTGCACAGAGATATTTAGATCTTTTACGTGTGATCAGGTTGTTCCTAATTTTGATGAAGATGGGGACTTACCTGTAAGTGTTTGGTTCCAACAAGATGAAGCACCCGCTCACTATGCGCTTAATGTTAGAAGTTTTTCAAACGAAATATGCCAAAATCGATGGATTGGTCGTCAAGAATTCATTGAATGGCCCGCACGGTCTCCAGATTTTTTCCTTTGGGGTCATTTAAAATATGTGGTTTATACTAGCCGACCGCATAATCTGGACTAGTTACGCCAGAGAATAATTGAGGAAGTGCAATTAAATCGTGAGGAGGCTTTGACAAATGTCATTCAAGAATTTGCTCACAGACTTGCATATTGTCAAGAAGTGAACGGTCATCATTTCGAAAACTTTCTTCACTGATATTGATTTTGTTTATATTTTTTGTGTTCATTCTTCTTGTTCTCAGTAAAATTTGCATTATTGGATTTAATTAAATTTCTCTGTCGTTGTTGAACAAAAGGGCGCAAAACCTTATTATTGCTGAACTCCCAGAGCAGAGCTCTACTGAAATTCGTAAAAATTTACAGGATGTTTAATTTAAAATCAAAAAGTTAACATCGTTTCTGACTAAACCGAAAGTCTGATTGGGATATAAATGTACTCATTGAATCCCTGATTTGCATTTAATTGTGGAATGTTTTATTAAATAAAAATAAATATACCGTAAATAAAATACAGTAAACAGTAAATAAAATCTAAGTAGCCATATCAAAGATATTTGAATGGATCCATACATTTGCCTAACCCTGTATAGCCTTTGTTATTAAATTATCGTTTCATAAAATGTATAATCATCAAGAGGCCCAGATTATCTAATTGTTGAATCCCACAATTGGAATTGCTTGTTAAGCATCAGTAGCAGTATAGACAAGTGCATTATTAGACAATAATGTGTAATTTTTTCCATATGTGCCACAAATAAAATCCCATAATTTGTCCACTAAAGCCTCGTTCATTATACCCTAACAATTATATTTCTGTAAAAGCCATTATAGCAATCTCAAAAATCTTTTGTTTTAATGAATCGATAAAAATTTGCGGTAACTGGCACGTAGTCAGGTGTAATTTATAAAATAAATCAAAACGTATATTCTAATATAAAAAAGATATTTATATAATTAGTAATGTATTAGCATCTAAGATAAGTTAGAATAATCCACAATAATTTTTAATTCCTATTACGAAGTCATCTGAAAGCATACATAGTTATATTAATATATGTTACAGGAATTAGCGAATGCAGACAAGGCAAGTGGATCCCCGCCTCATACTCCAATGTCAGGTCAGCCAACTAGAAAACTGAAAATGTCATCATTAGGAACGAATGCGCTCAAGCGATTGTAATATTTTTAGATATTTATTAATAAGTTTTATCTTTTAAATATATACACATATTTTATTCTGTTCATCATATATTTGTACATACATACGCGTAAGTTAAATATAAGTATGAAACTTTTTCTTTTATGGTTTTCTTTACCTCAGAATAGACAGAGAAATTAACAATGAAACTATAACCATGGTATTAGTACTGGAAAGTAAAGAAATATTTACAATGGCAATTCTCTTTCTGTTAAATCTAATAAAATAATACACAATTTTTGACCAAACACATTTATTTATATTTTTTCAGATTCGCGGGCGTTTTGAATTAGTCTAATTGCTACAGGTTTTATTTTTAATTTTGGTTTTGTTTTTTAATAAAATATGCATCCTTACGTTATCCTATACTATTGCGGAGAATGAATTATTATTTCAATGTTTTGGGCATTCAAATACCTAATCGTTCGAAGAGCAATGTGAGCCCAAGGCGTTATCCTAATAGAAGATGATTCTCCGTCTTCGAAGATTTTTGCAGTCAGTTTGGAGAGCTTGAGGCCAACTGTGGTATACCATTTTACATTAACAGTATCGCGACCCTCCACTACTACACTGGAAACGTTTCCGTGGATTCTAAAAAATGTAGCGACCATCTTTTTGTGTCGACTTCTTTCTCGAATAATTATTGTTGCAGGCGTCTCATTTTGAAAAATCAAAACTATTATCTTTCAAGATCATACATATACCCAAGTTTCATCATCTTTAATGATGTGATTTGTAAGAAATCACACCTCGATAATGCTTTTTGTATAATTCCATGATCTATTGGGCAAATGATTACTTTAAAACTTTTGTAGTTTAGATCCAACTGTTACTGCCACTAAACTTGTAAATGTAAATCAAAATTTGTAACAAAATATCACGGCCTCAGCAGAAGGACAGCATCCTCGTTTTTAAATTTTGTTAATATCAAGTTTTGCCGTATGATCATAACTAACTAAAGATGGTTATTTTGCCTGCGTCCGGTAAAACTTCGGCTGGCGGTGTTATGTATCTGAATCAGTTCGCTTACACGGCTTGCTGAGTCAACCAGTCATGAAACGCAAAACATTATCTACAAAGTAAGAATGAGAAATAACAAAAAGGTACTTAACATTTTATTCAATAAGTCACGAAACAGTAAATTGTGCAAAATTAGCAAATTCATTGGTCTTATCGGCTAGGTTTGACATCTACGTTTTTACACAATTTAAGTGATTAATAGTGCGTACTACCTCCACGAACTCTAAGACTTCTGCCATTCGGCGTGGTAAACTTGTTGTATAATGTTTTCCCATTCCTCACGAAGAGCTATTCGAAAATCCCGAATGGTTACCGGTATGGGTTACTGGTGCCGAACACGTCGTCCTAATGAATCCCAGAGATTTTCGATAAGATTCAAGTCCGGGCTTCGAGCTGGCCATTGCAAACGGCGAAAGTTAGCCGCATCCAAATATTGCTCAACCACCCGTGCGGTGTGAGGCCGCGCATTATCGTGCATTAGAGTAAAGTCTCATCAACGAATGCAGCAAATGGTACGGCGTGATCAGTTAAACACTCGTTGATGTACCTATTCATGGTACCATTTTCAATGAGAACATTTTCGCGTACAGTGAAATGCCAGCTCAAACCATTATACCACTTCCCCTAAATGTCATTCTTGGAGATATACAAAATCGTTCACCAGGCCTTCCACACACGTCCTCGTCCATCTGGTGAACGCACTTAAACGAGACTCATGCGTGAACAGTATGGAGTTCTATTGTCCAATGTCTATGTTCACAGACAAATCGTAGTCGATGAACACGACGAGCCGGGAGCAAAAGTGGACAAGCAGCAAGTTTCCTTGACATAAATCCGTATTCATTCAATCTTCAGCGAACGGTTCGTGCAGAAACTGCAGTACCTTAAACGTCTCCGACTTGACGAGACATAATTGTTGATGGTAAACCACGATCGCATAGTGTAGATAACACCATAAAACGGTCTTCTCGCCGGCCGGTTTGTGGTGAGAAGTCTGGCTGATCCCGGCATTCTTGTGTATTCCCTAGTTTAATGATGTCGCTGTATTGTGGCTTGGACGGTACTCCTGGAAATATTCCAGACAGCAGCGATGTATCGAATACTGCGTCCATCTTCGTTCAAAAACTACTGCTCGGGCTACATTTACTGCTTGTATTTTGTCAACCAATAAGTGTCAATACTGACAGTTCAAGTGACACATCAGATAAAAACTGATTTAACAAGATTTTTGAGGTTGGATTGGATTTTTTGTGTTCGTCATTATTTTTGTTTTTCTTTTGGCTGTTTTGGTAAATTAAATGTTTTGTATCTTCTTTAATTTGCAATTCTTATTTTATAGATCATGTATTATGAAAAAAAAGTAATTTTAATTATAACAGCCATTTACTTCAGTGTCCGGAATTTTTTGTCAACGAGTGTATAGCTAAATATAATCTTTGAAAACGATTACACTTGTCGAATACATTTTGTAATAAAATTTTGTCATTTATTTATTATTCAAATTATTTTAAATCAGACAAAAAATTATTAATCGTAAATCATCTATAACAATGGAATAGTTTACCGCTCTCAACAGAAGAGATAGGTAGAGAAAATATAAAATAATTACTATGGGATTTCTTTCATGGGTATTATAGTTACTAATTAGAAAGTGCTTATAGAACATATTTTTCCTAAAATATATCAGTAGCGATCAAATACTGTTTTATAAATTAAAAATATTCTGCCGCCTTCTCGTAAATTATGTCCTTCCCCTTATAATGTCACTATAATACATTTCCAAAACTATAAATTACATCATATTTAATATTGACAACTTAATCTAATTAAATTAGCATAGTGAATAAAACAGTGTAAAGTATTTTGTTATACTAAATCTAGTTCATTACACATTGGAGCAAATGTAAGAAAGTAATTTTGAAAAATCAGACAAAGTTTCGTTTTCATTTTATATATTATTCTTAGGAAGGAAAATACTATACCGTATGAGTGAGAGTCCTATAGTAGTCGATAATATTCGGAAATAGAGTGGCGAGAGGATCGCGCTTACTACCAGCGCTAGCTTCTAAACATACGTGCGACTTTAATGCGATCAGCGTTAGTTTCGTATCGACTGCATATATCATAGTCATAATTTGTCGTAATTCTATTGTTTGCAATTACCTACTATTTTCTTTTGTTAGAGGTTGCTTGTTTCTTCTTTCGATATATTCATTATTTCATTTGATACTGATTTTATATCTAGCTAGGGAAATGTTTCCGTTTCAAGAAAAGCCATTTGCTCGATTCATCCTGATCAGTCCACCAGACAAACTATAGATTCATTTCAAACAGAATTTAAGGAATCAGGAAGGGTATGAAACATTGCGTCACATTATTAACAATTTTTAAATCAATGGTTGCTTATATCGTTAATAACATGCATAAAAAAAACTTTACAACAAGAAGAGTAGGCTATTTTCATGTGCTGCAGAAGAAGGACAACTACCTAGCAGAAAAATTACAACTTACCGTGTCAGCCAATACTGTTCGTAGGATTAAAAAAAATAAATACTGTTCTTACAAGTCAAGAAAATCAAACGAAATATTTCAAAACGACAAATACGAAAGGTTTTTGTGAAGCCGTATTAGAACGTTATACAATACGAAAATTTTGTTAAAAATATATTATTTATTGACGAATCCAGTTTTCCTTTATAATTTGTACAGTATTGATTTAAGGAAAATAAACGTATGATTTATAACGCGAACGCAATATACGCAAAAGGTTAATGTTTGGAGAGGACTTTTAGGGGGCCATGTCATTAGATCCTTTATCATTGAAGAAAATTTAAACTCACAAAAATATTTACTCCTTTCAAGTACCTTGTGTGCAAATCATTACATATATGACGTCTGGTTTCATTAGGATGGATGCCCGTTCATATTGCTGGAATTGTGGGACAATATGTAAATAGTATATTTGATAACTGTTTGTAGCGCTATTCGCTGGTCGCCTGATTTAGCCCCAAACGATTTTTTTTGTGGTGTTATGAACAATCATCCATTTACGGTTTTCAGAACAACAGAGTTTGTATTACCGCTGATTTAACTACTAACATTGATCATCACATGAGACATATACTACCTCAGACATTATTGAATGTTCGCAGAAATTTCGTCGGCAGCTAAGGCTATTGAGCTTTTCAGTTAGGTGATCGTTTTGAACATCTGTTATTCTGCTATTTTTCTTCAAGAGAATTTTTTGTTTTATTTACTTTGGTTCTTGAAAAGAGTTTTTTAGTTGTTAGTGTTGGGGATGCATTTAGTATCCTTTTGTAATATTTTAATCTTAAACATTTTTTTATTGTTAAATATAAGTAAATCTAAGATATACAATTCAAACTATGTATAATATTTCCAATTTTATAAATATTCAACGATTCATTTTCACATCGAAACCACTGTATAACATAATTTTATTAGCATATTCAAATATAAAACTTTCTTTAGGTTTTAGGAAAGCGATATCTTTTACATTTGCAAATTTATTGCTTTATATATTAGACCGCTTGTTTTATTACCTTGGGCTATAGTGAACAAAGGGTTTAATCTGTATATTTATTCTTAAGATCACGTTCCCTAAATATGTATAATCAATTTTATTACTTTAACAAGGGATTATTCCGAACTACGTACTTAGATTTACAATATCAACTAATACTGAATTAGTAATGGTATTTTACTATGTATTTATTAGTAAGATTAGATATCGTAAAACTTGGTATTGTTGTCAGTACGGACAGTTTCTACAAATTTAACACAGAAAAGTTCGCCGTTATGACGTCAAACAATACAACGTAGGTACAACGAGTACACGCATTTAATTATGTAGTTTGTAGGGGTAATGGTATATTCTTACCTACTCTTAACGCAGTCTTAACACAACAGTATCATTCGTAATATCATTGTATCAATTCAACAACAGAACAGAATAGCCGCACATCAAGACACTTTAAACATCAACATAACAAGCATACTTTAACAAGGGACACCAGTCTCGACAGTAGTTTGATGTTAGTATGAGTCGTTGTAGATCCAAAAGTAAATATAATATAGTGTAAATAAATATATTTAGATGAAAGTACGATGTGAGCCAAAAAGACTGAAATAGTTGGTACTATAATTTTAGTGTTAAAGTTGGTTGTGATCTGACAACTACTTCACTGTGACATTCGTGTCCATTTATAAACAATAATTAACCGCCAAGTCAATGTTAGGTACTTGTCATTCTAACCTGAATTAAATCTTAAAATGAAAAACACGCTAGAAAAGTAATACCAACTATCTTTTTTGCTCACATAGTACATTTATTCATTTAACAATCATCGGAGATTTAAATAGTAAGGTGTATACAGCCTTACAACCTGTGCACGGTGAAGCAAACATCGGGGTCGTAATTCTAGTATCCAGGGTTCAACACCGCCAGATGCTGGAATCAGTGCAAATATTTGGTCCACGAGCCAACAGCCCCAGCAATGATCCTTATTTAAAAGTGTTTTTATTTTATATTTTATATTCTGCTATAATTATAATTTGTTTATTTCTATACAACTATATTATTTTTATTTATTTATAAGGTGACAATTATTATTATGTTCTATTACAACTTTTAATTTTTCCTTACTAGAGAAAATTTGTTACGTTTCCTTGTTGATAAGTATTGTAATATATTTATTGCGCCTATCGCTTCTCTGGCGTGCGATTTATATAGGTGTCCTTGAAATAATAGAGACAACGTATGCTAAATGGAAACATATAATTATATAGAACATAAATCTAAAATATTGTGTCAATTACGATGCAAACCCTGAAATTTGTATTACGTGACGCATATGAATTAAAAATATTCAAAATGTGTATAAATAAAAAATACCTCACAGACATACGCTACAGCGTACAATAACAAAACTATTCTTTTTGTTATTGTCGGTCAACTTTAAGAGATTGTCTTTTATAATTAGAGAACGGACGCAATTTCCATAAAACGCAATCGGCAATTGGAATTGTGTATAACGTCGCTCAGTACATCCCGGCGTAATTCAATGAAGTATTTGTTTGACTTACTCGGACACCTGGTCTCGCCGCGATAACAATGGACAAGCCAGCTATTGTATTTGTAGAATATAGTGTTTTTTAAAGTGTTTTCATGAGCGTAGATAGAAGCGGGGTTTTTATAATTTATTTTATTTATTAGTTTATATTTCGTAAGATAAATAAAGTGCTGTGAGTAAGTTTCTTGTTTTCATAGTTTTAACTGTTAATTACATCGTAATTTTTGTAATAGATCCTGTTTAATATCGTTTGATTGAATCTATTTCTACCAATTATTTCGACGTAAGAGTGTGCATTGAATTTCGTTCAGTTTCAATAAGTTACGCACACATTTTTAGTTTTCATTTATTTAGATCTAGAGCATTGTTTAACTTACTTTTTCAGACATGATATGGAAGAATGTCGAGAACGGCATTGTAAAACAATGGCGAGTTGAATTGACGGTCATACTGATTGTATGTCCATTGTCAGTGATTCCGAAATTTATTACAAAATCCGTAAAATATTCGTCAAAATTCGTCACTTAGGATCGCAAACACATCTGAACTCTGTAAAACTTTTATGGCGGCTAATATTCCATTAAATAAACTTAGCAATCCCACTTTAAAAATATTTCTGAAAAAATGTACTGGTCGAAATGTTCTAACTTTACGCAAATATTATGTTTCTAAGTGCTATACGAGAACAGTAGAACGCATTAGAAGCCATCTTTTAAATCAATACATATGGATAAGCGCCGACGAAGCGGTGGATATGTTAGGATGCTGTGTGGTAAATGTTGTAGCTGGTGTACTACATCCAACTATTCCCTATAACTCATATGTAATAGCAACAAGTGTTATAAATAGAGTTGATGCGGAAACAGTTGCTGAAACCATTAAGGAGAATATGCAAAAAATGCTTTATTCGGACGCCACGTACAAAGAAAAAATACTTTTATTTGTCAGTGATAGTGCTGCGGATATGTTAAAAACAGGCAGACTATTGAAGAAAACATATCCTAATATGCTGCATATTACTTGTGTAGCACATGCTCTCCACAGAATCTGTGAATATATCAGAGACACTTTTCCGGAAGTTGATAGACTTGTATCAGCTTTTAAAAAAGTTTTCAGAAAAGCACCATTGAGAGTAGCCCTTTTCAGGGAAAAATTTCCATCTCTGTCACTGCCTCCCACTCCAGTAATAACTAGATGGGGAACATGGCTGGAAGCTACTAGTTATTATGCTGAGAATTTCGATAGTCTAAAACATTTCGTAACACTGCTAAAGGAGGATACTAGAAGTATTGGTGAGTGCAAGGAGCTCACACAAATCCCAAATTTAAAAAATCAGTTGTACTTTCTTCACGAACACTTTGGAAAATTGCCAAAACTAATCACTTATTTTGAAAGTCGAAATCTCACAATTAAATGGCGGATTAACCACATTAGATGTGGCTGTTAATAATTTGAAAAGTATTCCAAGTGACTTCGGATGTGGCCTTCGGCAAAAGTTTTAAGCAATTCTTAATAGAAATCCAGATTTAATTACATTGCAGCAATTATGTATTGAGACAATTCCACAAAATCTAACGGCTAAATATGAAGAAATAAAAGAATATTTCCAGTATGCACCTGTAACCAGTTGCGATGTAGAAAGGACGTTTTCTATTTATAAGGATGTACTTAATTCAAAGAGAACAAAATTGACAAAAGAAAACCTTGAGAAACTATTGCTAGTCAATATTAATACTCCTTTACTCAACTTGAACGACAAAATGAACAAATAAAAATGTTCCAATTATATAAATAAAATTAAAAACTTTAAAAATACAACTTTTCAACAAATACATATGTATTTCGTAATTTTATAGATCACCACCCGTTTGTTTTCCAATTATATAAATTTAATTAAAAACTGTATAAATACAACGTTTCAACAAATAAATATGTATTTCGTAATTTTATAGACCACCACCCGTTCGTTTTCCAATTATATAAATAAAATTAAATATTTTAGAAATACAGCTTTTCGCCAGTACTGAACTGGGTGGTAAGCGTGTCCGTTCTCTATTTATAATATATTCGATCACACATTGACGTGACAAAAATTATTTAAATATCTTTGTCATTTTTTTCTTACTTATTAGAGGAATTTTTGGGAAAATATTTTGAATTTATATTCTATATAATTATATTTTTCTATTTTTCATACGCTTTTATTTCTTTTTATTTCAAGGATACCCGGTATAGTGTCCAATATATATAGGAACACGCTTGGAAGAACTGATTTTGGGTTTTTTACGGGTGACTCTCATACAGTATAATTTACGAGTTTCCACATCGAAAGTTTCATATCAAAAACATCTTGAAAAAAAATAATCAGGAAAGTAATTAGTCCACATCTCATACTTGATGTATTGGGTTGAATTGAAAGAGCTCAAAAGCTTAGCTAGGCTCTTTTATCAAATAAGAAAACATCAACAAGAAACACTTCTTAAATACTAGAGTAACAAAAAAGGATTAAAACTGAAACAAAAATTAATTTTCCTGGGTTGAAGTTTGTTACTTTACCTTTTATATTTTTTATATCAAAAATTTAGCTTAGGCTATCATATACACCCTAATCAAAGAGGTCGCATATGTTTTTTCTATGTCATTAATTTCATCTTTTATTTTATTTTAGTTGGGTTAATTTCTGATGGAAAATGTTAACTAAAGAAAGTGTTACAAAGTTTTACTATTATATTATTATTTATATAGATAGGTATTTACACAAAATGTTTTCTGAAAGTGCTATCAACTTGTGACTAAGAATGTGTTTATACAGAAGATGTTCTTTTTAGATAATTATTATACATATATTTTTACTTCGTTTAAATGATTATAATGCGTGAAAAAATTGATATTTTATCACGCATTATATACCTCCAAGAATTAATCTATTTTTACTATTCTACGTATAAAAAATCAATACACGCGTTATAGCTCTGAAAGAAATTAACCGCAAATTTCTTTAATTTCCAGGTTTCCCTACTTCCGCGGTTATTCTTAGAATTTCTAGCATTATACGTTATTTATGAACTTACTATATCCATTACTCAGATTTTTATTTGCTCACATACTTTTTAAGTATTTAGTACTTAGGTATTATACTTTAATGTTGATTACGGTGTTCATTTAAAAACGTCATCAATTTACCTGTGATTTTGTTATAGAATAAGAGCCGATAAAGAAAGTCGTAACTTGGTCCTTGTATTTGTTTTGACAAGCAAAATAACCTGCTTTAGCGTTTCAAGCGTCTTTATTTCTTTAATTATTTCATTTTATCGTCTTTGTAAACCCATTTCGTACAAATCAGCTGTTTCCATAGTTAAACAAGGCATTCTTGTTGATGTAACCTCAACGTACAATTTGCAACAATGGTGTTTTTTGCAGAATAAAGAACTTTCGTAGTTGAAAGTTACTTTCGTAATGGCAGCCGTGTTGGCGGAGAATGGGTTTATTTTGTCCAAAATTACTTAGAAGAACTTCAAGCAGTTTCCAAATTTTGTTGTTGACTACATGCAGTTTAAAAAAATAGATAGAGCCATAAGACTGTATCGTGAAACTGGTAGCATTCTACGAAAAGCTGAAAGTAGAGCTCCGAAAAAAAAACGTACTGAAGAAGTTGTTGCCAATGCTCGACAAATAATGGGTGATGCACCGGAAACATCTATTCTGAAATTGAGTTAACAGGCCAATCTCTCCTTCGGAGCCACTCATAAACTTTTACACAAAGACTTGGAACTCTATCCTTACCGTGTCATTGCGGTAAAAGAATTGAAACCAGCAGATTATGCACGAGTTTAATAACATTGACAATAATGTAAAATTATTACAAAGAATGATTTGGAATGATGAAGCATAGTTTTGCCTATCAGGATTTGTGAATTCCCAAAAACATTAGAATTTGGAGCCACGTAAACTCACACGAGATAATTCAATAACCGCTACATACTGAAAAAATAGGTGTGTGCGCAGCTTTTGGTCACAGATGAATAATTGGGTCAATATTTTTTCAAGGTAAAAAAAGTATGCTCCTAATTATTCTTTTCAAATTTTATTGATTTTAAAGTAGAGGAAATGATAAATGATACCAAACAGAAATTTTGGAACCATTTATTGAACAACTAGACGATATTGAATGTCAGAATTATTACTTTCAATAAGACGGAGCTAGTACTCCCCATTATACAGTTGAAACATTGGATTTGCTGAGACAATTTTTTGACGATCGAATAGTTAGTCGAAACACAGAACTTCCGTGGCCTCCACGTTCATGTGATATGACACCATGTAACTTCTTTTTATGGCCTTACATGAAAAACAGCATTTTTGAAATACCTGTGGATAATTTAGCTGACTTTCAGCAAAGAATTGAATAAAAAATTGTTGCTAAATTAATGCTAATCCAGCGTTGTTGGACAGTGTTGTCGCAAATTTCCATTGCAGAATGTTGAACTGCATAGAAGCCGGTGGTAATCATTTTCAGCAATTAATGTAATTTTTAGTTAAATAAACTGAATAATGATATTTACATGTTTCTCATTTTGATCGACGAAAGGTATGACATACCTCATATTATTTCGTATGCTACTTGATGACGTTTGTAAATGAACACTCGATATACTGTTAATAGTGCAGACGACGTCAGTTATTAAATACATAGGTTGTAAATGTTGTGGCAAATGAATGTCGAAATGTTAAATGAATGTCGAAGTTAAGAAAGAATAATAATGAATTCTAATAATAGAAATTTTGTGTCTTTTTCTTGAGTTGCGTATACTGTCGTGAGCAAAAAAAACGGGACACTGTTTTTGCGTGGGTTTAAATTGTGACTACGTAAGCGGCTATCTTTACTCATAATAGTAAGTCAGGAATTGTCAAAAATGTATGTTTCATTGACATTCATTAAATATTTTTACAATATATACTAATAAAAATTACTAAAAACGATAGAGAAAGAATATAATTAAAATAATTAGTATTTCGTCATTCCACCGTTATTATTTATAACTTCATCTAATCTTGTAGACATTGAAGCGACGATATTTTGTACAACATTTATAGGAATTTGATGCCAAGCATTTTGAACAATCTCCCAAAATTCTTCATGGGTAACAGCTATATTTCATTAATCCCCATATATTGAGATTTAGATAAAGACTGTAGGGCGGGAAATATCAAGTTTAAATTTCATTCTCTTGTAACCATTGTGTTACAAAATGAGACAGGAAATTGTATTGTTCTTATAGCTTCCTTTAATGTTTTGAAAGGGTTGTGACTAATCTCAGTAACTATTGTTTCGTCTTCCTGCGGGTTTGAAATTTTGTTACGTTCGGGACCTATTTTCCGATTTAAATTATCCTCTTCCCTCCATTTTTTTATATATTCTTGCGGCTGAACTTTTACCAATATTAAATTGAACCGATCCGATACAGTTCTTAATGATTTTCCAAACTAGTAACAGGTCTGACTTTCGAAAAATGCGGTATTTTCAATTTTTAATTAGCCACTATGATAGATAATCTGACGTACAGTTTGAAAATTAATCAGATGTCAAAATTACAATGCTAAAAAATAAGGGAAATTGACATTACGATTTTGACACTGTCCCGATTTTTTTGCTCACGACAGTACATGAATCAAGATATTAGTCATTCTACATTATACCAGGTGTGAGTGTATTTCTATAGCAGCAACTGCGACGCTACATTTATTTGAAATAGTAAATCTAATAGCTTGATTTGTCGAGACAATGAGTGCCACCTTAGAACAAGTTGTAACTTGTCAGTCGGCTTTCAGAATCGGAAGAGTGAGGTCGTGATTACAGTGTCTGTTGAGCATCTGAATTTCGAACGACGCGTTAACATTAAGATGTGTTTTAAGTTGCAAAAAGTGCCAAAGAAACCCATGAAATGTTAAAATCAGTGTATGGTGGTAATGTGGTGACTCTGAAGACTGTTTACAAGTGATATGGGCGATTTAAAAAGCGTAAATGAGTTGGTTGAATGGTTGAAAAAGAGCAATGGTCGGTACGTCCTTCCACCACAAAAGAAAACGGACGAAAACGTGCAAAAAAGTGGCACAAATGGTTCGTTCAAACAGGCGATTGACTATTCGAGAGCTTTCCAAAGAACTGAACATCTGCAAATGAGGCGAGTGAGTGCGAAATTAAATTTGTTTTCAGAATTTTGACCGACGACCAGAAGGGATATAGTGTATCAATTTGCACGGAATTGAAGGATCGTCTTGATACAGTTTCAGACTTTATGGCAAATATTATAACTGGAGATTAAAGTTGGATCTATAGCTATGACTCTGAGACAAAAATTTAGAGTTTTCAATGGTAAACGAGTGTCTCCCCTCCTAAAGAGGCACGTCAGTAAAAGTTGAACGTTAAGGTCATCCTCATTTTTTTTATAGTGAGGGCATAGTACGATCAGAGTTCGTTCTAAGGGGAACAACTGTAAACTCCGAATACTACAAGGGCGTACTGCGACGTTTGCGAAACGATGTACGGAGAAAGAGACCTTACCTCGCTTCTGTTCTGCAAAGTTTTGGCTGAAAGAAAGGTTCCTGTCGGTTCACATCGCCTTACTTTCCGAATTTAGCTCCATACGACTTCTGACTCTTCCCAAAAATAGAAACCTGTTAAAAGGGAAACGTTTTGACACAAGTACATTGAAAAAGATTAATTAACATTTGATCCAAGTTTATTACTTTATTCGTAATCAAACTATTTACCGTATTTTTCGAACACATCTTGTATAGGCTTCTTCTTAAGCCGTAGAATTTAGAGTAGGTATTTGTTTAGGAAATTATTTATGTAGCATTCAAAAATAAATTTATCACTTAGGAATATGTACGAGTAAAAATTTAAAGAAGAAGGAATGATTCGAGCTGTCAAGCATTCTTGGATTTTTTGGGTTATTAAATGGGATTTTTTCTTTATAATATTACTGAAAATGAAATATCGAAAAGTAATAATCATAATCGGAAAGTAACTGTCTCCTATGTTTGTTGCTAAAAAGCCCTAGAGATGCTTGGTTGGCAATATATTCATTACAGACAAAGAATGAAGTGGAAGCTGTTTGTTTACTATGTATGTGGGACATCCGATACAGAAATTCAATCTAACTGGTGGAAGTGTATAGTCCTTGGCTAATGTCAAAGTAAATGGTGTCGTGATGGCATCTGTATTTTCAAAACGAGGGTGAAGGTGTGATGAATGGTGCAGAAAATAACATCAGACGAGTTGAACAGCTGATTCAAGACAATAGATATTTGACTTTGCAGCAGCAATTGTTTATACATCAGCCTAAAATATGATAAAATAATCTATGACATATTGCATTACAGGAAAATGTGATCACGGTAGGTGGCTCATAGACTAACCTCTTACTACAAATCATCAAGAATGAGAAGAAACCACCTTGTTCCACATCGAGAGAGAAAAGTGACTATACTTCATTTACGTTGCATGTTCTTAACGTAAATGAAGTATTGGGAAAGATAGGGCAGTATTTTCTGACATATGATTGGATAAATGGAAAGCAAAGTTTGCACAACGGGAGCTCGTACAAGATGTCAGATGGCAGCAAATATACCAAAGAAATTTAAGTACATCAATACGTTAGTACTCATTACGCATTTGTAACAAATGAAACAGATATGTATTACATATCTGTACCTGTACACATGAACATACACCTTGTATTTTTCAAAGTTGACTTCAACCAAAGACACGTGCTTCTGTCTTAATAGACGTCATCAGTTTGGCTAATGAAGTAAAATTTGATGGCCCGCCTTAAAGGTAAGTAGCAAATTTTGTCCTATTAGGTGGCATCAGATAATCTAGTGACATCTGACGTACAAAAGAGACTACGTCGAAAATAGCGATTTTCTCTAGACCAGCCGGTACAGAAGGGAAGAAAATACGTATATAGGTGTAAGTCCATTAACACGATTCTAGATGGCAGCAAATGTACAGATGCAGATATGTGTGTAACAGATATCTGTTTCATTTGTAACAAATTCGTAATGCGTGCTAACGTACCTATTGATGTACTCAAATTTCTTTGGTATACACATAACTATATTAAATATGTGTACATATAGCAGTAAAACAGAAAATTAGAAACAGCATTGGAAACAAATTAATGCTGTAGATGTTTTTTCTTTGTGTGTAAAAGTTGTAATGTTTGAGTACGGTTTCAAACGGTAGACAAGTATTTACATATAATATGGGACTTGCAAAAATATTTTATTATAACTTATAAATCTGGACAAGATAGAACTTTTGTAAAGAAGAGGCATCTTCGAAAAATAAAAAAAAGTTGGTGGGAACTAAGGTCTAAACCTAGATACGTAAGTACCACTGTTTAGCTGGTATTTAATCAAAATATCATTAAAATACTGGAGCTAATAAAAAATGTCTAAAGTAAAAGAAAATGAAGTAAGTTAATTCTTCAACATTGCCCAAAAATCTCGGCATTAAGACTGAAATCGAGAACATCACCAGAAATCATCAACTGCAGGCTTAACGAAAACTTGGTATTTAGAAGGCAAATACTGACTTACGGTGTAATTTTAATTATTATTCTCTAAATAAAAAGGTCCTAGGAAACGAATACTTAACGTGCTTAATTCGAAAAAGACACCAGATGATTTTTATTTCGTCAAAAGATTATTTTAATACAGTGGTTCCCAACCTCTTTTTCGACCAAGAATCACTTTAATTATTTTGTTGTTAGCAGGGACCAGAAGTTCAAGAATAATAAACGGAGTTAATTTGAAAAAAACTTTTAACATATTCGTTAAACTTACTAGTAACATTAATTAAGAGTACTATTATAATATAAAAAAGATCATTTTTAATACAAAATTATATTTGGTTTGCGTCAATGTGATTTTTGAGCTTTTTCTTAACAAGTTGAGTAATCCTGGAGCTAATGTAATTGCTGAAAGCTATACGCATATCATCAATTACTTTCAATCGATTCCTGGACTTGTTTTTAATTACCAGCAAAGCAGAAAACCCTTGTTCGCATAAGTAAGTTGTGGAGAAGATCATAATATAGGGCAAGGCGATTGCTCGAATTTGAGTATAAGAAATTGCTTTTTTACACCAAAACTCCTCAAGAGATTCAGATACAAACACGTTCTTGCAGTTTCTATCATTATATCTCCTGCAACGTCTGCTACATTAGTATCAAAAAGGTTACGAATCAGATTTTGGTCAACTTTAGATTCAGTTTGGTTATATTCCGGAAATAACGATTGAATTCGTCAGGCAGAATTCGTAGATGCCTTTTGATATTTTCTTGTATGTTCGCACTGGTCATGTCATATTTTTCATCATCGACGAGTGCTTTTAATGTCGCAAACGCAGAAATAATTGTTTTCATTCACTTTACATATCCATAATTAAAGTTTACAAATAAAGGCACGAAGTTATCTTCAAAGATAAATATGTCTGCAACGCCTGCTAAATTTCTGTTTTTGGACCTTGTAATTGCAGGTTTAGCTTATTCAAGTGTGTGAAAATATCCACAAGATAACTGCATCTGAAATTACAGATTAGAAAACTGGTCCAGTAAGCCTTTCATTTTTTCTCAGCTAGAAACAGCTTAACCTGCTCTTTCAGTTTGTATAATCTTCCCAGCATGTTACCTTTCGACAACCAACGAACTTCAGTGTGAAAAAGAAGAGTCCCTTTCAGTGCACAGTTTTTTTAAAAAGGCGTGTATTTAAGGTACTGTTTTTCATAACATTAACCACTTTCATGACGAGCCTTGGAAGTTAACGCTTGGCGATGCGTTGTTTTATTAATGTCGTTTTATTAATGTCGCTAGACTGAAGTGTGATCCTAACATAGCCCCATCCGTATAGAAGCCGACGAGTTTTTTCCACATAGTGTTATGCTTCTCAAAATATTCCGTTATTATGTTCATAACATCGAAACCTTTTGATGTTGTTTCCAATTCCGCGAAATAAATAATTCCTGTTTGATCATGTCGTCGTCTAAAAAAACGGACAAACACGAGTAACTGACAACAATTAGAAATATCTGTCGATTCATGGCGATTTTTTAATTCTTGAAGCGGTCATTTGCCATTAGTTCAATTCGAGATTTTACCGTATTGTCCGATAGATATATTTATTGAATTTTATTTTTGGCTGCCAACCCTAAAACTTTTTTCAGCTTTGATCAAACAAGGTTTCAATAGAGTTTCTCCTATGGTGTATGGCTTTTTTAATCGCGATATCAATTTTGATATCTCAAACGACTCGACTAACATTTTTCCGATGAACCAAATCTTGTACCACTAGCCCTGAGTTTCATTTTCTTCAGATTCTCTAATTTTCCTTCAAAGAATTCTGGTGGTCGGTCAGAGAATTAGTTTTTAAGTGGCGTTTTAATTGTTGTTATTGCTATTTTCTTAAAATGAAACAAAAACGCAATTAAGTATAAGCGTAACAAAGAAAAGCTATATTTTCTTTTTCATTACGATTGTAGTCTCATTTCAATCATAAGTCAACAATTAATATGAATATATGGTACTTACGGTCAATAAAACTACTAGGACCGTCGAATATAAACAAAAGTTGTGAAAATTATTAATTCAACAGATGATAGGCAGCGACACGGATGTATTCACTCCATATTGTTTTTAAAATCTCCATTTATTGGTATGCTGCAGCACCCTCCCGCACATCACTCCTGAGGCTCATGACCGTGTAGTCCCAATACAGGCCGTCCCATTACGGGCCGCGTTTGAAAACTACCTGAAACAGTGCCAATACAGGCCGCATCCCTTTTTGACCAAAAACCGAGTCTCATTACAGGCCGCCGCGATGATTCATTAATTCCCATAGATTTAACAATATGCGGAATAGGAAAAACCCTAGATAATCAAGTTACTTTCACATTCAACAATATTTTAATGTGCGTAACATCCAGAAACTCTTAATAACCTATTATCCTATAATCCTAATCCTAATGCCTTATCCATTTGTGTGTATTGATGTATTTGCGATTACAAAATGCAAAATCTGGAATTAGATAATCGGAATATATTTATATTTCTCAGAAATAGGTCATTAGTCATATCTATTACCTGTACTTAATAATTACAAAATGACGACATTCCGACCAATAGGTGTATTTTCTAAGTTGTCATGGTTAAGTAGTTATTAGTATAATTATTAGTACGTAGTGAACTTCAATACGGTTAACACAGTGTGAAAATTAAAGTTGCAATGGATTGTGTTGAAATTATTGAGAGTGCAAGGGGAAATCCGCAAGTTCTCTATCAAGGATTTAAATATTGTTTGAAGAGGACTAACAAAAATTTTACCAAAAACTGGAGATGTGTAAATAGCAATTCAAAGTTAGAATGCAGCGGCAGAATTACAACGAACAATGAAAATAAGGTTATCCGCACCAGTCAACACAATTGTTTAGTAATACCTAACGTTGCATATACCGATGTTGAGAAGTGCAAATCAATTTGTAGAAAACGTGCCAGACAGGAAATGACATGCATACCAAAAGTGTATGAAGAAGAATTTCATCAAATTAAAGATAGTGGATTGGAATTTGTTACAAAAATGCCAGCATATGAGTCTGTAAAATCATCCTTGTACCGACACAGAAATAAAGCTCTAGGGGTACCTGCGTTACCAAAAACTAGAGCAGAATTTATAGTTCCCGATTATATAAATAAAACTGAAGATTGAGAGAATTTCACAATTTTTGATCAAGGTACGACAGATCGAATTATCGGCTTTGGAAGTAAGCTGGGTATACAGGGATTATCGTCAAAAAATACAATTTTTGGGGATGGTACATTTAAATGTTGCAACTCATTATTTGATCAACTATATACATTCCACGTGGATTTAAAAAGTACCGAAGAAACGACTAGTGTACGACCAGCGTTGTACGCATTACTACCTAACAGAAAAAAAGACACCTACATAAAGTTGTTCACGTTAATGAAAGAACATATTCCAAATTTCAACCCAAGGAGCATGAAGATAGATTTTGAAACGTCAACAATATTAGCGTGCAGAGAAATGTTCCCTGATTGCAAACTCAAAGGTTGCAATTTTCACTTTAACCAAAGCATATGGCGAAAAGTGCAAGAATTGGGATTGGCTAAAAGATACAGGGAAGACAAAGACATCAGGAAGCATATAAAGCTTACAGCTGCATTAGCTCATTTACCTTCCCAATATATTGACGATGGCTGGCTGTATATAATGGAAAGCTCCCCCAATTTTAGAGAAATAATGGACTTTAATGATTATTTTGTGACACAATGGTTAGAAAATTCTATAGTGCAAGACATGTGGATATGCTATGAAGAACGTCATAGAACGACGAATGTATGCGAATCTTGGCATAGTCGTCTAAACAGGCATATTGGGAAGTCGAAGCCAAATCTAATGGAATTAATTATATCTTTAAAAAACGATTCAAGGCACTACGACATTATTCAACAAAGGATTGACCACAATATATCCCCAAAAAAGCGTGCTGCAAAATATATTCAAATGGATAGGAGGATAAATGGAATAGTGTCGCAAATACAAGAAAGTCAAGATGTAGAGCAAGCACTTCCCAAATTAGCAAGTTTAATTAATTTTTAATATTTGCATTTTTGCTATATTTAGCAAACGTAATTAGTTTAATTAATTAATCAAAATTGTAAAATGTTGTATATGTTGTAAATATAAATAATTATGTATGTATGTTATAATAAACTTTATAATAAATAATTAATCATAATTGATAGTTTTTATTGCCAATTTCTCGTCGCGGCCTGTAATGGCACCGTTCAATCCTACATTTACGGCATAACAATTTCGCGGCCTGTAATGCTACTCCATTGCTCCGCGGCCTGTAATGGGATGGCCTGTAATGGGACTAAGTCCTCATGACCACCAGTTTTTTATAGGATAACAAAAATTTCAGTTAGATTCAATCAATATTTTTAGGCTCCGATAAAGATATTTTATTAATAAAAAAGCAAAAAGTAGGTTATGAATAACTTTGTTTCATAAAACATATTCTTATTTCGTAAAATAAGAATAAGTAATCATCTTAAAGAATACTTCAAGATGATTTTTTGTGTTATTTGCGCTTCTGCTTATGTTTGATTTTGAACTTTTGTTCTGTATGTTTTGAAATAACAACAATAATTTATTATTTAAACTAAATAAATACATATTTTTCGTAATCTTTTTTCATAGAATTCAATCTAATAACATGACAATTCTTCCCAAACATCAAAAATAAATAAAATTGAACGATTTTCATTTACTGTAGCAGATATTGAAAGATTACGAATACTGGTTTCCGAAGTTTCATTTTCAAAGTTATGTTAAAGCACTATTAAAGACATTAAATACAGTGCCTATTGTTTTTTGAAGGAAAATATTTTATTTTTTATTATCGCCTTTTTTATATTTATATTATAATTGTATTTATTTCTTTTTATTTTGTATTGTGATAAATCTTCTGTTCGGTCCAATTTAATAAAACACATGGTAATTAAGAATAAGTATATTAATGAAAAGTACACTAAATAATAACTAACAATAAATACAATATTTATATTCATTTATAAACATTTGAACGACTTATCCTTCCTTGAGCGTTTATATAGTTCATCGGGTTTTCTGGATTTTTCTGTGTCTAGGTCAGGGGTCGGCGACCTTTTTCGGACGGCGGGCCATTTTCAAAATAAAATTTTTTATGCGGGCCGCACATTCAAATGTAACTTAAATAGTGCTTTTATATCATATACGAGTATAAATATTATTAAAAATAAATATAGAAAAAAATTATTTTTTATTGACGTGCTATAATAACAATAATGTCAGAGAACAAAAATTTTACAATTCTTAAAAGGAAAAAAAACGAAAATACAATTCCAATTACATATTGCTATGGATTTTTCCTAAAATAATATTTAAAAAATTAATTTAAAATGAATGTACAATTATTGTGGGATAAACTGTATGTATTTTGAAAATGTTATTTCATGTGTGAGATAAAAACTTGATTTTTGATGGTCGACTTGATGTGATAGCGATAGAGAGATATATTGAGGGGGAGACCAACATCTGCAATGATACGAGAACGTTGTATTGATTGATTTAATTAGTTCGGGTTGTTTTTTGAGTGTGATCATGGTTGATGGTATTTCATATTTAATTCCCGATAATTCTACGAGATTGTTATTCTCGTAATTTTGATATAGTATTTGATTAAACAACGTTTTGTCGCAAACGTGTCTCCAATAAATTTTTTTTATGTAAGTAGAATTATATTCATTAAACGTCTTAATTAGAAAAGCTTTTAGAAGTGTATTTCAATTGTATTAAAATAATTAGTTAAGAGTCTTAATTAGTAGAAATAAATGATAAAGAGTATTTTTAAATTTCTATGTTAAAAAAATGTAACTGAAAATTTATTCGACGGGATTCAAGGTTTTTTTTTGTACATGTTAGTTTTGCGCATGTGTAAAAATTTTGATCGTGTATCGATATATTTTATACAGCGTGGTTCTCTGGGGAGAAATTAAAAATAAACTTTATTATTTTTAGATACGGTTGTTCGGAGTAATTTAGAGGAAGTTTTAATCCACTTAGCTGTCAATTTACAGTGGATATATTTTACCTCAGTGTACTATTGTTAAATACACAATCTTTATACTTTATAAAGATAGATTTTTTTCTTTTTTGATTTTTTTTGTATTAAATATTCATTTAAATTTTATCTTGTGCTTGTTTCATTTCATATACCATTACTACTAATTAATTAATTGAAAATAAGTAAAATATATAATAAAAAAAACTTGTGTGAATATTTCACTGGCGCCTAGTATATTTCGTAGAAACAGTCACGTCTTTCCGATTGGAACCCGAGAAGTAAGAAGTCTCAATTTTTGGAAATTACCCGGCTGAGTATCCTAGTTGGAAAGATTAGTTGTGGATGGTGGCACATTAATTCAACAAACCACTATTCATAGCAATATGTATAAATATGCAAATATAAAATATATAAAATATTAAGGAAAATAGTTTATCTTTCATTTTATTCATTCATTAAAATTCAATGCGCTTTTTGTTCTTGAATATTGTTTGATAATTGATTTAAGTCCGGTTGTGTTTGGGATACTGAGATCCTCAACAAGTTTTGTAAATTTTTATCCGTCAACCTCGTTCTATATTTTGATTTTATGAAATTCATTCTTGAAAATGTTTGTTCGCATAAATAGGTGCTTGAAAAAATACAAATCATTGATTTTGCAAAATTTCTTAAATTGGGAATTTTATTTTCTGGCAGATTTGAATAAAACGCAATTAAATTATTTTCATCAAAATTATATTTGTATACATTGTTAGATTGCAAATCAATTAACTCTAGTTGTAAATTGTCTGGTGCTTTTACAATATCAAATTTTAAAGGATTTTCAAATATTAATATGTCCATTTCTTTTGCATAAAAATCTTGAAACCGATGACGAAAATTTTCATCTAGTACTTTTAGTGACTCAATAAAAATATTCGAAGGACACTGTTTGTCGTTTTTTGGTTAAAAACGATTGCAAAGTAGGAAAATGACAATAATTATTCTTTTCAAGTTGAGAAATAAACAATTTTATTTTAAGCTGGAAACTTTTGATTTCTGTAAATTGCTCGTTGATTAACTTTCCTTTGCCTTGTAGTGTTATATTTAATTTATTGAGGTAAGTTGTAATGTCCACAAGAAAAGCTAACTCGCTTATCCATTTAAAATTCGATAATTCTGATTATTTTCTTTTTCTGTCAAAAATATTTCAATCTCATATATCAACTCGAAAAATCTGTTTAAAACTTTCCCACGGCTGAGCCATCTTACTTCAGAAAAATAAATGATATCTTCATATTCAATTTCATTTAAGAAATTCCGGAATGTTCGATTGTTAATATCGTTTTTGCGATGATGGACTTTACTACAATATTCATAACATTTTTCAAATTTACAAGTTTTGCGCAAAGTGCATGTTGATGGATAATACAATGAAGTTGTAGAGGAGGCTGTGTAATATTTAATTCTTTCAATTTTTTATTAATCATGCCTACCAAACCAGTATTGTGACCAGTATGTTCTTTGCAACGTCAGTTGTCATATTTTTTAATTTTTTATTTTACATATTGAAAACATCTAATAGTTGCAAAAATATATCTTCACCTCTTGTATTCCCATGGAGGCTTCTTAATGCAGCAAGTTCTTCTGTTACACAAAATTGTTGATCAATTCCACGGATAAAAATCAACAATTGAGCGGTGCTAGTTATATCGTTGCTTTCATCAAGTGCTAGTGAAAAATACTCAAATTGTGAAGAATTTTCTTTTAATTTATTAAACATATTAGTTGATATATTTTCAATACGTCGAACTACTGTACGTGCAGACCAACTAATATCTTCAAATTTTTTTATTTTTTCCGGACAAATTTCGTTAACAGCAGCCAAAGTACATTTTTTAATAAACTCTCCATCCGTAAATGGTTTGTTATGTTCAGCAATTAATTTCCTTTGTTCCTTACATTTTTTAAAAACGTTTTGTTGTGCTTCTAATGATTTTTGTAAAGAATCAATTTTATTTTGTCTGAATTGAGATTCAAATTTATCATATTCACTTTTGTGTTTCGTGTCGTAGTGGCGACGCAAATTAAATTCTTTGAATACGCTTATAGATTCTTTGCAAATTAAGCATAGTGCTTTATTGTAATTATTAATAAAGAAATAATCAAAAGTCCACTTTTCATTAAATTCGCGGTTTTCCTCATTAATTTTTCTTTTCTTTGGCATTTTATTAATTTTTTCCTACGATAAAATATGTATTATTTTACCAATAAATTAAAAATAGCATGTATTTCTCATTACCTATTGTAGTGAAACGTCATACGGTGGTCAATATGAACGTGTTTATGTGCAAAATGCACATATGAACATACAGTAGCAAACTGGCGAAATGAAAGAATGCTACACTTGCTAAGCGAGCCGTCGTATTCGCTGCGGAGTGGGGATTAAACTTACGCAGTAAAATAGGTTTCCCACTATGCTTCTGTTAGCGCGCATTTTTGTCACCGGCTACATTTCGGCACGCTCACACTCTAAGTTTGTTGATTTTTCCTAAAATTATATTGGTGCTTTGGCGGGCCGCGCAAAAAGTTGCAAAGGGCCGCATGCGGCCCGCGGGCCGCAGGTTGCCGACCCCTGGTCTAGGTTATTCGGGAAAACCCTATGATCTGCTGACGTGCACAGCCGGTGACATCATCGCTTAAGTCATCGGGTGACGTAATGTCGCATGACGTTATTAAAACATATTGCAACAATTTTGTAACGAGTGTTCAGAAAAATTCGAAATCAAGTAGGTTTTGAACAAAAAAGTCTATGATTTGTATTAAATATTAAATGTTAATCTAATATCCAAAGATAGTAATTTATATTTTTGAGTTTTGAAAATGGTATTTACTAACGTACACAAAGAATTCCTGGTTGAATCTCCTTTTCAAAATGGTTAAAAGATCGATGGGCAGTGGAAGCACTCAATTCAACCTTGTTTAGAAGAATTTCAAGATGAATTTCCGAACCTCGCTTTTGATTATAATACTTTTCAGTGTACATGGATAAGAATTGTTCCAGTTTTTCGACAAGCCGGTAGTGTGGGATAACAAGAGGTCAGTGGGCGACCAAAAGTTCGAACTGAAGAAGCGATTGATAATGTTAGACGAATAATGACTGATGCCCCAAAAACTTCAATACGAGCTCTCACTCAACAAACTGGGTTGTGAGTTGGTTGTTGTCATACAGTTTTAAAACAAGACTTACAGTTATTCCATATCGTATAACTTACTTGCACATCTTCAATATTGATTATCCGCGACGAGTAGTTTTTTGTGGATAGTTTACAAGTAATTTTAATGATAAACTCCTATACAAAACTTTTTTTTTCGGACGAAGCCTAGTTTCATGTTAGTGGATACGTTAACTTACAAAACATGAGAATGTAGAATGATACGAAGCCCAATCATTTTTATGTTACAGCTCTTCTACATCCTCAGAAAGTTGGTGTTGGTGTAATTTTTTTTATGGTACCTTGACTGCAGAAAGATATCGACAGAAAATACTCTTGCCTTTACTAAATCAGCTTCGTGATGATGAACTAACTTTGGGTTACTTTCAACAAGATAGTGCTAGAGCTCACACAACGGGTGAAACAATGAATATGTTACAAGAAGTGTTTATAAATCGATTAATTAGTTTGAACAGTGAATATGAATTTCTTCTAAGATCTTGTGATTTTACAGTGTGATTACTGTATATGTTTTTTTTTTTTAAATTCAATTTATCAAGTGCCAGTGCAATATTATATAGACCAAAATTACAAATAAAACTAATTAAATTAGAAATAGTTCCGTACTACAAAATATATTTGGTAGCATTAGGAGGGGGTGTGTAAAATGCTTGGAAGAAGGTGGTGGATAATTTCAACATCTTTCATAATTTATTATGGTCATTATTGTTGATAATTTATACAACTACAATTTATGATTACGAACAATTAATTTGTTTAAAAATTATTTCAAGTCATTTTTTACAATAATTTGTTAAATGTTAATATTTAACTAGTACGTTAACTAATTAGATACTATTCAATAAAAGATGAATAAAACCGTTGTTCGTAAAATTATTCTCCTTAATCCGCATTTTTTTTATTATCGCAGATTAGACGAGCTTTATTACAAAATAATGAACAGCATATGAATCGCAATGTAATTTCTTTCAAAGTAAAGTATCGCATGAAGAAGTGTTATTGTTCTGCAAGAATTATAAATTGAAAATATCAAAACGCTTAATTTTAAATTTGCTATTTAATTTTGCTTACCTTCTAAAATCATTACTTAAATAATTTCTATTAATTACTACGGCATTTTAATGAAATATCTTTTGACATAAACTGACATTTGCGTGTATAATAAAATTGTGTTAAGTAAATGTATCATTCTACCATATTCTAGCCCAGAAAGGGGTTTCCAATTTCCAAGGACTACTTTGATTTCGAATTTTTCTGAAAACCCGTTAAATGTATAAGATAAATTAAGGCGTACACTGCCCGACATATAAAACCCGTACAGTGCATTCAGAATTATAAGAAATTAACTTTTAATATATTTACAACTGTTGTTGCACCCCTTGTGGCGGCAATACTTTCATTGTTATTGAATAGATACGGTTTACCTACCTGCAGTATATGAATCAATTGGCCGTATTGACTACAAATTATGGCCCTACAAATTATCGCCACAGCCAACAACAGTTATAAACACATTAAAAGTTAAGTTTCTTATAATTCTGAATGCACTAGGTGTACACTAACATATTATCAATGTAAACCAGGCTTATCAAATTTGACATGTCTTATTTGACTTAAGTTATAGGTAGTGTGAATATATTTGTCCCGTTTACGCAACTAAAAAACTCTGATTTTATGCTCATAAGAGTTATACGGGTATTATATGTCGCGCAGTGTACATGATGCATGATGGTAGATATCTGGAAAGAAATACTGACTATAATCTAGACAGACATAATTTCAAATCCTTAAAACATCGTCGAGGGGTTAATGCTTCGCGATTTATGTGTAGGTTATTTGATGGTCGAGTTGACTCGCCTGAAATATTAAACTATATAGCTTTTCACGTGCCTCGAATGACAAGATCTAATCCCACTTTTTACCCACCAAGAGCTAGAACTAAAGCTTCAATCAATTTTATGTATTGATGTGCGGATACTATTTATAGTGGACAATTGGACATTTTTACAGGAGGTGTTTAGATTAAGTGTTTCTTTTAGTTTATTAGTGTACTTACTTATTTTATTTCATAAATTTATATTTTATATTCTTATATAATTTAGCACACATCTGTTTTTTCTTCTCTTTCTTATCTTTTTTCCTTTTTTTTATGTATTTGTCCTAGAGATGGAATTATTTGTTGGGCAATAAAGATTATTATTATTATTACTATTATTATTATTATTATTATTATTTTACAATACATCAAACGAAATTTTATTTTATATAATAAAATCTCGTTTGGTATATTTTAAACTGTGTGAACCTATCAAGATAGACAGCAAGCAAGATGAAAGTATATTTATCTCGTTGATATTTACTTTAAGTGTTCCATAACTTAGATAAGGTCATATGCACACAGCTTCTGC
Source organism: Melolontha melolontha (assembly GCA_935421215.2). Classification (NCBI taxonomy): domain Eukaryota; kingdom Metazoa; phylum Arthropoda; class Insecta; order Coleoptera; family Scarabaeidae; genus Melolontha; species Melolontha melolontha. The sequence continues at coordinate 93,851,855 of OW285237.1, read as the reverse complement.
ATATATTCTCATACAAAACAATTTTTTTAATAACACAGGCCTGCATTTTTCAATACTTTGAAAGTTGATTTAAAAATTTTAACTGTTTTCTAGTAATTGGGTAGCGCTGATTTTAAATCTGCTTTTATTTTTTTTTGTATCACGTAAGGTTATTTTTCAAACCAGTAAAATCAAAAAATATAGAAAAAACACGATTTATTAATTTATAAGCTAGTTTTATATTATATTAAAAAAAATACAAAAATATACACATAGAAACTATTAGAAATAGTTATTTATTCTTTATGCTTCTTAAAAAAACGTTTTCGTTTTTCAGAAAAGCTTCGTTTGGTTGTTTTTCTGTCATATTCAGCTAAAGGCAGATCTCTTCTCAATGTCCAACAGTAATCGGCCATCATTTTTGTGTCCCAGCGCCCTTGGTATCTTTTTTCCATCTCTTTAATATCCTGGTGAAATCTGTCTCCTTGCTCTTTACTCACGTCCCCAAGGTTTTCTGGGAAATAGTCCAAATGGGAATGTAAAAAGTGAATTTTTATGCTCATATTGCAACGAAGAATTCTGAATTTTTCCAGCATATTTTCAACGATCTCAACATAGTTTGTCTTTATAATTCCCTAGAAATTTATGTACAACTTCGTTAAAAGCATGCCATGCATGTTTTTCCTTATCTTCCATCACATTTTCAAATTCTTGATCTTTCACCAAGCTCCTAACCTACGGGCTTACAAAGATTCCCTCCTTTAATTTTGCCTCTGACAGAGTCGGAAATGTTTTACACAAATATTTAAAACAATTTACTTCTTTGTTTAATGCCCTAACAAATTGTTTCATAAGTCCAAGTTTTATTTGAAGCGGTGGAAGTAACACTTTTTGAGGGTCAATAAGACTTTCGCGAATTAAATTTTTGGTTCCAGGTGTTAAAGTCACCCCTTGTGGCCAGTCTCTTTTTATCCAATGCTGTTCTCGATTTCTGCTATCCCACTCGCACAGGAAACATGGAAATTTAGTATATCCAGACTGCTGACCCAAGAGAAGGCCTAAAATTTTTAAATCTCCACACACTTCCCAGTTGTGATTTTCATATTGTATTCTTAAAAGTAATTCCTGTAAATTTTCATAGTTTTCCTTTAAATGAACAGAATGGCCGACCGGAACAGAAGCAAAAACATTGCCATTATGTAAAAGAACAGCTTTAAGGCTCCTTTTTGAAGAGTCGATGAAAAGTCTCCAGTCAGAAGGTGTGTACTCAGGAGCTCCGAGGAAAGTAAGTAGATCAGCAATTGCTTGGCAGTACACGAGTGGTCCGTTTTGTGTAAAATATTTTACAAATCCAGCCTCACGATTTCTATACCAAGAGAAGGTAGTTTCTGGGGCAAGCAAATTTGTTTGTTTCAACCTAGACCCCAGTACTTCAGAAAGATCTTTTGAAAGTCCCAAATCTCTTACTAAATCATTCAGTTTGGCTTGTGAAAATAGCTGAGGTTGGTTTTGACCTGAGGTTGATGGTTCAAAATCACTATCCATCTGTACGGAGCCGGAAGTTGAAGAGGTTTCAATATCTTCTTATAGTACTTTGGGGGGTATAGGTATAGGTACAAGATCACTGTGAGGAACTGGTCTGATAGCTGATTTAATATTGTTTGGGTACAAAATATGTTTCAAAGTTTTTCTATTATGCCCCTTAATATCACAAAGACAAAAGTAGCAATGTTCATGATGATTTTGCGGTTCTCTCCAAACCATCGGTATTCCAAAAGGAAGGCTTTTTCTATTCCCTTTGGTCCAATGTCTTAAACCTTCTTCACATACCTTACAAACAACGTGCGGTGCCCAATCTTTATCTTGATCTCCTAATTTGATTTTGAAATAAGCATAATATACATTTTTCACAAATTCGCCAATTGGTATCTTAAACTTTTTCAAGACGAACACTAAAGACAAATTAATTTTACTTGTTTACTGATCGACACTCAGAGTTATAATGAAGTAAATGACATTAAAATATACATTTTGTTTGGAGTGATAAACTTGAAATCCTTCTTCGCAGTACTAATAAAGTGAAAGCATAATAAATAGGATTTAGCAGGTAAAAATTCCCGGAAATCTTCTCCAAAATTAATACATGTAATAAAAGATTTACATCAGGTAATGAGAGCCTATTTAACAAATTTCTTTAAAACCACAACAGAAAATCATTTTTGGGTTAATACCTAGAATTTGAAGTAGTACATTCATTTTAAAATGTATTAAAACGCCTATTATAAGATTTTTTTAATTTTTTTTCTTTTTCTTTTGTGCAAAAAAAATCTGTGGGTGGTAGAGACCAACTGTATTTTAATTAGTTATTGCTATATAAAAACTGAGCTTAACAAACAAAAATCACGTCATCACAAATTTTATGCAGGCCTGTGTAATCTATGTGACTATGAAATATAAAGCGCTTAGAATAAAGTTTCTTTTTAAAACTTGATAGTTTTGAATTTCATTTCAAGTTAATTTTTGAAAATGGATACAAGGTGGATTGAGAAAAGTCGCTAATAAAAACTGAATTATAGTGATACCTATTATGCAGTTTATTAGAATTTTACTAACAGCAAATATAACCTTTTTAATAAGACGTATATTAATATTTTAAAATATCGACAATAACAAATACTATTTAAATATTGAGAATAATATTAAGATGGATTCAGAGTTATTAGAACGCACTAAAAATATTCTTTAATAATTTTAATTAATACCAAATATTTAATATGAAACCTAAACATTATTATATCTTACATTACGTACTAATACCTGTAAGTATAAATATTCACAGGTTGCTAAATATATAATGCGATTGTTAATATAAGATTTAATAAACTTTATTAACTAAATTTTATTTTACATATTGCAACAAGTAATGTACAGGGTTATTCTAAATATATGCAACAAAATTTATGAGCTGATTCCTAGAGTTATTATAATCATAAAGGTCCATATGAATGTTTGTCCTAAACGGCATAGTTTTAAAGTTACGGGATGTTTAATAGTAAAACGTTCATACAATAAAATATACTAATACAACAAAATTAACTTATAAAAATTTTGGAAATGACCACCTTCAACTCAAATGTAAGGCTTCTATCCTCCGTTTCATTGATTGGTGAGTGCGTCCAAGAATATCCTGGGTGTTTGAAATTGTCTCAAATGCTGCAACAATTCGATTTCTCAGTTCATCAACATTTTCAAGGGGAGTCATATAGACTAGTGATTTAAGATAACCCCAGAGAAAAAAAATATAGAGAATTTAAGTCTGGAGAACGCGGAGGTTACGATTGTGGACCTCCTCGTCCTATACACCGATTTGGATACGCACCGTCCAAAAACTCACGAGCAACTAAACTAAAATGTGCTGGAGCACCACCTTGCATTAAATACATTTGTAATCTTAATTGCAACGGGACTTCTTCCAACAGTAATTCCTCTTCAAGAAAGCATACTTCTCAATTTAACCTCATCGGCAAAAAATATGGACCTATCAAGTGATCTCCAACAATTCCGGCTCACGCATTAACAGAGAATTGATGTTGATGACAGGTTTCCAATGTTTCGTATGGGTTTTCTTCGGCCCATGTGTGATTATTATGAAAATTAATAATAGCATGTCTAGAGAAATTAGCCTCGTCGATGTAGAAAACTTGAGCCAAAAACTGAGGATTTGCTACGATTTTCTGTTGTATTCATTGACAAAAAGCCAGTCTTTATGGGAAATTTACTGGCAAAAGTTCCTGTACCCGTTGTATGTGATATGGATACAACAGTTGATTGTTCAATATCCTCCAAACTGTGGGCTGACTTATGTTTAAGGCAGAGGCAATTATTCTAGTGCTTGTGGTAGGATGTTCCTCGATTTCATTTAGCACCATTTCTTCCCCTTGTGGAGTTCTAACGTGGATACCCGCTATTAGCCGTGTTTTTTTAAAGTTCCCATCTCACTGAACAAGGGGCAAATATCGAATGACGCGGGATGACACGGTTCGGGTATCGTTCATAAGGACATCTAGCTGACGTGAATTACCATTGGATAGACCGTAAACAAAATGAATATTGCACAACTCAGCATTTGTGTAATTCATTTTTAAAAAAATTGACAATACTTTGACACAATAATATTGAAATGTCAAATAAATATTTTCCCTTCAAAGCGAATGTTTTTGCAGAAACAGGTGTGGATTAAATCTTATTAGTTATACTAACGTTCACCGAGAAATATCATAATTAGAGTAGACTATGTGAATGGATTGTTACTTTAGACATTTCCACATAATGACATTCATTACTTAACATTCATTCTGGACGTTTGTGTCAAATTTTTCGAAACTTTTATTAAATTACATTAAATTGAAAAAATGGTATTCAACACAGAGCAGAAAGCAACAATTATAGAATGCTACTTCCGTATAGGTGTGAAAGTAACTGGCGAATGGCAATATTCAATTCCAGATTGCATGGCTGTTTACAATAAAATGTCAAGTAATGAATGTCATTATGTGGAATTAATCGTATTGTGGCAGCATTTGAGACAACTCGAAACACCCCCGGTATTCTTGAACGCACTGACCAATCAATGCAACGGAGAATACAAGCTTGTATTGCAGGTGAAGGCGATCACTTCCAACAATTTTTACAAGTTAATTTTGTTGTATTAGGAGATGATTTTCTCATGAACATCATACCACCGGAGACGAATATTGAGTTCATCAGTATGAGCCCGAAAACAAGCGGTAATCAATGGAATATCATCATGCTGCTTTTCCACGTCTACGAAAATTCAAAAGAATTCTATTAGCGCAGAAAATGATGCTCACCATTTTCTTAAATGCAAAATTCATACTAAATTTTACTACCATCATAATCCACCCAAGTCGAGATTCGTTACTGAAGACGATTCTTCCTCATTCCAGTACAACTTTTTGGTTACATCACTTTAGTTGTGCAATTTTATGACATGGAGTTAGAGGTAAACAAAGAAGTGGTCGGTATGATCTAGGCCCAAAAAATTTATTGATTAATTAAACCTCTCCATCCATCAACAATTTCCCTTGGCGAAAAAGGGATATTCAGGATCAGTAGTGCATCTGGGACGCCCTGGCCGTAAACATTATCGTTCTTTATTATTTTCTTCCCATCTACGCCAACACAGAGCAATTGTAGCGACACTACGTCCTACACGATCAGCAATATCAAGAATGGATAATCCGGTTTCTCGTAGGCCGATTAACCTGACACGTTCAAATTCGGTTAATTGATAAAGATTCGCACGTTGTCGAATAGAAGGTATACTTTCACACTCTAACACACTGAGAAAAATGTAGTTGTACAGAGAATAAAATATTTGTTGTGAATGTATTGTGGAAATATACACTACAACTATAGTTTAGTAAACAAAAACGAGTATTAAATCCAACTAGAGTAAAAGTACTAGAAACTATTTTTTGTAGTGTGGTATTGTGGTAGATTTCCAAATGTTTGATGTGTAAATATAACGATACTTTGGGAGTTAGCATGTTGTAGTAATACACAACTAAATAAAAAAATGTGAATATCAAATTTGACTATCCTAAAAGCATAAACTATTATTTGTTGTATGAACTATGTGCATTTGATCCTTGTCGAAGGAGATTATTAAAATCTAATCAATTAGTATAAATTATAAATATCTAATATGATGCTGTAATAATAAAATTATACCTTTTTTATTATTATCTATGGTACTATTTTATAATCTCACGATTCTTACACCGATGGACATCAGGGTGATATGTGTGTTATAATATTATTAGAGGCTGGACGCATCAGGCCGAAATTACGATGGACCATATAAATAGTCTAAAACATCGCTAAGTACAGCACGCACACGCAAAATAGCACTATTCATTCGGTTAACCGCATATCTGTTTTTTGTTGTTGAATTGTGACGCAATTACTTCAATATTACAGTTAAATTCCTTTCTTCATGGGCGCAGATAGAGCGTGAGGAGTTTTATAATTTATTTTATTTATTAGTTTATATTTTGTAAGATAAATAAAGTACGGTGAGTCCACCTTACGCAAACATTATGTTCCTAAGTGCTACACGAAAGCAGTAGAACGCATTAGAAGCCATATTTCAAATCAGTACCTACGGATAAGTGCCGACGAAGCTGTCGACTTATTAGAACGCTGTGTGGTAAATGTTGTAGTAGGTGTACTACATTCAACTATTCCATATAACACATATGTAATAGCAACAAAAGTTATAAATATAGTTGATGCGGAAACAGTAGCTAAACCCATTTACGAGAATATGCACCAGATGCTACATTCAGACGACGGTACAAAGAAAAAATACTTTTATTTGTCAGTGACAGTGCTACATATATGTTAAAAACAGGCAGACTGTTAAAGGATACATATCCTAATACGCTGTATATTACTTGGGTGGCACATGCTCTCCACAGAATCTGTGAATATATCAAACTTTCCGCAATTTGATAGACTTGTATCCGCTTTTAATAATGTTTTCAGGAAAGCACCATTGAGAGTAGCTCTTTACAGGTCAAAACTCCAGTAATAACTAGCTGGTAAACATTGTTGGAAGCTACTAGGTTTTAAGCAGAGAATTTAGATAGTTTACGAAAATTCGTTACATGTTTAAATGACGATGCTCGAAGTATTTCTGAGTGCAAGGAACTAATACAAATTCCAAATTTAAAAAATCAGTTGTACTTTTCTTCAGGAACGCTTTGGAAATTTTCCAAAACTAATCATTTATTTTGAAAATAATAATCTCAAATTAAATGATGGATTAACCACATTAGATGTGGCTATTAATAATTTGAAAACTATTCCAAGTGACTTCGGATGTGGCGTTTGGCAAAAGTTAGACGCAGCTTTTAATAGGAATCCAGATTTGGTAACATTGTGGCAATTGTGTATGGGGACAATGTCTTAAATTTTTCTGCTAAATACGCTGAAATAAAAGAATATTTACTGTATGCATGCGATGTAGAAAGTCCGTTTTCTATATGCAAGGATGTATTCCATTCAAAGAGAACAAATTTTACAGCAGAGAACTTTGAGAAAGTATTACTAGTTAATATTAATACTCCTTTATTCAGCTTGAACTACAAAATGAACAAATAAAAATGTATTTCGTATTTTATAGATCAGTACCCGTTTGTTTGCCAAATAATGTATATATAGATGACGTATAGTCATCGGCCTCTCGTGTCCGGTCCCTAAATATTATACAAGAGTATAAGCAGACACGTGCAGACAATACGGCTGTATACTTAAGGTGGCAGTATTACAATTGATATAGGCAAACAAGCATTATCGTGGTCATTTACTCGATGGGTGATTAGTACAAAAGAAAAAATACTATAACTCGGTTCGTTCTGCCCAGAAGACCGACACCAAAAGGTAAAAGAGGGCAAGAAAATAAAGAAAGAAAGAGATTGTTTATACATAGTACTATTTTTGTACATCAACTTTAAGAACTCCTACGCCGGATAGTGTCTTTACTACAAAACAGCATTGTACAAGCAACCACATTAAGAAAAAAACAATAATGTTGTATTTTAATTACACTCCGATAGCTGTCACTTTAGTAACTATCGTTTCTAGTATGGGAAATTACCGTTATAGTAATCTAGACTATATATTTTTTTCAGTGTTGGATTAAATAAGGCTATAAATATACTTTTCAGTGACACTTAAGTAAATAAATAATACAAAAATCACCAATCAACCACAGTCAATAATAAATATTTTTTTGGGTTCATTGCAAATGCAACTTTGAATACTCTAATGTATCTTGCTGAAATTTTAATCGTTTGTTAGTACGAACAAAATACATCTTTCCTGAAAATTTCACTGAAATACATACTGAGTGTCTATTTATTTATAGCGGCCGTTATACCGTATGAAATCTTAATTATCATGAATAATATGAAATCAAATACATTCACAACGCAAAGAGAGGTGAGACAGGGAGGAAGTCTAAACCCTACATTGTTTATTTTGTTTATGAACAACATAATAAAGGAATGCTCAAATAGAGTGAAAAAATTAGGTGTAGGAAGTTGGAACTTAAAACGGATAGATATATCGGAGGGCGTCTTTGCTGATGACATAGTCATAACTGCTAAAAGTGAGAAAGATTTTTAGAAGAATTTGGCATATGGAACATGACACTCAAGAAGAACGGATTGAAGATGAATGACAATAAGACAAAAGTCATGGTGATAGGAGAAAAACGAGAAGATATAAATATACAAATAGATGAGATGAAAATAGAACAAGGACAAACCTTCGACTATCTAGGAGTAACTATAGATGAAAAAGGAACACAAGATATAGAAATTAACAATAGAATCCAGAAAACCATAAATCTATTTTACGCAATAAACAAGGAATTCATAGACAAGAAAGAAATAACGAGAAGAACTAAGATGAGAGTATATAAGGCTATATATAGATCGATATTGACTTTTGGATGCGAATCTTGGGTGCTAAGCGAAAGACAGAAAAATAGGATACAGGCATTAGAAATGAAGTATTTGCGGAGAGTTAAAGGTGTCACTAAATTAGATAGAATTAAGAACATAGATATTAAAAAGGACCTAGGAATTGATTCAATACTGCATTTTATCGAACAACGACAATTGGGCTGGACATATGCAACGGATGACTGACGAAAGACCGGTAAGACGAATGTGGAAATCAAAAATTCAAAGAAATGGAAGGAAAGGCAGACCTTGGAAGTCATAGGATGAAGTAATGGTGGAAATACTTAAGAAGGTGGATACATCATGGACGCAAGCAAGAACATTGGCTAGAAGGCGAGAATGGAGAAAATTCATACAAATATATTAATAGTTTATAGTGACCAGTGATTGTAGTATCTATCACCCTACACCATTACATGGTAACAGGGCATAGATTATATATATATATATATACATATATGTATATAAATGAAAAATGGAAAGATTAAATTATATAGAATATATACCCAAAATATTTTCCCAAAATTCGCTCTCGCAAGAGAGAAAAATTATGACAAAAATATTTAAAGAAATTTCGTTACGCCACTGTGCGACTGAATATATTATAAATACTATCGAAGACAATATGTTAAAGTTGATATTGTTCATCTCGCTTTAAGTATCGTTATGTTGTCGATCGTTACGTACGTTCGATACAATTTTTCGATTAAAGATAATGGATTCTAACTTAAACGCCCGTAAAGCACACATCTTGCATGTTATTTTACAGACTCGGGTTATCGAACCCTTACCATAACAAAACTTATCGGTTTTATAAATATAAACATTGCTGCCTTTAAGTACAAACGTATTTAAATATTTATATTTTATGTCTTACTTCTAACAAAAAAAAAATTCTCGTAATACATGTAAAATTTTAGTATAATTTTTTTAATGAGTTTGTAAATGAATCGAACACATCTTAATTTTTAACTATTTACCAGAATGTATGAGAAGTCGATTTTGTACGAGGTATTGACCTTAGCATAGAGGATATTATAGCTTTTATAGCATCGACAGCTGTTAGGTATGTAAACATACGGTGTGTGTGTGTGTAACTTCAATAGAGGTACCTACATATTTACATTCTGAATATTTTAAATTCATAGGCGGTACATATTTGAATTTTCAGGAGGTTTTAATTTTGGGGTTCACCTCGCAATTAACGAAACTGAAAAACGGTATAAAACCCTTAATTGTATCTTAAATACGTATTTAGACAACTAAGTTGTCATCATCAGTAGGTAAAACCACTAATCAAAGTGTTGGACATAAGGCACAGTAAAGCTAACAACACAGAATCTCGTACAGGGTTATTCATTATAAATGTCCCAGCCCTTACCATAGTTATTATTGCATAAAAAAAAATTTTTGAAATAAAAGTTGTATGGTTATAGACTAATTTTATTATAACGTTAACAAAAGTACAGTGGCGTGCGTAGTTTAGGGGATACAAAAAATAATTGTTTTTTTTAAATGAGACACCCTGTATATTATTAAATTTTTGGAAAGATCTTTTTCTTCTGATTTCAAAAATATACCATATCATACCCCTGTCTTACACCGTTCTTATGTTATTAAAGGATAAATATAGTAAATTAAACTTGTTACTATAAATATTGAAAAGTTAATACCAACAAAGAAAGCTATGAAAATCACAACTGTCATGTTTATTAATTGTCATTTCTTTATTGAAGCATTCAAAATGGTTTACAGTGTAGCAGAAAAAATTCAAATATTTACTTTCTATATAGAAAATAACAAAGATAAACGTGCAGCGCAAAGAGCATACAGGGAGTTGTAACCAAATCGTCCAACACCCGCAGACAATACGTTGAGACGTATTTACCAACAGGTAAATAATACCGGTAGTTTTAATAGAAAAAGGCGAGTAGTTCATGCAAACAACGAAGATCAATTAGATGTACTGCTTTATTTCGACGGTGAGCCTTATAGGTATTCTTGAAAAGTTTTTTTAAACACTATATTATTTTTTAGAAAATTCTGAATGCAGTATAAATAATGCAGCAGCTCATTTAAATATAAGTTACTCTAAAATACAAAGTACGTTGAAAACTAACAACTACAAACCATATAAAATTTTACCCGTACAACTTTTGACAGAGGCTCATAAAAGGAAAAGGTTAGAGTTTTGCCGCCAAATGATCCAAAAGTTATATGAAGATCCTGATTATTTGACTAAAATATTATGGACCGATGAATCATGCTTTTCTACGGCTGGAGTTTTTAATAGGAAAAATCTTAGGTCATGGGAAAACAAGGAGAATAGGAAAAGATTGATAAAACCAATAAAAAAATCAGGAAGAAAAACTCTTAGTGTATGGTGTGGAATTTTCAGAAACAAAATTGTTGGACCCATATTTTATGATTTCAATTTAACTGGAGTTACCTATCTGGAAATGATTCTTCCTGAAGTTGAAAATATTCTTGTAGAGAATTTTCCGGACGTTCAACTTCAGGATATGATTTGGATGCAGGATGGGGCAACTCCGCATAATGTCCTACCTGTTAAAGAGCATTTGAACAATGTATTTCAAGTGTGGATAGGGAATAATGGAACCATATTATGGCCTCCTAACAGTCCGGATCTATCCCCTATGGACTCATATTTTTGGGGTTTTTAAAAGACATAATATGTAATAATAATGACTGTATTCAAGTCATGAAAGACCGAATTCAATTAGAAATAAATAATCTAAATGTAACAATCAAGCCATTTCTGATGCAATTCAAAATATAATTAGACGTTTAGAATTATGTATTGAAAATAATGGTGGACACTTCGAACAACTTTTATAAGTTATTATTTATTTATAGTTGTAAAGTTATCTTTGTTATATTCGTTTTATAGGTATTATTTGTAATTTTAATTAAATGTTGATCAAAACTCATTTGTAGATACAAAACTTTTATTTAATAACTTAAGAACGGTGTAAGACAGGGGTATGATATGGTATATTTTTGAAATCAGAAGAAAAAGATCTTTTCAAAAATTTAATAATATACAGGGTGTCTCATTTAAAAAAACCAATTATTTTTTGTGTCCCCTAAACTACGCACGCCACTGTACTTTTATTAACGTTATAATAAAATTAGTTTATAACCACACAACTTTTATTTCAAATTTTTTTTTGTTTATGCAATAATAACTATGGTAAGGGCTGGGACATTTATAATGAATAACCCTGTACAACTTTACACGGCGTCCACGTATACACTTACTTTAAAGTGAATACACAAAACTAAAATAACGTCAACTTACCCTTCTTAAGAAAACGACATCATGTGTTTATTTTCAACGATCTCAACTTTTTCTACCATTTATCTAAGAATGAAAAAAGCCAACGGTATGGGATAGGACCGTTGTTCGAGTTAAACGTATTAAATTTGCTTTTAACGATGTGAATGCTTTCGTATGCGCCGAGACCTCTGGAATTGTTGATGATTTGTACAAGTTTTAACCCTTTTACCGATACGTTGTGATCCGTGGCCAATGCATGGTTTGCGACGTTCGATTTTTCTGGTCTATTAAATTTAATATGTGTTCTTTAAAACGAGTTATTATTGAGCGATTCGTTTGACCTATATATTTTTAATTATAATCCAAACCAATGTCAATAGATTCATCACCGCAGATTCAAATCATAGTTTTCAACATAAGACAGCTTATTTTAATTTCTTCGTCAATCGGTTACTAAAATTTCCGTTAACAAAAGAGAGATACGAAATAGAACTAAATATCATTAAAAGCATCGCGACGTATAATGGCTTTGACATAGAAATAATTAATAAATTAATTTAAAGAACGAATTAAAAAAACAATCCGCGAATCCACAAGTTTGATATCTCAATGCCACCAGGAGAAGAAGTACATGTATTTATCATACCATCAAATATCGAAAAACATTAATAGAGTTGTTAAAGAACAGGATCTCCAAGTTGCGTTTCGGTCCGAAAACAACATCAAAAGTCTCCTAGGTAATGCCAAAGATAAAGTTAATTTGAATTTGAAATCATAAAAACAATTTTAACGTTTAACTCGGACAACGGTCCTATCCCATACACTTGTTTTTTTCATTCTTAGAAAAGAGGTAGAAAAGGTTGAGGGCGAGAGAATAAACACATACGCGATTCTGTGTTGTTAGATTTACTGTGCCCTATGTTCAACAATTTGATTAGTGGTTTTACCTACTGACGATGACAACTTAGTTGTCGAAATACGTATTTAGGATAGAATTATTAATGGTGGTAATTGGTTTTATACCTTTTTTTTGAGTTTTTGCTTAACCCCAGTCTCCAAAGAAAGACTTTTCACAATATGTTGGATTCGTATTCTATATAATTAGATATTTAAATTTTTCATACATTTTCTTTTTATTTCAAGGACACCTGTATATTCAAAATTATCTTGGCTCTCCAGTTTGAGCGTAAATAATTAATAACAAAAAATCTTGAATTTAATACAATCAGTGCAAAAATTGAGTAGACGCCCCGCAGTGACTAACAATTAGTGAAGTATAATATTTTCTTTTAAAATATTTGTGTATAGTTTATTTCAAATTATAAGAATATAACTTTGAACGGCTCTAATGCTTTTATTGCACCACCTTCTGTGATGATAATTATTATACCTGGTCTCCTTATTGAACGGGTACGGTTTAGTTACTTGCAAGGTATGAATCTAGGGGCAGTATTGACTATAAATTAGGGCCGTATAATATAATAATAAAACGATGTTAATTTCAAGTATATAATAAAAAATATCTGTACATTGGGTTTATATACAAAGAAAAAATTACAAATCGTGGCAACATGTGTAGTGGATACATACTCGTATAGATATAAAAAAGCTAATTTATTTGTAATACACAATAAAATTTTTATGTGCCACCGCATTTCATAAATCATCTGTGATTGAGTCGTCTTGCAAATCGGTGTCTGTGTCTGAATCGTATTGCAAACTATAATCAAAGGTGCTACTATTTTGTACATGCGCATATATTGGTCCTCTTTTGCTATTGCGTGTTTAACAGCATTTTTCCAATTTACAGCAGTTATATGTTCCATAGCATTTGTTATGGGAGTTACACTGCTTTCACTAAATTTCGGTGTTTGATTTGTTCGTCTTATGGTATTTTTCAGTTGGGCCCATATCAATTCAATGGGATTGAAAATGCAATGGTATGGTAAACGCAAAATTGTATGATCTGCTTCTTTGGCTCTGCTATCCACATAATAATCCTTTAAATACTCTTTTGTCTTCATCACCTCTATTAATTTTTTTTTTTGTATAATGATCCTCAAAATATAAATCATTTGCTTCTAAAAATGTTTTAATAGCTTTCTTATTATTACATTTTGTAGGAACTTTGGTTTGCTGTCGAGAATGATACGGAGCGTTGTCCATCACTATCACACTATCTTTTGGTAAATTTGGCAGCAAAGTGTCACAAAACCATTCTTCAAATAAAGATGAGGTCATATTTTCATGGTAATCTAAACTTGAGAATTTAACATTTTTAGCAGATAATAGCGGCTGTCCGATCCATCCTTTTTCTGACCTAGCATGAAGAATGATTATTCTCTTCCCTCTCGAAACCGGCGCGTCCAACTGACACTTACTTGAACTATCCACCCAACCTTTGCAAATTGTGTCATACCACGTCTCGTCTAAATAACATATGAATCGTCCTTCATGTCTATACCTTCTAATTGCCGTTAAGTATTCATATCGAAGTTTCTGTAACCTTGGGCTTTTCATAATTGTGCGATGTTTGTCTATAGTGCCAAACTAAAAACCAGCTTTCTTTAGCGTCCGCCACAAGGTTGCTTTAGAACACTGAATATTTATAGGCTCATCACTGATTCTTTTATGTAAGCAGTCAGGTGTAGATACAACATTTCCTCTGTAGAAGGAGTATACTTGCTGCCTAATAGTATCAATTTCATACTCTTCAATTTTTCTCGGTGCTCCTTTGTCACTTCTTTGCTTTCGAGGCCCTGCGTTATTCTTAATTATTTTATATATAAGGCACCTTGGTTAATTGCGACGTTCATTGAATGTTCTGAGTTTGTAGTTAGTTATTTTCTTCCATCAGGGTATGATAGACATTGAAAAGGATCTGTTTTGCATCTTCTGATATATGCTTTCTCTGTCGTGCTCCAACAGTATTATCACTATCCACATCATAATCACTAACACTTTCAGCAAAAGGTCGCCACATGTTCGTTACGTAAAGAAAGAAAAATCAAATATGTATACAGCAGTAAAGATTAACAATAAATGATAAATAGACTCAATATTAGATGTAATATATACCAACTCTCCTAACTATATTTACTTAAATTTTGTTTAATAAATATAAGCACTTATTTCATCTAAATCGTAATTTAATGACTATTTAACTATATATAATAACTATATATTCAAATTAACAACTGTTGGTACTTATATTATTATTAAATTTTATTTCATCTAAACTGCAGTAGTTACAATTTACTTAAATTTTGTCATTACGGACCTCAGCAGTTTGTTTGCGTAAAAGATAATCGTATTGAGCGGCCAGGTAGTTATTGCCGCAGGTGGTGAAATAAAAGCATTAGAGCCGTTCAAAGTTATATTCTTATAATTGAAATAAACTATATATATCCATCATTTTCATGGGAGTATTATCTAGTTACTAATTGCAGTATTGCCTTCATTATACCTAATATTTAGAAATAGGCCATCAATGCAATTTTCTATAAACCTAATATTTACCTGAACAAAATACGGTGCAAATATCGGTCATAAATTTTATTACTTGGATCGGTATGTATTATATAATTTCTCACTAATAAAATTTCTAATGGCCTACTTTAAGACATGTACCTATGCATTAATATCAATAAAATTACATATTTATTCCAAACAAATTAAGGTTTCAAATTAAATATTAATTTTTCTTATATGAAGTTGATAATTCTTATTCAAGAAAGCAAATTAATTAGTTGCAATACTGGAAATTAGTTATCATTAATTGATGTTGCCAATACTTGTGAAATATAATTAATAACACATTTAATAGAGATTTAAAGATATCTCTTTGATAATAGCATAACAGCCGAAACATATGTTATTCTAATAAAATTAGTGAAATATAGCCAAGTAGAAATTGTAAAAGGAAACTATTTTATTCATTAAAGGAAAATTTTCGCAAACTAAGGATATAATTTCTCGGTTTTCCATGAAATTAAATTACTTCAAGCAAGAAAATATTTTCTTGCTCATATATGAGAATAAAAATTACTCAAGTGATTTTCAATTCAAGTGATTTTTATTTGATTTTTCAGTACTTAGTTTTGTTCTCTATGTGTACATAAATTTACATATTTTCGTTTTATCGTTGCAGTAGAAGTGCAAACAGCATGTCTTTATGAAAAGAAATTTCAACTCAATTTAATTATTGAAGATAGAAAAGATGGCGCAAAAACTGAATAACTCATGTTACATATTTTAATAGAAAATAAAATTGTTAGAATGGCCACCTGAATAATCAGAAAAACGCGATTAATAATTTATTGAGTTTTTAGAACCAAAATGTCTAAACGGAAGATAGGACAAAGAATTATTTTTTAAACCTTTAGAAGATTGCTGAAGCATATTGACCTTGAACTATAAAAAAGAGTTACATATAAGTAGAAAACATGCCATGCTTTAGGTACGACATTTTTATTCTAGTTTGATGTCTCAGGAACTGATGCTTTGAAAAAATCTTAAACTGTATAAATCATGTTGCATTTGCGACCACTCAAATAAATCATTTTGCATTTGCTATCACTCAAATAAAACAAACTGTGATAATAGCAAAATGTATGGTAATATTTTATATGCTTGGCCTGGCATACCAACTATGAAAATGCTTTAATTTTGGTCTTACCGCACTTCTGTTCTTTACTTTTAGAATTCATCAAATTAATTTTATATTTTTATTAATAATTATATAATACAGTTATTTATTAATATTGTAATACCTATGTTTTTAGAATTCTTTATGATTTCCTCTATTAGAAAATTTGCAAATTGCTAAATAAATACATACAACTGTACAATTAAAATTCGGAGTTTATTCATGAACTTTCCGCTGTCTCAATTTTGTCAGCGACTGTATATGTATATATATATATATATATATATATATATATATATATATATCAAATACATAAAGAAACGCATTAACATCTATAATTATACTATCGTCTAATACGTAAGTTTAAATAGTTCAACATATTAAATGAGAATTTTTAACTATATATCCATAGATTAGATGAAAGTACATTTATATAGTTCATGTTTATTTGAAATATTTTAGATGAGTGAATATGCATATATCCTCAAACAAATTAATTCTTTCATAAAGGTTGACCGATTATGTATTTTAAAAAGATTAAATTCATTTTTTTCAACATTAAGTGTGAATGTCAGCTTCGAAAATAAAAACAAAGCACATAAGAAAATTAAAATAATTTATATAATCTATTAACACAAGTAAATAGATATATAACTTTTAATAATAGTCCGAATGTCACGACGCGTGAACAATGACAATGTGTTAAGCGTCGACTAAACGCGATTCACACGACGCCATTTTGAATTAAATTCACTGGACTAGAATATATTTTATTTTCCATACCGCCATGTGATAGTGGTGAATCCGTTCATTATTGTGCGCGGTAGCAATAAGCCTCTTACTCTGAGATAAGGAATGTACAAGATAAAAGCATCTTTACCTTACGTTTAAATTAATTCAATTATGAAAATCCTCAAAATTTTATGAAAAGAAAAACAAGTAATTGAAAAAGTCTTGAATAATAACAAATTAAGGCGTTTCCTCCCCACTCTGTACGCACACCCCCCACCAGCAAAAAACTTATTCAGCCACTGGATCACAAGCACTGGTGTGGTGCCTTGAAAATCACACTCTATACTGTTCAGAACAATTCGTTGTTTAGTAAGTCAAAAGTTTAGTGGCAGTATTTGTTGATAACGGAGCGATAATGACTACGAAACCTGATTATCAACGCACATACGGTGAGTTTAGATAAAGTTTCATATACATATATACACACACACACACATAGATTACTTGGTTTCGTATGAGTTTGTAGATAGGTTATATAGTATTATTGCGGCTATGCTTTTTTTTCGTTAAACAATACACCTTTATGTATTTATACCTACACGTATCTATATAAGTTATGTTGTACGGAATGCCTTACCGTGATTATGCAGTCGTGATATTCGATAGTTTCGCAACTAATTATGTATGGTGGATACTGTGGATAGTTAGGCGTAGGTACATATTTTGTGAAAATTTCGATTCAATATGAAAATTCTTTACAATACATTAGACTTTGTTTTAAAATCGGCACTATGTACAAAGGAATTTGGAATTTAGATACACGCCTATGTTTATTTTAATGAATCAATTCTATAGAACTTACATATCTTAAAATGAAATAGGAACTTCATAAATAACGCTTGTTACGCTTTTATTAAATCACATATGCTTGCCTATAAATTGGATAGTATATCAAAAATTAACATTTTTCATTAAGAAGTAGGTTTTACGCTTACAAGAAATTTTGAATGTCAAACTTGTAGTTTTTTATGCCACGATAATTTGAAAATATCCCTACTTACATCCCTCGCTCCAAATTCGAATTTCTACATTCAAATTGTGTGTATTAATTTAAATAATTAATCGTTTTGAAGTTACTTCCTTCTTCAATCCAAACAACGTATTATTACTTTGCATACCTATAAACAAAGCCAGCATTTAATTAAGACGAGAAAGGTAGGTATTTTCTTTTGTCAAATAACTTGTTTAAGTTGCACAAGTTGCTATACAATTTTACTTAATAATAATAATAATAACATAAACTATATTGTTTTTAATTCGACCGGCCACCAGTCGAAGCTACGTAATTTTGTTCAACTTACTATGTCATTTATTTTTGATAAAATTATGTTATTGGTAACGATATATTTGTTTATAGTTTATAGTACCTAATTATTTTGGTTTCATCAAGATTTACATACTCAAATATTAGAGATGACATTACTTTAATTATATTGCTTTAAAGTATTTACTGGGAAATTTAATGTTTTTCAATATTTGCGTTCATATTAGGAAAATTAGTCTCGATACACATTAGAGTACAATCATACTTCTAGAATAATCTTTTGCTTTTCTGCATTTTTACACATATTTTCAGTACAAGTATTAATTCAAGTTATTAACTAATGGTATTACTATTATTATGATTTCTTATCTCGAGAATTATCACTTCAATTAAGTAAACTGTAATATTAACAATTAAACCGTCTAATTTGGTTTTTATTTTATAGCATACATACTTTAACTTAATATTATTTAAATTTGAGAATACATTTAATAGTATTTTTTCGTTTCTATCATTTCATAACAATTATTTTTGGTAGCAATACAATATTTTACCTCAGTCCATATTAATTCTAATCGTTGCAACTCACGCTACTCAGACAGTAATTTTAGGACATATTTTTTTTTCTTGTTACTATCTCATCAACGACGTAACCACACTGTGTTGTATAATCAGTAAAACTGTAAACTATATTTCAAGTTAGAATGGCATTTGCTTTGATTATAACTAATTTGGAATATCCTTTTTCATGAATTAGGTAGTTACTTTTTTGATTTTTCGAGAATAATAAGGGACGATTTTCAAAAATCTTAGAATTATTATTTTTGTGAACACTATATTGTTTTGATTTCAACAATTAACAATAAACCCACCTTTAAATTAAATGAACACAATTACAAGCTGTTTGCCTTCCTCTATTGAACTTTTCATGGGGATAGCCGCCATTAGATACTACATGGAAACGCATTATACCTTGCAACCTCCTTGAAAAAGGCGATATTTTGTGCATAATTGTATTATTGTGTATATGAACGTTGAGGATCACCATATCCATGCATTATCAAAATTTCAATTCGCTCAGATTCTGTTAGTTTTAATTCCATTTTAAATATTTATAATTAAACAATATAACTGACACTAATAAATTTTTACAAAAATCTTACAGATTGGAGTAAAATAAATGCTTGCTTTCAAACATAATTTTTTTTTGTAATTTTTCTGTTAGTTTCTTTAGGATAAAGAATGATTTTTTTACATTTCTGAATGTAGTTTTTAATTCTCTTTCCGAAATTGCAATAATATACAGGGTGTTCCATTCTAAAAAATATATTAAAAAGCATTTCTGGTCAAACCGGGAATAGAAAATAAATATGAATGTCATGAGTAAATTCGTAATTTTTAACTACATATATGTCAATAATAAATTTCAAAAAAATTACTTCTGGAAAAACAAAGTTATGCGAGGGTTCCGGGACTGTCTATATATATATATATATATATATATATATATATATATATATATATATATATATATATACTGTTGGTCATAAAGTTTGGAACCAAGCTTATAACCGCATTATTTTACATTTTTAGGAAAAACGCTCGGACAGGTAAATTTTCTTTTTTAAAACGCCATCTTTTGACATACAATTTTTTTCTATGACGTCATTGGTTTTCGAGTGATGACGTTATCAACACTTTCTTTAAATGGCAACCATATTATTTTTTCTCGTTTTTGGTAGATCCTTATATCCACCAAATAGTGATATAAAACAATTGGTATGTTGCATCACAATTTTTTTGAAAAAATGATATAAATTTAGAAGAAAATACGAAAATTTTATTTTTGTACAAAATTAAAATTAAATTAAAAAAAATACATCTGAACTTAAATTTATTGTAACAGTTAACGTAAATTTTCAAAATGGACCCCACCAACCAACTGACACTGTCCCAGCCGAGTGTAAATGCTTTGCGATCAATAGTAATCTGCGTTATTTGCTCCAGGTCAAAAGAAATTCGTCTTCCCAATCGGCCAATTACTTATTAAAAAAATCTTATTTAACATTAAATAGTTTCACAAAAGAGGGACAAAGAAGTTTAATTTATTTATAAAATTGACATGATGTGGCAGACCATTTCTTAATTAAAATTATCGGTCAAAAATTGAAGATTTCAAAAACTAATTAAGCTTACAAAATTTATTGAAATATGTAAGTAAGTTTTTTTCACACTTCTGTCTTGTGTGAGGACTTAAATATTCTTCTTGAACAAACCGGATCGTCAAAAGCATGTTACTATGCAAAAAATTTACAAAAACAAAAACACGCACTTTTTTGCAAGATATTTCTTTATGACATTCTTGCTTCTTTTTATACAATTTATGTACAAAAATTTTAGTTTGAAATTGTTTCTATGGCGACAACATTGTTGAATTATTTACTTCTATTTTTGACGTTAAAATTTTCAGATATTGCGTAAAAGTTGTTCATTTTCGCTAATATAAAAAATGGCACATTTATCTGAGCGAGAAAGAATCGATTTTAATTATGGTTGATTTTGTATTTGTGTGACCGCGTAAGTGTAGGGTTTTGTATGTTAGTGCGCTCGTGCGTGTGTTTAGTGACCGGTTATCCGATCTCTCTAAATTTACGCGACCGGTCACTAAACACACGCACGAGCGCACTAACATACAAAACCCTACACTTACGCGGTCACACAAATACAAAATCACACACCCAGAGAGAGACGCAAGCTGCCAGCAGCAACCAACACACAGGTTCATACCCAGAAAGAGACACAAGCTTCTGGCAGCGAACAACACATATGTTCACACCTTGCTATCTATTTTTTGGAATACTAAGACATGATCTATTATTATTATTGGAATGTATCTTTGAATAATTTAAACCATAGCAACTTAATTATTTAACATTTATATTGTCATTTATATTTTGTATTCTCTTGACAAAGGCATCATTGCCGAAACATGTAGAGTTATTTTAAATATATATACTTTGAAGTAATGAACCAGACCTTTAATCGCCGACTTATTAAGTTTACCTTATAAATATATATATATATATATATATATATATATATATATATATATATATAACATGAGAGCAAAATGAATTGAGGTAGTAGGAGGCTGCGGTTCGTAGATCGTATTTCGTGAATTATATTCACAATATTTTTCTGTCAAACATTTAATGACAGACTGTCAGTGTGAATTATTAATTCTTTCAATACAATTTTTTTTTTTAAAACAGTATAATCACATTAAGAATGTTTACTCAAGAACAAATGCCTTTGTCAAGGGAATAAAATATATATATATATATATATATATATATTTTTTATTCCCTTGACAAAGGCATCATTGCCGAAACATGTAGGGTTGTTTTAAATATATATACTATGAAGTAATGAACCAGACCTTTAATCGCCGACTTATTAAGTTTACCTTATCATACCAAGGTCACGAAAATATTATATATATATATATATATATATATATATATATATATATATATATAAAGATAATTATTTCTTGTCTTTTGTATGTTAAGTAGATTAAATTAGTCGGTGATTTAAGGTCTGTTTTACTTTGATATGTATATATTTAAAATACTCTTACATGTTTCAGCACATAGTGCCTTTAGCAAAGAAATTTAAAATATAAGCGACAGTATATTAATGTCAGATTTATATTAATCAGACATTAATATACTGTCATTATTTTTTTCTTATATTTTTCTTAACCGTGTATGAATTTGGCTCATTGCTTCTTGTTTCTTGCTAGATTTACTGATTTTTTTCAACTTGTTGCCTTCTATCCAGATTCCCCCCTATTGCCTTATCCCATAATTAGATATCCATACTTGTTTAACTTTTCTAGAATTGTGCATTCTTTGAAGGTGACCCCACCCATCCAGCTGCCTTGTCTTTATATACTCCATCTAGCTCTATTTTAAGTTCATCCTTATCTCCTGGTTTCTAATTCTGCTTCTCCTTGTGACGAATTTCACTTTTTTCAAATATTTCATCTCAGTATATTACTAATATTGCTATAAAATATTGCAACATCTGCTCCAACTTTACACTATAAATAATTATGCATTCATCAAATTTTGCATAACTTTATTTTACAGTCAATCATAAACACAAACAAGTTTGTAGTTTGAAGTTTTGTATTCGGGTTAAAACCATATTCACTAAAAAAAGCAGAACTATGGACCTTGCAGCCAAAACACAAATGACAACTCAAATCCGTTTTGACAATTATGTAATTCAAATACGTTTTGACAGTTAGCGTGCAAATATAGTGTGCCTGGTTCACATTTTTGCAATTCCAAAGCTATCTTTGAGTATGAATTTATAAAAACACATTTTATACTAGAGACGCGTCTTATTAGGAATAGTTGCTATTTGTTTTTTAAGCATTTTGGTTACGTGGAAAATGGCATTTGTGACATAAGAAGTGAGTCACAAAAAAGTTTTCAGAGTATGCTATGGATTAAATCAGTTATGTCTTAGGTTGATTAAGTGATCTAACCTACATTTCGTATTATTAGTAATAGGTTAAATCGTAACTTGTCAACTTGACTTATGATTATTTACAAATGACCTTCGTCAATTCTCTAAGCTCAGACGTGACTTATATGTCTATCTCAGTTGTTCACGGCCTACCTAGGATACAAATTTTGTGGCTCGCTTGATACAATCTGTCAAAACATAACTTGCGTGCTTTATTCAATTTTTGTCTGTTGAAGCCCGTCAAACAATTTAAATTTATACAAAAACAGAAGCTATAGACGGTGACTATAGTCATTATCTTGCAGTAGTAGTTGAATAGTGCAATAAATTTCCACAAGGATTAAAAATATGTTCCGCTTGTGCTGCATTAGATGAAAATATGAGCCAGTAGGAAATTGCTTTGCATTCAAATTTTTTAAGATTGATTGAAGTTAGAGAACTTTCTCTAATGTCGTATTAATACAGGAGTTGTTCATTACATAGCCTTGTTTATCAGAAAGTTGCTGCTCAGTGGTTTTCACTACTGCGTTCTGAGATGATTAGAAGAATTTATGTTTGGCGTTATCGATACGGCATTTGATACGATAAAAAAAACAAATTGTTATCAGTGATGTTATCACTACGAACCAGAGTCCAATTTGCTAGAATATTCGATCAAATCTTGCAAAAAGTCTTTAAAAAAATCTAAATTTTCAACAGGAACAGTAAAGGTGTCAACATTAATGTCGAGGGATATGCAGACTTCTTAGACTGTTTTCATTCCAATATTAAGAATAAACGACTTTCAAATTTCCCAAAAGGTGTGCTTCTGCATGATCATGCTAGCGCCGATATAACCAGAACGATTCGAGATTTGCTTGAGTTCATGTATCGAGAAGCCTTAGAATAGCCATCTTACAGTCTCGCCTTGTCTCCGATTATCAAGTTTTGACGCATTAAAATAATCACTGAAAGTGCGGTCTTCAAGACGAGCGTTGCTGTTAGAAAATGGTTTTGCAAACAGTCGCAAGAACTTTACTAGCTAGAAATCTCTAGAGTTGTGTACCAGTAGGAATGCCTTTATATTAATGGAGATTTCTTTTAGATTCATTAAATAAATATTGATATACAGTTTCTAATACATGATTATATTGAACTCATGATTCTATTGTTCAATCCTTTGCTGTGTTTGGTGCGCCTTTTAATGCCAAAACGAATGAGAATAGAACGGAAGGATTGTTCACAGTCTTATAACTAGAGTTGCGATTATTACAACAGAGCCGAACGCGCCCGCAGATTCACATAGCTTGGTCCCTATTCAGCAGTAATCCTGTATAATCTTTATTTATAAAGTATATAACGCATAAGTAGCTGTTTAGTATAATATTTTTTATTTCGCATGTTTGAATTAGTCCGAAGCCGCAAATGAGATGCCTAGTCCGATTCTGTTGTATGGACGAAATATCACAACCCTACCTTATAACAGTTGAAACATTTAACTCCATTTGTTTGCACAAGAAATGCAGAAGGGATTATTTTATAAGCGTAACCTATTTTACATTTAATGTCATTTTGAATATATTTGGTTGCATTTCATTGTAAGAGCGCTTATTTCTGATAAGATAATCTAGTAAAATAAACTATTCAGCGGAAGAAAAGCTACAATTGATTAAATACCTTTTCAGGAGAGTCTGTAGATAAAGTTTGCGATTTATTTTCAATATTTTCATTTTATTTATAATATTTACATAGACTAATTCGGAACGCAAGTGCCATTAGAAATACTGTAAATATATTTGCAAAAGCGTTCAATTTAATTAGTACCGCAAAAAATAGAGCCTGTTTTAAGAAAATATCGAATAAGATATAGATATTGAAGTGCGTTAGTTAAAACGATTTTGTCATCACCCCGGCAAACTGCTGATCAATTTAAGATAAGCCACATAACTGTTGGTCATTAAAAAAGAGTATTTTAAAATATCTACTTCCAATGAAATTTTACCTGGCGATTCTTTTCATGGCATTACATTTTGCGAAATATTAATAGAAAACTAGACACAACCACAAATTTTCCAGTGCAATTGTTTCTTACAGATGAATTTTCTTTTCATCTATACGAAAAAGTCCCTAAATATTCCCACACGAACTCAATACCTTCAAAAATCCAATGTCTCCATGGCTATGTTAAATAATGTAATAATAGGCCCTCTCTTGATAAACGGCAAGTCAAATGATAAATGGCATTTTTTTTATTACAAAATGAAGTTATATCCCCCATAAAAGATAGATTCAATATAAATCAAATACAGTTTTAGCATAACGGTGTCCGTATTCTACGTAGTTGTTTGTCGAGATGAAACATTTCTTAACCGATGAACAAATGGTTCAATTCATTATCAATGGCGCTCTCCAAACTTGACACCTAATGATTTTTTTATGGAGATATCTTCCAAGAGTTAAAAATCAATATTCAAGAAATATTGCCCCAAATTTGTCTTCAAACATTGAATAATGTAACGTCGTTATTTTACCATTATTGAGCTCTTTGGCTGGCGCAGAAAGGACAATTATTTGAACATAAAATATAAAAAAATTATTAAAAGTGAAAAGTAATCTTTAAAGTTCTTTTAAAACAGAATTAATCGTTAACTTTTAGCGATAAATTTGCTATTTGTTCGGTTATGGGCTTTTATTTCTTGAATATATTTACTAAATTGCAAGCTGTATACTAGCTGCAACATTCTTTTTTATGGTTTATGTTTCCTCTTTGAAGAGTTTTTATTTAGTTTTGATATTTATAATTATATAATCACCATTGCGCGAGCGGGTTTTTTTTTTTGGTTGCTTGCTTTTAATTACAAGGTCTTTATAAATTTCCTTTATATGATGTTAAGCACTAAATTTTCTTGTAAACTTTATTCTCCTTTCATTTGAAGGATTTTCATTTAAGAAATGTAACTCTAACTGTTCGGCTAAACCTAGGTCTTTCTTTGAGCTTTGCAGAGTAAACTGTTTAACTTCTTCGCCTTCATCTATGCTATCGTCTTCTGAGTTATAGTGGTGTATTACAGATATCATTTCTACCAAACCTGCTATATCAATTTCTTCTTCCACTAGTAATTCTTCGATATCTTGAACGCCTTCTCATGAAAGCTTTCCCCTCCTTAGAAACTTCTACTAATGCATCTATTCTATTTTCTGCTGGCTGGATCAGAGTTTCACTTTCAATTAACTCTGGCCATATTATTTCCAATAACCATTTAATGTCGTCAGTAATTACTTCTCTGATAGATGAGTTTATTATATTAATGCAGTCCAAAATTATTAGAGTGAATCCGTGCTGTAGAAATGCCGTGTTGTACGGGGGTTACCTGTATTTTGTTTTTTTCCTTCTTTGTTTTAAGAATTTTAGTAGTTCTCATATCTGCTAGAGGTAGATATTTTTAAATTTAATAATTCAAAAATGAAATTTTGATATTTTCTTTCTTGGTGTATTCTTCACTAACGATATATGAGGATGATTTGATTGGAGATTGACTTTTCAAAAGTTGGTAACATTTTCACCATGATCAACGTATACTGCTGACTTTGGCAATGTTTTAGAAGCCTATTGTCAAATGCGTCAGATACATAATATTCTACAATCGTCTAAAGTAAACTATTTGTTGTTTTCGTGTTAATACGGAGAAAAAAGAAATTCGTGTGTTAATTATACATTATTTTTTACGTGCAAAACCCATTAAAGAAACTGAAGAAAAATTACATAGATATTATGATGAATCTGCTCCTTCCGATAGAATGATTTGTAACTGTTTCACTGCTTTCAAAAGTGGTCATATGAACATAGAAGATTCTGAACAATATTTTGTGTCAATATTTAAATATAAAAAAGCTAACCACAAGATGGTTCGTTTGCTTACTGTTGAGCAAATGGGAACGTCTGTTACGATTTCAAATAAGTGTACCTATGGCTAAGAATTATTTTGTTGACATGCACAGTATTCGATAAAACCTGGATACATCACTATGCTTCAGAGACAAAAACATAGTCAAAACAGTGCATTTTTTCTGATGAACGTGCTCCTAGAAAGACAAAAACCCTTTCATCGAATTTTTTGGAATTCGAAAGGCGTAATTCTTATTGACTATTTACAGAAAGTATGTACAATAACTAGCTAATATTATGTTGATGTACTGACATGTTTCGATACCGAACTGAAGAAAGAACGACAGCATTTATTCAGAAAAAAGTTTTGTTCCATCAGGATAACGCGCTTGTTCATTCATCCGCTATGGCAACCTTTCAATTTTGTTTTGTACTGTGTCAATAACGGCCCAATGTTTTAAGATGAAAGTTTGTCAAAAATCCAAAACAGGTTAGAGTATATGTGGTGTATGTAAAGTGTTCAATAGCTTTGTTACTACACCTCCTCACCGTAAGAGGGTAGAAATTGATTTGCCTTTCACTTCCTCAATATTTAAAGGTAACTGAAGAGGATACTGATTCAGAAAAAGCCAATCTTTCACAGCGTGGTCCCGGGATTTGAACCAGTTTTTTTTTAATAATTGGGATACAAAGTGCTGCCTCATCCACCATACTCACCAGATCAGGCTCGCAGTAATTTTTTCTTGTTTGTAAACTTGAAGAAATGGCTTGGTGAAAACAGGTTCGGTATAAATGAGGCGTTGATAGCCTATTTTGATATGCTTTCGAGATAGTACTTTTTAGACGGCCTCAAAATTGGAAAGTCGCTGGTCTAAATGTATAGAATTGAATAGAAATTGCGTTGGCAAATAAAATAATTTTTTACCATACAATAAGTATTTCATTGAAAAGTCCTTGTATGTATGCACCGTCATATTAGAGCCACAAAACCCGAATTCCGTATATAGTATTAATCAAACTGTCTGTCTTAATTTGGAATATTCTTGTCGCCCATTTTGCAAACACGCATTGTATATACTGTTTATCTATGTACTTAAACGGAAAATATTATTTTAGACATTGATTATTTTTTTATGGAATTATCTATTTTGATAAAAGTGAATTTCCTGTAGGAATTCTTTTGTGATCCCAGCTATGTAATCATTATCATTTTATATTATTAACAACCACGTGTATGGGACTAGTTAGTCATTCTATTATAAAAATAATTTTTTAGGGGATGCTTGGTATTTATTATATGAAACCTCTAATCGAGAAATAACAAGTACCTAAAATATAATTAGGGTTGAACATTTACCAAAAATCGGTTTTAAGGTCGACTTAGTTACCGAAAAATTAAAAAAAACATTGCTGATATAGAATATTTAAATTTGTTTCTTGTAGAAAAAATTAAGCTAAATAATTTTTTTAAATTAAACATTTGTTGGGGCATAACTGAAATTTACCTGCTAAAGCAATGGATATTATTACATGGGTGTCAAGCTTTTCATGTTTACACCACTAAAATTTTAGGAAAATCTGTTTACTAGATGTAATTGCACATTTAAGCCCTCGAGATCAAATATTTGAATAATTCGACAATATTGATGTCCTCAATAATTTCATAGCTAAAATTCGACAGAAGAGATTGCGGAGACTATCAAGGGTGTTACAAAAGGTACACCTAGGTGAGATGAAATTATATAAAAAAGAAGATTTTAGATTAGTACACAGTATAGAAATAAAATCTTTTACCATACAACAAGAAATAAATATATGCTTCTATTATTTGGAAAAAGCTTTTAATGGAAACGTATACAAAGCAGATTTGAGAAAATGAAATAAGCAACAGAACACAACGAAAGGATTATTTAAGTGATTATGTAGAATGACTTATTAACTTAACCTATCATCACAAATCAAATAAATTTAAGTCATACAAAAACTAAGAAAGGAAGAAATGACTGCTATTCTTACCATTTGTGAAAGTAATAATTCCAAGTTGTAATAAACAAATTGTGATGTGAAGATAAATAAGGGCTATATTAGAACAAAGAGTAAACAAAAATTATACCATTTACGTTACTTATTCACAAAGAGAAAATAAGCAAAAAATCAAGCTTACTATCAATTGACTTTGATATGAGTAATACTGATCTATAATAAGAAAATAAAACAAAATAGTATATTATGGGACGGACAGTGGCTGAAATAAAATTTCAACGTTGCGAGCGGTTTTGAAAAAAGTAACTCGAAACGTTGAAATTTTAAAATAATTTTTAAATTAAACGTTTAAACCATTTTTTTATTATTTTTGATATCTATTAACTATAATAGAACAATTTGTGCAATTAGCACCTATTGGATTTATACATTTATCGGAAGTATTTGTATTCATTTGATGAATAACGGAACTTGAACTTGAGCTTGTTGATGGTTTATCTGTAAATAACTTGGTCGCTATATCATTTCTTGCATATAAAGATTCATCCGCGTAGCTTTCAGCTATAGCCGACGATTTCCGTACGCTGCTTTTTAGCAGTTATGTTGACTCCTGCGTTAACTAACATAGTGGCATAAGTTCTTCGCATTGCATGTCATGTGTGGTCTTGCGGATTGCTTAATTTTAAATAAGTAGCTATGTCTTTGGCACTACACTAATTTTCTTTATGCCAACAAATTGCCTTGTATAATACACTTTCCAGCTTGATAATTGGAAAACAATCTTAAATTTTCTAAATTTAGAGAACGGAGTGACATATACTTTTTGCACACTTCAACGTATTCCTGAGGAATAACAAACTTTTTTGTGGTATTGTTTTTGGTGTCTAGAAGTGTTACAATTATGTCTTCAGTGGTTTCAATCTCTGTCAATTTTAACTTATAAAGTTCGTCGCACCGACAAGCGCCTGAAGTTCTCATTATAAATACGACCTATAACGAATTAAGAGAAATGTTTTTTTGTACATACTTTTGTAAACAAGTAAACATGATCAAGAACTTCAATTATAAATTTGTCTGATTTTCATTTTAAAAACGACCGAGCCCAAAGTGTTGAGGGTTTCTTCTCTTCAGTCAATTCTGGAAAATAAGCACCAAAGACTTGCTCAGAAAATGATTTGTTTTGTTCTTTAGTTCTCCAGTCCTCCCAAGTCGAAACAAATTTACGAGTTCACTTATAGAAAGTTTTCTATAAGTGAACTCGTAAATGTGTTTCGACTTGGGAGGAATTAAATTAGAAAATGCATTATTAGCCGCTTTTATAATTTCTTCTGGTTCTACACCACTATCATCACTCATTTTAACAAATTAATACACTTAAGAAAAAATTATACATAAGGTGACATTTCTCTTCTCAGAAACAATTTAAAATCCGAAATCTCGGTAGTGCGATAATTTTAAACTCTATTTGTTGAAATGTGATTTCAACCATTGTAATCAATTTCAAAATGAGTGATTTAAATGACATGAGTAGAGAAATAAATTTAAACATGAAATAACTAAATAGAAAAGAATTAACTTGTTAAATTAGCTGAAAATGAATACTCAACTATTCACAACTCAAAAGTCGCTAGAGGTATAATTGGCAATACATAATTTGTCCGTTTGTTTTGCAATTTTACGGCATCGGGGCTTCATCGAATACACATTTATAAAGTACACTATCAACCTGCAAATGAATTACATTTTCGCGAAGTAATGTGAATTTAATTATTGCTTTCTACATTTTACGACGCTACTAATTATTCGGATTGTTTAATTGAAAAAATTTCACCCTTAAGCAGGATTCGAAACCACGTCCATGGTTTGTCGGACCATTGCTCTGCCACTTGAGCTATTAAGAACTGTGGTTCCGAATACATCGGGAAGCATTGAGTTGCATTAAGGAAACCCATTGCTCTGCCACTTGAGCTATTAAGGACTGTGGTTCCGAATAAATCGGGAAGCATTGAGTTGCATTAAGGAAACAGATGTTAATATTTTTTGCATGTAGTCGGCACTTGTTGCAAATTAATTGCATTTTCGCGAAGTAATGTGAATGTAAATATTGCTTTCTACATTTTACGACGCTAATTATTCGAATTTTTTAATTGAAAATATTTCAATAATTCGCTACAGGTAGAAAATATTAATATCTGTTTCCTTAACGTAACTCAAGGCTTCCTGATGTATTCGGAACCACAGTCCTTAATAGCTCAAGTGGTAGAGCAATGGACCGGCAAACCATGGACGTGGCTTCAAATCCTGCTTAAGGGCGAAATTTTTTCAATTAAAAAAATCGAATAATTGGCGTCCTAAAATGTAGAAAGCAATATTTACATACACTATCAACCGTTTATTATAACACATATTTCTCCGAAGAAGCCTAACGAATCATATATCAATCACATTGGAATTTTAACGTATTTTTTTTTATTTTGTCGCGGGCTATTGTGACTTGTACTTAAAACTTTGCTAAAATATTTAAAAAAATATAACAGTTAGGATTAGAATAATGTATTTAGAATCTACATAAAGAAGTACCTCAATAATGTTAAAATATTATTTCAGTATCTTTTCATTTAAAGATTGTAAAAGAAAGAGATGTAAATAACATGTCAATTTATTATTAGTTATTTAGAACAAATTCTTCATCTCTTTCCGTTTAAGAGATCCTAATGGTGAATACGTTAACTAGGATATCTAGTATACAGTAAAACAACTTGAACTACGAAACCCTATTGATAGGGGAAGGTAGTGGGAGGTAAAATTAAATGTATCCATTTTAGTATTGTCAACTTTTTATATGACAGGAATGTCAGTGGTTATGTGAAATACTTTAGCGAACCATCAAACTTTATCCTAATGGAATACACAATTAATGAAAAAGTGCAAATTATAAAGTGGTTTTATGGAGGCCACACACTTTCATCAATTGTAAATATTTGGAGAACTATCTTCATTAATCGTCCTGTTCCATGTTTAAATACAATTCATCGAATTAAGGAAAATTTGGAAAAATACGGATGTGTCTCTCCCTCTTTACATAAAAAGCCCGCACATGATAATGCGGATCGGGATATCATGATATGCGCTACTGTTGAAGAAAATGAATACCAAACGTTAGGCCAAATTAGTGAAAGTGTCGATGTCTCCCGTGAAACTGTTAGAAAAGTATTAAAGAATAATAAATACCGTTCGTATCATGTACAAAAAGTAAATGAAATATTTCCTGGAGATCATTATAACCGAGTTCAGTTCTGTTTGGATATAATTGAGAAATGTGGTGTGGATGAAAATTTTATTTCTAATATTCTCTTTACTGACGAATCTTCATTTATTTTACACGGTCGACATAATCCTATGTTAATAAGGTATTGGTCAAAAGACAATAAACATAAATCGTATACAGCTCATACACAGTACCCACAGAAATTGAATGTTTGGATTGGAATGTTAGGGGACAATATAATTGGTCCATTTTTTATAAACGGCGTGTTAAATTCACAAAAATATTTACAATTGCTGCAATATGACATTATTCAGTGGCGGCTCGTGCTAAAAATTTTAAGGTGTTCTGCAAGTTTTACAAAAAAATTTACCTTGCACGGGCAGTAAGAGGTTGTCTCCCATCGATCTTATCGTGCTTTCTTCGCCTTCCGCACTGAAGTAATGGATTTCTGGAACGATTGTCAATTGTCACACAAAAAAATAAGAGTCACTAAGCACTACTTTACTAACAAATTATTTCTTATAAATTAAATCTATTCTACGTTCTTTTCGATTTGCAAATTTTGTTATCACTTTGTCATTAAAATTGTCTATTTCGGAGATAAACTTTTTTTCGATAGATAGCATGGAAAGAGATGTTAAACGATCTTCGGTCATTGAATTTCTGAGAAACGTCTTAATTCGATTTAGTGTTGAAAAGCATCGTTCGGCCTCTGATGTTGTCATGGGAGTTGTTATTACAATTTCTAATAATTTTCTAGTCTCCTTCAACGTATCTCCCAGATTGTTTTTTATTAAAAATTTTAGAAGAGGTAGTGCGCCTTTTAAAGATCTACAATCAGTTCTTGAGTAAATAACAGACAATTCAGTTTGTAATCTTTCTTTATCAAGGGTGGGATAATAGGAGCATGCGGAAGTGAGTTTGTCCTCAGGAAATTTACTGCAATACTCTCCAAAGCATTCCGAAAAAAAAGTGATGCCACTACTAGATGCTCTTTAAAATGAAAT
The DNA here is from genome assembly GCA_935421215.2 of Melolontha melolontha. Lineage (NCBI taxonomy): Eukaryota > Metazoa > Arthropoda > Insecta > Coleoptera > Scarabaeidae > Melolontha > Melolontha melolontha. Next base: position 93,818,654 of record OW285237.1, on the reverse strand, counting down.
CGATCTTTTGCACAATTTAGATTAACATCACACACCTCTAAAGCCGAAATTCGATGATTAAATCTGCTGTTATTTGGACGTTTGCGTTTTTCTGGTGGTGGCTCATCGCTTATTAAATCTGATGCTTCACTTATGATGTTGTCAATATTATTTCGAACTTGGCCTATACTGCGTTCAAAATTTTCGATAGCGTCTTTTACTAGAGTGGGTTCAATTTTTCTTTGCTGCAATTGATTAAACAGGATATCTACATGGGGCATTATATGATGGAAAAAAGTCAGCCAAAAATTGAAGATCGGATCATTTAATGTACGTCGAATAGAGGCGGCTGCACTACAGACTGTGTTGTTGGAGAATTGTTCTTCTATTTCTTCCATACACTCAATGAGAGAGGCCCTATTTTCGTACACAACATTAATGGTCCTGATATTAAAATTCCAACGGGTTGTAGCGCCGTGGGGATCCTTCTGTTTACAATCTTGTTTAACACTTCTACTCGTTGGGGTGAATTATTAAAAAAGCCGGGAATGTCTTGTAGATTTCCAAAAAATACACGTACTTGCGAATTTGCAGAAGCAGCTTTAGATATAATTAAATTTAATTGATGGGCATAGCAATGCATAGTGCGCAAAAGGGTACTTTTTTTAATCAATGCTTGAACGCCTGCGTGTTGTCCGCTCATCACCGCTGCTCCATCGTAACTCTGTGCAATCAGTTTGTTAGGTGAATTTTGAATTAAAGCATCTATGACACTTAAAATTGTTTTGCTAAGTGTTTCTGCATCACATTTTTCATAAATGACGTAGTTCCAAAAACGTTCAATTGGCTCACCATCACGAACATATCTAAAAATAACTACCATTTGAGTTTTTGCAGCAACATCCGTTGTTTCGTCCGCCATGATCGCCAAAAACGGAGAATTATTAATTTCCTCAATTATTTGTTCTTGGCAGACTTCAAGTATGCACTGCAACAGATCATTCTGTATTTCTTTGGAAGTGCCTTTAAATACCGAACAATTTTTTAGGTGCTCACTTAGAGTTGCATCTAATTCAGCCGAAAAATTAATAAGTCCACGAAATATCCCCGGATTCTCGGAAGTATCGCTCTCATCATGTCCCCGAAGGGCCAATTCAAAAGCTCCACAAAATTCTATACAATTAATAATTTTTGATAAAATATAACGATTCTTTGACACATTTTCATTATGTCTCTGTATATTTACCCAATAAGCAGAATCTAGTTGAGCCATAATATTAGTTGACCCTAGTAACGCAAATTCCATACAATTATGAAGATGGCTTTTAGAATTCTCACGTCTTTTTATTTTCAAACTCAAGTGCTCTAGATCCGTTACCCCTATTTCCGTCCAAGCTTTATCGCCACCAAAAAGTAAACAGGGAAAACAATATAAAGCATTTTTTTTGTTGCATCCACAAATCCAATCGTTTTTTAAATAAATATCGCTACTAAATTTACGTGTATAATTTTTCCCTCTACTTACACCAGTTTTTTCAATAGTGATATCTACTAATGGCCTACCTCTTGCTTTTAATTCTAACTTCTCTTCGTATGAATATTTAAAGAATCTCTTCACATTAATTAAATTAAAGACCACCTCCATAATACACAGAGTTTATATAAATTGTCAACAATATACAAAAACAAACAAGCACGCGCACAATATTATTGTTTTTACGTTACACTCGCCGCACAGTAAACAACACGCGTAAATATTAAACACCTATACCGCCGAATCATATGAACGTGCTGGACAGAATGCAGCGAATATGCCTTATAAAAATCACGTATTGATTTCAGACATCCGCGGTGGTAGCGGGGTGCGCGCGGGTGTTTCAAAGCGCTCTGAGAGCCCGTACGTGTGGACCAGATAAGGAACAAGTGAGCGATCGCGCGAATTAGGTTGGTTATTCCACTGGTCGCCTATTGTATATTATTTGATAATATTCTATATATAACCGGCGTTAGTGTTGTAATTTCGCAAGCGAATATCTCGGCATCTACTGATCGGATTTTGATGATTAAGGTGTCAAATTGTAGTATGCAAATTTTTTGATATACAGGGGGAGAATTTTCACAACAATATGTTACGCTTTTATAAACATCAGAAATGTCGGAAAAATTATGTAAAAGAAAACTAGTTTATAACTAATACAGGTTCGCCCGCCCAATTTTTTGGGAGCTCTGCAGCACTGCAGCGCTTGTGCGCCAGCCGCCACTGACATTATTCCTTTTATCCAGAACATACCCAATATTGAAATAGGAAGTATTTGGTATCAGCAAGACGGATGTCCTGCACATAACAGTGCAATTGTGCGTCAATTCTTAAGAAATATGTTTGGAAATAGAATTATTTCTCTAGGCGGTACAATTGAATGGCCGGCCGGATCACCAGATTTGTCCCCTAATGATTTTTTCTTGTGGGGGTATAATCTAAAGTCAAAAATTTACGGTTTCGAACATCAACGGTCAAATAATTTAGATGAACTACGTCAAAAAATAAGAAATTTCTTAGCATCGATTACGCCCCCGATATGCTGGCAAATGTTAGACGTGGTTTTTATGATCGGGTAGCGTATTGTTTAGAAATTCAAGGTGCACGATTCGAACACGTAATTAATTAAAAGTATTGTTTATTAAAGTTGTATTATGATAATAAATTTTATTTTGTTGGACTTATTTTTTATTTGACGGTTCTTTAGTTGCAATTAGTATGCAATACAATTTCAGTTTTCCCATAATATAAACTTAATTTAACAAACTCTACACGTTTATATTAAAAAACATATTATAAGTAGCTAAATAAGCTAAATGAATACATTTAATTTTACCTCCCACCACCCTCTCCTATCAATAGGCTTTCGTAGTTCAAGTTGTTATACTGTATATCTAAGTAGAACCATACAGTAACTGTTGTATGTTAATTTAAAATGAGGCGATTGGGCATAACAGCCCCAAGGTGTGGATTAAAAAGATCTACAGTTTTTTGTTATTTAAAATTCTTCGTTACTAGTAATAATAATTAGATCAGATATGTTTTTTTTTAAATTAAGCACTTTTGTATCATACAGGAATCTTAACGTTGCTCAATTACTTGCCTCGCCCCTTTAACAGTTACATAATTTCCAACCGCTGATTCCTCTAGAAAATTTTCAAATGCGTTTCTTACAGAATAAACTCATTTACCATTCATTTTGTAGCATTTCGTTTTTGTTGTTTATTAAAAACGGAAGCCATTACTTGCTGACTAATTTTCAGCTGCTGCATCTGTCTTTCTCGTTCATAGTCTTATATTCTACTTTGAAAAGATATGTGGCTGTCGTTATATATAGGTTTTAATTTTTTTAGCAAAATAGTAAACGAAATTAGAATGATTAACATGCTGTCTAGAATATTGCACTAAAATGTCTTTAAAATTGATACCATTCAAATTCCGTACTTTTAACTACGCTTAGGCAACATGTAATCGTTGTTAGTTAACCTGGTTACAATTTTACTTGGAAAACTTTTATTTTAATTTGTTTAAATATTTGAACCCTGAACATTAAAAATGAAATGCAAATACGTGCTACCCTTTGGGAGATCATTAAATACTGAAATATATATATGTTTCACAGAGAAAAGATTAAACAAAACATCAATGGAAATAATAATTAAAAATACATTTAAACGAATTATTATCTATTTAAAGATGAAATAATTATCCTTAATTACTAGTAAATATTACTACAATCTTTTGATAATATTCATGATATGCCTATATAGTTGTAAAAGAAATAAATTTGTTGTATATATTGGTTGAGATATGCACTATCTCAGTTTATACTGTTCACACATTTTTACCAGAGTTTTATCTTAAATTAATATTATCATCCGTGTCCAATATATGTAATAGTAATATATTATTATATCATTACGGACATTAAACATGTAGATTACAATTCCGTTATAGTTTTCTGGTGTTTTGATGTAAATTTCAGCGAAAAAATCTTAAAAATTCATAATTAACATTAAATGTAAGTGTGAGGATATTATAGTATCTTTACAGTGTTATAATTGTAATACATACGTTTAAAGTGTTACAAAATAAATGAAATTATTATGAAAATGCTGTATAGTTACTTGGTTGATGGATCAAAGTCTAAATGAATGTCAAAAGGTCGTATTTTAACGACAATTATATGTCTTGGAAATTCGTCGTTTACGCTTGGACTTTTGTAATTCAATATTTGCTTTATGCTATTAAATGTGTACGTATCTATGTAAATATATGTTATAAAATATACAAATTTAAGTATGGAATCTGTTAGTAATATTGTTTGTGTTCGTTGGAAATTATTTATTATTTGTCATGGCCATTATCTAAACGACGTTCGCATACAATACCCAGTGCGCAGGCAACAACAAAGAACTAAAGGAAGATTTTCAAACAAATAATTTGCATTTATTTACAAATATTAGAAGCAAACATAATTATTAAATAATACTTTCTAAATTATAACTTATAACATTTATTTTAATGATATTTGTTTTTTGTTGAAATTTTACAATATTGTAATTATACAGCTGTCCTTGAAATAAAAAGACAACGTATGAAAAATAGAAAGATGTAATTATATGGAATATGAATCCAAAATATTGTGAGTCAATTGCGACGCGAAACCCAAAATTAAAAAACCCCTGAAATGTGTATCATGTTCCGTCCATGAATTCAGAATCTGTATAGATAATAAGTATAGCAAGCGCCAATTAAGTTGGCGCGAGGAGGGGGTGCGCAGAAGCTGTTTTTAAGAACGTCCACCCCTACTACTCAAGTAATTGTCAGAATATATTTGTCATTGACGTTTGACGGAACATAATGTCTTTGCTAGGGGATCATAAAATGATACACGCTCAGAGGTTAGAATTATCTGACTTTTGATGTAAAACCAAATACAAATCTCCCCATTACTTCTAATCTTGCGGGAACTTATCCCTTCTCGCGCCAACTTAATTGGCGTTTGCTATATGTAAATAATAAATATGTACCACATACCGTATGTTTACACACGTAACAGCTGTCGATGTTATAAAAAGTGTAACATCTTGTATGCTAAGTGTATACTAAGGGAACTATTAAGATGTGTGTTACATTAATTTACAAACCCATTTTAAAAATCATACTAAAAATAATTTGTGAACTTTTAGAATTGACATCAGTTCATGTGTATTACGTGAATGTTTTTTTTTGTTAGTAGATGTAAGAAATAGAATGCGGCTATTGAATTTAAAGAGAGCAATGTTTATAAAAACGCTAGAAAATAACATTGTGTCTAAGTTTTGTTATGGTAAGGGTTGAATAATCTGGTACGAAAATCAGCTGTTTATACTTCCTTGTGAATTTTAAAAGAAGGAATATTTAAAGAACACACAGATGTGTGCTTAACCGACTTAATTGACTATTTGGTAATAGCCTTATTTTAAAACGAAAAATTTTATCGAAGGTATGTAAGGATCGACAATTGAACGAAACTTAAAGCGAGATGGGCAATAATGAAAAGGTTCTTTTTGTTATTGTCGTTCAATTTAACATATCATCTTTTATAATATAGTCCATCGCAGAGTGGCGTGACAAAATTTTGTTAAATATCGATCATTTTTTTCGGAAAATATTAGGTGTATACATTTTATATAAATTTGGTCATTCCATTTTTCATACGTTATTTTTTTATTTCAAGGACACCCGGTATTGTCATTTTTAATTATTGCCAATAGATTAATAAATTAATTTATTCCTTTGAAGCATTATAGTGGTTTCATTTTGTCAAGGGATGTTGAAGAAATAGTAAAGATAAAAGAAGAAAGTGTCAGAAGAAGATGACATATAATACATACAATACACGGCGCTTAAATAATAATTAAACAGATACTTTGATATTCACAATCACTTCACAAGAAGTATCAAAAATTATACAGGCTAAATTCTAGTAAACCAATAATCATTTTTTACCAGTGTATTATATTTCACTAGAGACTGCAAATTGAATTATGTATTTAGAAAATTGTTTGGTTGAGTATATAAATATTGATAAAATGAAATGCATTGTTATAGAAGAAGAAAATAATGAAAATAAACAATGAATTAACAAGTATTTGGAGTTACGTAAATTTATATGGAAAAGAAGACGGAGACGTCCAATACTGATTTAAGCATCAAAAGTAAGGGGTTTACTGGTCGAAGGCAATAATTTACCCAATTTGACATGACAACAATTACACCAATTTTGCCTAAGATCGGTAGCCCTTAACGTTTGTGATGCTTATTACGTTTTTGCACGATCCATGCAATAACCAAATTAATTGATTTGAATAATTTTTAAATTTAAACTCGTTTAATGTTGAAGCGACAATTCTGTGACAACTACACGGACAAAAAACCTCAAAATTCCACTATCGAAAATGACAAGAGACACTTAATTAACTCGGAGATTCATAAACAGCGGTAGCCATATTTGACAGAAAAATTCATTTGAGTTGTTTCAATTACTATTATTACCTATCAATTTTCTCATTAGTTGTTTATAATTTTGTAAAATACATTTAAGTGACAATTCCGATCTTGAGAATGCGTGGCAGGACAGATGTTCTGCTGTTATACCAGAGAAGTCGAGAGAATGGTATGAAAATACTTTTCAAGTTTTCAAGCCGTGGTGTAATGAGAAGAATTATGAGCATATTAAGGAAAAGGTGGTACTGGCTTATCTTATAAGAACAAATGAAACGTTTAAGTTTCTAAAAGAATTCCCAGTTGAAGCTTATTTAAATGCGAAAATGGAAATGATCAAGGGAATAGCAGGAGCCTGTAGAAGAGAAGAATTATATCAGATGAAAATACAAGATATCTAGGATAGTGAATCATTTATTAGAGTCCACATTCAATTGAGCAAACTTTTACAATAACCAATCTAGATAACGGAACAATGAAATAAAATGACAAAACTTTCATATTTGATTACTTACTGCTTTCCGATCGGTAAGTGATAGTTCTTACCAATCTGAGATTTGTAAACACAACCAACTATTCTTTTAATCCAACTAGTAAATACATTAAATTGACTGAAAAGAAACAAAATCAGAAAAGGTAAATTCTAAATTTGTTGCTCACGATAAATTTATTACATTCAAAATTGCTTTGTTATATCTGTGCAAACCTTTGTTTCATCCACGTGACCTCTATTATTTTTTTATTACAGCAGTACATAATGGGGGCATTGTTGTGATTAATATCGCGAAAGTGGTGCTAGAGCTCAGCACATTGCAATTTTATCTTCATATAAGTAGCAGGTGTTGATGCTGATATGTGGACTAAATTGCTTTATTCAGTAATTACAACATATTTCTTAAAAAAGGTTCATCCTATTGACGCAGTATATTACATTAATGATTACAATCACGAGAGGGTTGATAGTGTAAAGGATCTCGGAGTTTTATTTGATTCTAGCCTAAGCTTTGCTGCACATATTTTAACAACATATGTGTAGCTGCATCCAAAACTTTGACTTTTGTATTGCGAACCTGCAAATTCTTTCAAACCGTGTCTTTGCTAAAGCCATTATACTTTGGCTTTGTTGTCAGCAAACTGGCATATGCTTCACCCGTATGGTCACCGCATTATATTTACTTGCAATTGTTTGTGGAAAAAGTGCAGCGACGTTTTCTGAAGTATTTGTGTTAAAAAGTTGATAATGTCTATCCGGAACGTAACATCGACTATAATTCGCTGCTGAGAAGACATGATGTTCAGTCCCTTCAATATCGTCGCGAAATTCAGGGAGCAAGATTTCTGTAGAGACTCCTTCATGGAGCTATTGATTCCGCACTGTTACTTTCCACTATTATTTTTTTGGTTCCTCGATTATCTTCTCGGTCCTGTCCTACTTTTGTCTTACCATTTTCCAGCACCAATTTCCTGCTCCATCATTCTCCTATGACAACATTGTACCACAATGCTGATGCACTCTATAATGTCATTTTCTTCGATTTTATTAATCAATTGCAGTGAGTTTGTTTTTCGTGGATTTTTTTTCTTTTGAATTTAATAATTGATATATAGATGGCGGTTAGAATATCAAATAAAGTAGTTTTCAGCCAGTTTCAACTTTTGTACATTTGCTAAAATAGAAGGGCTAGTACTGCAATAAAAAAAAACTGAAATTACATCAACTTTCTTACATGTAGATACACATTTTTTCATCATTTGTATTTCTTTGAATTTACTTCTTATTGTTGGAGTACCTGCCGCATAATAATGGATTAAGTAGGATTGGATATTCCCAATCTATAAATAATTAACTATCTTACTGAGTTTCAGTTGTTTTTATTAGGAGGGACTGTAAATGGACAAGTGCTTCATTCAAACTATCGGTTTATTTAGAGTAGAGAGAAACAGTTTAACATGAGTGTCAAAAGAAAATGCTTAACTTTTGCCGAAAAAATGAACGACGAGGTTAAAAAGAGTTTAAAGAAGTAGTAAATCCATTTTAAAATACAGTGAAGAAATGGGTCTTGGTAGAAAGAAAACAAAACTTTTTTCTTACGAGGGCCTAGACTAAAGTAAGTGTAAGTGATTGGTGATAAAACTTGCCGTTATCGGGTTCAGACCTTAGACCTTAGATTACGCAAATTTTCAGGCAAGTTGGTTTGATAATTTTATAAAATGTAACGCCATGGTGCAAAAGGTTATTTCGGAAAAAAAGTGAAATTGATTGCGATCGACGGAAACAGTTTGAAAATGAGTCTTGCAAAATTATCAACCGAAAGACGTTTTTAATGCTGACAAAATCGGATCCTTTTTTAAGTGTTTGCCAAACAAAACATTGACTTTTAAATATGATCAATGTTTTGGGAGCAAGCAAGAAAATATGACCATTATATTAGGTCCTAATATGGCTGAAACAGAAAAAATAAACTTACTAGTTATTGGCAAATGCATAAAGTTGTTTTAAAAATGTTAAACCAGTAGAAGTAGCTGGATGACGAGTAAAATTTTTGAGAAACACTTGCTTAAGTTGGTCAAATCGTTTAAAAAGCATCATCGAAACATTTTTCTGATAGTTGATAATTGCCCATTATCTTGAAAATATATCTATCAACTAAATAACTTTTAGAGAATATATTGAGTGGAGCAGTATTAATTATTTATAATACTTACGTATTTGTTCATATATGGCTATTTACATATTGCTATGAACTGTGGTTTGGAAATTTGCTTATTCACAATTCACCACTAATCTATCCAGCTAGTATACTCAGTCGGCTTATTTCCAAAATGGGACTGCTTTCTTCTCAGGGTTCCAATCGGAAAAGTGGAAAATTATCGAATTAGTACAATAGTTTTTATTGGAAGCCACTCAAAATTCGTTTGAGAAAAGTTCTGATAATGTCTTTAAGTTACTTATTAAAATGTGTAGAAAGGATTATTAAATTAAAGAACACAATATAAAATTTAAATGAAAATTTAATACAAAAATAAAAATTAAAAAAAAAAAATCTTTATAAAGTATAAAGATTAATATTGCCTCATCTAACAATATTCTAAAGGTAAAAATAACGCATGGAAATGACCGCAGCATACGTCTAAAAAACCTTAATGACAGCCGAACAAAATTAAAAATAATAAATTACAAAGAAACTTTTTAATTTCTCCCAAGAGAACAAAATCAAAATAAACAAACTAACTTGACAGCCCGAAGCAAACTCTATCGCATGTGCAACCACATGTAACAAAAAATGCCCTTGAGATACCAAACGTATAAAATTTTACAGTTACAGAATTTTTTTACTAGAAATTTAAAAAATCCTTCTTTGTTATTTATATCAAAAATCTAAGACTAAATCTCAATACGATAATAATAATAATACAATAGAAAAATACAATATTCAATTCATTCAATATAAAAAATATCTTTTAATAATATATTTTACTTACGTAAAAAGAAATATGTATATTCAAGACACGTGAGTAAGAAAGTGTAAAAATATAACAATTACGAGATTAAGAAACTCGTATAAATATCGGTAATGAAAATTAAACAAGCACCAACCACTAATGAAATCAAAAATAACCCGAAGTTACTTAAAAAGATAAAGATAAATCTTTTTATAAACACAACTTTCTTATCTCAGAGTACACTTGTGTCTGCTCAAAGGTCAAATCAAGCGCGCAGGCTTAGAATGTAAAACCAGTTTTTTTCACAAAAATAATAAATTTCAAAAATATACTTACACTTGCGTTCAAAATAACTATTCAAACATTTTTAATTATATTTTTAATATATTTGCGGGGAAAAATCCACAGCAATATGTAGTACATATTATCCATCCAAAAATGTTAGATAATACATACAAGTGAAGTACTAACAATTCAAAAACGTGTAATTCCATAACAATGTGATAAAACAATTTATATGGAATTGTTATGTATAAAATTTTAGGATTCTTCGGAACTACGAGTTCCAATGAACTTAATTTTATTTGAAACGTAACTTAGGTAAATTGTACTTGTTTTTCATTTATTACTTCTAAAATGTCTCTTTTGTGCAAAAATAAATCACTAACTAACTTTTTCTTCAATTTATTTTATTATTCAAATAAGGCGAAAGTGGATTATTATGTCCGTGATTTTTTGAATGAAAGATAGTTTTTTCGGCTCATTTTATGATCCCTTAGTAAGGATAATAAGATTTATAGATGTTCTCAAACTAGGCATTTGTTTGATCGATCATCGTTGGAACCAAATCCGGAGTCCGCAAGTCCGGAGAATATAGCGAATCAGGGAGCAATTCATAGCCCAATTCATGAAATTTCGGCATGGCAGCTACGCATACCTGTGCATTGTTTTCATTGAGGAGCATTGTCTTCTTGACCAAATGCGGTTGTTTTTCCTTCAAATCGCCGTTGAGCCGGTCCAAGAAGTTTCGGTCAAATTTTCCTTTGATTGATTTCCGTCTTGAAGGTAATCAAGGTCGATTGCAGCGTGCATCCAAAAAAACTATCGCCATGACATTGTTGGCCGACAGACCACCTCAGCCTCTTTCGGTACCGATTCGCTCGGAAAGGCCCACTGTTTCGGCTACTGCATGGTCTCCGTTGCGTTGTGGTGGAAGTTTCGTGTACGGTTATGAAACGGGGCAAGAACCTGTTCAGATTGCAATTGAACAACGTCAAGTACTCCTCCGAATTTGGCACACGATCGCATTTGTGATCAATTGTGACCAAACGCGGCACCCATCTTGCGAATAGCTTTCTCATAAGCAAGTTATTATTTAATGTCGAAACTATTATGCGCCATATGATATCGCTGTGGCTTCTGCAATCTCGCGCACTTTCAATCTCCAATCGATACACATCAAATCGTGGATTTTTTCAATTGTTTCGGGTGTAGTGACCTCAATTGGGCGTCCAGAACGTTCATCGTTACTTGTGGTTACGCTACCACTACGAAATAAGCCTTGGTTTTCGTCATGATTTTCTCTCGCAAAAGAAAATACTTGAGCACACGAAATTCATTTTTATCTATTTTCGCCAAAATGCACAAGATTGTCTGCTTTAAATGGCTGTCAAACTTTAGTTAAATGACAGCTTCCCGAACTTTGAAAGTAGTCTCTCGACAGATGGTAATTGATTGGTGTTGCTTTTCAATTTACAACGCGGGAAATTCAACAAGTCACGGACATAATAATCCACGTCGTAAATTACCGTTGGTCAGAATTCAGTTGCTCGTGTAATAATTTTAACAATTTATTTAGCGTTTTTAGAAATATTTTTCTGTTAGTAAAAAAATCCATCAAATATTTTCACCTTACGCATAATAGTCAAATGAGAAAATGTTAGGAAATTTCTACATTTAAAAAACATTTACGCCAATATTTATTTGACCATCAGTAACTAAGGATTGTCCTTCTCTCTTGCTAGCTTACAGTGATTTTTGTATTTTTATTTTTTTTTCCGTCGTAGAATTTTTGATTTAAGATAAATTAGGCACGATACTATGTTGTAATTTTAATTGTATTACAAGGTTAGGTGGAGGATTGGTTTTGGTGTTTTGCAACCAAAGCCAAAGTAAACCTTAGAACTTTTTTTAAAATTTTTTTTTTCTATACTCGTTTTTTTCATTCGTTTTTGCTATGTTATGGAAGAAAAAGAAAAGAAAAATACACTTTTTATTTTATTATTATTATTATTATATTTAACAAATAATGAAAATTGCTAAACCAGAAGTTATTGAACTATTCAGTCTTGATATTGCAAATATCTTTACTAACTCCCTTCTATTCTATCAGATCATGAGTAGTGTCCCCGAGAACCTTCTTAGCTATAAAGTAAAATATTTAACATCCCATTTCAATATTTTAACCCTTGTCAAGCAAATTGAAATAAAAAATATGTACACTAGATTATTTTCTCAAATTTTGTTTTCTTTTTACTGACCCTGATAGACAATTTGTTTCTGGAATTCATTCATAAAATTTACAACTAATCTTGTTCGCAAGTTTTTGCGATTGTTGTCTAAGAGTCTTCTAGAGTACTTTCTAAATTCGTTTTCTATAGATTTTATCATGCAATATTAAAAAATATGACAAAAGTTTTATATTCAGAAGGAATATACTGGTGATAATTGACTCTTCGCAGTCTAATACATCGCAATTTCGTAGATAAAATTTTTTCAATTACTAAGGAAGTTGGGGTATGCCTTTTAGAAGCTAAGTAAACATCCAATTGTTATCATGAGCTATGACAATTTCCAAAAAGGTCGAAATCTCTCGTAAAACACCTATAGAATTCATTTGTGATTGTCAGGCAAATCGTTTCTTTATTTTCATTCAACGCTTATAGAGTAGACACGGCTTACGGACCCGTAATTCTTCGATTATTATTATGACCACGCATGAAGAAGTTTAACCATTTCATGTTTATTTTAAACAAGTTTGCCTGTTAGAGCACTTGTATATATTTGACTTTTTTAAGTATTAAGAACTTTGATGAAAAAGTTTCTCACACTTTCCTGACCATCTTCATTAAATTGCAAAGGAAGTTCAAGTCAAATAAACAATTTGTTGTTTTTACTTTGAAAATGGTTCTTTAGTGTCGAGTAAAATACATTTATTGTAATGACTTACTTTGGAAGCGGCGCAACATGGAATATACCAAATTACCAATTGGGTATATTCCAAGCTGCTGACTTATAATCAATTTGTCGAAATGTACCTAGAAAAATACATTCAATTGGATATCGTTATTTTTCACGCCATCTACATAACCGAGCGGTTTTTAGACACTGGTAATGTGTCTAAAGGTAAATCTACTAGTCGTCCCATTGTTGCTACATCTGATATTTTGAAAAATATAAATTAAATTGTAGAACAGAATCCTCATATTTCTGCCCGTCTTTTATTTCAACTAATAGGTAACCTCCACTTAACAATTAATCTTCTTTTTAACATTTTCTACGTCCATTCTGTAAATAAAAAAAAAAAAATTAATTTACAATTGTCTAACAAATTCACTCACCTGATTTTTTACAACGAATTCAGTTTTATCAGTAGTAAAATGATCATTTGCATATAATAACATTGACTGGCAAAATATTAGTTTCTGTTCCGATGAACCATGGTTTTACATGTTTGGTTATGTTAATTCGTAGAATTATAGAACTTACTCGGCAGATAATCCACACAATTTAATCGAAGTACCATTGCATCCAGTTAACATTTGTGTTTGGCGGCAATGTCAAGACAACGAATTATTAGACCAATATTCTTTTAAGAAATAATTAATGCCCAAAGATACGAAACTATTATTTTAGAGGCATTTTTCAATCAGTTAGATAAGATAGAATGAACTAAGGATTATTTCCAAAGGATTATGCTACATTGCATGCTTCCACATACAACTATGAATTATTTATACTGCAATTTTTGTCAGACGGTTTTGTACGTGCAATTTATCACGTCGAATTAAGTATTGTTTACAAGTAAGAGGCCAACATTTTGAACATTTTGTTTGAATAATTTTCCGTGTACATAATTGTATTATATGTAATATACAGTGTGTCTACGGATTTGGTGTAAACTTGTACAACAGAGAACGTTGATAAATTTTTTTAAACTATTTAATGTTTTATTTTTGTTATACATATTTCTGGATATAAAATAATTTTATAGTAAACTGGTTAACTAAAAGAAATTTTTTATTCTAAATATAAGATTTTATGAAATATTTTCTAATGTATATAAATTCGAATGTGATAAATAACAACAAATAATTTATTCAACATAACCCCCACCTAATAGCTAAGTTCTCTGTAAACGTTATTAATCTAAACTAAATGTTATTATATCAATTTTACCTATTTACTGTTTGTATTTTATTTTTTAATACTTCCAAATTCGCCGCAAAATTATTATTTTGGTACACTCTTTGTTTAACGTGTCACCAAAAATAAAAATCCATCTGCGCTAAATCGGGCGAGCGAGCTGGCCAATGTATGGGTCCAAAACGACCGATCCATCTTTTAGGAAAATGCTTGTCAAGGCAGTTTTTAATTAAATTAGTTGAATGCGCAGAGCATCCATCCTGTAGAAAGTTGACAACATCATCTCTGTTAATATCCTCCAACGATGGTAAAACAAAATTCTGTATTATATTCAGATAATTGTGTTGGTTTAAATTGTTTTCGAAAAAAAAAGAGCTAAAAATTTTATTGAAAAAAATTCCACAACACACATTTACTTTCTCATAACACTGATTTTTCCGATTAATACGAAAATTTGGATTCTCTTATGCTCAATATCTGCAATTTTGGGATGAAACGTAACCATTAGTGGTAAAAGTAGCTTCATCCTAAAATATTTTATGATGGAAACATTTTCTCCAACCCGAGTATAAAATTCTAATCTTGTCCCCAGGATCCAGAGTATGAATAAATTTGGGTTTGTATGAATGAATCTTGTTTTCCTTAAACACTTTTTCGGTTAGTTCTTGCCTACACCCAACTCGGCCGCTCTCTTACATAGTGATATTTTTGGATCTTCTAGTACAGATAACATAGCTATAATACGAGTTAATGCGTCATCTTCATTATATTGTTTTTTGCTTTCTTCTTTCGAGCTATAAAGCCACTTTCATCAAATTTCTTAACAAGTTTTTTTCAAACAACTAATGCCGGGGAATTTAATATTAATTTGTTGACCGCTGTTGAATATGAAATATCACCATTTCCATAACCCTTAATCAAATAAATTCGTTGTTGCAATGTAAACATATTTGTGATCATTCGTCGTTGCAAATGTCATGTTACTTATATCTGAAACTGAAAAATACTTAAATGTCAACAGCATGTCAATAATTTGAACTGAGTTAAATTTTGGAAATTCTGCAAACACGTTTTCAACATTTATATGCATACAGAAGGTAATCAGTACATTTCAACATGATTTCTAATAGTTTTAAGGCAAGCAAAAGATTTCATACAGAATAACTTTTTTTCATAGACGAATAAAAAGGGTTTTCGCCTTGTACACCAAATTCGTGGACACACTGTAGATTTGTAAAATTTGCTTCACTATCATTTTGCACAAATCTTATTGTTGATATCAGTTAATATTGATTTACTAGTAATTCTAACCATATGCATCCATATTTATAAAAAATATGCTAACCCAAAAAAGATAAATTTAAAGGGAATAACCAGGCCAGCCAATTTCTCACGGTTGCCAAATTAAATATTTGCTTTAATCATTTATTAGTCTCTCGGTATATTATATAGCTTTATATATTATATTGTTATTTAATGTAATAAATGTTAAATTGGTAACAACGGTAACAAATTATTTTTTCAGACAAATACTAGAGAAACTCGTAAAGAGAGACAGATTTATGTCCAGATTACAAATTAATAGACGACAATTTTTAGTACAGGTATGATGATTTGACGTTTGATGTTATTTGCAAAATAAATTAATCACAGCTTTTGGTGTAGTTTCAGGGTGCTGACTTAAATTTAGTTAGGTGAATGCAAGGAGTTGATACCCTTTCAATCTAAATTTGCATATAAAAGTATTTTTCCCACTCCCCTTATAGTAAGCATACCATTAATAATTGAATCGATTCTGCCTTTACTTGATGTAAATCCATATCAAATGATAAAAACACACAATGTTGTATTAGATTTACACTTTATTTAATAATAATAATGACTATATAACAGCTGTTTCACCGTACAACGGTTTCTTCGGATATAACAAGCAGTACTATAAAACATTTTACTTAAACGTAAATATTTTTTTTTTATTTTATTACTTAATGGTATTCTCAGAAATTGGAAACCGAAATATTTTTACCCGCCTCTTTTAGTAGGGATACATATAGATAACATAAATTATATTATAAGTGACACATATCTAACAAAATATTTCAATCACAAATAGGAAATAAATTCAACAGAGGGGAGGAATTAAGCTCTGTTTTGTCATTTAATAATTTATTTGAAAATTAATAAACAAAAATTTTCAAATAAATTATTAAATGACAAAACAGAGCTTAATTCCTCCCCTCTGTTGAATTTATTTCCTATTTGTGATTGAAATATTTTGTTAGATATGTGTCACTTATAATATAATTTATGTTATCTATATTTATCCCTACTAAAAGAGGCGGGTAAAAATATTTCGGTTTCCAATTTCTGAGAATACCATTAAGTAATAAAATAAAAAAAAAAATTTACGTTTAAGTAAAATGTTTTATAGTATTGCTTGTTATATCCGAAGAAACCGTTGTACGGTGAAACAGCTGTTATATAGTCATTATTATTATTAAATAAAGTGTAAATCTAATACAACATTGTGTGTTTTTATCATACCATTAATACATTGTTTCTATAGACGTAAGTTGGTTTTACTGAAATGACTGTGATTGCTATGACAACGGGGCGTAAGTAATTTACTTACGTCCTTTAGGGAAAAAAGTGCATCAAAACACGTGTTCTATTAATTTATATTTATGGTAATATCACAGTTTGTACAATTAGTAACATTATTAACAAATTTGGAATATTTATTTATATTTAATGATAAAAAAACACAAACACTGTTGTATTAGATTTACACTTTGTTTAATAATAACTATATGACAGCTGTTTCACCGTACAACGGTATCTTCAGATATCAGATATAAATCTAATACAACAGTGTTTGTGTTTTTTTATCATTTGATATGGATTTACATCAAGTAAAGGCAGAATCGATTCAATTATTTATATTTCTTGATAATTCAATCACCTACTTTATCAGCAACACTTAATGTCTAATTTATTAAATTCCGAGGTTGTTCACCGTTACTGTTTATCATGATTACATTTAATTTTTGAGGATTTTATTGTCTGGGAGTGGGAAAAATGTTATAAGCAATTCGGGAGGTAACATTTACCAGTCTCGAACTCTATTGCAAGTCCTCGGGCAAGCCCTCGGACGCAAACTAGTCCTCGACTAGTAAATGTTACTTACCTACCTTATTACTTAAATAACTATTTTTACATTTATTCTAACTTTGTATCAGATTTTATTGTACATAGTCCTTTTAATAAATTGAATTTCGAAATTAAACTGTCAATGTTAAACTGAACTTATTAGTCACCTACTTTAAATACATAGAATTTTTACATATTGGCTTGTTTAATATTTTGTTAGGATTTTTTAATCCGAATTGGTGGAGACTGGTCTGAAATCTGAAACAGACAGAAACAAAAAGAATCCCTAACCACAATAAATTCATAAACTTTTAAATACGTATTTTGGCAATTAAATTGCTATCTTCAGTAAAACCATCTGAACAAGAAAGATAGTGTTAAACGTAGTGTTTTTAGCTAAGGTATAGCTTTTTTCAGATTGTTCTTGGATATATAATTGGATTTTATGGTTTATTATTTATATTATGGTGAAATTCTAAGACATGTTTTGCTTAGGTTTCTTCACGTGTGTAAAATATCTTAGATATTTTGTTATTCAACCCATTACCATTATTCTATATGTTAAAGCAAACTGTATGTATAGATTTGTAGAAAAATTCCTAAACTTGGTTTGCAAACAATATTCAAGCTCGCTCATAAATATTAATTTAAATAAGCACTGTACCGACATGGAATAGAGAAGCCGCTAATTGCAATTCTTATCGCTTAAAATACATAATTAAATTCAGAGCGGATGCGCTTAATTTATTGTATATCCGTCTAAATATAAAGCAAATCAGTTTGTTATAGCAAGATAAAGTATATACGAGGTGCTACCCAGAAATTCCCGGAATGTGAAAAAAAGCACAATAAATTGTTCTTACAACTTATTCACTACCATCCTCTTCAAAGTCCTCTCCTTCTGTATGAATACACTGATCCTAGTGACTTGTCTATGACTCGAAGCAGCGTTGGAAGTCATCGCGACTTACTGCCTGCGATTCGGTTTGGATTTTCTCTATTTTCTCAAAACGGCGCCCTTTGAGCTTCATTTTCAACTTGGGAACCAGAAAAAATTCACAAGGGACAAGATCTGGAGAGTAGGAAGGGTGGAGTATTATAGTACTGCCATCTTCGTTGAGGTTAGAAATTGACACACAACAAGTGACGTGTGGGTTGGTGCATTGTCGTGGTGTAGGATCCACAAATTGTTGGGCCACTTGGCAGGCCGCTTGCATCGAATGTTTTCCCTTAGCCGCCGAAGAACATTGCAATAAAATCGTACATTAACTGTTTTATCTGTTGTGAGAAATCCTTTGTGCACGATGCCGTCAGCGTCAAAGAAGCAAATTAATAATGACTTGACGTTACTTCGTACTTGTTGTGCTTTCTTCGGTCGTGATGATGATGGCGTCTTCCATTGCTATGATTGTTATTTTGTTTCGGGATCATATCAGTAATGATTCTAGTACTGAAGTTCGCATCCCTTTCAGCAGTTTCTTTCGGCTCTGTGCCTCCTGACCATTTGAATCGTCGTACGTTCACTGATTGAATATATTAGCAAACACAACATGACCACGATTTTTCAAAGAAAATTGTTTTCAGTGATGAGGGCTATTCGCACCTCAGATTGGTTAATACGCAAAACTGTCACATTTGGGTTGATAAGACTCCATAACTTACCATCGAGAAACCGATGCATTCACAAAAAGTCACTGTTCGATATGAATTTTGATGAGGCAGGCCCATTTTATCCTCAGTGGATCGGTTAATACACAAAACTGTTGCATTTGAGTTGATGAGGATCCAAGACTTACCATTGGGAAACCAGTGTATTCACAAAAAGTCACTGTTCGGTATGGATTTTGCGCTGGCGGGATCATTGGACCGTTTTTTCCCCGAAGATGATGCCGGAAATTCCGTTACTGTGAGCGCTGACCGCTAGCGTGAAATGATAAAAAAGTTTGAATGGCTCGAATTGGAAGCTGTAGGTGTGGAAAATATGTGGTTGCAATAAGGCCTTATTGCATGAGAAACTCGTATGTGGCGAATATCACGAAATAGCGAAGTCAATTGGGCACCGATCATGCGATTTGATACCAGTGGAATTATTTTTAAGCCAGCAATGATTCCAGATCTAAAGGAGGAGATAATAAGGTATGTCGGTGGAAAAGAGGTCCAATAAAAATTAAAATAGGTATTTTAAATTATCTAATTTTATTACTTTATTTAAAATCAGTATGGCTAATTATGGAAAATAATATTCTGCAAGTAAATTGTTCAATAATGTGTTACTACGTTATCTCCAAACCAATCTTGAACTGCTATACTGTCTGTTTCAAGGAGCATGTCATATAAGAGTGCCACATTCCATGTTAAAAATTAGACCCTTACGCTAGTAAGGTAGTACTAAATTCGTAAATAACCGCGATGGCGGCATTTTTAAATTACTATAATGTCCTTTTTTGTTCTAAATATGCTCTAAATACATGTTTCGATCTTTGATCTCATCAGTCTGATATATCTCTAAATATAGAAATCACAGACACGTATTTAGGTGCATGTAACTAGAAATTAATTCTGTTACAAAAGAAATTTAAAGTTTATGTGTAAGATAAATAAATATTTAAAATTCAACAAATATATTAAAAAAATGCAAATTCTTGCAATAAAATAAAATAAACTATATACTCATAACAATAAATAAACAGAAATTCTAATAAGCAGCAATATAAAAAGACACATATGCACAAAAGATTAGAAAATCCTGAACTTGCCAACGTACCAAGAACCTAATTTATCTTTTACAAATGCATCAGCTGTCTAATTTTTCTTAAGTTTCGATTCAGAGATTTATCATTAGAAGACCGACAAATGTCATCATGAAATTTCCTAATAGTTAAACTCATAGTTATATTTAACAACTGCTCTTGAACTAAAGTTTGATGATCGGATTTAATACAAGTATATCATGACACACTAACCTTCTGCAAAGTTACCAACATTTTCTTGTGAATAGAATTTACATGACCAAAAGATTTTAACGACACAGCTATCTTATCGTAAATGGTATTAACATATAATACCAAACTAAGAGTGGGATAAAGAAGATTATTTGATTCACTATTCGGAATATTTAGAGAAGAACCTTCTAATTCATTTGTATCCAATGTACTAATCTTAGCACTTTTAGGCTCAATAAAAGACATAAATGATTGCAGATTAGTTAAGATATGCCTACTACCCTCCTCACAATTGAATCCGATGGAATGAGAAGACACTAAATTATTATAGATGTTCAAAATGATCCTCGCAAACATATATTTGTTTTGAATTCGAGCAAACATCAATACCTGAAAAATTTTTGATAGAGTTCAAAGGTACCTGTTTTCTATCACCATCAGAAGGGATAGTGAAGGAATGTTTATTTTGATAACACGAATCAGGAAAAAAATATTGGAATAATATCGATTTTCACAACTTGGAATTTTACGTTTATATTTGTGCGTACTTGGAAAAGTAAATTTTTATGCAAAATATTAAAATTAATTATTAAGTACTATAACAATTAATAATAACAAAACAACAATTAATAATAATCAAACTTACCAAAAAATAATTTGTAAACACTATGCCATTATGACTTGCATTTTTATTGTATCTTGGGTAGCGTGCACTGTTGTCATGTTGCATACTCTTATAGTTAACCATATTTATTCATAAATTTGAATATGAGCAACGAAGACTTTTTGGTGAAAATAACGCTAAAACTATCTCATTCTTCATACCAAAACCTTCTTTGATGTTTGATTACAATCCTTTGAGATACAGAGACTACAAAGACTTGGCAACGATACTATATTTAGTACGCCATATGAAACCGAGATAGCGCGCAGATCTTGTCCGAAATTTCGTATTTCACGGTTTCCTGAGCTAACCGTTGGGTTGGGATAGCAGCCCCAATCAGGTACACTTGCTCCAAACACTGGATGAAAAGGATACTGTGGTGGGTCGGAGGAGCAGGATCCAGGTAGGATTAACCAGCAAAGACCGAAACAGCGAATTGGAAATGAAACACAAACATGGCATGCTTCAGTAGAAACAAAGAACGCAGGCGAGGATGTTGTTGAGATACCTTCATCTCAACCCACTTCGTCAACATAAGAACTAAAGCGCCGGACCCTATGGGCCGTGAAAATGAACCCCCCCTACATGGTGGGAGGTGTTATTATCTGCTTACTAAGAATGAAGCATGCCATATGGAGGAGAGCTGCATATGGACGGAAAAATATCTGGAAATAAGAAATAATAAACAACAATAATAATAATATTATGATAGTTATGCCAGCCATCTTGTTCTCACGAACCGATGGGTTAACACACTGGTAACCAAGGACAAATTTAATGAACTTGTGAATGGAGGAAATAATAATAATGATAATAATAATAATAACCAACCATGCCGTAAAACAAGAACACTGCTTGACCAAATCAATAAGGCAATAGCACCTGCTATCGAGAGCTGCGCCACACTCGAAGAGCTACTAACGACAATATATATCATAACAGCAACAACAGAACTTCATGATAGAACAAAACCACAGAGGGAACAAACAACCACATTAAAAGCAAATAGAATGCCACACTGGGAAAGAAGAATATCTACAAAAATTAACGTACTTCGAACACAAATTGCAAGACTAACGCAAGCAACACACAAAACAATTACCAAAACCAGTACAAAAAAAGTTGACGAGATAATAAAAGCACACATAAACAACAAGAATACTACGACAGAAAAAATTCTAGACCTGCTGAAACAAAAACTGGCAGTCTGTTCCAATCGGATCAAAAGATACAAAGAGAGTCAGCTACGGAAACAGCAAAATAGGTTATATAACATAAACCAAAGAAACTTCTATCGATCCTTAAAAGAAAAAACTGAGATTCAACCAACACAAGATACCCCAGATATAAATACAACAAAGCAATACTGGGAAAACATATGGCAGAACCCGGTGGCACATAGAACCAAACAGAAATGGACTCAGAAAGAACAAAAGAGTCAACAGAAAACGAACTTAATGACACCCGTTCACATAACCACCGAAGACGTCACTAAAGCCACACACAAGACCCTCAACTGGCGAGCAGCAGGTATAGACCATGTCCAAAACTACTGGTACAAGAAACTACCTAATACGCATGCGAAAATTGCTAGGCTGTTCAATGAAGTTGTCTAAAACCAAACCAGCTAGTCCCGACCCATCAAAATATCGACCCATTACCTGTCTTCCAACAATATATAAGCTTTTGACGTCTATACTGACAGATAAGATATACGAACACCTTGAAAAAAACCAAATCCTAGCGGAAGAACAGAAAGGGTGCAGAAAGAAAAGTAGGGGGTGCAAAGAACAGCTGATAATCGACACCCTTATTACCGGAGAGGCAAAGAAGAGCAAAAAACCTCTCCACACAGCCTATATAGACTACCAAAAAGCATTTGACGGCATTCCACATACTTGGCTATTACAAACACTGGAGATATATAAAATAGATTCACAAGTAAGGCTAATGCTAAAACATATTATGAAGGATTGGGAAACAACATTGACAATCAACATAAACCGAAAAACAGCAGAAGTAGGTAAAATAAAAATACAAAGAGGAATATTTCAAGGCGATTCGCTAAGCGCTCTCTGGTTCTGCATGGCAATAAACCCTCTATTAACTATGCTCAATGCGGACGGGAGAGGCTATGAAATTATGGGAAGTAGGCTGCAAATATCCCATCTGTTCTATATGGATGACTTGAAACTTTACTCAACAACAAGAAAAGATCTCGAAAAGCTATTGAGAGCAACAGAAACTTTAAGTCATGACATAAAAATGAACTTTGGCCTAGACAAATGTCGCATAAATGCAATGACCAAAGGCATATGGATTGATTCGGAGAACTATACATTAGAACACACATTAGACGAACAAGAATTTATACAGACAATGCAACCTCAAGACACATACAAATACCTTGGCTTCAAACAGAGCAGAGGGATAGACAAGAACCGCACAAAAGAACAAATAACTCAAGAGGTCAAACGCCGAATTAATCTGATCCTATAGACAAAACTTTCAGGTCGAAATATGGCCACCGCAGTAAACACGTACGCACTACTAGTACACGTTCGGTATAGTGCGATGGACCGCAACAGAATTTAGAGGAAATAAACAGACTAGTATGGGTCACATTCACTAAACACCGTGCCCACCACCCCAGAAGTTCGAAGGAGAGATTCCACCTTCCTAGGAAGAAAGGAGGCAGAGGTATAATTGATATTAAAAACATCTACTATGAGCAGATACATGACCTCAGAGAATTCTTCACAGTAAAGGCACAAACATCAAACATCCACAGAGTTGTGTGCAACAATGATGCCCGTTTCACTCCACTCAACTTAAAGGACACGCAAAACATTAAAGAAAAATTGTACACGACAATGAAAAAATTGACGCGTGGAGAACCAAAGAACTACACGGCAGGTACATACACGCTGCATACAAGGCATACATCGATAAAGAAGCGACACTGCAATGGCTATGTAACACCAACTTATTTGTCGAAACAGAGGGCTTCATGATGGCTATACAAGATCAAGTAATAGCAACTCGCACCTACAAAAAACACATACTAAAAGAAAACATCGCATCAACGTCATACAGAATATGTGGCGAGAAACCGGAAACCATAGAACATATACTCAGCGGATGCTCCATTTGAGCCCCAAAACAATATACCAGACGCCACAACAATGTTGCGAAAGTGATCCACCAGGCAGTATGCAAACTGTATGATGGAACCACTGGAATAACGCCATATTACCAGTACGAACCGAAAAATGTAGTGGAGTTGCCTGAAGCCATGATTTACTGGAACCGAACAATACAAACTGATAGAACTGTCCAGCATAACAGACCAGACATCACGTTACGAGACCATAACAATAGCATTACGTACCTGATAGACATCTCTGTGCCAGCGCCAGCGAATATCCAGGCGAAGCACAGAGACAAGATTTACCACTTGCCCAAGATGTTTAAGAAGTGTGGTGCAAAACAAAGTGATTGTAGTACTCATCATCATCGGTGCTACAGGAGAAATACCGCTGAAGTTACATGAGGCTCTAAAGACCCTAAATATACATCCTATGACATATAAACAGCTTCAAAAAATTGTCATACTAGAGTCAACGAGCATTGTGCGGTAGATGCTGAGCCAGAATACATGATAAAAACAACCACGAACACATCTCAAACCGAAACACCATATCTCCGAAAACACGAACTAAACGACTCCTACGACCTAATGCGTCGATTATGAGTAAAAAAAAAAAGCCAAAAGAACAACGTTACAGTAGATCCATGAAAAGGAAAAAAAAAGGTAAAAGAACAACAAAGAAAAAAATTTATATTTATATACATGTACAATTCCACCAATGTTTCCATCCATATCAAGCAGGATAGATGTTGATATGCTTGCCTCGCGGCCGTGTATCAACTTTTTCCCTTTCTCCCGAAAGGAGTTCTCACATCAATAATAATAATAATAATAATAATAATAATAATAATAATAATAATTCGCCGTATAGTCCAGGTCTGACACTTTTTGCTTCCACGTGTAAAGGATAAGTTACTGGGTTTATTAAAGAAGTGGTAGCCATATTTAAAAATCCAATAAGTATCTTAGGGCAGAAAGATTGGAGAAAATGTGTTAATATATTGGGTTCTACGCATGCAAAAATGTGATGCGTACTGATGATTCTATAGTAAGACGACACACGTGTCTGCGTATCTAGAGAGATACTTTCACTCATATACGAACTTGTATTATGTTCTCCACACCCGATTTTTACTAATATTTTATATTATTAAAAGTGTTTTTGTTTTATATAAGTATTATATAACAAATACTATTATAATAATAGATAATATCTTGTGACACCTCCTTTTACTTTAATTATTTCTATAACACTTTTTGTCGTGTTTTCGACGCATATGACTATGTTTCCTTTAATCTTAACATCGCTTTTCCTTACTTCGGGTTCTTCTTTCATCAATATGTTTAGTATAAGGTTGAGACTTTAGACATGATCGAACAATTCTCAGAGTAAGAATAGGCGAATTTCCGGATTAATCATTTCGAACTGCTTTCTTTCCTCAAGAAGTTCATAACAGATTTTGTTTCATGGTAGGGAATATCATCATGCATAAATGAACAGATTCTTTGTCAGTGCTCAGTCATTTTCTGTATTGGTTCTGTTGCATTGTATCTTGAACCAAATAAGTATATCTTGCTCTTTTCTCCGATACACAGTTCCAAAATATTACAGAAATTTTTGAATATCTCTACTGATTATAATCTCGAGCCCACCTCTAATATAGATACTCCATTTGAAATATATTAGTATTTTCTGTGTAATGGAAAGTTAGTTGGAGTGGCATATATCTTTGTATTAATCTTGTATTCTTTGTATTATCAAGTTATTCTATTTAATCAAATAGGCGAAGTTAAAAAATTTCAATCCTTATTAGCGTATTAATATCTTTGATTTTAAAATCTGTTACAATTAATGAATATCTTTATTTATTTTTAATATTCTGCATATTTAATTTAGTACATACTTTTACCTATTAAACATAATATTTTATGGTAAACTCATTTTAGAAATATTCTCTTTTGAATTTCAAGACTCAAAAAATTCCATTACCAAGTCATGCTATTAATAATTCTATAAAAAAAATAAATTATGTGATTGTTTACGCGCGTAACTTGAAGACTTCTAACATTTGACCTTTTTGGAAATTAACAAGCCCGAGCAAACTGATGATTGAAAGTCGAATGAAAGAAAATAGCCGGAGATGCGAGCTGATCATCTCTTATCTATGTAGTAGGATCTACTTATAATACAATGACGTATATATTGATGTGATTCGTGCAACTATACTGTACTATGCCTTAAAGGACAAAAAGCAGAAGTAGCAGTGAAGGGAATAATAATTATTTAGCAATTAATTTTATATGAAAGGTAGTGTTTTTATGTTTCTATTAAATATTCTCCGCAATTTGCTTGTGATGAAATTAGCAATGTATAGGAGAGGTTTAACAAAATAATTTGAAACATACTTGAGTAGGTAAAACCTCACCATATTTTGTATAAAACGAAAACATTTTTAATAATATAATAATATTATTAAAAATCGGGTCTGGAGAACACAGTACAAGTTTACATTTGTGCGAAAATATTTGATGGCGCTTGTTCGGCTCGTGGAACAGATGTTTGCGATAATTTCAGTTTCTGGCGGTGATGCTTTAACCTCAGTTACTATAATCAGATCCCGATGTTTGTTTCACCGTGTGCAGGTCGTAAGACTGTATACATTTTCCTTTTTAAATTTTCGATGGTTGCTTGTTAAATGAATAAATGTACTTTCATCTAAATATATTTATTTGTACTATATTAGCCTGCTTATCTCACTGTAAAATAAAACATATATAATAAATAACCTAGACAAAGCAAAGGGAAAACGACATATGTATGTTACATGTTGTATGTATAGATTCATTTTTGGATCTACAACGGCATATACTTGTATAAAACTGCTGTTGAGACTGGTGTCTCTTGTTAAAGTATGATTGTTATGTTGCTTTTTAATGTAAGTCGGTGTGCCTTGATGTTAATGTACGACTGTTCTGTTCTGTACTGTTGTTGAATTGATACTGTGTCACAAGTAGATAAAAATATACCACTACCCCTGCAAACTATTACATAATTAAGTACGCGTATTGGTTGTACAGTGTATTTTTTGATGTCATAACGGGGAAATTTTCTTAGATTAATTCATCGAAACGGTACCTACGGGCAACAATACCAAGGTTTATGGTAGGGTCTTAAAAAGTTGAGCTTGCTTATAAATAAATAATAAAATATAATTACTAATTAAGTATTAGTTGGTGTTGTAAATCTAATGATAAATTCCATTGTTTGGTATTGTACATATTTAGGAAACGTAATCTTAAGAATGGATATCCGGATTAAACACTTTATTTTTATAACCCTAGGTAATAAACAATCGGTCTAGATCATAAAGTAATAAATACATTTATAAATATAAACCTTGCCGCTTCTTAGAATTTAGAAAAAGTCTTACAATTTGAATGTGTTAATAAAATTCTGTTAATAAAGAGGTTTAAATTCAAAAATGAACGTTAAATATTTATAAAATTGAAAATGTTATGCCTGAATTCTATATCCTAGATTTACTTATATTTATCAATAAAAAATGTTTGAAATTAAAATATTACAAAAGGATATTGAATATATCCTCAACAATATCATTTCAGACATGCAGGCACGTGTTTCATCTTACTATAGAAACATCGGTACATCTGCTGGAGAGATACTTTAACCTTAAATAATACCCTTACTACATTACATTATTACAGTCTGTGTCCGTGGCTAAGTCTTACATTTGTTATGAAGACAGCGATTGTTTTGGCGTTCGTGATGTTGACGTTAGTCAATGAGCGGCGCTGAATGTTCTTCTACGCTGGGTCTTAATAACTTTTGTTATGTAGTAAAAGTGTTAATTATGGTGGAAGTATCTCTCCAGCAGCATGTATTGATGATTCTCTAGTAAGATGAAACACGTGTCTGCATGTCTGAAAAGATATTTTCACACAAATATGAACTTGTATTCCGATTTTTAATATTTTTTTATATTATTAAAACTGTTTTTGTTTTATATGAAAGATATTTGACGAGAACGTCACTTTTAAATTGAAAACTATTGTTGGTGTAAAGAAACGTTTTATTCTTCTACATAATCGCCTTACAACTCTAAGCGCGTAGACCAGCGATATTGCAATTTCCTTCAGTCTTTCAAAATCTAGGATGCGACTCTGCAAAATACGTATCTGTTTCAACGATGACGTCCACATTCGATGCGAATCTACATTCTCTGAGCCATTTCTTCAGGTTAAGCAATAAAAAAACGAAGGGTCTAGATCAAGAAAATATAGGTGATGAGACAGCAATTTGAAATACAATTCGATCAATTTAGCGGTTACAGTTGCTAATGAATGAGCCAAATGTAATATTCTTTCAATTCAGCACTGAAATGGTATAATAAATTTGCATAACATAGTTCTGTCCAGATGTTTCATCCACAGTTATATAACTTCACAAAAACCCAATTGAATTGTGTTTGCACATATTCAAACAATACGTTGAAATTGTCACGCAATTTCGTTTTCGGTAATCTAAAAGTGAATGTTTCTCTCCGATAATTTTTCATACCAAATTATTCGTTGAAGATGTTGAATACATATACAGTAGAGCTGTTTACAATCTAAAGTATTTCACGCACCTTCAATTGGCAATCAACCAATAACAAATCAACATAACGACTGATAGTCAGGCAGCTATTAAAGCTATTATGAATCCACCTACCAGGTCTAAACTGATGAAATATTGCAAATAGGTCCTTAATAAACTAACACAAGACAATACAGTGGCGCCGATATGGGTGCCAGGACATGAGCGAATTAAAGGCAATGAGATAGCCGACGAACTGGCCAAAGAAGGTACTAATGGCAACTTCATAGGACTAGGACCTGTATGTGGAATCGCTATGGATTCCGCTAAAATGGAGATCTGGTTATGGCTAGAAAAAGAACATAAAAAGAAATAGAGGTTAACGGAAGGCAAACTCCATACTAAAACACTACTAAGGGAGCTGGACGGAAGGTTTTCAGCCAACCTAATTCGTAGTAACAAAAAATAAATTAAAATAATTACCTAAGGAAGCATACAAGTACAGCATGGGCTTGGTTAGCGAGCCCTGGTGTACGAGATGTGAAAAACAGAAGGAAACTAGGCTTCATGCACGTGTGAGGAACTGAAGGGACTCAGACAGAAACATTTCGAAAGAGATCTATTGGATCCTACGAGTGTACTCAAACTTGCCCCGAGGAGGATAGTGGCTTTTACCGAGGACACAAGACTAACAGAGTGGAACTGAGAGATCTATAGAGGATAGTACAACCCAAAACAGAAGAAGAAGAATAACATATCATGGACAATTTTAATAATTTCCTAGATAATTATTGTAAACGATGAACATGAGCGCTCAGTGTCACCCGTGTTCAGATGACTACAACGAAATAAGCGAACCGCTTTTGAATCATTAGATGCGAAGAGAATTCTTCATACTTTTTTAATATTACTTCGGTTTTTAATATTTTTGCTCGCTTTCAGCTCGTGGCCTAACCCCCATACCCGTGTCTTAAATGCTCATTGCATAATATACTATTAATTAACACACAAAATCCTTTTTTCTAAATATTAACACGAAGCAAAATATACCTAGTTTATTTTAAACGATTGGAAAGCTTTACTATCTGGCTTCTAAAACATGGCTGTAGTCATTAATATGCTCATCATGGCGAAACTGAGTCCAATTTCTAAGATACGACTAAATTCTGACATTGGTATTTATTTCCGATAAATAATAAAAATAATTTTCGCTTAAATTTGATTTCAATTAACCTAATATTTATATATTTATACAAATAGTAGAAAATAAATGAAGAATAAATGCTGTTTCTTATTAATATTTAAACGCAAAGATTTAAAAAATTTCTGGACATTAAAACGTTTAAAATAATTCTTACTTTGTCGTAAACTTAATTTATATTTAAGTTAAATGTATCTTCCCGTTTATATTGAAATTTTATACTTTTGACGTAAAATTAGAGCGTCAATTTAGGTTTGACGCAAGAAAAATATTTCATTCTTAAGTTAACCACAAACCGTGAATTTGTATTTGTATATGAATGTATATAATAACCGCATTCGTTTTGACGCACGAATTGTAAAAGGTTAATTTTAAATATAATGGAACGTTTAATATGTTTAATTATACATTTAGCTTTGATTAAAAAGAATATTTTTGTATTAATTAGTTTATTTGTCAAACTTGGTCATTAGAAAATGCTATAAACTTGTATAAATGGTAATAAACTTCCAGACACATGCTCATACATATGCGGGAATAGGTTCTTCTGTCAATAGAAGAACGGAAACAGGTATTAACAGCAAACCAACGGGTACAGACGCATTCAATAAAAATTAGGCAAACATAGAAGGGAACATTTAACACGATCATTACGTCACCTTTTTAACATATGTTTACAACAAGTAAAAGTACCAGCAAGCTGGAATCTCAGCATCATATATGTATACCTATAATATCTACCTAAAACTAAAATGAAGGCAACATAAAGCGTTGATTACATAACAGACTGCGCCTACTTATAGGGTGATAATATGTAAATTGTATTGTTGGGTCGGTATGCAATTAAAGAAACACTTGACTGGCATTAAGAACTAACTTTAATAACAATCCTGTTGATACATATCTAGGTATATAGTACCTCTTATCAACTGTCAACACCCCCATAGAGTATCTTCCGCAACTACCCATGATAGCTGTAACGTACTCATACTACATCCGCTTTCCTTTTTAACGCAATTACTATTATTAAACAAAATACTTAATACTAATATAATACATATATAGAAGCTAATAGGGACTGATGAGCATAACAATAGTGTTTTCGTTTGAGAATATAATCTTGTAAATATTTAGGAAGATTCTTGTTTCTCATTTGAGTTTTTTTTTAGTTCTTCAGTTACTTCCGGCTGTTGTTATTGGGTTGAACATTCTGGTAATTTTACCACCAGTCTGTACCTTTCATAATGGCTTATTCATGATTGCCATTCTTCGTTTTTGAATCAAAATCTTTCCGGTGCTGGTACTTGATTTATAATAGTTTGTACAGATTGTGGCTGTTGCAAGGCATGTTACATTTCTTCCAGTGGAATTTTCAGATTTGCGAGTTGTTTTTACATTTTTTTTGTGTTATATTTTCCGGTTAACTTTTTACTTTTGATGAGAATCAATATGAAAATTAAAAAAGAACTTTAATAACCATAGTGTTAATATATATTTATCTAGAACCTCTTATCAACTGTAAACACCCCCATAGGATATGTTCCGCAATTGCCTATGATCGCCATAACGTGTTCATTACTACATAAATCATTGCGTATAGATTATGTATTCAATTGTAAAGTTTCTATGGTTCACTTTAACATTTGGTTAGCGAAAACGTAGCTAAAAGGGAACCAGCTTTCTTTTGCCATGTGCATAAATTCAAGTGACATTTCTTTAAGATTTAATTTCTTTTCAAAGTTGTAAAATGGCTTTGACATTAGAACATAAAATATTTTTTTAGTCGAAACTTATTTTCGCAGTGGTAATAAAATTGATGGTGTATGGTTTTATTCAGTACAGCACCGCATTGAGAAGTTTCAAACCGAGTTTCCAAATTTTGTAGTAGATTACATACAATTTTAAAAAAATCTAGAGAGCGTTGTAAAATTGTTTTCTGAAACTGATTGACTTAAGAAAATCAGGCAAAATGACGTTAAGAAATGTTCACCAGAAGTTGTCACTCATGTTGAAGAAATGACGGAAAATGAACCAAAAATATAATTTCTAACATAATATTAAAAAAAGATTTATAGCTTTGTCCATACCTACCACAGCAGTACAAGAATTGTTAGAAGTTGATTATCCACGTAGACTGCAGTTTTCTAAATACATTATACCTAAGAGTAATTTTTACTGATGAAGCATAATTATATAAATCGGGATACTTATTCTTAAAATACAAGATTTTGTATTACTGAAAATTTTTTGAAGCACCGCTACATTCAGCAAAATGGGTGTTTTGGCTGTGTTAGGCCAAAGCCGAATAACTTGACAAATATTTTATTAAACAACATTAATGCTCAAAGAATCGCACATAAATTTGAGAACCTTTCTTGACAAATACCATAATGACATTCAAAATGCATATTTTGAAAAAAATAGGACAACGTGTTACTGTAACATCTTTTTTGAGTTTGATTTATGTACAGCAAATAATTGAACAGATATGCAACAATCAGATATTTTGCAGGGTTTTTGCAGAACTTTTGAATGGAGAAGTTTAAAATGTACTGGCCAGAAGGAACAATATTTTCATTTATTGTCATTTTCAGTCAATAAAATAAATTTTAGTTTCTTACTATTTGTTATTTGTATTGCATATGTAAAAATGCTTCTTCTTCTTTATCTATGTCTATATCTGTATGTCTCTAGGGCGTCGACAGGATTGTATTCTCGATTAATTTTCTCCGTTCCTTCCTGTTGCTTGTTGCCACTTTCAATTCCTGTATTGTTGTCCCTCTCTTCTGTGCGATTTCCTGTATTCTCCCATCCATATTCTTTTTCCGTCTGCCAGCTTTTCGTTTACCGTATCTTCTCGGTTCTGATATCTGGGTAGTTTTTCGTTCTGCATTTTTTGCATATAGCCTAACCAGTTATTACTTTTCTCAGTTACCTGATTTATTACTTTTTGATTTAGTTGCCTTTTGATCTCTATGTTTCTGCATCTGTCACATCTTGTTTTTGCAGAAATTCTTCGTAATTGTTTCAACTCTGCTGCCATTACCTTGTTTTCTTCTTTACTCCTTACTGACTAAGTCTCGATAGGTTATCATTCATACAAATACTGCATTATATATTCTTAATTTGGCGTTTCCGCTTTTTTATATTTTTGTCCAGCAAGTTTTATTTATTTGATAATATATTTGATTCGATTTTGTTGTTCTGTTTAATATTTATGTGTTGACTTCACCATTCCTGCTAATATTTGTTCCCAAATATGACATTGTAGATACTTATTTTGGGATATTCTGCCCCTAATGTTTTCCCGATTTTCTACATACCCGTTAATTTTCTTATTTATATTTACCTCCATTTCTATTTCAGTTATACTTTTTTTCCATTTATTAACTGTGTATTTTTTCTTCCTTCTATTATTAGCACTATGTCATCCACATATATTAAAATTTGGATTTGTTTTGTTCTAAAGTAATCATTACCTTATGGGTTTTGTATTTGCATTAATTATCCATACATATTACAAAAAGAATTGGGTTTAAACTGTTGCATTGCTTCAGTCTTTACACATTTCAAACTTATTGAATGTCCCTCCTCTAGCCCTAAAATTTCCCATAACCCTTCTGTACATACTTTTGATTACTTTTAGTAGCTTCTTATTAACGTTATGTTCTTCTAGAACCTTCCACACCTTCGCTCTTGGGACTATCTCGAATGTCGCCTTTAGGTCGACGAAACCCATATATATGAAATATATATATATAATATGAAATAAAAAAGACAACATGCGAAAGATTAAATTATATAGAATATATACCCAAAATATTTTTTCAAAATTCCGTCTCATAAGCGAGAAAAAAAATTACAAAGATATTTAAAAATTTTTTGTCACGCCACTGGATGGACTATATTATAAAAGACAATATCATAAAGGTGAACGCCAATAATAAAAAATATAGTATTGTTATTGTCCATCTCGCTATAAGCTTAGTTCAGTTGTCGATCGTTACGTACGTTCGATACAATTTTTCGATTAAAGATAGTGTTATCAAATAGAACGTTAAATGCCCGTAAAGCACGCATCTCACATTTTCTTTTAATGTATCATCTTTAAAAATTCACAAATATAAATTTTTAACAGCTGACTCATGTTATCGAACTCTTACCATAACGAAACTTAGACAATATCTTATTTTCTAGCATTTTTCTAAACATAATCATTGCCACTTTTAAATTCAAAAGCGGCATTCTATTTCTTACGTCTCCTAACAAAAAAAAAACATTCTTGTAGTACACATAAAATGATGTTCTGAAAGTCCACAAATTATTTTTAGTACGATTTTTAAAATTGTAAATGAATCTAACACACATCTTAATTTCTAAAAATTCACGTAGCATACAGGATGTTACAGTTTTTATAATATCGACAGCTGTTATGTATGCAAACATACTCTGTGTGTGTAACTTCTATAGAGGTACATATTTATTGTTTATGAATTCCGAATATTTTGAATGCATAGGCGAACATGATACAATTTTCAGGAAATTTTTAATTTTGGCGGTTTCTCGTCATAATTAACTATTTTTAATTGATATTCTATAGAATTACATCTTTTCATTTTTCATACGTTGTCTTTTTATTTCAAGGACAGTCTGTATAGCTCTTTTCCTTGTACTTTTACACTGCCTATTACTTTTCTTATTACACTAATATGGCATTTCTTTTTGTTTCTTTTCTTATATACAGGGTGAGTCATAACGGACGACCAAAATTTTATCGACTTATATGGAACACCTTTCCAAGTAAAAAAATCTTATAAACCTATGTCCTAATGCGTATAGTTAAGGAACTACAAGAAGTAATAGTCGAACTTTATAATAAGCACGAGCTCTATGAATATAACATGTCATTATGAAAGTTCATGTTACGGTTTAAGCGAATACAGTTGTTACTATTTCTATAATGGGAGATTTTACTTCGGCTGAATATTCAGATTATTTATATTATGTGTACGGGTATTGTGATGGTAATGGCCTACGTGTGTGTAGAGAATATCAGCGTAGATTTCCAAATAGGCGCCAACCATCTGTTACAGTATTTGCTAGAACATTTCAGAGATTACGAGAAACTGATACAACTCCTATAAAAAATTATGGTGGTGTTCATGCGAATACAAATAATGTCGACAATGAAATTAACATAATTGACGTAGTTTTGGATCATCCGAGAATTAGTACACGACGTGTTGCGACACAATTAAATCTTCCGAACTCTACGTAGAGAACAACTCCAATTTCAACGCGTGCAATCCCTTCTGTCAAGAGACTATGGGCATCGCATCGAATTTAGTCGTTACTTACTGCATCAACATAATGAAAATTGAGTTTTTATATCAAATGTGTTATGGTCTGATGAAGCTCGTTTTACACGAGATGGGATTAATTACTACAATTCATAATAGTCATTTGTGGTGTATAGATAATCCGCACGCAATCATTGAAACACGATATCAGCAGCACTGTTTTAGTGTTAATGTTTGGGCTGCAATGCTTCGAGGATGTTTGCTAGAAATCCATATTTTAAATGAATGTTTAAATGCGCATTTGTTCCATTGGATATTCGTCTAAGGATGTGGTATCAACACGATGGTGCGCCATGTCATAATGGAAGGAATGTCGTCATGTTGTTAAACACTCGTTACCCTGGAAGATGGATCGGTCGTGGAGGACGCGTTAACTGGCTAGCAAAGGAACCCCGATTTAAACCTTCTTAATTTTTATTTTTGGGGTCATATGAAACAGTTAGTGTACAGTGTTGAAATTGATATACGCGAACATCTGATTTAGAAAGTTTTTAACGATGCTATTGAATTTCTTAACAATGGTCAAGTGGAGTGTACGATTCGCTTATGCGTAGAGCTCATGCTTGCATTAAAATTTTTATTTTATAATAATGTATTTAAATAAAATGTTCTTACATTAATGAATTATAAAACTTTCACTTCTTGTAGTTCCTTACGTATACATACTAGGACATTGGTTCATAGGAAGTTCTTTACTCAGAAGGGTGTTTCGCATGCGCCGGTAAATTTTTGGTTGTCCGTTATGACTCACCCTGTATATTTCTGTTTTCCAATTTTTGGTATGTTATTTTCTTTCCCAGCTCTTCTGAACATAAATTTTAGTTATGTGTCGACTCATTGTCCACCTTATTTTATCATTGCTGGTCCTACTCCATCACTTTTCTCTACTTTGTTTTTTTGATATTTCTATTGATTCTCTATGAAAATGCAAAAACAAAGAATTTTGAATGCTAAATAATTACGTTTAGCTTACTTCAAAATATTCACTGTATGTCAAAGACAACTAGATGGAACTTTTCACACATATTACTAGAATGTTTTTTGAGAAAGGAATTATTTTATGTATTTTATGCCAAAAGAAGTTTTCTTAGGACAAAGTTAAATAAAAATAATATTAATGGTGTTACCTCAAATGTGAAATATTATAATAATACATATGTAGATTTCCTTAACAATCTATAATAGCGTTTGACAAATATATTCAAAAATTAATTCCAAATATTTTTATGTACAGAACTTTACATTCACTATTTGAACGATGTTTCCGTATTCTTTTGGTTGTTGTGAACATAACGTATCCGTGATTCATGGTGCCATTGCATATTTACTATCTCTGTTTCCCCGTCTCCCTTTCCCAGTTCAACTCTCGGTCTCTACTTTATTATGTTTGCTATACCGAAATAAATTATCAAAAACGTTGTTTAATGTTTAAACAAATAGGTACCAGTTTTATATGCCTTTGTATAGGTACTTGTTCAGGTATAAGTCATAATCGAAATGGTGCGCTTGTAAACTACTTGTTTTGAATGCGTGATTATAATTTCTGGATTTAAACAGTTAAAAGAAATTTCATTCAAATTAAAATGATCATTATTAGCTTGGTTCTCAATGAGAAATTATACTATTGTTTAGTATTAGGTAACCAATCAAAAATTGGGTTTATGGCCTTAAAGTTATAATAAAATTTTATATAAATTTTGATATCCAATTTGTATAAGAAATTTAAAAGATATATGAACTTCTACATAGTTTCTATTTCCTATCTAATGGTGAAATAAGATATAGTTACTGGCAACCAATTTTGCTCACATCTTTCGTTGATATTAATAGTATGACACTTAAGAACCCTTATATTTTATTATAGATTCGAATTCTACTGGAAAAGTACATAGAATTTGTTTGAAACATTTTTTTCAATTCAGGATAGATGGCGCTGTAAGCGATGAAATTGAATTTCTCGTACTGAGAACCTATCCATTCGATTCTGTAATACGTGTGCAATAAAAAATCAAAATTAGTCTTAGAAAAACTTGATTCATTTTAAAAATTTCGAATAACTGAGAAAATGTCACCTGTACAAATGTAAATTACTGGTGAATAAATTACTTTTAGCGTAAGCCAACTGATTAACCTGAGTCTTCTCGCCTCTCACGTATCATGGTGCTTCATTTATGTAAGTACCTTCGCCTCTCACTTATCAGAGTGCTAGATTTCCCTCCGGCTCATCATCTTTCAATTAAAGTAAGTGCTTAAAATGATGGCTTTCGACTTCAACGCACTTATTGATCTGCATTTCAAATGAGCGTAGATAACAGAGAAATGTGTCTTCTTGAATTTCGGCACAAACATTTCTGATTCGTTCAATCATATTTTCACCCGTTTTTGATACTTGATTGTATACTTTGCATTTGAGATAATCCCATAAAAAGAAATCTGGCGAAGTAAGATCTGGTGATCTAGCATGGTAATTTACTGAAACAGCTCTACCGATCCAGCGACCATTGAAATTACGATCAAGTACTTCACGTGCTACCACCGAATAGTGTACTGGACAACCATCATGTTGAAACCACATGTTCTCTCGCACTTCTAAGTTAACGTCTTCAAGTAGTGCTGGCAGTTCATTTTACAAAATATCTCGCTACATTTCATCATTCTAGTGGCTTTCACTATTATGGGGGGCGATGACTTTGTTACCAATTATTCCACACTACACGTTGACAGTCCAAGGGCGCTTGTCCAACTTAGCGAAGCCAGTGCGGATTTTGAACACTCCAGTAATGTGTATTGCGTCGATTAACACGTAACAAAAAAATTGGAGTTTTGTTGTAATTATTCACATGCCCACTGACAAAAAGTTACCCAATTTTGGAAATCAACGTCATGAAGATCTTCATGTAAAGACACATGGATGGTATTTAGATGTTTTAAAATTTTCCAAGCACTGGTGTGGGACAATCCAGAATCGCGAGCTGTTCTTCTTGTGCTAACATGAGAATTAACAGCGACTGCAACTAATAAAGCGATTTCATTATTTTCTCCGGTGACTGTTGCTTAACGGTGCTTTTCTTCGGTTGAATACTTTCATCAGTAGTTAATTGTTTGATAGTACGGTAAAATGAATCACGTGACCAAATCCGCAAGTTTCAATCTGTATATAAAGTTCTTCCGCTAAAGCAAATAATTGCAATATGTGATATTTCTATTAATCAAAAAAATAAATGTGAAAATTGATTTGACTAAAACTTACTAAATAAATTAGGAATTTAAATAAATAAATAAAATATAATAAAATTAATGAACATTCATATAAAAATGTTTATTAGGTTTGGTTTTAACTTTCTACTCTATTTAATACTTTTTATTTTTTCTCTCGCTCACAGAAATACGTTATTCGTATGTTATTTAAAATTTTTTGATGGAATGTACTAGCTTTTTTGCCGGCTTTTACAGTCAAGTTTTTGTAGCAAAATGTGCGTCGATTCTTGATTATTTGAAATATAGTATTCGTGTTAGTGTTATGTCCATTGGTGCGGATACATATTTTCTGTTCACACGAGTGCCTTTATTGAGTACCATTTGCTTCAATCGTGTAACTGCTATATTATTAGTAAGTCGCTAATATTATTCAATTATTATTATCTTATATTTTTCTAAATTCATTTATAATATTCATAATTCATAATAATAATTTATTTATTATATTATCGTTTTTGTCACGTTCAACATGTATGTAACACTACCATACAAGGTATAACTATTTTAGCCTTCAGCAACTGTCATGTTCAAAATAAGGTAATTCATTATTCGCGTAAAAGTAGCACAGACCAAAAATTATGACAACCTAATAATTACTTCTTCTTGAATTAATTGTATATATTGTATTTTTTGGTATTATGAGTTAACTGTAGTAAAAGAGAAACTGGCATTTACGAGGGCGATTCGTAAAGTAAGTTCCGTTTGGTTATTAAAAAAAATACCAATACATGAAGACGTTTTTATGAGATACAACTTACAGCTAGTACTTTCAGCTATTTTTCTACATAGTTGCCATTAAGATTGAGACATTTGTTATAGAAATTTGCCTGACACTCCTGTATGTGATAGCATTTTTTTTAAAATATGGATTAGTGACGTAGCAGATCTATACGTTTACCAACTATGTATTTACAGCAATTCGACAATAACCATATTGCAGCTTTTCGAGCTTTGAGGATTCGTGTTTAATCGTTCGATACCCATAAAGGTTTTTTTTAATTGACTTGGATTAAATATTGAGAATAAAATACGTGGCTATATTTCACTAATTTTATTAGAATAACTCTAACATATGTTTCGGCTGTTATGCCATTATCAAAGAAATATCTTTAAATTTAACTCAATGGATGTAAGTGTAGGACTTACATACCTAACGCTTTTATGGGTGGGTGGGTGGTTAATTGATATTCAAATAGTATCTGCGAAGGGGATATTAGTAACTAACAAATTCTGTTTCTGTGCTTTTTTTTTATTTCTAAAATTTCTAACAAATCTAATCTTTTACTTTTTATTACATTATGTATTAAATTATAGCTATTAATATGTGGCAAGTGGTTATGTCCTATACAATAGAGAAACCTGTGTTTTTGACACTATATTGAATGGATCTTGTGTGCTCCGCAATACCTTTTTTAATACTTCTACCGCTTTGCCCTATTGTATATAACATTGCAATATTTACATTTAATAGTATATACATACGCTTGACGTATCTAATTTATCTATTTTATCTTTCTTGTTGTTTAACATGGTATGTACCTAATTTTGTTTTATTAACCCATATTATTTTAATGTCTAATTTTGTGAATACATTTTTTTTAGTTTCTTTTAATGTTCGAAGGCGAATTTTTGTTCTTGTAAATGCGCAACCTATGGTAAATGCTCATCAAAGCAATTAGTTTTGCCACTAACTCTCCCATTTCTATATTTTTGTTTTCCCTATTTTCTATATTTTTCATGAATTTATACTGCTGAGAACTTGACAGCCACTTTTTAATAGCCGAAGTCAGTGGCGTCTGAACAGATAAAAAAATTTATTTTGTCATCCGTAAACGACTAGCCACATTCAAATTTAGAGAAAATGAAACTCGAAATATGTTCAATATTATTTCACACAACAATCGTAAAATATCGATTTTTTAATTATTAAGGGTTGGCTGCTTCGCCTTTAGACGGTCTGCAAGAAATTAAGCTTTCCATGCAACATTTGTAATATTCTGAACTACATTTTTTCTAAATATGAATTTGTCCAAATATGTTCTAATACTGATTTCGAATTTTTTAATTATTTAGGGATTGCTGCATTCTTAGATGGTCTGAAAGGAATTACAACATCTGCAATATACTAGACCAACTTGAGGGTCGCGAAATAGCCTAAATAATAATGAAAAATTATTTTTGAGAAAAATTCATTTCTTATAAATATTTTACTTGCAATAAATACACATGTAAAGAAAAGAAATTAATGTGATGGTTGATTTGTTTTTCATTTAAAAGTTTCTTCATACGTGGATTTACATTAGAAACATACGAAAGCAAATTGCTTTCGGGTGATAAGAGACGATTCCTGTTTTTAGTTTTTAATGCGACCATAGACGAAAAGACTAAGTTTCCATATTGATTTCGACGAGCAAGCCAAAACGTATTTAAATCTTCAGATGTAAAGTGCAGTTGTAGTGTTTTGTCGGCAGATGATTCGATGAGCTGGTCGTAAATCTCAACCAGTAACTTAGTAGCAGCAACAACGTTTTCACTAAACGGATTCAGTACTCATCTCTTCGAGGAATCATTTTTATCTTCCGTAAAATAGTCCGTCAACTGAGTTTTTAGCTCACAAAAATGCATCTTCATGCAATCCAAACTGTGGTGAATAATAGTGTCTTGTTCATTCAAATTTTTTTCAATATAATCCGCAGTGAGTGGGAACATATCCAAATTTTTTATTTGAAGGCGAATAATCCAGATATCAAGCTTTTTAATGAAAGCATGAACTTTGTCTGTCATTAATAAAATCTTTTTTACAACGTCCTTGTAAATTCACACTCAAGTCGTATGAATGTGAAAAAACATAAGCTAAGTAAGCCAACAACAACATACACTCATTCTGTAAAGACAATGAGATCAGCGTTTGTTTATCTTGGAAAAATATTAATTCATTTTGCAATTCCAATACCTGGATTACCACTTTCCCTCGCGATAACTCGCATCTAATTTCTGTATGGAAAAGAAGAGATTTTTTATTTTCTTCCATTTCATCGTATAGTTTAGCATACTGTTCTGTAACGGTCGGCTTTTAATAAAATTAACCATTTTTACAGCTTCACAAAGAATTTGATCGTGATTTTCCAGCATGTTTTTTGCGACAAGAGCATGTCTGTGAAGGAAGCAGTGCGTCCATTCCGCCCTTGGTATAAGACGATTTTTTAAAATTTTCACTAATCCACTGCTCTTTACTGATATCGCATTTGCACCATCACTACATTCTGTAATACATTTTGTCCAATCTATGTTAGTATAGTTTCTAGTAGCTTCATAAAAAACATAGAAAAGCCATCTTCCTATTGCGTGATCCTGATCCGGTACTGTGGTACTGTTTTGCAAAACAACATATTTTCTTTGATTGATGTGTCACACATGCATACCTCACGAAACATAAAAACTAAGACATGTTTGCTACCTCTGTTGATTCATCAAATTGAATACTAAAAAATTCACTTGAACTTTGCCGAATTACCTGATCCCGAACATCGGCAGCCATGTCATCGATTCGCCTTGATATTGTGTCGTTAGAAAGCGGATTTTTTTTCAATTTTTTTGCTTCTTCCACGTCTATTAAAACACTGACCATATCAATTGCAGCAGGCAATATGAGGCGATTGTATGGGATTTGGACAACTTAGCTACTCTTAATGCTACGAGATAAGATGCATCAAGTACACTTTTATCAGTATGGCTTGACTTATAAACAGAAGTTTGTTAATTTCTCAAGGTATGTAATTTCCTTTCGAAAAATTTCAAGGGTTTGTTTTTATGAGCCTGATGTGTAGTTTCCAAGTGTCGGAATAATTTTGCTTCATGGTTGCATCGGAGAGAACTTGAAAGCAAACAACGCACTGTGACTTTCCATTTAATGAGGTAAAAGCATAATTTAAATAACTGACATTGTACAAACCTTGTCTTTTTACCAACCGATTCACTAGATGTGGATGGCTCATTTCGTTTTTTCACAAATTTATCCATTTCGCATAAGAAATTGAAAAAAAACAATTCACACTAAAATAAAAACACTACATAGTCGTACACACCTCGCATTCGAAATTTAACTGAAGTTGTGTAATCGCACGTGCCTCTTTTATAATGATATCAACACGACTTATTCAAACGCATCCATATGTATGTTCAATGGTAAAAAGAAGGAATAAAATTTGTGTAATGTGATTACATAATATTAAATAATGTTTTACATTTATAATTACAGTCGAAATTAAATTAGCTATAGTAAATCTTACTGTTATTACTCCTGGGGGGGGGGGGGGGGGGGGGATATATGTGTCGCAGAGCTAGGAAGTTTGAGAATCGCTGTCCTAACCTATATTTTTATATATGTTTTAGGGATGGCTACTGCAGCCTTAGGCGGCCTGCAAGGAATTGATATCTTCAACTATATTTTTTCCATATATGAACGTGGTTAAATATTTCCTAATACTGATTTTGATTTTTTATTGTTAAACGGTAGTTACTTCACACCTTCGATGACTTGGAATGAATTGCAATATTTCGAGTTACATTTTTTCTAAATTTGAGTGTGGCTAGTCGCTTATAGATGGCAGTATTAATTTTTTATATGTTCAGATGCCACTGACTTTTTCTGCTAGAAAGTGACTGCTAAGTTCACATCGGTTGACTTTATAGTCCTTTTAACTTGAAACACAATACTTAATATTACAAAATACTTTCTTTAATGGGTTCGCTTCCCGTCTATTTTAAATCTCGGCGCGCAAGTGTACGATTTTGGGTCGATTCTGTACTTTTATTCTAGAGATCTTAAACTATTATTTAAGCGAAAAAATATTTTATTTTTTTTCACATATTTATCCAAATTAAACGCCTTCGTAACTATGTCAAGACATAAATTAGCACTTAATTTCTGAAATAGTTTCAAATGATATATGTTAACACCTGTCATTAGGTATATTTTATTGGAATATTTTTAAGCGTTGTTTT
The DNA here is from genome assembly GCA_935421215.2 of Melolontha melolontha. Classification (NCBI taxonomy): domain Eukaryota; kingdom Metazoa; phylum Arthropoda; class Insecta; order Coleoptera; family Scarabaeidae; genus Melolontha; species Melolontha melolontha. Next base: position 93,774,953 of record OW285237.1, on the reverse strand, counting down.
TTTTATTTTATTTTATCTTATTTTTTTTATGCTTGACTTGCTTCAAGTTTTGTTAGTAAATATCCTTATTAAAATACTTTTCTTTTACAATTATTAAAATTTAATACAAGAATTACTAAGAATAATATACATATATGTATGTATGTAGTACATGTAGTATATATTAAACTTGTGTAATATTTTACTATTATCTGATTTACGAGTTCTGTTTGGAACATATTTGCATTAATTAGTTAATTAAATTTTGTAGTCTAGTTTCTTTTTGTAACAAAATGTACAGATTATTATATACATGCATGTATGTATGTATTCACATGTGTGCATGTATAACTGAATGTTACAAACGAAACATTTCATTGTGGAATCTAGTTCAGTCACGTAGGCAATTTGTGCTTCTTTGTGTATAAAATATTAATCACTGCAAATACAAGTACTGTTTATCCACATTTTGTTTATATTATTATTCTATTACAATCGATATTTACTATTTCATTTCAATTAATTTACTACTTTTATCTGTGTAAAAGTATCTGTTTATTTATAAACATGGAGACATTCTATTATCTAAATACCTTTTTTTTTAATAATTGATAATGTATGTACAGCAACCCTTGAAGTAATGAGCAAGGACTATATCATATAAGAGTGCCACATTCCACGTTAAAAATTAGACCCTTACGCTAGCGCCCCTGATGTGGGTATAGTAGTACTAAATTCGTCAACAACCACGATGGCGGCATTTTTAAATTACTATAATTTATTTTTTGGTTTTAAATATGCTCTAAATTACGTTTTTCGATCTTTTTTGATCTCATCAGTGCGATATATCTATAAACATAGAAACAACAGACACGTGCATATAAATAAAAATTCATTCGGTTAAGAAATAAATTTAAATTCTATGTAAAAAAAAAATTAAAAATATTTAAAATTCAACAAATATGTATATAAAAAATTTCAATATTCTTGCAATAAAACAAAATAAACTATATACTCATAACAATAAATTAACAGAAATTCTAATAAACAGCAATATAAGATAAGGACAATTTTTCATATGCACAAAAGATAAGAAAACCCTGAATTTTCCAACGCACCAAAAACCTAATTTATCTTCTACAAATGCATCAGCTGCCTAATTTTTCTAGAGTTTCAACTCAGAGATCTATTATTTGAAGACAGACAATAATTAAATTCATAGTTATATTTAACAACTGCTCTTGAACCAAAGTTTGATATTCGGATTTAACACAAGTGCACCACGAAAAACTAACCTTCTGCAAAGTTAGCAACATTTTCTTGTGAATGGAATTTACATGGCCATATGATTTTAACGACACCACCATCTTATCGTAAATATTATTAACATATAATACCAAACTAAGCGTGGGATAAAGAAGATTATTTCATTCACCAAATTCCTTTATCGTATAACGTGTGTTCATTTGAAAAGTCAATCTAGTAGCATGTGATTTACTCAGAACATTTTGAAGTATGTCGTAAATTAAAATTTACTACTTAACCTACGAAGTCGTATATTTTGACAGTTTCATACATACAAACACATATTAAAATTTATTACTTAACCTACGAAGTCGTATATTTTGACAGTTTCATACATACAAACACATACTAATATATTTGCGTCTTATTCTATCAAAATTTCAAAGTAACCTAGATTAACTTTTCAAATGAGCACTTGTTAGTTAACCATATTTATTCATAGATTTCTTAAGAATATGAGCAACGAAGACTTTTTGGTGAAAATAATACGAAAAACTATCTCATTCTTCATATCAAAATCTTCTTTGATATTTGATTCTAATCCTTTTAGATACAGAGATTAAAAAGACTTGGCAACAATACTATATTTAGTACGCCATATGAAGTTGAGATAGCGCGCACATCTTGCCCGAAATTTCGTATTTGAATAAAACGGCCTTGGTAATGAGACATTGCGTGTTGGCAATACGAATTGCGGACCTGTAGCAAATCCCTACGTCCTTTTTCTGTATGATTAAATGATTTCTCTATTTTTACTGGATATAAGGGCCGAGTCTGCTACAGGTCTGCATTAGGGTTGTATACATAAGTTCATTTAATATACTGATGCTGGGTAAAATATAATTTTGGTTTTATCAAATAATGGTAAGATGTTTGGCGCGGTAGATCATCGACTCCTTTACAAAAAAGGTTTAAGTATATCAATACGTTAAGCACGTATTACGCATTTATTACAAATGAAACAGACATGTAAAATACACATCTGTAACTGTAAACATGGACAACACACCTCGTATTTTCCAGCTTTTTACTTCTGCTTAAGGCATATGTTTCTGCTATTACTATTAAACGTCGTCAGTTAAGCTAGTGAAGTAATTTAAAAGCTTTTTTATGAGACTTGAATTTTGTTGTGGTCGGAGTTGCCTCCATTTCCACTCCATGGTTTCGTATTTCCCAGGGTTGTGACGTGTTTGTATCTGATTAATAAATAATCGTGTGTTGTGTGTTTTTGTGCGGTCCTGTGTTGGGTATGTGTAGTCTGTGTGTTTGTCGCTTTTTGCGTTTAAGTCACTGGTCATCGGTTTTTTTGCGTTTCAGTCATATGTGCGTTTAATGTTTGTTGTTGTAGAGTGTGATTATTTTCTGTGTTTGCGTTACGAAGTATTGTATCTGTTCTGTTGTTGCGTTTGTGGAGTGTAATGTTATTAGAATGTTGCCTAAGGCAAGTGCTAGTTCGTCAGTTGTGTTATGTGTTGTGTTTCTTTGTTTTTGTGTCCATGGGTTCGTTGTTGGGGGTGGTGCTGGTATGTATTCAGGTTTGGGTGTGGTTTTGTTTACAGGGTTGTTTGGATTGTTAGGACAGTTAAGGAAAGTGGATAAGTGAGGACCACCGCAGTTTGCACACTTTGGTGGGGTTGTTTTGGATTTTGTACATAGGTGTGTTGAGTGTTCGTCTCCGCATTTCATGCATTTGTAGTGTATGTTACAGTTTTTTTGGTGGTGTCCAAATGTCTGACATTTGTGGCATTGTATTATGTCTGTCCGTTTGTTTAGTGGTTCGATTTTAATTGTGAGACCGCAGCAGTCTTGTATGTTGTAAATTAATTTGTATTGTCTCGTCAGTTCTATTAGTACAAGTGGTGCTGGTATTCCGTGTTTGCCATTCATGCGTTTTATTTTTATTGTCTGGTAGCCTTGGTCAGTCAGGTCGTCGGTGATGTCAGTGTCTGTGATAAAGGTAGGAATGCCACGCATAACTACCTTTAGTGTCTTTTCACTTCTCAGTTGAAAAGTGTAAAATTGTATTTGTTCATTGTCGAGTATGTGTTTAAGTTTTCGGTAGTCTTCGCCAGTTTTCGGTTCGATGTGAATGCCAGGTTTCACAAGTTTGTTTTGTACTGTGTTAATGTTATGTGTTTTAAGTATTTGTCGTATATATGCCCATTTGTCTTTGTCTGTTATTATGATTGGTGCGATTTTGTGTGTTTTGCGTGTTTCGGTGTTTGTGTTTTGTGTGGTGTTTGTTTTGTCACTTACCCTGGGTGTGCTGTTTGATGTTGATGGTTGTGGGGTGAATTCGGTTGCTTCTTCTTCTTCTATTTTTTCCTCGGTTTTGGTTTCGAGGGCGTCGTAGGAATTTTTTGTTTCGATTGGTGGCGCTGTGTGGTCAGTTTTCTGTCTTTTAGTTGTTTTTTTCGGGTGTCTGAATGCGTCGTTTTCGATTTTCGGTTCCGGTTGGCTCTTCTTCGATTTTACGGGAGGCTTTTCTTCTTCTTGTTTTTCTGTGGGGTTGCTTTTTAACTCGATTTGTATCGTCGGTTCTTCTGGGTTAACCATTAGTATATCCCCTGATTTTTGTAGTAGCTTCTGGATATCTTCTTTTTCGTCGAGTATGTTGATTAGATTTTTAAAATCTTCCAGTATCTTGGGTGTACATTTGTTCAGGTATCCGGGTTTAATCATCAGGTTGGTTATTGTTCTATTTTGTCCGGCCATTGCTTCCGGCGTCGCTTGACGATGTATCGTCGTCGGTGCTCTCAACTGCGATGCTGCTGTAACAGAGATCGCAGTCAGAATGATTTAAAAGCTTAAATCGCCTATAAGGTATAGCAAATTTCGTCCTATCAGGTAGCACCATATAATATAGTGACATCTGACGGACGAAAGAGACTATGCCGAAAATGGCAATGTGTTGTCCATGTTTACAGTTACAGATGTGTATTTTACATGTCTGTTTCATTTGTAATCGACTCCTTTGTTAACTTCTAAAGTGCACCAGACTCGACGGTTCTGTCATTAATTTTCTTATAGATTATGTCATATTAATCAGACAGGTCTAAACTTAGTTTGCATTAAGATCAGGTATCACTAGCTTCAACTCTACATGCTCCTTCTTCCTATATGGCGTTCTCTCATAATATGCAAATATCAGTAGTGACCGCGGCCGTTCTTAATGGATCGATAGAGAAAATAATAATAAGAAGAAACACGTGAAATATTACCAAAACAAAACATTTAGCATATAAAGTATATGTATTTGTTGTAAATTTCCAACACTAACGAAAAGAAACTAAATATATGGGAGGAAGAATTCGAAAAGTAATGCAAATTAATATAAAGAAGACAGAAGCTATAATAGTTGGAAAAGAAAAAAAAAACAAGTATATAATTATTTATTTAATTATTTATCTATAAAATGAAGAAAATCCTAAAATTTTAAATACCTAGGACCAATCTTGAACACATAAAATTCCTTAGAATTGGAAATAGCCAACAGAATGCATAGTGCTAATATGCTCCACTATTTTCTAAATAAGCCTTTTATAAGAACGGTAGAGGTATCAACAGAAACGAGAATTAAAATATTTAAGTACATAGCATAGAGCATAGACTATGAACGAAACATGAAATATCTAAGAGCAGTCGCAGGAGTTAGGATAGACTGGGGCTAATTGTGACATTTTACGTATGATTTTTATCGTTTAAAAAGGTAGTGTAAGATATTGTTCCAAAGCTCTGAATCAAGGTTTATTTATTTAAGGTAGTATTAATACAATATAAATCACTATTTATAAGTTATAAGCAGTTTTTAAGATGTCTGCACACTGGGGCAAATTGTGACATACAAAAGTTTTGAGTTTTAATTTAATCACTGTTATCCGCAATTTCTAAATCTGAAGTATCAATTAATACACATATAGAAGGCGCTATTCTTGGTACAATTCACATGCACCCATTTTTTGCATTCTAAACATTGAATTCAATCTTCTCCACGTTTGGACTGGTTGTAAGGTCCCATGCGGACTAAACAAACACAATCTCTATCATCATCTCCTGAGCTTATTTCTTCCATTTTCATTTTTGTTTGTTTTTGGTTTCTTCTCTGTTTTTTCTGTATTTCTCACACTTTCGTAAATAGTAAATTTTCCTTTTTGCTTTTTCTTCTTTAGACTTCCTTCCTTCATTCGCTCTAAGCGAATTGCCTTCTCGACAGACGTGCTCGTTAAGATGGCAGATTTCAGGATTTTATTTGGGCCAAGCTTTTAGCAAAGGTCTGATATCCATTGGACTTTCAGGAGGCATTTTACTGCAAGATGGTCCTGGTTCTTCAATATGTTTGTCAAAACGTTTCATCTACTGCGTTGCCTACTCCGTCATTGCACGCTTCAGTCACCGCCACTATTGGTCGGTCTGTCACAAATGAAAAAGGGAAATATTCCTCGTTAAATATATTCTTGTTGAACTCCCAAATCCCAGCGATATTCTACCTAGATGTTGTTTGGTGTTACTGTGCTTTTGATACTGTAGTCTTTACTATGCCCCGGACGTCGTAGATTGACACGGTAGAACCAGGGTGTGATTTCATCCATCCACACATAGCGTCGTTGTAAAACTTCTTGAACGGGACAAACACGGAAACGTTCAAAGGTTACAGTCTATTCGGTGTATGGGGAGGGAACTACAGTAGGGTAATCTCATATTCTTTAAAGTGGCCCAGAACGTCAATGTGCAGACGAGCACTGTGGTCGTCCTCTAGCACCAACACGGGAGATTTCTGAGAGCACATCACAAAATGCTCCATAAAAAGCAAGAAGTCAGGACTTGTTATTCAGTCACATGGGTTGGCAGTTACACAGCAGCCTACTACACGCATAAAATGTTCTCTGAAAAACTTCCTGGGGAAGCAAACATTGGAGGAACCGAGTGGCCTTCCGCATTAACAGCAAGAACCATGATGACGTTTGTTCCTCCTTCATCTGATGTCATTCCACTAAGTCTCTTTTCCCCCTTTTCAGCAATTATTTTCACCGGCTTCTAGACAGTTCCGGTACCCGTCTCGTCAATGTTAGAAATGTCATTAGACGTTAAATTGTTTTTATTGAACACCGACTCAAGATTTTGGAAAAACAGTTCAACATTGTGTTCATTGAAACTCGTGCACCAGCTTATGCTGGTAGCCTCAGGAACACGGAAAGAAACATTTCCGTGACGTTGCATGAATTTTGTCAACCAATCAAAAGCTAAACTTCTTAATTCTTTAAAACTGACTCCATAAAATATTTTTTTGTGGCTTGCAGCATCTAGAGTTGCTCTTCTTATTTTAAGATAAATATCACTCTAGGCTTTTGGTATCTCATTTGAATTGCTCCGTCAGAGTTGCATTTTCTCTTGATGAATCTTAGAAGGGACATGCGGTTAACACCAAATGTTTCAGCTGCCTGCCTTAAGCTAGATCCTCCTGAATGTACCTCTAACGTAGCTGACTCATGATTACCAACACTCCCTTTCCCTCGTTCTGTTCTTCTTTTATAGTTTCTCACCATTTTATCTGTAACGGCAAAAAACACACATTACATTTTTATCGGGGCAAGTTGTGACACTTGCACAGTGCCCCAATCCGACTGTCACTACTAGCCCCATAGGCTGCCATTTTAGATTTTCCTTTGTGAACGAAACAGAGCTGTTCGGATGAAAACTAAATTACGTTTAAATAAACTTAAAATACTATACTATCTAATGAAGTTTAAATGAATTACTTACCTCTTGGTATCTGAGAGCATTAAGGGTTGAAACACGGTATCTAAATTTTACTTTCTATTACCAGAACTCTAGAAGTTATTGTAGCTAACGGATTACAGACGGCATCTTAACCAAACTCCGGCTCCACATGGCGGCGATAAAGAAGTACAATACTGGAGAACAGTAAGGCGCTGCTACGTGTTGTCTGTCAGCAGAATTAAATGTCACAACTAGCTTCGGTCTACTCTACTAGAAGAGACTGCATTAGAAATGATCAGAAGTCAGTTAAATGTGGTAACCATACAGGAAAAATAGAGAGAAGACAACTTGAGACAGCAAAAGAAGGAAAAGTGCGACTTACACTAACTTGGAAATTAGAAATGGCAAAAATGTTGGAAAAAAGGAACAAGAACTGGAGAACTATCGAAACGTTGGCACAAGATTGAAAGGAGTGGAGGAAATTTTGTCTCCACACCTACACATCAACATCATTAATTGTACATATTGATTAGACATATACGATTATATAACCAAATATTTACACATACTATGGTTTCAATCGGTTTCTCCTAATTTTTTTTTTGTTTGGGTTTTCCCTATTAATTTTCACATTCTTCGCTTTTAGATATTAAATGTTTCTTTGTAATTGTTTTGTCTTTCCTTCCAATGTTATAATATCGGTTGTGTAGCAAATTTCAGCAGTATTTATTATTTTCCTCCTTCAATGTTCCACATTTTATGTTTTTAGCTATTCCTTGCATTTTTTTAAGTCTCATCCAGTAGTAAATCAAATCGATGTCGACGCAGTACCCGTTCTTTCTTTAATTCGGTTTTGGTTGTAAATATCAGATATCTAATTTCTTACTCTTACTAATTTACTGTGCATTTACATAGGCTTCTTACATATTATATCACACCTTTTCTAATTTCTCTTTTTCCAAATATGTCACCTCTCCTTATTTTTTTGAAGGCTTTCTCTATGTCTTTACAGTATACAGATTGGCGTAGTTAAAAGTAGATATTTAGATTCAAATTCACACACATATACATATACGTATATGTATAACAATTTTCAAGAATGCTGATGGCTTTCACTCATGTAGTGGGGTATGTGGAGAGCGGGGATGACATTCGTTGTTCGCATCTCAATGCGTGCGTCTGAGCAAACTCGCGAAAAACTAAAATAAATTCTGTACATTTCAATTAGAATTTTGTTTCGTTTTTTTTTATAAGAATTTTATTTTGTTTTCATTAATAATTTTATTTTAGTTACAATTTTTAAAGAGTTTTGTTTCAGTTCAATGTTAACGCATACATAGATCAATTATTATCCCTAAAGCAAATCTGTACATCCACACTTTCATTCTGCCGTACTAAACACATATTAAATACTGACGAACGTATCCCCACTATTGTAACTAAACTACGCCTACGAGCATTAGAGTCACATGTACATGTAAATATGCGTGTGCTAGTGTGTGTAATTACGCTTTGCAATTTCCACCGTTACTTCAGTTAATCTGTATATGTATTTCTTTCCTACTGGCATAGCTGTTGATGTGTTTCATCGCCTTACCTTACATTTTCGGCATTTATTTGTAATTAACACATTTTTTTATCTTTCGCCGATGGCACCTTGAGTAAATTTCATGACTGTACCAATTTGTCCTTACCACCAGTCATTAAAGCAGGAAGCGTTTATATATATATATATATATATATAGATAATTGACGAAGGAGGTACTTGTTGAAACTTCATTATAACGCTAAGAAATAAGTAATTACTTATTTCTTAGCGATATATATATATATATATATATATATATATATATATATATATATATATATAATATCTATGTTGCAGATAATGTTCTCCATAGAAATACATAGGTTTTACCATTATTTTGCAAATCAGTAGTATTAAATTGACTGTTGGTATCTTATACCTAATATCCAGTATGACATTCCTAGCTTTACATATACGAGGTGCTACCCAGAAATTCTCGGAATTTGAATATGGCGCGCGAAGGTGTGGTAGTACAGCTCTATAGCTCTGGCTGATGTGTACTACGTCTATACTAAGTCGTTAACCGGTGCTTTGCTGGGTGGTAATATACAGTTTTCGTGTTTATATTTTTTGAGTTATTCTACATCACTACAATGTCTCGTGTGAAAGAGCAAAGAACGTGCATCAAATTCTGCAAATCCTCGAACTTGATAAAACGGCAGCCGAAACTCTAAAAATGCTTAAACAAGCGTTTGGTGAGGATGCTTCAGGCCAGAGTGAACGCGTGTCGTTTGTGCTGATGACCGTTTCGGTCGTCCATCGACGGAAAACACGCTACAAAATGTGGCAAAAGTACGTGATGCTATCCTATAAGACTGAAGGAGAACGATCCATGACATTTGTAACATTGTTGGCTTGTCGTCACCATATTCTGTCTAGCGAACTCAACATGTGGCGTATTTCTGCGAAGTTTATGCCACGGTTATTTAGCATTGAACAAAAGCAGCTCTGTGTTCATATGTGCACAGAGCTGAAAGAATCTGCCGAAAGAGATGCGTACATCAGTACTAGCATTATTAGTGGCAACGAATTATAGGTGTGCGGGAATGATTCAGATTCAGCAGTCATCACAGTGAAAGACGCCATGGTTATCATAACCGAAGAAAGCACGGCAAATCGAAGTAATGTGAACTTGATGTTAATTTGCTTTGTCGCTGATAGCATCGTGCACAAAGAATTTCTCCCACCAGGTCAAACAGTTAATGGATGATTTTATTGCGATTTTCTTCGGCAACTTTTAAAATATCAGTTTTAATTAAATATCTTTGTCGTTATTGAACAAAAGGGTGCCATACCTTATTATTTCTGAACGCCCAGAGTAGAGCTCTATTGAAATTCGTAAAAAATACAGGTAGTTTCATTTAAAATTAAAAGATTATCGTTTCTGGCCAAGTCGGAAACTCCGGTGTAATCTTAAAGTGATGACCTTGAGATCCCTATGGACGTCTAGTGACCTTGACCTTCAAACATTCTCAATCAATTCTAAAACCTCCCTATTGACCTTGATCACCAATAGGATTCCGGAACCTCCTATTTAACCTTCACCTCATATTCGCCACGTATTCCTCCTCACACTGTTTAAGAAGGTCGATTATCCTCAGCCGATTCTAACACTTCCTCATTGACCTTGATCGCCAATATATATATGCCATCAAGGTCAATGAGGAGGTGTTAGATTCGGCTAAGATACTCTACTCTGATTTGGAAATAAATATGCTCTTCAAATTTCCTATTTGCATTAACTTAAATGTGAAAAATTTTATTAAAATCTAAGTAGCTGTATCAAAGATATTTGAATGGATCCATACGTTTGCCTAACCCTGTATAATATGGTTGAATAAAAATGCACGAAACATCAGAGACGTGACACATCTCATTTAGATCAGTAGTTTCCATTTTCCATACGAAACAATTGTGTGCAAGACAAAAATCGGTGTCGCGTTTGTTGACTGTGAACCACGAATGAACGAAAACGTTTTTGAGTCCTCAATTTAGCGAGGTTAAGACATGATTTCAAGGATTTTTGTTCCGAATAATAACGACCGATAAAGCATGGATACACCATTAGACACCTGAAGTGAAGCAAAAATCGAAACATTGGACTGAAGCTAGTGCAAGAGGTCTGAAGACGGCGAAGACCGCACACTCAACTGCATAGGTTATGGCTACTTTCTTTTCAACTGTAGGTAAAACATTAAAAGTTCCAGCTTAAAAGAGAAATAAGTGCTTTTTCTCCAAGATTATTGCAGTTATTCACATTTCGAATGTTTCAGTGACAGAAATTCTGTAATTTCGAACTCCTTTCTCATCCATCTTATTCATGAAATTTAACTCCTCAAGCTTTTCTTTTTCCCAAAGTGAAAACTTGACTAGATAGCAAGCAATGATAATTACTGAAATTAACACACATATTTCAGTAATTAAGCTTGATAGAGATTACTTTTCTGAAGAAATAAAAAGATGGTGGATTAAATGTAATGAGTTACAAGGTTTATGCGTTGAAAAATAAAATTATTTTTTGACAAGAAGTTTGTGTTATCTTGTCTAATCTCACTAATTACTGAACCTTCCTCGTATCAAGTTATAAAAATGGTCATATGGATCATTGGTAATTGTGACCTAGTTTATATAGTAGTCCTGTATTTATCGTAGGTTAATACTCAACTGTTTGGTTATTAATAATAATAATTGAAAAGCAATTTCAGGTACATAAAAAAACATTTGAAGTTTGTTTTTAATATACTTTAATAGAGAGAGATTATTAAGAATTAATGTATAAAGCATATTTTACCTAGAATATTTGAAATTTTATCGAAAAACAAATCAAATGAAAGAAAAGTGGCGATCATTGGCTAAAAAAATTAACTATAGAGCAAAAGGAAGTTCTTTGCAATTGAATTCATGAAGATTGTTTCCTAGCACTTCAAAAGTTAAGAACTAAGTTAGAAGAAAATCCTCAATTGCAAATTAGCATAGCCACCATAAGTAGGGCTTTCAAGGAGTTTCCCTATTCCATGAAATTAATTTCATTTGTACCAGAAAGACGCAAGACAGCGGAAAATATTCAATATACTGTTCAGCAGAATAATGGTTGAAAGACAAAAAATATTTTTTATCATGCAACGAAAGTTAAAGCTCTGATAAGAAGTAGAAATTATTTTATTAATAGTTCTTCGCTGTACTTATTTCAAATACAGGACAGACCCTATAATGCAAAAAATTTTGGAGAATTTTTAACTGTTTTAATAAATCATTTAAACGACGATGATATCCAAGGTGCTCATTTCTTCATGGATAATGTTATATTCCATCGAACCGAAGAAATCTTGCAACTAATAAGAGCCCACGGACAATTCCCAATATAACATCTCCCATACAGTACATTTTTAAATCCTATAGAACAATTATTTCATCAGTGGAAATGTTTAGAGAAAAGAAGACAACCGAACAACCAAGATGAACTATACGACGCGGTACGTAACGCATCTGAAGCAATAATAACTGAACAAAATTAGAATAGTTATTTTCTGCACATGGAATCCTATTTGCGAGATTGTTTAAACAGAAATGCGATATTTAATTAATGTAGTTGTAGTTACCCAAAGTTTATTTCCATGTTTCAGTAATATTAGTCAGACAGTTTTGTTTGCATGCTGTTTTTTTTTTTTATATGTGGATGTATGCTATAATAAATGTGAAAAGCATTTGATATAATAAAGTAAATCTATTTTGGTAAAAGGGGAATCTTATTTGACTTATAATGTCAATGTGACAAGATAAGGGAAACTTATTTGAAAAATTGTGAAACACAATAGATAAAAAGGGAAAGCAAATGTAAATCACTATAATAATAATAATCTATTGTCCAACAGATGTACATATATCATTACAGGACAAGAAATAAAGTATATATGTTGAATCATCTACATAATAAACTTACACAAAATAAACAATAATTCTAACAAAAAATAAAATTCTTATATTCTAAATAGTATATAAAAAATAAATAAATAACAATATATATGATTCTAAAAGAAAAACAAAATAAATATATTAATAACATTTCGATATTGAGAGCCTTATATCTGTTGGGCAATATATTAAATAATAAAACAGAGAGATTTGTATGGTTAATATCATATTCACTATGTGTGAGTACTAAACAATTAAATATGACACACACGATACGATTGGTGACATAAAAATATTAGTTCTTGCCATGGGATAATAAAACAAATTAACGTATGTTGAATAGATAGGCGAGCATATTAATGATGTATATTCCAATTTCGGCCAAAAACTAAAGTAAAATAAAACAGAACAATAACGTCTGGAAGAGAATTTTTTCGAGTTCGGTATAATAAAGCTCAGTCATGACTCATGACTGAGCTTTATACTCATGATTCATGACTCATGAGTGAAGAACAAACTGTATGCAGAAAACGATAGCTTAGTATCAAATCTTAACTTCTATCTTTAATAGAAGTGCAAAGTGTTAAATATGAGTCGTTATAACGATAGTTAAATATACATATACAGATTGTTCTTGCGATTATAGGTTAATACAGTGCACTTACACACATTCATATCTAACTGACAATACATCAGGAATTAAAGACATCTATCTGTTTCTGAAGAAGGACACAGTCACCTTCACCATTAATCCTCTGGTACAGCTTCAGGTCGTCAGCAAAGAGTAATGTATGGCACTAGTATATCGCACAAGTTTTCTATTAATGTAAATGACCATTATAGTAAACATATTGAGTTCTGCTACACAAATAAATCCGTAACAGTGAAGATAAAGCCAGGGTAAAATCAATTAAGTCTAATTTAATTAAAAATACCCTCGTGATCTACACAATCGAAATCTTCAGAAAAGTCAGTATAGACGATATCAACTTTCTCGTTATCATCCGGACATTCTGACCAGTATTGAGTAAGAACAGACAAGTTCGTAACGGTTGATCGCTTGTTTACGAAGCCATGCTGATCTTTAGATAAGATTTGTCGTAATTGCGGAAATATATAATGATCAAGACTTTCAAATACTTTGGTGAAGTTATTTATGATTGCTATAGGACGATAATTATTAATTAGACCACTATCATCTTTTTTATATACGAGAATAATATTAGATACTTTCCAACAGTCCGGAAAACTATACGTTGAAAGACAGAGATTAAGCAAAATCGTGAGTGGTTAACACAGTTAAAAAGCTGGGTAAGTTGTCGTGACCCATTGTGTATTTATTTTTCATGGTTTTTATGGCTCACATCACTAAGTAAGGGAATATTAATTGACTTCGCTTTTCCGGATATTATATAAATATTAAAAGTATTTCATACTTTTAATATTTTATCACCCTCTAAACAATACTCAGAATTTTTGGAACGCCATGTTAAAAAAATGTTGATGATGTTAGAAAACACGAAGCGTGAATATTTTTGGGCTAAAGTAGTACCAAAATAATACATCTAAAAATAACTTCTATGGTTATTAAGAATAAATTCTAAAATTGTGTAATTTTTAATTGTTAAAAAAAATTGGCAGTGGATTTACTGGATTAAAACTGTATAACGTTAACATTCAAGCTACAAATATATAGATAGTGTACTGATAATAAGAAAAGTATATGTGCAAAGATGACTAAATAATAATATAAATAATATAAATCAAGCAATAAATAGAATATTGTGTGCGATTCAAACAAAGTTTTTTGACATAAGGGAATGTATAGGAAAATGAAGACATTCTTATGTAAAGTGATGTATTTACTTCTTCATGGAGGAAAAAATTGGACACTGACAGAAAAGCAGGTTAAAAAAATCATTTTGGGAGAACGCCAATGATCAAGAAACGGACAAGAATGTGAATATACGAAAAGAATTTGGAATTTAATTAATTGTAAAAAGAACCTTTCTTCAGCAGAAGAAATGTTAAAGAAAACAAGAGAGAGCTTAAACTCGTCCAAAGAATAGGAGTAAATAGTAAGAAGAAGTAATTACATACTTAAAAAACGTAGTAGCAACCGGTCAAAAGTTATAAAACAGGAAACCTCAACATTTTAGGATGTAAAAGAATTCCAAATAATACAATTAACTTATACAAGGATAATTTGACAATTATGATCATTTTTCATCACAACTTTGCATTATATTCTAATTCTGCCTTTTTTATAATAACTGGTGAGGTTCGATTAATTTCTGCCATTTGATTTAGAAGTTCCAGCAGTATAAATAAAGTGCTTTAATGGCAAAACCTATCTTCTATCTATATAAAAGGCAATGTTCGTATGTGTGCCTGTTATACTCTAAAAATTACTGGATTGATTCACGCACGGTTTTTTACAAAATGTGTGCGGAGAAGGTTTTAAGCTATTGAAATCCTAGATCTGACCAGTAGAAATAAAGTTAGGGGCCGAATAATATAATATCAATTGTAGCAGTACTAATTATTTAAATATAGATGACATTACGAGACAGTACTTTTCACATTGAAGTTTGTGCATGCGTAGAAGTAAGCTTGAGTGCTGTCGTTTTGTATTTATATTCTTACTTTTATAAAGTGACGGTGAATTGTGATAAAAACTCCGAAAGAACACGAACGTCAAACGAACGTCTTTTCGAAGATTTGTTATAATTGATGATACCTGGGTTTGCCACTACGTTTTGAATACAGGAACGTAGTGGTATTCAAATGGCAATCGCGACAGTGCGCACATCAGTCTTCCTCCAAGGAAAGCCAAGACATTTCTATGCGTCGGGAGAGAATGGCTACTCTTTTTACCAACTCGGTAACGCTACGCCGCTCTACTGAATAAACTGAAGAAACAAATCTATGAGAAATAAGATGGATGGTCCATAAAAAGTTCTTTTTCATCAGGACAACGCGCCTTTTCACGTTATTAAAATGTTTGTAAAAATTGGATTTATTGAGATTTTATGTTGCATTTCTCTCACTCTATTCGCCCCAAGTGACTTTCCCTTACTCGCCAAACTCAAATTTTTCTTTGCTTATTACAAAAATCATTCTCGTATATCATTCTTGGGAACTATAAGCATTTTCTTTATGGCATATCAAATTGCTTCAGTGCGTTATCAGTAAAGTAGCGATATTTCGTCGGTACAATAGAATTGGGCTGGGCGCCTAGTTTACGACTTCCGAAGTAAAACAAATACCTATAATACTAAACAGCTACTTATGCTATAAATAGAGATACTAAATACGGAAGAATGAAAGTATATGACGTAGATCAAGTTATATAGGGGCATTTTCATTTTGCAGTCATATTTTAAGTCAGGAAATTCCCCAATAAACTTATTTACTTGATCACTTAGGGGCCGTTTTCTGTTTTATAATTAATATGCTCTTTGCAACGTACAAATGCTAGTATAAATATGCACAGTGCAATATTGACAATTAATCTGCGACTGACAAACTTCGGCTATCGACGTTAATATTTGCTTAACACCGTCATGTATCTGTGGGCGCGTTCGACTCTGTTCTTCTACAGATAAGATTCGCAACTCTAGTTATCAGCAGAAATAATTGACAATACAATATAATACAATAAATTTCTTATTTATTAATTTATTTCCTGTTTTCAATGT
Source organism: Melolontha melolontha (assembly GCA_935421215.2). NCBI lineage: Eukaryota > Metazoa > Arthropoda > Insecta > Coleoptera > Scarabaeidae > Melolontha > Melolontha melolontha. The sequence goes on along the minus strand of OW285237.1, from coordinate 93,758,750 downwards.
ATAAAATTTAGTATTTTCAATTAAATTTATTACGAATACGAGTATTTATATACTAGAAATTTTCACAATATTTTTGTAGTTGTATGTAATTTACCAGAATTATTTAAAAATAGTTTCAACTATAAAAGTTTCTCCTAATATACATATAACCCTCATATAAAATAATTTTTATTAGTACTTTCCTCGTAGATAATATTGATATAATCGATTATATTACTAATCTCACTGTACCTGAATGTATGTATATCTTTGGGTTCGTATCCATATGTATTTTATATCTTAAATACATTATAAGGAATATTTATTAATACAACTCAAACACTTGGATTTTTCTCAAACAAAGACTATTCCAATTTCGCTTGATTTAATTAAATCTTAATACCCAATACTAGATATATAAATTCTGTAATTGGTTTTAGTCTATACGATACGCTTCTGTACTTCTTAAATATTATAACTTACCTTTGATTGCAATACTCCTAAAACCGATTTTATTGTTATATTCCTCATGTTAACACGACTATTGTGGATTATAATTTTCTGCATGATTCACTACGTAATGACATATTCGCTTAAAATTTTATTATTTCGTTTATTTCTTTCGAAATTTGCGGTGCTCGCAGTACTCAGCGTCTTTGAAAATTAAATTTGCCGTTAAATACACGTGACTTAATAGCACAATGTACACGAAGTCAATAAAAACTCGAAACAATAGTGTGTTTGTCATGGCTTTGTGTTTCATTCTGCGTCTTTCGTCTTATTATTAATCTTGAAGGGATTCTAAACTATATTACGTTAAGCGCTCTCACAGAGTTACAATAAAAACAAATGTATGTAGGTACCATGTTACCGTTATACTGGTATTGTAATGTTCAAGTTATTGGGAATAACTTATATTTTTTAAGGAAAGATAAAAAACTTACAAATAATTTTGTGTGGTATTTCAACGCTCTAAGTAAGCTGAAATGAACAAAGAAAATACCTCTCGTTCATTACCATTAATGTAAAGCACCTTTCCATGGAAATTTTCAACAACTTGTATTGTAAAGAACTAAGAGTTTACAAATTTTATTAACGAACATATAATAGAATTTAAGAATATTTTTAATGCGGAATTATAATAATTCTGCTAACTCGTTTAGTGTAGTAAAATTCTAAAGGTTTAAAATAGAAACTTCTTTCGCTGCTGCTACCATTTCCTCATTAAAATAAACAGGAATTCAGCTAGCTCCTATTGCTATCGAATAATTAAACTTTTTTAATGTAGTGTAGAATATATGTAATTATTTGCAGAAATATTATTTAAAAAAAAACAGATTCTAGAGCCTTAGAATTTCTGATTATTTTAACGAGAAAGTGGTTTAAAACAAAAATATTTTTAAAAATCGGATGTGGAGAACATAATAAAAGTTCATATTTGTGTGAAAGTATCTTTCCAGACATGCAGAGACGTGCTTCATCTTACTACAAAATCATCAGTACATGCTGCTGGAGAGATACTTTCACCATAAATAACACAGTTAGTAACGGGTGTTCAGAAACATTCGAAGTCAAAGTAGTCCTTGAAAATATGAAGTCATGTCTGAGATAGATTGATTTTTGACAGACAACAGTTGACATTTAATAATTATTACAAATCAGATACTTAAGTAAAGATATACGATTTTTTGTTCAGAACCCACTTGACTTCGAATGTTTCTGAACACCCGTTATATTACAAATGTTGTTAAGACATAGCGTAGAAGCATTCAGCGCCGCCCATTGAAAAATGTCAACATCACGAACGCCAACACGATCATCGCTGTCTTCATAACAACTGTAAGGACTTAGCCAGTGGTTTCGAACTCAAGTAGTTTGATGTATTTTTAACAATACAGGATCGTCTCGAACAAATTGCTATAGTACAGTTTACTGTTATTTGATCCTTAAGTTGTTGCATAAAATAGAGATCTATGCGTGTCAAAGTAATGTAATATATACCTATGTAGTTACTTCCAGAAAAAAAATTATGATTTGAAATATTGTATTGTCTTAACCATCTCCATGTGTTTTTCAGTAGTAATATGTAGAGACAAGCACTTAGGTCGGCACTTGCCGAAATAAAACTCCGTCCAAATTACACGTACGCGTATTCGTAAATACGTCTATAAACAACTTCACACTATGACAGCTGTTCACCAATTCATGTACTACATATATATAGTACGCGAAGCGCTTGTAAAGCGAGTTTCCTGATCCTCTCGTTTGTCTTTAGTAATATGTAACGGTAAAGTGTTCAAAACCGAAATTATTTTGTAGGTAGATTGTTAACACTTGTGAAAGTAGATTACTTAGAAGCTATTCGGAGTTTTCAACTAGTACATTTTATACTATACCAAGAAAGACATATTATTTGGATGCACATGAGATATTCTTCTCTTCATACCATGTGCATATTTTACCACTTAACATTTTCTTCCATGCTTTTCGCTTTTCAGACATTTTCTAATTTTATATTCAATTAAATCTATATATATATATATATATATATATATATATATATATATATATATATATATTGTTGTGATGCAAGGGATACACATTGAGCTGCATCTGAAATGGGAAAAATAAGATATACAAAGTAAGAAAAGGGTAATAAAAGGTTATGTAAGTGATATTATCAAGTATTAGTAGAGTCGAAGTGCATACGAATTTTAATAACGATAACATTATTTTCTTAAATTTCTTTATTTATATTTCTTTCATTAATTTCTTACTTATTATTTCTTATTCAAATTTCAAATATTAGCGCGAAAAACACATATTCAAATTCATATGCATTTTTAATTTATATCGACGCTAGTAAGCCACGCCTACAAATTGACATCTCGCAAATGTAAATATTTATCGTGCGCAGTACTCAATTTGTAACATTAAGTTTTACATTAACCTAACTTGTTAATTTATTAAATAATTTTTAAAATCTGTAAGAATAGTAATATTAGTCAAATTCCATCTATGTAAAAATGTTAATAAGGTAAAACATCGAGACTTTTTGGCATCATTAGATAGCTAAGTTTGGTAAAACAGACAAGCGCTATCGGCATCATCATCTTTTGAAATTTAAAAAAATAGTAGACGCATTTTTTTGACCGATCCTTAGAAATTCTTATATATCTTTAATTAAAATCGTTAATATAGTAAAAAGTAATTAAAAGTATCCTGACTTTAAATAAACACGATCGACAAGAGAAATTCTTCAAGAAATTTCGATTTTTAACGTATTTACGTACAACAAAGCGTCATAGACGTAATTTCACGATAATCGCAAGAAATTCTAAAGAAATATTGTCAAGAAACAGTCACCGAACATCTACGGAATTGATTATCGTTCATCTACATCGATACCTGTAATCCAACAGCTAGATAAGAACGCAGGGAGAAATTAGGCATCAGGGACCAAGACCGAAGAAAATCTTCGAAAGCGTCATTGGAAACAGCCACCCACGCCGTCAACAATTCGAACAGCAATCGGACTTTTTCGATCGCCGAGAATCATCCCATTTGATGCGTACGTTCTACAAAATAAACATCAGGATTATTATAATCACAGGTTACAGATAAAACGTATTTATTTTTAAAAAAATTTTAATTCTTTAAACTTATAAACGAATAAAATTCTCGATTTTGTTTACCTAACCTAAACGTCCTATACTTGTATTAAAATTTAATAAACAACCAATTTAAACGTAGAAATAGTAATTTAAAGGTACTTACCATTATCGTTAAAAGATTATTTATATTGTTATCCATATTTTTATAAGTTAAAACACACATAACCACCTTATTTTCTTAAGTAACACCTTGTTGTCTTTCTTATATGTAGTTTCATTAATTTCACCCTTTGCTATACATGTTATTTTATTACAGTTTTCTTTTATAGCAATAAACTTAATATTTTTATTATCATATCAATCTTTTATTTGTCTATATTTAATTGTAGGAGTTATTTCTTTAAGCCTTAACATTAATAGTTTACTTTTATGGAAGCAACAACTTATATCTACCGAAGAGCCTGAGATTTCACATTTAATTAAGCTTTTTAATTTAGTTTCATGCGATCCGACTAGTTGGCAATTTAGAACACAGATAGAGCAGTTTGAGGAGTTATATAAAGGCGCCCATCTTTTAATTTCAAAATTAATATTTTTTGAACTCGTTCATTATATTTATTATCACCTCAGCGATTTATCATTTGCCAGCTCAACGAGAGGCAACGTATCACTTCATTTGACGCAACAACGTGGAGGCCAGATTGCTTCTTTTAAATAACTCGACTACAACATAAATTAGGACAAATAATTGCTTCATTCAAAATTATTTTACATATATAATTTAGACGAAAGGTGTATGTTATTACTGTATTTGTGTATAGAATTGTGTACCTATTTTTCCTATTGTTCAGCTGATTTTTACCTACAATTCTTCACATCCCAGACTTTGAAGGAGTTACGGATATAGTAAAGGTTAGTGAAGGGGAAATATCACCTTGTATGTACGTTGTTTTATTTAACTTTTGTCTACTTATATTATTACTGTGTCTCGAATATTGTTTATACATATTTAAATCATAAATTTCTTCTTATCAACTATTCATTATAATAATTCTATTAACAATTAAAGAAAAATATCAATATAAACTCTTTGCATAATATTAATTCAATCAATATTAATATGGACACCAGACACAGGACAAAAGCAGTAAAGGACACTACAGAAGAAGACAGGGCTGAACAGGGAGACATTCCGGTTGCACAAACGTCTACAGCTGAAGAGGTAAGTTCACCAGATAACAGCCAGGTGATGATGAACATGCTACAGACACTAATGACACAAATAAATGATTTAAAACAAGATAACAAAGACTTAAAACAAGATTTGACTAATAAGATAGAATCAACTAACAATGATTTAAAACAAGATAACAAAGACTTAAAACAAGATTTGACAAATAAATTAGATACTAACAACGATAACTTAAAACAAGACATAACTAATCTGAGTACTGACTTATCGGCAAAATTAGAGGCTAACACGAAAAAAATTAATGAAAGATTTGAACTCAATAATGCGCATATAGACAACAAATTAAGTGCTTTCAAGGTAGATTTAGAGGGTAAAATAGCTGAGATTTCTACAGCTCAGAAAAAGATGGAGGAGAACGAGCTGAAATACCTAATAAAACTAGATGAAACCGTTAACTTACAGAACTTACATTGGGCAAAACAGTTAGAGGCTACAACAAACGAAATACATAATGATGCCGAACAGAGACTAATAACTACAACTAAAAATATACAACAAAATGTAGACAAATTGATTTCAGAGAATAATACTATATTTAATACAAAATTGACTAATTTTAACAAAATAAATGTAGACAATACTGAACAATTAAAAATAACGTTAAACCAAGATATTAATACTCAAATAAGTCAATGCAAAGATCATAATAACCAAGAAATAAACACAGTTAGACAAAATTTAGATGCTATAATCTCTACCAATAATGATAATTACACTAATACGCAAGCTAACATTAAACAATTAGAAAACAAAATTAGGAATTATTTTACATCAACAAATTACAATAATACTAACAATAACTCTATTAAGATAGAAAATCTACATCATTTCGACGGGGACATTACAAAAGTACACCCCATGACGTACCTTAGCTGTTTATTACGTTATTTAGAGGATGTTTCGGAGGAGAAACATAAAATGGAGGTTATTCGTGTAACTTTACGTTATAGTGCACAAGAGTGGTTCCAAAGAATTGAGGACCATTGCAATACTCTTGACCAGTTCGTTACACTCTTCACAAAAAATTACTGGGATGAAACGCAGCAAAATCGAGCAAAAATACGGTTATTGACAGGTAAATACAGATTAGGACAAGTCTCACGTGAAACATACGCCTCTCGCATATACAATCAGTGTAAGCACTTGAATGATATAGACGAATCAATGATTGCCAGGCAACTCCTGAATCATTTTATCTACACTGATACTCAAGCGATAATATGTCAAAGGGTGACTAATATGGATTCACTTATAGACATATTAAGAAGGTTAGATGATTTTACGGAAAATAACCATCAGCCACAACACATTTATCGCAATCCCAATAATCGCAATTATCCGTCTCAAAATTTAAACAACAATAACAACAATCAAATAAATTCACCACCTCAAAGATACAATAATTCTAACTTTAATAACCGGAATCAAAATACTTCAAGACCGTACAACAATCATAACAATTATAATAATAATTACAGCCATAATGTAAATAATGACCGCAATCAACCAAATAACCCACCGAATAGACAAAATTTTAACTTCCAGCCGACAAGATACAATAACAATAATAATTATTTTAATCACAATAATCGCTTAACGGATCACCAACAAAATAATAATAATTCCAATAATTATTCTAATCAACAAGGACGAGGATTTAACCATATACGAAATCGTGGTCGTGGTCAAATAAATCATATTAGTAGACGTCACCGATCTGTGTCGCCTATACGTACAAACATGGAGGAGGTATTAAAAAAAACGTCAATTTCACAAGTGGACCTCTATACCGACCCAATACCAGGTCCGTCAACACGCCAGAATTGAGAACACCAAACGACTATAGCATACCATTTAAGATAGATACTATTACTTTTTATCAAAATCCGGAAGAATTCATTAATGTAGAAGATGCAGGCAACCAAACTATCCAAACATATACATTACCCATTGTAAAATTAAAATTTGAAAATATCTTTTTATATTGCTTAATTGATACAGGAGCAGAAATCACTTTATTGAAAGCAGAGAAAGCTAAAAACATACGGGGATACGAGAAGAACATTATAAAAACCAAAGGGACAGACATCATTGCTGCGAACGGAAAACGCATGGGGACGGTAACAAAACAATTATCTACGGAAATATTCATCAACAAATCAAAATACATCATACATTGCTATATAATTGACAAACTACAATACGACTGTATAATAGGTATTGACAGCATTAAAAGTCTCGGAATGATCTTAGATTTTGAAAATGGTATACTTAATATAGATGATCATAAAGTAATATTTGAGAAACAATTGTCAGACGAAGAATTAAAAGGTTATAACCTATATAAGAAGGAAGTGCTTATGAGAGAAATTAATAATATTATGTTAAATAAAGAACCGTGCTATAGAAGAGATTATGAGGGGAATAATGTTACAGAAGGAAAAATAATTGAATTTGATAATACTAATATTGGAATAGAGAGAATGGAAGTTATGCAAGGAACGAAGAATAGTCACGAGGGAGGAGATGTAGTCGAGATTAGAATGGATAACCAAATAAATAATACAATAAATAATTTTGAAGATATAAAGAATTTTATAGAGAACTCAAATATACCATATACAACAGTCATAGCAGACTTAATAGCAATCTTACATAACAATATCACATTAATTAATAATGATGTAGTGTTCGCAAAAGGATATCAGCATCCAATAAATATAGATAACGAAGATCCATTATTTAGCAAAAATTACCCCATCCCGTATCATTATCAACAAAAAGTGAATCAGGAACTGGAAAGATTAGAACAGACTGGCATAATAGAGAAGTCTAATACCTACTTTATTAATCCTATAGTAATAGTCCAAAAGAAAGACTTATCTCTACGGATTTGTTTAGATGCAAGAGCTTTGAATCGAAGAATCAAACCCGAATTCGAAATGCCGCAAAATATAGATGTATTGTTAACAAAATGTGGTAATAAGCCCATTTACAGCAAATTAGATCTCAAGAATGCATTTTGGCTTATCAACTTAGAACCTGAATCGAGAAAATATTGTGGTTTTCTTGTGAATGGTATTGTTTATCAATTTAGAGTGTGCCCATTTGGCTTAAAAACATCGCCAGCCGCCCTTATTAGATTTCTACATAAAATATTGGATAAATACAACGAATTCGCATTACACTATCTTGATGATATAATAATATTTTCCGGGAGTGTAGAACAGCATTTACAGCACCTCAACATAATTCTTAACACTTTAACAACGGAAGGTATGAAATTAAACCTATTAAAATGTCAATTTTTCCGTCAAGAAATAAATTACCTTGGCTATGTGATAAATAAAGAAAACATCTTACTAGATCCAACACGCCTTGATGAAATTAAGAATTACACCAGACCAAAGAACCTAAAAACACTACGAGGATTCTTAGGTGTATTGAACTACTATCGCAAATTCATTTCCCACTATAGTGAAAGAACTATACCTTTATTGGAGCTTTTGAAGAAAGGAAAGAAATGGACATGGACTTCAGAATATGAAAATTGCTTCATTCAGTTAAAAGAAAGTTTTGTCGAGAATTTAAAACTTCACCACCCAGATTTTACATTGCCATTTGTAGTCAGAACTGATGCATCACATCAAACCATCGCCGCAGAACTAGTACAAATTAAAGACAACATCGAAACGCCTATCTATTTCATTTCTAGAACACTTAAAGCCTGTGAAACTAGATATACAATATCAGAAAAGGAAATGTTAGCTATAGTATTTGCTTTAACAAAGTTAAGATATTATCTCATTGGTAAAAGTTTTACACTTGAAACAGACCATAAAGCTTTAGTTAATATTATGAGTTGTAAACTAAATAATAGCCGCATATATAGGTGGACACTGCTCATACAACAGTATGAATTCAAGATTGTTTACAAACCAGGGAAAGAAATGATTACAGCGGATGCTCTAACCAGACAAGACGGGGATGTAAAACGACAAAATATCTGTATAAATTTGGTACAACTTCAAAAACAGGGAACATTTTCTAACAACAAACTATTATCAATACAATCAGGTCCAGAATTCATGGAGATACTTCAACACTTGAGGGAAACAGGAACTTACAAAGGCATGTCACTAAGAGATAATTTTATTGTAAAGCAAATAGGTAAGAACATTGTTTATGTCACAAATGAGAAACATACGAGGGAAATAACTGACTATTTACATTATACCTACACACATATAGGAGCTCGAAAATGCTGGCTACTGTTCAGAGAAGCGTTCTATTGTATTAACGACGAGAGAATCATTAAAAGCGTTATCAAGCACTGCCGAACATGTGAACTTGCGAAGGATAAGAATTATACCAACACAAATATCAGCCACAACATTGTAACGTACGATAATTTAGAACTTATATCTATAGATTTTCTTACCAATTTAATACCAAGTACGAAAGGCTATAAAAATATACTTGTGATTTGCGATATCTTTTCCAAATTTATTAAATTAACTCCCACACAGAAATGCAACACTAATACTGTACTACAAGCATTAACAGACTATTTCTTACAATATGGCAAACCGTTAGCAATTTTATCCGATCACGCGACGTATTTTACTAGTGACAGATACAAGGACTTTTTACACTCACACAATATACGTACTTATTATACATCAATACGTTATCCACAGGGCAATCCGACAGAACGATATATACGTGAAACTCTAAAATATCTAAGAATTTTCTTAAATGATAATCACAATAAATGGGCCAAATATTTACAACAAATAGAATTCACCTTAAACAATACACCCAGTACAGTTCATAACCATTGTCCTATAACTATTTTTACTGGACAACCACCGCAAAGACCATGGACAGATCCAGAAGCCATCAACTTCAACGAACGACTAATGGAAGTGAGAGAGAAATTGTTGACTAAGAAAATTAAATGGGAAAGGAAGAGGAACACCGTTGATAAAAAATATAAGACATATAATCTAGATGATAGAGTTATAGTTAAAAGTTTAAGAGTTTCAAATCTTAAAAACAAAATAATGGGAAAACTGCTCAAACCTTATCAAGGACCATATATTATTAATAGAATCCTAGGCAATAACACTTACGAATTGAAGGAAGAAGAAACCGGATACATAAAGGGTAGATATCATATCACGATGTTGCAAGATTACGCATCAGAACAATAGATTACAATTGAATATGAATATAGTCTTAAAAATTATTAATATTATTGAAAGGTATGTTATAGCTCGTAAATAAAAAGATTATAATAACAATAACTAATAAATTATACAAAAACTATAAATATAAACAAAGACAATATTAACATTAAGATAAATAATAATTAAATAAACTAAAACTTATACTAAAAAAGGAATTTAATAGTGCAATTAAACATTTCTTGAATATTAGTTATATAAAATATATAAGAAGTTATTCCTGTTAATAGATTAATACATTTTTATAATCATTACTCATTATTCTTAAATTCGTTGACACATATAATAAGATTAGTATAGCAAGGTTGTTATTTTCCATTTCATGTATCTAGTTTGGGAAAAGAATATCCTCATTTGTACATTCAGACATCTTTTCCACGGGGATAATGTTGTGATGCAAGGGATACACATTGAGCTGCATCTGAAATGGGAAAAATAAGATATACAAAGTAAGAAAAGGGTAATAAAAGGTTATGTAAGTGATATTATCAAGTATTAGTAGAGTCGAAGTGCATACGAATTTTAATAACGATAACATTATTTTCTTAAATTTCTTTATTTATATTTCTTTCATTAATTTCTTACTTATTATTTCTTATTCAAATTTCAAATATTAGCGCGAAAAACACATATTCAAATTCATATGCATTTTTAATTTATATCGACGCTAGTAAGCCACGCCTACAAATTGACATCTCGCAAATGTAAATATTTATCGTGCGCAGTACTCAATTTGTAACATTAAGTTTTACATTAACCTAACTTGTTAATTTATTAAATAATTTTTAAAATCTGTAAGAATAGTAATATTAGTCAAATTCCATCTATGTAAAAATGTTAATAAGGTAAAACATCGAGACTTTTTGGCATCATTAGATAGCTAAGTTTGGTAAAACAGACAAGCGCTATCGGCATCATCATCTTTTGAAATTTAAAAAAATAGTAGACGCATTTTTTTGACCGATCCTTAGAAATTCTTATATATCTTTAATTAAAATCGTTAATATAGTAAAAAGTAATTAAAAGTATCCTGACTTTAAATAAACACGATCGACAAGAGAAATTCTTCAAGAAATTTCGATTTTTAACGTATTTACGTACAACAAAGCGTCATAGACGTAATTTCACGATAATCGCAAGAAATTCTAAAGAAATATTGTCAAGAAACAGTCACCGAACATCTACGGAATTGATTATCGTTCATCTACATCGATACCTGTAATCCAACAGCTAGATAAGAACGCAGGGAGAAATTAGGCATCAGGGACCAAGACCGAAGAAAATCTTCGAAAGCGTCATTGGAAACAGCCACCCACGCCGTCAACAATTCGAACAGCAATCGGACTTTTTCGATCGCCGAGAATCATCCCATTTGATGCGTACGTTCTACAAAATAAACATCAGGATTATTATAATCACAGGTTACAGATAAAACGTATTTATTTTTAAAAAAATTTTAATTCTTTAAACTTATAAACGAATAAAATTCTCGATTTTGTTTACCTAACCTAAACGTCCTATACTTGTATTAAAATTTAATAAACAACCAATTTAAACGTAGAAATAGTAATTTAAAGGTACTTACCATTATCGTTAAAAGATTATTTATATTGTTATCCATATTTTTATAAGTTAAAACACACATAACCACCTTATTTTCTTAAGTAACACCTTGTTGTCTTTCTTATATGTAGTTTCATTAATTTCACCCTTTGCTATACATGTTATTTTATTACAGTTTTCTTTTATAGCAATAAACTTAATATTTTTATTATCATATCAATCTTTTATTTGTCTATATTTAATTGTAGGAGTTATTTCTTTAAGCCTTAACATTAATAGTTTACTTTTATGGAAGCAACAACTTATATCTACCGAAGAGCCTGAGATTTCACATTTAATTAAGCTTTTTAATTTAGTTTCATGCGATCCGACTAGTTGGCAATTTAGAACACAGATAGAGCAGTTTGAGGAGTTATATAAAGGCGCCCATCTTTTATCACTTCAATATATATATATATATATAATAATATAATAACTTCGTGACCTTGGTATGATATGGTAAACCTAATCAGTAGGCGATTAAAGGTCTGTATATTACTTCAAAATATATGTATTTAAAAAACTCTACATGTTTCGGCTGTGTACGCCTTTATCAAGAGAATACAAAATATGAATGACAGGATATAAATGTCAAGTAATTAAGTTGCTATGGTTTAAATTATTCAAAGATACATTCTAGTAATAATAATAAATCATGCCTTAGTATTCCAAAAAATAGATAGCAAGGTGTGAACATATGTGTTGTTCGCTGCTAGCAATTTGTGTCTCCTTCTGGGTATGAACTTGTGTGTTGGTTGCTGCTGGCAGCTTGCGTCTCTCTATGGGTGTGTGGTTTTGTGTGAGAGCGTAAGTGTAGGGTTTTGTATGTCGGTGCGTTCGTGCGTGTGTTTAGTGACCGGTCGCATGAATTTAGAGAGGTCGGATAACCAGCCGTTGCGTAGGGCCGCCAACCCTTTCCCGGCAACTTCTTTACAATTCCGTGCAGTACTTCGACGGCCTGACCCCCGCCCCAACGAGGCAAGGCGCAGACAGGCGAAGCGCACCCTGTACGGGGTTGCTCATCGCTAACCAAGGGAACACTCTTAGTGGCTACCTCGGTCGACGATGGTCACTGAATATCATACTAAAGACTCATGGCAATTTCAAAATTTCATCAAGGATCAAAAAGTCCCAACTAATCACAAAATTATATCACTTGATGTAGAATCTTTATATACTAACATTCCTACAGATCTAGCTATAAACATAATAGAATCCAAATGGGATGAAATTAGTCCACACACATCACTAAATAAAAACGAGTTTATTAGAGGTATACACTTCTGTCTCGATAACACATATTTACAATACAAAAATTCTTTTTATAGTCAAACATTTGGTATTGCCATGGGCTCTCCTTTAGCTGCTCCTATTGCAAATCTAGTAATGGAACATTTAGAACAAAACGTTATCAATTCATTAGACTTCCACCCCATTTTTTTCAAAAGATATGTTGATGATATCATAACATGTATTCCGACCAACAAAATAAACTATCTCTTAAATAAATTCAACAGTTTTCACAACAAATTAAAATTCACTATTGAAGAAGAATTTAATAACAGTATTAATTTTCTTGATATCTCTTTGAGCTATGATAGACAGGGTACTATTTATACAAATTGGTATAATAAACCCACAGCTTCTTTTCGATATATGAATTACCACTCAAATGCTCCTACAGTATTCAATAAAATGATTATAAATAATCTGACTGATAGGGCAGTAAAACTATCACATCCTCAATACAGAAAAGATAACATCAAAAAAATTAAAACAATCTTAACTGATAATAATTATCCACCACAACTTATAGACCAAACTATTAAAAAAAGAGTACACCAAATATACAACACTGCAGACACCAATAAAAATTTGAACGATGACACAACATATATCACAATTCCATATGTTCCACAACTATCGGAAAAAATTAAATACACTTTAAAAAAATATGATATAGCTACAACATATAAACTTAGTAATACTAATAAACATTTATTTTCAAAACTTAAACCTAAAATAGAAAAAAATCGAGAAACACATGTCGTATATAAAATACCATGTCGCGATTGCGATAGTTACTACATAGGCCAAACGAAACAATATTTATACAAAAGAATACAAACCCACAAATACTCTAGAACAGACAAAACTGCATTGTCTACACACAAACTACAACGCGATCACCATTTCGATTTTGAAAACACACAGATAATTGATAAAGAACAACACACAGTGAAAAGACAAATTAAAGAAATGATCAGTATTAAACAGGAAAAAAATTCAATTAACAACAGAGATGATATAAAAAATTTAAGCAGTATATACTATAACTTAATTTTGTAACGATCTACAATTTACCATCATATTATATATATATTTTTTTTTTTTTTTTGTTATATTCCTTATGTTGTTTAAATATCATTTAAATATCATATACTTTTGCTTATCATGCTGACTGTTCCGTGTGTTGATTCCTGTCTAGTTGTCCGAGCAGGTTTTCGTGGTTTTCCTTCTCGTTTTGAGCGAATGCCGACAACTTTGCATCTTAAGTCGCTCCACGGGCGCATACGTAATAATAACTCATGTCTTGCTTTTCCCTGCCTATCCCTGTTTTCTGTTTTTTGCTGATGTGGTCCTCTACTGGGTTGTAGCCTAGCATATGCGCTACAAAACTCTAGGGGGGTTTGCCCGTTGGGCAGTCAGGTGCCATTCCGCCTTTCCAGCAAGAGTGAGAAACCATGCTACGCGGCGCTATCTCGGCGCCGCGCAATGCACACACCACTAGGACCGGTCCTGGGCGGCAACCTGGCTAGGCTGCCGTTAACAGCACACACACGTTCGACGTGTGTGCTATGCCCCCGCTTCGGCGGAAAACGTTAAGATGCCACAAGTGTGACCATCGTCGACCGAGGTAGCCACTAAGAGTGTTCCCTTGGTTAGCGATGAGCAACCCCGTACAGGGTGCGCTTCGCCTGTCTGCGCCTTGCCTCGTTGGGGCGGGGGTCAGGCCGTCGAAGTACTGCACGGAATTGTAAAGAAGTTGCCGGGAAAGGGTTGGCGGCCCTACGCAACGCACGCACGAACGCACCGACATACAAAACCCTACACTTACGCTCTCACACAAAACCACACACCCATAGAGAGACGCAAGCTGCCAGCAGCAACCAACACACAAGTTCATACCCAGAAGGAGACACAAATTGCTAGCAGCGAACAACACATATGTTCACACCTTGCTATCTATTTTTTGGAATACTAAGGCATGATTTATTATTATTACTAGAATGTATCTTTGAATAATTTAAACCATAGCAACTTAATTACTTGACATTTATATCCTGTCATTCATATTTTGTATTCTCTTGATAAAGGCGTACACAGCCGAAACATGTAGAGTTTTTTAAATACATATATTTTGAAGTAATATACAGACCTTTAATCGCCTACTGATTAGGTTTACCATATATATATATATATATATATAGTATTTGTTTATTATATTATAATAGCAATAGATAGTTCAACTACAAGTGGAGATTTGTATATTATCTACCTAGCCATGAAAAAAATAAGTGCCAATAACAAGCTTTTGTTGACAAATACCTGTTACATTGGGTTTATACTGACACAGTCTAGTTCACATCCAGAGAGTTTCACTGTTTTTACATAGCTTTATCTAACTAACAATGAGTAAAATTCAGTTATAGTGATGAGTGATAAAAAACGAAAGAAGGAAATGAATCCAAAAAAATTCAAGAAAGAATGGCTAACGTATATAAGAAGGAGACATATTTTATAGCAAAATTTTAATCTAATTCGATGGAGTAGGAAATCAATTCAAGAAGATCCAAAATGCGGAAAGTCCTTCGAAGCAAGAACTAAGGAAAACATTAAGAAAGTTGAGGAACAGGTCGTAGCAGATCGAAGAAAGAAGGGGTCAATTATTGCTATTGAAGTGGAGGTATCAGAAGCCACAATATAAAAATTTTACATGATGATTTAGGAATGAACAAAACACGATTGATTCCCAAATTACATAATGCTCGGGCAAAAGTTGCGCAACAAATTTGTGAGGAAAGATTTCGACTCGCGTTAAAATCCTTTTTTCGAAAATTATAACAGATGACGAGACGTAGATGTACCACTAGGATCCACCGACAGAACAAGAATTCACGCAGTGGGGTCGCAAGGGATCCCACCACCAAAAAAGGCAAACACGCAAAATTATCTTGAAAACTGCTGGCGACTGTATTTTGAGATACGGAAGAAATCTTGTTAATTGAATACATGAGGAAATGCTTTACAATTACAGGAGAAGTACATCAAGAAATTTGAAAACTGCTGTCCAGCAAAAAAGACCTCAGAACCTTGCTCAAAGGAATATGCTGCTCCATGACAAATGCAGAGTTCACAAAGCTCAGTTCGAGAAATACGAGGTTGGTTCAATAATTCCTTAGAAAAAGCTAGAAAAACAAATTATTTTGGAGATTTTTGTTTCATTTTTCTATATAGTCTCCTTTATACACTTTACCCAGCGCTTCTCCAACTTTTTTAAGCCGTGCAAAAGTAGGATTTCTAAAGGTCCTCAAAATAGGCATTCGTTTGGGCGATGACCTCCTCATTCGACGACAATCGTTTTTCGTCGAGCCATTTTTGAAGTTTGGAATTAAAAAAAGTCACTAGAACCAAATAAGGCGAATACGGTGAATTTTGTAATAAATTGAACTTTAATTCGTTGACTTTTTTCCATCGAAACTGCGCAAGTGTGCAGCCGTGCATTGTCTTGGTGCAACAGATTTTTTTTCTTTGCCAAACAAGAACGTTTCTCCTTGATTCTTTCGCTCAACCGGTGCAATAACGTTGCATAATACTCTCCACTTATCCTTTGTCTATTTTCCAAGTAATCAATGTAGATGATTCCGTGCATCCCAAAACACACTGGCCCCATCACCTTGTTGGTAGATTTCACCGTCTTTGCCTTCTTCGGAGCTGGATCGCTTTTAAAAACTCACTGTTTCGACTGTTGCTTTGTTTCTGGAGTATAGTAGTGTATCCATGTTTCGTTCACAGTTATGTAGTGACGTAGAAACTTCACTGAGAGCAAAAGCGGCACCTATTTTGCCGAGATTTTTTCAAACCCAATTCTTCGTGTAAAATTGAAAACACTGTACCTTGTGATATGCCTGTGGCCTCAACTATTTCGCACATTTTGATTCGTCGATCACTCAAAAGCATATCGTGGATTTAATCAATCATTCAGGAGGAAGTCCACTGGATATACCGAACGATGTTCATTTATCCAATTGTAATCAGTCGCAAACACAGGAGCAGCTGTGCCATGAACTTCTTCCAACTCGGCTTTGATATCTTTGGGTGCTAAACCTTTTAAATAAAAGTGTTTAATCACCGCGCGAAACTCCTGTTTTTTCCATTTTTCTAAATAAAGTTTGTTGCTTCAATCGAGTATAAAAATGAACCCACGCTATGGATTTAGCTGAAACTTTGACAGCAGTATAATGACAAATGATGCTTACGAAATGCATTTTTGTTATATTACTAGCGCCATCTCTTTGATTTTATAAGGAGTTATTGAATTACCCTCGTAATCAACGACTGTGGCTTTATAGAGATGGAACATCCACCCTACACCGTGACCTTGGTACCGCGTGATTATTGTCTCTTTACTTAATTAAAAAAGCATATGAGTAGACTATACTTGTTGTTTTAATCTTCTAAATCTTGCTTGTCTCTGGAATATGCCAGTCTCTAGAAGCCGACTCCAAGCTTCTTGAACGGTTCTGCAACGTTTTTCTTCAGATTATTGCATAAATGAAGCGGTGGAGGAGTTTTTAAGGCTTACCAAACTAATTTTTTTGGAAGGAATATTCTTATTAGAAGAACGCTGGAATAAATGTGTAACCGTTGGTTGGTCATACGCTGAAAAGTAAAGTATAGCTTATTACGCCTTTCATTAATACCTCTCTTCGTATTTATAACTTGCTCTTATATATATATAACTTGCGTATTAGTTTCCATTAGTTTTGCAGTCAAACAGTTAGACAGGACGGAATATTACTTTGTTTCTATTTATCTTCGTCTTTCCTATCATTTTTTCTTTCCTGCAAACCTTATGCTGAAGATATAATACATTTTAATGTCGTGTTCTTGGTTTTCTTTTTGCCGTCTCGGTACTGCAAAATGTTAACTTCGTCCATTTGTAGGTTCATTTCCTGTTGGTCTCTTGTTGACCTAAATAAATTCTTTATTCATCCCCATCACATGCCTCCTTCGAATATTTTAACTAAGCGTAATGACATTAATAGAGTATATTAAATAACGAGTGCCATAAGACAGGTTTTATTGCGAAAATCCAAGTTTTTGGTGTGAGTATATTAAGATTAGTGTTTTATGACATACGTTCTCTATGTTATTTTTCCTAATTTGTCTCTTGTATGAATTCTTCTGCATAGATAATAGTAATTTAAACATTGTGAATTTTTATTGCTGGCAATTCACTATGAAATTTTAGAGCCAATTCAAAATTTTCTATTGAATATCTTGAGCTTATTAAATTTAATGCAAAGTGAATGAAAATGGTTCCATGTACCCCTCCCCCACACCCGAAATTAGAAAAATTACTGAAAACACTATATATAATTTACTTCCTATTAAATCGCCTATCAATCATGAAATGCAGTTTATGAACTTTGAAGATCGGCGCTAACATAATAAACTTCAGGTTCTATCAGAAAATGTTTTATTGAAAATGTTCAATTATAATATTCTAAATTATTGTTATATTATTATTTGATGTTTAATTGACTACATTTGCATTTGACAATTTCGCTTCACATTTTTTGACGTTTGAATTTGATTGATCACTTTTGAAAAACATTTTATTTAAGAGGATTAAATAAAATTTTGATAACTATTGAGGTAGTATTAGAAATAATTAAATTTCTTCTTGTACGAGGTTGGTATATGATGTAAACACTTCTTGGATATTTTATCATGCATTATCTTAAAAAATTCAATAAAAAAATAAAAATATATTATTTAATGATAGCAAATGTCTCAATCTTGATATGAGAGCCTATATGTATCCATATTTAGTTTTTGTTATTTTCTACCGAAATGGTTAAAACGAAGTTGCATATTATCTTTTAGCTGGTTTTACTACAATTTTCATACTCATAATGAAATTATAAGCGTGTCAAACAGTCTTATAAGACTATAATGAAAAATATGCGAAATAAATTGCTTTTATTCTTTGCATAGATTAGTGTAAAACCAGTTAAAATTGACCGGCGGAAAATATGCGAACTATATCGCCAAACATCTTCCGCCTTCCTGCCTTCCTGACTCTAATGTATACTCTTGTCAACAATTGCTTACAAATTAAAAAATAATG
This sequence comes from Melolontha melolontha, assembly GCA_935421215.2. Taxonomy (NCBI): domain Eukaryota; kingdom Metazoa; phylum Arthropoda; class Insecta; order Coleoptera; family Scarabaeidae; genus Melolontha; species Melolontha melolontha. The sequence continues at coordinate 93,739,637 of OW285237.1, read as the reverse complement.
GTTTGACACAAATATAGGCCATTCAAGTTGATTTTTTTGCATTATCAAAAACAACGTTAAATAAATGTTCTTTTATAAATATAAAACATCCTATTTATTTAGAAGATACATCAGAAATAATAAATATAATTCATTTAAAACATAACCCATCATTTGCATGCCGTGATGTTTATATTTGACACCTTAAATTTTTTACTCGGATTGTACCATTCAAAACGACAATGCTGCTTGACCAGTCAATCTTAAATGGTTTTACTATAAAAGTGTACTTAAATGGGAACATGTTTTTCCGAGTATTCCGTCTTCTAAGAGGTTTTTCCTTCTGTTTTTTTTTTTTGTTATTTTGGAGTGTGCAGTTTTCTAATTTCTAAATATTCCAGATGTCTCTAAAATCGTTCTTATTTATCATAAATTACTTGTACGTACTTGTTTTACGTATGTCATAAAGGTAATTTTTAACTTAAGGAGTTTTGTTATAGGTCAGTATTTAAGGTTTTGATTTATGCTAATTAACCATTTTCACTTTTATTCCATACGATAATAAAACTCCTCAATGTCGTTTTATGTATTCTTATTTTGTTACACAGGGTGCTTAATAATGAGAAAATAAAGAAAATGATATTCTTAATCAATTGTATTTTCGCGAAGTAATGTGAATCAAATAAATGCTTTCTACATTTTACGACGCTAATTATTCGATTTTTTTACCGAAAAGAAATTCGCCCTTAAGAAGGATTTGAACCTACGGTCAGTCCTTAATACCGTAGTGGTAAAGCAGTGGTCCAACAAACCAATGAACGTAGGTTTGAATCCTGTTTAAGAGCAAATTTTTTTTCGCTAAAAAATTCGAATAATTAGCCTCGTAAAAATGTAGAAAGCATTTATTTCATGATATTCTTCTTATTTTCTTTTATTGCTTTTAGATAGGCATTTTAAACTTGCTTGATTCTTCATGTTGTATAATTTAGATGTTAGAATGAACTAAAAATTTCGACACCTGCTCATGTACTCCTTCTTTATATCTGTCGTTTATATTTGGTGTTTGTAGTTATTGCCAAATTAAATTTCTAAAGATCAGATGCACTGTATAAATAAATAAAAATAGGTTCATTAGTGCGTCGTAGACCTAAATCTTAGGAAGTTCGTTGTTTTTAGGATCGTTTTGGGAGTAAAGGAATTGTATTAGTTTCTTGATTTGGATATCACGAATTTTTTTCAGTCGTTTTCAAAAGATGTTATATGATTGATGTGCAGAACAAAGTATTTTTATTATTCTAGAAAGGAGAATAGAACTTTTAACGTAAGTTTTTTGTGGTGTGTTGTCTTAAGCTGAAAGCTTGTCAAAACCCCTTAGGGTCGGTTGTACAATTCGAGTTTAGTAACGCCTTAACCTCTAGCGGTACTTAGCGTAAGTTTAGAAGCGTTGTACATAGTAGGTTTAAAGTTTAAGCTCGATTGTTTCTGTGGTTATAACCTACTTATGTATTTTGAAGGAAAAAATTAATTGAAATTATATATTAAAAAATGCATGATTTAATTATATAGCTATATAGAGAATGACCAAGTCACCGGGTAACTAGCAATACATTTTGGAAATGTTGATAAGACAGGGGGATCCATCATTTACAAGTGATAATTTCGCTTGCAATATTTTTTGTTTGTAAATTACATGTATAAAGCTTAGTTTCTTGATATTAACTGTATGGGGTAGATAATCTATAAGAATATTCTAAGGAAACAAAATAAAATATTTTAATTACATATATATATTTATATAGAATAATATTTAAAATATTTGTGTCGTTTAAAAGTTGTAGTTTCATTAAGGTCGCCAAACTGGTCCCTTACAGTCCTTAACAACAGCCGATTACCAACATCAGACACAAATTTTGCACAGAAATATATACTTCTGCGTTGCCAATCTTCGATATGTATGGTTTACTTAAACTCCGCTTAAACCATATTTGTACAACCCACCCTTAGAGTGTATATTATTGTGTACACTTCTTTAATTTTCACTTCCTCAACATTTAAGGGCAACTAAAAAGGTTACCTATCTCGAAAAAAAAAGCCGACGTGTTAGAAACAGTATTACCATCTAGACCTAGTTAACTAGGTTTAGGTGGTTTTTCGAAGCTTTTTCAAGTGTTTACATAAATTTAATTGTTTAAATTTTCGACTATATTTAGTTTGCTAATGTAATAAAAATAAATTCATTAGCTACCACGTTTCTTTTCATTTCAGTAAGGCTATGTAAGACTAACACTAATTAGTGTTTCTGAATCGGGAAATCGGGATCGGGAAACAAAAAAATGATCACTTTTCAGAAGCTTATGGTACCAATATGATATTAGACCGATGTATGTCAAATGTCGGTTTCTTTCTTTGTCCACACGTAGTCAATATTGTAGGATAATGATTATAAAAAAAGAAAATAAAAAATGTAAAGTGAACGAATCGGTTGGTATGTGTTCTGTGTGAGGCTATTACTCATTTCATCTAAGTATTTGTTTGTTCATATATCTTTTTGAATGATCTAAGATGAGTACCAGAGAAATAGGTGCTAATGCGATATGAGTTTAAATTTAGCGCGATTTTGTTTATATTTGCAATATAAACATAATTTTTTCCTATAATTAAGCTTTAACGATTTTAATGGAGGAAGCTCCAACTCAAACCTCTAGAGATGACATACTAATGTTAAACCTATTAAATTGGTTGGTTGTAAGTTGATTAAGTGGCTAGCCCAATAATGTTTTCAATTAATATTAAATGCGTGACCTTCATATATAATAAGTAGAAACCGGACACATCGGGCTGAAATGGACGTCATTACGACGGACGATATAAATAGTCTACAACATCTGTAAGTACATCACGCAGTTGTTGAGTAGCACTATTCATTCGGTTAACTGCACATCTATTTTTTGTGTAAGGTTAACCGAATGAATAGTGCTATTCAATAACTGCGTGATGTATTTGCAGATGTTGTAGACTATTTATGTCGTCCGTCGCAATGACGTCATTTCAGCCCGATGAGAATAATAAGAGACAATTGAGAATCTTTCCTAGAGCGATTAATGACATGAAATTGAAAGTGATTATTATAGGACACTCTTGGTAGAATATCTTAGCGGTCAGATAAACAACGAGCTTGCACTTATATCTCAAAGCTTCTAGCATCTTGTCAAAGAGTCTTTTGGAATACAATACCAGTATAATTGATTTTGTTTCTTATGAAATGGCGGAAGCATAAAAGCGAATGAGTTCTGTCAATACATTCAATAAATGTCTCGTAAACTCTCATAAATACAGTGGCATATTCTAGATTACAAGCGCCTTCAAAAACTTCATCAGCTCCAGAGGCTCGGAGATTCTAAGCACAAATATTTACATCCTCGTTACTCGTACATATTTTTAACTTTTACTCATCAAATCCGACATTTCATATGCACAAAGATAATATAAATATTGTGGTGTTTGATATACCAGTTAACACATGCTTGCCAAATATTATTTATAAAAGTTGAAATCCATTACTTTATAATTTTGTTTTTTAAGTGCTATTTCAAAGTGAACCCTAAAAATATCAACTTTATTATTGAATAAGACTGACACGTGTACTAGAGTTTAAATAATGCTTAATCACAATAAATTACGTATGAGAAACAGATAATTGATTGCGTATTAAAATGGTTTATATATTGCAACAAAATGTTTAATTTTATTTAGAAAAATAGCAATTCCTCTTATAGTATGTGCGTATATATTTTCACTAAGAATAATAGTTTCTGTATCAAGTTCGTGTTTACTTTACTCATGTTAATTTCTTCCTTAGTAACAAACTTAAAATATATGTGTAATCTATCACAAACAAGAAATAATATTCAACACACAAACACTTGTAAACAACTCTTCAGTCAGTCGACGATTGGCACTGAATACACCCAATCAACGTTGTCTCTTCGTGGTAAATATAAACATAAACTGTTGTAGTTGCATACACTGCGAATATAAACACTATTGACACTAAGTGTAATATATACTGGAAAAGACGTCGCAAATTATTAACATCAATAAAAATTGCATTCTTCGTAAATGTGCAGTTTCTTGGTGAACGATAAGTTGCGTAAACATTTTTTGGAAACTGCATATAAAATATAGAACGTTTTTAGTTTTAGTTTATTTATAGTTAATAATAAAATTAATTTTAAACACTTTTCTTGTTGTAGACTGCACAGATACAGGTAAAAAATCATCGTCGTTTTAAAATAAATTTTAAGTTTCCATACGGTTAATATCCACAATAATGGTACTGTAGAATGGATATCTTCTCCATAGAGGTACGATTTCCTGGTGCACATTACACCACACGAACACGTAGAAAAACCACGGTGTACTGGCCTTAGAGATTACATTCATGGGGGCACGTACATGCATATAACAGATTATATTATCAGCCCCTTCCCCCATCACGGGCGATAGCGAAATCCATAACTCGATTATCAAACTTGGTGATAATATTGTATGCACATCGTCATAATATACACATATATTTTCGTATCTTTTTAGTCGAGTTGTGGCGATAATAGGAAAAACGATAAGTTATCACCTTTTCTGCTGTTGTTTTGGTCTATATGCATACACATATAGTAAAATGTCTAAGCATGTTATATACAAGGCACAACACCGTGGTGTTATCGGAGGAGCTATGCGGTTACATATGATAATCGCAGTCATTCATGTGTTCTCAGACGTCTTCATGGCTGCTGTTGTTTCCGTATCTTAAGTGCAGCAATATTACCCATTGAGAGGATGGTTTAATTCCTAGAAATTATTTCCTAATCACTATGTGAGACGTTCTTATTTTTTTTTGCATTGTGTTTGTACCTAATGGTATGAATAAAAAATTACTGGATGGTATTTTTTCATAAGTTCTAATACAGGTAATAAACGAAAATAATAAAACTCAGTAAATGCCCTTTTGTAATTTCACATATTCAAAACTGTAAAATTGTAGATAGACAAATAATTTTAGTATAAAATTCTAAACGAATTCTTTGTGCATTAAATTTAAGACTGGATACAAGCTGTTTTGGAAAGAAAATTGTATTCTGCAATAGATAGAGACGTCGATTTTCTATATTTTTAAGTAGTCGTTACTATTCGTTACTCAAACCGTGAGTAATCGTTGAATGTATTGGCTACTTTGATTATTTTGGTTATTTTGATTACTTTGATCCTTTGATTCATATTCATTTTACATAAGTACTAGTTTAATGTTCGGTACCAGATGTATTTTATTTTCCTTATTATATCAGTAGTCGGTAGCTACTTTTCACTGAATTTGCTAAAATATTAAAACAAATTGCATAAATTTTATCAAATTGTATTATAATATATTTATTTTAATATAGCGTGGGTATATGATGCGTGATGAAATATAAAAAAAAAAATAGGCAAACAAGAAAACAAACTTTAATACATGCATTACATTACATTACGGTGGATCCCATCAATTCCACTTTCTCAGTTATCAAAAACTCCCTTGTTTGAGCCGATGTATGAAAGCTCGCATTGACCTGGTGAGAAATGATCCGTCTTCTGTGGCTGGTTTCCCTTATTTTTCTGAATACATCTGGCAAACAAATGCTTGTGTACCATTCAGAATTGACCGTCCGACGTTGCACACACAGTTGCCACATGTCCGGTTTTTCCGAAGAAGCAAGCGACTATTTGCTTCGAACTGTTTTGTACACGAACAACTTTTGTTAGATTTGGCTCATCTTGAAAGAGCCATACAGTCGACTGCTGTTTACTTTCGGTCTCATAATAATAATAATATAATAATAATAATCTTTATTAACCTGAAGATCACAGCATTATGAAATAGGTTTCGTCACCAAAATATGTACCTTACACTGTTAAAATTAAAATTAAATTAAAATTACATGAAAACATTCCTACGTATGATAGTACTCTTGAACACTATAAAAACATTCATTAATAAGGAAACACTTTAAGTTATATTTAAAATTCCTGGTCGTACTACTAATCCTTATAGCCCTCGCCAAACGGTTAAATATGCTAACACAGGCATAGTAAGGAGATCTTTCATATGCTGTCGTTCTGTGGAGGGGTATCCGGAAGGACTCTCCATTTCGCGTATTATAGTCATGAGTTTGGGCATTAATCGGAAATAAATGCTTATTCTCATATGCAAACACAGCACACTTATATAGGTATATACTCGGCAATGTGAGGATACCATGTTCCCGAAAAACATTCTTGCATGTATTTCTATTCTTAATGTCACAAATTAATCGAATTACTCTTTTCTGCACAATGAAAAGTCTATTAAAATCGTTTGCCCTTCCCCACACTACAATATTATAAGCCAGGTGCGGGTAAACCATTGCATAATACATGCCCAACAGTCCTTCCCTATCCAAACAGCTCTTTAATTTCAGAATGGCATAGTAACCTCTATTAACTTTAGCAATCACAGTGTCAACCTGAATATTCCAATTCAGATTCGAGTCCAGATGTATTCCCAGGAATTTAACATTTTTGTCACATTTCGCAGTTATTGCTTCCGTTGGTTTATAAAAGTTCACTCTCACTGTCTTAGTCGTATTTAAGATTAAACGATTCTTACAACACCATTCCTCGTAGATCCAGGATTTGTCACCAAAACACGTTACGATAAACGTGTTTTGAAGCAAGCGTTTTTTTTTAGCATTTCTTTCGACCCATCGACGCGAGCCTTTTTTTGAGCGATTGTTAAATTAGGTATATAGGATCCAACGTGAACAAATTTTTTTGATGGCGAAATATTCATTCAAAATTGAATGTATGCCAGTCCCACTAGTGCCCAAGGATACCTCTATCTTATCATAAGTCACATGACGATCTTGCAATATCAGTTCGCGCACAGCAGCATTTGGACGATTTTGAACGACCTTCACGAAATTCGACAGTGGGCGAAGCACGGCCACGATTGAATTCAGTATACCGCCGATATACGGTGGTTTTTTATGGTCATTCATAGCCAAAAGTCGAATTAAGTTCGTGAATATTGTTGTGATAATCTACATAGAAAGTTGTAAAAAATTATCGCATATAAATGTTCACGAATTAATAAATTTTTAGGCTACGATGAATTTTTAAGTCACTGTAAACAACACAAATAGCACCTGTACGTTGAAATGTTCTGAGTAAGTATTCTGTCAAAAATGTTGAGCGTTCCGATAGACTGCACTGCACTTATTATTATACGAGAGGCATGTTGTCGTAAAACCTTGCCTCACATTAGTTCAATTTGTAAGTAGATTTTTATTGTATAGATATTATATAATATGTTGTACTAGGTACAACTTAATTACCGTTAATTTACCCTGATGAAGCACACCAATTGAATGGCAAAATATTGGCTAAAAATTGACAATTAAAAGAGTATTTCCAACTTTCCCCGAATCATTCATACCGAAACAAATTATACTTTAAATCCCAATTGCGTCGTATTTGTCTATGTTACAGTTTTGTATTTATTTGCAAATATGTAATTAATTTAAAAATAGTCACTGGTAAACATGATCAGCTTATTTAAAATTTATTTACTTATAATAAATTAAATTGGCTGCACATTCTGTAAACCTGAATTTTATAATTACGTAAGTAAATTGGATTGAAAAATTCTGTGTTTATATTTGACATGTCTGTATTTAAGAAGTATTCTATAGAGCGTATAGAGTAGAGAGTTATAGATAATCAATGAATATGATATCTTATACGCGTAGATTTATACTATATAGTATATAGTATATACATGTAATACATAACATGTGTTCATTTGAAAAGTCAATCTAGGTTACTTTGAAATTTTGATTGAATAAGACGCAAATATATTAGTATGTGTTTGTTGTTCCGTAAACGTAAATCCAAATGACATTTGATAATGTCAATCACAAATATCAGTTAGTGCATAAAATAATCGTGCGTCGATTCTGGTTTAAATAAATTGCTTCTCAGTTTTAAAATGGCTTTCACTTTAGAACATAAAATTTTTTTAGTCCATCAGGCTTATTTTCGAAGTGGTAATGAAATTGATGGTTTATGGGTTTATTCAGTTCAAGATTGCATGGTAGAATTTCAAGTTGATTTTCCACATTTTGTAATAGATTATTTACAATTTAAGAATACTTTGGATAGAACTTTAAAACTTCTTCTGAAACTGGTAGTCTCTTAAGAAAATCAGGCAGCGGAGCAGTTAAGAAACGTACACCTCAAGTTGTCAATCGTGTTGAAGAAATAATGGAAAATGAACCACAAACATCTGTTCGACATTTGAGTCAACAAATAAACCTTTCTGTTGGTACAACTCACAAGTTATTAAAAAAAGATATGCAACGTGTCACAGCAGTACAAGAATTGTTAGAAATTGATTACCCACGTAGACTACAGTTTTGTAATTGGTTTATAAATATGAACAATAATGGAGAACTTTCGCAAAGAGTCATCTTTACTGATGAAGCATGGTTTTATAAAACGGGATACCTAAATTCACAAAATACAAGAATTTGGAGTAGTGAAAATCCACATGTAATTAATGAAGAATCGCTGCCTCCAGAGAAAATTAGTGTTTGGGCAGCGATAAGCCCAAGGCGAATCATTGGACCAATATTTTTTCAGGGAACGTTAAATGCTCAAAGGTACCGTACGGAAATTTTACAACCATTTGTCAATCAGTTGCATGATGGTGAACTTCAAAATGCATATTTCCAACAAGACGGAGCACCTTGTCACTGTACTGCAGAATCTTTGGATTATTTAAGAGAATTTTTGATGAGCGTATAATTAGTCGAAATACTGAAATTGCCTGGCCTGTACGTTCATGCGATTTAACACCTTGCGACTTCTTTTTGTAGCCTTATCTAAAAAATAACATATTTCGAACACCTACATTGAATTTGAATGATATGCTACAGAGAATCGAGCAGAAATGCATGGAAATTAATAACAATCCAGTAATGTTGCAGAACATCATCAAAAATTTTGAACGGAGGATTTTAAAGTGCATTGATCTTGAAGGACAACATTTTCAACATTTGTTATAGTTGTCAATAAATACCTATTATTTGTTATTTATTTGTATGTAGGAAACTGTCAAAATATACGACCTCGTAGGTTAAGTAGTAAATTTTAATTTAGGACATACTTCAAAATGTTCTCAGTAAATCACATGCTACTAGATTGACTTTTCAAATGAACACTTGTTATGTACGAATGTAGCAATATGTACAAAAGTAATCAAATACGAGTGTAATGATTGTACCAAAAGTAATTAAATACGAATATAACGATATGTACCGAAAGTAATTATATACGAAAGTAACGATTACATTTTCAAATTGGTTATCGTTACTTCGGGTCCGCGCGTGTAACGAATGCTAATGTACCGAATAGTTACTTTTTCGGCATCACTTGCAGTAGCTGACAAGTTTTAGGTATTAGTAAAGTTCAAAGAAATAAAACATCTAATACTATTATAAAACAAAAATTCCGCGCAACTTTGGATATATTAAATAAACTCGTATGTTTTTTACTAATTTAAACGGCTGTATTACGCAGTGTAAATATAGTTGAATCATAAGTGAAAAATAATTAGCTATACATTCGAATCCCAAACGTACATTTTTCTTGAGTCTGTATCAACGTCCGTTACTTTCTTCCAATCTTCCAATTTCATATTCTTCATTTTTGGATTCAATAGATAATCCCAGCTGTTGTATTTTACACCACCACGCTTAACGTAAGTGAAAGCAACATCCTTCAATATCTGTGTTATCGTACCACACATTAGCAATGTATTCCGTTTTCAAAATCAATACAAAGTTTTTCAATCTGCCGTAAACAATTTTCATCAGATTTTTCTGCTTTGTCGTTAATTAAACAAAACACTAAAGGCGCATAGTGTTTATTTTTTATGTACATGTTTAGATCCATGCAAAGTAAATAATTGTTTGGAAAATTTTATACAATGTGTTCCATCAAGATAAATTAAATTTAATGTCAGTATTGCTTACCAAAACCAACTTTTATTTGTTGGTGTTGCTCGAAGTACTCACGATTTATTTTACTATTTTTTTCACATTAGCCAGATGATTATGTCGAAGATCCTTTTGTGCGATACTACGCACACTCAACGCTAATTATATACAATTTTGCAGTGCAGGTTTTCGGCGCACAGCACCCGACTTTAACAATCCGTTTTTGTAGAATTTAAAATCTTGATACACAAGCAACACTTTGTCACGCACACAATAATTTTTCTTATTTCTTCCATGATAACACACAAACATAATATAGCATCAAATATTATATTGAACTTACTGCAAATGAGAACTAATGAGTAGGTATTAAATCTCACTTTACATGTAAATGTCGCCAAATGTGTTTCGTTAATTTCTACAATTCTACAAACTAATTTTGTAGCATTATGCAGAACGCTACCTTTCTGGTTGTTAGGATAATGACAAATTCGTGAAAAGTCACATTTATCCCGGAACGCGTGGATGCATTTCGCTCTTATTGGAGCACGTTAACACAGTATACTGGAGAAAGACATGATTTCCAATTTTTTTTTTTTTTTTTTTATTAGACTTGAATTTTGTTGTGGTCAGAGTTGCCTCCATTTCCACTCCATTGTTTCGTATTTCCCAGAGTTGTGACGTGTTTGTGTCTGATTAATAAATAATCGTGTGTTGTGTGTTTTTGTGCGGTCCTGTGTTGCGTATGTGTAGTCTGTGTGTTTGTCGCTTTTTGCGTTTAAGTCACTGGTCATCGGTTTTTTGCGTTTCAGTCATGTGTGTGTTTAATGTTTGTTGTTGTAGAGTGTGATTATTTTCTGTGTTTGCGTTACGAAGTATTGTATCTGTTCTGTTGTTGCGTTTGTGGAGTGTAATGTTATTAGCATATTGCTTAAGGCAAGTGCTAGTTCGTCAGTTGTGTTAGGTGTTGTGTTTCTTTGTTTTTGTGTCCATGGGTTCGTTGTTGGGGGTGGTGCTCGTATGTATTCGGGTTTGGGTGTGGTTTTGTTTACAGGGTTGTTTGGATTGTTAGGACAGTTAAGGAAAGTGGATAAGTGAGGACCACCGCAGTTTGCACACTTTGGTGGGGTTGTTTTGGGGTTTGTACATAGGTGTGTTGAGTGTTCGTCTCCGCATTTCATACATTTATAGTGTACGTTACAGTGTCTTTGTTGATGTCCGAAAGTCTGACATTTGTGGCATTGCATTATGTCTGTCCGTCTGTTTAATGGTTCGATTTTAATTGTGCACTGCAACCCTGTAAAGAGTCTTTACAGGGTTGCAGTGTATAGTAGTTGTGCGGAAGCGTTTTTCTTACCTTACTGTGCCCCATGTGCGACTTTTAATTAGTAGTTTTTACCTACTGATGATGACAACTTAGTTGTCGAAATACGTACTTAGGATACGACTAATAATTGTGGTAAGGGGTTATATACCTATTTAAATTTTTATTTAACCACAGTCTCCATTGAAAGAATTTTATTATATTTACCTTAAATTACGTCTTCTCCCTCTTTTCTAGCGTCGAATTTGCCTACCTTAAACATAATATTTATTCAAACTTACATTTTCTTTTAATTTACTGGATTTTCCATATTGCTATATTGTTAAATATATTGCAAATAAAACGCTGAAATTTACATTTATAATTTAAATGTGGTTCGACCAACCACTGCAAAGTACATGTGCCCAAAAGAATAAGTGAGAGAAAATTTATAATTTGAATTACCTGCAATTCCCGGCGAGAATAAACTTATATAGGGTAACGGGTACAGTTGTTGGCACTTTAAGCGAGCTGTCATCGCATTTTCTTAAAAATACCTATTATTTCTTGCAAAAACAATAATCCAATTTTTTTTTAGCCAACTACACATCTTAAATTTGATGACACAACGTTTATTTTCTATTTAGTTGTTGCATTTTTTTTAAATAAATTAAAATATTTGGACTTGTCAAAAAAACAGTTATTGGCACTCTTGTCACAGTAATAGGCACCTTCATTTTATAGTTATTGGCACTTCGTACTTTAACAAAATTAACGCTTAAAAACAAATTAACATAGGTACCTAGGTATGTATTTATTAGAGTATCAAGTATTAAAATAACATAAGTACAAATATCTAGTAATATAAAAATCAAAATAGTTGTTTAAAAAAAATCTACGAGCTGTTATTTGTCAAATTTGGTCTGACATGACTTACAAATAAACATAGTGGATTCAGTAGCCTCTGCTGGTTGATATTTTTTTAAACAACTTTTATGAAAACTTCTGATACAAAAACAGCATTTAACACCTGTCATTGTTTTTGTCAAATGTTTCGCACAGGTGTAACAAAGTCCACTAGTTACGAGGCCAACTCCGTCGATTTGCTCAGCTTCTGTATCATCATCTGAGCCTGAATTGTTTGAATTTTGCGTGGTTTCAAGATTGTCTGGCTGCTTTACTTCAAAATTTTTGAAGCTAACACACGAAACGATATTAATTTTATCAATACTCTTGCAGTGGTCAGATTTTATGTCATTATTGGGTTTAATAATTGTGTTTGTTTTTTTATTGGTTTTCTGCACTTTTGCTGATTGTGGGGACTTTTTTCCGGTGTTCTTTTTTCTTTTCATGGATTTATTTAGTTTTTCTTTTTCTTTGTTTTCTTTACTTATCATTTTTAAACGCTTTTTTTCTTCTTTTTCGGTCTGTTGTCTTTTTTTCTCTTCTTCCTTTTTATCCGCTATTTTTTGCCAGTTGGCAGAGGTAATAACAAACGGCATTCTTTCAGTTTGTCTCTTGCCCTTCCGTACTGGTGATTCCGGATAATGTAAAATATTTTCTAACGATGGAGCCCCATTGTTATTTGCATCATCCACCACCACCGGCAAACTATTGATAAACTCTTCCATCGTAAGGTTAGAAAATTCAATGGATCCTACATTGGCAGTATTTTCTTGAATTTCTTCATTTTTTTTTTCATTCGTATTAACCACACTACTTTCTAAATCTCCGTTGTTTAAAAAAGTACATCCTTGTTCATCTATGTGACTTGTTTGGTTAGTATTAATCTCATCCGTTTCAAACTCGGTTTCAAACAAATCAAATGGTTCATCTACGATATCGTCCTCAGTTACATTATTTTCTGCTTCATCGAATATAATTTCTTCTTCGCAATTATTATTGATTTCTATGTTATCTTCATCTTGTGTTTCAACTGAAACTGAAAACGCTTTCCATAAATTATATAACAGAACAAATTCTTTATTATGTATGTTATTATCCAGGTTTTCTTCCGAATCTTTTAATTGTTGAAATTGTTTTATATAATTGTCTCCAACTGTTTGTAGAAACATATTGTACGATAATTTATTATTGTCACTAGGTGCTACTGTACTAGGTGCTACTGTATTTTCAGTTTTTTTTTGACCCAGACATTTTGTATAGTCTATTGCACTTGGGTTAAACGGATATAATCCACACGCGCGAAATCCGTTTACCAATGTTTGCGGTTTAATAGTAGCGACTACTTTCTTCAAAATCGAGGCAAATTTTTCTTTGGTTAAGGGTTGACCTGGATTGCTTCTTCTCCAAGTTAATACTTCCTTCTGCCATGCAGATTTTATTGGGCGAAACGCAGCTACATCTGCGGGTTGCAATATGCGTGTAGCATTTGGATAGAGAGCAATTAAAATTATTTGTAGCGAAGCGCAGAGTTTACTTAAATTTCTGTCCAGATGTGTTTTGTGGCCGTCCACAAACAGTACAACTGGAAATTGGCAATTCAATTTTTTTAATGCAGGATGTAAAACATTTCCAATGTATTCGTAAAAGAGCTGCGATTTCATCCATCCCGTATCACTGAGACCCAGTCCCCACTCTTTTGGAACTGATTTTGCAATACTTGATGGTAACCTTTTGTATGGATAAATTACCATCGGGGGAGTGACTGACCCTGATGCCCCAAAAGTGAACATCACAGTCAATGCTGACTTAGCATCTCCAATGTCACTTTCGTAGACATTCGTGGCTCCCTTAGGGGCTAAAACTTTCTTGTTCTTAGGACATAAAACAAAATTGGTTTCGTCCCCATTAAAGATTCTTGTAGGGTCCATCAAAATGTCTTCTAGATGTTCTTCAATAAAAAAAGAATTAATATTTTGAAACCAGTTTCTTATATCTGATTCAGAAACGTTCGCACTTGCTGATGTGACTGCCTCAGCAGTTCGTTCTGATATCTCCGGGTGCCTTTTCAAAAAAGCTCTGTACCAACCCCTTCCCGGAATGTTGTCTTTGAATGGATTGGCTCGTGGTGTTTTATCCAAGTATTGTTTAACTGAACATTGCACGTCTTCCATGCGTCTTGGGAATCCTTTCCTTTGACATTCGAAAATCCAGTACTTTAAGGTATTTTCTTCTTCTTTCGTTAAAATTGAAGATGGTCCACGTGTCGGAATATCATTGATCATATCGTTATTAATTCTAAATTGCAAAGTCGATCTCGGAACCCCAAATTGACGAGATGCCGCCTTTTTCGACATACCATTTTGAATCGCTCTAATAGCCTTTTTTACACTATCTTCGGTGTATTGCTTTGGCAACGGCTTGATTTGCCTGAAAGAAAAAAATTAAAAAAAAATACTTCGCGAATACTGTTGTTGGCACTCGAAAATTGATAGTAATTGGCACGGTGCCAACTACTGTTTACAAGCAGTTACCAGAGTTTCTTATGCTACATTCAATTACTATTATGTATAAAACAAAGATAGAAATATATAAATCACATATTCTGTAACAAAAACGGAAATACAGTTGTTGGCACCCCATGCCAACTACTGTTTTTCGAAGTTTTTGGTGACAGTTGTTGGCACCCTTGAAATTAAAAGGAAACTACATATATTTTGAGGCTATGAGTGATAAAAACATAAATTAATGTTGTTATATACTCATAATTGAGTTCAATTTAATCATTAATAGCAGAAGTACGTACATTTGCAAAGGATGTATTAGGCCGCTTGCTTGTGGTATCTATAAGAATTTGGATTTTACACACTCACTGCAAACTGTCATTCACTGCGGCAAAACACATTGCTGCCAACACAACAGATTGAAAATTTCTGAAATAAATGTCTAAATAATACACTACAAATTCTTTAAAGCCAAATGTCTCTAGAATCGGAGAATTTCTTATTATTTTAGTTTTAAAATTACAGTGCCAATAACTGTATCAGTGCCAACCACTGTACCCGTTACCCTAGCTCAAAATAGAGAAAAGTGTATAATAATGTACCTATGTAGAATTAGGAAGAGACAAAACACGCAAGTGAAGGATGAGATTAAACGTTGTTTGACAAACCTCTTCATGACGGTCGCTATAAACAGACACGACATGGATGTTTGTTAATAAATTTAAACAGTTTGCGTTTAGTGTTACGTTATGAGAGCAGGTAAATTGATGGATACGAGCCCTAAATATACGAATTACGGTCAGAAGAAACAGGTAAATGATCCATTTTAACACCACGTGCGTGCGATCCAATATAAATAAGAAACACGGCTCATAGGCAACTTGTCAATACTGAGTAAATATTTTGTAGAATTTCGACGGGACTTGTACTTTTCTTTTGGCTTTGTTATTCTAAGATCCTTGTCTCATGTCTTTGTTTTAAATATTAGCTAACGAAACTATTTCGTCTTCCTCTTTGACCTGTTTCAATATGCTCATCATTTTTGCAAAAGTAGAATACTGATAAGACCAGACTAGTTTAATTTTAAAAGAGTGTGTATTTATAGTATTAAATAGTATATCATAGAAACTATTTCAAATCGAAAGAAATTCATTCTTTTGTTATTACTATTAAAAATAATTATAATGTGGAAAAGTATAAATATCCATAATTTGTATTTGCCCTTCGGTGAACATATACCACTTCTACTTAATGGGTTACTATTACTAATAATAATATTTTTATTTAGCAACAGATACCTATACAACAATCTACAGTACATTCTTAACATAATTTATAACTACGGCCTTAAAGCTAAGTACACTTTCACATTGTTTTACATGATTAGATAGTTTATTACCCCTTTTCAGACCATTCATAAAACTTTTTTTGTGGTTTGCACTTTCTTGTAAGACTATATAAAAATCATATGTCCTGCGTGTATTATACTTATATATGTCATGCACATAATTCAACTTTCCTGTTAAATAGCTTGAGAACCTGCCCAATTTTACCTTAACAATAAACAGCAAAGTTTTTTAAAGAACATATTGTTTTATATTCATAAAGTTCATAACGTCAAGCAATAAAGTGATAGGAGTGTATCTACTACATCTCAATGCGCATAGCTTTATTGCAAAACTTGCAACCCCTGGAGCTCACCCTGAGTCAAACAGAATAGTATGGTCGCACAAAAATTGAAATGAGGAACAATTAAGGATCAATATAACAAGAGTCTAATGCCCATGGATAGATGTTTATCCATTCTACGCAACAAATACAGCTTTTTAGAAACTTTAATCTGAATATATTGTACATGAAATTTGGAATACCGTTAAAATAATTATCGCAAGTGTAGCCGACATGATCAAAATTTTTTTGAGTTGTTTTTGAACATTTTCGGAATTAATTCTACTACATTAGTTCTACTATATGCAAAAGAGTACAGATTTTAAAGGCGACTATAGCAAGTGCCAAATAAGATGGCGAGAGGAGGGGGTGCGCAGATGCCGTTTTTATATCGTCCACGTTATATATTTTACTCTAATCAATTATTAATTTATTAAGTGATAGATGTGTAGTTTACGCCACCTATGGTATCTTGCAAATTGATGTTAAACTAAATACAAATCTCTCCAATACTTCTAATCCTGCACGAACTTACCCTTCCGCTCGCCAACTTATCTGGCGCTTGCTATATATTGAGAAATAATAAAACTATTTAAACCAAATAATTTATGCTTTTTATACTTCTAAAAATATTGGCAGCCATCTTCGTATACACATTTAACCCTTAAATTGTGGTATATTGTGGACCCCAGCCGTTTTTTATAAATAATAATAACTGCAATAGACTTAAACAAGTATTTATTTATTATTCATTACAAAAACAAGCAAAGGAAAATATTTTTCTATCATTCATTACGAAAATAAGCAAAATAAAATGTTTTTCTACTGAACTATTGCAAATAATAATTTTTAAATCTAGGGCTCTTCAACGCTGCAGTTAGTGACGCAAGATACTGCTTTTGCTTCTTTTCTGTGCTGTTCGCAAATAAATTGTTTACATTTGTCACATCTAATCCTGGACTTCTTATCTTAATTTCTAGGACATATATGGCACCTACCTCGTTTTCGTTCCAAATTCTGTTTTGTGAGCAATGTTTTAGGGATGTCAATTTCGCAATTTTTCAAGGCCTCTAAAATGTGTTTTTTTTGGTCTGGTTTTGCAGCACGAATTTTCATGTTGGCGTTCGTAAGTTGATCTCCTAGTTGCAACATAAAACATTTTCTGCGATACAGTTTGTGTTTCATCCAATCGGGATTTCTTGAAATAAATAAAATGAAAGCATTTAGTGCACAAATGTCTAAAATATTCATAAAAATTCTATAAGGCCAACGAGCTGTTCGTCTAGCACACCTGTATTCACGAATAAGTTTGTCGGCATTATCAACACCTCCTTTGCTCTTATTATAATGTTTAATCATGATTGGTTTTTGTGCTCGTTTTGAGAAATAGAGTTATCAGAATGTTGGGTGGATAGCACGTGTACTATTCGTCCTTTCTTAGGTACATAAGCTACCATTGTGACCTCGTCACTAAATGTAAATTTTGAAAACTTTTCTGGCATTCCTGGAACTTTCAGTTCGTATGGTGTATCAGGTTTAGATTTTCGAACAGTGCCGAGTAATGTTAGATTCTTACTCAGTAAAAACTTCGCAAGCTGTACAGATGTGAAAAAATTATCAGTAGTCACACCGCGCCCTGTACCATAAATTGGTTCACACAAGTCTTTTACAACACGATACCCTTGATTTACCTCAGGTTTACCTCCGGGCAATTTACCAGTATAAACTTGTAAATTATGTAAGTATGATGTTTCTACATCAGCAAGTGCCCATATCTTTATACCATACCGCGCTGGTTTTGATTTGATGTACTGCCTGAATGGGCACTTGCCTCGGAACGCGACAAGCTGTTCATCGACTGTGGTCTCTTCGTGAGGTTCAAATGACTTCTTGCAATTTTCAACAAAAAGATCCCATACCTCCCTTATTGCTGCTAACTTATCATATGCCTTTCTTTCACTTCTAGATATTTTGTCGTCGAATCTCAAATAGCGCGAAATTTGCTGAAAACGGTCTCTAGACATGGCAGCGACAAAGAATGAACGTCTAATACTTTTATCAGATGTCCACAACTCGTGAACACTTTGCTTTCTACATCGTAGAGCTCCAGATTTCAGCAAGATTCCCACAAAACAATCAAATTCAGTTTTATCTAAGCTCTTCCACTGTCTTGGCGAATTTGGATGTGCACTATTCCATGTAGCAATATCTCGTTCCGCTTCTTCATTTGTATGAGTACAAATTTGTCCTTTTATGTCGTCTGTAATAAGTAAATCAAAATAGTCTTTTAGTGTTACAGCATTCTGCACATAATCTGTGGGACCAGGTTTCGCGGTAACTATATTACGTTGGTAGCGCCGTGTAGGCGGTTTTGGTTTACTAAGCCATTTCAATCCCGACTTGGCCACAAATTCTTCACTACTTTCTGCTACATCAACTTCAAGTTCACCTACTTCTTCATCACTATCTTCTTCGACTTCTTCCTCCAATTCGTCTTCTGATTCGGATACATTTTTTCATTTGGAACAAAATCTGTATCTTCTTCATCTACATCACTGCACTCACTCAAATCACTAGAGTCATAGAAAAAATTGCAGCTAATCTCTGTATCTCTGCTTGTGTATATACTCTGGATGTTCTTTTACTGCTCATGTTTCTTGAATTTTCAAACCTTATCTGAAACAAAGCAAATAATGTTATAGTCACACTGATTCCGAATGGGGGGACGTCGTGGCCCACTCACATTTCTATTACATATAAGTTTTCAGGTATAAGATCCTGAACTCGTATTTAAGTAAACATAACCTCACACTATAACTGACACATACCCAGAAGCAGGGTGACCAATAGTTTTTATTAAAAAAAATATACCGAAAACATTGAAGTTGGGGTCCACAGTGTCCCCCCATTCGGAATTTAAGGGTTAATCATGCTTCATTGTACTACCAGTGTAAAATGGCGGCCGATAGCCTAGTTCTAACTCATCGTGCCGGCGGTCTCGGGATTGGATCCAGGACTCGGCTGTCCTAGAAGATTTTTGCGGTTTTGCTTCTCGTTTAAGGTGACTGCCGGCAACTAAATATCTTAAGACGCTCTACGGGCACGGGTGTAATAATATCTCATGGCCGGCCAATGCCCACTGCAATTGGCGTTAGACTGTTAGGGGATGCTAAGGCCTGAATTATTATTGTTATTATTATTAAGTGAATGTATCCGGACAGAAATGTATCCCACGATGAACTAATGCTACGTTTTGGAATACGGACACTCAGTGATCGGAGGAATGAACAAAGTGCTCGTTACCTATTTAAACTTGTCAGCAATAGGATTGACTGCACCGGGATGTTATCTGATATTCGATTTAATGTATCCTTAGTTAATTAATACTCGCTACACGAATACATTCAACTTGAGTACCCTGTACTTACTAAGGAAATCACCTGTATACCATATGATGCGGAATATTGATACAATCTGCAACGATATATTTACTGGTAAAATCATTACATCAGTTTAATAATTTCGACAGAAATGTACTTGAACAACATTTACATAATCTACATTTGGACGACATCCTTTGTGTTGCGGATATTAATATTGAGGTTCACATTTTTACCTTTAGGTTGACTGAACTTTTTAATTTCCTCTGTCCAGTTAAGACTGTTTTGATTTCTAAACAAAAAAGTCCAAGGATTACTGAAACAATAAAACTTATGATTTCTCTGAGAGATAGGGTTAGAACGAAGTATTTGAGGAACAAGACTCTCCACGCTTGGGACTATTACAAACAACTTAGAAATTACACTAAACAGGCAATCATTTGCGAAAAGAAGGCGTATTATGGTATTCTTAGTAGAACTAAAGACTCTAAAAAGAAATAGATAGAGAAAAACTGAATACATATTCGTAATCAGGGCATCAAAATACGTTGTGGCGCCAAATTTGCAGGCCTGTGTTATTAAATTTAAAATTTTGTTTTGTTTGTTAAGTTAATTGTAATCTAAAAATCTAATTTCGTTGGTTTAGTTTTCAAAATTTAAAATTATGAGAACTTTTACGTACATTACAGTAATCTTACATTAGAATCCTGGAAAAAGTCAATTCTTAGGGAAAAGGATGATAATTTGAAATGTATAGCATAGATGCAACTGCATCTATACTATACTGTTTCTATATATTCTTAATTTGCTTTATCTGTACGAGATAAATATGATAAAAATATACATATTGCTATGAATAGTGGTTTGTTGAATTATAGCGCCACCATCCACAACTAGTTTACCCAACTAGGTTACTCAGCCGGTTGATTTCCAAAAATTGAGACTTCTTACTTCTCGGGTTCCAATCGGAAAGACGTGACTGTTACTACGAAATAAACTAGGCGCCAGTGAAATATTCACACAAGTTTTTATTGACTTATTATATATTTTATGAGTTACTTATTTTCAATTAATTAATTAGAAGTAATGGTATATGAAATGAAACAAGCACAAGATAAAATTTAAATGAAGATTTAATACAAAAAAATCAAAAAAGAAAAAAATCTATCTTTATAAAGTATAAAGATTTTGTATTTTACAATAATACAACGAGGTAAAAATATCCACTGAACATATATTTGACCGCTAAGTGGATTAAAAAACTTCCTCTTAATTCCGAACAAACTTATCTAAAATAATAAAGTTTATTTTTAATTCCTCCCCCAGAGAACCAGACTGTATAATCAAATATATTGATACACGATCAAAATTTTTACACATGCGCAAAACTAACATGTACAAAAAACAGCCTTGAATCCCGTCGAATAAATTTTCAGTTATATTTTTTTAACATAGAAATTTAAAAATACTCTTTATCATTTATTTCTACTAATTCAGACTCTTAACTAATTATTTTAATACAATTGAAATACACTTTTAAAAGCTTTTTTAACTAAGACGTCTTATGAATATAATTCTACTTACATAAAAAAAAATTATTGGAGACACGTTTACGACAAAAGGTTGTTTAATCAAATACTATATCAAAATTACGAGAATAACAATCTCGTAGAATTATCGGGAATTAAATATGAAATACTATCAACTATGGTCACACTCAAAAAACAACCCGAACTAATTTAAAATTTATATATTTCAATAAATACAACGTTCTCGTATAATTGCAGATGTTGGTCTCCCCCTCAATATCGGTCTATCACTTTCACATCAAGTCGACCTCCAAAAATAAAGTTTTTATCTCACACATGAAATAACATTTTCAAAATACATACAGTTTATCCCACAAAAATTGTACATTCATTTTTAATTAATTTTTAAAATATTATTTTAGGAAAAATCCATAGCAATATATATAATTGAATAATGACTGATGAAATTGATATAAAGTACATATATCTGTCTCGGGTTGCTCAGTACACTGAATATATGTTGCGCAAAAGATGTCAAGTTGGTATCTTTAAAAATATGTAGAAAATTTATGAAATGTTAATATTTAACAGTATGTTATTAAGTTTCACGTAATGCGTGAAACGTTCAATGCATGACAATATTTCGTTTACAAACGGTCCTGTTTAAGCGGTTAATTACCTTAGTCGCTGTTACTGTTTATCGTTTCGAATAAACTAACCCTTTATCGAAACAGGACGCGTTTGAAATTCATACGCTTCGTTATCGGCGACACGATTTTTTTCTAGTTATTGTTCCGGAAACAGGTCGATACATTATTTAATAACCTATTGCGATTATTGTTTGGGATGTCACGTGGCGTGTAGAGAGAGGCATGCAGGACTTGAAATAAAATACCTACTCCAAAGACGGCAAAAACACGTACGCGTAACATATCTAAGTCGGACTTATTGGTAGTAAAGTGTGCAGTGGTTTTGCGTATATGAATGACTTATACCGGGCTCCTTTCCATGCACGTAGATAGCGAAGCAATACGAAAATGTTATGTTATCAATCGTTGCGGTTATTTTACATTACGTGAGTCAAAATGTATTTTTATTATTTGTTTTGTTTTTTTTTAAAAAAAAAATTTTAATTACCAACTTGTAAATTAGTTAAATGAAATGAAGTAGATGTGCTTATTTAGCAAATTCTTAAATCTGAACGTTACGATGTAGGACATCGAAATGTGATAGAGAAAATAACTTTTACATTACAAGGAAAGTTACTACTTTTAGATTACTAATGATAGTAGATAATAATATATTTTTCTTATAATACACATGCAGTTATTTGTTAAATTTACTGAATAATGTACTGTTAGTATTATTGCTTACACCTACAGCTCTTGTTACCAGCTAATTATATTAAGGATATAAATACATATTCTACTTTTAAAAAAATGTGACTAACTGAAATCGATGTTATCAATAAATTCATTAGAAGGTTGGTGGATTTAATATAATCGATAGAGATTTGAAATGGTTTTTTCAGGCGTAAAAAAATATCTAATATATATTATGCCTTTGCAATCTGAAACGAAGTTTTAGATATTATAGATATTATTTTAATTTTTGTTTAAAGTTAGCATACGGTATTATTCACTGGGGTAGATACAGCGAACTGCAACGAGTTAATAAGTTTTCTTACTACAGAAGAGAGCTTTGAAAATCACTTCTATTAGTATTTACATATTAAAAGTAGTTTGCTTTGTTTTCAAATTTAAGTATGAATTATCTATTGACTCTAGTTGAATTTACTATATGAGAAATGTTCATTACCTTCTTCCACCCTCACGTAATACTGCTCTCTTTTGAAAGAGTTTGTATTTAATGCTAAGTAAATTATATAATAAGTTATCACTACAAACTAGAAATGAAACCAATTTTAAACAATTTAAAACATCTGTTAAAAGCTTATTTTGTTCTCTGAATTGATACACAGTGAAGGATTTCCTAGATAATAGGTTTATGAATTTATATACAGTGCATTCGCAAAGTAGCGCAGAAATTCAATAAAAATGAAAAGGGAAATTTTAAAAGAAAACTCGGACTCGTCGATTTTTATTTTTAGTTTAGAGTGTTTTTACGTGAAACTGAAATATACAGGCTGTCTCCAAAAACCGATATTGTTATATATGTATATATATAGCAGATTCAATTAGTCGGCGATTTAAGGCTTGTTTTACTTCAATATGTATATATTTAAAATAATCTTACATGTTTTGGCAAATAATGCCTTTTTCAAAGAATTTTGAATGATAAATGACAGTATATTGTCATTTATCGTAAATATTAAAAATGAAAACATAATCATCTAAATTAAATATTCGAATTGAGCACCGTTAACAATCAGATAATAGCCAAGATGATCAAGAAACCCTTTTTGAACGTTGTCGATGACATCTGCGGTAATGTTTCTAATTTCTAATAATAAGCGCTAACAGGTAAAGCGTAGTGTGGCGGCGCTCCATCTTTAGAAGATTTAAAGCACGAATACGCCAAGAAATTATAAACATTACCGCAGATGTCATCGACAATGTTCAAAAAGAATTTCTCAATCCCCTTGGCTACTGTCTGATTGTTAACGTGCTCAATTCGAACATTTAATTTAGATGATTATATTTTCATTTTTAATGTTTACGATAGTATTACTTCAAAATTTCCTTATGTAAGCATCATCCAAAATTACCTTGTCGTATGTAAAAAATCTGCCTTTTCTAATTCTGTAATAAAAAATGGGTGTTTATATTTAAGAAAAAAAATAATTACGTCATATCGGTTTCTCGAGATACCCTGTATATTTCAGTTTCACGTAAGAAAACTCTAAACTAAAAATAAAAATCGACGGGTCCGAAGAATTTTCTTGAAAAACTTATGAATACGAATATGAAGTTTCACCACGTTGCGACGTCAAAAATATTGGTGCCAAAAATATAATATGAAAAGCGTTATTTGCATCACGTTAGATGCGCTCAGTAACGCGCCAAGTATCTTCGGCGCCGTCGTGCGAAATACTGATAGGCGCCTTTACCCTATATGTATTGAGCCAAAATTACCAGCCACTCTCCCACAGTTCAACATTGAAATTTATGACGAACTCTTTAGACTTGTTAGTACTGGTAGGTATTTTTTATTTGAGGCAAATTGTAGGTTCACATACCAAAAAATATTATTAAAATTTTTATTGCACACTGAAACAACAGTAACAAAATAAAAAACAGTATTCCAAATTATTAAAAAACAAAAGGTCAAATAAAATATTTTTAGAGTGCCCGTGTTTTTAAATAGATAAACGTGAAGGAAAACAACGGAAATGTCTTATAGAAATTGGACTTTTCTAGCTTTACTTTTGGCAAATTCATTAATAAGTCAGACTCTATAGAAATGATAGCAAGATTTTCTAGCCGCTCCTGGCCCATTCTAGATCGTAAGTAATCCTTAATTAATTTTAATTTAGAAAATGATCTTTCGGCTCTAGCTACAGAAATTGGTATAGTTAACAATATACGTAATGCAATTGGAATGTTTGGGAATGAGTGGGTTAAGTTATTTATTGTAATGTTACAGTATGATTATTAGTTATTAGCTTCTATTAAAATGCTTAAGATACCCCTTTCACTTTTTTAATTATTAAATAATATTAATTAAGTTAAATTTATACAAAAAACAGTGTAGATGCAAATATCAAGTACACTCTTTGAAGTAACAATAAAATTATTGCTGTCAATGCTAAAATAATTGTAATAATTGTTTTATGTAAATTTGTTGATTTGTTGTAAACTTTCAAAAAATGTTTAAAAATTTTTAAAATATAACTTATCACAAGTGGCCGTAGGCGTCTTTAAGGCCTTGGCGCCGTTGTGCGCTGCACGACCTTGCCCATATGGACGGCGCGTCACTGGAAGCGCTGAAAATAATATGATTATAAAGTTGTAATTTGATTGAATAATATATTTACTTGTCTCAGGGTCGCTAATGTTCTACTCTCAGAAATTGCATTTTTTTACTTATGCAATAATAGATCTAAAGTTTGTTTAAATATATCAAATTTATTATTTATAAAATAATGAAATGAACTGTCGGAATATTATAAACATCATTTCTTAAAACTAAATAAACCAAGTAATATTTCTAATCAACTTCTTGTCTTCAAATTTCTGTCGCCAATTTTCTGACACTAGTTCATGTCACTTTCCTATTCCAATCCTATACATCACCCACTTAATAATTATTGTAATTTGTAATGTTAAGGAAAAATTATTCAAAATTTAATTAATTTTTTATTTATATACATATTTCTCTTTGATCTTTTTATTTTATTTCTGTCAGTTTATACGACTATCGTATCTGTCTTTGAAATACTTACTTACTTAATCCTAGACCCTATCTACCCGTGAAGGTGAAAGGCAGAGCGAGAATTGAGCTGGTGTTCTTCTACAGATTTCCCTCTACTTCTTTTGGTCCAGGATAAGTTTGTTCACATTTGCAATCCGCCTTTCCACATTTCTTTTGACCACTGCTCTCTTACCTTCTCTATTCATGTTTCCCTGGGTTTTCCTTTTTGTTCTTTCTTTTACCAGGTTTAGTCTCGAAGACTTGTTTAACAATTTTGTTATATTCTTTTCACATGTCTATACCAAGGTAATTGCCCTTCTTCTATTCTTTATTTGACAGAATTTATTTTTAATTATTCTTTAATGGATGTGTTTCTAAATCTGTCTATCCTTGTTTGGTTTTCGATTTTTTGTAGGAATCTCATTTCTATCGCTGTTTTGACTGTCTTTTTGTCAATGGCCTTGCTTCTAAGCCATGTGTAATTATTTGTGTAACGACTCTTTTCAAAGCTTGTGCTGGTATTTCTTTCTTACCCAAAAACTATTTTTTATTGACCTGTATACCTTGCTTTTGTTATTCCTTCATTTATTTCCTCTTCCATCTTCCGAGATAATTGAACCCAAATATTTACATTTTTCGGAATGCTCGATTGCCCTATCTCCCATGTGTACTGTGTGTTGTTCTTTTGTTTCAAATATTGTTTTTTTTTTGCACTTATGCTCATATATATTTTCCCCTGATCCTTTTTGTATATTTCTAGATTTTTATTTAAAGTTCTTTCGTCTTTGGCTATTAATAGCATATCGTTCGCGTAGCACAAATCTGTTACTTCGACTTTTTTCACGGTTTATTACAATAATCATCGGTTCAGGGAACAAGACCATTATTACCTTCACTGTTAAGCATTATGGCGTTGAGTTATCTCGAACTTCCTCAGCCTGTAACCGGGAAACATTTTATTCTATATACATATCTGTGGGTGTGAGCTCGCTTGGTGGTACGCGGCTGGTTGTGCGGTATTAATATACATATATTATAGAACGGTATCTACTACAAGTTCTATAATGTTTTGCTTAACCATCTTGGGTAGGTAATAGGTAAATTATAGGTATAATATTGCATATTATTTATAAATTATAATATAATTCAATTATATTTTGAGAAAATGTTGAATAAAATACAACAGTTTGATTTCGAAGGTAATAGCTGTTTGTTTTTAAGTAACTATTTAATTTGTTTTAATATCTACATAATTTATTTTTGTTTCAATTTTCTTCAACGTACTTTGCAAAACAAATTACTAAGTTTTTCGTTATGTTGTATCCTAAATAACGTGCCTAGGGAACAAAAATTTATTTTTGCTATTCAATTCTCTCTATTTGAATTTTCTTCTGCTTTATTATTGATTGTCATTCTCGTAGTTCTTGATTTTGCGCTAAGGAAACATTATCTTCGTTGTTTTGCTTTGCAATGCACAAAGTATATATTTGTATAGAAATTGCCATTGCTTGATTCTGTTAATCCAACTAATGTAAATTATTAAAATTATTTTATTTATGTTAATATGGTTTTTAGTTGAAATATTTTAAGTTAATAACGCTAATTACAGGGGGCATAGGCAGGCCGTTGGATATTATTACATCCGCGCCTTAAAAGATATTTAGTTGCCGGCATCCACTTTAAACGAGAATGATAAGCCACTAGGTTGTCGGCCGTTAAGATGAAGTCCTAATTCCATAAATTATTATTTAAATAAAAATGCTTCATTTTTTAAGTATAGTGTTTATGTTAATAAGAAAAACAATTTGACTTTATAGCACTTGAAAATGTTGTCAGATAAACAACAAAACATTATGTAAAATACAATAGTTTTTATTTTATAAGTTTCTAATTAAACAAAAAAACAACAATTAGAAACGGTGCACACGAACTGCGGTCAGCGCTGCGATGTCGTTTAATCCGACACCCGAATTGCAGACAAGAAATTTTAACTTGCCCTAATTAAAGTATTGAGTGTAATTAGTACAGAAAAGAAAACAAATAAACGGGAAATACAAAAATTTATTTATAATACTACATTACAAAACTTCTGAGAAACACATTTAATATAATTACACCTATTAATATTTTTTGATACCAACTGTTAAATCTGAGCAATAATGAAATTTTGTTCTTCAATTACATCTCTTCTAACTTTTATAACAACGTTTAAGGTTACTGAGTTAATTCTAATATATGTATCTGTCTGCATAGATTTCAGTGAATTTAAAAAAGCATATTTATTGGGATGCGCGGAAAAGCTGTAATGGAATGAAAAGATTGTGTTTGTTGTTCGTGAAGGGTCCGGATGCTTAGTGGAAAAGAACTTTCATCATCGATATAATTTTCCACCAAATAATTTGCAAATTGATGAACTCGCTCGTCCTTTGGTTTGCCTGGCATTAGATCTTCTACGAAACAATAGCCGACTTCATGGGGACACAAGAAAGTCAAACCAAATGAATGGCGAGGCCATTTTCAAATACATGTTTATTGTTTATATTCCACTGAAAGTCCTAGGTCTTCCACCTACAATGCACATAAGAATTATAACCACAAGAAAAATAGATACAGAAAAAAAACTTACCACGACTGAGTTAAGTGAAATCTACAACCAACGATTCGAAATCGATCACCATCATCTTCGGATTTAATATACAGGCTGATTCATTTTCGGCCCTCACCATGGGGATCTCGCTTATTATTGGAGATAGAGTAGAGGTTTAAATTTGGCAAAGTTGTTAAATTTTGTGTTTGTTATAAATCCGTAAAGAAAATAGACCTGTGACAAATGACCTTCGTTATTTAAAAAAAAAACGCGAAAACCCCATTTTCTTCTTTTACCTGTAGCACCGACATTTGCCTTGTAGAGAAAAAATAAAAACACATCCTTGTGGCCATTTCTAAACCTCTATCCAGTGGTATATTCTAAATTTTTATACGACGTTTCGTTTATTTCTGGCCATCATCAACTATCTAATTTCTTATAGGCGCCATATTGGATTTAGACATCTTCAGAAATAATTTTTTTTTCTGATTTCAACCATGTACCACATGCTGACTAAAGTTTTTGACATTAGGTTTTATTTGAAAGAATAAATTATAAGATTAAATAAGGTAGCCATGGAATTTCAATCTGTCAAACATTTCATTTATTGTTCATTAATAATACAAAAATGTCATACACTAACGAAGAGAAACGAGTCGAACCGAAATTCAACAGTAGCGAGTACAAGATATCTACAATTATATCCAGAACGACAACAGCCTCATCGTACCATTTTTCTAGATCTCGACAGAAATTTGGTCGAGATGGATCGTTTACTAAGCCGCGTAATGGTCAAGACAACAGGAATTTAAATGAAAATCGACAAGATATTTTACAAATGGTAAATTAAAAGCGTGTTTTCAAATTTCATGTTAATCTTGTATTTTTATAGATAAATAATAATCCATAAATTTCTACACGCGAAGTAGCGTCAGAATTAAATTTGTGCCAGTCCAGAGTTTGGAGAACTTTACATAAAAGTAGGTTTAAACCATACAGGATCCATGTTAGTCACTCTTTACTGCCTGGAGATAATTTGAGAAGGCTAGAATATTGTAATTGGTTAATGGGAAGGATAGAAAATGACGAAAATTTTTTAAGCAAAATCATCTGGTCAGATGAAACAAAATTTACAAATTCTGGAATGTTCAACAGAAATACGGAGCACTATTGGGCAGTACAAAATCCCCGACAAAACAGGGCTAGAAGACCACAACATCGTCTTGGAATAAACGTTTGGATGGGTATTTTGGCAAATCGTCTCTTAGGACCAGTTATGTATGAAGAACATTTAAATGGAGAAAGATATTTAAACATTTTACGTACATACGTATCTGACTATCTTGACGACAATATCCCATTAAATCAATTACAATATTTATGGTGGCAACAAGACGGCGCACCAGCACACAATGCAGCTGTTGTTAGAAATTTCTTAAATCAAGAGTTTGCAAACGTTGGATTGGAAATAGTGGAGTTGTTGAATGGCCTGCGAGATCACCTAATTTAAGTCCGCTAGATTTTTTTTTATGAGGATATGTTAAAAATAATATTTATAAAGTAGATGCGCCATAAAACATTGAAGAATTACGAGACAGACTTCAGAATGCCTTCGATGCAGTTCCTAGAAGAACTATACAAAGGGCAGTACAAAATCCCAGAAGGCGTGCCCAATTGTCAATTACCGAAGATGGCCAGATAATTGAATATTTACTGTAATTGTTTATTGTTTACTTTTCTATGTATTTTTATTAATGTTTTTGTTATCTTGTACTCGCTACTGTTGAATTTCGTTTCGAAGAATAAAAAATACTTATCATATCTCGTTTCTCTTCGTTAGTGTATGACATTTTTGTATTATTAATGAACAATAAATGAAATGTTTGACAGATTGAAATTCGAAAGGAGACCTTATTTAATCTTATAATTTATTCTTTCAAATAAAACCTAATGTCAAAAACTATAGTCAGCATGTGGTACATGGTTGAAATCATAAAAAAACTCTTTCTGAAGATGTCTAAATCCAATAAGAAATTAGATAGTTGATGATGGCCAGAAAGAAACGAAACGTCGTATAGAAATTTAGAGTACACCGCTGGATAGAGGTTTAGATATGGCCACAAGGCTGTGTTTTTATTTTTTCTCTACAAGGCCAAATGTCAGTGCTACAGGTAAAAGAAGAAAATGGGGTTTTCGCGTTTTTTTTTTAATAACGAAGGTCATTTGTCACAGGTCTATTTTCTTTACGGATTTATAACAAACACAAAATTTAACAACTTTGCCAAATTTAAACCTATACTCTATCTCCAATAATAAGAGAGATCCCCATGGTGAGGGCCGAAAATGAATCAGGCTGTATATCCCATATCTTCACACTTTTGTTTTAACATTACAAACATTTTTATGTAAGTTTACACAGTTTTATCCTTCAGTAAACAGAAAGCAACGGGTACGTAAACATTATCCACGTAAACGTGGATTGTGAACACTTGCAAAAGTATTTGGCACAATAATCAAATGTTCCATCAGCAAAGAATATTTCTTGTTGATACATAAATTGCAAGTTTCACAAGAAAATATTATTATATGAAATACGATGTCGTTGACTAACAAAAAATTTTTGGTCTCTAGACGTCTTGATTTCAATAGAATTCAGTAGTTCTTGAGTTTCTTCAATACTTGTCGGGCGTTTTGAGAACTTTTTTAATCGGGCATAACATATTGCAGTGGAATTTACTTTGAAATTGCTTATTAATTTTTTTATTCACACTACAGCTTATATCGCCGGCTATTCAGTCTAGTAAAATCCACGAACTGCCATCTCATGAATCGTTCCTTGCGGATCAGGGTTAGATTTCGTTTTCCAGAATAAAACCATAAACACAAATAAAACACAAATCAGTTCCTTTTGTTAGTGTATTTAAAAAAAAAAAAAAAATCCCTCTACAAAGTGTATAGGGTGCTAAAGCATCATCAAACAGTAGCAATGAGGAAACACTCTTTGTGAATAATGACTCGCACACAGAGAAAAACCTCTTGTGAATCCCGATCAAACATAAAACTAATAAATACTAGTGAAATCTGTCAAGTTTAACCTCTACTGTGACCCCTTCAAACAAATATCAAAAACAAATAAGTTTTCAAAACTCACGAAAATTGAAATTTTGTCATGCGCCAAAATAACACAACAAGGTCAAACCCCACTAAAGAAAACTCCAACCTTGAATTCAAAATGTTCTCGAAAATTATTTTTAAGAAAAAACTTCCCTTACAAAAAACATGACAACTTTCTCTAATACCCATATACTACTTTCAAATATAAATTATTACAATAAATACATGAAATTATAATAATGAAAATAATCATGATATCAAATATATAAACAAAATATTTTTATCAACTTACATAGATCTATGCACGATTTTATAAAATGCACGAGAGATATCTTTTTCACAAAATTTCAATAAACATAAAAAAAACACTCGCATAAATCGAATTAAGATTAACTTGCACCTTACAATAAATGCAAAAACAAAATACGACCCGATTTTATAAAACAAAGAATAAAATTGAGAATTTTATTCTTTCATAAACCGATCACTTTAACAGTCAAGATATCTCTAAATAAAAATGAAATTTCAATATCCGCTTGTCCCATCCCCACCATCTATAAAATCAAAATATATACAGACAACACATTTTAACAAATACAATATCCGAAAAAGCAGCAAGTTCAATCCTTTGGTCAACCTATATATACGAGGGCTAATCATAATTTCATACATTATAAAATTTATTTTACTTATAAAATAATATATATATATATAACGATCCCCGTCTGAAATAAATAAACATACAACTGAAATAGCTAATTTTTTAAAAAATGTCCCTAACTATGGAGTCCACAAATTGTTCAATCTTTTTTCCTTTCTTGTCCAAGGAAAAATCTATAGCAATATGTTATTGCGAATGTACTGAATATTTTCTGTAGAAATTGTTTTTAAAGTAGTACTATTTTGGTTAATTTCCGCATGTATGAACTTGGAAGGCTTTTCACAAACTTGATCTACCGCTTTACGTTTTATAGAATTGTTAATTTTCTGTCGATTGATAATTCTTTCATTTGTTGTTTCATGTATGTGTACGCCACCTTTTCTAGAAAATGAAAGAGAATCATCTCTTAGAGTGTACACTTTTGCACAACATTTTTAATTAGTGCAACTCCACACCACTTGATTTTAATTCACGAAAGCGCCGATACTTATAATTTTCCAAAATTATTAACGGTGACCCCGTTCACTAAACATTTTGGTAATATCCATGTATAATATAACTAAAAATATTTTGAACAAAAGATAAAATGCGTACAAACTTGCTTTATTTAACCAGATTCCTATGTTACTCCCCACTCTTTCTCAACATTTTACACTTACATACTACAGAGGGTAATACTAATACAAATATTATTACATTAGCTAATTAGATACATCAACCTGGTAATTTACTTCACTTGCGTACTTAAATTGTATTTGACCGCAGTTCGGGAGAAGATTAATAAACCCTTTAATGAAATTTTTACCTGTCTGTACTTGGACCGCAATTCGTGTGCGCCCTAATTAAAAAGAATAAAAGTTATATAAATTCTCGCTATATCTTTTTTCCGTCTTTAAACGTTCTTTCTTTGTATATTCTTTACCAGATGTTTTTTTTTATAATAAGTTCCACCTAAATATATTAACTTCTTCAATAACTAATAGTGTTTACTTTTTTTACTTTGTTCCTTTGCGTCTCTTGCATTGCATTTATTTCGTTTTTATTTTCATTAATTTCTAAGCTTTGCCTGACATTTCTTCTCTGTCACAAAAGTTTTCCTTAACCCTTTCAATTTTGCACATAGTACACTTTGCTATCCTCTACATGAGTCTGTTGTTAATTGTTCTATTTTTATGTCCTAAATCTTTAATGTTATTTCTTTATTAATCCCAATCTACTAAATATCCTAATATCTCAATTTTATTTCTTTAACATATTTTTTTTTAATGCAATCATCTTTCACTTTTGGGTATTTATTACGTCGCTTAATTCAAAGTTCTGTTTCTTTCTTGTTTCTATTGATTTCCAAATGCGCTATCGCAAGATCTTGTACTTTGTTGTCATTCTAAAAACATTTTCTCAGAAGCTTCTTTCTTAAGGCGGCTTTACAATTCATGAATGTATTCATGAATTTATTGAAAATACATCCTTGTATTTCACGAACAAATATTTTATTGACGTTATTCAGTTAATATCGACCATAAAATTAGTGACTTTTACTAACTACCAACCTGTTTGTGTTTGTACTCATAAATTTAGTACTTTATGTCAACGTATGACAGTGTTTTTAAACATATTTGTTCACAAATGTTACAATTGTTCACTTGATCTATGAAAACGATAACATTTAATAACCTACAACAGTTACAAGTTTAACGTTGACATTGCTTGATGACACCTAAGTTTTAAACCGAAATGTAACCAGAATTCCCCAAAAATTTGATGAAAAATTAGAGCTGGTTCTAATTCGGCAATTTCATCATGAATTTATTGTTGTCAATAAATTCATGACAATGAATAAATTCAAGGTCACAAAATTCATGAATTTCTTTGACCGTGTAAAGCCGCCTTTAGAGTTGCACATGAAATGTAATCTCCAAATGTCCTATCTGGGTTATAAATGGAATAGTCTGATTACTAAAGTTGAGGGTCGCAAATTACATCCTGAGCGGGCACAGGTAATTTGCACGCTATTGAATCCGCTTGAGCTTTACTTATAAATCCGGTGCCCTAATCCCACATGTAAAATGCACTCTTGCACTCTAATCATTTGCATACTCATTATCCGTAAGCGGAGAGATACAGAGACATACCTTCTTAAAAGTTATATCTTACCATAGTGCTCCCAAAGGATAACTACATGATCATTTCTATGTATCATAGTGTAATTTTTGTATATATTTTGTAATAAACTATATTCCTTTTTTTTCTGGAAAATTTAGTGACTATATTTTTATATATGTATTTTTATGTTGGATTTTTAACTATATGTATAGGAATAAAATATGATAGAAAATTCATTCATGTTTAGAGTGCAATTTACCGGTCAGATTAATGGGCAATGAAGAAACCGGAGTGCAAAATACCTGTAGGATTACGTTGACCTGGGGGTTTGGCGTGCAATTTACGTATACCCTCCTGAGCATAGTAACGGTGTACACGTACAATAGTTGAAGATACCTTTTTTATTTAATTTGCTTCTACGTTTTCCTATAAAGTATTGATGTATGGTAATGTTTTTATATAATCTTATCTATTTCTTTAAATTCTACCATAAACTTTACAAAATACTTTCTTCTTGGAAATCAGATTTGTAATCGGTATGGATCTTAACTTAAATTAAAGGTCAAATTACTAGAAATGTCATAGCTTTCCAATACAGCCATTAGACAAATTCTCCATAATCATTTTATTGCATTAGGTGTGTACCGAAACTTTATTCCATTATTCAACGCCCGTACTGTGTTTACTAGATTGTCGAGGCACTACAGTTTCTTTTGTCGATAGTGAATTATAACAAAAGAGCATTGTTTTATCTGTTGCTCCAATGCCCTATAATGCTGCATGTTTACCTATTTCAAAACTAGAATAGCAATACTTCAAATAGTAAAAAAAACTACTAATGCGTCTTCTTAATGTTATTTTTATGTATGTGTTATGTATCTGTTATGCATGTCTGTTTCATTTGTAACAAATGCGTAATGCGTGCTTAACATATTGATGTACTCAAATTTCTTTGGTATATTTCCTGCCATCTGGCATCATGTTAATGGACTTATACCTATATACGTATTTTTTTCACTTCTGTACTGGCATAGCTGGACGAGAGAAAATCTCTATTTTCGGCGGAGTCTCTTTTGTTCGGCAGATGTCACTATATTATCTGGTGCCACCTGGTAAGACAAAATTTACTACTTATCTGTGAGGCGAGCCATCAAACTTTACTTCATTAGCCAAACTGTTCATTAGCCGAAGTCTATTAAGGCAGAAACACGTGTCTTTGGCTGAACTAAACGTTGGAAAATGCGGGGTGTATGTCCATGTGTACAGATACAGATGTGTGTAATGCATGTCTGTTTCATTTGTAACAAATGCGTAATGCGTGCTTAACGTATTGATGTACTCAAATTTCTTTGGTATAGTCTTTTGTATTTAATTTTTTATATCAGCTGGATCAGGAATTTATGATACAATGTATGTAAGATTAATGAGCAAATGTAGCGCTTAAAAAATGTATATCAGATACAAATTTATGTTATATTTTGAGACTGATTATAAGACATCAAAATCGGTGTTGAACACTTGCAGACCTTTTCTTCGCTAGTTGTAAAACGTCAGGAGCATATGTATGAATAATACTGTTGAGTCGGTCAAAGGTGGTTATTGCATATGTTTCTTGAGTTTCAAATTACATAAAAAATAGTTCAGTACCCTGTACAGAACATTAAAGCAGAAGAATGGAGCGTGTACGTGCATTTCCTTATTGCTTTGTTTAATAAACTTCTTTTGCTTACCTGCGTTCGCCTACGCATTACACTATTCATGTGCTGGCTGTATTAGTACCAATGAAACAGTTCATACAACGGATTTAAATCTGCAAATATTTGCACCTGTTTCTGTACATAACAGAATATTCGATTTTAATTATTTCTCTGTTTGATTTTAAATTATATATTTATTAGAATTTTATATTTCTTTTGGAAATATATATTGTTGATTATTTTCAAAATTTTGTCATTCAATTGACTAAAATCTTTAAAATTTTATTTATTTTCGAAAAACTATATAAAATTTGAAAATTAGTTCGCTAAGTTCTATTTTTTTATTTCTTATTATATAATAATTATCTTTATATACTGGCAGTCATACAAAATACATAAGTTATATAATTAAATAATTAATTTAAACTTAAATTCTAAAAAATATCTAAACTAAAGAATAAAATACGTACCGGTTTCTAAGACGACATTTTATTTTGATTAGATATTGAAAATCGTGCACATAAAATGTATATTA
Source organism: Melolontha melolontha (assembly GCA_935421215.2). Classification (NCBI taxonomy): domain Eukaryota; kingdom Metazoa; phylum Arthropoda; class Insecta; order Coleoptera; family Scarabaeidae; genus Melolontha; species Melolontha melolontha. The sequence goes on along the minus strand of OW285237.1, from coordinate 93,703,230 downwards.
ATTGATTATTTCAATATCTAGAACAATGTCCACGTATTTTATGTAGAAAACTTTAAAAATTGATAAAAACCCTTATAATTAATATTGGTATCCTAAATACCTCTTTCGACAACAAAGTTGTCATCTTCAGTAGGAAGAAATAATAGCGCTAAACCTGAAGCACAGTGAAGCTAACACACAAAAATCACAAAAAACTTTACTAGACGTGATTCTTTGTGTGTTAGCTTGATTATGCTTCATTTTCAACACTGTTATTTCTATCTACTGAAGATGACACCTTAGTCGTTGAAATACGTATTCAGGATATTTGGCATTGATAAAATGCGCTTAACAATTCGAATGTTTTATACGTCATATGTCAAATTAACAAGTATAATGTGGTAGTTACTTACTAGATTTTATTTGAAATCTGTTCATTTATATTAATCGGGAATCAAAAATGTTCAATACAAATATAATATTTTAGCAATATTGTACCATTAATTATTGTGAGAGGTAGAAAGTCCGATTGTCATTTAGTATTATACTGCACAACTGGTACAAAAAAAAATCAGGTATAGCCAAACTTACCTTCAAGAGCAATCCCGTTCAGGAAGACTCTCAAGTATATATCAAGAGGTTCTTTTTGAGGCAACTTCAACTATCGCTACGCGGTAATTATTGCAAACGGCTGGGTGGGGCCTTCATTATGAAATATCCGAAGAGGAAAACGAGCAGCAATATTTAAATATCCACGAACACACATTTGAAGAAGTCTCCTTCTTTAAATATCTAGAAACAGCAATGTGGTTAATAGGAAGAGAACGAGTAAAAAAAAAGATCCTCAAAGAAAATCGGTAGAAACAGAAAAATCCTAAAAAGTAAGATCCTCACAAAAACAACCAAGATGAAGATATACAAGACATTAATAAGTCCCATAATGACATATGCCCTAGAAACTGCAACAATAAACAATAAAGAAGAAAAAATTTCTCGTCGCTGAAACTAATGATTCTGTTTCTGTAACAGTATGTTCTTCGTTCGAATCTATAGATTTTGGCATAGGCAATGCTTTTGGATGAGGTATTGATCGAATAGCACATGACAAGTTAGCAAAAGCAATCTTATTCTTGTTTTTCTGGAAGACCTGAAAATAGCAGAAAGAAAAATAATTAGAACTGTACTGGACCAAATAATAACTAGCAATGGTGAAAAGAGGCTCAAGAGCAATATAGAAATTGAGAATGAATTAGCAGGTGAAACTATAATAAGGCACATGAAAGCACAATACCTAAAATGGGGCGGACATGTTAAGAGGAGAAACCCGATGGATACAGTGAAAGGAATAGCTCAATGAACCTCACCATGGACAAGAAGGAAGGAATGACTAGAAGGTAATTGGAAATTGTTGTGAATAGAAATAAGGAAGAGTGGAGAAGAATATCCTACAAAGCAAGGACCAACAAAAATTTGGAGGATGAAGAGGATTAATCCACCATATTAAATGGATTCAAAACCGCCACTGCGTTAGCCATAATTTTAACATTGCAAGGCTTGATGATGTACTATTCTATTTTGTTTTGTGTGTCTAATAATAATGATCAAAACAAATTTCCTCTAACACGTCAGCTTTAAGGAAAGAAATCAAAATAATAAATATTAATGACATAATTATGTACCGTAACCTATTTCCACCGCATTTTCCTATAAATTCAAATTTCGAATTACGTTATTTAATTCTAGTTTATTCTTCAGGTAATTCTTCAAATTTCAAAAATTCCTCGTCGCTGAAACTAATGATTCTGTTTCTGTAACAGTATGTTCTTCTTTCGAATCTATAGATTTTGGCATAGGCAATGCTTTGGGATGAGGTATTGATCGAATAGCACATGACAAGTTAGCAAAAGCAATCTTATTCTTGTTTTTCTGGAAAACCTGAAAATTTTCGTACAACAAAAGTAGTAAGCCGTAGAGTGGACGTCTGTTTACAATAAAATCATAAGACGTTCAAATGGCATAGCAGTACATCGTGAGGAGCTAATGGCTTAATTTTTAATGTTGTTTTTTCTAATTTTTAAATAAAAAAGTGGTAATACACTTTATCTATTAAATGTGTAATATTTCGCACAGTGAATTAACAGTGAAGATTAATCATCACGACTAATGACAATTTATTTCTTAAGTAATACACGAAAATTTAAATTATCTCCCGACAATTTTTTTGTCTTTATTTTTTAGAAACTAATTTGTAAATCTAGGACAGTTTTTCTAGTAGAACTAATTCTTCCAAATTTTAATTAACAATATTTTTTCAAAAAATGTTGAAAAAAGATAACACGTGGTTGAAATATCTACGAGGATGGTATGATAAATATTTGTGTTAAGGAATGCAACGCAATTGTTTTGCATTTAGTAAATTTATTTCTCGATATAATCTTCTTGTAGCTTTATGCACTTAGGCCAGCGATGTTCCAACATTTTTAAACCAATCAAATAATAAGATTTGACGAAATCTGCAAAATAGACCTTTGTTTCGGCAAGTCACAGGGTGGCAAATCTCTGTATGGGGCACTAATTTCAACCGTAAATTGACTAGTTTGCGATTTTTTTCTTTGCTAAGTGGGGCCTTTTTCTCTTTAGTTCGTCGTCGAATCTGTACGATAAATTAGCGTAATACTGTCCTGTGATTATCATTTCCTTCTCCAAATAATCAATGAAGACTATGCCTTGCAAATCGAAAAATGTCGTCGCTATTACTATTACTGCTGATGGAATCGTTTTCGCCTTCTTTGATGCATGTTCGCCGGGAAAAACCCATTGCGACGACTGACCTTTAGTTTCTGACGTGTAATGACGTATCCATGTCACAGTCACATAACGCCGCCGAAACTCCCTCGTTTTGCGCTTAAACATGTCCAAACGGTGCTTTGAAGCTATCACGCGATTCCGTTTTTGATCAATCGTCAGCAGACGCGGCACCCATCTCGCCGATAACTTTCTCATACTCAATTTTTTGTCAGGGATATTTTGCACATAGCCACCTCAATGAGACGACCTGGCCGCTCCTCATCAAAGACGGATGTTCGGCCTCGCTTAAACTCATTAAAGCTGTACCTGATGGTATTCATCGAAGGTGCATGGTCCTTATACACTGCATCCAACTTCTTTTTAATTTCCGCACACGTTTTCTTATCCAAAAAATAAATTGAATCACTGACAGATATTGTTCTTTTTTCATAATTCCACAAATACATAAACTTGTTCACTTTCAACAGCTCTCAAAACAACGCTACTCTATGGATCCCTCCGAGATTTTGACAGACGTCAACTAAAGCATAGTACTCACCAGTGGCGGCTCTTGATGACGTACGATGTGCGCTGCTGCACGGATGAGACAACTTCGAACTATTTCGGAAGATTTCGGTACGGTTACTTGCTTCTCTGTATATATGAAAGCTTAAAAGAAAGCAGTCTCATCCGTGCAGCAGCTCACATCGAACGTCATCAAGAGCCGCCACTGGTACTCACAGAGAGAAATACAGATTTTGACACAAAGTGTCATCTGCTTCCAAAGGCGGGTACTTCTCACCATCCATGTACATGCAAAAACCTAAATATTTAAAACAATATTTTGTAAAGGTTAGCTTTAAAAAATATTGTGTATTTAAATTTAAAAAATTGTCCAAAAATCTTTTATTTTATTTTTCTATGCAATAAAACTTTCGAGTTGCTGTGATTAAGCATTAATTAAACTTAAGTAGTAGTGTAAAATCATTTGTATTACGTTGACGTATTACGTTATTTTGCCACTTTCGCTGTACAAAGCGTATAATTATTTACGTAATTTTTTTCTACAATGGTTTCTGATTGCTGTATAATATAGACGCCAATTTTATATGATTATCTTTTGTATTGGTACACATCCTGGCAGTTAAATATCAAATTATATATATAAAACTTTGAACATGAACTTACATTGCTGACAACTAAATAAACATGAATATGTACCTACTTGTAAACAACACATTACTAACAAGTCCGTAAAGCACCATAAAATGTTTGTTCGCATGTTAATTATATTTCAATTATTTCCTGACAAAATTTTGAGTCAACCTATGAAAAATCACACACTCTTCGCAAAATTCCAAATATCATAAACATTGCAAACATCACCTAGTACTCGTATTTACCCTTTTATGATGTAGGCCATAAAAATATTACAAACCAGAAATTAACACCCAATTAGTGGAATGTGTTTATCTAATATTTACAACCAGGGTTTTTATTCCCCAATATTTGCCCTTAGCGACCCTAGCTTATCTGTCAAGATGCAGACGATAAATTCTAAATAATTCTTATCGCTTTCGTGAACAACTGCGTTTTCTTATCTCACTCTAGCACGTTCCTTTATTCAGATACATTATACAGTTCGCTTTCAGTACCAGATCTCGCGCTCTACCAAAGTTGATTTACCCGATGAAATGTGTATTTATATTTTATTTGATCGAGTATATAGGTACTTGGATACTGTGGCACTTCAAAACCGTGAAAGTGTCTTCAAGATAGCTTTATATTATTAGGTGTTGACGAACAGATGAGCGCCATTTATGTTTGTTTGAGACTATAAAAAATGTAGTTAAGTTATTTTTATAAATTGACAAGATGTTGATGGGTTGTTTTTGAAATCCCTTCTACTTCCGATTAGCATTGGATATAGGGGTAAATTTAATAAAACGTTTATATATTCGTAAATGGATGATACTAAAGAGTTTTTATTTGCTTTTTGTAAATATTTTATATAGGTATTTATATTTTACATACACTGTCAATATTTGTACTATTTTTTTTTGTTAAATACGAGGTAAGCGTCATATATTCTCGACCTAATGAAAAAATTAAATTTAAAAAATTTTAGGATTTTTATTTTTCACTGTAATCCCAGTTAATTTCAATGCATTTATTCGTTAATTAATAATTCTATGCCCTTGTAAAGAAAATCTGATGCTTTCTCCTCAAAATGTTACATTACGATTGCCTGGAACGCAATATAGTCATGAAAATGGCATCCCCTAAGGTATTTTTTTTTAATAGAAAAATAAATAGTACTTACGAGGGTAGGTCAATAAGTCACTAAAAATTGAGATAAGAAACACTCCATTCGGCAAAAAAAACATTTTACTTTTCAACATAATCTCCTTTCAGCTTGATACACTTGATCCGACGTTTCTTCGATTTGTTGATGCCCTCAAAATAGGCGTTCGCTTCATCGATGACCTCTTCATTCAACCTAAATCTCTTACTGTAGAGCAATTTCTTCATATTTGGACAAGAAATAGTCACAGGGGGCTAAATCTGGAGAAGATGCCGAATGAGGGAGCAATTCGTAACCTAGTTCTTGAAATTTTGCCATTGCGACTGCGAACTGCGCTGGTGTATTATCCTGGTCGAGGCGAACTTTTTTCCATCGGAAAATGAGGTCGTTTTTGCTTCAAATCGGCGTCGAATAGATTCAACAGCTCTGCAAAATAAGCGCCGATGATCGATTTACCCTTTTCAAGGTAATCGATACGCACAACCCAAAAAAATATCGACATGACCTTGTTGGCCGACAGACCCACCTTGGCTTTCTTCGGCTTCGATTCACCAAGAGAAGTCCACTGTCTCGACTGTTCTTTGGTCTCTGGTGTGTCGTGATGAATTCATGTTTCGTCCACTGAACACCATTGAACATCGCCAAACACTCCTTTATAGTTGTCAAGCGATTCTGTTTGTGGTCAATTGTGAGCAAACGCGGCACCCATTCTGCGGATAGGTTTTTCATATCCAAATATTTATGCAAAATTAAAATCACAGATCCATGTGATATCCCTGTAGCCTCTTCAAGTTCGCGCACCTTCACTTGGCGATCGACCAATAACATACCGTGGATTTTGTCGACCATTTCTAGTGTGGTGACCTCAATTGGGCGACCACAACGTTCACCGTCACTTCTGTTGGTACGGCCGCACCGAAATTGAGTAAACCAGTACTGGATGGCTTCAATCGACGGTGAAGAGTCCCTATAATACTTTTCAATTTTTGTTGTTGGTTTGCACGATGGTTTTTTCGCGCAAAAAATAGTGTCTAATAAGCACACGAACTTCCCTTTTCTCTATTTTTACGAAAATGCTCGTAGACGTCTGTTTCAAATGGCTGTCACAACAAAACTATTTGACAAGTCAGTCAGAAAACTAGGGTGCGTTCTTTAGAAAAATACTCCTTGACAAGCACAATGTTGGATTTGAAGCGGCAGCGCCATCTGTTTTAATTTTCAGGTACTTTTTGTACACTCCCGTACTAGAGGCCAGATTATATGTGGGGAACACTGAAATTTTTTAGAAAATCACAAACAAGGATTAGTTTTAAAAGAAATTAAATTATTTTATTGTTCTTTAAAATATTCCCCTTCAACATCAATACATATTTGCATTCGATGAAACCAGTCCTTAAAGCAATGATGCCACTCTGCCTGAGTCACTTCAGAAACTAGAGTCTTATAACGTCCCACTGCTTCATCTGATGGTGTAAAAGTGATTTCTCGCATTTTATCTTTAATTTTTGGACATAAAAAGAAATCACAAGGTGCTAGGTCAGGACTGTATGGTGGAGGTTCCATGATGATGACATTTAGGGCACCCAGATACTCAGTTGTTAGTTTTTCTTTATGCGACAATGCGTTGTCATGTTGTAAAATTAATTTTTCCATATATTTTGCGCATTTTTCAAGAACTTTTTCAAAAATCTGCGGTAAGCAGACATTTGTGTACCAATCTTCAATAACGGTACGTCTATCTTCTAAAGCTATAGCAGCAATATGACCCGTTTTAGAGAAAAAACTAAGCAACCATCTTCTTACCTAGACTGCGAATTCGTCGAATTTTTGTCGGCTTAGGTTTTATTTGAAAAATCCATTGAGCCGATTGACTTTTCAGAATCATAATAATAAATATGATTCATCACCAGTAATGATTTTCCAAACCGAATTTATGCTGCCTTGGAATTTTTCCAGAGTTCTTCTGTCCCATTCAATGCTGTTGTTCTTTTTGATCGGAAGTCAGTTAATGTTGAATCTGTCGACAACAAAGTTTACCTACGTCTAACTGTTCATGTGAAATGGTTCGGATTTGATTCATACCAATGCCCTGTCGCTCGAATAAATTCATTGATGTCTGTCGATCTTTCTGAAGCATTACTCGAACAGCGGAAATATGCTAATCAGTAACAGCAGTTCTTGGGCGTCCTTCACGAAATTCATCACTAAGAAAAAAACCGATTGAATTCATTGTACCAATCACAAATTTCCAATTTTTTCTTCCAAAATTACCAATTACAAATTTCGGTTTAGGCATTAATGACAATATAAAATCGTAAAAAATCATAGCCCGGAAATGTTCTCTAGTCAAATTCACTTGTGGCTGAACACAATATCTTTAAATTATGATAACTAACAAACTATTATAGCAAATCGAACGAACTACACGGCAATTAACTCGCAAAACATTAGAAAGTAGCCAAATAAAAATAAATTTCATTTTTTTTAGGAACATGACTGCTCTAGATTTTATCAGTGTTCCCCTAGTAAGATAGACGTTCTATTTCTTGAAAGCCACATTCGTTAATTGCAGTCTGTGAAACTGCAGCAGTAGGAACGCAGGAACACCCTTTTCACAATTAACAATTTTTCTCGTATATGTTTTCTCAATTTATACAACAAACAAGCATAATATGTGCTGCTGACAGTTGCATTGCGATCTTTAAAGTCAATGAGCTCTCAATCCCAAAATATTGTGATCATAATCTTTCCTGTTTATTGACTTTTGCCTTCATGGTGATTGTACTATTGTAATCTTCAAAGAACAACGAAACAATGTTACAATGACTATCTTATATATGTCTGCTACAAATTATTATTATTTTTTGTTTGCAACGGGCGTAGTTGGTCGTAACCGAAACAAGTGACCCGTCTGAACCGCCCTATTTTCATCACCCCGGGACCGTCAATCAGACATACTTCTTGAGTGATAGGTCTGTCTTTCATTTTTGCTCGTGTCTTTCTTTTTCTCTACCTCTTCCCTCCCTCGTGGTATTCGACGATTAGGAGTGCAAGAGAAAAAAGTATGCTCCAGCGAGTCTCGTTCTGCACAGTAGCGACACATGTCACTCTCTACTTTTCCTATGCCCTTTGCATATGTGCGAAATTGTCCGTGCCCCGTTAGTATCTGCCACATATAATACTCGACATCTTTGTGTCTGCAGTCAAACCATGCCTTTACGCTTGGTATAAGCGTCTTGGTCTACTGCTCGGTTTTTCCCCACTCTTCCTCCACTCGCTAATAATAGATAGTCTCACACTCTTTTTGACGCTGCCCAGATCTACTTGGCGTCGTTTTTCTGTGAGGATACTCTCTTTGGCCAGCAAACATGTGGGTATCACCATCGCTATAACTTGTAACGCCTTTACCGACACCGTGCTATAAACGCGCACACACCTAAGCATAAACTTGAGTTCTTTCCAGCAGCTTTCTATACGGCTTCTTCTGAAGTTCACCATACTATACTAGTGCTCCGTATAACAATACCGATGACACGACACTACATAGTATTACCCTCTTCCCACGTCTGGGACCTCCGATATTGGGCATTAATCCCATCAGCGCTGCTGTCTTTTTTTCCGTCTTTTCCGTCACTCCTTTGAGATGTTCCTTAAACGTTATCTTGTCATCTATAGTTATGCCCAGATATTTGATGAACTTACTAGGTTTGATTACTGTCTCTCCTAATACGAAACTTACAGTATCCCTCCTTCTTGGCTTCAAATTATCTACAAATTATTATTTCTACATAATAAATTATGCAGAATGCTATTATATGTATATTGTATATTACAACTACATATTTTTAATAAATTTCAGTTAAATTTATTCCAAACTATAAATAGAAATAAAAGAGATAGTTAAACATTTCAAGAAATACAACTCTGGTAATTAAAGTTAACGCGTTTCAGAGTTTTTCTTAAAAATCGCTCACATAGATTTTAATGAAAATATTAATAAAATATATAATATATTGCGGTTCTTAAATGACTAATTAAAATATTTTCCGTTTTGATCTACACACAGGGTAAAAAATACTTTAAAATAAAACCAGGATTTTGCGTTTTGTGAAGTCCGTTGCATAAATATGGTTTTGTAGTGGGTAAACCGTGTATTCGTACAAACAGGAAGTGGGAAACAATAACAATAACAATTGTGGTGTCGCATTTTAATTATGAAAAACGAGGAAATATATAGAATTAAGGAAAATATATTATTAATAATTATAATTTTAATCAGTTCCTTTCTAATTTACCACTAAATTACTTTACATTTTTTATTTACGACATTAAAAAATTAAGGGTTCTTCCGCTTTATTAATTTTACAAAACTATCGGTGTCAATGAAGTGATTGATTTATCTCTAACAGGCTCCCGATGAGGGTGGATTGAATATCGTCGAACGTCGAAACCAAACGTCACACAGAATAAAACCACTTCAAAAGTTTGCTTATGAAAACTTTTTTCCTTAAAAACGGAAATTCATAGAAGTCGTTACAATTTTATAATTATATGGAAACTGTTGATTAACTTAATTTATAAAAATATATTCTATATAATAAAAAAGAGGAACGCGAATGTACATCTAATTTGGCCACAAAATGAAAAATAAACAAAAATTAAACATAAGACTACCAATCAGTTACGACTTATCACTGCCTCAATGTGTCTCATGGTAGTATTGACTAGGCATTCGTGGTGTGAAATTGTCCCTACTTTAGTGAACATGTAACTCTGAAACACGCAACACTGGAATAGTTTTTGTAGGCTGCGAGCGCATCTTTCTCTTCAGGGGATGGACATTTAGCAATTCAGAAAATCTGAATGAATTGCTAAATGTCCATTTTAAGAATGAAATATTGTTTTCAGAGATTTAACTTTTCCCTTTTAGCTGTGTAGTAATACTGTTGAAAAATACATTCACAATTTTTCAAATGCATTTTTTCTGGTAGTGGTTTTAAGTTACTTTATAGAACGTTCATATACAGTCGACCTTCAATTTAAGTCGTTTAATCATATCAAAGAACACTTATTTAAAAGCCTATATGATAAATCAAATTTAGTAAAATGCAATTTGATATATATTTACATAAAGTATGTATAATAAAAAGCAATACTTTCAAAACATTTATCATCTTTAAAAATCGACCTTTTGTTTGATAAATACTTAAAAAAGAGTCCGGCTTCACCAGCATTTAGAATGTGTTTAGGTTGATAATTTTGGAAGAATATTTTTAAAACTGTTTCTCTTCATCGACCGCAAACATTTGTACTTTCTTCCGAAATAACCTTTTGCACTATGTCATTAGGTTTTTTCTAATTATCCAACCAACCATTACTCACCTGAAAATTTGAATGACCTAAAGTCTTAGTGTACTCCTTAGTTTTTTCTTTAATAATATTGGACCTGAAGTCGGAAGGTTTTTATCACTCTTTAATAATATTGGACCTGAAGTCGGAAAATTTTTATCACAAATCACTTGCGCGCACATTAAAAGTAATTTGTTCTAAGAATAAAGTTTTTTTTTGCCAAGACCCATTTTTTCACGGTGCTTTAAAATCTTTTCACTATTTTTGTACATTGTTGAAACGCTCTAGCATACTGAATTTAAGCATAACATCCTTTTTGATCACGTTCAAAATAATTATGTTTTCAGTAAAACTTGAACATTTTCTTTTGGCAATCATGTTAAACCGATTCTCTTTACTTTATATAACAGACCTATTGTAATGTGAAGACGATGTAATTTATACTGAGTTTTCGAGTGCAGTTGACACTATCAATCGTGACATCTTACTAAATAAATTAAGTTTATTTGACTGTAGTTTTTCTTTTAGGTCATATTCGACTAATAGAATCAATTACGTCTTTCACAGTGAGTTTCCCTACTATGAGCACGTATCCGTATCAGGTACCCCTACTTTACAGTTCTTCCGACTAAACATATTTGGAATGAGGTTAAAAGAAAATCTTTGAACTTTATTCAAGATTTTATTATTATTGTAAATCATCAATCCTACTTAATACCTTATTATCCGACAGGTAGTGCAATAATAAGCAAATTCAAAGAAGTGTAGATGATAATATACATGTAACGAGAGATGAGATTAGAACGGCCCCTTATTTACTATATTGGTATTTTTCCTTTTAATATCTGAAGAAAAAGTTGGTTATATCAAGATTTTTATTTCGTTAAATCAAGACAAAAATAGATACATACAATTTTTTTTATTACCTGCAGTATTCTTAAAAATTGCTAGAATTCGTAAAATCAAGATTTTAATTATAAAGATTCCACTCTATTTGTGAGAGTTCATTTTTACCTATACAAAGTATTCCTCTAGCTGTCATGCAACCGCAGATCATTAGAGAGTCTGGAAAGTTAATTTTATTTTTAAGGGAGTTATGTATGATTCAATCTTAACTATTACCGAAGCAAACCTCAAATCTCAACTCATCACTTCACAAAATTCAGTTCCATTGATTTTTGGGCTAAGGTTTATGCTCTCTTGCCCAAAGAACTCTGTTTTTCTTTTGTTTCTGAGTAAGTACAGTTTCAAGGGATTAAAAAAAATTAAAATGGGTGAGAATCATAATGTTCGAATTTACCTTGTAAGTTTTAAATACTAGTTTCTGCAGCTCTATAACAAGATGTCGTTAAAAACGTTTATCCGTTTCTTCATTCCATATAACATAATTCACTAGAGCAACGATTTTGTATGATAGTTTTAGTTATATGACTTACTACCGTTTGTGTATGTTTGAACCGTAGTTATATAAAGCTTAGTTATATAAAGCTTAATCATATTTCGTTCTGTATATCATGATAATTTAACATATTTTCTTTCAAATATTACTTTCTTGTTTCTTCAGAAACGGCCTTGCTTGGAGACATTTTAATAAAATAAATTGTTATCAAGAAACCCAAAAATAATGTGAGATGTCGAAACTGGATGTTTAGCTGTTTTGGTAGTGTATTTGTTAAATCCTAAACAGACAATTTTAACCCAAAAATAACTTGGAATATTAAAAATGTACTTTTCCTATTTTGTGTTCGTAATGAACTCATTATGAAACCCAAAACAGTATCGAAAAGAGCTTCATTTCGATACGCTTTTGTTCGTTTTTCAATGTTGGCGTTGTTCGAACACAGAAATATATACATTTCATTGCTGTCATTTGATTTTAAGAATTTAAGTGGATTTGGCAGAAATGATATACGTAGAAAAGAAAAATGCTACATAAACAACGTATATTGTATACAATTGAGAACAAGATATATTAGTTTCTATGTCACTCATATTTCATATTTTTAAAATAAAACATCAAGAAATGTTAACGAAAATTAATAACTAATATTTTGCGGGTAGCAATATTTAAATTTGACAATGTCAAGTATCAATGTGACCAACTGCATACTTTATATAAAAGTAAAACTCTGAAATTTCAAATTAAATAATTTCAATTTATGTAAAAAATGCAAAACTGAAAAAATAGAGAAGAACTCGTTTCATAAGGCCTTTTGTCGCACTCGTTCTTTAGAAAACTCGTGCGACAAATAGGTGTCTTATGAAACTTGTGTTTTAATATACTATTTAGCAACATGTAGTGATGTCGAAAAAGTAATTATTCGTTACGTTAGTATTCGTTACACGAGCAGACGCGGAGTAACGATTACCCATTTGAAATTGTAATCGTTACTTTCGTATTGGATTACTTTTGTACATCGTTAGGTTCGTATAAATTGTATACATTTTGTATTAAATGTATATAGTATAATTCTACGGGTACAATATATATATATATATATATATATATATATATATATATATATATATATATATATATATATATATATATATATATATATATATATATATTATTGATTATCTATACTCTCTAGCATACTCTTTAAAAATAGACATGTCAAATATAAAAAAAAAGTATGCAATCCAATTTACAGAATGTGTAGCCAATTTAATTGATTATAAATGAATAAATAAATAAGCTGATCTTGTTAACAAGTGATTATTTTTAAATTAATTACACATTTGCAAATAAATACAAAAATATAACATAAACAAATACGATCCACAATTGGGATTTAAAATATAATTCGATATGATAAGATCAGCAGTCTCGGTTAGAAATTTGGTTGTGGAAGTAAGAAATACTCTCTTAATTGTCTATTTTTAGCCAATATTTCGCCACTCAGTTAGTGTTATTCATCAGGGTAAAGTAACGATACTTAAGTTCTACCTATAAATTATATAATATCTATACAATAAAAATATACTTACAAATTGAACTAGTGAGAGGAAAGATATTACGACAGCATACCTATTATAAGTAAGTACCAACAAATGCAATTGTGTTAAAAGATGAATAGGTAAAACATGTTTTTTTATCCGTCAACAGTCAATAACATTTGATTATTTATTTTACACTTGACCTGTTTGTACATACTGTGGTAAAATGTTTATGTATAATGTATTAAAGTTTAGTTTCTTGTTTGCCTATATTTGTTTAATATATTTCATACGCTATATTACAATGAATAAATTATATAATATAATTTGATAAAATGTATGCAGTTTGTTTTAACATTTCCGCAAATTTAGAGAAAAGCAGCTGCGCACACCATTACTAATTCTGTGAGGCAAATAATACCGGTTACTGATATAAGGCCAATAAGATGCACACCGAACGTTAAACTCGTACTTATGTAAAATGAATCAAAGTAATCAAAATAATCAAAGTAGCAAAGTTACAAATATATTCAACGATCACTCAAGGTTGTAGTAACGAATAGTAACGATTACTGAAAAGTATCGAAAATGTTCATTTCTAGACCATTGTAATAAATTCATAATTTTCATATTTTTAATGATAGGACCAATTTCACTGACAATTAGACAGGAATTGTATTCACAAAAAAGTATTTAATTTGTCATACAATGTACGTTTCATATTCAGGGGAAACACAAACCATACAAATTATTTTGTTAATTGTGAAATATTTCAATACCTAAAAGAAATATTTTGCAATATTGCGTAAACCTACTATCTAGCAATCTATGCCGCATCTTACTTTGAATTTAATAATACATATCCTAAATATTATTTTCTAATATTTTTCATCTTTTTCATAGGCATTATTTCCTTAATCCATTGGCTTCAGTTTAAACGTCTTATTAACGTTCTTAATAAATGAAACTGAACCCTAACAGGTTAAAGGTCGCTCGCTACCGCCGCAAGACATTTATTACAAGGGATCCAATCTGACAGATTTATATTATACGGCAGTCGAGCTGCATTTACTGAACAGAGTAAAAAAGTCCCATTAATTGCAGTAGCCGTATAACCGATCTTAAATTAAAAACAAATATCTTACTGTATTCGGCCGAGTCAATAGAGTCTCGCATACAACAGACGTAACGGAAAAAAATAAATTGAGTTTTTTTTTAGTTCAATCTTTAGTTTCAAATAGTATCGGATTTATCAAGTAGCCATTGGAAATATAAACATCAAAACGAATGCCGCACTGCCTTTGCTAATTACACTAGCGTTCATAAGTTTACTCAAGTTGGTATAAAACGATGAAATAAAATATTATAAGAATATATGAAAATATTCAAAAATATGTATATTGGTTTAATTAAAAAATTGATCACTTAATTTTATTACGCCTAATTAAATACAAACCCTAAAAAATAATCGAATTTAACAAACTCTTTTTACCTAAATTAACATTAAATTCAAATTTAGATTACGCGAGGTGACCATAAAACCTATTCCACTGTGACCTTTCTAGATCTATTGTATCCTTAGATTACTTTATTTAAGCTTGCTCTTTTAATTAAGCTTAGCAACTTCGAGAGCGGTCCTTTAAATATGTTCCGCTTTAAGATATTGATCTCCCATTTGTGGGAATCACGTTCTTGTGAAACCTTCGCATTGACATGATACATGAATCGCAGTTTCTTCTTCCTCTCGTCAAGATCTACATACAGTTTCTCCCGTCAACCATATATTATTCATGTTTGTTGAGCTTATTATGCCCCATTAATAAGCCTACTATCATCTTAATAGACTCCTTGTCTTTATTGAGTATGTCCGTTAGAAACACGGCCGAATGTTCTCTAAAGAACTGTTTTGCTTCTCTTTGACCCGAGGTGTTTTTTCACCCTGGATTTATATTTAGCCCATTTGGCTGTCTTGATATTTGCCTGTTGTGATTACTGTTTAAGACACACAATGTTAGATTTAACTTGCTCTGAATCCAGTGTCTTGAACATTGCTTGACTATTGGAAAATGGTCACTGTGCGATTCGTTCCACCCTGTTTATTATTAATTTCTCCACGCAATGATGCATTGTACATATTTCCGCTTGAGTTACCGCAGTATCTCTACTTAAGTTCACTTAGATCATAGAGCCTATATATTCTGGTTCCAAACATCATTTTTTGTTTTAGAACCGTCAGTGTACCAGATAGATTCCGCCTGAAGAGGTGTGCCTTCTTTCAACTCCTCCTCTTTCTGTCAAAGTTTAATTTCTGAACCATGGCATCATTCGGTTTCCCTGTAGTAGGATCTGTCTTGAGTTATTCTATCAACTAATGATCGTCGCTGTCGTGGACTTGACTTATAGATGTTTGGCCTTGCATTACTATGTAGGCTTGCTTCTGCTTCTTCTATATAAATATTTAGGTGTGATAAATTTAGTATCACCTCAAGTGATAGTTGCCTGTAACACTTAGGCATGCTAATCTTTGTATGCCACTTAGCCGTCTGCTAACTCCTATTTCCTTAGTTTTTTTGCCACCATGCCACTGCTCCATAGCTTATCAATTGGACTAATTAACCTAGTGTATAGCCATAGTCGTTTTGAGACTAAGTCCCCAGTTTCTCCCACACATTCACCTAAACTTGTCCAAAGTAATGGTTGTTTTATTAATAAATTAATATACAAAATTAGCATTGATCAAAAGGTTGTATGATATGAATAATGAATACCATAAAATCTCGACCAAGTGTACTACTTATGTATTTTGTTGTTGAACCATATTTCGTTAAAAGGGGGTTAAAATTTGAGGCATGTATTATTATTCATATATAAATAATTTTGGAAGGAGTATTACTATTCTGGAATAATGTTTTTGATAACGAAGCCAAAATACAGCATCAGTTTAAACACCAAATTAAATGAAATGATAATCCTTTTTATTTCATTTTAAAAGAATGTGCGAAAAGGTTTCGAATGGGAATAAAATTATTCGGTGAAGAACTAGATTCCATTCGATCATTCGAAGGAAATGGTGAATGTAAAACAAAAAGAAATGCAGCAGTCGTATTAAAGATATCCTAGAATTTGACTAGTTTTGACTTACTATTGTGATCGAACAGTCTCTAATCCCGATATTTTTGACCATACTAGTATCTACTTATACCGCCCATGTTAACTCAATCGGACTCAATATTTTTCCTAGATCGGTGATCTGTACAAAATCTTCTGTCATTATTCTTGTTAAGGTGCAAATAAACGATTGCTTTTCTGTTACGAAAAGAGGGTTTTCTACGATTCTCGTAATGTCTGAGTTTGTTGAAGAACGATTTTGCACAAAATTTAAAATTGTTTGCGGGATGAAATTTCTGCGACGAATACGTGCGGAAAATGTCAGAAGAAGGTGCCAATGATGAATGTATGTAAAGAACAAGAGTATTTAAGAAGTACAAAATGCTAAAACAACGCAGAGAATACTCTGTAGCCGACGAGCGTTCTGGATTAGGTTCAACATCAATTGATTATTAATAACCACGTCAAGGAAATAAAATATTTTGTGGTCAAAAATCGTCTGTTTAAATTAGAGACCATGTAGACAATAATGGGATTTCATTTGGAACGGTCCAAACAATTTTGAAAGACTATTTGAGCTTCTTATCTCGATCGGTTCCCAAAAACGCTCAATTTTTTCGAAAAATAACGGCGGAAGTGATTCGTGACTACCAATCTGTCATGAAACGCAACATTATAGGTGATGTGACAAGAATTCGTGATTATGATCCTGAAACAGCCGAATAGACCAATCAATATGATACCAAAGCTAAAACAAGACTGAAAAAATGACAACTCGTTCAACAATCAAAGCCATCCATGTTAATAGTTTTTTTTTATGATATCGTGGTGTTGTACACTATGAAATTCTTCCAAGCTTCTGAACTGTTAGCACAAAATTTGAAAAACATAAAATATAATTAAAAACTGATTGATACATTTTAAAAATTAAATATAGCATTACAAATAATACAAACAGTTTTTACAAATAATTAATTATAATAGAAAGGAAAATAATTGAATAAAATAAAATAAAACATTAAATTTGAAAGAAAAATAAAACAATTGAAATTTGAATCATTTAAAAAATTAAAAGATAACATATATAAAGAATAGGCATAAACAGGTTTTACAAAATATTGTTATTTAGAATAGTGGGACACGCATTTCACAAAATTTAACCTACTTATTTGGCCCTTGCCTCAATCACTGTACTAAAATTTCCAATTAATTTAATACTAAGTACCTGAGAAGAAAATAATCACTTTATACTTGGTGTCGAAATTACACACAGGATTAGCAATACTTTTCTCTTAGTCAGGTAATAGAAGATATTTGATGTCGAAACTACACCCGCCGACAAATTAAAATAAAAATTAATGCTGTTAAAGAAACCTTAAAAACATTTATATTGCAGGCGCAAACAATAGTCCTTCTTTTACTAAACAATCATAAAACAATGACATTAATTGTTTAATGTCACACGATTACTTTAGTGGAATATTTTCTTAATTTTGATATTTTGTTTTTCTAGCTTAGTTAGTAGCATACTTGTTTATTAACATTTGTAATTATAAACGTGGCGAATAAGTTAGAAAAAGTTTCATTTAAATATGTATGTATAGTGCGTTCAGAATTATAAGAAACTAACTTTTAATGTGTATACAACTGTTGTAGCACCCCCTGTGGCGATAATTCTCGTATTGTTATTGAATCGATAGGGTTCAGCTCCCTGCTGTATACAATAACAATGAGAGAATTATCGCCACAGGGGGTGTATCGACAGTTGTAAAGATATTAAAAGTTAGTTTCTTATAATTCTGAACGCACTATAATTATTTAAATGAAACACTGTAGATGAAATTTTACTTCCTTCGAGGGTACAACTTTATTGGTAACTTTTTCTCGCCATTGCATAAAGAATTTGCTAGTTTTTACAATATTTAATATGTATACCTGTCCAAACATTTACTTTTTCCGGATATTCAGTTTTTAATCGTAAATTTGTTCAATACTGGTGGTGGCATTTCTGCCACTAATTGATATTGAATACTTTAGTAAATCTCATTTATTTGCAACACTACCGGCGTAAAAGTATTTAATAATTTTTATGTAGTTTTCTTCGATTAACTTTTACAACTTTTCAGATAACTTGGTGATTTTATGCTCGAAAATAAAATCTTTTTTACATAAGCAGTGAAGCTTTCATTACTTAAGGTGATATTGAAAGCTTCAAGAACAAATTAATTTTGTTATCAGAAGTTGCATAATTTAAAGCATTTTGTAAATAAATAATAATCTAATGCTTTCTGGCGAACAAAATGGATGTAGCAACACATCCCATCTGTAGAAACAATTTTCAAGGAATAAGAAAACTTGAATCTGATCCGGCCTTATGTGAAACATAAGGTCTTTGTAATTCGTCAATCTTAGGGATTCCTATTAGATAAAAATTCACGCTTGAATTAACGAACAAATTCCTTGGCAATCTATTCATTTACAAACATAAATACACTTAAAAACCTTTTTATTAAAGCTCGTATAATATGCAAAATTCATATTTGTTGTTAAAAGGTATATGAACAAAATATGAGCTTTCTGGGAATGTTTTTGGAATAAAATAAGGCAATTAAAAAAGCATATTTTGCATATTTTTGCTACTTGATGCATATTTCATGTAATACTGCATATTTGTGCATATTTTCGTTAAATTCCTTCTAAAAATTCCAGTAGGCAGTAACTTTAAAAATATCTGCCTATGGGAAATACCAGAGTTCGAAATGTTCTGGGAATGTCGCCTAAAATACTTTGCCACATTTTGTGTGCTATAAAATTAAAGCAAATAACAATATAATACAATATTTTACAATACTTATATGACATATCTAGAGTTGTAACATTTCGTCCGTACAACAGAATTGGACTAGGCATCTCGTTTACGGCCACGGACTAATTCAAACATGCGAAGTAAAAAATATAATACTAAACAGCTACTTATGCGTTATATACTTTATAAATAGAGATTATATTTTCGATTTTGTTGTACGGACAAGATTCGCAATTCTACAGTTATATCAGTATAGTTGTTTCCAGAACTTAACAATACAAAACCGTAATAAAAGGATTAAAGCAGCAAGGGTTCATTATAGTTAGGAAATGTTCTGGGAAAGCCGGATATGCGACATATTATAGGCTATAAAATTAAAATAAATAACATAAAATGCAACGTTTTACAATACTCATATGACTTATATCAGTACAGTTGTATCCAGAACATAACAATACAAAGCCGTAATAAAAGAAATAAAATGACTGCAACAGGGTACATTATGGTTAGGTATAAACTGACAAACCTACGTAAACGAATTTAAAAACTATACAAATAAAAAATAAATATGCTGTCGAATGTTATAGGTATATTCTAAACTAAAATCATATAATTACCAAAGTTGTATTATTATTAAAAAAATAGACTTTGTGTACAATATACTCTGTTTCAAATTATAGTGCGAATGGCAAGCTGCTGTGTAAATACTTTAATTATGCACCCCGAGGTGAGAGCCTAGAGAAATGTAAACAGTGATTATAATAAAGGCATGGAAACCAGAAAAGTATTAAATATAAATTTTTATTACAGGAACTTAATTTTGAGGAATAATATCGACTTGTCTGTCACATTAGAATTTTTCTTGGATTCTTTATCACTTTTCCTTTTTCTTGTTGAAGTGTTACATAAATATTATGAATAGTGCATTCAGAATTATAAGAAACTAACATTTAATGTATTTACAACTGTTGTTGCACCCCCCCGCCCCTGTGGCGATAATTCTCTTTTAATAATTTGTCGTCAATACGGCCAATGGATTCTTCGTATACTGCAGGTAGGTGAACCGTATCCATTCAATAACAATGAGAAAATTATCGCCACAGGGGGTACAAGAACTGTTGTAAACACATTAAAAATTAATTTCTTAAATGTAAAATAAAGTTTTCTTTCATAGAATCGGATTTGGTTTGTGTTAGAATGCTGAAAAAATTTATCATATTCTACATTAGAGCATATTTGTCAATATTTTGTGCATATTTTGCTACGTTTACGTGCATATAATCCGAGCTTTAATAATCATATTCTGACAACATCGAGCGCAATCATCATAAAGGCAACACTTAGAAATGAATTGTAGTAAATTGAATTATACATACATTAAAATATTCCTTAACAAGAACCTGTAAAATTATTAACCATATCTTTTACTATACACCGTTTTGGAATACTCGTCAATGCTTGAAATTAGAAATTATATTTTTCTTCAAGTTGTTACAATATATATTCCAAATTCTTATAAATTACACGATATTATATTAATGGTTTTAGCTTCTAGTTTATTTATTTTTGACAGACTAATATCTTTATGTGAAAAATTAATTGATTCTTTCTCTTATCATAGCTACTTTTATTTATTCTATTTGTCCCCCTTTTCGGAAGACAACTTTTTGCGTATGTTCTAACGAAGCAGGCAAATGAGTTTACACTACGTATGGTCCATACAACAGTCAACCCTTATCAGTGTCGCTGAGGAAATCCGTTACTGGCTGTGTTCGTTCTTGATAAGCCGTGTCAAATAGCGACTGTGATCGTAATCGTGACAATGTTTTGGGAAAACAAAGCGCATAACAACTGGTTAATGAGCTTTGTGCGTTTGTCTTCCGGACTTCCAGAGTTTATTCTTAAATTTGATTTTTCTCCTGACGCAGTAATAACATTAATAACAATAGTATTCTTGTCGGTTTTTCCTTTAGCTGAAGTAATCTTTAGAATTGTAACTGTCGCGTTGGTGAGCATTGGAGACATTTATAATTATAATAATTTTAAAGATTGTTTTATGTTGACTACATAACGCTAATATACAGTGTGGAATACTAGTTATGGAATAAAATTATTTTCGCCGTTATTTTAAAAGATTATCAAAAATGCTCGGACTGGTAAAATTTTGAACTTAATTTTACATCTTTTAAATTAAAGTTTGAATGTACAGGGTGATTCATGATGTGTGCAACATATTTAATATTCGGTGGTAATTTGCTATAGAACTTAATTCCTATTAATAAAGGATTATGTTCAGTCAGAACTAAGTTGTAAGTTGTAGAAAGTCATTTTTGCGACGAGTGAAATAACTATGAAATTGATTATTTTTTGGCAAATGTACGCAAATTCTGATTATAATTAATAATACCTACTTCAACTATATACGGTGCTAGTTTTGTATAGTGACAAAGAAAAAATGGGGTGAAAGATATATGTGAGTAATGCCTTCATACAAAAAATCGCGGTCCAATATTCACGTGTTACGAGAAAATGATTTTTCTTTATTCGAGTCCGGCCCTGTCGCAGGTAAATATATGGGCTTCCATCTCTAATTCATTAGTAATTCTGTTTAGCGACGCATTATGTTGCTCTATCGGTATTTGTCAGTACCACCACAAATTTAATGAAAAAAATATATGTAAATAATTCCATTTAAATGAATAAAAACCAGGTATCTATCCCATTAGACACACTATATAAAGCTTTTTGTTTTATAACAATTTTTGTTTTATTATAAACATAATAGCTTTACGTTTAAAAGAACGGTCAAACTTTAATTTTAATCACACTGTAATTATTCCGGCATAAGTTTGTCGATACATTCGACGTAAAGGCTTATTATTGATATCCACAAAAAAAACATCGTATTAAAAGCACCATATGTGTTTAAATGTTTGTGCATAAATGTTTTGATATCCAAATATAAACATTTAATATTTTTATGAATAGGGATTTATGTTAAACGTATCGTCTAACCAATGTGTGGGAATTCTAACGCTCTTTTTTGCAGGTCAATGAACCTGCATTACAGCTGTATTTCCGTAAATAGAGAATAAATAAAGATATGAACCGACTTTAACTGCATTTTGGCCCTAAAAATTTGGAAATTTTTGATGAATTACAAAGAAATTTCTTTTTTGATTTTCAGTTAGACATTTATACGTATTGTTCAGATTCGCAAGGCTGAGGCGCTATTCAGCGGTGAACCTGTATAGACATGGCAAAGATAGTATTCTGAGAAAATAAAAAACTGCGGTCTACTGGATTCAGATAACGTCAACCCTATTATGTTACGTGTAGCTCCTTTTTGCATTTTAAAAACAAGTTGCATACTGGACGAAGAACCCCAGTAGACTAATCCGTAACGTAATCTAAATTCGAAAGCGGAGTAGTAATAACTTAATAATATTTTCCTTTGCACCAAATGACGTAGTCTGAATAGAGCGTAAGATACATTTGTCATTTACTAACACAATTCGTCCGTATGTCGATACCACGGCAAGCCACTATTCACGTACATACAAAAAAATTTAGTACATTGCATTTATTGTATATAGATTTATTTTCAACTCTTAGCAGCAAAGATGTATCAGTAGTCGTGTGCAGAAAAGTTTATGAATATTGTTTGGTCCTTATTAAGATCTAAATAGTTTTCATGAAACCAGTTTCTAAAAATATTATGTCAGAGTTCTTGTCTCGATCCACACAAAAAAGAATTGCCATAACCGTACATGATAATTGAGCCGTTTGATACTATATTCGGCCGGTCATTTACGAAAATTACAAATAGAAGTGAGCTAAGGACAGAGTCCTGGGGCGCACCAGAGCTAATATTGTAGTTCTGTGATAGTATTCCATTTAAATCAATGACCTGCTCTCTGTCTGTGAGGTATGAATTCATTTGTTAACGGCTACACGCATGCCATACGAGTCCAACTTTCTCAACAGAAGCTCATCATTTACCAGATCGAACGCCTTACTAAAATCCATGAAAACGCCTACGGAGCGATTGTGCTGATCCAAGTGCCAATACAATTCGTTAGTCAAGCTTAAAACAGCTGTCGTGGTAGATTTATTCTTCTGAAAACAATGTTGCTTAGTGCCGATGACGTTATTTCTTAAACAGAAATCCAAATCTTGTGTGCTATTATTTTTTCGAAAAATTTTGAGATTCACAAATATAAACGACAATATATTATACCTAGGTACATTTTTTAAAAAATTTTATATATATAGATAATAATAACTAGCGGATACCCGGCGTGTGCTACTACGCTAAAAAAATTAAATACGTGTGTTTGAAAAAAAGAAAATTTTGTTTATTTATTATCTTTTTTATCTTAATGCTAGCGGATAAACAATATTTTTAGTTTTTTCGGTAGGTGTGTAAACATAAAGATTTTTTGGCGTTCCAACTCTAGAGCAAGCAACATATAATTGGCCGTGCGAAAAACAGGAATTTTCTAAGTTCAAACCAGCAACACTTAGCGATTGGCCTTGAGCCTTGTTGATGGTTATGGCGAAAGCAAGACGCACTGGAAACTGTAATCTCTTGAAATCGAAGGGTAAAGCGATTGAAATCATTGGAATTCGTGGTATCAGCACATCTTCTCCTTTATATTTGCCGTTGATGATTGTGGCTTCGATTAAATTTGGAGATAGTTTTTTAACAGCAAGTCTTGTTCCGTTGCACAATTTCGATGGATCTAAGTTGCGAATGAGCATCAATGGTGAACCAACTTTTAAAGTTAAGATGTATGGTGGCATTCCAGAAGGTTCCAAACAGTTAAGAAACTCTATTGGGTAGTTGACAGCTTGTTCCTCATCTATAACTGTGTCAATCGATTTGTACTTCACAACTTCACCGGGTTGCTTCAATTGAATTTGATGGTTTATTTTGTTGACATCATCATTCTTCGGAGCCAAAATTGCTCGTTCGCAAAGCCAATCATGGTTTTTGAAATTATTTGCAATATCGGGAAAAACTTTCTGCACAACATCTTGAATTGATGACTGCATTTGGCAAAAGTTTAGCGGAAAAGATATTTCACATCGAATTTCACTTCGGCCCTAACTATTATATAACTCTAGATATTTGATATTAAATATTTATTTTGTATGAGAGCAGCCACGCCCACTTGTCCGATTCCATCCATTTTTGTCCTGATTACTCACATTAGTACTATTGCAATGTTTCAAAACTATGCTATTGCTATTGCTATCACAATAGTCGAGATATATGATGTTATTAAATTTATGTGGGAGGAGCCACGCCCACTTGAAATATCAAAAAGATATATAGCCGTAAACCTAATATGGACTATTACCTTTCTAATGAAACCGGTTTGGATCACATCGGTTGGATAGTTTCAGAGTCTATAAAGGACAAACAAACATTTTTTGTATTTTATATATATATAGATTTTTATTGTCTGAAAGGGACATTGTCAAAGCGTGCATCAATAGAATAAAAATTTACATATAAACATTGAAGAGATAGTCATCGACGGAATAAAGGCAATTTTTTCGCAAAGAAATTCTTAGTCTTTAATTTAAATAGCTTTACAGTATTTATATTCCTGAGTGAACCCGGTAGCTTATTATAACATTGATGCATATGGTATATGACGGAGATCTCTGATATAAGGTCACCTTATGCAATAATATGAACAAATAACCCTCATGGCTAGTGATTTAGAGCGATTGACATTAGAATTTCTGACAAACTTATAAGGATGACTCTTAACATATAACACTCCCTGTAATGATCTCTATAATTTAAAAACAGAATGCGGATTATACCTTTTATATTATAAAAATGCGATTAACACTTTTCGATTAATCTTGACAAAATACAACTCATAAAAAAGTAAAAAGTACTTAATAATCGAAGCAATTCTCAAGTTTTTTCAAAGCATATGCTAAAGAACGTAGTTTCCTACACAACTCATCAAGTGATTCTTCCAGCACAAAGCACTGCCAATTGTACAACCTCAAAATCTTACAGACTGAAAGCATGGTATTGTTTTAATGAATCTAACTAACTCACTCTCTGCCTGAATAGCTCTTTGACGATCAAAAACAATAATTTTTGTTTTTCAACAATAGCCAATTCTCAATACACTAGTTCGATATCCTCCGTGCATTATCATATACAGACAAATCATCAAAATTCACGCCATTCAACTCAATACACTTAGACCAAATGTTCCAACATTTTTATGCCTTAAAAAATAGGATCTTCGAAACCTTCCCAAATACTATCTGTTTAATGCATCTTAAAACAAACGTCATCAATTTTTATCCGTCTGAAGCAAATCAATACTTCTTGCTCAAGTCAAATACTGTAAAAGGTATATATATGGAATAACCGCACTTAATATATTACTTTTGCGGTAAAATTTAAATGCCTCGCAACACATATTTAATTATGGAAACAATTTAAATAAATTTCAGAAGGAAAAAGCTGCGCGGTAGATAACGGGTGTTCAGAAACATTCCAAGTCAAAGTAGTCCTTGAAAATATGAAGTCATGTCTGAGATAGATTGATACATTTACTTAATACAATTTTATAGGTTATCAAATTAGTATCTTCGATATTAGATTCTGACAATTTTTGACAGACAACAGTTGACATTTAATAATTATTACAAATCAGATACTTAAGTAAAGATATACGATTTTTTGTTCAGAGCCCACTTGACTTCGAATGTTTCTGAACACCCGTTATATAGTCATAATATATAGCGAAATAGATTAAGTACTTATCAAATTGTAATATTTTGAAGTTATTCTACACAAGAAAAAAATGAATAAATACCCTTAAAGCATACATTTTAGTTAGTGAACTAAATTATTCATAAAGGATTCTTCTATCATTGAAATGTGTTTCTTCTCTTTAAACAATCTATTTTTTGCTGTATTTGTTCACCTAACCACAATGTTTGTGAATATTGGAAATGTTAAATATCTAAAATATATAATCGGATAGAGAAAAAATTGATTGGCTAATTTACTTGATAAATGTTGTAGTTTGTAAAGTATACGACATGACTAAGTCGCTGTATGAATAAAACACAAACATATTTTATGTATATTTTATTTTTTATACACTTATTTAAAAAGAATATACTATTTGCTAGTACGCATTCAAATATTTTGGAAAGTTACTTATAAAGAACACAGTATCAGACAAGTAAATATCTAAAATTTTTTAATATATTTAATATTTAAAAACATAGTATGTATTTGACAATAAATTAATTAATTTCAATATGAGTATAGCACTGCTGATTGATGCTTAATTATCCGATTCTTCCACTGAACTCGATAAATCATTAGGATTTATAATAATTGGTTCGACTTCAACATCTATTATGTGTATCTCTCGTTCGTACCAAGTTTTAATCAGGTTATTAGTATGCCTTACGCAGTGTTCCCAAGTACTTATATCACACTGTTCTAATGATTCACCGCACATAGCTAAGACTTTCTCATCCCCATTACCATCCCGGGTAATATTTTTATTGTAATACCCCTTTGTTGAGGCCCAAATTAGTTCAATTGCATTAAAATCACAATGATATGGAGGTAGTCTCAACACTTCATGGCCTTCTTTCTGTAATATTTCATCAATAACATATTTTTATCGGGCTTATTCCTTTTAACTAAATCTAAAAGTTCATATTTCATCTAATTATTTGAAAGCCTTATCTTATTGTTTGTTAACCAATCTATAATATCTTGCTTTCTTGATGACGTATTTGGGACTTTTTTAATAACGATACTATGATATGGGGCGGGATCCATTATAATATTGATTTTTTTGGCATGTTTAGCATAAGTTGAGCTGTAACCCATTCATCAAATATTTTGCTATTCATTTCAGCATGATAGTCTACAGTTTTCAAGCCCTTGTCACCACCAGCAACGACCATGACATAACGTTTACCATCATAACCTTCAGGCTTTCGTACACTTTTTTAGACTCGTCTTGCCAAGATTTCTCCCTAACACGCTTGGAATAAATCCATGTTTCATCCAGAAATACAACTGGCTTTAGTGAATTTGACATCAAATCGTCCATATACTTTCTCAAAAAAACACTCCGCATTAATGCAATATTATGCCTTTCAAGCACTAGTCTGCTGTCTTCTTTTTTGAATTTAAAGCCGATTGCATGTAACCAATTACTCAGACCCTGAACATAAATCAATGATTTCTTCATTTTTCAGTTCTTGTTTTAATGTATTTAAAATAACACGTTTCTCTAAAATAATCATTTTATAATAAGCAATATATTTTAGTAACATTTACTTTCTTTATGTAAAGGCTATTCCATTTTTCCATCTTAACAGACTCTCAAAGGTTTCTACTTTTTGGTTTAGATCGAGGTCTCTTTTTACCTGGAGAGCTAAGAATTGAGTTCTGAGCCTTGCGCTGTTTAATTGCATAAACAGTTGAGCATGATACATGAAGACCATCACATAGGTACTCTCTGAAATATATATATATTTTAAATGTACTAATAAATAATGGATGTATTAGAGAGCATACCTCATAAACACCACTTATATGTAATAAAGGACTACCGTTTTCTTTCTCTTTCTCAAAATAATTCAAAACATCTAACACAAGCTCCTGTGCTTGTGAATTTAAGCGCTTCACAGGCATATTCTGAAACATTTATGTTAACCTCAATTTAATTTATTATTTTTATTTTTAATAACTAGAGCTGAGGATGTTTGCGGTACGGCAGGACCGTATGTAGTGCATCCCCACATTTAACTATTTATCTAAATATTCTCTGAAATGATTTGCCGGATCTCATAAATTAATAGAGTGATATTTTAGTATGCACTGGATATTGTTATTATACAAAATCATAATAGCCATTTGTATTTATGGATCATAAATAATAATACGCATGTATTTGTATTTGGTTGTGAATTCAATTTAAACTTAAAACGAATCGTAATATTTTAACGACAAGCCGTCCTTACAATACATGCATTCGAGACAAAGTGTGCAACTCTACGAATAACTTCCATAATTGATCGAAAATGGACATTTTGGAGCTGAAGTAAAGCCCCTATTCTTAGAAAATTTTATTACTGTTGTTAAGAACTGTTCCTCGATTATGATGTTTGTCTTCAGATCAATTAAATAGATATTAGGTCTCTATGCCAGCAATCGTTCGACTCGAATCTCCATCCGCTGTCATTTCTTCAGGTTTAGGAGTTTAAAAAAAATCACAAGGGTCAAATCAGACGAATATTCAACTCGAAATATAATTCGACCAATTTAGCGGTTACAATTGCAAACTAATGAGCTGGTGGACTACAATGGTAAAACAACACTTTTTTCGCTGAATGTAATCGTTTTTTCCATTGAAATTCTCCAATAGGCATAATAGGGTTCTGTTATCGTTCTCTTCCTTTCCATATAATCTATATAGATTACGCCGTGCATAAGTCCATCGTTCATCTTCTTTTGTTTCTGGCGTGAAGTAATGAATGCGGTGCACCTATCTTGCCTATAACATTTTCATATTCGTGTAAGATATTGAATAGACGTTTAGTAGATATGTTTAGAACATGAACTAGTCACGCACCTTTACTCAGCAATCTTACGTATTTTGATAATTATTTCTTCGTTAGCCGCTGCAAATGAAGGTGCTGGGCAGCGAACTACTTTTTAATCATTCCATACAAAGAGGCAGAATTTCAGTAATGCTTTCTTAAATTTTCTTCGGTTTTTAAGGTTTTTGGAAAAAGTGGTCTTATTAACATGCGAAATTTATTTTTTTCAGTATTCACAACATACTACGAACTCATTTTCGTTTGAAGCGTGTCAAAGAATAACTATTTAATATATCTACTTGAAATATTTTTATGTAACTGTTAGCAAATGTTCAAAAACGTATTAATCTCGATGATCCTAGCGCCCTCTATAGAAAAGTCACGGTACCGTCAAACTGAGCTCCTACATTAGATTTTAGTATAGGTAGACAAAAGTCAGTGCATTATAAGGGGAACATTGCTTGCATTATTCTTTTTGGAATACAAAATAATATGCCAAGGAGAGTGATTGAGATTATCTACTAATTTTGACACTACCCGTGTTTGTTAATAAACAAAATAAATAGAATATCTGTATTTTTTTTAAATTAATTTCTTAGCTTAGTGAACATCATATCTCTCCCGGAATTATATCTAATTTCCCTAGAAATTCTAGAAATAAATTACTTATAATATAGTAACTTAGGTAATTGGAGGCGAGATTGTCGTACTGAGGAATAGTCAATTGTGAACTTGCCTGTATTGCTTTTACAGTTCTTAAATTCGACAATCAAGTGCGTTCAATAGTTTTACTCAAAAAGTTTTGAATGCCCTGCTAATTTTCATTGTTGAGGTCACTGCTCCGTTAACATTTTCAATTTCATTGGATTACTTTCCTTTCCAACACACAATCTTAATTTTTGCCTGTATTAGATATTCATGTCATATGCAATGAATTCAAAATTGTAGACTTTTTTCCGGAAGCTCTTCTTCTGGTGGTTTAAATTTGACACTCTGGCACATTATTTTGAGATCATATTTAAAGCACCGCATTTTGCCACCAGTAGTCAACGATTTAAGAAAGTTTGAGCCCTTACGACTGGTTTAAATGAGGTCCTTGCAAAAAGGTCGACACGCGGTGGTCAAAACTTTCGGTTAAAATGTTGTGCATATTTGATTTTCGAATACGCAATTAATCTACGACAAGCCTCATGTAAATTATGCATTTGTTACTTAAATACTTATTTCGGTGAACAACCCGACTTTTCGCTTCCTTTAAGCGTCTCACAAGCACATGTAATTGTTGAACAGGTATGGGATAAGCATGGATCGCCGTATGCGTTTGTCTAGACATGCCATAAATTTTGACACATAATTAGACTGTCGACGACACTAAATAAGATACTCCACTAGTTTCTTCTCTTTGCAAAAAGTTTGGCTTCTTTGTATGCAGAGAGTGTATTAATTTAATTCTCACATTTTCGTATGGGGTATCTTGTTTTGGTTTGTGCTGCGATATTTTGAACTTGCAGTTAAGCCTCTTAATGTAATGTGAGTGCGAAAGAATATCAGCAATAGGACGATATTTCCATATATTGTTAAAATTGCCTAATATCAAAAATAGCACATACGTCTATAACTTTCCAATTCCAAACTAAACTAATGTTTTTGGATGGGAAACTAATAAAAATTTAACAGTTTTAATAATGGAAGCCAATATTTGATCATGGCCAAAGTTATCTATTGATATTTGTGTCTTAAATTAGTAGTACTACATAAAAAGATAATGTAATAAACATTTATTGTTATTGTCATTATCAAAAACCACAGCTCTAAGATATGTACTGCAAATGTATCATATCTACATAATTATCTATTCATGACCTACGCTTCTACATCTGCATATATACATATACATACGTAGAGATTATTTAATTTTACAGTTGTATACACACTTACACATATCATTTATACGTTTCTGATTAGATATAACTTCTTGGGTACTTATAGTACTAGTAATACAACATATATATATACAGCGTGAATCCGATAAAATGTATAGAACTAAAAGAATCCACTATTATTAAAAATCTATTGAACAATTTAGTTATTATTCGATATTTTCTTTTAAATTATTAAACTTCAGCAGTAGACTTTATGAAGACGCAAGTCATTTTTCACGATGCAAAAAATTTCATTACTTCAAATAATAAACAGTTTTCTATGAAATCATGCAGTATAAAAGGCGAATAGATTTTACAGGCCGACTTGGTATTAATCGTTTTTAATAGTGTAAAGGCATTTCTAAGGAACTTTTCACAAAAATTAATATCGTTTCCATTTTTTATTACTTAGGGTTTGCCTTTTCTTGGAAATTCCATGTATGAAAATACCTAAGATGTTCACATTTTCTTAACTGTTAACTTCTAAGGCGTATGAGTGATGATATTTAATATTCTAATCTTAAATTTCTTTAAGATTCACCACATCTTCAAAACCAGCTCTGTTTTGCATTTAACTATGGATTTTCTCCTTTCACGAATGAATCTTGGTCTTCTTCCCTTTTTTTTTTTAGAATACTTATTTTCGTAAATTTTCTTAGCTATTCTGTTGTATAAATACGAATTAAAAGTTTATAGCAGCGAAGCCGCTTTTCTTTAATGTTGTCTAATATTGGTGTTATATTGAATTGTTCTCTGAACCTTCTTTTTCTAGTATCTAACTCTCGCAGCCATACAATCGGTGAATTTCCGTTTTGATCGTCTCTGGTATTT
This sequence comes from Melolontha melolontha, assembly GCA_935421215.2. Taxonomy (NCBI): domain Eukaryota; kingdom Metazoa; phylum Arthropoda; class Insecta; order Coleoptera; family Scarabaeidae; genus Melolontha; species Melolontha melolontha. Next base: position 93,671,582 of record OW285237.1, on the reverse strand, counting down.
CCTTTTTCGCCGGCAAAGTTGTTCTTTTTATTTGGTTGCTGGTATTTTCTCCTGAATATTCTTTTCCATCTACATACATTTCGATTTGTATAGCTCTTAAAGTTTTTAACATACTCTACACTATCAAACTTATCGAACGTTTATTATTATTTCAGTAAATTTTTCATCCACAATAAATTCGACACACATGCCAGCGGCGTACGCATGCAATTTTGCATTTGCTTTAAATTATAAGAAAAAAAATATAAAACGTGCCAAACATTTACCGCATTATGAATCATCAGTGAATTCGTTATCTGGATAAGATTTTTCAAATATTCCAATCATCAGATATGTCTTCATAGTTGTTTCATTTAAGTTAGTGCGACGTGTTGAATAAAAGTGTTTTAATGGCGAAAACAGCCGTTCCACATCTAATGATGTATTTACATATTCAAAATAATCTTGGAAAGAACTTCGTTCTTTAGACGCACCTTCACAAATTAGATTTAATATGTGAAAACGTAGTATTATAGCTAAGACAGTTCTGGACCAAAATCCCATAAGAAATAACATAGGCGTCCAATTTTTCATTTTTTACCTCCTCCACTACCTACCTCACGTGACATCATAACGTGGCCACCCCCACAACCCCCACGAAATTCAAACACCAAGGAACGTAAGCGGGTTGTCACATGGTGCTATTTACATGGAGACCTTAGAGTACGTCATGATACGGTGGATGGGTGGATGACATCAAAATGGTTCTACCTGTTAGCGGGGTATGAAAATTCAGCAATCTGCTTCTCAAGAAAGCGTAAGCCACACATACTTTAGCTTATGAGACTTTTCGGGACCACTCCTTTCTCTCTTTTTGTCAAATTCGGTGTCAAAACCGCTCTAGCATAATCGGGTTTCGAGAAACCGCTGCCACTCAGAGATGAGACAGACGCGTCGGATTATGTTTATAGACGCTATCGACTTGTTACCGCATTAAGTCGATTTTATTTTATTAAATTTATTGTATTATATAAAATTCAATTACTTTAAAGAAATACTATACTCGATAACGCGCAAAATATCTACGGTTATGTATGTGTCATCAATATACTATCTCTAACAATAAATAAAAGGGACATCTACCGATGATGATAAAGGTTTCTAAAGTAAAGACGTGTGCCAAAGAAGCGAATCAACATCGACTTGACATTGCTGTGCTTTCTTCGGTCGTGGTGCCGATGGCGTTTTCCACTGCGATGACTGTAGATTTGTTTTGGGATCATATAATTCGTCGCTAGTAATGATTCGGATACTAAAGTTTGCATCTCTTTCGGCAGTTTCTTTCAGTTCTGTGCGCACATGAACACGGTGCCGTTTCTGTTCAATGCTGAGATTACTGATATTATTGCGAAGTTTGTGTCAAGATTACTTGACACAAACTTCGCAGTAATACGCCGCATGTTGAGTTCGTCGGACAAAATACGTTGGCAAACGCCGTACGACGTTACAATTGTCATGAATTGTTCTCCTTCAGTCTTGCAGGATGGCACCACGCTCTGTTGCCATATTTTGTGGCATGTTTTCCGTCGCTGGATGATCGGAACGCTCATCGTCATCAGCCGACACACGTTCATTTTTAAAACGGTTATATCACTCGTAAGTTTGCATCTGGCCTAAAACATCCTCATCAAGAGAGTTTCGAGATCTTGGCGTGCTCTTTAATTCTCATTTGTCTTTCAGTCCACATATTTCTAGCACTGGTTCATCAGCATCTGAGTACCTAGGTTTTCTTATTAGATCTTTTCGTACATTTGGTTATTACACATTAACCAGTTTGTTCTACTTCTTTGTTAGAACTAAGCTAGAGTATGCGTGTGTAGTTTGGTACCCTCAATATATATATCTGCAACTGCTGAACGTGTTCAAAAACTATTCCTGAAGTATTTATGCTATAAATTGGATGGCATATATCCACCTCGTGGCACTGACTACGAGAGCTTGTTGAATAGACACGATTTCGCTTCCATAAGCCAAAGAAGAGACGAAGCAAACGCCAAGTTCCTGAGTAAACTTGTTAATAGTGATCTTGATTCACCCTCACTGCTTCGACAAATAACATTTTTGGTGCCGAATTATAACGTCAGGTCAGATACGTCTTCAGATAGGTCTTCAGATACGTTCTCGGTATCTAAAACGCGTACGAATGTCCTTCACAAGGCACCGCTATTGCATATGTGCTACAATGCTAATAGGTTGTATCCCGATCCGTTCTGAAGGAAATAGTTTTTCTTTCTTATTTTTATTTTGGTTTTATATCTCAGTCTTAGTTTTTCTGTCTGTAATTTAGTTATTATTCTTAATTTTTTCTTTACTTGGAGCTGTACTGTATTAATCATTAATTTTAGTTTTATCCATAAGTAAAAACACAAGAAAAAATGAAGGAGAGATTGTTTTTGGCAAAAATTGAATAAAAATGGATGTCCAAGAATTGAAGAAATTTATTGGAGTTTTGATACTAATAGGTGTATACAATAGGTGTATACAATAATAGGTGTATATAAATTTCGACCTTCGGTTTCGCGAATTTTTCATGTAAGTTTTTATCGTAAAATTACTGATTGGCAAAATAATTTCGTTGCAAAGAGAAATTTATCCGTGAAAGAAAACCTCGAGTGTTTTTTTGGCAAGATAAATTAACGAAATGAATCAATAATTAAACTCTTGTTATATTTTCTCCAGTTGAAATTTTCCCAAACCGACTCATATTATACATTTAAAATAAATTAAGTGATGCGGGGCTTCTAGATATATAATCCAATTTTGAGCAAGAAGCATTTTTATCGGTGATAAAAAGCTATGTAGCTTTTTATCGCTGTCAAAGTGACAAAAATTTCACTATCAAATGGGCATTTTTATATAGGAGTTAATTTATCTATTATATATTTTTTTACCCTGTAATAATTAGATATCTATTGGGTGAAATAATTATTATTGGTTTTCGCTGTCGTAAGTTTGAAGCAGAACTTGATGCATGTTCTTTGCTCTTTCACATCACACATGGTAGCATCGTAGAATAACTCAAACACAACTCAACAAATATAAATACAAAAACTGTTTGTCACCACTTACCAAAGTACCGCTTGACAACTGACTTAGTATAACTCACACCAACTAGCGCTATATAGCTGTACTACCATCCCTTTGCGCGCCACATTCAAATTCCGGGAATTTCTGGATAACACCGTGTATAATCCAAGCTGGCGCCTAGCTGCTATTTCCTATTTCGAATCCTGAAACAATGGGCTACAGCGTTAAAATTAGAATGAATTTAAAAATGTTAATGGGCTTATATCACCATAATGAAGAAAATGTAGAATTATATGAAAAGTATATTGAAGTTGTAGGCAACTATGCGGAAAAATAATAAATAGAACTAGTTTCTATATATGAGAAGGTTATTTGACGGGAAAGTGGACTTTTCAATAAAATACTTATTTTGCAGTAGGAAATATGTTTTATTTTTCAACATAATTCTCATCGATTTAATGCATTTAGCCCATCGACTTTCCAATTTTTTAAGCCGTCTTAAATAGTAATCTTTCAAAAGCTCATCAGAATAATCATTCGTTGCAGCTATGATTTCCTTATTTGTACCGAATTTATTTCCACCAAGGAATTTTTTTCAAGTTTGGAACACGAAAAAATCATTCGGAACTAGATCTGGTGAATAAAATGGCTGAGACAACAATTCTTATCCTAATTCGATAAATTTATCGGATGCAACGGCATATGAATAACTGCGGTCGTTTCTTTTTCTGTTCAACATCGAAACGTCTCAGTACAGCAGCATAATATTGGTCAATCATTATATTTCTCCTCGATAAATAGCCAATAGTCAATTGCGCCTTTAGAATAAAAAAGAAATCGTGGCCATAAATTTGTTGGTGAAAAAACATTTTTGCCTTCTTCGGAGCACGTTCATCAGCGAAAATCCATTGTTTTGATTGTGTTTTTACTCTGAAGAATAGTGATGTATCCAGGTCTCATCTAAACACAACTCACCAAATATAAACATAGAAACTCTTTATCACCACCTAGCACAGTATCGTTCGACAACGTTGACATGTCGAACAAAAACTCGTCTTGAATTTCATTTGAACGTAGCCATAGAGTCATTTGTAATTGTGACACGAGTTCGCATTTGTTCAACACTAAGCAAACTTGACATGTATCTTAGCGGTTAGCTTTTTCATATTTAAATGTTGATGCAAAATATGGTGTACCCATTCAGTTGAGATTAGCTATCTCACACATTTTTATTCGGCGGTCGCTGTATACAATAGTAGAGATTTGATTAATAATTACTTCTTTCAGCCTTTTCTGCGCTCATATGAGTACTTTTGTAGGCAGTGAATCACTTAAAAATCATTCCATGGGATAGAAAAGCTTCATTATAATATTTATTTTTATATTTATTACATTTCTTCTGTTTCTTTAATGTTTTTTTCCACGTAAAAATAATGTTTGATTAATACACGAAATTATTTTTCCTCCACGTTAATACAAATTCAACAAATAGTTTACTTTAAACGATTGTAGAAACTTAAATATCTGACAGATGCAATGGAAATTCTCACAGTAGGCGTCTAAATTGGTTAAGGTTAGCAATATACTCATGATGGCGAAAGTGTTGCCAACTTTTGAAAAGTCACTTGTCCGTCATGCATATTTTTTTTCTATTTTACGTTCGTAATGAACTCACTATGAAACCCAAAACAGTATCGAAATGAGTAGAGATGGCATATTGATGCCACATACATAGCCGGAGATATTTCGAACATTATCGGGTTTAATATCGGCAGCTAGCCGTGCGAATGAAAGGAACCTTGAATTGCAAATTAGTACGCAGTCGTATATATGTATATATATAAATATATATGTATATATATATATATATATATATATGTATATATAATATTTTCGTGACCTTGGTATGATATGGTAAACTTAATAAGTCGACGATTAAAGGTCTGGTTTATTACTTCAAAGTATATATATTTAAAACAACCCTACATGTTTCGGCAATGATGCCTTTGTCAAGGATATAAAAAATATAAATGACAGAATATAAATGTCAAATAACTGAGTTGCTATGGTTTAAATTATTCAAAGATACATTCCAATAATAATAATAAGTCATGCCTTAGTATTCCAAAAAATAGATAGCAAGGTGCGAACATATGTGTTGTTCGCTGCTAGCAGCTTTTGTCTCTTTCTGTCTTTCTGGGTATGTATTTGTGTGAGCGCGTAAGTGTAGGGTTTTGTATGTGGGTGCGCTTGTGCGTGTGTTTAGTGACCGGTCGCGTAAATTTAGAGAGATCGGATAACCAGCCGTTGCGTAGGGCCACCAACCCTTTCCCGGCAACTTTTTTACTTTTCCGTGCAGTACTTCGACGGCCCGACCCCCGCCCCAACGAGGCAAGTCGCAGACCAGCGAAGCGTACCCTGCATGGGGTTGCTCATCGCCAACCGAGGGAACACTCTTAGTGGCTACCTCAGTCGACGACGGTCACACTTTGTGCCATCTTAACGATTTCCGATCTCCGATGATATACGTAGAAAAGAAAAATGCTACACAAACAAAGTATATTGTATACAATTGACAACGAGATATATTAGTTTCTATGTCACTCATTTTTAAATAGAATATCAACAAGTAAATAATTTCAATTTATTAAAATAAAAAAGGCAAAATAGAAAAAATAGTATAAAAAACTCGCTTCATAAGGCCTTTTGTAGCACTTGTTCTTTAGAAAACTTGCCGTAATCGCGGCTCGTTTTCTAAACGGAAGTCGTGCAACAAAATGGTGCATTATGAAACTTGTGCTGCATACTATTCTATGTCGTTCGGTTTTGTTTTTGTTTCAAAGCGGTCCTTACTTAAATAAGGTGCTTTGTATGTTTTGTAATGTGGTAATGCAAACCTTTTAGTTATTTCAAAATTAATTTTCTTGCGAAAATTTAACATTGCTGATTTTATTTGTACACAATCATAACGTAAAATTGAAGTTTTATTTTGATAACTTGAAAAAATTTCAAAAAACAAGTTAAAACATCTAAATATTACGAAGAAAGGGTACTTATACGTATTTATTTTGACACCTCAAGCTTAGGGAAATAGTAAGTATATTCTAAACGTTCTTCTTCGTCAATCACCGATTTACCCACCCGATTAAAGAAGATGAAAAGCAATATAAGTTATTATTGAATGAAAAAAATGGACTTCTTAAATTATGTCCATAGAGCGACCATTTTTTTAAATATGTCTGTTCGGTTTTGCAGTTAACATTAAAGACAGGATTTTGATAAGGGGGTCAATGTAGGTGATGCTAGTTCAAGATCAAACGTTGAACTTAAATTGCACAGTCGTGTGATTCGTTTATAGATGTTTTATTTTGCGTCAATGGTTTGTAATTGCTTATTTTTGAAATGACGAAAAATGACAACATGTGTTTTATATATACATAAAATACTGATAATATTTCTAAAAGGAATTTTTCTGTGTAAATTAAAAGAATGTTTTCTTCTTTTAATTAATACTTTTTAGTTAATGAGAATAATGACCAGAATATGTTTATTAACTGGAACATTTTAACACATTTCCAGTTACTATATGCCATAATAAATATATTTAAATAATAATAATATATTTTATTTGCTAAAGATTACATAATTTGATATTAGTTTTGTCAAAAGCAAAAAAAATATATATAAGATGAAACCCATGAATTTTTATTCAAATAATGATTTCATTTATCTGCGCATGACATTGAATTTTGTAAAGTTTTGTAAATGAATGAAAGTAGTTTATGATACCTCATTCTGTCTAAAAGCAGGTGGTGCTATAATCTAAGTGCAATTTTCACATATTATTATTAGAGAACGGACACGCTTACCACCCAGTGCAGTACCTACTGGCGAAAGGCTGTATTTCTAAAATATTTAATTTTATTTATATAATTGGAAAACGAACGGGTGGTGATCTATAAAATTACGAAATACATATTTATTTGTTGAAAAGTTGTATTTATAAAGTTTTTAATTTTATTTATATAATTGGAAAACAAACGGGTGGTGATCTATAAAATTACGAAATACATATGTATTTGTTGAAAAGTTGTATTTTTAAAGTTTTAAATTTTATTTCTATAATTGGAACATTTTTATTTGTTCATTTTGTCGTTCAAGTTGAGTAAAGGAGTATTAATATTGACTAGCAATAGTTTCTCAAGGTTTTCTTCTGTCAATTTTGTTCTCTTTGAATTAAGTACATCCTTATAAATAGAAAACGTCCTTTCTACATCGCAACTGGTTATAGGTGTATACTGGAAATATTCTTTTATTTCTTCATATTTAGCCGTTAGGTTTTGTGGAATTGTCTCCATACATAATTGCTGCAATGTAATTAAATCTGGATTTCTATTAAGAATTGCTTCAAACTTTTGCCGAAGGCCACATCCGAAGTCACTTGGAATACTTTTCAAATTATTAACAGCCACATCTAATGTGGTTAATCCGTCATTTAATTTGAGATTTCGATTTTCAAAATAAGTGATTAGCTTTGGCAATTTTCCAAAGTGTTCGTGAAGAAAGTACAACTGATTTTTTAAATTTGGGATTTGTGTGAGCTCATTGCACTCACCAATACTTCTAGCATCCTCCTTTAGCAGTGTTACGAAATGTTTTAGACTATCGAAATTCTCAGCATAATAACTAGTAGCTTCCAGCCATGTTCCCCATCTAGTTATTACTGGAGTAGGAGGCAGTGACAGAGATGGAAATTTTTCCATGAAAAGAGCTACTCTCAATGGTGCTTTTCTGAAAACTTCTTTAAAAGCTGATACAAATCTATCAACTTCCGGAAAAGTGTCTCTGATATATTCACAGATTCTGTGAAGAGCATGTGCTACACAAGTAATATGCAGCATATTAGGATATGTTTTCTTCAATTGTCTGCCTGTTTTTAACATATACGCAGCACTATCACTGACGAATAAAAGTATTTGTTCTTTGTACGTGGCGTCCGAATGAAGCATTTTTTGCATATTCTCCTTAATAGTTTCAGCAACTGTTTCCGCATAAACTCTATTTATAACACTTGTTGCTATTACATATGAGTTATAGGGCATAGTTGGATGTAGTACACCACCTACAACATTTACCACACAGCGTCCTAACATATCCACCGTTTGGTCGGCGCTTATCCATATGTATTGATTTAAAAGATGGCTTCTAATGCGTTCTACTGTTCTCGCATAGCACCTAGAAACATAATATTTGCGTAAAGTTCATTCATCAGGAACATTTCGACCAGTATATTTTTTCAGAAATATTTTTAAAGTGGGATTGCTAAGTTTATTTAATGGAATATTAGCCGCCATAAAAGTTTTGCAGAGTTCAGATGTGTTTGCGATCCCAAGTGACGAATTTTTGACGATATTTTACGGATTTTGTAATAAATTTCGGAATCACTGACAATGGACATACAATCAGTATGACCGTCAATCCAACTCGCCATTGTTTTACAATGCCGTTCTCGAGATTCTTCCATATCATGTCTGAAAAAGTAACTTAAACAATGCTCTAGATCTAAATAAATGAAAACTAAAAATGTGTGCGTAAGTTACTGAAACTGAACGAAATTCAATTCACAATCTTACGTCGAAATAATTGGTAGAAATAGATTCAATCAAACGATATTAAACAGGATCTATCACAAAAATTATGATGTAATTAACAGTTAAAACTATGAAAACAAGAAACTTACTCACAGCATTTTATTTATCTTACGAAATATAAACTAATAAATAAAATACATTATAAAAACCCCGCTTCTATCTACGCTCATGAAAACACTTTAAAAAGCACTATATTCTCGGAATACAATAGCTGGCTTGCCCATTGTTATCGCGGCGAGACCAGGTGTCCGAGTAAGTCAAACAAATACTTCATTGAATTACGCCGGGATGTACTGAGCGACGTTATACACAATTCCAATTGCCGATTGCGTTTTATGGAAATTGCGTCCGTTCTCTAATTATTATTATTAAATATAAATATATGCCAATATATAAACCAATACAAACTTTTGTTGTAAATAAAAAACGAATTGAGTTAAATTTCTAACTAAATCTCTTGCCAAACATGATTATGTACTCTCAACAAGCAGATAAGCTTACCAATTATTAAACCAATTTAAAATTAATAATTAACTATAATTCCTGAAAATAACCAATCTTGAATCCTGGAACTCATTTATTCATATGATGTAGAGTTTAATGCAAGCAAGAAGTAACTAAATCGTCACGCTTTTAGCATTTCGTTAATAATAATTAATGCCTTAGCATTCCTTATCAGCTTCACGCCAATTACAGGAGGCATTAGCAGACCACGAGTTATTATTATGGCCGCATTTTTTGGCTATCGATATTCGCCCTAAACTTAAAGGAAAACCACGGATTCGATTCTAGGACCATTGGCATAATAAGCCAGTGCATTACAACTTACGCTATTGATCGGTTATTAAGTCATAAAATAGTATAAATCTTATTGATATAGGGGCTACTCAAAATACATAAAGCAATTTCAATATTTTCTATATCAACACAAAACTAAGCACTTTAACAATGTTCACATAAAACTAGCAAACAAAACTATAAAACTACCTTAGTACTTAGTTTTACAGAGAATAAAATATTTTTAGTGAGTAGAAATATAGAAAACTAGTCTTAAATCCAACTAAAGAGTAAGAGAACGAGAAACTATTTTTTTTTTGTAGTGTGGTATTGTGGTAGATTTTAAAAACATTTGATATGTAAATAAAACCGTACTTTCGAAGTTAGCATGTTGTGGTAATACACAACACAATTGGTAGTCAAATAGATAAAGTTTTAATATGAATTTTAACTAGCCCAAAAGTAACATAATGCATTATTTGTTATATGAAGAACAATGTGCATTCGATCCTTGTCGAAGGAGCTTATTAAAATCGCGAAATTATAAGTAGGTATAGCAAACGCCAATTAAGTTGGCGCGAGGAGGGGGTGCGCAGAAAACGTTTTTAAAAACGTCTACCCCCACTACTTAACTAATTGTCAGAATACATTTGTCATTGACGTTTGACGGAACATAATGTATTTGCTAGGTGATCATAAAGTGATATACGCTCAGAGGTTAGAATTATCTGACATTTGATGTAAAACCAAATACAAATCTCCCCACTACGTCTAATCCTGCGCGAACTTACCCCTCCTCGCGCCAACTTAATTGGCGTTTGCTATATTTACTTAACACGATGCTGTAATAATAATATTATTAATTTTTTATTATTATACGAGGGGGGTATTGATATCTAGTTAGCCTAGGCCATTTTCCTTGAACAAAATAATATCTTGTTATAATGGAAAGAAATAATGACATTTTAAAAGTGTCCCTGAAAAAACTTACGTCAAGAAGTTGAAGTATTGCTGTGCAGTAAAATTTGAAAGAAAGCATGTCGAATGCAAATATGAAGATCGATAAATTGGAATATCGAGGCATTATCAAATACTTGTATTTGAAGAGGTTAATTGGTAACGAAATTTACGAAGATATGCTTAACACACTTGGCGATCAATACCCATCATATGTGATTGTCAAAAATTGGATTGCGTCATTCAAAAGAAGAAAACTTTCCGTTAAATATGAGAAGCGACCAGGAAGACCGATTTTGGTGTCCACCCCCGAAAATATTGATGCAGTTCATGACATGATATTATCAGACCGTCGAATCGGGCTGAAACATATAGCTGAGGCACTAAAGATTTCATATGAACGCAGAAAATTAAGGACAAATGAAAAGTGGCATGTTAGCGAAAGGTGTGTTGTTTTTAGCAAGGCAATGCCTCTGCATACAAATCGCGCATTACCTTGAATACAATTCGGGATCTAGGATTCGAATTACTGAAGCACTCGCCCCATTTCGCAGACTTAGCCTCCTCAGACTATTATCTGTTCCCTCGATTGAAAAAAAGTTTAAAAGGACGTCAATTTTTGTGTAACGAAGAGGTAATAGAAGCTGTGGAGGGCTGGTTGACAGACCAAGAAGAATCCTTTTTTTAAAGGGTTAAAGGCGTTGTAGGATCGCTGAATTAAGTTTTATTAATTTAAATCGTTTCAGTAGTAAGCAAAGAATATATCAATACCCCTCGTACATGTTAGTATTTTGTACTCTCATGATTAAAGACGGCAGACTATGTGCCCACATTGTAAAATTTAATATAATATAATAAATTTAATATATATATATGTTTATATACTGAGAAGGATTGATCGACGTTGAGAGATGTTATATTTGCATAGTTAAAGCGCTCTTTGTATCTGTACAATGGATCTTCAGTATTGGTAAAAAGGATGTTATATTTGCATAGTTAAAGCGCTCTTTGTATCTGTACAATGGATCTTCAGTATTGGTAAAAAGTTGCCCTAATTTTGTAAAATCTACATTTTTATCTAATACACCTTGTGTGTGAGCGATATATCCATAATAATATTATACAAAAGTGTAAGTAAATATAATTTGAGAGCAGACATTACGATTAGGTGCTCAAGGTACTATAATTGATGTTGTCAGGCAGTATCTTGGCCAATTTCTGGATGGGTGACCGTAAGAAAATGATACAACAGCTTAATTCGTTCAGCCCATCGACGCCGAAAGGTAAAGGAAGGATAACAATAAAGAAATAGAGATACAACTCCAAGAATGCCTACGCCTTAGTATACTTCTTATCACGACATATTATACTATTTTACCACAACTACATTGTACAGGCAACAATAATTCAATGGGTTTCATCTTACTATGCTTTTTAACTATTAAAGATATGAATGTTTAAGCATTCAAAGGGAAATTGTTTAGATTGCCATACAGAATGTACATGAAACTCTTTGAATCTATTACGGAACTGTTTGCTTAATCAGTAAAAAATATTTTATTTAAAATTTCTTCGTTTTCATTTAACAAATTAAACATTACATCACAAAAATCAGTTCGTTTTACTTTATCTTCCTCGAAAAGCTTTTGCTGCTTTAATATCTTGTACGGCTTATATTTGAATTCTTTCAGGGTTTTGAACACTGAACTATACGATAATCTAAAATTAAAAACACATTTAAAAACGATCCTACAGATCGTTCTTCTACATAATATTCAGCTTCATGTGTTCTGTTAACACGTAATTGGTTTTATTATTTTTTTTGTGGGAATTTAGAAAACAGCCATCTTTTAATTTGTTAAAAATATTTAAAATTGTCTTCGCACAAGGTTATAATGTATTTTTTTCAGCGTTAATTATATTCGTAAAAAATTTAACCGTAATGAATATAAAAACTACCCAACGACACAAAATAAAAGCTTCATAACAAAAATATCGTAAATGAACTTAGAAATATCAAAGGTATTGTTAATCACAACCATATGATCATAAGTATTATAACTGACATTTTATGCATCAAAATGTTCGCATTTTTTGTACTATGTATAAATTTAATAATTAAAAAAATAGGAAAAATAGGAAAAAGAGGAAACTCTTTTCGACTCTCATGTTAGCAATGTAGATTTCTAAGAATTCTAAGATAAATTAACAACATTATAAGACAAAATTATGTGCGCAAAGTAAATATGAAGCATACCTATGGCAAGGGAAAAGAGTATTTGGACATAATAGATATTCAAATGTCAGGTTGTCTCATATAGAAATTTATGTAATATTTGTTAACAACTATTAACACAAAAGTAATTTTGGTTCGTTAATTATTTTCCCAAATCTTTAAAACTTTAAGGCTACACGTTTCTAAAATAAGATAACAGGTATCACTATTTCCATCGCTTTTTATTAAGAGAATACCGTTGTGAATTCAGTAAGTGTAATTTAAACCAATGCAAATCATATTTTAAACAAACTACACTACTAGTTTACTTAATTAAAAAGAATATTTGTGTCAACATTTAAATTAAATCGTTTTAAACAAGTTGAATTCGACAAGTTTAGTAGAGCACTGATTAAAAATGATGTTACGCAAATTTATCTAATGTCTAAAATGTTAGGTCAGTGCAGGGTATAGAGGAAAGATAAGGTTATATTAAGGTCACACTAGTTGATCCGTAATTTTTAATTTCTCAGACATTTATTTTTGACATTGCAAGTATTATTAATTTATGCAAATCATGCCACTAAATAGATGATACAACATACATATGTGTCAACAATTTGCATACACAGCAAAATCTAATAATTAGTACTTTGTATTTCGGCCAATGAAAAGGAATGTTTAGGGCGCGGGTCGCAACTAATTTTATACGATAAGTTAGAAAATAAACTGAAAAACGGATAGCAAACTGTTTAATATTACAATCATTTATGATAACAAATTAACTGTATGACGACTATATACACCACGTTTTAAATATTTATTTTCTATGTGCGCTTTTAACAGTTCTTTAGTACATTCTTCAATATTAATAGTACTTGAATCAACATCGTTTTTAGTATACATGGCAACATGACGTAAGAAATGACAACATGCTGCTTATTTTCCAAACCAGACAATCACGGGAAACGCCTAGTCTAAAATTTATAGACAACCAAAGACATAATATGTATGATAGTAAATCAGTAAGTAAGTCAGAAAAGATAGGGAAAAATTATTTACTATGATAATCACTTGAGAACAATTTTATTTTTCAACATAATCTCCACCAATATTGATGAACTTATATTCCATCGTTTTAACAGCGCCCCAATTCCAGCTGCATAATTTTTTTTGGGTTGTTGTCTCATACACAGTAGAACACGTTGAACGTTATCATCTGCAAAGTGTTTGCCTCCAAGATGTTGTTTTAGTGGACTAAACAGATGAAAATCACTTGGGGCTAAGTCTGGACTGTAAGGTGAATGCTGTAGCACTGATATGAGATCTCGCGTTATCATGATGAAGCAGCACACTAGGCCTGGACGATTTGTCCGAATGGCACTCCGAAACTTGAAAAGAACATTAGAGTCTGACTGTACATTCACAGTTACACCTTTCTTTGGAAATTCGGCAAGTATCACTCCTGTGCAATCCCAAAAGAGTGTAAGCATGACCTTACCAGCTGAGAGTACAATCTTGTAAGGATGCTTCCAATGCACTGACGCACGTTTTGATTCAGGTTGGTAGCGATGCACCCAAGATTCATTACTAGTGATTAGTCTGTCAATAATATCCTCACCTTCGGTAGCTTGCTGCAAAAGATGTTGCAAGGACAGGCCCATTTGATTTTTTTTGTGTTCTTCGGTCAGTTGTAGAGAGACCCAACGTGAGCACACTTTCCGGAAATTTAAACCATCTTGCGTTATGCTGTAGCTATACTTTACATTGTGCCATATGCTATACTTTAAGTTATGCCATATGCATTTGTGACTTAATTACTGACTTTCTCACGTATAATAGGTATATCCTGCGAAAGGACGAGTACGCAGTGAATAAAAAAAGAACAAACATGCAGCAATTTTGATGTATCAAATGTCAGTTATGATCGTATGGTTGTGATTGACAATACTTTTGATATTTCTAAGTTCATTCACGATATTTTTATTATAAAGCTTTTATTTTGTGTCGTTGGGTAGTTTTTATATTAATTACGGTTCATTTTTTTACGAATATAATTAACGCTGAGAAAAATACATAGCATAGGTTACTACAACCTTGTGTGTATATAATTTTAAATATTTTTAACAAATTCAAAGAAGATGGTTGTTTTCTAAATTCCTACAAAAAAAATAGAACACATGAAGCTGAATATTCCGTGTTATGTAGAAGAACGGTCTATACGATCGCTTTTAAATGTAGTCAGGCATTTTGGAGTATCGTATAGTTCAGTGTTCAAAACCCTGAAAGAATTCAAATATAAGCTGTACAAGATATCAAAGCAGCAAGAGCATTTCGAGGAAGATAAAGTAAAACGAACTGATTTTTGTGATATGTTTAATTTGTTAAATGAAGACGAAGAAATTTTAAATAAAATATTTTTTACCGACAAAGCATACAGTTCCATAATAGATTTAAAAAGTTTCATATACATTCTGTATGGCAATCTAAATCATTTCCCTTTGAATGCTTAAACAATCATATCTTTAATAGTTAGAAAGCATAGTAAGATGAAACCCATTGAATTTTTTTAGTTAATAGAAAAAGGTTGGGTGTAATTTGAATAAAATAAATACCTAGGTTACTTATTAATATTTTTAAAGTTTTTTTTAAAGATATTTTGTCACATTATCATATTAACATTTTTCGGTTTTAGTCTTGCACGCCTTTGTTCTATTATCAAACAAGGTGTACTAAACACTCTTTCACTTTCTCCTGAACTTGCTGGAATACAGAAGTATTTCTTAGCACATTATTCTTAGGGTTTCATTCATTATTCAGGGTTTCCATTCCTGTTACCTAAAAGAAAATCTAAATAAAAATGCATTTACCCTTCTTTTTTAAACTTACCTTCCCAAATAAAAAAGGTTCTACGTCCAGATTTGAATTTGGCTTTTCAAGGTATTGTCTTTTAGTTATTACTACTTATTACATCATCTGTAATTGATTTATGTGATTAAGTAGAAAATAATCAAAACGTGTCGAGAAGGAGCTATAAAGTGGTTGAAATTCACAGCATCCTGTGCAGTAAATATGCATAGAATTATTCGATGACAGTTTATTTCTTTAAGATTCACCATTTAAATTTCATTCTAACACCAAAATATAGAACCTATAAATTTTTGATATGTGGAGGGATTAGCCTGTTTCGAACGAGGTTTACTAGGTTGGCACCACTCCAGAATCTCTCCTTTCGATAAGCAATGATCGAAAAGAACCATGGTTTGTTATCTCCTGTTACAATATTCTATAATACCATATTATTATTCATTTCCGAGAGATGCGAAAACTTAGGTACACAATCAATTGTAAATATACTGCTTTTGCACAACTCTTGACCTAAGTATACTCATGAAAATATCGGTAATTAAGAACTAAGTCTTTAATAAGAGACATAGAACCAGGTGCGATTTCATGATTTATCTTTGGGAGACTTTTGTTTCCACTTAAATTCCCTTGCGCCATTTGTTTACTGTGAAATTAGAAGAATAATTTCCATATACGCGATTTAAAAAGTTTGCTTAATTTAATGTGCCGTTCGATCTTATATTTTTGAAAGGTTTACCACTCCTCGATACTCTGATTTATACTTGCCATACCTACTCTTTACATTGTAATAATTACTAAAACTGGAAATTTTTACTGAAATCTATTGGTAAATATTGGTAAATATGGCACCATGCACATTAACACCATAATGCTATTTAAATATGCACAGCCATATTTGAAGATCGTCTGCTATTAGGTACAAATGTTTGGATCTTATAAGACATCTTCAACTTTCAAAACAGAAGTTCTGAAAATGTCTCAAACAATTACGGACGAAACATTCCGTAGTAGCCGATTATGTAGAAGGGATTTAACAGAAGTAAAAAAAAAAATTCGTGTAACTTCTTATTTACAGAAAGTCTCGTTGGATTTAAATTAGGAGATTTGAAACATTAGGTTAGAGTACCAGCAACATGATTGCTCAAAAAATGTTGTACTTTATTACGTGACGAATGTTTTGAGGCAGTTGCTTTACATATGGAGGCAAGACATTGTTTTAAATGTTACCATAAATTTCTTATATCACTCACTTAAAATCAAGGTGACTATGGATAGATATTGTAAGTGTATTTCGCTAACATATCTAAACAAATTAGTTTTAGTCTTTATTACTTAATAGGTATTATTAACATTCGTTTCACCAAGTACATGTTCCTTTGCTCTTTTTTCATTTATTAATTTTGCTTGGTAATAACATATTCCGAGGTGAATAAGAAATTTGCACAGGTAAATGGTTTTCCTGTAATTTTTTTTTATATATTGATAATAAATACATAGTTTGTTTTATCTGTTTTCTTGTGAAGTCGTTTTTAATATTCTTTTCTGGCTCAAGGTATTTAATTAAGTTTCATCTCATTTCGAATTATTATATATCAAACAATCGGTAATTAGCCTAGTTTTTTTTTCAATAAAGATTTAATTTATTAATATTTCTCCTTTTAATTTTTTATAATATTAAAATTTTTAATATTATACATTATTTTCAATTCAATATCCTAAATTTTTTTTATTTAAATGGCACACAATTGTATTCATGATTTTACATACAAATCGGATAATTAAATATAAAATTAATTTATTTTTTTGATGTAGATTTTTGTGTTTATTTAGCCTGTTAAGTATGCAACTTAAAATACATGCGTGTATATTTTGCAGGCGTAGATGGCTACGGGGAGGAACAAACACAGTACAGCCCGGCCTCCCAGACGGATGGGGCGGTACCATCTCCCCATTCCAGATCGGACACACCTCTAGAATGCTTCCCTTACTCGGTTGAAAATTATCCTAACATGAGGGCGGAGGGTGAATACCCACAGGTGTTCAGCCGTATGGATGAGGTATGTTACCCTTGATTTAAAAAAGAATTTCTTTTCAATGATGAATTAAAACAGTATGAACAAGAAAGTACCACTAAATCACTGAATCTGCAATTTCCTCACGATTCAATAAATAATTTTTAGTCAAATTTGATTTGTATGAATTGAATCCATAACAAAATAATATAAGTTAGTATGACAAATCTTTTATCAATTGACTTATTTCGTCGTTAAAAGGCTTCCAAATTGGTTCAGAATGTGTAACAAATGGTTAATATGAGATAATTGTCTATTATTACTACTTAAATGATTGAGAATATTTAAAGAAAATCGATTTTATAAAAGGTAAGACAATAAGTGACAAAGAAATATACGCCACTATAATCTTTACGAAAGTTATGGATCGCATCATGGTTTTTTAAGTGCATAATGTAGGGTTTACACTACCTGATTTTTCGTTTGATTTCGAATTTGACATCAGAAATTTAATATGTTTCACTTTGCACTATTTAAGTTTCTATTTGAGTTGAGAGTTTCGATTTAATTTTAAAAAATAACACGATATCATTTAATTGTGACTTTATAAATGCGAATAATATATTTATATTTGACGCACTACTTGTGAGCTGACTATCGTACCAGGTTAGGGTCGACCCTTGCCATAACAAAAGTTAGACACATGTTATTTTCTAGCGTTTTTATAAACATAAAAACTTTGCCACCTTTTCAATAGCGGCATTCTATTTCTTACTTTTCCTAACAAAAAAACACATAATACATATAAAATGATGTCAGTTCTAAAAGTCCGCAAATTATTTTTAGAATGTTTTTAAAATTGGTTTGTAAATTAATGTAACACACATCTTAATCTTTAATCATTCACTTGCATGTATAAAAACCTGATTTTTTATGAGTGCTTAGCATATAGGGTGTTATGGTTTTTATAACATTGATAGCTGTTACGTATGTAAACATACGGTGTGCGTGTAACTTCAATAGATATACATATTTATTATTTATACACATTCTAAGTATTTTGAATTCATAAGCGGAACATGATACAATTTTGAGGGTGTTTCTAATTTCAGGATTCTTAGATTTATGTCTATATATTAATCTTTCGATTTATCATACGTTGTCTCTTTATTTCAAGAACAGCTTGTATATATATTTGTTATATATATATATATATATATATATATATATATATAATAGCGTCAGCTCCAGGAGTAAGTTATATGTTATATAATTTGTCAAATATTCATCTACAGCTGGAAGCGCGCTCATGAAACTGTTTCCTTCTTGGCCATCGTTTCGTCTACTGCAGCAAGAAACTTCTTCAGGGCTGCTACTATAGATTGTCAGTGTAGCAACGGTAATAACAACCCTGAAGGAGTCCTTTTCAGCAGTTGATGAAACATCGGCCAAGAAAGAAGCTTTAAGGACGCAGTTTCAGCCCGGAAGCCCCAGAAGCAGGTATTGACAAAGACCGTGGAGCCAACAAGTCATATAATTTTATTTATTTAGTTATAATTTTGTAAGTGTACAAAGTTTCGGTCTTCATTTTGTTTACTAGTATCAGAAACAATATACGTCCATCATTAAAGATTAATACCAGAATTTGCCGATGTCGATTAATTTAAAAAGGTATATAACCCCTTACCACAATTATTAGTCGTATCCTAAATACGTATTTCGACAACTAAGTTGTCATCATCAGTAGGTAAAAACTACTAATTAAAGTCACACGGGGCACAATAAAGTAAGATGGACGCTTCCGCACAACTACTATACACTGCAACCCTGTAAAGACTCTCTCTCTCTCGATTAGTTTTGTTCAAGATTATAAATCTCTTTTGTACAAGAGCTGAAGACCAGTTGTCCTTGTTTCGAGAAGCTATCTAAAGTTGATTTTTATGAATTCAGGTGTTCTATTAATGCTGTTCTTATTTCTACCAACGTGATTATAAGACTGACCAAATTTTTCATGATGTGGTACCAATTTAGTTCAATGGTCGAGATAACTCTTCTGTCTGCGATCAATTTGTATGTTCTGATGTGTTTAGATGTATTTTGTTGATATTAGTGATAATACTTTTTTATTTTACTTACCTGAATCTGTTTTGAACAATTTGTGACTAATGTAATCGTTTCGTTTGATGCTTGGTACGTCCATATACTTGATATATTTAAATTTAAATTGATATTCTCATCGTTCGAGGTTATATCTTCATTATTGTATTGTATTATTGTCTGCTCATTACACTTAGATATGCTTTGATAAACAATTTTATTTTGTCATTAATTTTGTAAGGTGTTATTTTTATGAGACAAATCATATCTTCCACAGTACATGATTTTCGTGGGAAAACTTTACCTGTAAAATCACTGAGGCAAAGTTATGATGGCCATTTCACCTTCCATGGAAATCTATCCATCTGTTAGCAATCGTATAGTAAGAAATATATCCATATTTGCAGAATAGTTTGGAGAAGCTCTACCTGTAATCAATAAAGATGTCTCTGAGGAAACATCCTAATATGCAGTATATTATTTATGTAGCACATGGTTCCCACAGAATCTGTGAATATATCAGAGACACCTTTAAAAACAGTTTTCAGAAAAGCACCATTGAGAGTAGCTCTTTACAGGGTAAAACTTCAATCTTTGTCACTGCTTCCCTCTCCAGTAACAACTAGATGGGGAACATGGTTGGAAGCTATTAGTTTTTATGCAGAGAATTTAGATAGTTTACAAAATTTCGTTACATGTTTGAGTGACGATGCTCGATGTATTTCTGAGTGTAAGGTACAAATTCCAAATTGAAAAAATCAGTTGTACTTTCTTCAGGAGCACTTTGGAAATTTGCCAAAACTAATCATTTATTTTGAAAATCAAAATCTCAAATTAAATGATGGATTAATCACATTAGACATGGCTATTAATAATTTCAAAAATATACCAAGTAACTTCGGATGTGGCCTTCGGCAAAAGACAATGCCTCAAAATCTAACTGCTAAATACGCTGAAATAAAAGAATATTTCCAGTATGCACCTATAACCAATTGCGATGTAGAAAGGATGTTTTCTATCTACAAGGATGTATTTCATTCAAGGAGACGAGAACCTTGAGAAAGTATTGCTAGTTAATATGAATACTCCTTTACTCAACTTAAACTACAAAATGAACAAATAAAAATGTATTTTGTATTTTATAGATCACCACCCGTTTGTTTTCCAATTATATAAATAAAATTAAAAACTCTTTAAAAACACAAATTTTTAATAGTACGCCCTGGCCGATGAGTCATGAGCCTCTCGTGTCCGGTATCTAGTTATAACCTAGTTCTACCTACCTCACCGGGTACCAGCTCTGAGGGGGTAACAAAAAATTGCCGGTTTTGTATTAAAGCCCTTTACAATCGCTATTTGCAGCAAATTGCGGGTGAACGATGTGATGCTGTAATGATTATATTATATTATGATTATTGTTTATGGAATAATGTCTTAGGAATACGTTGACCACGTTCCAAGTATTTACAGATTCTTGGAATGATCGAGAAGTCTGTTATCAAGATGAGAAATCTAAAGGTCTTTTTAATCGACAAAAGAAATGACCTAGTTGAGGAAGCACGGCAATTTGCAAAAGATACATGTGAACGGATGGGCATTCCTGTCGTATAAAGAACTATCAGGAGGAGGAAAATTATGCCCGGAGAGAAGGCTGCAGAAGGCTGTTGACTGAGAATTAAAAAAAGTAAATGTTAGAGTACATTGACAGGTTTCAACAAGAAATCGATTTACGTGTAATGTATATTAAATCGATTTGCAGTCTTAGAGCCCAGCAATCTGATCGAAACCTCGGAAACTGAACTTCCAAAGTTTGGTTGAAAATTACGATAAGTTTTCTGCAGATATCCTTATGAAAATTTCACGTATAAGAGATTTCTAAAAATCGCACAAGTTCCCATAGAAGAGTCTCTTTGTTGGACTTTCTTAAGATTCTTAGAGTTTGTGGTTGAATACGAACTTTTCGACTCTGTTCCCAATTTAGCTTTACATTTAGATTTTTCTTAACTTTACGTGTTTCTGTTGCATCATGTGGGAGTAGTTTTCCGAAACTCAAACTACTCATTTGCAGTAACTTCAATATATTAACTATATATACGCGAAGTATAGAAGTGGAAGTCATGTCTATCTCCAAGATACCGTGTGTTGATGAGCTCCAATAGGAGCGAAATGCATCCACACGTTCCAGGATAGATGTGACTTTTCACGAATTTTTTATTATCCTAACAACCAGGAAGGTGGCGTCGCAACGTGTAGCGTTCTGCATACTTAGTTTGTCGAATTGTAGATATTAACGCAACACGTTAAGCGACATTTACATGTAAAGCGAGATTTAATACTCATTAGTTCTCATTTGCAGTGAATGCAATATATAAACTAATTAAGAATTATATCACGTCCACTATGAACCAAGCACGACTCGCTAGCTTAGCCATTTTGCCAATTGAAAATAGTCTAGCTAAAGGTAATGATGATGCAGTTTAAAAATTTGCAGAACAAAGTGTTTGTAGGATTAGAGCCTAAAGAACGAAACTTGTAAACAAATGACTTTTCATTAAATTGTATTATTGGTACAATTATGAAAAAAGATTTCTTACATTGGGACCACTCAAGTATTACGTAGGGGGGAATCTTTGCTTTGCTTATTTTTTATGACATAGGGGCCGGGGAGGGTCTGAATAGTGATTATATCAGAAATATTTATTTATTTACTTTTCTTATTTTTTTTGTCTGATTTGAACATATATGGCAACCCTACTTGTCTATGCTTGAAAACGAAAAGCATGTTTAGGGATTCCCCATGCATTCAGAATGCACTTTTCTGCATTTGTCCGGTCTAATATCATTGGATTTGACGTGTTCTAAGTTAATGTTTGTTTATTATTGATCGATTTTTGCCACCGTTGAAATAGTTTAAAATGTTGTTTAATGTAAACAAATCAAAATTATACTAAACATTATTCGAAAATATTAAAAAATCTCACACGAACATAAAATTACAAAATATGCAGAATTTAGTTAATGAAGTTTGGCGTGGTTATAAGATACAAGCAAAGTCCGACAAGGAACTCGATATTATTGTGTCTAAGAGAATTGAATAAGAATTCGAAGAAGAAATCTAATTTATTAAGCTTTTTTTCCAAGATAAGTTAACCTTCTGTTTGTTGTTAACTTGCTCTGCCCGCGCTTTTAGAGTAGATATCGTTACGAAATGTATCGTTACGAAATGGAAAAAAAAACGGAATCCTTTATAATATCGTCATTTTGTCCATCCACTCAGATTAGCACTACACTTAAATTCTTCAACTAAATAGTTTCTACACATGCTCTATTATTTTTGTCCAACGGTAAAATCGAAACTATCAAGTCGAACATGCAAAAGATGTGGTCTTTTTCATGCCGCTATCAAGTCATTAAATTGTCACAGCAAGGAGATCTATAAAAATGTAAACACACTCACCGAAACAAGAGTGTGACCTACAAGAGTGGCTGCTCGCCGTGCTAATGAATTGATGTGTCTTTAGACGAATACCAAGTTGTTGAATGGCTTCAAGAAAACGATGTCGATATCCTGAAAGAACACAAAAAGTTAACAGACACAACATCGAGCAGCAAACATCCAATGTTATGGAAGACTTAGAGTCATGGATTCAACTGAGGATAATTAATTTGAGTTTACTAAATTTTGAAATAAAACAAAATAAATAGATATCGTTTATATGTTAATAATATAATGTTTAAATATGGTGTTAATGATTTGCTTGAATAAATATTAAATGTGCATTAAATTCCTTTATAGTTTATAAATTGCTTATTTCATTGTGATAGACTTAATAACTATGATAGATAGTTGCTCATGAATAACGAAAAAGAAACTTGAACAGATTTTGTAAAAAATATACCAATGCTTACGTAATCACAGAGCTTTGCTTACTTTTGCTGACAAGAGGAAGGGGGGATAAAAAATTACTAAAATTCTGCTTACGTAATACTTGAACTACATTAAACTGGCTTATTAATAAAAAGGCATTTTCATTCATAAAAATGTTTACAAAACAATTAACATTTTCTCTTTACTTAATCAATCGAATAAAAAAAATTCCTTAATAAATTTCATTTTATACTTTGGTGGGCATGGAGGTGTCAAGTTAAAATTTCGCATTGGGCGCCACCAGGCCTTGCTACGCCACTGCCTATTAGCTTTCCATGTTAGAACCCCATAGGCCCTCAAGGCCAATTAGGAAAAACTACGTATTATTATTTTCGGGGTTAATAATAACGATCAGACGTCGAACTCTCATTTTGTATTCAATTTATTCTCTAGGTAAACTGTTGTTTGATTATTACTAATGATCACACAACAGTGATAAATTAACTAATGATTAATTAGTTAAGTTATCACTTATCAGATATAATTGACTAATGAAACAAAATAATAACATGAAAATAATATGAGTAAATAATGTGTTTCGCATATAGAACTGTAATTTTACTTTTGCAAACCTCTGCAACTAGAAACAAATTCTAAACGCGGAAAAATTACCATTTCTTGGCGTTCAAATACAATACACATTCATTTTATTAGGTTTATACTTTTATATTTTTAGGTACAAATAGAAGAATCATCAGAAACTCACTATTTACAATTGGAAGTACCGCCGGGTGTTGTAACTGAATCTCCCAACGCCAGTGATCCGTCTAATAGTCCAGGTTCCCCACGTAGAGTGGCTTTTCTAAATACAGTTTCCCCTAGTGATCAGCACAGTATGGAGGCGCCACAGCTTACTCAGCTTTCCAATCACATTAACTACGCCGGAGGCATAAATTCGTCACCTAACAGGTAATGTTTATTATTTACTTAGTCGTTCATAAAGTCCAAATGGATATCTTTCGGTTGTATTTATTTATAAGTATTTTACATGTGATGAAAATAATAGGTTTAATGAATTAATAACATTTGAAATATTAGAAATTC
This sequence comes from Melolontha melolontha, assembly GCA_935421215.2. Taxonomy (NCBI): domain Eukaryota; kingdom Metazoa; phylum Arthropoda; class Insecta; order Coleoptera; family Scarabaeidae; genus Melolontha; species Melolontha melolontha. Next base: position 93,646,967 of record OW285237.1, on the reverse strand, counting down.
GCAGTTCCATTTGCAGGAAATATTTTGAAGATAAGTAAAAATGTCGATTAACTATTTCAATGTAAATATTCCAACACAAAGTACTACATTTAAAATATTTGTGTGTACATTTGTTACATATATTTGAACTAAAATAGCCGTTAAAATTTATTCTATTTTACGCAGAAATAATTTGTTTTTTGTCTCTTTTTATACGCGACTGACATAGAGAATGTAAAATATAAATAGAACATATTTTGAATAAATTCAACTTTTAAGCGGAACGCAAACAGTTTTTTTTAATTTCTGAGGAATCCTTAAAATAATTTCTTTCCGACAAAAAAATTAATCATTTTGAATAAATTTTGCGTAATGTAGTCTTTTAATCAAACGTGTAAGTAAATTCTTTATCAGCTGGTAGGAGCACAGAAAGGTAAGGCCAAGTTATAGGTTTTCTTTTCTCTTTTCTTTTACAAACATTTAAGATTCAACTTCATAATGGCAAAAGTGCGCTTAAATCTCAGCTGTCCCTGTGTAAATATACGTATATGTATATTTTTTTTCGGCTTTTGAAAATACATACAGTGAAACTTCCCTTAACGGGCACTTCTATTAGCCGGGCACTTCCCTTAAGCGGTCATTTTATCCAGTCCCGAAATTATAAATGGGAACTTCCTAATAAATGGGTTTCTCTTATGCGGACGCTCCTTTAAACGGGCTCGGGCAGTTATTTAGCTGCTTTTTGACCACAAAGTTTCCATTAAACGGACGCGAGATTCGAGATGTAATAATTCTGGTCCGGGAAATCCCCTGCCTTCGTCGATGATTTCATTTGAACAGTATAGATATGAATGATATGATACTTGTTAAGTTCGCAAGTCAACGTCGTCTGGGTAGGTTGTCTGTTGTTTTAAATTGTTTTTATGGTATAATTCACATCAACTATGTATGTTTTTTAATTATTTTAGAAAACAATATCAATGAAAAGGAATTGCGATCATAGAATATAATCATAAAAACAAGTTTAATTCACGTGAATTTACTACCGACAAAAGACAAGCCGCGCAAATAATAACAAAAAAGGTTAATATGTAAAACAGTAACAAACAAATGACAATAAAGGCCTCAAAATAGACCAGTTAACATATGAATGGGTTGTGCAAGCTATAAATAAGAATATGCCTATATCAGAGGTACTAATTATGCATAAAGCTAAGAAAAGTGCTGATTGTAATTTTCCCCTTCCAGTGGATGGCTAGATAAATTCAAAAAAGCGACATAATATGATATCTGATGTAGCCGCTAGCGCAAATTAAGAAGATGTCGAAGCTTTCATAAATAGGTTACCGTTAATAATTAAACAGTACAAACCTTGCGATATATTTATAATTTGGACGAAACAGGGTTATTTTTTCGGGCTCTGTCAACAAAGACAATGGCATTAAGAGGCTATGTGTGGGCGGCAGTTATCGAAAGAAAGATTAACTATAACGCACTGTGTGAATACGACAAGGGAGAAAGAAAAACTGTTGGTTATCGGAAAATCAGCACGTCCTCGCGCATTTGAAAATCTTAACATTGCTCTTCGTCCGGTCCATTGGTATTCAAATAATAAGGCTTGGGTGACTAATTTTATGATGACAGAGTGGTTGCGTGAATTGGATCGGAAAATGATCGATCAAAACAGCTGTCTGTCAATTAAAAACTCCTTTATTAATTATCCCTATATTTCGCAACAACTTATTCCGGAGATAAAAATGTAGAGTTCAAAAAAATAATAAAAGTGACGTACAAGGACAATAAAAAAAAGTCAATCAAATCTAATCAATTTTATTGTCCTTGTACGTCACTTTTATTATTTTTTTGAACTCTACATTTTTATCTCCGGAAGAAGCAACAAAGTTGTTGCGAAATATAGGGATAGTTAATAAATGAGCTTTTTAATTGACAGACCGCTTGCCAGATTTTAATTTATGTTATACATATCTATATAATCTTACATTGTTTTCAAATGAAAGTTTTTACTTAATTTTGCTGCCTTCTGATAGACGGGCACTGCTCTTAACCTAGCAATTTTGTCAGAACCAACGATGTCCGCCTATGGGAAGTTTCACTGTACTTCTAATGTAACTTTAATTTCGTAAATTTCAAATACTTTGAACGCAAAGTTGATAATATTGGAACTTAAATAAAAAAAGCTTATTGTGCCTTTCATTGAAGCATTATTAATAAATATATTCTCAATAAATAAATTGTTTTTAGGTTTTCTAAATACGCTGTTCAAGTTTAGAGATGCACAAAAGACCGGTACAACCCTTAACGTTCGTGATGTTTATATGTACTATTTTGTGGACGATCGTATTAAATGTACCACAATGAAAATAACTTAATTTCTTCTAAATAAACAAAAAGTCAGAAGTGACGTTTATATTTCCCGTTAAGTCCAACTTGTCTATATGACGTGTTTATTTTATTATTATATTACAATTAAATAACGTTCTTTCAAAATCTTTTCTCATAAGAGAAGGCCATGCTTTTTGATAATGGCAGGTGACAATGCCACGTAATCTGTAAAAAACTTATAATTTTGAATGAGCATAACCTTCTTTAAGCAAATAACATTGGTGGACAAGAAGGTATCAAGCTGATAGAAATTGTGGATTCCATACTTTGAAAAAATATTATAAATTGTGTCAAAAAAGGATAAAATATACTTGATCATTTATAAGACTTTTTTGAGATTAACTAGTCCATAAGTTTTTTCGGGATTTCACTTTTATAAAGAAATGTAACTAGCTTAAAAAATATCTTAAATTCATTCAATTTATGGGTTTTGCAGATTTCAAAAAATTGATAATTACAACTAACGAAAACTTAATTAATTAAAAATTCACGAAAAAACACATCTATCCTTGGAGCATTTGGATACATTTCGCTCTTATTGTGGCTCGTAAACACACGGCATCCTGGAGACAGGCATGTCTTTTCATTTCTATACTTCGTATATATAGTATAACGAAAAGTTAGCTGGAGAGCAAATTCGAAATCTTTGACTCACTTTACATAATAAAACATGAAAATAAAAACTTGAATTGATTCGGCTTGTACTTGATGAAAGTCCATAATTTGAAATAGAAATAATACTAATGGATAAAATCTTCACTTTTTTAATACGTAATCGTAAAACGACGACAATTGTTTCGTCAGCACAGTGGGTTCATCAGGAACTTACAGCTAAAGAGCACGTTACAAACTAAATTAAAAATATAAAATAAACAAGGTTAGTATTGTTTTACAACGTTTTTAAAAAATTTAAGAATTTACACAAATATTTTATAGGTAGTGAGAAAATGTGGCCCATCTGGTCGGTTCTAACTGTTATACTATAGGGTACTAAATATGTTTACGCATAAAATTTGTTTTAATAAACTAAATGTACATTTCTATCATCGTCTAAACTTCACTCTAAACTGTTTTTAAATGAATAATTGCCGAACAATTGTCGTTTTAAAATTACGTATTAAAAAATTGAAGATTTTAACTATTAGTTTTATTTCTATTTTAAATAAAAACTAAAAAAAAATGTTATTTAACTTTTTAGATTTTAGCGTTTTATTTTTGGTTAAAAATTTTCGACGATTCTTCTTTCATAGCTCGTCTTATCTTTTTAATTTTATAAACGTTTCGTTACATTAGACGCATTTCAATAAATCTACCTCAAATCGTCAGTTTCTCTAATTATCTCTGGAATAGTCAATACCTAATTGTAAATCAATAATGGTAAATGAATATTTGCATGGCAGAGATATATTTATTTATTGTCAACATATATCGGGTGTTTTTTAAATAAAAAGACAACGTATGGAAAATGGAAAGACGTAATTATATAGAATATACATATACAAAATATTTTCCCAAAATTCCCTCTCATGAGCAAGAAAAGAAATGACAAAAATATGTGTGCCATCGACTGACTATAGGTATTATAAAGAGTATCAGAGACGATATCATAAACTTGACAGACATTAACACAAAGAATAGTTTTGTTATTGTCGCTCTCGCTTTAAGTATCCTCTTCTTCGATTCAGTCAGTTGTCGACCGTTACTACTTCGATTAAAGATAGATTATTGCCAAATAAACAGGTGATTCTGTATGTGGTTATTGACCAACGTATACAACAACGTAATAATTTTTAGAACATAGACAGCTGTTACGGTTGTAAACATACGCTGTGGCGTATATGTGTGTGTGTGTGTAACTTCAATAGAGACATTCTGAATATTTTGAATTCATAAGCGTCACGTAATACAATTTTCAGGAGGTTTTTAATTGTGTGCTTCGTGTCGTAATTGACACAATATTTTGGATATATATATATATATATATATATATATATGGTAAACCTAATCAGTAGGCGATTAAAGGTCTGTATATTACTTCAAAATATATGTATTTAAAAAACTCTACATGTTTCGGCTGTATACGCCTTTATCAAGAGAATACAAAATATGAATGACAGGATATAAATGTCAAGTAATTAAGTTGCTATGGTTTAAATTATTCAAAGATACATTCTAGTAATAATAAATCATGCCTTAGTATTCCAAAAAATAGATAACAAGGTGTGAAAATATGTGTTGTTCGCTGCTAGCAATTTGTGTCTCCTTCTGGGTATGAACTTGTGTGTTGGTTGCTGCTGGCAGCTTGCGTCTCTCTATGGGTGTGTGGTTTTGTGTGAGAGCGTAAGTGTAGGGTTTTGTATGTCGGTGCGTTCGTGCGTGTGTTTAGTGATCGGTCGCATGAATTTAGAGAGGTCGGATAACCAGCCGTTGCGTAGGGCCGCCAACCCTTTCCCGACAACTTCTTTACAATTCCGTGCAGTACTTCGACGGTCTGACCCCCGCCCCAACGAGGCAAGGCGCAGACAGGCGAAGCGCACCCTGTACGGGGTTGCTCATCGCAACTAAGGGAACACTCTTAGTGGCTACCTCGGTCGACGATGGTCACACTTATGCCATCTTAACGTTTTCCGCCGAAGCGGGGGCATAGCACACACGTCGAACGTGTGTGTGCTGTTAACGGCAGCCTAGCCAGGTTGTCGCCCAGGACCGGTCCTAGTGGTGTGTGCATTGCGCGGCGACGAGATAGCGCCGCGTAGCATGGTTCCTCACTCTTGCTGGAAAGGCAGAATGGCACCTGACTGCCCAACGGGCAGACCCCCCTAGAGTTTTGTAGCGCATATGCTAGGCTGCAACCCAGTAGAGGACCACATCAGCAAAAAACAGAAAACAGGGATAGGCAGGGAAAAGCAAGACATGAGTTATTATTACGTATGCGCTCGTGGAGCGACTTAAGATACAAAGTTGTCGGCATTCGCTCAAAACGAGAAGGAAAACCACGAAAACCTGCTCGGACAACTAGACAGGAATCAAAACACGGAACAGTCATCATGATAAGCAAAAGTATATGATATTTAAATGATATTTAAATAACATAAGGTATATAACAAAAAAAAAAAAAAATAATATGATGGTAAATTGTAGATCGTTACAAAATTAAATTATAATATATACTGCTTAGATTTTTTATATCATTTCTGTTGTTAATTGAATTTTTTTCCTGTTTAATACTGATCATTTCTTTAATTTGTCTTTTCACTGTGTGTTGTTCTTTTCTGTTGTGTTGTTACAAAACCCTACACTTACGCTCTCACACAAAACCACACACCCATAGAGAGACGCAAGCTGCCAGCAGCAACCAACACACAAGTTCATACCCAGAAGGAGACACAAATTGCTAGCAGCGAACAACACATATTTTCACACCTTGATATCTATTTTTTGGAATACTAAGGCATGATTTATTATTATTACTAGAATGTATCTTTGAATAATTTAAACCATAGCAACTTAATTACTTGACATTTATATCCTGTCATTCATATTTTGTATTCTCTTGATAAAGGCGTATACAGCCGAAACATGTAGAGTTTTTTAAATACATATATTTTGAAGTAATATACAGACCTTTAATCGCCTACTGATTAGGTTTACCATATCATACCAAGGTCACGAAGTTATTATATTTATATATATATATATATATATATATATATATATATATATAGTGTGTATAAGCCAAATGGAATAAATTCATTATTTCGGTTACTGTACATATTTATAAAAAATCCCGAAACATGTCATATTTAATTTATAAATTAACATTATTCAACGTGAAAATGCGATCCCTACCTTCAACCCCCTTCGAATGACAGGTACAACCCCCATTTTTTTAAATGGGAAGTATAGGCTTATGATATATCGTTGTAAAGGTCTCTTTATTCTCTATTCAAAACTGTTATAATTTTCATGTTTGTTGCAACAATTAAGATAGAATAAAATAAAATCATGTTGTTATCGAAATTCGCTACAATATACTCAAAAAATAAAATTTAATGCAAAATGTAAAGAAAAATAAAGAAAAATTTAAAAAGCCAGAAAAAAATATGAATGTCAATGAAGTAGATGCTCATTTGCGTTTATAAAGATTTAATACATACATCAAAGGCATCATTGCATTACTTACTTCCCGTTTAGGTCTTCATAATAAGAAAGTGAGTAAAAACCATACCAATGTGCTTTTTAGATGGTATCCATTAAAAATACTTTAAAAAGTTTCCGTGGCAACATTAGTTTGTTTAAAACGCCTTAGTAAATTGTTTTGTATTTAAAAGTTGTCATTTAAATTGACAGTTTGATAATTTTAGTTTGAATTTCGTAAAATACAATTCTGGGAAATGGTTCGATTAACGGAAATGCATAAAATAACAGTCATACAAATGATTGGTTACGGAGATAGAACCCGAACACAACAAGAAGTAACCCGCCTATTTGATGAGAAATTTCCTGATTTACCGCCTATAGCTCAAGGAACAATAAGTAAGATAGAGAAGCAGTTTCGAGAGTTTGGTCATGTAAGGCATATAAAAAAACCAGCTGCCAATGCACTGAGTGTTGAAATCAAAGTAGATGTGATGCTTGAGTTTATGGAAAACCCACATACATCGAGTAGACATGCATCCACTACATTAAATGTTCCATCGATAGTAAACATATTAAAAGAAAATAAAATGCATCCCTATAAAATGATATCTACTCAGGAGTTTATGGAAGACGATTTTGATAGAAGAACTTATTTTTGTGAGCGAATGATGGACATGCTGGATAACAATATTATCAATTTAGAAGACGTTATGTTTTCTGATGAGTGCACTTTTTCTCTTAGCGGTCATGCTAATCGGCAAAATTGCCGCTACTGGTCTACGGAAAATCCTCACTGGATGAGGGAAGAACACACACAATACCCAGTAAAAGTTAATGTTTGGGCAGGTATTGTTGGAAACCATATCATTGGTCCCTTTTTTCATTGAGGGCAATTTGAATGGCGATCGTTATTTGGCACTACTTCAAAATGATGTCATTCCAACTTTGGCAAATTTATATCCTGATCCAGGAAACCCTCAAGTTCCAATGAATACGATATGGTTTCAGCAGGATGGAACACCACCACATTACCAACGCAATGTCCGGCAGTACCTCGATGCAATATTTCCCAATCGGTGGATAGGAAGGCGAGGATCCATAGAATGGCCAGCGCAATCACCTGATCTGACCTTACTTGATTTTTTTTTATGGGGATATTTGAAGAGCATTGTGTACAAAACTAAACCTTTGGATTTAAATGACTTAAGTGAACGAATAACGCTTGCGATTAGGTCGATCACGCCTGATATGTTAAATAATGTTAGAAGACAGTTTTATTTAAGATTAGGATGTTGCCAAGACGTTCATGGTGAACATTTTGAACATCTACTTCATTGACATTCATATTTTTTTTGGCGTTTTAAATTTTTCTTTACATTTTGCATTAAATTTTATTTTTTGAGTATATTGTAGCGAATTTCGATAACAACATAATTTTATTTTATTCTATCTTAATTGTTGCAACAAACATGAAAATTATAACATTTTTGAATAGAGAATAAAGAGACCTTTACAACGATATATCACAAGCCTATACTTCCCATTTAAAAAAATGGGGGTTGTACCTGTCATTCGAAGGGGGTTGAAGGTAGGGATCGCATTTTCACGTTGAAGAATGTTAATTTATAAATTAAATATGACATGTTTCGGGATTTTTTATAAATATGTACAGTAACCGAAATAATGAATTTATTCCATTTGGCTTATACACACTGTGTATATATATAATTGAAACGAAATTATCGACCGTGATATAATATAAAAAATTAATTTAAATTCGGGTAAGCGGTCTGTCAATTAAAAAACTCCTTTATTAAATAACCCTATATTTCGCAACAGAATTGGTTGCTTCTTCTGGGGAAACTACAAGATTAATGAGTAAAATAACAAAAAATAAATAAGAGTATAAAAACAGTAGTAAAAATACTTACAAAATGTAGAGTTGAAAAATAATAAAATTGACGTACAAAAATTAAAAATTATTTGATTTAAAAAATACAGTAACTATAGAAACAAGCCTTAAGAACTTTTAAAAAACATGTATATGTAAAAGTTTAAAAATGAAAAATAAAAAATATAATGCAATATAAATTTAACAAAAAATGGACCAAATAACAAAACGATTTAAGATGGTCAACTAACAGTCAAATCCAGTATATTAAAATAAATTATACTAAGACCATTAGTATCAGATCTATAATTTATGTATGAGAAACCGAATATCACATATTTGTCATGAAACCTTTCTAAATGACAATCTTAAAGAAATTTTCAGCATCTTTGTCAACAATGGCTATCCTAAACACATACTTAATAAATTGATATTTAGCTCAAACTTTTTTGATGGCCCTACTGAGGACATTCCTGCTGCAGACAGTGTGATTTACAAAAAAATCCCATACATTGGTGGTCTTACTCATACAATTGTATCACATTTTAAACAATTTAATAACATTAAAATAGCTAAATACTACACCCATACCTTGAAGAAGTTGTATAGTAAGATCAAAGACATAACACCTTTCTTTTTAAATAGTCATGTTGTCTACAGGATAGCATGTTCGGATTGTTTTGGCGTTTATATAGGTCAGACATCACAGTGGCTAAAACAGCGCATCACTCAGCATAAAAGTGATGTCCGTATTGGTAAGAGATCTTATGCATTGGTGGACCATGCACTTGATCGTGACCATACTTTCAATTTTGTTGACGTTAAGATCTTAAACGTTGAAAATAACCTTAAAAAAATAACCTTTTTAGAAATGGTCCACATTAACAGAGACACAAATAACATAAACTATAGATCTGATACTAATGGTCTTAGTATAATTTATTTTAATATACTGGGTTTGACTGTTAGTTGACCATCTTAAATCGTTTTGTTATTTGGTCCATTTTTTGTTAAATTTATATTGCATTATATTTTTTATTTTTCATGTTTTAACTTTTACATATATGTACATGTTTTTTAAAAGTTCTTAAGGCTTGTTTCTATAGTTACTGTATTTTTTAAATCTAATCATTTTTATTTTTTGTACGTCAATTTTATTATTTTTCAACTCTACATTTTGTAAGTATTTTTACTACTGTTTTTATACTCTTATTTATTTTTTGTTATTTTTCTCATTAATCTTGTAGTTTCCCCAGAAGAAGCAACAAATTCTGTTGCAAAATATAGGGTTATTTAATAAAGGAGTTTTTTAATTGACAGACCGCTTACCCGAATTTAAATTATATATTCTATATAATTGCATCTTTCCATTTTTCATACGTTGTCTCTTTATTTCAAGGACAGCCTGCATATTAGCTATGTAATAGAAATTAGTTGTTACCCCATAAAACTTGCTTTTACTGTATCGATGGTACAAAACTGTGTAACTGCTCATTGCATATCAGAAATAATGTTCATACGTACATAACGTGTGACCCACAAAAAAGTTAGTCATGAGAAAAATCATATCTTAGATTGCTTTTGCTTATTAGTTTATCTGTCATTCCGCTAGGTGCCACTATGTTGATGAAGAACATTTCCTATTTGAGTATTTAAAAAGTATAGTTGTCAGACAATTTCTCTACATATATGAGTTTAATTCAGACATGACTGCTTTATCTGTCTTTTTCGTTCATAGTCTACTCTGAAAATAATGTGGTCATTATAATGGCGGAATGAAATGTTTTCAGCCTGACCAAGGAAGTTTTTTCCAGAGTAAGTATTCACTGTTCTGGCTTGTAGCTTCCGTGGTTGTTGTCCATGATTGCTTCTTGGATTCCGTAATATTTATTGTTCCGCATTGTATTGTTCTGCATACTCCCTTCCATCTCTACTTACTTAGCCCATAGTGCTTCAACTTTATTGTAGTGAGATTGTTTAAGACCTCTAAAATAGACATTATATCGTCGTTTAAGCCAAATGGGCCATTTTTTCAACTTGGAAAACAAAAAAGGTCACCATTTCCGAAGTACAGCGACTAAGAGTAGAAAACATGTTTTTGTCATTTGCAAATTTGGTCCTTTGCTTTTGATTAGAGTGTCCAACTTGTTCAGTAATTCTGCATAAGACTCTCCAGTGATAGTTCTCCCTTTCTCATGATTGTCAGCGAGTAACTACTACACCACGCGCCTTCTAAAAGCAGTAGCCATTACATTCCCAGCCGAGGCAACACTTGAATCAGATTCTACTAGGGTGCGTATTGACGGATCCAAGGTTCATCAATAGTTACGAAGGCGTGCAAAAATTTACAGAGACTACGTTGGAAAGGCTTTGGACACTGCTTCGATTTTCAGCAAATGCGGCCGCCGTCTAGCAGGTTAAATGCTCATGTACATTATGTACTTTACCTGTTCATCTGAGATCTTTATAATGTGCGCTTATGCCCTCACCTTTATACTATTAAACTTAAATAAAACACCTTATATTTCACAAACAATAGTATATTAACTATATGTACATTTCATGTGCCCTGCACACATCATCAGTAGTAACTAAATTTAAAAGTATTATTTTTTAAATACATGTATAGCAAAAATATCTATCTATTTTTTTGGTTAGGGGTGTAAAAATTACAATTATAAATGGTCAACAAATGGTCAAAAAACATGCATATAAAAATATAAAACTAAAAATAAAACTAAAAAATTTTGGTCGTATATTGTAATAGTGCCTGTTAAAATCTATTGGAATTCCAAGAAAGGACAAATTATGGGAAAGACCGTTACCTATGAAAAACAAGACAATGACTGTGTTTGGCATGTCGAGTTCTATTAAATAACAATATAGTAACGTGAAAAGGAAAATTAGTTATTAGATACTGTAGGTATACAATTTAAAAGTTTATTATTAATAGGTGAAATGTCATTGTTTAAGAGGTAATTCTTGTATTTTTTCATATGTATGGCCTCCCACATGTCTAAACTTTTGCTATTACATTTTTTAATTAATTTTACATTATCTAAGCTGAAATTATGTCCGGTATCTAAATGATGTAGAGCTAATGCTGATTTATCTACATTGTGAAGTTTTACATGAGCTAAATGTTCTTTGAAACGGGTTTGAATATTTCTTCTTGTTTGGCCGATATATAATTTTGGGCAGGAATTACAGTTAATTCTGTAAATACCTGATTCTTTCAGTGGGTCTGTGTTAACTAACTTTGTTTGAAGATGTTGTTGTAACTTATGAGTGTTGGAAAATGCAGGAGTTAGGTTATATTTTTTTAACAATTTAGTTACGTTATTCTGCCAACTTTTGTGAAAAGTAATTTTGCAATATTTTTTGGTATTACTCTTTGTATTTGGAGTTAATCTGGTTTTAAAAGTTTTTAGCTTCTTCTTTTCTAGTTTGTTTTTGATTTTATCCACCAATTGTTTATCGTATCCGTTGGATTCTGCTACTTTTGTTATGTGGTCTAGTTCTTTCTTAAAATTCACTGGTGATAGAGGGATTGATAATAATCTATTAATTAAAAAATAAAAACTACTTTCTTTATATTTGTTAAAAGTGTCTGATTGTTTATGTATGTAATTGTCAGTATGTGTTTCTTTTCTGTAAATGTCAAATTCAAACTTCCTGTCTAAAATAGTAATTTTTAAATCTAAGAAGGGTAAAGATTTGTTTTTATCCAACTCATACGTAAACTTGATTGATGGATATTGGGTATTTAATATATTTAAAAACGAAACTATATCGAAAGAATCAGGTATCACTGCCAGAACATCATCTACGTATCTTGCCCAAAATTTGGGAAAAAAATTGCACATGGTTTTGACTTTGTTTTCAAAGTTGTTCAGAAATAAATTCGCTATTTCTGAACAACTTTGAAAACAAAGTCAAAACCATGTGCAATTTTTTTCCCAAATTTTGGGCAAGATACGTAGATGATGTTCTGGCAGTGATACCTGATTCTTTCGATATAGTTTCGTTTTTAAATATATTAAATACCCAATATCCATCAATCAAGTTTACGTATGAGTTGGATAAAAACAAATCTTTACCCTTCTTAGATTTAAAAATTACTATTTTAGACAGGAAGTTTGAATTTGACATTTACAGAAAAGAAACACATACTGACAATTACATACATAAACAATCAGACACTTTTAACAAATATAAAGAAAGTAGTTTTTATTTTTTAATTAATAGATTATTATCAATCCCTCTATCACCAGTGAATTTTAAGAAAGAACTAGACCACATAACAAAAGTAGCAGAATCCAACGGATACGATAAACAATTGGTGGATAAAATCAAAAACAAACTAGAAAAGAAGAAGCTAAAAACTTTTAAAACCAGATTAACTCCAAATACAAAGAGTAATACCAAAAAATATTGCAAAATTACTTTTCACAAAAGTTGGCAGAATAACGTAACTAAATTGTTAAAAAAATATAACCTAACTCCTGCATTTTCCAACACTCATAAGTTACAACAACATCTTCAAACAAAGTTAGTTAACACAGACCCACTGAAAGAATCAGGTATTTACAGAATTAACTGTAATTCCTGCCCAAAATTATATATCGGCCAAACAAGAAGAAATATTCAAACCCGTTTCAAAGAACATTTAGCTCATGTAAAACTTCACAATGTAGATAAATCAGCATTAGCTCTACATCATTTAGATACCGGACATAATTTCAGCTTAGATAATGTAAAATTAATTAAAAAATGTAATAGCAAAAGTTTAGACATGTGGGAGGCCATACATATGAAAAAATACAAGAATTACCTCTTAAACAATGACATTTCACCTATTAATAATAAACTTTTAAATTGTATACCTACAGTATCTAATAACTAATTTTCCTTTTCACGTTACTATATTGTTATTTAATAGAACTCGACATGCCAAACACAGTCATTGTCTTGTTTTTCATAGGTAACGGTCTTTCCCATAATTTGTCCTTTCTTGGAATTCCAATAGATTTTAACAGGCACTATTATAATATACGACCAAAATTTTTTAGTTTTATTTTTAGTTTTATATTTTTATATGCATGTTTTTTGACCATTTGTTGAATATTTATAATTGTAATTTTTACACCCCTAACCAAAAAAATAGATAGATATTTTTGCTATACATGTATTTAAAAAATAATACTTTTAAATTTAGTTACTACTGATGATGTGTGCAGGGCACATGAAATGTACATATAGTTAATATACTATTGTTTGTGAAATATAAGGTGTTTTATTTAAGTTTAATAGTGTAATAATTTCACAAGTGCTCAACATATATACTACTCACCTTTATACCACGATTATTTAATACTACATTGTGAACTTTTTAAATGATATCATCGACTGTGTCCTTTAGTATGCTTTTGAATTCATATCTAGAGTCGATGTACGACTTGTTAATTCTATTGCCACATTTTTATTGTTAAGAATGATGGAGCATCATTGCCATCTCAGTTTTTATTTCAATAAGTGTGAAGTCTTTCAAAACGATGTATTTAAATCCATTTTCAATTTTCACAAATGTACAAAAGTTTGCTTCAAACTGGGATGAGATTTTATTGGATGTACATTTAAAAATGGTGGTTTACAGAGTATATGATAACAGATTCTAGCTGCAGAAATAACTCTATTTTGTACTCCGACCGCCATCTATGTTCAGACCGAGAACATTTCACACCAGACCTCAAACGCATGGGTATGGGAGTTTTGCACATTTAACGGAAGTTTTATAATGTTTTTGCCTCCTTATGCTTGTGCAGTGCAATCTCTCTAAAGATAAAATATATTTATCCCCGGCCGTAAAATATACTCTGTTGTAGGTCTGTTATGAAGACAATTATAACGAATATGTATGTGTCTCTAAATGTTTATTTTATTATATTTGTTTTGTAATGTATTTTTCACGTTATTTTTATAGAAAACTGATATATAAGTTATTTAAATTAACTTTTAAATATTTTAAAAAGTAATAAATGTATCAAGGTCAACACTTATCATTTTAATATCAATAAATCTATAATTCTAAGTATTCGTAAATATATGCTATCAAAAGGAAGTTCCAAATATTTCTTATATGTATATACAGTTACATTATATTCATTCTAGGAATTAAAAAAATATCTTTATTAGCTTTGAAAGGTAATTCAAGATTTCTTAAGTGTTAAGAAAGCTTAAGGCAAAGGTGAACATTTGTTTGACATAGTATATGGATATATTCAATGCAAAACAATAATATTCATAATTGTTTTGTGTTTTTTGTTTAACATAGTTTAGTATATATATATATATATATATTTATATTTAGCTAATTATTTTCTTTAAATTCATACGCATCAATGTACGAGATAGTATACTTAATAAGATCTTGCATTTGGATCGTACCATTCAATATTAATTACAATTGTAACCCATGCGAAATGCTAGATTACCACCACTTAAAATTTCCTAATTGATTTAATATTATACATGTAATTCTGTGGCCCGTTACCTGCCTGTTATTCTGTTAGATATGCAAAGGCGTAATTGAATTTCAAGGTCTATTATGGGTTTTACGTTTACAGTTTATATCCCTTTTTGTACTGTTCATCGAGGGTTTTTCCGTTTGTCAACTGATTAGTATTCAAAGATTTCTTAAAATAAGTTTTAGTTTAGTTTTATTTCGAAATAATTGTGGATGCGACCCTATAATTTACCTGGCACAAAAGACGAGTCAAAACTAGTATCTACGAAGAACTCATCGGGAATACATCTAGCAAGAACTTATAAAGCATCGAGCTAGACAAAAACTCGGCATTCGCTCAGATATTCAAAATAAACTTCAAATAAATAACAAGTATCTTTTATCAAATAATTAATAGTTGTGTACATAGTAGAATAAAATATTTTAGTTCACAAACGAGTTTTATTCGGAAAACTGTGCATAGCCAAAAGCTTTTCAAACCAGGGAGGCTTCAACATTAAGTGTGACAGTTTCCTAATAAAGACTACTGGGTATACGTAAATTGCACGCCAAACCCCCAGGTCAATGTAATCCTACAGGCATTTTGCACTCCAGTTTCATCTGACCGGTAAATTGCACTCTAAACATGAATGAATTTTCTATCATATTTTATTCCTATACATATAGTTAAAAATCCAACATAAAAATACATATATAAAAATATAGTCACTAAATTTTACAGAAAAAAAAAAGGAATATAGTTTATTACAAAATACATACAATAGATGTGTGAAATACTATGATACATAGAAATGATCATGTAGTTATCCTTTTGGAGCACTATGGTAAGATATAACTTTTAAGAAGGTATCTGTATGCAAATGATTAGAGTGCAAGAGTGCATTTTACATGTGGGATTAGGGCGCCGGATTTATAAGTAAAGCTCAAGCGGATTCAATACCGTGCAAATTACCTGTGCCCAGACTACTATACAGAAATGAGGAAGTGCTGATACATCAACACATCGCTTTGTTTCGTTACCTGTTTTACTAACACTAATTGAAATAATATGTGTTTAGTACCTTTCTGAATAGTTTCCTAGAAATGGTTGTATAGTTCTAAGTACTAAATGATCAAATATTACAAGTTGTTCTTTTAATCATCTTATAGTCTATATTGATTATTAATAGTTTTGATCTAAAATACTCTATTGCTATAACTGTTCTGTAAACAAATATTTACAAATTTGTAGCTGAAGAAATATTAGCCGGCGTTTAAAACTTTACGAACTGGTTGCGTGGTCGATAATAAAAATGACGAAAGTAAGTAAAAAATAACGAAATGAAGAAAATTATGTTCACCACTGCATAATATATTAACGGCAATAAAATTAAAAAAGATCGTTTTGAGAGACTAAGTGTCTATATCTATTATTTTGACTGAAAAGGGTTGTAAATATTAAAATGAATAGTGTTTTAATTGAATCGCTTATTTGACCAAGTCTAGGCAAAAATAAACATTGTTGTTTAGTTTGATTTTAATATTTATTAGCATTTTGAGAAAATAAACATTTTTGTGTAGGAAGACGTACAGTAAATTACTGACTGAATATAATTTTGGTAATTGCTATAAAAAATGAAGATTAATAAGGCGTATGATCTCCTCGGACGGCCAACATGGCTTGACATCGTGCTGGCATGGAGTGAACCAAATTATCAAACAATTCTTGTGAATATTGTCCCACTCTTCCCTAAGTCTTACAACTGAACGAGGTGCAAGATTTCGTGAGGCAATACGTCTTCCTAATGCATCTCAGGCATGTTAGAGAGGATTACCGTTCGGTGAATTGACTAGACAGTCCATTCTATCGATTTCTACTTCTTCAAACCAATTGTTAATAATGTTTGCTCGATGTGGGCGAGCATTAACATCCATATAAATGAATTGTTTTCCCACAGCTCCTGCATATGGAAGAACAAAGGGTCTAAGTATATTATCCAAATACCTTTGAGCACTAAGTGAACCATTCTGAATGAAATACAGTTGGGTATGGCCTCCGATACTTATTCCGGCCCACACCATCGCACCACCGCCGTTATACTGAGGCCTTTCCCGGACAAATCGAGGGATATTTCGTGTTCCTGGTTCACGCCAAATCAAAACACGTCTGTTATGAGGGTAGGGTGCACGCTGAATCTTGACTCGTCATTAAACAAAACTCGGCGAAACGTATTTACTGGTGTTACTTTAAATGTCAATTACTTTTTTGTTGTAATTTTTAAGAGATATCCGCTAATTCTTTTGAGCAGTGTAGATTATAATTAGATTGAGAGTTTTGCGTCCAAAAAATATGAAATTTCTGAAAAACCATATATTTACGAACCACAATTACTGAAGGTTATGAACATAAATGTTCAGTAACACCTCGTACAAAACTGTACGTGAAATTTGAGGGGAAAAGGCACTCAGATCTGTGATTGTGAATCGCCGATTATCGTGAATTTTTTCTTTGACATTACCACAATTTCGTTCTTCACAACAGTTGGTCTTCCACTCCGTTCTTCATCATGAACATTAGTTCGTCCTTCTCGAAAGATACGGCATCATCTTCTAACCATACTGTTACTCATGACATTTTCACCATAAACAGATCAAAGTTCACGATGAATCTCAGCAGCTTTCATGTTCTTTGCACACAGAAATCGGATAACACCACGTAGCCATTTTAAACGACCAAAATAACACAAAAGAATGTCCGAACAATTCTCTCGCTAGCACTGATAGACTCACACTGAACCAGACTACACCGCAGCGCTGCAATCGCGCCGTCCCCATTCCTCTGCTCACTAGGCGGAAACGGATCTTATTTTACGAATCGTCCCCGTATTAACAGAGAGAAATAAACACAAACCGTCAAAACCTGACTACTTATCATTGTAAGGACACATTTGGCAAAGGTAGAGTTTAAATGGTAAATTGCTGCTAGACAATCGCCATCGATACCACAAAACTTGAGAAAAAGAGTTACAATAGATTTAAAAGCATCGATATTAGAACCTCTAATTACGAAAATGTGTGTTGTTAGTCAATCAATCTAAATATGATATACTTAGTAGTATTTGACGCACTCTCGTTTAACGATAGGTGGGCGAACGGATGTAAGCTGAATGTACTGATGACGAAAGTACTTCTATATTTATTTGGCGGTTATTGTCTTCGACGATGTTTAGGGACCAACACCGAAATAATGAAACTGAAGAATTTTTAGGTGTAACGAATGATTCTATGTGAAACTGGAAATATATAGAGAGATTTACGTTGATATTTTGTCCAGACTAAGTTAAAATAAGAAGGCATTTTACACAGAACTTCTGAATATTGCATATTCTGCAAGAATTCAAATTAGAATTAGAACTATACTTTCATTTGAGTAAATGTTTTGTAAGTGTCGCATTATTACATTCATACAATAATACATATGTATGCAGGATTTTAGTTAAACTTTAAAATTCACATTAAAATGATGTATACTAGTTGTTATATTTGCACAGAATGAATAAATTATCTTATCACATTTTTAACGATAACGCGATATATTACCAGTTACTTACTGTTCAATCAAAATCCAAAGATATTCTTTCTTATGTATGATCGTGCAATCATCATATCATCACAGCATATTATTCTGACAAAGAAGAAACTAAGTAAGTAAATATCTTTTGTATTCTGCATGTGAATTTATTTCTTATATATTTTGAACGCGTACTTGATCAATCTAAAACAACGATGACTTTCTTAATAACATTATGTACACATAAGTATAATTTCTCAGTGTTAGTGGCATAATTTAGTGTTATACGCACATCAAGATATTGATATTTATGTATGTATGTAAAGAATTATACTTATGAAATTAAACGCTAATATTTCAATATAGTGGTAGGGAAAACGTTAAGTAACTTATTCGTTAGTTGTATTAGATTCCTTATTTAATATTAATAAACCTTTTTATTTTTTGAGGGTAACTATCGTTCAATTTTTAATTAACTTTTTTTATTTTTACATTGCTTGGGGGTAGATTCTCTACATTCTGAAGTGCTATATAAATTTATATATTTATGTTCTTCTGCCATCGAATTGTATTTGTTTAGTGTTATCCTAAAACTGCCATATGTAATGTAATAGGTCTATTTTGCATCATTAGTTTAAACAGAGATTATAAGATAATTTGTTTTATGTCTGATATAAACTAAATTTGACTTTTTCCCGACTTACTTTAACTTAATTAAATATTTCAAGATTAATTCCTATTGATTTTAACGAAATTTCCTTCTATATATTTAATATTTTTTGTAAAACGAAGGCTGGTTAGGACAATTTTAATGGTTTATTTCTGTTTTCGGTTGAAACAGAAATTACGGTTTTAATAGTTTGGATTAACTTAGCTTTTTTAGAAGATACCGGTTTACAAAACTTTTTCGTTTAAATTCGTTAGAGAGCATTGAAAAATAACTTCCACACTTGGCACACAATCATTTTCGATACGAAAACTTAATCAAATTCGTAATTAAATAATATATATCTACGTCATTCTATGATAATTTTAATATTTGATTACTCCAGCAAGAAAAACTGTAATAAAATATAAATAATTTTTAGCCTTCTCCTTGAAACGATTAATCTAATTCTTGATTTGTAATAGTTAGTTTTATTTCTGTTCACTTGTAGTGGTGTCTTTTAAAATAGAAATAAAACTGATAGTTAAGATTTTCACTTTAATAATATGTGATGGTAAAGTGAGAATTGTTTCGCACATTAATAACGTGAAGACTTTAACTATTAGTTTGATTTCTACTTTAAATTATGGATCTTCATTAAGTAAAAACCGAATCGATCCAATGAGTTCTTTATGTTATATCTTTTTTTATGTGAAATATGATTTTATATATTCTTCTTGGAAAGGATTTGTTTATAGTTATTTTACAAGATTTTGCTAAAGCTGAAATCGATTTTTGGTTAGAATATCAATACAGTTTTCAATATAGTTTTAGTTTTGATTTGCTCATTTATTTTATGTTTTGCTACTCTATATTTACACACTTTCTCAAAAATATTTTGAGCCCTAGTATTTATTGTAGATAGTCATGTTTACTTGTAGAGTTTTGTAAATATATTATATACTTAGATGGAGATTATATTGAGAGTTGTGTCTTTTTCATTAATGATATAGCAGCTATATACACTACCGTTCATGGAAGTTTGACCAAATGGAAACTGATAAAAAACAAAAATATAAAAGTAATAAAACTACAAAATAGGATATATATATTATTCCAAAAGCATATAATAACGTAATAGAAAAAGAAAAATAATTATAAATTAATAATTCATGCTTATATATTGTGTAACAAAGAAGCCAACAGAGAATGTTGAATTTGGTGGTGGTCGGATCAACCACAACCCCCCCCCCCCCCCACCTTAAATATCTGGGCCTAATGTTAGACTGGTCTGTGACATTCAGGCAGCACCTCTACAAAATTAGACAAAGGTGAAAACCTGCAATGATATGTTACATAAACTTGCCAGCAGTTACTTACTCTCCTGTTGAATATTGTGCTTTCTTGCAGCAACACGTGTCATTGCCTCCTTCGGTCATTCCTTTCCGAGCAACGATACTACCGACCCAAACTACTGCTGCTGATAGTTTGTAAAAAGGTGTCCTCTTTACGCGAGCAGTTGCCGGTACGGCACCTTTTCCGCCAACATGACGTCACACCAGCCATTTTTATTAATATATATTAATGAAAAATCAGCAAACAGCATAGTTGTTGCATATGTGATTAAAGGAATATAAATAGTTAATATTTCGCTGTTATATTCAGTTTTACTTTAAAAATCGTAAGTAAAAGTAATATTATGTCTACTTTTGTAACTATTAATTCTACTACTGTTGAACCTTTGGCTCTGGAGAATGATAGTACTCCCAGCCCAACAGAATTTCAATGTTTTTTAAAACCGTTACAATATTGCTATTATAAGGTACTTGAACGTATTACTGTTTATCTTCGTAGTATAGAAAACATATTTGGCAAAGGTATTTTTAATAATATAAAATATTATTAAAAATACCTTTGTATTATACAAAACTGGTGTGGTTTTACCCACTCATGTATGTTTCAATTATTCTGAAACATATTTGGCTTCTACACATATATACCAGATGAATATCCCGGCTCCAGAGTGGAAGTTTTGAGGGAATATACAGGAAAGTTATGTTTTGAATGTGTAAGCTTCATACCACCTATCGATTATTTGGAAAAAAGAAGTATCCACACAATATCATTCTGGAATATTCCGGCTAGTGTTGTAGAAAGAGCAAAATTTGAATAATAGTGAAAAATGTACATTGTGTAGAAAGCGTCTCATTACATGTAAACTGATACAAAACTGTGAACCGTGAACGGTAGACGCAAAGTGTATTGTTTACCGCCAATTTAAATAGACCGTGAGGCGTTTAAATATTTTTTTGAATAATAAATGATGAATTCTCCTCAGACTCTTAATATACATCTACAGTATATGGTTGACATAATACAAACATTATGGTCCGTTCCGCAACCTTTTTGGACGACATTGTTATCCAAATTTCCATGTATGCATTAAACGACTCTTCTTGAAAAAAACGTGTCCGGAGATCAAGTGATTAATTCATATATAATGTAGTAGTATAATGTGTAGTATTACTTGCAGGATTTGTAATATCTCCGGTATGATATTTTTTTGTTTCTGCTGCAGCATCACCATGAGGACCATTAATTTCCATTGTTCCACTTTCATTTGACCAATGTTATTTACATCACGCGACGTACTAGATTAGATGGTTTCTCGCATTCTGTTACGTCGCACGTCTTGTTCACCTTGACGTTTACTTCATTGTTCCTCTGATCTTGTCTCTGCACGGTCTTTCAAAGACACATACACCAAGCTAATAGATATACAACTTAACGAAAAGGACAATGAGGATCGTCACCGGAACTGTTAGATTCACACTTAGTCTCTGGCGGCCGATTCTTTCTAACATTGTCCCGCTGGATATCAGACGTCTCGCTGCAGCACCAAATGAACAGGCTAAGACTACTAACAACATTGGTCTTTTTATCCACGATGATTTGGAGAGCGTCCGGATGGGCTTGATTGAAATCTAGTAGACCGATTTGGCTGGATATTGAACTTCAGCACCCTCCTCGAACAACACCCTAAATTGAGGAATAGAGATTTAATTTATAACCCTCCAAAACCCCTGCCGGGCGTAACCCTCCCCCATAGGCAATGGTCTCAATTAAATTCCTCACAGCCTACGGCAGGTGCAACTCAATGCTGCATAAATGGAAACTAGCAGATGCTAGCCTCTGCCACTGCGGAAATGTGAAACATAGTATGACTCACATAGTAAACGACTGCCCCGGAAGAAGTTTCTCTGGTGGCATCCACGAGCTGAGAAAAGAAACTCCTGCAGCACTGCACGCGTTGAAAAATTTAGATATCAATGTGTAAACTATTCTTCGTCGTTTTTAAAATTGATAAATGCTAATACGTGGCGTCCTTCTAATTAAATTTAGGACTGTTTTGTCTGGTATGTTGTCCCATTAATTTTGAAGCTCGTTCTAAAGCCGTTGCTTCGAAGTAGAGCCAGCTTTTCTTACCACAACTGTTTTGGAATTTTGTCTATAGTAGAAGCAACTCCGTTAAAATTCCAGGATCTTTAACACTAAATAATGTTGTCCTTGAAAAACCAGTAAATATCTTTCAAGCTTTTGCTGGTACTTTTTCTAATGTCTACAACTCTCCTATCCAATCGCAGCCCGATCGGCTTGATGTCGATCTGAATCCCGTTTTTTTTTTAAATTGGTAGTTTTACAAAGGAGGAACTTCTGGGTGGAATGAAGAAGCTTAAATCTAATATGGCGTCCGGTGATGACGGTTTACCTGGTTTTCTTCTACGGGATTGTGCATCTGTACTTTATCACACACTTACCATAATATTTAATTTATCAGTCTGCACTTCGACTTTCCCGGATAACTGGAAGATTAGTAGAATTACTACTGTTTTTAAGAAAGGTGATTGTAATAATATCTGTAACTACAGACCTATTGATATTCTTTGCAATTTTGCAAAAGTGTTTGAGTACGTACTTTATGAGAAGCATATGGCAACATTAAATCTTTTCTCTCAATTTATCAACATGGTTTTGTTAGAGGCAGATCTACTGTCACTAACTTAGTGGAACTTGAAATATTAAATATGACTACAAATGAATGTTATCTATACCGATTTCAGTAAGGTGTTCGATACAATTGACCACTCTCTACTGTTGTCGAACTTACAATCTATAGCTGCCTCACCGAAAACTGTATCCTTCTTCAAAACCTATTTATTGAATCGATCGTACTATGTATAATATAACGGATGTAAATCCAATTCTTTTACGGCTACCACTGGTGTACCTCAAGGCCCGCTACTTTTCAATGTATACATTAACGATCTCTTACTGCTGCTAGATTGCAAAGTTCTCGCGTATGCAGATGACTTGAAAATCTTTAATAATATCACTCCTCTGCCAGACTGCCTACTTCTGCAGAGAAATCTTAACAATTATTCACAAATGGTGTACAAATAATCGAGTGTGCTTGAATGTTGAGAAATGTGCTATTCTTTCCTTCTCTAGACGTTCAAGTATTATTTCCTTCGATTATACAGTTTCCAATGACATAATTCTTAGGGTTTCGCAATTTCGAAATCTTGGCGTGCTCTTTGATTCACATCTGCCTTTCAGTCCACATGTTACTAGCACTTGTCATCCGCGTCTAAGTCTCTAGGTTTCGATCGAGGTATTCGATCTTGTCGTACATTTGGCAATTACACATTAACCATTTTGTTCTATTCCTTTGTTAGAACTAAGCTAGAGTATGCGTCTGTAGTTTTGTATCGTCGATATACATACCAGCAACTGTCACTCGAACGTGTCCAAAAACGTTTCGTGAAGTACTTGTCTTTTAGAATAGATGGCATATATCCTCCTCGTGGAACTGACTACGAGACTTTATTAAGTAGGCATGATTTCACTTCCTTAAGTCAAAGAAGAGATGAAGCAAGCGGCAAGTGTTTCTAATTAAATTTGTGAATTATGATGTGGATTCTCCTTCTTTGCTGAGACAAATCAATTTTCTAGTACCAAAGTACAACATAAGGTCATCGGATACATTTTATGTACCCAAGGCGCGCACCAATGTACTTCAAAAATCGCCATTGCTGCATATGTGCTGTAATGCTGATCAGCTATATCCCGATCCATTCTGTAAACTGTAGTTATTATTATTCTTATTGTTTTTCTTTGTTTTCATTCAATTAATTTAATGATTTCTTTTTTCGTAATCAGTCTGTTCAGTTTGTTTAAATAATTATCTTATTTACTTTTTTGTACTGTGTTAGTTATTAACTTATAGATTTATATATCATACAAATGTGGATTCTGTTGGGTAAATAAATGAATATTATTATTATTATTATTACTCTTCTATCGAGTTAGTGCCACAACTCGTTAGGATTAAAATCCGGACTTTAAGGCGGCCAAGTCATAATTTGCAAAATATTTTCATTTTCTTTGTGTCAAATAATACTTGCATAGTTTGACAGTGTGCATTAGATCATTGTCGTGTATAAATATAAAATTTTGCCCAAATAAGCGCAAACCAGATGGAACTGCAAAATTTTCTAAAATCGAACTACTTAATTAATAATTTTCCTTCTGAAATTTCCAGTTTCCTAGAATAAAAAACATCCACATACTGAGTTGGAACCATATCTATACTTCATGTAACGGTGGAACATTTTTTCGGTTCGATCTACTGACGAAAACTCGACGACGTTGACCAAATATTTTGAACTTCGATTTGTCACTCCAAGAATAGTTTTCCACTGTTATACTATTCAGTCGTGATATTGCCGTTGGCATTCTAATCTTTCTGTCGATTTCCCTGATGCAAAATGATTTGCGTGCAGCTACACGTTCATGCACTACCGTCTTTTAGTGGCGTTTTACTGTACTTACTGAGATTCCATATTCGGCTCTGCGGTTAAATAATACCATGCTAATTGTGATTCCTTTTACTACTTATTTGTATTTAGCGATCATCCGCGTCTATGGTAATTTGAGACAGATTCGGTCGTGCACGCTCTTCAAGGGTTTCTGGTTGCTAACGAATAGTATTATTTACTCTAAATTATTTAATCTTTCACAAATTTGTCAACTTTCATAGCTTTCCTCTTACAATAGAATAATAGTAGATACGTCATTTTTTTCACAAATTGGTTTTCCGCGCGGCATTATATTAAATTAAATTAAAAAATACAGTATATTAAATTATAGAGGCCGATTGATATAGAAGATAAGATTAGGAAATGACGAAATAATGAAAGTAGTCCCAAAATGAAGTAAACTTATTATATTATCAATGTACGAGGGTGATTTGTAAATTAAGTTCCGTTCGGTTATTAAAAAAAACATCAATACATGAAGAGATTTTTATTGTATACAACTTAAAGATGCTTCACTAGGCGGAAACAGAACGGCCTCGTACATAATTATTTTTAACATAATCACCATTTAGTGCAACACATTTGTCCAAACTCTGAATGCATTTCTTCATTTCGTCCATAAAAAACTTTTTTGTTTATTGTTGAACAGCGCCCGAACTTTAGTATCTGATAAAAATGTTGACCTTTTAATACCTCCTTCAACTTCAGGAATAACCAGAAATCTTAAAGTGCCAAATCAATACTGTACGAAGGTGCGAAGCAATCGTGAATTTCAGACTCGTCGCTGTCGTCTCGTTTACTGCAATGCGGCCTGGTGTTCTCGTAGTGCAAGAAAAAATTTGTTCTTTCCTGCCTTACTCTACGGAAACGATTCTTTAATGATCGTAAAGTTTTGCAATGTCTTACCGAATGGGATCCAAGAAATTTGTAAGCATGACTTTCTGCGGTGATAGAACTTTTTTGAATTTACGTACAGATAGCGAAGCAGGACGATATTCCATTGACTGCCTCTTGTTTTCAGGGTAATAATGATGAACCCAGAATTCGTCCCCGGTAGTTATGTTTATGAGAGAATTATCTGTTTAATGTCGAGACTGGTCGAGAACTTCTTGGCAAATGTTTTTTTATTGTTCTTTCATGATATCCGTTAATTATCACAGGACATATCTGTCGCAAAGTTTACTGTAATTCAACGCCTGGACTAGCATTTTCCTCGAAACAGACCATTCATCTGTCTTTGGTTCTTCTCATGCGTCACTGATACTGGTCGACCTAATCGCTTTTCATCAAACACTTTCATTTCGCCTCTATGACAGGTTTTGCAAATCGAATCCATTAGCGAACATTCTTCACATCTTTACAATCGTTGCCATAAACAGCTTTCAAAGGCCTGTAAATTTGGATGGCCGCGCAACCCTCTAGCGTTAAAAATTCTATCAATTGAATAATAGCGTCGTAAATGACACTGTTATTCTGCGACGGTATAAACTTTGCATGCTAAGACGAGATACTCGAAATTATCGTTTGCAGGTTAGAACTTGTTTCTATCCCCACTACTTACACAATAGCGATGTTGGAGACCTTATATATCAATCCGCAATCGTATTATTACTAGAAATTTAAGAGAAGAAGACACTTGTTCACAATGTGGTAAGACACTATAGTACTATAATACACGTACAAAGTACGCAATACTATAGTACCCCATAGAATTACATTTAGTTTTCAAGGTTTTATGGCTCTATTCAAGAAAGGGATAAATTTTCGAAACACAATTCCGATAAATGGTTTCATATATACGATGCAAGTACTCAAGAGATTCGACAAAACTATAATTTATACCTAGTTTTAAATTGTAGAATTAGAGGAATAATAAATTTTAAATTAGAACGTATTTTTCTGTATCCTTAGTTGGCTATACTTCTGTGAGCGGTAGTGTATATTTCTACATACCAGAACCCAATAAAAACACCGATATGGTATTATACATACTAAGTATACTGCCTCAATTTATATTCCACTTTACAATATTACTCTTCTGTGTATTACTGAAACGCTTCTTTACATACTACATATATATAAAAGATATTGTGATGGAACTTGATGGAACATTTCTTGGAAATTGGGAAAACCTTTTCTAAATACGTATTATAAATATCGTACTTATCGATAAGTAAATATACAACAAGTATATCTCTGTGAGTTATAAATATAGACGATTATATTTTATTTGCTGTAGAAATCTTTTGCGCGATTATAAACATATTTTATCAATCAAGTATCTAATAAATCTAGAATATCAAGGCTAGGCTGCAATTTATCTAACAGGAAATTTGGATTAATATTAAATTCGTATTGTGAGTTCCCTTGAATAACAATTTTGCAACGTACTACTCTGAATACTTACTCCATGTATTGAGTTATAGCAAATAATCTGATAAAGTTAATCAACAAAAGAATTTCTCTTTTCTTAATGAAATAGATCTCTGTACAAATGGCTAAGGTATTTTAATTAACATTTTAACTGCGTTTTAGAGATTTTTCTAGGTACAAGTGCACAAAGATCGAATTCTAGGGTCTTCCAACTTATAACTAGTGTTAGGAAATGTTCCGACTACCAATGCATTACATTTTTTCAATCGTGACAAGCAAACTGTGCACGAATCCCCAAGCAACGGTGGATCGTGAAAGTATTGGCGCTAATCTCTAATTATTTATTTATTTCGTATGAGGAGCGAAATCGAAATTTAGATATTAGTGTATAAACACACTTTTATATGCAAATGTCGCCTAATGAGCTGCTTTAATTTCTACATTTCGACAAACTAACCAGTGTGCAGAAACGCTATACGTCGCGACGCCATCTTCTTGGTTGTCAAGATAATGAAAAATTCGTGAAAAGTCACTTCGATCCCGGAATGTGTGGATGCATTTCGCTCTTATTGGAATTTGTTAACACACAGTATCCTATTAATCCATTTATGCGATGCATTCGAAATTTGTATATTTCTCATACCAAATTTGTATAATTTTTAAGAATTTTCGGCGTCTTATTCTAGTTAAATTTAGTTATTCAAATGTATGCGTATTATTACAATCGTGATTAGGTATTTCTAATGTCCCACTTAAGGGACTATAAAAGTTTTCTTGCAATTATTACAAGTTATGTGTGTATGTGTGATACATTCATAAGTTCAATTCAATTCTTCTTTATCGAATTATTTTCTAACATTGCCTTGCACATAACATTAAGCACACCAAAAAGATTTTTTTCAATACGAAGGTTACCTTTTATATTTTGCGTATAGAGCTGCCATAAAACATTAGATAGCTTTTAAAGACGTTATTGTCTTTCGAAGTATTCTCCACGAAGATTTATGCACTTTTGCATGCGCTGGAAGAAGTTATTCCACTCGTTTGTTGGTACAATCAAAATTGGGTTTTGGAAGGCCGCGACTACTCCTTCTGACGACTGGAACCTTTGACCACGCAGTCCGTCCTTTATTTTCGGAAAGGTAAAGAAATCACGGGATGGTCTAACAACTCGACGTTTTGTTGCGTTAAAAATTCATTTGTCTTTCGAGCTGTGTGCGAACTTGCATAATCTTGGTGGAGGATGATTCGTCGTTGTGGGTTGGTTTCTCGAACTCAGCGGTGGCTTGTGGCAAACATATGGTTGTATACCAATCGGCAGTAACAGTTATTTGATTTTGTGGAGAAATTGCTGCTATATAACCTGCTCTCGAGACAAATGTCGCGACCATATTTTTGGAAACACTTTGAGAACTTTGATGACTTTTTCGGGTTTCGTTCACCTTGGAACGCCCAAATAGACTCCTGGCGTTTATTTTCTGGTTTGTATGAGTGAATCCAGGATTCATCACCATTCATGATGTTGTACAGGGTGGCCCAAAATGACCGAAGGGGTTTGAGTTCATTATAACTTCTTATTTATTAAATTTTTTTATTTTAAATACAGTATATTAATGGAGAATATTTTTAATTTAATTATGAAAAATTATATCTCGCAAGTGGTGGCCATTTTCTGCTTCGCATATTCGTGCTCTTTCTAAAACATTTTCCATAACCTTTCGCAAAACTTCAGGTGTTATGTTGTTGATTTCGTCGCGTATATTATTTTTTAATTGCTGTATGGTTCGAGGCTTATTAATATAGACTTCCTTTCAAATAAACCCAAAGGAAACAGTTTGAAGCGGTTAAATCCGGTGAACGCGGAGGCCAATTAAAATCGCTTGTACGGGAAATAATTCGTTCACCAAAGATGTCGCGTAAAAGAGCCATTGTGTCCCTCGCAGTGTGCGCTGTGGCTCCATCCTGTTGGAACCATACTTGCGGATGGTTTTCCACGGCTGGCCTTAAAAAATTTTCCAACATTGTCCGATATCTAACACCAGTGATGGAAACGGCGACGCCGTGTTCATTTTCAAAAAAATATGGGCCAATTATCCTTTCCGACGAAACACCGCACCAAACGGTACACTTAAGTGGGTGTAATTCTCGCTGTTGAACTACTCTTGGATTTTCCGTAGCCCATATCCTGCAGTTTTGCCATTTAATTGGAAATGGGCTTCGTCGCTCATAATTAAATTATGAATAAAATCATGATTTTCTTCTGCTTTTTGATGTAAATAAATTGTATAATTAAGTCGTTGCTGGTAATCTGTCGGTTTCAATTGTTGGACAAGCTGAATTTTGTATGGAAACATTCTTATTGTATGCAAAATTCTCTGCAGCGACCCTCTTGAGAGGCGAAGTTGTGTCGAACGTCTCCTGGTTGATGTTTCTCCATTCTTCCCGAATACTCTCCTGTACCCGTTCAATATTGTCATCCGTGTGCACCGTTCGTCGTCTGCCGGCACCAGGAAGGTTCCTTACTGCCCCTTGTTCTCGAAAATTTGCAACCAGACGGTTTATTGTTGACTCTGAGGGTCCAACCCGCACATTAAAATAACGACGATATGCACGCTGAGTCAAAACAATGGATTGTTGATTTGAGAAATAAAGTTCAACGATTTTGGCACGTTGTTCAATTGTGTACTGTTCCATTTTAAATTCCCCAAGTCTTCTTTACAAAATACTGAAAACAAAAAAAAAAAAATTATAATAAAAAAGTTATAAGGAATTAAAACCCCTTCGGTTATTTTGGGCCAGCCTGTACATGTTTTTAGAGTTCCTTGCGTTGAAGCAGTTTTTTGACACCAATTCACGCTAGCTATTTTCTGTTCTTCGGTCTACAGATGCGGTATCTAACGGGAAACTAGTTTATGCAACATTTTTTCAATCAAGGTCTTTGAAACCCCAATGATGCCTCAATTTCGCGATATGTCACATGTCGATCTTCGTTGATGAGCTTGCGCACAGATCGACGTTTTCTTGAGTGTCTGCCGTTTTTGGTGCACTTGTTCTTGGATCGTCACTAAGATTAATCCGTAAACGTTTGAATTCTCCATATAAACGAGAAATTGTTGACTGATGTGGTGCTTCATTACTGAAAACAGAAACCAACTCAGCGATTGGTTTCTCAGCGAGATATTCTTGTTGAGATAATTGTCTTCAAAAATTATAAAAAAATTATTGCGCGAAAATGATCACGGTTTAATTCTATTTTTCGACTAATTTGTCAATTTTGATAGTTCGTTGTAACTACAATACTACACGTATCGCACTGAAAATTTGAATTCAGGCTAGCTAAAGATGGAGGTTAATTTTTAGTACTGATATTTGATTAGTGGCGCTGTCTATGTCCCAGTATGCAAAACATAAAAGTCATCCCTCGTAATCTAATTAGTAACCTTTTATGTATTTTTCGAATCGAGCTGTGATATATGACCTGTGTGATACAAAAGAAAGATTTTCTCTTGAACATACGAATTGTATCAAATATGCCACAAAATGTCTAAGTTTATTTTTTTAACATTATTAAATTTGATATATTTCTGAATAAGAAAATTTAAAAATCTGATTAACAAATTATTATTACAATATGAAACAAACATGTAAATAATTTACATATCTGTAACTATGCACATGGACAATACACCTCGTATTTTCAGCATT
Organism: Melolontha melolontha; assembly: GCA_935421215.2. Classification (NCBI taxonomy): domain Eukaryota; kingdom Metazoa; phylum Arthropoda; class Insecta; order Coleoptera; family Scarabaeidae; genus Melolontha; species Melolontha melolontha. The sequence goes on along the minus strand of OW285237.1, from coordinate 93,615,875 downwards.
TACTTCTGTTTAATACATATGTTTCTGCCATCTAGGCGTCCTCAGTTAAGCTAGTGAAGCAATGTATACAAATTAATACAAACCTGTTATAAACAACTGGTTTGTATCTGTATTTAAATTTACTGAAATAGCCCGCATTGTTTATAACAGGTTTGTATTAATTTGTATACATTGCTTCGCTAGCTTAACTGAAGACGCCTAGATGGCAGAAACATATGTATTAAGCAGAAGTAAATGCTGAAAATACGAGGTGTATTGTCCATGTGCATAGTTACAGATATGTAAATTATTTACATGTTTGTTTCATATTGTACAAACGCTTTATATATGCTTAACGTATTGTCATACTTAAACAAAACCTTTTTGTATATATTATTATTAATTTAACAGTTTAGTGTGTCATACATCGATCCTCTGTTGGAATAAAAGAGACTGCTTTAGACACGTAAATACAGAACGACAAACATACTAAATGTCATTCGATATTTCAGAAGGGGTTTGTTATATGTTGACGGCTTATAATCTACCATTTAGATTAACGGACAAGGAACCATTGCGTGAATTTTGGAGTAAATACAATGCAGACTACAAATTGCTAAGCGCTCGAAACTATGTGCAAAGAAATGGAGACCAGTATTAAATCAGGTCTAAGAAACAGAAAACTGTTATTGAGTTGTAATGAGACTACAGATTGTAAAAAAAATTCAATTCTGAATACATATTATAGTATGTAAACTGGAACCTCTTCATTTTTATTAGTTATTCACAGTGTGATACTAAAAAAAATTAAATTAACAACAAACCAAGTACCTAATGATGTTTGTTACTGATGTCGGTTCATCAATGCTTTTTGCGGGACATTTTCTTAAACATGATTAGAGCGCCTCATTCCAGTAACTTCACACGGGCGGATCGCCTTCGCTCGTATATATATTTTGTCAGTTGCCGCTGGACAACGTTCAGTACACTTCGCTGTTTCACAGTGATAAATAGTAATTTTATAATGTCACAAATAGCGCGAAAGGGACTGTTTTACGATGTAGCTCATAAATTGATAAATGTATTTCCGGATTTAATGTATAAAGCCGGTAAATACAGGGTTCGGCAACTGGTATGACACATTTCGAATAGGTTGTTAAGAAAAACCAAATAATGGCATGTTAGTTAGCTTGACATTAAACTTCATGCCGGTACATGCAATTTTGTTGATTAATGGAGAAATTTCCACTAAACCAACGTATTTATGCAGTGAATGAGTTTGTTAGAAATGGTTATCGAAGCTCAAAGAACTTTTCGGTGGGAAGTTAATGTTGAAAGAAGACATGGGAGAATTCCATCGTGGAAGACAATTTTAAGGTGGGTGAATGATTTTAATGAAGAAGGTAGTGCTGTATCAAAATTTAAAGGTGGTATTACCACTGTTTGAACACCAGAAAACATTGAAAGTGTTTGTGTCGCCTTTAACATTCATAAAAAACATTCATTGGCCCTGCAAATCTCTGAAAGAAATCTTCTTAGGATTCTTAAATGATGATTTACGTTTTTATCCCTATAAAATTCAGATTTTTCAATCTCTAAAGGAAGGCGATAGGGCATTTAGCATGACATTTTGCAAAGAATTGTTAGAAATCTTGAATGAAGATCAAGATACATTGCGTTGTTTGTTAATGACGGATGAAGGTCACTTTCATTTAAGTGGTTTCATAAATAAACAGAATTGTCCGTACTGGTCATCGGAAAATCCTCAGCAGTTACATTAAAAACTTCTACATGACCAGAAAGTGACAGTATGGTGTGAAGTATCAATTTTGGGAATCGTTGGACCATACTTTTTCGAGGAAAATAATCAAGCAGTTGCCCTTATATACACCCCCATCGTTATATACACATGCTACAGAATTTTTTGGTAGGAGAACTACGAAGATTGGGGCAAGCCAACGTATGGTGCCAGCAGGATGGTGCAAAAGCTCATACAGTGAAGCGTGAGGCAGACTCTTCGGACGTACCTAAACTCATCCCCAGAAATAAAATTAAATAATAAGTTAAACTCGTACCTAAAAAAATATACATAAATTGGTCCCCGAGAAGAGTAGGTCCACAAAAATAGCTTGATGAATTCGTCCCCGATTTTATCGCAGTATGAATCACCAATATACTTATTTCAAATCTATAGATAACATATTTATTTATGCAAGAAATGAAAAACTCAGTAAGTGCCACAAAACATATTCTATTAATTAAGAATGGAAAGAAATGCCTGCTTGTGTTTTATACAAGCACTAATACATATTAACATTTACATTTAACGTTTATAAAAATAAGCTATACATTTAACAAAATCAAATCTCGAAACAGATCCATTTTTATACACATCGATTTTTCTAGTACGTCTACGCACGACTGGATCTCGTATTCTTGAACATTCAGATAAACTTTGATTGTTTATATAAATCTCTGTTTGACACTGCTTCAAAGTTTCAATAAAATGAAAAATTGATGGATGTGTAGAATAAAACTGACACTAAATTTAGCGTGGAAAGATTAGCAAGCATTTGTTCTTCTTTCTATGCTATCGCTGAGTTCTGCCCACAAACTAGGTGGAAAAACGGCTTCTTCTAAAATATAATTATCAACCAAATAATCGGAAAAGCGTGATAAACGTTCATCTTGAGGTTGTATTTCCAAAAAATCAAAAGCATAACAATCACCTACTTCCGATGGATTTAAAAATTGTAAACTAAATATATAGCGCAGCCACTTTCCAATTTCACTGGTTTCGTTTTTATAATAGGGACAAGGCCCAGATTTTGAATTTTGCGGAACCATGCTTGTGCTAAATGTATTCTTCAGCCTATAGCTTTGGCATCTGGAAACTCCGCTTTTACGGCATTGTGGATTGCAATTTCAAAATTCGCTACGATGACTTTTGGATTCAGATTTAAACCCAAACCATGACACTTTTTTCGCAACAGGTTAAAAAGTGTTTTGTAGGAATAATGCTTTTTATTCGGTAGTAAGCAAAATGCTAGTGGGATATAATACCCATTTTCTAATATATGCAGTGTAAATAACTGCAGAAAATGATCGGGACAGTAACTGAATGTACCGTCAACATATACTTTTTCACACTATTGCATAAAAGAGTTACATTTGTTAGGCACGTGAATACGACAATTTCTTCAACTTTGTCGATGATAAAGACTAAAATTCTCTTTTTTCAGTTTCGTAATATTCAATATTGTAACACATTTAATAACTTCTGCCTTATTTTTTGGTAAGAGCGGTAGAGATTTTCTTCTGTTATTATATAGATTGTTGCGGATGTAATGAATGTCTTGAACGGGGATAGTACTGAAATGACCAGTATTTTCCTTTAGAGCTGAATGTATTATTTTTGGAGGCTTCTCACAAATGTCATCGGTTGCCTTACGTTTAACACTAGCACTTGCTATCTGTCTGTTTAGTTTCTTCAGATTCTTTTCAAGATTATGTTCTATTTCATTGCGCACAATTAAATTTTCTGCACCACAGTATAAACTTTTGCCTTGCAAGAGTGATTCGAACATCGCCAACATATTTCATCACTTTTTAAGGATTTGTGTTTGGTAAATTCTACAGAGTCTACAATTAGCACTTGATTTCCACGTTCACTCAAACTGACGAAGCTTTTCATGCTTTCTCACAAATAAAAAGCACTCCTTAGCCAGGAATGTTATTTCGGACTGACGAATTCTAAGTATATAGTACATATATATGGTAGATTTGGGTAAATTTTAAATTTAGTTAAATTTGCATTTAATGTGTATTTAAAAGGCAGGACAACTTTGTATTCCCAGAAAGTATAAATTTCTTAATCTCTTGTCCGGGGACAAATTAACGTAAGGGATTAAAACACCGTAATTAGCATGGGGGGCGAATTAATGTAGCAGACATTTGATAGTACCTGCTCGCGGATGACTTTAGGGCCGTATTTCTTGGCGTATTCGTGTTTTTAAATCTTTTAAAGATGGAGCGCCGCCGCACTACGCTTCACCTGTTCTTATTATTAGAAATTAGAAACATTACCGCAGATGTCATCGATAACGTTCAAAAAGAATTTCTTAATCGCCTTGGCTATTGTCTGATTGTTAACGGTGCTCAATTCGAACATTTAATTTAGATGATTATGTTTTCATTTTTGATGTTTTCGATAATATTACGTCAAAATTTCCTTATGTAGACATCGTCCAAAATTATCTTGACGTATGTAAAGAAATCTGCCCTTTTTTAAAATTCTGTAATAAAAATTGATTATTTATATTTAAGAAAAAAAATGACGTCATATCGGTTTTTGGAGACATCCTGTATATTTCAGTTTCATGTAAGAATACTCTAAACTAAAAATAAAAATCGACGGGTGCGAGGTTTTTTTTGAAAAACTTCCATTTTCATTTTTATTAAATTTATCCGCTACTTTTCGGATGCACTGTATAATATTAACTTAAATTAATTAATAACTTTATTGCCCAATAGCCATGTACACCATGTACAACAATTATAATATATAAAAATATAGACTATCAATTGTACAGTATTATAAATAGAGAGGTTCATCCCATTGGCAGTTCGTCCTATATATACAAATATATATACATATATATATATATATATATATATATATATATATATATATATATATATATGTATATGGGAAATTCAATTTGTTGGCGATTTAAGGTCTGGTTTTACTTCAAAATGTTTATATTTAAAACAATCCCACATGTTTCGGCAAATGATGCCTTTTTCAAGTAGTTAATATATTGTCATTTATATTTTATATTCCTTGAAAAAGGCATCATTTGCCGAAACATGTAGGATTGTTTTAAATATATACATTTTGAAGTAAAACCAGACTTTAAATCGCCAACAAATTGAATTTACCATAACATACAAAGGTCACGAAATAATTATCTTTATATAACGCTAAGAAATAAGTAATTAAACTTCTAGTTTCAAAAAATTATTTTATTGTAAATACCACTACAATATTGTTTCGCCATACAATGGCTTCATCAGGTGGATGAATACTGAATATGTACAATGCAAGTTAGAATATTTATGTGAAAATTATTGGTGAATGGTGGTGGAAAAATTTTTACAATCTTAAATTTAGTAGAGGGGAGTTGTTTAAATCTAGTTGGTCATTTAAAGCTAATCCTAAACTATTGTATCTATTAATTTCTAAGTTTTCTAACAGGTTAAGTTTTTTACTTTTTCCTTAACTTAACCTGTTAGAAAACTTAGAAATTAATAGATACAATAGTTTAGGATTAGCTTTAAATGACCAACTAGATTTAAACAACTCCCCTCTACTAAATTTAAGATTGTAAAAATTTTTCCACCACCATTCCCCAATAATTTTCACATAAATATTCTAACTTGCATTGTACATATTCAGTATTCATCCACGTGATGAAGCCATTGTATGGCGAAACAATATTGTAGTGGTATTTACAATAAAAGAATTTTTTGAAACTAGAAGTTTAATTACTTATTTCTTAGCGTTATAATGCAGTTTCAACAAGTATCTCCTTCATTAATTATTTATCTTTATATATATGGTAAACCTAATCAGTAGGCGATTAAAGGTCTGTATATTACTTCAAAATATATGTATTTAAAAAACTCTACATGTTTCGGCTGTGTACGCCTTTATCAAGAGAATACAAAATATGAATTCTCTTGATAAAGGCGTACACAGCCGAAACATGTAGAGTTTTTTAAATACATATATTTTGAAGTAATATACAGACCTTTAATCGCCTACTGATTAGGTTTACCATATCATACCAAGGTCACGAAGTTATTATATATATATATATATATATATATATATATATATATATATGTATATGTATATGTATATATTTCGTCAGTCGCTGTCCGAACACTTTTAGTGTACTTCGCTGGTTTACAGTGATAAATAATAATTTCATAATGTCACAAATAATCATAAAGAGACCGTTTTGCGATGTAGCTCATAAATTGATAAAGGGATTTCCGGATTTAATGTACAAATAATGAAGTGTAAAGTATGCGATATACCGCTAGTGTGTCCAAGGAAATCTTACTGCTAAAGACACGTAAATAGTGTAATGTATAATCGCAAAAAAAGACTGCATCGAAATGATCGTTTGTCACATGCGTGAAAACAAATTGATAAATAACGGAAGCTCTAATCCATCATTCTTATTGAAATGATCTTTATTGATTCATTTGTTTACTTTTCTGTACACATTCATAATTCCATGGTTGTTGAACCCTGAATATATTTTTTTATACATTCTGCTTAAAAAAATAACGAATTAACTGACATCGTGAGAAAAACATTCTGTTGCTGATGGTAAATATGAGATGAAATAAGATGTAGGCGTCAAACGCTTTCACACGGTCTTATTCCATGTATTGCGTTGCTAAGATTTAACAATACAGTTTCAACTGTCTGAATAATCCAAGAGTTCGTACTTATAAGTGTAATTATGATATTAATACCTTACAACTATCATATTACGGCTACTTCTATTTCACATTCTTTTAGCCTTTAAATGCCAGATTTCTCTCTTTTAGGGAAATTGGACTAACTGTAATATTGTGTCTAGTTTTAAGAGAATTACATTATATTTCTATGGCTGTTCTAGGATCGATTCCCATTAAATACCTTTTATTAGAACATTAAATTAAATTGAGACTTCCTGTATACCGAGAGGTATCATTAAGTCGAGTTAGTGTGCTTTAAGCAGAAGTCCTATGACTTTGTCCATGTTTAAGCTGATCCTATTTGGTTGATTGCGAAGATTATGCAAGTTTTCCGCTTTTTTTCGGATTTGTAGATTCAATTTTCTATTTGATTTGAATTTTGGTCACCAAAAAAAGGTCAAGGATTGGTAAAGATCGGTGACCTTGTCTTAGTCTGTGCTCGATGTGTTTATTAAAAGTTTCTTTACTTAATACATACCTACTGTACTTCCAAAGTATTTGTATAGATTGCAATTTTGTATGTACGAATTTATTTATTTTTTGCATATTATCTTTAACTAATTTTTGTACACTAGACTTTTTCTTGAACATATATCAATGCTATTTTTATTATTTCTTGTGATTACTTGTTCGTATAATCATGGATGTTAAGCACTTGTAATCAATCTCTATCCGATTTCCAAACATTTTTTTGCATATGGTCGGCACTTCTTATACATGATTTAAATGAAATACGCCGACGTATGTTAATATATAATAGATACGTAAGACAGCAATTCAAATACATATACAAAAATTTTATTCTATTGAAACTTAAATTTTTGCGGAAATTTAGGAACGCAAATTTTTAAAATACGGTCCGTATTCAGATTGAATCAAAAATAAATAGAACTTTTATGTTTACTTGTTGCCGATCCAACAAACAAAGAAGAATTTAGTTGTTCACGTTCACCAAAAAATCCCCTTCACATCTCAGTAACTTTGTGTGATAAGTTTATAAACATGCATTCATTCATTTCCTGGATGCATCAGCTGTTCTGTTGTTATTTTTAAGTATGTCAATGGCCTGACGTTTGTAATATCCCAAAAAAAAATGAATATCGAGTTTCTTTAAAAATCTTAGACGGTATAACCGTTCCGTGGTGATATGGAATTTGTAATTTAGTTGTCTTTATATTAAATTCACGCCGAGAAATAATAAATTACATTTGTAATTGTGTTCTATTTGCCTCTTTTTTAAATGACAATTTCTTTGTCTTAAAAAGGGCAGATTTATGTAAAAAAAGGTGTAATGCTGAAAGATGTTTAATGTGGCTGTCATTTGCGTAAATACAAGCTTCTAACTGATCGGTATACTTTCGAAGTACACGATTAAACATGGCTCGGTTTTCACGGATATGGGTCGCTGCTTGAAAAATACGTTGCTGAAGATCGTCTTTCACTGCCACGGCCTTCATAACTTGGATGCAATGTACCGCGATCTCTCAATCTTGACGCAGTTTGTAAAATTAAATCATTTGATGGACATTTTCGGTTCTGAAACCGCCCTTCAGCTCTTCACCTGTTTCACCGTATAGTAATACGATATCTGTTCCTGATTTGAATAAGCCATATTTTTATATATTCCATTATTTTCTTCTTTATGTTAATTAGAAGTTTTAGTCCGATGAAACGTTTATTCCCAATAATCATATACCAAAAGTCGAAATAAATTCATAAATACAATTTTATTGTCTTAGGAGGCAATACCAAAAGCAATATTTAATTACATGTACAATACAGATATTTTTCTTAAAATAAAAAAGAATGGTAACACACATTTGCAAATTTTATAGGTATTTTTCTATTGATTTTTAGGTTTTAATTAATATTAGAAATTATTCTAAAAAATATGTTCTTTGAGAAAATAATATAAACAGTTGGGGATGAAAGTAATTCAAGGCACCTCTTTGGATAGTTTAAATTCAGATTTTTTCAGATACAAAAAATTATTCGTACTTTGTTGATTACCATGTGTTTTAATTGACCAGATGTTTATTTAAACTATCTTCATGATAACGGACAAAATTATCACTAACTCCGAGTCACAATCATAGTTATGAATAACGCACAGTTGTTAAGCAAAACTCTCAAGTTGAAGAAGCTCTGAATTATATTGTTTCATTAATTTCGTATACATACACTCACTTATTTATGTGTTTAAATTTGTCAATATCGATAAGCAAATGTTTAGTATATATTTTTTACAAACACATTGTATATTAATATATACAATTATACATAGTTCCTTCTCAAAATAATAACACCAATGGGAGTGACTAATGTCGTCGATTTGCTTTATTATCAGAGCAGGCATAATTGAATCATTTTCGATACGAAATATTATTTACAAACTAAGATTTGATTTGATTTTAAAGGTGACCAGAACAATTTATCTCTCACAATGTTTTCTTTAAACTGATATTATTTAAAACATAATAATAAATTATCTAGTAATAAATGTATTGTTTTTATGATATGCTCGTGAGTATACCTATAAACACATTCACGTGTGGGAAATGTATTTAAAACACACCCTAAATATTAAAGGAAATTCATATGAAAATGTATTCTTGTGTCTTCTTTTCTTTGTTAAAATATGTTCATCAGTTAAGTTATACTGCGTCGACACTTTTAAACGAAGCTCTTTTTCAATATATATAAATAGAAAGTAATTACTGACAATAAATAAAGCTCGGATTGGAGGAGCACTGACCAGTGCTACGTACCGACCGCCTATTATTACCTCAGAATTTTAATCCAGGTACTCTTTTTTGTCAGCCTGAGTCGAGCTGAGACCGAAAAAACGTCTTGGATGTTTTTGGCTTGACCAGGGTTTGAACCCGATTCATCCGATTCATACTCTAGTGACATACCCAATAGACCAACACGGTCCATTGACATTATGAGAATAGAAATGTACCAGTTCTGTAAAAGAAATGAAGTTCCTACATTGCGAAGTTTATGCAACTCCTTGAAAAAACAATGTTATTAAAATACCTATTGGTCAAGCACAGAATTTCAAATATTAAAATTTTGATCGTCGCCAGCCTTCTCTGTCTACCTTTAAGAGACTCTATGACATGATAATTTTGGAAACTATAGTTCTTACAGTACGAGTACTGAAAAAGCATAGGGGTTTCATTCCTATAAAATATCAGTTGCACAAACACTGCACCCTGATGATTACAATAAGTGCATTGATTATTGTGCTACACCGAAAGGTAGAAAGGGAACTTAGATTATATATATATATATATATATATATATATATATATATATATATAGATAGATATATATTATTGTGCTTGGTTTGCGAACATGTGTGAAGCTGACCCACAGTTTAGATTCAAGGTTTTATGGACAGACGAAACACAATTTACAAACTGCCGCCTGTTTAATAGACACAGCCAACCTTTATGGATGCAAGAAAATCCGCATCATCTTGATCAGCTAACTAACTTTAATTGTGTTGTTTTGGTACTACAGTAGAATCTCACAAATTAGAACCACTTTGTGCACCGGGCAGTTCGAATTTCTGAAAAGTTCGAATTTCTGGACATTTTTTTTTTACAGAAAATGATAAAATTATAATATGTAAAACTAGTTATGTAAGCTTTATATTAACACAAAACAGTTTTTATTTATTAACATTTAATTAATTGAACATATTAAATTCATAGAAAAACTTTTAAAAAGTTTTTTAATTATTAGGTATTTAATTGGTTTTTAACATAAAATCAGTAATACTTGTTTGTTTTTTTGATTTATTTAAACTGGATACAACGATATCGTTACGGAAGTCCAAAAGGTTAGACATGTGTTTACTGGAAAATATATCACTGGTTTTGCACCATTTTATAACATTATTGATGCCTTCAAGGACTTTTAAATGAGGAATAGCTGGCGTTATGTCGATAATATCGACGTCGCTGCTATCTGAAGCCTCCTCATCGCTATTCTCTGCATCAGATCCGTCAGTAAACACATCTTCATTCCATTCCTCGATTTCATTTACATTTACGGAATTGTTTGGCATAATTTCATTCAAAAGATCAAGATTTATTTGAAGAACTTCATTGCAATCCTGATTTCGTTGAGCCAATTTGCTAGTGGCAAATCATCATCGCTGTCGTAATCGCCTGAGTCCCAATTTAATAATTTGGATCAAGAATTTTTTAACACTGTCTGTTGTACCTCATCCCATGCTTGTTTCAACAATATTATTGCATCTCGGATTGAATGCCGTTTCAAAAGCTTATCAATATCACCACCATCACCAATTAATTGAGATAGCAACTTACTTCTGTAAATAAGTTTTGTCATTTTAATAGGATTTTGATCCATTGGCTGCACAGCTGCTGTTACATTTGGCGGCAAGAAATATGCAATTATATTACCATCCTCACTTTGAAGTTTATCAATTGGTGCATGAGCGGAACAGTTATCTATAAGCAGAAGAGCTTTTGGGGCCAAATTATTGTCTTCAGAAAATCGGATGACCTGCACAACAAACAAAAAAAAATTAAAAAATATGGAACTTAAAATATGTATTGGTTAAACATACTTCTTTGATAAATATCTTGTGAAACCATTCATGAAAAATCCGGGAAGTCATCCACGCATTTTTCGAAAAGTCATTATGAAGTGGGTTATCAAATCCTCTGAAGCTTCTTGGCTTTTTAGCTTTTCCAATAACCAATGGTTTTAATTTGTGTGAGCCATCAGAATTTGCGCCTAGTAAAATTGAAACGCGTTCTTTTTGAATTTGAAATCCTTGGGCACTTTTTTCACAAGCAGCGACAAATGTTTTATCTGGAAGGCAACGGAAAAATAATCCGCTTTCATCAGCATTATAGATTTGTGTTTCCAATAACCCCATTTCCGAGACTTTTGCATGAAATCTGTGTAGAAATGGAGTGACCTCACCAACATCACTCGAAAGTATTTCACCACCAATTTTTAAAAACCGTATTTTACAGGTTTGACGGGTTTTAAATTTGGAAAACCATCCATCACTTGCAGTAAATGCGTTTTCATCTTTATCGGGGTACATTTCACTAAAAGTTGACATAGCTTTTGCTTTTAATACGGGTCCTGTCACTGTGTTCTTCTTTTCACGTTGATTTAAAAACCACTTATAAAGGCGCTTTTCCATTTCCTCATATTCTGCCTTATGTAAAGATTTTTTTTTTGCTTTCTGATAGGTGCTGGTAACTGCATCCATTATTTCTTGTTTTTTCGATTTTATGTAGCTGATGGAAGATTTTGCCACATTAAAATCTTGAGCTAAACGATTTCCACTCACGCCTTCATTAAGTCTTTTTAATATTTTAACCTTAGTATCCAAAGGTAAGGTATTTTTTTTACATTTGTTTGGCATTTTTTTAACATTCACACGTATGAACACTTCACTTTGACCTTCAGTCATCAACTGACCCAAATTTGTACAAGCATATCAAATTTCACACGCATATGACCGAATTGTACACACCACGAATAACTCGGTGATTCCCCGTTTTATTTTTACTTTAATGAGCGAAAAAAAATAATTTGTAGTGAAAATACAAAAAAGATAAAAAAACTTCCAGAAATTAGAACCCCCTGTTCTAATTTTAGAGCGTTTAATTTGGTTTTTCGCCTATTTAGTTCAAAATCATTGAAAAAAAAAATTTTCTAGTGGAAATAAAAACCAAAAAAAAAACTTCCAGAAATTAGAACCACAGGTTCTAATTTCAGAGCGTCCAATACATTGAAATGGCCGGTTCTAATTTCTGAACGGTTTGAATTTGTGACGGTTCGAATTTGTGAGATTCTACTGTACATTATTTATATTATAATTTTCTTCTTTCTTAATATATTAATTAATAATTATGTGCATAATTTCGAAATTAAAAAATATTTTTTCTATTTTGCGTTCGAAATGAACTTATTATGAAACCAAAAACAGTATCGAAATGAGCTCCATTTCGATACGCTTTTTTTCATTTCTCAATGTTGGCGTTGTTCGAACACAGAAATAAATATCATTGCTGTCATTTGATTTTAAGAATTTAAGTACATTTGACAGATATGATATATGTTCGTACTCTACACAAACAACGTATATTGTATACAATTGACAACAAGATATATTAGTTTCTAAGTCACTCATGTTTATATTTTTAAATAAAATATCAAGTAATGTTAACGAAAATTAATAAATAATATGTAATATAATATACTTCGTAGATAGCAAGATTTAAATTTGACAATGTCAAGTATCAATGTGACCAACTGCATGCTTTATATAAAAATTAAACTCTGAAGTTCCAAATTAAATAATTCCAATTTATTAATGTAAAAAATGTAAAATAGAAAAAATAGTATAAAAAACTCGTTTCATAAGGCCTTTTGCCGCACTCGCTCTTTAGAAAACTCGCCGCTATCGCGGCTCGTTTAAACTGATCTCGTGCGGCAAAATGATGCCTTATGAAACTTGTTTTTTAATATACTATTTAATAACTAAACTGAATTTTATTACTAAACGCGATACTATTAGAGCAGTTCGAAAATTAAAAGAAAGTAGCGGCCTTAATTTTTCTATTTATAAAAGTAGCTATGTCAAGTGGTACATCGTTTGAATCGTCAAAAGAAGGCTTTTTTTATGTCATGGCCGACTATGATTTCCACTAGAAAAAATACAAGTTTGATAACTCAAAAATTATAGCTTAAATGAAAAATTCAGTTATATAATATTATTAAGCGCATAACTACTTATAACTAGAGAACGGATGCAATTTCCATAAAACGCAATCGGCAATTGGAATTGTGTATAACGTCGCTCAGTACATCCCAGCGTAATTCAATGAAGTATTTGTTTGACTTACTCGGCCACCTGGTCTCACAGCGATAACAATGGACAACCCAGCTATTGTATTCGGAGAATATAGCGTTTGTCAGTGGTGTCGTGTACGTAGATAAAATAAATAAGTTTATCGTATTTCGTAAGAGAAATACCACGTACATTCCTTTTCTTTTCATTTAAGCAACATCTTCCAATTATTTCCAGTATTTCCAGTTATTTCCAGTATGCACCTATAACCAGTTGCGATGTAGAAAGGACGTTTTCTATTTATAAGGATGTACTTAATTCAAAGAGAACAAAATTGACAGAAGAAAACCTTGAGAAACTATTGCTAGTCAATATTAATACTCCTTTACTCAACTTGAACGACAAAATGAACAAATAAAAATGTTCCAATTATAGAAATAAAATTAAAAACTTTAAAAATACAACTTTTCAACAAATACATATGTATTTCGTAATTTTAGATAGATAGATCACCACCCGTATGTTTTCCAATTATATAAATAAAATTAAAAACTTTATAAATACAACTTTTCAACAAATAAATATATATTTCGTAATTTTATAGATCACGACCCGTTCGTTTTCCAATTATATAAATAAAATTAAATATTTTAGAAATACAGCCTTTCGCCAGTACTGCACTGGGTTTTGCGTCATTTAGTAAGCGTGTCCGTTCTCTACTTATAACTTTTCTCCTTTAGACATTTTTTCTAAAGTCAATAATAACAGAGATATAGGCGCCGGACAAAATAACAAAAAAATTATTTTTGCGATATATCTAGGTTAGCCATACATTTTTTTACAGAAAAACAAGAAGCTCATTAAATTGAGATCGTAAAACTGCAATTGTTTCCCCATTTAATCGTCTCTCTATCTCCGCAAGTTTCCGAGATGCCCATGCTAAGCATCGGAAAAAACTAACCCTGTATACACAGACTATAACAAACTAGCCTCGTACATATTCTCAACCCTTATTTGTACTACTCTACTCTGAAGGCAACAAACTTTCAGGGAGACAACAAAAGAAAAAATATATTTTCTCAATTTGACTACTTATAAATATTGTATTTTTAAAATAAAGTTAGACATAACATTTCTTAGATAAAACAGGAATTAAAACCACAACATTGATGGCATTTTTCACAAACACATGTTTTCTTCTTCTAAGCTAGACAAATGTTACGTACTTCAAATATTTTATAGATAACTTGTAGAAAAAATTTATTTTTTTCCTCAACGCTAAAACGATAACTGTCAATAATCTAATTAGACCAGGTGAAATATTTTTAATCACAAAAAAATTTGCAGGTCGAATTTATTGATATTTAAAAACACTTTTAAAATGAAACACACTTATGTATATGTTTGTAAACACACAATATGTAAGTTCCCATCATTTCCATGATAATTTCTTTTTAACAAAAACTGGATACTAATAATAGGTTCTTCACTTTAAAATGATGCAATTCTAAGAAACAACTTCGTAGATAAAAGAGTTGAAAAACCAGTAGGTACGATTTTAATTGTTTTCGAGATAAAATGTCTCGTCTGGCAAATGGACAAATAAAAACATTAATATATGTCAAAGTATATTTAAAAGGTAACATGAGTGTTTGTACAGGATGAATAGAAAGCTTTAGCAAATTTATATTTAACGTATATCTAATGTTTACTCTAGTTCTAGTAAAGATAGTAATTAGTAAATATATGTGTATAAAAGGAACTAGAGTATTCATTATATACATTAATCAATGGAACTGGATAACATGATAACTGGATAACTGTTTCTGGCCGTTTTAAAAGAGAAGTTGAGTGCCGATATTAAGTTCTTATTTTTTTAAAGAACAAACGAACTAGCAAATCAAAACTGAGCTGGAATTTGTTTACGAGGCAATCTTCATCGATTGCAATCATAAAACGATAAATAACTTAGTTTATACAATCATTTTTTTAGAGTTGGATTAGTCCCGTGTCTTCGTTTAGTTATGTGTGACGTTTTTACTTATTTGCTATACTGTTCCATTTTTTTCTATTGCTGGTCTCTCCTTTCCAGTTATTTATTCCCAATCCCTTTATGTCTTCCTCTATTTCGCCTTTACATCTTGTTTTTGGTCTGCCTCTTTGTCTTCTATTTCTTTGTTTCCATTCCATTATTCATCGTATTTTGCTTTCGGAACTTATTGGTCAGCATTTTTCTATTTGCATAATAGGCTCTGCCTGCAGCTTGGATTTTTTCATTTATTACCTCCGCCTTTCTTCCATCATTTGTTATGGTGTTTCCCAGGTATTTGAAATTCGTTATCTTCAAAATCATAGTTACCTATTTTTATTTTTGTCTTTGCTACCTGACTACCAAATCTCATAATTTTCGTTTTGTCTGTGAGAATGCATTCAGCTCTAAATTTAGCGATGTTATCACGACATTATTGGAAGAACCCTTCGCGCCGAATAATTTGGTTGATGAAACCTGAATACATCCGAAATGAAACAATGGGCTGAGACTAATATAAGTGTTTCGAAGAAAGCGAAGGCCGTACACAGGACCAAAAAGATTATAGTTACTGTCGTTTATAGCTGCAGTTAGATTCTTCTTACTAGTTATTTTCCAACAAATAAAACGATAACAGGCGAATACTATGCTTTTAGATCAATTGCACGATACAATACAACGCCAAAAGTTGCACCTGAAATTCGGTGGCAACAAATTTTGGTCGAATGAAGATTTAATCACTGAAACCGTAATATTTCGAACAGTGTTGGAAAATAAAATAATTGTTTGCAATAATATAATATAATAACATAATTGCAAAAGTTTGTGTTTTCTTGTCTAGGTTAGGGATGCGCGATCTCAATCTATCTTTTCCGAGATCGATTCTTTCGTAACGCGATCTCCGATTTTTGAATAGATTTTTTTGTTGCCGATTTTTTTGAATTCAATTCTTTTGACTAGAAGATAGAAATAAAAACAGCTTTGCGATCTTCGCGTAGTGATGCGCATGAATCGTTACATGAAATGAGCATCGACATTTTCATTGACGTTTTTGATAACATTGCATTCGATTTATTACAATATTAAAAAAATGCAGTGGCAAAATTTATATATAACTATATATGTATAACATTTTTTTTGCTAATAAAAGTACCTCTTTTAAGTTAAAAAATATAAGTTTTGTTTCTGTTAGAATATAAAACATGTCATATCAAGTAAAATGTTTAAAAACAAAATCTTACGATTTGATTGCTAACATGCTTGGCATTCGATTTTTATATTACAACTTATGCATCAAAGCGCTCGATTTTTAAACACCTTATTCTAAACTGAATCGATCTTCGATTTTCCAAGAATCGATTTTTTTTGTTCAATTTTTTTTTGCATCGATATTTTTCAGTTCGATCTTGAATCGATTCAATTATCGATCTTTTTAATTAAATCGGCGTAACCGTAGCCTAGGCATATTAGTAACTAAACTTGTCAGAGCTATAGCAATAGCAATATTATTACAATATTTTATGTTTTAACGAACTTTATCTGTTAAATATCAAAAAGTATAATTTTCGAAGCAGCCAGAAATAGTAGGAATGCTTAGCATCTATTAAAAGTTCTATTTGGAATACATCTTTTTTTGTGGATGAAGACACTTTACTTAACGCGATCTACAGTATTGCCAACATTGTCTTTTTTTGATAGTGAAACAAGTATATCTTTGCGATAATTAATATGCATAGTCCACTCTATATTACACCTCCTTCCTATATTTGGGTGCCACGATTATCAAGAATAAAGTGCTCAGTAAGAGATGCACATTCGGATGTGAATGATTCAAATGTCGGGTAAAGTGTTTTTCCTCGAGAAATTTTGTTTCCACTCAAAATTTCTTTGTCCATTTTTTATCGTGGAATAGGGAGAAGCTTTGATCTTCCTTTGTTAAAAAACTATATTATCACATGATACCTTAGTTTGAATACGTGTGATTTGTGGTAAGCATTCGAGTGTTATTCGCATATTAATGATACTACTATACTCTATTCTTTTAACTCATTGTGTATAATGGTGCAACGATATCATTTTGCTTCAATAAAAGGTGATTAAAAAATGTTTACTTTCACTTAGTTGTGAATTTAAAAGACATATTTCAATTTTTAGATTTCAAGATAATAAGTATTACTAACTTGATCACTCCTTAACATATAGGAGGATGATTTGACAAGAAATGAGGCTCGAAATGAAACAAATGAGTTGACAAAAGTCATTAGAGGCTAGGTTTTAGAAATACTATTTTTCGAAAACTGATAATGAAACTTTTGGCACTTCAACGAAACTAGAGTCAATGCAATGGGTGGATAAAGGGTCTAAACCCACCAAAAAAGGCGAAAAAGCGGTTAAACAGGAAACTTCAGGACAATGATTTTCTGGGATTGTAAAGGGCTTCTGTTAGTTAAGTATATGAAGAAGGACACTAAAATTACGAATGAGATCATTGAAAGACTTAACCATGCCATCCGAGCGAAAAGACCTTATAATTGTACTGAAAAACGAAACTAATCCATGACAATTGCCTAAAGCTAAAAAAAATTGAGAAGTATCGAGGCATTTTAGCAGTTGAGACATCCTTCCATAGTCCAGATTAGTATCTTTTCCATAAGTTAAAAAACAATTACGTGTCTGGAGATTGTCCCCAAATGATAACTTGACAACCGATATTAATTATTATTTTCAGTAATTATCTAAAGAGTTATTTGTTTGAAAGGTAAGTTATTGCAGAAACGTTGAAATATGTATATATTTTGATGTCCAGGTGGACATGAAAGAAAAGACAGAGAGATGTAATTTGCTTAGATTACATAAAAAACCCTTGTCGTAATTTGCTTCTTTAAAGTCGATATTCATGTATACCGGGTGTTAAAAAAAGTGTAAAACATTTAAGGACGTAGTAGTATGAACCAAAATAAACAAAAAAACCTTATTAAACATGGATCCGCAAAGTAACGGTTTCGGAGATAAGGAAGCTTATTATTTTCCGAAACATTTATTATTTATTATGTACAACAAACAAAGGAAGCTTGTAACAAAAACAATAAACAAAGTTACATAAGACGTTCAAAGTCACTCCTTCCTTTCCAAGCATGCACGACATCTTAGTCTGAAACATGTTCGATCTCTTTCTAAAACTCCCTCATTGGCTCGAACTTGTTAGTTTTGATTCATTTATAGCTGCAGCTCCTCGAGGCTATTTACAGAAGTACCATATATAAATGTTTTCAATTATCCCCAAAGAAAAAAATCTAGAGGGTTTAAAGCAGCCGATCTTGTAGACCATACAACAGGTCCGCCCCTTCCTGTCTAACTAAGTGAAAAACTTTGATGTAAATGCTCTCTAACGGCAATTGAAAAATGAGCTGGACCATCATCATGCTGGAACCACATTTATTGCCGTTGGTCCAAAGGAATGTCGTCCAAAAGATCACACATTGTGTTCTGCAGAAAGTTTAGGTAAGCAGCGCCTGTTAATCGGTTTGGTAAAATGGCCTAGAAACCTAGAAACGTGTTGCCTACAATTCCCATCCAAATGTTTAGTAAAAAACGTGTCTGATGATTCCATTACAGAATGGTGATTGTCGTCGGCCCGAGCATGCCTATTGTGAAAATTAACAACTCCATTTCGTGTGAACCCAGCTTTATCTGTAAATAGAATATTGTCAAGAAAACGGGGGTCTTCACGATCATTGCGTAGAAATCAGCGACAAAAAACAATACGTGCTTCATGATCAAATGGATTTAAGGCCTGGACTCGTTGTACTCATACATGGTACGGATAAAGCAGCTGCTCGCGTAGGATTCTCCAAACAAAAGGACCACTAATTCCAAACTCAGCTGATATTCTCCGTACACTCGTCCCCGGATTATGCTCTATCCGTGCTAGAATTTCTTCTTCTGCTCTAGGAGTAGATACCGACCTTGGTCTTCAGGATAAATGGCACTATTTGCTCAATGAACCAGTATCACGCAATCTTTGGTGAATTCTTCCAAACATACGATGTGAAAGAATCTGGCGATTTGGATAAGCTTCAACATAAAGACGTTGCGCTTCGGTGACAATCCCTTTAGCACGACCATACATGAAATGTATGTCGGTTAATTCTACGTTAGAGTAAAC
This sequence comes from Melolontha melolontha, assembly GCA_935421215.2. Classification (NCBI taxonomy): domain Eukaryota; kingdom Metazoa; phylum Arthropoda; class Insecta; order Coleoptera; family Scarabaeidae; genus Melolontha; species Melolontha melolontha. The sequence continues at coordinate 93,596,312 of OW285237.1, read as the reverse complement.
AGCTATAACAAACGAAAACTTGTGCACCGACAACAACAGTCAAATACTTAATGTTTACTTTACAAACCATCAGCCAACAATGATAAGGAATTGCAAGTTTTTGCAAAATAAAGAAAGGAGGCAAAAAAGAATAACATTCCAAATCTCTGAAATTACTTTGCGGACCCATGTTTATTAAGACTTTTTTGTTTTTTTTGGTTCATGCTACTAGCTCCTTTAATATTTTACAATATTTTTTTAACAGATGGTATAAATTATTTATTTATTAGGATAAGGTACAAATTTTGTAACAAATAAATACATTAAATAAAGTGCTATTATTTACCGATGAAAGAAATCTGAGAAACTAACAATGAATGTTAAAGATTATAGTTACCATTCGAGAAAAACTTGAAATTCAGTTTAAGTTGTAGATGGCATTTAATTATATGTTTCTCCTTAAATTGCATTTTTTATTTACATTAACACCAACATTGACGACAAACTAAATATTTTCAGGTTCATTACTGTTTTATAATTGCGGTATACCTGAGGTAAATTATCTTATAATACAATATCGTTAAAACACATTTATGTTTAATATACATTAAGATGTGTAATAATGTTGTTTACTTAGATCAGTAAGGAGCAATGTTCGACAGCAAAAAATAGACAAGCAATTAGAATCCCATTGCTATGATAGATAATGAGCCTTTTGTTATTATTATTACATGCCTATTATTACATGTTATAAAAATTTCACATTTATTATATATTTAATTTAGTGCTAATATTTATTGCCCACAGTAAACCAGGTACAGGATAATAAATTAATTAATAATATTAAATAACTTATTAATCCACACAATATTGTTGTAGATTAATAAGACTATTGAAGAGATTAGTTTTAAATAGGTCTAACTAGTCATTAAGAATAATATGTTTCAAGTTTTTAATACTCTTATAAATTTCCTTGAATTTTAAAATATTCATGTTGAAACCTTTTTTCTAACTCTGTAGAATTAATATATTATTAAAATCAGAATAAAGATTTCGTTTGAGAATGACATGCTTTGAATGTTGAAGCTTCGGTAATGTTATCTGTTATAATCAAGTGATAAAAAATAAAGTAATAGTTTTTTGTGTATCAATATTTAACTATCACGAAGTAACGATTTCAACAATCGATTTTTTTATATAAATATGCTTTAATAGTATATTATTTAACCAGCACATAATGTACCTAAAATTCACGAGGATGAAGTTTGTACACGAGTCGTAGGCGAGTGTATAATTATCAGAGTGAATTACAGCCATTATGTGCGAGTAAAATACGATATTTCATCTACGACAGTAAACATAAATAATCAAACTTTGAAAATTAATTTTTATTGGAATAAACAATACATTTCAAACAACATTAGACAGACACTGGTCAAAATCGTACAGGGATATTTACATAATTAAAAGAACAAAGATTATTATATATTGTTAAGCAACTTTATAGACCAGATTTGTATATTCACAGGTAATTCAACTAAAAAAGTACAAAATTAAAAGTAAATTCAAAAAGTTCTAATAAATTTAAGTTTGCAAATAGGAATTTTGTAAACAATCTTAAAGATGTTTAAATTTGGAAAGCAATCATAAACATATCATCAAAAGCAACTTCTAGTGATCAGTATGACCTCCACGATTGTTTATTACTGCCCTAATACGGTTGCGTATTATTAAAATTAAATTGTCAATCTCTTCCTGTGGTATTGCTCTCCATTCTCTTTGAAGAACTTTAAAAAGCTCTCAGAGACCATTAATATGATCATTTGAATTTGTAACCCTCGTTGTAACTTATCCCACAGATGCTCAACGGATACATATCCGGAGACTGAGCTGACCACTCTAACATCGAAATGTGTTGCTGTTCTAGCACATTCATTACAGTTCGAGCCACATGTGGACGCGCATTATCTTGCATGAAATTGAAATTTTCTCCTACTGCTCCTGCATATGACACAAAAATAACCTGTTCCACATAAATTTGAGCTGTTATATTACGTTCAATCAAAACTAGATCTGTTCTTCCACCAATATTTATGCCAGCCCATACCATGATTGTACCACCTCTGAAAGAATGGACTACTTGGACTTCATTCAAACGATTTACGTGTCCTGGCAGTCTTCAAACTTGAATTTTTCTTGAGTCATTGTGCATACTAAATCTAGACTCATCAGAGAACATTACATATGATCATTGTTCGTTTGTCCAATTTCGGTGATCCTGTGCCCGTAAAATACGTTCTCCGCGATTACCTCTTATTAGAGGTGGAACTCTTAAAGGTCTTCTAGATCTTATATATACCTCATGTAACCTATTGCGAGTAGTTTGGTCGCTAATCAGTGCGCCATATGTTTGGTTAAACTGATTTTGTATCTGTCGAGCAGTGCAGGTTTGACAACGTCAGGCAATAATTTGGACGTAACGGTCTTGTTACTGTTGTGCTGTCGTTGTAATCCGACTGTTACCACATGTTGATTACATACTTCACCAGTATCCCTGTAGCGGTGCCATAAGCGACTTATGATGCTTTTTGTAACTTGAAATTCGTCTGCAACTTCAGCTTGACGCTGCCCGGTTTGGAACATGCCAATAGCACGTAACATTTCTTCGCGCGGTAAATGACGCCTCTCCATTGATAAAACTACTCAAATTATACACAAAACTTAATGTTTTTAAACTCTGCAGCATGAAATTATGCTACAATGCAGTTAAGCGGAAAGTGGCAAATAACGCCGTCATGACAACTAATAAATATATGTTGAAAATAAAACAATCGCTCCATTGTTAGCAAGATAATATGATAAAACCTTTGTGCATATTGTGCAAAATATTTATATACAATACGATATTCTGTTTTTACATTTTATTTTTAAAAATATCCCTGTACGATTTTGAGCAGTGTATTATTACCATTATTAGAAACAGAAATATTATTAGAACTAGAATTATTAGAACACGATGGCAGGTCAAGCGACTGCACTTACTGCAATATTTTCCTGGCGGCCTTCATTTTATTAGCTAACTTCCAACCTCCATGAAGCTTTAAATCTATTGTATTTGCCCCTCCATCTGTTAATATTGGCGCTGGCGACCTTCTGAAGCAATGCCCCGTATACTTTTCAGGATTAGGTAACTTCTAACTTCCAAGTAAGTTCCAACTTGTTTCCAAAATGATCGGAATTTGTTGATTCCAATTACTTGCACAGTACACTTCCCCTTTCGAAAAAAATCATTACTTGTAGTATTATTTTCTATATTCCTGAACAATTTCATAAAATGATCCAGTAATTGAAAATTGGCGTGGTATTTTTGTTTTTGTTTCGGGAATATGGACAAGAAAAACAGTGTAATATTCTTGCACATGATTCAATTTCATCTGGTACAACTCGACAGCTCTATAGCAGCCCATAACTCCCATAATCATGGCAGCCCTTGTTGCAAGATATTTGTCATCAGAGGCTTCAATAAATACACGGATTTGATCTGGAATCAAAACTGCAGCTTTTTTAGCCTTATAACCATTAGATGGTCTTTTTAAAAACGAACGAAGCTTCGGATAGTTTGCGATGTTATGTTGTGATGAACATTAATCATACTTCTTAACAGTGGATAAAATGACCACAAAGTCGATGATTTGTATTTTTGCTACAACTCAACAAAGTACGTTAATAGATTGTCTTTTGAGAAGGATTTCGTATTTTTCTCTGTTCTGCATTCTATAAAAGTCTTATAAGCTATTCGTTCCGTAAGATGTTTTGAATTTTTCGCGAATCAAACTTGATGTAGCTGTTTTAGCGGTATCTCTTATTGTTCACATCACTATCACTACTGTTATCAATATCCATTATAAGTTACTCCCTATTTATTAGTATTACACACGCTTTGTAAAAAAAAACCTTGATTTAAACAACGCGTGACAGGACGCGATATTATTTATATAAATTATTATGTCCGAGTAGTCATGGTTACCTACAAGCCTCAACTAAGATGGACTCAAAAATTATTTAGGTAATGCAATTTTGGGTTTACATAATGCAAATATCAACACATAGTTTAATTATGTGATTGTATATAACAACTATAACTGAATTAGTTAATAATGCATACATAATTAAGCAAAAAATATATAAATAATTTACGTTTTATTTAATACGGCGATTACAGTTTCGTCCGATTAGCAGATTTGCGTAAATTATGAAATACACTTTCGTCCGGTCAGTAAGACAGGCCTAAATTAGGGATATACAGTTTCGTCCGACCGGTAGGTATAGGTAAAGGAGAGGATTAAAATTGTCCTAATGGTATTATATTCTAACCAATACTTTCCTTGTTAATTTCTTCCTAGTTGATACTTATTATTTGTGAAAACCAACCTCTATCGTATTCTGCTATTGGTACCACTACCCACCAATAGAAATATGAATTATATACTTAGTTAGAAACATTACATTTCAGTTAATTATTACATGTTAAAAGTCCTTTAAAAAGACAAATATCTTTGTCTTTTTAAAAGTTTTACGCCAGTATCAAGCTGAAACTTATATTCAAATACAAAGCGTAAATAAACAAAGACAAGTGAACACACAGTGTGTTTTTATATTCAACACATAACCTACTCTGCTTGTTTCGGTTCAATATATCGAAAGTATCATAACAAAGATGTTATTTCCACTAAAACCAATATTGCAGATACACCTCTAAATTAACATAAAAGGATTAAGTACTTAGACTATCGGACGAAACTGTAACACAGTGAAGTGGTTAGCATTATCAGAAAAGGATTAAAGAAAGATAATCGGACGAAACTGTATCTGCCCATTTAATAGACGTAGATAAAGATACATTATTTGCTCATACTAATCACAAGATTACTCTTTCATTGTTAAAGTATTCTAGATTTAAATAATGTTTTGAAATGTTTTAGATACACATTTATTCTATTATCGTGGATTTAAGTACTTTACTGTACAATATTTGGATTAGGGCGTGTATTCTTGCTGGAATATAGCTATATAGCGGTCATAATTCCTGCGACCCTTGTATAATCACTATTCTCCGAGCCAAACGCAGACATGCAATTTATATTTTCATTACCATGTTTCATTGTTGGTAGTATACCACCAGGATAATATGCTAGTTATGCTACAACCGTTTTCGTCGAAAATATAACCGGTCGACCTGTACGAAAATTTGGCCAAAGGACTGCAACGTAAAAAAAAAGGAATTATTTTTTTCAAAGTGCGATATTCTGATTGCATCTAAAAGAATAATAGGATATCTCTTTTGCTTAGTCTTACTTAGTCTTACAAAAATACTCAGTTTTGGTAATTTTAGACTACAAAAGGGGTTTCTTTTCTTTTCTTGCATTAGGTATAACTTTTGCCAGATCTTTAGATCCAAGTAAATGGAAAACTATGAGACTTTTCTTACCAGTTAGATCGAAACTAATACTTGACGAAAGATTATTCTCCGCAAAAGTCGATCTTATCCCACTGTCGTATAATGTTTTCGAACACTTTTCTAATTACTCAAAATGTGTATAAAACCCCCTACTACAATTAATAATTGTATCCCAAATACGTACACAACTAAATACGCACACAACTTTACACGGCGTCCACGTATGCACGCCAGTGTATACGTGGACGCTGTATAAAGTTGTGTGCGATCCTGTATGTTAGGTTTACTGTGCCCCACGTGCAACACTTTGATTAGTGGTTTCACCTACTGATGATCACAACTTAGTTGTCAAAACTTATTTAGGATACGATTATTAATTATGGTAAGGGGTTTCATACCTTTTTTGAGTAATTAGAAAAGTGTTCGAAAACATTATACGACAATGAGATAAGATCGACTTTTGCAGAGAATAATCCTCCATCACAGAACAAAATAGAGTATCGGCTATAAAAAAAGGTATAAACCTTTTTTGAGTTTTTACTTAACCAGAGTCTCCAAAGAAAGACATTTTTACTTTTCTAATTGCTAAAGTATTCAATTTCCTTGTAGCATTTTGGCCTTTTTTTGTATATCCGAAATTTTTTTGACGTATGTATTATAATTTATTTTGTCTGTTCAGCTACACTAATATTGCTTCGATTCGCGTATTTTAGGCGCACACATGTTATTATATTCTTATGGAAGCTCTAAACAAATTTATAATTTTTATATTGTATAACATAATAGTTTATATTTGGAAATATAATAAAAAATAGATTACAAATGTTAAAATATTGCATATGCATGGATAGACTATATGTAAAGTTTTAGATCTTAATTTATATACATATTGCTGTTTATAATAACCAAAGTAAAGCAAATGTAAAGTAACTGATGTGAATCAAACATTCACGTGCCCGACATTGCGCCAACTCAAATTCCAACCACCTTGACGTAACGACAAACGAATAAGTAAATGTTCTTGTACCGGTAATGCTCCGGAATGCTTTCAAATGCCCGTCGCTAGGCACGTGGAGTCAATAGGGCGCAGTACATTTCCTTCCGGCAGACAGAAAAAAAAGACAAATGTTTCAAATAATGTAGGTTTTTAAAAATTGTCAAGCTGAAATCATCCTCGTTATCGTGTTTATATATAATGAGGGATCCTAAAGCGACAACAGGAAAATAACTGATAAGATGAATATCCGGTTAGTAGACGTACATAAAAGAAAGAGAAACAAATAGGTTATTTACTATTGCGTAAATTTGCGCATTTTATTTTTTTCTTCTTACATGTTTTAATTGAATGGATAAATATTTTATTGTAATTTCATTTATTGTAATTTTTTATTTTTGTCAAAGTTATAGACACGATCCTAAAATTTTATCTAACAAGATAACATTACTAACCTGAGAATTAAAAGAAATTGAAACTCTGGGAATAAGTTGAGTTGTTGAAAATCTTAAAATATTTGATTTTTGAACTTGCCCAAAAAAGTTCAGGGTAAAAACATTTTCCAAGTCTACCACGATTTATGAGTTTTGGGAAATTTCTGTAACGACTTAAATGAAAAGTTTTATTAATAACAGGTTCTTCCGAATCTTTCCGAGTGGTCGTTGTAATAATCGACGCTTCGTTGTTGTTCATCCTGCTACTTCTTCAGGATCTGCTATTAGAAATTATATTAATATATACACGGTCCTTCAATAGATATGACCTACTTTCAAACATTCACTGCAAGATCAAAAAATGGCGAAATTAAACAAATTTGTGATAAACGAGAACTATATTATATGCAATTCTAATTCCTAAAAATAACGTCATTCAAGTGTCCCCCATTGGCTGCAATCCAAGCCTGCTCCTGACATTATGCATTACTCTTTGTAATATTGGATGATTAATTGCACGTACTTGTTCTCGAATGGCTTCTTTAAAATCTTTAATTGTCCGCGGGCGTCTCTCGAAGACTTTTTACTTGATACCTCCAAAAAAAGAAATTTGGCGCAGTCAGAGATGCTAGAGTAATCTGTTCGCAAACATTCGCCGTAACGCAACCAAACTTTGCCTTGCTGAATATGGTGCGGCACCATGTTGTTGGAAAAAAATGTTTCTTCGTCTTACTCTACGTAGTTCATGAGATAGGAATGTTTCTAACATGAAAATGTAACGCTCCGAGGTGACTGTAACAGCTTCCTTGTTTTCCTCGAAGAAATACGGCCCTACTATTCTAAATATGAAACACCACACCATGCAAATACTTTTTCATCATGAAGCGGTTTTTAGTGTAATTGTTGTGGGTTTTTAGTCGTCCAATAACGGCAGTTTTTTTTGTTTACACTTCCACTGACATCAAAATGCGCTTCATCGGATTGTAATCGCATTTTGGTCTTGATTCAAAATTTCCAACATATTCCTGCAGAAACTCATTCGGGCATCTCGGTCATCATATTGCAACTTATGGTGGACTTGGAATTTGTAGAGGTGAGAGTGCAAAGCATCGTGTAAAATTCTCTGCAGGCTCGTTTCAGTAACGTAACGGACTTCGTTGAAGTGCTTGTCTGATGATTTCAATATTTGCCGGTGTCCTCACTGTCCGTACTCTTCCAGTATATTTTTATGAAACATTCTCTCTTTCATCAAAATCCCTCACCCACCTCAATATAGTTTTTCTGCTAGGAGTTTGTCCGTGTCCTGTTCCTCCTGGTCCTCACTGTCCGTACTCTTCCAGTATATTTTCATGAAACATTCTCTCTTTTATCAAAATCGCTCACCCACTTCAATATAGTTTTTCTGCTAGGAACGTTACGCTGAATTCTTGCCGAAAAAAATTGTACAATTGATTAATTTGTAATAAAACTCTTAACTGCAAAAACTCTTTAATTAATTGGAAATCTGTCCATTTTATATAAAACTGCATATATTGCGCTACAGTTTGACAACTAAATGACAACAGCTAATACGTATTACTAGTCACAGACGCCTATTTAAAATAAGGCATACCTATTGATGGACCAAATATAAATGTTCAGAACAGTAGAAGAAGTGACATATGATATTGTATTAAGCCCCTTATTACTCTTTGTTGCAAAGGATGAAGCCATAAAGGAATGTCGGAAACTACATTTTTAAAAGAATTTGTAATACGAGTTGATACCTAGAAATTCCCGGAATAAGAAAAAAGCAATAAATTGTTCTTAAACCATATTCGCTACCATCTCCTTCAAGGTACCTACTCTTTTTCAGCATGAATATACCGATCCCAGCGACTTTTCTTGACTGGAAGCAGTGCTGGAAGTCTTCGCGTGCTAACATGGGATCTCCTAAATCGTCTGGATCTCCTCAATTGTCCCAGAAGTGTGCACATTGAGCTTCAGTTTCAACTTCAGAAACAGGAAGAACTCACAAGGGGCAAGATTTGGGGAGTAGGGAGGATGGGGTGGTACTGCTGTCCTCGTTGAAGCTGAAAACTGACGCACAACGAGTGACGTGTCGAATATGTCGAATCTTGAGTTCGCCAAACAGAATACGCTGACAAACACCGTACGACAACCCGACAATGCTACAAATGTGATGGATTGTTCTCCTTTGATCTTGGAGGATAACATCACGCACTTTTGTCACATTTTGTGACGTGTTTTCCGTCGATGAACGATCGAAACGCTCATAATTATCAACCGACATGCGTCCATTTTTAAAACGGTTGTATCTTTCATAGGTTTGCGTCTGGCTTAAAGCATCCCCACGAAACGGTTGTTTAAGTATTTTCACTGTTGCTGCTGCCATTTTCCCAAATGTGAATTTTCCTCTTTCACATCAGACATTATAGTGTCGCAGAATAACTCAAACTCAAAAATATAAACACAAAAACTATTTGTCGCAGACTAGCAAAGGACCGTTTAATAGACTCCTAGCTCACACCATCTAGTGCTATAGAACTGTACTTCTATCTCTTCGTGTGCCATAATCAAATTCTCAGAATTTCTGGGTAGCACCTCGTTCGTTATAAATATTTACAACCGACTACGATGGAAGCGTGAGCATTCGCGGATGATATAGTTTTTTTTTTGCGAATACAAGGAAGAAGTTGGAAAATATCGAACAAAGTTTTAGAAAACAAGAACCTATTGATGAATACCGATGAAACGAAAACGATGGTAGCTTGAAATAAAACAATTGAAGTGAGAATTATGGTGCACAGTTAAGTGTTAGAAAATTCAAAGGAAACCTAGATAAATTAACAAAAGAATCGCAGCAGTTAATCAAATATATATTATGACACAGAAAAAGTTTTCCAAACAACAAAGAAACTATTAAGTATACCAAATTATCAACATATAAGACCGTTTGTTTATAGCCTTACACCTATAAAGGTAGAAAGGGGAATAAGACGAAAACCGTTTATTTGCCAATGGACGGGGGAGTGTTCACTGACAGACAGGAAAAAAGGTTTGTGGCCGCACAGAAAGATATTAAGGATAAAAAGAGAAGATAAGAAAAAGAACGAAGATGTACGGAAACAATTGGAAGCGAAATCAGTTAAAGAAACACTAGAAGATAGAAAGCTAATGTGATTTTGACATTTGATATGAATGGAAGAGAGTATAGTAGAATATAGTATAGGAGTATATGAGTATAGTATTAAGATTACACAAAAAATCCGTATAGTCCAGGTAATCGATTCCATCAAAATCCTGGATGTTTTAAAAACCGGATTAATTGAGGAACTAAAAAAATAATTACTTAGTTGGATACAAAATTTGCTCCCCGCTTTAAACGAAACGCGATTAAAAATAAAAATGTCTTTATTAAGAATAATTGAAATAAAATGGTTGCTTTTCGGAACTCGATCTTTATTCTCTAAACTCTAAACATTCCAACCACTTGATTACATTGAGTAGGTTACTTGCATTTCTTGCTGACAGAATCGCTCCAACATTTTCTTTTTGCACTCATTATTATTATTTTAAATGGATATTAAAATTGGAATTATTACAAATGGACTTTGCTGTAGATTTACTTATGGAAAACTGATACAGAAAAGATCACATTTAAGTTCACAAATCTCCACTGTTTATTCTAGCTTACATATTAAAAACAGCAGTTGACCTGACGTCCATCGAGCAGTTCCTCCTATGGCTGGCTAATACTATGTGAAATTAGAGCTTAATAAGTTTAAATGGGAATCACCGTAAAACATAATGCTGCGTTTACATTTTCGCCTTGTCTAGGTGACGAAATATATACCCTATCGCGTAACTTTAAAACCACATAAAAATAAACCGCACAAAAGGGACTTGATTGTGTAAACAAAGACAAAAGTTCACATTTAAGTTCACAAATCTCCACTGCTTACTCATGCTTACACATTAAAAACAACAGTTGATCTGACATCTATCGAGCAGTTATTCCTATGGTTAGCTAATGCTATGTGAAATTAGGGCTTAAGAGGTTTGAATGGGAATCACCTAACATAATACTACGTTTACATTCTCGCGTTGTCTGGGTGACGAAATATTTATCCTATCGCGTAACCTAAAAACCACATAAAAATAAACCGCACAGCAGAGACTTGATTATATAAAGGGAAAAAACTGATAATTCATTTGTTTTTAAATTTTAAATCTGCACTATACGCAAGGCCTTCCTTTAATTTTTTTAAATTTAGTGCTTAAAATGCAGACACGTCTATTTAATTAACAGACTATTACAATTTACTTTGTTTCAAATTATAATGCGAAGCCATAAATAAAACCATTACGATCTATTGCGCTAATCCTCCCATTATCCGGCAACGGTAAACACAAATTTTAAGTACCTGGAAACTATCCGACCGGCTTAAAAGCATTATGAAAATAAAGTAATTAATGTAAATCCATAATTTTAATATTTTATTGTATACTTGTGTTTATTATATGTTATAGTCAACTAATGTTTTCAATTCAGTTTATTTTAAACAACTAAGGTGATCATCTCCCTTTGTTTATATGTTTGTTTAATTTGTAAATTAACTGTCATACAATTTACAGAATAAATTGGCGTGCAAAATGGATTCTTGTATTTCATATAGCGTATGTGATATTTCGTATAAATATTAAAATACACGTATACTTTTATTACTTATAATTAGAGCTGAGGATGTTTGCGGTATAACCATGGTTATATCATGTAACCATAGTAATTTACTATGGTTACATGATATAACCATGGTTATACCGCAAACATCCTCAGCTCTACTTATAATCAAATATTGATAATACGGGACTGTAGCATTTCTCATATCGATTACTTTTATTGCATACCAACTATTCAGGCAACTGTGGAAGCCTGCCATTCGCACTATAACTTGAAACAGAGTATACAAAGGAAATAAAAGTAAAAAAAAAGCTCATTAAAATTAGATAACAAAGTTTTACAAAAAATATTTATTATTTCACTTAGCCACCGCCAATATTACACTTACAAAATTACACATTATACACTCAAACACAAAAAAACCCGGACATTTATTTTATAAAAAGAAAAATGAGATGTATGTTAGTCAGAGTTTTTGTAGATAATGCAATTTAAAATGCATCAATTTGTGATCATTTTGTTACCATGGATACGTGTAAATAAGCCATTGTTATGAGATACGCCATTTAATTGTCGAAAGTCACAGTCACTGCAGAATTTGTGTCTGCCTTTTTATTCTTTATTATCGCTATTTGTTTAATTTTCACGTGTTATCAGTGTTTTGAGTGTAAGACGGTAGTCACAATTGATCTTATTACACAATGAGACCCGAAGATATTGCTGCAGCCGTTGCTTTACATAATGATGAACGCAGTGTGCGTTATATCGCATATGTCATGAATATGGCTAGAAGTACCATTCATGATGCCTTAAAACGTTTTAGAGAGACGCAAGAATACACCAGGAGACCAGGTTCGGGTCGTCCGCGATGCACAACGCAAAATGAAGACAGGCGCATGGTGTCGTCAGTTCTTAGGGAGCGCAACCTGCCATCTACGATGGTAGCCCAACGGTTTTTTAACATGCATGGACGTCCAATATCGGCCAAAACAGTTAGAAGAAGGTTGAAAGCAAGTGGACTGATGTCAGCTAAACCTGCAACCGGTCCCAGATTATCGCGTCGAAAGATTGCGCTTTGCACAGAATCATAGAGTCTGGAGAAATGAACAGTGGAGCTGTGTTCTGTTTACAGACGAATCCCTTTTCAATTTACGCTCACCTGATGGACGTGAAAAAGTTTGGAGAAGGATAGGGGAACGATATTCGCAGTGCTGTATTTCCGAGAGATCGCCATTTGGAGATGGTGGAGTAATGGTTTGGGCAGGAGTGTGTATGAATGCTCGTACGGAGTTGGTTTTCGTAGACGGAAATCTAACAGCTGATAGGTACATAAATGAATGTTTGGCGAATCGTGTGGCGCCACTTGGTCCATATATAGGCAATGATTTTCTTCTAATGCACGACAATGCGCGCCCACACGTCGCTCCCGTTACCACAAATTATCTGCAAGAAGTGGGGATTCGCGTTTTGCCATGGCCAGCAAGGAGTCCTGACGTTAATCCCATTGAGCACGTGTGGGACATGTTGGGGCGGCGTATTAAGAGGCGGTAGAGACCATCGGAAAACTTACAGGAGTTAAGAGAAGCACTTCTAGAAGAATGGGAAAACATTCCCCAAGAAGCCATTTCTAACCTGATTCAAGGCATGCCAAGACGTATGGATGCAGTTATCCAATGCCGAGGGAGTAACACGCGTTACTAAAAATGTGATTTCAATGTTACAATCACAAAACATCTAAGCATCAGCTGAAAAATGATGTTATTGGGTTTACGCCATTTCCGTTTTGACGAAAAGATTTTTTTTCTAATACTGTATTTATGATTAATTACATGAACCTTTGTTTGAAATTCGTATTTCTATCATTTAAAATACTTAACCATTAAATTTTATAACATACTAGATCTTTAATTAACAATTTCTGACATAAAACAAGTGTCCGGGGTTTTTTTGTCCCTGAGTGTATGTGAGACAGTATAAACTAAATATCAATTATATTTTTAAATTAATAGTTTTCAAATATGTACTGAGTATTTTATAAATCCAATAAGTAGAACTACGGACACTAATTTTTAACTATTTAATTAATGTTATAATCTTTTTACTCTTATTGCTTTGTGGGTCGACTTAATTTCAACTTAGCATGTTTCATTAAGCAACTTTTCTTGATTTCCTTCTTTTCTATAGATTTACTTACCTTTCCTTACCTTGTTTAGAATTACTGAAATTTGTGTTTGATCATATCAAGGCCCTTGCTCCAATTACAAATTATTACCAATATACGTTTTGGTTATGTCTCAAAATAGAAAATAGTAATTTGGAAGGAAGACTATTCTCAGAAATGTCTACAGAATAGTATTATTTGAGATTTACTCATTTCAAAATGTTTTGTTATATCGAGCTTTTATTTTTTCTTAGATACGAGTGCGGTTTTACGAAAAAGTGACTTTTCAAAAGTTGGTAACACTTTTGCTACGGTGATTATGTTGCTAACTTCCGCCATATTTCTGATGTCTACTGCCTAAATTTAAAAAAAGCCGTGTTTTATACTCATTTAAAAAACACTGTTTTCGTTGTTTTGTAAATATGGGGAAAAAGTAATTCCGAGTGTTAATTAAACATTATTTTTTACGTGGAAAAACAATTAACGAAACCGAAGAAAAGTTACATAAATATTTTCGTGAATGTGCGCAGTTTCATGGAATGATTTGAAAGTGGTTTTCTGCTTTTAAAATTGCGATGTCATAAATAAAACCATTAAGTACCATTTATTGCGCTAATCTCCCCATAATCCGGCGATGGCAAATACCAATTTTAAGTACATGCAAACTATCTCGACCGGTTTAAGAGTATTAAGAAAATAAAGTAATTATAAGTAATAAATATAAAGCCATAATTTTAATATTTTGATACGGTATACTTACTTATATATTATAGTTAAACCAAGCTTTCAATTCAGTTAATTTTAAACAACTAAGATGATCATCTACCTTTGTTTATATGTTTGCTTAATTTGTAAATTAACTGTCTTAGGCCCGGTATTATAAACGATAAAATCTGAAGATGTTATTTAATAAGCAAGTAAATTTAATTTACTCTATAGATTGGGCATTGTAAATAGCGAATAAGAAAACCAAGCAAGTAAATCTACCAATTAATTTACACCCTAGGAAATCGTGGTATGAAATTTTATTCGTTGGTTAAATGCGAACCGCTAGATATATTTCATCTGTTTCCTTTGATGTAATTCAAGGCATCCCCATAAAAGATTCTAATTCACGCCTCAACAGCTCAGTGGTCGAGCAATGGTCCGGCAAGCCAGAGGTCGTGGGTTCGATTCCTACTTGAGGGTGATTTTTTTTTTATGAAAAATTCGAATAAAATAGCGTCGTAAAGTGTAGAAAGAATATTTACAATTATATTACTTCGCGAAAATGAAATAAATTTACAAACAGCTGTTTGCTACACTGATTCAAATAAACATAACCTTATTTTTAAAACTTTATATTTTGTGTGTGTTTGATAACTTTAATTTTGATAATGCCAGATTTATCGGGTTGTATTTTATAAATATAAACAAAAAGAAATGTAAAGAATTTACAAATGTAAAGAATTAGGATTTTTTTAATTTTTGCATTTTATTCAGTGGCTTCATCGTTTATCGAAATGCTAAACTGCAAAATACATAGTTATTCAGAGTTATTTTACTTGCATGCATTTATATAATACCAGATTTCAATTTATTCGTTGAATAAATTTATTAGTCAAGTTGTTATTCAGAGATTTATTCACTGTTTATAATACCTTACAATTTACAGAATAAATTAGCATGCAAAACGCATTCCATATGAGCACAGATGATGCTGAACGTCTCGGACAGTCATTTACTGTAACTATTCCAGAAATAATTAATAAACGCCATGCCCTCTTGTAAGTGGCGATCGTCGATTGAAAGTACGTGAGATGGCTAATAAAGTAGACATTTCAACCGAACGAGTATTCAATATTTTGCATGACCATTTAAATATGAAAACGTTATCCGCGAGATGGGTGCCGCGTTTTGCTTAATGCAAGGTAATTCTGTCGATATATCACAATAGGTGAAATTTGGATACATCATTATGCTCTAAAAATGAAAATACAGTCGAAGCAATGAATTTCTCCCGGGAAACGTGCCCTATTTTTTTGCAGTGACAACCTTTTTTTGGCTCAGAAACTCGAAACGTGTCATTCAACAAAATTGGCCAAGTTGAAATTTATTGTACCAATGTTTTAGGGATGTTAAAGAATACTAAATACCAACTAGCCGTTTAATTTCCTCAAAACGTTTCTTACGATTTGAGCCTGGATTAATTAATTTGATAATGCTTATGTGGAAGCATGTCCATTAACCTCTAAAAATGTAGCGACCATTTTTTCCCGCTATTTCTCAAATAGCTTTTGTTGAAGTCGACTCCTTTACAAAGATTCAAACTGCTAGGCCTGAAATTGCAAAAATCATAGCTCGATAATGCTCTTTGTTCATTTCCACGATTTCTCGTGCAAGTTATTTCTTCTTTCTCTAATTTAAATATTCTCGAGAATATATTTTAGTCTTGAAAATAATTTGATTAAAACGTCAAATAAAATTTTGTAGCAAAATATCATGGCCTACTACGAGGACGCTTCGTAAAGTAAGTTTCGTTTCCATCTAATGAGCAGACAAGTTAGATATTGGTGAGATCGCAGCATTGCGGTATAGCCTGGTCCAGTGTGAGTCTGGCGGTGTTAGTAAGAGAAACGTTCAGACATTCTTTCGTGCTATTTTGATCGTTTAAAGTGCGTGTTATCCGATTTCTATGTACAAAGAACATGAAGGCTGCTGATATTAATCGTGAACTTTGTTCTGTTTATGGCAAAAATTCATGATGAAGAACGGAGTGGAAGACCAACGGTTGTGGCGAACGAACTTGTGGGTAATGTTGAAGAAAAATTCGTGAAAATCGGCGATTCACAATCATAGAACTGAGTGCCTTTTATCCTAAAATTTCACGTACAGTTGTAAGAGGCTGTTACCGAACATTTAGGTTACCACAAATTTTGTTCACGATGGGTGCCAAAACTTCTTATCGAAGACCATGAAGCAGTGGGATTGGCATTAACTTTTCTGACACATTACCATCTTGAAGGTGAAGATTTCCTTAGGCATATCCTAATAGGTGATGAGACTTGGGTCGCCTATGTCAACGTTTAGACAAAAATGTAGTCAATGTAGTGGGGTCGCTCTTACTCGCCTTTGAGGAAATCTTTAAAGTGCCATCAAACTTTTTCTTGAAGAAAAGTCGTGGTCACTGTCTTTCGGGATAAGCAAAGGCGTTCATCTTGTAGACTTTGTGTAACGAGGAACAACAATAAACATTGAACACAGTCTTACAGCATGACTTAATTCGCAGGCGGTAGGGTTCTACGAAGAGGGCAATAAAAAGCTGGTTCGTCGCTATGATAAATATCTCAATCTTAAAGGCAACTATGTAGAAAAGTAGCTGGAAAGCAGTAGCTTTAAGTTGTACATAATAAAAACTATGTAGAAAGAACCTCTTCACGTATTGGTATATTTTTTAATTACCAAACCGAGCTTACTTTACTAATCGCCCTCGTATAAAGGCTTAGCGGAAAGAAAACAGCCCTCATATTTTATTTTATAATATTCTCTTTAAATTGGCAATTAATTTATTGATTATTTTTTATTGAGGGTTGATAAGGACAAATATTACTAAAGCTTTGAAAAATGTATTACGTATTAAAGTTAGATAGTTTTTCAAAATTTATTTAGTCAATAACATGGTCGCTGGATATATGCGTGACTACATATATAATACATATGTATACATATGTACGCCTTCATTCTGAACTTATTTAGTAGGTATTAGAGTCGTTTAAACGTTTAAAGTATTGTAAAATGGTAGGATGTTAAAGTATAGCTTTTTAATGTGATGTGGTTTACTTGTTTTAGTTTTTCCGCCAGCATACATTATAATTAATATTATGCATGCTGGTTCGTTATCAGTATAGTACGGGGTAACGGGCCAATAACACGCACAACCCGACGATAAATCAAGTAAAAATTTCTCATTACATGTTAATTGTACTACCAGACCTAGCCGTCAATTATACTCGTATATGTAGGAAAATGGCAAGCACGAAATACTTTTTATATATTTTGCGAATGTTTTACAGTTGCACTTATGTAAAAATATAGTTATTAATGTAATATATATATATATATATATATATATATATATATTAGGTGTGTACGAAAGGTATACACCTACTGATAAAATAAAATTACGAGGGGTGGATTGATATCGTCTCCAACCCTATAAAATAAGAATAACAAAAGACAAAATAATGAAACCAGTCTCGAGAGTAAGTAAATTTATTGTACTACCAATATACATAATTATTTTTTCACATAATCACCATTTAGTACAACAAATTTCTTCAAACGTTGAATTTATTTCATCATTCAGTCTACGAAAAAACTTTCTTGTTTACTGTTGATCTAATTGCGAACAGCTGCCCGAACTTCAGTATCTGATGAAAAATGTTCACCTTCAATATCTCTTTCAACTTTGGGAACAATCAGAAATCTGAAGGTTTTAAATCAGGTCTGTACGGAGAGGGTGTGAAACACTAGACTTATAGTCATCACTGTCTTCATCGTTTGTTGCTGCAATTCCATCTGGCGTTTCGCGGCACAGGAAAAACTTCGTTCTTTCCGGCCTTATTTTACGGATTAGATTCTTTAGTGATGGTAAAGTTTTGCAGTATTTTATTAAATTAATCTTGATCCCTTCGGCAGATATTCGGTATGAACTCTTTTGAATCTTCGTACACGTGGAGAATCAGGACGAAGATATTCCATTGACTGGTGCTTCTTTTCGAGGTCATAACGACGAACCCAATTTTCATTCCCGGTAGTGATATCCATGAAAAGATATCCTTCACTTCAATGCCAGTTAAGAAGTTCTCGACAAATTATAAATGACACTATTACTGAACGACTGTTCACAGGAAAATGAATCTTTGCATAGTAAGATGAGATATTCGAAATTTACAGGTTAGAATATATTTCTATCCCCACTACTCACACAATTACCTTTCTACTCACACCTTATTTATCAATCCACCCTTGTGTGTAAATGTATTCTTGTATTATTGACTAAAAAAGAAAAAAAATTCTTTTAACTTTAGGATAAAATTATATCTGTTGTAAAAATTTTTCTTTGTTTTAGAATTACCAATTTTTTAAATCAAAATTGTGGTATCAGTTTTTCGTATTAAAAAGTTTAAAAATAGGAAACTCACATATCTTTAAATAAATCAGTTTCAAGTTTTGTAAATGGAAAGAAATGTTTACCTATTCAATGTAAATTCGATTCATTGTTATGTAACTGATCAACTACATTTCCAAAAAAAAACATTTTGAAAAAGACTCCCTGATATTTACATTCCTATTAATAAAAGGGCATTTCAGCAAAAACAGACCGAATTTATTTATGGTTCTGTATAGTGATAAAACGTTAAAAAGTAGAAAATATCTTTTTATTTTGCAAAATGACAATTGTCAGAAATTATTTATTTGAGTTCGAAAGTTGACTTTGTTGTGGCACCTATAAATATAGCTATGGATGAAATTAAAGGGCAAAAATATGCGATCAAATTTTGTATTCGTAACGGAATTTTTTTTATGATTGAGATGACTTTTGGAGAATGGTAAGATCTGGTTGCTTTCGATAGCATAAAGAATTCAAAAATAATCGATGAAGTTGCAAGTTGCAAGGCGATTCGGACGCCCTATTTAATCTACTACTGATAACCATCAGCACTGAAGCAGTAATTTTTTGCACAGATCAAGTGTCTCGTAACTCTAATATTCTTAAATTTGTTAAAAGTGGTTTTGCACTATCATTTAAAAATTTTTAATGTTTGTGTTCGCTCGACTGCATGTTTGCTTACATTAGATGAAAAAGCGAATAGTGTTGTGATTTATTTGTAAGTACTGAAAACAGTCTGTATAAGAAAAAGGTGAAGAATGATGGAAGAGGATTATTACGACAAATGAAACTTTGGTGTATTGTTCTGATCCAGAGATGAAGAGGTAGAACACGTAATGAGTAGAAAAAAATATTAGGCGTGCAAATACTTGCCGCTAAAGTCAAAACATTCTTTGGTTTGAGAGGGATGGTGTATACGCATAGGTTCCCACATGGCACTACAGGAACCATAAATTATTATAAGAAAGTTTTGCATTAGTTAATAAATGATTTTCCACATAGAGCATCCCTTATCTTAGAACATTAATAAATAAAGTCTTGGTGGTGCTATTACTAGTTTTCGAAGAAGATTGGTCCAATAATTTCTTGTGAGAGCACACCACACCGTCACTTTTTCAGAATGTAATTCATGGTGGTGAATAATCCTTGCATTCTGAGTACTCTAAATTTTGCAGTTTTACTTAACAAATCCATTAAGATAGAAGTGAGCCTCGTTACACATGATCGAATGGTAAATTAATTCATTTTCTCTGCCCAACTGTTGAAATCGGATTGCATATGCTAATCTCATTCAATTTTCAGCTGGTATCAGTGGCTGTACCAATTGAATTCTGCGTTGAAGTTAGGTCAATTTTAAACACAATTTATATATATATATATATATATATATATATACATATATATATATAGATAGATAGATAGATAGTAGATTTAGATTTAGATTTTAAAAGGTTGATGTAAAACCAAGAGCTAGTCAATTTAAAGTAAAACAATCGATTTTAACATGTTTAGTTACGTTCACTGCTAATTTTTAACTTGTTTTTCATCTTTTGAAGAAGTAGCCAATAGCTACGAAATATAGAGGTTGAAATAAATGAGTTTTTTAGTTACAGACCGCTTACCCGATTTAATTAATTATTCATTATTATGGTATGGTCGATAATACTTATAAGTCTCTCTCTCTCTCTCCTTTTCTCTCTCTCTCTCTCTCTCTCTCTCTCTCTATATATATATATATATATATATATATATATATATATGTATATATATATAAGTGTTTAGATAAGGTCTATTGTGGGTGAGTGGTTGAACCGACAGTCCGGCAAACTGTAGACTTGGGTTCGAGGGTTCGAGTCCCAACATAGACAATTTTTTCAATTAAAAATTTCGTATGATTTGCTTTGTAATTTGTAGACAGTAATGTTTACATCCCCCCTTACTTTGCAATTACATACATACGAACTTGATATTTGTAAATATTTCATATAAAAGCCGAAAAACTCCAATAATTTATCAATTGTTATATATATATATATATATATATATATACATACATATATATAAATATACATGGAATAAAAACAATATTTTTTGAGTGTAGCGGGTATTAAAACAATATTTAATTTGACGTTTCGATACTATATATAGTATCTTTTTAATAAAACTGTAAAATTTATTTATGTTTATTTTGATGGGTAGAAAGAATGCTGTAGTTTGTCCCCCCCCCCCCTCAAACTGTTGACAAAACTAACATTTTTATTATGCAATTATATCATGGGCCCATGATCCAATTGCATCAGCGGACGGCACTTTTCCATGTCGTAGAATATTGAAATGATAACGAAACAACGTCACGCAGAAAGCACTGTGTACACCGCACCACTGCTCCATGTTATAATAAATGGCAATGAACGCCAAACAATAATCTAAAACCTCCTCGCCTCCTTGTGAGCAGAAAATTAACGATTGGACTTTCAAAATTTCCCGTCCTGTATATAATGGGATCACGACAAGAATATTATAAACTTGCCCCTTATAGAACGTATTATCTTGGTAAACATAACGAAAAATATTATAAATAAAAATATAAATAAATTAATAAAATAACAAGGAAATTACCACAAACGCTAAACCACAGTAAAAACTGTTTTGGTGTTGAGATCGTTGTGGTGTTTTCGCAATATGAAACAAAATAGCCTGTATTAATATTCGAATTCCGTTTTTTAAATTGATTGTAAACCACCGCGAAAGTTTTAGTTTTAACTTTTTGTTAACCGTTCGAATAAAATTATGTCGTGTGTAAAAGCAATTTCATTAATATTTCATATTTTCTTTCTTTTGATGTGTTATGTAAATGTTATTTAAAAATAAACAAAATGTCTCTTCTTAATTTCTTTGCCAATTCTTTGCCTTAATTATAAATCTTTTACAGACTTATTTTTCATTTTAATTTTTATGTGAGAGATTTTATTTTAAGCGTGGAATTCGATAACTGTAAAATAAGAAAAAGTATCGTATCAATTATGCTAATAATACGTCTGTTCTCTTTCTACTGAGCCGGTCTAGCAGGTCGTGATATTTTACTACAAATTTTGTTCGAAATTTTAACTTAGTTACTTACAAGCTTTTGCAACAGTGACAGTTGAGAAATATAATTGAGTATTGTTAAACTACACAAGTTTAAAGTCATCATTTACGTAACAAATCATGGAATTTAACAAGAAACATTATCGCGGTGTGATTTTTCACAATTTCAAACTTGGCTTGAGGAAATCAATCGAGTATTTGGTGCAAAGTCGTGTTTCTTAGTTACCATAAAGTAGTGGTACAATGAATTTCATTGAGGTCTACTTTCCGTAAATGACGTGTCGAGTTCATAAGCCGGTGACGGCTTTTGTCAAAAAGAATATTGGTTTTGCTTGGAACATAATTGAAGAAGGCATGCGCGTTATTTATTGTAAAAAGTATTCAAGCGATTTGAAAGCAATTAATACTATCTTACGCAAATATTCGAAGGGACGTCAGATTTGTTTCCGGTGGATTCTTCACAATTTGACTCCAGTTCAAAAGGAAGAAAGATAGCACACATTCAAACTGTTTAACGGAATCCGACAGCATTGCACATTAGAAAGTCAGTGGGTTATATACATTAATGCTATAATTAGAAAGGGATTCACATAATCTTGTACTATAAGCGCCTGTGCTATTTTCTAAGTTGCGAACAGGTTATAAATTGTTTTCGAAAAAAAATTAAATTTTTGACGACATTGCAAAAGTAGAAGTTGAAGTTAGATCTTTTTTTAAGGAAGTCAAAAATTCAACAACTCAATATATAGGTTAGATATAAAAAAAAATAAGATCTTTAATCCTAAAAATTCATTCAAAGAACTTCGTCGATTTAAATGTCCTCTGATGTACACGGGGAAATTGTCTTAAATTGGAAATTCAGTTGCCTTGAATTGGGTTATCTATTTCGTTATTTCAAAACCATAGGACTTGTATTTGACAGCAGTCAAATATTTATGTCAACCGAAGCATCAAATTTTTAGTTGAATGTTTGCCATTTACGAAAATGCATCAAATAATAACAGAAAAACGCGTTAAAATTGTTAAAATCTACTACAAAAGCGGGGATTCAAACGTAGTCACGCTTCGCGCAATTAGAAACGATTTTGGCCGTCATAATTATCCTACTGTGCAAGCAATTAACAAGATAGTGAAAAAATTTGCAGAAACGGGGTTCGTGTTAGATATTCAGAGGCATGTGCATCATCGTGATGAACGCTCTGCCGAAAATATCGCCGCCGTGAGTGAAAGTGTGGCCGAAGAGCCGAATTTATCCATTCCACGCGTTCTCAGCAATTGGGCCTGTCTTAAGGCTCATCATGGCGAATTTTGCATCTTTATTTAAATCTACATCCACATAAAGTCCAGCTCACGCAAAATTTAATCTCTGCTGATCATCAAACGCAGGAGATACGTGAAATGAGTACTTAGCAACAGGTTATAAATGATTTTTCGAACAAAATTCTCTTCAGGGATGAGACACATTTCTCATTCGGTGGATACGTAAATAAGCAAAATTATCGCATTTGAGGCTCTGAAAATCCTCAAATAATTGAAGAGAGGTTGTTACATCTAGAAAAAGTGAATGCGAGGTGCGAAATATGGTCTGGAGGCGTATTTTTTCGAAGATGACGAGGGAAGAGCTATTACTGTCAATTCGGAGCGGTATGGTCGAACGATAACAGACTTTTTTGGACTGTAATTGAAGATATGGACTTGTGCGATATGTGGTTCCAGCAAGACGGTGCAACAAGCCACACAACACGACCGATTTTGGCTCTCTTGCGCGAGAAGTTTGCTAGCCGTCTAATTTCACGTTTTGGCGACGTAAATTGGCCACCAAGATCATGCGATTTGATGCAGTTAAACTTTTTTTTGTGGGGCTACGCAAAAGACCGTGTTTATGAGAAAAAAATCCTCTAACTTTAGAGCATTTGAAAGACAACATTCGTCAATCGATGGCCGAGATACAGGCCAAAATGTGCCGAAAAGTGGTCCAAAATTACCTCAAAAGGATCAAGTGTTACCACAAATCCCGAGGCGGGCATTTGAATAATATGGTATTTCACACATAATGGCAAGGTTCAAACTTTATAATAAAAAAAATTCACAAAAATTTAATTTTATATGTATTTTTTTACGTTTTCTTTGAAACCTAAAAATGGATAATCCTTTATTACAGCAAACTGAAAATTTAAAATCATTAACCCGTTGAACAATTTTGACCCATTCAAGAAAGTAGAACAGTTTGCTAACCTTTGCTGGAAGAAGGGAGGCGGAGGTATTTTCCTTTTGGACTCTTTCATTTGGCAAGTGGCTACTTTTTGGATGATTGCAAATGGTCCCAGCGTTAACAAATTTCTAGTGTATTCTTTATACTATTTGTATACTTATGGAAGTGTATGAAATTTTTTGTCGCATTCAACCAAATCTTTTCAATATTGTTTGTTTTCGAATGTTACTTGTATATACAGCCTCTCTGATCATTGATTAAATAACTGGCTATAATTACAGATAGATGAGATAAATAATACAATAATTAATTAATATATAATACAAGACCAAACTTTGTTGTTGGTATCTTAAGAATTGTAGATCTACATCTGTCTATTCGTATAAATTGTGTATTAGATACTGCTAAAAACAATGGCAACTTATGTATACTAGCCGTATTTTAAATTAAATTATATTTACTACGTTGATACAAAGATACGTCAGCCCAACGATACACGAATTTATATTGTAGAGAAAACGTGAATTTATATTTTTCAAGTGGAAAAAATTGTGTTTACTTTTTTCTTCAAATACGTAAGAAGAAAAAAAAGTCGTTTAAAAATCAATTAATGATATAGTTGTTTCTAAGGCAAAAGAGTGACAGTAAAACTGACGAGCGTCCTTGGTAGTGGTTATAACCTAAACAATTTAGAAATTCAACAAGTAAATGTAAGAAAACTATTTAAGCGGTAGTTCAACGCATGTAGTTTTGCAAAATTTATTAATAATATTGCACGTACGGTGCAGGGACATGACATCTGTGTAAACATATGGAAAACGTGTCCGCGAAAATCATTTCTAAAGAATGACAAAGCTTAATGAGTTTTATGGAGCTCGTGTGGGCTAGTGTACATTACAATACAATTGTATAACTATTGTATAACAAGGAGTATTTGTAAATACGTATAATAGCAGAGGTAAATACATATATATGTTGTAAAATTACTTTCTTAAAAAAATTGTTTACACATTTATTTCGTTATACGATTCCAAAATATTGAAAACACCTTTCTTATTAACTTCAATTATAAATTTTATTTAAAGCGTAAAAATGCGTGTGCTATTTGAATTATGAATTGATCTCGGATATTAACAGAATTTAATGTTAAAGTTTTAAAACTAAATGCTAAAATTGGAAATCGTGTAAGGGTGAAGAAATAAAGGGAGATTGTAGAGAAAATGACATGATGACATAAGGAGAGTTGCAGTTAGACGAAGGTAGTACAAAATGGGAAAAATGAAAGAAAATCCGTGTCTAAAATTAAGGAAGGAAGAGGAGACATTAAAAGAAAGAAATAAGTTTCTTTTCGCAGTAATATAGTTTAGTTCAATCAACAAGCTATTTTTTTTCAATAGCGGATGGCTTTATAAGTTTTTTTCATTTGAAGCAAGCTGGTTAAAACTCATTGCACACATTTTTTTAAAATTTTCGCCGCAGTTATACATAACCGAAAGAGCCTAATCGATAGATTTGTGAATATTCTTTTCCCGATAGTTTCTTGTTGTTTCCTATAATTACCTTACTCACATAGACTAACTATGTTACATCATGAAGTCCGTCGTAAAATATTGGAAGAGTTCTAGTTCTTTAACGATTTCATAGTATAAAAAGCGTACATTTTATAACATTTTATTTTAGTTCTCTCAATTCTCGCTCAGCAGTTCCTTTCTCGGTACATTTAGAGACTAGTATACTTTTGGATACACTTGGAAGTCAATCTGAACAGCAAAGCAATACCAAATTTCGAAGACAACTTATGTAATATTATGAAATTATATATATTGCATTCATGTTTATACTTTGCAGACTCCACTATCACGATGAAGAGTGTTTGAGTGGAATGGGAAATACAAAGAGATTTATGAATCAGTGGAAGATGAATCTCGACGCGGACGATCACCAACTGCACGGATTGATTACAAAATTGCAGAAATTAACGACTTGATCCAAAATGATCGTCGGATTGGCATATATCGAATTTCTGACATTGTTAATTTGTTTTATGGTTCGTTCAAAAAATTATTCATGTAGATTTAGGGTACCAAAAGGTCGTGGCAAAATAGATTCCAAAACTGATGACCGATGAACAAAAAGCCAAACGAGTGCTAATTTGTCGGCAGTGGAAAAGGTAACTGCAACATAATCCACAGTCTTTAAACAATGCGGCTACATGTGACGAGAGTTGGTTTTATTATTACGACCCTGAATTAATGTCTCAAAGTTAGCAATGGAAGCGCAAAGGCAGTCCAAGACTACAAAAGGCGAAAACTGTGAAAAGCGCTGGTGAAGTGATGCACTTAAATTTTTTTTTTATATATATAATGGGGCATTATTTATAATTACATTGCATCTAGAGAACATACAGTAACTGGAGAGTACTATTCTAATGTACTTCGAGGAACCTTAAAGGCAAAATTAAAGAAGAAACGGCAGCTTTATCAAGACATTTTTTTGTCAACGAACACTTGAAGAATTTGGAGTGGAAATTATGGTTCATCCTCCCTACGCACATGACCTTGCTCCATGTGACTTCTATTTGTGTCCTGAAGTTAAAAAGGAATTGAAAGGTCGAAAATTTGAGTCGAATTTAGTGATGGGTACACTAAATAGACTCTCAGTGGACAAAACGATGGGAGAAGCGTCTTGCACAGAATGGAGAGTACGTTGAAGTTTTCTAAATAAATGTTTCATTTTTGTACTACAGCACCAGTCTCGTTATTTTATGATATTTCCTCGTATATTTCTAGATGCAATATTTTCGACTAATTTTTTGAATATATTATGTTTTCCAACTGGCCCAATATGGTTCATTAATTTATGCGGCTCTATAATTGCCCTAATATAACAAGAACGTCTCCACAAACTCCTGATACTGATGTTCCGAAAAATTTGTGGAATGAGCGAGATAAACGGATTCGCAATCACCATATTTCATCCACAGAAGATTTGATAAGAGTACTAATAGAGGAATGGGGGAAATAAATAGTGACTTACGGAAGAACTTGTTAGATTAATAATAGACTCAGAGCGATACTTGATAATAAGGGATACCCAACTAATTGTAAGTATTAGTACCAATTATTACTGGTTACATATTTATATGAACATGAATTTTCCTTTGTTTATATGTTTACGATAAAATCAGAAACTACTCTGCCGATTGAGCTCAAACTTTGTATAATTAACTAAGCATTATTACTTTACGATAGGTAGCCCTGAAATTGACAACAAACACTACAACGGCATTTCTTACGCCAAAAATGAAACAATTCATAACAAATATCGCAAAAATTTCATAATTGTAACAGGAAAACCATTTAAATTAAAATTTAAAAAAAACATAAATCAGCATTGCGCGAATAATTTTGTGTGGTTAAAACAAGTTGGCCCATAGCGTTTTCCCAAATATCGCACACAATTTCAGAAACCTCAATGGCTATGCGAACAAGCAATATTGATAGCCAAAAACAACGGGGTGGATGCAATAAATTTAAAAAAATGCAATTCCAAATTAAATATCTAGCAATTGAAGATTGTATAACTCAATTAATTTTGTTATGAATCAAGGCAAAGTCATCAATTATCTTTCTGAATTCCTGAATTCACTAGATTTGTCAGGCTTATCACCGCACGTTTTGACATTGAAAATTTGTATACCATTCATTCTACTTCGAGATATTGATTCGCCATGTCTTTGCAATGGAACCAGACTTTCAGTCAAACAGTTGATAAACAACATCATCGAAGCCACAATATTGAATGGCAAATATAAAGAAGAAGATGCGCTACTACCACTTATACTCATGATGCTGACAGATTTTAATTCAAAAGACTGCAGTTTTCAATTCGACTCGCCTTCGCAACGATAATCAATAAAGCACATGGACGGTCGCTTCAAGGGTATGGATTAAATTTGCAAAATTCATGCTTCTCTCATAGATGTGACCTGTTCACGCGTTGGCAAATCGACAAATTTATTTGTGTACGCACGTGATGGTTGAATAAAAATATTCACTGTTCGAAGGCATTACAATAACAGAACGCGTAATTTTAAAGATGGAGGGAAAACGAAAATATTTAATTGTAGGTACGAACGTGCTCTACAAGTTTGATGATAAACATTTCTTGCTATGCGTGACGATAAAGAAGAAAAAAAATGAGAATCGAGTTCGTACCCCAAATTTTGTCCTATTTTCGCCGATATCTCGAGAACAGGCGAAGTTAGGTGAAAAAGTCATACGACACAAATTGTACAGAATAAAAAAAGAAACAAAAGGAAACAAAATAGTCACAAGGGTTTCGTTCGAGAATTTTAAATTTGGCACTCCTGACCCCCTCCCCCCCAACAATATAAAAAAATTGGCTTGATGGGATCTCGTTCCAAATCAAATGTACATAATGACTGGACTAAAAGTTGACTGACAATAACAGAAGCAATAGTTTTGTTATTGTCCATCTCATCCAGCAGTTACGTATATACGCTATAGCTTATATGTGTGTGAGATATTTGTGTATAAATAAATATACATTCTGAATATCTTGAATTCATAGGCGTCACGTAATACAATTTTCAAAGTGATTTTAATTTCAGGGTTTGCATCGTAATTAACTCACAATATTTTGGATTTATATTCTATATAATTACATATTTCCATTTATCATATGTCGTCTCTTTATTCAAGAGCCCTACATATCCTGTATATAGGGTATGCACATAAGAAAACATGTATTTCATTTCATTAAATGGCGTTGCAGCGCACACAGGTCATCCGCTAGTATTAGATAAATATTAAGAAATACTTTAAGTGAATCATTTTCATTGCTTTTTTTCTTTAAATATATAAGTAATATTTTTACTTTCGTATTTAAAGACTGTACAATATTATTTTTGCAATCATTTTGCAGAATATGTTGTACTATATATTAAAAATTAAATAACAACAAAGAAAATCTAAAAAGTTGTGTAACTTTTTGGATTTTCTTAAATTTGTTTTTCTTGTTTGTAACATAGTGGCTTACAGTCTAGGGGAGTCACTGTATATATGAATATAGGTAAATAGAGTGTTTTATAAGCTAATGTATGCTAACTTTTGAATTTAAAATGAAATAATCTTTTAAATCTTTGTAAGTAACTACTTGTTCTGATAACATTATTTTAGGAATAGACATTTTTACGCAACGAAAAATTATTAGCTTCTAGGAATTTCCAACGGATGTGTAATGTGCTAATTTGCGGACTCTGATAAGTATTACATAAAGATCGTAATTCGGTAATTTATCATAATCGCGGAACACACATATATATATATATATATATATATATATATATATGTACATGTATATATGTTATATATATACCAGAAAAGGCAACTGTCAAATTTTATGTTTTTCAAGTACAACGTGCTCTTAGGAAAACTTAAAATATTGCATCTTAATGTATAATTTGATACTGTTAACCATTTTTAATGAGAAAGAATACTTTTAAAATACAGATTTATGTAAACCACAGTCAATATTTTATTGGGATCGCCTTTTGTATCAATCTCCTGGACATTGAATGTTCGAGATTTGAGATTTGAAATGTAACTCTATCAATCAACTATACGTTCCCAGGTATTTTAAATTAATTCCCGTAAGTCTTCCTTATTATCATTGTTGTTTATATATCGCTCATCAAATCTCAAATTTCATGGTTTATAAACATGTATGATTCCAATATTCGATGCATTTTCTGATCGAAAAGGATTGCTTTTCTAAAAATCAGGTTCGTAAGTTATGTAATTTAAACCAAATAGTAGCCTGAATTGCTCCTGTTCTTCAGATATGTGAATCTTCTTTGCTGTAATATAGTATCTATATTGACTTTCTTTTATACGTTGACTTGCCGTTTGACGAGAACCAGGAAGAATAGCGTTTCTTCCACTTTCAAAGCGATAATGTCTCAATCAAATAGTGCAATAAAATATGGTTTTGCCCCTGACTGGAAATCCTTAAGAGTGATTACATATTTGCGATTAGAATTTCATTTTATCCACTTTATTTTTACACTGAATACGGCATATTTATTGTTAGGCGATTCCTCTAATAGTACGAGGTGCATTCAAGTTCTAAGACCTCCGATATTTTTTCTAACTAACTACTCACCCGAAAACTATGAAACTGGTGTTACTTCTCGACGTAATCTCCCTGCAGACGTACACATTTTTCCATGGCCGCCGCGAAGGCTTCTTTAGGAGTCTGTTTCGACCACTGGAAAATCGCTGAAGCAATAGGAGCACGGCTGGTGAATGTGCGGCCACGGACAGTGTCTTTCATTGTTGGAAACAGCCAAAAGTCACTAGGAGCCAGGTCAGGTGAGTAGGGAGCATGAGAAATCACTTCAAAGTTGTTTTCACCAAGAAACTGTTGCGTAACGTTAGCCCGATGTGCGTGTGCGTTGTCTTGGTGAAACAGCACACGCGCAGCCTTTCCCGGACGTTTTTGTTGCAGTGCAGGAAGGAACTTGTTCTTCAAAACATTTTCGTAGGATGCACCTGTCATCGTAGTGCCATTTGGAACACAATGGGTAAGGATTGCGCCCTCACTGTCCCAGAACATGGACACCATCATTTTTCCGCACTGGCGGTTACCCGAAATTTTGTTGGTGGCGGTAAATGTGTGTGCTTCCATTGAGCTGACTGGCGCTTTGTTTCTGGATTGAAAAATGGCATCCACGTCTCATCCATTGTCACAATCGACGAAAAGAAAGTCCCATTCATGCCTTGGTTGCGCGTCAACATTGCTTGGCAACATGCCACACGAGCAGCCTTGTGGTCGTCCGTCAGCATTCGTGGCACCCACCTGGAGGACACTTTTCGCATTTTCAGGTCGTCATGCAGGATTGTGTGCACAGAACCCACGGAAATGTAACACTGGAGGCGATCTGTTCAACTGTCATTCGGCGATCCCCCAAAACAAGTCTCTCCACTTTCTCGATCATGTCGTCAGACCGGCTTGTGCGAGCCCGAGGTTGTTTCGGTTTGTTGACACACGATGTTCTGCCTTCATTAAACTGTCGCACCCACGAACGCACTTTCTACACATCCATAACTCCATCACCACATGCCTCCTTCAACTGTCGATGAATTTCAATTGGTGTCACACCACGCAAATTCAGAAAACGAATGATTGAACTCTGTTCAAGTAAGGAAAACGTAGCCATTTTAAGTATCTAAAACAGTTATCATTCTCGACGCTGCCGCTACAATTCCATCTGCCGTACAGTGCTGCCATCTCTGTGACGTATTGACAACGAACGCACGCTCATTTTAAAACAATGGACATGCTTTTAACTCTTTCCAGTCTGGAAAAAAAAATCGGAGGCCTTAGAACTTGAATGCACCTCGTACAATGGGCGTTTTTTAGTTTTCTACCTAGCTATGAAGGAAACAAGTTAAAAAACAAACAAAAAATTTTTCAACGTAAGAACCATTAACACTAACACACTTATTCCAACGTTTCTTTAATAACGCTATGCCTTCGAAAAAAAATATTTTGGCGTTTTCCACGTCGTCATTCGATAAAATTCGACGCCCTCTCAAATACTTTTTGAATTTTGTAGTTGTTTGAGTTGTAATTCCTAAAAGCCGCATTCATTGATTGAACAATTTGTACCTTATGCAACCTTCAGTTGTCGCGCAGAAGCAGAGTCTTCTGAGCAAAATTGTGGTATCTTTCTTCGCGAATAGCCGTGTTTAAGTTCTTAATTATGTCTTTGTAGACATTTTCCGTTATCGTATCCCGTATAGAATCCCCTCTGCGCCCCAGAAAACTGTAGCCATCACTTTTCCCGCAGAAAATTGCGTTTTTGCTTTCTTGGGCGATGAATAGTCCTTATGAACCCATCGCATGGATTCTTGTTTTGTGGGAGGGTCCCAGTGGTGTCCCCAAGTTTCATCTCTAGTTACAATTCTATTTAAGAAGTCTTCATTTTGAGATAAAACAGTCAAATTCTCTTTACAAATTTGTCTTATATGACGATTCTATGTTAAAGTTTCAAATCACTCATTTTCTCTTTTTTAAACCAATCTAAAAGTAACAAATGTTAAGCGATTCGAACCAAACTTGGAAATGACACTATAAAATGTCACAGAAACTTGACGTAATAAAATTTTCACGATAGCATATTGTTTTCATAGCTAGGTAGATAACATAAGAAACTCCCCTCGTATCACCGTTTTCCAATGTTATCCAAAGTTTTATTATATTAATACTTTTTTCAGTCATTCCCTTGTAGAAGTTTTAAATGCATGTAAATTAAAGTAGTTTACATGTTAGATATTAAATGAACCGTTCATAAGTCACATTATATGTACCACTTCTTCTTTCATTTATATTGTTTGAAAGTTTCCAACCTGAACACTTCTTTTTTTTATCCCCATAGGGCGTCAAATATTTTCTCTGTTATTCTTACCCAATTTTTCCATTTTGCTGGGTCTAGTTTTTAATTTCTTCTAACGTTTTATCTCTTTTGTTCCTGACCTTCTTCCTAACTCTTTCTTGGTCTTTCTTTACCCCCTTTTCTCACTTTTTCGAATTTAATACTCTTTGAAATATGAACTGGTTATTGTTAGATCTTCAAACCACTTAGTTTACTTCTATGTTATGATTATATCCTGCTTGTTTTATTTCTTTATTTCCTATTTTCCTTTTAAACTTAATTTCCATAGATGTTAACTTTCTCATTTTTTTATAGATTGTTCACAAATCCCTTGTGTATATTTTTGTTTGATATACCTTGCGTTATAATACTTACAACTACTTTTTTTTACAGACGCATGAGCTTCATAGCTTTATGACGAAACTCAAAATAATTAATATTTATAGTCACAGAACAATTAAAAATGCTGAAGGTTGTTTCTTATCTAGAGTTGAAAGTATGGATTAATGCCTTGAAATCTAAACGAATCCTAGAGAAGCCGTAGCAAAACAAATTTTCGTGGTGGTTTATAAAACTTATTTCTTACATATAATGCAAGGTATAGGTTTTTAAATTTGTCAAACTATACTACATAAAAAATGTATTAAAATCTAATCATCATTGTGAGAAAGATGTATTTATAACAAAAAAAAGATACATCTATAAAGTCGTCAACCTTGACCGGAAAGGCAAACTTAAAGTTTTTAAAACGTTTGAGTTTAGTATTATTTTTAGGAGTATGTACGAGTTGCTACCCAGATATTCCCGGTATTTTACTGTGGCGCACGAAAGGATGGTAGTACAGCTCCATAGCGTTAGATGGTGTGAGCTACGTCTATACTAAGTCAGTCTGTCAAACGGTATTTTGTTTGCTAGGAGGTGACAAACAGTGGTTGTGTTTATATTTGTTGAGTTATGTTTGAGTTATTTTGCGACACTTCAATGTCTGCTGTGAAA
Organism: Melolontha melolontha; assembly: GCA_935421215.2. Classification (NCBI taxonomy): domain Eukaryota; kingdom Metazoa; phylum Arthropoda; class Insecta; order Coleoptera; family Scarabaeidae; genus Melolontha; species Melolontha melolontha. The sequence continues at coordinate 93,562,694 of OW285237.1, read as the reverse complement.
GAGCAAAGAACGCTCTGCTACAAATTTGGTAAAACGGCAGCGGAAGCTCTGAAAATGCTTAAACAAGCGCTTGGTTAGGCTGCTTCAGGCCAGACGCAAACTTAGGAGTGGTACCACCGTTTTAAAAATGAGTGACAGTTGATAATGATGATCGTTCCGGTTGTCCATCGATGGAAAACACACCACAAACTGTGGCAAAAGTGCGTGATCTTATCGTGGAAGACCTTAGGAGAACAATTCATAGCATTTGTATCATAGTCGACTTGTCGTACGATGCAAGCGGCCTGCCAAGTGGTGAAACAATTCGTGCAACACGACTACTGTATTCCAACTCGCACGTTACTTGTTAAGTGTTAGTTTCTAGCAGGGTTGCCAGACGTACCGTAATTACGGAATTATACCACTATTTCATCCTTAAAAAATATATCGTACCACTACACCGTCATATACCGTATTTCAATGCTGCATACCATATTATACCGTAATTCCCTATGTTGCAAATCGTGAATATGATTATAGATGTCGCTTCAATCGAATCGAACTAACAAGTACGTCGGCAATTCAGGATTGCGAATAACCAGTTGATGTCGATTGTTTTCGGGACTTCCCGGATATCTTTGGATGTTTGTGTTCATCTTTGAATCATGATTTTATGTTTTTCGTTTTTATATTTTTATGCATTTTTATGCCAAGTAAATTTTAAAATATAAAGTATAAAGAAATGGATTCTTATGAAAGTGGTAGTGGAGTTGAGCGCGCAAAAAGAGCGAAACTTATTAAAAAAAAACAAAAGTATCGTCAGGAATGGCAAAATGAATTTAAGTGGCTTATGCCAGTTAAAGGTAAAGAATTTATGAATAATTTATTAAATACATTATTATTGTTTGCTTTGTGGGTTTAGGTAATTGTATTTGAGCATCATGCAAATGCTGCAATGTACAGTTTTCTGCAGAAATCAGTGTCATTAAACGTCATGATAATTCTGAGAAGCACAAAACTTTAGCAAAAGTAATTTTAAATAGTAATCAGCCTACTATTATTGAAAAATTTAATGCAAATACTGTTGAACGACAGATTAAAACAGCAGAATTAAAAATTTCTTCATTTTTAATCGAACATAACATTGCATATTTGGCAACAGAACACTTGACACCTTTACTAAAAAGTTGTTTTCCTGATTCTGCCATAGCAAAAGGATTACATTTAAGTAGAACAAAGACTACAAATTTAGTGAAAATATATACTTGCTCCAATACATTATCAAGATATAGTCACAATTTTAAAAGCTGTAAAATTTAGTATATTGATAGATGAATCGACTGATATTTCATCGATTAAAACGCTTGCTATATGCGCTCGATTTTATAGTAAAGATGAAGAACGTATAGTGACCAGATTTCTTACATTAATACAACTTTTTCATAAAGCGGACGCAGAAGGTAAATATATCATAATAGAAAGAATTCCCATTTTTATTTACACATTGTAGGAGCAAATCAAGGTGCAACTGCAGAAAATATTTTTAATAAATTAGTAGAAGTTTTTACTAATGCTAATATTCCATTGGATAACATCATTGGTTATGCTGCAGATGGATGTAATGTGATGTTTGGTGGCATAAGTTCTGTTGCAACTAAATTGAAAAATAAACTGAATGGAATTGTTACTAATAAATGTATTTGTCACAGTTTGCATCTATGTGCCAGCGAAGCTTGTAAGAATTTAACCAGAGAATGTGAAGCATTGCCTAGAGATATATATAATTTTTTCAATACGAGTGCAAAGCGACAGGCTCAGTATGGTGAATTTCAAAAATTTTGTAATATTGAACCACACAAGCTTTTAAAGCCAGTACAAACAAGGTAATAATTTTTATTATTAATTTATTAGTTAAACTTAAATATGTTTTTCAGATGGCTTTCATTAACGTGTGTAGTGAAACACATTATTGAACAATTATATTTCCAAAATCATTATCAAGAACATAGGTTAATTCAATCTGAAAATATATTTTTCTTTACAAAATCCACAAAACCGAATGTTTTTTTTTGGTTTCTGGATTGGATATTACCAAAATTTACAACATTAAATTCATATTTTCAATCAGAAAAAGTAGTGATTACTGAATTATACAACAAAATGAAACCTACATTTATAGAACTGTTGAGTATTTATATGGATATGAATTATATAACTGGAAATAATATACATGAGTTAAATCCTGAAGAAAGAAGTAAATTTCTTCCTCTGAATAAACTTTACCTTGGACTTAATGTTTTGAATAAAATGAATACTTTAGATGACATAAAACGTGATTACTTTCTTATTCGTTGTCAGAAGTTCGTTATCACTGATTGTGTGCAAATAAAAAAAAGATTTGATTTTGGAGATCCTCTTTTACCAAAACTAGCTTTTTTAAATGCTAACAGTACAGATTCACCTGATAGCTTAGTAGACATATTAAATTTATGTCAAAGACTAACAAAAGATTTATCTTCAGAGGTGATTCAAGCCATAGATGATGAGTGGAGGTATTTAAAAATGAATCAAGATGTCATTGACAAATATAAACATTTAAATGTAGATGTTTATTGGGCTGAAACTGGTGTTCTTGAAGATGCTACTGGTAATAGGTCATACAAAAATGTATCGAGATTTTGCTTAGAATTATTGACTTATCCTCATTCTAATGCTGATGTTGAACGAATTTTTTCAAAAATTAATTTGGTAAAGACTAAGCTAAGAAGCAACTTACTAACAGACACAGTAAATTCCATGCTGCTAACTTCTCGATTAGTTAAAGAGCAAGAAATTGTACAAACTTTGAACCAAATAACATGATGATTTCTTCAATGTTTTCAGCCAACATTTATAAAAAAGAAAATGATTATGTATCTGAATCGGAGAATGAAGTTATTTTTGAAACATAATAAGTAGTAAATGATATTGTGAAACAATTTCCGTTTATTGCACAAAATTTGTTTAATGTAAATAAGTTAAGTGTATTGATTATGAGTCTTTCAACTTCAAAATATGCCATAAATGAAAATTGTATCAATATTATTTACTACATAATGTTTCAAAAATAACTTCATTTATACTAAACAAATTGATTAAACCTACAAGCTTCTAAATATATTTGCCTAAATGTAATGAAATGTTGCTCAAGTAATAATGTAGCTTAAATGTTTATATTTTATATATTTTATTTTAACAAAAATATAAAACTATATATTTACGACACTATGTATTATTTACTACCTATTATTTTTCAAAAATAAATTTTCTAGCTTGATATTTAAATATTTATTTCTCAAATTATTCTGCGAAAGTTTCTAGATATTACTTTTGCTTTCACATACATTGATGTTGGTTATTAATTGTTATTAGTTAACATGCCGAATTATGTCAATAAATTGCACCGTATTTATACCGTAACTCAATTTAATTATACCACCGTATACCGTAATAAGGCAACTGCTATACCGTATTTTAGCTTTTCATATCTGGCAACCCTGGTTTCTAGCCTCAACGAAGAGGGCAGTATTACTCCATCCTCTCTACTCCCTAGATCTTGCCTCTTGTGGCTTCTTCCTGTTTCCGAAGTTGAAACTGAAGTTCAACGGACAGGTTATACTGAAGTTACGCCCCGTGAGTGGTGGGTCAAATTAAAAATTATATACATGGTCCTTCACGCGTCGAATACAACGCAGCATTTCGTATTTTGAGAACCAGATATAAGTTATACAACTATTACAAAAGACAATACAAATCGCATAACTTTTCTGTTATACGTTTATATTATGTCAATATGTATCTTTATTACTGGATTACTTTAATTGTAAGTATACTTAAAAAAACCGTTTTAATGGCAATTGTAGTAGCTTATCGTTACTTCTTTTGTGCATACAGTTTAGTATTTCTTTTGGCGGTGTTGAATGTTAGTAGAAGCTGCTTCCAAGAAAGGGTCTACAGCACTGGTATTCTTCGAATTGTATAAAGGCATCAGCTAAACTGGAGAGAGGTAGTCTCGCAGACAATCTGATTTATATTTAATCGAAAACGACTATGTTTACGCATAATGAAAGAACAATTGTTAATATTATAGTGTGGAGTATTTAAAATCATATAATAATAGAGATATGATCTTATCTAAGTTTATTCAGAGACGGACGGACAAAGAAATACGATAGTGTGTTTTAATTTTGAAACCCGAAGCTTATCGCTTATAAAGAATAAACAAAGATAATTCATGAATGTGAAAATTTCAAATGTTTTAGTGCGAAATTTATATGTAGCATGACTATAGACAATATACATTAATTATGAACTACATACATATGTATACAGAGTATTACAAAATTCGCGGACACAGACTATGGGATGACGTTAATTGTTAAAAGCTAATGGATGTTATTTTTACGGCACATATTGATCGCGATGCTTTCATTCTTGCTCGTTTGTGTTCGGCGTTCAAGCATTTAGGAATCCATTTTACAGAAATTGTTTTTATATCTAAATCGACGTGAACTATATAATGGACGCATTTATATGAAATCTTTAGTGCCTCAGCTATATGTTTCAGCTCAATTCGACGGTCTGAATATATCATGTCATGAACTGCGTGAATCTTTTCGGGGGTGGATACTGAAATCGGTCTTCTTGGTCGCTTTTCATCTTCAACGGAAAGTTTTCCTCTTTTGAATGATACAAACAATCCAATTTTTGACAGTCGCATACGATGGGCATTGATCGCCAAGTGTGTTAAACATATCTTAAATATCGTAAACTTCCTTATCACTTAACCTCTTCAAATACAGGCATTAGATAATGCCTAGATACTCCAATTTATGAATTTTTCCATTTGCATTCGACATGCTTTCTTTCAAAACTTACTGCACAGCAATACTTCGACTTCTTGACGTAAGATTTTACAGAGACACTTTTAAAATGTCATTATTTCTTGCCATTATAACAAAATTTGCTTTTGTTCAAGAAAAATGGCCTAGGCTAACTAGATATCAATACCTCCTCGTATATATGATGTTTAGTTAATTTTCTTTGTATATGCTTTCATTAGAGCTTGAAAATTACTTACCTATTATTTTGTACTACACAATTTTGTAAATACATAATAGTAACACATATATGTATAAATAAACACTTAGTGATGCAGTACATATAGTTAATCAAAGTACATTCGTTGATTCGTTGATATACTGGGTGGTACGGTCGAATGACAGCTAGCACGACCTCCATATCTTCATGTGGTATATCGCGAAAAGTCGGTATCACAGTTCTTTGGATATCTTAAATATCGTTAAAGTTTCCTTTTTAATGATAATTTTAATTTTGGAAAAAGAAAACAGTTGCAGGGCGATAAATCCGGCGAATAGGGTGGGTGCGATTGAGCAAACTCATTTATTTTCAGGCTAAAAATTCCTGTACAACCATTTATTGTCTTGCGAACTAGAATATTGTCATAAAGTAGGAACCAACTACCTGGTATTCTGGTACCTGGTTCTTAAACAATCAAATAATAATTTTCCGTGATAATTTGTCTCTCAGAGACAAATTCGTGATGAATTCCTTTTCTGTCGTAAAAGCATACCAACATTGTCTTCACTTTGGATTTTTGCAGACAAACTTTTAAATCGCTCACATCACGTGAATATTAATGCAGGAGATAAACAATTATCCATTTGCCGCATCAACTGTATAATATCGATCGCACTTTTGCCGAGTTAAAAAAATAATTCACGCCCAAGATTAATCAATATATGTGGTAACCTCCTTGTATATTATATACTCCGGTATATCTTTTTTTCCAAGGGAAGTTATTTTTATTGTTCTAAATAATCTACTTGATCCTTCTGTTCGTTTATTAATATTGACTTTGATCTGTCTCTGTTCATTAGTGATGGTTCTTACATTCAAATTTTTGTGGCAAGTGACGTGCCACAGGATAAAATGTTTACATTATTAACAAACGTTTGATTTGCCTATTTTTTGGTAAGAAAAAAGAAACAAACTCGCATTAAGCATCTACTTTGGGTTTCACTTCAGCTTTAACATACATACATAAGCAGATACCTACATATTTATATACATATGTTAATATTAATATATGTATAATATTATGACGGATTCATTTTTGCTAGAATTTTAATTCCGTCAGGAGTTCCGCAAAAATTAAATCTTGGGTCCTTATTATTTAATATTTATATTAATGACCTTCTTAATAAGCTTAACTGCCAATATCTGGGTTATGCCGATTATTTGAAAATATACAACATAATAAACACGTATCAGGATTGTATTCAACTCCTAATTAACGTGGTCCTAATTCTTGAGCGGTTTAAACGAAATAAAATATATCTAAATGTCCAAAAAATGTTTCCATGATTAGATACACTAAATGTACATATTCTGTTATTTATGATTATGTGATTATGTGACTGGGTTTGAGAAACTTGCCAGAACAGATGAAACAAGGCATACTCAAAGCTTACTTTTTCGGAACATATAACCTCAATTTGTCTTTTAGCTTCCAAATCGCTAGCGGTCCTTATAAGATCTGCCCGAAGTTTTTCCAATATCTCCACAATTAAAACTCTATATTACACTCTTGTTCGTAGAAAATTAGAATATGATTCTTTAGTCTGGTATCCTTATTACAAGCATCATCACCCGACTGTTGAACGGATACGGAGGAGATTCTTGAAGTATTTATCTTATAAAACCAACAGATCTTATTAAATTCGTGGTAGTAATTTCACAAGTTTGTTGGACTGTCATAATTTCTAAATCTAATCTCAAACGCTTGAAACGCGTTTTTTTTTAAATCTTTTATATAATAAAATTAATGGTCCTTTCTTGGTTTCTCAGATTGGTTTTCATGTGCCTGCGCATAATAATAAAAAACCTTAATATTTTCAGTACACCAAAAGCTCCATTTGTCCATAGGGTATGTGATTATAATAAATATTATACTGATTACCCATAATGAAAAGGAATTAATGACAGCGAGGCAGACAGGGAATGATGAGGAAAAGAATTTCTTTTTTGCAAATATACCAGAGATGGCATATGTCCGGCAACGCTGTAGACATTCTTCATAATTCGTGTTATTCCGCCATTAAACCGATATTGGCACGGCATCGTTTCATTGTGTAATCATTCTTGCCTGATTTATGCTGCACCCCGGCATATTGTCAAAGCTTAAATTTATATTTATTTGGTGTACTTTTTTTCATTGATTGTGTTGCTTTTATTATTTGCCGTGGCTACATCTACTTCTTTTATAATTATTTATTACATGTGATAATAAGGTAAACTATTTGTTTTTTTTTGGTTAATTTTTTTTTGAAATAGTGTAATTTTCTAAATTTATAATATTGTATAATCTATTGTGTATATATTTTTTATATGTTTTTCCACGGTCGGGAGTAGAAATCAGTTTCTATGACATCAAAATTAAAACAGAAGTAGTCGATTATTCCCAAGGGAGTATAATGCTCCCAAGGGAGTTTACATTATGGAGAACGTTTGTGATTCATGCAAAAAAAAAAGATAACATTGAAATTATTTATTGACATTTAAATTAAATGTTACATTTGTACAATTTTCAAAATTAATATTAGAAGGAATATTACTTTCGCTTACATTTACAGTTTTTGTGATTGCCCTAGTAGTAGTACCTACTAAAACCTGATTAGCAATTTTGGTCTTATTTTCAATGGAGTTCTCGACATAACCCTCAGCGACTGTCGTTGATTTTTTCACCATTTCTCAATATTTTCGATTTTTTCGCTTGATATCCGACACCGGTTCTTTTCAAAAATGCGATCAGCTTGGGGAATTTGCTTATATCTATGTTGTCGTAAATTATCAAGCATGACTTAACCATAGAATATTGCGCCCATAATGTGGAAGACTTGTAATTCTTTGCATTTTCACTGAAGTATGCCAACAAAACATTCTCGCTGTATACTTGAACATTTTTCTCGGCGCACCACTTTTTGAACCGATTGTAGGCTATATCGTATAAAGATCTTGACTTCGTAGGCAGCAAATTGCTTATTGCAATATATGCAGCCTCCACAATCTCTTCCGACTCACAATTATTCATTGTGTACTAAACAAACTTTAAACTAAACCGAACTAGCACCTTAATTTGACAATTCTTTTTGTTTGTTTATTTTGTAGTTATGACAATAAATGCTCAAATCCGAATACAATAATTCTGGTGCTACTTACTTCATAATGACAAAATATGTGTTTTTAAGTTAATGAGACCGTGGAAAAAATAGTATATACCATTCGGGAGAGATGCTATTTTGTCCTCGGTGCATTGTAGCCCTCGGGCTTCGCCCTCGGGCTTCAAATTGCACCTCTGCCAAAATAACGCATTTCTCTCCCTTATAGTATAATATACTATTATATGTTATTGAGCAGCAAAATTATTATTAATAAATTAATAAATTAATTACCTAATTAATATTATATATCAAATGTAAATAAAAGCTATTCACTTTAACAAACTGTATTTTTAATAATATAAAATATTATTAAAAATTGGGTGTGAATAACACAATACAGAACCTGTAGAAAGGTTAAATACGTGTCTATGTCTCTGGAGAGGATACATTCTCTTGTATTGTGTCCACACTCGATTTTTAATAATATTTTATATTATTAAAAATACTTTTGTATTATATAAAATTGGTGAAGTTTTACCTACTCAAGTATGTTTCAAATTATTTTTGACAAACTGTTTCAAATTATTAAATAAGTGCGAAGATGTCATCTGTAATATTTGTTATAAAATTACAATATTATTTTAAAAAGAAAACTTGTTTACACTGTTTATTATAAATAACAATTTTTTGTCTGTATTTATGTGCGTAGGCGCTTAATAAGTATGATTCATTAAGCCTTACAATGCAAGAATTATCGAAGTTGATAAATATCTAAATTTTGAACGCTGATGATTTAATGTTCTTGTAAATTGACAATTTGTGTGATAACATTTTTGTTAAATGATTAAAAACATTTTTTTCCTTTCGCATACTTCGATTGAACATACGTATGTATTTTCACATGTGTTATTGTTAATACGAAGTGGGTTGATTAATTCACGCGATCGTACAGAAACAAAGGAATAATTTAAATAAACAAACTTTATTTTTCTACGCAATCTCCTCTTAATTCGATACATTTGGTCCATCTGTGTTCAAGCTTCTTTATTGCGTCTTGAAAATGATTTTCTGCTAACCCTCCAAAATAATCGTCCACTGTTGAAGTTAGCTCTTCATTTGTGCCGAATTTTTTGCATCCGAGAAAATATTTTAATTTAGGGAATAGATGAAAGTCAGATGGTGCTTGGTCTGGCGAATATGGGAGTGCGATACTAATTCGAACCTCAATTTTTAAATTTTTTTTGCGGCAACCGTACTGAAATGCACAGGTGCATTATCATGGTGAAAGAACACTTTCTTCTTAGTCATTCCTGGACGCTTTTCGGCTATAGCTGTCTTCAAACGATCTTGAAGATCGTTTATGGTCTTGCCCTTTTGAAGGCAACTTATGAATTTTTTAATTTTTTAGTGTCTTTTTTTAAACCATAAACCATGAATCACTTTCCGAGCAAAATTTTAAAAAGTTTTTTTGTTTTTTTACTAAATCATGTACAGTTTGTATGCTAACACCATATTTTTCAGACAACATTTTAACGGGTGTGTTGTTTTTGCGATAGTCGTCAATCAGTTCTATTTTCTTTTTAATTGAAAGAACTTTTCTGTTCTTTTTGTCGATTTGGTTTCTGATGGCATCATTTCCACAAAAATACGTGTTCAGAGATCAAATTTCACCCACAGAGTGAATAGAAATGAAATTTGATTCGGAATTTATTACATTAAAATTCTAGATGGGAATTCCCGAATGTATAATATACATTATACGGAAAAAACACATGCATATATACATGTGCTTCGCGGATATTAGAGGAAAATCACGGTTAATAGAAGAAATGAAATCACGTATAATAGACGAAAATAACGGTTAATAGAGGAATAACATTAACCACTCAGCATCCCGGTTAACATATGTTCCCGGTTGATGGAGGTCCGGATAATCGAGGTTCAACTGTATTTCCATTGTACAAAAATTGTTCATCAGATGGCACTGTAAGTTCTATTAATTACATATATAGATAGCACAACAGCCTTGAAAGCTGTTATGCTTTGTTTTGGGTTTGTGACAATAGATGAGCTTTACGACGTAATGAGCGTTCGAGTAATCACGAACGATTCGTGCAAAATGAGGCGGTGTTCCATCTTGCTGATATATCACAGTGTCAATAGTGCCATCCTCGATTAATTGCGGCTCCAAAAACTGTTGCAACATATCTAGGTAATTGTCGCCACTAACCGTCTGTTTGGAAATATAAAAGGTCCATATGTTTTAATGTGTGTGATACCTAACCAGACATTCTACCTTTGGCGAATCTCTCTGTTATTCATGTGCTGCATTGGGTGGTTTGTCTGCACAAATCCGACAATTTATTTACGTTGCCGCAAATGTGAAACGTCGCTTCATCGCTGAGTAAAATGTGCTGCATTAAATTTTCTGTTTGCTGCCTCCAACAAATCATAACACACATTGTTCGACAAGCTGCATAGTCTTCGGCGTTCAGACGATGCAGTATCTGCAAATGGTATGCATGTTTCGTTAACGTGAAACGTAAAATTTTGCAAATTGTGGATTTTGGAACTTCAAGTTCTCGACCCAGCTGTCAAGTTGACGACGAAGGTGTGTTTCAGTGACGTCCTGAATATTCTGAACTACATTTGCGGATGGTTTTCCAGAACGTGATTCATCATTAAGGCTTCCTGTATGTCGAAATTTATTGACAAGTCCTCGTGTGGGCCCTGGTTTTCTAAACTTCCTTGTAAACTCTTCGCGACATTCTTCATAAGTTAACCTTTGCAATCGAGCCCTCACTAGGGCTATTCTCTCTTGTAAAGTTAACATTTTAAATATCTGCAACAGAAAAGATATATCACTATATTTTCCATCAAATGGTGGGTACACTGTATAATTTCAAAACTTTTGAAATATTTATCTTTAGTTGCCAGTGCTATAAGAACCAAAATCATCTCGAATAGTAATTCGTTGTTCAATTTAATAGATGAGTAAACTAAATTTGGACATTATAAAACATATGATCAAGTAAAATAACTAATTGGGTATTTTGATATATTTTAGAATTTATGCTATGGTGATAATGTTGGCAGTACTTTTCAACAAAATTTAAATTACATAATTATATTTATTTTTGTATAAATTATTAATATACCTAGAGCAAAAATAAATAAAACTTTGCTAAAACTAAACTAAAATATTCTACTACAGAATGAAACACCTATACACATTTTATAGGTTATGTTTTAGTTACATGTTTTGTAGGGTTATGTTTATATTGCATCTACTTGCTGACATTTATTTAAGCAAAAAATATCATTTAAACCACGATTCTAGGGAGTAAATTTGGCAGACACTGAATAGTAAGTACGAAAGTAATCTTTACTTACTTATTCGGTGTTTATAATGCCTACTTAAATGTGTGGTATAAATTAAATTACCTGCTTAGCAAATTAAAACTGTGGAATATTGTCGTTTATAATACCGGCTCTAACTAAAGTTAGATATATTAAAATGAGTAGTGTTGGTCAGAGATCCTATAAAACTTTGAAGCTGAATGAGAGTATATCCCAAGTTTCTTAATGTGTTTAATATCTATAGCTTTGACAATATAACTAATTCTCAAAACTGCGATAAATCTATACTGACAAATATTCTCTATTTTCTCGTTACATTCGTGTTAATATCATCCCAACTTAAATGTATGTACGAGATCTCCTTGAAGGTACTGCGGTACTTGTCAAGAGAGGGCGCTAAGATCACGAACTTTTTGACTTTTGATAATTAGCAAAGTTACATATAAAATTTCAAGTAACGGGTGTTCAGAAACATAGGAAGTCAAAGTAGTCCCTGAAAATATGAAGTCATGTCTGAGATAGATTGATTTTCGACAGACAACAGTCGACATTTAATAATTATTACAAATCAGATACTTAAGGAAAGATATACGATTTTTTGTTCAGAGCCCACTTGACTTCGAATGTTTCTGAACACCCGTTAGATATATCAAATACTAATTGTTTCTCACGTTTCAGAAGGTATTTTGTTTGTTGATCAAATACTAATTTTGGCGTAAAAAAAAATTAAAGCATTCCATTCGTATGGTTCAAATCAAATGGATAATGTTGAACGTCCAGGTCCTTCGGTTACAGTTACTACCGTGGACTGTCCATGATATGGTATTGATAGTTTGTCGATTAAAGGTGTGTGAAATAGTTGAAGTTGTGAACATTTGGATATGAAAAAGTTATCGGCCAGATGGGTATCGCGTTTACTAACAGATAATCGATAAATAAATCCCATGACAATGTTAGAATATATAAAAGCGCACTTCAAGTGATCTTTTGCAGCGTTATGTAACTGTGAATGAAACATGTATCCATCATTTCACGCCAAAAATGAAATAACAATCGAAACAATGGACTTTCGTGGCAGAGGACCATTAAAGAAGGCAAAAGTGGTTTCATCTACCAGAAAAGTTATGGCCTATGGTGTTGGGATTTGCACGGCATAATCTATATCGATTATTTCGAAAAGAAAAGTCCGATTACAAGATCGTAATTTATTGAATCATTTCAATGCTGAAGTAAATGAGAATCTACCACATTTGTTGAAGAAAAAAGTGTAGTTTCACTATGATAATGCATCAATTCATTCGTCTGCAATTTCGAACTGCTGTCTCATCATCCGTATTCGTCTGATATGCCTCCCTGTGATTCTTTTTATCCTGAATCTGAAGAAATGGTCCAGCGGTCGTATACTTGCATTGAACCAGGATCGTCGCTAAAACATAAACCTATATTACACAGTTTAAATGACCCTGCTTCTTGGAAGCCATAAAAAAGCTTGAAATATCGCTGAAAAGTGATTATGTGGAAAAATAAAACTTTTTTGTACAAACAATATTTCATTTCAATATTATGTCCCCATCTAATCCCCATCAAATTTTCTATTTCAAAACGAGCTTAATCGTTCCTAAAATGTAAAAACTTGTTAATTAAAATTCCAAGAAGGTTAAGAAAATGAGATAAAATAGAAATTGCTATTACTTAAGTCACCTTTTAAGATGAAATAATTCGGAAAGAATCTGTAGAAAATAAATTTAGAAAAATTGTAATTAATACCTGGAAAAGACTATTTATCGAGGAGGGTTTATCGGGGTTTTGTTATTTGAAAACTCAATAGATTATAAAATAGTAAGATGCAAATGAAGAAGCTACCACGTGAAATGATAACTACTATAACCAGGTTGCGTAGTTAATAAATTTAAGTCAACTTTTATTTATCCTTTTTTTTTAATTAATAATAAATAAATAATAAAAAAATATTTTCGAAATACATAAGTATTTTAAATAGCATTTGTCGCATTACAAATTATGATTTCTGTCGGTAAATAAAGACGCATTTACACCCAAAGAAGGAATAAAGATAGCATCACATCAACCATTATAACGCCGATAGCATATTCGTGTAATTATTTTTGTACATAAATATCATACATATACCTAAATTTATCATCAAAGAATTGCTTTTTCTCTATCAATGTTCTATCTCGATCGAATAACTGCTTGTTATCGCCGAACTAGCGAAAATAAAATGACAAATGATAAATCTACCAGTCGACAATAGCGTTTGTTTAAAAACAACAGAAGAGCGCGACCGGAGGGAATTTTGCGGTAGCGCTCAACATCGATGATAAGACCACACATTACGGCGTTGTATTTGTGTGTATGTATGTGTATATACTGGTGCCACGGAATGACGTCACGTTAGTTCGGTGTCACGTGGTTGGCTGGTCGGCCGTCCGTGCAGAAGGCCTTGTTTAAGTAAGATGGTACATGCCAGTAATTAGTTCCAATATAGCGGCCAGTGTTAGGTCTGTTTGGAAGTGGTGCTTAGAACTTGTGACAACACTGACAGACGACCAGTGCCTTTACAATCCGGCAGCCAACTACATTATATCTCTACGGTAGAACGAGACTTGCCCGAGTATCTCATACAAAATACGAAGTTTCAAAATTCGCGCTACGTTTTTTTTTCGTGGATAACACAACACTATCATCTTCATATGCATACGCCTAATTAGTGTTACTGTTGTGATTATTAATCTTTATTCCATTGCATGATATAATGTGAGTGAACCTTTTTTCCGGGATTTGTTTTTGAACTTGAAATTTAATTTATTTACTATTAATTTAAAATACATATTAAATTATAAACAGATTTTTTCAAATTTTAATTTACTATAAAATTATTTTCTTTTTTTTAGTTCTCTTTACAAAGAATCAGTGAGTACATATCCTGGAACTATGTACACTACAGGATCTCCACAACCGACACAATTTTGGAATAATAGTGGTAAGTCCGTAATTTATTTTATTGTATAATTACTCTTATTATGGGCATATTTATAGATAAATAGTAAACATATAATTTTCGGTTTAACACGACAGATTAGAAAAAGAGTAGTGAAGATGAAAAATTAATTACCGAAACGTATTTTTAATATCTGAATAGCAACCATGTTATAAGCTTCTTCGAAAACTTCTCAGAATATATTTATTGTATTATAAACAAGTTTATGTTTATTTATATATAATATATTTAATAGGTTCCTTATCTTTGTTAAATTATCGATATAGGTTAAGTATAGTAGATTTTTGATTTAGGAATATAAAATTAAAGTGAGCATATATATTTTTTTTATAAATATTTAACGTTGTAATTATTGCCTTAATTACCTAATGTTGGTATATTGTATAAATAAGGAAACTAAATTCAAGTTATAAAGCTAAATATAGATACATAGACATATATAAAGAACAATTAGAAAACTTCAGAATTTTTTTGCAATCAAACTATCGCACAAAAAACTGAATATTTGAATGTCAACGCAAGCAAAATTTAGTAATACTCACGAAAAATAGTCGAAAATATTAAAAAATAATATCTCTTGCGAGAAAGCCTATATTTATTGTCTTTATATATTTATAAAAATTTGCAAAAAATATTCTTCATATTAAATATTTATGACTTCGAATTGAAAACTTTTAATTTCTAACAGTAATTTATTATAAAGTTTACATATATATTTTTTGATAATATGCATTTTTCATATTTCTTAGTATTCCCAAAAATTTCAACTACAGTTAAAGACAAAGCAAACTATTTCGAATATATAAACATCAAAAAAATATACAAAGTAAATAAATGAAATAATGTCCAGTAAATTGACATAAACAATTTATCCAAAATATATGAATTATGCATTCATAATCAAGACTTTACCATACATGTGCAAAGTATACATGACATAGATCAATACTTTATTACGTTAGAATCAAGCTTATTTTATATATAAATGATACTTTATACTTTATAAATATTTTAGTTATGCACTAATTGGTATTTGTAGCTAACTAGTATTTTTCTAGCAGTTACATTATAGTCGGTACGTCCTGAATTAGTTAAACAACCTTCTGGCTAACCAAATTATCTTGATATTTTTTTAAATTTAGAAGAGCCTTAAAACAAAGTATAAAACCTGTTTTCAGTATTTCTTTTAAAATTTCGAAGCAGACAGAAATTCTAATAAAAAAAAGTGTATTTCATTAAGTTTTAGTCATTTTGGTTTCGATACATTTCTTCAGCAAAACGTATATATTTTTACTTCTAAGTTGCATTTCCGTGCTTATGGAATTAAGACATTATAATATAAAATAAATTCAACTATAGGTAATTAGGTTTTATAGATTGTAGTATTTATTCGCTGTAAACAATAACTAGATAAATAAATACATTTCTTTTTCTTTTTTTCTCGGTTCATGTAGTGTTCCGTGATCTATTGTTTTTTTTTTAATTATACTTTTTTAACTGTGTTTGTATTTATATTTGCTTTAAATAGCATTCTTACCTTTCTTGTGTTTTGATTTATTTTCTTAAAAATTTCTTTTTTTTGCTTGGACTTTTTTGTTTCTTTATGATTATCCAAATTTTGTTTCACTGTATATTTAATGAGATTGAAATTTCATTTCTCACAGTCCCATCTGTAGTTAATAACTCGAAGTGTTTCTCCTGTCCGAGTATTTTATTATTGCTCGACTATATTAGTTTTGATTTGTTACATATTTTGCTTTTATTTTCTTCAGATAAATATGTTTCAGGGAAGAAGAAGAATTCATATCCGCTTTAGAGATTGTATTATATAAAATTGTAAACATTAAAATTAAAAGATAAACAAAAACAATTGGATTGGTTTGGCTTTTGCTTGATGAAGGTCCATGATTTAAATTGAAAATAAAACTTAACAGTTAAATCTTCACTTTATTAATACCTAATCGACGCAGAAGAAAAATGCATTAAGTATGTCAGAGTTTAAAGCCACTATCACAAGATCATTTGCGATAGATCATTCATGTAAACAGATGGAGTTTTCGTCATCTACAGCTTCTGAGTCTTTAATATCCAGTGTGGCAAAGGAATCTCATAATCATCTTCAAATTCTGAATAAGCATCAAATCTAGTGTGTTGATAACAATTAACAATAGTTTTTTTGTGAAACACGATTCCATGCTGTGTTTATAGCAGCGGCGGCTCGTGCATCAAAAATGTGGGGGTTGCAAATTTAGTGAATACTAATACTTTTTACAGTAGGTAAACAAGGTAGGTAACTAAGTATGTTTTATTAAAAGTTATTTTTGCTAAGGTACATATAAAGAAGAAAAAAGGCTTTTAAAACTCACTGATTCTGATCCTGATTTTATTGAAGCAGAAAATCCATGCGACGATCTTTCGCAGTAGCAAATTTATCTATAACCCTTTGATTAAAATCTGGAATACTTTGGATAAAATCCTTTTCTTGAGAAAGCATCGCCAATGCAGAAAGTCTCTCTTGTGCCATGCTGTTTCTTAAGAAAGTTTTTATTCTCTTCAAAGTAGAAAAACACCGCTCCGCTTCAGCTGATGACATCGGAATTGTAATTAGAATTTTTAAAAGTTTTAATGTTTTACTAAAAGTCGCACTTAGTTCACTTTGTGAAATGATGTCATAAAGAGGAAGCAAACCCGAGATTGATTTAAATTCTTCCGTTTCATAAATTACGCTTAGTTCAGTACGGAATTTCCGTTCATCAAAGTATGGGTAAGACTTAATTGTTTCCTGAAAGACATTTTCAGGAAAATGGAGGCTGTATTGATTAAATTTATCAGAACAAAATAGAGACGTTGCAGTTAAGTGTCCAGTAAAGCTAAACCTATCTTTGGCTTGACAAACAATAATATCACAAACTTCCTTTGCTTCTCGTGTATATTCGTTTCCATCGATCTTACGTCGTTTTGAAGTTGATGAGCCGGGCCCACTGTCACTTGTATCCGAAGTGTTCGTTATATTATTTCTGATTTGAGCTAACTGAGTTTCAAATGATAATATATATTTATTGGCCATAAGGGGATCAATTTCTCTAGTTTGAAATTTTGCATATAATATATCTACTTGAGGCATTATCTTGTAAAATAGATTTAACCAGAAAATAAAACTCTTATTAGTAAGAAGCGTAATATAACCTGAAGCTTGATTGATAGTACCTAGTGATATTTACAGTTTTACTTTCATTCAAAATTCTTCGCATTGTTTCTATAATTTCTTCTCTGTGTTCAAACACAGTGGCGACAATTCTGGAATTAAAATTCCATCTGGTTGGGGCCGAACGAGGCAGCCGCTTTTTAACTGTTTCGTCCAATATTGCAACTCTTTGAGAACTATTTGAAAAAAAGGTACAAATTCCTTGTAAATTTGCAAAGAATATACGGACATTAGTGTTGGCAGAGGCAGCATTCAACATAACTAAATTTAACTGATGCGCGTAGCAGTGCACGTAAGCAGCGTATTTATAAGTTTGTTTAATACGTGCCTGTACCCCATTATGCGATCCGCCCATGACGGCTGCCCCATCATATGTCTGGGCAATCAATTTTCTTTCGTTATCTTTAATGTGTGTTTCTAGTTCTGCAAGAATGATTGTAGATAGCGTTTTCAAATAGTAAGCAAGGAAAGCAGAATAATGCATTTTTTATACTACAACCGCAAATCCACAAATGTTTATTATAAATATCCTTATTAAATAGTCTATTAAAAGTTCGCGTCTTACTGGAAATCGTTTGTTTCAGATTTAAATTCGGAACAGGTCTGCCCAACCGCTTTATTTCAATTTTTTCGGCATACGTTCTTTTATAGAACGGATCCACTATTAAACTCTGCACTGAATTCATTATTATTTAAAAATAAAGAGCATAAACACTTTTAAACACACAAATACAACTTTTTTAATCGCTTTTATACCGTTGCACCGTAAGCAAGAAATACGTGTATCGCTTTGGTTGCACTGCCGCTGCAACACTATTTTCGTTTATGGAGATATATCTGAAAGACGTTCGACAAAGTTCGTCAGCCGTATAGGGATATACATATACGTTCGTGGATTGCGATGAGTTTGCAAACCAAGTGTGTTATTCTCTCATTTATTTAACGTATTCATATCGAATTAGATATACCTATTATATTTATAATAGTTCATTTATTCTGTGAGGTAGTACAAATTTTTAATTTATAATTTAAAAGATGTAGAATTACGCTTTTTTTCATTAAATTAAATCTATTAGTTTTGGTGGTTGCGCAAACTTGCAAACCATAGCAGAAACCGCCACTGGTTTATAGCTAATACCATCCAATAAAGTAAAGTTAAAATCTTTATCTTCATCCAAGCAAGAAATCATCCTATATGAAACCATTTTTTTATAATGTTGTTTGAGGCAGACGATAATACTTTGGTCCATGAGTTGGAGGGCTGCCGTTGTATTGGGTGGAAGAAAAACTAACTTTATGGCACGTAGGTTTTTAATTGCTAGATGAGCTGGACTATTGTCGATTATATTGTCTCTATATCATGGTCAGTTTTTTATTTCTTTTTCGAAAATATCTGATGTTATTCATGCTTTATTAATTAGCGGTACAATTAACTGACAATACTTAGTATTTGATTTTCCAACGACAAGCAACGTTCTCTTTTCGGTGCCCGTCATGTTGGTACAGACAAAAGCAGTAATTATTTCTTAACTTTTTTTGCCTCCTTAACACTTTTTTTCGAAACTTCAGTGTTTGGTTTGGAATAATTTAATAAAAGAGCCAAGTTTCATTCCTGTTAAAAATATCGCTGGGCCATACGTTGTCAAGCCAGTCCTTAGTTGTTTCAGCAGAAACACTTGCGCCTTCTCCATGGATTTTACTGGATGGAATAATGTACTTCTTCTTTAAACGGTTTATCCAGCTTTTTGAACAAGATGTTTCATTAAAATTCTTTCAATGGAGACTGTGGTTAAATAATAATTTAAAAAAATTTAAAAAAGGTATATAACCCCTTACCACAATTATTAGTCGTATCCTAAATACGTATTTCGACAACTAAGTTGTCATCATCAGTAGGTAAAAACTACTAATCAAAAGTCACACATGGGGCACAGTAAAGTAACATAAACGCTTCCGCACAACTACTCTACACTGCAACCCTATAAAGACTGAGTCTTTATAGGGTTGCAGTATGTCAGAGTATAATCGCAGCGACTAATAGAAAATTTGTTTGTACTAAAAGAAGTGCTCGTTATATCCAAGCTCGTTGTATCCAACTCAAATTGTATAAAGTTTAAGTTGAATTTTTCGTAACACTGTATATCTTATCTCATCCACATCCTTAATTTATCGAGTCCAGACTTCTTATTTTTATCAGGTGTATCTTTATTGTTTTTAATTAATGTATTTGAATAGACTATTATTTGTTTTGTAAACCGTGTTTGGGAGTACATTACGTTTTTTTTTAATATTTTGAAATAAATATCCTTATTAGGTTTGCCAATATTTGTTTGTATTCTAAATTTTGAATTTGATCTGTACTTTATTTCAAGATAAACTTCAGAGGTGGTTTATTTGAATATTTTTTTGTCAACATACTGTCAATTGGAGTATTTATGCAACCGTTATTGATTGATATTTGTTTGATTAGATTTATTCTTTTTTCATAATATTCTTAACACAATAATAATAATAGTAACTGGCCTTGCAGGGTCTTCAGGTAGTAATATGGTAGGCGTGTTACGTAACAAGCCTTACATATTTAATATCTTAATTTATTTATATTATTTCTTTAGATAATTCTGTAGATACTAAGAATTATTAATAAAATAATTTGCGTACAAGTAAATTACCTCATGAAATAAAAGGTTTCCAGTGAGTGTTGTAAAAGTTTCTTGTAGTACGCGCCATATAATTTTCAGGCACATCTTCGGTAGGTTTCTTTTACAGGACGTGTTAACAATTTGACGGTATAATTTTTCTATCTCAGTGTCATGGTTATGTTCTTGAACATGGTTTGTAACAAGTATATTGTTGTCCATTTCGCCCAAAGTAAGAAGGAAATATTTGCACGTTTTCTTGGCGCAAGTTCATCGCTTTTCACCACTTCTTAAATACTTTTGGAAACCGTATTTATACTTGTTTAAAAGTAATAATTGCTTTCATATCTCACTAAAAATGATACTGGGATTCATGTTGAGAAAACGTTAAAAGTCTTAACCAATTGAATTTAGAAATCTAACATGCCATCTTATATACATAAATAACCCATATAGGGTAAGTAAGAAATAATTTATGCAAATCATTAAGACTTAATATTTCTACGGAAAAGGTATTAACAAAAATATTTTTAAGTAAATTAAAAATAAGAATTTCTATAAAAAAGGTATTAACAATAATATTTTTAAGTGAATTACAAATAATCTATCCAATACGATTACAAAAGTTTGGGAGGCAGTTTACCTATAAATAAGAGCAATAAAGTTCGACTTTATCCTAATACCTGTGGGTAGGCAATTTACTAACACCCAATAATTATCGTTTTCCGATTATATATTAATAAAGTGAAGATTTAGCTGTTAGTTGTAAATATTCTTTCTTCACTTTACGACGCTATTTTATTCGAATTTTTCATAGAAAAAAAAATTCGCCCTTAAGTAGGAATCGAACCCACGACATCTGGCTTGCCGGACCATTGCTTTACCACTGAGCTGTTAAAGGCGTGAATTAGAAACTTTTATGGGGATGCCTTGAGTTACATCAAAGGAAACAGATGAACATATCTTGCCCGTAGTACGGCAATTGTACAAATTTTATTGCATTTTCGCGAAGTAATGTAATTGTAAATATTCTCTCTACACTTTACGACACTATTTTATTCGAATTTTTCATAGAAAAAAATTCGCCCTTAAGTAGGAATCGAACCCACGACCTCTGGCTTGCCGGACCATTGCTCTACCACTGAGCTGTTAAAGGCGTGAATTAGAAACTTTTATGGGGATGCCTTGTAACCAGATGAATATATCCTGCCCGTAGTACGGCAGTTGTACAAATTTTATGGCATTTTCGCAAAGTGATGTAATTGTAAATATTCTTTCTACACTTTACGACGCTATTTTATTCGAATTTTTCATATAAACAAATTCGCCCTTAAGTAGGAATTGAAACCACGACCTCTGGCTTGCCGGACCATTGCTCTACCGCTGAGCTGTTGAGGCGTGAATTTGAAAATTTTATGGGGATGCCTTGATTTTTTTTCTATGAAAAATTCGAATAAAATAGCGTCGTAAAGTGTAGAAAGAATATTTACAATTACATTCCTTTGCGAAAATGCAATAAAATTTGTACAACTGCCGTACTACGGGCAAAATATATTCATTTGCTTCCTTTGATGTAACTCAAGGCACTGAGTAACTAGTACTTGCAAATTATTATCTTATTTGCCTTTTATTTATAACTAACAATATTGAATTATATTTTCGAATTGCACAATTTCTTAACGGCGAATGGCAATATTCCTACACAGAATGTAAGCGGCAGTTTCACTTGAGAGTTGTGGATAATACCGCTTTATATCATCACATTCGTCTAGTATGGGAAAGTTTCGGACTACAGGATCTGTGTTAAAAGGCAAAAGTTCTGATAGACCATGTACACAGCAAAATATTGTTGAACACGTAGAAAACCTTGTTGGAGAAAACTCATCAGTTCGTCCTTTATCAGTTCAAACGAACGTATCTAGTACCGTTGATATAATTTTGAAACGTCGTTTACATATGTATCTATACAAAGTGTCGATTGTTCAACAGATCTTACCTAGAGATCACGCTAGTAGGCCTAATTATTACAACTTATTTCAAGAAAATTAAAATAATGACGAAATTCTTGATCTAAGTTTTTTCACTGATGAAGCATGGTTTCATTTAAGCGGGTTTGTAAATAAGCAAAATTACAGGACATGGTCTATAAACAATTCAAACAATCATATCGAAGTTCCTCTACGTCTTGTTAATGTTGGGGTATTGTTAGCTGTATCTCGTTGTAGAAAAATAGGGCCAATATTTTTTCACAACAACATTAACAACCAACGATACCAAGAACAGTTGTTAACACCATTTTTAACTCAAGTGCAACGAGACGAATTCAATGGGGGTTACTTCCAGCAAGATGGGGCTACTGCACATACAACTCGTGAAAATTTAGCGCTTTTAGAAGTTTACTTCCCTCATCGAGTTATAAGCAGAGGTGTTTCGCCAACGCGGTTACCAGATCTTACTCCGTTAGATTTTTCTATTTTCGGATTGCTAAGAAATGAAGTATATAAGGCAAAAGTTAATAACTTAAATGACTTGATGAATACAATTACAATTAAATGTAATGAAATAACACCATATGTATTGCAGAATATTTTTGACAACATGAAACATGCATAAAACGACGTACTGCATTCAACAGAATGGTGATCATTTTGAACACTTGTTATAAATTATAAATTAAAATTTTTACAAATTAGTTATATACCTTGGTTGTTTGATTAATATCTCATCTTTAACGTTTTCTTATTAAATAAATTAATAATTGTGCTTGTTATTAATTTCGTCAGCAAATCTCTCAATGATAAATTTTGTCAGTGACTGGTAAATAACCTTCATACCATTTAATCTATATCCGCATTTTAAGAATGCAGAACATCATAATATATAGGAGAAATTCATGGACAACTAGATGTAATTCTTTTTGAAACACGTTGTATAATACAGTATAACCTCCTTATAATGGACACTGACGGGGAATCCTAAAATGTCCAATGTATGGAGGTGTCCAAAATGTGGAGGTGAAAAAAAAAACGAAAAAAAATATTCATTCTCATATCAATTTAATCACACATAATAAGACGAAA
Organism: Melolontha melolontha; assembly: GCA_935421215.2. NCBI lineage: Eukaryota > Metazoa > Arthropoda > Insecta > Coleoptera > Scarabaeidae > Melolontha > Melolontha melolontha. Next base: position 93,539,190 of record OW285237.1, on the reverse strand, counting down.
GTCGAAAAAAATTTACAATACTTAATACACATACATGCATACATATTTTATGCTAGATTTTACTTGAAATAATCATTAATTGTTTGTCTTGCTTTTTTCATTTTATGTTTAAATATCTCAGATTCACATTCAAGAAGAGCTTGAGAAATATTGTTAGCAATGTTAAAACTGTTAGTGCTTAAGAAATAGTTCTCAAGATCTTTTAATTTTTGATGGGCTTCTGAAATATTTGATATACTAGTTACAAATTCCTCTTCAATCTCATTTTCCATTTCATCACTGATATCAGTAATTTCATCGATACAATCTATAATGGAAACATTTTCAGTAAATAACTAATTATCAATTAATGCGTATGTGCTTAAATCTAAATTAGTGATGTTAAAATTGGGAAATAAAAATGCTAATGGTATATTATCTTCTATATCGCACTCTGCACTTAGATCACTGTCACTTTGATTGAATCCGCATTTTTGAAAACAGTTTCTTACGGTCACAGGCGAGAGTTTTTTCCAAGCAGCTGATGTCCATATTAATGCAGTGACTACCGTAATGTTTTTTTCTACCATTTCTAGTGAATTTTCAGTATCCATTAACGCCAAAAGCCTTTTTACAAGCATGCTCCGGTAAATTATCTTAAAGTTTTGAATCACACCTTGGTCCATAGGTAGAAACAAAATTACATGCCTTTTTTCTTTCTTCATCTTGTTATCAGAGTTCTTGAACCAAGCTGACATAATATCCAAAGTCATCCACGCTTTTTTGTTAGATATCCATCCTATCGGCAACTTATCCACATGAGCTCCTTTAAAACATCTAGGTTTCTTACTTTTACCAATGACTAACGGCCTTTCCTTATCACCCTCCATATTTGAACACAACAATATAGTTAGTCGTTCTTTTGCAGATTTTTCTCCGGCACATTTATCACTTCTTAACGCAAATGTTTTTGTCGGAAGGGCGCGGAAAAATAAACCGGTTTCATCAGCATTAAAAATATCTTTCGGAGAGTAATCTTTGCATGTTGATTGCAACTTGACTTTCCAATCGTCTACATTTTGCATGTTTACATAGGCAGATTCACCACACACACTTTTAAATGATATTTTATGCCTTTGACAAAATTTCTCCAACCAACCATTAGACGCTTTGAATTCGGTGAGTTGTAAACTTTGTGCTACTTCCAGCGCCTTTTCTTTGAGTAGGGGTCCTGACATGGAATATTTTTGTTTCGCACCTTACAGAACCAGTTGAACACTGCTCCGTCGATTGCTAAACCACTAGTTTTTGGAAACTTCCTTTTTTGAGCTAGGTTTCGATTTTTCTCGGAAAGTTCTTTTATTTCACTTTTGGGTTTCACTATATCACTAATTTGCGACTTTCCGACACCAAACTTTTCCGCGAGCTTTCGGACACTTAAGCTTTGCTGTTCACTAACCGCAATAATATCAATTTTATCTTGGATTGTTAACCGCTTTCTTTCACTAGAATCCATGTTGACACTATCAAAGGCTAGTTCAAACTGATTCAAAATACATATCACTCCACTTATCACCTGACGAGTAGACCAGTGGTAAACCGTCGTTCCTTTGTATTATGGGAAAAGCCCGAGTAGATATACTTCCACGTGTGCACTTTCTACATACATATGTATTATGGGAAAAACCCGAGTAGATATACTTCCACGTGTGCAGCAATAAAAGTACATACATACATACATAATTGCAAAATTTTATTCGGCGCCGCCCGTCTTGTCTGTCCTTAATTAAGAGATATATTTACAGATGTTTTATTGCTTCGGTGAAATAAAGGTGTCCGCGTCCGATTTATGGAGGGTCCAATATTAGGAGTGACTATTGTTAAGAAAACCCATTATAAAATTTCGTACCACAAAAAATGTCCATTTTTTAGAGGTGTCCGATTGTCGGAGGTGTCCATAATTTGAGGTTTTACTGTAATCACATTTTGATTAGAGTCTGGATATACAAAGGAATACTCTAGATAGGAGAAATAATCTGGTTTGTTAATCAGTTTCCGTAACAACTTGGCATGCGCAAAATTTGGTGGTCCGAAAACGATGACGTATTTTACCGTTGTACTAAATTCTCTTGACTGGTATCACTCACTGGACGAACTACATTTATTTCAAATACATATATGAAATATTAAGGTGTTTTTACCATACTGTAGTTCAATATTTTGTGTATAAATTTCAATTGCTACACTATTATCTTCAATCTAGCATCAGACAACGGGAGTTCCGTTGGTCGAGGGTTGGAATTCCGGAGCCGCCGTGTGAGAGGTTGGCCTTTTCAGGGTCGGCATGATTTTGAGGCAAATGTTGAAGAAGTGAAACTGAGATCTTTTCTACCTCTTTACGGCAAGGAGGTGTAGTAATCAAGTCATGAATCATCCTACACGAACCATATACATACTCTAACGGTCCTGAAGTCTTGAAAAGCTTTCAGCTTTTGATATTGGGCCGTTATACACACACCACAAAAAGAAAAAAAATGTTTTAGTGTCACAGCTTAATTCTATTAAATATACTTAATACAACTCTATGGCAAAAGCTTTTAATAATTTATACACTTTCAAGACACCTTCCCAATTTAAATTCATTTAATTCAATGGAAAAATTTTAAGAACATTAGATATGACGAGGGATAGGGAAAATGCCACTTTATATAATAATTTAAATTAATAATCGCAGAAACATACTACAGTGCTCTTAAGAGGACAATATTTTTAAAATCAAGACTTTTAAACAAGAAAGAAGAAACATTTTCTACATGAAGTTAATATGACACCTGAACAGAAAAGCCTCTTCAAATCTTGTTTACAATTTTGAGAATGTTAATGTCTCTTGTGTACATTTTTTAATTAATTGCATTGCTCATGCCATTAATTAAAAAATGTACACAAGAGACTGTTTTAATTTACAAAACATTTTATTGTAGAAATTATGTCATGTTATATTGCCGAATTTTCTCCAAAGATAGAATGAATAACAATGAAAACCGTTATAAAAAGCTTATGTCAAAGTAAATGTACTCTCTTTTCCTACATCACATAGGTACAGACGCAGTCTCACAGTTATCGACACTGCAATCTTATCGCGATGCTTTAGTTGGTTAAAGATTATATCATCAAGGTCTTCAATAGGTTGATGTGGAATTGTATTGCCTTATAGAACAGTAGCAACGTGGGCATAAGTTTCAAAGAGAGACATCAAACTCTGATAAATGTACTTCGATCAGGTTGGCGTAGTGTCAGTGATGATGAAGTGCAAGCTGGACACTAATAGACGTCATACGATTTACAAGCCCGACATACATGATGCGAATGTCTTTTACATTGTAAAGAAACGTCTTGGCATGGAAAAATAGTATCACAAGTTTTGCATAAACTGATAAAAATGTCGATGTGACGTTAAGCGTACCCCCTTTGCCATATCATTATATTGAGGAAGACATGAGCGAAATTGTATGAGTCACAATTGGAACGTCGATCGAAAGGTGTCATTGTAAATCAACACCCAAATCAAAAGTGCGTTAGATCTTTAGAAATATGAAAGTTGTGAAGATTTTCGAACAGCGATAACGTTATCTTCAATGTATACCATATACCAAGAGTGAACTGTTAATACTCAATAATATTGTAATTTCAGAATATAGCTTGAAACGAGCTACTTATGGATAGTTCGTTCGATCTATGGAGCTTTATCATCCGCCAAAATCTTCAGACTTAAATATTTGTTGGTTCGATCTATTTCTTCGAATGAAGAAGGTTGTTCAGGTAATATATCGCTTCATTCGAACGGCACAACAATGACTGCTAAAGATATCCTATGACTTCCAAATCATTAGCAACAGGTTATACGCAATGCTGGCAACTGTATAAATAGTTATTATCGAAGGACAATAACACGAGAAATTTTGAATTATGCATCCATTGCAGATAAATAGTACAATACTGATATTTTCACTGATGGTCTTAATTAATTTGTTTAACCTTTCTAAATAAATTATAGTTTACTTAACTTTCAATGAATTATTAAAGTTGTTTTTAATTGCATTCAGTAAAATTTAAATTGTTATCAATTTTTCAAGAATAAGTCGTCAATAATATCATTCCATTATCTGCTTTGTTTGGGAGAAATACGGTGATGAATCTTAGGATTGATAAGTTAATTTAATGTAAAATTATTTCATCTTAAAATATTTCCATAATCTGTGCCTAGTAAATAATAACATATTTTAATTTCACAATTAACTTATTGAAATAAGATATATCTTTACATAAATATATGGAAGTCTTTAATAAAAAATATATTTATCAGTAATCTAATACATGTATTTATGTCCTCAAATTTTAAAACTTTCCATACTTACGTAAAGCAACAACTTGTAAAGTTTCCAGTGTCTACTATTACTACTACAAATTATTCAAATTGTATGTGTATGTCTATGTATTTTAGATTTCAAGGTCTTGCGTTAAATATGGAAACAATTAGTTTTAAGTAAATGAAGTAGGTAGATTCCCATTTCTAATTTGTTTAAAAAATTAGATGAAATGTCTACTAAGAATATGTAGCAAAGCAATACTAAAACTATTCGCAAGCAAATGCAAACTATAAATATACATATAAATGTAAAATAAATATTTATGGAGAAATAAGTCATTAAGAGGATATCGTCTCTATGTTTGTTATTTTAATAATGGATATATTATATACACCAATAGTAATTTCTTTTTTCTGCTGTGCATTCCACAATTATTTAGAACTTACATAAGAATAATTATTGTTCTTTAATTATAATTAATAATTTGTACTTCTCAATATTTGAAAACGAATGAAGAATTAATACACTGCTAACAACGCGTTTCTCCACTAAGAGTTTCAAAGTTTGAGATTTTTGAATTTCCACCATGGATGGCACCCATCTTCAGTTTTCAAACACGTAGGAATACGAGAAATGCCTTTTATATTTCGGGATAGAGAACAGAAATTAAAATTAATCATTGTACATGGCTTTATTGTTTTTCAAAATATTCTCCATTAAGAGCAATACACTTTTGCATGCGCTTGAACCAATTTTCAACGCATTTTTTCGACTTTGATTGAGGTACTTCCAACACATGCATTTTAAACGCATGAACCGCTTCTCCAGGCGCCGAAAAACGTTGACCTCTTAATTTATTTTTGATTTGTGGGAATAGAAAGAAGTCATTGGGTGCCAAATCAGGCCTGTGCGGTGGATGATCCATTAATTCTACTTTTTCAGTTAACAAAAACTCTCTTGTTTGAGCCGATGTATGAAAGCTTGCATTGACCTGGTGAGAAATGATCCGTCTTCTGCGGTTGCTTTTTGCATGATCTATACTGTGTAGCAGATAATTTATTTTTTTCACTATTTGCAGAGACTCCGCTGACGCCATCATACTTTCTTTATTGCGCCAGCCACTCCTTTATAATTGGTATAAATAATATTTAATAGAAACATCTCAAAATTGTGTCTGGCTTTCCTTAATAGCTGCAGTTTCGGCTGGATTAAACTATAGTATAACAGTTTTTATTTACTGGAAATACTCAACATTATAAAAAGCTGCATTCAACCATGTTCTTCAACGTGTAGGGATCAGTTGTGGTTCGGGAATTCCAAAACACTTTTTGTGAAACTTGTGACGTTTAGGAGATTTTAGAAAAAGTTTTCTTATACTCACTATTAAAGCATCTATCTTGGGAAAACATTGTTTTCCCAACATAGTTTCTGCCGTAAAATGTAAAGCATGGAGTTTACACGCAACATGTAACAATCTACAACTTTGTTGAGAAAGATAACGGCCAACCTAATGCATTGTCGCGGTACCATCAGTCACAAACAACAATATTTGACTTACTGACTCTTTAAATTTTTCTAACGTCTCTTGCACCATCTGCGTAATTGCATTGCCAGTACACTAATTGAGGTTTTTGCTAGCTAGTAGCAATGGAAATGTCGATTGCCGAGGGTCCAGGGTATATACTATAATATTGACAATAGAATTTTTTTACGATTTGTCGTCTCGGCGACACATAACCGCAGTCGTTTATTTTGTAATGTACATGTAATCTTCGCTATAATATCTCGCATAGCTGGTGTATGGTTCCACAATGTGGCGCCACTTGGTAACTGGAACTGTGGAATGTATTTGTGCCTAAAGTTTCTAAATGGTTGTTTATCTAATAAGTAAAGCGGAATATTACAGGGTATCTACATTAACAATAAACTACATCTAGATTGGGTTTGCAAGGGCAGGCGCTGTTTTATATTTTAATATTACACAGAATTCAGGTCATCTGTCTATATAGTCGGATTTGCTCCAGCACATTAACGGTTTATCGCATACTTTACATATTACTTTCGCTTCATCGCTGCATCGTAGAATGAATCGCCAAATTCACCAATAAAATTTTTCACGAGGTACGCATTTAAAGGTTTTCTGGGCTTTCGTACATGCCACATGCTTTATTATTAAATTAAAACGTTCCAATTAATACAGAAGAGAGTTTAACATACGTACACCACGATCACTCAATATCAACTACGGCCGTGGGAAGTCGTTGCTGATCTTCTTCCATTATGGCCAATCGACCGTCCACTGATCTCATTTTAGCGTTATCGCACCGTTATGTGGAAACTGGTCAGATATTAAAGCAGAGTTATCTTGATGAATGTAGCGTCTATGAAATGCAGCGCTCGTTGTTAGCCTTAGTTATTATTAAGCGTTGTTTGTCGCCATTCACCTTAAATGAAAAGAAAAACCACTTTCACACAGCAAGCTCCGGTCGGGATCCCGATACCTCCAGCACGATAATTCAGTGACTTACCACTGCCTTATCGACCGATGATTATTTATCGAAACAATTAAATTTCTTAGATATGTACAATAGTATGCTTACGATGAGAACATAGTATATATAAATAAAAATTGATTTGGAACAAATTCATAAGTCTTACTAATTTACTCCAGATTAAATTGTCACACATACAACTATGATTTTTTATTTGCATGCGAGATGTTGTACATACCTGCTTCTCTCGAATAAATTTTTCTCGTCTTTTGTCCAATCGTATGCCAGAAAATACTGCGCTATCTTTTCTAACGCTATGTTCTTAGCGTATGTGAAGTATACACTAATAGCCATTACTCTTGCTTATTGCAGTTTGTTGTACTAAAACTTTCACTAAGCCAAATATTTTCCTAAAGATTCACATAGTGCTGAATGCTACTCACCTGCCTCTTGTAAGTTTTCCAATTATTAGGGTTGTATTTGGCTCGTAAAGGACCATGTATAAATTGTTTCTTGACCGCGTTATATTGAAATTCAGGTGTGTTTTCTGAGTATTTTATTTATTTAACAAAAAACACTTAAATCTTATTTATTAAGATAAATCTTGCAAATATAGCACTTAATGTAAACTTAAAACTTTAAATTCTTTTCGTGCTATATGAGACTATATGCCTCTTGTTGTTAATATGATACTGTGAAGACTGTTTGTTTTATACTGTAGTTGAGTTGATACTGTTGAGTCTTTTGTTGCTGGCATGAGACTCTGATTGATACAGTTTTACAAATAGATAAAAATATTCCACCACCCCTAACTATATTATTAAAATGTGCTTATTCGTTGAATATTGTATTGTTTGACGTCATAACGGGAAATTTTTCTGTTTTATTACTTCGCGAAAATTATACCTACTGGTAACAATACTCAAGGTTTATGATAGAATCTTAAAAATCTAATCGAGACTAATAAATAATAAAATGTCATTACCAATTAAGTAGTGGTGTTATAAATCTAAATATGTAGTTCTGGAGCATCCCTTTTTAATGTAATAAAAATAAATTTGCAAATATACCTAAAGAATTATAACCTCTTATCTAAAGAAAGTTTTACAATTTGAATATGCTAATAGAAGTATGTTATATAGTGGTTTAAACTTCAAAATGCACATTGAATATTTATAAAATTGGAAATGTTATACTTTAATTCTTTTATGTTAAATTTACTTATATCTAACATATATAAATATATCAAGTTTCGTTATATGACGAAACACCAATAATTTCCTGATTGATAGAGAAGCGATCCTGGATTCTTGGTCATTCTCTTCGACTATGTTTACGCCACATTCAATAAAATGTACATGAATATATTCTTCGATTTCATGGTTATTAATTTGTCATTGATAGACAGAGAGACTACAGCGAAAGATTGTAATATTTCTAGAATCACTACTGAAATACGAAATTGCAATGCAGATGGCAGAGTATTATCACAAAGTGAAATATGAGTCCTCATTAATACTGCTTTTCATTTATCGATAATTGTGAATAATTAGGGTATAATTTTCCAAATTTGATTATGTATATTACTAATGATTCTATTTAATCTTGTCAACATTAATTGAAGAATAAATAAAAATATTTTCATGTAATTTATCAATAATAATTGTTAAATGATTTCCGTATTTGTGGACATGGATGTTTATATACGTCTGTATATGCATATAAATATACACACATGGTATGTATGTCCTCTCTATGAACTAGAACCACATATCTTTATCGACGTATCTCGAAAATATGTAAGTCAAGGACTTTATTTTTGTGCTCAAATGCATTAAAGAATTAAATTTATTTTATTATTTTATTTATGGAAATATTATATATATTGATGAGTGTTTTCTAATATTGCATTTAATTCTAATTAATAATATCTTTATTTTAATTCCAATATTTTATTGAAACTACAAAAAATACCTGTGCACACGTCATTAATTTTTAAATTAATTGATGAGACTTAAAATCAAGTTCAGTATATTATCTTTTAAATAGTTATTGTTTATTTTTAGTTCTAGTTCGAGTACAAAGATTCTCGGTGACTCACGAATTCACTCACTAATTCTTTGAATTTGGACATTGTACGTTCGAGCGTCTGTATGTAAAAAGGAGTGTCAATTTGTTGACTCGACTGGTTTTTAATTGTTTTTGCGTGTTCGGCTGGAAAATCATACCAAAATACAATATAGTTGTCTCTTCATAAACTTACTACTCTCAGTATCATTTGATAATTAGTAATAACAGTATGTATGTATATGTTGCAATAGTTTTTGTAAATCATATATAATATTTAATTTAAAATTAATTAACAATTAATAATACTTACTATTGGTAATAATATATTCTTTGATATAGAAGTGGAAATTAATGGTAAAATAAATTACATATTAAAAATGTAATATTAATTCGACATGAATTAATAGACATATAGAGATAAATCGAGATTATATATTGCTTCGAATCAAATTTGTTGTTAGTTGTCACTTGGGTCTAATTTTTTATGCCAAGGAAACAAAGTACTGTTTTGAATCGAATCATACTAGGGAAATTATATATTTTACTTTGAACACTTCACATTTTCTCTTACAATCAATACACTTTTATACCCGAAGAAATTAGTTTTCAAAACATTTTTCTTTATTTCTCAAGGGGTATATTTCCTCTTTTTTAATTTGGAGGCGTCTGCATGAGTTATCTATCACACTTATCGCGTTGTGTTATTTGAGCACATGTTCAGTTATTGACAAATATGGTTGGAGGTTACTTGACATGGAATAAATAGTCGTTTCTAATTTTGTTGCACTTTCATTTAACTAAACAATTCACCGTAAAATACATATATGTATTTCTCTTTAAAAATTCTTATCCATAACGTTTCGAAATTATAACTATTTCCCAGCCCATTCGAGTACAATCTTCTGCGATAATGGAACCTCTGGCATGTTTAACAATCGCTCGCAGATTTTTGTGTTGAAACGATTCTTCTTGTTTCCTCCAAACTAGTTGTAGTCCATCGGAACCAAATACATTGTATATACTTTCACTCGCGAAGATTACCTTGTTTCAGAAATTCAAAGACTTATTCTTATGCCTCTATGCAAATTCCAAATGTTTCTTTCTATTAATATAATTGATGAAAGTTTTTTTCTCGCAGCTCAAGCATTATATACGGATCTTTTAAATGCCCTGTATACTGTCTCTGTACAAAGTGTTTCATTAAGTGTGTGTTGCACTTGATATGCTTGTTTGACGGCACTAATTTTGTGATCTTAAGTAACTTCTCGTATTTTCTTTTTCTTTAGTGTTCTTGGTAATGTGTATTTTGGAGTTCTGTTATTATAGACTAAATTGTTGCAAAACTTTCCCACTTTGTATAATTTAATGATTAGCTCTCTTCGGCAACTGTGGCACTCGTAATTTTCGCCCAGTTCTGAGCCTTCAAGTTTTAATTCAAGAAATGTACTAAAAATCGAATCAGTACAATTACAATTGTCTTGGCATGACTCTTTCGGTCCAAATATCGGTTAATATATTATCATTTTAGTTATTTTTGAACATTCTTCCAATTTAAAAATTCCCTGTAATGAGCAGGATATAGTTTAACAGATACTACTAACAGACTATTTCCGCTCCTGTTCTTCGCTGGCTATCGATTTCCACCCCAAGATATTTGATCGTGTTTATCTGTTCTAATAATTTGTCTTCAATCGCTACTTTAAGTATTCCTCCTTTTTTACCTAACATCATCACTTTTGTTTTTGTTATTAATAGGCATATTTATTTTCTTAAGTTCCCAATTTCAGTTATTAATATTAAATGGTTACTCTCGTTATTAGCGAATATTACATAATCGGCGAAGGCACATTCTGTGTGTTGTCTACATTAATCTGTAGTATCCTATATGTACACATTTAGTTTTCTTTTTCACTTGCTTGATTACATCGTCCATTAGTATAGTAAAGAGAGCAGTGTTCAATACACCACCAAGTCTCAAATATTCTTTGACTTTAAAATGCCGTGACATCATATTAGCTGTTTTAACATATACTGTATTGCTTTTATATACACTTTGTATATCATTTTTACCCCAACGTCAACAGCTTTTCTTGGCACATTATCGAAAGCCTTTTCCAAATCAAGAAAGGCTACACATCCCTCTCTACTTTGAACTATCAGTCGAATTAGTTATAAAAGAATTGATATATGCATTTGTTTCGTAATTTTAAAAGTATATGAATACTTATGTGGCCTAGTTGTATGTGTGTATTTGTTATCATTATTAGATGTAATCCGCGTTGTAGAGCCCCTAAGCTGAGTTACAGTTTGACAGACTCACTTAATTTTAAAATAAAGTAATTAGGAAAAGTGCATGAGATCACTTTTTAATTTACTAAAAAGATGCCAATGCCAGTAGAAATGGGAACGTTTTTTGTTGATGTCCAGTGGAATAGAATTACTTGACATCACTCTCATCTAGCTCTGCTTTTTTCAAAACCCTATCGTCTGCAATTGTAAACTGTATAGCAAACTGTGGATAACAATAAGGAATAATAGCTTTAAAGACGATGCAATTTTTAACTAATTATCATCATTGTTTCATTGATTTTTAAAGACAGGACAAACTAAACATTTTGGTAAATGATAAGTGGATAATTATTATCTAGTATCTTCCAATGGAAATGAAATAAACCCAAGAGATACTTGACGATTTATCCTCACGCCTTGCTTCTATCACTAAATTATGTTACTGAGAATATATTATCATTCCTTACTATTTCCAGAACGGAACCTCTTCCTCCTTTGCTAGATAATACTTTATCTTTATTATACTTTAGATTTAAATTTGAAGCTATACTACATACTAATTGGTGTAAATAAATCTCGTCTTGGAGATATTCAAATTAACGTTACAAATTAAAAGAATATATGGTATAAAAATTCATTGAACACCAAGATTTATTCCTTTTTTGACGTTGGCAACATTGCCTCTATTTTGAACAGTTAAAGTATATATACCTCATTAAACTTTTCAGCTTAATTGATAGCAAAATATTTAATGTTATCAAAGTAAAACTTATGTCTAATTTTCCATATTTATTTCAATATTCTATATTGAAGCATTTGCATGAGAATCATTAACGATGCCTCAAAATGCTTTAATTTGAATATTAACTAGTAACAATGTAACTGAAAAATATGCATTCGTTTGTTTCCAACATTTTATGATTGTAGAAGTTTGTAGTCGAGTTATTATTAATTTACTGTGTAAAGTAATAGAAAAATGGTGATTTTATATTCCAGTTAGTTTTAACTTTATTACATATACAGAATCGTATACTTCTTGAACTTGAAGATGTAACGAGTTTCTAATTTGTATACCATTTGTATTTTTGTATGCCCTTTTATATATAAACTTTCACCATTTTTCGTTCGTAGAAGCAATTTCGCTCTTTATTCCGTTAAACTTCATTACTTACCAATAGTTCGGCAGTAAGTCAATGGCTTATCTCTTATCACGCAGGGATCTAGTGATCAAAGTCGATACCACTGCCCCTGAAGTTTTTGTGATTTTCCATCTCGTTTAGAGCAAATGCCGACAGTCAAACGAGTTACGAGCATAATACTCGTATTATTATTAATAACTTGTCTATACTTGTCCACTTGGTTCTTCTTGTTTGCATTTTTGCCTTTCATTCCTTTCTGACTAATCTATTTATTTATTCTTGCTAAATTCACAATTTCATTTCAGTTGATTCCCTTCTATTGTTGATGTCACTTACGTTGGATTGAAAAGATGTTTTTCAACCCAGTTTGACAGAGACATTCTTTAATATTATAGAAGTTGATGCCACTAATTTCAAGCGGTTTTTTCTTTCGCATTCGATTACTTAATCTCGTATTTGTGTACAAAATACTTATATTTTATAATTACATGATATTTATGGTAATGGTTTGTTGATTTTCGTGTCTTTAAAACATTTAGAAATCTACCTTCAGGTAAATGTATTTAAACATTTAAGAGTGGAATGCAGTAATTAATAAATATTGATTACATTAAATAAATAATTTAAACAATTGTAAATGTTCCGCTCGCTTCATTCAGGTCATAAACAGCTAGTGAATTTCTATCACCGAGGCTATACAAATATAGAGAATTTTTTTTGTCAAGCAGTATACCAGTACTAGATATAATTAACAATTCTATTAAATGTATGTTAATTGTGAGCCATTGATACTACTTGAACCAAGTTATTGTTATTACAAAACGAAATAAAATTTTTGATGTATTTATTTTCCTCTTTGTACAACCTAAAATACCCGTGGAATTTAAAAATGTCTAACTGGAAAGGTGCCTAAATTTTCTTTGATACTCATAAAACATTTAAAATTTTAAAATGTATCATTATTTTGAATGAGGTATCATGTATTGAGGGACTGACACTTAATTATGATTAAATTATTATTGTACTCTGTTTTTAAATACAATATAATATAAGTTTAAGAAACTGTGAAATATATTTTATAATTTAAATTTATTATATATGTATGTTGTATATTACAAACGCAATAACTTTGTTATCATGACATACAGAAACCACGATTTATCTATTTTATAATGTTAAATGTAAACCAATGTTTACCTAAAAAGCATGATTTTATATATTTTTAAATAATTTTCATTCAGTATTGCATACGCATACTTAATTTAATTTAAAAAAAAATGTTTGCGCTTTCAAATCGTGGCTGATTTCCAAAAAGTTACTTGACTTCATTAAAAGTCATCAGTAGTTCTTGATTTACTTCAAGATATACATATATATGTAAAGAGAAGGTAGTTTTTTGAGTCCTAGCTAAATGACTATTTAATTATTCATATATTGCTTTTTGTTTAAGGTGATATTTTATTTTTAATATTTTATATATAAACAAATTTACAAAAATGTAAATAGCATCACTTTCTTTTGTTAGTTATGTATATTTTTAAAGCGCCATGCGTTTTTTTCTAAGAAATTTGTATAAATTAACAGTGCCATAAATCAAATTATTATCTAGGTGTATTAGTAGCAAGGATATGGCTTCCTATGTTGAATATTTAAATTACTATCTAGAAGAAAAATGAATAACTGATGATGTTGAACAAATAAGTGTTCTTTTATTCACTGGATATATTTAAAATTATCATCTTAAATCGAATAAATTAAAATATTTTCTCAATTATTTGATAGAGTTTAAACATATTTCAACAAACTTTTAAATGTCCCCCGTTTGATTTTACGTATCCTATTAATATTTGTGGCTATTCATCGATAGTTGCACGTAGAATATTTATAATTAAATTGACAACAGGTTTTATTTCTTTAAACTGTCCAGATTTCTATGAGCATCAGAACAAGCCTTCTCTTCCAGAGTACATATAGAGTACATATTTTATAATCAAGAGCATTTACAACTAGGCTGGATGATGGTCAATCTTCTTGTCTAATAACATCGGGTACATTTCTTTCTAGTCATCTCCGAGTACTTTCAGCAGCTATTAAACATTCCTTATGTTAATTGCTTAACAACGTTTTCAAGAACTGTTTATTTATATACTTCCGTACCTGTTTTAACATTTTCTTCATAAAAATGATCTTGAGTGGCGAAAGAGGCTTAGTAGCCCCTTTGAATACAGGAACTAATTTCGCCACCTTCTCTACTGTTTTGGACATATACCTATTCTATCATTTTGTCTATTTAAAAATAGTATTAAATCTCATATCACATTAATATTTGTATCCTAAATATATATTTCGACAACAAAATTGAAATCATTAGTAGGAAGTTATAACAGTTTTGAACATGCCGCAGAAATGTTAACACACAAAGATCGCCAAACACTTCACCAGATGTCTTTGGATATTCCTATTTACAGGGACATTATTTTTTGTTCCCGTTTGTCGTAATTCTTAACGGGATTACGACGAACTCATGCTTTCACTGCTTCGACAAATGCTGGAGTGAGCGCGACCTTTTGCGGTTGTCGATAGAAGATTATACCTTTCAATAGTACGATATACAAATTGACGTTTAATTCGCAAATTTTGTAATAATTTAAAAATTACAATAGGAGAATGTACACACTTATGTAAAGCAGGTACCGCTATCCTGTCTTCTTTCACGCCCCACTCCATAATTATTTTTTGAGAAGGTTTATTGTTTTCAAATACTTAACAACTTGTCACACGCTATTAATTTAAATTTAATTATATCTAGTTTCTAACAGAACTTATTATTCGACTATGTAATATAAGAAATGCGTCCAAAATAGTGGACTGCCAACAAAGACTTTTGACCGGTATTGGTGAACTTGTGGAGGTTCATTTTACATTTTAAGGTCATTTGCTACGTGATGTCACAGTTAATTACCGCAAAAAACTTCACTTTGGTACAGAGAGTAAACAGGCGACTTTTCAAATTTGTTACTGACAAGACATACAGAATACAAAGCTGAGTATTACCCACTTTTATATTACATATTAATATCCGTGTCCAAGCTACATTATTTGTGTAAATGTTTTTTATATACAGATTACAGTATCTAGCCAAAGTATTTGACATGTAACTAACCACTTACCAAAGATTTTGGACTATTTTACTTAGTATTATGTAAATAAATTAACACTCAAAAGAAAAATAAATTCATTAAATCAAACAAAAATTCAATAAAATTTGTTATATAATGTGTTATTATTATTAATAAACATTGTTATTAATAAATATGTGTAAATAATTTTACAATTGATCAGTTAAAATCAAAATTGGCTCAAAATTTTACAAAATTGGAATTTCTGAAAACCTTGCAATATTTATTTTAATTATCTTTTTTAGTATTAACTCTTATTCAAAATCTTCTTTCGATTCCTCTCTATCTTTATAGAAGGCTTTTAAATTTCCCAATTTTACTCAATTTTGCAATGCCTAGGTAAACAGCCTTTGTATAATTATCTCCTTTAACATTTACTAGTTACCAAAAACTTAAAAAAGGTATATAACCCCTTACCACAATTATTAATCGTATCCTAAATACGTATTTCGACAACTAAGTTGTCATCATCAGTAGGTAAAAACCACTAAATAAAAGTTGCACATGGGGCACAGTAAAGCTAGAAAACCGCTTACGCAACAACTACTTTACACCGCGGCCACGTATAGACTAATTTTAACATGCGAATATGCGTGGACGCGGTGTAAAGTAGTTGTTGCGTAAGCGGTTTTCCAGCTTTACTGTGCCCCATGTGCGACTTTTATTTAGTGGTTTTACCTACTGATGATGACAACTTAGTTGTCGAAACACGTATTTAGGATACGATTAATAATTGTGGTAAGGGGTTATATACCTTTTTCAAGTGTTTACTTAACCACAGTCTCCAAAGAAAGAATTTTTATTTACTAGTTAGTTCTTCTTTTCGCCTAAGCAACTCATAGCATTCTCTGCCAATCCCACATTTCCTGAGTATCAATCTCATTTTTGTCAGATTGTTCCATGGTCTAAGACTTCGCCATGAAAAATATTAATGCTTTTATTAGTTTATTTTTCTTGGTAGTCATAGTAATAACAGTCAAAACAGTGTAGTTCCTTTATTTGTGAGTATTATTGACAATGAAGCATGTTCGATAGAAATTTTGTACAAAAGCGAAATGGCAAATAACGCAAGAATTTGCAGAAAACATGGAGAGACAACCCATGTTTTCAAATTGCTGGAAAATAAATTCATATACTGTGACGAACTTAGAGTAGCTGTAAAAAGACATTTTGTAGAGAAAGAAAAATAATATTTTTACGATGGATTAAAGATGTTATTGAACCCGTGTAGGACCTATTCAAAAGCAAGGAAATTATATTAAAAAATAAATTTTTTATAATCCGCGTTGTCCGGAGCAAGTTTAAAGCTATTGAAATCCTCGATCTGACCAGGAGAAAGAAAGTTAAGAGGTAATATTAATAGTTGTAGTACCACTATTTAAATGTAGATGGCGTCACGAGACAGCACTCACAATGATATTAGGACATGACATTACCTAATCGACTAGCTAATGACATATTTCATACTGAATTACAACCCGAAAATAACTTCGACATTAATGAATTAAATATATTTGTACAATTAAATATTCAAAAATTAATTCAAGAACAAAAATACGTTTATGATGCGATAATACGAGTAACAAATTATGAGAGTGCCGGTATGTATCTATTGGACGCGCAATAGGCACAGGAAAAAGATTCGTTATTATAGTACATACTAGCAACCATACGTGCGCAAAATAATATTACATCATCAGGAAATGCGGCGATCCTTTTGGATGGTTGTCGAACAGCACTTTCTCATTAAATTGCCATTCACATTAAATTGCCGTTGAATATACAAAACAGTGCAAATAAGTGAAGTACTCCAGCAATGTAAGATAATTATATGGAATAAATGCACAATGGCGCACAAAAAATCGTTGGGAGCGTTGGCTCGAACATTACAAGATTTACGTGGTAACGACTGGCTATTCGGTGGGGCGCTAATATTTTTAACAGGTGATTTTCGATAGGCATTACCTGTTATTCCATGTTCAACACCAGCTGATGAATTCAATGCGTATTTAAAAGCATCACATTTGTGGAGACATGTTAACAACTATTCATTGATGACAAGCATACGTGTTAAATTACAAAATAATCCTTCTGAGAGAATTTTGCTATACAATTATTGGATATTTAAATGGGAAAATTACAATTGAAAAAACAACAAGCTGCATTAAATTACCAAACGATTTTTACAGTATCACTCACTCACGCGAAAAATTGGTTCAGTGCATATTTCCAGATATCAAACAAAATTACAAAAGTTGTCAATGGTTAAGTTAACATGCCAATATTAGCTGCAACAAATGTGAATGTAAATTTCTTTAATATTAGTATTCAACATATGCTACCAGGAGAAACAGCTACTTACAAATCAATAGATACTGTTAAATCAAGATGAACTAATAAATTATCCAACTGAATTCTTAAATTCACATGATTGGATTGCCGCCCCACATCATTAATAGGAAGGTTCCTATCATTCTTCTTAGAAACAGTGACCCACCCCGTCTTTGCAATAGTATCAGATTAGCAGTCAAAAGATTATTAAACAATCTCATCGAAGCAACAAAATCTACATATACATATATACACTTGTGTGTATAGAAATTGGCCCACTGAAAACTTTAGACTTTAACTATATTTTGTTTCGAATCTATTAATCAGATCAAGAAAAAATATATGCTGTTTGAAAGACAATTTAATATGCTTTGATTTGAGATTAAATTTATCAAATGTGCTTATCGTCTATATGCGTAGTAACCGGTAAACAAATGAAACGTATTTATGTTGTGGTTATATCAAGAATAACCAACTTGTGACAGATTGAAATTTTTGCCTGAACAATTGAAATTTGTACATATTCGTTTTTCATAACTTGATTAGTTTTTAAGTGTGTTAGTTTAATGCATAGTACACCGCAAAAAGCCGCCCAAGTAATTGCTTTAACCGAAAATGGGCTTAGTCAACGAGCTGTTGCTTGACAATTGACAATGTTGAGAGATGTTGTTGGGTAAGAGGGAGTCATACTCATTATTAAAACTGAAGTGTTAGTTTAGGTGATTGTCAATAAACCATACTTCCTTATGTAATAAAAAAAGATAATTTGTTTCATATATTAATTTCACAATTTTAAGTTTAAAAAGCCGAAATAAATTTTAATAAATTTAAACTCATATCAAAGCATATTAAATTGGCTTTCAAATAGCATATATTTCTTCTTAATCTGATAAATAGACTCTAAAGAAAATATAATTAGTCAAAGTCAAAAGTTTACAGTGGGCCGATTTCTATGCATGCAAGTGTATATATTCTCAAATCTAGCAATAGCAACGCATTTCCGGGTTCAACTCGTTTAATATAAAATATATCTTTTTTAAAATTTATTATCTTTTTATGAATAACAACATTATTTTGGTCAAATATTCATTCTCGCGTTGGTAATTAATGATGATTTCGTAGGACTATTTTTCCAATAAAAGCTTGTACTATCAATTAAGATTTGTGGTATATTATTTCTAGTTACAGATAAATTCAAACTACATTTTATTTTCTAACATTAAGTATAATGTCTTGTCTGGTCCCTTATTTCATAAGTTTTGCTATTATAATTTTCCTCATATAAAGTTATTGATAAAGATGTATGATAAATTCTTTTAAAGCACCTATGGCATTTATTCATAATTATTGTATATGTTCTAGATACATGTCCAGATCACATCTGGAAACAAATTTGAATCGAAAAACACTGCCTAACTTCAGATATTACAGTGTGGAATTATAGAAATGAATATTATTATTATTTTTCATTTTTGTTAATACTAATATAGGTAACTGTAAACTTTTAACGAAAAAAAGCGAATTATAAAATAGAAATATTGCAGATCATGTGTTAAAGTGATGTGTCTCCCTATGAATAAAACCAGTCTTTGCTGAAGTTGCCATTATATTGGGTCATTAGCTTTGTTTTTATTTTCTCTATTTATTACAGAATTGAACAAAATCAAATAAGGTAAACATGTTAACTTCTGAGTTTTATAAGAATTATAAAAAATGAATTGCATTAATCCACTGCTTTTGAAAATAAATAAATACGAAGTTTGATATTATTTCTTATCAGCGGCAATTATATTGTCTGCAGATTATACTTTTATGTCCAATATACATACTTAAATCATATTTTCTTCTACACTTGATTGTGAAATATGTGCATAGATTACTTAAAAAAAACGCGTCCGGATCTTTGTTTGGGACAACTTGTGGTGGACCTGTAAAGAGATTAATTGATTTTTAAAATAACTGACCTATCCTATATACATTCTTCTCAAATAACGTATAAACAAGATTAATGTCACCATTATCACCGGTTACGTGATGCAAGAAAATAAAAATATATTTTGGTTGACACGACGATGACCCTGTTGATTCTATTCGATTATATTTGATGCATTTTCAAAAATTATAATTAATAAATATATAGCGGTTTGGTATGTCGCAGTAGCCGTTTATTTCTTTTTGTTTTAAACAAATCCCCACCTAATCAATTAAAGGCATTTAGCTGTTCTTTTGCAATATATAATACGGGAAAGAACATTATTTTAAAGAAGCATTTGTGGAAAATTTTGTCATTCTTAAAATATAGCAAATTAATAAAAATTAATTCACCTAAATTTGAAACGTTTAAATATAGAAGATACTTAAATTGTAGATAAACACAAAATCAGTTGGAGTTACAGTTTCATTAATTTTATTTTAGGCTTACTGAAGTCATCTTTCAAAAAATAAGACTTTAGAATTAGTGAAAATCGATTGGTAGTCTTACAAATTATATAATAATACGTAGGTAACTAGACATGCACAGCTTCTAAATTTTCTTTGTTGTTAGTATTTGTAGTAATGGTACATTACGAATACTTAAACAAGTTTCATCGTAAATCATCTATCTATGTATGTATGCTTATTATCGGGGATCGGGGATAAACGGGATCTAATTATTCAGTAAATTAGAAACAAAGATGTTCTTAAAATTGTCATATTAAATTGACGTAATAGTTTTCAATATACATATTGGATTTGTACTATGAGTTATCATTTCGCTTGCCCTCGTGGAAAGACTTAAAATACTTGACTGTCAGCATTCACTTTCAGCGAAAAGGAAAATCTTTTGGGTTATAGACCCTGATCCATCCCGGGAGTCCTAGCGCGATGTACCAGTGACTTATCAGTTATCACTAACGCTATTGACCGGATAAGACATATTTATGTTCCAGTTATGATCCGCTAATAATTTCTATATCTTGAGTCTTAGTTCAGCATTAAAGAATTTTGTATAAATATATGTTATATAAATATTCGTAATTTAACAATTTAAAAAAAATCAAAAATTGTATGTTAATATAATTTAAAAAATGCTGTAGAGAAAGAACATTTAAGAGGGTACATCAAAATATAACGAGACTGGTGCTATAACTTCTTTCACAACTAGAATTTTATAACACAAAGAATAGAACATGAAACCTCCATTCCTAATGCACTTATCCTTAAGTAGGCTTTGATTTAACTTTTGACGTTTATTACAAATTAATTACTGAATTGTCCCCTGATCCCATCGAAAAAATGAGAGTGGATAAAATTTTGTGTTCGGTTGGGGGGTAAAACTTCAACTGAAACTTTTGAAGTGATTAAAACTGCATACCTAAATGCTAGTTTATCACGATGTAGAGTCTTTGAGTGGCTTAAGACTCTAAGACGGTGGTGAATCAGTGGAAGAGAAACCTCGACGCGGGCGACAACCAACTGCATGGATTTATTAAAAAATTCCAGAAATTAACGGCTTGATCCAAAACGAAGGTCGGATTAGCATATATTGAATTTCTGACATTGTTAATTTATCTTATGGTTCCACTCAAAAAATTATTCATGAAGATTTAGGGTACCGAAAGGTCGCGGCAAAATGGATTCCAAGCGTGATGACCGATGAACAAAAAGCCAATTGAGTGCCAATTTATCGGCAGTAGAAAAGGCAACTGCAACATAATTCAGTTTTTAAACAATGTGGTTACATGTGACGAGAGTTGGTCTTACCATTACGACCCTGAACTAATGTTTCGAAGTATACAATGGTAGCACAAGGGCAATCCAAGACAGCAGAAGGCGAAAACTGAAAATCGCCGGTTCAGTGACGCACTTAATTTTTTTGATAAATGGGGCTTTATTTATGATCACATAGTACCTAGAGAACATACAGTAACTGGAGAGTACTATTCCAATGTACTTTGAGGTACTCTAATGGGAAAATTAAGGATAAAACGGCCCCTTTCTCAAGACATCGGTTGGATCCTGCATCACGACAATGTGCCGGCCCACAGATCAGTGATTTGTCTACCTTGATTCATGTGATTTCCATTTGTTTCCTGAAGTCAAAAATGAATTGAGAGGTCGAAAGTTCGAGTTGAATTTAAAGCTCAACGACGCAGTCATGGGTATACTGAATAGACTCTCAAAAAATGGTTTCTCCGATGTTTATGACAAGTGGACAAAACGATGGGACAAGTGTACGAGTATTGCACAGAATGGAGAGTATTTTGAAGGATAGTTGTTGAAGTTTTCTAAATTAATGTTTCATTTTTGTACTACAGCACCAGTCTCGTTATTTTCTGATATTTCCTCATAGTTGTATTTATAAGATTACTAACATAGAAAAACACCGTCTAGAAAGAAAAACATCTCACTAGAAGCTTATATTTACAAGCGAAATTTCTGAAATATATATGTACTTCCCCGATATGTATGCTAGTTTAGTATATGACCTCGCTCGGATATTACGAGAAAACGTGAGATAACATAAGTTATCTATGAGTTTTTAAAAAAGGAAACGAAGCTACAGAAACAGAAAGAATTAATTCTGCATAACTTGTAAAAGGCCTGAAATTGGTAAAATTCTTACTATATCTCCATCAACAGTTCAAACTATCATTAACAGATACTGTGTAACTTATTCAACCAAAAATAAATTAAGCAGTATTCAACGTGTCGTTACGAAATCATGGTTATCATAGTCCTACTGTCCGCAAAAATATTGTATTAATGAACGAAATCGCAAAACACGCTTTGAGTTCGCTAAAAAATTTATAGGAAGACCTATATAATTTCATATTTTCGAAATAGGTAAATTTAATTCTAACAGTAGATGTACAGTGTGGGGATTGAAGAATCCAGACATACAGAATATAGTATAAGTAATATAAAGTAAGCCACTTCCCCTATTTATGAATGAAAATCGTAGATAGATTTATGTGACCTTGATTTGAAGCGCAGTGTGAAAATGCGTCAAATCTAAATTAAATTAATGAGTTTTTCTTTACACTTAAAAATATGCCGTTTACTATTGTAATATCATTATTACATTACTTGTATCAATACTGGAAAAGTACTAAGCAGTGACAAGGACATATTGAAACATAATTCTCATACAGTTTGTCGATAGCTGCGTACTATAACCAGAAATTAATGAAAATATATTTCGCTCTTTTTCACACCAGAGTTCTAATCTACGAGAAATTTGTGTTCCTACTTTATCTTACTTATACTATGTACAGAAGGAGAACTAGTGTCGGGGTAATGGGTTTAAAATTGAAGATTAAGTTTATTGACAGTTTTTAATTCCATTTTGGATAACTTTATATTTATACAGGATAATGATTCCAAGCATACGTCTTGGCAACAAAAATAGGAATATGGGATATTTTAGCAACAAAAATTAAACAATCGCCTGCTTCAAACAAAAGTAGCTTGAAAACCGTTCTAAGATAAACGTACGCTAGCATTTGCTAAAAAACTTTGCAAAGTTCGTGCCCAATTTATTAAAAACTATAATAAAACGTGAGAACTGCCGTACAAAGTACTAATACTTTCGTTTAATTTTTTTTTCCGTTCGTTTTTCCGTTATGTTAGAATAACTTTGTCTCAGGAGACACTTTTCAAGTTATTTTATTGTACAATTAGACCTGTTTCTATGGTATTTTTTCTTGTTTAATATATTAATATTGACATCACAACTTTTGTAGAGTTTTTTTGCGTACCAATCTATCCCATTATATTATTGTTAATAAAAACATAAATGAAATAATGACGTTGTTTTTCAGTTGTCACGTTTATGTTGGGTGCAAGAGTACTGTTTAGTTTATTGTTTAATTTGGGCTATATATTTATCTTAGTATATGTAAATCAATCTATGTATGTAGATATAGTATTATATACTAACACAATTAATAAGGCGATCGTAATTAAAAATGACTTATTAAAATTGACCAACAAGTTTAATTATTTATTTTTAGGTATTTGGGAATTTAAGTGATAATGTTTTTTTTTTTCTATAAAACTGTGAATTCTGGACATAAAGTTTGGAGTTTATAACAATAAATATATATCCTCTAGGTTTTGACCCTCTTTTTATAATTTTTGCAGAGCTGGTAAAATACTGATCTTTAATTAATTTGAGATATAAGTGTCTCTTTCCATATGTTGTATATACAGGCTGATTCATTTTCAGCCCTCACCATGGGGATCTCGCTTATTATTGGAGATAGAGTATAGGTTTAAATTTGGCAAAGTTGTTAAATTTTGTGTTTGTTATAAATCCGTAAAGAAAATAGAGCTGTGACAAATGACCTTCGTTATTAAAAAAAAAAACGCCAAAACCCCATTTTCTTCTTTTACCTGTAGCACCGACATTTGGCCTTGTAGAGAAGAAATAAAAACACATCCTTGTGGCCATTTCTAAACCTATATCCAGTGGTGTACTCTAAATTTTTATACGACGTTTCGTTTCATTCTGGCCATCATCAACTATCTAATTTCTTATAGGCGCCATATTGGATTTAGACATCTTCAGAAAGAGTTCTTTTTTCTGATTTCAACCATGTACCACATGCTGACTAAAGTTTTTGACATTAGGTTTTATTTGAAAGAATAAATTATAAAATTAAATAAGGTAGCCATGAAATTTCAATCTGTCAAACATTTCATTTATTGTTCATTAATAATACAAAAATGTCATACACTAACGAAGAGAAACGAGATATGATAAGTATTTTTTATTCTTCGAAACGAAATTCAACAGTAGCGAGTACAAGATATCTATAATTATATCCAGAACGACAACAGCCTCATCGTACCATTTTTCTAGATCTCGACAGAAATTTGGTCGAGAATGGATCGTTTACTAAGCCGCGTAATGGTCAAGACAACAGGAATTTAAATGAAAATCGACAAGATATTTTACAAATGGTAAATTAAAAGCGTGATTTCAAATTTCATGTTAATCTTGTATTTTTATAGATAAATAATAATCCATAAATTTCTACACGCGAAGTAGCGTCAGAATTAAATTTGTGCTAGTCCAGAGTTTGGAGAACTTTACATAAAAGTAGGTTTAAACCATACAGGATCCATGTTAGTCACTCTTTACTGCCTGGAGATAATTTGAGAAGGCTAGAATATTGTAATTGGTTAATGGGAAGGATAGAAAATGACGAAAATTTTTTAAGCAAAATCATCTGGTCAGATGAAACAAAATTTACAAATTCTGGAATGTTCAACAGAAATACGGAGCACTATTGGGCAGTACAAAATCCCCGACAAAACAGGGCTAGAAGACCACAACATCGTTTTGGAATAAACGTTTGGATGGGTATTTTGGCAAATCGTTATGTATGAAGAACATTTAAATGGAGATAGATATTTAAACATTTTACGTACATACTGCAGTGGAATTTGCTTTGAAATTGCTTATTAATTTTTTTATTCACACTACAGCTTATATTGCCGGCTATTCAGTCTAGTAGAATCCACGAACTCCCATCTCATGAATCGTTCCTCGCGGATCAGGTCCAAGTTTTAATCCGAAAATAAAACGATAAACACAAATAAAAATCTTATCTGTTAATTTGTTAGTTTATTTAAAAAAAATTCAAAAAAATCCCTCTACAAAGTGTATAGGGTGCTAAAGCATCATCAAACAGTAGCAATGGGGAAACACTCTTTGTGAATAATGACTCGCACACAGAGAAAAACCCCTTGTGACACTCGATCAAACATAAAACTAATAAATACTAATGAAATTTGTCAAGTTTAACCTCTACTTTATCCCCTTCAAACAAATGTCAAAAGCAACTAAGTTTTCGAAACCCACGAAAATTGAATTTTTGTCATGCGCAAAAATAACACAACAAGGTCAATCCCCACTAAAGAAAACTCCAACCTTGAATTCAAAATGTTCTCGAATATTATTTTAAGAAAAAACTTCCCTTACAAAAAACATGACAACTTTCTCTAATACCCATATACTACTTTCAAATATAAATTATTACAAGAAATACATGAAATTATAATAATGTAAATAATCGTGATATCAAATATATAAACAAAATATTTTATCAAACTTACATAGATCTATGCACAGTTTATAAAATGCACGAGAGATATCTTATTCATAAAAAAACATTTTATCAACATCAAAACACTCGCAAAAATCGAATTAAGATTTAGATGCACCTCACAATAAATGCATAAACAATATTCAACCCGATTTTATAAAACAAAGAATAAAATTGAGTATTTTATTCTTTAATAAACCGATCACTTTAAACATCAAGATATCTCTAACTCAAAATAAAATTTCAACATCCGCCTGAACATCCCTACCATCTATAAAATCAAAATATATACAGACAACACATTTTAATAAATACAATATCCGGAAAAGCGGCAAGTTCAATCCTCTGGTCAACCTAAATATACGAGGGTTAATCATAATTTCAAACATTATAAAAATTTTCACTTGTAAAATAAAATATATATATAACGATCCCCGTCTGAAATAAATAAACATACAATTGAAATAGATAAATTTTTTTTTAAATGTACTACATTATAGAGTTCAATATTGTTCAATCATTTTTCCTTTCTTGTCCAAGGAAAAATCTATAGCAATACGTATCTGACTATCTTGACGACAATATCCCATTAAATCGATTACAATATTTATGGTGGCAACAAGATGGCGCACCAGCACACAATGCAGCTGTTGTCAGAAATTTCTTAAATCAAGAATTTGCAAACCGTTGGATTGGAAATAGGGGAGTTGTTGAATAGCCTGCGAGATCACCTGATTTAAGTCCGCTAGATTTTTTTTTATGGGGATATGTTAAAAATAATATTTGTAAAGTAGATGCGCCACAAAACATTGAAGATTTACGAGACAGACTTCAGAATGCCTTCGATGCAGTTCCTAGAAGAACTATACAAAGGGCAGTACAAAATGCCAGAAGGCGTGCCCAATTGTGCATTACCGAAGATGGCCAGATAATTGAACATTTACTGTAATTGTTAATTGTTTACTTTTCTATGTATTTTTATTAATGTTTTTGTTATCTTGTACTCGCTACTGTTGAATTTCGTTTCGAAGAATAAAAAATACTTATCATATCTCGTTTCTCTTCGTTAGTGTATGACATTTTTGTATTATTAATGAACAATAAATGAAATGTTTGACAGATTGAAATTCCAAAGGCTACCTTATTTAATCTTATAATTTATTCTTTCAAATAAAACCTAATGTCAAAAACTTTAGTCAGCATGTGGTACATGGTTGAAATCAGAAAAAAAAACTCTGAAAATGTCTAAATCCAATATGGCGCCTATAAGAAATTAGATAGTTGATGATGGCCAGAAAGAAACGAAACGTCGTATAAAAATTTAGAGTACACCACTGGATAGAAGTTTAGAAATGGCCACAAGGATGTGTTTTTATTTTTTCTCTACAAGGCCAAATGTCGGTGCTACAGGTAAAAGAAGAAAATGGGGTTTTCGCGTTTTTTTTTTAAATAACGAAGGTCATTTGTCACAGGTCTATTTTCTTTACGGATTTATAACAAACACAGAATTTAACAACTTTGCCAAATTTAAACCTATACTCTATCTCCAATAATAAGAGAGGTCCCCATGGTGAGGGCCGAAAATGAATCAGCCTGTATACATCAATGTATAATTTACTATTATCAAAATGTGATTCCTAAGTATTCTAGCTATATATCCGACAGGCGTTTCTACAACCATATAGAGGACGTCGTTTTACACTTCCTAGCCGATGAAGTTTTTACCAGTAAATCCCAGCAGTGATGGTTACATCCCGTGGCAGAAATTTATAGCAGACGACGCCTTCTTTATCCCAATAGATGTATCATGAGCTTCTTAGCAAAAAAAAAATTAGCTTTTGCTCGAGGAGTTACCTTTTTGTTAGGTCTAAGACCTAGCAAAAAAGTTATTCTTGATGTTAAGAATAAGAGCACCATTTTTCATCACCAGTGGGACAAAAACGTTCAATGTTGTTGACGAGCTAGAAAAGAGACACACATGTTGACATGCTGGTTCTTGTTTTCGTTGAAAACATGCGGCAACTAAACGCCTAGTTTTTGCAATGCAAATGTTGTATTATGGTCGATTGTATACAATCTACTATAATCAGTACATATATCACGTTACTCTGTACAAAAATGGTGCAAGAGTCCAGTGGTCTTGTGACATAATTGTCTTATAAGTGGAGTTTAAGTTGTTGTTATTACTAGCGAGATTATCCGCGGAGAAAGTAAACAAGGGCGGCTTTCCATGAATTGATATAATCTCTCATTTAAGTTGGTGCTAAGTTATGGGATATCCGACTAGTATATAGCTTACGAGATGGTTTTCACACTAATGTTTCGGATTTCTGATGTCGAGTGAAGAGGTACATGATATTTATCACGTTGCGTACAATCTCAATATTTTGGGGAATAACAGAAATTTTTGAACGCCGCTGTAGTACTAAGTTGATCCTTCAAAGACACAACGAAATTATGTAAATGTTTTATAGTAACTATTGAACATAACCCACCTTATACTCCTCGGCTCATCGAAACAATCTTGCTGGTTTAATGGACGCTCAATGTGAAAATGATACCACAAAAAATGCTAATTATCGACTTTTTAAGGTTTTCATAGACATGTTTTTTTTTAAGTGACTATAACTCTCATTAATCGAACACGATATAAAATGTAAATGTCACAATAGCATTAGTATCAATCCCGGTTATGTTTACAATTAATTACCTTAACTTATTATAATAAAATCAAAAGGCATATAATAGTAAAATTCGTTTGTTTTATTTAGAACTATAATTTACTATTTAATATCTTTTTTTACAGCGATGACCAATCAAACAGAATTAAGCATTCCAGAAGACTATCCAAAGGTAACATCGTCTGGACCGGAAAATGCGTTGCCGGCGTTTAATAGGGTTGCAACCTTCAGTAACACTAGCCCAAATCAAAGATCGCCCTATGTTGCTCCACATTTGGAATGGTATACGTCGAATATAAATCCTCCTTACCAGTATCCTTTGGGCGGTCCAACCAGAAACCGGAGCAGTTTTTCAGCCTCTGCTTCTTTATCTGCGAGTAAGTACCTAATTCTAGTTTAATTGAATATAGACCAATTTACTTCTTGTAAACCTTGATTATAGACCTGAAAGAGAAAAGAAGAAATAAATTTAACAATGTAGCTGACATAAAATATTAAATAAATTAGTTGTTTGCGCTTGTTCTTTTAACCTATTGTAATTTGAAAAAGCTATAAAACTTGAATAATTCTTTTAAATTATATTTATTATATACATTAATTACACTAATTGGAAAACATATTATATATTATAAAAGTAGTAAAAAGTATAGCATCTAAAAATACACATACGAGGGTGATTTGACGGAAGAGTAACTTTTCAATGAAATACTTATTTTAGGGCAAAAAAGATATTTTAATTTTTAACATAATTCCCATCCAATATATACATTTAGCCCACCATTTTAAGCTATAACATAAATAAAAAAAATTAGTCTTTTGGAAGCCTGTCAAGATAAATATTCGGCTATGACCTCGTTATTTGTCCCGATTGTTTTTCCACCAATCTATTTTTTCAAATTTGAGAACAAAAAAGTCATTCGAGGAGGACGACAACTTGGTTGTCGAAATACGTGTTTACCATACGATTATTAATTATAATAAGGGGTTTTATATAATTTTTTAAATTTTTACTTAACCAGAAAAACTTGTCTAATATATCCTAAATTATAAGAAAGTAGCTTTTTTTATGATTTTATTATAATTCGGTAGTGATAAAACAGACCAGACGGCGTACTTTTTTAAAATGTACAGTTCAAGATACAGGTGAGCCCCCCCCCCCCTCTGTAAAAACATTCGACTTCGAAAATTCCATATAATCTGAAATTGATTATATTTATGTACTCACACTTGTTCCAACAATTTAAAATTTCATATATAGCTAAATTTTGGTCTGATAAATAGATTTAAATGAATTTTATGCCAAATTAAAGAGTTTAATCATGGCAAACATTGCCTCTACTTATGAAAATTAATGTTTGAATGTAGTAAAATTTGACCTTTCCTTTATGTATAACCATATATAACGATACTTCTCGGTCTGTCTGTGTGGTTCTCCAAATTGATATGTAACATGTAAGGGGCGTCGTACCCTTGGGATCCATCGGTC
This sequence comes from Melolontha melolontha, assembly GCA_935421215.2. Lineage (NCBI taxonomy): Eukaryota > Metazoa > Arthropoda > Insecta > Coleoptera > Scarabaeidae > Melolontha > Melolontha melolontha. The sequence continues at coordinate 93,509,081 of OW285237.1, read as the reverse complement.
TCTTTTAACAGCGTGTGGCAATGTATACATATACGTGGATGTATATGTGGATGTGTGTGGTTTTTTAAAGGCTCTTACCAAACAAATTATGTCGCATTCCTGTTACGTTGAAGTGTTAACATATGAAAACAATATTCTGTAAAAGGTCAGGCAAATGCATTGCATATAATTGGAAAAGATACTTATACAGATTAAAATGACGTTGTTCAGTAATGTAGAAATAGTATACATACAATGAATTTTATATAAGTGATGGCATTCTTCATTCCATGTAGGTGCAATTAGTATCAGTATGGGTTAAAAACCACTTTTAATTGTGTTTTGTTTAAAATATATTTATTATATTCGTAAAATGAAATGCGAATACAATTGTTTTCAATTACCCTACTTTAATTTAACACCATCCTAAATATACAAAAAGGTTTTAAATATTTCTATACGTTAATGCACGTATAATGCTTTTGTTTCATTATAAAACAGACATGTAAATAATTTACACATCTGTAAACATGGACAATACACCTCGTATTTTCGGCATTAACTTCTGCTTAAGACATATGTTTCTGCCATCTATAGGCGTCATCAGCTAAGCTAGTGAAGCAATGTATACAAATGATACAAATCTTTATAAATAGATCTGTATCTGTATATAACATTAAGCCGCAATCCCTATTAGATAAAGCAAATTTCATCTTGTAAAGTGACACTTATTAATAAGTGACATCTAACAGACGAAAGAAACTTTTCCGGCAAGGTTTCTTTCGTCCGTCAGATGTCACTTATTAATAAGTGCCACCTTACAAGATGAAATTTGCTTTGTCTAATAGGGATTGTGGCTTAATGTTATATACAGATACAGATCTATTTATAAAGATTTGTACCATTTGTATACATTGCTTCACTAGCTTAGCTGATGACGCCTATAGATGGCAGAAACATATGTCTTACGCAGAAGTTAATGCCGAAAATACGAGGTGTATTGTCCATGTTTACAGATGTGTAAATTATTTACATGTCTGTTTCATAATGAAACCATCCTAAAGAGTATTAGCTTGAACATAGCCCCTTTTTAAACATATTTTAAGATATCTGTTAAACAATTACATTAGAGAATGCTTAGTTAGATATAAAATACAAAATCTTTTCTTTTGAAATTAGAATAATTTTTCTTAATTCAATATTTACCAAAATTAATCATACTTTGGCGAACCTATAGTTTCTCTTCAACCTTATCAGACTATGTTGTTAACTATAAAGAAGTATCTGTGGACTATTTATTTTTAATCTATGTGATTGCAGTATTCACTTCGTTTGATACTTCACTCTGTTTTTCACTAATGACATGAATTTAAACTACGAAAAACGTTTTCCAAAAATAGTAAAAATACTACAATCGTATATCGCTGGAAGAATGTTCAGAGTGAAACAAGAAGAGGATTATTTGACTATGAGAGAAATTAAATTAGGACTACCTCAGAGCAGCCCCTTGGGTCCAATGTTCTACTTAATATATACCATATCAAAGATTGCACACAAAAATAGCTATCTTTGCAGATGACACTACGCTATTAATGACAGATAATACAATTGGAGAAACTATAACGAAACTTCAGATGTAAAATTGGAATAAATTGCGACATTAAAAAACGCATACACGCATTTTTCTATATAACTGTGATTTTTTTTTCAAAAGCCAACCGTATTTTATATTGCAGTTTAATCACGATATGAAAGACATATTGACATACCGCAATTAAGTGTTGTGTTAAAAAAACAGATTATTACTTTAATACGTCAGAAGATTAGCTGTGCGATTTTTGGTTAATAAAAGCACCATTTAAAGAGTTAAAACCAATTGGGAGGTACAGCGGATTCTTCAAAGACAAAAGGGATCCTGCCGAAAGAAAATATCAAATCCTGAACAAGATAAAAATCTCTTAGAAGTCATAAGAAACCATCCATTTGAGATCGCGGTAAGTGCAGTCCATATTAACTACCGCATTAAGAAATATTCAGATTTAAGAAATCAAGCGGCTGCTAAGAACGTATTTCTAACGGAGCAGAATAAAGAGCAAAGGGTTGGTTTTGTCTTGGAATTTCTTCCCCAGAACTTACTGTTTTGGGAGAATGTATTTTTCGCTGATGAGAAGGTTTTTGAATACACATACAACGGAAGCATTCGAGTATACAGATCACTGAATTCAAGGTTGGAATAAAATTACATCCAAAGAACTTATAACAGCGGAAGATTCTCAGTAAATGTTTGGGTGTAGATTTGTGTGTAAGGCCCAGGAGTTTGTTGGAGGATTGAGCACAGATTTACTTCCAATACGTATATTACAATCTTACAAGACGTTTTCCTGATATTATCAGAAATTTTATTTCCTGATAGAAATTTCATATACCAATATGACAATTGCCCTGTCCCATACATCTGTGGAAGTTCGAAACTGGTTTCAGGAAAATGACGTGACGCCTTTGCCGTGCTCTTCTAAAAACCCGGATTTAAACCCAGTGGAGAATGTATGAGGTTATATATCACGAAGCAAATGTACAACAATAACTTTAGACCTGCAAATGTCCCGAAGTTAGCTGACAATATTGAAGAAATTTGGAGCGAATTTGCTCCGGCCTATATTCGTTCATGCATATATCCCATGCCTCAGTGTTTGCAACGCGTTATAAATAGCAATGGAGCTGCTTTAAAATATTAGGTTTCTTTAAAACTATATATGCTCTATATTTTTATTAGAAATGTAGATTATGGTAATGTATATGAACTTTCGTTTAAGGTTTTAAAAAAGTCAGAACTGACATAGACTGATTTACATTATTAAAATATTGCGAAAAGTAGCCTGTACGCTTTTTTTAATGCCGCAATTGTACATGCCGATAAAATTAAACATTGTAAATAAACTAAATTTTGGACGCGAAATTGACCTTCAAAAATTAGCGTACAAAAATAAAAAGCAAGCAATTAGATCTAAAATATTTAAAAAATTTATTGGTTAATTGGCAGAAAATCTCAATTATCAACACATAAGAAAATATTATTATATCCGGTTAATGAATAAGTTCGGAGTTTGTATCTTATTTCTAGGAGGAGAGCCCTTTGGAAACAGAAAAGAATGAAATGTCAAGTAGAAAAAACAACGCATATAAGCAAAATAGAGTGTTTAGATAGTAGCAATATTATTGAATGATCGAACATTGGGAATAACGAAGCCGAACATTCTCACAGCTGACCTGATTAACATGGTCCACTTGCTATCAATATGTTCCTAAATATTGATGGAAGTCCAACGCAAATAGTTCAATACTGTAGCAATATTTCAAAGGATTAATTTTCCGTATGAAATCATCTTACAGTTCTCTATATTGGTCGTCAGATTATTTTCATAAGTTAATTTTGCCGATTATTCTGTATACAGGCGTTCCCTGAGGTTACCGACAAACTTACACGGTGTATTCTAGAGGTGATTTTAAACAAAAAAGTTCATATACACTTTGCTTAATTTCTTTTTCGTTCTTTAGATTTCAACAAAAGAAGAAAACTGTTTCAGTAATGTATTTAATTATGAAATTACATAAACTAATAAACTAATATTATAACAATTACTCGAAATGTTCGCCTCTTCTTTCTGAACATATTACTACCTATAGTTACTTATGTCATTTATCGATACGTGATAATTCTCAAAATATTATCAGTAACCATGACTAGAACGTACACTAATACGGAATACGCTGACTTGGTGTTTGTGTATGGGTATTGTGATGGATGCGGACGTGCTGCAGTACAAGAATATCGGCAACGTTTTCCAAATCGTGCAGTTCCTCATCATTTCGCATTTTCTAATGTCTTTCAGTGTTGGAGAAAGACGGGATCTTTTCCAAATTCACTTGTCGAAAGAGAGTTAGATTTTCATCAGCAAGCTAATGTTGCCTTAAATGAAGGTGAACAAGATCCATTCACAAGTATACGCAGGATCGGTGTTTGTCAAACCCAGGTATAGCGAATTTTACATTACAATGGGCTTTTTCCCTATCCTCTACAGAAAGCTCATCATATGCTATCAAGAGATTTCGTGAATCGCGTACAATATTGTCAATGGTTACACAACAATTTAGAACTTATTCCGTGTATCCTTTTTACAGACGAGTCTCAATTTTCTCGAGAAGATATAAACAACACTCGGAATTCTCACACATGGGCTATTGAAAACCCACATAATGTAGTTTTGGTTAATCACCAACATCGTTTTTCTGTAAATGTATGGTGTGGGTTGTTAAACAATGACATTATTGGGCCAAATTTTATCCAAGGATATCTTACGGCAAATTATTATAGCAATTTCTTAGACGATACTTTGTTGGGGTTATTGGAAAATGTTCCACTGGAAACTCGACCCGGCATGTTTTATCAACATGACGACGCTCCACCGCATTTTAGTAGGCAAGTTATTGAAAATGTTCCTGGACGGTGAATAGGGGGGGGGGGGGAGGCTGTACTATGGCTTGTACGTTCTCCTAACCTTTCGCCATTGGACTTTTTCTTTTAGGGTTGTCTAAAAAATCGTGTTTATTATAACGGTAAGCCAAATACGCGAGAAGAATTGATCGAAAGAATAAGGAGTAGATTCCCTACGAAATGAACTTGCAGATATTAACTGGCAACAGAATATGGCCCAAAGACTAGCAACATGTTCAGAAAGAGGAGGCGAACATTTCGAGCAATTTTTATAATATTAGTTTATTAGCTTATTATGTAATTTCGTGATTAAATACATTACTGAAACAGGTTTCTTCTTTTGTTGAAATCTAATGAACGAAAAAGAAATTAACAAAGTGTATATGAACTTTTTTGTTCAGAATCTCTTCTAGAACACATTGTGTAAGTTTTGTCGGTTACCTCAGGGAACACCCTGTATAATTCTTATATATATTATAATTATAGTTATATTTCTGTATATAATTCTGTCTATAATTATAATTCTTTATATTCGATGGCGTACCGTGCTTGACTGTGGGTTATATCTTTCAAATATCCGGAAATATCCGGAAAAAATAGTTAACGGGTAACTAAGAATACTTCTGCAATTTCTTATCAGAAACCTAAGTAAACTATCGTGGACAAACGCAAATTTTTCTTCCAAATTGTTTATTGCATTGTCCACGTCACCCTCTGTTGAGAAAAATTGCTCAATAGACGAAGAATATTGCAAACATATATCGCTGTTATTGGTGTATACCGTGTTAAAAACACTACTGAAATAATCCACGAAATCATTTACAATGCTCTGCTCTTCAATGTAGTATCATGGTAATTGAGAGAGGATGGAATTCTAGAACTGTTAGTTTACTCCGTATTAATGACCAAAATGTTTTGCGGTCCGACGATATCTGCCATTTTATGTTTACTAAATAATGACTATAAGCATTTTTTTATTTACTTCTTTCCAAGTGATCTGTAATGCTTGTAGAGAAACAGAGACTCACCATTCTTAATAACTTTACTATTGGAAAGAAGTAGACCACTTAACACATGCATGAGTGTGATTTTTTAAGCAATCTTACCAATAATCTTAAGTAATATATATTGCATGTGACACAACTAAAGAAAGTAAACCCCTTTTTTCATGTAGCAGATACAGAAGTTAGAATTGTAAATTCAAAAAATATCATGGAATTCATCGAAAAATATAAGTCTAACAGCAAATATATTCAATTGTGTATTAAAATTTCTACAATGGAATTTATTTTCTTTTGTAACATTAATATACCACTTGCATTATTTGAAACGACCTTGAATATCAAAATAAAATCGGTAAATTTCTGATGCACAACATTGTTTTGTCAGTCCAATAACGTACTCACTTGTCAATAAATAATAATAGGAATCGATACGTCAATTCGATGTCAACGTTCTGACGATCTTATGTACCAATTTTAACCGTCCTAGGTCAGGTTTTTGATACATCTTAATCTCATTAAACAGTATCACTTCTTCTTTTTGTCATCAAAAAAACAATTTGACTTCTCTTCGGGGTTCAAGTTCAAATGGTATCAGTTATTTAAACTATTTTTAGATGTATTTTGCAGACAACAATATAAATTTTTAATAAATATATTGAGAGATAAGCTTGTTAATGTGCAGTGTAGATATGGTGATATATACATACATAATATTTTTGAAAATAATGGAAACAGCTATTAAAATAATGAATTATGGAAACTCTATTCAAGAGAAATAAATTATATTTTCTTCTACTTAATTTACAAAGGAGCGATTAAAATGATAATGCATTTGTTCAAAATAGTGGTTAAATATTCAGTTTTTGTAGTCGTTCGTAATTTGAAAAATTGGCAAAGCCCGACGTAATATTTTCCTTATGATTCACAGCACAGCCCAACCGGAACTTGACTCTACGAAGTTTGAGCTTGCCTAGGTCGTGAAAATAATTTCGTTCTTAAGGAGCTTCGTGGTTTTACCGGCTCAGCAAAACTATTAAATTCAAAATTGAGACAATGCCAATTCTGATAAGAAATTAGTATTTAGAGCGAGTTTTGAAATGTGAACACAAAAGAAGGCCACCAAACTGATATTATGGTGGATATTAATAACTGATAATACGCCCTTGCTTTTCAAGTGATTTAGTTATTAGGTGGCAATCGCACACATGCGCAGCCTGGTTTCAAAATGAAGAAAAATGTTCTTTCTGCATTTTTTTATTCGCAAAAAGAGTTTCCTAAGGAACTACTTTCTGTTTACGTTAAGTGTGTGCAGGTCTAGAATTCGAGAGTTATCAATCAACTTGACAACCTGAATGAAAGTAAACAGTGATATCTGCAATAAGATGTTCTCGTGGTTTAATCTATAGCGTAATGCGCGATAGTTTGGCCATTAACCTATGAACGCAAGGAACTAAGGAGGTGCTCCTCGCAATATCGCTCTCAATATGCTGATAGAGGAGAAAACGTGATTCAGGATGAGTCATGGATTCAGTGCTACTATGTGATTCAATGGTATGGAAGCGGTCTTATTCACTTTTACAAGGTACCAATTATGTTGGGCAAATGCGGCAAGTGAATATGTGAATGCTACATTACAGCTTCTGGCTGCAATTCGAAGAAATCGTCCAAGCTTTATAACAATGTCACATCTTTTATAGTGAAATTAATAATCCAGCAAAGAATTGATAAATTTTGGTGTAAATTTCTTGAACAACAACCTTATAACTACGATCTAGCATTGAATGACTTTCGTTTGTTTGCTCCCTTAAAATATCACCTTGACGATAGACATTTCGTAAACGAGGATAATTTTGAATTTATGTATATGGCTGATGCAACCGTCCAAAGACTTTATAAGAATAGGTGCATAAGCTTATGTTGATAAATAAAAACGGTTTTCAAACAGGGATACTATCTCTGATGGAATGTCCGGTTCCCAAGGTACGTTTGCGCGGCACACCGCCTACGTCGCTCCGATCAGGTTGAAACTTGCACGCATTTTAGATGCGCATTTGTACTGCATAGGTGGCTATTGTCATTGCCTTAGGTTCAGTACAACGTGTGCAGTGACAGCCGTACAATATCAGTTCTGATCGAAACATACTCCAAGTTTGAAGTGTGAGCGGTCATTCGTTTTTTGTATGCAAATACTGAAGACTTACGGAGAAGGCGTTATGAGTCGAAAACAAGTTAGTGCTTGGTACAAACAGTTCAAAAGTGGACACGCACCCCTGAACGATGATCCCGAAAGTGTGCGAAGTAACAATCAACAACGAAAACTGATGAGAATCAACTAAAGGTCGATACGCTGATGCGAGAAGATCGTCGGTTGTAAATATGGGAAATCGCTCTAATTCCTAAAAGCTCTGTTCATGAAATTGTACCTGAATTATGTTATCGGAAAGTGTCCGCAAGATGGGTACCAAAACTGTTGACCGACCAACACAAAATGCAACGAATGGCGGCGGCAATGGAACTTTTAACGCGCTATTGTCAAGAAAACGGATTTCTAGAGTCTATAGTTACAGGAGACGAAATATGGGTATACCAACATACCCCCGAATCAAAAAAAGTCTCGAGGACGTGGAAGAATGCGAGTTCACCAACACCGAAAAAATTCAAAGTTCAGTAGTCTGCAAAAATAACAATGGCAACTGTATTCTGGGATATGCAAGGCATTTTGACACTGACGATAATCAGCAGCGATATTATTGTCAAACTCTCATAAAATTATACCAAACTATTAGATAGAAACGAAGAGGAAGATTGACGAAAGGAATCAGGTTGTTGCATTACAATGCAAGACCGCACACCACAAATAAAATGAAGGCCTGGCTTCCGAAACGCAATTGGGAAGTTATTGTCCATCCACCCCATAGTCTAGACTTGGCTCTTTCTGATTTGAAGACTTTGATTTGAAGGCTTGAAGACGACGATGAACTTCAAGAGTATTTTGGAAATTTGGATCGCACCTTTTACGAAGAGAGTATACAGAAGCTTGTGCCTTGCTGGGATAAATACCTTATCATTGGCGGCGATTATATTAGAAAGTAGTTAACAGTTCATGCTTTTACTTAGTGTATGTTTGATTTCTATAAATAAAGAAGTCTGTCTGTAATTCACAAATGTACCATAGTAGCCGGACATCCCTCGTATCTGTTAGCAGTGCATATATAGGCTTTATCTTATAATTTATAGTAATTTGGAGACTAGGAAATGGGTTGCTGAAAATAATTATATTTTTGTCATATTATAATATAAAAAATAATAGTAAAAAGATATAAAGCAAATAAATAACAGAGATAAATGGATCTTATGGTGATCCATTGTCTGGAGATTGCGATAAAAGGAAGTGGTATAAAGATTACACGAACAATAGTTAATTAGACGATACAAATAATGGCCTACTTTAACAATACAGAAAGTATTGCCCGGACAAAAGGACTTGAAAGGCATAAATAAATAGGAAGAGCAGCGAAAGTCGTAGGGTTAGTAATCAGAAATATGACTAATATTTACAAATAGAGCTGACGAAGGCGAGCACTGTAGTAACAGAAAAAGTATTTTAATTTATTTTAGGTGACGTACAATAATAACGGGTGTACAGAAAAATTCGAAGTCAAAGTAGTCCTTAAAAATTTGAAGTCATGTCTAAGATAGAGTATGGTAAAATGATACATTTACTTAACACAATTTTATAGGTTATATTATACATGCGAAATGTCAGTCAATGTTAAAAGATATTCCATTAAAATTCCCTTTTAATTAACAGAAATTAGTCAAGGAATGATTTTGGAAGGTAAGAATAATTATTTTGCAAATTTAAAATTAAGCGATTTGATATTTTAGAGAATTCTTTCTGAACAATAACATCTCTTCATTTACTTTACATTGGAAGTATTTACATAATCTGATTCATATGCTATGCATATTCTTTGGTAATAAAGCTCGTCTAATTTGTGGCAATATGTAAAAGGAAAATGCAGAATTAAGGAAAATAATTTTACAAGCAAAGGTTTTATTCGTTTTATAGTGATAATAGTTATCGTACTAGTTTAATATTAACATTCAACAAATTATTGTAAAAATGGCTTAAAATAATTTTGAATTAGATTAATTGTTCGTATAGTTCTTAAATTGTAACCTTAAAATAAATATTATAAATTGTAGTTGTATAAATATCAACAATAATGACTGTAATAAATGTTGAAATTGTCCACCACCAACTTCAAAAAATTTTACGCACCTTCTCCTAATCCTACCAAATACATTTTACAATATAGGACTCTTTCTAATTACATTAAGTTTAATTATAATTCTGATCTATATAATCTTGCACTGCTACCGACTTGATAAATTAAATTTTTTAAAAAAGGCCATAAAAGGAAATCACACAGTGTAAAATCACAAGATCTTTTAGGAAATTCATGTTCGCTATTTAAACTACTTCCAAACACTTATATAACATATTGATTGTTTCATCCTCCGTGTGAGCTCTAGCACCATCAGGTTGAAAGTAACCCAAAGTTAGTTCATCACCACGAAGCTGATTAAGGAAAGGCAATAATATTTCCTGTCGATATCCTTCTACAGTCAAAGTACCATTAAAAGAAATTGAATCAATAATCCTTCTTCTGCTTATAGCGCCAAGTTGCCGATGATATAAAGGAGTTTCAACATAAAAATTTTTGGCCTTCGTATCACTCCACATTCTCCTGTTTTGTGTGTCGTTTCCACTAACATGAAACAATGCTTCGTCTGAAAAGAAAGTTTTGTCTAGGAGTTCATCATTAAAATTGTTTGTAAACCATTTGCCAAAAACTACACATTGCGGATAATCAATATCGAAGATTTCTTGCAAGCAAGTTATACCTACGATATGGAAATAACTGTAAATCTTGTTTTAAAACTGTATGACAAGAACCAAATGACAACCTAGTTTGTTGAGCGAGAATTCGTGCTGAAGTTTTTGGGGAATTAGTTATTATTCGTCTAATCGCTTCTTCTGTCCGGACTTTTGGTCGCTCACTACCCTCTTGTTGTCCCACACTACTGGTTTGTCGAACAACTGGAACAATTCTTATCAGTGTATAGTGAAAATTATTGTAATCAAAAGCGAGGTTGGGAAATTAATCTCGAAATTCTTCTAAACAAGCTTGAATTGAATACTTCCACTGTCCATCGATCTTTTGACCAATTCAAAAATAAGATTTCCCCATGAATGCTTTGTGTGCGTGACTAAATACCATTTTCAATTATCAAACATAGTAATTTATATTTTTATAAATTACTATCTTTGATATTAGATTTGGACAATTATTGACAGACAACAGTTGACATTTAATATTTAATACAAATCAAGCAGTCATTTTTCTTACATATTCACTATTTTCTATTTTTTCTTTTGTTGATCGCCTGTTTAGTATTTACTGTTGGTGTACTAATAAATATTATTATTAACAATAAATATGATAAATCCTGTTTTCTTCCTTCCTTATTTTCAATATTTTTTTTATATCTCTCATTAACTTTCATAATTAATTAAGAATTAATCTTAGAATCGTTTTATGTACATTCATGTTTTTCATATTTCTTGACATACTTTTTAACGCAAATGCTCATTTTAATGTAATAATTCAATTTGTGCTTTTAAAATTTCTTGTATTTTTGTATCCCCTTTAAATGTAACGGATGTTCAGAAAAATTCGAAGTCAAGTAGGTTTTGAACAAACAATTATATAGGACATACAGAATTAAACCAAGAGTTGTAGCTGCAGCTTGCGTTATAGCCTCTTTGTGTCTTGCACAGGTTAAACAATTACTAATCAGTATGCCAAATCTCTAATACTGTTAGAACTCTTATCTGTTCAAATTGTAATTGAAAATGTAAATGATCATATAACGAGAATAGCGTACAATACAACACTTGTTGACATTGAGACTTATTTTGTTTTCTGACACCACAAACCAGGCTGATGATGTGCTGTAAAGTCAGGGCATCATTGATGATTAATATATCATCATCATCATTAACCAATTGTCATTAGAGCACAAAGAATAAAGTACTTGAATGGTCTAACGTGCTCGTTAGAATAAAAGCCAATAGGTAGAAACGTAGTCCGGAACTGCAGAAGATAGATAAGGAAGAGCAGATGTTGAGAAATACTGGCAATGGGCCTACTAGATATGCACTAGTAACTTTGTGTTTTAATTCAAAGAGAACACAAGAAAGTAATTCGCTTTATAATTTTTTTGTGGTCAATCAATAAACATTTCGTTTATTTAAAAATAATTTTAAAACGTTTTCACGATTAGATCTACGTACATATACCCATTTCGTCGATTTATGTAAAAATAAAGCTTCTGGCTATTTGTCGATCTTTAAAAATAATACAAGTAAATATTACAAATAAGTATATGTATGTGGTTTGTGGAAAGGTATCTGGGATTCTACACATTAATAGTAATATGTAATTATTGTTTTTATTTATATTCACATTAGTAATAAACCCTCGTATATAAAAGTATCGAGTACCGTCAGTTGTGAATGTTGTTAGTAAATTACTTTATGAATCCCACGGGTCATATGCTGACGTATATTTTCCTGGAAGCAACAGGAATGTACACGCGCAAACAACGTCCAAACACACAGCCCAAGACCCAACATCCTGTGTAAGGGAATTATACTAAGGCTTGAACAATGAACACCTTGTTATGTGACACTATATAAACGTATAGATGTATGAATGCCAAGCGGCACGGTAAGAGCAAAACAAAGTGAATCGAATCGTTACTCATTAATCATTACTCATTACTCATTACCTATAAATATTGTAACAATATTTAAATGCTGATTAAAAAGTTTCTCAACGTGTTTATTTACATATCTTTCAAAGCGGCAGTGAGATTATATACATTGATGATTTATAGTTTAGGCGGTTGCTATTGTCGGAAGTAAAATGAAACTTTCAAATATATATAAAGATATATAGAGAAAATTTCAAATACAGTTAGTATGGAAGGATTTCGAACAACTAACAACTTTGAAGAAAGCTACGAAAATTTGCATCAAACATTCTTATACTGTACATGAGAGAACAAAATAGAAACAGCATCTTAGTTGAAATTATAAAATTCGTAAACTACAATAAAGAAACTTTACATATATACAGTTTTAACGAAGTAATTTGAAACATACTTGAGTAGGTAAAACCTCATAAAATTTTGTATAAAGCAAAAATATTTTTAATAATATAAAATATTATTAAAAGTCGGGTGTGAAGAACACAATACAAGTTCATATATTTGTGAAGGTATCTCTCTTCAGAGACGTAGACACGTGTTTCATCTTTCTACAGAATCATCGGTACGACCCAGCTGGGGAGAGATGCGTTCATAAAACAACTTCGCTATATCACAGAAGTTATTAAGATAGAGCACAGAAGAACATTAAGCGCTGCTCGATGAGGAACGCCAAAACAACTTTGTCTCAATAACAAGTGCAGAACTAAGCAAAGTTCCATCTGACGATACAATCGCGACTTGCAGATACTGTATTAACGTGTCTTCACTTTTTATCTCAATAAACAAAAATTATCTCCAAAACTTAATAGTAGAAAACTACAGATAAAAGTTTAACGGCTATATTAATATTTTGTAAGATAGTTCTTGCTTTTTATTATAGTTTCTTGGGCATGAATTTGATGGATTCAAATTCAAAATGGTGTCGTTTGGAAATACATACTATAAAATATCTATGGTTTTTTATCGAAATCGAAGTGGTATGCTAAAATTATTGTTGTCATTGTATTGTTTTTCATTAGTCGTATGGTTCGTAATTCCATTAATAAAATCAAATGTTCCCACCCTCACGATACTTATAATTAGAGCTGAGGATGTTTGCGGTACGGCAGGACCGTATGTAGTGCATCCCCACCAGCGTATAAACACGATGCAGCGAAACACTTTAGTTAGTCGTGAACTGGCAACGTGATCGTGTGTTGTCTTGAGCTCTATTTAATAAGTATGACGGACGTGCCCAAGCCAAGAAAGCGCCCATTGTATAACGACGTGAAGAAATTTATCCGAGACTTTCCCGATTTGTATTATAATGGAGCAAAAGTGGTTTGTAAATTATGCGATAAACAGTTACTTTCCTGGGACAAATACGACTGTAAAAGACATGTTTAAAGTGTACACCACAAAGACAAACAAAATAATGTGCTGTCTAAAACGCAATTCATTTTCGATTTATTGACAATGCTATTCGTCTGCGATGTGCCAGTTCACCTGCTAGATAAAAAAGCCTTTCACGACTTTTGGAATAAATACAATTCCAACAAAAAGCTACCGTTACGGAGAACGTTACTCACCTATTTACCAATTGTGCGTGAGGACATTGAAAACAGAATGAAAGCAGTAGTAAATGATAAACAGTTATGGGTATGTGTCGACGAAACGACAGATCGAAAAAAACATTCTATTGTGAATATTATAGTGCGTGTACTAGATCCTGTCAAATCAACATTTCCCATTTTATTAGCCAGCAAAAGATTGGAAAAGTGCACTAGCGAAGTAATTACGAAGGTAGTGCTCGATACGCTACAAAAATTTCAAGTTTCAACTAATCAACTCCTGATGTTTATGAGCGATGGTGCTGCGACAATGCGTTCTGTAGGCCGTTCTCTTAAAGCAGATTGTGAGAGACTTTTGCATGTGACATGTAAAGTTCATGCTTTACACCTTGTGGCACAAACTATTCGGCAATGCTATCCAGAGGTGGATGCATTAATAGCAACCACAAAAAAAGTGTTTCTAAAATCTTTCAAACGAATTCGAGAGTTTCACAGTCGGTGCCCTGGTATTCCCGAACCACCAGAGCCAATCCTTACACGTTGGGGAAGTTGGTTAAAGGCGGCATTTTATTATGCCAAGTATTTCCAACAAATAAAATCTGTGGTTCTACAATTCAATCCTGCCGAAGCTGTAGCCATTAAGGAAAGCCAGAGACTCTTTCAAAACCCTTCCCTTGATGCAGATTTACAAACTATTTATAACAATAATATAGGATTGATTAACGCAATTGAGAAATTTCAAAATACTGCATTATCGTTAGCGGAGTCACTGCAAATACTGGACGATATACACGCCCAGCTATGCGCAGTAAATGACAACAAAAATGTTAATGTAATAGAAAAGTTCGAGAGTGTGATAAACAATGATTTTGATTTTACCAGATTAAAACAAATTAGTAATGGTGCAAGTGTAGATTCGGTTTCTATCTATAAAGATTATTTTAATTGTGCGTGTGTTACATCCGTAGATGTCGAGCGATCTTTCTCAAAATATAAAAAAATTTATTCATCGCGGCATACATCGCTCACCGCTACAAATATGGAAACGTATCTAAGCTACAAACTTACTGCAAGTCTTATCCACTTGGCGCTATGCTATAATAATCGTAAATAAGGTAAAAATCACGCATGCATCACCGATCGAAACAAGGTCATTATATTCGTGCGTTTAACTGAATACTATCCTGGCACACCGCAAACATCCCCAGCTCTACTTATAATCTTTTTGGTAAAGTGTTATTTAGACATTGTTGGTTGTAACATTATTTTCATTTCAATTATTTGGCATTTTTAAATATTTTGGATAGCTGCTCCTTAACTAATTTTAACAATGCAAAAAAAATTGACATCTATATTCGCGCTTCAATCGGACCCCTAAAAAATCTTACTTATTTTTAGAAATAATAAAGTCATTATTTTATATTTATGTTCCATATTTTATTTACACATCAATACCAAAAATATACCAGCTGACTTGAAATAAAAAGGCAACGTATGAAAAATGGAAAGATGTATCTATATAGAATATAAATCCAAAATATTTTTCCAAAATTCCCGCTCATAAACCAGAAAAAAAATGACAAAATATGTAAAAAATTTTGTCACTCCCAATAATATCCTCAATATTTATTATGGTAGGTTTGTAGCTGTTTTAGATATTGATTTAATTTTTCCAGATTTATGAGCGACATAATAGTATATCTTTTACATTATTTCTGAATATGCGCAAATATTTGTTAACGACGATAAGTGCCCCAGAATGATGAAAACTCTTTGCATCAAGCCAATTCTTCTTTCGATATTTCTTTCTGTCCTTTCCTACCTAAAGGATAAAAATTCCTTTACTTCCTAAATATTATTTCCATTTATTTCTACATTGGTTAGCGAGCTCAGGCGAAGAAGATATGAAAAACATGAGAAAACTAGCCTTCATATAATCTGCACTTATGAGGAACTAAAGAAACTCAAACAGAAACATTTCGGTAAAGATCTATTGGATCCTAAGAGGGTACTCAAATTTCCGTTAAGGAGGATATTGTCTTTTATTGAGGACACAGGACCAACAGAGTAAAATTGAGAGATCTATTTGGAGGTGACAAAGAGTCTTTTGCTCAAGCGCCCGAACTTATTTGTGACAAACTTAAAGACTTAAAAGAAGAAGAGTTCTACATTGTTTGCCTAATTTATTTCTAATACCTAACAGCTTCGTTTTCTACACTTTATATGTAACCCTACGCTCTTTCCCACGTTCCCTAATTTTGGCAGTTTTCGCTATATGTGTTGTCTATGTCTATTGAATGTTATGAAGCCTATATCATTTGAACATGCAAGGCCGTTCAGTTTATTGATACTTCTAATACGTTTTTTATTGTCTGCTATGCTGTTTATTATGTAATTTATAACTATTATAAACAACATCGATGACAATATACGTCTCTGCCCCATTTCGTTAGAATTTTTAGTTTAGGAATATTGTGTTCTACTCGTGCTGCTAGATTCTTATAAAACGCTCATATAAATCTTAATTAATCATGTATTCAAAGCTTCTGTAATAATATACGTAGTGCATTTATATTTATAGAGTCGAATACTTTTTCAATGTTAATAATATCTACAGTTATGTGTAGGATTGTTAAGTTGATTTTGTTTGCATTCTTAATTCCCAAAGTTTACTGTCTGTAGTCAGTTTTTGTATGCGTGTCCTATTATTAAACCGAAATAAAAACAACGGAATGTCAAGATAGAGGGTTAATTTTAATTTTATTGAAAGCTTGGTCCATTACATTAATGATGGTATATGATTTCATCCATATGCGCTCCATCACCCCGCTTCAAACACTGCATCCGATTAACCCAATTTTTTGTCACTTCTTTTAACATTTGTGGCCTTATCTTGTTAATAACACGAATAATATTGTACTTCGATGCTTCAATTGTGGCTGGTTTGTCGACATATACTTGTGACTTGACATAACCCACAGAAAATAATCCAAAGGCATCGCATCACAAAACCTTGATGGCCAATTGACAGAACAATTTCGAGAAATCATTGAATTTGGATCGCAATAAATTGATTGTTTCTGCTACTGTATGGAACGTAGCCATCTTGTTAGAACTAAAGCTTATCTACATCAATGTCACGCGTATTTGGAAACAAATATTCGTTGATCATTGCTCTGTAGCGTGCTCCATTGACCGTTATGTGCACTCCGAACACATTTTGAAAGAAAAAACTTCTAATTATCCTACCAGTATGTAATCCACACCAAACAGTCAATTGATTTGGATGAAGTGGAGTCTGTAGATATTCGTGTGGGTTATTTTCACACTAAATCCGACAATTCTATGTATTAACATACCAGAGCTTCGTCAGAAAACACAATTTTTCGATAAAAATGTTGATATTTCCAACATTTCGAGAGTCCAAACCGTGAACTCATAGCGCAAATGATGATCACTTGGTTCCAGTTCTTGGGCCAATTGGATATTGTACGGGTGTATAAGATCCAATTAGTCTAATATCTATAGTCTATCGCACTCCACTGTGCCATAGACTATATTATAAAATACGATATCTTAAAGTTGACCGACAATAACAAAAATAATTGTTTTGTTATTGTCCATCTCGTCTAGCTGTTACGTATGTAAACATGCGCTGTAGCGTATATGTGTGTGAGCTATTTATTATTTGTACACATTCTGAATATTCTGAATTCATAGGTGTCACGTAATGCAATTTTCAGGGTTTTTAATTTCGGGGTTCGCGTCGTAATTGACTCACAGTATTTTAAATTTATGTTCTATATAATTACATCTTTCCATTTACCATACGCTCTCTTTATTTCAAGGACATCCTGCTATTGGTATTCGTTGTAACATTTTTTAAAGAAAGTACAAAAATACTGACCTCTGAACACTTTAAGCTGTTCTCTCAAAATTAAATTAAAGACCTTGTTAGAACTTATAAGATCTCAACGCTTTAATCGTTTGTGAATTTCGTATTATTCACGAACTTGACCGCCACCACTAATATTCAAACCATAATCAGTATGTGCCAATGTTATATCCCAGGAATTAAGTTTTGCAATTTGGATCCATTAGTTTCCTCCATATTTTCTCACTTCTCCTAAAACCAAATATACTAAGTTTATTTTTATCAGTAAACATGGTGATGTTCTAAAATTCCAAATTGTCTCATTGACATTTCTTGACAAAATATTATTACTCCTAATACTATTTTGAACGCCAATAAATAATTTTCTATTCGAAACCTAAACATTATATCATGCGCAAAATTATACGGATATTTTCCAATATTTTACTCAATTTATCGGTTTATCATTGGACATTTACTATAGGTGCTGCTCTTACAGTTGTCGAAATATTCTGCTTTTTAAGATTCTAGAAAGTTCTAATATGTTTCATATTACCTATGCACTCCTCAGTCAGTTCAAGAATACTTTTATTTTTTGCGTAATGAACGTTTGATTTGTACAATTTAAAAATGGTTCTCGACTCTTCACCAGTATTTTTGTCCTAACTTTAATTTTTGGTGTTGGATATATTAGTTTAAATCTACGGTATAAGTAAATTAATTGAAATAGAGAGAGTACCAGCTTTTATCGAAAGCATTTTCTACAAATTTTCTTTAAATCAGTTTCATTGCAAGACGTTTCAAGCCTATATCATCATTTAGATATTCATGTTTCAGTAATTACATCCCTAATGATCAAATGTTTGGGTAAATCATTTCAAAAACCTACTTAACGACAACCAACACGATGTAAAATCACTTGAGGAGGTCGACGATGAAATTGTAGTGCAAGAACCAACATTAGAAGAAGTGAAAGAAGTTATAAAAGCTAGTAGAAACGAAGAGCAGGCGTTAACAACTAGCAGGATAAAACAAAGAATAGGAAATTCTGGAAAGAAATTAGTCAGAAGATATGAAGAACTAGGGTGGGGATTGATCCACCGCGAAAATGAACATTTAGAAAGCTTCCCGAAGTTGCTAAGCCCCGCTATGGTGTGTTCTGGCCATTATATATATATATATATATATATATATATATATATATAGTATTTTCGTGACCTTGGTATGATAATGACATTTAATCGCCGACTAATTAAGTTTACATTATCATACCAAGGTCACGAAAATACTATATATATATATATATATATATATATATATATATATATATAGTATTTTCGTGACCTTGGTATGATAATGTAAACTTAATTAGTCGGCGATTAAATGTCTGGTTATGACCCCAAAGTGTATATATTTAAAACAATCCTACATGTTAAGTTTACTTTATATATATATATATATATATATATATATATATATATATGTGGTAAACTTAATAAGTCGGCGATTAAAGGTCTGGTTTATTACTTCAAAGTATATATATTTAAAACAACCCTACATGTTTCGGCAATGATGGCTTTGTCAAGGATATAAAAAATATAAATGACAGAATATTGTTAATATTCTGTCATTTATATTTTTTATATCCTTGACAAAGGCATCATTGCCGAAACATGTAGGGTTGTTTTAAATATATAGGGTGTCCAGAAATCGATTTTTCTAGAAAACGGTGTATCCTACCGACTTAAAGTAAGAGTACCTTTTAGTACTGGAATACCTGAAAATTTAATAATCTAGTATCACAAATGCTTAAAAGTTAAAGACAAAAAAGTTATGCCTTAAAATAACCGTTGACCTACCCAAAACGGACGCCTATGACCGGTACTAGAAATTCGCAATTGATGGAATCGATTCATCTCTGGAGGATAAATAAGCATACCAGTTTTTGTTTTTCTAAATAGAAGCGTTCTGGAGGAATTAAAAAAAAAATAAATACAAGGCGCCATCTTCAAAGAAATCTAGCTCCCTTAGGAAGCATTTTCGGACTAGGTGAATTTGGGTTTAGTTGTCTTAAAATTATCTGAGGAAACTCCGGTCTTCGTTTGTCAGGAGAGTTTCTGGACAGCCTGTATATACTTTGAAGTAATAAACCAGACCTTTAATCGCCGACTTATTAAGTTTGCCATACATACCAAGGTCACGAAAATATTATATTTCATTCCATATATATATATACATATTTAGTGTTTATAAGAATTTTATTTTTCTTCTTTTATATATATATATATATATATATATATACATACATATATATATATACATACATATATACATATATAATGATCAAACGTTAACTTTCAATAATTCTTGATTTTATTTTTTCAGTAATTTTATGGGTTTTAGATGGTCATCTAGGATGCGAAACGACTTTCTATTATTCGCGACAAGTTTCAAAACTGTACCACTTAAATCTTCTTATTTGTAAATAATTATTATCACCCTAACATATCTGCAATGTTTTAGCGCTTTCGCACCCTTAATTTTATTTCATTCCATTTTTTGTTTTTTTGTTAATTGAGATATTAAGCTAATATTTGTAAGGAATGTTACAAAACCATGTACCGATATAAAAATAATAAATGTCGCTTAGAATTTGCGACTTTGTATATGGTTTAAATAAACAATTTCGAGATATTTTTCATTGGAGTGTTATGTTATAAAGATAACTGACCTTGCTGTACTGAATTTTCTATATAAATCACTTATAGAATGCAGAAAAGCCCATTTAATATATAGTGTAAGATATTTCTCAATACATTATAAAAAAAGGTACGGCAAGAAACAAGATCGTTGTTAAGTAATAAAAACGAAAAACATTCGTACGGTTGAAAAGTGATCGTTTCGTCCGTCAAAAGCCATATTAATTTTGAAGTTTTAAGAGCATCACATCGCTCACTCGTTCCTCTCGAAGATGTAGTATCTGTTTTACACAGTAAACGCACTCCGAATATAAATTATGTGATGTGCATTTGTCAAGAGGTTTTCTCTCTGGCAAACAGAGCTGCAACGACAGCAACTTTACAAGCTTTGCGCTGTATTTATATTTATTTAATGATGCGTCACTTAGAAACCATTAAGGAATTCTCACTGGATTAATTGAAATTGAAAAACTTCTATATGTTGACATTAGCATTGTTTTTAGCTAACTACGAGTATATAAGATAACCGCGTTTTGTTTTTACGAGTAGGAAATTTATTATATTCATTTTGTAAAACAATCTAATCTTTAAAGATTTAGGTAAAAATAAATTAAAAAAATTCGAATTAAAAAAATTATTATGGAAGATGTATCATCATAAATTCAGTTTTAAATGATTTATGTAATATAATTGCTGAAGAATATTGGTGAAGTAATACTGAAACGTATATACAGTGGTATTCTGAATTAGTATCAGAGAATTTAATTTTAGATTAAGCATGTCAATATTTAATTAAACAAAATCTATAAAGTCCGCTGTATAATTTCATTTTTAATTTTAAATTATTTAATAAAACCGTTTTGGGCCCTCACGAAATACTCAGCTGTTGTATCGATTCAATTAACTTCACTAAACCGTAGATATCGCATATTCATAACTTGCTTATTGTATGTATAAAACCATTCATTGTAAACAAACCGTATGTAAACAAATACGTCTGCATATCTGCAAGCAACACGGATATACGTACGACACATATCGTGTAAGTCAGGACAGCGGTACCCAAAATTTATATGTTTAAATTAATTTTTTTCATATTTTTTTAAAATTCAAAATAACACAATTGGAATATATTTTAACAGTTTAATCATATAGTTAAATTAATGACATTTATTCAGAATAATCCTGTATAGTATATTTGGAAAGAATCCACTACAAGACATGCGGAAGGGTAAGAAATAAAATAATTCCTTCAAATTTCAATATTACTTCGAAATTAACTGGAAATAAAGTAATAATAAAACATTAAATTTAGGAAGCTGACGATTATCCAATTACTTTGTATTAGCCTATGGCCATGTACACTTATGGTAGTTGATTAGAAATTCCTATTAAATAACATAATAAGTAACGGTATTTTTCGTTTGTGTTCAATTACAAGCCGACAGTACAGCAGTGTAGTTAAGGTAACAATATTGAAATTGATGAGAGTGAAACAGACCTTACCATGGTCAATGATGGGTGACCAGTAACAGTAACACTGCGGCTTGGTACGTTTGGCCCCTCGCCACCTGAAAAGCAAAACAGGGTACATAGATTAAGTTGTTAAATTATACTATGTAAAAACTAGAATAAAAAAATTAAAAGCATACAGGCTTTACTCTCGTTGAATAGTCTCGATAGATGGAGTAACTTTAGTCTATCTGTATATTAACAGAAAACCCGTTTACGAATTTATCTTGAAACTTATTATCACAAATTTTATCAAATAAGTCAGATTTAACTATTTCAATATATACAGGTGTCCCATAACTTATGGGCCATACAGCATATGCATATAATGGACATAAGAATAGTTATTTTGAACATGGTTTGCCTAAGTAGCAGCGATAGTTACTTTTCAAGCTCAGATTGTTGCACATTTTGCCGATAGGTGAAAAATATTTAATTCACAATATGTGCCTCTTATATTGACAAATCATTTAATGTTTTTTATCTTTCCCTGTCATAAGTACGTCAAAAATTAGTTTTTACATGATCCAAGTACCAAGTACCGCAATCCTTCCAATTAAAAATGCCCAGGATTAATAAGTTTTCTAACCGTGATTTATGGGATGCTCTGCGTTTATGCTCAAGAAAATTACAACGGACGTGACTGCACTTAAAAGGTGTGAGGAACTCTGCCCAACCAGAATAATACCAGACCTAAAAATATTTTAAAGAATATTCAATCAGTAGGTGAAACAGGTTCGTTTTATAACAAAAATCCTGGCGGACGACCAAAAACTGTAACAATCGAAAACGAAGAAGAGACCTTGGTTAGAATCGCGGAAAATCTTGAATTAAGCACTAGGCGTTTGGAAGCTTCTACGGGAATCGGTAGATCAACCGTCTCAAGAATCATCCATGCAGAAAATTTATTTCCCTACCATCTTGCGCCTGTTCAAAATTTATTGCCAGGAGATTTGAAAACCAGATTAGAATTTTGTCAAAATGTACTAAACAAAAAAAAAACAGACCCCATGTTCCTGAAAAAGATATTATGTGTTTACAGAGAAAGCAACTCTTACAAGACGCGGAATTAGTAATTGGAGAAATAATCATCATTATTCTTTGGCAAACCCATGTCTACTTAGAGAAAGACATTTCCAACATGAGTTTTCGATAAATATTTGGTGCGGTATTATGGACAATTTCTTGATTGATCCATTTCGACTTCCGCAGACTTAATAAAGGACAATATTTGCATTTTTTACTAAAAGATTTACTTGACCTTTTGGACGGTATACCTCTGAACGCAAGACAAAACATGTGATTGATGCAACATAGTGCCCCATCACACGTTGCATTTATCGTTCGAAATAATTTGAATCAGCGTTTTACACATCGATGGATTGGCCGTGGTAGTGAAGTTCTTTGGAGACCTCGTAACCCGTTAGATTTTCATGTGTGGAGTCACATGAGCGTTTTAGTATACGGTGATGAAATCAATACACGGGAAGAACTTGAACAAAAAATTCCAGAAGCCACCATTGTTATTAGAAATTCTTAAAACATCTTTCCGGATGTGAGACGTCATTTGATTAAAATCATAAGAAAATGTATTGAAGTTAACGGTGGATACACATTTACTAAAGTATATTAAAATATTTTTTTTAATATTGAATAAACGCGTTGTGTTTTCATAACTTTCTGTTTCAACACACTGTATCTTTTTAACCTGAAACATTTTACTTAGGCAATCTATCTTCAAAATAACTAGTCTTATGTCTATCATCTCCAAATGCTGCATGGACCATAAGTTATGGGACAACCTGTATAAATAAACCGACTACTACTAAAATGTATGTTCAAGTATGCAGGGTGTGTATAAATTGGTGGAGAATCTGCACGTGGAGTGATTCCTTATATTATTCTAAGCCATTTTTATATAACTTTTTTTGTTTCTTTTTTTTAGAAAAATGATGTAAAGAAACATATTTCTTCAGTTATTTCGTTTATTACAAAGATAATTTTAAATAAACGTTTTAAATTATAAGAATTTACTGCTTTCAGCAGAATAATAACGAGAAATTGCATTTTTGGTAGTAAAAATTCGAAACACTGGCGACCTCGTGTAAAGTTAATATCAACCGTTGGAAGTTTATATTTAAGGAATATATCGAAGAAATACAAAGGGAAAGACGTCACGTGTAGAGTGTTCGCTAATTTCTACACATCCTATATAAAGATTTTAAACTTTATTTTATTCCACTATTTACATAGAAGATTTATAGACTATCAAACACATTTAAATTTATGAATCTTCCAAATAATTTGCATATTCTCTGCTGTATTAATATATAATGTAACTATTTTAAAACATATACAGCGTTAGTAAAAAGTCCCGGAACGGTCGAATAACTTTGTTATTTGAAATTTATGATTTCTGAAATTTGGTATGGGGGTATAGTTAATATAAATGCATTTTATGCAATACACTTAATATTTTTTTCACTTCCGGTTTAATCGGCAATACGTCCAACTTTTTTTTTTTAAATGGAACGGCCAGATTTTTTTTACACTTTTGAATGCAAAATAAAAAACTACGTTCAGGAAGTATTAAGATGTTTATTTTTATTCACAAGAAAACAGTTAAAAAATAAAAAAAGTGTCCTAATACAGAAAAATCAAGGTACCTTTGAAAATAGTTGTTTAGTGTTTTCATTCTTTTTGCTGTCACATTTGACAATTTTAAAAGCGTTTTAACTTTTGCATCGCTATAAATTTACTTATTTTAGACATTAACACATTTGAAAATGGCAGTAAAACTTACTGAATCAGAACGAATTGAGATATTAATGATGCGTGGGTACGGTGATCGTCAACGTTCTTTTGAAGAGGTTCGTATTTTGTTTAATACTGTTTATCCGGATCGTCACATTAGTAAAAGTACGGTATGCCGAACAATTCAAAAGTTTGAAGTATTTCGTCAGGTGAAGGATTTACCTAGAAGGGGACGTCAATTAACAGCAACAGATCAAGAAACTAGTTTGAATGTGTTACTTACAGTGGAAGAAAATCATCACGTGTCCACAACAGAATTAGGTCAAATTCATGAGATCTCTCAAAAATCTGCTCATAAAATTCTTAAATCAGCAAAAATGAAAGCCTATAAAATGTATCCCGTCCATGAGTTAACTGAAGATGATCCAGATCGTAGACTACAATTTTGCGAAACAATGACGGAATTGATCGAGCAGCAGCCTAATGTTTTAGATCACATCATTTTTTCAGATGAGGCAACGTTTTGTCTCAACGGCACTGTGAACAGACATAATTGTCGCTACTGGTCAATTGAAAATCCGCATTGGATTGAAGAAGTCCATACACAGCGTCCTCAAAAGGTGAATGTCTGGGCTGGTCTTGTTGGAAACAACATCATAGGACCATTTTTTATAAGAGGAAATTTAACTGGCAACGTCTACTTAAATTTATTGCGAAATGAGATTGTTCCAGCACTTGCGGCCCTCTTCCCAAATGCAAACATAGGTGATCACCCTAATGCACATTTTTGGTTTCAACTAGATGGAGCTCCCCCCATTTTGCCCATAATGTCCGCGATTATTTGAATGACATTTTTCCGGGACGATGGATCGGACGTAGAGGAGCATTCGAATGGCCAGCACGTTCGCTAGATCTCTCGCCATTAGATTTTTTCTTTTGGGGTCACTTGAAATGTCAAGTGTACAAAAATCGTCCCCATAATCTTGAACAATTGGAAGAGAGAATAGTTCAAGAAGCCAATCGCATCACTCCAGAACAAATACAAAATTCAATAAGAAATTTTACTGACCGTTTACATTTTTGTCAAATTGTAAATGGAGAGCATTTTGAACAATTATTGTAATCGCAACCTGAATAGACAGGTACCTTGATTTTTCTGTATTATGACACTTTTTAAATTTTTTTAACTGTTTTCTTGTGAATAAAAATAAACATTTTAAAACTTCCTGAACGTTGTTTTTTATTTTGCATTCAATAGTGTTAAAAAAAACTGGCCGTTCCATTTAAAAAAAAAAAGTTGGACGTATTGCCGATTAAACCGGAAGTGAAAAAAATATTAAGTGTATTGCATAAAATGCATTTATATTAACTATACCCCCATACCAAATTTCAGAAATCATAAATTTCAAATAACAAAGTTATTCGACCGTTCCGGGACTTTTTACTAACGCTGTATATGGTCTAGCATATGCCTAGACATTTACGACAGACTTGTTCGCAGTAATCTTTTTTGTAACATGATGCGTATACGTAAAAATATGCATGAAATAAACGTTATGCGTATATGTGTTTGGCGCCACTCGATTTTTTGTGCGGATCACAAGTTTTAAGAGTGGTAAAGCCAAAAGAGGGATGACACCTCACATAAATTAGGGGACACTTGTAAAATTTCAACTGACATTCACGACATAACCTATAATTCATTTATATTCCGACCGTTCCTGATACATTTTCGATAACTTGTTTAGACGTGTGTCATATGCTCTGCAAGGGTGGTCACTAATATGAAATAATTTAATGATACTGTATAAAATTTATTATTTTACTAAATACTTCTATACGTGGGTATACAAAAACATCCGAGACACATATTTTTTTTATTCATGTCAATCCTAAATTCCTAACGATTACAATAATTTTTAAAGAAATGTTATCATTATTGCCGCATACCATAAGATATACAAGGTATGTTTCAGAAGTAATGAGTATTATCTATTCTTTGTGGACGATTCCACGACAATAAAAAAAGATGAAAAGCATGGACTTGATTCGGGATTTGCGCATGGGAGTTTCTTCGCCCGAGGTGATGATAGGGTGTGCCGCTTCCCGCTTTGTCCTTTTGTTTCAGGATCGTATTCAAACACCCATGATTGTTTACCTGTTTTTATTCCGTGCATGTAATTGACTTCGGTTGTCAAGCGATCAAACAGTTTTTGGCTAATGGGATAAGCGATTTTCTTTTGTTTTAAGCACCACCTTTTTATAAATTTTTCTCATGCATAGTTCCTCTGTCAAAGTTGGATGAACAATACCCTTGCCCACGCTTACCCTATATGAAATTATCCTGACTGATAACCGTTTGTCTCGTGTTAAAACAGAATACACCTTCGACACGCTTTCATCAGTTGTCAATGTGGACGGCCGTTTGAAGTGATGTTCATCTTCAATGTTTTGTGCCATATGAAAACTTATACTGAAGACAAAGCAGCATCTCCATATACTACTCTTAACATTTGAAGTGTTTCAGAAGCAGTTTTTTCCAACTTAAGGCCAAATTTAATTGCTGAGTGAAATTTTTCTGGTTACGTACCTACCTTTAACATTTGTTTGGGTGGCTTTTTTCAGTTTTTTTAACGCCATGCAATAGGCTTCTAAAAATACAATCACACTCCATAAGCTCACCAGCAATGCTCTTTATCCACCAAAAAAAGACGGTTGCCATAACATTTCAAGCAGAAGAAATCTGCGAAAATTTTGTTGATTTCATTGATGGCTTCCGTCTACTATTTTTGTTTCAGAATTTACATGCGAGACTCAGGCCTTCACCAGTAACAATTTTGTTCAGAAAATCTTTAGTTTCATAGCCTAAAATGCTGTTTAGGAACCAAATAACCATAGTGGTTTTTTTACTCAAACAACTTTTACAACACTTCATATTTGGCAAGACTTTCTATTACAGCACTCATTGTGAAGATTATTTACAGGTAGAAAATTAGCACCATTATCCTCTTGAAACACAAACGGCATTTTTTTCGTAATAGCCTTCTTATTTAACGTACAAAATGTTCGTCTTGCATTTGCAGTTAATTTTTCGATTTTCCAAACAATACAACTTATACAACGTCAGTATCAATTCACCATCAAACAATTAATGTTTGAGATTGAAAGATATCTTATGTGTGCGTAAATTTGATACAGAAACTATTGTTGCCGCGAAACTGCAAAATGTTAATAGTCATTTATTTACTGTTATATATATATATATATATATATATATATATATATAGTAGATTCAATTAGTTGGCGGTTTAACGTCTGGTTTTATTTAAAAATGTATATATTTAAAACGATCTTACATGTTTCGGCAAATGATGCCTGTCTATATATATAAATAATATTTTAAATTCTTTGAGAAAGGCATCATTTGCCGAAACATGTATGATTGTTTTAAATATATACATTTTTAAATAAAACCAGACCTTAAATCGCCAACTAATTGAATCTACCATAACATACAAAGGTCACGAAATAATTATCTTTATATATATATATATATATATATATATATATATATATATATATATATATATATATATATAGTTTTTCGGCTTTTATATGAAATATTTACAAATATCAAATTAGAATGTATGTAATTGCAGAGTAAGTGGGGATGTAAACATTGCTGTCTACAAATTACAAAGCAAATCATACGAAATTTTTTTATTTGAAAAATATGGTCTACGTTGGGACTCGAAATTATCTAAACACTTATATATATATATATATATATATATATATATATATATATCTATTATTTTTAATATATATATATATATACATATATAAACAACAAACAAGTAGTAAATATCAGTAAAGATAATGTGAGGAAAATGATGTAGTGGTATATAATTTAAGTTGGGAAAAATATAGGAAAAAGTAATTAGGTGCAAAAATTAAATAAAATATCTTTTTTTACAAGAAAATTGATTAAAAATTAAATAACACTAATTCATAAGGATCAGAAATACTAACAAATGACAGTAAAGCGGTTATATATTTAATGTTACAGTAAAAATGATGCACCAAAGTGTCTAATATTTATATAAATTCTAAGTTTCCTTTATATGAGTTAGTGCTTTGAAATACAGTCTCATTACAAATAGGTTACACTTTAGAATAACACAACATAGGCGATACACAACTCTAGGCCCTAGAGTTGACGTTCGAGTAAACTCGAATTTGTGGAGTGATTATTCTTTATTTTTTCGCGATCGAGCGTTTGGGCACCTCTGGTCTAATGTGTGTTCAATTCTGATTTTCTCAAAGGTTTTTCTTTAATTATCGATTGTAAGAGTGGTTGACAGTCAACCCATGTCTTTTTATTAATTTGTGTAAATTATTTAGACCAGTAAACACATTTTTATTGCATACATTTCTTTCGCTTGAAAGTAAAATACATGGCCAGCAAAACAAAAGAGACTTATTGTCACAACCAGTCAACCATTCTCACTTTTTGTAATTTTCTTTTTGAAAATGTCTTACATACAATTTAGTTTGTTTTGTTAAATTAGTCAAAGTTTGAGTTGGCCTACCTTGGGCAATAATTTCTTTTTTTCGAAATTAAAACGTGAAAATTCTTTTGTCATTATGTGTATTGCATACTTACACCACATTCACAATCCGCACGAATTTTGTTCCGAAACTTCCGAACGTCTGATCCCCATGCTAATTCATACGAAAACAGCTTATACAATGAACTATTTCAATTCGATTTTCAAACGAAATAATCGGTTAGCTGTGTTTCCTAGCTTCCACGGTGTTCACGCCACAGAATGATTCTAGCATTCTAAAAGCATTGACTCAATTATAGGACATTAATATTATTGAGAACTTGTGGCACAAATTAGAAATGGAATTGCGTCCTCAACATGATCCTGGAAGAAAATTTTGCCAGTTTATACGCGAAACTTAGTTAAACCAACCCCAAATAGACTATCGACCATTATAATATCAGAGGAAAACTCCAGATATTAAAACTATGTTATGCATTCTTATACTTATTGATTTGTTTAATTATTGTTAAGTCCATCATTTTGACTGTGATGTTAAATTTGTAACCGTATTATTTCTACTTATTATGAATTTCTTGACTGTTACTTTATTTTTATACATTTCAAAAATCGTAAAAGATAAAGTAAATGAAATCATTTACTTCTTCCAACTAATAAATTTATTCTATATTTTTTCAACTAAACAAATAATATACTGCACAATTTTCACTGTGAATCACGGTATAATAACAATTAGCTTAATGACAATATAAACTTCAACTTTTTTAGGAAATTTTTGTTGTATTCATACGTATATATCTATCAAGCTCTTCGACTTCAAAAATACCTGCTCGATTTAGATTTAAATTAATTACTTTGAGCATATTATGCTAAATCTAAACTGCATGTACATATATCACGTAATAAGAAGGTATGTAAGTATGCATATAAAACATTTACTTTTGTCAATGCCCACTATATGTTGAACGCTTAAAAGCATATTATATTTCAGCGCAATATCGTTCATGTAATTTATATACCATAACATTACGTCATAATCAAAGATAAATTAAACTGACTGTACCGGAGAGGATAAACAAGCATTTTTTGCAGAAAATGTTTAGGTCAGCGTTTCATTTCAAGCACCCGCAATATAAATTACTCCACGGAATGAATTAAACTAACGATGCGATATAACAATTCAAAGGCAATCGCGTCCATCTGCAATTATTACATGCTGATAACGCTATTCTTTAGTCACAGATATCAAAACTGTTTATATTCTAGTGTAATTAGAATTACTAATTACTTGGGATATATACATGTATTTGTTTATCTATTCGTCTATCTTCGCGATTTACTACGAGTGGTATAAAATGCACCGGGTGGGATAAGTTACTATTAACATACTATTTTGATATTTTGATCTGAAGTGGGAAATTATTTTGCTATCTAATCAAATAACCAATTTACTAATGACTGCTTATACCTACAACATTTTAATTAAAGAGGAAAATATTCTTTTTGTTGCAAGAATTGTGCAAGAATTGCATAATTGATTAATCCTTTCTACATAATATTTACATCTCAGCCTTGTAAATGTATAGAAACAAGTAATTTTCTTAATGAAATACTCACTGATCAATCGTAATGAAAATACATTAAAGTTTGGAGTATCTGGTGCCATGCAATTTCAATTTCGAAAATAAAATTTATTCGATATTATTCATCGACAGAAAATGTCACGCAGGCAAGCCAAGAGTGTTTAGTAATATTGAAATCTGAAGAAATGCTCGGCTATTCAATATTGCTACAAATCATCTTTTAAAAATTCTTGGTAAATTTGTAGTCATACCATTAGATCGAAATGTCCATGGTGTTTTTATCATAATACAAGGTGCTACTCACAAATTTCCGGAAATTTGAATGCGGCGCACGAAGGGATGGTAGTATAGCTCCATAGCGCTAGATGATGTGAGCTACGTCTATACTAAGTCAGTCTGTCAAACGGTACTTTGGTAGGTGGTGATAAACAGTTTTTGTATTTATATTTGTTGAATAGCGTTTGAGTTATTCTGCGATAGATACTACAATGTCTGATGTGAAAGAACAAAGAATGTGGTTCAAATTCTGCTTCAAACTTGATAAAGCGGCAGCGGAAACTCCTAAAAATGCTTAAACAAGAGTTTGGTGAGGATGCTTTAGGCCAAACGCAAACTTATGTGGTGTGCAAGCGTTTTAGAAATAGACATGTGTCGGTTGATGATGATGAGCATTCCGGTCCTCCATCGATGAAAAACACGCCCCAAAATATGGAAAAAGTGCATGACGCTATTCTGCAAGACCGAAGGAGAACAAACCGTGATATTTGTAACATCGTGCAGCGTTTGTCAGCTTATTCTGTCCGGCGAACTCAGCATGCGGCGTGTTGCTGCGAAGTTTGACCCAGGGTTATTCAGTATTGGACAAAAAACGGCACCGTGTTCATGTATGCTCAGAGCTGAAAGGGATGCGAACTTCTCCACCAGAATCATTACTAGCAACGAATTATGGGTATGCGGGTATGATCCTGAAACAAAGCAGAAGTTATTGCAGTGGAAGATGCCATCGTCGGTCCAACGACTGAAGAAAGCATGGCAAGTTTGAAACAACGTCAAGTCAATGTTGATTTGCTTCTTTGACGCTGATGGCATCGTGTACAAAGAATTTCTCCCACCAAGTGAAACAAATTGCTATTGCGAAAGTTCTTCAGCGACTACAGAAAATATTCAATTCAAGCAGCCTACCAAGTGGCGCAGCAATTCCTGGATCCTACACCACGACAATGCATCAAGTCATACTCACTTGTTGTGCGTCAGTTTCTAGTCTCGACGAAGACGGTAGTACTACATTATCCTCCCTACTCCACAGATTTTGCCCCTTGTGATTTCTTCCGGTCTCCGAAGTTGAAACTGAAGCTCAAGGAGACGATTAAAGAGATCCAGATCGAATCGCAGGTAGTGTTGAACACATTAATACGTAAAGTCTCTCCGGCACTGCTTCCAGTCGTGGAGAAGTCGCTGGCATTGGTGTATTCATGGTGTATTCATGCGGAAGGAAAGTATAGTTTCCGTCAAGATAATTTAAAATGACTTGTATGAAGGTAATGAGATTGTAATGATTACCCGAATGGCATCGTTAAATAGCTGCAGTAAAAACAGCAGGGCCGCATTAAGGTGGAATCTTCTTAATCCCGATCTTACAATATTGTTCTTTACATTTAATAAAGTAATTAGTTTGTTAGTTTCCGGGCAGATTAAAAAAGATGATAATGTATAGAAATGTGTATTAAGTAATGATCCTATTAACTGATTTTTTATTATGAAATTCATTATTTGTTAAATATGTTATTCCAAATGTATTATTACCTTTATTATTAATTTTCTATTAATTCTGTTAATTGAAAAACTTTTGTAGGTATTTGTGGATGAGATTGTAATTACCTGTTTATATATACTTATAAATTCTCTATGTATTAAATGTTTTAATATTACTTTGTCAGCAGTGGCACCTATACACTACTTATTATAGGTAGCTAGTGTAAGGCATACTAATTATTTGTGTTCATATAATACATAGTGTCGATGATAATGTGGCGCCCATGGGCTTATGAAACAAGTTCGTGTGAAGTGGATTTTGAATCTTTTAGAAAAGATATACTTGTATCATAATCCTCCCAATAAAATGCTTGTATATATCATAAACTTCGATGATTAATATTTACAATATTGATTATTTAAAACAGCACCTGTTGCTGCTTTAAAAAATTTTCGAAATACACCTAATAGACAAATACTATTTCTAAATGTTTCATGCCCCACAGGTAGTAAACTCACAGCACGTTTTTATACGTGCTGTGAGTTTACTGTTAAATGTAGACAGTTTAAAATATCTTGAATCTTACTATACTTTGAAGGAAATGATAATGAATTATATTGTAAAAACAATTGATTGTGTTTTTCTTCACATTTCGGGGAGCACCTCGCAAAATCAATCTGACGATTTGTTAAAACAATAGTTCTTTGTATTTCTGCGTAGTTTTGTCTTCTAAATTTGGTCTTCAGAAAAATGTCACATGTCATGACATCCTTAATTAGATTGTAGCATTAAGTATTCCTCTTTTTTTCGTATCACCGGAAAATAGTGTTGAAATTGACCGCAGTGGTACAAGAGTGTTTTTTATTGCAGACGCTGTCTTTTTCAGTATTCGCAGTTTATAACTAGTACTTAAACTTGCAAAAGCTTCTATAGCATACTTAATTTTCTTGGCTGTAAGTAAAAATTAAATATTAGTGTTCTAGTAATTCTAAATTAAAAATTCTAGAATTTATTTTAGATGCCATGTTGTCTAGATGTTTTCTTATATGAGAGTGTTCGATCCATTGTTACTCCTAGATATTTTGGGTAAGGATTACAACGTATTAAGTTGTTATTGAAGTACACTTAGAGCTCTAGACGTACTTGTTTATTATTGAGGTGAAAGCACACCACTTCTGGTTTATTCATATTCGGAATTAGTCTCCAGTCGACGAAGTAATTTATTATCCATTATATTATTAGTTCTCTTTGTGGTTTTACTCCAGCATGCAGGAATCAGGTCACTAACATATCCAAACTTTGTTGACTTTGTGCATGGCATGTCAGAAATATATATAATAAACAGGACAGGCGCAAGTAACGGTCCTTGAGGCAATCCATTATTAAGGTGTCGTATACCTTACTAGAACTACATACAAAGCAACATATGATTAAATATATTGCGCATGTTTTATAACAAATTATAACTCTAAGGTGCTGAAGGTACTTTTGAAAATATGCATTCAGCATTAGCATACATTGTTAAATTTAAAATCATTATTTTATATCCCATAAAGGAAATTGATTTAACATCTTATCTGATAAAAAATCAGTTAAAGGAAAAAGAACTTGAACCACATAAACCGCACCTCTTCAATGAAACGGCCTTGTATGTATTTTATGTTTGCTTATCGCGATACAGAAATCGATACGCTTTTTGTTTGCTATAAATACTTTAAACAAACTATGTTCTAGGTACGGTCTTAACCGTATTATATTTCAATAAACAGAAGTGAATCTATTGGCTTTAAGTGTAATGGTTTCCATGTCACCGTTGCTAAATTATTAATAAAAAGAAATAGGACACCAAAGTTACAAAAAAAAGAATCAATGCGTTTATAAATATACCTGAATATTCATTTTACTTAATATTTTTAGATTTATTTACATACATACGTATTGTAAGAGTGTTTATTTTAAGTAATATTTTAAATGCTATAAATTTATTTCTATTATTATTTTGCAACGGTTTTATTTATTAAATTTATAGTGCTTTACGGCTGATAAAAAAACGCTTGCAATGTAGATTCGGTAATTTAAATGAAACTTTTGACGTGAATTAGATTCGGTCCTTGATAAATAGATTTTTTTTTAAAAGAAATCTTTATTTGGAATTTGACAAATTTACTTCTCTTAAATCTAAATTACAAGTTCTCTTTATAAATGCAGACACCGAATTGAATTAAAAACTAACAGAATAATAACTATATAGCAATGTCTCTAATCTAACATAATTCATCTATCATATATATATGTATATCAATTCAACATATCTTGGGAGATAGCGGCTTCTTTGAATAGTTTGCAGGTGCACGGGTTTATAACTCCTCCGGACCTAGAGGGAAGCATCGTCTTGGAGGATCATCTCTAAGGGATGTTTTCTTTCTTCAACTTTTTCAATTTTATTTTTCCTCACTTTTCTCTTAGTTATTCCTCTTTTCACCTTTCTTTCTGTTATTCTTTTCTTCATCAATATGTATTTGGTTAGCAAGTATGTTCCAATGGCACAAATTATTAATGTAAGTATTATTATCCATTGATTGCTTAACACTCTAAACACTTTTACTTGTTTAAAAAAGTTATATAACCCCTTTTTTAAGTTTTTACTTAACCACAGTCTCCAAAGAAAGAACTTTTACTTGTTGTATGTTTTCCAGTGTGTAAATGCAATTTGTGTAATTGTTCGAATACGCCAGCAGTTGGACCTCGCATGGTGACTTCTTCGTCAAGGTGTGGGTCTCCTCCAGGTCACAAATATACTCTTCGGTTTTTAGTTTATTACAAATACTATTTGAATGCATGTAATTATTCTCATTTATCGCTAGGTATTTTAAAGTAGGTTGTAAGGACTTGTAATGAGTTTCGTTTGTTTGAATAGGTAAGGATTTTAAATGGTAATAATTATAGGGTTCTATTTCGCTATTGCTATCTACTAGCGGTACAAGGACTATGAATACAATAGTTTTATCTTTAATATAAGCTTTTACTTTTATTATTTTACTTAAATAATGTAATTCGTTGATTATTGGTTCTAGAGGTAACTTCACGGAATCAATTTGCTTGTCGACTTTGATTATTTCCTTTAATAAATCGTCGGGTTGGATCATTGATGGGTGATATGTTTCTAATTTAGCAAACTTTAAAGCTGTTATTAATGAATTAAATATGTTATTTACTGTTTCTGCTAAAAATACCATTTGGTTGTAAATTGCATAAATATGTATCTTTAACTCGGTATTGACTGTCTTATAATATGTATTATTTATTGCTTGCTCTATATTTAAAAAAGGTATATAACCCCTTACCACAATTATTAGTCGTATCCTAAATACGTATTTCGACAACTAAGTTGTCATCATCAGTAGGTAAAAACTACTATTTAAAAGTCGCACATGGGGCACATGCTCTATACTTGTTCTATTCTAGTTTGTAATAGAATTTGATTATTTTGGATTGAGTCAACTGTCTTATTGAATGTTTTTATAGTATCTATACTTAATGTGATTTGGTTGTCTATGATATCTTTCAACTTATTTTGTGATTTCGCTATGTTACTAATAATTTGATCATACCGTTCAGCGTCTTCCTGATCTAAATTGCCCGTTATTGCTTTAATAATACTACCTGCGATGTTTATAGCGCCCCTTTTTACTCTGTCTTTTGGACTTAGTTGCATAATATTATTATTCATTATTTCTAAACTATACCTTAATATTTTATGATAATTTTCTAATTCAAACGTATAACTTTCGCTCTGCGCGACTGCATTTTGCGTTAAGTTTATCCAATTCATACATTTTAATTCTAATTCCTTAGCTTCTAATATTAGTGTATCTATGTGGTGAATATTCATAAATTGCCAGTACGTTTCCGTATTCCATGCTGTTCCTAGTCTCACCGGTAATAATCCCGTGGCTGTTTGTATTTTTCTTATGTTGACGTCTCCGGCAAGTTCGGTGGTTCCGATGAGGAATCTGGAAGAATTCCATATTTTAAATTTCTTACATGAACTCTTCGTTCTTTATTCTTTTTATCCCTAATCAGCGCCGTTCCGTTTTTACATATTTTAATTACCTCGTATGGTCCCGTATATCCTGAAACGGTTTTATTTTTATAACCCTTTGGTCGTTTGACATATACCTCCTGTCCTGTTTGTAAAGGTTTAGTTTTAAGTTTATCATTTCGTTTCTCGATGGTTTTTGTCTTTTGTTTTTGTACCTTTTCTCCTAAAATTTCATATAACAATTTCATTCTATTTGCGTGTTTCGTGAGATAGTTATTATAAAATGTTTTATTGTAATATATATCAAATGGGTCGTGAGTTTTAGTGTGGTCCGAATGTTACCTCTAATGGTGTTAGTCCTGTTGTTGTATGTATTGTACTATTATAACCGATTATTGCTAATTTCATTAGTTTCTCTGTACTTTCCTCTTTGTACTTCTCTCGTAATATCCTCATGTGTTCGATAATGGTGGAATGTAAACGTTCTACGTTACTATTTGAATTTGGGTTGTATGGGGTGGTGATATGTATTTTTACTTTGTGTTTTTCTAAGAGTTCTTTTACTAAGTCGTTGGTAAATTCGGTTCCTCCGTCCATCACAATTACCTCCGGTACACCATATAATGAAAAGTAGGTTATTAATGAATCTACTAGTTCTACTGCGTTTTTGCTGTTTATTAATATGGCTTGCGCTAATTTGGTAAATGCGTCGATGCACGTTAAATAAATTTTGCTTTCAATAACAAACGTATCTACATGTATTTTTTGAAATGGTTGATCGTTTTTTTCCGTGATGTTTAATTCTGGGTGTGGTGCGTGTCGGTCGTATTTGTTTCTATTACATTCTTCACATCTCCTTATATATACCGAAATTGTATCTTTCATATTCTTCAAGTAATATTTTCTCTGTAATTGTTTTAATGTTTCGTATACACCTCGGTGGTTCGTTTTTCCTTCATGATAGTTCTTAATTGCTTCTTTTTGTTGTTCTTCGTTGTTAATTACTTGTAATTTTAATAATCATCTATATAATTTCGGTCTCTTATCATTGAAATTGTCAATGTATACTTTACAAAATTCTTTATAAAGTTTCTCTTTCTCGAAATACAAGTAATGTTTACCTTGGTCCATATAATCTCTCATGAATTCAAATATTCTTCCTTCGTTATTTTATTTTGGTATTTGTACCTTATAAATCTTATTTCCCTGGTCTTGGTTGAATTCAACGTTTACCTCGTCGAGGTAAGTATATTTAATGTGATACTGCGGATTTTTAATGTCTATTGCCTCATCCATTGTTGGTATTGATACCTTTGGTTCCTTATTTACGTTAGAATGTTCCGTTTCTACTAAGTTTTCGTTTTCCTGTTCTGTTGCAGTGTCCGTTCTTTCACTACTTCCTTGTTCTGATGCGGTATCCGTCTCTTCTCCGTAACCTATTATATCGTCTAGGTCTTGTTGCATTATAGGTTGCATTGGTATTCCCTCTAGATACTCGTCAATTTCTTTTATCAATTGCTCTGAGCTATCATCCACGTTGTTTGCCATTGAGTCGGTTTCTAGTGCGTTCAATTTTATTCGTGATATTGCGTCGGCATTGGTATTGTATTTGCCTTTTTTGTACACAATGTCAAAGTTAAATTCTTCGAGTTTGATTTTCCATCTCGCTAATTTAGAATTAGGTTCCTTAAGTGAATTTAACCATACTAAAGGACGATGATCCGTATATACGATAAATTTTCTACCGTACAGATATGGTCGAAAGTATTTTGTAGCCCATACGATGGCTAGAAGTTCTTTTTCGATAGTAGAATACTTCTTTTCTGTTTCGGTTAGTGTCCGAGAAGCATAACATACGGGTTTATCTCTTCCAATTTGTCCTTGCGACAAAACTGCCCCTACAGCGACGTTCGATGCGTCAGTGGTAACTACAAACGGCTTTTCAAAGTCAGGGTACTGTAAAATTGGCTTATCCATTAATATATTCCGACATGTTTCAAAACATCTTTTATATTCTTCATTTATTTCAATTTTTGATCCCTTTTTTAGACACTTTGTCATAGGTTTTGTTAACTTTGCGAAGTCTTTGATGAATTTCCTATAGTAGCCTAAAAGTCCTAGAAATGATTTAATTTCGGTTACCGTTTTTGGTATTGGATATCTTCGTATTGCATCGATTTTCTGCGGATTTGGTTGTACGCCTTTTTCTGTAATTACATGTCCTAAATATTCAACTTCTCGTCGTAAGAACTCGCACTTATCTAATTGTATCTTTAAGTTTACTTCCCTCAATCTTCGAAATACCTTTTCAAGTTTTAGTAGGTGTTCTTGTAAACTTGTGGCATATACTATTATATCGTCTAGATATACGTGACATATATCTTCTTGCAGGCCTCTTAAAACACTGTCCATCATTCGTTGGAATGTAGCCGGTACATTCTTGAGTCCGAATAGCATTCTCTTGAATTCGTAATGACCTTGCTCTGTGGAGAAGGCGGTTTTTTGTACATCCTTCTGTGCCATTTCTATTTGGTGGTATCCTGATGCAAGATCTAATGTCGTAAAATATTGCGCACGGCCTAATTTGTCAAGTATATCCGCTATATTCGGTATAGGATATTTATCGTCGATGGTCTGATCATTTAGTTGTCGATAATCAATCACCATTCGATATTTCACTTCACCTGATGCATCCATCTTTTTCGGTACTATACTCACCAGTGCTGACCATGGGCTGATACTCTCTTGGATAATATTTTGTTGTAGGGATTTATTTACTTGTTGTTTGATTTCGTCCTTCTGTTGTGGTGATTTCCTGTAAGGTTTTATATACACAGGTGCTTCATTTTTCATATTTAAGGTATGTTTGACACTGTTTGTGAAAGTTAATGGTAATCTTTCATCGTAGCAGATATCTCGGTATTTTAGACACAAATTTTTAATTCCTCTTGCCTCCTCTTCATTAAGATGTTGTAATCGAAGTTTTCCTACTACGTTTTCTCCCTGCATGTATTCGATTTGTTTCGCATTATATTTAGCTTTGTTCCCGGCCTCATAATTTTCTCTATAAATTTCAACTGGTATTGGCTTTTTTACTTCAATTTCTACTGCGTGATTATTAAAATTTACAACTTCTGTTAAGGCGTGAAAGTCTCTTGCATTTTACAGTGATGATGGTATTTCAACACCTGGAGCCATTACTTGGTGATTTATTAGTATGTTAGAATAATTTTTTGTAATTGGTAATTCTATAATTCGACGTTCTCTAGGCCCTAATTTAATTTGATTATTTTCCCAACTAATTTTTATATCGCCAAATTTTGTACGTAACATTCCTTCTAGGACATCAACTATAGCGCCTAATTGTTTTAATAAATTTACTCCAATTAAACCGGCATAATTTTCCGAAAAATTAAAGACATGAAATTTTAATATTTCCCCTGGTGCCTTAAACGTTTTTAAACTTGGTATATAAATTACATTTTCGTGTCTAGTAATAGCGTGTGCGGTTTGTATTGTAAAAGGTTCTTTTTCTACATAATCACTAAAATATTCGCTTACTTTACGGGTACTTACCACAGATCGTGTAGATCCTGTATCTATTAAGAATTTAGCATTAATTTCTGGTAATATTATATATGGTAACACTGAGGACGTGTTTGTGTTTAATTTTATATTATCGATTTCTTCTGCTAGATCTGACTGTTCGTTGAGGCTGACAACGAAAAATTTCCATCTTCTTCTTGGGTTTCTTCTGTCTCTTCGTATTCTAATGTGTTTTCTTCATACGGTTCTTGCTCTGTATAATAATATTCTGGGTACAACGTATCCTGGTGTTCCTCATTGTTGTCGTTCTGGTGGTAGAGTTCTTCGGAAATCCAGTTTGGTTTTCCTGTGGC
The DNA here is from genome assembly GCA_935421215.2 of Melolontha melolontha. Lineage (NCBI taxonomy): Eukaryota > Metazoa > Arthropoda > Insecta > Coleoptera > Scarabaeidae > Melolontha > Melolontha melolontha. The sequence continues at coordinate 93,468,526 of OW285237.1, read as the reverse complement.
TCTAAATTGAAATGACTTTTGTGGCGGTCCTCCTTGTCTCATCGTACCACTACCTAATTCCATAGGGGTTTGTCTTGGTTGTCGTCGTTGCTCTTGTTGGCCTGGTGATTTGGCAAACTTAAAAGACGGTGTTTTAGCCGTCATCTGCTGCGGCTTCCATGTCGCTTGTGGTGGCTTCCACATTGGTTGTTGTTGCGGCCATCGATTTTGTACCGTCATATTTGGTTTACTAATGTATTGAGACATTAATGGTCGAAATGGCGTAGCTTGAGGATTAAAATTTTGTTGAGCGAATGGACGATACATTGATGATGTTGAGGGTTGTACGTATTGATTTATTGGTCTATTTTGTATTACATGTGACTGTAATGGCGCATGATGTCTAATTGGTTTAAATTCTGATTTATTAATAGTATTTGGTTGTTTAGTAAAATAATTAAAATTTTCTTCCTCTATTACGTAACTCATGGCTATTTCGATATTAGTTGGATTTCTAAATCTAACACGGTGCCCTATATCTCCATATTGTGTTATACCTCTTAAAAATGTTTGTAGAACAGTATCATTGTGAATTTCGATTTTAATTGTCCGTCTTTGAGCATCTTGTTCTGACATTTTAATTTTTGTTAATAATAAATTTTGGATGTTTTTGCAACGCATACCGAAAATGTACGCTGTTTCCCCCCTTTCAGGTTTTAGTTGCATTAAATCCTGAACAAGACATTTTTCCGAACGTTGATCGCAAAAGTTTGTTTGTAATAAGCTTTTTAATTCTGCCCATATTTTAATTACTTCTCTACTACCCACAAGCTGTAAAGCGCGACCCACTAATTTTGACTGGAATATTCTCAAGGAATTCGTTAATTGGATCTTGTGGATCCACATTGCCAAAGGTTGTAGCTAAATACTCACAAGCCCCTATGTACATAGAGAAGGTATTCGGATCCCCCTCGTATATAGGTATGATATCTATATGATTTTTAGTAATGTCCTTAGCGGTCGTCATTTTACTAACTTTAGTTTCTTGAGCTGGGTTTATATTGTTCACGCAATCTACTACGTTTTTTAATTTACTTTCTCTTAATACTACTTTACTTTTACTATTATTCGCGGTTTGAATTTTGTTCGATTCTTTATTACTATTAGACAAGCTAATTGATTTGTTTTCTAATTCGTCTTCGGAACTATACATTCGAATTCTCTTAAGCTTATACTAAGGTAATCTATTTACACACTGCCAAAAGGATTTCGCATAAACGAGAATAATACGTAAATGTACGTACATTAAAAATACGGTTGGGTACATTTGTGAATTCGTTTGTTTCGTGCTTCTTGTTTCCTGGTTTTCTTGTTTCTTAATTCTAACTCGGGTATCGATTTGAAGATTCCCTCTGCTCGATTTGGAGAGCTTGAATTTGGTTGTCTGCTGGAGTTTACACTATAGCACTAGTTTGAAAAAGTTGATTTAACACTCGCGTATACTGTTCACTCTTTGTAGGTTTACCGTACAAATCGTTGAAACGATCCAAAATTCAAAGAATTTGATTTAAATTTCGTTACGGTACATCCTACTGACTGCGCCAATTAGATTCGGTTCTTGATAAATAGATTTTTTTTAAAAGAAATCTTTATTTGGAATTTGACAAATTCACTTCTCTTAAATCTAAATTACAAGTTCTCTTTATAAATGCAGACACCGAATTGATTGAATTAAAAACTAACAGAATAATAACTATATAGCAATGTCTCTAATCTAACATAATTCATATATCATATATATATATATATATATATATATATCAATTCAACATATCTTGGGAGATAGCGGCTTCTTTGAATAGTTTTGCAGGTGCACGGGTTTATAACTCGTGTATTAATTTCAAAACGCTGTTTTTAGTTGACAAAATTGTCCATACATTCATTATCAGATTTAGGTCCAGGAGCAAACTGTCTATTTTTATAATTAATCTCACCATTATATTTATTCATCCAAATCTATATGGACTGTTCCAAAAGTTCTGCATGCGCAACAGAATTTATTTAAATGCGAATAATATAATAATATTTTCTGCGCACATGTTTTGTCCAGACATAAATTCGAATTAGTTGTTATTTTCTAAGCAGTTATGATGGCTGAACAGATCAATCGAAAGATAGTATTTTCTACATGTGATAATTTTTTATAGTTTCCTTTAGATATTCGTTGTCTAGTTATGAATAAATTATAATTTGATATAATAATCCATTTCTTTGAAACACATTTACATACACGTTGTCCCCTGAAATTTTGAACATTACTTGGCGCTTAGCTACCATGCTCGTTTTTTGCATAGCTGAGAATATGAGTAATGTAATGTGTTTGTAGGCACTGTGTTTTACACTCGATTATTATAATAGGTTGCCATGGTTGTTATTGCAAAATGCATGTCAATTTGACTTATTGTTAAATAGCTTCAAATTTTATACACTTTAATACAAGTAAGTGTAGTTAATTTTTCTTTTCAAAATGTTAACGGAACAGAAAACTCAAATTGTTAAATGGTTTTATGGAGGTCAATCGATGGATGAAATCGCAAATAATTTGTTCGTTTGGGCATACGATGTTACAGTAAACACCAGTTCGGTCTTCCATGTTATACATTTGTTTAATGAAACTGCTTCTGATTCCACCATGATAACAGAAAATGACACTTTATCAGCAAGAGACCTTTCAAAAAAATCAGAAATTAATACCGGAAAATCAGAAGTGCATAGAATACTTAAAAGGAGTAGTTTCAAGTTTTTCAAAGTTAAAACGACACAAGGGTTTTCCCGGCTGACCATGGTCGTCGAATGGAATTTCGTGAAGATGTGATGGATAGAATAAACAACAATTACGAATTTCTTCGAAATATTCTGTTTAGTGACGAATCGACTTTCCCGTTACATGGTAGTCATGATCTTTCGGTAGTGAGTTACTGGTCCCAAGAAAACAAGCACTGAAGAATAAGTTTGAGAACTCAGTACCCCCAAAACTTAACGTTTGGACTGGTATTCTGGGGGACACTGTTATAGCGTCATTTTTTAATAACGGGAGTCTGAATAGCGGCAAGTATTTGGAACTGCTTGAAAATGAAGTTATACCAGCAGTACAAGGAATACAGAATATTGATATGGCTCATATTTGGTATCAGCACGACGGATGTCCTGTTCATTATGCGGCTCGTGAATATTTAAATCAAATATTTCTTCGTCGCATTCTTGGCACCAACGGAGACATAATATGGCCACCAAGATCTCCCGATTTATCCCAGAATGACTTTTTTCTTTAGGGCCATATAAAGTAAACAATTTATGCCCATCAGCATCTAAGACCTAACAACGTGTATGACCTCAGATTAAAAATTTTTGAAGCTATTCAAAATGTCACTTCTGCGATGTTAAGAGCAATGCGGCAACAATTTTGAGATTGTCTGGGATATTGAGAGATTAAGAGGTGCTTTCGAATATTTAATAACATGAATATTGTAACTATTTATTATTAGTTAGCTTAGCATTGTGTTTGCTATGATTTAAGTATAATTTTTAATATTAAAACATTTTATAAATATTTTTCACTTTGATTCTCTATTTTATTACAAATTAGATATTACTAATTATTTCCCGTTGCTTAGTGAATTGAAATATTTGACTCAGCTATGCAAAAAAAACGAGCATGGTAGCTAAGCGCAAAGTAATGCATTCAAAAGCCCATATTCAAAATTTCAGGGGACAACGTGTATATGAATTTCCACTTTGTCACTAGTAAAATATAAGAAACATGAGTGCTACCTTTTAAATTGTCCTTCTCTTTTCTTCCGTTACAGGTCAATTTTCTTGTACTGTCTTAATGTACGCTTTTGTGTAAAATCTGTTTCAAGATATAGTGCAACGGCAAGCTTCAATCACCACAGGTGGTATGCAATAAAAGTTATCGATATGAGAAGCACGCTAGGGGCCCGTATTATCAATATTCGATTATAAATAATAAAAGTATACGTGTATTATAATATGAATGTATATTTATACGAAATGTCACCTACGGTATGTGAAATACAAGAATACACTTTGCACGATAATTTATTCTATAAATTGTATGGCAGTTAATTTACAAATTAAGCAAACATATAAACAAAGGAAAATGAAAACTGAATTGAAAACTTTATTTAACTATAACATATAAGTAAGTATACAGTATCAAAATAATAAAATTATAGATTTATAGTAATGACTTTATTTTCTTAATACCCTTAAGCCTAGATAGATTTAGCCAGGTACTTAAAATTTGTGTTTACCATCGCCGGATAATGGAGGGCTTAGCATAATAGATCCTCAATGGTTTTGTTTGTGTCAGCGTACTATAACTATACAAAATTGTCAAATATAGCATTCAAACAACAAAAAGGAAAATAAAGTTTCCAAGGAAAATTCCAATGTGGCAAATCAATTTATAATATGTATAGACAAAATTAAGCTCCAATAAAAAATTAATTAAATTAAAAAATTAGGCTACGTTAACTACGTAGGGTGCCTAATTAAAGTATTTACATATCAGCTTACCGTCGCACTATATCTTGAAACAGACCTTACAACGTTTTTATAGCTCACCAACAAATTTTACATAATACAGAAAGTGTCTCTGGCTCATTTGATGCTATATTATAACAACCTGCATCTAGATCCGATCATCTGATGTTACCATTGCTTTTCTTTTCATTCTTCTTTTTCTAATGTAATATTTATCAACTTTTCACTTGGTTGTACAGTTAGCACTGCGAACGGTCGACCATTTACCCTTTCAAGCAGCGTTTTCAAGTATGCAGATACACATAGTGGATAAGTTCGATTAAATATTTGCAGCATGAGGTATGTTTCAACAGTTTCATCATGTGACACGCTGCGCGAAGCGTGTAAGAATCACCTGTGGAGATTCAAAGATGTCGGGATATTGTCACTGAAATTCGTGAATACGTTTTGAGAATTTGAAACATTGCTTTTATATGCATTATTAAGCCATCTACCTCTGGATAACGCCTTCAAATAGTTTCTGCAATAAGATTTAATGCATTGATTTTATACGTCACATGTAACAAGTTACTACAATGTTCTTTAAGAGATCGGCCCCCGGAAAGTACTATCAGTCATAAACATAAGAATTGGTTTTTTTAAATTTCACATTAAGAACAGAATTTTTTACGATCAGTCGACTTGTCCACATATTACCAAACTTTTTATTTTTTTGTTCTAAATTAATGCTTCTTTCAGTTATTCAAAATGTTATATTTTTTCGTAAAGTTGTCCGACTAGATAATTTTCCGTTTAGGTACTAATTCCAGAAATAGTGAAATAATTCATTATCTAATATATTTAACAGTAAATAACACCAATGTTAATCCTAAATCGAATATAAATTGGCTGTTTAACCCATCGCCTTCTTTAAATTATTGTGCTGTGTTCTATTCACGTGTTTCTTACATCCAAACTCCGGAAGATAAAAGCTTTGTTACAAACTTTACAAATTATTCCAACGGTTGCTTTATCGACGTTTCTAATTGTGACATTATTAAACTAAACCGTATAAAACTTCTAACACAATAAAGACAATCGATTAAACATGGTATATGCACGGCCCAAAGAACGGTAACTGACTGACGGCCCTCGACTATAACATTTGCTAAGCCCCTTTCACTTTTTCGAAGCACACACCACTAACCGAACATTCATACTCTAATTATTTGTATAAATTTGATTTTTTCCGTGATTATAACCTTACTTTTAATACTTTACTTTTAATACCTTACTTTAATACGAATATGTAGGAAACAAATTTTGTATAATTATTATCCTGTCAGTGGGTTCCTGTTGGATAATAAAGATTATTATAATGATTTTTTTTGCATTCAGTAGTTTTATTTTCGGCTTATATACTGGCCATATACTGTGTGTCACACATTGACTGGGTATGTATAATAAATACATTTTCCAATATAATTGGAAATCAATGTTAACAAAAAAAAATATATCCGACTTTAAATAAGGTCTGCAAAATTTATTGAACTCACTCATATTTACATAAGCCGTGGCGTGGCAATTTTGAGTTTTACTGTCGATGGTTTTGGCTACACAAGCACCTTCGTGCGAAAGCAGAAGATAATATATCCATGTATGGTTATGTTCTAACATGCCTCCCTTTATTTAGGTTGTAAATTTTAGTAAATTTAGGTTTAAAATATAAGTAAAAGTGGAAATATGAACGTTTATCTCATTATTCGTGGCTTTGTCTCTCTATTGAAATAGGTGTTAATTGTAGTATTTTTCAAAATCTTTATTGCTGTTTACAATTTGAAGAGATAATAGTGGTAAGATAAAATATTTACACTTCCTTCTTCTATCTTTTCTATTTGAATTGCCGTACGATACACTGACACAGAAAACAAATAGTGTACGGAACTAAAAAAAAATATTATTTAAATAATATAAAATCATATAAATCAGCTTATCTTTATCAAGGAATGCATGTATTTTTTGTTACAGATATGATTGCTTGGTATTCTCTTTGATCAATTATATGAGTCATTAAAATACATTATTTATTTATTATTTACGTAAGCTAATAAACTGAAATTGCCCAATTGGTTATTATTAATTTTACAATTTTATTATAATCAATAATGTTTTTGGGCGATACATTATATTAGTCGTTTTTGGAGGGATAGATTCTTGTACTATTAAGAGTAGTCTTATATCTTTTTATCATCGCATCCCATACCTTCCTAACATGTCTTCCGTCACCCAGTCTTTTGGGATCTCCCATTCATCACATTTATATTCTTTGGCATACCTCCTAGCACTTTCAATATCCATTATTTCTTTTATTATTTCGTCCATTTCTGTTACATATATTACCCATCTTAAACACTTTATTTCAATTACTATGATAGCTAATATATTCCTGTAATAATATAGTGTAGTACAAACAAACATTGTTATAATTATAATAATCATACCATTATTATAGATGACAGCAGTTAATGAAGAAAATAAGTTGTATGTGTACGATTTAGTCATTATTTCGCATGGAATTATTACTTGAGTACTCTCCCCAAATATATCTAAATATTTTTTGTTATTTTAACCTAGAAACATTCTTGAAATGTTTCCCAATATTTCTGGACAGTGATTTATTTGCTTGACCGGCAAAGTTTACCTTTCACAAATCGGGGAAATGACAGGTAATAGTAACTTTGACTCGACTTACAAAGAACATTTACAGAACGAAGAGTTTAAAGGTATAATAACAATACCAGACGAATTTACACTTTTCTTCTCGTCATAAATTAGACCGGAAGTACAACGTTATAGGGTACTCTAGGCATACCGGATGTACAGCGCATCAGTGTAACCACTACCACTTAGTAAATGCACTTGAAATTATCAATGGAACGCGTGCCATTTAAAGATAAACCGAGAAGCTATGCATGTCCTTTCTCGTAATCTTTAGCCTCTAATCTCTTGAAGATTAATATGCATTAACCTTTACAAGAAAACAGCTACCTAAATATTTCTACATAGAAAGTTAGGAGATTGAAACGGCAATGCTTTTGTTATTTCAAATTGTTTTTCTATGTGTATTTTAACATACAGTTTTGTTTAATGCTAAACCTATTGTACATTTATGAAACATATTAAAGAAATACATTTTTCGAAATTTATTGTAAATTAATTAAGTGCATTCAAATGAAAACAATTCATAATTTATACATACGAGAATACATATACAGTAGAAAAAGTAATCTCCTATTCGTCGCCTGAATATTATTTTCTAACGCGGATGGGTATATTTCCGCTCTCACATATGTACGAGGGAGTATTGATATACTCTTAGCTACTATTGAAACAATTTGAAGTTGGGACTTAGAATATTTTGTTATTCAACATAGTCTCCTCTTAAATTCAGTTAATACAACGATCCTGCAACGCCTTTAACCCTACTAAAAAAAAAGATACTTCTTTTTCTCCAAACCAGCCCTGCACAGGTTTTATACCTCTTCGTTCCACAAAAATTGACGTCCTTTTAAACATTTTTTCAATCCGAAGAAACAGATAATTGTCTGAGGGGGTTAGTCTGGGGAATAGTGCGGGTGTTCCAGTAATTCGAACACTAGATCCCGAATTGTATTCATGGTAATGCGCGATTTGTGTGCAGCGGCGTTATCCTGCAAAAATAACACCCCTTTCGCTAACATGCCACGTCTTGTTTCCTTAATTTTCTCTCTTAAGGTTGTTAGTAATTTAGAATAAGAATCTTCAATCATGACTTGATCCTTTTTTACGTAATCGATCATAATTATTCCACAGATATCCAAAAAAAAAAACGGAAGCAAGAACTTTTCCAGCTGATTTTTGAACTAGAAACTTCTTAGGCTTTGAAGAATCATGATTGCTGTTTTGATTCTGGCCCGTAAAAATGGACCCATGTTTCATCCATAGTCACAAGACGGGAAAAAAAATCTCCTTCAAAACGGGCACAGATTGGCTGTGATGTTTTCACTCTTGCTCGTTTGTGTTCAGCGTTCAAGCAATTAGGAATCCATTTTGCAGGATTTTTTTTCATATCTAAATAGACGTGAACTATATGATGGACGCGCGTTCATATGAAATCTTTAGTGCCTCAGCTATATGTCTCTGCGAAATTTGAAGGTCTGATAATATCATGTCATGAACTGCGTCAATGTCTTCGGAGATGGACACCGAAATCGGTCTTCCTGGTCGCCTCTCATCTTCAACGGAAAGTTTTCCTCTTTTAAATGAGGCAATGCAATTTTTTAACAGTCGCGTATGATGAGCATTGATAGCCAAGTGTATTGAGAATGTCTTCGTAAATTTCCTACCACTTAACCTCTTCAAGTACAAGTATTTGATGATGCCTTGATACTCCAATTTATCGATTTTCACATTTGCATTCGACTGTTTTCTTTCAAAATTTACTGCACAGCAGTACTTCAACTTCTTGACGTAAGATTTTACAGTGACATTTTAAAATGTCATTAGTGTCATTACTTCTTGCTATTATAACAAGATTTTTTTGTTTTGTTCAAGGAAAATGGCCTAGACTAACTAGATATCAATACCCCTCGTATATAGAAGTATATATGTATTATTAACGTGAACATTTAATGTAATACACATACAATTAATGTAATACAAATAAAAATAATAAGAATAAAAGGAAGCTATTTAGCCCTAGAGGCTAATATTGCCGTGACGATGGGGTAGAGATCACTTTTCGACAGCTGTACATACATAGGTAAATTTAATTGTATTACGAAAACATATATCCAATTAGGGAATTTTTATGAAAATATTCCAGTATTATAAATACATATGAGCATATAAAGACATTCTACTAGATAATCGCTTATTGTATCTTCACATAGATTATTACTTTTTTTCGTAATTTAGCTATGTATATTCAATATTTTTTTATTAATCCAGCTTTGTTAATATTTATTTTTGCATAAACATTTTAGTTGAATTTATTTCGAATGGTACCCATAAATTTTCGAGCCAAGATAAAACTTGTAAATTCACCGAACTAAAATCCGTTTTTACTCTTGAGCTATATTAGAATGTGGTATTAGGCAATTACATGTGCATAAATACTGTGGTTATAAAATAACGAGACAGATGCTACTACAGATGAACTATGCATGTGCCAAAGTCGTACGACCGAGAGCTGTGTAGGAACTCTTCTATGTCGATTGCGGCCCCTCCCATGTCGGTAGACATAATAGTCTGGCCATGGCCTTCATTCGCATAAGATCTGTTTTTTTTTATTTTGCCGGCAAAATGTGTTTTAGTAGAGCAATGAATTGTCGTGAAATTTCATATGAAACTTGTAAAAACCGCTACTTAGACTTATCTTTTATTAAAAGAAGTATATAGCAATGCATGTTTATCGTGTGCGCGGGTATTTGAGTGGTTTGCGTTTGCCAGATGGCTGAGAAAACACCCGAGACGCGCTTCCATATCCAAAATAGATGAAAATATTGAAAAATCGGTAATCTGATCCAATCTGACCGTCGGTTAACTATTCGTGCGATTGCTGAAGTTGTAAGAATTGACAAAGGATGTGTAAGGCAAATTTTACGTAAGAAAAATCATGGGTTCTTCATCAGGACAACGTACCGGCGTACACTGTATTGTCTGTCAAGACGTTTCTAGCTAAGTACATATAACATCCCAATGTTAGACCATCTGCTTTATTCGACCGAACAAGATTTCAGACCGTTGAAGTTGTGAAAGGAAAAGCGAACGAGCTCACAGAAGAAGATTTCCAACTCTGTTTTGCGCAATGGAAAATTTGAAGGGAGCGGTGTAGGGATAGAGGAGCGGTGTATATTGAAGGTTATAATAATTAAATGGGGCAACCTGAATTTCGGTCAAGATAATCCCTACTTCTAATCCGATGCATGAATTGCGGTCCAAGAATATTTTAATAAATGAAACTTATTAATTTATCGCACGAATTGCGGTCAAAGAAAATATAAATATTTACTTACGAAAATGACTTCTTATTATGATACATTAGGTAAAATGAAAATGGGAAAATATTTTTATAGAATATTTATTCAAATTTGAGTTTAAAAATTAATGTAACTACAAATTAAATTATACAAAATAAAATTATATAAATATGTATATATTCCTAGAATTTTATTTTATAAAAATAATACCTTATACAATGTTGCTGAATTTATATGCTACACATTTTATAAAGTTGTACCTGCTAATTTCTATTGTACGATATTGCATTATTTTTGATTCGAGCAACTTTTGTTTATTTATAATATCACGTCGTATGTATCGTTTTTCATTTTTCATTATTGAATTTATTTTAATATATGTGTCGGTCTGCATTTTTTGTAATGTTGCTATGTTTGGGTGCGGAGACGGACAGTAAGCACTAAATTAACCGCAATTCAAGCAAGGGATTACAATCCCTTTTTAATGACTTGAATTATTCATGTACTGTAACCGCAATTCGTGTGCGCCCAATTAAATATGTACAAATTTGAAATAAACAGTTTTACAGCATCAGTCTCGTTATTTTATAACCACACATCGTATATGGCTATAAAATTATGTCGAGTATTGCTTTATATTGATCACGGTACATGGAACATTATACAAAATACAATATTCCTAATGGATTGCGAATGTTGATGTAATCTTTATCGTATTGTACCGAAACGCGTCTTGTTATAAATTGAATACATCTGCATCATTCTTCCATCACTAAATGTGTAATATGTGGAAGAAAATTAACTACAATAAACCAACTTAACTCAGTCTTAATCTTCCAATTGTCAAATGTTTTAAATTTTTCTGTTGTTTTGCTCAGTTGTAACGATCCGATTTCGTTCGTGATGTCATCACCGTCACATTGTTTTTCTAATATCCACACTTCTTCATTCGCTAGAGTTTCTTGTATGTCCAGAAACGCCGAAGGTGACAATTGCCCTAATTTATTTTTGCATTCATTCCGACGTATAACAATTTTTGTCCACGCCTATTGTATAAAATATTCACAACGCATGTGTTCAAGCATTATGGTATCCATTAATCACTAGCGAATAATGAGATCATAATTCACTGGTCTGTCAAACTTCAATGTGACAACCATGATGGAAATTCTTCCGATTTTGTACGTATACATATATATGATAAAAAATAGACGTACTATTAACGTCAAGTCAGAGCGAATTTAATTTTAAACGTCAACAATTTGCTGTTTCTACTTGTTTCAGCAGCAAAGTTCTATAAGTATTAAAGTATTGAAATGGATGCAGATAGTGAAAATGAGATGAGACTTATTACCTGCAAAATTAAGAATACTGTATTTATCTGCGTATGAATCTTTTGTATAATGGAGAATTGCCATTACATTAATATAAGTTCAAGCTCAATGCCTTCAATTTTTAACATGGTGTTAATGCAAATGTTACTATTAATATCAATAAATACAAGTTGAATTTTATATTCAATTAGTTATATAGAAATTCAATGTTACTCACATATAGAGATAAAAAATTGTGATTATTCTAAAAAGTATTATTTAAGAATCGTGGACAAAGTATAGTATTCTACTCGCCTATAAGAGCTATTATTCACACGGGTGATTTCCATCACTCGCTTCGCTCGTACCGCAAATTTTACCCTGGCGAATAATAGCCATAACTATATGCTCGTTGAATAATATACTATTATTTTTCCGGCAAATGATCGTAGACTTCTCATGGTATGGATATTTTGACTAAATCTGCAATACGGTGCATTCTTTTATGTATCAAATTTCTCTTTGCCGATATAGATCCGGTTCCTACAAGAAGAGACATTCTCACCTTCTTTTTCTACAGTGGCAGAAAATTTTTATAAATTTAAATAGCAAAATTTTCAGAACCACTAACACACTGTAGTTTATTTAACCACATATTCAAATTGCTCCGTTGTTGTAGTCGACGGGCTACTAATTTTCCCAGGTTGCAGACTTCTTGCATCGTCGAGGTGGTTTGCTTGGGTTTTCAACTACCTGATCTATCTTTCGCCCGAACAAACTTTTTTCTATTTGGCTCTTGAATTCCAATACGAGATATTTCTCGTAGTGCACTAATTCATTCGTCTAATTATGGAATCTCAATATTGTACTTGACAACATCAACGAGGGAACATCGATGATCCTATCCTTTGTTAAATATTATTTTTTTTATCTAATTCAAGATGGTCTCGAGGTTAACATCGCGGTATATGGTTTTATTCATATTGACTTAAAAAGAATTGATACCGCTGTTTTAAGCAACTGTTAATCTTCTCAATCAATGACGTTCATTACTTATAGGAATATTTGCTAATTGTAAATTTTCTTCTATAACTTTATGCCATTACTTTCGGTTCTTGGCTAGTTTTCCAGCCTCTATCCCTTGTCTTAAGAACTTCACTTACACTATTGTTCTATATTTCTAAAGTTATGTCCTCTTCCAATTTTTTTGGCATCTCATACTTACTTTTCTTAATTATCTATATTCATTGGTTCGAAAAATGTGAGCCATCCCTTTTTAATACCCTATCCTTAATTTTTATTTTTAGGGATTTTATTTTCAATTCTTGGCTAATGACTATATTTCTGTTCCTCTCGATTCTTCTTATGCTTTGCACTTTCTTTTAAATATTTTATTTCAGCAGCTTTTTGTTCTGCCTGTTCATTATCAGGTTTTTCATCCTAAAAGTTAACATTGATAAATACCTTGCCTGATACACAATCATTTGTGTTTTCATTGTTAATAGCACAAACCCAATACGAACAGGAAACAAAACTTCAGTGGTCTTTAATAATAATGATGAATTGAGACAAGGAGGGATTGTTAAGTACTTTCATAAGTGTAATAGATGGAATTATAAAAGAATTTTGGGCTAATTTAAAATAGATAATACATAGTAGAATATCAAAATATGCAAGCAATTAACGTAGAAGCTGTGTATTTGCGGATGACATTGTGCTTAGAGCATTGCTACAATTAAAAGATATATTCTTCTTATTCAATTCATCTTTATTTTGAATCGCTATACAATTTCATTTAATGAAGGAGATTAGTTTGTTAGAAGTATGTAGATCAAGAGATATGAATTATGTTAGATGAGTGAGTATACAAACGCTAAGATGTAAGAGGTACTAATTATTAAAATTATTCCAATCAGATTTGAGGTGTTGGACTCTTAAAAGAAAACCGCTTCATTGCTGTGCAGTACAATTTGTTCTGACGCCACAAATTTTTCATAAATCGACATTTTTATAAATTCACTCAAAATTTTATCAATACTGGCTTTTTCATGGCCAAATTAAAATATTAGAAATAGACAAATGAAACAGACATGCAATAATATACACGTCTGTAACTGTACAACATGGACATACACCTCGTATTTTCCAACATTTACTTCTGCCTAAGACACGTGTTTCTGCCATCTACTATCAGGCGTCATCAGTTAGGCTGGTGAAGTAAGTAAAGCTTAAAGAAATCGCCTCATAAGGTATAGCAAATTTTGTCCTATCAGGTGACACCATATAATCTAGTGACATCTGACGGACAAAAGAGACTATGCTGAAAGTGGCAATTTTGTAACAAATGCGCAATACGTGCTTAACGTATTGATATACTTAAACTTTTTTAGTATATTAGAAATAGACATGAAACATAATCGACTTAGAAATAGACATAAAACATAATCGACTGTTGGTTCAATGCGAAGGAAATTTAGAGTCACTCCTGATAAAACTTAATACTTAATTGTCTAGTTCAAGGGCGTATTGTGTATTGAAAGATGTGAACTGACTTATATGTTATTTATTATAAAAATACATATAATGATAATGATGCACGATAACTTTTTTTTACATTTAAATTAATTAATTACTCTTGGCAAATTGATAAATAACATAAAATTATTAAAATCCATAACATGAGATGTATACAGGGTGTAAATGAAATATTGCGACGTACGCTAATATATAATAGATACGTAAGATAAGAATTCAAAACTAGAAAAAATTTGATTCTATCAAAATTTTAATTTTTACGGAAATAAGTTTTCAAATACGGCCCAGATTGAATATAAATAAATATAAACTATATGTTTACATGTTATCGATTCAACAAACAAATTATTTCTTCAAGTTCACCAAAAAACACCCTTCACATTTGGGGTAATAATAGGTACATCTTTGTGTTCATTCCTAAATTTTCTTATGCATCAGCTGTTGTCTTGTTGTTTATAAGTAAGTCAATGGTTTGACCTTTGTAATATCCCGACAACAAATACAATATCCAGAACCATACTTCACAGAAGTTGATAGAAGACTGACTTCTGACTTTCTGCCTTACAGTATGCGTCATCGCATTTACTACTCTCGCCATTACGCTTCAGTAGGGGTCAGATCAAGCTACGCGTATTTATTAATTTTTTTTCCTTGATCCCGTTCGAGATAGTTTTCATGCATTAACATTTTATGCTTAATATTATTACAGCTATTACATATTAAAGGATGCAGCCATATTTCGTTTACGCCCTGTATATTATAGAAAAATGTAAACCCAACAATAAACATATACATAACGTGTGTTCATTTGAAAAGTCAATCTAGGTTACTTTGAAATTTTTATAGAATAAGACGCATATATGTATATTATTATGTGTTTGTTGTTCCGTAAACGTAAATCCAAATGACATTTGATAATGTCAATCACAAATATCAGTTAGTGCATAAAATAATCGTGCGTCGATTCTGGTTTAAATAAATTGCTTTGAACGCAGGATTTTAAAGTGCATTCAGTCAGGCACTGCATTGATCTTGAAGCTTGAAGGACAACATTTTCAACATTTGTTATAGTTTTCCATAAATACCTATTATGTATTTGTTATTTATTTGTATGTATGAAACTGTCAAAATATACGACTTCGTAGGTTAAGTAGTAAATTTTAATTTACGACATATGTACTTCAAAATGTTCTCAGTAAATCACATGTTACTAGATTGACTTTTCAAATGAACACTTGTTACATATTATTATATGTACATACGGCTATAATATTATAGTGAACGAAGTATTTTGTACTATGAAATATATACTGGCGACCTAATTAAAACACCTGTATATTATCTACTGTTAATCGTAATTTCTTTTTGAAATTTACATTTAAGGTAGCAAGCAATAGGAAATTAATTGTGTTAAACATGTTAAACATTCATTGTTGTCTAAATACCTATCTAAGAAAAATATTAATGCTGTAAGGGGTTTGATGCCATTTTTGATTTTTTACTTACAATTAGCCAGCCTCCAAGGAAAGACTTTTCACAGTGGTCAAATTGTTACATATATAAAGTTTATTTCTAAAAAGTACCAGTAGAATGAAGTTTGAGAATATATTATATATACGTTTATATGTATATATATACATAGCCAAAAGCCAGTAGATATGTATAGATAAACTATTTTTAAGTACCTATTTAACATGAATAGATACGTTGTTTAACTTTATATGAAAAAAAATTTGCACAAGTTAGACTTTTATTCATATTTCTTTAAATCAAAAACATCAGGATATATCATTAGAAACTCATTGATAGGTTTATTCTTCTTATCTCTTTCGTTTGTCTTTAATATTTATTATTTAGAATCTACTCGCATGTTTGTGCAGTGATAAGCTTTGCCACAAAACTGTGTCTCTCGTTGAGCCTATGTAGTCTTATACACATATTTAATCTTGATACTATTGTATGTTTATTTGTAATAATAGATAACGGAAAAAGTTTACTTGTTGCTTTTAACAGCCGGCGTCATCGAATTCTTAACACATCCCAAAGCAATTAAAATATATTTCTTTGTAATTTTAATGTTACTTATTTTTGTATAAATATCTTAATATAAGATATAAGGAAGGTGGAACAAAAATTCGGTAACTCCTGTTGAAATATTAAATTAATTCATCGTTTTCATCACATGAAATAAATCAAATAATTTAATAAATTGTAGATATATCTACATAAAATTAAAAAGTCTATTAAGCAGTATTTTCAATTTACTCTTCTAGTCTAGTAATATACCTTTGTATATGCATGACAAAATGTTATATGTATTTATATCTATTTATTACAAAACAAAAATAAACATATGAGTATCCTAAACTAATATTTTGTTCTTTAAGAAATAAATAAATAAAAATAATGAAAATATAGAAAATTATGTTTCGAACAGATTCAAAAATAAAATTAAAAAAATTCCATATACTCATGCATATACGAGATTCGATTGTAAAAACAAATGGATATACATTTCATTTAACGAATCTCTGGACACACGTCGAAATAGAATAGGGTCAACCAACACATACCTATGGAAAAGAAACGAAAGAAATTTACACCAGTCTGTTGGATGCCGCTGATTTATTGATTCGTATGATAGACAGGGATATACATATAGTGTCATATACTGCTCTGTTGAAATTCAATTCTCAAATTCGGCGTCGATTTGTTGTAGTTTATTTTTTATACTGCATTTAGTTTTATTCAAGAAGTGCTGATTTCTTACATAGGTACGAATAAAAATTGTTGATGTATTTCAAATCTCTTAATAAACAAAGTGTAGGCACATATGTTGTAATTATCAGCAGCGAAAATGTTAATATCAAAGCTGAATACACTTCAATATTATTGACCTAAGAGACGAAGAAATATAATTAAGAAAAATAGTACAATTTCGCAATCGAGCACTTTTATTCAGTGGGAACGGCTGAATGCCAAAATTTGAAGGAAAAAATTAATTATAAATGGAACAAGGGTTAAATTACACCGAGATTCACTTTTACAAAAGCAACATTTTCATACGAACTGAAAACTATTTAATTGTCAACATATTATTTTTTTAAATAATTAAAAAGCAGTAAAAATTTCGATATCGCCCCTTTCACTTCTTAATTGTCTACTAGTTAAAATGTTAATCATTATGGAATTGAATAGGACTGAAAACTGTTAGTTAGTGGAAAAAAATATTGCAAATTTAAGGTATAGATTTCCATACGTATAACGTTTGCTAATCTGTCAAATAGACACAGTAATAAACTGTTTACGAATGAAATTGTTGTTATAAAATATTCTTTCGTTTTAGAATTTATATGGTGATTTTTATATGATATTTCGTCGAATTTCTATACATTTTCACATCTGTTTTCACCAATAGTGCAATCTTCTTCTTTGCCTTCCCATGTGCGAGTAGTTATTGTAGTAATAAACGTTCTATTGTTTATATTGCTAGTTTCTTCACAATATGCAAATCATAATCAGCAAACCGGTGAAAAATAATATTATTAATGACAATTTGCTATTTGGGGAAACGATGTTGGCTATTAATCTTACAATTATACAAATCCATATCAAATTTTTAGTTAAATATAGAATGTAGTAACCCCAATCGCACTGTAAAATTAGTAAAGATAAATTTAATTTTGGAAAACAGCTTCATACCCTTTCAATCACTCATTATGAGCCTTATCGATATAAAAAGAAGCATTCGATATCAAGAAATCAAGGACAGCATAAGACCACAATAATTATGAATAGGCGCCACATATACAAGGTGCTACCCAGAAATTCATGAAATGTGAAAAGAAAACAATAAATTGTCCTTACAATTTATTCATTGTCATCCCCTTCAAAGTACTCTCCTTCCGGATGAATACACCGACCCCAGCTACTTTTCTATGACTGGAAGCAGTGCTGAAAGTCTTCGCGTGTTAATGTGTTCAATACTGCCTGCGATTCGGTCTAGATCTCCTCAATCGTCTTGAAACGGCGCTCCTAGAGTTTCAATTCAACTTTGGAAACTGGAGGAAGACACAAGGGGCAAGATCTGGGGGAGTAAAGAAGGTGGGGTAGTACTGCTGTCTTTGTTGGGGCTAGAAATTGGCGCACAACAAGTGACGTGTGGGTTGGTGCATTGTCGCGGTGTAGGATCCACGAAATGTTGCGCCACTTGTCAGGCCGCTTGCGTCGAATGTTAGTCACCGAAGAACATCGCAATAAAATCGTCCATTAACTGTTTCATCTGGTGAGAGAAATTTTTTGTGCATGGTGTCAGCAGCGTTTTGCATCATTATTATATAAATCCGGAAATTTACCAATATACTCTTTTACATTATCAAGCGATAGTCGCTTATATTGCGTTGCGCGCGGTGATACGTACTGAATTCAGTCCTGATATGCAGACACAATGGCCCTCTCTACACATTACTCTGACATCATAGTATTAATTTCGCTAGTACTATTTTGTTCTACACTGCTTAATAGTTCAATATGATTGAAATAGGGAGATTGGAACGGTTAGCTCGATTAACGTCAGGAAACCTTCTTCTCACTGTTTGCACTGTATTGCAGATAATCCTGACGCATTATGCTGTAGACTTTCTCATGCTCAAGAACGACATTTTATATACTTGTCCTGGTGGTATCGCATTGTCTTACAGGACTAGTTTTGGTAATATTCCCTTGACATTTTTAATTTGTTCAGTTTATGTCCTGAACAATCCCAAACCATTTCTACGAATTCCCCACCGTACTTTGCTACATTTGCTAATCTTACACTCGTCATAGATACTTTTATATAGATTGCCGAACAAAAATTCTCAATCGACGTAATTACTAACTTACTTAATCCTGGCGAGTCATGTACCTTTCGGTGTTGAATTATGTTGAAATTGACTTTTCGGTTTTGTTTTCATATTTTCTTCCACTTCTTTATATCATTTGTGATGAACACGTTTGTACCTTCCTTTCTTATTCCTCTTTTCTCAGCTGCTGTTCGCACGTTTTCTTGCCATGTTATTCTTGGTCTGCCTCTATTATTTTTTCCCATTTCTTTCACGTCGACTTTTTGTCTAATTAGTTTGTTTTAATTTCATTATACGGCTTTATATCACTTGCTATTTTTCTGTAGTTGTCATACACACCATAAAAAACAATTACCCACGACTTAGAAAAATGTTGCCCACAATGCGAATTAAATGTTTAATATTTATCTTTTAGATGCAATTAACTTGAGTCACATGGCATGACATGAAATTACTAGAGAAATTAATTTCTATTTGTTTTTGAGACGGAAGATTTGTTTCTGCCGAAAACGAATTTGATTGGGATGACGATCTACCTTTAAGTGAATGGCTTAGTAAAAATAATGACACAATGGCTTAAGTTGACAATAATTTTAGTGAATACATACACCTTGTGAACACATAACTTCTAAGTGACGATGACATTATTGCTTGTGCAGTAAATCATATTATAGATGACTGACAATGAAGAACACGAAGAAATCGAAAATGATGCAGTAATGCCAGTCCTGAACTTCGTTTATAATACACTGTTTCACGGCCGATACTATCAATTGATATTAAAAGTAGTTTTAGTCAAATGACATTTAAATTAAGTGTCCCTCAAATTAGGGGTTGTGTATTATGAAATGTATTTAAGCAGCATTTAACTAAATGTGATTTTTAGAAAGGTTGGCAATACTTTTAGAACAGAATATACGAATTTAGTATATTTGGACAGTTTGTGCCCCAACAAATAGTAGATATAAGAGTCCTGTCCTCAGCCAACATTGGAACAGACCACAAATTAGTGCTAGGAAAACTACGAATAGCAATGTCACCGAGGAAACAAAAGCCAACAACAAGAGCTGAAAAATTCAACATAGAATTGCTCAACCAGGAAAATACGAAACAACTATACGCAGACCGATGCAAACAATACATTACTCTTACCCAATAATACAATCCGACACTCCCCAAACAGCATGGGATAAACTGAAACAAAACATCTATAAAGCCGCCGAAGAAACCCTAGGCACACGCACGGTATCGCAGAACAGTAGACCGAACAATAAACCTTGGTTTACAACGGAGGTCAAGGATATCACAAGGGAAAAGAAGAAAAATTACTTACAATACAGGGAATCTCCAACTCAAGAAAACCGAAATAAGTATATTGAAACTAGGAACAAGGTCAATAATAGGGTTAGAGAGATCAAGGAAGAATACTGGCAGGAATTCAGTAACGAAATGGAAGCAGACATGTATGGAGCACAAAAACGAATTTGGAAACTACTAAGAGGCATGAAATGGGAAACGAATGAAACAATACAACTCAGAACAATTACCGAAAAAACTTGGGAGAAATATTTCAGAAATCTATACGCAGACATAGGGAACTCTGTAGAAACACAAGAAGAAGACATACAAAACGACCCACCAGAAGAGTGCACGCAACGAGGAAACTTAAGAACAGGAAAACTCCAAACCAAGACAAAATACAAAATGAGCTAATAAAAAATGGAGGAACTGCCACCATAAAAGAATACACAAAACTGTTTAATATCATACTACAACATAGAAGAATACCTGAAGAATGGAACAACAGCGTAACAATACCCATCTTCAAAAAAGGAGACAAAACCGATCCAGCAAACTACCGTGGGATAATATTGTTGAGCACCTCGCTAAAACTCCTAACTAAGATCATTGCGGACAAAATAACCCCAACAATGCCAATAAGCGAAGAACAACAAGGATTTCGAAGAAGTCGATCCACCACTGACGCTCTATTCATACTCAGACAACTGATAGAAAAATCATTAGAGTACAACACCCCTGCCTATCTTTGCTTTGTAGATCTAACTAAGGCCTTCGACAGAGTACAACTAAAAGACGTCATCACGATCCTGGAAAACAATAATACGAAGAAAGAATACGTAGAACTCATTAAGGACCTAAACACGAACACAAGAACGCAAATACGCACAAACCTCACCCTAACGCAACACCTACGAACCACAACAGGCATACGTCAAGGCGATAGCCTCAGTCTTTTATTATTCAACGCAAACATGGATGAGCTGGTGAAAGCTGTAAAGAACACCGGATTAGGATATCGGATGGGCATAAACAACATAAATATAATATGCTATGCTAATGACGCAGTACTTATTGCGGAATCAGAGGACGACCTACAAAGAATGTTACATGCTTTCAACAAACAGGCAGGAAAACACAACATGGAAATTTCCATAGACAATACCAAATGCATGGCCATAGCAAAAGAACCTGTACGCTACAAATTGGTAATAGAAAATAAGACCGTCGACCAAACCATGTCAATCGAATACCTTGGGTGCAAAATTACAAGCGCAGGGTTTTTGGGTGATGAGGTGAGGAAACAAGTAAACAAAGCAGCAGCAATATCGAGACATCTTAGGTATCCAATCTGGAGAAACAAACACGGAATGCAAAACAAGGATATACAAAACATGCGTACGACCGGTGATGACATATGGTGCGGAGACGAGAGCGGAAACGACGATAACAAAGAGGATACTAAGAACAACCGAAATGAAGACTCTAAGAACGATAACAGGATACACATTACATGATAGGCAAAGAAATACAGATATAAGGGAGAAGTGTCAAACGGATGACGTAGTCAGATGGATACGGAAAAGAAGAAGAGATTGGAACCACCATGTCAGCCGAATGACTCCCGACAGAATGGCCAGAATAGTACGAAACAACGGAAGAAGACCCATAGGACGACCACCAAAACGCTGGCGAGACAGCTGGCAATCAAATTCACAAGAACTGCCGCCACAGAGAAACCGGAACTAAACCGGCGATACGCCTATCGAAAGAAGAAGAAGAAGAAGAAGTAGGACAGTTTGTGTCTGGCTTCGCTTTAGTTTGTGTTCTATAATATTGTTACAAGTCTCCTTAGAACTAAGTTTTAGTTGTAAAACGGTTTTTAATTGATGTACATAGTTTTTTATACTGTAATAAGAAAGTAAACATATTTGCAAGAAGTAAAAATTCATACAACAATGAAATCCTTCTTAAAAATCACAATAAATTTTGAAAATATATAAACGTTTTGAAAACTTACTCGTAGAGAAATTAATACCAAACGAAAAATATATAGACTATAATAGATGTAAGATGTAAGTACACAGAAATTTCGAGGTTATGTAAGTATGTATATCTGAGTTACAGAAATACATACAAACATGCATAATAATATACATAAATACGCATGCTTTAATTCTCTTTTTAATACTTGAGTAGTCAAATTCAGGCATTTAGGTTTAAATGCGTGTTTAGAGTTAAATGTTCCTTTAAACATGTTGATAATACACTTGTGCTACTTTTAAATGCCATTTAATATAAATGTCCTTTTAAATACTTTGATAATATCGGCCGTCAGTCTGTTCCTTAAGTTGATTATAGCCGGACATTACTATATTTGTAACAATACGTCTGTAACATTTTTGTTATAAGTATGATATTAGTGGAAGAGTGGATAAGATATTGTTGAATAGATGGGACTTTTTGATTTATGATTTAGGCAAAGTACAGTATCAGAAATATTAAATTACTTTTGAGGACAATAACAAAAATGCGTTTATTAGTATTGCCAAAAATAGTATTTAAATTCATATTTTAGGCAAAGATATTCAAACTGTTTTCGCATTATGCTTATACGGTTATATTTTCTATTACAATTATTATTAATTTAATTAATTAAACTTATTTTTACCTTTGAGTTTTTTTTTATAAATTTCATCTAATCATCAATGTAGTAAGTATGTATTTTTATGCGTATAGTTATTGTATAATATGATCGTAAAAAGTTTTATAAAATGATACTGTGATATTATTGTTGATATTGAAGTGATTCAAGGCTAAATGAAAAAACAATTTCAAATTTACGCAGACTAAAAC
The DNA here is from genome assembly GCA_935421215.2 of Melolontha melolontha. Lineage (NCBI taxonomy): Eukaryota > Metazoa > Arthropoda > Insecta > Coleoptera > Scarabaeidae > Melolontha > Melolontha melolontha. The sequence goes on along the minus strand of OW285237.1, from coordinate 93,445,135 downwards.
GATAACATCTGAATATCTGAACGTGACTATATGGAAATATATACAAAGGAACAGAAGCACGAGCTGTTTAAATCAGTATACATATGTCAATGCGTACTAATTAATGTTGCCGGAAGTAGATCGTGAAAGAGTAAATCAAACAAGCCAATGTGCTCTAAACTTCAAAATAAAGCATGCATTTAATGTTTTTATTTCGCAAATTTTATTAATGTCGTAAGTACTGAACTCGAGAAAATTATTGCATTACAAACTAAGGGATGTATAGATAGTATTTACCTTTGAAGTAGACATTATGAATAGAAAAATATCGAAAATGAGAACGATTACATAACGTAATTATTATACTATTAACGACATGGAGCGTGGGAATTTTACAAACGTAAGCTATAATTTCATTGTAAATCTCAAAATAAATTATACGAAATTATGATTCACGTATAAATTAATAAGCATATTGTATTGCTGCGTTTAGTTAAAAAGATGTCTCTATTAATCAAGATAATTTCGGTTCACTCGAATACGCATTTGCCAATGACTAAGTTAGGGCATTAGTTACTGGCAGAAGTTTTGTTAGAATCTGTGGAACTGAGAAAAACTTCGATAGCACCTTTAATCTCTTCTTCATTAAAAAATTCTAGACATTTTTAGAAAACGTACAGATGTTTAAAGAATTTATAATCTGTTAGAGACAAATCTGGTAAATATGGTAGATGCTGAAAAATGTAGTTTTGAAACTGTTCCTTGTAATATGTGATGCTCTATATCTTATTGCAACAAAATATATTTCTGTCTTCTTCATGAGAATCGGAATATATTAGCAATATCTATTCACTACCTTATTAATTATAAATTATAAATTCTATTCTGTTCCTCCATGCGAAGCAGATTAGATTACTTGAGGTGGCCGTAAGGCTAATTCCACTGCGACCTTTCTAGATTTATTGTGGCCCTCCTGCCTCGCTAGAGTATTTCTTCAAGCTCTGTTCTATTAATTAAGCTTAGCAGCTTCGAGGGCGGTTCTTTTAAATATAGTTCCGCTTTAATATATTGATATCCCATTAGTAGGAATCACGTTCGTGACAACTCTTCCATACAAAGTAAGTGGCTAAACCACTGAAGATCTTTCTTGTATTTGATCTATCATGGTCTGTCGCACAAAAATCCTGCTTTCGATTTCTTTATTCCCGATCATAGCTTGCCTAGACGATTACGCATTTTATTTTAAGAAATTAATTTCACGTGCATTTAAAGATTGTTTTTCTTTCACTTTTAACGTGCAAATTTGTTGCAATTCCATTGCAACGTTTTCCGTACAATAAAATTACGCGGCTCTACTTGTCATCGCATCTTTACTTGCTATTCCATTTGATTTATCTTCGATCACATAAAAGCCTTTCTTCTTTCTTTTGCTTCGATGTTGACTTTTCTTGAGGCAGTGTCGTTATAAAATTAGTATAGTCTTCAATACGCGTTTCACTGTGTTCTTTAATTTGCTTCGCAATATTCGATTTTTTCTAAATTTCCAGGATCTCCAGCAATGTGATTTACTTTAACACTGCTATTAATTGTCATAGCCATTTATTGATTTGAATGTCCTACTTTTGATTCATTTTGTGTCTTATTTTCTTCGAATGTACTTACACTTTTACCTACCCATTTTTGCTCTACAAATTGACTTTACACTTATAAATACCCATTAACATTTTCTAAAATATTTATTTATTTTAAAGCGATTTTCAGGTAAACGTCAGATGCACAAAAAATATTTAGAATTCCCCAATTTTAAACAGAATCGGCATGAATTTGTCATGAATACCTAATAGGATTATGATTTAGAGTAGATGCCAATTTGGAATATCAATAAAATTATCACCAGGAAATATTTCTTGTTTTAGTTTTTGTTTAGTTAGTTTATAGACAACCTCAATAGTAGTCTGTTCCAGACGGAAAGTATATAGAGTAGAGTGTCGATGTAGTGAACTAATTGATGAACGGCTTTGATGAACGGCTTCACCGAGGTTGTTCACTATTCAGATTGCAGGTAAAAATACACAACAATGATACTTACACTGTTTTTATTACATTAATGACTTAACATTTCAAGCCATAATAATAAAATACATGAAATGAAAAAACTTAAATTTAAAAAAATATGCAAATGTACATACGTACATAGTATGTACATATTGCTATGTACTGCGGTGTTGCTTAATTTATTTAAATTAGTCCTCAATACACAATAGCTTGCTCGGTCTATCTCAAGTCGGGTCAGCCTTCCAGGAACTGTATCTTCAGGGCTACCCTCATAGGGTACGTAGTAAAGTAAATAAAACAAAAGGTATAAGCAAAGAAACAAACATTCACCACACGAAGATTTAATTAAAAAAAACAAAAAAAAAATTACGACTTTATCAAATATAAAGACGTGCTGAGACACTAAAATATGCCGCAATGTGAGGAAAACTTGTGTAAAAATTTACTGGTACACTAAACTAAAAACCTCACTAGTGACCGCGAGCAAAATTAAACTAATTAAATATTCAGGAAAACTATCAAACTACATCAATTACGTTATTCCCAACTAAACGTCAAACAGAAAATTAACTGTAGACACGCGCATCAATTCCGACCCATGCGCACATTCAACATGGTAAAATATAATTTTCCCCACCAATTCCTAACCTTCTAGAATGTATTACTGAAAAAAATACTTCATAAAAAGTATGAAAATTTTCCTTGATATTTATTTGACTACATAAAAAATATTAAACTAATAATTTGCTGAATTTACGAGCTCATTCAATATTCAAATAACATAACTAAACTAATTTATATAAAAATAATAATACTTGCTAATATACACTTACATTAATTAATTAATGCAGTCATCACTAGAGCTGAGGATGTTTGCGGTACGGCAGGACCGTATGTAGTGCATCCCCACATTTAACTATTTATCTAAATATTCTCTGAAATGATTTGCCGGATCTCATAAATTAATAGAGTGATATTTTAGTATGCACTGGATATTGTTATTATACAAAATCATAATAGCCATTTGTATTTATGGATCATAAATAATAATACGCATGTATTTGTATTTGGTTGTGAATTCAATTTAAACTTAAAACGAATCGTAATATTTTAACGACAAGCCGTCCTTACAGTACATGCATTCGAGACAAAGTGTGCAACTCTACGAATAACTTCCATAATTGATCGAAAATGGACATTTTGGAGCTGAAGTAAAGCCCCTATTCTTAGAAAATTTTATTACTGTCGTTAAGAACTATTATTATAAACAACAAAGGCCTTTTATTAGTGTTGAAGTTTTAGTTTCATTGAATTTCCATGTTGTAAGTAGTCAATTGTAAAGTGTTCATTCACAATATTCTAAAACAAGGTGTAAATTTAACTAAAATCCAGAAAAACACATTCTGATAATATATTACTAGATTAGAAGTTGTGTTTATTACTATTTATTATATTATTTTTATAACCAAATGCAATAAAAGCTACGAAAACAAAAGAAACCTCGATTTATTAAAATCTTGTCACACAGCCTTTCAAAGCCTGGCAGCACATATTTTGCATATATTTTATATATACTACCTACTTGAACTAGGTGAATGAAGTTAGAAGTTATAAGTTATAACTTCTAACTTCATTCACCTAGTTCAAGTAGGTAGTATATATAAAATATATGCAAAATATGTGCTGCCAGGCTTTGAAAGGCTGTGTGACAAGATCTTAATAAATCGAGGTTTCTTTTGTTTTCGTAGCTTTTATTGCATTTGGTTATAAAAATAATATAATAAATAGTAATAAACACAGCTTCTAATCTAGTAATATATTATCAGAATGTGTTTTTCTGGATTTTAGTTAAATTTACACCTTGTTTTAGAATATTGTGAATGAACACTTTACAATTGACTACTTACAACATGGAAATTCAATGAAACTAAAACTTCAACACTAATAAAAGGCCTTTGTTGTTTATAATAATAGTTCTTAACGACAGTAATAAAATTTTCTAAGAATAGGGGCTTTACTTCAGCTCCAAAATGTCCATTTTCGATCAATTATGGAAGTTATTCGTAGAGTTGCACACTTTGTCTCGAATGCATGTATTGTAAGGACGGCTTGTCGTTAAAATATTACGATTCGTTTTAAGTTTAAATTGAATTCACAACCAAATACAAATACATGCGTATTATTATTTATGATCCATAAATACAAATGGCTATTATGATTTTGTATAATAACAATATCCAGTGCATACTAAAATATCACTCTATTAATTTATGAGATCCGGCAAATCATTTCAGAGAATATTTAGATAAATAGTTAAATATGGGGATGCACTACATACGGTCCTGCCGTACCGCAAACATCCTCAGCTCTAGTCATCACACTTCACAAAAAATACAAAAGAGAGATCTCAGATAGGTCGCATAAATTAAAAAAATTACACGTATGAGAGACTCATAAATCGAGAATTAATTTTTAACACATCAGTATCACTAAACTAAAACATAAACCGAAATTACTATAATAACCTGAATAAAGAGGAAGTCTTTATTCAGCAGAAAATTAATTAGACCTATCTGTTCAATAGCTGGAAAATCTCTGCCTTCTTCTCGGAAACGAAGATATCACCCTACCCTAAAACAAAATCAACAGACCTGCTATATCAATATACTTCCGCTCGATCAGAACTGCATACATCAAGACTTCAAGACTAAATTCGAATAATGTACAGGCGTGGACCAAAATACACATTATAATCAAAATTTCATTAAATATTAAATATTTTCAAATATTTTTCTGGAATAAAATACACATATGTAAATATATAGTCTTTTATAGTTTCTTTAAATTTTTTCTTCGGGGAAAAATTCATAACAATATGTATGTAATATGTAATAGAAAATGAAAGAGATGCAAAATAAAATTAGTGAGTAGGTTGAAAAAATCTCTTAATTTAGTTTGCAATGTTGGGTTACTACACATTTTTAGAACCAACTTAGCTTGGTTAGCTAGTTTCAAAATTTAAATTTGTTCACTATTCAGAGGTTAATGTTGTTATTTTTGTGTTCATTGCAGTGGATAGTTCCCTATATGGGATGTTTACTATATCGAGACTGCACTGTATATAGATTTATATAGATATTTATATTTATTATTTTAGCTATCCTGTGTATTTTTTAACCAAGAATATTTATCATTACTCCTAATAAGAAATTACGATATGGAGAATTTTTGAGAAAAAGAGTTTGTAATTGCAATAGTTTTCAATGTTCCTTTAATTTAGTAAAACAATTTCTGGATGTTTATATTTTAGTTATATTTCTCATGAATTAAAAGAAAACAGCATTATTTATGTTTTTTTTTCTCTTTTTTGCTTTGTTTCTGTTTGCGTTGTCGTTCAAGTCGATCCCAGAACAGCGGAGTACTTCACCGAGGGGCGTGAATGTGTTAACTGCGGTGCAATAGATACACCTCTTTGGCGACGAGATGGCACTGGCCACTACCTCTGCAACGCATGTGGCCTCTACCACAAGATGAACGGCATGAACCGCCCTCTAGTTAAGCAGCCTCGTAGATTGGTACACAAAATATAATACATATTATGTTTTATTCTTTATTTTTGTTACTTGTTCTTGGATCATGTTTGTACTATTATTGTCATTATTATAATTGACGTTCATTTATTAAGAACAAATTCAAATACAGGGAATAATACCATTACATACATATATGTATAATCTACAATGTACAGTGTGTTTCAAAAGAAAATTTAATAAATTTCATTTAGTAATATGCAAGTATACGATGCTGACTAATACGAAAATAAACTTAAATTGACTAATTTATGGACATATTAAAATTTGATGACACGACTTACTAATTTTGTATTAAATTTGGACTCACAATTAATGGAGCATTTGTGTCAAATAATAATACATACTGTTAGTAATACTGTTGAAATTGTGAATAGCGGGAATAAAGTTTTATTGATTCAGTTCTTTATTGTTATTGAAAAACTAGTATTAAAGTTTCAAATAATTTTTAATACACTGAAATTGTTTCTTCAAACATTGACTTCATCAGATCAAGAGGCTGATAAAATTAAGACAATATTTGGTGAAACAACTGAAATATATCAAAAATTATTTGAAACTTTTGACACTAGATTTCTAATCTACATTTAAATGAAGTTCAACACGTATCGTCAATCAATATTGTTGCTTACCAAATTTTTACTCGATGCTACCAAACTCTTTTAAGGTGATACAATTATTCAACTGATCAAGATTTAAACTACCGAGAATCGTTAATTTCGGAAGAAGACTTTTTGGATTCTTCTGATATTGATGCAATTTTGGAGTATTTTCCCCTTTCTGAATCCCAGTATATACAATAGCGCTAGGAATTGAATGATGAGAATGGAATATATCTGCTTTCAATAAGCAATCCTCTTTTTATATAGAGGTGCATGGTAATTAGATGAGAAGGTATCACAGAAAAAATGTTTTCTTCTTCTTTATGGAAGAAGAAGAAAAAATTAAGTACACATGTATTTAATTTCATGTCCCAGTATTCATAAAAAATATATAATAGGTTCTTTTTATACGCTTTTCCGTACGTGATATACTACTTTTGAATCATTTTTTTATTATATCTACCGAGGTCTCTAGACCAGAGAAGATATCATAGAAAAATTTTATTCTTCCTCTATATGAAAGGAAACATGTACCTAATTTCATGTCCCAGTGTTCATCAAAATGTAATAGGTTCATTTTACACGCTTTTCCATACATGATAAGAATACCATATTCAAATCAATTCTTTATTATGTCCACCGAAGTCTCCAGGCCTATAACGTATACCTATAACTAAGGACGGGTAAAACATCGTCGACAGAATAAAATTTAACTTCGCTTTTGAGGAACTTTACACTTGATTAAGTACATTAACATTCGCTATAGCAAAGAGGAATTTATCTATATCTTTTAATAATTGTTTAAGATTCGTACCTTTAGAAAAAGTTATTTTCCTGAAACTTTTGCTTAAGTACTAAATTAATATGTCGTGTTATCAATATATCAAAAGTTATGAAACAGAAATAAGAAAAACACCCTAACCACAATATATATCAATAAATACTATATACGTATTTCGGCAACTATGTTGCCATCTTCAGTAGAATAACCTTAAAACTGAAAAAATGTTAAACGTAGCGTTTTTGGCTAAGGTAAACCTTAGAAGATATGCTCTTCACCAAATCGCCAGTGGGATAACACTCAGTGATATTTGTGTGATTTGGTAAAGAGCATATCTTCTAAGGTTTACCTTAGCCAAAAACGCTACGTTTAACATTTTTTCAGTTTTTAAGGTTATTCAACTGAAGATGGCAACTTAGTTGCCGAAATCGTATATAGTATTTATTGATATATATTGATATATTGATATATTGATATATTGATATATTGATATATTGAAATATTGATATATTGATATATTGACGATATTTTTGCAATTAGCTTTGTTAATGCATTTTTTTAAGAGAAACTGGGAAATATGATAATTTATGGAAATTTTATGGAAATTCGTAATCTCCACGTATGTTTAGAATTTTTGAGTTTAGTTGCCTATGGTTGACTTTAATTTAACTTAACATTTCACTCTTCATAATAAAATATTTATTGTATTGTAAATATAATTACCATATAACAAAATGTCTATTAATTACCACAAGGTTAATCATAACCTTAAATTATCACTATGACAACTGACTTATAGACGTAGTGTGACCAACTTGAAACTGAATCCGCCACATGCTCTATGCTTTAATGATTAATAAAGCACTCATTTTGAGTGCCTTAGTAGGTCTCTTAGCAACGCTATTTGCAAAAAATGTATTACGAAGCTATTAGCAGTAATGCTATTATATGTTGACAAAAGAGGAAATCGTTTAAGCAAATCATCTATGACAAAAACTTGTTATTTACTCTAAAATGCCCAATTGGATTGGATTGACCCAAAGCAAATCCGTACTATAAGAACAGCATAAGTATATTCAAATCATTCCCCAAATGTATTTAAATCATCAATTTTAGGCTGAAAATCGTTCCAAAAGTTCCATGGCGATATTAAGAAAATTATATGAGGATAGTCATGAAGCTGAAACGTTTTCTATAATGACGGTTTGTAAACTGTAAATAGTAACTTTTTTGGATTTCTTCAAATAATTTGAAGAAATTAAAATGTTAATAAAAAAACTTGCTTATTTTTTATTCAACAAATTTCTCAATAGGAAATTTTTTTAATGAGCTGGCAAATTTTTTGAGAAATGAGATATATTTCTTTTTCTCGTTTTCCGAGCCCCCCAATCGAAGTTGCTTTTCTTATCTTAAACTCTTTATACGCAAGTAAATTTCAGTTTTGAACAATGAAGAACTAATCAATCGGTCTTAATGTGTTTTTGAAAAAAAATATCAGCGAAAAAAAGATATATTTGTGATATTACTTTAATGATCATTAAATTGAGGAACACACTGTACATAAACGAAAAAGAAACACATTTACTAACTATTAATAATTAAAATGTAATAGATAAGCACCCCCGGTGACGAGGCTTCGCTGCTGCTTGTAGACAACAAACAATTGCTGAATAATAAATATTAAGAAAGAATAACGTCCCCTTTAATTCAATTAAAACGAATCGCAATTTTAAAAGAAATATTATTTTAACTCCCTTTGTTTGCGTTCCAGTGGCGGCAGAGCCGGGAAACCCGGGGGTTGTCGATTACTACAAGAACTACTACACCGGGTATACTAATGGGGCCACTCGTGCCCCTGTGCACGCCACTGAAGAAAAATCGAGTCGCCGTTTGGTAGGTTTATTAGTATCCCTCTCTATTATATTATTTACTTCTTTTTCTATCTTATTATTTTTTATTACCTTTTATTATTAATTTTATTTTAAATACACATAGCTTTCGCGTTACAATTCTCCTTATATTTTCTTTATATTTTGTTGCCCTTTTAAATTACTTACTTATATATAATTTATGCCTTAAATTGTTAACAATAATTACTTCGAACAAAATATGGTCTTTTCAGAAACTAATAAAAGTATGATTTATTGCTATTTGCATCAATCAACATTTAATAATAACAGCTTGGAGTCTTTTCAAAATTCTTTTTTAAGAAAATATATTAATATGTAATTATATATTATAAAGCAACTAATTAGATGCTAATCTAACTCATCTGCATTTTTAGTCAATTAATTTAACTATTTAAAGAAATTGCTTTTCATTCTGTAAATGATTGTAGTTTTGATGGAATTAATACTATAGTAATAAAATTGAAGCAAAATAAACATTTACGAAGAATCCAAACAGTATTTATCATATTTTTATAAGCTGTGGTTTTAAGTAAATATATTTATTGCCTTGTTTCTCGTAAATAGATTTCTGAAATGGACCAAAGAAGAATGATTGTTAACACGTAGTTTTGTTTCCTATTTAAGTTGCGAAGTAAATTTGCAAAAACTGATATATACACAGTGGCCCCATAATACCCAGAAACTGGAGTATGGCAGGTGTTCTTATTTAGTGAGTTTTCTCAGAACTCATCATCATTAAGGTTCATATGTTTTCCAAAAATATTTACCCAAAATGTTATTACATAATTACAACTCGGTTTTATAATATAATTTCTTCCTCACTAAGAAAATACATAATTAATAATAACTTGCTGTACTCCCGTTCCAAATCCACGTCATTTGCTTAACCCTTGCATGCATCTCATCTTTCATTAACACGCCTATTCTAGCCGACGAAAAACATCTGAAAATAATATTTTGAGGTGTTTTTTAATGCATTTTATGTTAAAACCTCTTGTAAAATAGATTGTATATGTTTTAGTCTGCATCCAGACGTGTAGGATTAACTTGTACGAACTGCCATACGAGTACGACTTCACTTTGGCGTAGAAACGCTTTAGGTGAACCAGTTTGTAATGCTTGTGGTCTTTATTACAAACTGCATGGAGTTAACAGGCCCATGGCGATGAAGAAGGAAAGCATTCAGGTAAGAATAGTGTTATTGTGATGTATATCAAGTTTTTAGTACTACATATGAAATGTTTTCTGAATTAATTATTAATTACACTACTTGGACAAAAATTAAAGAAAACTTAAGTTTAAAAGTTACAGGCTTCGATACTATATATTTTTGTAAATACTTGTTTAAACAGGTCCCGCACTTATAGAAATAATTGCATTAAATTAGAAAAACGAAAATGTTTTTTATCAAAACCGATATGCAATTTACAAGATGTAGATTGCACGAAACAACATTGGTCAGTTTATAAGACCTCGGTGCTATTTATGTTCAATTAAGTTGGTTGTCTCTTCATTGTGCTATGCTAAAATATGTTTGTGTAGTTCACTTTCATTCAAGAAACATTATTTAGGTACAAAACAGAAAGATTTTCTCAAGAGAATTATAGACAGACAATGAGGAACAATTTCAAAGAGAATATCAGCATTGTTTTTGACTAATACTTTACTAGTCTAAAATAATATGTCGGAACATACCATACATGAAAATTTAACACAAATCAAAAATGTAAGTTGTACTTTGGCATCATTTTGCTGAAACTTCGTCAAATGGTTACAGTTAGTAATAAATGGTTAGAACAATATGGCGCTTTTATATAGCCACGAAATTCTAGTATTACGGTTTTTAATTAAGAAATACTTTCTAGAAAATATGAGGGCATTTCTAATAAAGTTACACAAATTTAATTTTTTTTTAAATCTATCATTTTCAAGGCAATACATTTTTACATCCGTAAAAGACAATCTTCAAAACGTCTTCATTTTTAAATGCGGCAACCTCTTCTTCGGCCAATGGGAAACGTAAACCTCGTAGCGTTGATTGAAGGAATATATAAAGATGCGCAATGGTTATGCAATTTAGCGTAGCCAAAATTGGTTTCGACATCTGTACTGTTGGTTTCGAGATGATTTCAGTTTACAGCACCCTGTCGGGTAAAAGCAAAACAATCGCAGACCTATAGAATAAAAAGAAGAAATCATTTTCTGTTAGCGCACTACTCCACAATTTATTAATACGAGGTGCATTCAAGTTCTAAGGCCTCCGATTTTTTTTCTAACTAACTACTCACCCGAAAACTATGAAACTGGTGTTACTTCTCGACGTAATCTCCCTGCAGACGTACACATTTTTCACAACGTCAACGCCATGATTCCATGGCCGCGGCGAAGGCTTCTTTAAGAGTCTGTTTCGACCACTGGAAAATCGCTGAAACAACAGCAGCACGGCTGGTGAATGTGCGGCCACGGACAGTGTCTTTCATTGTTGGAAACAGCCAAAAGTCACTAGGACCCAGGTCAGGTGAGTAGGGAGCATGAGAAATCACTTCAAAGTTGTTTTCACGAAGAAACTGTTGCGTAACGTTAGCCCGATTTGCGGGTGCGTTGTCTTGGTGAAACAGCACACGCGCAGCCTTTCCCGGACGTTTTTGTTGCAGTGCAGGAAGGAACTTGTTCTTCAAAACATTTTCGTAGGATGCACCTGTCACCGTAGTGCCCTTTGGAACACAATGGGTAAGGATTACGCCCTCACTGTCCCAGAACATGGACACCATAATTTTTTCAGCACTGGCGGTTACCCGAAATTTTTTTGGTGGCGATGAATCTGTGTGCTTCCATTGAGCTGACTGGTGCTTTGTTTCTGGATTGAAAAATGGCATCCACGTCTCATCTATTGTCACAATCGACGAAAAGAAAGTCCCATTCATGCCTTGGTTGCGCGTCAATATTGCTTGGCAACATGCCACACGAGCAGGCTTATGGTCGTCCGTCAGCATTCGTGGCACCCACCTGGAGGACACTTTTCGTATTTTCAGGTCGTTATGCAGGATTGTGTGCACAGAACCCACGGAAATGCTAACACTGGAGCCGATCTGTTCAACTGTCATTCGGCGATACCCCAAAACAAGTCTCTCCACTTTCTCGATCATGTCGTCAGACCGGCTTGTGCGAGCCCGAGGTTGTTTCGATTTGTTGTGACACGATGTTCTGTCTTCATTAAACTGTCGCACCCACGAACGCACTTTCGAAACATCCATAACTCCATCACCACATGTCTCCTTCAACTGTCGATGAATTTCAATTGGTGTCACACCACGCAAATTCAGAAAACGAATGATTGCACGCTGTTCAAGTAAGGAAAACGTAGCCATTTTAAGTATCTAAAACAGTTCTCATTCTCGACGCTGCCGCTACAATTCCATCTGCCGTACAGTGCTGCCATCTCTGTGACGTATTGACAACGAACGCACGCTCATTTTAAAACAATGCACATGCTTCTATCTCTTTCCAGTCGGGAGAAAAAAAAGCGGAGTTGAATGCACCTCGTATATAGAAGTAAACCGCTAAAAACTTTTATAAATATGCAGCTATTTCATAAGACAAGAGGAAAGTGACTAAAATCTGAAAGAGAATTAGCTCTTTCTTTATATTATAAATCACCCGGAGGTTATAAATTTATGTTACGTAATCTGAAATTCACGTTACCATCTGTAAGAACAATTCAAAGTTTGTTAAAAGTGTTGACTTTAAGAACAGGCATAAATAATAATTTAATAAAGAAAATTTCATTGAAAGCAAAGTGAAAGAGAGAAAATGTGCACTGTAATGCCCGCATTACAGATGTATTAAACGCATTAGAGATGTATTACCGGCATTACAGATGTATTACCTGCATTACAGATGTATTGCAGAAAGCGGTACGAATTTCAGTAATATTGATGTTTTTGAAAATAGTAGCAGACGAAATATTATCTATTGCATACATCCTTTGGTGGACATTACAATCAATTCTTTTATTTTGGGAAGATTTAAAGATAATGTGAATAAAATATCTACTAACCGAATTACTAAATCAGAATCCTCTGGATTTAATGGACAACAAATATTAGAAAACAGAAAAATATCTTTTAAACATACCAAAGTTCATACTAGTTAATCACATATAAACTTTGCTAGTCCAATGTCTGGATGAAAGTGTGAAAGGAATATTGTTTTTATTATTATTTATAAGTATTGTTGAATACAATTTTATTATTTATTTTGTAAATAAAACGGAAGAGCGCAAAGAGATCGATCGCAGATAAGACCACAAGTTCACCTTTCTTTCGTCTACAATTACAATGCCTATTATAATACAAAGCATTTATTGCTGTTAGGGTCGCATTGTAAAATATCGTTTCTCTCTCGTATTATCGTTGTTATCCAAATAAACGCAATTGTTTCAAAAACTACCGCTTGGCGGCGCCAAGTTAGGTGTCAAGAGGTGTACATTGGGGTAAGACACGCTGTAGCATATAGCATTGCGCAACTTTATATATTCCTTCAATCAACGCTTGCAGCTTATTCTTTATACGTGGAAATCAAAAGAAGTCATTATGTCCCATGCCTGGACTATGCTGCGAATGACTCACTATTTCAATGTTTTGAGCATATTCAATGAAGTGTGTCATTCTGCACTAATAACATCACTGTTATTTAACGCTAAAGTGGAAACCATCCCATGAATTCCAAAAAAATTCGCAACCATCTTTTTATTTCTGGAACCGACTCAATTTCGGAAATCCAAACTGCCGATTATTTCTTCCCGGGATCATAGCAGTATACTAGATACGGGACGATCCATTACAAAACGATGTAATGCAGATAAGCACGATATCGTAAAGTCTTTTTGAACCGGAGTCAAATTGTTGGGCACCTAAGGGGAAGAAGAGGTTATGTACTTTCAAATTCTTGTGTAAGATGGTGTTAATAGCCTTTACACCAATCATTAATCTTGCTGGACTACTCCTCTTCAGTAAAGTTCCAAACAAAACCAGTATTCTTTTCGGCTTTTTGGCTTAGAAATGCCGAACATGCCGGTTATGGAAAATCTACCACCTTGAAATTTATTTTACTACTGCTTTACGGTAGGTAAGGAATGTGACGTGTCATTAAATACCCATTTTCCTCAAAACATTCTTTACGGCTCGATAATATTCTTTGTCAATTCCATGGCTTCCCAAGCAAATAATTGTTTTAAACCATTGTAGTTAAAAATGCTTAGGTACATGTTTAAACTTTAATTGTGATTAAGCTTGTAAATAATTAGATTGAAATGTTTAACAAAATCTGTAGCAAAATATTATGACCTACTAGACAACCTCAGCAGACTGAGAACAGCTCCCGTATTAAGGCATGCAAACGGATAATAAGAGATGTCAATGAAAAGTGCGTAGGCTGACCTTGATCAGTGAATAAATTGGCATCAGATCACTAAGTACGACGATAGTAGCTGTATCAATTTACAACAATCTTACGTGGCTCTGGTAAAGAACAGACCCAACAATACGTACATATGTATATATTCTTTAACTCTTATAATCTCTATGGATCTGGTTCTGTTGAAATAATATGCTATTTTGTTCAAATTTTAGTGACGACGACGCCATTTAGTACTAACGCGTATAAATCAAATACTTGACAAAGATACATATGTAGATGCTCACATCCATCATTCCAGTGTTTAAAGAAAACGTATACTGACCTTATCTTGATAATATTGAAGTACTAGGCATTGAGAAAAATACAACATGAGATTAATTAAAGTGATTAGCGGTGAAAATAGAAAGTAGTATAAAAAATACAAGTAGTATAGTAGTTAGTATTATTTGTAATAAATTAATAATTCAACATTTAAAATATATAAATGTCACTTTTTATAAAACTAAATTTCATAAACACATCTGATATTTAGGTTAACAAGCAACAAATAATGGATGATAATTCTGTTTCGAAAGTCACAATTTATCACTGGGTGGTGCAATTTAAACGTGATAATGTATCATCGAATACGACGTACGAGAAGAACAATAAAAAACTGCAATAACTCCGGAAATTATCAATAAAATGAATCATACTGTTTTGAATTACTGAAGAAGTTTAACCAAAGAAATATCGTGAATATATCAACTGAATGCGTACGTCACCATATTATACTTTATTTTCGATTTGCCAGATCTAGTTCCCAATTCAAACAGTTTGGTTTGGATGATGAACTTATTCCAGCAACAAAGCAGTATATTGATAATCTTGAGAAAGATAATTACAAAAATATAATAATGGGATTGTTGGTGCAAGTGCGTTGAAGTTGAAAGGAAATATGTTGTTCTTTCATTTCGAGTCTTAGTTCCCGTCAAATCATCCTCGTAGACAATGTATTTCAAGAAAATATTTGGTGTTCGACTATGACAATATAAAGCCATACATATTTTTGGCCTAAAGTTATAGGAGCTAGGTTAAGATGTGCTACCAGATCCACCATAGAGCTCTAACAACCTCGAACCATCAGACTACTATTTACCTTGTTCTTTGGAAAATTTCTTAAATGGTAAAATTTTCAATAATGATAATGTCAAATAATACCTGGTTAAGTTTTTTTTTATCGATAAATACTAGAAGATTTTTGAATATAAAATTATGATGCTCTCTGAAAGATGATACAAATGTTATTGATGAAAATGCACAATACTTTATTGAATAAATTAGTGAAAAAAATATTTCCTTCCATACAAAAAGAATTGTCTTTTATTTTCATAGTTACCCAACTAATATTATGGAAAATACAACATATTACTGCTATTATTTATTGCTTTTTTTGGAAGCTATTTTTGATACATAATTATTACTTTATTAGTCACTTGGAAACTATAAATTGATGTATGAGAATTTTCTGCACCAGGATGATTTGACGGAGAATGAGACTTGAAATGAAACACTTGAATTACAGTAAATTTTTTTTATTTTTCAACATATTCCCTTCAACATTAATTCATTTGGACCAGTGCTGCTAGAGTGCCATTATACCAGTTTTATAATCATCAGCATCAAGTTAGTCAAAATACTGATAGAACTTCCTCGTCTGTCTTGAAATTCCTTTAGGCGAGAAACAACTTGAATTTTTGGAATAAGTAGACGCCTAAGGGACTAGATCCGGTGAATATGGTGGTTGGGATACAACCTGGAATCATAATTTACCCAATTTTTTCCAGACAATGCGACTGGTGTGTGAGGATGCGTTGTCATGTTGGAATAGCACTTTCTTTCGAGCCATTGTGGTTCTTTTTCGGTAACAACAACTTTCACTGTTCAGAATGGCAGCATAATATTTTCCGTTGATAGTTTTGCCCTTTGCGTGATAATCAATAATAAATGTCCCTTTCAATTCCCAAAATATCGTGGCCATTACCTTTCCAGCCGAACCAAGCGCCTTGGCCTGCTTTGGCACCCGCCTGGTAGAGAGCAATTCGACATGCAAAATATAGTGTATAGGTTTAGTAGACATGCCCACAGTCTTGGCAATCTCCTCCATTCGTCGGTCACGACACAACATCAGGAACTTCTTCAACCATTGGTAGAATGGTAACAGTAGAATGGTAATACGTTCTGTTGGTCCAGAACGTTCTTCATATTCGAGACTCATGTCGCTACGTTTAAAGCGTGCGCACCAGCTACAAATGGTGGCCTTTGAAGGAGCATTTGCTCAATACGTTTGCTGCATATCCGCCAAAATCTCAATTGTGTTCATCTTCTTAAAAAACATGTACTGAATTACACCACAAAAAGCGATTTTATACATTTTACAACTTTCACTAAACACGTCTTCTTTAAGCAATTTTATCTGGCAAACTACGCGTTAGATTTAATAGCGTCTTGTAAAAGCATAGCCCACTCATTAAATGTATATATGTTTGTGCATATTTCTAATCATGTAATAATGAAAAATACTATTTTTTATTTTGACTTATTTTGGCATATGTACAAGGAACGTTACAACGTAATCATAAAAGAATATTTAAGAATATTTATAAATTTTTTTAGTTTAGAAATAAATTATCTGAAACTGAACTGATTATCTGAACTTATTATTGGATTTTAAAACTAAAACATGTTCTGGTTCATAATTTTGAACTTAAAAATTGTTTGGTCAATTTTATATTTAATTTTTTTAATATTTCAATTGCAGACAAGAAAACGCAAACCTAAAGGAAGTAAAGAATCTAATTCCAATAATAATGGCATTCCTACCTCAATACCATCAACCACGACAAGTATAAAACTAGAACACACCATGAATACTATAAAAATGGAACATCCTATTGGTAAGTATTATAATTTGTATGCAATTTAAGGGAAAAAAATGCTAGAATTCTCTAATGTACAGAGTTTGGACATCAAAACGAAACATGCATTTATATTTATACTAGGGTACGTAAATTTAAATGCTGACATTGAAGTTATCCAATGTATCAGAATGAAATAGATTTCGCTAAGTAAGTAGAAAGAAATAGCAAAACAGGCTCCTCTCCCTTACATTTAGATGCAAGTAGGGTTAGATCTAGTGCAACTGCACGTCTGTCTATCCTATTTATGCATTAAATAGCTCCCTTAACCCCTCTTATCAATCGAACCGATAGCATGTGTATAAACAAAGTAAAGAGTATATAGACTACTTCCGCACATAACTTCGCAATGTTAAGAAATTGAATTACGTACCCTGAATTGAATTAATAAATCAAATTTATGAAAAATATCCAATTACATTATTTAATAATTTTTACCTACACGATATAAAAATTAAACTCAGGATATTCTTTGAGTTACGCGGATACTCTTCCATACCACAGAGATAATAAGACACAAGACTAAATGATAAGGGTGTCAGCTTAGAAACCGCAAAGCTTCAAGTATATTCGCTCAAGGTTCATTTTGGTGACGTTTTCCGGTTATTAATGTCGCGGTTTGATAATTCTCGTGTTTGGTTGAGATTTTGTCTAGATGACTGATACTAAAACAATGTCATTGTAAATATGTTTTTTTTTGGATCACATAAATTTGTTGACGTCAAATATACTAAATATAAAGTTAGCTACTTTAAGAAAATTTTTCACAATTTCCAAACTTAGGTTACCAAGTTAAAGCATCCGGATTTTGTTACAGATACTTAATATATTACCGCTATTTATGTAACTAAATAAAAATTGAGTTCATTTAGTCCAAAATTTTGTTTATTTTCTTTTCCACTTTGTGGTAATTTGTATCATTTCAAGATTTTTTTCTCTTCACGGCATCGAAATATTCATTTATTTACTAAAAATGTATTTATTTTATTTATTTATTTTATTTATTTATCTAATTAAATCATACTGATTGTTCTGTAAAAGTTAATTAATAAAATAACGTTTACCACAATTTGGTTTTAGTCATGGATATGCATTTCTGCAACTAAATTGTCATAATCGGCAGAAAAAAAGTATTAACAGTCGGAGGTTTGGTACACACTTTACCACAAGCAGAGCACATCATTTTTATATCATTACAATATTAGTACATTGGTGGTATAGTAATGTGCTTTGCTTGTATAAAGTATGTACTAGTGCTCTGAGTATAATACTTTTGTATATGTATTTCGGAAAGTAGTTTGCCATCATCGCCAACAGAGAACAGCACATGTAAAGTAAATCACTACACCCAACATACCGAGTGTAATATTTTTCCTACTACTGACGATGTTATCGAAATACGTGTCCAGGATTAAAGCTACATTGTGGTAAAAGTTATTTTCCACTAATTTTTGCTTTTCATTGATCTTAGTTTTACATGAAAACTTTCTTAATTTATTTAAATTATTGTATGATTTGTACAAGGGTGTATTGATGACTACTTAGCCTACCATATAAAACGCCACAATATTTCAATACAAAATGTTATTTATTCAAAACAATCTCCCTTAAGATTTACAAATGTAACAGAACATTCATAAAGTAATTCTAAGCCCTTTAAAAAATTTCTTAATCTGTAAACCGCTCCTCATTTGCCGAAAAGTTTTTACCTTTCAAATGTTTTTTGATTTTTGGAAAGAAATAATAGTCTGACGGCGCTAAATCTGGAGAATAAAGTGCGTGATTACCCAATTCAAAACCAATTAATCAACAACTAGCTAGCAGTGTCTTGCACAAAGCACACTCTCGCAAGTTTTTCGCAGCGTTTTTCCACAATTTTCATGCGTAATTTAGTTACCAATTCATTATAATGTGTTCACGTAATACTTCTAATCATATTTAAATAATTTATCGTAATTTTCTCATCTGTGTCCCAAAAAAACTAAAGCAAGAATCTTCCAAACCGATTTTTGAATACGAAATTTTTTGTCCATGAGATCAGAACGCTACCATTCTCTGGATTACACTTTAGTATCTTGATTGCAGTGACAAACGCACGTTTTGTCCATAGTAACAAACCCATCCAAAAGTTTGAAGAATCTTCTTAAAAATGGCGGCAGGTGTTCTTCGACGTTGTCAATTGAATGCGCTTCTGACCAGTAGAGTTCGGATTTTATGTAAAAAAACAATATTTTTGATTATTAGGAATATCACCCCAATATTGTGGATATATCCATTTTACACTGGAATAATGTAAAAAAATACATATTATGCTTCATATTTTTAGTTTGTGTGCATAAAGTGAATATTTTTTACATTTTCAATAAAAAATCACATATTTTTGATGAAACGACCGATGTTCGCGGTCACTATATTGCAAATTTATTAGTTGGTTTTATTAACCAAAATATTTTGGCAAAATCTTTTTTAATCAGTACGAAAGGGTTAGAGAAAACCAATAGCGTAGAAATTGTTCGCTCTGTTAATGAAAGTTTGATGAGTTTTTTTTTGCTCTAGATATTCTGCCGACTGTCGAAATTCTTCTTTTCGTCATAGATGCGGCAGCGTATATGACAGCACGGGCAAATTTAAATTTTATTTATATAAATTTAATACAACGACTTGTCTAGCGCCATGGAATAAATAAGAGTTTGCGAGGAAATTAGGGGTCAATTTCCTGTAGTTAATTGCTTCATTTCGAACGTAAAAGAAATATTTAAGAAAGCACCTCTACGAGGCCATGTATATAAAGAAAAATTGTCGAATATTCCTCTACCTCCTGAACCGGTAGGTAATTACTCGATGGGAAACGTGACTAGACGCAGCCATATTCCACGCGAATACCTATAATCATATAAAAAACATTGTATTAGATTTTTCTGATGCAGCTGAATTAATTATAAAATCCAAAACTTTGTTCGAAAAACGCGAGATTCGAGATCAGTTGACATATATTAAAGCCCTTTCTAGTTTTTTAAGTGGATTAATTAAAAAATTAGCGACTGACCAAATATCTTTATTAGAGTCATTTTCTATTGAAAAATGTTCCAGGTCGAACTGGTAAAGTTATATTAGATAAATTTTATAGTGTTACAACAAAGAATGATGGTTTTCAAAAGTTAACAGAAATATCGAAGATTTTATCATTATCATAAGTTCGACTGTTAAGGGTAATAATTTACATTTAGACCCCGAACATCTGGCATCATTAAAATATGCACCTCTTACTTCAGTTTCACTTCACGTCAGAACGTTTTCAACATATAAAAATATTTTAAGCGGTAGGAGACAAAATTTTATTGTCAAAATCTAGAAAAGCATTTAATTATTAATTGGTACAAAATAAGTTAAGTATGTATATCTCATTGCAAAAATGAATAGTTATTAATAAGA
This sequence comes from Melolontha melolontha, assembly GCA_935421215.2. NCBI lineage: Eukaryota > Metazoa > Arthropoda > Insecta > Coleoptera > Scarabaeidae > Melolontha > Melolontha melolontha. Next base: position 93,424,411 of record OW285237.1, on the reverse strand, counting down.
ACTATACATATAATTCTGTGAATGTTACTTAGTAATGTAATAACTTAATGTTATTAAGTAACATCTGTATATAACTATCAATTGTAATCTTTTATCATATTATTATGCAATATTCTTATTATTTATTATGTAATAATAATTATTTTTTATGTATACATGTAATTTAGACTACATTTTGTTGTTTTACTACTCTCTCCTTGTTTTCCAGTAAGCAAAATACATAAAACATAAAGTGCATAAAAATGCATAAACGGGGTAAATGAAGCATATATTTGACATATCTTTGGGAAGAACGTGACATATTTATGCGCATATTTAAAGTATTTCTTGTGCATAAGAATCTGAACTTTACTGATCAGCATTCGGAATACATTTCGCCTAAAAATTTCTCATACACAAGTCTTCGCGAATGATGTAAAACATACGTTCATAAGAAATATGCAATGCTTCTGCAATGCACTTGATCTCAAGTCGTCTATCTTCTACAATTAAATTATGAACAAAAATCAATGTTTTCCGAAGTGGCGCTTATCTTCAACATCTGGTCTGCCTCTCTTAAATTCTATCATCAAATTTTTTATAGTGGAGGATCGACACTGATTATCTGAGATTCCCACTATATCAGCAATAATTTCTATGCCTGATAACCCTTTCAAAAATAAATAACTGACCGAAACTCGTTTTTTTCTCAAAATCTAGCTTCTCAGACATGCCGTTTTCAAAAATTCATAATTTTGTAACCGTACAACATATACTTTGGCAATTAATTTATAAAACATCATAGTTTACCCCCGGAATACTCGCTCATATACCGATAGGTCCAGGCCGCAACGGGCCATACGGAACAATATACGTATGGAACGTAATGCGATGTGGCAACGTATGTACGACGCCACTCCGCGTGCGCATACATAAGTCCGATGATCGAGAGCAATAGATTGCCCGTCATTCGTATCTAGCTGTGCAAATGTAAAGGTTGCAACAGTTGCAAGTTCAACTGTTTAGAATTTTCGAGACAATAACCCCTAGAAATCTCGAGGGAGTGAGGCGGGAGTTTTACAATAGGCTCAGCTATTGTTTGGGGATAGAGGGCGGTATTTTCGAATCCTATATTTAGTGACTTTCTTAGAATTAAAATTTATTCTGCAGAATTATTGATTTTTTTACTTTTATCTTTTAGAAAACGTTATTGTATTTTTATTACTTAAAATTACTTTTCCGTAGCAGCTAAGAATACAATAATAATAACTTGGAGATATAACGACCTTTTTATATCTGAAACAAATGGGCAAATTACGTATACAGAACGAATATGCAAACGACTATATCCTTGCGCGGTTTAAGTCTTACTAAATTCATAACTCTGCAATATATGGTAATATAAGCTATTGCGCGTAGAGGGGATTAGCTGTTGCCACTTATTGCTCGGTATGGCCCGTTGAGAGCTGGCCCTATCGGTATATTCGTATGTACATACCTCACAACTAAAGATCTGGACTGTTCTAAAATAGTAGCATAGCTGAAAAAATAGAGACATATTGCTGAATTCTTAATGAAAAGTTTTGTACAAGAGTCGATGTGTGGGACAGCGTATTATTGTGGTGCATAATTTAAAAGTTGTTCTTTTACGAATTTTGCTTTTTCTGGTGCACTCTCTCCCTCAAACGCTTTATAACGCCCAGATAATATTGTTTTTGACTGTTTACCCTTTCGGACGGAATTCCGATAGAGCAACACCATGATAGTAAAGAAAGCGATCAGTGTTACTTTTATTAGTCTGAGCATCTGACGTTTTTTTCGGTTTCAGCTTGTGAAAGCGCCATATTATTATTTTTTTTCAACAAACGCAATGACTATTTAGTAAGCACTATATGCCGTCATTTATAAAAGATAAGGAAAGAAAGCAAGTGGGGTATTTGTGTTTCTCATAACCTTAGTAAAAAGAATATATATATATATATATATATAGTAAACCTAATCAGTAGGCGAATATATATATATATATATATATATATATATATATATATATATATATAACAATTGATAAATTATTGGAGTTTTTCGGCTAAGAAATTATCTAAACACTTATATATATATATACCGCCTAATTCTGAGCAAACGCAACGGCCTGCATGTACGAATATTTCTCCCGCTTCGAATACAATTTCCCTGAATGCTGTAGGCGTGTCAACATCAATGTCATATATCATACATACTTACATATTATGGAGCCGCGTAAGAAAAATTATCTGATTACCAAATTACTATTAAAGGACTATAAATTGATTAGTCCTGTGTTATGGTAATGAGTAAATTGCAATACGTTATTCTACAAAGCGTAATGAAATTATTAATAAGCGGTTAAGAAAATTGCAAATAAGGCATCAATAGATTTAATAAATTAAATTTTAATAATAAAGGTCACAAAAACTGTTCATAGTAAACTAAATAAACTTCAGAAATAAATAAAAACTAAATTAAATTCTAGTAATGTTAAGAAAAATTTACTCTTACAGATAATAAAATAAATTGTTCATAATGAGAAATTAATTATATAATAACGGAAATTCATCCGTTTAAACTCATCACCGTAAAATAATTGATGATGTTTGGAATATTTATAATTACGAAAACCATTTAATTTTAGTATGCGGTTAACGGAAGAGCAGCATATGCCTAAATCGTTGGAAATATCGCTAACTGTCAAATTTGAATTTAGTTCTATTGCAGCGCATACTAAAATGAACGTATCATTAGGAACTCTGCGATTTGGGAATAATGGTTTTAAATTTTGTACAGAACCAGTAATGTCTATTTTCTTTTCTTATTTTCTTATTTTCACTATTCAAATGCTTAAGAGACTCCGTATAGGGTGACAGTGGTGACACTAATTTGTGACATTAGTTGTTAAATGGTTGCGCGACAGACTGGTTTGTGATTGGCTAAACGCGTTCAGGGGAATTGTATTCGAAGCGGGAGAAATATTCATACGTTCGGATCGTTGCGTTTGCTCAGAATCAGGCGGTATATATATATATATGTATATATATATATATATATATATATATATATATATATATATATATATATATATAGATAATTATTTCGTGATCTTTGTATGTTATGGTAGATTTAATTAGTTGGCGATTTAAGGTCTGGTTTTATTTAAAAATGCATATATTTAAAACAATCTTACATGTTTCGGCAAATGATGCCTTTCTCAAAGAATTTAAAATATAAATGACAGTATATTAGATTGTTTTAAACATATGCATTTTAAAGTAAAACCAGAACTTAAATCGCCAACTAATTAAATCTACTCTATATATATAGCAACAAATCTTCTTTCATTAGAGGTCATGAAAAATGGACCATATACAACAATATTCAACATAAAGAGAAATAGATTGGGGAAGGTAAATCTCCAGATCCCAAAAGCGAATGTTTTCAGTAGCTAATTATTGATGTGTGCTTGGAGTGGGATCGTTGTAGCATTATTTATTTTTTATTATTAGTTTTCAAACTGTAATCGAAACACATGATACAGCTTGCTCATTCGAGCTTCATCGAGAAAAGACCTGCACTTGCCAATAGAAAAAATGTTGTATGTATTTATGGTGTATTTTATTCAACCCCTCATACTCACTTGATCCGGCCTTATTACCTTCTCTGACCAGTTCAAAATCGGGAAAAAATCTCTAATTACAACCAAGTTCGGAGGTTTGTCACAAACTTTTTCCATCAAAACCGATGAATTCTATCCCAAAAACCAACAACTTACTACAATTGCAACGTGAATTTGCAAATAATGGCTAATATATGTTAGGATATAATTCTCGTTTGTTTAATAAAGTTGTTTTACTGAAACAAGTAAGAAGAAGTTCTTGTTAAGAATTCATTAACATTTTATTTATTTATTTAATTTATTGATATCCTCCAGTACGAGGGGGTCACTGGAAATTTTTAGAAAATCCAAGAATTAATTAAAAAAAAATTAAATGATTTTATTGTTTTTCAAAATATTCCCAAAATATTCAGAAACCAGGTTTTTATATGTTTTATATGTGTTTTATATATGTTATATGTGTTTATATGTTCCACTGCTTCATTTGATTATATAAAAGTGATTCCACGCATTTTATCTTTAATATCACACAAAAATAAACCACAAGGTGCTAGATCAGAGCTGCATGGCGGAGGGTCCATGGTGCTGATTTTAGGACATCCAGACACTTTGTTGTTAGTTTTGCTTTATCAGACAATACATAAAATTATTTTTCCTTTTGGGCGTTCTTTAAGAACTATTTCAATAATTTGCGGTAAACAGACATTTGTGTACCAATCGGCAGTAACGGTACGTCTATCTTCTAATGCTATAGTCGCAATATGGCCCGTTTTAGAAAAGAACTAGCAACCAGTTTCCTACCTGCATTGCGAATTCGTTGGACACTTGTAGGTTTAGGTTCTGTTCGAAAGACCCATTAAGCCGTTTATCTTTCAGAATCTTAACAATAAATCCGTGATTTATCACCAGTAGCGATATTCCAAACCGAATTTGAAGGGTCACCTTCGAATTTTTCCTGGGTTTTTCTGCACCATTCATTCTTTTCGATCGGGAGTCAGTTGATGTGGAGTCCATCCACAACAAAGTTTTCTCACGTCCAACTGTTGATGTAAAATATTTTAGATTTGACTCATAACAATACCAATGTCATCCAAATAAATTCATATGATGTACTTCAATCTTTCTAAAGCATTGCTCTAACAGCGGATATATTCTCATGAGTTCTTCACGAAATTCATCTCTAAGAAAAAACCGATGCCTTTTGAATTTGTTTTACCAATTATGAATTGTTGTTTTAGATGGCGCTTCTTCGCCAAATACATTTCCAAGTCAATCTTCACATTGTGTAGGCGTTGATGACAATTTAAAATCGTAAAAAATCATAGCCTAGAAATGTTCTCTAGTCAAATTCATTTTTGAATGAACGCAAAATCTTTAAATTATAATAATTAACAAATTATTATACCAAATCGATCAAAATACAAGGCAATCAACTTGGAAATCATTAAAAAGTAACTGTCAAATAAAAACAAATTTCATTTTTTTAGAAACATACCAACTAGTTTTTTTCAGTGTTCCCCCTCGTATATTTGAGTGACACTGACACTAACTTCACTAATGTATCATGATTTATTATTTGTATTTGTAAAGGAATACTGTATAATTTTGTGTTTGACCCACCGCTCTCGGGGCGTAACTTCCGCATAAGCTGGTTATTTATTTTACAAAAAAACACAAACCTAATTTCTTAAGATAAATCTCGTAATGTAGCACTTGAGCTAAAATTCTTTACTGTTTGTGTTAAAACTGTGTGTGTTGTTCTATACTGTTTTCTGTTAAGAATGAGAATACTGTCAAAACGGGGAATTTTTCTTCATTATTACTATATGGAAAATTGTACCTACGTGCAACAATACCCAGTGTTTACGATAGAGTCTTAAATATCTTACTAATAATTAAATATAATAATAAAATAAAATATCACTCCTAATTATTAGTAGGTGCTATAAATCTAAGTATGTATTTGCGGCTGTTCCATTCTTCAGTAATGGACTTTTACGCTACATACTTATTTAGGACTCGTGACCCTATTATACATATTTAGTTAACAATGGGTGTGGTGACTAAATATCGTCTAGAATGCGTTCTTGGATAATCTTATGCAATAAGCAAACGGTTTAATGTATAAAGTAGGTAATAGATAAATTTACAAATGTAAATTCTTAGAATATAAAGAAATATTATAATTTCGAATATACTAATAAAAGTATGTTATAGAGTGGTTTAAACTTGAAAATGAATTATTAAATATTTGTAAAATTTGAAATGTTATACTTTCATTCGTTTATGCTAAATTTAGTAATATATCTAACATATGTAAATATATACATTATAACAAATTTCGTTTCATGACGAAACAAATACTAAATATTTATTAAATGTTAATGGTACTAATTTATTTTCATTATTTTTCAGACACCTACAATGATTTAAGAAATGTCGCGACAATAGGACAATTGTCGCACTCAACGACGCCGTCGCCTTTCATGTACACCACCACACCAACTCATCAACGAACATTGTCACCTTATGGTTCGTCGCAATCTTCTCCACAGATCGAATATTACAACAGCATCATGCATCAAAGTCCGAGTCCACCTTCTACGCAGTCGCCCAGTCCGAACTCGCATATAGTTCACAACAATAATAATAATATAAAAGTCATCATCAACGGTGATATGCCAACGGATAGGCCGACAGTAGTATCACTTTCATCTTAATATTTTTTTTCCTCTAAAATACAAGAATGTTATCTTGAAACTAAATATGACAAATAATTAATACAACAATGGTAATGTTAAATTACGTATTTAAGAACAACGTAATAGAAATTTTACTTTATTATTATTATTGTATGTGTGTTTGTATGTGTAAGAATTTATAGTTACTATTGATATTTTATTGAAGAATACAAATATGTTTTATACAGATTATTTTATAATTAATTATTGTTAAGGATTTTTTTCGTTGTACAAATGTTTTTTTTTGTTTCTTTTTTTTTGTTTTCTGGCAAAGCCGGATTCGGATCATTCTGGGGTAAATCTATATTGCAAAGTATCTGGTGTTCGCCAAGAAATATTAGTTGGATAGTCTCGCTGTAGTATGTTATTTAATTCAATTAGTGCTGATGGATTATCTATGAAAATATTCTTAAAGATTTTTTTCTTAATACTCGATAATTACTAAAAAACTTCTTTATAAAATAATACGCAGAAAAAAATACCTAATTGATATGCAAGATTCAAATCCTAATATGAAATTAACTAATGTAATATTAGGAAAAATCGCAGTCAGACAATAACGTTCTACTATTCTACTCTGGAAACAGATTATATTAGAGTACCTAAACAATGTAGATAAACAATACGAATCTCTATCATTTTTATTTTGGAATTCGTTCAAATCTCTTGTGTCTTTTTTGGGCGAGATAGTAAAACTGTTGTAATCGACTTTTATTTTATTTTCGTTTTGCGAAATAAAATCATACGCGTAAATATAAAGCTGGTAAGCTGTGACGATTGTTGTACAGTCAGACAATTTTAAAATTAGGACAAAATGGGAAATTGATCGTTTTCATGGTCTAAGCAATTTCAGCAATTTTCAACTTTATTGGTAATTTGCTTTTAATCTGTAGACAGGATTTGGTATATGTTATGGGTATTTACTAAGTATAATTTGCAGAAGATATTTTCATAATATTTTATTTGCTATTTTCATTTATACTGGCTAAAAATATTTCTTTAGAGATTCGCTAATTTTAAATTAATTGAATATTTAAACTCAAATAATAATAAAATGAAGTTTTGCTATCACATTTTAGTTCATCTATCTTTAAATATCAGTACTATACAGGATGTCCTATAACTTATGGGCTATATAGCATTTGGGAATAATAGACATAGAAATAATTTTGAGCCTAGTTTGCCTAAGTAAAATGTTTCCGGTTGAAATAGAAAATTATGAAAACACAACGCGATTTATTCAATATAAAAAATTGTTTTAATCTACTTCCATCGTTATCTTCAATATATTTTATTATGATTTTTATCAAATGACGTCTCACATCCGGAAATACATTTTGAGAATTTCTAATAACAATGGCGGCTTCTTGAATTTTTTGTTCGAGTTCTTTCGGCGTGTACTGATTTCATCAGCGTATACTAAAACCTTCGTGTAACCCCACAGATAAAAATCTAACGGGTTAATATCTGGGCTATGAGGCGGCCAAGGAAAATCACTACCACGGCCCTATATGTTTTTAACCTGAAACACTTTACTATGTTCAAAATAACTGTTCTTATGTCTATTATCTACAAATGGTGTATGGTCCATAAGTTATTGGAGACCTCTATATATATATATATATGATATATATGATATATATGATATATGATATATATGATAAAATTCCAAATATGGAAATATGCGTATTTCTATGCACTTCATATATATATATATATATATATATATATATATATATATATATATATATATATATATATATATATATATATGAAGTGCATAGAAATACGCATATTTCCATATTTGGAATTTTATCATATAGCATTTCAGATTTATTTATCTTTAATTCTCAGAATTTTACGAGTACACATAATTATATTCTAAACAATACTACTGGAGACTAACAACGAATAAAGTTGAAAATTGCTTGAATCCCTGAGCTCATAAGGATGGGTAATATCTCATACTACCATACTGTCTCGTTCTAAAATTTGACGACTCTGCCCAAAATCACAATCAAGCCTTCACTTAATCTTGTAATATTGATAAGTAAGAGTGATTACAGAATTCCATACGCAGCTTATATTTAGATCAAAATTTTGAGAACGAATGCATAAATTTATTAGTTTACACCAATATAAAAGTATGCAAGTAATAAAGAAAAGTATTTAAAACATTATGTAATATCCTCTTAATGGTAATTTATTTTAACAGAATCATCGTTAAACGTTTTGTTATTTAAACGTCGATTATACACCATTCAAATATCTCTGCGTTTTCAATAGGAATGTTATTCTTGTATAATTCTCTGTTAATTAATTTTATTTTCGTTTGTATTTCGTTTGATTTTGGCTTGTGACTTTCTTCTCGCGCTTTTTATTTGAAAACAGTGTTATATGCCTACCAACTATGTTTCTTTTATTTTAACTTTTAAATCCTATATAACTAGTGTGTCATACATTTATCGACTTTTTAAAGATCCTTTTACAAAGTAGCAACATAATTAGAGCATATTGCTATTGAAGAAAATAATTACTCTTTGGTTCTAATTCAATAATTAGCGAACACAGTTTGCAGTGTCATTAGTATTTCTGCTTATTTATGGTCTCGATTAAGTTTTAAATTTCTGCTTATTGAATCTAATGAATAAATTGATGAATACTGCAAGACATTTTGGATATTTCATTTATATTATTTCTTCTTGTACCAAATACAAGAATAAAATTAGTATTTATGTGAAAGTGTTAACAATATAAGATGAGATGGGGAATCTGGTATGGATTATTTTTTTCCTTACTGATATTGTACTTATTTGTTTTAACTTAGTACTTTGACTTAGTACTTTTTTAATAAATGTGAAAGATTACATCATTACATCAAAAGTAATTCTATATCTTGTCATACTAGGAAATACTAATACATTAATCATCGAAATTGGCTTACGACTAACTCTGGCTTGCACTGTATAAAATTACACAATGATCAACTTAATATTACTATTTTTCCATTAATAATACGCTAACATTTTGCAATTCGGACCTCAGTATCAAAATGTTGATGTCGATGCAACTCAGTTTAAGAATTAACAAAATTATTAGAATTAATATTTAAATAGTTCTTATATAACTTCAAATTTTTTTAGGAATTGCAATTAGACTAATTTTTTTATTTATGCCGTTTTTCTTTCTATATACTTTAGTCTCGTTGGTGCCAATTCACTAATTAATTTGTTAATTCATTAATGATCCACAAATGTTTGGTATTAGTATAAATAGAAAGTAATGACAATATATATTATAACAATCACAAGGTGAAATTCCGAAAAAGATCGTATTATAAATAAATCTTATTATTTTTTCATTATCTCTAATATAAACTAAGCTTAATTAATCAAACTTTTATACAGTAATCAAACGAAAATTACCGAACAAAGTCAATTTTTACTATTTTTGTTGCTGTGAAAGGTTGTTTTTAATTGCAGGAATTTTTAGAGATCTAAATTTGATTATAAATTTTTTTTTACTATATCTGATTATATTCGTTCCTCTCATCTGTTAGTATCATTATAATTAATCTAATTAATCTAGTTTTAAGAATTCACATGTTCTTAGTAAGAAATATATTTCGCTCATTATCACTTCTTTCTATTTTTAATAGTTAGTGACTAATATCACATCGAGTTGTTTTGCATAATATTGGCTAAATATTTAAACTATTTGTGTGAATAATAATTATATTATCTGTTGTTTTTAGTTGTATTTTCCTAAATCTGATATTTCACATAATTATATTCTAAACAATTTCTATCATTTATACATGATGTATATCTTCCAAACTATATAAACTCTGTACGGTGTGATATTCTTCAAACCCTTATGACGCTTTTCTCTACGGTTTTTTTTTATAAACAAACCACAAATAAAGTCGTGTAGACATACGTCCAAGAGAAGATATGATCCTCTGAAATTACCCTGCTCAACTATATTTTCTGTACAAATTTCAATTTCTACGTTTACATTCTTCCTAAATAATATTTTAAAGTGTTTTATTTCCTTTTCTATAAGCAACAAATTTCTTTGCTACGCTTATTTGGTACCTTTTTTACTTGGATTAAATGATAATTCATTAGGTCTATTGTATTAGTAAATCTGTTTAAATGTCTCTACAATCCTCTGATTTCATTTCTATTAGTGTTTTTGGATTTGAGTTTTAATTGCTATTGTATAATTTGGTCAGCTTTGTCTTTTCTATTATTAATTAGCTCATGTGTTCGTATTTTCTTTCTCAATTTTTTACTTTCTTTTCCGTACTAATGAAATGTGCTTGCTAATATTTATTTTACTTCAAATAATTTTATCTCACTATTTTTTTCGAGCCTTTTTTGTTTAGAAATTACCCTATGTTTTTTTTAATTGTTTAATTTGCTGTTTAAATATAATTTTTGAACCATAGCATGCAGTAGCAACTAAAAATCGTTTCACTCTAAATCTGATATGTAATCGGCGTTCTTGTCTGTATACACGAAAATTGTTTTATATCGAATAAATCGCGAAATATCCACAGGTACATTGTTTATACTATGACAAGAAATGCTTAGTGACTTTGCAAACTACCAAAAAATTTCATCATCACTATATAGTCTTGGTCGTCAAGAATCGTTTGTTGCATTGTATTCTGTTCGGTAAATAAATATGAGACATTTCCACGATCTTGCCAGTCGAACGTTCTTCATTTTCATCTAGCCTTTGCCCTAGCTATACACTATATTTAAACGCTAAAATTCTGTATTTACATTTCAGAGGTAACTTCTATCTTTTACAATGCTAACCTAAACAAAATGTCTATAGCACAAATATTCAACATGTGATTAGTTGCAATTTGTCCAGCAAACAAAAATTTTTGAATAAAATATCGAAAATAGGTTCCACATTTTTTAATGTTGTAGAAAATTTGTCAGTTTCATTTTAAACACAAAATCATAAAATTTGTTGGTCAAATATTGCATAAAAATCTAAGAATGCTTTTATTTATGGTTTTCATCAGCACAAGAATGTTTTATATTGGAAAAATTAATTTCTAATATCTACTAGATAAGAGTTTCTAATTATGCTAAAAAGCATAGCAATTCATTTATGTTGGTACGTTTTAGTACTGTCTCATTTAATATTCTAAAAAGAAAGGTTTAAAGCATGTTAATATACATTCCTAAAACGAATCTATAATAAAAAGTTTAAATGATTTAAACATTATTAATAATTTTTTAAATATAAGTTATATATAGTAATTTTCTATTGCGAACACTTGATTACGGATACCTAGTATGTATAAAAAGTAATAGTCTATAGAGAACTTTTTTTTAAAATAATGTTGACGTATATATTTCCAATGTACCTAATGTAGTTTATATGTATAATTTTAGATAATAATCTTATGACAACTGTATGTAAAATTAGAAATGTGTATATTATATTTTTACCTTTTCTATTTTATTAATTTTTAATAATACTTTCATTAAATTTTTGAGGAAAAAAGTATTTGCAGTTAAAATTAACTTATTACATACATTAAGACGGAATACCCGTAAAATATGTACAAAATGTGTCGTCACTTATGGTTAATTTTAGTTGCAAAGTCTAATAATTAATATAACTTATTCTTAATGTATTTTCTAAAAGATCTTGTTTTGACTGCTTTTTACCAGATATTTTTTTACTTGCTGTTTTAGACATACTTTTTTAATGCCTAAAGCATAACGAGTGTCGAATCTAATCATTCGGATAGGTTAAAATATTAATGAAAAATTCTCTTTTTCATTTTTGTGTCTTTGTTTCGCTTGCTGAACTTTTTGACCTTTTTTTATGCAAAAAGATGCTTATTTATCTATCGCTTATTCTAAATATAACTACAATTGTACAAGTAAAAAAAGATAGCCAAAGATCTGTATCTCTGTTTTTTATTCCATGTACAGTAACATGTTATTAATGTTTTATAGATTTTTTTCCCGTTACTCTCTATATGTAGTATCTTAAATACAAAATTTATATAAATATACTTTTCTTTTTGTTATTGTACTTATGTATTATATTATATGTACGTTTTCTTTTTGTCAAAAACTTGAAAATATATATTCTATTAAATACAAGTGACTTTATTATTATATTGAACTTTATTTATTATGATTTTAAATATCTTGAACATATGCGCGCATCGAAATACGTAACTATGCTTTAGAAACCTTACTGATGAGTAAAGTTGCGTATTTTGTCCGGAATGCATGTATTGTAGGAACAGCCGCCCGATGCAAATAGCAGCAGTGAGAGTAGTTAGGCCCGAACTACAGTACAAAGGGTACTAGAAAAGTTGTGCAATACACTTTTATTTATTAAATGTTTTTAAAGTAATTTTCGTCATTTTCAGTGCATTTCTCCATCCTCCGAAACCAATCCTTAAACCAGCTCTGCCAAGTTTCACTACGGAGTAAAGCTCACTCGTTATTCCAAGCCCTCTGATCACTGGAAAACCGCTTCCCTCTCAGCTTCATTTTGAGTGCAGTGTCGCAGAGACCAAGGTCCGGACTGTAAGGAGGGTGCTCAAGAAGTTTCAGTCCTGTAGTAGTCAAAAATTATGTGCAGGCTTTGGCGCGGTGACCTGGAGCATTATCACGACGAAGGAACCAGGTGTCCATTCTTGACTTTGGCTGCAGGTTCTTTAGAGATTCGATTACCTTAAGCAGGCATTGCTCAGTGTACCACTTCGCTGTTACTGTCGTCTGTGTCCAAAACGACACGCTTCACAATTCTATTCGATTTGAAAAATATAGCTGTCATTTTCTTTTTAATAGATCGAAATTTTCTGACAGCTACATGTGTGTCCTCATCATCGAAGACCCAAACTTCGTTTTAAATTTTGGTCGACATATCATAATAGTTTAGCCAAGTCTCATCACCTGTCACGATGTTGTTCACATACCGAGATTGTCCCTCGACAAACTTTTTTAGAATCTCCCGGAACCAAGTCATCTGCTTTTCAGTAAGTCAATGCTACACCCAGAGACAAAGTTTCTTCACGTGCAAACGATCATGCGGAATCGAACAAATTACTGATGCATTTAAGCCCAAGGTATCTTCTATCTGCTGGTAGGTCACTCGCCTATTTTCGTCCAGCATTTTCCCCACAGCAGTAATGTTTTTCTCTGTAACTGACGTTCGTGGCTTTCCCTCAGCGTCTTTTAGCGTAAAATGGCCCCTTTGGAATTCTTTATATCACCTGTATATAGTTGTACGATGTGGACAAATCTTACATAGTGCGAGGGTCATTTCTTCTAAGCACTGGTCTACTTTGAAACCACGCACGTGGTCACGAACTGATATATATATATATATATATATATATATATATATATATATATATATACATATATATATATATCTCACTTCGTGACCCCGATGCCATAGCACACTATCACTGCTAGTGAACAATTGAGCCCACAGACAAGCAACCTCCTGCGATTCATTGTTGCGTCATATTGCAAAACTTTTCTAGAACCCTTTGTATTATGTAGATGTAAATTTCAGAGATCGATCACTCTTACGCGGTAAATATAATAATTATTAAGGCTACGTTATGAGGCCCGCGTACTGTAGCAACTAAAGTACTAGACACTTACCGGCTTAAGATTCGTTATCATATAGTGATATTTTTCGACATTTGTTTCAGGGAGGCTTGTTCTTTGCGATAAAAATATATTATTATATGCAGAAAACGACCGTTCAACATCTAATGATGAATGTTGACATAATTAAAGTAATCTCTGAAATTATTTTACAGATTTAATAGATTAATAACTTAATATTAGATATACAGATAGACTAATAACTTAATAACACTGGATATTGTTCTTACATAATATTATAATCATAATCGGACTGAATGCATCGGTTGTAATGCATTGGCCTATTATGCCGGGGTCCCGATTTTTAAGGCGAATGCCGACAGTTAAATATCTTAGTCGCTCGACGGGCGCGGACGTATGGACTGCAAATAACCTCTGAAATTAGCGTCAAGCTGTTGGAGGATGCTAAAGCGTGAATTTATTATTATAGCGATTTGTATTTAGGGACAATATAACAATACGCACATATTTGTTTGTGCATTTAACTAAAATTTAAAATGAATCGTAAAACTTTAACGGGCGGCTGTCTCTACAATACATCCCTGCATTCCGGACAAAGTTCTTAACTCTACCGATGAGTTAACATTTTCAAGACATTGGCGACATAATTCTGCTATTGTATAAAATTAGTCTGATAATAAACAAGATCGGCTTTACGTTTTATATTTTCTGTTTAATATACAATTGTTTGGATGTATCTAGGTCTTTTTATATATATATATATATATATATATATATATATATATATAATATATATATATATAAATTGATAAATTATTGGAGTTTTTCGGCTTTTATATGAAATATTTACCAATATCGCTCCGGATTGGTCCACTCTACTTATAAATCGATTATTTTCTCTCAGCGCGATAGGATAGAATCCTGTTGCAGTAAGTAGCAAAAAATTGCATATTGAATATACAGAAATAGGCAAATGTATGGAACCATGTAAATATCCATTAAATTAAAAAAGATATAAAAATTTTATACACGGAAATTAGGGATAAAGAGACATCATTATCATTTCAAGTATTTTTTAAATATACAGATTGTTCGAAAAAATGTAACGTACTAAAGTTATTGAAGCCCCTGTATTTTTCTTTATATTTGACGATTCTCCTCGATAACACAATTTCAAAAAACTATAACACTTGGGGTCAAAGTATTTTTTATTTATTAATTGATAAGGAAAAAAAATAAACTGGTCATACAAACAAAGTTAAACTTTACGAGATTTTCAAAATAGGCGCCACCTACTTGCTCACAGTAAACCAATCTGTTTGTAAATTATCTTGCAGCCCTCGATATAATATCTCGTGAAATGCTACGTATTTCCTCATTAATTCTTTCAGCCAAATCTTGTAAATTTCTAGATCGGGTTAGATACACTTTTTCTTTGGAATGACGTTTTATTTAAGGTTACAATGATCAATTTTAAGCAAATAAGTGCGTTTTGCAGTCCATGGCTGCCCAAGCCGTAAGAACTTTTTTTAATTTTAACACCCGATATTTTAGTACGGTATGTAGTCACTGAGCTACAAAATCTATTCTCAGAGTAGAGTAGGAAAGAGGAAATGATATATAGAGGAAATGTATTTCAGAAATGGCAGAAAATTCATTGGTGAATGGGTTCTACCAGAGACTTATGTGAAGATTTTCTAAAGAAATTTACAAGCTATACTGAGCGCCTATTTCAGTATATTTATCCTCTGTTTTGTGCTGTTATTAATTTGGTGGATCGCAGTAAACGCTGTGGCAGATCACCGTAAGAATATAACTGTTAAGTGATGATGTAAGTGATTGAAAACTGTCCATAGACTTTTGTGCGACATTTTTACGATTCTCTTAAAAATGATCTACAATTGCATCGTTATCGTTTACAAGCGAACTATGACATACCTACTGCAAACACTCCGAACACAAGAATGTTGACAGCGATTTATTGATTATTATAATGATGATGGATATAATATTTAATTTTATTTTTTTAACAATATTTTTATTTTTAAACAATGAAATAAATAAGTTAATAAATAAGTTAAAATAAGTTAAAATACCTAATTATTAATACGGTATACATTTAAACAATAAAATATAACAATTTGTCCATAGACATAGTGCCATGTAGCTGAATGACAGATAAACTAGCAAGCAGAATCAATCTAAGACAAGAATGATTTTTTTCAATGCCAACTCTTAAGAAAAATTTTATGACTCGAATCTTATAAACAAGCAATTTTTATTTTTGATGATATTATTTCCAATTAAGTATTTTTCCAATTTTTTTACAACGAAAAAACTTCCAACGTCTATTGATGTGAATGAAGTAAATTTTAATTTTCATCTAGATAGAAGACAATAGCAGAGAAAAATTAGAGGTGATATTACAACACCTCTAATTTTTCTCTGCTATTGTCTTCTATTGTATCTAAAATTGTATCTAGTTTTCTTTCAAAATCTATAACACCATAGTACTAAAAGGCCGCATGTTTTGCGTTTTTACATTAGTAATTAAAACGTCACTAATGAAAATCAGATTAGATTCAACAAAAATTTATTATTAATTCTGTTTAGCATTTTTGTAGCCTCTACTAACCCAGATAACCCGTATAACCAGAAAATTCTAACAACGAGTAGCATTAAACAATGTAATGTTGACTCAAGTATCAAATCGAGTAGCGGCAGCAATGGAGTATGGGAAAATCTATCTTTGTATACTAGCACTTTTGTTAACCCTTAAATGCATGCCTTTTTTTTTTCTGTTTGAAAAAAATATTTTAAATTGTAACAATGTCAAGGAACCTAGGAAAAATAATAAAAAAAATCTATCGTCGTTTTTTTGGAAAATTTGTTGAAAAATATATTTGTGGCCTTTCGGCTACATTATGCATTTATCGCACATATATATATATATATATATATATATATATATATATATATATATGTATATATAAAGTTATTCATTATGAAAATTTCTAAAACAATTATTGTTTTTATTTAAACAAAGAGCTATGCCGCACTTGTCACATTTAGTACGGGTGAAACCTTTACACTTGGGGTATTTGCATCTCATTTTTCCCTCTTGAATAGTAGGGCAAAGACCAATTTGGTCGTTCCTCACTTCTTTTGGCGGTACGTGTTGTGTAGGGCCCCTCTTCTGTTTCTTGACGATTTCATTCTCTAAATTACTTGGTCTACCACGTTTATAGGAAGACGTTCCTACCAAACAAAGACTTTTCGCAACTTGACAACGAAATTTACTTTGACTAATTACATCTGAATCTTTGCCGTTTTCATGATAAACTCGCTTATATAACAGCCACGCATTTACCATAGCCAAGTCAATAAGGTGATAAAATATCCGAATATACCATTTTCTACTCTTTATGCGTATTTTGTATCTTCCCATAAGACTATCTAAAAGGTCTACGCCTCCCATGTGCCTATTGTACTCTCGGATAATATGAGGACATTCTATATCAATAGTCTTTTTTTTCCTTTCGATCATACCGTTTGATGGTACTTACGGGAATTTTCCCTACAAACGATGAAAGAAGGGTCACGCATTTATTATCCTTCCAAACCACAGAGGAAATATCTACTCCATCAACTGCGGCCATATATTCGTAACTTGTGCCACGGCTAACTTTCTTCATTGCTGACTCTGTGGGCAGTGGACAATTAGGTAATCTATTGCGTCTGACAGTTCCTAGGGAATGTATGCCCTCTTTTACCAAATGATTCATAAGTGGTAAGCCTGTATAGTAGTTGTCGTGATACAACCTATAATTTTGGTTTCTTGGTATTTTATCAGCTAAGCGTAAAATTGTATTTCCTGTTGCTCGCAAAATCAACAGAGCCTTCAACATTTTCTGTCCCACTATAAATCTCGAATTTGTATGCAAAACCCGAAACTCCCGACATCACAAAGAATTTGAAACCCCATTTATGGGGTTTCATTGGCATATACTGTTTGAGGTAGTGCCGCACTTTAGTAGAGCACATCTGTTCGTCGACACTAAGGTGTTCTTCTAATGGTATACAAGAAAATAACGAATTCAGGCGACTTACTAATGGTCTTATTTTATACATTTTATCATGTCCGTCTTGTCCTCTTGGTACAAATGCTTGGTTGTTATTGAAATGGATGTATTGTCGAATTTTCTCGAATCTATTTACGGTCAAGATATTTTTTATTTGATAAAATTCTAGATCCTCTGACCAATACGATCTCGTATTTGGCATGTGTACAAAGGACATATATAGCAGTATTCCTATGTACTGCTTTATTTCCATTTCTGTAAAGGTTGGTGGTCTTTCTGGTTTAGTTTGAAATGAATAAATGTTGGTTTCAGTAACAATTTTCTGTATCAATTCATCGGTAAAGAAATAAGTAAAGAATTGGTATGGTGTTTCTAATTCTAAAATATTAGCTGGTAAATTTGTACGTCCATGAAACTGTAACTGTTCTTCATTTAGTTTCAATGACTTGGCCTTCCAGTTTATGTTTTTGCTTGTAAATCGCTTATTTTGCGCAGACTTTTTTTCTGAAGTTGGTTTGTCTTGAGGGATGTCTGAAAATACATTTATACTATTATTTTCAGTATGTTCTGGTATATTATCAGATTCGTCGATTGTATCATCCTCAGAATTGCTGTCTGACTCAAATTCATGGTCGATGTTGCTTTCAGGAGCGAAAATTAGATCATCGATATCGCTCGAGTCACTCTCATCGGCATCATCTTCACTCTCTAAACCAGTGAAATTTTCCCAAAATTCAACTATTTCGTTATGAGGCAGACATTGTTGTTTACGACCACTCATTTTATCCTGTAAAAATAATATATTCCATATCAGAAGACAAATACACATCACATCTTGTAATTGCCCCAAGTGCATCTTGTTGCCATTTGGAAACAAAACTAGAAGTCAAGATTTTGTAAAACATTGAAGGAATATTGAAATTTCAATATTACGCATTGAAAAACTTACTTTCTTTCTTCGTAGAAGTCAATTTTTTATTTAGTAACTACTTTTTCCGAACACTCAACAATAACACTAAAACCAACGTGTACCAACACTTCGGCAAGGCTATGTTCAACTATATTATACCGTACATTTAGTACAACTTGCACAATCTAGCGTGGTGTATAGGAACTACATGTCCACACAGGAATGTTCCCAATTATCTACACTATGCGCAGAACCCATATTTGTATTTCTAGTCTTATTACCGCATTTAATATGAGTATGTTGCCAAATAGCAACATAATGCATTTAAGGGTTAATATTTTTGTTATCGAATTAATCAAAATATGATACTCGCTGATAGTGAATTTGAAATTCTTCTGTTACTCTCTTTATTTAATGCGCCTAACAAGCGACGTACAGCAAATTTTACTTCTAGTCATATGAAAAGCAGTATCTCATGACATCAATTACATTTTTTCAGCAGGAGTAGAATTTGAAAAATGTGTAAGTGCGTTATTTATAAACCAAGAAATCGCTCTATTTTTTGTTCTCCTAATTTTCTTTCACGTCAATGAATACGCTTAGCCCAGAATTTTTCATTTAGGAGACCAAATAATAAATTAACGACCACAGCTATTAGTGGTTTTCCTTGTTACAAAAACAGAAGATCTTTTTTCGTAACAAATTTCGAAGTTATGGTTTTGTAATGGAGCTTACATTATAACGTATGGTCCCAAAGTTTTCGGAAAAATTTTAGATGATTTATAGTTGTACTAAATGTCACTTGGTTAAATTGTCGCTGGAAGTTATATGTCACAGTTAACTTGTTTTGATTATGACAATTTTGTTTTTGTGATATGGTTCAGCAAAATGTCTTATAAGCTAGATATTCGTAAAGGAATTTACAATCTAGTTGAGCGAATGCCCAAGCGTGATATTGTTGTCATTTATTGTGAACACAATATTTCTTTATCAACAAGTTATCAAACCATAAAGAAATGTGAAAAGGGAATACCTTGTGTTAATTTTCTCAAAAGTGGTCGACCAACAATTTTGAGCCAAGTGAGGGAACGAAGCAGTGGCGGCTCGGGGTGGTTCACATAGGGAGTGCATAATTTCAAAATTAAAAAGTGTAATACAAAAACGCTTACCCAATCCTTATAAATTTCACCGACGTACTGTTCCAGACAGGTACTGTTCATTGTAGAGTTTGTTTTGAGGGAATAGTAAATATTACACTACACAGTTTAATTACATCTGACGATAAACGAAGTCCATTTTACGTGTCTTTGACTTGCAGAACAGTTCTATCACTTTTTAATTAAAGTTTGGGAAATCATTTATATGACAACATAATTTGAAACATACTTGAGTGGGTAAAACCTCACTAAATTTGTATAATACAAAAGTATTTTTAATAATATAAAAAAATATTATTAAAAATGGGGTGTGAAGAACACAATACAAGTTCATTTATGTATTTTTGAATGTATCTTCTCCAAAGACGTAGATACGTATTTCACATTTCTACATGTTCGTCGGTACGCCCCTGTTGGAGAAGAGACATATTCAAAACAAACATAACTACGTTACTATCTAGCCGAAATACGTATCTACGTCTTTGGAGAAGATACATTCAAAAATACATAAATGAACTTGTATTGTGTTCTTCACACCCCATTTTTAATAATATTTTTTTATATTATTAAAAATACTTTTGTATTATACAAATTTAGTGAGGTTTTACCCACTCAAGTATGTTTCAAATTATGTTGTCATATACACATTCGGCTCACGCCGACAAGTTGTGAAGACACGAGAATACAGTTTTTTATAGATACGGTGGTTACCGACTATAAAAAACACGTCTAGTTCGGCTGTTATTATGCAGACAGCGCTGAATATTCCTTCACGCTCTGTCTGAATAATTTCGGCTAGATAGTAACGTAGTTATGTTTGTTTTGAATGTGTCTCTTCTCCAACAGGGCCGTACCGACTAACATGTAGAAATGTGAAATACGTATCTACGTCTTTGGAGAAGATACATTCAAAAATACATAAATGAACTTGTATTGTGTTCTTCACACCCCATTTTTAATTATATTTTTTTATATTATTAAAAATACTTTTAAATCATTTATACATTCTTTTTCACAAGATAACATAGTCTCTCTTCTTTCATTGTATTTCTCAGGAAAGCTTTTATTCTCTTCAACCGTGAAAACTGGCGTTCCGCTTCAGACGTTGTCATTGGGATTGTAATGACAATTTTTAAAAGCGTAACAACTTCATTAAAGGTGTCGCTTAATCCATCCAGCAGAAGACCTAGCAGACCTACAGCACCGACCTCTATATTTTGCCTAAATTCTTCTCTAGAATATAGAACGCTTAATTCAGTTCGTAGTCTGCTTTCATTGAGGCATGGATAAAATTTTACTGCTTCTTTAAGGCAATCTTCCGGAATTTTTTTTTGAAAAGAGGAGAACTGTTTAAAAGAAATTAAGGTTGCTAATATTAAGTGCCCTGTATACCGAAATCTAGTTTTTATTTCTAGCAAAATAATATCGCACACTTCAATAGTTTCCCTCCTTCTTTGGCTACCATCAGTTACTCTTCGCCGCTTTGATGGTCGCGGAGTCAGTTCTGGGTCATTTTGTTTAACCAACTGATTATCTGTGTCAGCGATTTCGGTTCGAATTTTTCCAATACCACGTTCAAAATTATCTAAATTATTCTTGATTTTTAATGCATCTGTATTGACATTTTGTAATTGATTAAACAATATGTCCACATGTGGCATAATTTTATCAAAGAAAGTTAACCAATAGATAAAATTTTCCTCCTCTAAAATTCGCAAATTGGCTCTAGCTTGATGAATGGTAGTTTGTGAACTAGCTTCTCCCTCGATTTGTTCTAGAGCTTCAATTATTTCTTCTCGGTGCTCATATATTGTATTCACTGTCCTAGAATTGAAGTTCCATCTTATTTTTGAAGAACGAGGTAAGCTTTTTCTCTGAAGGAATTCTTCCAATGTTGCAGCTCGCTGTGGTGAAGTGGAGAAAAATGTACATAATCCCGTCAGATTGGCAAAAAAAATTCTGCAATTACTACTGCTCGATGTAGCATGTGACATCATTAGATTTGTCTGATGTGCATAACAATGTACAAAATTAGCCCTTGGATACTGGTCTTGGACATGTCTTTGCACGCCGTTAATAGCACCACTCATGACTGCTGCCCCATCATAGCTCTGTGCAATCAGTTTTTCTGGGTTATCAACAAGCAAACTAATTTAGTTAAGGATGGAGGCAGATAAAGAATTAGCATCATGTCCACTAGGCAGAAGAAATTTCCAAAATCTTTCGACCGCTTTCGCGTTCATAATATATCTTAAAACAACCACAACCTGAAACTGATTGGACACATCTGTGGTTTCATCAGCTATCACAGATATGAAGTCGGTTGCTTTAATTTCACTGGCAACTTGTTCATGATACACGTTCAACATTGCATCAAGCAGCTCATTCTGTATCGTTTTTGATAATCCCTTAAAAACCGGTGCTGCTTCGATGTGATCTCTGAGCGATTTATCCAATTCTGCCGTAAAATTTATCAATTCCCGAAAAATTCCCCTGTTATTCGACGTTTGCTGTTCATCATGACCCCGAAGTGCCAGTTCAAACGCGCCACAAAATCTAATGCAATTTATTATTAAATTTAACACATGCCTATTTTTTGTTACCTTTTCATTGTGTTGTTGAATTGCTTTTCTATATGATGAATCTAAAACATTCTGAATGTTATCTTTTCCTAACATTCCTAGACTAAATATATTTTTCAAATACCCTTCGGAATTTTCATGTTTACTAATTTTAGCACTAAGATGAATTAAGTCTCTTATTCCGTTCTTTGACCAAGACGGTTCACCACCAAACAAAAGACACGGAAAACAAAACAAAGTATTTTTAATTTCACACCCACAAATCCAGTCATTTTTCTGATAAATATTCATTTTGAATTTTCTTATAACGTCTTTACCTTTAACAGATTGTTTATTTTCTAAACATAAATGAGGCATCGGCCGTTTAAGATTTTTTACTGCAATTTTTTCATTATACGTTAAACGCGAAAACGCGTTGTTTTCTAAAAAAGACGCAGTTCATCGCAATAACGCCCGAGAGCAGTCTGGTTTAGTTGCTCCAACGTTATGTATTATACGACATTGAAGTACGGCAAAATACAGTTCTCCCCACCATCAATGTAATGTTAATGCCTTAACAGAGCAACGGTAGGGCTTTGATCAGTATATCTGTGACGACGCTCGGTGTATGTACGTTGTTAGCGTGCCACGTTCCTCGTCAATAACTATGAATACATAATAAATAAATACTTTCAGTTAGTCGCCGCTTGGTTTGCTTTGTTTCCTAATTCCAGGGGGTGCAATTGCTCACTTGGTCTCATTAAAGAGCCACCACTGGAACAAAGAATGCTTGAAGCCGTTAAGGAGAGAGTTGGAGTTTTACAACGAAAAATAGGTCGAAGATTCGGCGTTTCAAAGACCACTGTTCTTCGATCAATGTCCCGAAATAACGTGGTGTTTCGAAAACGAAGGAAAGCACCAAAATATACCGCGGCTCAGTTTGAAAGAATAACCAGGTGTTGACATGCGCTAAGACGCATCCATTTTTTCAATAAACTGATTGTAATGGATGATGAGAAATATTTCACCTTCTCCCATGCGGAGATGAAGGGAAACGACGGTTTTTATACTGATGACATAGAAGATACACCAGACAATGTCGAATTCAAAGGTAAATGCAAATTTGAGGACAAAATTTTAGTGTGGTGTGCCATTTCTGAGGCCGGATTTATCTCGCAGCCGTATATTGGTCGTATTCGAGGCGAAGCCTGCATAACTTTAAATTCAAAGATGCCATTCTAAACTACTTCAGTTTTTAAATACACATCATGGCAATGATTACATCATGTTTTGGCCTGATCTAGCTTCATGCCATTATGCGAGAGTTACTAGAGACTGGTATAACGCAAACAACATAAACTTTGTTCCTATATTAGACAATCTTCCAAATGCACGTCAATCTTGGCTAATAGGAGAATTTTGGTTAATATTGGCCAGAAGACTGCAAATGAAGACGAATGACGTCAAATTTTTCAAAAATGCTAGAAATTGATCC
Organism: Melolontha melolontha; assembly: GCA_935421215.2. Taxonomy (NCBI): domain Eukaryota; kingdom Metazoa; phylum Arthropoda; class Insecta; order Coleoptera; family Scarabaeidae; genus Melolontha; species Melolontha melolontha. The sequence continues at coordinate 93,400,206 of OW285237.1, read as the reverse complement.
TGCTGTTGTCCAGAGAATGATGGGACAAGTCAGAAGAAAAGAGGACCATCGAATAATGGCCGATTTTCAATAATTTGAAGAATAAGTATTTATTGTTAATCGTTGTAATATACAGTTTATAAAATAAAACAGTTTTGAGAAACATTCAAATTTTTCCGAAAACTTTGGAACATACGTTACACGTATAGCTTGTTACGTGTTCGTAGATACGTCCTCGCTTTAGTCGCGAATTAGCGTTTTCTTTTATTTAATTCCGTTATATTTATTTTGAATCAGACTGTAGTACTTTCGCTTGCGTGTGTATATCTTCACATACAGTAATTGCGTATTAGTTTTTCTTCGTGGTCTTCTACTCCTCTCGATTCTTGAGTGGCGATGACTTCTAGAGGAAGAGACTGAGATCGCTATCGGTAGAGAGAAGGTCGATCGTTGTCTTCGTCATTGTTTCGTAGCGGCTTATTGAGGGGCTTTATTGCTTTAAGTAGTATTCTGTTTATTTTTGGCAGCCCTCTCATTTGAGCGAGGTTATAATTAAGCCGCTACAATTTTAATTGTACCCACAATTACCCGACAGGGGATTTCGTTGTGACAATAAGAGCCGACTGATTCATTCTCAACGATATACTATTTTGCGTTGTTAACCATCAGACATTATCCCGGTACGTAATTTTGTAATTTATTATTAATTTTACTTTTCTTATTCATTCTTTTTTGTCCTGTGTTCCCGATAACAGGTGTTTTTTTTCCTTCCGACGCAAAGGTCGCTCACAGGAACGAAGCCGACGACGCTAAAGAACATACACCTTGATTGCTGGAAAGAGACGGACACACAGCTAAGACTTTAAAAATATTTCTTTATTAATTTAACCTGAAATGTTTTGCAATTAGTTTTCTTTGTTGAAATTTTTGATTCAATTTTTATTAGTTAGTTATTTATCTTAGTAATTGCGTTGTTACAGACATCATTTTAAATTTTATTTAGTTAATTTAATTGCCTTTCTAATTAGTAAATCAATTGCTAGACGTTCTTCTTTGTTTGTTAAATTTATTTCGAGAGAGTTTCATTTAAATTACACATCTGTTCCTCACGGGGATAAAAACTTATTTTTGCTTCTAAAATATCGAAAGAATTTTTTTTGCTGCGTTTTCTTCAGCGTAGAAAACGTGTGTATTATTTTGTGTGTATTAAACACGTTAGAATAAAATTTGTTCTCTAAATTTGTAAATCTGTGAATTATAATTTAAGTATTGCATATTCCTCATTAATTTTGATCATTTTAATTTTAAACATTCATTCATAATTTGTTCCTAATTATATCTAACGGTAAACTTCAATTTATTATATCTTCAGTCTACAACTTTGCAAATTTGCATTAATTTATTTTTTATAAATATTTGCATGTAACAAAAAAATCTCAATATATACCGGGTCCGTTCAAAAGATCGGGCTTTCCATTTTTGGTTTTAATTTACTGTGAACCAGCGGAATACGTATTTTGATGAGGTGTTAGCTATCTGTGCACAAAGGGTCTGTGGATAATTAACGTACTTAATTTGTATTTTTTTTTTTTTTGATAAGTAACTAAGTTTGATTTTTTTTTATTATCTTAATTTTGTTTCGAAAATAAAGTCTGATTACACTTGGCTGAAATCCGCCTTTTTCTTTCTTTTTTTTGTTTCGGACGGCCTGGTTAGGTCCCCTACCCGTTGCGCGGCATGCCTACTTTTGTTATCACAGTTTCCGATTTTTCGACATCTAGCGGTTCTAAATTCGGTGGCGCCCGATACCACCATAATTCGTTTCCTATAGTACCTTTGGGCCTTCCCACCCTTGGGCTGAGTCTGTCATTATAGCCGGGTGGGCCGCTAGACGTTGGCAGGGGCGGGTAGGTGAGGCAATCCTCGTCGCCCGAAGCTTGAGTTCCTTTCTTTTCTCTTGTTTCAATATACAGGGCGTAGCAAGCTACGGACATATAATAAGTCACTTATCTCTAAATTCGAAAATAATGCACGCCCAAAATTTCGCAGAATGAATTAGAAATGCATTAGCACCTGGTCTATTACAACTAAAAATGTAAAGTTTGGATTTCGGCTTCCTGAGTTTTTGTTAAAAAAATAAACTTAATCCAAGGAAATTGGCAATGAACCCAGCTTCTAAAATAAAATGTGTTTATTCTGAAGGTATTTATAATTCGTACATGCATATTAATATTTAGTAGGACACTACCCTTTAGCTTTGATAACTGCTTCTCATCTTTTTCCACTTCACTAATAGCTAATATTCTTCCATTCTCGCTCGACTTGGTTGACTAAATCATTTGTATTTTTTATATCGCTTTTTACTATTTCCATTTTCATAACTTGCCACAAGTTCTCCATCAGGTTCAAATAGGGAGAACACGAAGGTCAATGGATAATTGTAACTACATTTTACAAAAACTATTCTTTCACGGCCATTGCAGAATACTTGGGATAATCATTGAAACTGCAATTTGCCGTTGAAACTGCCATGTGACAGGTAAATATTCCTCAGCAAATGAAAGTATTACAGTTCTGAGGATGTCTATGTACCGGGTTTTTAAAGCCCTGTACATAGACATAATATTGAAGCCACTGACGACTTGTTGTGGACTGGATCAATGATCTTGATTTTAAAACTTAACTTTTGGATGTATATAGTCAATCAATTTTATATATAATACCATTTGTACAATTACGGAGCCAATCCCTCGCCACAGTTCCTTGCAGATAGCCGATACCGTACAAAAACGTAAAATCACGTAGGTTGTATGCATGCTAGACGTTTTATTACAAATTTTAAGATATGTAGAGGTCTGCGGGAACAATTGGAGAAAGAGAACACATCGTTATGCCACATGATTGGCGGGCACATTTTGTGTTCATCGTAGGGTTCCATCAGGGTTCCATTTCGACTAAACTGTCGTTCCAAGTTTCGTATTCTCTTCAGCTACGAGGGTAGCAGCGATTATTTCTGCAAACTAATATTTATATTGAATCAAAGAAATCAAACATGCTATGAAACAAATATTTATTGTTTTCTATTTTGACAATTCGAGTTTAGTTTTGATAACTGCAACAGTTTGCAACAGTTTGCACATTTTGCAAGCTAATTTCAAACCGAGGCATCTGCAGTAAAAATGCATTTAACGAGAAAAAATTTCAGAGCCATGATTTACTATGATTTTAAAAGTTCTTTAACTCCAAAACAAAGTGTTTCAAGACTTCGTGTTGCATTTGGTGATCAAACTTCTTCTGAGAGGAGTGGTATAACAAATTTAAATTTCAAAGGGTTTCACTTAGTGACGATTTTCGCGAAGGAAGGGCAATCTCAGCCGTTACTAAAACAAATGTAGACGTCGTACGAAGAATGATTCAAGACGACAATCGAGTCACGTATAGGATTATTAGGAGCACCTTGGGTATTGGCATGACTGCAATAAACAAGATTTTACATAATAATTTGGGTGTGAGGAAAGTCTGTTGTCGTTGGATACCTTATAGTTTAACACAGGAACAAAAACAATACTGAAAAAAAAACGCTTAAGAAATATGATGGAGGTAGGTCTAAAGCAGTTTACAACATCATTACTGGTGATGAAAGTTGGATATATGCATTTGAACCGGAATCAAAACGGCAGTCGGGTTAATGGGTTTCCAACAGAACTTAATCCAGTCAAAGTGAAAAAATCTCGAAGGGTTGGAAAGAAAATGGTGGTCAGTTTCTTTTCAAAATCAGGACATGTCACAACAGTTGTGCTTGAAAATAAACGTACGGTTACCGCAGAATTATACACGACAGTATGTCTGCCAGATGTTGTTCTAAAGGCTCCGCAGACGCGCTAGATCGGAGATTGTCCCTCATCACCACAATGCTTCAAATCACACTGCGCGTCAAACAAACGAATTTTTGAAAGCTTCCGGATTAAAATTATTAGATCATCGGCCATATAGTCTGGACCTGGCACCTTCAGATTTCTTTCTATTTCCAAGACTAAAGGACAAAATGCGTGGTGTACGATTTGCAAGCCCAGAAGATGCAGTGGAGAGCTTCAAAAATATTATATCTGAAGTGACTCAAGAAGAATGAATTTATGCTATGATAACTGGTTTTATCGAATGTCTAAATGCATTGAGTTTAAGGGCGAATATTTTGAAAAACAATAATAAAAATAATTTTTAACTACAACATTTTGTTTTATTAGTTTACGGAAATAATCGATGCTACCTTTGTATCTGTTATAACTTATCTGTGCGGTCGCCATGAAAAGCAGGCCCATGTCATATTTTCACCTCCTTGCCTTATTCTTAATCGGACATATTTTGTTTGTTGTTACAGACGGCGTTCTATATAATTTTTCCATTCAGATAATGCTGATTCATTTTTGCTTTATCGGACCACAACAGAATATCTTTCTATTGATCTACGAAACAATGGATGTGGATTTTTACACATTCTCACAACTTCTATTTGTTTTTGATACTACATACTTTTTCGTAGCTAATCGTCCATGCATGCCTGTTTTGTGAAGTCGCCTCGTTCCAGGATTTTGCTTCGCAGTTATTCTGATGTGGTTATCAATTTGCGTTTCGTGTTCGCAGTGCTCTTGAAGCATTCTCTTGTATTTAATTGCATTATATACGAGGGTGGATCTGTAAAGACGGAAATACCAAAAAAAATGTCATTTGTTTTTCAAGTTGATAACCAGTCCTTCAGTGAAGTACCGCTCAGCGATTTAGTTCTTATTTTTAAATAATAAAGCAAATTACGAAAGCAAAGCTGATCTGGGGTCTGTTTGCGGGGATCGCTATCCATTAATTGCAGTCATAAAGCGATGTTGAGTTTTAACGTGTCCGGAATAGTGTATTTAAGTGCCCAAAAGACGTGCTGTATTATTGTGCTTGATGGTCGTCGAATAAAAGTGCGCGAAATAGAAGAGACTCTATACAACTTAGATCTTGCATAATGAATTGAGTATGAAAAAAATATGTGCAAGATAGGTGCCGCATTTGTTGACTCTGGATTATAAACGTGATCGAGAACACATTTTAGTCCTCAATTTAGTGAAGTTAAGACGTGATCTGAAGGGCGAATAATAACGGTTGATGAAACTTGGGTATATCATTATATACCCGAAATGAAGCAACAATCGAAACAATGAGCTGAACCTTATACAACTGCCCCAAAAAATGCAAAAACCCATGGCTACTATCGTTTGGGACTCTACTTATTCTACTTATCGATTACTTTCAAAAAGATAAAACGATAATTGGCAAATACTTTGCACATCTTTCAGTTTAACTGCATAACCGCAAAAGGTTCAACTTAAAAGAAGAAACAAGTGCTTTTTCTTCAGTTTAATGCTGGTGGTGTTCACACTCCGACTGTTTCAATGACAAAAATTCTTGAACTACATTTCGAATTGCTAGCAGATACTAGCCTCGGCGACTGCGGAAATGTGAAACAAACTGCCATACTGCATACTGCCATATAACGACTGCCCTAGAAGTTTCCCTGATGGCATCCACGAGCTGAGCAAAGCAACTCCTGTAGCTCTAGACTGGTTAAAAAATTTAGATATTAGTAGTGTATAAATTAGTTTCATGATCCTTTTTTTGCCATAAAAATGATTTATACATCAATATCTAGTTTTCGATTTCGCTTCTTACAGGAAATAAATAAATAAATCCAGTTTGTTCATAAGATTTTCACCTTTCAGCTTTTTCTGTGTGGAATTTTTGGCGTTGAGCTAGTTCAACATTTCACAGAGAGGTATCCACACTTACACCCAGTAACAGAATTGAAAAACAGAACACAAAGACGAAAATAATAACAAAATTATCACAACGACATTTAGTTATAAAAATTAATTGTTTTCCTAAAAAAAAAAACAGGTGAAAAAGAAACTATAACAAGCAAACTAATAGTTACACTGGCCAACAATTAAAATTTCTTTTTCTGACGACTATGATCTGACACTTGGTTTTAATTAATATTGGTACGCTAATGCCAAATATGAAACCCATTTGTCCCTAATACGTCAAGTTTTCTTTCTATGCCACTTCTTGTTTACCGATTTGAAAATTCTTGAAAATCGGTAAGTAAATGCAGCAAATCCTTAATTGTTCAATGAATTAAAAGACATTCCAAATACATTTATCTTATTAGCATAATGTACACTTGTATCTGATAATATTTAAGTACTTAGTGAACTTATTAAATAATAAACAGTTATAAGGAAATGCAAGTCTATTAAGCTAATCCTGTTAATTAAGTGAACATATTAGGGTTTAATGAGATTTTATTAGAAAGGATTGATCACATAGGACTATTTAAAAGTAAGGAAGGGTAATAGCTAATAAAATGTTAGTTACATGTTAGTTGTTAGGGAAGAAACTACATCATGTCTACTACTGGAAGACCTTTAAATAGTGCCGATTCGTTCTGCTATATTTGTGGGAACTTCACTGTTCCCAGTCAAGGTGTAACTATTACTGCTTTCGTTAAGAAAATGTATTTGGCTTATTTTGACGTAAAGCTTGTTGATCAGAACAAGTTATGGGCTCCACATAATGCGTGCAAACCATGTGTGGAAAATTTGCGGCAGTGGAGCAAGGGAAAACGACAGAAATTAGCTTTTGGTGTTCCAATGATATGACGTGAACCGAAATACTACGTAGATGATTGCTATTTTTGTATAGTTTAGACCTGCGGTTATAATAAGAAGAATAAGAATAAAATTGTATATCCTAATATTCGACTAGTGCCTCATTTCGATGAAATACCCGTGCCAGTTTATGAAAAGCTTGCTTCACTTGAGCACTCGTATGCTGAAGACATGGCAGATGCTATTGAGGAGCAAGATTCAGATGTAGATTGTGACTATGGAGATATAATTTCTAAGGATGGACCACAACGTTTCACTCAAGTAGATTTGAATGATTTAGTAAGGGATTTGGTCCTATCAAAGGAATCGTCGGACCTGCTAGCTTCAAGATTAAATGAAAAGAACTTACTTTAGCAAAGTACGAAAATAACTTTTTATCGCAGGGAAAGTGACCTTGTGCAATATTTTAAAGAAGAGTGTGAATTTGTTTATTGTAACAATGTGCCAGGTTTGTTAACTAAAATAGGCGTTGTAGAATATGACTCAAATGAGTGGCGTTTGTTTATCGACAGTTCCAGCAGAAGCTTCAAGTGTGTCCTACTACACAACGAGAATGTTTTCGGTTCCATTCCTATTGGATATTCCGGTCAATTAAAGGAAACATATGACGACATTGGTTATAAAGGTTGTAAAGTTACTAAAATATACAGATCATAACTGGGTCTTCTGTGTGGATCTCAAAATGGTAAACTAAAAATGTCTTTCAAAGAGGATATACAAAATTTACGTGCGTTTAAAGATCAAGTGCAGTCAATGCTTAAAAAATTTCACCGCCTAGGTTGTCTGAGCATAAAGCTGCATATCCTTCATAGTCATCTTGATAGGTTTTCCAAAAATTTAGGTGCTGTAAGCGATGAACAAGGCGAGAGATTTTATCAAGATTTAAAAATCATGAAAACTCGGTACCAAGGAAGATGGGATCCTCATATGATGGCCGACTATTGTTGGAGTGTTCAAATGGACCACCCAATCAAAATACATAGCAGAAAATGCTACAAACGAAAATTTATTCCCTGATTGTTGTTTTTCCGTTTACAAATACTCTTGTAATTTTTTAATGATTATTGCGTAAATCTTTGCACTATACTAATATTGTATTAAAATAAATAAATGAATTATTAAATTTTATACTTTCTTCATATCGTAACAGGTCTTATGTACGTACTAGTTAGCCGTATTAGTGATTCTTCAAAGAGCCATAGTACAGTATACAGTTTAATTTTGACGTGATAAGCAAAAACTAATATGATTTTCGGATTCAGCACACTCGAATTAGTAAAAAAACAAATCAGCAAAAATCGTGTTGGTCTGTGTTATTAATTAATAAACTAGTATCTAACTCAAAACGATGAGTTAAAAAATCATAATAATGGCTAAACTAAGAATTGAAAATGAGGAGGTAATAAAGTAACACATATTTAGAACAGGTTGATAAAGCTTGCTTTTATGAAGAAACTAAGATACTTGAAAATCGGTAGTAATGAGTCTGGAGCAGACCAATTTCTGTGCGCGCCATGAGCGCCGGTATGGGAGTGTAATTCGTAATATATTAAAATATGCGATAGAATAGGGACGCAACATGAACTTGTTACCGATATAAGTATAGAAGTAGAGACATTTATTCTATCAGAAATAATTAAATATACATTTGGTTTTCTGCTATTAAAGTAATATGCATAAACACAGGAACAATAAGAATAGTACATATTAGAGCAGCGTTGTATGTACCTATAAATAAAATGGAAAATGTATGAAATCGGTGATTGTGTGCACGACAGAGGATTTAAAAAAAACACTTACCGTTTTAAGCGTCTTCCAAGGTAAACGGCAGTGTACACACAATCATAGTTACACATAGTTCATGTATAAACTGTTGTCGATTAATTTTGTTATTAGTGTGCTTCGAACAGCTTACGTGTTCTTTACAATGTGTTTTTGACCAACACATTAGATATTTATTGCACACTAAACATTTAATTTGTTGAGGCATCGTATATTAAGTCCGGGAAATCCATAATAAACTATTCACTTCGTCTGACAACGGTCGCTTTCTCGATTTATGTGTCGACGACATTTTATTACGTATGCTTACACTTACATGCAGTCTAAACAAGTACCAAACACATACTAAATGCTTTTTATTAGTTCTGATGCAATACAATCATCCTCACATCGGCGCTCATGGCGCGCACGGAAATTGGTCTGCTCTAGTAATGACTATGAGTTACAAGAAGAATATGTTGAAATATAATAATTTTTTCCCAAAAGATTGTGTTTTTCTATCTAGTCTCGCTAATTACTGAACTCCTCTCGGACCATCTTTCTGGAAATATGCAAAGGAATTTTATGCTTAAAATACATGTTTATTATAATTTTTTGTATAGATGCATTACATTTTGTTTTTCCCCATTTCGGCACTCTTACTTTGTATAAAATAAATCTCAAATAGATGCATTATATTTAACTCATAACTAGAGAACGGACGCAATTTCCATAAAACGCAATAGGCAATTGGAATTGTGTATAATGTCGCACAGTACATCCCAGCGTAATTCAATGAAGTATTTGTTTGACTTACTCGGACACCTGGGCTTTCGGCGATAACAATGGACAAGCCAGCTATTGTACTAGGAGAATATAGTGCTTTTTAAAGTGTTTTTATGAGCGTAGATAGAAGCGGGGTTTTTATAATGGATTTTATTTATTAATTTATATTTCGTAAGTTAAATAAAGTGCTGTGAGTTAGTTTCTTGTTTTCGTAGTTCTTACTGTTATTTACATCGTAATTTTTGTGATAGATCCTGTTTAATATCGTTTGATTGAATCTATTTCTACCAATTATTTCGACGTAAGAGTGTGCTTTGCATTTCGTTCAGTTTCAATAACTTACGCACACATTTTTAGTTTTCATTTACTTAGATCTAGAGCATTGTTTAAGTTACTTTTTCAGACATGATATGGAAGAATGTCGAGAACGGCATTGTAAAACAATGGCGAGTTGGATTGACGGTCATACTGATTGTATGTCCATTGTCAGTGATTCCGAAATTTATTACAAAATCCGTAAAATATCGTCAAAAATTCCTCACTTAGGATCGCAAACACATCTGAACTCTGTAAAACTTTTATGGCGGCTAATATTCCATTAAATAAACTTAGCAATCCCACTTTAAAAATATTTCTTCAAAAATATACTGGTCGAAATGTTCCTGATGAATCAACTTTACGCAAATATTATGTTTCTACGTGCTACACGAGAACAGTAGAACGCATTAGAAGCAATCTTTTAAATCAATACATATGGATAAGCGCCGACGAAACGGTGGATATGTTAGGACGCTGTGTGGTAAATGTTGTAGCTGGTGTACTACATCCAACTATTCCCTATAACTCATATGTAATAGCAACAAGTGTTATAAATAGAGTTGATGCGGAAACAGTTGCTGAAACCATTAAGGAGAATATGCAAAAAATGCTTCATTCGGACGCCACGTACAAAGAAAAAATACTTTTATTTGTCAGTGATAGTGCTGCGTATATGTTAAAAACAGGCAGACTATTGAAGAAAACATATCCTAATATGCTGCATATTACTTGTGTAGCACATGCTCTCCACAGAATCTGTGAATATATCAGAGACACTTTTCCGGAAGTTGATAGACTTGTATCAGCTTTTAAAAAAGTTTTCAGAAAAGCACCATTGAGAGTAGCTTTTTTCAGGGAAAAATTTCCATCTCTGTCACTGCCTCCCACTCCAGTAATAACTAGATGGGGAACATGGCTGGAAGCTACTAGTTATTATGCTGAGAATTTCGATAGTCTAAAACATTTCGTAACACTGCTAAAGGAGGATGCTAGAAGTATGGGTGAGTGCAAGGAGCTCACACAAATCCCAAATTTAAAAAATCAGTTGTACTTTCTTCACGAACACTTTGGAAAATTGCCAAAACTAATCACTTATTTTGAAAATCGAAATCTCAAATTAAATGACGGATTAACCACATTAGATGTGGCTGTTAATAATTTGAAAGGTATTCCAAGTGACTTCGGATGTGGCCTTCGGCAAAAGTTTGAAGCAATTCTTAATAGAAATCCAGATTTAATTACATTGCAGCAATTATGTATGGAGACAATTCCACAAAATCTAACTTCTAAATATAAAGAAATAAAAGAATATTTCCAGTATGCACCTATAACCAGTTGCGATGTAGAAAGGACGTTTTCTATTTATATGGATGTACTTAATTCAAAGAGAACAAAATTGACAGAAGAAAACCTTGAGAAACTATTGCTAGTCAATATTAATACCCCTTTACTCAACTTGAACGACAAAATGAACAAATAAAAATGTTCCAATTATAGAAATAAAATTAAAAACTTTAAAAATACAACTTTTCAACAAATACATATGTATTTCGTAATTTTATAGATCACCACCCGTTCGTTTTCCAATTATATAAATAAAATTAAATATTTTAGAAATACAGCCTTTCGCCAGTACTGCACTGAGTGGTAAGCGTGTCCGTTCTCTACTCATAATACTTAAAATGCAAATAAATAATTTTTACTTTATTTAATTTTCTTATATGCTATACGTATTCAGTGTAGTTCTAAGAATGCTTTTATAGTAAATTGTATGGGAGAGATGACCGTAATGTCCAAATTAAAAACAATTCGATGGTATTCATTATTTCAAATTATATCGCTGCACGAATATCTACGTATACGTGAGCTAAAGCTGTATGTTCGAAGTAAGCGAATGTGTGTTAATTATTGTATATTAGTGATGGGTTGCTACGAAGCAAACTGCTATTTTGAAACTGCTAACTATCGTTAGCAGTTTGTAGCAGCTAACGAATATGAAAAGAAACTGCTACTTTTTGTAGCAGTTTTCCGATGTAAATATTTCTGACGTAGCAGCTCTAACGGAAAGTAATATTAAGCTAGCAATATTTTTTATGCAGCAGATTAGAACTATTTTAAGAACTATTTATAAACTATCGATTCAGAAACTTCTTTCACGTATTAGTAATAAAAAATGGATGGTTTATTTTAATACTAAGGTAATAAATATAATCATTTTTCAAATACCAGAATTTAATTGCATTTGTATTGATTATAGCAAAACCAAATAACAATCAATATTGAAAAAGACAGAAAATGTTGTAACGTTTATTAGTTATTATGTAAGACAATAAGATATTAAAAAATAGCCGTATTTAATGGAAAATGCTTTATTTAACGTATATAGTACGTATGTTGCTATATAGGAGAAACTGCTACAAAAAGTAGCAGTTTTTTTAAACTGCTAACGAAAAGTAGCAGTAGCAGTTTGTAGCTGCTAATGAAAAATAGCAGTTTTACACATCACTATTGTATATAGAGATTTTGATTTATTCAGATATCTCTTTTCGGGATTCAAAGTTTTATTAGCATTAGATAAATTAAAGGAGTAATTCAGATATGAATTATATTTACATAATTTACAACAACCTATTGCAGATTATCATTTATAAAAGTATAATAAAAATATAATAATAGTTTATTCCAGCTTATAACAGAATAAGTCACGAAAACGTGTATAGTCTATTTACGATAACAAACGAGGCTCGTTATAATCAGTAATATTAGGCGCAGTAAGCTAAAGTACACAAGTTGCTAACATACTGCTGCATTTACGATATTACCTATCCTTTACAACGTTGTCAGAGTGTTATATGTAACAATTGTCATTATTTATGTAATACTAATAATAATAATAGCATTATTATCTAATAACTGGACAAACTAAAAAATGTATGCATAAAAAAATTAAAAATATAAAGATAATTATAACTACCTTGATTTTTGAAACCATAAAAATGTTAAACTAATTAATAGCATAATTGCCAGTATTCACTTGATTTATTACCTTGTGAGGTAATAAATCAAGGTAAAAATGCTTCGCAAGTTGGATCTATCACATGAAAAATTTATTCATGTCAAAGGCAAGTACTTAAATTTGAATTGCAATATTTGTCTATTCTGCCTGTAAAATTTTTGTATTGTCTTCCGAGGTTCTTAAATAAAACTGACGGTAATTTAGACACACACACTGTATTAACAATAAAAATAGGATACAATAAAGAACAATCTTAAAACTATAACAATAATAACATTTACTTATTTTCACATTTATGTATATTTCATTCATATTGCCCCCTTCTTAAAAATTAAGTTTCCTCCCGAAACATGTCATGTTTTGATTTCCTCAAACGATAGCGAACTCCTCAGGTAGGTCCGTCACATCGAAATCACAGTCCATGGTCTTAACTTGCCTGGGTGTAAAAGAATATTCAAGGCGGTAACTGCATACCAGAATTTCCATACCAGTATGTTGGAATATTACTTCTAACATGCTTCTTACAATTCTCCAGTCCAGGGGGTCCAATCCACAACCCAATTTTGGAAATGCTAATTTTGAAATGTCTTGGTGTAACATTTGTTCACGTAAGTGGACCAGGGCCTCACATAAGGCACGATAAGTTGGCCTAATAAGCCTTGACAGTTCTTTCGTGATCAAACAAAATATGGGCTTTTCTTCATTTATTATTTGGAGATTCTTCCCAATTGCTGGTCCCTGCTGCCTTAGTTTTTCGATTCTGCCAAATCTCTCTTTAAATTCTCTATGGTCACTCCAAATCGAGCTTTTCTCGAACCAGAATACTCCCCCATAAAATCTTCGAATGTTAGTTCCTTGTAGTGGCTATCTAATAGGCGCAAGTCAGCGGCTTCGTCATCATTGTCTCCAGAGTATGGGGCTAATCGATTAAAATGTACTAGTCTTGGCTTAGTATGAGGTGTTCGCCTTATGCGGTATATTACATCGTTAATCCGCTTCAAAACCTCGTATGGCCCCTCCAAATTCTTTTGCAGTTTTTTAGACAGGCCCCGTCGACTTTGTCGATTATATAACCAAACCCGATCGCCTTCATGGTAACCACCCTTCTCAGCGTTGATGTCGTAGCTCTCCTTCATTCTGTCACTGGTATCTTGGATATTACCCTATTTAGTAAAATAGTCCATGACCACTATTATGTACTTATGCCCTTTACCGCTTTATGGAAAAGGACCGGCGGCATCTATGGCGATTCTTTCAAATGGGCTTCCCACATTGTATTAGCGCATGGGTGCACATCGACGCCTCTGGGGACCATTACTTTCGGGGCAATTAGCACACCTTCGGCACCATTCTTTCACATCTCGTGAACAATTCACCCAGTCAAATCTCTGATGCACCTTCTCCAGTGGCTGTCTTAAGTCTCCATATGCTAGAAAATAATTTTTTATTTATGGAAATTAAATCCAGTCCCACGATTGTTTTCGTTGATCCAGTATCTAGCAAGCAAGCATAGGTTATTCTTTCCATAAGAGGGTCCACATACACGCCGTTGGTTTGATGTTGCAAGGATTCGATTGGGCCAAGCGCCCTTGGGGCTTCCTGATGCTGGATAGATGATTGCCTCCACTCATCCACCCACTTTAGTTTTCCTGCGGCTCAGCTGATGCTTTTTTGGACACCTTGCCATATTTACTTCCCATGTGCCCAATCTCTCCACAATTCCAGCATCGCAATACTCCTTTATTTGGTTCGATCTTATTTAGAACTCTACTAACCACCTGCTCCATGAACTCCTCATTGTCCAGTTAGTCGACAGTACAGACACGAGGATGGTTCCGAGAAGATTGTTTTACAGTCTCAAACTCAAGTTCGTGCGCCAAAGCATCGATCAAGGTCTTTGGTGGTGCCAATCTTAATGTTTGCTGCGTATCAATATCCCGGAGACCATCTATGAACTTCTAGACAGCTAGGTGTTCCATGAAACTATCTGGCGCCATCGGATATAATATCTGCCGCAAATTACTGAAGATTTTCACCTTCCCTCTGTGATCGATTCTTCAGTTGGGTATGGTATACTTGCACTAAATGCGCATGGCCATATCTCATCTCCAACCGTTTAATGAGTTGAGAATAATCCTTGCGTTCCTTAGGAGGTAGTGTCTGCAAAATATTATTAGCATTACCTCTCAACGCTATGCTTAGAGCAGTAGCCTTCTCGACAGATGACAGAAGCAAATGTTGCTTCTGCGGCTGCTTAGAATTGCGCCAGGTAAGTCGCCCATGACGTCTTTCCGTCAAAGGTTGGTGGCTTAATTCTCGTTTTTGAGATAGCCACTGCTTTTTCTTTTATTTGGATCGGTCGTAGTATAACTTCTTCGTGGACCTACTTGAGATCAGAATGATTCAAGGTCACAGGTAATTTTATTTGAGCCATTAGTTCTTCTAAAAGTCTAGAATGTTCTTCTGAAAGTGTAGACTTTTCTTTTAGAAGTTTAGAGTTTTCTCCTATTTTCTCCTCCACAGCTATGAAGACCTCTTCCTTTAACGCTTCTGAGCTCACTTTAGTCGCTGTTCTAGAACTTTCTCCACTTGTTCCAGACTTTTTTCGAAGCTTTTTGAATTTTCTGGTAATTTCTTTTCCAGATTTTTTTTAAGGATTCTAGTGGTTTCCAGGTTTCTTTGTTCCATCTGTTCCATTTGGGCTTGCCAATCTATTTTTCGTTGTTCCACTTGTTGCATTTGAATTTGCGCATTCTCTATTAGTTGTTGTTCCATATTTTTTGCACTATCCAGATTTTTCTACTCCATTTGTTGAATTTGAATTTTCGCATTCTTTATTAATCGTTATTCCATATTTTTCGCACTATCCAGATTTTTCTGCTCCATTTGTTGCATTTGGAACCTGGAAGAAGTAAATCTCTGGATCTTCACCTTTTTGGATTAACACATCTCGAAGTCGTTGCTGGAGGATTGCCTTTCCTCCCCCTCCCTGTCCTCTAATTCTAGTTTTAAACCAGTCACTTTTAATTCAGCGAGTTTTACTGTATTCGCCATCACGATATTTAAAATAAACGTCTTTTTGCACTGTATATTTATTTATAGGAATATTTAATTAACACTTAATTGTCCACTTAGTCCGTTATTTATTAAACTCGACACCTGAACCTCACTGTAATATTTGCCTATTCTGACTGTAAAATGTTTGTATTGTCTTTCTGGGTTCTTAAATAAAAGTAACGGTAATTTAGACACATTAACAATAAAAATAGGATACACTAAAAAACAATCTTAAAACTATAACAATAATAACATTTATTTATTTTCACATTTAGGTATATTCAATTCACATTAACTAGGCCGCGGTTACTTGTTGAATGATCCCTAACCACCTCTTCGACGGCTTATATATCGGCCGTTGCATATTCTAGTACTATTTCCGTAATTCTCTCGTGTTGTTCTCGATCTTTCTGCTTCGATATCTTTCTAGACTGTGCGCGACGTGTGATATCGTCGGATGACTCATCACAGTATATATACAACAACAAACTATATAATAACTATATAATCAGGCGAAGTCAGTGAGTGAGAAAGTAGAAAATTTAGAGATATGGCCAAGAAAAATATTGCTAATATTATTTTATTAAACATACGACAAAAATGCAAAAGGTTATTCTCTGGGGTGTTCTAACAATATTTTGTCCTTAGATGATTTTTGAAAAGGCGCTTTGTTCTGAAGATAGAAGGTGAACAAGATTTTAGACGAAATCATTTTATTTCCGAAAATTACATATAAAGCTTCGTAATCTACAAGAATTGTTGAAAATGACTACCTCCAACTAGGTGAATCCAATCTTCTCCTCATTGACTGCTGAACTCTTTCTAAAACACCAGGTCCTTTCGTTTTGAGTGACACCCAGATTTCTCAAACCCTCCATATTTTCCACTGGAGTAGTATAAATCCAGCGATCTACGTGCGTTTATATTAAAAATTCACGTGCAACTACACTAAAATGCTCTGGTGCACCATCGTGCATAGATCACATTGCATTTCTTGTTGTCAATGGTACTTCCTCCAGAAATTCAGGTAGTGATTGTTCCAAAAAGTTGCGGTACACCTCGCCTGTAGAAATACCGGTCCAGGTAGCCAGTTACATACAATTCCAACCCAAACCTTCACCGAGAACTGATTTTGAAAACGATCTTCAAATACCTTATGTGGATTTTTTTCAGCCCATACATCGTTATTGTAAAAATTCCTTATTGCATTTCTTGAGAAACTCGCCATATCGGTAAAAGGAATCAGCGTAAATAGTTGAGGAATTTGAAACATTGTGTGCAAAAGCCATTGACATAATGCAATACGTGAAGAAAAATCAGCAGATAGAAATGATTGAAAGCGTGGTATGTGGTATGGGTACAACAAATGGTTCCTAATAATTTTCCAAACTGTCCCATTACTTACACTCAAAGCAGTGGCGGCTCGTGCTAAAAATTTTAAGGTGTTCTGCAAGTTTTACAAAAAAATTTACCTTGCACTGGCAGTAAGAGGTTGTCTCCCATCGATCTTATCGTGCTTTCTTCGCCTTCCGCACTGAAGTAATGTATTTTTGGAACGATTGTCAATTGTCACACAAAAAAATAAGTGTCACTAAGCACTACTTTACTAACAAATTATTTCTTATAAAATAAATCTATTCTACGTTCTTTTCGATTTGCAAATTTTGTTATCACTTTGTCATTAAAATTGTCTATTTCGGAGATAAACTTTTTTTCGATAGATAGCATGGAAAGAGATGTTAAACGATCTTCGGTCATTGAATTTCTGAGAAACGTCTTAATTCGATTTAGTGTTGAAAAGCATCGTTCGGCCTCTGATGTTGTCATGGGAGTTGTTATTACAATTTCTAATAATTTTCTAGTCTCCTTCAACGTATCTCCAAGATTGTTTTTCATTAAAAATTTTAGAAGAGGTAGTGCGCCTTTTAAAGATCTACAATCAGTTCTTGAGTAAATAACAGACAATTCAGTTCGTAATCTTTCTTTATCAAGGGTGGGATAATAGGAGCATGCGGAAGTGAGTTTGTCCTCAGGAAATTTACTGCAATACTCTCCAAAGCATTCCGAAAAATGATGATGCCATTACTAGATGCTGTTTAAAATGAAATCGATCTTTTGCACAATTTAGAATAACATCACACACCTCTAAAGCCGAAATTCGATGATTAAATCTGCTGTTATTTGGACGTTTGCGTTTTTCTGGTGGCGGCTCATCGCTTATTAAATCTGTTTAGTCCATTTACTAATTTAACATAACTTATAAACAATGTAACCCGCTATTTTAATAATGTTCCTGTCACTTGGCTTTTGACACATTGTCGAAATTACTTCAAAAACGTCATCTTTCAAATATCTCAGTGTTATTAAATTCTTTTAATAAAATTTGTATCGTATATGTTGTCTTTTCTTCGATCCTACCTTGAATAAATACAATAGTGAGTGTATTCTCTTAAATATTTAATCTACCTTTCTTGTGATTCTTAATTTTTGATTTTATATCACTTTATGCTTAACTTTTTTCTATAACAGCTTCTGTGTGCCTGTTTCCTATTACTTTTCATTCTCATTGAACTTGTTATTAAATTCCTTCTGCCAATACTATTCTTATTCCAGTTATAATTTTTCGATTGTCAATTTATTACAAACAAAATGAATATGGCCATCGCAATACTACTACATTATATTATAACATTATTTTCTTTAGATTGACATTTTTAAATTCGTTATATCTTTTGAATGGAATGTCCGATTTTAATAATTTAAAAAGTATTTTACTGGTATTGAAATGGTCTTTAATAAAATATTATTTAATAGGATAAGAAATAATACAGAGGTATGGATAATATGGTTTGATTATTGTCGGCACTTTTATTAACTTTTAAAATGTAAAAAAGTAGTTATAGTGGCATAACTACAGTAGTTGGACATATGGTTTCGCGGACTTTTCTGTAGATATTAATATGTTCTATAATACTGTAGAACATTTTTTTGTTCTATCAACAATAGTTTCCGCAGCGTACGCGATGGCAGATTTTTTGTGACTAATTTTTTCACACCTTGGGTTACATTAATACATTTTTATTGGAGATATCTTTTTTTTTTGAAAATGTAATTTAGCCTATGTCACTCAGTGAAAATGCAGCTTTCTAATGATGAAAGAATTTTTGAAATCGGTCCAGTAGTTTTTGTGTGAAAGCATTACAAACATACATCTTCTTCTTCTTCAGGTGCCATCACCTCTCAGAAGGTTGGCTGTCATCACGGCTATTCTCATTTTTGATGCTGCTGCTCTGAATAGTTCAATGGAGCTGCATTTATACCACTGTCTCAAATTATTTAACCATGAAATACGTCTTCTTCCTATATTTCTTCTTCCCTGTATCTTACCCTGAATAATTATCTGTAGCAGAGCATATCTTTCCCCTCTCAACACGTGGCCCAGATATTGTAGTTTTTTTATCTTTATTGTGTTCAATATTTCCTTCTCTTTCCCAATTCTTTTAAGTACTTCACTATTCGAAACCCTATCTATCCATCTTATCTTCAGGATCCTCCTATATGCCCACATTTCAAATGCCTCTAGACGCTTGTTAATGTCTTGCTTTAGCGTCCAGGCTTCCATCCCGTACAGCAGCACCGGGAACACGTAACATTTCAATACCCTGATCTTGAGACGCAGACTAAGGTCATTGCCACACAATACTTTCCTCATCTTGTTGAATATATTTCTGGCTTGGCCGATTCTCGTTCGAATTTCTTCTGTATATTCATTTGTGTCGGTAACAGTTGTTCCCAAATATTTGTATTTCTTTACTCTCTCTATTGGCTGTTCTCCAATCCATAAGCCTTCTTGATGTCGGTTAGACTTTGTAATAATCATGAATTTAGTTTTTATAACATTTAGTGTGAGGCCACTTTCTTCGCCATTTATTACAACCTGGTCCATTAATCTTTGTAAGTCTTCCAGTGATTCTGCAATAATAATGGTGTTATTAATAATTCTTCCGTTAACTTTTATTCCTATTGTTGTTTCTGCTAACGCTTTCTGAATGATGTTCTCAGAGTATAAATTGAACAACAACGGGGACAACACACATCCTTGTCTCACACCGCGCTTTATCCTTATATCTTACGATACCTCTTCACCCAGCTTGACATTCGCTGTCTGGTTATAATACAAATAAGCTATTATCCGAATATCCTTGTTGTCTATGTCTTTATCTTTGTCTTTAGTCAAACATACATACAAAAACACAAATGTTTCCTCTTTATAATATTAGTTTAGATACCGAAACATATCGCCCTCGGCGCTGGTGTAAATGCAGCGAACATGCCTGGTAAAATCACGCATTGGTTTAAGACAGCCGCGGTGGTAGCGGGGTGCGCGCGGGTGTTTGAAAGAGCTCTGAGCGCACGTACGTGTGGACCAGATAAGGAACAAGTGAGCTATCGCGCGAATTAGGTTGGTTATTCCACTGGTCGCCTATTGTATATTATTTGATAATATACTATAGGTATATAACCGGCGTTAAGTGTTGGAATTTCGGAAGCGAATATCTCGGCTTCTACTGATCGGATTTTGATGATTGAGGTGTCAAATTGTAGGGTTTGATGTCCTCTACAGGATGATGTAGAAAAATATGCAAATTTTTTGATATACAGGGGGAGAATTTTCACAACAATATGTTACGCTTTTATAAACATCAGAAATGTCGGAAAAATTATGTAAAAGAAAACTAGTTATAACTAAAACAGGTTCGCCCGCCCAATTTTTTGGGAGCTCTGCAGCACTGCAGCGCTTATGCGCCAGCCGCCACTGAACTCAAAGCATTTGCAATTTTTCGGGTAGAAGTACCTAGATCTTCCTCTATCATGTTCAGCACATTCTCTTCCACATCCACTATTGCGTAAATATGTTCTGGACAGCGACACGGAAATGTCTACACATATACTTGCATCTAAAAGAATCGAAACAATCAATGCAGAATTTACATCAAGTAATGTAACTTCATGTTCGCTATGTGATGAAAAGCACGATATAAATAAAGAAAAAGTGTTATTACTTATAACTAGGGACCGGACACGAGAGGCCGATGACTTATCGCCCACAGGGCACTATTGAAATTTGTATTTTTAAAGAGTTTTCAATTTTATTTATATAATTGGAAAACAAACGGGTGGTGATCTATAGAATACGAAATACATTTTTATTTGTTCATTTTGTAGTTCAAGTTGAGTAAAGGAGTATTAATATTAACTAGTAATACTTTCTCAAGGTTCTCTTCTCTAAAATTTGTTCTCTTTGAATGAAATACATCCTTGTAGATAGAAAACGTTTTTTATACATCGCAACTAGTTATGGGTGCATACTGTAAATATTCTTTTATTTCAGCGTATTTAGCAGTTAGATTTTGAGGCATTGTCCCCATATACAATTGCCACAATGTCATTAAATCTGGATTTATATTGAAAACTGCGTCTAACTTTTGCCGAAGGCCACATCCGAAGTTACTTGGAATATTTTTAAAATTATTAATAGCGACATCTAATGTGGTTAATCCATCATTTAATTTTAGATTTAGATTTTCAAAATAAGTAATTAGTTTTGACAAATTTTCAAAGTGTTCCTAATGAAAGTACAGCTGATTTTTTAAATTTGGAGTTTGCATTAGTTCCTTGCACTCAGAAATACTTCAACCATCGTCATTTAAACATGTAACGAAATTGCAAAAAGGCAAATTATGGAGAATACAGTAATCCCGATTGATTTTATGGGGGAAAGTGCAGCCGAATTTCGATATAAAATATATAACGCTGACAGATTACATCATCCTAGCAAAAGTAACCACACCAATAATAAAAAGGTTTTCAATAGAGCAATGGACGCATCCGACTCTGTAATTTTATCATTATCATTAAGAAGATGTATGCAGTCCCGTGCTACAATTGTATGCACAGGCGGCCAAATCAAAGAGCGGCGAAAATTATTCGACATTACTAGCGACACTGGTCGCCTAAGATAATACTCGGTTAAGATAATACTAACGTGTAATTTAAAAAAAAACAAGCTGGCCTATCGAGAGAAAGAATTTAAGTGAGTGACCGGTTATGTTTACTTTAATCAACCATACCCTCGATAACACACTTCTTCTAATCGTTATATTTTTGCATGTTAGAATGTAAAGGGCATCAAGCATTAAACTGAGCGTTATTTGTATTATGGGGCTTTTTTATCATTTATCGGTGACTGAAAAATTTATGGTTGCGATAAGAAAATATAACACTGTTTGTTTTACCCTAATATATTTTTGCAAGTGTTTAGAATTTTAAGATGCATCAGCAAGCATGTGTGTCAGGCTCTAAACTTGTTAATGTTGAAAATATTATATTACGGTCTGTTTTACTAGCGCATCAATTACTAATTATTTTTCGGTACCTAATCTACAAAAATAACAATCCATAACAAGTAACAACATTTTGCCCACATCGAGTTAAATGTGACAGATCATAGAATGGTTGCTATGGCTGTTAATATTTTATTCCTAATTTGCGCCTCTATAATATATATGTAAGATGTGGATAAAAATAATATATAGACAAAGGTAAATACAAATTTCCCAGAGTAAGCAATATATATGCAATAAGTACATCGGAAATTCATTGATTGATCAATAAATAACATCTGTATTATTGCAATGTTAGCATAAAATAATGTACAATATACAATAATAATAATGTTGACAACACATATTTCTCGTGATCCTTAACAAATGAATGATTTGAAATTCTGAATATAAGGATTTTGTACCCTGTGCGTAATGTAATACCTTAAATTTGTCTTTACATACATTCCTAGTACATAAATCTAATTCTTTGTTAAAATAGTAAAGAATTAGGGACGGCAAATTTATGATTGCGCACAGGCTGCCAAAAGCACAGCACTGCCATTAGAAGTTATCCAGTTGTTGATTTTCGATGACCCAACTGAAGTGCCAAGGTTTGAATTGAATAACACTTGAACATTAATGAAAATACTGACGAAGACGATGAAGCTTTTGGAAGCGAAAATACTATTCTAGCTCCAATATCCTAAACAATGTATACTTAAAAAACGAATTGGATATAGGTAAGTAACTCACTTTCGTGCGAATTAAATTTAATATTACATGAAATATTTTTAAAACGAATACCTTTTAAGCGCTATTAAAAGAAAAAGAGGATTAAAGGTCTTTAAAGGGTTAAAATTTTTGGCTTACTTTGTTGTATTTTTCTTTTTGTTAAAATAATATAAAATTGCGAATTTTAGTAATTTTGGCCAGCAAAATGGGTTATTAGACCTATAGTGCCATTTCCTTAACTAATTGATATATGTGTATATTTAAGATAACAAACTCATGTAATTTCAAATAACACTATTTATTATATGTCTGGTAATATCTTAATTTTTGCACTTTAATAATTATCGACTGATATTTGGAAAGAAAATGAAGTACATATATTGTAGATCCCAAAGATGCAGTTTCAAAATTAGTAATATTGCCATCAGCTGTCTGTAAAATCTTGTTTTAAAGTATAGTAGATATGTAACATTAATAGTTATTTATGTATTAAGGGAATAAACGATAGTTATATTCCCGAGACAGTAAGACTGAGCGACCGCAGGGAGCGAGGACATTTCTGTTGAGGGATTATTGAAGTTTATTCCCGAATTACATATCAAACTTTTCTACCAACTTTAAATGTAATTATTATTTCTTTCATTTTTAGTTTGATAGTTGATTGATTGATGAGGTCTCAGTGCATTAAGTTGTTTTGTGGAAATGTGCATAGTTTCTGGTTGTTATGGAAAAATGAATTTGATTGTCATAAACTTCACATTCCAAGAAAAGTTTTTCAAGGAACGGAAAACAAACCTTGCACAAGCACTACTGTAAGGAACCGGCAAGTGAAGAGATCAGATGATTGTCCATATATAAATATTGTAATATTGTTATCTAATGTTAATATTACGATTACAAAATGAATAAACGAAAAGCCATTCACTCGAATATTCACTATATTCCGTAGGGAATAAAGTGAATATTTTATTCCCCAGGGAAAAATAGTCTAGTATGCGCCAATTGTCAGATACATAAGATGACGGTTTATCGGTCGGGAGAAAATTTTATTTAATGGACAAAGACGAACCTACAAAGCAGTTAACAAAAGTAAGGTGATGTTGGTAATAAATAAACTCAAAATTAGTTACGTCTTAATATGCGACTTATAGTGAAAAACTAAAAATTTAGTTTGAAACTAAAGTTGAAAACTAAGTTGAAAACTAAATATTAAATGTTACTTATTTGAGCAAAAGTTATTTTTAAATGTTTATATATATCACAAACAATTAATTGATAATTATTATAAAGTGCAATTGAAGATACGTGTCAGGTGCTCATCAATCAATTTCCAAGAAAAATATTTTTTATTCACTGCTAAGCATCGTGCTGTTAATTATAAAGATAAGATATGAACTTTGTTTTTGATATAACATGGTTGCATTTTATCACACCTGACAAAATATGATACCGAAATTATTTAAACTGTAAAAACTATGCAACAATTAAATTGAATAATATTATGTATGCATTGAAAATTTCCTCACGAATTTAGTTTGCTTTCCAAACATACATACTTTCATACCTATTCAAATGGTTATAACAATATTAATGCTGATGCATATACATATATACATGTATCTAATCTATTCTGATAGTCGTATCATCGTATTTATTTATCTCTCACCTGCATCATCGCCGTAGGTGATAAAATTGGAGAAAAAAACCCTTACGTAACGAAGAAGTGAAGAAAACTTTATTACAAGGGAATCAAATTTCAAGACTCTTCATTGACACGGTAGCTTTTTCCGCACATAATAACGACAAAATGGCGGAGTACGGTGTCAATCTAATACGTCACAAGTTGATCAAACATTGTCACACCCTATTACATATATTGGAGCACTATATTTTCAGTTCACTTGTAAATTTGTGTCGAAAACGCTTACACGTTTTCCAAACGTTGACCGAATTAGCAGGAAATAACTTAGTGGTGCAAATAAATACGTTTTTTACAAAGAAATTATCTCCTTATATCCTGAGGTGAGTAATTTTATCCAACTTTACTACGATTTTCTCTAAATTCACGCCGAACACGGCATCCATTTTTTTGCACGAATACAGTGTACATTGCGTTATTTTAGAATTCGAGTGATTTTCCGCAGAATTTTTTTTCAACAATCGTTAACACTTTTACACCTAGTAATCTCTTTGGTAACTAAATTTATATCACATAAGCACTTTATTTAACTTTAGCGATATGTTAACATATCTAGTAGATTATATACTGATAATACCAAGATTTGTTTATGTATACCTTCGCACAGTCATATGAAACATCAGATGGTGATGCCTTTTGAATCGTTTCCTTTACAGAAATTTTAATATTTTTTTTGAAATTTTGGATTTTTATTGAATTTTAGTGCAACATAGTGAAAAAGGTGGTCGATTTTTGTCGAATCACGTCCGCCATTTTGAACTTGCGGCAGGTACAGTTTCGATAAAATATCCTAAATATATGCTTTAATGATAAATTTGATGATAAATAGTGAATAATAATAATAATAAATGCAGATAGTTAAAATAACCAAATAAACACTATTTATTCTACAGAAAAAATCGAAACGTATTCTCAACTCTAAAACAAAGCTAGAACTATAATAAAATAATTTTATAATTGTAATACATAAAATGTAGGAACGATAAATTCCTTTCTGCGTGTCTCATAGTTTCTACAAAGGTAAATGTTATGAAGTTTAGGAAAGTTGTAACTGGTTAGATAGCGTTCTTATTGCGTAGAACAAACATGATTGATTTATAAAGGCGATTTTTGAATTTGTTTTTTCTAAGAAATATCTATTTACTTCTAGTCAAAACGATAAATTCTGCAAATGCATAATTTTCAAAATCAAGCTCATGAGCAAAATTTAGAGTCGCTTACTCAAATAGGAGGCACGACTACCGAAGAGTTAAGTTGATAATTCACGTCCTTGAAGTGTTATGTGGTGACGAGTCAAAAATTGAAGTATTCACATCAGTTAGTGGAGAAAATCTAATGAAGAGACAAATCAAAAATCTACATTTCACGGCAAAACATGACAGCGCTTACTTGACAATGTTATTTTCAGGGATTGACATTTTGAAAGTAATTTATGGTAATATGAATCAATATATTTGTAATTATTTACGAAGAATCTCAATACCAGATCGTTTCCAACCCAGCAATACACATCATTAGTTATGATTTGCAAGCGAATTATTATTCTATGTAATTGACCAGACACAATTACTCAATTCTTACTCAATTTACTGCAATAGATTTAAACATTTTTTCGTAATGACATTTTACTTATAACACAAAAAACTGAATTTCGTTAACACCAGCTTTCTTCTTATAGTACATTTTTGCTGGCTTTATAAAATTTAATTAAAAATTAACCCTTAACACAATGCAGTTTTAATCCTTGATATGTATTTCGATAGCTAAGTTGTCATCTTCAACAGTTGAAGAAAATATTAACCTTGGACATTAGCATACACTTTATACAGTATGTATTTAATAATAATATGCATCCAAGATTAAACCTACATTGCGGCAAGGGTTTCCTTTGTAAATAATTCCATTCTCAGTAAAGTTGACAGTGTAAAAGACCTTGGTGACCAGTAGAGGCTATGTCGTCTACGCTAACAGCTAGTGCTATTAGATCGAAAGGAAGCCTCATCAAATATTAAGTTTTAAAGTTATTAGAAATATACCATTTTTTTTTACTGTAGCCGCTAAATTCGGTTTTAATATTTATTTTCGTATTTTTGTCGGAATTATGATTAATATCCTTATGATAACATTTGTGGCATTAGATCCATTCGAAAATAAATTAATTTACATTTTTATCCCACTTGAGCAAATATTACAACTTTTAACTGTTACTTAAAGAAACTATATTAACATATAGAGTAAATAATGTGCCTTCAAAAACTCTTCTCATGAGAGACAACCATGCTTTTTTTAATGGTTGGTGACAGTGCACGTAATCTGTCACAAATGTGAAATTTTGATAGTTTGGTTATGTCATGTAAATATGTGTAATAATTAGTAATTTATTTTTGAAAAAAATATTTACTACAATAATAAAAATTAAAGGAAATAATACTAAAGCAGGTGTTGGAAATGTTGACCATTATTTTGAAGACAAAGTTGAACTCTACTCTCATTTATTAGGATTTCTTGGGGTATGTCAGCGCAAGAATTCACAATAGCTGGTTTTGACTGTAGTATTCTTTAAATATGGTAAATTAAAATAGTCTAAAATTGACATATCTGGACGTCTTGGAAGAAAATTAATAATTCTTGTATCAAAAAATTCTTGCAAAAAGCTGTGGTTTCTCGAGATTTGTGCGCTGGTGCATTATCTTTGCTGGAAAGATACTTCTGTAAGTTCATCATCATGAACTTCATTAATAAACGGCTCTAATAATTCATTTCGATATCTTTCAGCAGTTATGATTTAATTAAAAAATAAAGGCTCAATAATTCGTCTCCTTGAATCTGCTAGCCAGACGCCTATTTTTTGTGGATGTAGCGTAGTTTCCACAAATTCATGAGGGTTCTCTGCAGACTAAATTCTCATATTTTGCTTGTTTAAATATCCTGAAAGATGGAACCAAGCCTCATCCGTAAATATGAATTTCTTGAGAATGTCATTATTATTTATGTTATTCAAAAACTATAGACAATAGTGTTCTCGTAACAAAGTCTACCTGTTTGAGTTCCGAAACTGCTTGAATTTTGTATGGTAACAACTTTAAGTCCTTTTTCAAAATAGCTTATGTTCCCACTGAACGAATGAACTTAATAGTTTTGCGATTGATTTTTGGGTAAGTTCAATGTCCATTCGACGTCGAATATTCTCTATGCAATTTGCTGTTCGTTTTCGAGGTGCTTCACCGCCAGGTTTACGAGTTATGGCCCCTGTTTCACCAAATTTAATAACACAAGTTTGACTATGTTTTTGCATTTGTGGGTAAGCAACTGGCAGATTATGATACTGTGGCCAGAAATCCTGTAAGAACTGATTAGTGGAACACACTCAATCTCCATTTTCTAATTTTTGGCCACTTCTATAGTAACTTTGAATAATAAAATATTTGATGTTGTAACTCTAACATTATAATAATAGTTATTTTTGCATGGGTATTATATTGCTCTGAGGTCGACGTTAGAGATGAATGTCGACCGAGGGCAATGTAATTGCCATACGCCAGTGGTTCATACAAGATTTTATTTTTTACGAAAAAGAAAATTACATTGGAAAAGTTCCGAGATTTCTGTCAACTGTCATGTCGTTGACAGTCATTACGCATCTAATATGTTGAGGCTGGTGCATTGTTCGAGACCCTAAAAATGTATGGGAAATGGAAAAGTACATCTGCAGCAGAAGAATACATAGAGAAAACATTTCTTCTAAGAATAGACTATCCAGCATGATATTAAATTCTGTTAGAGTATCACATAAATCCTTGTACGCTTGCCAAAGTAACTAGTGGAGATGATTTCTCACCAAGAACTTTCACAAACTTGGAAAGCTTCGGATCACATAATTTTTCAGGACATTTAGAAAACTGTATTTTAAATTTTGCTAAATAAAATTAAAAATTTGATTCTTTCTTTAGAAATTGTTGAAAATAACTATTAAGTTTTACGTATTTTAAATGACAGTTGTTGACACTTTCAAGTTTTCAAGTTGTTAATGTTTAGACTTTAGATACTATTAATTTTATTAAAGAATGCTAAAGTTTTGCTTCTTTCTTTATACTTTGTTAGAAATTAAAATTATGTTCTGTAAAATGTATATCCTTTCTTCTCGGGCCTTATTTATACTCACACAACATTAAAAACTCTGAATAAAGTACCGGGCGTTATGTGCCATATCGCCTGATTATTACGCCCACGGGCGATAGGACTGTGTTTATGGTAACCGTATCCAAGGTCAAATGAACAAATAATACTTAAGTGAAAAAAAAATAATTTAAAAAATATAAGCATTTATAATTCGAATTTATGTATGACAACTGTCAGAATTTGAAGTTTTCTAAAGCTTCGCATCTGCATCAATCTTTGATTACGTCATTTCTTAAAAACCTGCTATTATGAGGAAAGTGTTTGAAGGCACGTTAATTTTGGCGTAACTGTAGATTTTATTAAATGTAGAAATTTATTTCTTTTGCTCATTTTTCCTTTATACTATTTTCCTACAGTTCTCTCTGTTTTTTTTATCACTTCCTCTACGGTATTCCTTCTTCTTTGTTCTTCCTTTCCTTTGCATCCAAAGTCTTCTCAAGTCTTCCTCGTTGTTTTTACGCAGTTTCTTTTCTTCCCATCTTCTATCAACTGATATATTTGTATAATACAAAAGTATTTTTAATAATATAAAATTGGTGTGAACAATACAAATACAAGTTCAATATTAATATTTTTTTGTGAACGCGTCCAAACATATCCCTCCCCAGAGACGCAGATACGTATTTCATTTTTCTACAGATTCATCAGTACGCCCCTGCCGGAGAAAGGATATCTTCAGACACATTCACAGAAAAAGAACGACTTCTCTATCTCACAGAAATGATTAAGACCGAGCGTAGAAGTACATACAGCGCTGCATATTGTCGGACTACTGAAGTACTCTCGTTTTGTCTACATAACTAATGCAGAACTAACCGATTTTTTCTAGAGGTGGCACTGCCTTGTCTCTAGAAAATGTATTTTGTTTGTGTCTTCGCTCATACTTATGGAATAACCGCATGTTTAATGTAACAGAATAATTAAAACATACATGGGTGGGTAAAACCTCACCAGTTTTGTATAATACAAAAGTATTTTCAATAATATAAAATATTATTAAAAATCTGGTATGAAGAATACAAATATTAATATTTTTTTGTGGACGCGTTCACAAAAAAATATTAATATTGAACTTGTATTTGTGTTCTTCACACCAGATTTTTAATAATATTTTATATTATTAAGAATACGCTTGTATTATACAAAATTGGTGAGGTTTTACCCACTCATGTATGTTTCAATTATTCTGATATATTTGTATTCGTTCTATTTGTCTCGACCTAGAGAGATTCTTATAATATCTGTTTAACACTCTCAATTTCTAATTTTCAATACAGGCCCTATTGTAGTTCATTCTGTAATAATCCATGACTTACTTCTAAAAAGCAGCTTAGAAAGATATATTCTTTATAGAGAGTTAGTTTAGTTTTATTACTTATTTATTTATTTTATTTATGGACATATATTCCACTATTTAATTTTGTTTCATAATTTTTTATTTTTTCTCTTTGTGACTGCTTCTTCTATTCCCGGCTACAACTATGTCCTGCGTCCTCTTTAGCCGAAGGAAGCAGTGCCATGGACGCGGATCCAGTGCAAAATACAAGAAGCAATCACGGACAACAAGCACGGAAGCCTACAAACCAGATTTTCCCCTTTATGTTTTCTGCTCATTTTATTTTTTATTTACAGGGTGTTACAAAGAAGTAGGTCAACCCGTTAACTATTTATTCTTTCGACTAAAATAATGGGACTTTTCTTATGTTACTTTCTATTTGAACGTTTTTTATCAATACAGAGGGTGTACAGAGGGTGTACAGAGGGGGTAACTTTTTAAAAAGTGTATTTATTAATATCTTCGGTATGTTTGAGATATTTTACTTATTCGACTCTGTTGCAATTTTTAACAATTTTATTTTATAAAGTCCTTAACATAAATTAAAACAATCAGTTTTAAGAACAATTGTTAAAAAATCGCAAGAGGGTCAAATAAGTAGAAATATCTCCAAAATACACCGGAAATATTAATAAATATACTTTCTAAAAAGTTAACTTTGACCTCCTGTAAGTAGATAAGTAATGGGGGTTCTAGGCCTAAATCCCATGTATTTTCTTATGGAGATTCATTTTGCATTTTTGAGGGTGAAACGTCAATGCGCATGCTCCAACCTCAAATCCTGCCTCTCTTTGAAATAGACAGGTCTGTCTTTGAAACAGACAGGCCTGTCTTTGGAACAGACAGGTCTGTCTTTGAAACAGACGAGTCTATCTTTGAAACAGAGGGTCTATCTGTTCAGACCAGGTCTGAACAGACAGGTCTGTCTGTTTCAAAGAGAGGCAGGATTTGGGGTTGGCGCATACGCATTGACGTTTCACCCTCAAAAATGCAAAATGAACCTCCATAAGAAAATACATGGGATTTTGGACTAGAACCCCCATTGCTTATCTACTACTGTATATTGAAAAAAAAACGTTCAAAACGAAAGTTTTATAATTTTAGCCGAAAGAATATATAGTTAACGGATTGAGCTACTTTATCATAACACCTGTAAATAATTTTTTCCTTTATCTTCTATATAACTAACATATTTGGCGTTTGAAAAAGTCAAGCCTTTTCCTATTATTGCTCTTCTTCATAAATTTTCGTTGTACTTCATTTATTATTATACATATACTCATATTTTTAATCATAATTTTAATTAATATAGGCTCTTATATTTTACATTTTTTCCGTATATGCTGAAAAATACTAATTAAGTTAGTAATTTTACTTAAAGCACAATAGAAAAATGTAATACATATATCAGAAACAGAAATATGCATATGCGCACGATACTTATAAATCTCTGTCATTTATGCATTCAGATTATAGACTAATCGCTGACTTGATAGAACGCAGGATTTTCTTTCTATAATAAAATGTTACTTGCTTTTGGAACATTATGTACAAATGTAATTTAACTTTAAAGTGTTTTAAAGTTAAAAGTTTTGGTAATTTTTTTTAGCAACCGCACCTTTGAACATTTGTCGGGAATATCAGGGGAAAAACGCGTTCAATTGAATCGGAATATGCTTATGAAGTCGGCGGACGGTGAGATTCTAAATGTCTCTGGGATTATAACATTACTGTTTTCTAATTACTAGACGGGAATTCTGGTTAAAGAATATTTCGGGGAAATACTAATTAATAACAATTCAGAAATTTATAATACATTGAATAAAAAATTTAACACGGATTGATTGCTAGTAACTCAAAATTTCTACCTAGTTATCTCTGTCACTGGAGTTACTATTAATTCGGGAATTTCTGTAATACGAAACAAGTTGCTTTTATTTGCCTTTAGTTTTGACAAAAAAATCATCTACTTTTGAATTATTCAGCTTTCTTTAATGCAAAGTTTTATCTTGTTTGTTTCGGTGATGTTAACACTAAAGATATATGCTTACGGTTATTTTCCTCTTTCTTCTCCCTCGACCTTCCCTTCGGATGCAGAAGACTTCTGAATATAACGGATGTCACGTTTGTACTGAAAATTAGCGGAAACTGTTCGCACAAACGCAGCATAAAACGGCGTCAAATTCTTTATCTAGAAGAAGGTAGAGTGCGGGGGAAGGCAACTAATATCATCTTCGGGAAATATAACTCATCTACTTATGCCTCAACTAATATCAATGAACAAGCATAAGAGAGACGGTTCCTTAATTCTTTGCTAAAATAATATCAGCGTAGAACTAAGGTTGGAGGAGAAGCTCGGGCTATCTCTAGTATTAGTCAGGAAGCCTCGGATTGACTGGCTGAATAATTGCCTTTACTGTAAGATTTTGGGCCCTTTTGTATAGAAAATATTGAACAAAAACGGTCCTTATTGGAAGGGGTTCCACTTCTACGAATATTTAGTGGAATATATCCACGCCGGCGTGAACATTAAGAAGGGGTCGGATATTTTCGTGTTCACACGAAGCAAGCGTACGAGGCAAGTACAATTACATAATATATATAACAAATATATTTACACAAATATATACTGCTATCCATACCTAAGAATATTTTGTGCTTTTAATTCTGATTGAATTAAAAAGTGCAAACATTCGCTAATAATCCTAAGTTTGAGAGCAAACTTCGTTGCAAGTGTTCGGTGGCAAGATTATTTCCAGAAATCGACCTGCACACTGGTCTTCAAGATCATTTGACGCCTCTAGAATATTTTTTGTAGGGCTATTTGAAGTCACTGGTCTACGCAAACAAGCCAACAACTATTGCAGCCTTGGAAACCAATATCGAGCGCACCATTCGTAACATACGGCCTCAAACGCTCGAAAAAAGTAGTCTAAAATTAATGCTCTTGGATGACGTGCCTCAGACGCTCCCGTGATGGCCATATGCCCGAAATCATCTTCCATCATTAATGTCATAAAACTATCTTACCGATTTAAAAATGAATTCTCATTTTCCTAACAGTTGTGTTTTTTTTTCAATTTATAATAAATCCTACACCTTTTAAAAAAGACACTTTACTAGCCACAAACTTATATTGAAAGAGTTCATTTTTATACGGCGACAGTTTTGTCATTATTATTGTACGGCGGAGCTGAAATAAATAGAGTGTCTCCCTAAATGTATGCTCCCTGGTATATCGTAAATTCATTCTGACAACTAACCTAAAGCGTCAAACGCCAACATTATCATTAATAAAAAGAATTAACTGTGTAATCTGCCATTTGAGCCTAACGTAAAAATCATTTACAAAATCTCAATAAAATATTCTAATTAAACGCTTGAAAAAAAAAATGTAATACACGGCAGCAAAAGCATATTGAGGCAATGTGAACTGTATGCTCGGCTATAATATGAGCTTTTTCTGCCTGGTCTATAATATATTATTATCTAGTCCGAGATAGTCAACATCTATACAGAGCTATATTCGAATTTGAATTTAAGGTTCGCGAAACTCTTCTTATAAGTATGCGTTTAAACCTAATCTAAATCGTTACCTTGTTAATGAATATCATATCATATTGATAATATTTGATATAAACTGCCGTAAAATTATGTAAATAATCACAGTTAGTGTGTATGCATGTGTGTAAGTACAAATGAAGGTATTCAGATAAGCCAACACCAGTTAGTGTAAGAGTTTTTACTGTGTATGCGTTGAAGTTCGATGTATTACAAATACGCCAGCAACATTTCGCCAGCCTTATTTTAATAATTCAAAAGATGTTCAGTGTTACAAGTCATGGAGTTGAAATCAAAGATGATTTTTATAGTTTTAAAGTTGGCTCATCTGAAGAACAATCTGTATAATCATTATAATTAGAATTTGGAAAGGAAGAAATTTCGCAGTGATCGTAATTTGCTAAAGAACGACGAAAATAGAAGAAGACCTGCCGTCGTAGTTAACCCAAAAATGTTGACGTGTTCAAAATTATACTAGATCAAGACCGAACTACCTACCAAACAATAAAGGCTATTTTTGGTGTTGAATCTAGCATAATTCTTCACGAAGAGTTGAATGTGTTTAAAATCGTTTTGCGTTGGATTCCACATTAGCTATATTAATTCTTACGACATGCTGGCGTACCAAGAAACTAGAATATAGGTGTAAAGACCATCCAAAATGAATAATTGCCCAAAGGAACTGTTCAATAAAAAAAGGTAAAAGACTCCGTTTTCTTCAGAAGTGTAGGATTGATGAAACCCATTCACTTAAAATAAAAGACTATCACTGTATTCTGATATATACAACACTGCCTATCCAAAGTTTTCCAAGGTTTAAGAATGAAGTACTTACTGCTTCATCAAGAACACCTCGTCTCATACTGTTACAGTGACATTTTTCAAACAAAATTAGATCGAAGTTATCATACACCTTCCATACTTATTTGATACCGCAATTTTATGTAGTTCATCAATGATGGGATGTGCGAAGATATAGCTTGTAAGAATCATCACCAAATTTGGTCTCTGAAGAGTCTCTGAAGCGACGTATTGTTGAAGCTCCAACAAAAATATCACTAGAAACAGTGCGTAAATAGATGAATGATGCAATTGTTTGCAACTTTGTGTGAACGCAAGAAGTGAACACTTCAATTAAATTATACATTGTTCTCAAGCTTATTTTCTGTACTTTACGAAAATATGTGTTTTAGTTTTGTATGATGAGCTATTCTTTTTTTATACTATTAAAGTACGAACAGTATTTATGGTTAGACTGTGTATATGTTAAATATATTTTTGTATATAAGCAGGTTTTATTTTTTAAGTTTATATGAAACAATACAAGTACATACTAACCATTCTATTCGTTAATGATTTTACGAAATTAGGAACAGAGTATGCTCCTTTTGTGACATTGACGTCACAGTACAAAAAAAGATGAACGAATTTCAATTCAACATATCAGTTTATAATTGTTCCTACTGAAGTGAGGTGCCTTATCAAATCTATTATTTGATCGGCTAATCTTTACAAAGGTAAAAAATATGTGTGTAATAAACTTTAGCGCGATCAATAATGATATCCACTTTATTTCTTGCATTTCATTTGATGTGGTTGACAAATTTTTTTTTAAATTTAATTGTTGCAGAGGATTTCTGTTATAATTGCAATATATTCGTTTCGCAATACTTATTGAAGGGTTAGCTTGAATTTATATTGAAAGCTATTATTTTACAATTTTAAATTGAAATCTATAAGAATTTAAAAGATTTATGATTTCCTTGAGGGACTGTAAACAGTGAGTAACAAGAGTTTGTGTCATGTAAATTTGTAAAATTAAATAGAATGCGGTAGTAATACAGAAACGATTCGATAGGGATGTGTTTAGGCTTAATACATTTAAATTAACTTTAGTGATAATATACTGCAAATGCGTGGAACCATGTAAATATCTGTTAAATTAAAAGAAAAACATTTGAAGTATTTTTAAATATACAGAGTGTTTAAAAAATGTACCGTACTAAAGTTATACTTTTTTAAATTGAACGTCCTATAT
The DNA here is from genome assembly GCA_935421215.2 of Melolontha melolontha. NCBI lineage: Eukaryota > Metazoa > Arthropoda > Insecta > Coleoptera > Scarabaeidae > Melolontha > Melolontha melolontha. Next base: position 93,364,651 of record OW285237.1, on the reverse strand, counting down.
TTTTTTACATTTTAGGGATCTCCTCGATAACACGATTTCAACAAACCATAATACTTGGGGTCGAAAGTATTTAGCTCGAGATTTACATGCAAGTGAAAATCAAAATTATTATAATATTTATTTCTCGGTATTTTCAAAATCATTAGTATTGCTTAAGTACGATCGTTTAAATAAAAACCTTTACAATTCGAAATGTAAGTATGTACTACAATTTTTTTATTTCCTCTTTTGTTGTGGTGATTAAAAAAATTGTTTTTTTTTGTCAAACAAAGGTTAACGTGAATATTATAAATTTAGAGAACGGATGCAATTTCCATAAAACGCAATCGGCAATTGGAATTGTGTATAACGTCGCTCAGTACATCCCGGAATAATTCAATGAAGTATTTCTTTGACTTACTCGGCCACCTGGTCTCGCTGCGATAACAATGGACAACTGAGCTATTGTATTCGGACAATATAGTGTTTTTTAAAGTGTTTTCATGAGCGTAGATAGAAGCGGGGTTTTTATAATGTATTTTATTTATTAGTTTGTATTTCGTAAGATAAATAAAGTGCTGTGAGTAAGTTTCTTGTTTTCATAGTTTTAACTGTTAATTACATCGTAATTTTTGTGATAGATCCTGTTTAATATCGTTTGATTGAATCTATTTCTACCAATTATTTCGACGTAAGAGTGTGCATTGAATTTCGTTCAGTTTCAATAACTTACGCACACATTTTTAGTTTGCATTTATTTAGATCTAGAGCATTGTTTAAGTTACCTTTTCAGACATGATATGGAAGAATGTCGAGAACGGCATTGTAAAACAATGGCGAGTTGGATTGACGGTCATACTGATTGTATGTCCATTGTCAGTAATTCCGAAATTTATTACAAAATCCGTAAAATATCGTCAAAAATTCCTCACTTAGGATCGCAAACACATCTGAACTCTGTAAAACGTTTATGGCGGCTAATATTCCATTAAATAAACTTAGCAATCCCACTTTAAAAATATTTCTTCAAAAATATACTGCTCGAAATGTTCCTGATGAATCAACTTTACGCAAATATTATGTTTCTAGGTGCTATACGAGAACAGTAGAACGCATTAGAAGCCATCTTTTAAATCAATACATATGGATAAGCGCCGACGAAACGGTGGATATGTTAGGACGCTGTGTGGTAAATGCTGTAGCTGGTGTACTACATCCAACTATTCCCTATAACTCATATGTAATAGCAACAAGTGTTATAAATAGAGTTGATGCGGAAACAGTTGCTGAAACCATTAAGGAAAATATGCAAAAAATGCTTCATTCGGACGCCACGTACAAAGAAAAAATACTTTTATTTGTCAGTGATAGTGCTGCGTATATGTTAAAAACAGGCAGACTATTGAAGAAAACCTATCCTAATATGCTGCATATTACTTGTGTAGCACATGCTCTCCACAGAATCTGTGAATATATCAGAGACACTTTTCCGGAAGTTGATAGACTTGTATCAGCTTTTAAAAAAGTTTTCAGAAAAGCACCATTGAGAGTAGCTCTTTTCAGGGAAAAATTTCCATCTCTGTCACTGCCTCCCACTCCAGTAATAACTAGATGGGGAACATGGCTGGAGGCTACTAGTTATTATGCTGAGAGTTTCGATTGTCTAAAACATTTCGTAACACTGCTAAAGGAGGATGCTAGAAGTATTGGTGAGTGCAAGGAGCTCACACAAATCCCAAATTTAAAAAATCAGTTGTACTTTCTTCACGAACACTTTGGAAAATTGCCAAAACTAATCACTTATTTTGAAAATCGAAATCTCAAATTAAATGACGGATTAACCACATTAGATGTGGCTGTTAATAATTTGAAAAGTATTCCAAGTGACTTCGGATGTGGCCTTCGGCAAAAGTTTGAAGCAATTCTTAATAGAAATCCAGATTTAATTACATTGCAGCAATTATGTATGGAGACAATTTCACAAAATCTAACGGCTAAATATGAAGAAATAAAAGAATATTTCCAGTATGCACCTATAACCAGTTGCGATGTAGAAAGGACGTTTTCTATTTATAAGGATATACTTAATTCAAAGAGAACAAAATTGACAGAAAAAAACCTTGAGAAACTATTGCTAGTCAATATTAATACTCCTTTACTCAACTTGAACGACAAAATGAACAAATAAAAATGTTCCAATTATAGAAATAAAATTTAAAACTTTAAAAATACAACTTTTCAACAAATAAATATGTATTTCGTAATTTTATATCACCACCCGTTCGTTTTCCAATTATCTAAATAAAATTAAATATTTTAGAAATACAGCCTTTCGCCAGTACTGCACTGGGCTTTGCGTCATGTGGTAAGCGTGTCCGTTCTCTAATTATAATATTTAAATTGTATCACAAGATCTAGTAATTTGTGGCATTTAAAAGTGTCATTAAATAATTGTTTTGCCAATAATAGTTATTAAATGATAGAGAAAAAATACAAATATTAATGATGATCGGTTTTGGGTGATAGGACAAAAACTCATCTAGAAGTAACTAACCTTTCTAATATTATACATCTCAATCGGCAGCAAATTTCGCGTTCTGTTGTTACCAAAACTTTAAGAACATACAATATAAATGTAATGGTGGTGTTCGCGATTTTCAATCGTGAACATTTGTAATCGTGATAACAATTTTGTGAATAATATAGTATTTTCCGATAAAGCAACTCTTTGTTTGCACAGTGCTGTTCATAGCCATAACTGTCGATATTTGGCACAGAGAAATCCTCTCTAGATACAAGTGCATACGCAACACTCTAGAAAGCTTACCGTTTGGACTGGTATATATAGAAGCAGAATAGTAGGGCGTTTTTATAGAAGGGTACTCTAAATGGTCAAAGATATTTAGAACTTTTTAAATACCCAGATAATTCCTGCATTGGAGGAAAATGGCCAACTTCTACAAAACATCTGGATTCAGCAAGATGGGACACCCCCTCACTATTCAGTTATCGTTCGAGATCGATTAGATTGAACTTTTGCCCACAGATGGATTGTAAGCCCGCACGTTCTGCCGATCTCAATCCACTAGGTTATTTCTTGTGGGGCTATCTAAATCAGAAAATGTATCTTATCCGGCCTAGAAATTTGCAAGATTTGGCTGAATGAATTGATGAAGAGATACGAAGCATTTCACCAAATATCATAGCGGAGGTTACAAAAGAATTTACAGACAGTTTATTTTCTTTTCCGTATTAGGTAATTAATAAATAGAAAATAGTTTGGATCCCAAGTGTTATAGTTTCCTGAAATTGTGCTATAGTTTGTTGAAATCGTGTTATCGAAGAGAATCCTACAATGTAAAAAAATTCAGGGCGTTCAATTAAAAAAAGTATAACTTAGTACATTACATTTCTTGAACACTGTATATTTATAAAATAGTTCATCTCTAATTTTCTTGTCTAAAATTTTATTACAATATCTTTTTTAATTTAACAGATATTTACATGGTTCCGCACATTTACCCGTCACTGTATAAAATTTTAGATGTAATTATTTATCATCAATTAAATAAACTTCTAATTACAGAAATATATTTTCTCAGTCCATAATTTCTAAGGCGAAGAACATATATATTACATTTTAATGAAATATGCGCAGATGTACGTTCTAAAAATTTGTAATCTATGCATTAATATTAATAAAAAATGCATCAAATTTTATAATATACACAAATAAAACTTTATTACAAATAATCTAAATTTACTTCGTTTACTAATATTCAATAGAACTATCGGTATTACTGTTGTAATAATTAACGAACAGATATTTTTCTCATAAGAATAGCGTCTATCATTTAAAATCTGCTTGATTATAAATTGAGAAGCTTCTCTCGACATCTGCTGAGTTGGTTGGAGCATTTTCAATGGGACGCTTATTTGTGGATATAAATCTAATTTCATAAAGGAATTTCTTTTTAAAATTTCATTAACTTTTGCGATAATATTGCAGGCTGATTTTTTTAGAATGTCGTCAAATTTCGTTTTAACTAAATTCTACATGAAACCCCTTGTCTATTTTAGTGATATTTTATCACACGAATTGACCAGTTCTAGTCTCTCTAATAGTGTCTGTTGACTGCTTCAAAGCTTTTTTTTATAATAGTACATTATAATAACAAAAGAGAAGAAGAGACTTAAATCAGGGTTTGGTATTTTTAGGCGACGAAAGTTGCGAAACACGTATTTTATTTTTAAAGTTTGGGAATAACGTCATCAAATAGTGAGTCATTAATTCGACATTTTTTTACCGGCAAAAAAATCAACGATTTAACATGTTAAGTGAGGGTTGATACTGTCATGTTGATGAATAATTTGCCGATTCCCATTAATTTTTTGTTACTCGTATTTTATCAATGATTTCCGGTAAATAAATTGTGGTATAACAATCAGCGTTTGTGGTTTTTCGACTCTCTAAAGTTACGGCTGTCACATGACCAGAAAAGCCTAAGAAACAAGGCATCATTTGCATTGCAGTACCGCGTGAATGAGCAACGTTAATAGGTTTCGGTTCATTTTGAAAAACCCAAACGGTGGATTGTTGTTTAATTTTGGAATTGTACGAATAAATCCCAGTTTCGTCACCAGTAATTATGTTGTAGACTGAATTTGAATGATCCGTGAGATCCAACTACTACAAAGCTTTCGTACGTTCAAACCTTCAACAAAATCGTGTGTATTGCTTTCATATCAACGCCCAAGGATGGACAAATTTCACGAAATTCGTCTCTGAGAGTGGTGAGCCTACGCTGAAATTCAGCAAAGCGACTGTAAGTACTACTTTTGAATGGTGCTTCGTCACCAAAAGCCATAGTCTTTATTTGGCTTTTGGCCAAATAAAGACTATAATTTTTACACAAGACCGCTCTCATTTAAATGCTGTGTAAATAGAACTAGTTAACTTAGGTATGAACTGTCAACTAAATTATTGGTTAGAAATATCAAGTTTTACGAATATGACAGTTGAAACACATTTAAATTACTAGATTTCAGAAATGTTTCTAGCAGCCTTCGTAATTATTGCTAATCTTTTAATCATTTTGTGTAGTAAATGTTTGGCTCTAATAAATTATATGTTAAAATGAAGTTATGTTTGCTCTTACAACTACTATCCCGCGCCTTGTAATAATTTCTTTTTAGGAATATTTATATATCCATAGTTCCATGTATGTATGTACATTGAAGATGCGACCGTCGTCTTTAGAACGCCTTCATTGTGCATCCGGCTTAAATAATATTTCTATTTTTGGATGCAGACCGGGTACTCATTTTTGAGAATACTGTTGAGCAATTGTCCCATATTCTGTTGTATTAGATATCGGTTATATTATTTTTTAGTTTTGGAAATAGTGAGAATTACAAGGAGTCAAGTCAGTTAAATAGGCAAGTTAATTGGGTAATAATTTTTTTGACCAGAAACCTGCTTTCTACTCTGCAGGCGGATTGTCATGATTAACTCAATTGTCACAATTCGGGACGTTTTGCGAAAAAAATCTCGTATTTACTTCCGCAGCTCAAAATAGCTCTATTGATTGTTTATACTGGTTCAATAAATTTTTGGTGAACTATTGTGATCAAAGAAACACATCAGAATAGTCTTAAATTCTGGGGGTCACATACATGCTCTTTCAGGGCGCTGCGAACTCGGAGATTTCCATTTCTAGCTCTGCATTTCTTGCATCTGGGTCTTGCTAAAAGCACCAAGTTTTGTCACTTGTAATTACTTTTGGAAACAAAAGTGTCTTTGAAGAAAGGTCACTCGCAATATGAAGCCGTCAATACCCGAGGCATAAACTTCTCAAAAATCTTTCGCATAAGCAAGTCGTCACTTAAAATGAACATAGTTGTTTCTCAATTAATCTCTAATTGTTGCAATTGCATGCTATGCTGTCCGATTTCAGACACGAAAAAAACTCACCAATATTTTTTGTTTCCTTCTTTTTATTTCAGAAATATGTATTAAGTAATATTATTATCCTGTATTTAAGTAGGTACTTGGATACTATCTTTTCTTGAAAATTGCATAAGATTAAACACAACTATGACCAAACGTATTCAAAACAGTTCAAAAGAAGAGAAGTGACTTACTTCTGAAAATTTAAACCAATGCTTGATAATTTATTTTTAAAAAATGTTTCACTATATGTCAAATACTGTTATAATGTGTGAGTTTGTGTGTTAAATGTGGGTTTTAATTCGTGTATTTTAGATGGGTTAAAATTAAATTTTAAGTTGTTTTCGGAGTATCTATTGGTGGAATACTTTGCAAACGTCGGTTCTTTTAGTTTAATCAAAAATCGAACTGCCATAATTTTAAGTGACTTTCAGAATATCTATTGGTTGAAATATTTTGCAAATGTCTGCCATTAGTTTAATCAAAAAAGGCAATATTTGATACAGTTTAATAATATAGGCGTGTGTTGCATAAATTGCTCCTCCTATTACTGAACGTAAATACGATGTGTGGGGGAAGTCCTAGAATTCTCTAATCAGATTCTGGTCTTCTGAGAAATTGTGTAATAACTACGTGCTAATATCAGATAATGTTACTTAACTGGTACTTTAAAAATATCGTGCATAAATTTTGAAACTATTAAGTTATTTTTGTTTTATGAAATTCTTAAATATGATTATCCTTAAATGTAGTTATTATAATACATTATATTGAAACAAATGTTTCTTAACATATTTATTTCCTTAATTGAGTAACGACGTCAATGCCCATAAAAAATATTTGTAATGTATTGGGCTGATATTCTCAGCTATAGATAAGTTGCTTCTTCTCCTTTGAAGAGATATTGAGTTTTCTCTAAGTTCATAGTAAGTCCTCAATGGTACCTATTCTTCCTTAAGATTATGTCCCATATTCTAAATAATTTTTATCACTTGCACATGTCGCAAATTGGAACCAATTTTTCGACATTTCTTCTTGAATTGGTGCTTGGTCTACGTAAATCCAAGTCGGCCTGGGCTTAAACAACAACTTTGGCGTAGTCCTTTGGTTACAGGAAATTTTTCTGAGGTCTTATTTCCTATTTTTACCACGGTCTGCTGACGTTTTACTTTTCGAAGGTCAAGGAATATTAAGTGGCTGGTTCTATTTCATGACAACCTCTCCTCAATAATTTGTTTTATGTAGAATATATTATCGGTACATAATATACTGCATCTAAGCCGGATTATTCTTCCCCCTCAAATAGTCTGAATTCGTGTTTTATCACGTCGCGTAGTTTTTCCAAAGTTCGACGCATGGTTCTCGTTATCGACATTCCTCTGTAATTGTCACATTGTAATTTGTTGTCTTTTGTGTATTTTTGTGTATTGAGAAGATTTAGGCGATTTTCCATTATTTTCGAATAAACATTCCATTTCAGCCTTTTGTAAAAACCTGAGCCATGATTTCAAAAAGTTTGTCGGATCCGTTTTTTATTAATTCGGCGTTCATGCGTCCTGGTAAAATTTCATTTTAATTTTTTATTTTTCTTGTTGTTCATAATGGTATATTTTTAATAATCTGTAAATACTGATAACTTGAAACTATTTTAAATGCTTAGGTTAAATTAAAAAGTAGTTTGAATATTAATTAATTTTAAATAATCTAAACAAATACTCCAAGAATTTTGACGCATAGAAATGCGTGTAGCAAAAACCAAGAATTTCTATTTATATAGTTTAGAAATTGCTGCTTCTTTCTAAATAATTTTAAATGGCTGTCTATTTAGATCGCTTGAAGTTTGTTGCGTGATTAGGGGCGGCTACTTAGCTAAATTCATTGTCAGTGATCAACAAATTTTTTCATATTTATGTATACACTTGTGGACAAAAAATTCTGTACGCCGAAGTAAATTTCTGTTAGTACAAAAAATTTATTTTTTCTCTCTTTTTTTAACAAGGCATGAAACATTATCCACAAAGTATGAATGAGATAATTAAAAAAGGTACTTAACGTTTTATTGAATACGAAAAAGTCACGAAACAGTAAATTGTGCAAAATTAACAAATTCATTGGTCTAGGTTTTACATCTAAGTTTTCATATAATTTTAAGCGACTAATAATACTACCTCTACGAACTCTAATGACTTCTGCTATATGGCGTGGTAAACTTTGAATGCAGTTGGCTGCCTCTTGTGTAATGTTTTCCTATTCCTCTTGATTAGGAAAACATTACACAAGAGAGAGAGCGATTTGAAGATCCCGAATGCGTACCGGTATGGGTTTTCGGTGCCGATCGCGTCACCCTAATTAATCCCAGAGATTTTCGATAGGACTAAAGTCCGGGCTTAGAGTTGACTATTGCAAAAGGCGAAAGTTAACCGCATCCAAATATTGCTCAATATTGCTCAAATACCCGTACAGTGTGAGGTCACGTGTTGTCGTGCATTAGTGTAAAGTTCTCACCCACAAATAGAGCAAATGGGTCGATGTGATCAGCTAAACACTCGCTGATGTACCTAACAGCGGTTATGGTACCATTTTCAATGAAAACAAGTCGTTCTCCAGGTCTTCCCACACACGTTCTCGTCTAACTCGTCATCCGTGAACAAAACGGAGCTCTATTGATCCATTGCGCATGGTCACGGGTAACTCCTAGTCGCTGAACACGCTGACCTGGGAGCAAAAGCAAAGGAGGTGCAGATTTCCTTGATATTTAATCCCTATTCCTTCAATCTTCGATGAACAGTTCGTGCAGGAACTGCAGTGCCGTAAACGTTTTCGACTTGGCGAGACCACGATCGCATATTGTAGATAACACCATAAAACAGTCTTCCCGCCGGTTTGTGGTGCGAGGTCTGCCTGATCCTGGCCTTCTTATGTATTCCCCAGTTTGAAGATGTCGTCGTCCTGGGAATATTCAAGACAGCAACAATGTATCGAATACATTTTCTGTTTGCATTTTGTCAACCAATAAGTGTCAATATTGCCAGTTAAAATGACGTTTCAACACAACAGATAAAAGCTGACTAAAGAGCACACCAATATTCTTTGGGTTGGGTTGGATTTTTTGGGTTGGTCATTATTTTTGTTTTTCTATTGGCTGTTTTGATAAATTAAATGTTTTGTGTCTTCTTTAATTTCCAATTCTTTTTTTATAAATAATATTTCATGTCTTGTAGAAAAAAAAAGGAAATTTTAATTATGATAACAGACATTTACTTCAGTGTCCTGAAATTTTTTGTCCACATGTGTATTATAAGAGGCTGTGTTGTTTCTTCTGACAACTTTTGTTTTATATGTGGTGTATACACTTTTAAATTTTTTAAATTTTGCTTACTTCAAGTTGAAACCTGGCGAACAAAGACAAAAGCCTAGGTTCCTCATAAGGTATGCAAAAGATGCGAGGAAGATCTTCCTTTGTGGTTTAATGGTAAAAAAATGCACTTACTTTTTTCGGCATCTCTATGACACGGCGCAAACAACAAAACCACACTACCGACTGCTATTTCTGTTCGGTAGATGTGAAAGGTTTCTATGCAAAAAGAAAATACCGTACGCAAACCTTAATTCGGCTATTCGTCTAGTGCCTCATATCTCTGAAATAACAATTCCACACCCATCTTCAGTTTGAATGAAATCCTGAGTAATTCTGAGGATGGAAACATATTACCTCCCCAGGATGAATGTAGTTCAGATCTTTTTATTGATGATAGACTCCACCTTTTCTCTCAGAGCGAACTCAGTGACCTGGTTAAAGACGTAGGCGCTTTAAAAGATGTTGCCGAATTTCTGGGATCAAGACAGAAAACTAAAAACTTTCTTCACCCAGAACTTCATTTTCGCGGTACAAGCAATGAGACGAAGAATTCACTATATTTCTTTCCAAAGAGAGAAATTTCGTTTTTTGTAGTGATGTTCAAGGATTAATGATAGCAATAATGATTAATATGAGTGACGCTTATTCCTCGATTTTTTCAAAGACAAGTCTCAAAGCAGTTTTGCCGCATAATGAGAATAAATTTGCATTTGCACTCGTATTTTGCAAAAAAACTATACATGATGGAGAGAAATGATGATCATTTTTGGATTCAGCTGGCTATAAAACATAATATTTACCAAAAACATCCCTTGCATGAATTAGGTTTCCGTATCCCGGTTGTTCCAAACCTTTTTCTCCTTGTAAACGCCTTTTAAAGATCGAAAAAGATTGACGAATCCTCTGTGTAGTCAATGAGAGTAAAGAAACCAATAAAATTTGGTCGTTATTAACATTTTCCATATTGCATAATAGTTCATAACAAAAAACATAATCGTAAAACATCTGAAGGCAAACATTAATATGAAACTAAACTGATAGCTTAACCTACAAAAAATGAATACAAAATTAATTTATTAATGTATGATGAAAAGCCCTTCTCTCAGATATATTATACAAAAGGGTAATAAAACTTTAATGGCTTTTTCTGACCAAATAGAATATTTATTTCTTACACCGAGCCAAAAGTCAATTGAAGAGTGGTCTTTAAAAACAACTTTCAAGGATAAATCAATGGGCTTTTAGTTACATTTCCTTGAAAAGGACTACGTATCCATTTGTTCGATCCAGATATATTAGGTTTATTAGGAAATCAGTCGTTGAAAGATTGAAGCTGTTTGAGATGTTCACTAAGACCGCTTTTAATATTTTCGTTAAGTGGAATTCGATTTTTTGATAAAATTCTGCTGAGAGAACCAAAATATTCGTACTCATTTATCTCCAAACATTGGATCCAAAAGGACCTGGACCTTAAAGGCACATTGAAATCATTTAATTTAGAAAAATGTCAACTAAGCATGCGAGTTTTTCCAACCAAAGAATATTGAATATACATGAGGACAAATGAAATGGATGGTCAAGAAAAAATGCTTGAACTTCAGACTTCAATTCAAACATGCAGGTAAAAACTTCACCATGGCGAACACATCTAATTTCAGCATGAAGTAGTAAAGAAACTTTAAGACTTTAAAAGTCTTCACAAATCGCAAGAAATAAACCGGTGCTTGTCTATGGATACATTAACGAGTCCATTCAATTTTTTCGTTGATCGTTTTTACTCGCGCTACAAGGCCAGAATATGTTCCGGGCATTGGTTTTGGACCATATGCATACACACCCAAACGAAAAGACTAGTCTATAACATTTTTTTTAAATAACATTGATCATATCAAAAATGTTTCTCCTGTCGTATAGGTTTTCAGAGGTTTTGCAAATAATACTTCTTCTTGAATGGAATTGGTAAAAATATATCTAATTTAGACAAGCGTTTGCTACATCGGTTGACTCGTCGAGTAGGATCGTGAAATAATCCAATTTTATTGCTTTGAAAAACTCACTTTCCACATCATTTGCAATGTCATTAATTCTCCGCAACACCGTATTGTTTGATAAGAGAAGCAGGTCAATTTTCTTTGCCGCCTTTTCGCAAACCATACACTTCGTGATATCTTTTGCACACGGTCCAATCAAATTTTCTGCTACTGCATGTGCCTGGCCAGATTTTGCAATTCTGTAACTTAGTAGAAATGATGATTCAAGAGGCTATTTTACTATCTTCGCTTGAAGCTGACACGAAAGAAGAAACGCTACATTTGTTTGCCTCCCAATTTTGTTTAAATACTCGACAGGTTTATGCTTGTGCCTCTGATGTTTTATTTCAAAATGTCTACAAAAAAGTAATGGTTTTAAACTGCTGTTGGTCAGGACTTCATTACAGATTATACAAAGTTTAGGTTCTTTTCCCCTGGTAAAATAAAAACCTACTTGGAAATAGACGCTGTTAAATTTTCGTTTCTTCCGTTTTTTTCGCCTATTTTCTCATTGTTTTTAGTTTAAGTGAGGCGGTGCGCACTACAACTTTCAGTATCGCAATTCTGTGTTGGTTCCAAATCAGAGACTGAAGTAGTAGAAGAAGCAATTGATTGCTCGTTCGGCTTTTTGTCAGATTTGATAAAGCGACCCGTTTTTAACTAGCGATCCATAACAAAATTGCGAAATAATAATTATTAAAAGTTATTTACAAGAGAAGAAATCACTGAACTATCAAACTATACTAAATCACCCACGGTTCTTAACCCTGCAGAACTCGCGCCTATAAGCATTTCGCTCACGCTTAAGCCAGAAATGCTGTATTTTTAAAGAGGGTTGAGATATAGGAACCAGCCGCCCTCTAGCTGAGTTTACGTATCACTTCTGTTTATAAATGCAACCTAAACACCAATTAGTCGTCTGTAGCAATTTCTAGGAAGAACTTGTCAATCACTTGCAGACTGCGTGAGCATTTCGCTCACGGCGCTAGTTCCGGCATTGGTGTTTTGTTTCGTCTATTGACGTTTCTCTCACTACGCGAGTTATAGCATTGACGTGTTTTTCTAACGTTATTTACGTAAGTATTGCATTTATTAGTATTTAGTCGTGTACTAAATGTTTTATATTAGTGAAAATGACATATTTATATGACGATGTTATTTTTTTAGTATAATGGCAATGAGTAGAACTCAGAAAATTGTCGAATTAGCAAGACAAAATATGCAGAATTAAATCCACAACCAACATGGATGGCTACTCAACCAGCCCTTGACCAGCAATCAGAAAATTTATTTGATGATGGAGATCATTATGAAGTGGAGAGTGACAATGTCAGTGAACACAGTGACCATAATACAGACACAGAAGAATCAGATCGTGATAACGAAAATGATGATATGATAGTTGACACAGAGCCTCAATTTGATGGAGAACATCATTATACTGGTAAAGATGGCACAACTCGCTGGTTGGCCCACTCGCCTTATCCTAACATTCGCACTCCGAGACATAATATAGTTAGTCATTTACCCGGTGTCACCTCCATTACAAAAAATGCAAAATTTGTAAGAGAATGTTGGGAGTTATTTTTTCCGCCTGATATGATTCGACATATTGTGAACTGTACAAATATTTTTCTAGACAAGTTACGCCCAAATTATACGCGAGATAGGGATTGTCGTGCAACAAATGAGACAGAAATATATGCTCTCATTGGACTATTATATATGGCTGGGATAAAAAAGGCTCAATATTTGAACCCTCGGGAACTCTGGTCGGCCGATGGCACGGCTCCAGAATGCTTCAAGCTTAAAATGTCTAGAGAGAGATTTCACCTTTTATTACGCTCTCTTAGATTTGGTAACGTAAACAACTATCAGGTTGGTGAATACTGCACAGTCGATTAAATGCTGGAAAATTTTCGTGGTCGGTGCAAATTCAGGCAGTACATCGCGAATAAACCAGCAAAATATTGTTTGAAGATACGGGCCTTAGTAGATTCTAGAATGTTTTATACATGCAACTTAGAAGTTTATGCAGGTAAACAGCCTGAAGGCCCATTTAAATTGGATAACTCGGCAAGCTCTGTAGTAGAACGAATAACGCAACCAATTTTGAACACAGGCCGAAACGTTACGATGGGTAACTATTTCACATCTATACCACTAGCCAAAGACATGATTTAAATGAAAACAACTATTATCGGAACGTTAAGAAAAAATAAAAAAGAGATACCGCCTTTGATGTTGAGTACTAAAATTAGACCACTAAATAGCAGCATATTTGCATTTTGCAAACCTATGGTTTTAGTTTCATACAAACCGAAACCAAACAAAATTGTTTCTATGTTATCTACATTTCCTAGTGATGATAAAATCGATGAAGAATCTGGAGATGCTTCAAAACCGGAGATAATCACGTTTTATAATTTGACAAAAGGCGGAGTCGATGTTGTAGATGAGCTGAAGTCAACTTACTCTGTCTCTAGGTTCTGTTGTAAAGATTATTTTTCTCAATTTTGGATATAGGCGGTATCAACTCTCAAATAATATATAAAAATAATACCAAAATTATTCAAGACCGCAGATTATATTTGAAAGATTTGGCTCAAGAATTGATCAAACCACATTTGATAAATCGATCTTCAAAACAGAATTTGTCGGTGAGTTTAAGTAACCGAATTCGAAAAATTTCTAACATGAAGGAATCAACAGTTGTGCGAGAGGTTGCCTCAGGTATTTGTGCGTTTTGTCCTAGGCGAAAAAATCGAAAAAGCAAGAAACATTGCGAGAGGTGCAATAAAGTGATTTGTACAGAACATGCTAAATATGTCTGTCCCTCATGTTCCAACGTCAATAGTTCCTCAGATCAGAGTGATTTTTAGAGAATACAGTATTTTTTGCAATTTATTTTCGATTGCAATTTTATTATTTTTATTTTATTAGCAAATGTTAGCGATTTTAAACTTTTATAAGCAAATAACATGTTTAAAAAAACAATAAATATTGATTTTGACTTAAAATATACTAGTTTTATTTGCATCCTGACGTTATATAAAAAAATATGAAGCGTGAGAAAAATGCTCACGCGTGAGGGCTCACGTTCCACAGAATTGCGCGAGTTCTGCAGGGTTAAGCGCGTCGTACGATTCAATTCGACTCTACTCTCCCTTGTTTGATTGGTTTCGTACTTGCATGGCCAGCGGTGTAGCAATTCGCCATATTGGACGATTTTAGTGAACTCCGGCTTTAGTTGCAATGCGTCGTAAAACTAATATTTATGATTTTGATATTGTAATTGATTTGTTACCCTATTTTGATTATTGTATTATTAACAGTGCAGTAAATATATGTATGTAAATTCAATATTCCGCCTTTACAATATTATTTTTGCGAACCTCCTTTATAAACCTCCCGAACCACCGGTTTGGACCCGCTACGTACCGATATCAACCTGTCATGCATTTAGCAGATATAAATTACTGTACACACACAAGTTGGAAAAAGGAAACGAGCAAATATATGACCGAATAAATAAAGTTTTTTGAGGTTTCAAAGTAAAGTCGAATTAATTTTTGACAAATTAATCCATAAATAAATCAAACCTGTTTGAAGACCAAAATTACGTACCTCTTTAAGGCAACAATAAGTTTAATAATACCAATATCCAACTGATCTAACATACAATACAGGGAAGTTAGTTGTAAGAGAAAACAGTTTAAAATAAAATATTTACAACGAATTGGTTTCAAAATGCGAAATTTGAATTGATTCTCAACAAAATATTTATAATTCTGTCTAAATTTAATAGCAAATATTATCAATCGAATTTTGCAATTCATAAATGAGTTACAATTTTCAAGTAGTACTTCTTGTTTTAGTAAACTCCAAATCTTTAGGAAAATATTTTTCCAAAACCAACTCTCTCCTAATTTTTCTCAGTTCAAAACCTTCTTCTATAGGTATATTCAGTTAAGTTGAAAATTCTGAATATAATTTTTTCTACTCATGACATTGAAATCAGTCATTTTGAAATCGATTACGATGGTTGAAATCGCATTTCAACCACTAGAGTTTGAAATTATCGGACTACCGAGATTTCGCATTTCGAATTGTTGACATTCAATTTCTGACAAGAGAAATGTCACTTCATGTATAATTTTCTCTGAAGTTCATTAATTTGTTAAAATAAGTGATGATATTGATGTAGAGCCAGAATAAATTATAAAAGCGGCCAATAATGCATTTTCTAATTTAATCCCTCCTAAGTCGAAACCTAAGTCGAACTCGTACACTTATAGAAAGCTTATAGACATCGATGAATATATGCAAGAAACGATATAGCGTAGAAGTTATTTACAGGTAAATAATCAACAAGCTCAAGTTCTGTTATTCCTGATGGGTCCTATCAAACGAATACAAATACTTCCGATAAATGTATAAATACAATTGGCGCTAATTGCACAAATTGTTCTATTATATTTAACGTATATCAAAAATAATAAGAAATGGTTTATTAACGTTTATTTTAAAAATTCGTAAAAAAAAATAGGATATGCAACTTGTGGCTGATCAAATTTCAACGTCTCGAGTTACTTTTTCAACTCGCTATCTATCGCTCGTTGGAAAAAATCACTCACAACGTTGAAATTTTATTTTAATCACTTCTCCACTAATGTACTATTTTCTCAATATAACATTTTAATATTTACATTAATTAATATTATTTAACAATAAGCTGATATCAGAAACAACTAAAATATTCACTTTTGACGATTACTTGGTAATAGCAGTTCAGAAGTCTACATTCGAAGTGGTTGAAGGAATGTTAGGCATGGATATTTAATAAAATATACAAAAATAACGTAATAAGGAAAGTCCCTCAACCCGGGGACACCGATTTGAATGAAGCTTACGGTAAATAATCTCAATAGAGCTATGCGTGGAAAAACAGTTGTTGCGATAAAAGCGTTTTAAAAGGTGAAAAGCAAAGTTTGAAATTCGATCCACTTTTGCTATTTTTATAAATTGTCACGTAATCGTTCTAAGATAAACAATAAATTAGTAATAGGTATGTAGGCCTTTAGGCGAGGTATCCAAATATTCAAAAATGGAAGCCTTTTATTAATGAAAAAAACGCTCCCTCCCTCAATTCCGACGTAGATGCAAGGAAATATTTTTCATTATTTATTCCTTCTGCCTTGTGATGGGGTGGGGTGAAGGTTTGTGAGTGGTGCGAAAATAGGAAATGCCATTTGCTACCTGCATAAGTACTCTACTGCAGAGTTTTTTCGCTAAACTCTTCTACGAATCGATTTATGAATCTATTGAACATTTCCACGCTTAAGAGGAATTTTTGTAGGGGTACTTAAATGTGTAATCGTTCGAAATGTTTTTTTTTCTATGGAGAATACGGTAAATGCGTGAAAAAATATTTACATATACTATGGGGGCGAAAGTGGTAGTTTTTTCAAGAATAAATGGCACGAGATTTTCATATTAGAATAGCTCTCATAAAAGGCTTTATGCCTATATATACAGATATATATATATATATATATATATATATATATATATATATATATATATATATATATATATATGGTAAATTCAATTGTAGGCGATTTAAGGTCTGGGGTTTACTTCAAAAACTATATATTTAAAACAATCCTACATGTACATGTTTCGGCTAATGATGCCTTTCTCAAATCGCCTACAAATTGAATTTACCATAACATACTAAGGTCACGAAATAATTATCTTTATATATATATATGAAAAAATGTGTGAAAGCCATATCCATCCGGGATGTCGACGTTTCATAGTTATTACTAATTGTCAATACACCTTACCCAGAAATAGATACGACTTTCATTTCTATACTGCGTGTATATATATAATAATGATGATAAACGTAATGCTGATGAGAACTCATAATTATTGAATTCTCACATGATGCAACGAATTAGGGCGGCAATGGCATGTATGTGAGAATTCAATAATTCTGAGTTCTCATTAGCATTACGTTTATCATATATATATATATGCATATGATGCCTTTTTCAAAGAAATTTGAAATGTAAATGACAGTAAATATTTCTGTAGTTCAAACTACGTCTGTTAGGTGGGGGTATAGCCCTCTTTGCCCCGTCCTCGTTTTAAATTTCCTACTTCACAAATCTATCGGTATATACAGCGTCTACAGGCATTTCACACCCAGTGCATAGTAACGTTATTCCATTTCTTCCAATCGCTTGCCAACAATCTCCAATTCCTGAGAGCAATCACTGAGTCCTTTCCTTCGACATTATATCTAATAGCATTCCTCCATTTTCTGCTCGGTCTACCCCATCTTCTATTTCCATCAGGTACCTTTTATCCTATATCTTTAATTAATCTCTTGTCTCCTAATCTTTCAAGATGGCTGAGCCAATAGATTTTGCGCATTTTTATGAAGTATGTTTTCTCCATACAAATTGTAAATTTCTTCGCTCATTCGCCTCTCCCATTTTTTTCCGTCCTCTTCCCTCCGAAAATCCTTCTCTTCCAGACCTCTAGTTTATCCTGTACTTTCTCAGTCATTACTTTTAATTCGCAGCCATATGTCACAATTGGTCTCAATACCGATTTATATAATCCTACTTTAGTTTTTTTTGAGACCTCTTTTGATTTAAGTATTTTATTTAACCCTCTTGCACATCTATTACCTAGTCTTTGCTAGTCTTATGTCTATCTCTGTGACCTCGCTATATCAACAAAACTCTTAATTACATACAATTTTCTATCTCTTCAAGGACCAAGACCTCTGCACCATTGTTCTGTACTTGAATATCTCTTTTAACGTATTCTTTAGACCGCCTTTAATTTCCATGTATTTGAATTTAATTCTATTTATCTGAAGGCCTATATTGCTTGCTGCTTGTATAAACGACTGCGTCGTGAACTATAACTCTTTCTTGCTTTTTGCGCTTATCCGGGTCTTATCTGCGTATGCAAGGCCCTGGCGCCTTCGGTTTAAGAGCGTAGATCTGCGGCGTTTATATTTGCGGCTCTTATCGGTTTTTCCAGGACCTTATGTCTATAGTATGCCTATGGCAATCAATATTTTTTCATGGAACAATAACGAAGCAATTTACAAAAAAAAAAAAATGGGCCGAATTTCGAGGTGGCTTTTCATCCTTAAATGCTTTTTTACAATACTATCCGAAAACGATTTTTTACATGGTTCTATTACGGCTACTTAACTGACAAGTTTCATTAATATTGGTGCATCTGGGTTGGGTAAGTGAAATTGTCTCGAATTCCAATTGTATGCTCTCCATTAATATAATCGTGAGGTTTCAAGTTCAATGCAGACTGATTAATATATTACCCCACGTCAAAATATCTTTAATAATTTTCCATTAAAAATTAGTTAAAATTATAATAAATATTATTGAAGTCTGATTGGAAAATACAATTTAAGAAAAATTCTGTGAAATATTATTAAGAATATTCCCTTAAAATGACAATCAAGTTTTATTTATGTTTTATTCAAGAGATAAGAAATATGTTGTGCTTGAAATAATCACTTATCACGTTGTGCTATAAAAATTAGGTATCGAAATATTAAGCAATATTAGATACTAGAAGTAAGTCGTAAATGAGAATCGCTTGAAATTCTGGGCCTCATTCATAATTATAATTGTAATCTATGCACGCATATACTTCAAACGAAATCAATCCTTGAACAGGTAAATTTGTACTGAGAATAACTCTAAGACAATTGATAAATCGATATGTATATAATGAAATACATGAATAAGAAATTAATATTTTTCTGAATTTTATCTATTTATTAAGTTTCACTTCAACTATTAAGTTTAAAACAATATGCAGGCATCGGTACGGAAGAATTTAAATTTGAATATAATTTGACGAAGTTCGAATTCGATACATTATTTATAATTTCATAATCTTTTTATAAATGTTTCTATATATATTTGTAAGGATTTTAATCATGTTAGAGGCTATCAAACTCAATCTTATGGTGCTCAGAGCAGATATTTGTAAATAAGAAAAGCTATATGAGTTAACGGTATTTATATATTTTTTTACTGTTTAACACTTGAATTGCTATTCTAGTTTTCCATTTTTTTGGGCGTTTCGCTGTTATATATTTTTTTAAATAATTCATTTAGTAAAACGTTGAACGTTATGGCAGTATGTGACTTTTTCTAAATGAATTCATTTTATTCACTTAGAAACTGAAAACTCAAATAACAATTTATCGAAGTTAATTTGAAATATAAGTGGGTAAAACCTCACCATTTGTGTATAAAATAAAAATTTTGCTAATATCAAAATTATGCTTATTCAAAATCGGATGCAGAGAACACAATACAAGTGAATTTTTTTGTGTGAAAATTGCTATTTAGACATTCAGACACGTGTTTCAACCTACTATTATATAACGCATAACGCGTTTACTGCACAGAGTCAAGTCATAAAATAGTATGGAAGAAAACTTCACACACGATTTTTAATAGTAGCTTTGATGTTATTAAAAATATTTTTGTTTCATACAAATGGCGAGGCTTTACTCATTCAAGTATGTTTCAAATTGTTTTTGTTAAGTACGCTGTCGGAGCTGTTCGAGTTATAGTGAAGACACGCTAACACAGTATCGGTCTGTTAGGACTGTGATTTTTGGACGGAAACAACTGGCTGAATCTTACACTTTACACTATACCCAATTCGATCTAAAAGTGAAGCAGATGGTGCTGTAATATGAGTACAGTTGACACAGGATAAATTTTGTAATTTAATTTTCAACAAGTAGAAAATCATGCTGTGAAATTCTCGCATTAAAAATAAAAATAGAATAAATAACGTATAAATTAATTAAACATAAACTGAACAACTAAAAAGAAATTAAAAAGAAATCAACCGTATATCATATATTAATGTAGTATTGAAATTTTAGATGTATATTTCCAAGAATTGATATGTAAACATCAATAAAATTCTAGGTTAATTTGATCATTAAACGCTTAAAATGTAAGTAAAGTAATAAGACATGCTATACGCACCAGTAAGATTATAAAAACGATATAAAAGAATCTTTTCTTTGTACAGTAATAGCGTTAGTAACCATATTTAATTTCAATTCATTATATTTTGTAAATAACCTTGTCGAAATGGATGTATTGACATAAGACGTCCAAGGCATTTCAAAATAAGAAAAATTATTATATAAACTTAGTGTTTTTCAACCTGTGGATCGCGACCCTCTGGGGGGTCGCGAAGCCTCTGTAGGGGGGTCGCGAGAGGTCGAGAGCAATCAGTAAAAAAATCAATAAATTTTAAAAAGGTAGATATATAAAAAAAAAATTAACAAAACGATACTCGTTATGTTATTTATACAAACACATTAACAAAAAATAAAATCTTCGAGTACTCGTTCATTTTAATGTGAAGGTTGCGCTTGAGTTTGTTCAATCAATTTCTCCCACCGTGGATTCGTTTTTGCAACTTTAAGTATCGTTTTCCAAATTTAAGCGATTTCTTAGTTTACTTTTTATTTGGGCCATTGATGAAAATGCCAACTCGCACAAGTACGAGGTAGAAAATGGAATCAAACACTTCAAAGCCTCGGTTGTTAATTCCGGGTATTCTGTTTTTCTTTTTAACCAAAAGGTATCCAAATTTTCAGATTTGAATTCCAAGTGTAACATCCCATCGGCAGATAATTCCAGCAGATTCTCTTTGAGCTTAGTTTATAAATTTGTCTCATTTATAGCTGCATTTAAAAACGGATTTAAGATCCATCTTTGCCCAGTGTTATCCGATATCTCTTGCACTGAGAAGTAATGACACAATTCTTTCTTCAAATTATCTAACACCATTTTCATACCAGATATATATGAGTTGATGTTTATCTCGCTTCCGAATTCTTCAATGAAAGACTGTGTCGACGAAAATGAATCAAAGTTGTTTTGATTTATAGATGATGACCACAATTCAATTTTTTTTATAAAGCCATGGAGTTTGTCTTTTGCTGTAATTACATTTTCATCCCGCCCTTGTAGACTTTTATTCAAGTTATTTAAATGCTCAAATAAGTCAGAAAGAAAAGCCAATTTCAAAAGGAATTCCGGGTCAGAAATGAATTCAGAGTAATGTGACTTGGCTTGTTGTAAGTATACTAACAGTTGCCTTTTGATAACCACCTATCTTCTGTATGGTAAAGCAAATTGCGGTGTAGTGCCCCCATATCTTCACAAATGATTAGAAACAATCGAGTCTGCAACGCTTTTCCTTTAATAGAATTTGCAATGTTAATAATAATATTTAGAACTTGACTGTATTCTTGTGGCAAAGTTTTGGCTGCAAGAGCTTGGCGATAGAGAAAGCAATGCATCCAACAAGCGTTTGGCATCTGTTCTTTCAGTCTAGCAATAAATCCACTCATCGCACCAGTCATGGCTTTTGCTCCGTCACTACAAATAGCAATGCATTTTTGTGCCCAATCGATATTCATATCTTGCGTAGCTTCAAGGAACGTGTCATGCAAGCACTGACCTGTAGTATTTTTGGGTAGTGCCTTGCAAAATAGTATTTCTTCCATTAATATTTCATTGGATTCAAAACGCACAAAAGCTACAAACTGCGCACAACCCGCAATATCCGTTGATTCATCAAATTGCAAGGACACAAAAGAACTTTTCTTAATTTTTTTTATGTCTTGATCACGAACGTCAGTCGCCATATTGCTTATCCTGCGTTGAATGGTATTGTCAGAGAGAGGTATACTTTTGAGCTTTTCGACCTCTTGCTTGCCAAACATAATCTCTGCTATATCTGAAGCCGCTGGTAAAATCAAATTTTCGGCAATACTGTGAGGTTTTTCTGCTTTAGCCACACGAAAAGCTACTCGATAACTAGTGAGCAACGCTTTCTCATTTAGGTTGGACATTTGTCCTATAGCAGTTTTTTGATGTTCAATAGCTTTTAGTTTTCGCTCAAAAAATTCCACGGGTTTATTTTTTTCATTAGGATGTTTTCTGTTTAGGTGGCGTACCAACTTCGATGGCTTCATGCTTGACAAAGTTTCAAAGCAAATTACGCACTGCGGCTTATTCTCAATCACAGTAAACCCAAATTTCAAATAATTGTCGTCATAAAGACGTTTTTTCTTTATTCCACTACTGCCGCTAGACTTAGACGTTGATGGTTCTGATGATCTTTTCAGGAATTTATCCATTTTCAATTATAACAAACAACTCAAATAAATACGTAAAACAAGTGATTCGCGCTCTTCAAACAACTAAACAGCAGACGACACGACCACTTGCTTCGCGGCACTCAACTGCCGTGGCCGCGGTCGACCGCCCTATCTTTAGGCCAGCGCATTCTAGCGAGAATCATCTCGAAGCGTAACGAAACGTCTCGAAACTTGTGAACCTATAGCGCGGGCCGTGGAGCACGCGGGGGACTACCAGCGCCATCCGTTGCTAACACTCGGAACCTGTAGTTCCGCTGGGAGTCTCGGCCCTAACAATATGTTTGTATTTGTTTGTTAGTTATCAATTGGCCACGTATTCGATTTAAAATTATATGTTTTACGTACTTAATTGTATATTTATATCCGAATCCTAATAACGCAAACGCCTAAAATTTTTGTATGGATTAAATATTTTTAACATACATGAAAAAAAAGGGTCGGGGGTCGGGAAATATTTTTTGATACTAGGGGGGTCGTGTCTTGAAAAGGGTTGCAAAACACTGATATAAACCATACAAGTGGGAAATCTGGACCAGCAAAAATCTAAAACAACAAGCATATCGGTAACAAGAAGTAAACAAATATTATAAAATACAGATAAAGCAATTAATGCAGTAGTGCCATGTAAACAAAACGATGTAAACAAAAGTACTCGTATATCAAAAGACGCATGCTCAATTAACGCATCGAAGGGACGTGCGAATGGAAGCAAAGGACAAGACGACACCATATCAACAAACACCAGGGAAGAAAGAGAAAGAAGATACTACGTAGACATGAATTCCGGGTAGAAGTTGCAGGCTTAAACGCGAAATTGACGTTGTTCTGGGAAGAACGATACTAAAAATCCGCTATTCCACAATAAAATTTATAAATATTAAAATTACAACAAAAAGGAAGAAACAGGGAGACAACGTATAGAGATGGAAAAATTAAAATTACCCACGATCGATACAAGCAGGGGTGAAGATATTAAATAAATATGAAAATTAGGGAAAACAAAAATAAATAATTTGGAGTAGGAACAGAATTCTAAGAAGAAAGGAACGCTGAGTATATAGCGAAAATCACAGCAAAAGGAGGGAATTTATCAGTTTGACTTCGACGCTTATCGATATTTACTGATTTCAAAAATTTCAATTAGGATATAGTATATAATTCTTAGAAATATTTTAAGGCTATTTGGCAATATATTTAATTAAGCGTGAATAAAAGTCCAATTTAGAATTTTCTTTATTATTCTCATCTCATCGTTATTATTATTATTATTATTGTCACCATTGTATAAGACCTATGATGTATAATGAGGAGTTTTAAAATTTATATGCTGAAATTGGAGTGTAAGTAAAACTTTATACACAATAAAATTGGAGTATATAGAGTTAACTAGATTAGAAAGGTACACGTGGATCATTATTTTAAATACACGATTAAAGTGTATTTTAGGCCAGATATCCGAGTTTGATGAAGAGGAAGTAGTGTCCCCTGAATATTCTCGAAATAGCTGTGTTGTTTAAAAATTTTAAATTCAATTCATTCAGCAATAGGCGTGAAAATAAGAAAATATTTATTCAGTGTGATGATAAGCATCTTATTTTGTAGGGACTTGTTTTCATGTAAATAGGCGCTGAAAAGAACACTCTCTTTCTAGAAAGTTATCAATAGAGGCCAAAGATCCACATTTTAGACAGAAATAGACTTTGAGTACTAATCTTAGCATTTGGATGGCAAATACCCCCTTTTGCGAGTGAAATCCTCAAGAGTTTTTGTTTGCGAGATTCACTTCGAATCAGAATCAAAACTCCAGTATTATCCGTGTGTGATTCATAAAAGAATATTTGTATATTAAAGTTGCATTGTTAGGTTAAGATATAGGTTAAGAATGAGATATTTTAAGTTACAACAAAAATGGGGTGTAAAAATACAAACAAACAATAAAATATTTTTAAACGAGTACTTCTTGTTGTATTATTTCTTTGCATTTACTTTGGACGCTAGCTGTGTAGAACCAAAAAGGCCCCTGAGATAACCAAAGATTATACAGAGTCTCAAAAAAAATTATGCTTGTGTAACTGCCCACGCACAACCATTCATTTAAATAAATTATATTTGAAAGCTAAGTTCACAGCAATATGTTTTGATGGATTTTAAAGTTATATACATATCTAATAAACGATTATTTTTTGACTTCTACGTTTGTTTATTATTTATTTGATTGTGTTTAAAACGTCTAACATTTTCAGACGTTTAGAAAATGACAATTTGATAATATAATTCAAGCAATAAGGCAAATATTAGACAGGTAGTTAAATAAATACTTAAATACATATTTCAATCGTATTGTTTTAAAGTGTTGCAACTACAATAAATTTGTGCATAAATACAAGTAATGCATGGCAATGAGAGGAGTGATGTGTTAAAATTGCCTCAAAAGAAATATAAATACCTTAGCTTGATTTTACTAGCAAACAACACTACTTTAAAAGATTGTGAAATCACACAAAATATATGCAACTAGTTGGTACTAAGAGATGATTTCTATTTTTACAATAAGCAACTTAATTTATTTATTTGTTAATCTGATAGAGTAATTATGGGTGTTCCTAATAACCGTTACAGCAGATATGTTGGTATTCAGGTGAAATTATGTACCTACACTGAAGATGCAAAACTAATAAACTTAAAGGATAAACTTAAAGTATGTATTAAAGGATTAACACGAGGATTGTTTAGGAACTACGAGGCCTAACACAGAGATGGCGCAAATTCGCAGGAATCTTCCTAGTCATTTTGTAGAATCATTCTTTAATAGGTTAAATATGACAGTACAGAGCGATCTGTCAATTAGTCTGTTTTTGACAGTACGCCTAAGTGAACATCTCGTGTGATTTTGTAATAATGGAAAAACTGAGTTGACAGCACTGATAAAGTACTTTCATTTGAAAGGCTTAATACCAACCGAAATCAAAGCAGAGCTGGATTCAACATTAATACAATCCGCCCCTTCGCCCAAAAGCTGTTACTGTTCCGGATATGATTAAAAAAGTCAGCCGCATCGTCTTGGATGATCGTCGAGTAAAAGTGCGCGAGATAGCAGACATTGTAGGTATCTCAAATGCACAGAATATTAACTGAAGAATTGGAAATGAAAAAATATTCGACGAGTTGGGTGCCTCAGTTACTCACACCAGAGCAAAAACTGAATCGTTTGAGTGTTTCTCGCGACTTTGTGGCACGTGTTCGCCGGAATCAGAAGAACTTTGTACCCCGTTTCATTACCGTCAATGAAACCTGGGTCCATCATTATACTCCCGAAACCAAAGAGCAATCCAAAAAATTTACAAAAAAAGGTTCTCCGTCACCAAAGAAGGGAAAAACGGCTTTGTCAGCAGGAAAGATTATGGTAACGGTTTTTTTTGGGATTCTCGAAATTATTTTGGTCGATTACTTAGAAAGGGGGAAAATAATAGAGAGTTTTATGTATTATTCCAATTTGTTGCAACAATTAGGCGAAAAAATCAAAGGAAAACGGCCTCATTTGGCAAAGAAGAACATTTTTTTCCATTAGGATAACGCACCTACCCACAAGTCTGCGATTGCAATGGCAAAAGTTCATGAATTGGTATTTGAATTAATGCCTCATTCACCCTATTCTCGAGATTTGGCTTCCGGCGATTATGATCTCTTTTTAAACCTGAGGTAAATAGCTATTATAATTCATTGGATTCATGGACCTACAATGAAGGCATTACTAATTTGGAATACACAGGCCTGCGATGGTAAAATTGTCTGGATTTTATACAGTGACTTCAATAGACTTTTTGGTGTTGAAATTGGGAAAATTATTTAAAAAATTCCATCACGTAAGGCTTTTTTACAATCTGGGGTTTTTTGACCTATCTGCATGTATTAGTCTTTTTGAAAAGGACAATTTTGCTAAACCGTTGTTTAAATAAACTATTATAATTTTTTTACTTATGATGATGCAAGAAGTTGATATTCTGAATAATCATACACTAGATTTATGATAAAGAAGTTACAAATAGAAATAATTAAGCATTAAGGCTTTTTTACAATCTGGGGTTTTTTGACCTATCTGCATGTATTAGTCTTCTTGAAAAGAACAATTTTGCTAAACCGTTGTTTAAATAAACTATTATAATTTTTTTACTTATGATGATGCAAGAAGTTGATATTCTGAATAATCATACACTAGATTTATGATAAAGAAGTTACAAATAGAAATAATTAAGCATGTCGCAAGACATGCTTAATTATCTCATCATCTTCCTGTTACTGCATGTCTACCTCCCCACCTCCACTACAAACATATTGCTATTCAAGACAAAACAGTTAGTTCATTCAATATCTTCTTTACAACTGTGGTGTGAATTTGTGTAATTAGTTGACATTTGTGATTAGTTGCGTAGCTAATTTAATTTTTATTTTACGAGTTTTTAAAAATTAAATTCCAATGGCATCAAGAGGCTGTGTCAATGTACCCAACTCCTTCTGCTATATTTGTGGAAAGTTTACAGTAAAAAAACAACAAAGAAACATTACAGATTTTGTAAAAAAAGTATATTTTGCATATTTTGGTGTGAAATTAGGAGACCAAGACAAACCTTGGGCTCCTTATAAGGTTTGTTCAGTGTGTGTTGAAGAGCTTCGCCAGTGGTCACAAGGAAAAAAACAGTCTCTTCGCTTTGTAGTGCCTATGGTTTGGAGAGAACCGATCAATCATAGCGATGATTGTTATTTTTGTTCGTTTGTAGTACACGGATTCAATTTAAAAAACAAAAAGGACATCGTTTACCCAAACCTTCGATCCGCAACACGTCCTATTCCTCATGGACCAGAAGTACCTGGTCCTTCACTACCGATACATTAGATGATGTATCTGATGACGAAATGGTTTCACGTACATGCGCAAGTGAACTGGATGAGGGAAGTGATTACTATGATACTGGAAGTGATGAGCCAAAACTGTTTGACCAATCTGAATTAAATGATTTGGTGAGGGACTTAAACCTTCCTAAGGGCTCAGCTGAGCTTTTAGGCTCAAGGTTGAAAGAAAAAAACAATTCCACGTAGAATATAATGTTTCTGAATGGAGACTCTTTATTGACTCATCAAAAAGGCACCTTAAGGCCGTTCTTCTACACAATGGAAGTAAATATGCTTCTGTACCAGTGGGACATTCAGTTCATTTAAAAGAGTGTTATGAAAATCTTGAGCTACTTCTAATTAAAATTCGTTACAAGGATCAAGGCTGGGCAATTTGTGGTGATTTGAAAGTTCCTTGTGTGTTACTTGGACAACAAAGCGGTTATACTAAATATCCTTGTTTTTTGTGTGAGTGGGATAGTCGTGATAGAAAGCAGCACTATTGTAAAAAGATGTGGCCACCAAGACAAACCTTACAACCTGTAATGAAAAACATTGAAAGAAAAAGTTTAGTAGACCCGAGCAAACTTTTGCTTCCTCCATTACATATAAAACTAGGGTTAATGAAGCAATTTGTGAAGACATTAAAAAAAGATGGAGAGTGCTCAAGTGCTTCAGTTTCCTCGCTTGTCAGAAGCAAAGATGAAGGAGGGTGTTTTTGTTGGGCTGGATATAAGAAAGCTTATGAAAGATGAAAATTTTGAATCTAAAATGGAGGAAGCAGAAAAACAAGCATGGATAGCCTTCAAAAATGTGGCTACAAATTTTCTTGGCAAAAAAAAACATGAAGATTATAAAAGTATTATGCAAAATATGTTAGAAAAATTTAAAACCTTAGGCTGTAACATGAGTTTGAAGGTGCATTTTCTAGATTCGCATCTCGACTACTTCCCTGAAAATCTTGGTGCAGTAAGTGAGGAGCAGGGGGAAAGGTTCCACCAAGACCTAAAAGAGATGGAGAGAAGATACCAAGGAAGATGGAATATAAGCATGATAGCTGATTATTGTTGGATGTTAGAAAGGGATGGTCCACTACGAGATTACAGAAGAAAAAGCACAAAAAGGAGTATGGAAAGACAAAGAAAGAGATATTATAAGGCCTTGTAAAGACATAAATAGTATTTTACTGTTTCTTATCATTAGATTTAATGATATTTGTAAGTAATTTTGTTTTTATATCCTTTGTAAATAAATTCAAAATGTAACTAAAAATTATTTTTAATTTTTAAAAAATATAATTGGAGCCTTTTTGTGAAAAATCCTTACGTGATGGAGAAAAATAGAGTTCATATTTGGATTCAGCGCTCAAAAACACATAAGAATCAGCTATCAAATTTAAAACAATTTTTAGAAAGTTAAAAAACGCAGGCCTGTGATATCTTTGGAATAAGTGTGTTGAGCGAGCAGGAGACTATATTGAAAAATAAAATGTTTTTTGTCAAAAAAACCCTTTCTTTGTTAGGCCACGTGGTTTCGGAACCATTCTTGTAGTGACAGTGATGTATATTATAATTACTATAATATGTATGTACCTCTTACTCTTGGCTTAATAACTATATCACATTACAAAACATAGTTATTTGAATAGAACCTATAGTTAGCTAGTGAGAAAAATCCTTTAGCAGGGCATCATTTCACATGTTTTGGATAAAATAATTTCTAAACCTATAAAACGTATTTATTTAAAAATACTTCTTTTTTGCAAAAAGCACATATTAAAAAGCATTTAAATAGAATAGAATTAAATTTAAATTATATTTTGAATTATTATTATTATACCAAACTTTTAAATAAAAAACGCTGAAACAATCTAAAGTAAATGCAATCTATCCTTACGACTTGGATTTCCATCCATTTATTTCACTATTTTTATTTATACACATAAAGACGTATAACTGTCAAACGTATTGAAATTACTCATTTTTAGGATCAACCTTAATGTAATGAAAATTCTGAGGACGATTTAGTAAACAAAAAGCGAATATTCTAGCATATCCTCAACAATATTACGTAAATCATAAATTTTATGATTTACATAATACAGTAGAATCTCACAAATTAGAACCACTTTGTGCACCAGGCAGTTCGAATTTCTGAAAAGTTCGAATTTCTGGACATTTTTTTTTTTACAGAAAATGGTAAAATTATAATAAAACTAGTTATGCAAGCTTTATTTTAACACAAAACAGTTTTTATTTATTAACATTTAATTAATTGAACATATTAAATTCATAGAAAAACTTTTAAAAAGTTTTTTAATTATTAGGTATTTAATTGGTTTTTAACATAAAATCAGTAATACTTGTTTGTTTTTTTGATTTATTTAAACTGGATACAACGATATCGTTACGGACGTCCAAAAGGTTAGACATGTGTTTACTGGAAAATATATCACTGGTTTTGCACCATTTTATAAAATTATTGATGCCTTCAAGGACTTTTAAATGAGGAATAGCTGGCGTTATGTCGATAATATCGACGTCGCTGCTATCTGAAGCCTCCTCATCGCTATTCTCTGCATCAAATCCGTCAGTAAACACATCTTCATTCCATTCCTCGATTTCATTTACATTTACGGAATTGTTTGGCATAATTTCATTCAAAAGATCAAGATTTATTTGAAGAACTTCATTGCAATCCTGATTTCGTTGAGCCAATTGTGCTAGTGGCAAATCATCATCGCTGTCGTAATCGCCTGAGTCCCAATTTAATAATTTGGACCAAGAATTTTTTAACACTGTCTGTTGTACCTCATCCCATGCTTGTTTCAACAATATTATTGCATCTCGGATTGAATGCCGTTTCAAAAGCTTATCAATATCACAACCATCACCAATTAATTGAGATAGCAACTTACTTCTGTAAATAAGTTTTGTCATTTTAATAGGATTTTGATCCATTGGCTGCACAGCTGCTGTTACATTTGGCGGCAAGAAATATTCAATTATATTACCATCCTCACTTTGAAGTTTATCAATTTGTGCATGAGTGGAACAGTTATCTACAAGCAGAGGAGCTTTTGGGGCCAAATTATTGTCTTCAGAAAATCGGATGACCTGTAGAACAAAAAAAAAATTAAAAAATATGGAACTTAAAATATGCATTGGTTAAACAT
This sequence comes from Melolontha melolontha, assembly GCA_935421215.2. Lineage (NCBI taxonomy): Eukaryota > Metazoa > Arthropoda > Insecta > Coleoptera > Scarabaeidae > Melolontha > Melolontha melolontha. The sequence goes on along the minus strand of OW285237.1, from coordinate 93,334,009 downwards.
ACTTCTTTGATAAATATTTTGTGAAACCAATCATGAAAAATCCGGGAAGTCATCCACGCATTTTTCGAAAAGTCATAATGAAGTGGGTTATCAAATCCTCTGAAGCTTCTTGGCATTTTAGCTTTTCCAATAACCAATGGTTTTAATTTGTGTGGGCACTTTTTTCACAAGCAGCGACAAATGTTTTATCTGGAAGGCAACGGAAAAATAATCCGCTTTCATCAGCATTATAGATTTGTGTTTCCAATAACCACATTTCCGCTACTTTTGCACGAAATCTGTGTAGAAATGGAGTGACCTCACCAACATCACTCGAAAGTATTTCACCACCAATTTTAAAAAACCTTATTCCATGACGGGTTTTAAATTTGGAAAATCATCCATGGGGTACACTTCACTAAAAATTGACTTAGCTTTTGCTTTTAATACGGGTCCTGTCACTGTGTTCTTCTTTTCACGTTGATTTAGAAACCACTTATAAAGGCGCTTTTCCATTTCCTCATATTGTGCCTTATGTAAAGATTTTTTTTTTGCTTCCTGATAGGTGCTGGTAACTGCATCCATTATTTCTTGTTTTTTTTTGATAAGATAAGGTTTTTTTTTACGTTTGTTTGGCATTTTTTTTTTACTTTCACACGTATGAACACTTCACTTTGACCTTCAGTCATCAACTGACCCAAATTTGTACAAGCATATCAAATTTCACACGCATATGACCGAATTGTACACACCACGAATAACTCGGTGATTCCCCGTTTTATTTTTACTTTAATGAGCGAAAAAAAATAATTTGTCGTGAAAATACAAAAAAAAAACTTCCAGAAATTAGAACCCCCTGTTCTAATTTTAGAGCGTTTAATTTGGTTTTTCGCCTATTTAGTTCAAAATCATAGAAAAAAAAATTTTCTAGTGGAAATAAAAACCAAAAAAAAAACACTTCCAGAAATTAGAACCACAGGTTCTAATTTCAGAGCGTCCAATACATTGAAATGGCCGGTTCTAATTTCTGGACGGTTCGAATTTGTGACTGTTCGAATTTGTGAGATTCTACTGTAATGCTTTTCTGATTACGTGATGAATGTTGTTTTCTATGCATGGACATCAGAAGAACTATTTTTAATGAATATTAATAGTAAATAACAAAATAAATAACTAATAAAGTACGAAACTCAGCAGCACTGATAGTTAAACAAATTTTTGATAGAAAATGATAAAAATCTTGATTTTGCTTGCGGTCTATTTTAACCAATCGCAAAGGTTTAATTTAAGCTCCATTTTTCACAACGCTCTTTTTTTTAGAGTGAATGATGTATAGTCATGAAGATGGTGCTGGTTGGTCTGGCGTTCCTGATGTCGACATTAGTCAGAATTTAGTAGATTTGTTTAGTAGAGTTTTCTGTTATGATGTCATTTATGACTTGACTGTATGCAGTAAAAGAGTTGTCCAAATTGTCTATCCCAGCATCATGTACTAACGAGTCTATAGCAGGTCGAAACACGTCTCTGCATGTCTGAATAGCAATTTTAACACAAAAATTATATTATATTCTCCACACCCGATTTTTAATATTATTAGAAATATTTTTGTTATATAATAATTTATTTAGATAAAGAAAGAAAGTTTTTGGGCAATGTACTGGGAATAAACGTAATTAAAAAAAACGGCACAAAAATATTAATAATTAAATAGTATACATAAACACATTGGAAATACAACATAAATACAAAAAAAAAAAGCCTTTAAAAAATCATAAAATACTTTGCAAATTGCATATTTTCAATTTTTGTTTTAAAAACACGTATTCATGAATTGTCTTTAGTACATTCTGTAAAATTTTCACGTATTGCTATAATTTTGGTTTTGATATTTTGGCATAATTAATACAAATATTTTATGCCTCATTGTATAGTGATGATTAGCCTCAGAAAATTTATTTTTATTAGAAAATGCAAATCATAGTAACTCATATACGCAGCATTCGTACCAAATGTGATGCAAATTGCAGTGCTTCGCGGAATAAAAACTCGCTGCATTCCAGGAGAAAACACGAAATAATGCATTGGGTCGCTTAATTTATTTATGGGGATCCTCTGCTTGATTTTAGAAGCCGTGTATCGGGGAAAAGTTAAAAACCGACGAACCAACCTTCGGAATTTATTTGCTACTTCAGTTTGGGTGTAGATCGAGTTCCTCAGAAAGATCAAGCTCTCGTTCCTACATATTACTTATGAATCCCTGAGAGTTTGGAAAACTTATACTGTCGGCTGCTTATTTCTGTGTCAAATACGTATATCCAAATTAAGCATTTGTTAAAACTTATGAACTAGGTGAGAGGATTTAAACTAAGCATCTGAAATTGGGTTTGTAACAATGGACATGACGTTATTCAAACCTGTGTGTATAACGAGCACACAGCTTCCGTACACCCAATGATCGTGCAAGATTGTGTTGATTTTTACACAAGTACTGATAGTTGCTTGAATCGAGTAAACTTAAACATAACGAAATTATTATAAAAAATATTATTATAATTGGATAAAAAGGCGAACTTATTTAATAGTGAAAATATGAATGATAAATAAATTAAAAATAATTTCAAAAAATATTTATACCAGCATTAATAAAATTATTCATATACGAAGGTTGTCTTTTATATTTTGCATGTAGAGCTGGAATAAAATAGTAGATAACTTTTAAAGATTTTATTGTTTTTCGAATTATTCTCCGCGAAGATTTATGCACTTTTGCATGCAATCGAACCAACTCTGGAAGCAGTTATTCCACTATTGTGTTATAGTTAAAATTGCCTTTGAATGCAGCGACTGGTCCCTCTGACGACTACAACCTTTGACTACGCAGTCCATTCTTGATTCACGGAAAGGTAAAGAAATCGTTGGGATTTACGTCGGGACTGTACGGAGGATGGACTAACAATTCGACGCTTTGTTCCGTTAAAAATTTAATTGTCTTGCGAGCTGTGTGCGAAAATTGCATTGTCTTGGTCGATGATGATTCGTCGTCGTGGGTTGGTTTTTCGGAGCTCAGCGATGAGTTGCGGTAAACAAATGGTTGTATAGCAATAGGCAGTAACAATTCTTGGATCTTGTAGAGAAATTATTGCTACATGAGCTGCTTTCGAGACAAATGTCGCGACCATCTTTTTGGAGACACATCGAGAACGGATGAGTTTTATCGGCTTTTCTTCACCTTGGAACACCCGAACAGACGACTGACGTTTATTTTCTGGCTCGTATTAGTAAATCCAAGATTCATCACCACTCACGATGTTGTACACGTTTTTAGACTTTCCTGCGTTGAAGTGACATAGAGTTTTTTGACACCAATTCACCCTAGTTGTTTTCTGTTCTTCGGTCAACAGATGCGGTATCCAACGGGAAACTAATTTTTTTACACACAATTCTTCATGTAAAATTTTTGAATAAGATCTTTGAAATCCCCAATAATGCCTCAATTATGCGATATGTCAGATGTCGGTCATCGTTGATGAGCTTGCGCACAGAATCGACGCTTTCCTAAGTGAGTTTTTGATGCCTGTTCTTGGATCGTCGCCAAGACTAATCTGAACACGTTTGAACGCGAAATTGTTGACTGATGTGGTGCTTCATTATCTAAAACAGAAACCAACTTGGCAAGGCATTCTTGTTGAGATAATTGTCTTCGAAAATTATAACAAATTATTCGGCGAAAATTTTTACGGTTTAATTTCATTTTTCGACTAACTTGTTAATTTTGACAGTTCGTTATAGCTACAACATTACACGTATGCCACTGAAACTTTGGGCTTAGGTTAACGAACCATGGATGTTGATTTTTAGTATTGACATTTGATTAGTGGCGACATCTAAGTCCCAGTATGCAAAACATAAAAGACATCCCTCGTATAAAGGAGAAAAGCGAATTTTATATGCAAATAAAAAGAAGGAATATACTTTCCGTTTAATTTTTTTATGCAATCCCACCAAAGATTATCCTGAATTACTTACTCAGTATAATTACTGATAATAAAGTAATAAACTAAATAAATAATGTATATATTACAAAAATATAATTTGAAGCTCGAGTGGATTTAGTTCTTTCTATGAATCATTTCCTTATCATTCTGTGACCTGTAAAATGTCAACAAATCTTCTTCCAAAGCTCTTCAACTATGTAACCTCTCAATTGATATTTTGTCTTTTGTGATTAAATATAGCTACTCATATTTTCGCCTTCTAATATGTACCAAATAGCGTCTCTATCCCCCTCTATCCACCTTCCTCTTCTCTTCCCCCTTTACTTCTCTTTTTAATAGTTAATAATAGTCTTTTCTGTTTTTGGTATTAGACTAAGAATCTCGACATTCGTAAATTTGTCAAGTCATGATATAAAAGCTGTACGTACATTATATATATTTTGGAAAGTATCTATTCTTTTTCCTCTCTTTGGGCATGATGATTTAGTTTTCACGGTCGTAAAAAAGGTTATAAGTGTAAGTTAGATTTGTAATTTTACAAAGAATTTATTTGTTGCTATAAACACTTATTAACTTATTTATTTCGGATTTCGTATCCCACAAATTATTTGCAACAGTGCCCCGAGTATCATGAGAAGGGACATACGCTTAATTACATTTATCTTCAACATAACATTCTATCTACTTTCGAATGGTGTTCTGTGAATGTTTTTTATTACAAATGAGTAGAGTAGACTCTAAATAATTCGAAGGAAAGGGGACGGTGGCTACTTCGAATTATTGGAAACTCAAGTATATGGAAGTTTTCCAGTACATAAATGTGTTTAACTTCATTCATTTTTTACTTTTATTTTATCTAATGGTCGTAGTTTCTTCTTAAGCAACAAGTGCTTTAGCTGATAGAATTTTATTATTTAAACATGTTTTGTTACAATTGTACAACTGACGAGAATTAGTACGTTGTTTTCTGCTAAGATTTTTAATTTTTCTGAAAATGTGGCGGTTGCATTTTTGCCAGTCGTAAGGTTTTCTTCGCATATGTTTAATTGACAAATATCGTATCGTTTCCTACCTCTGTCCAAGCAAACTTCACAGACTTTGAAATTATAATCCTGAATCCACTTCTAAAAAGTACGCCTTTCTCTTATAGCATTAGGTCAGATATTGGACGGCCTCTTTCTCCTTGTTGAGTATAGTAACGAAAATGAGCCTAACTAGTTTTTTTCATCCTCGGTAATTTTTATTAATTGCCGTGATGAATATTCTACGCAATGAGTCCAATATTGTTCAATTAAGTACCGGTTTCAGCGTTAATCATCTACAGCCTCTGCTCCTAGACCATATTCTCTAGCAAGCTTTTTTATAATTTACCTTTATCTAATCTCGTCATCGCTTTTAATTTTATTGGCTTCCAAACATATTTGCATTTGTTCTTTTTATTTCCTTCACCGATTATAATTGCTTAGAGCAAGAAAAAGCAAGTGATCACTTGAAGGTGTGAAGGTACATTCTTAATAATTCTTCAAATACCAAATACAAAGCACTTTGATTGATTGATTCAGAGAAAAATCTTTTTGCGTCCTGTCACTATAGCATCTTTGCAGCACGGCGCATGAGTCACGTGAACTCGAACTGTCAAGGCTCGAACTACTAGGATTCTAATGTATATTGACAACATAACGTGCCTTCAAAAACTTTCCTCATTAGAGATGGCCATGCTTATTCAAAATTATACGTTTGTGACAGATTGTCATCAACCATTATCAAAAAGCATGGCCGTCTCTAATTAGGAAAGTTTTTGAAGGCATGTTACATGTACTGTAAGTACTTCGAAAATTTATTGACTTATTGACAGCAGAGCTTTTTTCTTCGAAGTAAATTTGACAGTGCAATAAGAATATCGTTGCTTAGCAATATAACAAAAAAAACTGCCGAAAAATGTCCGCAAGGACGAGTAATTTTTTCTGTCAGTTTTTTGAGTTGAATTGCCATAAGGTCAGGACACTCGAATTATAAATGTTAGGTTTACTTCGATTAAATAAAAGCTTGAGTATAATTCGGTACGGCAATTTAATGAATACATATTTAATTTACATATTAAGTAATTTAGAAGTCACTAAGTTAACAAACGAGGTGAAAATTATTTTATTTATTTTAAAGGAAAGTGCAGTTGTTAAGAACACAATTACTATATACAAATTAATTTTCAGAATCTATTTGTTTTTCGCTTAAACTTTGCTGCATGTTTGTATTTTTAGTAGTAGTTGTAGTGGTAGTAGGAATGGAATTTATGATTTCTTTAGTATGGTGTTCTTGGTTCAACTGAAGGTACGGTTTTAATGGCGACGAATTGCTTTGTCCTGTAATTTTCACTACTTTTTGTTTACCAGTACTACTGGGCAATTCAGTTACGGCAGCAGCTCGATTGGAATAATTCGTAATTTTTACTCGCTTGACATCAAATCCAATGTTTTTCGCCGAAGATTTGGTCCATTTGGATAGTTCGTTTATTCGAATAGGAGAATCCTTATACTATCCTTTTGAATTCGTTTTTCGCCAGAAAGGATTTGGAGTTCAAATAACTTTTCACATGTGATATGGTTTCCATGTTTTTTCGTAATTTGTTTGAACAATTTTACTGGACATATATTTTCTTCTTTGGTGTTTGCAACCAGCCATTTATTGTCGACCAATCTTTGATTTCACCTTTGCTCTGTTTTCGAAAATACTGGATTATATTAAATCCTTCCGGTTTCTTGTCCGCTGTTGTGTGTCTCTATTTTAAAATGGAATATCTTACAGTTTGGTGCTTCCCCAACTCTCTAGGCTAATTCATAGACAGCAATATGGTAAAATTTTCTTTGGAGCTCTGTAGTGCCAAGCTAATGTCATTTGAAAAAGTTTCCTGTTTTACGAGAGCATTAGAACTCACCTTTCTTTTTTCTGGAATTGCTTGTACAATTTTGCGTTTCGTGTCACGGGTGTTTGTTTTCTTAAATTGTATGTCACTGAACGGATTAAAAATCCATTTATAATCATTAAAGAACTTTTCTTGTAACATTTTGCTGTAGTGTTTCAAATCGTCTTAACTGCACTGTCTTTGTAATCTTCACCATCATTCTTTTTCATGTTAAATGCCCAGTCACATAAAATAAAAGATAACTCTTCATTGGACGTTTCTTTCATGATTTCGTGTTTTCTTTCCATAAATTGCCGCCAAATTGAAGCAGTTGAATTCACAGTATTCCGCGACACATTGTTGTGGATCTCTGTTTCAATTTCTGTCCTTGAAGATTCTCCAAATTGAGACATTTTTACGCATTAAATGGTTTCCTGACAATTCTTGTAAAAAAGTTTGTTTACGATTTGGTTGTCATGTCGGAGTAACTAAGAACCGCACCGTTATCGGTATTCTGCTAGGCCTACTAGAATTATACCGTTTAAAAGTTAGGTTCCGATTTGTCGCTGGAAAAGTTGGGGCAAGCTTTTACAGCTGTCATAGTGAGAAAAAGAAACGCGGGAACTTTTAGTGTATGCATTAAATTGTCTATGTCTAAAATTCAAGCTAAACATGTTCTCCAGCTCATCAAAACATCCCTCAATGTACTTTATTATTGAAATAGTAAAATGTGGCTAATCTTGCATGATCAATATATTTTTTTACGATTTTTTAGATATTCAGTGTTTTATATTGTTAGTTATATACTATTCCATAATGTCACTGAATACTGCAATTACTTAATTCGAAAATTAGACATTTAATTAAATTTTCTTTTGCAATAGCTTTTCAATTATGAAAATAAAGAAAATAATAAAATACTTTCTCACAAGAGGATGATTTCATAATGAAGATCGTATATCACTTTAAGAATACAAGGATGCATTGTAAAACTTTTGAGTAACAATGCAAATAATAATTTCTAAGTTGGAAAGGTGTTTAAAAAACAGCGGAAAAAGGAAACACAGTTCAAACATGTCACCTTCCGATTTGAAAACTCACACCTACCGCCGTGACATCACACTTCTTCATACAACAATTCACCACGTAGATTAGCTTATATTCATATTCAAAAAACCCAGTTGAATAATCGTTTTGGTCCACTTTAATACACTGAAGCCTGGCGCGCGCGACTTGTACAAACAACCATTCGTAGATAATTTTTTTAACATTTCTACATCGAGCTTGAACACTAAATTATAAACTTGTGAACTTATACACGCACGTGAAGAGTAAAAGGATTATTCAACGTATGGAAAAAATCACCGCGATACGACCTAAATATTAAATATTTGTTTCCTTTGTAAAATGTTTTAACGAGATTTTTTTCGTCGAAAAAAACTGTCTCATTAACAATTTAGTGTCTTTGACCACAGTAATGTACGCGCGACATTTCAAAATCTCACTGCAAAATGATTACATTGTAATTATTTACGAGAATAACTTAACTCTGATGTTTCTATAAATCTTCATTTCTTATGTGTACACACAGATATACGTATATAGACGTCGATAAGATTAAAAATTTTTAGACAAATGTTTGTGAATGGTCTCCAACGCGTTTGAGTGTCTACTGTGATACGTCTCCCTGTCATTCAGTTCGCCTTCTGTTTGCAGATGGAACAGAAAGAAAACGGCGACTCACCTCTTCAGGAAGTCAAACAAGAGGACATCGTAGAAAACGCGCAGGAAAATCAAAATCCTGGTGTTAGTGTTATAAGATCCAGACAAGTAATAACAACGGCAGGAATTATTGTTGAAGAACCGAAAATCGAAGTTGTTTCTGAAGAAGTTGTTAAAAGTTCTACACCGGTACATGGTAGTCCAGGTATGTTAGATACTATAATGTATAATGTATAATTTGCGATTGAAAAGTAATATAAAAAGCAAGCGTGCTTTATTAAATAAAAGTTATGCAAAACGTTAAGGATCATTTTTAATAAACGAATATTAAACAAAACAAACTAAGATAATAAATAGTATTTTTTTTAGTGTCTATGTAAAAGTGAAATAATGTAAATAAACTTCTAGGTTTTGATATATTTATTAAAATTAGTAATCTGTAATTTATTAATATTATGAGCACGTTTTCTAATATTTATTTATGCATTTACACCAAGACGTCATTTTAGATTTTATAATAAGGTATTTTTAAAGGATATATTCTTGAGTTTAATTTATTTGAATGTTTCTATATAAAATATGCAATATATAGCACATGGAATCATATAAAATAATAGTAACTATATAAATAAATATATATTTTATTAAATTAATTACTACAATAATAATACTAATATGATAGACTGTCAATCTTTACTTGAGAAGATTTGATCTGTAGTTCCTCAATTTGCATCATGAAAGTGCGACTTTTGCCTATTCCATGTTTAAGAGTAATGTTTTAGTTAAAACTCCAACTTTGCACATGAAAATAAACGCTAATAAATACTTTGATGACATTTTCTTAAATCGAGGACTAAATTATGATTTTTTAGTTTTCGTTTTTATTTTTTTAAATTTTCTGGGACTCTTGTATAGGATATATTCATGTTAGTTTTCCCCCTTTTTCCGTTAATTTCTTTATAATTTTTATTGATTTGTTTATCTATTTGGTTATACTGTTGGGCACTTAATAAATCATTAATATTTAAAAACTAGGTATTTGAGTTCATTGATTCCATCCCATAAAATATATGTTTTAGATATTTTATTTTTTTAATACGATGGATGTCTTTTTAGTGTTGCGTATAGCTATAAAATCAAACAGTTGATCGAATCAAAGTGCTTTATTGCTTTTAGAAATATTTTCCACAAAAAATGATACACTTCTGCATTTGTTCAAACCAGTTGTTAAAGCTGTTTTTCCAGTATTCATTTGACTGCAATTGTTCGGCCACTGAAATCATCGACCACATATTCCATTCTTGATCTTTGGGAACGTAAAACAATCATTGGGACTTAGGTAGGGATTATACAGAGGATGATCTAACAATTCCATATTTTGCTGCTTCAAAAATTCAATTATCATTCGAACTTTATGCGAATTCGCATTGAAATGATGCAGGATGATTCGCCGTTGTGGATTGGTTTCTCGGATAATGGCAATGACTTCTGTCAAACAAACGGTTGTGTACCAATTCGCATTAACAGTTTTTCGATCTTGCAAAGGAATTGTAGTTACATGACCTGATTTTGAAACAAACGTTGCTACTGTCTTCTTCCTTTCATCTTGAAACACTCAAACAGCAGACTGACGCTTATTTTTAGGTTCATAGGAATATATGCATGATTCATCGCCACTCACGATGCTATAGACGTTTCTCGACTTTCCGTTATTGAGCCGGCTCAAAGTTTTTCGGCATAAATCAACGTGAGCTGACCTTTCCTCTTCGCTTAAAAGATGCGGAATCCAGTCGAAAACTAATTTTCTCACACCCAGTTCATCATGTAGAATCATTTGGATTGAGGTCCTTGAAATACCCATGGATGTCTCAATTTCATGATATGTCACATGTCTATCTTCCTTCAATCAGGCGGCCCTGTCGGACCTGTCTTGAGATCGTCATTGATACTGGTGCGTCCACGTTGGAATTCACAGTACCAACGTGTAATTGTCGATTGGTGGGTGCTTCATCTTCAAAAAGAGAAACCAACTTAGCAAGACATTGTTGTTTAGTTAATCCTTTCCAAACGTTGTAACACAATTTCATTTTTTGGCCCACTTATAAATTTAAAAAATGAACTATGAGTAAATCACTTGCCGTATCTTGATGAAATTTTAGATTTAGATTAACAAAAGATTAAGGTTAATTTGGTATCTGACGTTTTACTGGCGCCCTCTATGAGGCTATATTCAACACTAAAAAGATATCCCTCTTAGTATGATCATTGTTTTTAATTACATTAAATACTATAAGATATTCTTTAAAAAATATTATCTATAAGAGCTGTAAATAAGGATTATGACAAAGATTTTCAAATGTAATTTAAAATAATAACACATTTTATGATCAAGTTTCAAATAGCTGGTATGCAAGAAGAAGTGAATGCTTTATAGAACGTAAAATATTGAATAGCAAGGATAATTTTAATTCGGGAAGATCTGAATGCAGACTGTCGTTGTATGGGCATAATATGTTCCTAAAAAAATGCGCCTTATTCTAATGCTCACTATAGGTGTATCACAAAACATTATGTACATAAATACGTGTTCAAATAGATATGTACAGTTTGTTGAAAAAGTAATGTCTCTCCTTCGTCACATGAATACTGTCTTTCAAAGCCGAATCGGTACATTCTCACTTTCCTATACAGTATGAGGAGTCAGTCGATATTATACAACATACTCACGCCATACAGTACACACGTCAAATAAGCTTGAAATGCACTTGCAATGCTTGCACAAAGAAAAACTAAATACTGTAATAGTAATCTGTAATATTATTTGTCATTTTCTAAAATTAAAATAAGGTAGTTGTATAGAAATAAAATAATCAAACTCTATTTATAGCAGAATATAAAATAAAACACTTCTAAAAATTAAATAACTCTTCTCAAGAAATCGAAGACAATTAAATACAAAAATTTCTTGAAGAAAAATAGCTGAACAATAATTCCAAATAATTTTATTAAAACAAATGTTTAAAATGAGCACCTAACTGAAAAGCACAATACCCTTTTGTGTCGATAAAATATCTGCGAATATTTGACAGTGTCTAAGGCAATATTTTTCGCATGCAATGGGCAATGCTCACAGTTAAATCATCGTACAAGATCTGCTATAAATTGATGATTTTACATAACTTCACAAGAAAATATCGTTTGGGGCTAAACCAAGCGAGCTACCAGGCTAACGAATAGCGCTTCAACAAGTTATCGATATAGTATTAAATATACTGTTTTATCATTATCGCACAATTACAAGATTACGAGCAGGGCATTCATCTTGCCGAAACCAAACATAATTTATGGAAATATCTGGTATGCTTTGCACACATGGTACGATACTACTCTGCAAAAGAAGTAAATATATTTGTGAGTTTAAATTTCATTCAATGACAAAGGGTCCAATGATATGGTCTCCTAAAAGTTTATTTTCATTAAACCTATACTGTACAATTCTGATGACCATGTATATTTAATAATGTATTTTTAACAAAATTTTTGTAATAGTTGCAACGTTCTAAAACTGCTTCACAAATCTCAAACTTTTCATATTTGTCATTTGGAAATATTTAATATTATTTTATTTATTATTCAACCCATAAAATGGCTTGACAATTTTCTGTTCAATAATTGCGGTTATCTTTAATACTGCAGAACAAATGAGAATATCTCGTTCATTTTGTGAAGTTCTTTTCTGTTTATTGTATTGCCAATATAAGCAACTGTAGCTTTCAAAATTATTTATTATGTGACGCACTGTCTCATACGCTATGCTTTTTTCATATTATGTTTGAAATACACGTGTAATTATCTGATTTACTGACCAAGATAATGACATTTAATATAACAAATTGCTTTTCTTAAAGCGAAAAAATTTCCTAGATATAGAATCAGTATTGATGGATATAATGACAAATATGCTGAAAAGAGAAAGAAGCAACCGTTAACAAAAGAAAATACTACATTAACTGCAAACAATAAATGGAATTATGATAAAATGTGTGTTTACGGTAGATATAGTCACTACAATTACAAATCTGATGCTGGTCGTATTGTCGACAAGTGTTTAACAGCTAGCGCTAGCCGCAAACGCAATCTCCTTCGTGCCCTTCTATTTCCATATGTTATCGACTACTATAACTCAAACGGTATGTAATACAATAAATATTAAAAAGTTACGAGGGATTGACCTTAATTTTTAGATAAACTGTACGATAAATTCTGAATACTGTTTCTCGAAGACAATAAATTAATAAATATTCATTTTAAAATACGTAAAGACTGAAAAATTAGTGTTAAGGCTTCAAATATTTTTTTATTGCACTACAATTGTTTCATCAAACATTCATTAGCTGGTTGATTTATGCTATATAGACGATGCATATAGAAGTTTACACTTTCACGCTTTATTAAAACACCTAAATTATCCTTATTACACCTAAATTATATAGTCCACACAGAGCGAAAGGAAAGGTTGACAAATTATGAAATTAGATTATTTATTTTTGCAACTTGTAAACTTCCTAATCGATACAGAGTGAAAGGGAAGATTCATAAGTTACAAAGATAAATTATTCGCCATCAATCAGAGAATATTAATTATTAGGTTTCTCTTTTCTTGTTGATTTTTCTCAGGTGAATTTATGGATGAATTTATGCTAAACTACAGTAACAGTATTTGTCACTAATAAATCACTTTTAGTATACAGTAGAATCTGTCTTATCCGGACCTGTGATATCCGGACCCTCCCATATCCGGATGCATCTCCAAACTAATTTTTCAATTTTATTAAGCGATATTTGTGTGCGAGATAATGTGCCAGATGGGAGGGATGGACAAGTTAAAGTTACAGCTGGAATGTTGCTTGCGCGCCTAGTTTACGTATCCCAATTTAAATACATACATACATAACATTAGCAGCTTTATGCCGTGCGCATGCGTCGTAGTAGTGCGTAGAGTTTGTTTTGCAAATGTTATCGATATTTTTAACAGTTGTTACTGTATTTTATTTATTTTTTATTGTTATTCTTTATCGTCGTTTTTTGCTAAAATGGCGGAGAAAAGGAAGAAAACTGTTGTGAAAATGGATGAAAAGTTTCGTGCTCTGAAGAGGTTGGATGCTGGTGAAATAGCTAAGAAGATTGTTGCTGACATGGGAGTAGGAACGAGCACTATAAGTGACTCGAAAAAAACGAGGAGTGAAATTGAGAAATGGTGCTCATAGCAAGCTTCAACAAGTGGGTTAAAAAAACAAAAATGATGAAGAAAGCCACTAACAACCAAGTTAATGGGGCTTTATATCTTTGGTTTACCCAAAGAAAAGGGCAAGAATTGCCTATTTCTTTTCCTTTGTTAAAAGAAAAGTTTTTGCACGTCAATAAACAATTCGAAGCCGATGAACAGTTTAAAGCAAGCGAGGAATGGTTAGAAAGTTGGAAAAGTCGTTATGGTGTGCGGAAACTGCAGATCATCAGTGAAAAACTTTCTGCTAACCAAGAAGATGTTGACAACTCCAAAACATTTCTACACAGCTTTATAGACTAACATGGTATTTCAGGAGAACAGCTCTAAAATTGTAACAAAACTACACTTTGCCTTCAAAACAAGAAGATAACGCAGCAGGGTATAAAAAGAAGCAGAAGAAAGTGACCATTTCAGCTAGTAGCAATGCTACAAGAGCTCACAAACTTTCATTGGGATTTATTGGAAAATCTAAAGCCGAGGGCTTTCAAGAACTTTAAAGATTTGTCCTCCCTGTCAGTATACTACGGACACCAGCGCATGGATGAACAGTGAAATATTTATTGATTGGTTTCAGAAGCAGTTTGTGCCACAAGTTGAAAAACATTTAGCGAAAAATAATTTGCTATGAAAAGCGCTCCTCCTATATTAGACAATGCACTCTCACACCCATGTGAAGAAGAACTGAGAAATGGTGACATAAAATGTTAATTTTTACCCCCAAATGTGACATCTCTTTGTCAACCTTATACCAAGGTGCTTGAATTAGTGAAACATACCTGTCGCCGTAAGTTACTACTTTGTTGATTGCTGGAATGGACGAGGGTGAAAGTGTTATGGAATCTTTAAAAAAGGTGGACATGTTAGATGTGATGATGTGGGTATCTCAAGCATGGGATGGAATAAAACCGCTTACACGGGTTAGGTCATGGAAGAAGCTGTTAGATCATCAAGCAACTGAAAAATGGATTTGGGAGAAACCAGAAGAAATCAATGAAACTGTTGGCAATGAAGAGGAGAGTCAGATTGTGGAGTTTGTAAAAAAAAAACAACCAGTTTTTTGTATAAATACAAATGCTAAACCAATAGAAACGTCTAAAAAACATTCAACAACCAACGCATTCATTATTTCTGGCCATCTAGCTATTTATAATTGACCTTGTGATTTTTCAATATCCAGATCGGCCGGTCGCCATATTAATCCGGATAAGACAGGTTGTACTGTATATAGATAGATTACTTGGGGTGGCTGTGAAACCTTTTCCACTGCGACCCTTCCAGATCTATTGTGGTTCTTAAGTACTTTCTCTGGCCCTGCTTTTTCCATTAAGCTTAGGGAAGCTGCTAAACTTCATCAGAGCGGTTCTTTTAAATATGGCTTCGCTTTAGGATATGGATTTTCTATTTGTATGAACTGCGTTCTTGCCAGACCTTCACATTGGTATAGTACATGAATCGTACATATAATATAAAAATCTATTCCTCAATGAATCTTTAACTCTCTCAACAATTTCGGTCAATATTTGTTGACAATTTTTTCTATATTGTATTGTAACTACATGTTTGCAGTTTCTTCTAAATATTGAATTTCCTTCAATCATATCCATTTTCCCCAATTTATAAAAGACAACATAAACAAATCACGTATTATTTAAAGAAATTTCTTCAACTATCGCCTAATCTCCATATTTCTCAATCCAGAGCATTCTTTTTTATAGTGCTCTCCCTTATTCTTTTAGATGGCCCCCATTCAAAAGTCATATCTGTTCGTTCATCTGGAATAAGTGGCCAAACCATCTCAATTCTCTCTAACCGTTCATTAAAATACCATAGTTTGATATTTTAACACTATGTAGTAAACAGACAAATTTCGTAGCATGCAATCTATGTAGAAGGGAGTTGCAGTAATTAACGAACCCAGACAAGAAAATACAAACTTCTTGATAATTTTTTTTTACGTAGTCCTCTTGTAACTTAATCAAATCCTTTCGTCCCTTCAGAAATGTGAGCTTTATCAAACAGTTCGAACCATGTGTTAATTTCAGTCATTACCTCGTCATTCAACTCAAACATCTAGCCACCGAGTCATACTTTCTGGTTGAGAAAAAGGAAAAAGTTTGATGAATAATATGGATGAGGAAGCAAGATCAAGATTTTTTGTCATTTAAAGAGTTGAAATGTAAACACGTGAATTATTTCGAACCAAAAAGGCTCGTTTCTTCTTTAGCGGGAGAGCCTTTTGCGTTGTATTGCATGATGTATTATTATCAAATCTAAAAGGGATACATATTAGTCGCCTATTATTGTTTGGCTTTTTGAAGATAATCGAGATGAAGAATTCTGCTACAGTCCCAAGCGACAGTAGCTATAACCTTTCCGGCTTTTGCCTTCTCCGGACCACTTGTACCAGCCTCAGTAAATTATTTTGATTGTTGCTTCATTTTTAGTGTATATGTTAGTCATGTATCCAAGTTTCATAAATCGCTATTATTCTAACACAAAAGTCCTTCCGGATATGTCTTAACTTCTTTAAAGCGAGGGCTGAAATACGTTCTCGCTCGCATTTGTGGGCTACAAACAACAAATGCTCTACCCATATTATACGTAATTTGTTCATATTCAATTCATTATGCAAAATCTAAAACTATTGGTCCAAATAAGATGTGTAGAGCCTCTGCTATTTCGCGCAGTCATCGTGCACTTTTTTAAACAAATCTGGACTACACGTCGTTTGGAGACCTACTGCATTGTTAATCAAATATATTGGTCCGACCAATTTAAACTCAACTGTTCATCATTTCGTAGTTGCACTCGATGGAAATTGGTCCCCGTAAACAAGCTTTGACTTCATGGTTTGTGCTGTTTTTTAAAAATAAAAGCTTAATCACTGATTGGTACCCTACTTTTTTCAGGTTTCAAAACAAGTTAAAAGCAGTTCATTTTCTACTCAAATAATAACCGTCCTTACCATAGAAATTAACGCAGTTCATTTTGACAGTTAGGCTTTGAAGGATTACCAACTTGTAAAAGAAACAAGATTTTTTAGAGTTATTTTTTTCGTCAGCTCACTAATGACTGATCCGTCTAGGTATTTCTCAAGAACTGAATTGGTATGTTTTAGTTTCTAATCTTGCGTAAATTACTGCATTTGATTAAGAACATATTGTATTTATTCTCTTAATAATTTTGCAAATCTGTGCTACTTGTAAGGACGATAATTATAACCTTTATTCTATTATTGGTTTCTTCTGGGATTCTGGGTTGGAACCACATCCTTGACATTGCATAATAATCGCTCTTCGCATTTACTGCCTAATACTGATTAACAGAGATTGGCACTCAGGCGTACATTCCAGAAGCGGTCTTAAATGAATAATGTAATTCGAAATTAGGCACAGTAACAGCAATGATACAATAAACGCGACAGGCTGTATATTTGTCCCACTCGGGTTTGTTAATACGATACAGCTGGCTTCCTCCTCTTTGCCGTCAATAACTATGCATACAAGTTACGAGATTTATAAGAGTAGTCGCATCTATTGCACCACAAATATTTTAGTTAAAGAGATGGACAAAGTCACGGCAATGTCTACACATCTATTTGCAACAAAGAGAATCGGAACAACTAATGCAGAATTTGAATCACGTAACAAATAGATACAAATGAAGAAAAACAGTTATTATTTGTAACAGATGGAGCTGCATATATGAAGGCAGCTAGTCGGCTATTACAACAAACATACAGTATTATGACGCATATTACATGTTATATGCTCTTCATAGAGTATTAGGGTAAGTCAGAAGATGCTACCCGAATGCAAATAAATTGATACTTCTGTCAATTCTGTGAAAGCATCTGCACGCAGAATTTAATTCGTGAAAAGCTGTCACATGTGCTACTACCACCAGAACCTGTTACAACACGCTGGAATACATGGATGAAAGCAGACTTCTATTATAACATGCATTTTGACGAGATTAGAAGTATAATACAGCTACTGGATCCAAATTATGCTTTACACGCTCACCAAGTATTTATTGACTAACTATTCAGGTAGATTTTGCCAATATTCGTGGACATTATTCCAGAATGCCTGTAACCATTCGCCATCTAGAGATTACTCCGATCAAGCCACAATATTCTATAACTAACGCCATGAATATTGCATATGATCTTCGTTAGTTCCTTTCCCAATTACCTGAAGCTGCTGCTGATAATGTATAGAGACAATTTGATGCAGTTCTAAATAACAATCCAGGATTTCGTACTGTACGCTGAAATATTGACTTGTTTGATGGTAAAGAAGTAGATTTTTTCGGACTGGAGTTAATGTGCCCTCACAAAAAAAAAACTTTATGTACTTTAAATATGCCACTATTTCATCGATAGATGTTGAACGGTCGTTTTCAATGTATAAATAGATTTACGGTAATAGACAATTATTAACGTATAAGTATATGGAACAATTATTGGTGATTTACTATCACTTGAACTATGGGTATGAATGGTGAAAGTTAGTAAGATGTGTGATCTTTTATAAACCCTGCAATATTACTTATGGAGCAGATGTATTTATTCTTATTTGGTAAATACTTATTTTGATTCGCGTGTGAAAAATGGTAAATAGGGATTCATGTACCCCTGACTGCCGATTTCTGCTTATTAGGTACCTACTCCTGTACAAACTAATAATTCTGGCTCTGAAATCGCAGTCAATCATAGGCGTCCGACTGGGAAAGGCGTAATTTTGTTTAAGTAGGAATTTATAAGTTATAAATTCACAATTAGCTTAATATATATCGAGAAACACTTACCTAGCAAATGTTAATAGCAATAATTAATCATGGCGTACGCCTTCACGGTCGTTTCCTTGAACTTTGTTCACAGTGGTTAAAAAATAGTTTTATATAATGAAAACGTATTCAATCAGTATCTAATGACGTAATGTTTACATAATTATAATAGTCTTTTAACCATGTGAACGTATCTATTACTATAAACATGTCTTAATCTAGCCAAATCTGTATTTTTTTATTATACACTATTAAATTTTTTTCTAACATTTTTCTCGTTACTTAAGTTACTTGTTACTACTTGGTTAAAATAGTTTGTAAATCAATTTCAACTTGAGTTCTCGAAATTTCAATTCATTTGCTTTCATAGCAACACTTCTTTTGTATCAAATTATAACATTAGAGACCGCAGTGGAAATGTTGAAAATACTAGAACCCAGTTTTACGGTACGTTCCCCATCGGGTCAAAACTGGCTCTGCCGTTTGGAAGATTTGACAAATACTGCTTTAGTCTGTGCTCAATTACATCTGGATAGCAGTGACGAATAGCATCGACCTTAAATTTTGTTTCCGTACAAATGTTCTCTTGAGTTTTAAAAGGATCTGCAGTTGTTCTAACAAACGACTATGATACATTTGACTGAATTGCAGTAATTATAAGAGTAATTATAAGAGGCGGAAATGGGTATATTGTCGTAATGTAACGCTGTATCTTTGTTCAATTTACCGTCTCACAATTTAGAAATTAGTTGTGTATGCTAATGGCAGAATAAATAGGCTTCATGAGCATTTTAACAAACTAATAGCTATTAAAGTAGCATACCTAGGTGGTGGTATCAGATTGTACGGTGTGGAAAGTTGTCAAATTTTACTCTCTGTCTTAAACTATAATGACAAGAGATGCCAATTTTGAGGAAGGTTCCTCTGGGGTACCAGTTTAATGCGTCGATTTCTCCTACCCGACCTGCAGTTTCCACAATTTCAAACGATATTAGATATTAATATGTATATTGAGAGCGACGCGTACCTGCTTCTTTTACAATAGACTGTTATATATACAAAAATAATGCCGCAGTTAGTTATATCGTGAAAATGACCATTGTCCGATCAAGAAAATGAATTAATAAGTGGATATCCTGATTTAATTTACAATGGAGCAAAATGTACAGTTTGCGCTATGTTTCTAATGTGCTGAACGAAACCCCACTGCGAACGACCCGTGAAGAGTAGAAAGCACGTATAAAAAAAACTGGCTTAAAATTAAACGAGGAGTTTGTATTTCATATATGTGTAACAATGAGTTTATGTAATCTACCATTTACTTTATTATCCAATGAATCATTTTGTTCGTCCTGGAATAAATACGCGAAATATCCGGTACCTGTTCAGATCGCGTTCAAATTTCGACACATTAAGACAAATCTGTGCAGGTACGCCTACAGATCCGTTAAGTTGTTTCAAAGATTATTTTAATTATGCAAACATAACGTTACTAGATGTAGAACGCCCGTTTTCTGCATATAAACACATTTTTCCTCGCGCCGCACTCGGTTTTCTGGAATAACTATGGAAACACAAATATTTAACCAATGTTATCCACTTTGCGACTTCATGGAAGACGTTTAAAATGGCAAGTGTTCCAATACGTTTTATAAATTTACAACGTATTATTTCTTCTATGTACATTCTATAAAGCGCGCACTTCAATTTGGCTTCTCTAATAATTATACATAAAATTCGTCCATCATAACATATCAAGTTCCTACATATTTTATTCATTTGAAATAATCGCACAAGAAATTTCTTTCACCGTAATTTATTATATTTTAAGTAATCGTCTTGTTTCTTCCTAATTTATTCTTGTAAAATTCTTTAGTAAGTAGGTTGTATACTACAAAATATAATAAGTTAGCCTCGTAAATCTTAGTCTAGTAGGTATTTATCGATTTTAAAGTACTGTGTAAAGTACTAATAATATGTGTATAAAATCTACCTTCTTACCACGTAAAAACATACATAAAGGAACATGGAAGTCACCAAAGGATAAAACTAATCAAATTGACCACGTATTAATAGACAAAAGAGCGGCCAACAGTATTTTATATGTTAAATCAAGGAGAGGGGCACGCTGTGGGTCAGACCATATTTTGGTACAAGCAAAATTCAGATACTGCATGAACAGGAAGATAAACGAACGACGGCTGGACGCTGACAAATTAAACGTAGAGAAGCTGAAACTTCCTGAAATAAAAGAGTCTTTCGAAAGAGAAATTACAGCTCACTTAGCTCTACAGCTAAGTGAGCTAAAGCAACAATCAATTGAAGATCAGTGGCATAATATCAAAACAATAGTAATCAAAACTGCAAAATTAATTTTAGGATTTAAGAAGAAACAATGTAGACTTAGGTGGTTCGATGAAGAGTGCGAGCAAGCAATAAAAGAAAAAAATACAGCGTACAAATTATATAATGTCAAAAAATCGAGCGAGGGAAAATCATATTATGAAGAAGCGAGACGTAAGTGGAAAAAAATATCTAGAATTAAAATAAGACAATACGAAAACAATAGAATACTAAGGATGGAAGAGAATTTCGAAAACCAGAATAAAATAATGGGAGCGTTCACATATATGAAAAATCTTGGGTACAAACCTAAAGCAAACTTATGTAAAAACAAAGCAGGTGAAACAGTAAGAGACCCATATATAGTAAGCGACATTTGGAAAGAACACTTCCAGAGATTATTGGGATCGCAGTCCGAAACGGAAAATAATCCTGACATGGATCAACTAGAAAAAACGATGGAACAAGAACTGGAGCCATCACCACCAACATTTGAAGAAGTAGTAGAAGCTATAAAAGCACAAAACGATGACATAGACCCAGGAATAGACGAAATTCCAGCAGAAATTTATAAATTAGGTGGTAATCATCTAACAAATCATATACACTCATTGATTAAGAACATATGGATGGCGGAAAAAATACCTAAGGATTGGAACAAAATTATCATCTGTCCCATATACAAAAAGGGAGATAAACTCATGTGTAAAAACTATCGTGGAGCATAGCATACAAGATCTTCTTACATATAATAAATAAGCGATTTCAATTGCTCATGGAGAATATCGTCGACATTAATCAAGCCGAATTTAGACGTGATACATTCACTATCGACCAAATTTTCACAGTTAAGCAGATG
This sequence comes from Melolontha melolontha, assembly GCA_935421215.2. Lineage (NCBI taxonomy): Eukaryota > Metazoa > Arthropoda > Insecta > Coleoptera > Scarabaeidae > Melolontha > Melolontha melolontha. The sequence goes on along the minus strand of OW285237.1, from coordinate 93,312,134 downwards.
TTAAGGAAAGCCTGGGAACACAACGTTGACGTTCACAATGTTTTTATAAATTTTAGACAGGCGCACGACTCTATACATAAGGATAGAATATATCAAATATTAAACGAATTTCCGATTTCATCTAAGTTCATAAAACTAATTCATGCCATAATGGAAAACTGCGAAGCAAAGGTATGCATACAAAATGGGGTAACCGATTCTTTTCAAATAATGCGAGGACTAAGGCAACTAGACATTTTAGCTCCAATTTTACTCAATATTGCGTTAGAATATGTGATAAAGCGAACCAATATCGGCAAAGGAAATTTACTAACAAATTCAACAGTACAACTAGCAGTTCACGCAAATAACATTAACATTATGAGCAAAACAGAACTAAATGCAAGAGAAACGTATGCACAAGTTAAATTGCATGCTAGAAGTGTCGGTTTAGAAATAAATACAACAAAAACAAAAATATTAACGCAGTCAAGAACAAATGAGTCTGGTCGTAACATCAGAGTAGAAGACAGTATTAAGACAGTAAAACAATTTACATACCTTGGAGTAGAGTTACGCAATGATGGAACTGAAGATGCAGAGATAAGCAAGAAAATTATGAACGCAAATAGAACATACTCCTCACTTTCTTGGGTGTTTAAATCGAAAAACGTGAGTCGCAATACAAAAATAAGAATTTATAAAAATATCATTAGGGCAATAGTGATATATGGAAGCGAAACCTGTGTCCTAAAAAGTAAATCATTAAACAAATTGAAAATTTTTGAAAAGAAGATGTTGAGAAGAATATTGGGCCCAGTAAATGACAACGTAGTATACCAAGATTATCAAGAAGTTCCCCTTCCGATATTGGTTAGAATACAAAGATTACAATGGGCCGGACATCTAATTAGAACGGAAAAAGATGCGTTACCAAAGAGAACATTAAATGAAAGAATGCTTGGGAAAAAACCGCGGGGGAAACCAAGGGAACGTTGGGAGGATATTGTTGCCGAAGATGCGCAAGCCCTATTGGGAACGAATATTTGGGAAAGAGCTGCTGAAGACAAAGAAGGATGGACAAAAAGAATAGAGGAAGCTATGGCTCAATCTAAACCGACCACTGTAGTGTAGTGTTGTATTATTCTGTAAATATAAGTTTTAGAAATATAAGCTTGATGTATAAATTCGCACATCATTTCTGGTTTCTAGAATGAGAGCCTTGAGAAACAAGTGTTTAGCGTACGTCAAAGTTATTTTAATGTTGTATTATTGTAAAATTGAATTGTTTTTGAATTTATGCAAAGATTGTATTAATTATTGACAAAAGAAAATAAAGCATCAAGTAGTTAATGCATCGGAAGCTGCTGAACAATTTGTGCTGTTTACGAAGTAAACGTAATTGGACAGAGTACGACATGGAAATGCTTTTCTCGATTTAAAGAGGACCATCTTCACGTAAACGATTCTCAACGTTCAGGAAAACCGTCAAACTTTGATTAAGATCCTATCAACGCTTTAGTTAATGATACTTCAGACCAATTAACTCGGGAATTCGCCATTCTAATCAACCATAATCCGAAATTTCTATTCGATGGGCAAAATTCAAAAATTGAGTGTTTGGTTACCGCATACTTTGAGCGAAAAAAGGAAGAATCAGGGTGTCAACATTTACCTGACTATCGTTTAGCTCGTTAACGACATGAACCGTTCTTATCCCACATCGCTACTGTTAACGAACAAATTGAGCCTTGATGTCAACATCAAGAAAATAATGGTTTAGCCTTAAAAAACGCAACTCCCAGAGCAAACGCTGATACTCATTCGCGTAAGCTGATATAATGAATCTGATGCGACAAAGAAGGCATCGCTTACTATGAATTGCTTTCGTGTGATGTAACCATTACTGCTGAGATTTAGTGTCAAAAACTGCGTAGAGTTGAGGCCGCAATTCAAGAAATAATACTGGGAATTTATCCTCAAGTTATTTTGTAATACAACACTCGCCTTTATACTGCTAACACTGCAAAAGCTGCTATTCAAGAACTAGGTTGGAAGGTCATTCTACATCCGCCTTATTCTTCTTCTCTCGTTCCGTCAGATTTCCACCTTTTTCGCTCTCTATCAAACAACATTCGAGGAATCTTCCTTAGTAAGGTATGGCATTTCAAAATTGGATTGACGGCTTCTTGATTTTCAAACCAGCAGATTTCTTCAGCAGTGGAATCGAAAAATTGCCAAATTCTTGGAAAGTAATCGTAAATAATGGAGGAGAAAATATTTATATTTTGTTTCTTAAAAAATGTTAGAATTTATGCAACAACACAATTTAATGATTATAGATAATTTGTATTTGTAGTAACAGAGTAAAAATGTCTTGTTTCTATTATCTTTTAACGTATTATATTCCATGATAAAAATATTGTATTTATTAAATAAATTATTTTATACGAAATTTGTATTATTTACAAGGGAAATAATTCTAATATTTGCATTACATACGAAGGACGACTTTTTAGTATTGCATATAGCCTCATAGAGGGCGTCAGTAATAAATCCTCGTCTGTTAAAATTAATCTCAATCTTTCGTTAACCTAAATCTAAAGTTTCATCACGATTACGGGAAGTGATTTAGTCATCGTCAATTTTTGAAGTTTATAAATTGGCCGAAAAATGGAATCGAGTCGAGAAAATTTTCGCGCATTAATTTTTTTATATCTTTCGGACAGGATGAACCCAACAACAATGTCTTGCCTATAGGATCATCGTGAGTGGTAATGAATCATGGATTTACCCCTATGAACCCGAAAATAAAAGTTAATCTGCTGTTTGGGTGTTTCAAGTTGAAGAGAATACGAAATTATACATTCGCGGAATGTGTCGAATAAGATGGTGGCAACGTTTTTCTAAAAATCAGGTCATGTAGCTACAATTCCTTTGCAAGACCGAAGAACGGCCAACACAATCTTTTGTTTGATAGAAATAATCGCCCTGCTCCAAAAAACCAACCCACAATGGTGAATCATCCTGCGTCATGATAATGCAAGTTCGCACACAGTTCAAAAGACAGTTAAGTTTTTGGAGCAGCAAAGTATCGAATTATTAGATCATCCTCCGTATAGTCCCGACCTAAGTCCCCTCCATTTTTTTATGTTCCCAAAGATGAAGAATGGAATGCGTGGTTGACGATTTCAGTCGCCAGAAGAACCAGTATATACCTTCAAAACGTCAATTTTCACTGTCCCAAATGAAAACTAGAATAACTGCTTTAACAATTGGTTTGAACGACTGCGGAAGTGTACCAATTTTTGTAGAAAATATTTTGAAAAGCAATAAAGCACTTTGAGTCGATCCACTGTTTGATTTTATATACGTATAGCTACGTATAGCAACACTAAAAAGAAATCTCTAGTATAAGATAAATAAAATATCCGACGTAATCTTAATTAACCCATAAATGTACGAGGTGAATTCATGAATTGCTGTCTTTAACATTGTAGCTTAAATAGCTTTTGACTGGTAGATGAAAAAATTGTTTCTAGGGTCTTATAATATTTAACACAAAGGCACTCAAAGTCTTTTTTGTTCAAGATTCATTAATTTTAATTAGAGAAATTCATACTAATGTGGTTGTTGTGTCTAAAATCGGCCTCAGCATATTAAATTGTACATGAATCTTGTTAACATACACTAGATGCAGGAGCACCAAATATAGCTGTGAGTAAAGTAAAAGTTGATTTTTCATGACATAGTACTGAATGATTGAAGGATTATAGTAAAATTCATAGTTGAAATAAATTGCCGCTGAGACAAATTTAGCGATAATACAGATCTATAAAATCTTCTGGGAAGATCTGTGTGCATAAAGGTTGGCAGACTCCACAAAAATATGGGGTCAGTTTTTGTTGAATATTGTGAGCACATGAACCTACTATCATAAGCCAATATTGCGTGAATTTTCTAACAAAATTTCGAAAAGCAATAAAATAAAAAAAACGGAAATAATGAATTGAAACAGTTTGTTTCACCAGTATAACAAAATCTGCCTTAAAATAGCTGTCTTCGAAAGCGCTGGTTTCAAAAATCAGAAGGTATGTTTTAGCTTTTTATGGGATTATGTTATTCAATTCATTCTAATTGTTTCAAATTTTCGATTTATTTTCCATTGTATTGACGACAATAATTTGTAAACTCCCTTTGAACGAAGGATGTTTCCAACGTTCTGGAAATTTTGCTATAATTTCTTTGTTTTGTCAATTTTCGTCATTATTATAATGTAGTTTTTCAACGTAATCGCCATTTAATTGAATATATTTATCCCAACGATAAATTAATTTTTTTAAGCCGTCACCGAAAAATTTTTTCTGTGTCTCCTCAATCCACCTATTCATGGCACGTTTTAGGTCAGTCAAACTCTCAAAACGAACACCTCGTAAAGGTTTTTCCAAATCTGGGAAGAGATGAAAATCACTAGGTGCGAGATCCGGTGAATAAAGTGTATGCGAAAGCAATTCCCATCGTAAATCGTTCAAAACATCCTTCGTTTTTCTTACGGTGTGCGGTCTTGAATTATCCTGTTGCAATACCTTGGTTACGTCCAAGCAATCATGTAAGATCATGTAAGATCTCATGAACTTGCCATGTATTTATTCCTAGGCGTACACTAATTTCAGTAATAGTCATTCGTCTGTCCTCTTTCAGTAGGTTCTCCACGGCAGTAATGCTTCTTTCGTTTACCGACGTGCTCGGGCCACCACTGCGTGGATCGTCTTCTAATGATTTAAAACGATCGATCCACCGATATAAAGTACTTTTATATTGTGCAGACCCACCAAACACTCCTTACAGACATTTAATAATTTCTGAGGTTTTCACACCCTCTTTCTGAAAAAACTAAATTATTGCTCTTTGAGATTTAGATGCGTCTTCCATGGTTACACAAAACAGTGCTAAGAAAATGCGTCTATATCGGTCGAACACCTGAATCAGACTGAACGATATTGCACTGGAGAGCTGCATAAACATATCAAGACTTGTCTATCACCAATAATAGCATCGCTTATAAGTTCTGGGTGGTTTAATTAGAGCACAATTCCCAGAACTTTGGAAACATCCCTCGTATATTCAATACAATAACAAACAATTATTTAGTGCATGCAGGGTTTAGTTTATTAAGAGACAAAAAACAAGGATTTTCGTATATCTTTCGTTATCTCAAATGATTGCCACTAGTTACAGTTTATTACTAATCAGAAAATTTTCATTTTATTTTCAATTTAAACGAACTCTTACCAAAAATATCGCGGAATATCTGAAAATAACTCACTTAAGGCACACTTGATTTTGTCACTAAAAAAATAGTTACGCAATTTGTGCATTGTTACTGAGTAGAACTAATGGGCTTTCTCGTAATACCACCTCAATCTCGTATAATGTTGAAAAACTTTTTTATTTAATTTTTTTTGAAGCTTCGATCTAATCCGTTTTTACTGTAACAAACAGACTTCTCTTGACGCTGGTTTTCGCAATATTTCTTGATTTTGAAGTGTATGGTTATTTATTTTTGGATTTGAATGAAGTGTGTGATTTCGGGAATATTAAAGTATACTTGAAGAATTTTTTAATTATTTATGTCAGTACAATATTAACCGAAGGTGGGTGAGTATTGACCGTGATTATATTTAATATTTTTATGAAAAGAGAATAAGATACAGTTTTCTAAACATTATCATAATCTACTATATCAATCAAGTAAGATTAGCATTCATGAGTATTACGTATATATCACATAAGTTCTCAGAAAGAGATAAGAATATTCTTTGGACTTCCCACAAAAAACTGATAACTTTTATTAGTAGGAGATGATAGGTATCTGAATTTTTTTTTAAATTAAATTAAAATATTGAAATTAAAATTACAATAGATAATGAATTTGTGAAATTCAAGTTGAAAAATGGCTAGCAGCGGAAGGCTATTGTATCCCAAATAGCCTTCCGCTGCTAGCAATTTTTCAGCTTGAGTATACGTATGACACATACAATTAATAATAGGGCTCATTAGGTAAGACCGTACATCGATACTAAGATCTGATGTTCTCAAAAATTAAGCTTTATCCAATAATGAAATGCGGTGGTGACAGCAATGATAAAATGTTTATAAAAGAAGAAAGTGGGGTTAAATCAAATTTAAGAGAAACTAATTTTTTGACAATTCGCTGTTATAAATCAGTAGTTGGAGCGACAAGAAAAGGATTTTTTAATGGTATCTGTTGTTTCTTTCTTTGTTGTAGACTATAATTCGTGGCTTCCATTGTACTATCTCCAGCACTTTCACATTTTTCTTCAATATTATCTGCACCAAATTTTTTAGCAGTTCTATTTCTATTTCTTGCTAATATATTCGCGTTTTGTCTTTTATTGCTTCTATGTTTCTTCACACACTGGTTAAATTCTAAACTGATCACGGCTTGCAGTTTTTAGCGATTTATCGAATAGAGGAAGACAAACTCAAGAATTCTTTGCAACTTGAAGCTTGTTGACAGATTCACACGAAATTGTTGACGTAATTGCAAAAATTTTGCTGGTGTATACCAACCATAGGCCATTTCACTACTTTTACATCGCAACTTTTCCGGAGAATGATACACTGACAGATTTAAATCACCTGAAAGCAGACTATTGTCATCGTTGACTACCACTAGTTTCGTAATCAAGGATTGTGCAATGATTCTATGCAACCTGTGTATGCACTATTTTTAGTCTCGCTTTTCGTACATCCAAGTTTTCAAATATTTGTAAAATAAGCAGGATTGCACCCATAAAAAAGGAGGCAAATATGATATTTTGGACTATAGACCTATAAGTAATTTGTCCAGTTGCTCTAAGATCTTTTATTACCTTCTTTATGACAAGCTATATAACTAAATTTGATAATTTATCTCCACGCAGTTGAATGGATTTCTGTCAGGCAGGCCAACATTAGCTAATTTATCTAAGATTACCCAGCATATTAGTTCCAGTATTCTAGTTGATGTTCCTTATAACGACTTCCATATTATTATTATTATCTAAGCCAAGCTTATTCGGCTCACTTCATCTATTAGCTAACCTGATAATCTTCTATCTTTATAATCGCCTATAATACGTCTGCCTATAATGGGTTTCCTCAAATAAATGCACAATCATCACATATACTACAAAGATTAATCTATTAAAATATTTTTAGACACATGCTTGTTTCAATCGGAGACAATTAATACTTACTTGCAACTCTATTTCACATACTCTTACTCCGTTATGCATTCTCGCGGGAAATTTTGTAAATCTAGTTACCCTAAAGACATATTTTACACTGGTTCGTTCCAAACTCGAGTACGTATCAATTATTTGGTACCTTCTAAAAATAATTTGGTAATTATATTGCTATAGTTGTTTACTATCAAGAATTTAGAAAATACGGAAGCATAACATTTCTTTCTGATCGCAGAGAGATAGCGAGTGCTTTATGATTAAGGTAGCTAGCAATGGCATTGACGTTCCGAATTTGTTTTCTATTGTTGACATTATAGTGCCAAAGTATGGAACAATATCAAGTGAAATATTTGCCGGAGCTAGAATAAACGTCTTCGTAAAAGCACTTAATTACATATATCATTAAAAATGCCTACAAAATTTTCTCTGATCTATTTTACTCTTCCGCCACAATTAATCACCACTGAATTTTAATTGCCCACGATTGCATGTACTGATAATATACAAACTTTTATTCCTAATAGTGTTGATTTCTACATCTGTAGATATATATTTTTTTAAAGTAATATTTTTTCCCGCGAATTGGTTAGGATAGTTGGAATTTCCTTCTATTGTTTCTATTTATGAAAAACTAAGCTCTTTGATTTCGAAAGTCAGTGGGTTATATGTTCCAATATTTTCCCGTGTTTGGTTTGAAGATTTCTGTTGCTGGTATGGCAATATCAATAATGTATCCTGCTCTCGTTTGATTTTCTAAGAGCAGTATACCGAGTCCATTGTGCCGTGTCTAGGGATCACTTATTATTGTGCAATCCCAATATATCTTTCCGTTTATGGTTTCAAAGACATTTTCTGATCGCACTTATCAAGGCTCTAGTTTCTCGCTATGTCCCAAACGTTCGTGTAATTTTTTATGTATACTTTTGGCTACATTGTTATGCGGTTTTAGTGTATTCTGTTGGCTCTAATCTGATAAGTTATTATTGTTATTATTATAAGCAATGTATTTATTTGATTAGACCGATTTTTATAGAGAGTATCTATTATATATATTGTAATATAACTTCTCTTGGGTTAACTAACGTTAATTAAAACACACTATATTAATAATAAAATACACTAATAACTAAAGACCGGACACGAGAGGTTGATGACTCATCGCCCACGAGCGTACTATTGAACATTTGTATTTTTAAAGTTTTTAATTTTATTTATATAATTAAACTTATAATAATAAAACGGATATCTATACGGCTACAAAATACGAAATACATTTTTATTTGTTCGTTTTGTACTTCAAGTTGAGTAAAGGAGTGTTAATATTTACTAGCAATACTATCTCAAGGTTCACTTCTGTAAAATTTGTGCTCTTTGAATGAAATACATCCTAGTAAATGGAAAACGTCCTTTCTACATCGCAATTAGTTATAGGTGCATACTGGAAATATTCCTTTATTTCCGCGTATTATGCAGTTAGATGTTGTGGTATTGTCCCCATACACAATTGCCGCATTGTTATTCTGAATTTCTATTAAACACTGCGTCTAACTTTTGCCGAAGGCCACATCCGAAGTCACTTGGAATACTTTTCAAATTATTAATAGCCACATCTAATGTCGTTAAACCATCATTTAATTTGAGATTTCGATTTTCAAATTGATTAGTTTTGGCAAATTTCCAAAGTGCTCCTGATTTTTTAAATGTGGAATTTCTGTTAGTTCCTTGCACTCTTCCTTCCTTCCTTGCAATTCTTCGAGCATCGTCATTTAAACATGCAACGAAATTTTGTATACTATCGAAATTCTCTGCATAAACTACTATCAATGGTGCTTTTCCGAAAACCTTTTTAAAAGCGGACACAAGTCTATTAATTTCTGGAAAGGTGTCCCTGATACATTCACAGATTCTGTAGAGAGCAGGTGCTACATAAGTAATATGCAGCATATTAGAATATGATTCCTTTTAATATTTACGTAAGGTGGATTCATCAGGAACATTTTGACCAGTATATTTTTGGAGAAATATTTTTAAAGTGGGATTGTTAAGTTTATTTAATGGAATATTAGCCGCCATAAAATTGTCAGATTCTAATGGTTACAATTTCTGTGCATGTGTTTGCGATGCTAAGTGACGTTGTACGTGCGATTTCATGGAATTTTTTAACGATATTTTACAGATTTTGCAATAAATTTCGGAATCACTGACAATGGACATACAATCAGTATGATCATCAATCCAACTCGCCATTGTTTTACGATGCCGTTCTCGACGTTCTTCCATATCATATCTGAAAAAGTAACTTAAACAATGCTCTAGATCTAAATAAATGAAAACTAAAAATGTATGCGTAAGTTATTGAAACCGAACGAAATTCAATGCACACTTACGTCGAAATAATTGGGAGAAGTAGCTTCAATCAAACGATATTAAACAGGATCTATCACAAAAATTACGATGTAATTAACAGTTAAAACTTTGAAAACAGGAAACTAACCCACAGCACTTTATTTATCTTACAAAATATAATCTAAATAGACTAGATTATTACTCCAAACGCTTCTATCTACGCCCATGAAAACAGAAATTTCACTGTAAATATCCAACAAAAAAACGTAGCAATTCTCAATGAAAACAGATGTGCGCGCTAGCCAGATCAATAGTGTGTTCAATAACTGCGTAATGTACTTACAGATGTTGTACACTATTTATATCGTACGTCGTAATTACGACGTCATTTCAACCCGATGTGTCCGGTCTCTGCGAATAACACTTAATAACTGTAACAATGACAACGTTTATTTATATTCACATTTATATAACAATGTTTATATGTATACTGATTTTACATTTATAAGTACGAGATTAACTAAGCCGTGACTGCTGCTTGAATCTCTCTCTTTCTCGAGCACTTATATAAAGGCTGCAGCGCCTTCGAGAATCTTCCGGGTTCTCTACTTTCTAGAAGCTCCAGGAGACTGATTAGGGTGTTCGGCAAGTGACATCATCGCCTAACGTAGCGTATATATATATATATATATATATATATACAAGGTGTGTATAAATTGGCGGACCCACTACACGCGGCGATGTTCTTCGTTAAATTCGGAGTCCAAAATCCTAATACGAAAATGTTGTACCATGCTCCATATCTTTGCACGAGGTTCCTAAAGTTCGGACTTTCAGTCTTGAAATAAGCATTATTACTCGATATTTGTTGACAGGAAGAGCTACAATTTAGAAGAAAGAAGAATTGTTGTTATTATCCTTTCGTTAAAGTTTTCTTTTTGATTTTAAAGTTTGTTTTTAATATTTGATTTTGACGAAAAACACATCTGACAACGTTGTAAAACAATAAGTAGGCAGCCTAATGTTGTTCTAGTCAAATACATTACTACTGTCAAATTTTGACACTTATGTAATCTACCTATTTCATTCGACTTGCTTATTTTTTGTCTTTATTTGTATAATTTTGTTTAGTTTTCGTATTTATTTGTATAGTTTTAATCAGTTTTCGGGTTTTCGTGTTTACTAGTTGTTCTGTATGTTTATTATGAATTTTACGTTCAACGAATATGCCGATATGTATATGATATACGGTTTCTGTCGTGGAAATGCTAGCATGGCAGGGCAGGAATATGGAGTACGTTTTCCAAATCGGAGGCATCCAAGTAAAAATGTATTTCGAAGGCTGGACCAACGACTTCGTGAAACAGGTTCGTTTATTCCAAGAAATGCGAACGCAGGTCGACCAAGGCAAAGACGTACCGTGCAACTAGAAGAGCAAGTTCTAGACACAATACAGGAAGATCCCTCTGCGAGTACCCGTCAATGAGCTTCTACACTAAATATTCCCAGTAATAAGACTGTTCATTTGGTTCTACGAGAAAACTTGCTTCATCCATACCATGTTTCTAAAGTTCAGCCTCTCTACGGAAATGATAACTTATTTCGAATCAATTATTGCAATACAATCTTAAATAGAATTCAGGAAGAAGGTGACTTTTTAAGACGTATTCTTTGGAGTGATGAGTGCATGTTTACCAGAGATGGTGTGTTTCATACTCATTATTTTCATCATTGGGCAGATGAAAATCCACATGAATTTCACGAATACGGTCACCAAAGAAGGATTTCTGTTAACGTTTGGCTGGGTATAATAAACCACAGGGTAGTTGGACCAATTTACTTACCAAATCGCCTAGATGCCGGTGAATATTTAAATGTTTTAGAACAAGTTATTGATGAGATACCGCTGAACGTACGCCGTAATATGATTTACATGCATGATGGAGCTCCTGCGCACTTTGCTCGTAATATAAGAGACTGGTTTACTGAACACTTCCCAGACAGATGGATTGGTCGTGGCGGTCCCCTTTTGTGGCCTGCGAGATCCCCCGATCTTAATCCATTAGATTGTTTTGTTTGGGGTTTCATTAAAGGTAAAGTTTATGCTACAGCTCCTCAAGACGCTGACGAAGTTAGAGCCCGAATTGACGCCGCAGTATTAGAAATCACACCAGAAAGACTTTAGCGAATAGTACAAACGATACCACAAAGATTGCAGCTATGTCTACAAACTGATGGATTTCAATTCGAACAATTATGTAAGTAATAATTACATTGATTTCTATCAAGAAGATGTACAAATTAGTCAATATTATCAAAAATTTTTTAAACTTTGTAATATTTTCGTAATAAATATGTAATCTAAGAAACCTATTTTATTTCGTTTGTTTCTTTTTTAAATTTAAAATGTAAGGTTCACATGACGACGTGTAAAAATGTTCCGAAGATTATAACTAGCACATGCGTGTTCAACGTTGCCAAATGTATGTTTATTTCAAATTCATTCTGAAGACAAAGGAAGCCTGATACATCGTTTTAGGATTAGGACTTTTAACTCAAAATTTGACCAAGAATGTCGCCACGTGTAGTGGGTCCGCCAATGTATACACACCTTGTATATATCGATGACCTCTTGTACCCGTAGGTGTCAAGGTATATATTAAATATAAATCAATTATATTGCAGCTGTTATTAGTTTTTAATAGTTCTTAAAAATATCTCACAATTCTAATCCAATTTATATGTTTAGTAAATTTACCTCCAAGCTTGGTATAAATAATAGTACCTTAATTTTCAATATACACAAAGTTCATTTAATTATTAATCCTATTCATATTATGTATATTTTATCAAAAGCGAAAGTTGTGATATTTCCTTTTTAACACAAGTATTTGATAATATACTTTCATAGCTTTCATGTATTAGCTGTACCCTTTTTAGGTTTCATTCTTATATAAACTGATAATTTTTTATTCCATTGAAGAAAGTTATACTTCTATCAGTTGTTATTTTATTGTTAATCTGAAAATTTTCTTGAGCTATCATAGAGTTCCTCTTTTCGCAATAGATAGGTGAAGCTTTGGATACTAGACTACAAGCAGATCTCATCTACACTGATTCTAGTAAAGCCCTTGATACAATCGACCGCTTTCTTCTATTTTCGAAGTTACAATCTATAGGCGTTTCACCAAGAACTATATCCTTTTTCAAATCCTATTTATTAGATCGATGGTACTATGTAACTTAATCTTATAATGGATATATTTCCAACTAGTTTACTGGAGTTCCACAAGGATGTAATATGGACCCCGCTATTTTTCAATGTACATGATCTCTTGTTGCTTTTGGATTGTGGAGTTTCAATACATCTGATTTACAGATTTTCAACACCATTGTCTCTCATTCGGAGTGTACAATTCAGCAGAAAAATCTTACACTTGTTCTTGAATGGTGCGCAAATAATTGCGTGTATTTAAATGTTGATAAATTGGCTAGCGTATACCCAAGTCCTCCACAAAGCGCCATTATTACATATGTGCTATTATAATGCCAATCGAGTGTATCCTAATCCATTCTGGCAAAAATCTTTTTAATTTTAGTTTTTATTTTAAATTTAGTTATTTTTTGTTTTCTTTCTTTTTTTATTGCAGTCGTTTAGTTTGTATAAATAATTTAAAGTTTTCTATATTATCAAATTTTTACCATATAATAGGATATTTATTGATCTGTGGTGTCAATAAATATTATTGTTATTATTCCTTTCTATTTTAATTGTGATGTAATCTATCTAAATCAGTTTATAGTAAGTTTCATCAGATATATGATAAATAGTTAGATTCTGAGGCTTATTTTGAATTGAAATTATGTTGGAAATGAATTTTGTAAATTGTTGTGTAAATAGCAAACGCATTTTTGGCAATAAATAATAGTAAACTGTGCTTATTGTTTTTAATCATTAAAGATAATAATACATATTATCAATACCACTTCAGACAAAAAGTGTTTTAATATAGTTAATATAGTACTTATCATCATTATCCAAAAGTTAAAAAACTCCTTCATTCAATGAATTTTTTGACTTATCAATCAGTAAAGTTGTACTTATACCCATTTATAATTAATTGAGTTGTCAAGCATTAAAATTTTATAATATTCTTAAATAGGTACCTTTTTAGAAAAAAAAAAAATAGGAAAGTAATAATGATCTCTTAATGAAATGCAATAGTTCCATGAAAACTTTTTTTCTGTTATAAACAGATGAAAACAGCATAAACACTAATTCTCAAGACGATCAACAATATGAAGAATCGATACAACGAGAGGATAATCAAGCTTACGAACAGTACGCAGAAGATAATGTTTCGGAACAGACTTTTCAAGGTCAAGAAGGACAAATGATTTACACCTCCGTTGATTTAAATCAAGTTCCCCATATTCAAATAACAGCGTCACAATTTGAGACCCATGACGACGTGAAAAGTGCGGAATATACGAATTTAGAAAGTGTTCCCTCATCCCAATTTAATCATCAGATACCCACCGATGCGACACAATATTTACAACAGACCCAATACCAACAACAATTTTCTACGTATCCAAAAGGAAGCAGAAGTTTAGGAGAGAGTCCTCCCAACGAAGTTCTCTATAACGACCCAACTTTGAGTTCTACTAGAATGTTTCAATCAGTACCGGTAAGTAATAATTTAAAAGTAAAAAAAGTAAAGAAGCTAAAACTATAAATAAAAAAATATATAAAAGCATCTATTGCAAAAAACATTTAAAATTGATGCAAAATTACTAAGAAATTCATAATAATATGGTGTCAATAATTTAATATATAAAATACAATTGTACATATATACAATTATATTAATTTTGAACTATTGAACTCGTGTAAGAATTAAAGCTAACTTGTTTCTAATTTACACACTCTACTATGTACAAATATAGATAGGTTTTGTTATATATATTAAGGCGGATCTAAAAATAAGTAAAAAATTAGTAAATCCAAAGAAACACTTGTTATCTATTTCGTATCGGTCACTTTTTACTGCTATCCAAATAAATCCGGCGGCTAATCATCATGCCAACAAAGATGTTGCCAATGTTTTCTTCAAACTCTAAGAGAGATTCTTCTAAGAGAACTTACTAGGTATTTTCTCCAAATCGATCCAGAACTGATAAGAGGATTTAGTTATAGGTTATTCAAGAGCCATTGTTTCGTTTTTATAGCCCGAGAACGAACTTTATTGAAACAGTCATCCTTGGTTTTTAACGGGTTTATAGTAGTGATGTTGAAAAGGTACGTTCGGTACGTTAGTATTCGTTACACGCGCGGGCTCGAAGTAACGATTACCTATTTGAAAATGTAATTGATACTTTCGTATATGATTACTTTCGGTGCATATCCTTATATTCGTATTTAATTACTTTCGGTACATATCGTTACACTCGTATTTGATTACTTTCGGTACATATCGTTACACTCGTATTTGATTACTTTTGGAACATATCGTTACACACGCATTTTATTACTTTTGTACATATCGTTACGTTCGTACATATGTATTATATGTATCTATTTAGTATAAATCTATGGGTACAAGGTATCATATTCATTGATTACACTGGTCAACAAATTTTAATTTTTTTAATTTTTCTTTAGAAACTATGTACAATTTTCCTTTATTTTATATCTCTAACAATAGTAATAACAACAAATTTATTCTGGTACGTCAGCTTCGGGGAAAAAATATTGTGAAAAGTAAATGAAATAATATTAATTACGTGTGTACATTATATGGAGCTGTATGGTATCGTCCTCTTTAAAATGTTTTATTTTCCACTTATTAGTCCACTATTATCCAGTATTATTTGTTCATTTCACCTTGGATACAGTTACTATAAATATGGTCATATCGCCCGTGGTCGTAATAACCGGGTGATATGGCCCATAACGCCCAGTAATTTTTTCACAATTTTTAATGTTGCGTGAGTATAAATAAGGCCCGGGAAGAAGGATATACATTTTACAGAACTAATAATTTTAATTTTTAAGAAAGTCTAAAGAAAGAAGCAAAACTTTAGCATATTTTAATAAAATTAATAGTATCTAAACATTGACAACTTGGAAACTTCAATAGTTGTTTATTTTCAACAATTTCTAAAGAAAGAATCAAATTTTTAACATTCTTTAGCAAAATTAAAAATACAGTTTTCGAAATGTCCTGAAAAATTATGTGATCCGAAGCTTTCCAAGTTTGTGAAAGTTCTTGGTGGGAAAACATCTCAACTAGTTACTTTGACAAGTGAACAAGGATTTATCTGATACTGTAACAGAATTTAATATGTTGGATACTCTATTCTTAGAAGAAATGCTTTCCTTTATGTATCCTTCTGCTACAGATGTACTTTTCCATTTCCCATGTATTTTTAGGGTCTCGAACGATGCACCGGCCTCAACATATTAGATGCGTAACGACTGTCGACGATATGTCAGTTGACAGAAATCTCGGAGCTTTTCTAATGTAATTTGAATTTTCCTCTTTTTCGTGAAAAATAAAATCCTGTATGAACCACTGGCGTTATGACAATTATATTGCCCTCGGTCGACATTCATCCCTCGAGCCGGAGGCCCTCGGGCTGAATTAACGTCGACCTCCGAGCAATATAATACCCATAACGCCCTTGGTGCATAAATAACTATTTCTTTTTGCTTTTCTTTTATAGTGATATCAATGTCCAACAATAATCAGCAAACATTTAACTGTTCCCCTTGCCCTCATAACGTTTTACATTCTTAACTCGAAACATTATTTACAGCAAAAGTTGCAATTAGTCGAATGTTCCAGTACGCGGCATTATGGAATTAAAACACCTATCACAAACCGACTTACATTGAGTCAAAAGAACCGTGTGTAGCTCTTTATATACCCTCATAGCCAGATATCTACCACTTCTTAATTTGATTGGTTTCAAAGCAAAAGTTGGCGTAGTTTAAGTGCTCTGACGTAGTAAAAATGCAAAGATATGTTTAAACATGTCCACTCAACGTTCAACAGAGCAATTTTAGTAGTATCTCTTTTATACAGGCTGATTCATTTTCGGCCCTCACCATGGGGATCTCTCTTATTATTAGAGATAGAGTATAGGTTTAAATTTGGCAAAGTTGTTAAATTTTGTGTTTGTTATAAATCCGTAAAGAAAATAGACCTGTGACAAATGACCTTCGTTATTAAAAAAAAAAACGCGAAAACCCCATTATATTCTTTTACCTGTAGCACCGACATTTGGCCTTGTAGAGAAAAAATAAAAACACATCCTTGTGGCCATTTCTAAACCTCTATCCAGTGGTGTACTCTAAATTTTTATGCGACGTTTCGTTTCTTTCTGGCCATCATCAACTATCTAATTTCTTATAGGCGCCATATTGGATTTAGACATCTTCGGAAAGAGTTTTCTTTTCTGATTTCAACCATGTACCACATGCTGACTATAGTTTTGACATTAGGTTTTATTTGAAAGAATAAATTATAAGATTAAATAAGGTAGCCTTTGGAATTTCAATCTGTCAAACATTTCATTTATTGTTCATTAATAATACAGAAATGTCATACACAAACGAAGAGAAACGAGATATGATAAGTATTTTTTATTCTTCGAAACGAAATTCAGCAGTAGCGAGTACAAGATAACAAAAACATTAATAAAAATACATAGAAAAGTAAACAATAAACAATTACAGTAAATGTTCAATTATCTGGCCATTTACGGTAATGCACAATTGGGCACGCCTTCTGGCATTTTGTACTGCCCTTTGTATAGTTCTTCTAGGAACTGCATCGAAGGCATTCTCAAGTCTGTCTCGTAATTCTTCAATGTTTTGTGGCGCATCTACTTTATAAATATTATTTTTGACATATTCCCATAAAAAAAAATCTAGCGGACTTAAATCATGTGATCTCGCAGGCCATTCAACAACTCCCCTATTCCCAATCCAACGGTTTGCAAACTCTTGATTTAAGAAATTTCTAACAACAGCTGCATTGTGTGCTGGTGCGCCATCTTGTTGCCACCATAAATATTGTAATTGATTTAATGGGATATTGTCGTCAAGATAGTCAAATACGTATGTACGAAAATGTTTAAATATCTTTCTCCATTTAAATGTTCTTCATACATAACTGGTCCTAAGAGACGATTTGCCAAAATACCAATCCTAACGTTTATTCCAAAACGATGTTGTGGTCTTCTAGCCCTGTTTTGTCGGGGATTTTGTACTGCCCAATAGTGCTCCGTATTTCTGTTGAACATTCCAGAATTTGTAAATTTTGTTTCATCTGACCAGATGATTTTGCTTAAAAAATTTTCGTCATTTTCTATCCTTCCCATTAACCAATTACAATATTCTAGCCTTCTCAAATTATCTCCAGGCAGTAAAGAGTGACTAACATGGATCCTGTATGGTTTAAACCTACTTTTATGTAAAGTTCTCCAAACTCTGGACTGGCACAAATTTAATTCTGACGCTACTTCGCGTGTAGAAATTGATGGATTATTATTTATCTATAAAAATACAAGATTAACATGAAATTTGAAAACACGCTTTTAATTTACCATTTGTAAAATATCTTGTCGATTTTCATTTAAATTCCTGTTGTCTTGACCATTAGGCGGCTTAGTAAACGATCCATTCTCGACCAAATTTCTGTCGAGATCTAGAAAAATGGTACGATGAGGCTGTTGTCGTTCTGGATATAATTGTAGATATCTTTTACTCGCTACTGTTGAATTTCGGTTCGAAGAATAAAAAATACTTATCATATCTCGTTTCTCTTCGTTAGTGTATGACATTTTTGTATTATTAATGAACAATAAATGAAATGTTTGACAGATTGAAATTCCATGGCTACCTTATTTAATCGTACAATGTATTCTTTCAAATAAAACCTAATGTCAAAAACTATAGTCAGCATATGGTACATGGTTGAAATCAGAAAAAAAAGCTCTTTCCGAAGATGTCTAAATCCAGTATGGCGCCCATAAGAAATTAGATAGTTGATGATAGCCAGAAAGAAACGAAACGTCGTATAAAAATTTAGAGTACACCACTGGATAGAGGTTTAGAAATGGCCGCAAGGATGTGTTTTTATATTTTCTCTACAAGGCCAAATGTCGGTGCTACAGGTAAAAGAAGATAATGGGGTTTTCGCGTTTTTTTTTTTAAATAACGAAGGTCATTTGTCACAGGTCTATTTTCTTTACGGATTTATAACAAACACAAAATTTAACAACTTTTCCAAATTTAAACCTATACTCTATCTCCAATAATAAGCGAGATCCCCATGGTGAGGGCCGAAAATGAATCAGCCTGTATAAAATTTTGTAATATTTAATTCTTTTTTCTTAACTATTTAAGAAAATATCTCAAAATCCTGGCGTAATAGAGCAAATTTTAAATCAGATTCAGAATCAGGACGACAAAAGACATAAACTGTACGTATTGGTGTATAAGTAAACTAAATTGTGTTGACCAGTGTTATCTATACTCTATAGAGCAGTGATGGCGAACCTATGACTCGCGGGTCAGACACTGACCAATGCAGGCTTTTAAATGACCCATGCCTTGATTTTTATACTTATTTTTTGTTATATCATGAAAGAGAGAACAGACAATAAAAAATATTAAAAAGATAAAGTACATATATACATTTAATGTCGAATTAAAAAAAATATATTTCCAAGTGGATGTTTTCTATTTTATCACTGCAACTGTATGTGCATGGTCATAGAACGTCGTGTTTCGGCCTTTTGTCGCGAAGCGTATATGACTTATGACAGTCATAAGGTGTTTTCGGAAAATGTATAGCATTAACCTGACCTGGTCAGAAACTACCTGACAGGTTCACTGATTTTACTAGGTTGTTTGAAACATTTCCGAAAGCAATTTGCGGTTACGTAGAGTAACATAACATAAACATTTACATAAGCTGTATTCATGGCATGGCTTAGAATCTGTAATGGCAAGACGAGAGATGGATACCACATTTCCAGCTCCAAATACCCATAAAATAGTTATATTAACAAGTCCGCACTCGAATCGGACGATGACGATGATACCTTACTCTGTATGCAAGAGGAAAAGAAAAAGAGTTTACATTAAAAACTGTGAAACAGTTGTCTCAAAATACAATTTATCAGGTATATAAGTTTGTGATAGGACTATATTCATAAATCTGTACAATATTATCAGAATTGTCTTCTAATATCTCTTCATTGCCCGATTCACGGAAAGCCACTTCTTGAATATGTGCAGTACGTATATGTTTTTCCACATCACTCTTCTGGGAAATAAAATCACATATGTTGCACCTCTCCAAATCTTTCAAATTCATTTTAAATTTGTTTTGTGTGAAAATACCACTTTTGTGATTCGACGCAAATGCTTTGTAAGGTTATGACCGGACAGGGAGTAAAAGCAGCCTACACTACCCTAATCACTTACCAGGGTTATGAAAATCGAATCGGATTCTTCAACCCGGTTACCCTTTCGATTTTACGAACCCGGTTGTTTCTACCCGACTGAATTAACGAAAGAATTTTTGTTAACCGTATTGCAACCCCAATGCCCGGGTTTAATTTCCGAAAACGCCTATAAACTTGACGCGCATACATATTCGTTGCATCGTAAAACGGGGAAATGTACTAGCTCGGGGATGTATCAATGCTGAATTAAATGGCTGCCTTGTCGAACGCATCTAGAAGAGTTTAATAATTCAACATTATTATTATCTTATTATTAAAATTTCTGATCTACATATGCATGTGGGATTAGCACCCCGCGGACAATAACCAGATAACAATATCTAGGGGACATTTAACGAAAAATTGGATAATAACAGGAACTGACGGACATGCGAGGAAAGTCCAGAAAGTGGTACCAGTTTACACATAATTAAAATAAAAATTAAGGAAAGTAAAGTTTATTAAATGAAAGTAATACATTTCCTCATTTTTCTATGTAGTTACCGCCGTTGTTGAGACATGTGTCGTATCTTGAAACCAGTTTGTTTATGCCTTCCTCGTAAACCTCTACCGCCAAATTATCTAGCCAATGCTGTACACCTTCTTTTAAGTCATCATCACTTACTCCTTTCATTATGTTTTACGCGGCGACCTTCCCTGATGAAATCATAGAAACGTTTCTGCAGATCGTCGGTCATAACGCAAAGGCGACTTGACCGCTCTCCATCGTGCACATTATCTCTTCCCTCTTTAAAATTTCGAACCTAGCGCCTGAAAGATGACCCATCCATTGTTCCCATGCCGTAATCCTGCGATGAATTTCGCTTGGACGGACGTTTTCTGCATTTAATAAGCGGATGATGGGTCGCATTTGGCGGGATTTTCTACCATGTGCGGCTTTGTAAACAATCACAAAATTCACACCACACGCTATAGGAACACGAGCTCTTTCTTTCCGCACGGCTACGATGACACTGTTGACACCTGCGTCGCTTTGCTTTTAATTGGATCAGTAGCGCCATCTGTATGAGTAAACAAGTACTACTTTCTGGATTTTCCTCGAATAAATTAATAGAAGACTGATCAAGTACGTTAGCAAGAAATTACTTCTAAAATTATTGTATTCTACGAGTAAATATAAATATTTTAAGTTGTAGTCCTGTACTATATCGGCAGTTAAAAAAATAAAAACAAACGATATAAGTTCCAGACCGTATCAAACAGAATGGTTTGATAATTACGGTGTGATTGAAAATGTGTGAAAATTGAGGCTTCAAGGCCTGTCATTTAATAATAAATAAATTTTCGACATCCTTGAGAATCAGCTTCTATAACTTTGTGGAACTTTGAATTTTAAAACTTTATTAATATTTAATCGTGTACATATGTTACAGGCCCTTCCACTTTCTTTTTATAGTACCACTATTTATAATACTAAAATCGTTTTCTTATGTCCAGAAGTAGATATATGAGATAAATAAAAAAAAACTTGAACGTAAAAAGAATATATAATTACATCTAAATACATATTTGTGTTAATTTCTTGTACATTCCATGGATGTGAATAATTTTTGTTCTTAGGGAAGCTACGATTTGTCGAATTCACAGTCGCCAAGTAACCAAGTGACATTAGTGGGTAATGAAAATGGTTATTACACGATCACGACAAATTCCGGCCAGTGGACTCCCCAACCAAACGCTAATTGTCAATATTTCCCCACGACCAGTACCGTCAACGTACAGGCGGATAGTACCCTACAGTTTCCGTATCCGGGAACCAGTTGGCAAGAAGATGGCTATGAGGCTACGACGATACCAGAGGTAGATATCAAAGAATGCGTAAATTGCGCAGCCAGTGTCACTCCCTTGTGGAGAAGGGACGGCACTGGACATTACCTCTGTAATGCTTGCGGTTTGTACAATAAAATTAATGGCGTTAATAGACCACCTATTCGGGCCAACAAGAAACCGCCAACAGTAAGTACCGCTGCTAAATGTTTGTTTAGCATTTCTCTGTTCTCAAAATTGTACTGTCCTCTACAATATAGTATCATTTAATACGATTTTTTCAAGAAATAATACAAATCAATTTATCTGCGCTGTTTGTCTTTCATTTAAAATGCGGTATTCGCGTTAGATTACTCAAACAAAATCATTTTTCATTTTAACTTTTCTGAGGCACATATAATATAAGCGAATTATGTAAGCCAGTGGTTATAAAAAGAAATTATAATTTTTGAACTCAAGTATAGTGTTTGTTCTATATCAAACTTGGATCTTACTATAATACTTATGCACATGCGAGCACAAGAAAAATAATAGTTTAATATTTTTTTACTTTCTGTAGAATCATATTAATTCAAACGAAGTTGCTGCCACTTCTTCAGTTTTATTTTATACGCCATGTACTAACATAAAACGCTGATGTCATCGTTCTTCTTTATTTTTAAATATTTAAGGAATAAAACGTACATACATTAATAATTAGATATTAGTTTTGAATGAAATTAATTTTTAATATTTATCAATATTTTATTAATAGTAGCGTATGCATTCAAACAGACTTTTCAAGGAACATTTATTGAAGAATTTCAAGTTTTTAATTCTTAAGAGATCTGCAACAAGATTTTAACTTACCAAGAATTTAGCTATAAAAATCGATTAGAATATGCATGTGTAATATAGTGAGCAAATAGCGCAACGATAAGAGTACCTAACACATAAAAATAAAGATTATGTGTAGTTGATTCGAACAGAATGGACTGTCAAGCCTATATGATACGATCAATTTTAATGTTCACTTTAATGTAAATAAAAATGAACATTAAAATTGATAGATGTAGATGATTTGTAACAAAGATCACATACAGGGTGTTATTAAATTAGCGGACACAGACTATGGGATGACGTTAATCATCAAAAAGTGAAACGAACGTTCCCTTGCCATTTTTTAATCTGACTGATATTTTCTGAATTTAAGCAAATTTAAAAATGAAACATTGAACATGGCGTTTACATGTTAAATGTTTCATTGCCGGTACGGCATAATATGAATAAACTAAAAATATAAATGAAAAATCTTCTAGTCGTCTAAAGTCATTAGCATTTGGCAAACGACGCCCATGCTATCGCATCGCATACAATCACGCTGCTTGATCGCAATACTCACAATTTGAGTAGCTGTGAGCCATGACTTCGTACGCTGAAATTCAAAATACAAACAGCGGATCTTGATAATGACAATCGTATAAATGTCAACTAATTGTTTGCGTACCTCATTTATTTTATGTATTAATAGCAAAGCCTTCTTTGCTAATATTTATTCGTTGCCGGAAAACAATTCGAACAAATGCTATAAAGTGTTTCGAGTTATACGTTTTTATACATTAATTGTGTAATACAAAAAAAGTTTACATGTATAATTTTTAAATTTGCTAAAATTCAGAAAATGCGACTCAGATTAACAAATGGAAAAGGACATTTGTTTCAGTTTTCGTAACACCCTGTTTAATGCACACTACGTACTGCGACGATAACACACAATAAAATATAGAAATTATTCTATTTTCAAAGTAAATTTAATTGAGTTTAATGTGATCTTTGCTACAAATCATCAATTTTAATGTACATTTTTATTTACATTAAAATGTACATTAAAATTTATCGTGTCATACAGGTTTTATAGCAGAAATTGTTTCTTTTCTCTTAGGACTGGGATCTGAAATAATGAAATCATGGGTTGTGAGCTTAACGATCTTAAAGTTGCTGCATACACCACAAAAATACTCCATCCTGAGTTTTTAATAATTAACATAAACTAATTTTTTACAACTCTATCATTTTTAGCTTTCAATCTTTCGTAACTAACAATAAGAAAAAAAAATTAAAACTATAGATTCTAGCAATGAGGATAAGAAGGGCAATAGTCTGCATATTTTCACACTCAATTTGATATGTATTTATTTGTACATAGTATATACATATATTTTGTTTTTTATCTTAGATAAACTTGTCTTTATCTTAAATAAAGTGTTGTTTATATATACATTTTATTGAGAATTATTTAACAAATCGCCTTAGCTAGAGAGCAATATATACGAATATATATTTAGAAAAAGAGTATTAACCATACTAATAAGCTTGTAAATAATTAATTTATTTTGGGTAAACGGTTATCAATTAATAAAACTGATTTGTTAATATCTCTCTGTTTCGCAATTTGATTCTGCTGAAATTAAAAACCAGAGTCAATGACCAGCAAATGAGTCAATGAATTTTATCAGATCTAATTTATATTTTAATAAAAACACAGAGTTAAAGGCAGGTGAGATCGGCAAAAACTGCTTTTACAAGGTTGACTTAGAAAGAAAATTTGTGTTTCCGTAAATTTAAATTTAAGAATTGTTTTCTCTATGGATGGTAATTTCACTTATTCGTTGTTGATAAATAATTTCTTAAATTATTATGCATATTTTCAATATAATTTGCTGAAATCCTACTCTAATAAAGAGAATAAAAGTGTCGCTTCTTCTAAAACGGCTTGTACAAATACTCGTATTATCGAAATTTGCATTGCCCTCAGTTTTCAGTATATACATAATTTGAACAAAAATAAAATCTAAATAGAACAGATAATAATGTGAAATACAGTAGAATACTTGACCAATAATCTTAGTATTTAAAAGTGTTTTCAGCGAATTTATCTGACAACTAACAATGATACCAAGAAAGATATGAATTGTGCACATGCAATACATTTTATTTTCTAAAACATTTTTCTAAAACGTACACTATTATATAGACTAAGATAGTAAATGTATTTTGCAGCAGTATCCAAATATACTTATTTACTATTTACTTTGTTCATCTTTGCAACACAATGGTACGAGGCCTTACCGACATAATAAGTAATTGTAGAAAAAAATTTCTTTCGCTGTCCGATAGATGGCCTTGACATATGCAAACTGTCAAAATAGCATAAAGTCAAACTGATCATTAGTTTGCCTATGGTACGCTTCTCAAATTGTCACTTCACAGTGTCGTTCAACAATGGAGAAACTTGAGTATCTCGCAGTGATGAAATTCCTTCATTTGAATGGGAAAAAGACTAGGGGAAATAAAAGATGAGTCAGACTTTGTATACGGTGAAGTCTTCCCTGGTTCTACAATGATAAAACATTAGGTGGCCGAGTACAAACGTGGTCGTACGAGCGTTTTAGACTAAAAACGTTCCGGGCGTCCGAAAACTGCTACAACTGACGAAATGGTCGATTTAGTGCATCGAACTGTGATGGAAGATCGCCAATTGACTGTTATGGATATAGCTAAGGCTTGTGGGATATTATCTGAGCAGATGCACAAAATTTAACATTAAGATTTAGATATAAGAAAATTATCCGCACGATGGTTTCTGTCTTTCTTGACGATCGACCAAAAGCGCATACGGATCTGGCGGAATTTTTGCGGCGATTGATAACCGTCGATGAGAACCTGGAAACTAAAACCAAATGTGGTACACTGCCTGTACACAGCTGTAGTTAGAGCAACGATTACCTATAGAGCAGTTGTCCGGCGGAGGAGGACGGAGCGGACATCGTCGGTGGGGCTCCTTATGACTCTCCAGCGACAGGCTCTGTTGGGAATCACTGGAGCTATGAACAGCATGGGAACCGCCTCTATAGAGGCTATCGTGGCTCTCCCTCCGCTGGAACTATTTGTAAAAGCGGATGGCTGCGATTGTGAGGTTCAAGGCCAATGACGTATGGTGTCCTAATAAGGATGTAGGGGGCCATACAGATATCACAGGAACTATACTGGAAGAGCGGATATTTCAAATGCCGGCGGACCAGTATCGCTCCTGAGATTATGTTGACAGTTAAACTGAACATATTTATACCGACCAGGGAACAGGTAAAAAGTCGCTCGAGAGATTGTGGTGCCGGCACCTGGTACACTGATGGATCACAATCTAGTCAGGAGGCAGGTGCAGGTATATAGGGAATGTGCCGTAAAAGGAAGATATCAATATGTCCGGGGAAACATACGACGATTTTCCAGGTCGAATTGTTTGCAGTCGCAGCCTGCGCCGAGAAAATTTTGGAAGCCAGCTGCGCAAACACAAAAATAAACATAATGACTGATAGTCAGGCAGCTATTAAAGCCATTCTGACTTCACCTACCAGGTTTAAACTGGTGAAATATTGTAAACGGGTCCTCAATAAACTGTCACAAGACAATACTGTGCCGCTGATATGAGTATCAGGACATGAGGCAATTAAAGGCAATGAGGCCAAAACTGGCCAAAGAAGGCACTGATATGAACTTCATAGGACCAGAACCTGTATGTGGAATCGTTAAGGATTCCGCTAAAAGGGAGATCTGGTTATGGCTAGAAGGAGAACAAAAAGAAATGGAGGTTAACGGAAGGCCAACTCCATATTAAAACACTACTAAGGGAGTTGGACGGAAGGTTTGTAGCCAATCTAATTCGTAGTAACAAAAAAGAAATTAAAATATTTACCGGCTTAATAACCGGATATTGTCCTTTAGGGAAGCATCTGTACAGCATGGGCTTGGTTAGCGAGCCCTGGTGTAGGAGATGTGAAAAACAGGAGGAAACTAGCCTTCATTTAATATGCACGTATGAGGAACTGAAGAGACTCAGGCAGAAATACTTCGGAAGAGATCTATTGGATCCTACGAGTATAATCAAACTTCCCCTGAGAAGGATAATGGCTTTTATCGAGGACAAAAGACTAACAGAGTGAAAATGAGAGATATATTGGGGATAGTATAAAGAGCAGTGTGCCCAAGTGCCTGGGCGTGCTGGCGTCCAATCTAAAACAGAAGAAGAAGAACCGTCGATGAAACCTGAGTACACCACCATCCGCCCGAGACCAAACTGTAGTCAATGCAATGGATTGCGTTGGAAGAACCAACACCGAAGAAGTCTAGAGTGGAGCGATTTTTCGCAAATCCATGCTGTGAAGGAGAAATAAAGGGCAGACATTTAAATGAGTTAATTTTGTGCAGGACGGATTCAAAGATTTTCACAAAAACAGATATAATAGCTATTGGCCTATAATTCGAGTATCACCCTTTTTAAATACAGTACAAATTCTAGCGATTTTCAAAGCTTGTGGGAATGAAGATGTTCGAATGGATAAATTGAAGAGTTTGGAGAGTAGATGAACAAAATCATTGGCGCAGTCCTTAACCAAATACGTACGAATATTATCTCCAACAGTATATTTATTCTTCAGGCTTCCAATAGCCTCTATGATATTATGCTGTGTAACACAAGGAACGACAATAAGCGGATAACAACTAATAGTATCGTATTCAAGTGACGCATTATCGCAGTTTTTTGAAAGATAAACCTCTGCAAATGTAGATGCGAAGGCGTCAACAATGATTTGTGTTTGGGAATATTCCTGATTGTAATGTAAGTTACTTGGAATTCTACGACATAATAATTTTTTCTTCTATATCTTGCGTATTACAACTTCTAGAAATTTCTGTTTTAAATTCTTCGAATTCTCTGAAACCCTGATTTGTAATAATCATTACAAATCAGATCAGTAGATTTCCACTTCCTATGATAGTGACGCTCCAACAGAAGATATTTCTTTACGTTCTTAGTAAACAACAGAGTCTTATTTGAGGAAGATCTTTGCACAGGAACAGAAAGGTTTAAAACAGAATAAATATTGTCATAAAAAGCAACAAGACACTTGTTAACATCAAAATATAGAAAGAAAGCGAATAGAAGAAAAACCAGATGTAGTTCGCGAGTTTAATGGGAAGACAAAGTCAAGGGGAGGGCTAGAAACAGATGCAAGAGCACCAAGAGAAGAATTTAAAACGCACTCCCATATCAACTTGACGCGTTACCATATACAACAAGATACGATTCACCAACCATTGCGGTGGAAATTCCATTTGATAGCTTTATCAAGATGCTTGGATAATTTGAGTTTCTTCGATTTTAATTGTTTTGCTGCAAAGTACAAGTCCGTTTTCTGACGCGCCTTAAAATTTTCATATTCGGTTAATTGATTTTGTATATTTTGGCAATTTTGTTGTGTTAAACGAAATACGTTTCTTCCTTCTTTTTTTGAAAAAAAATTCATCGCTGTAATTTTCCAGATGTTTGAAGCTAAATTAGTCCTTGGCTATCGTTAATTACTATGGATGTTTTTTTTGTAAAATTTCCATTTTGCAAATTGAATTGATAAGGTAATATTGGCTTAGTAGAATTCACTTTTTAAGCCCCATGTAAGAGAATATCTACCATTTCATTGATTTGATAATTGAAATGACAGAAAAAAATGTCTATTTGTAAGTAACAAATTTGGAAAGCATAAGTAACGGGTATCCCATTAAGAGTGCAATATTTAAAATGTACCCTACGTTTGTTTAGTTAGGTTGACGGCACTGAAACTATAACATCTTTCATTTGTCATTGTTGCGATTAGTAGTCATGGAGAATTATAGGACGCAACAAAGCGTTATTATTGTGGAAACGCATGATAAGTATGGAGAATGTTATAGGGAAACAGTTCGCAGACTTCGTGAAACTTCCGATCGAGAAAATGCACCAAATCTGTCAACATTTAAAATATTAATTAAGAAATTCGAGGAAACTGGTTCGACTGTTGACAGAAAAGTAGCCGTACCACCCGATCTCTCGAGAATATTGCAGTAATGCGTGAACGTGTTACCTAAAATCCAAAAATATCGATTCGCCGTCGTTCCCAACAGTTAAACATTTCGAGAAGCATCCTGCACCGAATACTCACCAAAGATCTGCATATGCACGCGTACAAGATGCAGTTGTTACAAGCTAGCAGACCATGGCCAGCGTCGAGAATTTGTTAATTGGGTGTTGGAAAACCAACAAGAGAACGACGATTTTTCGAAGTCGATCATCTTTAGCGATGAGGCATTTGTCCAACTTAATGAGTACGAGAACACTCAAAATTGTTGGATTTGGGGCGAGGACAATCCTCGAGTGATTCGTGTAAAGCCATTGCATGCAGAACGTGTTACTGCCTGGTGTGGATTCTGGGATGACGGAATAATAGGGCCTTACATATTCAAAAATGGTGCTGAACAAGCAATAATAGTGGAAGGCGTACGCTATCGTAACATGCTGAGGGAGTTTTTGTGGTCACTGTTGGGAGGAATGGATATCGAAGGAATGAGGTATCAACAGGACAGGGTAACCTGTCACATGGCATGCGAAACAATGGATTTGTTGGGAGAAAAATTTCGTGGACGAATCATCTAACGCAATGGCAATCGGAATTGGCCCCCACGCTCGTACGATTTGACCCCGTACGACTTCTTTCTTTGGGGGTACGTGAAATATCGTGTATATGCCAACAATCCACAAAGATTTCCTGACCTGACTGGGGAGATTGGACTTGTTATTAGTGAAATCGAACCACAATTATGCGCAAAAGTCATCGAGAATTTCGTAAAAAGAGCAAAAGAGTGCCAGCAGCGTTGCGGGGACATTTGTTCGATGTGTATTCCACGCTTAACCGAAATTTGTGTACTTTATACTGAAATACAAATTTTTACACTTTTTCAATATATGATGCATTTCATTACAAAATTAAATATTGCGCTGTTAATGAGACAGCCAATATTAAGAAATTGTTTCAATTTCTAGTCATGATAAAATTATTTCCGTTTAGATTATTCGTCTTATATTTAAATTATTAGATTTAAAATTCACAACTTGTTACTAAATCGTTTAAACAATAAAACCCATAACTAATCTCTATTACATAGTACATGCCTCGATTCAAAAAATATATCGTTTACATAGCAACTCGATTTAATATTGTGGGCGCATATTGGTCGAAGATGTTCTATATATATATATAAATTATTTTTTGAAATCGAACCGTGAGTAATTTTCATATATCGACATGTATCAGATTAGATAAGCAATGAGGCTTTTCAAATGAACTGACATTATAATATGAAATACTGAAGTAGGGACTTGTTTTATTGTTCTACGTGAAGCAGAATATAAAAAACTTTCTACCTAAAATTAATCATATTACATAGATACAATCCCTATGTAATTTTGTACCGTAAAAAGTGATGATGCGATAAATATACATACATACGCACACACTCACATATATTTACTTTAGTTTATTTGAGAATATAAAAAAATGGGTCGGCAGTATTTGAACAATGATAAGGCGAAGACTCCATACGTACATTTTGACCAAAAACACGATCATCTATGTGTATGTATGTTCGTAACTTATTTATATACAGTTTGTGAGTTTATTTAATTCGATTTACATGGCACAAAAATAAAATTCTGCGAAATACCAAAGAATAATTATGACAGAAAAATTTAATAGTGTGCTTTTAATTTGCAAAAGATTTTATATGATACGTGAATGGTCTAAACTCTAAACATGAATGAATGAGTTTTAAGTCCATTAAAAAAATTTAAGGTAACCCTCCTTAAAACTAATATATATATATATATATATATATATATATATATATATATATATATATATAAGGTAAACTTAATTAGTCGGCGATTAAAGGTCTGGTTATTACTTCAAAGTGTATATATTTAAAATAATCCTACATGTTTCGGCAATGATGACTTTGTCAAGGATATAAAAAATATAAATGACAGAATATAATTAATATATTTATATTCTGTCATTTATATTTTTTATATCCTTGACAAAGGCATCATTGCCGAAACATGTAGGATTATTTTAAATATATACACTTTGAAGTAATAACCAGACCTTTAATCGCCGACTGATTAAGTTTACCTTATCATACCAAGGTCACGAAAATACTATATTTATATATATATATATATATATATATATATATATATATATATATATTAGTTTTAAGGAGGGTTACCTTAAATTTTCTTAATGGACTTAAAACTCATTCGTTCATTCATTTTCATGTTTAGAGTTTAGACCATTCACGTATCATATAAAATCTTTTGCAAATTAAAAGCACACTATTAAATTTTTCTGTCATAATTATTCTTTGGTATTTCGCAGAATTTTATTTTTGTGCCATGTAAATCGAATTAAATAAACTCACAAACTGTATATAAATAAGTTACGAACATTATCGCATCACCACTTTTTACGGTACAAAATTACATAGGGATTGTATCTATGTAATATGATCAATTTTAGGTAGAAAGTTTCTTATATTCTGTTTCACGTAGAACAATAAAACAAGTCCCTACTTCAGTATTTCATTTTTATGTTAATTTTATGTAATTTTCAATGTTAAATGTTAACTCAATTTGTAATCATTTTTTAATCTAATTTTAAACTTATAATTGTTAATAATTGTTAAGTCTCCAATTAATTCATACAGATATTAATCACTTAAATGTCCCCCTACCATTCTAAGCTATTTTAATTTAATGTTATTTAATTTTCTACGTAAAATGCTAACCTAATTCGTAATTCATTTCTTAATATAATTTTAAATTTAAAATTGTTAATTTAATTGTTATATCACACGAAACAAACACAGTTCTCATGTTCATTGTAATGATTCTTGTTTCCAGATGCTTGAAAAAGACTGAATTGATAAAAGTCGAAACGTCGTAAACAAACATCAAAATTCAATAAAAGGTCGCTAAAACCATATACATATATATATATATATATATATATATATATATATATATATATATATGTATTAAAAATAATAGATTTTTATTGGTTTAAATATATATACATATATATATATATATATATATATATATATATATATATATATATGGTATTAATAAGTCGGCGATTAAAGGTCTGGTTTATTACTTCCAAGTATATATACCCAAAACAACCCTACATGTTTCGGCAATGATGCCTTTGTCAAGGTTATAAAAAATATAAATGACAGAATATAAATGTCAAAAAATGACATATACTTTTTTGACAAAGGCATCATTGTCGAAACATGTAGGGTTGTTTTAAATATATATACTTTGAAGTAATAAACCAGACCTTTAATCGCCGACTTATTAATACCATATCATACCAAGGTCGCGCTCCATAGACAAAATAAAGAAATCACCATAAAATAACAAATAGTGTCAAAGAAAAAATTTCGTATCTTGAACGGCATTCAAGAAAAGAACATTTTAATTCAACAAATCAGAGCGTTGTAAGCCATTTTTTGACATTTTTATTCTGTCATTTATATTTTTTATATCCTTGACAAAGGCATCATTGCCGAAACATGTAGGGTTGTTTTGGGTATATATACTTTGAAGTAATAAACCAGACCTTTAATCGCCGAATTATTAATACCATATCATACCAAGGTCACGAAAATTTTGCAACCCCCTCTGGCATTGCCGCAGAACAAGAGAATTAGCTTGTCCTTCATTGGCTTGTGCCCTGGCAATGATTTCTCTTCTTGTGTGATATAGGTCCTGTTTGTCATTTTCTTCCAGAACAGGCCAGTTTCATCACATTTGAAAACTTATTGAGAAATAAAATGCTCCACAAACTCCTAAAAGTGTTTAACAAATTCATTAGCGGCAACTTTATCGGCACTAGGTCCTTCTCCGTGCAGCACAACACTGTGAATACCGGTCCTTTTTTTGAAATTCACAAACCAATCATGGCTGGCTTTAAACACCTCGCTTTCCTAGCTAGTTCCTACTTGATTTTTTATGAGATCAGCATGTATCATTTCAGCTTTCTCGCAAATAATTGCTTCTGATACGCTATCGCCAGCAAACTGTTTTTCAGTTATCAAAAGCAAAAACAATTTCTCAACATTCCGATCTTTGTTTAGACATTGATTTAATCCCCTTTGCAACGTGAGCATATTTAATAATGTCTTTATTTTTCACGATTGTCAATATCGTCGTTGTAGGTATAAGGTATGCAACAGTTAAGTCGCGGATACGCATGATACTTCATATTTTTCAACAATTTCTTTTTTTAATTCCATAGTGATTCTAGTCATTTTTTAGTTTTGTATTTCCTTTCATTTTCCTTTTTACAATTCATGATTATATATATAATAAAATTTTGCTTGAAATCAAAATCAGTAGAAAATTAATACAAATTTATAGAACGAATTTTGTTTACTTCTATAGG
Organism: Melolontha melolontha; assembly: GCA_935421215.2. NCBI lineage: Eukaryota > Metazoa > Arthropoda > Insecta > Coleoptera > Scarabaeidae > Melolontha > Melolontha melolontha. Next base: position 93,278,890 of record OW285237.1, on the reverse strand, counting down.
ACCAGCCTTACTGACATTCAACCGATTATCTTACTTGCATCTATATACCAAATATTGCGCATTCGTTGCACTACGAAACATTAAATTTTCATCGAAATTAGATAATATTTAAAAATAATTATTTAAAAATGACCCAAAGCTGGCACAAAAAATGTATGTCGTATACCGAACGAAGCCGTATACCGAGCAAAATTTGTCACGTCCAAACAGGACGTATTCCGAATTGGACGTATTCTAAAGCAGACGTATACCGAGGTACCACTGTATTTCCTCCCAAGATTGTGCGATTTAACAGTTTTAAATTATTTTGAGTGTCTTAATTTAAAAAATTCAATTTTTAAACCTCCACTTCGCAATATAGATGATCTACGGAAGAACACTGAGGGACAATGTCGACGAATTAATGAATTCTGATTCATGTTTTATGAAAAATAAGAAGCGTGGTTTTAATTTATGTTTAAATGTTGATTAATTTGACTATAATAAATGTCAACTTTCTGTGTTTTATTTAAGGATACATTGAATATAATATATATAAGTACAGCAATGCATTTTGCAGTCCATAGCTACCCGGGACATAAGAGGACTTTTTAACACCCATTATTTTTAGTAAATTAGTAACATAACTACTAATTGTTATTAGTATAACTTAAACTTAAAACCGATAATTTTACTATTTATGTTTCGTTTTACTCTTTAAATAACTCCTTTATGAGTAAAAGAAACCGAAATACATATATTTAGTGCGTACTTGTATCAAGTGGCGATTTTTACATAATTATGTACCAACTAACTGGAGACCGTGACAAATTTTATAAAAGTTAGTTAAGGATGAACTGCGTACCGCAATGTAATTTTAATCCTGAGCAGTAGAGAAAAGTACTATACCTTGATATATCGCTCTATCAGCGTCAAATTAATACGATAGTGAAATAGTATTAGTAATGTGCTTTGTTTGTGCAAAGTGTATGCCGGTGCTCCAAACATAATAATTTTTCTACTACTGAAGACAACAACTTAGTTGTCGAAATACATATCTGGGATACGTTGTGGTAGGAGTTTATCCGTAATTAACTTTTAATTAAGTAACTAAACTTGAAATGTATGTCAGTATCATTTTTGTTATTTTTTTGCCCAAATATATTAACCGTGGTGTTACAATACTTATAGTATCAGTTTCCTGATATTTTATACAGTATCGTACTTTAAATTCATTTGTTATATTATAATACCATGGATTTTCATTTTGAAATTTTAAATCCCATAAAATTTATGAAAGTTGGCCATTAATCAATTCTTAGACTGTAAACTAAATCTATTTAAATTATGTTTTAGACATTCTATTAAATTTTAAAGCTAAATATTTACAGACTGGTAATCGACGGAGTGGTGTACAATGTGCAAACTGTAGCACTAATACTACAACATTGTGGCGACGAAACAACCAAGGAGAACCAGTATGCAACGCCTGCGGATTATATTATAAATTACACAACGTAAGTACAATCATTAAAGAACAATAAATTGGATGATAATTGTATTAATAACTTAAGTATTAGATTTACATACATATTAGATATACAAACAAAGAAGAATGATCGCTATGTTAAAATCAAAAACAATGGCTATTTATTAAAATTATTGTTTAAATTAATGTAGTTCATATCTTCTTCATTTAACATTTCTTTTAAATACTTGTTATTAGACCATAATAGTCCTTGTTCACAATGGACACAAGTCATAGGAATCACGTAAGAGTTAAGAAAAACATAAGACATAAGAAATGCGTTAATTTATTTACCGCTCACAATGAACGCAAGCAAACGTAAATTTAAAGCTTCGCGCAAGTGCTACTGTTGATTTACTTTGAATATTTTTGACGCTTGTTAACTTTAATGTTAAAATTTTATAGTATTGAATTCGACTGTCGTTGTCCTATTAGCTAAACTGGATTATAACGCTGACAGAAATGTAATTACAATTCAACTTTTGAGTTTATTATTATTACGACGTCAAGTGGAAAATAAGAAGGATACTAAATGTGAAAGAAAGGTTGGTGGGTTAGGCCTATGAATGTAAATAGATAAAAACGGAGAATTTCGAAGGGTAATATTCGAAGTAAAAATGCATCATAAAGAATGGTTTTTATGCATACAAGAATGATCCCAACATTATTTGATAATTTATGAAATTTTATTGGACGGCATTTAGTAAAAATAGTATTCAAAAACCAGTATCTTCAACTCAGCGGCTACTACTTAGTGCACTAACTGTTGTAAAGTACATATATTAATTTATTATCTATTCTCAAATAGAATCTCGTTACAAATCAACACAAATTTCGAACACAGAAAACCATCAAAATTCTCATCGACACGCTTGTCATCACATTTCCCGTTTTTTCTATAATTTTGTTCCCAATCGATTCAGTTTTGAAACTTCCAAAACATTATTTAACTAAAATTATTCGTTAAATAAACGTAAGAAAAATATACAGTTGAATTTATTTCAGCTTTACGTATAGTTCTCCTCGAGATAACTTAAAATGACTTGGAGCTGGGTAATGAGATTATAATGATCATCCGAATGGAATCTTTCATTAGCAGTAGTAGTAGTAATAGTAAACACAGCAGGGTCGCATTAAGGTGAAATATTTTTAAGCTCGATTTTACAATATTTCCTTTACATTTCAAAAAGTAATTAGTTTAATAGATTCCCGGTAGATTAAAAGGGACGGGAAAATATAGAAATGTGTGTTAAGTAATAATCTCATTAATTGATTTATGATTATTAAATTCATTATGTATTAAATATGCCTATCCCTACACCGAAAGGTAGAAAGGGAACTTAGATTATATATATATAATATATTAAATATGTTGTTCCCAATGTATTGTTTACCTTTATTAAGAATTTGCCCTTTAATTTTCTAAATAGTTAATTGGAGAACGCTTGTAGGTATTTGTGGACGAGATTTTAATTATCTGTTTATAGGATACTTAGAAAGTATTAAATATTTTAATATTCCCTAATATATATATATATATATATATATATATATATATATATATATATATATGAAATGATGGTTTCTCGGGTTCTTGTCCGCGTGTGAGATGTATCCTGAGAAGGATTGTTGTCTCGACGTTTCGACGGGATCGCACTCGTCATTTTCTAGAGTTGTTCTTTCACTTGACGCTGAAGAGTAACTGCCGATCGTGTCTTTCATGAGTCTTTGAATTTTGAGTCGTGGTCGAAGATTGCCTTCATTTCCACTCCGTTGTTAAGTATCTCCCAGGGTTGTGATGTGTTTGTGTCTGATTAATATCGTGCGTTGTTGTGTTTGTTTTTGTTGTCACGTGTTTTGTTTGTGCAGTCTGTGCGTCAGTCGCGTTTGCATTTTTTTTTTTTTTTTTTTTTTTTGCGTTTCAGTTGTGTGTTTAATGTGTTTTGTTGTATAGTGTTATTATTGTCTGTGTCTGTGTAACGAAGTGTTGTATTTGTTCGTTTGTTGCGTTGGTCGAGTGTAGTGTTATTAGCATATTGCCTAAGGCAAGTGCTAATTCGTCTACTGTGTTATGTGTTGTTTTGTCTTGTCTTTGAGTCCAGGGATTATTTGTTGGGGGTGGTGCTGGTATGTATTTAGGTTTGGGTGCGGTTTTGTTTGCTGGGTTGTTAGGATTGTTAGGACAGTTGATGAATGTGGATAGGTGAGGACCACCGCAGTTTGCACACTTTGGTGGGGTTGTTTTGGTCTTTGTACATAAGTGTGTCGAGTGTTCGTCGCCGCATTTCATACATTTGTAGTTGATGTGACAGTTTCTTTGATGATGTCCGAATGTCTGGCATTTGTGGCATTGTATAATGTCAGTCCGTTTATTTAAAGGTTCTATTTTAATTGCAAGTCCGCAGCAGTCACGTAAGTTGAAAATTGATTTGAAGTCTCTCGTCAGTTCTATTAATGCCAGTGGTGCAGGTATGCCGTGTTTTCCGTTCATTCGTCTAATTTTTAAAGTCGGGTATCCTTGGTCTGTCAAGTCGTTTGTAATGTCAGTGTCTGTTATAAAGGTGGGAATGCCACGCATCACCACCTTCAGTGTCTTTTCACTTCTTAATTGGAATGTATAATATTGTATTTGTTCGTTGTCGAGTGTGTGTTTAAGTGTACGGTAGTCATTGTCAGTTGTCGGTTCGATGTGTATGCCTTGTCTCACTAGTTTGTTTTCGACGGTGTTAATATTGTTTGTTTTCAGTATGTGTCGTATGTGTGCCCATTTGTCTTTTTCAGTGATGATTATTGGTGCGGTTTTGTGTGTTTTATGTGTATTTGTTTTTGTGTTAAGTGTAGTGTGTGTCTTATCACTTACCCTGGGAGTGCTGTTGTATGAAGTTGACGGTTGTGGAGTGATTTCAGTTTCCTCTTCCATTTTTTCCTCGGTGATTGTTTTTTCGAGGACACTGTATGCGTTTTTTGTTTCGATAGGTGTATTTGCGTGGTCTGTTTTTTGTTTTTTTGCCGTTTTCTTCGCCATTATAAAAACGTTTTGGAGTTGGACGTTGGTTTTGTGATCTGAGTTGTTGTCGGGCGGGTTTGCCGGGCTTGTATCTTCTTCTTCTTCATTTTCTTCGGGCGATACTAATAGTTCTATTTCACACGTTGGCTGGACGGGGTCGATGATGAATATCTGCGGTTGCTTTTGCAGAAGGTTTTGGATATCTTCTTCGTCGGTTGTTTGGCTGATTATAATTTCTGCGTCTTGTCGTTGCTGCGGCGTACATCTTCTTTTGAAGTTATTCTTCAGCGTTATATTCGTTACGGTTTTGGTTATGTATCTTCCGGCCATTTCTTCCGGGTTCGTATTTAAGCTGTATATAGCTGTAGGTGCTCTCAACTGCGATGTAGTAAGACTGAATATCGCAGTGAGAATCCGATCGTGTCCTCGGGTGTCTGCTATTATGTTGCACAATGGGAGGTGGGGGTTGCGCTGCTGCCGTCGTGCGTACACGGCTTCGCGTGATTGGTCCGGGTGTCTGTGATTCCTGTGTGGGGGCGTGTACCTGTCTCGATGTGTTGTGTTTCGCATGAGTCTTGATTTGCATGCCGGCTAGGAGTGGCTTCCAGGTGTACGGTAAACGTTGGCCGTCGTCGCGTTTGTTTAGACTTTTGGGTCTCTTTTCTATTTCAATCGCTTCTCTAGTAATTCTAGTAGATATACTTTCGCTCTTCGCTAGGATCTTCGTATTCTCGAAGTCAATAGTGTGCCCCGTTAGGAGGCGGTGTTGTGCTAGAGATGATATTGTTTGTTTCTTGAAGACTGCGTTTATGTGTTCCTCTTTTCTCACGCTTATTCGCCTGTTCGTCTGGCCTACATAGGATTGTTCGCATTCTAAGCACGGCAATTCGTAAACGCCTTGGTCTTCAAGTGGAATTTTATCTTTCGCGTAGACTATTTTATCGGCTATTTTTCCCTGTGCTGTAAAGATGGTGTCTATGTTGTGTTTTCTTAGTATTCTACCGATTTTGTCTGTGGTACCCTTTATATATGGTAGAAAGGCCTTTGATGTAAATTCCTCTTTTTCCCGTTTTTCTGCTCTATTGTGTCTGGCTTTGTCTATTGTTCTTTGTGAATACCCGTTATCAAGAAGAGCGTTTCTAATATTTCTTATTTCTTCGTTTTTATGTTCATCGTCTGTTAGTCGTTCGGATCGTAGAACTAGGGTTTTCACTACTGAGTTCAATTGTGCCGGATGATGATGCGATTGTGCTTTTAAGTACCTATTTGTGTGTGTAGGTTTCCGGTAAACGGTGTGTCCCAATGTTCCATTTTCTTTTTTGATCACTAACACATCTAGAAAAGGTTGTTCTTCTACCTCCATTGTAAACTTAATTTTCGGATGTTCGCAGTTTAGTTGGTGTAAAAAATCTTGTAGTTTTTCTTTGCCATGTGTCCATATTACAAATGTATCGTCGACGTAGCGCAGCCACACATTTTCGGTTTGTTCTTACAGGTGTTTAGAAAGTTTGTTTCAAAGTTCTCCATGAATAAGTTCGCTATAATCAGTGATAGCGGGGAACCCATTTGTAATATGGACACATGGCAAAGAAAAACTACAAGATTTTTTACACCAACTAAACTGCGAACATCCGAAAATTAAGTTTACAATGGAGGTAGAAGAACAAGGGAAGCTACCTTTTCTAGATGTGTTAGTGATCAGAAAAGAATATGGAACATTGGGACACACCGTTTACCGGAAACCTACACACACAAATAGGTACTTAAAAGCACAATCGCATCATCATCCGGCACAATTGAACTCAGTAGTGAAAACCCTAGTTCTACGATCCGAACGACTAACAGACGATGAACATAAAAACGAAGAAAGAAGAAATATTAGAAACGCTCTTCTTGATAACGGGTATTCACAAAGAACAATAGACAAAGCCAGACACAATAGAGCAGAAAAACGGAAAAAAGAGGAATTTACATCAAAGGCCTTTCTACCATATATAAAGGGTACCACAGACAAAATCGGTAGAATACTAAGAAAACACAACATAGACACCATCTTTACAGCACAGGGAAAAATAGCCGATAAAATAGTCTACGCGAAAGATAAAATTCCACTTGAAGACCAAGGCGTTTACGAAGTGCCGTGCTTAGAATGCGAACAACCCTATGTAGGCCAGACGAACAGGCGAATAAGCGTGAGAAAAGAGGAACACATAAACGCAGTCTTCAAGAAACAAACAACATCATCTCTAGCACAACACCGCCTCCTAACGGGGAACACTATTGACTTCGAGAATACGAAGATCCTAGCGAAGAGCGAAAGTATATCTACTAGAATTACTAGAGAAGCGATTGAAATAGAAAAGAGACCCAAAAGTCTAAACAAACGCGACGACGGCCAACGTTTACCGTACACCTGGAAGCCACTCCTAGCCGGCATGCAAATCAAGACTCATGCGAAACACAACACATCGAGACAGGTACACGCCCCCACACAGGAATCACAGACACCCGGACCAATCACGCGAAGCCGTGTACGCACGACGGCAGCAGCGCAACCCCCACCTCCCATTGTGCAACATAAAAGCAGACACCCGAGGACACGATCGGCAGTTACTCTTCAGCGTCAAGTGAAAGAACAACTCTAGAAAATGACGAGTGCGATCCCGTCGAAACGTCGAGACAACAATCCTTCTCAGGATACATCTCACACGCGGACAAGAACCCCAGAAACCATCATTTCATCATACAACCGCGAGAACATCAAAAATTATCATATATATATATATATATATATATATATAACATTTTATATCCTTGATAAAGGCATCATTGCCGAAACATGTAGGGTTGTTTTAAATATATATACTTTGAAGCAAGCCAGACCTTAAATCCCCAACTGATTGAATTTACTATATATATATATATATATATATATATATACTGCTTTTCAAATATACAGAGGGACAATAAGAATTATTTACACCGTATAGCTTAATAGTAATTGATAAACAATAATTTTGAACAACGAAACCTACCAGAATAGTTAATAAAAATAGCTAATCAGAAAAGATCAATATTCTTTTCCTAATCGTAAAGCTTTCAAGTTATGGCAGAAGTTATATAGCATAAATGTAATACAATAATGATATTGAGGTTAGAAAATACCATAAATAAAAGCAGCCAACAAATTGATTGGATCTAAAAAGAAAACTTCGAGAAATATAAAAACAATTAATGAATAAATCATGTTCCTTTATTTTCTTGATTGAAGTTGATGATAATTGCTGTTATTCAACTTAGTAGAGATGTGGTAAAGTTATTACATTTGACGTAATTGCCAAACTTCTCTCTGGTCAATCAATTATCCTAAATATTGTTGTAAAAATAATTAAGGACCACTGTTCAACTGCTGATTCCGCCGAAGTTCATACTTTTAGACAGATTTGTCTCTATTATTTGGAACTGCTGCATTCTTGTATTTTTAATATTTCTATGCCCGTAATTAACTTACTTTTTGCGTTTTAGTTTAATTTTATTGTACATCTAAGGCGACTTCCTATTTTTCCTATTTCAAGTTGGAAGAAATTAAGAATTTTCAGTACAGTGATAATGATACTATTCCAAGTATTGAGGAATTTATGGCGCGTCTATTTTTGGTCACCTGTAAGCGATGTAAAAATATGCGAACTGTTCTAATCAAGAATTATCCATGATACCCGATCCATCTTGTGCATTTTACTCAACGTGTGAGTGATCCCCACAGCCAACTTTGAATCGTAGTTGCATTTCGTAATGTGCTGTTTAGTCGTTGATGTGTTGCGACTTATACATACATAGATGCCTCTTCAATAATTGTCAACAATTTCGTCTGAAACATTATTCAGATAACAGGACCTTGCTTTTTCAAACCGTCTACTCTTTCCAATTTTTTGAGTTATATTATTTGGATATGCTTCTTTATGTAATTTACTGTAATACCTTTTACTTAATATCGCGTTTGTATCCGAAATAAACTTCAAATAAACTAATTCTGCCTGCCCATACCTACAGACACTCATGTTTTGATTTCTCTGACTTCTTATAACGAGTTATATCTTGTACATAATTTTATCAACATTTTTGCTCAGTTTCTTTTTTTAATTTAATTCAGACAATTTTGCCATAACTTTAAATCTAGATTTGTTAGTTTATAGGATAATTTTGTTTTACAATGAACATTTTCTTAATATTTTATATAATTTTATAAATTACAAGAATTCATTTTACTCCATCAGAGTATAGTAGAATGGTAGTAAGCGATAAATAATTGTTAAGATATGAGATTGGTTAATAATTTATCCTAATTTATATAAGGTACATAGAAGCGATATTAGCAGTTGTGTTTGGTATTCATATCTCGTATCTAATCCAAATTTAATGGAAATTTTATGTAATTTAGAATAAAATAAAAACACCGCAAATTAATTCAAAATATTATGGTTTTTATCAAAATTCAAATATTTAGATTATTTTAATCAAAAGTAAGTGCAATACTCATATCAGCCGCTACCAGCGCAGACAGTATGGTATCTTTCCAGTAGTTTCATAGATATGCTATCCCTAGAATGGATTAGATACTACCTATCTGTATGAATGGGGTTGATATAGTCTTACTATCTGGAAGATAGTGTTTTCATTATGCAATAGATTATGTCCGTTTATCTTGGGCTCATTGTTGATTAGTTCAGCTATATACCAATATCGGACAATTATATTTTGTCTAGACGAGAAAATGATCGTAATAATTATTTTTCCGGAATTCCGGAATCATATATTTTGATAAGATTTTGTTTTCCAAATATCTTACTATTAATACTTTCATTTGAAATAATAAGAGAAGTCCTAAAAAAACAAATAAATCATTATGTTTAGTATAGAAAACAATAGTTTTAAAAAGGAGAGATAAAAGGATTTTGGAAATATAGCCCGAGTTGAATTTTATATTAATAACATTTTTCCTCTCCCACGTCTGAAACTACCAACTTTTATTTTTTGCTTTAGAATTATTATTAATTAAATCAATTATTTTCATTATTATTTTCTTATTAATCACACTTTGATTAGCTTGCTTAGACAGAGGCTATATTATGTGACAAAATCCTTTCATCTGAACATAAAAATGAAACTAATGCCCAATATACTAAATTATTATGACTTATGGTTTAGTACAAATTATATAATATCGAGTTCAGTGTATTTCTTGATATTGGGCTCCTTTAAAAAGATCTAGCAAGAAGGCCTCCTTTAAAAATGGAAAATAAATCTTTTATAACATCTTTACCATATCCTAAAATTATATCTAATAGAAAATTTCATGTCAAATATCAAATTAAATACACAAATCTAAAAACTGTTAGTGCTAGAGTACTTCGAGGGAATGTTCTAAGATCAGTATTATATTTACTTTATACTGCTGACTTGCTCACTAATAAGTCAGTAGTATTTGCAACCTTCACAGACGATACTGAAATAATGACATTCCATTCTAATCATACACCTAAAAATGCCTTCAAAAACTTTCTTGATTAGGGTAGGCTATTTTCTTTAGTAATATTGACGACACTGCGACACTTTTAAATTGTGACAGCTATCAGTGACAAACATAAATTAGAAAACATTAGATTTGATTGTATTGTTTCAACACAAAAAGTTTATAATCGAAAGGTACTTTAGAACTGGTTGAAAGTTCGATAATGAAGAATGGGTTTATTCCATTAATCAGTGCATGCATGATTTCCGGTAAGAGTTTTCTAATCTGCCAGTTACTTATACACACCTGCTAAGTCATGTTCATCCTTTGACTGATAAATTTCGTGAAACAGGGGCAACGATTCGTAAACCTAACGGTGGAGCACCTAAAAAACGAATCGCAGATTGCATAGAGGATATTCGACGTCGAATGGACAATTCATCTAAAAAATCAATTGCAAAGCTATCTCAAGAAGTTCATTTGTCAGTGGGAACATGCCATACCGTTTAAAAAAAAGGACTTAAACTAATTTCCATATAAAATCCAATGTTTTTAACTCACGCAGGTAGATTTTGGAGAACTGTCAATGGTTTTTACATAACTTAAATAATGACAACATTCTCAACAAATGCTTTTTGCTGATGAGGCTTGGTTACATCTTTCTGTATATTTAAATAAGCAATATTTGAGAATGTGGTCGGCAGAGCACCTCACGAATTCATAGAAACTTTATTACATCTACAAAAAAATAGAGCAGTTTCGAGGAGACGAATTATTGGGCCTATATTTTTTAACCAAATCGTAACTGCTGAAATATACCAAAATGAATTATTACAACCAATAATTAAGTTCTGTAAGATCGTCATGATGACGAACTAACAGAAGGAGTTTTTCAGCAAGATAATGCACCAGCACACAAATCTTGAAATACAATAGTTTCTTTGCAAAAATTTTTAGACAATAGAATTATGAATTTTCCTCCAAGCTCTCCAGATTTGCCAATTTTAGATTATTTTATATTTCCATATTTAAAGAATACCATTTTTAACACGAAAACATCACATAATCGAAGAACGCAATCCTATTAGGGATTCCTGTGCCGACATAACCCCACAACTCCTGGTAAATGGTTTTGAGGACATGCAGAGTAGAGTTCAACTTTGCCTTCAAAATAATGGACAACACTTTCAGCATAATATTTAGTACTATCATCTTTTAAATTTAACTAATATAATTAAAATTTTTAATTAAGTTAATTTTTAATTTTTGCATACATACAAACTGTTAAGGTGATTAGTGTGTGCATGCACTACTACCAATCGTTATCAAAAAGCATGGCCATCTTTAATCAGGAAAGATTTTGAAGGAATGGTACCTCTAATAATTAATCTTCAAAGACATTTATATAAAATTGAACAATTGCTAAAAAATTTGGAGAATTAATGCCAATGAAAATCCGTACAAATACCCTTAACGATGAAGTATAAATCTTGCCCATTTGTAAAACCAAATAGTTTCTATATATCTCAAGCTGAGGAAGAATGTACTTGGATCGAATACTTAATTAGAGAAAGCATATATTCATAAAACGTAAGCAATTAGGCATCAAGTTCAGTCAAACATATTGTCCTCCAGGGAGAAAATCACAACTATAGCTCGAAAATAAGATAGATTAGTTTAAAAGGCTTTCTCAGGTCTATATGGATATAAGGTATACAATTATGAGGAACTGCAATTTGCAAATACCTTTCGTTATAAAAAAAATTACAAAATATAGTGTATCATGATATTCATGATATGATTCGAAGTTTATCACAGTAAATAACAGACAGTGGGACGTTGGGCCACACGTTTTATAAAAACTAATACAACATGCCGTAGTGAAGTCATTTATTTACGCTTTGTGTATTATTGAAAGACAAAGAAAAATATAGGAAACAGGACGCTTCAGGAAAATATAGGCGAATGAAATTGGATTTCGGTGAAAAAAAGTCGAGAGAAAATATCTAACTTGATATATGCATATTATATATCAAGTCTGATGTCAATACATTCTCTCTGAGTGAAGAAATAAGAAAACGTTGGAGATTATCGAAACAAATAATCAGTTAGATATTACTTAGCACAGTAATACCACATTAATTGAGATTCTCCGTAAATAACGTTTTAATTTATTTAATAACAAATTTCAAAAAGTGGGAGACCTGGTGTTTGTATGTTAACCTAAGTGCAATTCCTCTTAGGTTTGGAAACTACTACCGACTTATTAGTGAGCAAGTCAGCAATGTAAAGTAAATGTAATAGTGTTGAGGAACTCCAGCACTAACAGTTTTAAGATCTGTGTATTCAATTTGATATTTGATATGAAATTTTCTATTGGTAATATATAATTTTAGGATACGGTAATGATGTGAAAGATTTATTTTCAATTTGTAAAGGAGGCCCTCGTTCTAGGCCTTTTTAAAGGAGCCGAATATCAATAAATACATCTGACCATAATTTTTCTTTTAATTGTTGTATATCTGCTTTACCAGGCTGTGAATCTGCTCTAAAATATCATATTCTCTCCGGAGCCCGAATTGATGGCTAGGGATCAGTTCTTTGTCTTATAGTATTGGCGTGACTTGTTTTAGCCTCCTCTAGTACCTTGCCCCTACCTTTACTAATAGGCCTATATGACGCCACTACAATTAAATTTTTTACTTAGTTTGGGAATGGTGTTGATTTGCGCAACCTTCAAATGGTTTGGAAAATATTTGCGTATCAACAATGCGTTAATTTTTTTCATAATCATCTTTAAGCTTTTGTATAATGCTTGCTGTAAAATACTGTCTGTAATATGGCCATTTTCAGGTGCCTTATTAGACACCTGAATACTAGATACTCAATCATTTTCTTTGTGTTTCATTATTCACATTAGGATTGTTGGATTTTTATCAAAAATATCGCATAATACTGGTTCTTATTTCCGCGATAAGAAAAACTGTCATTTCATATACACCGACCAAATACGAGGCACAAGCTGAAGTTATTGAGAGTTAATATTTTCTAAGATTTTATTTCAAATATGCTCAAAGTAATTCCCTTCAGCAATGCTTGACTATTTTTTCTTTCCACTGTTTAAAAGCTCCCAACGAATCTTCTTTCGGAATACCTTCAAAATAAGCGTGAACTGCGGTATCTATCTCATCTTCAGACGAAAACCATCTACTCCGCAAATTGCGTTTAAGCCAAAAAAAATCAAAAGTCACACATTACTAAATCAGGTGAGTACGGCGGATGTTCTATATACTTTTATGTTTTTTCCAACCAAAGACTGCCATATGGGACGATGCATTATCATGGTGGAGCATAATTCCCTTGTCTGAAACTCTACTGAATCTCCTGGCAGGTAGGAAGGTCGAAAAAAAGGAATATAAGTTTCGTCACCTATCACTATTTTGCAAAAAATTTGGTGCCTGTCATTATTTAAGAAATTTAAAGTTTCATGGCAAATTCTTACACGCTCTGCTTTTTGGAAGTCAGAAAGGTGATGCGGCACAAAACGACTAACCACTTTTTTTTTAATGCAGGTAATCCGTGTATGATTTGTATTAACAGCTGAGGATCCAATCTTGAATTGATGCTCTGTTAGTACATAAGTGGCTTTATTGTCCTCTTCAATTATTTGTTTAACAGCAGCAATGTTTTTGTCGGTAACAGCCGTAGGAGGACGCCTTCTTCCTCTTTGATGCTGAACAGAATTCCTTTCGCGTTCAAATTCCTTATACCGTCGGTAAATTGTAGCCAAGGAAGGTGCTCGTTCACTAAAAGCTGACTATAAACTCTCTTTGTACTCATACGCGCTTAAACCTCTTTTAAAATAATAATAAATTATGATTCGAAAGTGCTCTCTGGTTAATTCCATTTTCTTTTACTTTTAAAAAATAAGTAGCTGAGTTATAACGAACGTAACTTCATCAATAAAACGTCAAACGACAGATAAAGAGTTGCTCTAAATAAACACTGTATGATTGTTTTTCACAGTCTACTAGATTTTCTTAATCTCAATAAATTCAGCTTATCGTATTTATATAAGCGTAACTACTTTTCAAGTTGCTATCGAGACGTTTTTATTTGATTAAAAAATGCATATACATATTGAAACTCGTTAGTAAGATCTAAGTCCTTATTAAGAAAATATTTTTACTGACTACGCTTTGTTGTTAAACCCATTTCTGTTCCATTTTTGAAACAATTTGTTTATTCTACATTAATATAGTTACCAATATACGTTGCTTGTTAAGATATATATTTCTTTCAAAGTTGTTTTAATTTTAATTAAAATATAAATGTTTACAGATGAATCGTCCTCTTAGTATGAAGAAAGAAGGAATTCAGACCAGAAAACGTAAACCGAAAGGCAAACCATATTCCATAAGCGTTAACGGACATACGAATATGCCACAACGTAATAATGCCATGTGTAAGTTAAATTATGTTATCAATTTCTACAATTCACTGATATCACAATGCTCACGTGATATTTAAATTTTAGATCGAAGTACAAATTTTATTAGTACACATTTATACATATACAATATATAAATATATGTATTATATGGTTTGATACAGATATATGTATCCGTCTGTCGGACACAATATTTAACTTTTTAAATAAACTAATTTTATTAGTAATTATAGGTATTAACATAAACCTTCTTAAGTCCCTAATGAAAATATACCAAGGTATATATCTGATGAAAATTATATAGAATATTCGACCTTCAAGCAGATAAAAGTAGATAAAAATCTAAATTTACAGGTGTGTGCAGGATTACTTAAAATTGAACTTTGTTTTATTAAAAAAAAAAAATACGCCGATAATGGTGAAACTCGACGATTGATGAATTCGAAAATATATTTCCTGAATGATATGAGAATGTTATCATATATAATCTTGGCTTTTGATAACATATGCAATCTATTAGATTGAGGAGTTACATATTTTTCTAACAAAGGAAATAATATTATTGGTCAAATTCAATGATATATTTTATTACATGTTAATATTAGATTACATTATTACATAGAAATAAATATCGTTGCTGTCATTTGATTTTAAGAATTTAAGTTACATTTGACAGATATTATATATGTACGTACTCTACACAAGCAGTGTATATTGTATACAATTGACAACAAAATATATTAGTTTCTATGTCACTCATGTTTATATTTTTAAATAAAGTATCAAGTAATGTTAACGAAAATTAATAAATAATATGTAATATAATATACTTCGCGGATAGCAAGATTTAAATCTGAAAATGTGACCAACTGCATGCTTTATATAAAAATAAAACTCTGAACTTTCAAATTAAATAATTCCAATTTATTAATGTAAAAAATGCAAAATAGAAAAAATAGTATAAAAAACTTGTTTCATAAGCCCATTTGCCGCACTCGTTCTTGATCTCGTGCGGCAAAATGGTGCCTTATGAAACTTGTTTTTTAATATGCTATTTCAATTAGTATTTGTATTCTTTTGTGATAACATTTAATATCAAATTAGTTCCAAGAAGTAATAACGTATGTCTCAAACAAAAAACATTTTAAAAAGTAAAAATGATTTTACGGTATTTCTTCAGAACAAATATAATTAACAGTTTTATTAGCAACAAAATTTTTATTTTAAATTAAATGTAAAGGTCCATAATAATAATCTTCAACGATACGCAGTCTTCCGGGAACATCTCGCATCAAGCGTTGGACCGTTTCTACATCAGTCTCTCGAATTTTTCTAAAAATCCGCCGTCTTAATTGTTGCTCGTTTTCGGTTTTCCAACCTCTATCACAGACTTTTCGAGACAAAATATCCCAGAAATCTTCAAATGACCGAGCCTGCGGTAAATTTTGTGTGTTGTTTTTCGGCATAAAAGGTATGTTGTGAGGATTCAGCCAATTTAGAGTGTCGCGTGCATAATGGTAGGAAGCCAAGTCCGGCCAAAATATAATATCATCTTGAACATGATTCTGATTGATAAAGTTAATCAATTTTGTTAAGCAATTGTTAATATAACTTCGACTGTCCACAGCTTCGCCTCTAACTCATCCAACATGAGGTGTGGAAATCCCACAAATTGATATCGCACACTAAACTAAAACTTTATCAGAAAATATGGCTTTTTGCTTGTATTTTATATTGTCTGTACATTCTTCTACATTGTGGGTGAAAAAAAATCGTCGTTTCCTTTGCTTAGAGTAAAGCACTTTTCATCATCTATTACAATGACTTTGTTATCTGCAAAACGAGTGCCTCTTTAAACATAGCAACATCTCGGTACTCTAGCCAACTGATTTGGTATATATTTAGGACATTTATTTCTTTTGCGTTATTCTGCACCTCTTCTCTTCAGTTCTCTGGAAATTGTATCCTTGAAACACTGTAACGTCGTGAAAGTTTTCTCAATGACTGTTCAATTTTATTTTTGACACTTTAGACTAACTGGTTTGTTCTATCTTTAGTTAAAAGTTTCGGTCTTACACTTTTCGGAAGATTTAGGAAAAACTTTCTCGCATTCTGCTAAAGCACAATATATGACTCTCCACCACACATTTTAATATATAAGTCGAAAAACTTCTACGACGTACATAACAAAAGCAATTTGAGACATACTAGAGTGACCGGCGACAGGTTCATCTTTGTTACAACTGTGTTCGTCCCATGAAAATCGCTTGCCAAGTGTTCACTTGTCATCCAGATGTCGCTGATTGATCGTTCGGGATGTGGACATTAGATAATGAGCGGCGCTGAATTTTCACCCATTCTATGTTTTATATTTTGACTGTATGTGGTAAGGTAGTTATGTTGTGTAATTTTGTTTTCCGCGCATCATACACTAATGAGTCCATAGTAGGACAAAACACGTGTTTGCATGTCTGAAAATTTTCACAAGAATATGTACTGGTATTATGTTCTCCATACTTGATTTTTAAATAATATTCTTGGTATTATCAAAATGTTCTCGTTTTTACACAAATAAGTGAGGGTCTTCTTACTCTAGTATATTGTAAATTGTTTTTTGTTATGCAATTAAAGATTAAATACAACAAATTTTAATTTTTGACAACAATGTCTAGTAGACGGTGTTTGTCTCTGTGTATGAATGCTTGACAACATCTCTCTGGGAACCTCAAAAATTCCCTTTTGAATTTTGGTTCTCAACCACGCGATTGGCTTTGGTCGAGTGCACAAGAAAACACTGTACACCCATGATCTTGGGAGCCAAGGAATGTCACGTTATGGGTTGTAGTACCTTCTTGGTGAAATCTCAGAAAAGTTTACGAGTTCTTCTGCCATAAATATACGAATATATATAGTTGGTGTGATAGCTGTTGCATTTTCTCCCTCATATTCAACGAAATATGGCTTCATTACGCCACGATACAACGGCAAACTTTGCGCTATGTAAAAGATGCATGTAATTCAAGAAGGAACGCGCTTTGTTCGACGTGCATAAGTTTTCAATGGAATCGGGATAGTCATTGATATTTTCCATAATTATTTCATAGAACTGCCGAAGCACGAGAGTAGTTTCAACTACTGTACAATTTGCGTTTTGTATGGATGACATTTTCCGAGCTGAATATCAAGGAGCTGATGCTTTCTTTTTGAGGGCTCGACCAACCTCCTCAAAATTCGCAGCCCACGTTTTTATTATATGTCCGGATAAAATTCGATTTGATCATGACGTCATAAATTGAAATAACGTCGAAATTCCCTATGAAAAGCAGTCAAAATGTGCAAATGCGCATTGTGCACCATTTCACTGATCCATAATTCTTAAATGGTAAGGTTGTATCAATCTTAACGTTACTGTCATAAAGTGCTGCCAACTGTACATGGCTGCCACTACGCATTAAAAGATCCTGTTTCCCTAGTCCACCTGGTATATGTAAACAAACGATCAGATTAATGGAATTCCGGAATATGATTACCTGAGCTACATTCTAATGGATGATCAGTCGATTTCCTATATTTATGATTCAGTATGACTTTTCCTTTCGATCAACTGTTATGAACCTTCTGAACGGCTTCGGATAAGCACACTGTTGTTTATCATCCAGAATTGACTACACTATAATCACCCTAGGTTATAGCTGTATAAAACTTAATATTCAAAGATTATTTTATTCTAATACGAGTTATGGGAAATGAGTTTTATTTTAGTCAATATCTTCAATGGAGGGAAATGCCAATCCAGAAACAGCCGAAAAATTTTTTGAAACTTGGTTTCTCTGAATGCAAAAATATATTGACTGTAAACTGTGATATTTCTAAAAGATGAATCAAATTTTCAGAAAAAAATATTATTTACTCCATTAGTTTTAATATTAAGAGAAAGCCCCTATTATTTAATTACTAAATATTAAAATAGATTTTGTGTATATATGTGATATATATATATATATATATACATATATATAGATAAAATAAATTAAAATCGGGTAAGCGGTCTGTCAATTAAAAAACTCCTTTATTAAATAACCCTATATTTCGGAACAAAATTTGTTGCTTCTTCTAGGGATAAAAATGTAGAGTTGAAAAATAATAAAATTGAAAATGAATTTTATTATTTTTCAACTCTACATTTTTATCCCCAGAAGAAGCAACAAATTTTGTTGCGAAATATAGGGTTATTTAATAAAGGAGTTTTTTAATTGACAGACCGCTTACCCGATTTTAATTTATTTTATCAATATATTACGGTCGATAATTTCGTTTAAATTATATATATATATATATATATATATATATATATAGTAAATTTAATTTGTTGGCGATTTAAGGTCAGACCTTAATTCGCCAATTGAATTTACCATAACATACAAAGGTCACGAAATAATTATCTTTATATATATATATGTATATATATAAATATAATATCTTCGTGACCTTGGTATGATAAGGTAAACTTAATAAGTCGGCGATTAAAGGTCTGGTTCATTACTTCAAAGTATATATATTTAAAACAACCCTACATGTTTCGGCAATGATGCCTTTGTCAAGGGAATACAAAATATAAATGACAGAATATAAATATTTATATTCTGTCATTTATATTTTGAATTCCCTTGACAAAGGCATCATTGCCGAAACATGTAGGGTTGTTTTAAATATATATAGTTTGAAGTAATGAACCAGGCCTTTAATCGCCGACTTATTATGTTTACCTTGTATATATATATATATATATATATATATATATATATATATATATATATACAAATTTGTTTTTGAAGAGCAACCTTTTTCTAATTTCTCAAGTACCTGCTTTATTATGATAACTTACACTGTATATAATTTTTAGTAGGCGTCGTGTTAATCATTTTGTGTTGTGAATAAAACGTGAAAACAAAGTAGTGTTTCGTGTACTGTCTTCAAACGATACGAATTATTATGTATGTTAATACATAAATATTTTGGTAATTTCAGATATGCCACATGCGCCAGACATAAATGATCAATATCAACTACCTGGTCAGTATATCGTAGCACAAACTTCACAGTTGAGGCTTCCGAGCGCCTCTATGATAAATCGCCAAGCAATTAACAAGTAAGTTATTCTTTACTTGATTTCATAAATTTTTACAATTTAAGACGAGAATAGGAATAAATCAAAATCTTATATATTCTCTCGCAAAATGAAATTTGTGCATTTTTCCATTTTACAACCTGTTAACATTCATAATTCGGATCGTATAGAAGATCAGATCTTGGACACTTTTTTATCTTCATATCATATCTTACTCAAATTTCAATATACTTACGTTTATCGCTACTCTCGACGCTTTATTTTTAAGCGTTCTGCTTTCTTGTTGGAAAATCATCTTGAGTTCAAAATTTCACCTGCTTATGTGCACTCAAAAATTTATTTTGTTGCTTTATTTGGGCCAGTTTGCGAGAAAATCTCATTTAGTTTAAAGCTTTCGCATTTTCAACTGTGAACTTAGCGAAGACAAAATGCGTATTGTTAAAATTGTATTCACTGTAGTACGAAGGTGATTATTTATGCACCCGGAACTGGCAACATTAGTGTTGCTAGACGCCATCTGACATATCCGTAATCAAGTTTGACGTTTTTTACGGTATACGTACTCAGTACGTTTGTTTACAGTCACTTTAAAATTTAATTTCAGTCAAAAATGTAGTTTTCTGCGATGATTTTCTACGACTTTAGACGTGGATTATCATACAATTATTATAGGTAGTATCTGATAATGATGTCGATGCATGATCATTGCTTTTTCTTATACTAGAAATAATCTTACATTGATGCTGCTCATTTAACTTTAGATAAGGCGTGCTGTTTTTTTATTTCTTGCAAATTTGCACATGCTTTTAATAAATTATTAGCTGTCGACGATTGATTTGAGCGATTGATAAATTTTTTCCCCTTTGAGACTTGTTTTTGTACTATATTGAGTTTCTTAACCAGTATTTATTTTGCGTTAGAAATAATTTTCTATTTGTGATATTTGCTGTTCTTTTCTCCATTATTTTATTAAAATGTCTAACAGGGCACAAATTTTAATTTTCTTTGTTGGGAATAAACCATTTACTGTCACTAAAATTGCCACCTTGCGCAGTTTTGGAGAATACTGAGTTAGTTGAATAGGTCTAGTTTCAGAACTGTTATTGTTAGTTTCTTTCTGAAAAAAATGAATTTCACACGCAGTGGCTTCGTTTCCACGCCAAGCTAATTCGAGAGATGCTTTGCGGTAAATTTTTTTCTGTAATCCGTCAGGAGTGTTTTCGTCATAGCTTGAAACATTATTCTTAATTTCCGCCATAGTTAAAACTGTGGCGCTTACCACCTTTCTAGCTTTCTCAATAGATTTATTAAGCTTTTGTACTCATCAAAATATTTATTTTGTACTAATTTACCGTGACATTCCACATAAGCTTCCCTACGTTTCCTTTATATTCTGATCCGCCCTTTTTACGTATATTGAACGCCCAGTCTTGTAAAACGTTTACCAAGTCGTCTTTTGTTGTGCGTTTTGATAATATATATGATCGAACTTCCATAAATGGTGACCAAATATATATTTTGAATATTTTATAACGACGTTTCGCCAAATCGCGAAATTTTGAATCAATTTATCGCAGGTAGAGAGTGTGTCTGACAAGCAATTTGCAATGTACAATTAAAGCCGGTTGCTATAACAAAATAAACAAAGACTATTATCACTTATTAGTCAAAAGGACGATCCTTGATTATCACTTATTAGTAGAGTGGACCAATCTGGAGCGATATTGGTAAATATTTCATTTAAAAGCCGAAAAACTCCAATAATTTATCAATTATATATATATATATATATATATATATATATATATATATATATATATATATATATATATATAACAATTGATAAATTATTGGAGTTTTTCGGCTTTTATATGAAATATTTACAAATATCAATTTAGTATGTATGTAATTGCAAAGTAAGGGGGGATGTAAACATTGCTGTCTACAAATTACAAAGCAAATCATACGAAATTTTTTAATTGAAAAATATTGTCTATGTTGGGCTCGAACCCAAGTCTACAGTATAAAACCGACAGTCTGGCAAACTGTAGAATTGGGTTCGAGGCCCAACATAGACAATATTTTTCAATTAAAAAATTTCGTATGATTTGCTTTGTAATTTGTAGACAGCAATGTTTACATCCCCCCTTACTTTGCAATTACATACATACTAACTTGATATTTGTAAATATTTCATATAATAAAAGCCGAAAAACTCAAATAATTTATCAATTGTTATATTTAATAAACGGCTAAGAAATTATCTAAACACTTACATATATGCTTATATATATATATATATATATAAATTGATATATATATATATATATACATATATATAAATATAATAACTTCGTGACCTTGGTATGATATGGTAAACCTAATCAGTAGGCGATTAAAGGTCTGTATATTACTTCAAAATATATGTATTTAAAAAACTCTACATGTTTCGGCTGTATACGCCTTTTTCAAGAGAATACAAAATATGAATGACAGGATATAAATGTCAAGTAATTAAGTTGCTATGGTTTAAATTATTCAAAGATACATTCTAGTAATAATAATAAATCATGCCTTAGTATTCCAAAAAATAGATAACAAGGTGTGAAAATATGTGTTGTTCGCTGCTAGCAATTTGTGTCTCCTTCTGGGTATGAACTTGTGTGTTGGTTGCTGCTGGCAGCTTGTGTCTCTCTATGGGTGTGTGGTTTTGTGTGAGAGCGTAAGTGTAGGGTTTTGTATGTCGGTGCGTTCGTGCGTGTGTTTAGTGTTTGTTAATCGCCTACTGATTAGGTTTACCATATATACATATATATATATATATATATATATATATATATATATATATATATCTATATATTAATTGATAAATTATTGGAGTTTTTCGGCATTTATATGAAATATTTACCAATATCGCTCCGGATTGGTCCACTCTACTTATTAGTCAAGTAGAGGTATAGGGAATTAATATATTATGAGTTGTATAATCTTAACAATTCGTCGATTAACTTCACACTTCGTTACTGGTTTAGCGAAATCAATTATCTTCGTTCGCTCATAGACGAATTTAAAGAAGGTCGTCCAAAATCGGTTGTTGTGTCACAAAACATCGATACTGTACGCAAACTGATAATGTAAGATGTGACATACCTGGAATTAAGGTATCACTGGGCATTAATTGCTATGACAAGCATGCTCAGATCTGTTCGCTTCTCCCGAGGCTCAGTCACTCTAGCTTTTAAGCCCCCCCATCTTCTTCGCTCGATGCCGGTCTTGTTGGCATCAGATTGTGTTTTTTTTTTAATTCG
Source organism: Melolontha melolontha (assembly GCA_935421215.2). Lineage (NCBI taxonomy): Eukaryota > Metazoa > Arthropoda > Insecta > Coleoptera > Scarabaeidae > Melolontha > Melolontha melolontha. The sequence goes on along the minus strand of OW285237.1, from coordinate 93,255,981 downwards.
GACATCTCTGTCTAATAGCATGACAATGGGTGTTGTTGTGTTGTCGATTAGATGGTTCCTTTCGCGTTCTGTCGTTGGGTTGCTAGCTCCCCGTTCTTTCGTCAACAGAGTCTGCAGCGATGGGATTTAGGGAAACCTCCATCCTGTCCCAAGTGTCCCGGGCCGGTTTTCGTAGATGTTCATTCAACACCTCTATTCCTAAGTCCCGCCTTATCTGTTCGTTGCAGAGTAGTGTTTCGTAGAGTGTCGAGAGTGTTTATGTGGAATTTCGCTGCGCCTGCCGAGGCCAGAGCTCCGTAGGTTATATGAGGCAGCAGGATAAACTTGCATAGCAATATCTTTGTTTTAAGGGCTAGCGGGGTGGTTTTCACCAGGAGCAGTTAGCCTGACCCAGGCTGACAGGCATATATAAGATATTGCATGAATATTTAGCCATGAAAAAAATGTTCCCGTTAAATCCCGCATAATTTCACAATTAACCCAAAAAAAACTATGCGTATGAACCCGAGAGCAAACAGCGGTCGACGGTGTGCGTGTTCTAGGATTATCCAAGCCCAACAAAAGTTATTTGCGCATGAAGCACTTTGAAGCAAATGGTCATCTGCTTTTTTGGGGAAAATGGATATGTGGCTACAGTGCCACTATAGGATCGTAGAATGGTCAATTTTGAATGGTAGGCAACTATTTGTTTCCCAGTAATATTTGGAGAAATAAAAAAACGACCAGCGACGCAGGAACACTTTCCACCGTGATAATGCGAGCTCTCATCCATCCGCAGAAACAACTCAATATTTGACCCGTCGAAACATCGAATTGATGTGCCATACCATCCTGATTTCGTAGTTAATGATTTCTTTTTGCTTCCGCACGCGATGGATAAACTGCGTGGTCAACAATTTTCGACGCCAGAAGAAGAGGTCCATGCTTTCGAAATGTTATGGAGATACCTAAATCGGAATGGAAAAAGTAAAAATAATCACCACGGAGAATATTTTGAAAAACAAGAAAACCATTTTGAGGATCGTGTTGGTCTAGTGTGGTGACCTATTGTCACCAGACTATGAATCTGATGAATTGGGTTCAAACCCTGGTCTAGCTAACATCAATGGCGCTTTTTCGGTCCCAGTTCGAGTCAGGTTGACAAACAAATTAGTACCTGGAGGTAACTCTGGGGTAATAATAGCCGGTCGGTGCGTAGCGCTTGGGTTACCATCTTAGTCTGCAAGACTAGTTACGGGGACTTTTATTATTAATAAAACTATTTTCAATGATAAATATTTGTTTTGTTTATTATTCCTGAAGTAGCAACTCTCGTACATTCAAGAGGTTGAATAATTTCTTTAGGGTTTTTCTACTAAAATTTTATGAACGCATTCTCTTATAGAACGGGTGATAGGTTTGGAGAATTTATTAATTTCGCATCTCTTGTTGCTTTTTAGAAAGAATGCATAGTTGATTTAATTTCATATAAAATGGAAAACTAATTACATGATGGTCCATAAAAAAATATTTAGAAGTGATGAACTGAAAATATTTTTCGATTAAAACTTCTAACAAAATTCAAATTGTATACCTTTCGATATATGCCATATTTTAACAATTGTCTAAACCACATTTTATAGGCATTTACTGGCACGATTCACTATTATTCAGTTCATCGTCTATAGCTTATGTTAATATCTAAACACTTCTTCCCTCCAAACATTCATATTCCACATTATAATGTTCCAACGTCAATTGAAATAATTTACGTAATAACAACTTAATTACACCAATATTTATACAAGAATATATTGTTTAATAAAAAAAAAAATCATCTGACCTTTTTATATACAGAGTTAGGCAAATGCTACTTAGATTTTAATAAAATTTTCCACATTCAAGCTAATGCGAATAGAGAATCCGAAGAGCATATTTATATTCGAATTAAGACTTCAAATTTGCTCTAAAATGATGTTATCTTTTTAATTTTAAATGAAACACCCTATCTACTTGTTCGAATTTCAGCTCTGTTCTGCTCAGGGAGTTTAGCAATAATAAGATTTAACACCCTTTTGTTCAAAAACGACAGAGATATTTAATTAAATCTAATAATGCAAATTTTATTGAGAATAAGACAAATGAACACAAAAAATGTAAACAAAATCAATATCAGTTAAGAAAGTTTTCGAAAGGATGACCGTTCACATCTTGAAAGTCTCTGAACAAATTCTTGAATGATATTTTCCAAAGCCTCCTCACAAATTAATTGCACTTCCTCAATTACTCTCTGCCATAACTCGTCCAGACTATACGGTCGTCTAGTATAAACCACAGATTTTAAGTAACTCCTAAGAAAAAAATCTAGGGGATTTAAATCTGGAAACCGTAAATGAAACAATGAATCCTTTGCGACCAATCCACCGATTTGGGAATATTTGGGAAGAACTTCTAACATTAAGGGCATAGTGGTGCTCTATCTTGCTGGAACCAAACACTTACAGGTAATTCTCCATTTTACTCAATATTAGGAACCTGGTTACGTAAAAGATCTAAATATCTCTGTCCAGTTAGTGTACCATTAATGAAAAATGTATACCAATAATACGGTTTCTGAAAATACTAGCCCAAACGTTTAATTTCTGTGGATGTTGTGTATGCGCTTCTAGCATCCAGTGATGGTTATCTATGGACTAATATTCACAATTATGGCGATTAACGGTACCATTCAAACAAAACGTATCCTTGTCGGAAGATAGCAAATTATATGTAAAACATTGGTCATTTTTACAAATCTCCATCACTCTTTTGCAAAATTCAATTCATAATCCACGTCCAATAATTCTCGAACTAAATGTGGCTTATACCGATGATACTTGCCGTGCTTCAATATTCTGCTACAGATCGGCAACTTATACCATAGTTCAGTGCGAGGGATGTAGTAGAACTTTGTGGTAATTCTTCTGATTCTGTAGCAATATCTTGAGTAATTACTTCATTAGTTGCGACTTTTGGTCATCCGCTTTTCGGTAAATTTCTAACATTGCCGCTCAATTTATACCTTGTCAAAGTTTTACCAACGACAGTTCGTGATATTGGATGCCGATCTTGATGCAAATTGATAAATAAATCGCATACTTCTTCATGAGTTCTAACGCGGTCACCAAAACCAATCAGAATTTCAATACGTTCTTTTTCAGTTAATTAAACCATTATTAATATTTGGACGTCTACAAAATTTATTATGACAGTTTAAGTCAAATATTGAATTAATTCCATGGCTTTCTAAACACAAACATGGTTTTAAAATATCAGCTTTAATTAAAAATCTTTTGCCGTTGTTGAGAACAAAACGGTGCTAAACTTTATTATTGCTGAACTTCCAAGGCAGAGCTCTATTGAAATTCGTAAATATATACAGGATGTTTTATTTGAAATAAAAATGTTAACATCGTTTCTGACTAAACCGGAAGTCTGATTCGGAATTGATTATCAATACACTTATCAAATCTCAGATTTGCATTTAATTAATTGCGGAAAGTCTTACTAAAATCTAAGTAACCATATCAGAGATATTCGAATGGATCCATACATTTTGCTAACCCTGAATAGTTAATCTATATTTTCTCATCTTGGCAACACTTAAAGTACAACACTATAAGTTCTAACAAATAGAATAGTTTGATAGAAAACGAAATATAATCCTTTCATGAGCAAAATAGTTAGCTTAATTAAATACTTAAAATTGAGTAATCGTTATTATTGGTTTGATTTCAGTAAAATAATATTTTAGCTATAAAGAAGCATCGATTTTAAAATCGCAATACTGCACATATACACTAGACAAGTAAATATAAAAAATATAATAAATTTTAACTATATAGAAATTTTTTTAATAAAGTTGGAATTCTTATAAAGAAATATAATACATCTGTATAGTATTCAGAGGTATACTACCATCGATGTTGAACAAGATCTGTAAATATGCAGCAATGCATGCATATATGCGTCTAACGTGTTATATACCTGCATTTACTCATGAATTTTAAGACAACGCTAATTTAAATTTTATTTATTCATGTAAATAAATACACGTGTTATGATATTTTTTTATTTTTGATTGATTTCATATTTATTATATTATTCTCTTACACAATCAAACAAAAATACTAAGTAAATAGCAAAGTATAGTTTAGTAAACTAAGTTTTTCGATAGTTGAACTACGTTCAGCGTTGAACATCGTTTGTACAACCTGCCCAAGTCTATTTATGTGATCTCAAAATAAAGTTTATATAATATTTTATAACAAATAGAAGGATTAGAAATCAATTTGTATTTTTCAAAAGTATTGGGAAGAAATATCTATAAATTACAATTAAATTCTTCAAATTACAAATTATATTATTTAGATATTTTAGATATACCGTGTGTCCCAATTTCGATGCTCACCATTGGTATCTCGGTTATTAGAAGATATAGAACAACGGTTAAATGGGGAATGTTTTGCAGAATTCAATACTCGCGGCAAATCTCATTTCAAATTTGACCTAACTTTTTAAATTTTTAAAATGAAAAATCAAAAATTTTCCGATTTCGTTATTCCTCAATAACTCGATAACGCTTAGTCCGACCTCTTTTAAAGTTTTACATTGTTCAGACACTTTTTTAAAACAAATTATTTGATACAAACAGAAACCCCCGATTCTCATTTGTTTTTAAGTTATTACCACTATCTTTTGTTTTTCATATGGCGGCCATATTGGATTTTGGGTTTGTTAGGTAGTCCTCAAAATGTGCTTTTCAACGATGTATAACATGCCCGAAAAATTTTTATTTATAAGGAAAATATTAATAAAAACGTAAATTAATCTTTAATATGAAATTAGTAGGCTGAAAAATTAAACACCAATGTCAAATGAAAGTGAAAAGATATTCTAAGTAATACTGTAAACAAACGAAACGATAAAAAAATTATAGAAATAAAAAGTAAAGATACAGAACTTAAAGTTCACATTCACTTAAGGAAATTGTTCAATATAACGACCATTCTGTTCCACACAATTTTGACAACTTGTTCGAGTAGAGTTACAAACTCTACGTAGCGTGTTTCCGTTTACTGATCGTAGCACATCTAGTACTCTTTGTTCTAAAATTTCCCGAGTTTCTGGCGGTTCAAAATCAAATACTTCGTTTTTAGTGGTACCCCATAAATAAAAGTCAAGCGGGGTAAGGTCGGGTGATCTCGCAGGCCATTGCACGGGTCCATTATTTGAAATCACTCTCTCATTAAAGTTTTCTCTCAAAAAAATGTTGCACGTTACGAGTGTTATGGGCCGGGCAACCATCTTGCTGGAACCAGATGTTTTGCATGTTCTCGGGATTAATAATTTGCCTCGAAGCAGGCATTATCTCGTTTGTTAGTAGCTCCAAATATCTGTTACCAGTTAAATTGTAATCAAAGATGAAAGGACCTATTAACTGATTATCTAAAACGAAAAAAAGAGTTTAAAAAACAAAAAAAAATGTAAACAAAATGTCATACCAATTAAACCGCACCAGACATTAAAACCAAATCGAACTTGAAATCTTCTTTGATTTACCAAATGTGGATTTTCAGTAGACCAATGATGATAGTTATTCCTATTGAACACTCCACAATTGGTAAATCGTGTTTCATCGGTCCATAGTATTTTCCTAGGAAAATTAGCGTCATATTCACATTTTTGAAGGTACCACCTGCTAAACTGTAATCGTCGGAGATTGTCATTATCACTTAAACCTTGTACAATTGTTTGTTTATAAGGGTGATACTTGTTTTTCGTCAAGGTTCTGTGAACAGTAGATTTTGAAATCCCTGTTTCTCGTGTCACACGACGAACTGATGTGCTGGGATTGTTCCTAACGTTCTGCAAAATATTATTTCGACGTGTATCAGCATCATTAACTTCATAGTTAGCTCGTTTTTGTTCGAAGCTTCCAAAGTTTTTTAATTTGCTAACTAGTCTTCTAAAAATTGTCCTGTGTGGCTGTTGTCTTTTTGGAAAACGCTCTGCATAACTCGTGCATGCATTTTTAGTGTTTCTATTTGCTTTGAAATACACTTCCAACATATCAACTTTTTCTTCGTTTGAATATGTATGTGCCATTATCAATACTTATAAATCTTAATACTCGACAATAATTACTTATCACTAACTACAAGTAGTTTTAATTAACTTATCTCTGCAGCACTAATTGTACTTTGACAGGTTATCGTTTTGTTTCATTGTCAGAATACATTTGTCATTGACGTTTGACGGAACATAATGTCTTTGCTAGTGATACACGCTCAGAGGTTAGAATTATCTGACATTTAATGTAAAACCAAATACAAATCTCCTCGCTACTTTTAATCCTGCGCGAACTTACCCCTCCTCGCGCCAACTTAATTGGCGTTTGCTATACTTAGAATATCTTTTCACTTTCATTTGACATTGGTGTTTAATTTTTCAGCCTATTAATTTCATATTAAAGATTAATTTACGTTTTTATTAATACTTTCCTTATAAATAAAAATTTTTCAGGCATGTTATACATCGTTGAAAAGCACATTTTGAGGACTACCTAACAAACCCAAAATCCAATATGGCCGCCATATGAAAAACAAAAGATAGTGGTAATAACTTAAAAACAAATGACAATCGGGGGTTTCTGTTTATATCAAATAATTTGTTTTAAAAAAGTGTCTGAACAATGTAAAACTTTAAAAGAGGTCAGACTAAGCGTTACCGAGTTATTGAGGAATAACGAAATCGGCAAATTTTTGATTTTTCAAAATATTTTAAAAATTTAAAAAGTTAGATCAAATTTGAAATGAGATTTGCCGCGAGTATTGAATTCTGCAAAACATTCCCCATTTAACCGTTGTTCTATATCTTCTAATAACCGAGATGCCAATGGTGAGCATCGAAATTGGGATACACGGTATAGCTTTCCTATGGCTAAATTGGTCATATGTATGTTTGTAAAAATAATTCGACCTTGAACAGTATAAAACACTATTATTTTAAAAATTTATATTTATTTTTCTATGTGCATTTCGCCTTGCGACATCACCTGGGGAAATTAATATAAATAAATATAAAGTAATTTATTATCAATAGTACAATATAATTAGGTACTAGGGTTGTCACATTTTCATTTAATGTAAAAAGTTTTTTGACACACTCTTGAACTTGGTTGTCATTAGATAAATATTTTCTTACCAAAGTATTTTCAAGTAGAAAAAGGTAATAATCAGATGATATAAGGTCAAATCAGTATGTCTAGTGTGGTCAAACAGACCAGTTAAACTTTAAAATTTTTCCTGCTTTATGATTGCTGCATGCGGTATTAAGTTGTACATTTTTCCCCATTGACGAATACAGGAGGTTAAGTGCGATTTAAAAATTATGAATATAACGTGGGAGCAAAATGAATTGAGGTAGTAAGAGGCTGCAGTTCAAAGAAAGTATTTTGTGAATTTTAAATTAAATAAATCACATTGACGTCTATCATTAAATTTTTGACAGATGAATATTGTGAATTATCAATCACGAAATGCGTTCTACGAACCCCAGCCTCCTACTACCTTAATTCATTTTGCTCTCACATTATAATACCACGATGGTTCCACTACACATACTTGTGCTTATTATTAGATTCTTCTTGGTCTGAAAATCAGCTTTCCACAGCCTTTATTACCTCTTAGTTACACAAAAATTGACGTCCTTTTAAGCTTTTTTCAATATAGGGAACAGATAATAGTTTGAGGGAGCTAAGTCTGAAGCATAGGGCAGGTATTCCAGTAATTCGAACCCTAGATCGAATTGAATTCATAGTAATGCGCGATTTGTGTGCAGGCGCACTGTCCTGCAAAAACGACAAACCTTTCGATAACGTGCCACGTCTTGTTTCCTTAATTTTATTTCTCAGGTTAGTTAGTAATTTAGAATAGAATCTCCAGTGATGGTATAACCATTTTTTAGGTAATTGATCATAATTATTCCACGCATATCCCAAAAAACTGAAGAACTTTTCCAACGAATTTGCTCAAAACTTCTTAGGCCTTGTAGAACCATGATGCTTCCACTCCATCGATTGCTGTTTTGTTGCTGGGTCGTAAAAATGGACCCATGTTTCATCCATAGTCACAAAACGGTTCAAAGAATCTGTATCTCCTTCAAAACAGACACAGATTGATCACGACACTTTTACTCGTCTGTGTTGGGCGTTCAAGAGTTTATTTATCTATTTTGCAGAAATTTTTTTCATATATAAATCGACGTGAACTATATGATGGACGCATTCATATGAAATCTTTAGTGCCTAAGCTATATATATATGTCAGACCAATTTGACGGTCTGATAATATCATGTCATGAACTGCGTCAATATTTTTGTGGGTGGACACCGAAATTGGTCTTCCAGGTCACTTCTCATCTTCAACGGAAAGTTTTCCTCTTTTGAATCATGCAATCCAATTTTTGACAGTCGCATATCATGGGCATTTATCGACAAGTGTGTTAAGCATATCTTCGTATATTTCCCTACCACTTATCCTCTTAAAATACAAGTATTTGATGATGCCTCGATACTCCACTTTATCTAATTTCGCTATTGCATTCGACATGCTCTCTTTCAACATTTACTGCACAGCAATACTTCAGTAAATATTTTACAGTGACACATTAAAATATCCTTATTTCTTGTCATTATAACAAGATTTTGTTTTGTTCAAGGAAAATGGGCTAGGCTAACTAGATATCAATACCCCCTCGTACAACAATATTTTGCTTCTATCAAGCTGACCTTTTGAGGTCGACTGTGGAGATTTATACTCGTCAATATGCTGTATATGTAACCCATTTTTCATCACCTGTAACGGGTCACTTGTTTGTCATAAAAGAAGACTTGTTGCTGTTTTTCCTTTTTGTTTTGCGAACAGTATGCGTAACTCAAATACCCAGATTACTGACTCTCCTATCTTTTCTAAATAGCAGCATATGAAGGATTACGATGTATTTAACATTGTTGATGATTCCCGAGTACTTTGTTATGTATTTTATGGTTACTAATAGTTTCGATTCATTTTCGACTACATATTTACAGAATAAAATTTATCAAACCATTTACTCACTTGCTGGTCAGACATGACTGACTGCCTTCACCACAACACTGCATATTTTTTTAGATGTTTCCGTGGCGTATTTCGCTTGTTTCTCGCAACACTACGTATTCACTTTTGATTTCTCTATTTCAAGCTGTTTGATTTCTCTAGTTCAAGCTGTTTGTATACATTGCAAGTGCAGTAATAAGAGTGAAGCATACTTAATTACTACTAACGGGTTCAAATCTGTTGATTGTGAGTCAGTAAAAAGGCGAACGCATCATTACAATTTGTTCCTAAAAACGGAAATAATTTACGGCTCAACCTAATACTTATTTATAGTTACACTCGTCAAATAAATAACAGAAATGAATACATACAAAAGTAATAGTTTGATTATATAGATTGTTGTATTTATTTGGAATATAACTATTGTATTTTGACAGGATGTTATAACGAGCGATTAAATAAATCCGGAGTTGAAGTAGGTACAATACTACAAGTACAATATACATACTGTCAGTGTTAACATTTGACATTTGGTTGTCAACGCTGATATTTCATATAACTTTAAACATATTGTAGCGATTGTAAAATTATAGCTATTATTACAATTAGGGGAATGATTCCGGATTTATTTGATCGCTCGTTAGAAGCGTAAAATGTAAAGAATTCAAATGCAATGTGAATGTTAGCTCTGATAAATTTATGTTGCAACTGAAACTAAAAATGCATATCTAATAAACGTATTATGTATTTAGTTATTTACATTGAATGATTAATCACCATCTCTACATAAATTACAATGTATAAACGAATAAATAAATTTTTAACTATAAATTTATGCATTTGTATGTTTTAAGTTAGGATTCAATAAATATTTAAAATTATTTATTCATTTTCATAGTGTTCCTCCACTGGAATCAGTGATAGCCCGTAACGTTGATGAACAAGCAAGCGTCATAACCTCAACTTCGGCAGCTACCCGTCAAGGATTCGGGCAACCATCCGAAAAGAATCCGCCGCACGATCAATCGGAATGCTAGAAGCACATTACATGATAATGTACCAAAGATTATGTGTATCTCTATTTAAAAGAATGTTAGTGTTAATTTTACAATTTCTTTTTGGAATAATTTTTTTACATTAGGAAATAAGTGTGCTTTAAATAGTATTTGTATCTGTATTGCAACTTATTAAATTTCTTATTCATTTAAGAAATTTTCAAAGAGACTTTTGAGATATCGATACAAAATCTATGTACGTAAGAAATTTTGTACCCGTCTACTGTTAAAAATTAAGAAAAATGACTTTGTGCATTGAATAGTGCGATTGCAAAGAATTCGTGTTATGTGTTGTATTGGAAAAAACGAATTACAGAAGTAATATTTATATTAAAGACAAAATTTGTACAATTATATGCTCGCTTTAATTTGCGCCCAGAACACGATGACCTCTCTATTTATATTTGGATGAATATAAATTGGATGGTCGATCTTAGATTTTATATTTTTAATTATATTTTATTACTCTTTATATAAGTTAACTTCTAGGTTAGATCTTAAAATATTTATGCCAAGTTCCTTTTCATTTTGTATAATATAATTGTATGCAAATATACACAATATATACTTAATTTATATGTATGTATATCCGTATGGACGGTCTAGTCTAGTAGAATAATGTTTTCTGTAATTTTTGCTAACTTATTTTGTATGTAAGTTTTGAATAAATTCGTTTGTGAAGTTTAATTTTCCATCGATTACACTACACTGGTTTACAAATTTACCAAATAAAATCACAAGCAGGTGAATTAGTTTTGTGCTAAATCAAATCAATTACCGTCAGAATATTTTTTCTATGTATTAAGTATAATTTCAGAAGTGGCAAAAATAAGTCCTAAATTAATATCTATACACTTCAAAAATCAATATCTATATAAAATCAGCATTACCCATTCATGCAGATTCATCTTATCTATATTGATAGCGCTATTGTATTTGTAATATATCGCTATAGAAACTCTTTTCGTGTTTATTGCTTAGAACACAATTTCAAATTAACACATTTTCAACGATGTTTTGTAATCTAGATTTCCTTAGTTCAATAAGTTTTTTTTTGTCTAACGTAAGAGATATTCATCAAAGGAAATCTTAAAAGATGTTTTTCATCAATTTTCATGCTGATTAGATATCTTGATAAGTGGTCGTCAAACTTATAAGCCACTGAGCAACCATACCGTTTTAAATCCTACTGTGAGCTACCAGAAAAAAACAGGACAAAAATAAGAAACATCTCACATTTATTTTACGTTTCTAATAAATATAAAACCAATTTTCGTAAATACTGTATATATAAAAAGAAAGTAAAGTGTAGTAAAGTGTCTGAAGATATCCTTTCTCCAGTGGGGGCGTACCGATGAGCCTGTAGAAAGGTGAAATACGTATCTGCGTCTCTAGGAAGGGATATGTTCGGACACGTTCACAAAAAATATTAATAATGAACCTGTATTTGTGATCCATACCAGATTTTTAATAATATTTTATATTATTAAAAATACCTTTGTATTAAAGTGTAGTAATTGAAATAAATGAGGTTTTTAGGTTTAATGCGCCACATAAAATAATGAGAAATAGTAGCACAGATTTTTTATCAGAAGTGTTAACTTTAGTGAGAAGGATAACACTCTGTTTTTCCGTCAACAATTTTTTTTATGTAAGAAGAGCACTGTCATTCGAATACAGCTATCCACATCTTCATCAGTCAACCTGTTTCTGTACTTGTTTGTAATAATTTTCATACTTGAAAAAGAAACCTCACACAAATATACAGAGCTAAACATTGCCTTCACCCGTAAACTAACATGGGCCAAATTTAGGTATTTTTCTTTAGGAACAAGAGGCCAAATATTTTCAGAGATTGAAGAAAGAGATTTTAAAGATAGGTCATTTTGAAAATCAATCGGTTCCATCTCGACTGCGGCATTGCTTTCTCCAAAATGTTGCATGACACAAGTAGAGAAATCTTCAGCATCAATCTCCATAAAAAGAGATTTAACAAACGGTGCTACAATTGAAATGCTTTTCAAATCTTAGAAGAGTTTGTTGAATTGATTTCTCAAATCTGAAACAATTTCAATGTGTTCTTTGCTGTTGTAAGGAGGCTGTAAAGAGCCTTGCTTGTCAAGATTTTCGTTCGAATAAGCAAAGTGCTTGTATTTACTTTGGATGAGTTTTTTTCTCACAACTCCAGCTTCTTTGAGACTGAAACTAGTATCTAAAAGTGCTCCACATATCTTTATCCTTACCTTGTAGATGCAAGTTAAGGCTATTAGCTATTCGGAGATGTCTGCAAGAAAACCAAAATCCTGCAACCAAACCGGGTCTTCTAGATAGAGGATTCGCCTTGTCCTTTCAAAAATTCTAAGGCAGGAAGCAACTGATGGAAACCTTGCAAAACTCTGTCTCCGCTAAACCAACGAACTTCCATATGAAGCAGTAGATCACCATGCTGACAATCTATCTGATTAGTCAGTACTCAGAACAAACGCTTGTGAAGTGAAGTTTATGTGCCCTCACTTTTGTGACTGTTGTCATTACATTATTCATACTTAAGGACTTTCCACATAATGATTGTTGGTGTATTATATGACGGTAGGACCAAAATTTTGGAAAACTGTTCTCTTTGCGATACAAGACTATGAATCCCCGCTTATCATCACAGGAGCTCGATCGGTTGCTAAGCCCACCAAATTCTTTTACAAAAATATTTACAGGAGTTGATAAGAGTTTTTACTGCTGAAATATCTCCTGTCCTCTAGTGGATACTGTAAGTAGTTTAATTTTTACCATCTCTTCTTTTAATTCAAAATTATCGAAAACTATTATTACAAAAACAGCCAACTGACTTGTATCAGTTATGTCAGTTAATTCGTCCACTTGTAGGGAAAAATAACTGCCGCGATCAAAGTCAGTTTTAAGTTGTGAAGTAACGTCACAACTCATAGCCTCAAATATTCTCATTACTGAGTTTGCAGAAAGCTGTACAGATTTAATAGCAGCCATTACCTTAATATTATTTTTAAAATTATCAAATAATGTATATGAGTTTCTAAAAATGCTGTTTTGATTAACTCACCATCTTAGTACGGTTTCTTATTCTTCTTATCTTGTCTAATGTTTAAAGCTAAACTTCATGCTGAATTGAGCTACTTGAGCTAAAAAACTTGATTGCTGAATATTTAGTTGAAATCTTAAGTGCGTTACCTTTTTTTTACTTAAAACAGAATTAAGTGGAAAATCCTTTTCAATCCTTGAGTGAATGGTTTTTAAGTGACGTTAGGTGTTCCCTTTCTTCCCAACTCATACACTTGTGTTGCTCAGTAAACACACACATTTGTCCTTTGTCTGGGTAAAGAAGTAATGAAAGTGATAAGTTTTTGGTTTCTTTCTTGAATTCGCCATCATTAGTACCTATGTTAGTACAAATGAGTAAATCAAACTATCCACATTAGTAAATGACTGATATACGCACGAAAACATAACCTCACATTGTCAGCAATACTATGTATATGACAGAGGTAGAGAGTCTAGCGGGAGTACGCAAGTACGGCTATTTTCGTGTGTATTCGGTCTGAGTAGTGTAGGCTGGCCAATCTAAGGGCAACTGCGATTTACAAGTTAAATACAAGGAGCTTTCACCTTATCCCCCCACAGGTGAAGAACAGCACGTTCGTACGGCCTCGCAATTTTTGCCATGTTACCTTTCATTCTGGAATTTAGCTCGGGTTACAAATGAAACAGACATGCAATATACACGACTGTAACTGTACACACGGACAATACACCTCGTATTTTCCAGCATTTACTTCTTCTTTAGACACGTGTTTCTGCCATCTACTATTAGGCGTCATCAGTTAAGCTAGTGAAGTTAGTAATGCTTAAATCGCCTCATAAGGTATAGCAAATTTTGTCCTATCAGGTGGCACCATGTAATCTAGTGACATCTGACGGACGAAAGAGACTATGACGAAAGTGGCAACCCTTCCCTTAACCGGCTATGCCGGTACAGAAGGGAAGAAAATACGTATATAGGTGTAAGTCCATTAACACGATGCCAGATGGCAGCAAATATACAAAAAAAGATTAAGTATATCAATACGTTAAGCACGTATTACGCATTTGTTACAAATGAAACAGACATGCAATATACACGTCTGTAACTGTACACATGGACAATACACCTCGTATTTTCCATTATTTACTTCTGCTTAAGACACGTGTTTCTGCCATCTACTATTAGGCGTCATCAGTTAAGCTAGTGAAGTAAGTAATGCTTAAATCGCCTCATAAGTTATAGCAAATTTTGTCCTATCAGGTGGCAGGGTTGCCACTTTCGGCATAGTCTCTTTCGTCCGTCAGATGTCACTAGATTATACGGTGCCACCTGATAGGACAAAATTTGCTATACCTTATGAGGCGATTTAAGCATTACCTACTTCACTAGCTTAACTGTTGACGCCTAATAGTAGATGGCAGAAACACGTGTTAAGCAGAAGTAAATGCTGGAAAATACAAAGTGTATTGCCCATGTGTACAGTTACAGACGTGTATATTGCATATCTGCGTTATGCGGTGGTGCCCCGTCATGTTGGAACCACATTTGCCTCCGGATAGTTAAAGGCAGTTGGTCTAAATATTCTTGAAATTCAGTTCCAAGAAAGTTTAAATATCGGTTTTGATTAAGTGTGCCATTATAAAAATAGTCCTAGTGACTGATCCCCTACGACACCTAACCAGATATTTGTAGAAAAACGTATTTGACATCGAGTTTGCTGGATCCTAGGAGGATTTACGTCATCCCAAAAGTGATTATTGTATTGATTAAACACACCATTTCAATGAAAATTTGCTTTATCCATATATAACATGTGAGGAAAATATTGTCTTCCAAATATTGAATAACCAATTGCAAAAATTCATCCGTTTTTGCAGATCGAGCGGAAATGTTGCACTAAACAAATTTTAAAGGCTTTCATTTTGTGTTTCTTAAGGATTTTCATGATTTTATACTTGGTGATGCCAAGCTCTAGTACAGAAATTAGAATCGAAGAAGCGGGGTTTCCACTAAAATATTTACTTCGGCAACGTTCAGATTTATATCTCTATTTCATTCTTTTGTTATTTTTCTAAAACTCCCGTGCCTCAATAATGAAGTGTGCAAATTTAGAAATGTATACCAGTGGTTGTCTTCGATTAGAGTATTGATTAAAGTACATATTTGCAGATTGGCGGCAGTTATTATTTGAAAAATAAAATCAACGCACCATATCTGCTTTCTCTGCATTAGTAAGTTTTTAAATTTTTAAAAGCTTAATATGGTAAACAATCCAGAGAAATTAAAAATAATAATTCACTAATCCCTAAACCGTCACCTCATCAACTAGTCAGTCACATTTCCAAAACAAACTTCTTCTTTTTTATTTTTTGTTTTGTAGCATTATTTATTGTCCAAAGAAAAAAAAAATTATATTGAATTCAAAATTGAATAAGCTAGCTAAATATCCAATAATACACAGGGACGTTCAATTAAAACAAAATTCATTAGATCACCTTTTGTTTTTCAAGTGATAGCACTCTATTTAACAGGATTGGAAAGTGGGCAAAAAATAGTATCAGATATGTTTTGATTTCCTTAAATATGATACTCTCAACGAAAATATCGAGTGTAAAATGAAAAACCAACCACTCTGTATAAGTTCGATGCCAGGCTAGGTATGTTATAGTAATATCAGTCGGAATATCTTAAAATTCACACGTTACTAACATACGGGCCCTGCTATTGCGGCTTTTGGATATACAATATGACACAGAATAAAGTATACCCAAACATAAAATTATATTTCTAGTGTTACATAATTTGGTATGATAAATAAATTTTAATTATTGGTATGTTTGAGATGTACTCCTTGTACTTGAAGGCAATTTTCGTATCTGTTTCCCCTGATATCAAAAAGTGATACTTCAGTCAACACTAGCCAAATTTTGTTTTTCAATTCCTCAATATCCTGAGGCATTGGGCTCTGGTAAATTCTCTGTTTGTGGATTCCCCACAAAAAGGCATCAGGAGGTGTAAGATCTGGCGAATTTGAGGAAACGGATAATCAGTTTCCCCGGAGATGAGACGTCCAGAAAAATACCGTTGCAGAAGGAGCAAAGTTTCCCTAACAGTATGGGCAGTACCACTATCTTGCTCAAACAACTGAGATCCAATACGTAAATTTATCGCACGGCAAAACCGCCTTAGGTCTACGTAAAAAGGAGTTTGCTGGTTAAGTGTTACACGCCTATCATGTTCATCCTTCACACAAAGTATGGGCCAATTATTCTATGCTCGGAAACACACACCACACGGTTACTTTTTGGTGGTAATGAGACCTCTCAACAAATTCCTGCGGCTTCTCAAAACCTAGGTATCGTGTTGTTTGCTTGTTGATAAATCCTGATAACAATACTAGTGATTCATCGCTGAACCAAATACTTGAAATAAAGTTTTCATTTTCGTATTTCATAGCTAACATTCTGGCGCAAAATTTTACTTTCTTTTGTCAGCTTGACGCAACTTGTTAACGACTTGTATACGGTAGAAATAGGCCCCTAATTCCTTTGAAGCCCATTGTACAGATGATTTGCCTAAATTAAGCTCTTTTGCTATTTGGCGCTGGCTTTTTTCAAGAGACTGTAAAATCTTGTCGAAAATCCGATCCATATTCTTGTTGTTTCTGGAACTTTTTTCCCACACTTTTTTTTTTCGACTGTAAAATCTTGTCGAAAATCCGATCCATATTCTTGTTGTTTCTGGAACTTTTTTTCTACCTGAACGACCTTTCCGTTGAGATAACATAGAACCCGCGATTCTAAATTTTCGTATCAGCAATAATATAAAGCCCTTGGTTGGTGGACGTTTGTTTAAACGTTCCCCGAAGCGAGCAGATATAAATTGCAAACTGGGTCCACCATTTTGCCCTGTTCCGAATGACTTGGAATAACATTCTACAATAAACGTTTTTTCTATTTCACTAAAGAGCATGGTTGTTGAATTTTATATTCATTTTGCACAGCACTAAGTATTATCACTTTGACATAAAAGTAACATATAAATTATCAAGGGTGTATAGACTGGAGATTATTTAATTTCGGTATCCTCTATCCTGTGTCATATTGTATTATGTTAGTTATACTTCACAACGTTGTCAGAGTCTTACATGTAACAACTGTCATTATTCGTGTTGCTCTTTTCATGTGGTTTTCTGTCATTTAAATATGTAAACCGTAACCTAAAAAGCATTCAGTGGAAGAATATAAAAATAACTTAGCAACATTGTTTGACGCGATTATGACATATTTCTCAAGTGCCTCGTCCGTAATCGTAAATAGATTATACGCCTCGCAGTGCTATATAAGTTTAACCTTGGAAACCTAAACAGAGAGTATGCTGAAGCTACCGTATATAAACAATACTATACAATGTTGGTTAGACATGTACCCTAGAGAAGACAAGTCTTTTGATAGTGAATCCTGGAGTATGTCCAACACTTTCATGGACAAACTTTTTGGGGATATTTGTAGAAGATCTAAGTCAACCCTCTGTCTTGCAGACAGAATAAATGTTAATATTACTGCAATACAACAGCATCATCAAAGTTGGTATGTGAATTTTCCATGAACTTTGAACAGAAGAACAAGATGAATTGATTAAAAGTGGGTCTTCGTTGTTGATAAAAAACTATCGTGAACATTTTCTAAATCGATAGACATGTGACGAAAGGTGGATATTGTACAACAATCTTAAGGTGATACTGCAATATTTAAACAAACACGTAACTTCCAATGAATGCTTCAAAGTTCAAAGTCTCTACAGTTTAGTGAGGTACGCACGTTCTTTCCTTCTTGGCCAATACTGAAAGTATTATAACGCTCACGTATTGCCAGTATATTCCAAAATGTGTCCATATTATTCACGCGACTTATATTCAACTGTTTATCAGTTACTCTAAAATCTCCATCCATTCTTAGAGGTAAAATAATTTTTTATTCGCAGGAAGTTAAAAGAACAGTTGACATTGAAGCTCCAGATATTCAGGTATGAGGGATAAGCTAAATTTATTGAGAATAAGAAAATCTAGTAGACTGTAAAAGAACATTATTTAGAGCAACTCTTTATCTGTCATTTGATGTTTTGTTGTTGAAATAACGTTCATTATAACACAGACTTATTTTTAAAAAGGAAAAAAAAAATGAAATTAGCCAGAGAGCACTTTCAAATCATAATTTATTATGATTTTAAAGGAGGTTTAAGCGTTTATGAGTGCAAAGAGAGTTTATATTCAGTTTTAATGAACAAGCACCTTCCTTGGCTACAATTTACCGATTGTGTAAGGAATTTGAACGCGAAAGGAATTCTGTTCAGCATCAAAAAGGAGCAGGGCGTCTGCTACGGCTGTTACTGACGAAAACATTGCTGCTGTTAAAAAAATAATTGTGTGACTTTTGGCTAATATTTGGGCTTAAACGCAATTTGCGGGGTAGAAGGTTTTCGTCTGAAGAAGAGATTGATACCGCAGTTCACGCTTATTTTGAAGGTATTCGGAAAGAAGATTGGTTGGGAGCTTTTGAACAGTGGAAAAAAGAATCGTCTAATGTATCATTGCTGAAGGGAATTACTTTGACCATATTTAAAATAAAATCGTAGAAAATATTAACCGTGTTCTTAATTCTCAATAATTTAATATTTTTTTTATATATTTTTAATAATCCGTATGGTATGTCTCTGTTAGTCGTTGGCAGAGGTTTGTTCAAGCCGAAGTTTTATTTATTCGACATTTCATATGCATAAACCAAAGTTCTAAAATTGTAAAAAAATCTATTTTTTGTACAGGAAAATCCAATTATTGCGGATATCTAAGAAAACCTTTGTATTTAATCCCACCCATTACAAGAAAAAAGTGTCACTCATAAAGTTAGCTATGTTTTAAGTAAATTAAATTTCCCTATTTTTCTCATTATAAGACAACTACCAATCGCCGTCCATTTCCATTAGTTCTTTAATAATTTATGAATGGCCAACGACCGCATATGCATAAGTAAAAGGGTAATCATTTTGATATCATCAGTGAACTGCATTGTGATAGAGAGCACACAGAGGGCAGCACCGCGATTAAACGAAATTGGGCGTGTTTACGGGAAGTATCGCGACCAATACGCGGTCACGATTGCGGGAATGCTTTTATTTCGTGTGGCTTATACGCTTTTATTTTGTTCGTTTTAACCTCTTTTCTTTTTTATTTAAACCTGGACTTTATTTATGACCCCTTTTAAAAGCGGCGTTCGCCGCATGAGACGATTGGCGCCACTGCACTCTGTGCCGCGTGTATAAGAGAAAATTATTAGGAGAGGAGACCTGGAGACCGACTTGTTTTACATTTAGAAGCTTAATACAGACATTAGGTCAGTCGAAAGAGGACAAACAAGGACGGAGAAGGACTATCGAACAGAGAGAAGACTGTCGAGCTGATAGGGTTGTAATGCGTGGGGACAAATTGCTTTAAAAGTAAATTGCTGTTGGAGATGATTTAGGGGATAGGGTGAAGTTTTGACATTATATGTTGATATTATTAATGATACATAGCTAAGACTGACTCTTAAATATAATTAGTAATTAGCCAGGAATGTGTCAGAAAAAAGAGCTTAAATGCAAACAAAAAAAAACTAGTTTTGAATTGAAAAATTTTTGTTTGAGATATTACTCTGATTTGTAGAGTGTAAAATTGTATAATAAACTGCGAAAAGAGTCACAACCATTTTTGATAGGTATGTTAATCATTAGTATGAATCTTGGCATTTTTTATATTTCAATGGGAAGCTGCAAACATCTTATACGTTCCAACAAAACTATATTGTATTAGATCAAGAAGAATATATCTAAGTCAAGTGAATGAATAAAATATACTATATTAAATACCGTGTAATATTACATCTACTACACATATAATATAATATTAATTTTCTTTCTGTCTAATTATATTAATAAACGTAATATTTAAGGTCAATGGATATAAATAGAAATACTCAATAATTGTTGAGATTGCATTTAAATTTTCGAATAGTGATGTCAAAAATGTAACTTTTACCTGTTTGATAATGTAATCGATACACTCGTATTTGATTACTTTCGATACATATCGTTACACATATCGTTTGCACAATGTATTATAACGCGTGTTCATTTGAAAAGTCAATCTAGTAGCATGCGATTTACTGAGAACATTTTGAAGTATGTCGTAAATTAAAATTTACTACTTAACCTACGAAGTCGTATATTTTGACAGTTTCATACATACAAATAAATAACAAATGTGATTGACATTATCAAATGTCATTTGGATTTACGTTTACTGAACAACAAACACATACTAATATTATCTAATATATATGCGTCTTATTCCATCAAAATTTCAAAGTAACCTAGATTGACTTTTCAAATGAACACCCGTTATATATACACAACGAGTTTCAAAAAGAATTACATCTAGTTGTCCATGGATTTCTCCTGTAAATTATGATGTTCTGCATTCTTGCAATGGGGATATAACGAGCCATCGAAAAAATTCATAATTGGAGTAGACTGTGAAATTGGGTTGATACTTTAACCACTTCCACATAATGACATTTATTATTTGACATTGAAACTATAAGTTTGTGTCAAATTTTTCAAAACTCTTATTAAGTTGGTTGGTTTGTGTTTAGATGTAAATGGACAACATTTTCAACAACTTCTGTAGCTATATGTAAATTTTGATTATGATTTCGATATTAAATAAATTATTTTTATTCTTTTTTGTTGTAGTATCATTTCAATGCCATAACCTTTTTTTACAATAAAACCAAATAAAACTGTCAAGCATCAGGTAATGTGTCATTATGTGGAAGTGGTTAAAGTAGGTACCAACCCAATTTCACAGTCTACCCCAATTATGAATTTTTTCGATGGCTCGTTATATTAAATGGTATAAAGGTTATCTATCGTATGATCAAAAAGTCTTTGGATCGCTATTGCCATGGAATTTACGAGATATCTATGAAATTATTTATTTCAATTAGTTTTGACATTTATTTGACAACTTTCAAGTCTGTTGGTTATAAAATATAAATAAAATGAAACTAATTACCATAACCTAAAATGTATTTTATTTGTGACTTATGTGTACTTCAAAGTACAGAGGTAAATAATTCTATAGATCGTTCATGGCTATCGCGATCCAAAGACTTTTTGATCATATATTAACCGCCAATGTCAAAATTTATCATTAAGAGATATGGTGATGAAATTAATAACAAGTACAATTAGATTATTGATTTATTTAATAAGAAAACTTTAAAGATGGGATTTTAATCACACAACCACGGTAAATAACTGATCTGTAGAAATTTTAATTATTATAATTTATAACAAGTGTTCAAAATGGTCACCATTCTGTTCAATGCATAATTCAATACGACGTTTCATGTTGTCAAAAATATTCTGCAATACATTTGGTGTTATTTCATTACATTTACTTGTAATTGTATTCATAAAGTAATTTAAGTTATTCATTCTTGTCTTATATACTTCATTTTTTATCAATCCGCAAAATATAAAATCTAACGGCGTAAGGTCTGATGCCTGCGGTGGCCAAACACCTCTGTTTATAACTCGATGAGAGAAGTAAACTTCTAAATGCGTTAAATTTTCACGAGTTGTATGTGCAGTAGCTCCTTCTTGCTGGAAGTAACTCTCCATTAAATTAGTCTCGTTGCACTTGTGTTAAAAATGGTGTTAATAACTAGAGCTGAGGATGTTTGCGGTACGGCAGGACCGTATGTAGTGCATCCCCACATTTAACTATTTATCTAAATATTCTCTGAAATGATTTGCCGGATCTCATAAATTAATAGAGTGATATTTTAGTATGCACTGGATATTGTTATTATACAAAATCATAATAGCCATTTGTATTTATGGATCATAAATAATAATACGCATGTATTTGTATTTGGTTGTGAATTCAATTTAAACTTAAAACGAATCGTAATATGTTAACGACAAGCCGTCCTTACAATACATGCATTCGAGACAAAGTGTGCAACTCTACGAATAACTTCCATAATTGATCGAAAATGGACATTTTGGAGCTGAAGTAAAGCCCCTATTCTTAGAAAATTTTATTACTGTCGTTAAGAACTATTATTATAAACAACAAAGGCCTTTTATAAGTGTTGAAGTTTTAGTTTCATTGAATTTCCATGTTGTAAGTAGTCAATTGTAAAGTGTTCATTCACAATATTCTAAAACAAGGTGTAAATTTAACTAAAATCCAGAAAAACACATTCTGATAATATATTACTAGATTAGAAGCTGTGTTTATTACTATTTATTATATTATTTTTATAACCAAATGCAATAAAAGCTACGAAAACAAAAGAAACCTCGATTTATTAAAATCTTGTCACACAGCCTTTCAAAGCCTGGCAGCACATATTTTGCATATATTTTATATATACTACCTACTTGAACTAGGTGAATGAAGTTAGAATTTATAACTTATAACTTCTAACTTCATTCATCTAGTTCAAGTAGGTAGTATATATAAAATATATGCAAAATATGTGCTGCCAGGCTTTGAAAGGCTGTGTGACAAGATTTTAATAAATCGAGGTTTCTTTTGTTATCGTAGCTTTTATTGCATTTGGTTATAAAAATAATATAATAAATAGTAATAAACACAGCTTCTAATCTAGTAATATATTATCAGAATGTGTTTTTCTGGATTTTAGTTAAATTTACACCTTGTTTTAGAATATTGTGAATGAACACTTTACAATTGACTACTTACAACATGGAAATTCAATGAAACTAAAACTTCAACACTAATAAAAGGCCTTTGTTGTTTATAATAATAGTTCTTAACGACAGTAATAAAATTTTCTAAGAATAGGGGCTTTACTTCAGCTCCAAAATGTCCATTTTCGATCAATTATGGAAGTTATTCGTAGAGTTGCACACTTTGTCTCGAATGCATGTATTGTAAGGACGGCTTGTCGTTAAAATATTACGATTCGTTTTAAGTTTAAATTGAATTCGCAACCAAATACAAATACATGCGTATTATTATTTATGATCCATAAATACAAATGGCTATTATGATTTTGTATAATAACAATATCCAGTGCATACTAAAATATCACTCTATTAATTTATAAGATCCGGCAAATCATTTCAGAGAATATTTAGATAAATAGTTAAATGTGGGGATGCACTACATACGGTCCTGCCGTACCGCAAACATCCTCAGCTCTATTAATAACTGTTTTCGGTACCGTTAGCTATTAATGTTATTGTGAGAAAATATTGGTCCTATTTTTCTACGATGAGATACGGCTAACCATACTCCAACATTAACAGGATGTAAAGGAACTTCGATGTGATTATTTGGATTGTTTATAGACTATATTCTGTAATTTTGTTTATTTACAAACCCGCTTAAATAAAACCATGCTTCATCAGTAAATAAACTTAGATCAAGAGTTTCGTCATTATTTAAATTTTCTTGAAAGAAGTTGCAATAATTAAGCCTACTAATGTGATCTCTAGGTAAGATCTGTTGAACAATCGATACTTTGTAAGGATACATATGCAAACGATGCTATAGAATTCTATGAACAGTACTAGAAAATACGTTCATTTAAACTGATAAACGACGAATTGTTGTATGTGGGTCTTTTCTAACAAGGTTTTCTACGTCTTCAACAATATTCTGCTGTGTACGTGGTCTACCAGAACCCCTGCCTTTCAACACAGATCCTGTAGCCCGAAACTTCTCCACGACTAGACGAATGTGATGATGTAAAGCGAATTTATTCACAACTCCGCGTAGGAATATTGCCATTCTCCGTTAAGAAATTGTGCACTTCGGAAATATGCTTCAACAATAAAAATATTTTATTGCAATGTGTATATTATTTAGTAGTATTGTTTATTAAGTAAAAAAAATATTTGTAAGAAAAAATTATATTGCTAGTCACAAAATGACAAATGTCAAAATGATAAATAGTTATAAATAGAAGACAAGTGGTTTATAATAATTTGTAAGTACTAGGTACTCAGTGACTACTGAGATGGAGTTCTTTTTGAAACACGTTGAGTATAAATATATGGGTACAAGATATCATATTAATTGAATATCTATATTCTATAGCAGAGGCTCCCAAACTTTTTTTTCTCATAGACCACTTTGAAAGTTTTGCTGGTTCCGGTGGACCCCCTGCAGCTACATTTCTACCATATTCCCAAAACTCTACAAAAAATATGAAGATTAGATCTAACTATGGAAATTTGCGTTGCGGCTGAGTTATTGGTTAATTATTTAATTGATTGTGCTGTGAGTGGATGTCAAAAAAGTAAAGTTAGCCAATCAAAAAAGTGATTCCATCCAACTTTACTCCTTTGACATCTACTCACAGCACAAGAAACCAATGAATTCTCACATATTTTATTTAGAAAACTCCCCATTCGGAGTGGTAAAAATAAAAAGAAAAATAGTATATTTCCTTGTGATGTATTTATTCAAATATGTAATTATTACACTATTAATTATTATTGTTAACATATTACATTGTAATATGATAACAATCGTAATATAATTAAAATTAATTATTAATAACGTAACGTAACTTCTACAATGACAATCACAAAATAGTCATAATTCTAGTGGGAGGGATGTACTTGATGGATTGACAGCAAATTATCAATATTTGGCTTCAGTTTTGTTAGGAATAACCGCAAATCTCCCCGTTCTGTGATATTCAATCTGCTCCTTTTTTTTGTTAAAAGGTTTGTAACGACACTAAAACTTTTCTCGACAAGATATGACGAGGGAAACGCTATCAAAAGCTTTCTCGCAATTCCCCACAGTCCAGGATATTTTTCGGGTATTTCTGCCTGCAGCCAAAATGTTTGATACCCTCTTTCAAATTTCACCTTCAGTTCCTCATTAGTGCTAAGCTCGAGTAGCTCCTCTTGTAATATCACATTCTCCACTTCCGTTTCATCAAGGGATTTATGATCCATGGTGGTATTTCCATCTTCAGAATATCTTCAAATCTGATTTTAAAGTCATCATGCAGGGCAATTAAATGTTGAACGTATGTGTGAATATCCTCATCAAGGCATTCTACCTGTGACAAGTTTGAAAACTGGGAAAATTTGCGCCGACTAATATTTTGCTTCATAAATTTCAATTTTCCAAGAAAAGCTGAAATTACACTCTTTGTTTTTATTAAATTGAGGCTGTCCCCTTGTAATTGTAAGTTAATGTCATTAAATATTTTGAACAAATCTGTCAAATACGCGATGTCTGTTTTCAAATTGATCAGCTTTTCTTTTAAATCTGGATCTTTACTTTCCAGAAACTCTAAAACTGATTCAAGAAGTGAGGAAAATCTTGTTAAACATGCACCTTTCGACAACCAGCGTGCTTCAGTATGTAAGAGCAATCGTTGGAAGTCTTCATCATTTTCATCGCACAATTGTGCAAATAAACGCGTATTCAATGCATTGCTTCTTATTTTGTTAACTGCATTAATCACAAATTGAAGCGATTGGTGCAATTTAGAACTCACATTTTTCGCTACTAGGTGTTGTCGGTGGATGACACACTGAGTTGCAGTTACCTCTGGTATAACTCTTCTAAGATAGCTTATAAACCCACGACATCGCCCGGCCATGGTAGGAGCTCCATCTGTTGCCACCGAAATAACGTTTGTGAATGGAATCGATTTTTCCTTAAAAAAAATCACTCAGGACAATAAATATTGATTCACCTTATATGCCAATAATAATGCTTCATTACCAGGTAAAGTTGACTCGTCCAGTTGAATAGAAAAATGAGTTGTTTGCAGATAATTATACAAGAAACTTTCAATATCAGAGCTCATTTCGTCAATACGTCTTTGTACAGTGTTGTTACTCAAAGGAATTTTTTTGAGTATGTCAAATGGAGATTTGTGCAGAACAGTTTTTAAAACCTCTTCAACAGCGGGTAAAATTAACTGTTCTCCAATGGTGTGGGATTTTCCAGATTTCGCTATAAGTAATGAGATATTGTAAGACGCCCGCAAGCCATCATATTTACTTTCCGACGTTGAAGCGAACATACTGTGCACGGTAGGTCTCTTTTCATATTTTTCCTTCAATGTTTGAAAATATTTCAAATCTTTACCTATTTTATCAGGATGACACCTTCTTAGATGATCTTCGAGCTTCGATGGTTTAATAGAGTCATTGCTCAAAACTTTGTTGCATAAAAGGCATATGGGCAATCGCTTGTCTGCCTTTGATGAAAGAAAACCAAATTTTAAATAATCAACACTGTACTGTCGACATTCTTCTTAGATTCAGCCATGTTTCGTATCAGTTACCTACCTGTAAATAAAAAAAAAACTTTGTTGTAGTAATCGTTAGGCGGTCTTACTTAACAGGATATGGCTATTTTAACAGGATTAATTGATTATTGCAATAAAATAAACAAAGTACCGGCGGCAAACTGATTCTAATTATTAAAAGCAATAAATCGCTAAGATCAATAACTGAGTTTTATGAAAACGGCTGAACCGATTTTAGTGTAATGTAAAACATTTTTTCATTAATTATATTTTGATATATTTCTGTAAATTCGATAGAAAATACTTGTAAATAATATCTTGATATCAAAACTTTGCGATTTTAATTATTTAGTTATTACTTTGATGCACGTTACGAGTATGTAGTATATAAAGAGACGTACAATTTATGAAAATATATTTAATTATTAGTGAACCACCACACAGTCGGGTAATAAAAAAAATACTAATAAAATAGGGACAAGAAGTTCAACCTTTCTCGGCTTTCTGTTCTTTTATGGAAGTATCTAATAATGGCTCTGTTCAGTATTTAATTTTTAATACGTACCTACTACATGCAAACATTACAAATATACTTATTACAACATAAATATATCTAGTTAATTGACGAAGGAGATACTTGTTGAAACTTCATTATAACGCTAAGAAATAAGTAATTAAACTTCTAGTTTCAAAAATTCTTTTATTGTAAATACCACTACAATATTGTTTCTCCATACAATGGCTTCATCAGGTGGATGAAATACTGAATATGTACAATACAAGTTTGAATATTTATGTGAGAATTATTGGGGAAATGGTGGTGGAAAAATTTTTACAATCTTAAATTTAGTAGAGGGGAGTTGTTTGAATCTAGTTGGTCATTTTTTAATTTTGAATGTCATTCAAAATTAGGATGAAAGAACACGAGAGGAGCCATAAAGAAAAGAAAACAGATTCAACTTTTGCAAGTCATTGTATAGATATCAATCATAGATTTAATATAGATTTCTAAATTTTAGACATTCAAGAAAAAAGTAAAAAACTTAACCTGTTAGAAAACTTAGAAATTAATAGATACAATAGTTTAGGATTAGCTTTAAATGACCAACTAGATTTAAACAACTTCCCTCTACTAAATTTAAGATTGTAAAAATTTTTCCACCACCATTTCCCCAATAATTCTCACATAAATATTCAAACTTGTATTGTACATATTCAGTATTTCGTCCACCTGATGAAGCCATTGTATGGCGAAACAATATTGTAGTGGTATGAAACTAGAAGTTTAATTACTTATTTCTTAGCGTTATAAATATATCTCCTATCGCAGGTAGGTTGGAAGAGATTTCTTTTAGGAATAAGCCTCACCTTTTGTACCTACGTATTTTTTTGTAATTTGTCCATTTTTTGTTTACTTACGTGTACAATAAATTGTAAAATAAATAGATAAATAATAAATAAAATAAAAGTATGTATAACAAATAGGCAGGTAAGTAGGTACTTACTTTTCTGACAGTGGCAAACACTAACATCGATTCACTTTACTTTGCTTTTCTTCTCGAAATTCGGGAAACAAATGAGTAACGTTTATCCGTGGCATTCGTATTTATATTGGTGAAGAATCAAACAAGTTCATGCAAGATTGCAAGCACACACACCACAAGTCGTACTTCGTCCCTTTGAACGTCTGAACAAGCATTGCGGACGGCAGCAGCGGCAGCGCTTTGCAAGTCTCGACACGTTGTACTGAATATGGAATATGCAAGTTTTTACAAGTAACAGTCGCTGAGCTTCTTAAAATAATATCTGCCTACATTGATAGGTGAACTCAATCCAACATTTTAGTTCTTCACTATCGAAACCAGATAAATTTTCGTGGACCCCCGCTTACGAATGTGAACCCCCATTTTTTTGTCACGTCAACGTAGACCCCCGTCGAGTCTCCCGTGGACCTCTGGGGGTCCACCTGGACCACTTTGGGAATCAATGCTCTGTAGCATACTACTTAAATGTAGATATGTGAAATGTAAGCAAATAATTTTGCAATCCAATCAATTTGCGTAATTATAAAATTCAGATTTACAGAATGTGCCAATTTAATTTATTATAAGTAAATAAATTTCAAATAAGCTGACCATGTTTATTGATTATTTTTAAATTAATTACATATTTGCAAATAAATACAAAACTACAACATGGACAAATACGTTACACAATTGGGATTTAAAATATAATTTGATTTGATAACATCAGGAGTCTCGATTAGAAATTTGATTGGGGAAACACTCTTTTAATTGTCCAATTTTAGCCTATATTTAGCCATTCAATTGGTGTGCTTCATCAGGCTAAAGTAACGGTAATTAAGTTGTACCTAATATAATATTATATAATATCTATACAATAAGAATATACATACAAATTGAACTAATGTGAGGAAACGTTTTACGGCAGCATACCTATAATAAGTAGAGTGCCAACAAATACAATGTTGTTAAAATATGTTTTTTATTCGTCAACAGTCAACATCATTTTATTAGTTTACATTTTACCTGTTGCTACATGTTGTCATTTATATAAAATGTATTAAAATTTATTTTCTTGTTTGCCTATATTTTTTTGATATATGTATGTATATTATAATAGAATTTGATAAAATGTATGCATTCGTTTTTATATTTCCATAGATTGAATGCAAAGCAGCTACATATGCCATTACTAGTTCTGCGAGGTAAATAATACCGATTACTGATAAGGCCAATAAGATGAATGCTGTCACCGAACGTTAAACTCATACTTATGTAAAATGACTATGTATATGTATCAAGGTATCAAAGTAATCAAAGTAATGGATATAATCAAAATAATCAGAGCAATCAAAATAAGCAAAGTAACCAATACATTTGACGATTAGTTAAACGTACCGAAAATCGACATCTCTATTTTTGAGCATCATCAGTACATGGTCAAGTACAGGTTGCCAAGGATGAACTAAAAAAATATAATCTTTAATGTAATTAATATACATAATCTAACAACAGCTTTATTGCTTTATCGCTATAATTATAAAATATATTTATAAACCGAAAATATTTTTTCAACGTCGCACAGTGGTACAAAATAGACATTTCTTGGCCGAAAATCTGTAACTTTGTCACCGTTGCACCGATTTCTATAAAATTTGGTGTACATAACAGGAAAAGGTTGAGGTGTAATCCGATAAGATTAAAATTATTATGCTGCTATTAATTATGTGTGAAAAATAATATCTTTGAACCTTTCGCGTCAAATACTGTAAAATATACTATTCAAAATGTTTTTAGAATTGAATATGCATGAAAAACATAATTGTTAGATTTGTTAGGTATATACGAGAAAATTATATTACGTTATATTACTCTTACGATTGTTGAGGTTTTTAAGAAGCTATGACTTATATTCGTATATTCGGGTTCTATATGATATTAAATTTGTATAAATAATACGGTGGAAAATATTTTTTTATATATGTTTATAATCCCCTATATATATATATATTCATCCTATCGTACAGAACGAGTAATATTATATTATAACTAGTACAAATATAGTGCAAACATAATTATGATTAATTATAATTAGAAACTTAAATACACTAAGAATAATATTTCGCCCTAAAATTATAGAGTATTCAAACAGAGAAAACAAAAAAATTGATTAGTCTAATAGATTCAGAACTTCCTCATTTAGTTTCATGGACATTTGAAAGGGCTGATGTCTAATGCTTGATATATATGGCTCGGATGTGCACAGGAAATTTCGAAAAACATCTTCATTCGTTGCTAATCTAGAACATTTTCTGGAGTGGTGAAGTCTGAATTTTTTATAATCTTTGTTTCTACTTTCTTGAGCCCCTTCTGATAGCTGTCCAAGGGGTAAAATAGCATTGTATCTAATGGTGCTTCCTTCATGAAGCAATATTTTATGTGGTGAAGCAGACATGTAGTACCAGTTATAATTTCTTACATAAAGCTCAGCTGTAATACGCGTATAATTACCAAATTTTATTTCATAAATGTTTTCATCGCAAGACATAGTTTGTAGTATAAGATAAAATCGTTCTAACAATTCTTCGTCAAATCGTGTTATTGCAGCCGTACAAGAAAAATTGCTGTAAAACCTTCTACCTGTATTTCCATCGTTGCTACTACCACTAACTTGGCGAGGTTTATCTATTATTAAACATAGCTCGTTACGAAAACGCTCTTGTATAAGCTTTTTCCTAGCATCTCTTTGTTGCTTATGTTCTGTGGTCATTGCGGACAATTTTTGAAATGGTATATTATAGGATAGATGAAGTACTAATTCCATAAATCTAATCCAAGCATGTAATGTAGAAAGTCCAAATCTAAATGTTTCTTCCCGCTCGGGTTTTTACTTTATACTTTCAATTTTGTTCATTTCCGATGGTTTAGAATAGTTTAGATAAACACACAACACATATGGCACTCGATGGTGTATCTGTTAAAACTTGAACCACTTTACCATCTCCCATAGTAAGGTATAACGGATGTTTCACACGACTTCATTTTTCAATATTGTTGAAGGTGTTAATGTTGATATTTGTGATTCGATATCTTCCACAATATTTTTAATTTTCTCAGGTGTTTCTTTTTCAAACTCTATGAGAATAGGACGACAAAATCGAGTTGATGATGTGATTTTGCCAAACAATCCTTCCGTTATTTTCACTAGCTTAAGTGGTACAAGCGAAGATATTAACAAATTGGAATCTGATACCAGTTTGCTTTCACCTGCTAAAATCTGTTTATATTCGCTTTGCCCAGAAAATCCATCAAATCTCAATTTACTATGTAAAATCAGTTTCCCTTCTTCAGGAAGATTAAGTGAATCAATCATTAGTAGTCTTCTGGCAGTATGATTTAAAGGGGATTGTAATTTTATATTGGCACTTATGTCAGTAATTATTATATCACCTGTGTAATATTTAATTTTAGCTAGCATCTGCTTATAAGTGAGAAAACAAATTAAAACCTTTATTGATGATGATTATTACAGTTTCTCAGGTATTCATACTGTTGTTTTGTTAAATCTAAATTTAGTATTATTGCCAAAGCTTATTCATTAGGATAAGACTATGAAGATGATTTCCCTTCGAATAAGTTTTTATGAAGTATGTCCACTATATTCGATGATGCAAACCGTAATTTATCAACGATAACAGCTTGCCTCACTTCTCTAATAGATCGTAATCCTTGTATGTAATAATGATGAATATGGTCTCGTCCAGATTCCCTAAAGTGTTTTATTGCGTTTCTACGTTTACTTCCTTCAGATAATATTTCGTAATTCTTGCAAGGTCTTCCTCGTTTTCCCTTCGATGATGTAGAAGGACCTTCCTCTTCTTCAAACTCTAGATGGAACTTTCCATCTAACCACTCACTGTATCTACTTAAAAATATATCCTTAGATCTTCCTGCTTTATTCAAACGCAGCTTAAATTGTGTCATAAAATTTTTTTGAAGGTTTACAATCAATCAGGTGTAGTTTCCTTCAGTAAGACTAGGAAATTTTTCGTCAACACACTTTCCACTGTGGATATATGTTTTCCATGTTCTATCAGTTTTCGCATTTATTAACATTTATAGAACTCATTTCGTTATAATTTTAATTTACTTTAACTATAAAACTGATTTTGTTACTAACGCCAATATTCTTTAAAACTACCAGTTTTAAAACTGCGACCCCTTCTTATACTCCTGAAACCTCAAGGTGTTTTAATAACACAATTACAAAAACAAGTTAGTTAACATACGATTTGGAGTTATTACTTTTGCGGTTACTGACTTATTTTTAAGTACTTTATTCAAAAACAGAATAACAAGTAAATATGGTTGTAGTTGTTGTTGAAAAATATTTTTTTTGCGAAGAAATTTTTGTTTGTGTACAAAAATCATTCATTTCATGCAACACACCACAAGACTGTAATAAACCGGAAAAAATAATCTTAATCAACCTATCATTAATAACATAAGTGATACACAGACCTTTTAAGGAAAAAAAATAAAATATGTTGACGGTGCTTTGTAGAAATTTGTTATTAAATACACATTCGGTTAAAATGTTTATAACCCGCTGTCATGCACTTTCAACACAATATCTCGAAATTTGTTAATAATTTCCTCTTTAGTCACTGTAAATGAAAGATCTGGGCGCTCAATGTCATCCGTGCTCATATGACCACCACGAAATGTAATGAATCACTTTTGAACCCTTCCATGCGAAGAGGCAGAATTCCCGTAACACATACTTTTTAATTTTCTTTTTTTATGACTTTTCCGTGCAAAAAGTAATGCTTTATCAGAATATA
Source organism: Melolontha melolontha (assembly GCA_935421215.2). Classification (NCBI taxonomy): domain Eukaryota; kingdom Metazoa; phylum Arthropoda; class Insecta; order Coleoptera; family Scarabaeidae; genus Melolontha; species Melolontha melolontha. The sequence continues at coordinate 93,223,030 of OW285237.1, read as the reverse complement.
AATATTCCCTTTTTTTATTTTCACAATAAACTACGAACTTATCCGCTTTCAAAACTTGCGAAGCTATAATTATACTAGTATACAGTGTATGCGGGATTTAAATAAAAGCATGTGCAAGTGTCTTATATATGCATGTTTACTGATTATTAAGCCGAAGCCTGTTTGCTTCTATCACGTAAGGATTTTCTAAAATTTAGTAACACAATATTACCAAAATATGGGCAAATATGTACATAACTATGGTTTCAGCCACAGTTTACAATCTTAATATCTCTTAGTAATCTTATTAAATATTTGCCCAAGTACAGCAACTTGTGCATGTTTGAATGTGTTTGAGCATACGCTGTCTAGTTTGTAGAGTTTACTCAACCACAGAGTGTGTATAAATGGTACATCCCTTGTGCAGTCATAGTAATATGTAAAAGCAGTAAATAAGGATAGATTCTGCTTTATGTACCTTTGTTATAAATTTCCCGGTTTGGCTGACGCAAAACTTAAGGAGGGTACCTTCATTGGTCCTCAAGTCATTAAAAGTCCAGGGTGATTCAAAGAAACTGGAAATTTTGACAAATGAATAATTTCATGAAAATAAATTCCAAAAAAAATTATTTATGTCATTTAATAGTAAAAATGATGCCATTTCAGTATACAATTTATTTTTTGAAGATGACATCTTTCAGTGAGCTCCTTCTCTACGCAAACATTCCTGCAGCCGCTTCGTTACTTTGTTCATGGTTTGACGTAGTATCTTAACTGTAATTTCGGCAATTTCTCTTGCGATGTTGTCTTTCTATTCTTCAATTCGACCAAAAAAATACTTTGGTTTTAAAGTAACCACACAAAAAGGAATCACAAGCCGACAGATCAGGGGATCTGGGCAGCCATTGAAAGTCACCATATCCGGAAATTACACGTTCCCCAAACAATTGGCGTACAGCTGCCATCGATATTACTGCAGTGTGTGATGTTGCTTCATCTTGTTAAAACCAGGCTGTGTCAAGTTCTGGTAATCTCTGTAGTTGTTGCGTAACAAAGGTTTCAAGCATGATGACGTAGCGATTCGAAGTGACTGTGGTCGCATTGCCATTCGCGTCCTGAAGAAAATAAGGGCCTCACACCGTATGATGACATAGCACACCACATAGTAACTTTATTGTTGTGCAATAGACACTGGTGTAGCTACGTAGGATTGTCTTGTGACAAATAATGAAAATTTTGTTTATTAACGAATCCGTTAAGGTGGGAATGCGCTTCATCTGACATCCACAGTTTGTTAATAAACTCCCCGTCCTCGTTTATCTTTTGCAGCATTGATTCACAGAATTGTCGTCCCATAACATGATCGTTAGGTTTCATTTCCTGGACGATCTACAACTTGTATGAATGGCATTTTAAGTCCTGTACAAATATTCTTCGAACACTTGAACTATGCAACTGTAAAGATACTGACTGACGACGAATTGACCAACGTGGACTTCTAATGACAGCTTCTCGAACAACTTGAATATTGTCTTGTGTACGAACAGTTCGCACACAGCCTGGAGGTTTGTTTTTCACTGCGGAACCAGTTTCCTCGAAATTACGTATCCATGTTTTAATTGCATGTACTGATAAAAGACGATCGTGGCGTCCTAAATTAAAATGACGGCGAAATTCCCTACGTGTCCCACACTGTCATTGTTCTTGAAAAAAGCCTTGATCGTAAATGCACGTTACGCACCACTCTAACCATCAATGATAACTAACTGACAAGGTGTCGTTGACTGGCGTATGCTATTCAGTGCTACCAATCGCTCACGGCTACCAACATAGCTTTCAAAATTTTCCGTTTATTCGAATCACCTAGTACTATGAGTGCCGTTGAAAGGGAAGCCTGAATTGCTTTCGAAAGTGTAGTGGCAAACTTTCTAGGAAATCATAGATCCCAGGTTTATCAACAAGTTGTTCAAGACATGCTGCAAAAGCTACGCGGTTTAAGTTGTAATATGAGTAGACTCGGCAAAAAGGGGCAAGTTTAAGCTTAATAAGGTTGGTACTCTTTTCAAACAACAACAGCCATCTATACGTCGGGTCAGGTACTTCTGGCTTATGTTAGCATAGCCATTTAATATAGAAATTATTAATAGAAGATTTTTATTCCTACCTATGCAAAATCGAATTTGATGAACAGCATATGAAATGCTTTGTAATTTTTAAAAGTAATTCATTCTTGTAACGTCAAAATGACATTTGTCACTTTTTGATATCCAAATTGGCAAGAAAACTGACTTCGGCAGACAAAGTACAAATTTTGTTAAATTTGGAAAGTTGCACCATTAAACAAGTCGCAGAAGAATTTCATTTGAACAAATCTACAGTACTACAAGTTAAAACAGATGGGAAAATGAAGGCAGTGTATGTCGCAAACGAGGAAAGGAATATTATCTGATATACATCACAATTTATTTGAATATTTGAGAGAAAATAAAAAAATTACAAAGCAAATTCATAGATCTCGTATAAAATTTACTAATAGGGAACAATTATGGAAATCTATTGAAAATACCTGGGAAAACATTGTTGAAACACCTAATTTTTTTAAATTCTGTACCTAGAAGGTCAAGGACAGTAATTGGTGCGAATGGCGGATCCGCCAATCGCACAAAGTAAATTTTAGTTTATTGGTGTTTTCTAAATTTTATTAAAAAATTACTTGTCATTTGGCTTGTCTTTCAAAAAAGGATTAATAAACACTAAGCAATATTAGAATATTTTGACAATTATGACAAGTTATACTAGATTTATGTGAGTTTAACTGCATATATGTATTAAAAAGTGATGAGAAGTACCCGACACGACGTATAGATGGCTGTTGTTCTTTGAAAAGAATGGCTATTGTAGGAAGTGCTAACCTTATAAAGCTTAACTTTGCCCGTCTTTGCCGAGTATAAGTATGAGGATCAAAATTCACTTTAGCATGCGCATCTTGATTTTTTCCAGAAAATTTTGGAGAAATGAGCGAAACACAAGGAGAGAGTTTCATCAGGACATAAAAAAAATGTGCAGAGGCTGTCTAGAGGTACCAGTGAATGTGGAATACAAAAACTATAGCCGACCACCACTGGTGTTTGAAAGGAGACATTATCGCGTCTGTGTATTAAAGAAAAATATTAAAAGTCTGTTTTCAAACAGGAAGACAAGGACCTTATTTATAAAAGTTTCAGAACTTCGAATACTATTCAGTATATATGTATTTTTTTGATATATTAAAATGTAAAAGTGTCAATTTGTCATTGTTAAATACATACGATATAGATATATGCGTTCGCAAGAAGCAATGCTTTTTTATGTTCTATCTGGATGTGATAGCACAAAATCTAAATCATGTTTGAAATCACAACATATTTAGTCATTATCACCCATTAAAATTCAAACCCCAGCGAACAAACTTAAATTTATAAACTAGTGTTATTGCTATATCTACTTAAAATTTTGTATTCATTTTGTATTAATTAATCTTTATCATCTTAATACTTGTGTCACAGTACAAACAAATGAACCTTATAGAGATATAAATCTATAGCACTTGAGAATCTGGAGAATTGATCTGCAAAACTTTGTGAGCAATATGAAGTATTTGAATTAGTTAAAAAAACATTCTAAGATTTATATGGCATTTGCTAAATTAATTAAAATTAAAAGAAAATAATAAGCTAAATAAATTCGTAACGTTTCATTTGAATGCTACCATATTTTCGCTAGAACATAACAAGTGTTCATTTGAAAAGTCAATCTAGGTTACTTTGAAATTTTGATAGAATAAGACCCAAATATAGTAGTATGTGTTTGTTGTTCCGTAAACGTAAATCCAAATGACATTTGATAATGTCAATCACAAATATCAGTTAGTGCATAAAATAATCGTGCGTCGATTCTGGTTTAAATAAATTGCTTCTCAGTTTAAAAATGGCTTTCACTTTAGAACATAAAATTTTTTTAGTCCAGGCTTATTTTCGAAGTTGTAATAAAATTGATGGTTTATGGGTTTATTCAGTTCAAGATTGCATTGTAGAATTTCAAGTTGAGTTTCCACATTTTGTAATAGATTATATACAATTTAAGAATACTTTGGATAGAACTATAAAACTTTTTTCTGAAACTGGTAGTCTCTTAAGAAAATCAGGCAGCGGAGCAGTTAAGAAACGTACACCTCCAGTTGTCAATCGTGTTGAAGAAATAATGGAAAATGAATCACAAACATCTGTTCGACATTTGAGTCAACAAATAAACCTTTCTGTTGGTACAACTCACAAGTATTAAAAAAAGATATTCAACTTTATCCATACCGTGTCACAGCAGTACAAGAATTGTTAGAAATTGATTACCCACATAGACTACAGTTTTGTAATTGGTTTGTAAATATGAAAAATAACGGAGAACTTTCGCAAAGAGTCATCTTTACTGATGAAGCATGGTTTTATAAAACGGGATACCTAAATTGACAAAATACAAGAATTTGGAGTAGTGAAAATCCACATGTAATTAATGAAGAATCGCTACATTCAGAGAAAATTGGTGTTTGGGCAGCGATAAGCCAAAGGCGAATCAATGGACCAATATTTTTTCAGGTAACGGTAACGGAAAAGGTACCGTACGGAAATTTTACAACCATTTGTCAATCAGTTGCATGATGATGAACTTCAAAATGCATATTTCCAACAAGACGGAGCACCTTGTCACTGTACTGCAGAATCTTTGGATTATTTCAGATAATTTTTTGATGAGCGTATAATTAGTCGAAATACTGAAATTTACTGGCCTGCACGTTCATGCGATTTAACACATTGCGACTTCTTTTTGTGGCCTTATCTAAAAAATAACATATTTCGAACACCTATATTGAATTTGAATGATATGCTACAGAGAATCGAATAGAAATGCATGGAAATTAATAACAATCCAGTAATGTTGCAGAATATCATCAGAAATTTTGAACGGAGGATTTTAAAGTGCATTGATCTTGAAGGACAACATTTTCAACATTTGTTATAGTTTTCAATAAATACCTATTATTTGTTATTTATTTTTATGTATGAAACTGTCAAAATATACGACTTCGTAGGTTAAGTAGTAAATTTTAATTTACGACATACTTCAAAATGTTCTCAGTAAATCACATGCTACTAGATTGACTTTTCAAATGAACACTTGTTATTTCATTAGTAAATTTGGCAATGTATAATTAACAAGCAAATAATAAATTAAGGTCTATAGGAACAATACTTCTGTGATGTTAGGGCCTTACGTGATAAGGTCCTATGTGCCTGGAGGATCGGCATGTGATATTAGTGGGGCCTTAAGCCCTAAGGCAGAATCGCCATGTGGTATTAGTGCCGTTTGTGCACGTTCGTGGCAGGACGCCACGTGATGTTAGCCTGGTCCTGAGGGCTACATCGTTGAGCCTTCACGCAGATATCGTTGTCCCGTTAAATGATACACATAGTTCGGGTAACATATATTTAATACATAACAACACTTAAAACTGCATAACAATTATATACATTCTTACTAACTAGTATGTAGACTGAATGTGTGAATGTGAATGTGAATCTCTGACTCTGTGACTGAATCTGAATCTGAATGATCTTGCTTACACTACAGTATATATACATAAGAGAAGGTCCTCGGACTACTTAGGGAATATTATACAAACCCTGACATGTAGTTGTGTTTGCAAACAACTCGCGTCAGCGAGGACGTATTTGTAACACACGTTACACTTGCGTTACGGGAACGAGGCTGTGACCTGATTGAGATTGATTGCATACACACAACTGCATTACGTTATCACACCACCCTTCCTGGGGGGTTAAGAAAAATAACGCTGAGGTGTTTGTTTTTCTTACGTTAGACCTTTCTCTCCGGTTACCTTCCTTATTCCTATTCTACAATATTATAATACAATACAAAAATACAATACAATACAATAATACAATACAATACAATACAATACAATAATACAGTACAATACAGTGATACAATACAATACAATAATACAGTACAATAATACAATTTATAATAATAGATATTTAACGAATAAATATATAAACGAATAAACTGTAATGATAAATATATAACATAGATTGTAAAACTTTAAATAAATTTTCATAGTACGTTTTTACATTGTTGCAAAATAATAATTATTAATAATCAATAATCGGGCCTTTGTAATTTGTACACTGTCTCAATCTTGTTAGTCTGTTCGCTTTTTATATTTTATTCCTATATTATGAGTTCGAATATCTCTAATAGTTGACTTACTTCGTATTTGCAATTCTTGCTTCTAATTTCTAATTTTTCGCATTCGATTCTCTGTCTTGAATTCTTCATGTTCGCTTGTTTGTCTTAACTCTTTGCTTTGATTGTTCGCTTTCGATTCCTTATACTTGATTGTTTGCAATTCTTATGCTCCCCTTCCAACCATACTTTAAAATAAATCGACTCTCCGTTTTTCTATCTATTTTCCTCCATGGGAAAAAATTATTCTGGAAATCACTCTTTCGTGTATTTCCCTGGACAGCACATATTTTGTGTCTGTCATGTTCCTGCGCAGAACTATCTTTGAAGCTTATTCTGACTACAGTAAGGGAGCTCGTACAGCGGATATGCCCTTATGCTGTAAGCCTTTTCTTCAATCTAGAAAAACTTGAGACCAGTTAACAAAACACACTTTTGTTATAACTGTAATCTCTAAAAAAAAATTCTGAGAGCGTTTTTTGTCGTGCAGGATCACTTCCCTGGAAGCGCATGCTTGCTTCGTCACGACCTAGGGGCGAATTGGAGTCTTTTTTGCCTTTCTCCTACTTTGAAGTTCGTCTGATTCGGTTGGTTATCGTTTTCGCCAAGTCCACAACTCTAGGATGATCTGTCCTGTAGGTTGCACTGTTGTTGGTGTCGTAAAGGTACAATCGATAGGTCTCTGTTGTCTTATAGGGCTCCAGACGTGATTAGGATGCTATCGAATCGTGCCGTTACTAACCATTATGGCATTGGAATCAACTTCTAAGGCATTTGTTACAAAAATTTCGGAATCTTTACCAATAAAATTAATACACTACTCCTCGTATATTGGTTTCTTTTATTAATTCAATATTATTTCCTTTTGTTACCGAGAAACTTTTTTTTGAATGTGTCAACAATATTTCCTTCAATGTCACTTATCCGATCGTTTACAAAATAAACATTGTGTTGCATTTTATCAGTGACCTTGACTTCGTGTATTACTAAACTACACATATTTAATTTGAATTTGATGTTTATTTACTCGCGATTAGTTTGAATATACAAGTTATTGTTTTTAATTTTGTTTGTAAACTATGCAATATATGGCGCTTATTAAAAAGTACAACGCATGCATTTTTTATGCACGTAATTAAACTTATGAAAAAATATAACATATTGTATATATATATATGCGCCTTCTAAACAAAAAATATATTTAAACTTTTGCGTTAATTAACAAAATTGCGAAGTGTACGGCCGAAATGTAACATCTTAAATTATATTGTACATATTAATTTTTAAATAAACTTGACCTTTACATAAAGAAACGCGCTTTGCAACTTTTGCATTCTTGCGTAAGTAGACATAAATAACATGGTATGCATGCATTAAATCAATATTATTGTCTTTTATAAAACAAATAAACATTTTCACTCGCGAAATGTACGTAATTCATAGATATGAACGTCTTGCACTTTATTTTTATACACCGTAATATTTGTCTTTGTTAAATTTATTTTAAAGAATACCTGCGTTTCTTCTTTCGTGTGGAGCTTCTGTTGGAGATGATTTCCTCCGTTCCTTGTTGCCATCCTCTTGGTTTTGACCTGCTAAACTGTAGGTTTTTTTTTTCCTGGTCCGTTCCGAATTTCCACTTGGTCTTTTTCGGCCTTAGATGGCTGGCAGAGCCATCTAGTGGTGTGGACAGGTAGGCTCGCCATGTGATGTTAGGGCCTTACGTGATAAGGTCCTATGTGCCTGGAGGATCGGCATGTGATATTAGTGGGGCCTTAAGCCCTAAGGCAGAATCGCCATGTGGTATTAGTGCCGTTTGTGCACGTTCGTGGCAGGACGCCACGTGATGTTAGCCTGGTCCTGAGGGCTACATCGTTGAGCCTTCACGCAGATATCGTTGTCCCGTTAAATGATACACATAGTTCGGGTAACATATATTTAATACATAACAACACTTAAAACTGCATAACAATGATATACATTCTTACTAACTAGTATGTAGACTGAATGTGTGAATGTGAATGTGAATCTCTGACTCTGTGACTGAATCTGAATCTGAATGATCTTGCTTACACTACAGTATATATACATAAGAGAAGGTCCTCGGACTACTTAGGGAATATTATACAAACCCTGACATGTAGTTGTGTTTGCAAACAACTCGCGTCAGCGAGGACGTATTTGTAACACACGTTACACTTGCGTTACGGGAACGAGGCTGTGACCTGATTGAGATTGATTGCATACACACAACTGCATTACGTTATCACACTTCTATTAAATCATCGTTTATGAAATATAACTATGTATTTACTCTAGTTTTAGGATTTCTGTTGTTATTTTTATGACATATACACATATAACATACACTATGAGCAAAATCAATGGACTAGCCGGCTGCATTAAAATTCCTAGATTAGAACATTTTAATATTTGGAAATTGGCGCGATTTTTCATGTTTATATTTGTGCTTGTTTACATGTTATTATTGTTTGTTGTGTTATATCTTTGTTGCCCCTTTCCTCTGTGTATTCTTTTATCCTCTTTAAAAATCAGTCTTTATAAAAACATTAGAATAATTTCGTTTACCGTGCAAGAAGACCCCTTTATTATTATGACCCACTTTCGAAGCGGAATACAAAGCAAAGATGAGACTTCAACTTATTCTCTGCGATCAAATGCGTTGATTCAAACGTTTTTAGGACCAGTAATGTTTTGAAGCGAAAATCCGAAAGCCGCTAACAGTGTTGTCAGATGATATTTCTTAGGCTCCTCTTATAGAAGTGTTGGGTTTGTATCGAAAAAGCTATTGCATACACATGCGTACAAAGTATCAGTGTCACATATGTGAACAAGATCTTGAGCAACGACCCTTGGTTTAGGAATATCCTTAGTGATGCAGATTTCGATTTAACGCTTTTCTCTAATGAAGCATGGTTTCACTTATCGGATTATGTGAACCATAAAACTGCCGCACTCGGTCAACAAACAATTCCCACATTTTTTTTGAAACAGACCCTTCATCCGATCAAAATTGGTGTTTAGATTGGAATTGGCAGAAGATGGATTATAGGTTCTATTTTCTATACTGATACGATAAATGTTGATCGTTATATAGAAATGTTTATAGAGCCGTTTATTAATCTTCTGTACGCTGAAATAAGGAACGGGTTTTTGCAACAAGGTGGAGTTCCAATGCAAACTACAATTAATTATGTGGAACGATTTTATGACGACATATTTAAAAGTACTAATTTGTGGCCGGTTAATTCACCAAATATAACACCTTTAGATTTTTCTTATTTGGACATTTAAAGGATATTTGTATTTCAAAACCGAGTTCATAATTTAGATGACTTGGAGGCGGTGATTAAAAACGCCGTAAATAATATCTCTACAGAGATGTTGAAGAACGGTTTTAATAGTACGAGGAGAGATGGAGGTCATTTTGTGCATTTCTTATATAGCAAAATACTTTAAATATGCAACAGGATGGTTTTTAAATATTCGTGTCAAGTATGGCATAATTATTATTTTAAAATAAATATACTACTTTTTACTGATCCAAGACTCTACTATTTTCCAAATGATAAAGCGAAATTCATTTTCTGAAATATCTTCTCCATACGTTACATATTGTGACAGGTTAATGTCATCATCATTCGTGAAAAATGTTAAGAAGGGTAAACAATATAGCCAAAACTACTAGGGCGATTCGAGAAGTTCTGTTTCCGCCTAGTCGAAAGATTGCGTCGAAAGATTGCGCTTTGCACAGAATCATAGAGCCTGGAGAAATGAACAGTGGAGCTGTGTTCTGCTTACAGACGAATCCAGTTTCAATTTACGCTCACCTGATGGACGTGAAAAAGTTTGGAGAAGGATAGGGGAACGATATTCGCAGTGCTGTATTTTCGAGAGATCGCCATTTGGAGATGGTGGAGTGATGGTTTGGACAGGAGTGTGTATGAACACTCGTACGGAGTTGGTTTTCATAGACGGAAATCTAACAGCTGATAGGTATAAATAAATGTTTGGCGAATCATGTGGTGCCATTTGTTCCATATATAGGCAATGATTTTCTTCTAATGCACGACAATGCGCGCCCGCACGTTGCTCGCGTTACCACAAATTATCTGCAAGAAGTTGGGATTCGCGTTTTGCCATGGCAAGCAAGGAGTCCCGACGTTAATCTCATTGAGCACGTGTGGGACATGTGGGGACGGCGTAGTAGGAGGCTTCTAGAAGCACTTCTAGATGAATGGGAAAACATTCCCCAAGAAGCCATTTCTAACCTGATTCAAGGCATGCCAAGACGTATGGATTCAGTTATCCAATGCCGAAGGAGTAACACGCGTTACTAAAAATGTGATTTCAATGTTACAATCACAAAACATCTAAGCCACATCTGAAAAATGATGTTACTGGGTTTACGCCATTTCCGTTTTGACGAAAAGATTTTTTTTGTATTACTGTATTTATGATTAATTACATGAACCTTTGTTTGAAATGCGTTTTTCTATCATTTAAAATACTTAACCATTAAATTTTATAACATACTAGATCTTTAATTAACAATTTCTGACATAAAACAAGTGTCCGGGTTTTTTGTCCCTGAGTGTATATTAAACACATAAAGCTAATACAAAACTGTTTCTTATATATTCATTAATATTTCAGTTAATTAAATCTGCAGAAATAGTTTTGTATTAGCTTTATGTGTTTAATATACCGATTGATTCGAGAAGTAGAAAATTTAAAGCGTAGACGGTGCAAACTCACCAGTGCTGCAGTAGACGTTTAGCGATGACAGTGACTGTCACCGCTAAACTGTCAGGCAATCGCATATTAAATACATTGAATTGTACATGTGAAGAAATACAAACACGCTAAATTTTAAATGGATATGTTTTTAGTAAATGAAAAAACTCATATTGTATCGTGGTATTTTCAAGGGAATTCATATAATGAGAACTCCTGAGAGAGTCTTGCAATGTATTTCAAAATAAATTAATTTCCAGATTTGAGAACATTGGATGGCCTGCGAGGTATCCGGACTTATCACCTCTTGATTGCTTCGTTTGAGGATATATTAAATGTCAAAGTCACAGGCCAACAACTTTACCAGAGTTGCAACAAAAACTTGTTGAAACTTGTGATACTACCGCGATATCATAATGTTTCTGGGTCAACGGTGGCCATGGGGTGAAATACGTCTGTCTTAATTTATATCATCCTTTTGAGAAAAATCTGATCAAATTTTCAGGTTAAGTGTCATGCTGACGTTAAAATTTGTCAATATATTAATCTTAATGTCAGTATGACACATAACCTGAAAATTTTATCAGATTTTTCTCAAAAGGATGATATAAATTAAGACAGACAGACGTTTTTCACTCCATGGCCACCGTTGACCCAGAAACTTTATGATATCGCGGTATTACTCTTGATATATTATTTCACGCTAGAAGAGCGTTTTACGATAGAATGAGATATTGCTTGTTGCAAAGACGACAAATGTTTGAACATTTAATTTAATTGAGAATTTTATTAAAAAATTAATGTCTAGGTAGAATGAATTTTATTTTAAAGAATTTATCTCCTTTTTTATGTTGATAATAAACAAGTTTATTAAGAATATTACAAATTTCTTTTTGTACTCGCTTATCAAAACCTGTCATTTCACGATTCGATTTGCGTGCGTAAAAAGTCACTTTAAACACGAGTGCGTAAAAGTAAAGTTGGTACTTCCTGGAACTTGATTAATTTAGTGACATTTTAAAATCATAAATTCCTAACCTTAATAATATGCTACCCAGTTCGTTGTTTTTCTATGAAAATTAAATGAAATGAAATAGAAATTGTTATATTTGGAAGGTATGTAATTCAATGTCAGAACAGCAATAAATATTATTTTTTAAATTTATAGAATACTAAAAAAAAAATTGTCAGAAGTGGGATTCGAACCCACTACCTCAGAGAGGACCAGAACGGTCGAGAACCCGTATAACGGGCAAGGTAAACCTTGAGTCTGGCGCTTTAGACCGCTCGGCCATCCTGACAGATACCAGTAATATTGTTAAAAATACTTATAAATATAAAAATTTTGAAATTATATTTATATTTTATATAAATATTTATATATTAAAGTTCTCGTTCAAAAAATATTGTACAACCTTCGTGCGTGAAACATTTCGCGAATTCGTGTCCATAAACTGATCACTCATTCGCGAAATATGATTTCACGAACTTGGTTCGTAAATAACTATTTTGGTTTAGACATCGTAACATATTACAAACAAATAAACGAATCACATGCTTCTTACGCAACAACCAGGTATGCGTACTTCGTTCGCATTCTCAAGCACAGCTGATATGTGACTGTCTGATAGGGCTGGGCGAAGTATCGATACATCGTCCAATACCCGATACCATAACTGCTATCGATTCCCCGATACCTCATATAACGAAGGTATCGATTCTAAGGTAGCGATTCCAAAGCATCGATACCTATCGATACTTTACCGATTCCAGTACTCGCTAAGTATCGATGTATCGTGTAGCCATGTATCGGGTAGCTAACGTTTGTGCATTTTTTTAAATGTACATAAAAGATGCAATAGATACCTAGCTACTCGCTAAGTATCGATGTATCAGGTAGCGAGGTATCGATTCCAAAGCATCGATACCTATCGATACTTTAACGATTCCAGTACACGCTAAGTATCGATGTATCGGGTTAGCGATGTATCGGGTAGCGATGTATCGGGTAGCCATGTATCGAGTACCTTTGTGCATTTTTTTAAATGTACATAAAAGATGCAATAACTTTTTAAGTAAAGAATTTTTAAGTATATATAGCATTACATATATTATATAGTACATATTTCAAAGGATGTTGTTTAATTTTATATTATGCGTAGAAAATATCCATATTATAACATAATAACTATAATTATTACAAAAAAAATATCACAATATTGCAAATTTCATACCGTAGATATGGTAGAATCGATAAACTAATTTTATATCTCTTGAAACCGATACCTACAAAACGGGTTATGAATACTGATTCCTACGTATCGAATCAAAGTATCGATTCCAAGGTATCGATTCCAAAGTAACGATTCCAAAGCATCGATACCTATCGATACTTTACCGATTCCAGTACTCGCTAAGTATCGATGTATCAGGTAGCGAGGTATCGATTCCAAAGCATCGATACCTATCGATACTTTACCGATTCCAGTACTCGCTAAGTATCAATGTATCGGGTAGGCGATGTATCGTGTAGCGATGTATCGGGTAGCCATGTATCGGGTAGCTTACCTTTGTGCATTTGTTTAAATGTACATAAAGGATGCAATAACTTTTTAAGTATATATGCATTATATATATTATATAATGTATATTTAAAAGGATGTTATTATTGTGTGTAGCAAATATCCTTATTATGACATAACTACAATTATTACAAAAAAAAATCTCACAATATTGCAAATTTCATACCGTAGTTATGGTAGAACCGGTAAATTAATTTTATATCTCTTGAAACCGATATCAAACAATCGACACCTAGAAAACTGGTTATGAATATTGATTTCTAGGTATCGAATTAAGGTATCGATTCCAAAGTATCGATTCCAAGATCGATTCCAGAATCGATACCGTGCACAGACCCGATACATCGCTAAGTATCGATACCTCGATTGGTATCCGAAAACGTCGGTATCGCCCAGCCCTACTGTCTGACAATAGACGTTGAGCGGTGACAGTCACTGTCATCGTGCATCATTGGTGGGGATGTAACCCTCTTTGTCTCGTCGCCTTTTTAAATTTCTTGCTTCTCGAATCAATCGGTATATGCAATATTGCATTGGAAACATAATTACATTATTGCATTTGATTTGATTTTGTATGAAAATCTAGCTCGATAAAGGTAAACTGAAAACAGAGTTGAATTTAGAGTATTCTTATTATATCTATCCAGGTGCAAAATTAAAAAAAGCACAATTTTTTTTGTAGACCTGTGTTATCGACGCCGTGGATCCATAAACTCATCTTTATGCATAAACGTAAATGGGCTTATATTTATCACACAAATATTTTTCATAATTTCAAATGAGACTAAATTATTTATGTACAAAAAATAAGATGTACTAGCACGGCATTTAAAATCCGAACGATTAGATATTCCTTTTCACTATAATTAAGCATTGTGATTCGGTTTTTGTATAACTGAGTTGTTGTGTAGATGACAGCATACTGACATTTATCTGTAACCTCTCACGCAAAATTATGTTACACATTTTGTTATAAAATTATGTTAATGAGTGAATAAATGAAAGACAAGAATTTATTAATCAGAAAACTACAATTATTTTGTTTTAATTTTTAATACTTTATTTCAGCACCATTTCTGTTGCAACACCTCTTGTAAACGTCTAGGAATAAATGTTATGACATTATGTAATGACTAATGAGCCATCGAAAAAATTCATAATTGGAGTAGACTGTGAAATTGTGTTGGTACTTTAGCCACTTCCACATAATGACATTTATTATTTGACATTGAAACTATAAGTTTGTGTCAAACTTTTCAAAACTCTTATTAAGAAAATTAAATTTTTTTAGATGTAAGTAGACAACAACATTTTCAACAACTTCTGTAGCTATATGTAAATTTTGATTATGATTTCGATATTAAATAAATTATTTGTTTTCTTTTTTGTTGTAGTATCATTTCAATGCCATAACCTTTTTTTCCAATGAAACGAAATGAAACTGTCAAGCATCAAGTAATGCGTCATTATGTGGAAGTGGCTAAAGTACCAACCCAATTTCACAGTCTACTCCAATTATGAATTTTTTTGATGGCTCGTTATAAATTCTGGTGACGGATCATTCCAAATATCCTCGATCTTGCTAGATAATTCTTAGACATTTGCTGGCCTAAAATTATTCCTGCTATCGTCTTAACAATGTAACCCCACACGTTCTCGATGGGGTTTATATCTGGACTTCTAGAACACCACGGCAAACACTATGTTATTTTCCCTAAATCACTGAGAAACTACTCTTGCCGTGTGGACTGGACAGTTGTCTGCCGAAGGTAGAAAACATTTTCTAAAATTCTAATATAATTGTTACTATTAAATCTTTCCCCTATAATCCAACAAACATCTGGCCCATGTGCGCAAATCCAGACCCAGACGTTTACTGAGAATCTTCCGCTCGTCTAACTATTGTTTCGAAGAGGTCGTTTCTTATAAAGTTAATAAGATTTTCATCCTGTTCGGGAGTTGACACATGGATACCACCGGAGCCTCATTTCCTATTAATAACTCCCCGACGCTGCCTTTTAATTTTGATATCTGAAATGATACTCTTCCTCACGTAAAATCTATTCGCTAATCTTTTAACTGACAGTCCTTCTTCTAGTAAAGAAATTACTTGAGTTTTAGTTTCAATATTCAATTGTGGCATATTAACCTAATATTTTAACAAACTTGAATATGACATTGACGGATCTGTAAAAAGCAAATAGATTCCTATTTACTCTTAAAAAGCCATATTCAATCCAAACAAATTAAGTGTCCGATTTTTAAATGCCACAATAGTACTTCTGTGTATGTTAGTTTGTATCCTAGTTAAATATACGAGGGCGATTTAAATATAAACCGGAATTCTTCTTTTAAACGTTATTGGGACATCATAAAAATACAAAGGCTTAAAATAATTTTTCTACGTAATTTCCTATTATCGTGACACAATTTTCCCAACGGATAAACCATAAGCAAATTTCGCACAAAATTTTCAACTGCAACATCGTCATGAAAACGTTGTTCTTCAACAGCTTCTTTCCTCGGTCCAAACAGGTAGTAGTTGCAAGGCGACAAGTCCGGACTGTAGCGATTCAATGCCGTTGGCACACTTCCATACGATTCCGCTTTTGATTTTTGGTAAGTTGGCGAGATACCCACCTTGCGGACACTTTCTGAACCCATGGTCGTCAGTAATGATCGTCTGAGCACTGCCAAATCTGATTCCCATCGACGTAGCAATTTAAGCTACTGTTAATCGTCGGTTGTCCTCTAGAAGTTTGAATGTCCCTCTGTTACGCTGTTCCTCTTACGCTGGTTCTTGGTCGACGTTGGTGACCTTCATTTTCGACTCCTTCTAAAAATTGTTTGTGCCATGAATACACTTTGTCTTTTTAAGTGTAGTATCCCCGAACTGTACCTCAAGTCTTCTCAAAATTTCTGATGCTTTTATGCCTTCCTCAGTAAGAAATTTAACTATAATACGTTGTACAACGGACGACGGTACTTATCGCTCAGACATCGCGTTAGTTACTGAACACGGCGGTGGTAATGTGGCATTTTATAGCGGTGAAAAGTCCTCTACATCCCCGCCAGTGAACCTCAGACGCCATGTCCCTCTTTGTTCATTTCACTATCGGTACGAAAATAATTCCGGTTTATATTTGATTTACCCTCGTATATTCATTCTAAACTATTAACTATTGTGGTGTTGACTATTGGGCAATAAATATTGTTGTTATTAAACTACAGACATTTTCGGCAAGTTCATTTATGTATTTATTAATCTATATACGTAAGTCTGACTTAATTTTCAGATACTCGTTTTTGATTTCAATTACTGTAAAATCTTGTATTCTTGCGATAATAAAATAACCAGTTATACGAAACTTCGGTATTATTCTTTAAGGCTTGTGAATGTGTATAAAGCACTATCAGAGTGGTTTACCTTTATTTTCTCTTAACATAATCAGCTTCTGCAATATAATTAGCGGATATCTGCCACTTACAGAAAGTAATGCAGATTCTTCGTCTATCTTATTTGTCCAAGACATAAAGTAAATTAATCGTTAGACTTTATGGAATAATATATCTAAATAAAACAAGTTTTCGTTTAATTCATGTTTATGTGAAGAATAAAAGCAAAATGTACAAATAAAACGCACTTAATCTTTAAAGTGTATCTATATCTTTAACTGTGTTGTAAACGCAATTATTATTATTTTTCAGTATTTATGTTGATTATAAAACAACATGTTAGGATGTATAATTTAATTTATTATGTACTTGCAATAATTTTGCAACATTTACGTTAGATTGAATAATTAACCTATGTAAGTATTCCTATTTATATGTTAATGTCGTATAATAAAGATAATTGAAAATTGTTTCAGTTTTATTTCCAAGTGAATTCCTTTAGATTTTGATAAATATCGGCGTGTTTTTTTTTAATAATATGGTTTCTTACATTACATAGACATGGTGTATGTGGAAATTTATAAAACATATCTGTCGTTTTACTGTTTTTAATTACTAATGCGAGCTTCTTCAATTATAGTGGACGTAACGCAAATGGAATTCTAAATTAGGTAAGTGTATCGTATAAATAAATTCCGCTTCTTACTTAAATATTTTTTAAACGGATAATCCAAGATTACAATTAAGTCACAAGCACTTGGCAGGTGTAGGTAAAGCATTAAATATAGCTGCAGCGGAAAAGGGATATTGAATATATAATTTAATAGTCACTAATAATTTCAAAAATATTCGTAGAATTTTATTATATGCAAGTACACTATGCATTAGAATTTTATTAATTGAAGCTTAATGACATTTCGATAAAAACAAATTTAAAGTAAGGCCAACCCTGGTATAGTCTGTCCATATTTCTTACGACTTGACCTTTTAGGATTTAAAAGAATTATTGGTCATTATCTGCTCTCTCGTACCGCAGGTACAGTGAAAACTTGCTTATGAGAACCTTATTAGGAAAAAGTAGATTTTCTTAGTAGAGATGTAATTACGTTTCATTAGCTATGTGTGGTTTTTCTTCTCCTATAAATGAAACAAAAGGAACAATATAAAGTTCCAAAATGTTTCTTATATACCTATCTGCATTTACCGCTTGTCTAACCATTACATGTAAATCTGTACGTGACTCTAAGTTTATGCCCTCCTCAATGCCATAACTGAACCACCTCCAAAATTTACTATACATTGAATGTTAAACTGAGCATAACGTTGACCCGGTTTTCTGAAAACCATTACACAACTGTCAGATGAAAATAAACAAAATTTGGATGTATTTGTAAAAAGAACTTTGCCCCATTCATTAAGTCCTCAGTCAACATGTTGTTCGATAAATTCTAAACGTGCTCTACGGTGGTCTCTGGTAAGGATAGGACTTTCGGCTGGCACTTGTGGTGTCAATTGATATTCTTTCAACCTATTCCTAACAGTCTGAACGTGAATGTGTCGGTTATGTACGTTGGCTAACTCAATCTGGAATTTCCGTACAATAACAAACCGCTGTCGCACAGTATACAATCTCCACGATATATACTGTTCCACGATATTTATTGACCGTTTACTGGCTTGTCCAGTTCCCCTTTATAACTATGCGTTTCATTAAACCTTTGAATACACCTACTTATGGTTGAAGGATGGACATTTAGGTAATACCTTGACCACTGTTGATTAAAGCGACTACTTTAACCGCTTTTTCACTGCTCAAATGACTATTCATTTTAACCAAAATTTAAAAAGTGTAAGAAAATTTCACAAAACTTCTCAAAATTTAACAATAACACAAAACAAGAATATACGGTCACGGTAATATAGTGGTGAGAGTTTTGTAGTTTAAAGATGTGTAATATGTTATTTATGCATTTTTTTCTAAATCTCAAGAAGCATATGCAAATAGAACAGAAACAAGTAAGTGTTGCGATATGTTTGGTGCAGTATATTTAATATTATATTATTAACATATAAACGATATCTATTTATTTTGTTGTATTTAATAATTTGGTAAACTCTAATTAATCGTCCTTAGTCCAAGACACTTGAATCCATGACTCTAAGTCTTCGCTGACATTGGATGGTTGCTGCTCGATGTTATGTATCTTCTCACTTTTGTGTTCGTTCGAGATGTCATCGTTCTCTTCAAGCTATTCAACAACTTGGTGTTTGTCTAAAGTTTGTACTATGCACGTCAATTCATTAGAACGACGAGCAGCCAATCTTATAGGTTTCACTCTTGTTTCGATGTGTTTGTTTAAATTTTTATGGATCTCTTTACTGTGACAATTTAATGGTTTGACAGAGGCATGATAAAGGCAACATGTTTTGCGTGTTCGACTCGATAGTTTCGATTTTACCGTTGGGCAAAAATAATCCAGGGCAAGAAGGCAAGAAACTATTTAGGTGAAGAATTTAAGTGTAGAGCTAATCTGAGTAGGTGGACAAAATGACGATGTTATAAAGGATTCCGTTTTTTTGCCATTTCGTAGCGATACTCTAAAAATATCTACCCTAAAAGCGCGATCAGAGCAAGTTACAACAAACAGAAGGCTAACTTACCTTGCAAAAAAGCTTAATAGATTCGATTTGTTCCTAGTTCCTGCTTGTAATTCTTCTTGGATTCTCTTAGACACAGTAATTCGAGTTCCTTGTCGAAGTTTGCTTGTATCTTATAACTACGCCAAACTTCATTAACTAACTTCTGCACATTTTGTAATTTTATGTTCGTGACATTTTTTAAAACTTTCGAATAATTTTGATTTGTTTACATTCAAATCAGACAAAAAAGATAAGAAAAGTAAATAAATAAATATTTCTGACGTAATCACCATTCACACCTTCCCGCCCCCATGTCATCAAAAATAAGCAAATCAGAGACGCTTACGTAATACTTGAACAGCCCCTGTTAACCACCCGTGCTCGAAAGGGATTATAACGGTAGGTAAACATTTCTTTTGTGAAGATCGAGTGGTATTTAATAAGTCAAGTCGTAAAGAATATGGACAGACTATGCTTTTTGTTAGGGTTAGACCATGCTGCGTTAATTACGGCGCAATGAATAGGAACAAAATTTTACTTAAAAGCCAACGGCATATTTTCGGCTACACTATACATGATAACACAGTGGCTTCGGCAGCTACGTACTCAAGAAAATTACAATCTAACAGCTGTACCTAATACAAAAAAAGATTGTAATTAAGTATACCGTTATTAGTTTGTAACCAGTGTTTTGGCAAAACAGTTGTATATTAACAAAGTGAAAATTTAACTCATCAGTTTTATTTCTATTTTGTACTATGACTCTTCATCCAATAAATACCGAATTGTTCATTATACACATACAGTATAGTTAATATTTGTTAACTGTCACATTTGATTTCTCCTTTCATTACCTAATGCACTATTCGTCATCATTGACATACTACTAAATACAAAACTCCAAAATTCAATAACTACTCGTAACTGACACACAAAATTTACATTACTAAATGATTGACTGAAATTCGTCCAAACTACCTCTACTTACAAAAAAATTTTCACAGACAATCTTTTTGATTAAGGAAAATATATATTCGACAGACGTCACTGATATTTTGTATACCGCCTAATTCTGAGCAAACGCAACGATCCGAATGTATGAATATTTCTCCCGCTTCGAATACAATTCCCCTGAATGCTGTAGGCGTGTCAACATCAATATATCATGCATACTTACATATTATGGAGCCGCGTAAGAAAAATTATCTGATTACCAAATTACTATTAAAGGACTATAAATTGTAATGAGTAAATTGCAATACGTTATTCTTCAAAGCGTAATGAAATTATTAATAAGCGGTTAAGAAAATTGCAAATAAGGCATCAAGAGATTTAATAAATTAAATTTTAATTCTTTAATTGTTTCGACCTTTGCTTGATGTAAATCCGTATCACTAATAAATAAAACACACATAAGATGTTTTAGATTTACACTTTATTAATAAAATAATGACAGCTGTTTCGCTAACACAGTAGCTTCTTCAAATTCAACTTAAGACTAAAGATACATACAAGATACAGCGTTAATCAGGTAGTTGACCCAAGTTAAAATTCTAGGAACTATTACATTTATATTTTGCTTTTTGAAAACTATACCATGTCCTACTTGTGTGAGGTTTAAGTATAAAAATCTAGTATAAGCAACTAAGTCACAATATTTCAATGGGTGAACAGATTTAACAGTGGGGATGAATTTAAGTCTAATTTATCGTTTAGTAACATTTCTGAGTTTTTAAGTCTATTAATTTCTAAAGATTCTAAACAGTTTAGTTTTCTACCTTTATTTTCTACATGTATGGTGTCGAATTGTAAATTAAATTCGTGCTCATTCTCTAATTAATTAATTTACAATTCGACACCATACATGTAGAAAATAAAGGTAGAAAACTAAACTGTTTAGAATCTTTAGAAATTAATAGACTTAAAAACTCAGAAATGTTACTAAACGATAAATTAGACTTAAATTCATCCCCACTGTTAAATCTGTTCACCCATTGAAATATTGTGTCTTAGTTGCTTATACTAGATTTTTATACTTAAACCTCACACAAGTAGGACATGGTATAGTTTTCAAAAAGCAAAATATAAATGTAATAGTTCCTAGAATTTTAACTTGGGTCAACTACCTGATTAACGCTGTATTTTGAATGTATCTTTAGTCTTAAGTTGAATTTGAAGAAGCTACTGTGTTAGCGAAACAGCTGTCATTATTTTATTAATAAAGTGTAAATCTAAAACATCTTATGTGTGTTTTATTTATTAATTAAATTTTAATAATAAAGGTCACAAAAACTGTTCATAGTAAACTAAATAAACTTCAGAAATAAATAAAAACTAAATTAAATTCTAGTAATGTTAAGAAAAATTAACTCTTACAGATAATAAAATAAATTGTTCATAATGAGAAATTAATTATATAATAACGGAAATTCATCCGTTTAAACTCATCACCGTAAAATAATTGATGATGTTTGGAATATTTATAATTACGAAAACCATTTAATTTTAGTATGCGGTTAACGGAAGAGCAGCATATGCCTAAATCGTTGGAAATATCGCTAACTGTCAAATTTGAATTTAGTTCTGTTGCAGCGCATACTAAAATGAACGTATCATTAGGAACTCTGCGATTTGGGAATAATGGTTTTAAATTTTGTACAGAACCAGTAATGTCTATTTTCTTTTCTTATTTTCACTATTCAAACGCTTAAGAGACTCCGTATAGGGTGACAGTGGTGACACTAATTTGTGACATTAGTTGTTAAATGGTTGCGCGACAGACTGGTTTGTGATTGGCTAAACGCGTTCAGGGGAATTGTATTCGATGCGGGAGAAATATTCATACGTTCGGATCGTTGCGTTTGCTCAGAATCAGGCGGTATTTTTAATTTTGATTATTGATCTACATGCCTTCAATTAAATTCTTATTTAGAGTAGCCAACAATGTCAATATAAATTTGGGAACAGTAAGGTTTTATGAAAGTTAAATTTTAACAACTGTAATAGTTAAGTCAATTTTTTGAAAAGTTGTCTTATCATTTAAATTATTTATTATCATGTTAGAAATACAACACAAAGTTTTTATTATTGAAAGTTATGATTAGTAAATGAGTGAGTTTATGCAATTAATCAATGTATACTAGATTTCCGACAAAGTTCCTTAATCTTGCAATCATGTTTGAACAACTGGCTAGTCAAATTCATGTTTGTGTTGGCAGGTTTCGTGAAACGGGGACAATATTTCGTAAATCCGAGAGCGGAGCAAGTAAAAAAAAGGACTGCAGACTGCATTGAAGTTGTTCGACATAGAATGGCAAACTCATCAAAGAAATCTATTGCGAAACTGTAACAAGAAGTTTAGTTATCAGTTGTCCACCATTCTTTAAAAAAATATTTAAAATTATATCCATATAAAATACGAGCTGTTCATGAATTCGGACCCGTTGATTACATTAGAAGAACCAAGTATTACATAACTTAATATGATGATGATGTTCTTACTAAATATTTCTTTACTGATGAGGGCGGGTTTCATCTTTCAGGATGAGTAAATTCTACTCAGACATCCTATTGACAGGACATACCCCTACAGAGCTCAAGAAATCCAAAATAATTGCAGTCTTGAAGCCAAACAAACCCAAGAACCTTCCTGAAAGCTTTTGCCTGATAGCTTTATTAAGCTCATGTTATAAACTTCTGGAAGATTGCTATTAAAGCGACTTAGCACATTGATATTGAAGCATGTTCCCGTTGAAAAGGCTGGTTTCAGACCCAACCGCAGTTGTGCTGGCCAGATGCTCAGCTTAACAACGCACATTGAGGCAGGTTTTCGGAAACGCCTGAAGACAACTGTGGTGTATGTTGACCCGACTGCGGCATATGATACAGTCTGGAGAGAAGGCCTTCTCTACAAATTTCGCAACGTAGTGCCATGCAGTCGGGTAGCATCTTTATTAAACAACATGCTTTGCGATAGGCCCTTCCTAATAATAACAGGAGAGAGCAAGAGTAAAATGAGACATCTTAATAATGGATTGCCTCAAGGATCGCTACTTGCACCTGTCCTGTTTAATCTGTATATTTCTGACATGCTACACACAAAGTCAAATAGTTTGGATATGCCGATGACGTGGCTCTTGCATACAGGAGTAAAACCATAGAGGGAACTAATAGTATACTGTCAGAGGACCTATCCGTGCTGGGAAAAACTTCGCCGACTGGAGACTAATCCCGAATGTGAATAAAACAGAAGTGTCGTATTTTCACCTCAATAATAAACAAGCACATCTAGAGCCGCAAGTGTATTTCAATAACAACTTAGTACGTTATAATCCTTACCCAAAATATCTGGAAGTAACAATGGATCGTACACTTTCATATAAAAAACATCTAATAAACACTAGAAATAACAAATCTAGCAGCTCTGCGGCACTGCTTGGGGTGCGAACACATCCACCCTTAGAACGTTATCTCTTAGCCTTGTTTACTCGGTAGTTGAATACTGCACCCCAGTCTTGTTAAACAGCTGTCACAAAAAGAGGATAGATATCAAACTTATTGAAAATTTGTGTAAGAGATTACGTGGAAAATATTGCGCACAAGCATAGTTCACTCTGTAGAGAGTTTTTCTAATACAAGAATATACAGTCTGAACTATGCTTAGATTAAAAATATCTTGCAGGCTTTCCTTTAAAAATTTTCATATGTTGACCCTTGCCAGCATTTATATTTTTGATACTTGCTGTTATATGTACAGCAACTTAAATATGTTCCGACTTGGTCAGACAAATTAGTTATTTGAGACGTGAGGAGGACCTATTACAACTCCTTGTCTTCATACTTCATACTACCAGTGGAATTACTACTGCGTGGGGTGTAAATTTTTGAATTTCCAAACATTAGTATTTTTAAAAGACGACTAAAAAGTATTTTATTTTTCATTTCAGTATTATTTGTTTATTTCACTTTGGATACGGTTACCATAAATACGATCATAACCCTCGTGGTCGTAATACCTGGGCATTACGGCCCATAACGTCCGGTAATTTATTTAGTTTTGAATGATATGTAAGTATAAATAAGGCCCGAAAAGAAAGGATATACATTTTACAGAACAAATAATTTTAGTTTTTAACAAAGTCTAAAGAAAGAAGCAAAGCTTTAGCATTCTTTGATAAAATTAAGAGTCTCTAAACATTGACAACATGAAAATATCAAAGCGTCAACAAATGTCATTTAAAATACGTAAAACCTAATAGATATTTATTTTCAACAATTTCTAAAGAACAAATCAAATTTTTAACATTATTTAGCAAAATTAAAAATACACTCTTCGAAATGTCCCGAAAAATTATGTGATCCGAAGCTTTCCAACTTTGTTAAAGTTCTTGGAGGGAAAACATCTCCACTAGTACTTTGACAAGCCAACCAGGATCTATCTGATACTGTAACATAATTTAATATCATGCTGGATACTCTATTCTTAGAAGAAATGCTTTCCTCTGTATATCCTTCTGCTACAGATGCACTTTTCCATTTCCAGTGCATTTTTACTGTCAACGACATGACAGTTGGCTTTTCCAATGTAATTTCAATTTTCCGATTAAGAAATTTATTTTTAGTGAAAAAAAAATTAACCACTGGCGTTACTGCAATTATATTACCCTCAGTAAAACTTCGTCCCTCGGGCCAGAGGCCCTCGGGGTGAATTAACGTCGGCCTCAGAGCAATATAATACCCATAAAGCCCTTGGTGCATAAATAACTATATTAGAAAAAAACTAAAGATTTATGTCATGATGATGTCATTGATGTTATTTACACTATTTTCTAATTTACAGAGTCAACATTCGCTATGTATTTCTGACAATAAAGATTATTATTATTATTTCAGAGTAATTACTTCATTTATATTAATTGCATGGTAAATGTAGAAGAAAA
The DNA here is from genome assembly GCA_935421215.2 of Melolontha melolontha. Lineage (NCBI taxonomy): Eukaryota > Metazoa > Arthropoda > Insecta > Coleoptera > Scarabaeidae > Melolontha > Melolontha melolontha. The sequence goes on along the minus strand of OW285237.1, from coordinate 93,197,439 downwards.
CAAAATTCCATTCTACAATATTATATAAAATTATTTTTCACTAAAAGCAAAACTCAAAGTGAAGATTGGTAGTTAAAATAAAGTGTGTATAATGTTGGTTTAAAAGAACGACGAAAAGCACCTGTCTGAGGCAAAAAATATTCTGAGAAAAAATTATTTGGAAAGCTATTACTGATTTCATGAAAACATAAATACGATACCAAATGCAGTAACGTCGTAAATTAAATCAGTATCGTAATTTTCATGAATGCACACTAAAGCATATCAAATAATTTATGTCCAAATTTAGTAATATTTCTCACATATAAATCGTGGAATGTGTTTTGAAACTTTTTTTGCTAAAGTAAAGGAGTAAATCAACGATGATAACCGCATCACGCTGAGATTTTATGTTAAGATATTTTGCAATTTGTCGCATCTTGGAACTATTAAAATGTATTTACTTCCTTGGTGTGTTTTAAAGAACGAGTTTATTGATTCCTTCTAAAATAAGCAACTAATAAACGTATAAATGTCTGTTCAAAGTTCGTTTGTAGATATATTAAATGTATTTCCACATAAATATATCACACAGGAATTAACTAGCCTTAATCAATAACTGATATCTTTAGATACTTATTGTTATCAGTTTTCTGGTGTTATTCATTAGTGGAATAGAATATGGAATGTGATATCGTGTTAATATAGTAGATTATTTTCAAAGGGTGTCAACATATTTATGCTTGTATATTTTTAAATTAATAATAATTATAATTTAAAAAAATATAATCATAATGGTTATTTCTTAGTAATACAATTTTCCCCTAGACCGATAGAGGAGAATTTTTGTCAACGCACTTATGTATAGAGCAAGAATAAAGCAAATAAAGAAATAATGTGCGAGATGTTAGGAGTTATGAGAAGCAAAGAATATTTCTGGTGTCACCGAGAAAATAGGAAGAATCAGAATATGCGAACAAAATCTAATACGAGCTCTTTAATATGACGTAACTTGTCGGAAACACGGACAAAACTTTATAAGGTATTTATAGATTAATTTGCGAACGCAAGAATAGCTACATTGTACAATCAGGCAGAATCGTCCAAAGGAGATTAAAGAAACGCAAAAGTACTGCATGAATAAAAATATTTGTGTAGTCGAAGGTTGCAGAACATGATAACAGGAGCGGATATATATAGTGAACTTTGAAGAAGATGGGAGAGATGAAGGAGAGGCTACTACGACAAAATGTCAGAGAATTATTAGAAAAACGTCGAAATAAATAACATCAAAACTTTATTCGAGAGAACGGCTACACGCTTAGCAAGATCTGAAGGAATTTACTAAAGCGCGTCACAGTTAATGGAGTATAGAGGTTGAACACCAATGAAACTGAAATATAAAAATTGGTCCCAAAATTACATATACCGTAATCGACAAATTTTAATTTCTGGTACGAAAGTAGAAGAGGAAAAGAGCGCGACAGAGAAAAGTAAAGAAAGACATATAGCGAGGTTGCCAATGAATGTATGCAAGTACAAAGTGGGGTACGATAAAGTCCAGTCAGATTATAACTATAGCTAGTCAGTAAGTCTATTGCTTCAGAGGGTTGTAGAGCGCATCTTAGAAATACGTATAAAATTCGCCGAATATTTACAGAAAAATATTTATTTCATGGTGTATTACTTTTATGAGGATGTACAACAAAGCTTATATTTTCCGCGTATAAATAAAATGAAATGAAATATTAATTCTAAATTATGTAAATGAAAAATAAATGTAACTCTTATGAAAAGAAAATAAATTAACTCTTCTCCGACAATAATAAAAAATAAATATCCTAAATTAAAGGTTCACATAACTCACCACATTGTTCTTGGCAGTATGCCAACTTATAATAAAATTCTTGGCGGACATTACTCATATGTCCCTATAGAAAGAACCGACAATTGAATTATTTAAAATACCAGCCCATACATTTAATTTTTGTAGATATCGCGTATGTACAGGTACATTGAGGTGTCTACCGGCATAATACCATTTTATGATTTGTGTCTCTTCTTGAGTTGTAAAAACATGCATGTTGAAATCGACTATTAATATACGCACGTAGAGAAATAAGTGTGTCCACCACTCTGCTTCTCCCTCCACTGTTTGAAAGCAGGCAACGTTGGATATAACAAGCATACACTATTTACCCAAACAGAAATTAAAATTTGTCGACTACGATATATATATAACGTGTGTATAAATTGTCGCAAAAGCTACACGCAGCGACGTTCTTCGTTTGGTTCTGAATAAAAAATCTTAATGTTAAAATGTCGTATCATGCTTCGTTTGTTTTCACGGGGTTCTTGAAGTTCAGACTTTTAGTGTGTAACTAACCTTTGCTCTTCGATATCTGTTAATAGAGATGCAATTTAGTTTAAAGAAAAAATTTTTTACTAGTATTATATCGTAAACGTTTTCTTTTTGATTTAAAAGATTGTTTTAAACATTTATTCATTAACGTACTTCCACGAAAAACACATTTGGCAACGTTGTAGAACAATAAGTTGGTATTTCAAAGTGAGTTCAATCAAAATCATTACTGTCAAATTTTGACATTTACGAATTTACGAAGCATGATACGACATTTTAATATTAAGATTTTTTATTTAGAACCGAACGAAGAATGTCGCTACGTGTAGCTTTTGCGACAATTTATACACACCTTGTATATATATATATATATTGTACTGGGTCAAGCCTACACATAAGGATGCCTAGAACAAAAATATAGAGTTAAGATTTACATTGTTAATTTTTAGAATAAGTCATAGTTAGAACTGCATTTTTCTCGTGCCATATCAATAAAGTTAATACCGCGTTTTTAATTAATCAAATTTGTATCACACATTTATTGAATTTCTAGTAATCATTCACTTTAGTCATTTTCATTTACATATTTATGTCACCGAAGATATTTAACTTAATTGATTGGAACTATATGTCACATATTATGGACATAGCTGTACTTAATTTTGAATCAAATAAGACGGGAATTATCCCAAATGTAAATAGGTATTTAGCCGAGATTTAATCATTGAAAATACATTTTTATTAATTGTAAAATTAAAATAATAATTTAAGTGAAATATTTAAACGATCAGCAAAGGTAATTTATTAATTTTGTTAGATTTTATTGACGAGATTAAATAAATATAAACAACATTAAAATAAGATGCCTGGAGAATCAACAAAAAAACAATAGAGAGTTAGCTTGGGGTAATAAAAATGGTACAACGTGTCGAAATTTTATAAAATTGTGTTGCAGTAATTAAGTGATTAAATTGAAAATATACTAGCTAAATCTTACCCAAAACATATCCTACAACCATCCCTACCTCCAAGCATCGTTTTTACGAAGGTGACCTCATCCTAGACTCGCCTGAGCGCGGAGAACGAAAATTCCAGCTTCGCAGGGACGCCCAACCGCATTTGGAAGGATACAAGCCTTTCTCCAACACCTGAGCCCGTTTTTCCTGTATATAAAGACTCGAATATCCATTGACCATCCAGAAACCATCATCAACTTGAGTATTTATTTATCTATCTCCTAAAACATAAAATCATTAATTTCTACATGTTGAAAATAATCGTTAATATTTCATATAGATACCAAAATTGTTAGCATTTAGTCCATATACAGTTAAAATCGAAAAATACAGTTCTTTTCAAGTTGAATTACAGTTACATAGATTACTTTTGAGCATTAGCTATTTTATAAAAATATTTAACCTTACTTTAATAATAATATCAGATCACGACTTTTCATGCTTATGTTATTCTGTTATATTGTATTTAAACTTACCTTTTGCTTAGAGATTCTGATTAAACCAGTGATATTTACAACTTATTCTCTTGTTTTATTCTTGTTGTTAACTTCGGAATGTCTTTAACTTCGAATAACTTGTTTTGAAACACATATGCTTATATTCAATCAACATACCGAACCTACATACACGTTAATTTTGTCATCATAAAGACTGAGCTAGCCAATATTTTAGATAAGATACCCATAAAGTACTTAGTAATAAGTTTAGCACGCAAAGGAGGCCAGTAAAAGTTAAGTATAAATTGTTTATATTATTGTATTCATGTTCGAATATATTACACCTGTGTCAACATTATAAGTATAACTTAGCGCCATCTATATGTCACATTTATAACTCCTTACGTGTATATTCAAATAATTTGTATTTATCAAAGTAATCAATTAATTGATTTTACTTTAAATTACACATATTACTTTAAGGCCTATTACCTTATATTAATATATATATATATATATATATATATATATATATATATATACATATATATACATATATATATATATATATATATATATATATATAAATATAGTATTTTCGTGACCTTGGTATGATATGGTAAATTCAATCAGTTGGCGATTAAAGGTCTGGCTTTACTTCAAAGAATATATATTTAAAACAACCCTACATGTTTCGGCAATGATGCCTTTATCAAGGATATAAAATATAAATGACAGTATACAAATGTCAAATAATTGAGTTGGTATGGATAAAATTATTCAAAGTACATTCCAATTGAATAATAATAAATCATGCCTTAGTATTCCAAAAACAGATAGCAAGGTGTGAACATATGTGTTGTCCGCTGCTAGCAGCTTGTGTCTCTTTCTGGGTATGAACTTGTGTGTTGGCTGCTGGCAGCTTGCGTCTCTCTCTGGGTGTGACCCTACACTTACGCGCTCACACAAACACAAAACCACACACCCAGAGAGAGACGCAAGCTGCCAGCAGCAACCAACACACAAGTTCATACCCAGAAGGAGACACAAGCTGCTAGCAGCTGACAACACATATGTTCACACCTTGCTATCTGTTTTTGGAATACTAAGGCATGATTTATTATTATTCAATTGGAATGTATCTTTGAATAATTTTATCCATAGCGACTCAATTATTTGACATTTGTGTACTGTCATTTATATTTTATATCCTTGATAAAGGCATCATTGCCGAAACATGTAGGGTTGTTTTAAATATATATACTTTGAAGTAAAGCCAGACCTTTAATCGCCAACTGATTGAATTTACTATATATATATATATATATATATATATATATATATATATATATATATAATAACTTCGTGACCTAGGTATGATATGGTAAACCTAAACAGTAGGCGATTAAAGGTCTGTATATTACTTCAAAATATATGTATTTAAAAAACTCTACATGTTTCGGCTGTATACGCCTTTTTCAAGAGAATACAAAATATGAATTCATATTTTGTATTCTCTTGAAAAAGGCGTATACAGCCGAAACATGTAGAGTTTTTTAAATACATATATTTTGAAGTAATATACAGACCTTTAATCGCCTACTGTTTAGGTTTACCATATATATATATATATATATATATTTACATATCTTTATCTATATATATTTATATATATATATATATATATATATATATATATATATATATATATATATTATATAAAGTGCCGTCAAAGTCTTGTAGACTTTATGGAACAAGAGACTACAACAAACACTGAAGGACAGTGTTACAGAATGGCTTAATTCACAGGCGGCAGAGTTCTACGAAGAGGACATTAAATCGCTGGTTTATCGCTATGGCGCATGGCAACTATTTAGAAAAAATGCTGAAAGTAGTAGTAGCTTTAGGTTGTATATAATAAAAACCTCTTCAAGTAGGTATTGATGCTTTTATCGGGATGAAATAAAACAAATTTTAATGAATTTCACTACTTTTTACTTTACACAGTAACGATCGTTTCCCTCGTTTTTGACAAAGCTTAGGTTGGGGCGAAACGATCGTTACTGTGTAAAGTAGTGAAATTCATTAAAATTTGTTTTATTTTATCCCGATAATAGTTATAATGGAATTTTATCAAGTATAGGCTGAAAACCCCCTATATTGATGCGTTTTTTATAACCAAACGGAACTTTACGTATCGTCTTCGTATATATACTTATAACAGAATTTACGGCAATACAGGATTTATGCTAAATTTAAGAGAAACAACAAATTCAATAAACTCACCAAAAAATCTCCTTTATTCTTCTAGGCAAAAAGTTTGTCCGAGTTTGACAGATGATTGAACGACGATCACAAGGAACACTGGCACACAATAAAAAGGAAATCGAATTCAGTAATTCTAGTAATTCAGTAATAATAGAAAATGTTAATAACGTTATACTTGATAGTAATTCGGTTCAGTTCAGATAGTTAACGCACTGGATTAAACATCTCAACGTAAACTGAAACACGTAAACTTGTCGGAATATGTGTGCATACCTAACTGCTGTATAATTTGTAAGAAACGAATTAATAACAAAAACAACCATTTCTTTGTTTTTTTGCGACACCTTTTAACTTTTTAGATCTTAGAATTGGAGTTTGCGAGTACGCAACAAAAATATATGCTAAGATGACGTACAAATAGTCATTATCTACAGATAGTCATACTAATATTTTCCAAATGATCTTCTTTACCTACTTACTGCTTCAATTGCTAATATAGGAATTACAGGAATAGCGATAATAAATTGTCTTATTAGACAAGATGGTAAATTAGCAATAGTGCAATAGCAGAAAAACAAAATTTCATTTGAGTAGTAGGATGTCGACAAGTACCTTTTCAATCCAACAAACGGTAGGAAGTGTATATCTGTAAAATACTGAAGCAACCTAATTGTAATTTTTTTACACTTCTAGTCTTAACTTATTAAAAAAAAACTATTTGTACTTTTGGAACGTTTAGAACGATTAGCAATTATTTAAAGTATCGCAAAATCAAAGCAACTTCTAATTTTAATGTATGAATAGAAAAGTGCTCTGAATTGAACGTCTTATCAGTAGAGTTTAGATTTTATGTAAAACATATATTTTTTATTATTAGGAATATCACCCCAATATTGTGGATATATCCATTCTACACTGAAATGATACGATTAACAAAAATTACATATTTTGCATAAAATTAAGTTTTAGTTCATATTTTTAGTTTGTGTGCACAAAGCGAATATTTTTTATATTTTCAACATAAAATCGCATATTTTTGATGAAACGACCGATGTGCGTGGTCGCTATATTGTAAATTTATTAGTTGGTGTTCGTGACCAAAATAATTTGCCAAAATATTTTTTAATCACGACGAAAGAATTAAAGAAATACATATTTAGAGTTTATTCATTTGTATTGTACTTAGGGATTTTTCTTGTTTCTGTCTGTTTCAGATTATAGTCACAGTCTCCACCAATTACGATTTGGGATTTTTACCGTTTATTGCACAATCCTCAACTTTCAATCTATCTTGGTACCGGTCATAAGTTTAAAATCAACTTCTTGATTTGCAGGTTTATAAAACCAAGTCAATGATGTGTCAAGTGATGTGTCAATCCAAGTACATATTATCAAAATACTTATCTACTTTAGAAGAGTGTGAAACGTCTGCAACATAATCGTTAATATTATTTATTATTAGGATTAAACAAAGGTTGCAAATTAATATTTCCAACGTTCTATTATATTCCAAAAAGAAAACATACTGCAACCCTTATCTGTATTAAAAATGACTAAAATACTCTCACGTACAAATCTAAATGGGATATAAGAAATTTATTAAGAAATCTTTGCATAAAATATTTTGTTAAAAAAATAAAAAGTATATTACAAATATAAGTTCGCTATTCTGTACTGTCGGTTCAACCTTTTAAGGGCCGCATATTGACAAACACATTAAAGATTGTTGATATTGTAAAAATTTGGTAAATATGCTTAATTGTAACCGCTCATTCCAAAAAAAAAACGGGCGAAATCCACGTTAGTTTTGTCAATAAATGATGTTCCCAATTCGGTAACGTTGGCATCTTTATAGCAATTTAATGAGTACATCGCAATTCTTTACTATCAACTAATTATTGCGCTACAATTATGTACATTCATCAAAATAGTATAGAAAACTATTAAATTATAAAGGAATAAAACAAACAATAAAAGCAGATAGCATTTATTGTGCAATTATATTTATTACATACTTATTGTTTTGGCAAATATGGGTGCTTCTAAGTCTTGTGATGTGGACCAATAATCATTTGCACTCGGAATTTTATGATAACCACGAATTGATAACAATTCCAGAAACTGACGAAGGTCCTCTTCAGACAAGCTAAAGTTTTGACAATTTTTATCCCTTCGAGCTTAAAGGTCGCTCTGGTCCTGAATAAATATAATAATTTCAAGAATAAAGAAAATCTCATATTCTAATTTATCAGCTTGCTCTTCGCCGACTTTGCCAGGTTCACCTACGTTTTAAGTAATACGTACATTTACTATTTTTCTTCACGTTTTCTATCTTCGAATAGTACTTTCCTCTTGTTGTTCATCACCTTCTTCTGACTGTGCAGCATACACTTCCACTTCTCCTGGAACGTCCTCAGGTAAATCACGCACATCTAACATTTCCTCGTCGACTTCTTCTTTATCTCGTGATATTTGTAGATCACCAGATTATGGTGGTACTATTGCTAAATCAACTGCGTTTTGAGATATAGAAGCTTCCACAGCATCAAGAGCACTTGCCAGGTATTTATATAGTTTGTAATAGAAGTTCTAAAAATGCACATATCTAATTAGTTTTCTTTCTAGAAACAAATTTATATTATAAACTTACCCATAAAATCTCTACGGACTTATCGTATCCATTCTTGAAAATATAATCCACGCAACACTAGCGATCAAATGCACGCACGCTTCATTAAGAGTAGGGATAATAAAACTGCAGGTGTTAGTTTCGAGATTTTCATGTATGGACCTGCAGAGACTTGCATACCTACAACAAGTGCGCTGAGTCACAAATTCGCATAGGAGATTTTACTACACCGCAACGGCCAACGTTCCCAAACTTGAATATGTAACTTTCTGGCCCTTGTCTTGCAAAACCAGTTACATAATTGCAAAAACCTCATAAATAACAAATTGCAGAAGAAGTTGTTAACAGATAAAATCAACTTTGAGAATCTTAATAAAAAATTGCGCATTTACACCAGCAAAAATATGTTATTTACATTATTTTATATATGAGATCATAACAAAAATCGACATAAACAATATTCCAATAAAAATAGAGTATCTTGCTATACGAATTTATACCAGCAACTTTATTTTTCACATCCAAATGGCTTTAAAAAAATATGAAAGATATGCTCCCAAAGAGGAAACGTTGGCCTTTAAAAGGTTTTAACAAAGGAGAAAACGTAGACATTCATATACATGAACAATAACAATTGCTTTTGGGATTCTGGGCTGCAACAGCATCCTTACAACTATTTTATTCTTGGCTGTCGTTTCATCCACTGCAGTAAGCGACATCTTCAGGGCTGTTACTACTGCTGCTGCACTCAAACTGTCTGCTTCAATGCAGAAACAGTAGTCCCTTAACAATGGACGAAACGTCGGTCAAGAAAGAAGCAATGCCAAGGACCCGGTTCCAGAGAAGCAATCATGGACTGTTACCTTATCAATTTGCAAGTTTGTTTCATGTACTTTTAGTTTCGAGTGCGTTATTCAAGCCTGCCGTTAATTTTTAAAGCTAGATACGCTAACGATACTCTCTATTTTAGATGGGTTCGTCCAAAATTTGAATATGTGTCAATTATTTGATACCTTTAATATGTCTACCAGTATTTACTAATCTAGAAAGGGCAGAGAAGGTTTTTGAAATATTTAACCTACAAATTACCTGGTAACTATCCTGCCAAGGTATCTATCAAGGTGTCTATCAAGGTGTCTATCAAGAATAATTCCGGCAATACAACTTTACCTCACTTTCTGTAAGTAAAGTGATAGAGAGTGCTAATTTTATGATTAATCTAATCAGCAATTTTATCGATGCTGTAAACTTACTCTCTGCTGTTGACATCATGGTGTCTATGGAACTTGATTAAAAAGCATTCATATTATTAAAAATACAGCAGAAGTTTCCTGATCCTTTTACCATTCCGACATAACTGACTATTTAATATAAGTTCAGTAAATTACTCACCTTATTGACAATGTAAAAACTTTTGTTTAGTATTTCCTAAAATTTTCTTTTATTTAAATTATTTTTTCTACGACCCTTTATAAAAAGTCATTCTTCGTCACCGAATATTGCAGCGAAAACTTGATTTCCGTCACTAGCGAGAGAAAATCCCATAAACCCAGTTGTTGCCTACTGTCGTTGTATCCCGTCATTTTTAAATCACGTCAGTTTGTGCTGTTTGAAACTTTGTCATGATTTCTGATTCAGAAAGTGATTTAGATATTCTCAATACGCCATCAGAAATAGTAAATCAAGCTGAGAAAATCTATGCGGGCTTATTACGAGAAAAATCGAGAAAGAGGTATGAAGAAGTCTATGTACAATTTATTGAATAGAGGGTTGATAATAGCATAAATTCATATTCGGAAATTGTGCTGCTTGCATCTTTTACAAAATTGTGGGAAAATTTGAAGCCATTGACCTTATGGTCGACATATTCTATGTATCAATGTTTAAATTTAAAAAAACTAATTTAAATATGAGATACAGTTTTGTAATTTTTAACTGAAAATAAAGTATGTGTTTACATTTTTTTTTTTAAGTTTGTTATAATGCCATAGGCGAGGTCGTAGAAAAAGTATAGTGTTTAACTCGTCGAAATCATTTTTTTAAGCTCGCGAACATTCTCTCGCAAAAAAATACTTTCGTCACTCGTTAAACAAGACATTATTTTATTTTAACTAGCTTTCCTTTTTATGGATTATAATTTAATTATTGACACTGTACTTTATTACTGTATTGTGCTCTTAATGGAGAAAACTGTTAATTATGTAAATTATTATTATTATGGGCAACGACCGCGGAAGCCCACAACGAAGATAAACTATAATAATACGGGTTTAGCTTTGCGAAAATCACTTTTTCTGTATTTGTCATAGGACTCACGTTGGGAGGTTGTTCTTCTCACACTAATACTAACTATAGGTTTGCCAATATTAATTGAAATTTATTGAAATAGTTCGAAGTCTTATTTCCTTAAAACTTGGTGCTAATTTCTGATTAAAGGCAGTTTGATGCCGTTTGTTTACTTCATTTCTTACTAATTTTATTCATTCTCATTCAACTTGTAATCAATCTAGTACTTTCGTTTAATGCTACATCCACTGTATTAACCTAAGTAAGTCAAAAAATACCTACAATTCTTACAACTTCGTGAAATACAATGCTACAATCACCTTACATTATAGATAATAAAGGATGTTGTAATCACCCAGCAATTAGTTTTTTTCACTAATGTGGGTAAAATTTTGCTATATTTATTTCATTATACAACTTGAGATTTTTATTACACATAGTTGTTACATCCACCAATACTAATTTTTGAATTATTAATCTTTGAGAATAATATGCAGCTATTTGTACTGCTATATCTAGTAAGTAAAGCAATAGTCGTCGATTGTATCTGATTGCTATGATTCCTGGATTATTTTTTGGGTTGTACTTGGTAATGTAGAATTTTTGTGTGTCTTTAAATCTTGAAACGTAGACCTTACCATTATATATTTAAACATATTCTCCTTTTATTACTCATTTACTGTTTATCGTTTTTATTTAAATTTTCTTTCTTAGAATTTACTTGGATTTTCAAAGTGCTAATAATACATATAATTAGTTTACGGTTTGGCTTCACCGAATGGTGATAATTATAATAAACAATTCGTTATTCATATTCTCAACTTTTTCAGAATTTGTTATCACACTGATTCTCTTCGTTGTCATTTTTATTTTTCTTTGTACATATTTAAGCTTCAGTGGTAGGTAACCTTCGCGCTTTATTATCCATTTCAAGCTCTTAAGAAAATATTACCAAATTTGTAGATAAAGTTTCTCCATGTACTTTATCTCAATGTTTTCTTTAAAGATTTCCCGATTGCGTTTTGTAACCGTTGATTGTTCGGTTCTTTTGCTATGTGTATCACTTTTATATTTTTTAAATTCTTTGTCAATGGTTGTTCCTGCTTGTCCGATGTAGCTTTTCCGCACTCACGAAATAATCTGTAGATTCAGGAAAAGCTGCGCTGTATTGACGCTGTTATACTAAATATTATTTACACAGTCCTTTTTTAACATTCTTTCTATCATCTCGATTGTATGGTGACCAGGCGAATATTATGGTTGATTTTCTTTCCCCTAGTTACGCTTTAACTGCAAATTGAATTATGTATTTAGAAAATTGTTTGGTTGAGTATGAAAATTGACTATAAATATAGATAAAATGAAATGCATTGTTATATAAGAAGAAACTAATTAAAATAAACAATGAATTAGCAAGTACTTGGAGTTACGTCAATTTCTATGGAAAAGAAAACCGAGACGTCCAATAGTTATTTAAGCATCAAAAGTAAGGGGTTTGCTGGTCGAAGGCAATAGTTTACCCAATTTGACAGGACAACAATTACACCAGTTTTGCCTGAGATCGGTAGCTCTTAACGTTTGTGATGCTTATTACTTTTTTTTGCACGATCCATGCAATAACCAAATTAATTGATTTGAATGATTTGTAAATTTATACTGGTTTAATGTTGAAACGACAATTCTGTGACAACTACACGGACAAAAAAATCTCAAAATTCCACTAACGAAAATGACAAAAGACACTTACTTAACTCGGAGATTTATAAACAGCGGTAGCCACATTTGACAGAAAAATTCATTTGAGTCGTTTCAATTATTATTATTACCTATCAATTTTCTCATTAGTTGTTGTTTACAATTTTGTAAAATACATTTAAGTGACGATTCCGATCTTGAGGATCGGCAGATAAGATGTTCTGCTGTTATACCAGATGAGGCGAGAAATTTGTATGAAAATGCTTCCCAAGAGAGAAGAATTATGAGCATATTAGGGAAAAGGTGGTACTGGCTTATTTTATAAGAACAAATGAAACGTTTAAATTACCAGGGAGTTTATAGGCGGAATACTGCAAGTTGAAATCTATAATTTTCCTTAAGGATGGAATTGATATTTCAAAATTCACTGGTATTCTTATAAATACGTTGTATTCATTCTTTTCTAGAACATCGAATATATATCTGTAAACGTTTAGATAACAATATATCAATACCTAATCAATACATTTTAATCGCCTAAAGTTCTACTAAGAGAACTAAGAGAGAATTATATCATTATTAGATTTCATTATTAGATTATTAGATATTAGATATTAGATTATTAGATATCATAATTATATATAAGGCCAAATAACGTCATTTTAGGAAATCTAAGTTATGTTAAAAACTTACGTGTCTTTCTAAATTCGAGCACTTGAATTCACCTGTTACCAGCTGTATTCGCCGCTGGTTCTGCAATGAGAAACTTACGTTTAATCTAATTTATTATTTTAATTCAATATACGGTCCAAATCCGGATAAAGTGAATACTCGTCGACTACAGGTGCAATATTCATGTTAATATTTTTATTCCATATTTGTATCATTTAATATAAACTTAACGGTTTGCATGATGAAACATGAAGGTATACATAAGCTTGCATGTGGTTTAAACTCTAAGCTCACAATATACTGCTATACTAATTAAGGCCAAGTATATGTACTGTACACTTCATAAAGTATATGTTTTCAGTTCGTACTGCCCAAGTATGAACAGCAAATTGTACTTTATCTCTTTCTAACACACATAAATGCGCGCTGTAATACTACACACGTTTGTCATTTTAAGTTAAATACGTCTTTGAAATATTATATTAAATAAAAAGGATAAGTTGTCCAGGAGATAGTCTTATGATATTCGGCTTACTGTCAAATTATTTGGATACCGTTGTTTATTAACTTCATGATTGACTTGTTTCCGGTATTCTGACTTCTTGGTTGATTATTTTTCAGATTTTAATATTTAGTTTGTCATAAAGAATTACAAAATCGTTTTTTTTTTAATAATACTGATAATAAATAGTAATATCAATAAGTGGCAATAAGTACGGAATATTTTAATTATCACTTTGACATTTTTAACCTATTTATTTTACAGATATTTCTTACCTTAAAAACTCTAAGCAATGTGTTGGCTATGAAAGAATTTGTTCATAGAAGTACTACTTCTTTAGCAATATTGCTTAAAGATTTTGGATTTATATATAAGAAACAGTGTAACAGAAGAGCGCTTGAAGAGAAATTAAATATAGCCTACATGAGAAATGTGTTTTTAAGGAAGTACCTATATGAATAACTTAAATTCAAGTTTAGGTCGTGGTCCTTGATGAATCTTGGATATTTTGTAAAGGCAATAGAACGAAATCATGGCCAGATGATAATATAAAAAGTGTTAGAAAACCCGAAGGCTATGATGGTAAACGATCTATTGTTATAAATGTCAGCACAGATAATGGATTTTTTAAAGAAACTAATCTGGTTTTTCCATCAAAAACTATCACCAGTGTATATGGAGAAATGAATGGTGACTCGTTTAAGCAATGGGTAAATGATCAGCTTATACCAAATCTTGAGGTATCATCAGTTATAATAATGGATAATGCTCCTTACCATAGTGTTATTGAAAATAAACAACCAAGAAATTTTTGAATGGATGAGGAAAAAGGATAAGGTATTTACCTGCAACAACTAAACTAAACGATATGAATTGATACAATTAATAAAATACCAGAAAGAAGGTATTTATGGTAAATGAAATAATAAGAGAAAGTGGATACGAAGTTTTAAGGTTGCCTCCCTACTATTGTGACTTAAATGCAATTAAAATGATTTGGGCCAAGGCAAAAAATGATTATAATTGGAAGACATGGTTATTCAGATGAAAGAGAAATGTAGAATGAAGCTTTGGAACAGTGTGATGAAATTGTAAATATTCTTTACTTTACGACGCTATTTTATTCGAATTTTCCATGGAAAAAATTCGCCCTGAAGTAGGAATCGAACCCACGACCTCTGGCTTGCCGGACCATTGCTCGACCACTGAGCTATTGAGGCGTGAATTAGAAACTTTTATGGGGATGCTTTGAGTTACATCAAAGGAACAGATGAATATACTTGCCCATAGTACGGCAGTTGTACAAATTAATTGGGTTTTCGCGAAGTAATGTAATTGTAAAACTTATTTCTACACTTTACGACGCTATTTTATTCGAATTTTCCATAGAAAAAATTCGCCCTCAAGTAGGAATCGAACCCA
Organism: Melolontha melolontha; assembly: GCA_935421215.2. NCBI lineage: Eukaryota > Metazoa > Arthropoda > Insecta > Coleoptera > Scarabaeidae > Melolontha > Melolontha melolontha. Next base: position 93,182,171 of record OW285237.1, on the reverse strand, counting down.
CGACCTCTGACTTGCCGGACCATTGCTCGACCACTGAGCTGTTGAGGCGTGAATTAGAAACTATTTTTTCTATGGAAAATTCGAGCAAAATAGCGTCGTAAAGTGTAGAAAGAATATTTACAATTACATTACTTCGCGAAAACGCAATTAATTTGTACAACTGCCATACTACGGTCAAGTATATTCATCTGTTCTTTTGATGTAATTCAAAGTATCCCCATAAAAGTTTCTAATTCACGCCTAAACAGCTCAGTGGTCGAGTAATGGTCCGGCAAGCCAGAGGTCGTGGGTTAGATTCCTACTTGAGGGGGAATTTTTTCTATGGAAAATTCGAATAAAATAGCGTCGTAAAGTGTAGAAAGAATATTTACAATTACATTACTTCGCGAAAAGGCAATTAATTTGTGTGATAAAATTGCTTGAGATAATTATGAGATAATTTTATTCAAAAATAGAATGAGCGACAGCAATTTCTTGATAGGGCAGAGAATGTAAATGACTCAAGTTCTGAGTCAGAATCAGGAACTTATTAGTTTTTATTTATTTTTATAATAAATAATCCATTCAGTTTAAAAATAACTTTGGGAATAATACAAGTAATATTTTAGAGATTTTACTTTGCCGAAACAGGAAAGTTTACTTCTCTAAAATTTCGCTAAACATTAATAAATAACCAGGTAACTATCTTATTTTAACAAAATATTTGTGTATTTATAATTTTTTGTAGAAGTTTAATATGGTAACATTAATACTACCATAAAAATCATCAATGTACATAATTTGCATGTACGCGATACAAAGCAGCGAAGAAATTATTTGATTTGAATGAAGTTTCTATTTTATTGGAGTGCACTAATTTGAAAAAATATCAAACGTAGTTATCAGAAAATCCTCACGTGTGTATTAAATATGATCTTCATCTAATGAGGAAAATATGGCTTTAGATTGCATGCTACGTACTTTCTCAAGCACTAGTTCTGCGTCTACATACACACCGTAATACCTACTGTATTTAATAACTTATCCCTATAACACGATTGCTCCGGAGATATTCGGCTGAGACCAGCTCAGTTAAGAGGCGAGCGAGGGAAGGTTCTTTTTATAATAGGTGCCACCGTGTTTATGCTCTCAAGCCGGTACAGTGAACACAGACACCGCCGATAGTAAGTTAACTAAATCGTAGGTAAATACGTGAACAATTGTCACCATAAGAATAAAACACCCAAAATTTAACGATAACAAGAAATAGTTTATTGACAAAACAACACAACAAAACAATGGACAAATCAATGGGCATATTAATGATCAACGCTGTAGTAACTTAAACGCACATGACAATACGCTGGATAAATCAAATTAAGGCTCACGAGCCACAATATAATAATGACATATAATGTAATAATATCATTGACCAACATGTTATTGAATACCAAAAAAAAAATGAATTAATTAAATAAGTGACCCCGAATAAATGGTTTGCCCAGCATAGTAATTTTGTATCTTATAACAAAATGAATACAAAAAAAATATGAATAAAAGTAATTAAGTCACTAATAAATAGCTCACCTAGTATAGTAATTTTGTATATTATAAAAACATAAATCAGCCACAATTAATATGCATTAAAAGCAATAATCTAGGGAAAAAAATTATAACAAAAGCAATAGGATCTCAGCATATAATTCATTAATCCATAATGTCTAAATGATATGCTTAGTCTAAATAAATGGTAGTTAATTTATCTAAAGATCTTTTGATAAATCTCATATCGAGATTCTTGTACATTCAATAACTAATTAGAATAATAAATATCAGAAAAAAGTTAAATCAATCTACAGTTTAAGATTGTAATAATAAAAAAATTAAACAACGTAATTATCACTACGTTGGTCTCAATCATTTATAAGCTATAATTAACTATTAAGCTTTAAAATTTTTTTGTATTACAAATAATAATTCAAAAAAACTAAATCGGGCATGACCTTAGCATGATTAGCATGACACATTAACTTTCTATTACCTTGTATACGCAAAAATTAGGGTATCGATTACTTAAATTTTTCTAAATGAAATATATACAAAAAAAGAACGACTCTACTTTACAATAGTCTTATAAAATTTACACTAGTAATTCTGTCATTGGAAGTTTGACTGTCTGAAATGTTCCGAGAAAAATATATACACACTCATACCTTGAGGGTTGCAGAAAATATCACTACCTAACGTTTCCGATGTCAAAGCGTCTTGGAAAAATGATCACCAGCCTAACCTGTTGAACTTCTGTTTGCTTGCTTCAAATGCACGCCAAAAAAATACTAGGTGGTGGAGAAGTAGCTTCAAATACTTGCATAAGTACCACCTGCTTACAATAGTACTGCGTAGAGGAAAATTACCATTTACTAGATAACCATGTGCTAGGAAAACGACATCGTACTTGAAAAGCGGCCAGGTACTAGAACTCTAATGCAGAGTGAAAGATCTTGCGTCGAAAGGAAATTCGAAAATTCCACGTACACGTGGCTAACACCGCAGAAATTTTTAAAGTCGTCAAAATGAACGATTCTTTAAAATTAATTAATAATTACTAAAAGCCGCAGAGACAGTAAATACAATTACTTAAACAGTCATTAATAATTTAAATTTCTAAGTGTCGCACGGCCCAGATGATTTCTAGTTTCCAGCAACGATTCACTACCAAAAGGGTCCGAATTCGAATACTCGATGCTTATATAAAAAAAGGTATGGAATTCTTACCAAAAATGGACGACAGGGGAAGCCACTGTCGAGAAAAGTTAATGACGAAATACTTAATTAGAAAATCAATTCACTACATCAAAATTAAGATAATGAAATACAAAGCTAGACTGATACGAAATTTTTAATTAATTATATTGCATAAATAATTTTTAACGACAGAAAATTATCTGTAAACATACATAATCCATAGATGGCGCTGTGACTCAAATACAATAGGAAAATGCTAAAAAGGAAGTTACTACATGATAATTCGATATAGTTGATAAAACTCAAAATTAAAATAAGAAACTGCTTCGAAACATTTTATTTTAATTTATAAAAATATATCTACGGTAAATATTTAGTCCGCCATTTTACATAGCATACTTCATACCAATATGTGATTAGATACGCGCATACACAACTGTCGGTTCATATGTCTTAACCTAAGTCAATGACAACCAAAATGAACAAAGAATGGCTATAAATAAATTAAAGAACCGATACCCAGTTAGGATGAAAACTAAGGTACATATTACACCATGTCAGACCAACCTTCTAATTAAGATAGAATTTCAGACAACCTTATGCTAGATAAGTAACGAGGAAAATAAAATATAAATACACAACTTAAGGTTTATGCTGTGGGAAAACTACGTAATTTAAAGCTAACCAAACGAAGAAATAAGATAATAAATAATATCTTCGATGTACAATGGTATTAATAACGATCTAGAATTAGTACGTATTGAAATTCGCTAAAGATAAAACAATATCCCTGTTTGATAATATACAAATGTTACAGATAGCAGAATTTAAATACTTATACAATATAGTTATTAATAGATGTTAATCCACTAATCGTTAAACCTAACGATTTTAAATAAACCAGTTCAAAAATATATATAAGCCGTCAAAAAATACAGTTAAGCAAATCCAGCGCATGACATGCATTTTCTACAAGACGAATTATTATACCATTATTTTCTTAAGAAACAATCAAATATTAAATGTAGACTATATAAATGTTTTCTTCCAAGTATAATTTTTAAATGTCATTCTTAATACACAAACACACATTTTTCAATATCTATGCATTTAATTATTGATATTTGACTTGACATATTTCTCTTTAAATAGGGGCGTACCGATGAGCCTGTAGAAAGGCGAAATACGTATCTACGTCTTTGGGGAGGGATATGTTCGGACACGTTCAAATTTTTGATCGAATATTCTTGTGAGCTTATAATTATAAATAACACTTAAAATAATTTGTTCGAATATTAAACTAATAATTTCCGTATAGTCTTCTTGGGGGGAAAATATTTATACAAACTAGAAAAGAAACAATACTTTTGAACTATTCATATTACTACTTTACTTATTATTATTATTTTGTCATGCAGGTCATGTATATGCTTTCTTTAGTTATATGCAAGTAATATACTAAAATTTTGACAATGTTGCAAAACATGACGTTTATATTTTAAAATGACAAACGGTTGTTTTCGCGATTGAATACTGACTTCATTTGACTCTGCAGTACTGATTTGAATCACATGATATGAATTTGGCCTTGAACTGAAAAGATATACTTTATAAAGTGTCTGTATGTATATATGTATGTACGTATATATATATACATATATTCAGTGTTAATAAAAACAGAATTTGAGTCAATGTGTCAAATAAATCGATTTTTACCATGTAACGTTTCGAGTCTATATTTGTTTCTTCATCAGACCTGATAAAACATTAACAGATTAGCCATACACAGTAAAATATGAAAATGTACTTACACTAGCAATTAAAAGTTCCTAAGCGATTTGCAGAAGAATGCAGATACCAATTAAAATTCATATTTTAGTTATATTTTTATTAAGAATTTTAATTGGTATTTGCATTCGTTCTATTATAAAATCGCTTAGGAAAATATTTTGGGTATATATTCTATATAATTTAATCTTTCTATTTTTGATACGTTATTTTTTATATTTCAGGGACAGCCTGTATATATATATATATATATATATATATATATATACCGTAAGTTTTTCTTCTTTCTATCTCTCTTTCTCTATCTCTATATATAAACCTATGTTCAGTTCAATTTCAAAAAGAACGTCTCAATGCATGGGAATGTTATGCAACCAACATCGCTCAATTATGTGTTTCAAGAAATGTCAAAATCAATATCAGTAATGTGCATAAACGAAATAACATTTTAAATATTTTAGCATTTGACATTTGTATTCACCTAATTTAATATATATATATATATATATATATATATATATATATATATATATATATATATATAAAAGTTGAAAAAATAGAAATTTTGAACTAGTATGAAGCTGGAAACAGTTTAAGGAAAGTGCGGGATCTGTTTTCTATCAAATATCTTGACAGGCCCAAATCATCTATCGGAAAAATTCAGGCGATTTCTAGGAAATTTGATCCTGATGGCTGCATAATAAATACACACAGAAAGAAAATTAAACATTGTTTCAGAAGACCTAAAATTAAATGTGTTATGTTACATTGAAGAATGCCTCATAACACCATTAAGTAAAATAGCACAACAATTCTAAATCTAAATTCTCAAATAGTGCAAATACAAATATTACAAGTTTTCTAATTACCGACAATTATTTCATGAAAATAGAATAGACGTGTTGATTTTTGCGAAACACTATTTAATTTATTAAATGAAAATTATAATATGTTGAAGAAAATACTTTTCACTGATGAAGCGTCTTTTTCTTCGAACACGTATTGTTCCTCGATATGAAAATTTAGCCATTGAAGGTTCCTGGTTTCAAATGGATTGAGCTCAAATTCATTCAACTGCAGCAATTACAAAATTTTCTAAATTAAAGCCTTCCTATCGTTGGATAGGGAGGTTTGTCGCCTAATGACTTTTCTTTGTGGATACCTTAAATCTAAAATTTATGATAATGTAATTTTCACTAACATTGAAGATTTAAAAGCATAGCCTGCGACAAATTACGAACCAAACCGGATTTTTTAACACATCTTTGCAGGAATTTCATAGTCGACTCGCATATTGTATGGAATGTGAAGGTGGATATTTGGAACATTTATGAAAAAGTTAAAAAATTATAAATAAAAACAAACTTTTTTTCCATTTTACTATAAAATTCATTTTAATATTGTTTGTGTAAGTTAAATGTCAAATAAATTATTTACACACTTTGCTGAAACTGACAACTAAAATGCCTTATTACGACAAGTGATGACACTGGCATTGTTGGTTGCATTACGTTCCCATGTATTGAAACGTTTATTTTAAAACTGGACATAGGTGCATTCATGTGTTATGTTCAGTGATATAAAAAAACTCACCGTATAAATTACTTCTGTGAGATACTCGAATGTCATAAATTACTCCTTGCTGACGACTTGGAGCTTGGAGTCCACAAGGTACAAAATATTTAGGTATCACATTTGAAGCTAAATGATCGTTTTCTGAACATATTTTCTGATTTATTGTGTGAATTTCGAAATATATCTTCTCTTTGATCCACCAGCCTTGCTGAACAATATCTCAAGTTTGCCATTTCACAAAATAGTAGTCGATTATGCAACACATTTTACTATTCTGTAGCAAGAACTAATATTCTAGCGACGTTCTATGAAATTGATCCACATATATCTGAAATACTTGTAGTAATAAATAATTAGAATAATCATATTATTATATTATATTTTGTTCCTTTTTTGTAATAATTTAATTATTTTACTATTTTTTTAAAGAATTTTGTGTAACTAGAATATAAGAGATAATATTTTGTTCAAATTATCGAGTATTTTGGTTAGTTTTGATATATATATAGATGATTTAACCTTATTTATTAATTTATTTGTCGTGTAATAAGATATCTGTTAGGTAAAAAAAAATTATTATTATTATTTTTGTTGATGTTGTTATTTTTAAAATGAAGTCTCTTTATCTATGTAATATAATTTTGGATAATTCTTTATGTACAGAGATGTTAAACATCTTATAAGTTGCATCATAATTAAAATTCACAACAAGAAATTTTGTTTTCCAGGGTACGTAAAAAGATGATTATGTATTTTGCTAACATTGACTAAAAAAAATTGCATATTTTGCTAACTACATATTGCTATGAATAGCGGTTTGTTGAATTATAGCGCCACCATCCACAACTAGTTTACCCAACTAGGTTACTCGGTCGGTGGATTTCCAAAAATTGAGACTTCTTACTTCTCGGGTTCCAATCGGAAAAACGTGGAACTACAATGTTATTTGGACACCAGTAAATAGTTCACGATATGTTTTAAATTTATTTTATATAAGTTACTTATTTTAATAATAAATAAAATTTAAACTGAATCTTTAATACAAAAAAAATCAAAAAAGAAAAAAAAACTATCTTTATAAAGTTAAAGATAATGTATTTACAATATACTTGAGGTAAAAGATATCCACTGTAAATTGACAGCTAACTGGATGAAAAAACTTCCTCTAATGACTCCGATCAAACTTATAACTTATCTAAAAATAATAAAGTTTATTTTTAATTTCTCCCCAGAGAACCACACTGTATACTCAAATATATTGATACACGATCAAAATTTTAACACATGCGCAAAACTAACATGTACAAAAAACAAACTTGAATCCCGTCAAATAAATTTTCAATTTATAGTTATTACAAAGAAATGTTAATAATAATCTTTATTATTTATTTCTACTAATTAAGACTCTTAACTAATTATTTGAATACAATAGAAATACAATTTTAAAAGCTTTTTTAACTAAGACGTCTTATGAATATAATTTTACTTACATACAAAATTTACTGGAGACACGTTTACGAGAAAAGTTGTTTAATAAAATACAATATCAAAATTACGAGAATAATAATCTCGTAGAATTATCGGGAATAAAATATGACATACCATCAACTATGGTCACACTCAAAAAACAACCCGAACTAATTAAATTATTAAATTATATATTTCAATAAACACAACGTTCTAGTATAATTGCAGATGTTGGTCTCCCCCTCAATATCGGTCTCTATCGCTTTCACATCAAGCCGACCTCCAAAAATCAAGTTTTTATCTAAGCACATTTTAATATTTTCAAAAATATACAACTTAACCCACAATAATAGTACATTCATTTTAAATAATTATTTAAATATTATTTTAGGAAAAATCCATAGCAATACGTATATGTTCCGTTCTATAAGATCTATGATTTAATATTGTTCGCACAAATTAAAGATTGAAGAAATTATTCCTTGTTTCTTTTAATTAAACATTGTCTTTTTTACGTTTACTTTATAAATTTGTCTACAAATGAAAGTGATCGCATTTAATTATTAATATTACAGAATACACGAATGTGCTCGAGTTGTAATGCAACCTATCTGTTTAATGCTAATCCGCTAAATTAGCTATTGATTACTTCTTTATTGTTCTATTTGGAATAATTTCTATAATTTAAAATTTTCTTAATAATTAAACTTAAAAGTATAATTCTGGCTTAATACCTTTATGTTAAAATGTTATCCTTACGATGAAGTAAGACGGAGTAAATATCTAACTAATTTAATGAAACAATAAATAGTTACTTATATGTTCCTATTATTAATAAATTTTGTAAACATTTCATTGTTTAATTTTACTCTTCTATCAATTTATCTTTCGGATAAACCGAATGGAAAAAAATCAATCTGTTTTTTCGTAAGAAATAATTTAATTTTTTGCCTTACAAACTAGCTAAAGAATGAAACTTTTAATTTAATATTCACATAAAGGCGTCAGAATGGTACAACTGATATTTTCAAAAGTATTTGCGAACTGTCATAGCTTGACACAAACAGGCAAAATCGCTGAGGAAATAATTGCTAGGGCAAATGCACCTGGAAAATGCTCGAAAACCACATTCTTCTGGAAGAAACAAACACCAAAGTATATAAGAACACCAATCCTTTTGAAAGTACCTCCATCTACAGGTTGGCCCAAAATGACCGAAGAGCTTTGAGTTCATTATAACTTCTTCTTTAAGACATAATTATTAAATTTTATTAATTTTAAATAATGGAGAATATTTTTAATTTAATTATGAAAAATTATATCTCGCAAGTTGTGGCCATTTTCTGCTTCGCATATTCGTGCTCTTTTCGTCGCGTATATATTTTTTAATTGCTGTATGGTTCGAGGCTTATTAATATAGACTTTTCCTTTCAAATAACCCCAAAGGAAACAGTCTGAAGCGATTAAATCCGGTGAACGCGGAGGCCAATAAAATCGCTTGTACGGGATATAATTCGTTCACCAAAGATGTCGCGTAAAAGAGCCATTGTGTCCCTCGTAGTGTGCGCTGTGGCTCCATCCTGTTGGAACCATACTTGCGGATGGTTTTTCACGGCTGGCCTTAAAACATTTTCCAACATTGTCCGATATCTAACACCAGTGATGGAAACGGCGACACCATGTTCATTTTCAAAAAAATATCGGCCAATTATCCTTTCCGACGAAACACCGCACCAAACGGTACACTTAAGTGGGTGTAATTCTCGCTGTTGAACTACTCTTGGATTTTCCGTAGCCCATATCCTGCAGTTTTGCCTATTAACGAACCCATTTAATTGGAAATGGGCTTCGTCGCTCATAATTAAATTATGAATAAAATCATGATTTTCTTCTGCTTTTTGACGAAAATAAATTACATAATCAAGTCGTTGCTAGTAATCTGTTAGTTTCAATTGTTGGACAAGCTGAATTTTGTATGGAAACATTCTTATTGTATGCAAAATTCTCTGCAGCGACCCTCTTGAGAGGCCAAGTTGTGTCAAACGTCTCCTGGTTGATGTTTCTCCATCTTCCCGAATACTCTCCTGTACCCGTTCAATATTGTCATCCGTGTGCACCGTTCGTCGTCTGCCGGCACCAGGAAGGTTCCTTACTATCCCTTGTTCTCGAAAATTTGCAACCAGACGGTTTATTGTTGACTCTGAGGGTCCAACCCGCACATTAAAATAACGACGATATGCACGCTGAGTCAAAACAATGGATCGTTGATTTGAGAAATAAAGTTCAACCATTTTGGCACGTTGTTCAATTGGGTACTGTTCCATTTTAAATTCCTCAAGTCTTCTTTACAAAATACTGAAAACAAAAAAAAAATTATAAAAAGAAGTTATAAGGAATTAAAACCCCTTCGGTCATTTTGGGCCACCCTGTATAATAATCAGAGTTAACCAAGTAATGATCCCAAACGGAAAAGAGACAAACAAAAAATTTAAACAAATGAAATAATATTCATCAGAAAAATAAATTATAAGCCAAAGTAATCGTTAAATGCAAGATTCAGATTACCTATATACAAAGTTATCAAATATTGTGAAATCGCACTTTGAGATGATAACTTCTGCAACACTAGAATTGCATACCAAAGCACGTCAACCATATGCACACCTTCAATACTACTTGCAATTCTATATTTACATAAAATTTCTCGTCACAGTATTGCGTCCTTTATAATCAAACAAGTGAATATCCTAAGAGTCTAAAAAAAATCGTAACCACGATCTTTACTTCTTTTTGGAATGACTGATTCTTTCTTCCCTATTCCATAAACTTCGATTATAATACAAAATATTAGAAATTGTGTTATAAGAAATATGATCGAATTGGTCGCCATATCGTGTTGATTACTTGCAATTAAGATTCACAAAAATCCTGTTTTTTAAATACTCTTTTCGAGTAGTTGATTTCGATACCATTTTCACTGGTGGATCTGATCATGGTGGTCACAAGGTGATATAGTTGGTTAGTTTGGTATGGTAATGACACATTTTTATCGGAAGTCTTATCAACGTTGTTTAATTTTTTATTTAAATTTCTAACATTCCGTTTTAAGGCTTCAATTATTGATATCGTAAAAATATCAGCTCAGAGTGTGCATAAATTGATTAGAACGTCAATTTATAGAATCTGGCACCTACGACAAGCTGAGTAGTTTATTTCGATACCACTTCCACTGATGGCTCGGTTCGCGATATAGTTAGGTGCCCTATTCCCACAAACTTTGTTTATTATGGGATTAATGTAATGTAGAATAAAATATAGGTACCTACTATTATCAAACATTGTGTTTGTAAGGTATTAAAATTAATTTTTATAGAGTCATCATCTAGTACAGTTGATACTTTGGTGATACGATCCAAATTTACACTGGATACATCTGAAATTCTGACAAAAACCTCAGACTTTCATCAATTATGGCAGATATTGTAAAAACACAACCAAGAACTTCTAAACTTACACCAGGTACATCTGAAATTCATGCAAAAACCTCAAGATTCAGAGGTAGATCTGATGTATCTAATATTTATATTAATAATATTTATAATACAAAGGTACAAAGGTCCTACAAATTTCTATGATGTGGCGATGTGGTTCTTTTTTGTGAATGTGTCTGAAGATATCCTTTCTCCAGCAGGGGCGTACCGATGAGCCTGTAGAAAGGCGAAATACGTATCTACGTCTCTGGGGAGGAATATGTTCGGACACGTTCACAAAAATATTAATAGTGAACCTGTATTTGTGTTCTTCACACAAGATTTTTAATAATATTTTATATTATTAAAAATACCTTTGTATTATACAAAACTGGTGGGGTTTACCTACTAATGTATGTTTCAATTATTCTGAATAATATTTATCTTGAAAAGTAAACGGAATAAAATATATAAATGTATTTATGATGAAAATTTAACATTTAAAAACTAGTAATTATAGAATAAATAAAATGTTGAAGAAAGTAAATTTTTTAAATAGAAATACTCTAAAAAATAAGTAAATTCTCTAAAAAAAAATTATTGTACAAGCTATACTTACAATTAGCTATTTATATACCTATAGTTACACAATTCAGTTATTTTTGTCTGAAACAGGGAAAAATTTTGTAAACATGTAGGTAATACACCAGAGGCTTATAACAGTCTCTTGTCAAGGCATGGCTTTGTATAATAAATTACCATTATATTATTAATAACACCAGTAATATAAAATATAAATTTTAAGGATTGTGTTATATATGTAAAAAATAGTTTTTCATTTTTGCAAAGAAATTATATTGCACAATATGTATGCTATATAATTATTATGCTTCTAAATAAATACATTTTTAGATATGTTTGGCGTTTTTTAAAAACAAAACCATAAATTTTGTAATTTTTATTAATGTATGAGTAGAATAAGAAAATACTTATCTTTGATAGATATTTAGTCAGACGCTGTCAAAATTTATATTTGTATACATATATATAGATTTTGACTTCGCAGGCTAAATATCTATTAAATATACATCATTATAGAAAAATACAAAAATAATAAAGGGAGATGCGTGATTCAATTTTCCCGGCATTTGCGTTATCCGCGCCCTCTATCCTATCTTCAAATACAGTTGACCAGTTCAATCTAGCCGAACTAAAATTTTGTATTGAGTTGGCTATCTCGTCTTATCTCTGCTTATTTTTATAATAAAAATAACGCACACAACTTACTTTCACTGGTTAGAATCTTCTCATACACTAAGAAAAATGTAGTTTTACAGAGAACAAAGTATTTATAGTAATTGTATTGTAGAAATGTAGACTATTGTTAGTTCTCATGTTAGAAAACTGTACAGCCTAATTGAGAATGCCGTCTTATCGTGAAAGATATTTGAAAACAATATTTACGCAGAGCAATATAATAAACTTGCGAATCTTGAATTAATACCAAAACTTTCGAAAACTCAATTTAAATTATTATTAAAATAGAGATTCGAATGTAATATAATTATTAATTAAATGATTAATAATTAAAAAAAGGATTTTCGTTGGAAACTTCTGTACTTTAATATTTATGGTTGGCATTTAACTGACATGCTTATGCGATATTGGCAGGCGGTGTTGGTTAATGTTTGTTAAACATACAATGACACGTAACCAATATCTAAAATTCCAAAATTGTCAATCTATTCACACTGATTTGAGTTTTATATATATAAGATGAATCAAGATTAAAAAATAATCTATTATACCGAAGTATTTGTGTATGATGGATATCTTTCTTAAAGAGCTAAGTTGTTCAAATTCTTATCTGCTGACATTTATCTAATGAATGTAAAGCAGTTAAGTATACAATGGAGTTTTGTTTCAAAGATTCATTATATATATATATATATATATATATATATATATATATATATATATATATAATCTAATTAACTTTATTGGCTTACCACAAAAGAAATATATTTCAATAACATATGAGATATTAGTATATTTCTTCATAATTTGTTTAAATTAATACATATTGTTACTAAATAGTAAATATAAATAACATTAATTACAATTCCAAAGGAATAATGACAGTAAGCCTTACTATTACTGATTGAATTATTACTGTATTTATAAATGTAAGAAATGATTTAGTATTATACGAGGTGCATTCAAGTTCTAAGGCCTACGATTTTTTTTCTAACTAACTACTCACCCGAAAACTATGAAACTGGTGTTACTTCTCGACGTAATCTCCCTGCAGACGTACACATATCTCACAACGTCGACGCCATGATTCCATGGCCGCGGCGAAGGCTTCTTTAGGAGTCTGTTTCGACCACTGGAAAATCGCTGAAGCAATAGCAGCACGGCTGGTGAATGTGCGGCCACGGATAGTGTCTTTCATTGTTGGAAACAGCCAAAAGTCACTAGGAGCCAGGTCAGGTGAGTAGGGAGCATGAGAAATCACTTCAAAGTTGTTTTCATGAAGAAACATTTGCGTAACGTTAGCCCGATGTGCGGGTGCGTTGTCTTGGTGAAACAGCACACGCGCAGCCTTTCCCGGACGTTTTTGTTGCAGTGCAGGAAGGAACTTGTTCTTCAAAATATTTTCGTAGGATACACCTGTCACCGTAGTGTCCTTTGGAACACAATGGGTAAGGATTACGCCCTCACTGTCCCAGAACATGGACACCATAATTTTTTCAGCACTGGCGGTTACCCGAAAATTTTTTGGTGGCGGTGAATCTGTGTGCTTCCATTTTGAGCTGACTGGCGCGTTGTTTCTGGATTAAAAATGGCATCCACGTCTCATCCATTGTCACAATCGACGAAAAGAAAGTCCCACGATGTTCTGCCTTCATTAAACTGTCGCACCCACGAACGCACTTTCGACACATCCATAACTCTATCACTACATGTCTCCTTCAACTGTCGATGAATTTCAATTGGTGTCACACCACGCAAATTCAGAAAACGAATGATTGCACGCTGTTCAAGTAAGGAAAACGTAGCCATTTTAAGTATCTAAAACAGTTCTCATTCTCGACGCTGCCGCTACAATTCCATCTGCCGTACAGTGCTGCCATCTCTGTGACGTATTGACAACGAACGCACGCTCATTTTAAAACAATGCACATGCTTCTATCTCTTTTCAGTCTGGAGAAAAAAAAATCGGAGGCCTTAGAACTTGAATGCACCTCGTATAATCACATTGCACTAATTTTATATATTAAGAAAATACTGACAGTATAAAATAATGTAAATGTAATACGACTATTCCTATTATTTATGTCGCTGCGTTTATAGCGACGGGTATGAACATGTGTGTATGATGTGTACATACATGAGCAATATACAAGTTTCAACTTGATGTGTACGTGCTCTTTGTAATTTGGTCTCTTTCTACAATACTCGCTGCGAGAGCATGTTTGAACATGCATATGGATGCGTTCGAACAAGTTGTGCTGTCACCAATATAATGGAGGCGCTTACGATTGCACAACTTCAGTTACGTTTCGAATGCGAAGAGTGCGTCTGGTGTTTTATTTTAGTCAAACTGAATTGCTTTTTTTAAATTTCTTATGCGAAGTGGATAAATTTGTGAAAAAACGAAGTGAGCCACCCACATCCAATGAATCGGTTGGGATATACAATGCAATTATTTAAATTATGGTTTTACCTCATTAGATGAAAAATCACAATGCATTGTTTGCTTGCAAGTTCTCTCCGATGAAAGAATGAAGACATCAAAATTAGTTCGACATTTGGAAACTAAACATCTGACTCATAAAAACAAACCCTTGGAATTCTTCGAAAGAAAATTACTACCATGTGAAGTCAACAAATTTCTATTTGTATGTCAAGCTATACTGATAAAACTGTACTCGAAGCATCTTATCTTGTAGCATTAACAGTAGTTAAGATGTCCAAACCCCATACAATCGCCGAGAGCCTCACATTGCTGCTGCAATTGGTCAGTGTGTTAATGGGTCGCGGAAGAAGCAAAAAATTGAAAAAAGTTCCGCTTTCTAACGGCACAATATCAAGGTGAATCGGTAACATGGCTGCCGATTTGCGCGATCAGATACTTCAGCAAGTGAACTCAAGTGAATTTTTTAGTACTCACTTCGGATTATATTAAGAAAAATTCGAATCAACAAGACACTATTATTGAAAACAGTTTGGATTACATGAAGATTTGCTCATTTGCGTAAGCTAAAAACTCAGTTGACGTAGTATTTCTCGGAAGACAAAAATGATTTCTCGAAGAGATGGGCACTGAATTCATTTAGTGAAAATGTAGTTGTCGCTGCTAAGTTAGCAGCTGAGATTCGAGACCAGCTCGTCGAAATGCTGACGAAACGCTACAAGTGCAATTTACATCTGAAGATTTAAATACGTTTTGGTTTGCTCATTGAAATGAATATGGAAATTTAGTCACATAAGCATTGAAAATATTAATCACTTTAGCCACGTTCAATCTCTGTGAAAAGGGTTTTTCTTCTATGGTTGCCCTAAAATCTAAATACAGGAAATGTCTCTTATCACTCGAAAACAATTTGCTTTTGTGTGTTTCTAACATATGGAGAAACTTTTAAATGAAAAACATATGCAACCATCACGTTATTTCTTTTCTTTACATGTGATAAAATGTTTATAGTAATTTTTTTTTCTCATAAAATGATTTTTCATTATTGTTTAGGCTATTTCGCGACCCACCTTTAATATTACCGTGGCTCCTAGGTTGAGAAACGATACTCTAAGGTAACATAAATAATAATTCATGGAACGCTAATACGACATACTTAAATTTAAAGTAGACAATAGTATCTGAATAGTTGTAAAAACGTCTGTTTTTACAACGAGATTATACTATTAAAAATAAAATGCAAGAGGTCAAAAGTAAACAGATAAATACAACGAATAAAGACTTTTGACACCAAGAAACAAGATAGTAAATAATGAAGTCAATTTTACTCTATTCAAACTGTTTAACAGAATCCGACAACATTGCACACTAGCAACTAAGAAATATACGTTAATTCTATAATCAAAAGGGAAATAAAGAGACTGTACTGTTTTATTAGGTACTAACAGATTATATAATTGTGGTTCAGTAAAATAAAAACGAATCTTGAATCTAAGAAGAGTAAAGTACTAAAAAATACTTTTTTGTAGTTTGGTATTGGTGGTCTATTTTTGCAAAGTTTGACGTGAACATAACGCCCAACAATAGTAAATAAAACAATACCTTCGAAAATAACATATTGTGGTAATAACAACATAATCAATAGTCAAATAGAGAAACGTAAATGTCTAATTTGACCATTGCAAACGTAACAAACCATTATTTGTTGGACGAAGAGCAATTCGATCTATATCGAAGGAGATTATTAAGATAATACGATACTATAGTAATGAATTTATTAATTTTTAATTATCATATATAGTACTATTTTATATATCTAACAATCCCTATGCCGTGTAGTATCTTTTTTAACCTTAGGATTTGATTGTATTTTTACCAGAACTGCATTGGATAAACAACCACTTTAAGAAACAACAATAATGTATGTTTTATTACACCTGGATAGCTGTCACTATACTAACTATCATTTGTAGTAATCGCATGTTGTATTTGTAATAGTAATAACCTATACTATATCCTATTCTCAGTATACTTATAAGTAGAGCTGAGGATGTTTGCGGTACGGCAGGACCGTATGTAGTGCATCCCCACATTTAACTATTTATCTAAATATTCTCTGAAATGATTTGCCGGATCTCATAAATTAATAGAGTGATATTTTAGTATGCACTGGATATTGTTATTATACAAAATCATAATACGCATGTATTTGTATTTGGTTGTGAATTCAATTTAAACTTAAAACGAATCGTAATATTTTAACGACAAGCCGTCCTTACAATACATGCATTCGAGACAAAGTGTGCAACTCTACGAATAACTTCCATAATTGATCGAAAATGGACATTTTGGAGCTGAAGTAAAGCCCAATTCTTAGAAAATTTTATTACTGTCGTTAAGAACTATTATTATAAACAACAAAGGCCTTTTATTAGTGTTGAAGTTTTAGTTTCATTGAATTTCCATGTTGTAAGTAGTCAATTGTAAAGTGTTCATTCACAATATTCTAAAACAAGGTGTAAATTTAACTAAAATCCAGAAAAACACATTCTGATAATATATTACTAGATTAGAAGCTGTGTTTATTACTATTTATTATATTATTTTTATAACCAAATGCAATAAAAGCTACGAAAACAAAAGAAACCTCGATTTATTAAAATCTTGTCACACAGCCTTTCAAAGCCTGGCAGCACATATTTTGCATATATTTTATATATACTTAAACTAGGTGAATGAAGTTAGAAGTTATAAGTTATAACTTCTAACTTCATTCACCTAGTTCAAGTAGGTAGTATATATAAAATATATGCAAAATATGTGCTGCCAGGCTTTGAAAGGCTGTGTGACAAGATTTTAATAAATCGAGGTTTCTTTTGTTTTCGTAGCTTTTATTGCATTTGGTTATAAAAATAATATAATAAATAGTAATAAACACAGCTTCTAATCTAGTAATATATTATCAGAATGTGTTTTTCTGGATTTTAGTTAAATTTACACCTTGTTTTAGAATATTGTGAATGAACACTTTACAATTGACTACTTACAACATGGAAATTCAATGAAACTAAAACTTCAACACTAATAAAAGGCCTTTGTTGTTTATAATAATAGTTCTTAACGACAGTAATAAAATTTTCTAAGAATTGGGCTTTACTTCAGCTCCAAAATGTCCATTTTCGATCAATTATGGAAGTTATTCGTAGAGTTGCACACTTTGTCTCGAATGCATGTATTGTAAGGACGGCTTGTCGTTAAAATATTACGATTCGTTTTAAGTTTAAATTGAATTCACAACCAAATACAAATACATGCGTATTATTATTTATGATCCATAAATACAAATGGCTATTATGATTTTGTATAATAACAATATCCAGTGCATACTAAAATATCACTCTATTAATTTATGAGATCCGGCAAATCATTTCAGAGAATATTTAGATAAATAGTTAAATGTGGGGATGCACTACATACGGTCCTGCCGTACCGCAAACATCCTCAGCTCTACTAATAAGAGCAATGACGCAAATCTCTACCAATTGATACATTTTTTCTTTTTTTTTTATTTTATTGCCCTTTTTAGACTTCCTTTTATAACTCCCTCAGATATTTGATACATTTCTAATTTCATTGGTTATTTTCTTGTATTTATAGTCTTATAGTTTCCACATGTCTTTTTAATTTATATTATTTTGTATTGATTATTTTCTTCTCGTCTTTTATATGTAAATATTTCCCTATCCGATTGGAACTGTACAAGTTTTAATGAGGCTTTTATTGAACTCATGCATTATTAATTGCTGCATATTTAATACTTCTATTAATTAATTGGAAATTTCAGTTACTTACAATAACGTTAACTTAAGCGAGTACTTCAGTCTAAAATTAGTGAAATTTTTTAAAGAGGGTTTTAATTGGCCAATTCATTCCTCCATCTTTTAAGTGGCCAATACGAAAATACTGTCGTACAAATCTCTTTTGTATTAACTATACTTTTCGTACGATCAGTTATAGGACAATAAGTACTCATTTTGATATAAGAAACTTCCTGGGTTTATTCCAATGGATTAGATTAGATCACTTGAAGTGACTGTGAAGCTTCTACCAGCTTCTACCATCTTTCCAAAATTTCAAAATTTACTGAACACTTACGTATATATGTAATTAACAGTAAAAACAATGAAAAAAGAAGCTAACTCACCGTAATTTATTTATCTTATAAACCAATAAATAAAATAAATTATCGAAACTCCTCACTCTTCTATCTATGCTTATGAAGAAAGGAATTTAACTGTAATATTGAAGTATTTACGTCTCAATTCAACGACAAAAGACAGATGTGCGGTTAACCGAATGAATAGTGCTATTCAATAACTGCATGTTGTACTTAGCGAAGTTATAGACTACTCATATGGTCCATCGCAATTTCGGCCTGATGCGTCTGATCTCTAATAATAAGCTTTCATTTCTCAATAGATTAAATCCCTATCCTCTTTAAAATGCAAATACTTTAAAAACTTTATCTATTCGAAAATATTTTGAATGTCTAATTACAAACCATATTACCATAGCGAAAGATATCGTCGATATTCTTGAAGTGATAATGTAACGTGAATTTCAAAATAAATACCTAGATCTTTGAGTGTCTCGTAGCAGAGATACACTATCACTGTAATGTTTGGTATTTAGAAAAAATTATAATTCGACACTTTTTAATATTCAAATCCGTATGTACGCACCAGTTTCAGCATTGCCTCATGTATTAATATTTTATTTGACAGAGACAACTCAGATCTTCTACAAACCAACAAGTAAAGTTTGTTTAACTGTAGATCTAATTGTTTCCTTTTTGAGAATATATGATTTTCGAATCTATACCCCAATCCAAATAAGAAAGGAATAGATAGCGCTGCAGTCTCAGTGTAATTTAAGAAGGATACATTTTGTAATTTGAAACAAGTAGAACATATAGTTGCTGTCATATGTTGAGGTTATATACCTACTTATCTAATAAACTATTATTTCTTGACTTTTCGTTTCTTTATTAACATATTATTAAGAAAGCTTAGACATTCTTTAATAATTTTATTCAAGCAGGAATGTATTAGACAGATATAAAATATTCCAATCGATATCTTATAACTTGTTATTTATTGTTTGACGGTACATCTACAACAAAATTGTGTGCAAATACAATGGCAATGTAAAGATATGTTGAAATTACTTAAAAAAAATATCTACCTAACCAAATTATTGTGACCTCATGTTATTTTTCCATGCATCCGCATAAATCCTGTCTAATCCTACTAACAATCAATTTTTTACTTTGTCTAATTTAAATGACTAAAATTATTGGTCGCAACATGATCCTTAACTTAAGACCATACAAGTTCGATAGGATTCAGATTACAGTGATGTGAAGGTAAACGTAAAACTGTACGACCACTTTCTTTAGCTATTTCATCAACCACGCATGAACCTATTTCATCAACAACGCATGGATGCGTATTTTTTACAAGCTCAAGCAATTCATCAGCTAAAATTCCTTTTGCTAAGAGGCATTCGATAAGTGCCTTCTTTTCACGATAATGGAGATGACTTTTCGACTTTTGTGTTTCAATAGAATGATAGGGAGCATTATGTATTTATAATTGGGCTCAAGAGAAGATAGTATATTTTAGATCAATGCGATAGAAACCTCACTATTAATACATTCATGATAATCTTCATTTTTATCGGATTCAAATAATAACAAACCACTATTCACAAAACCTATTTTGCTGCCAATGTGAAGCACAATTAGTCGCTTTCCTCTGCTGGATGGATCTTTTAAACCAGAAGAAAGATGTATTTCTTATATTTGTTAAATAACGACCTCTCCATAAGATGACATCAATCATCTTCGTTAAATTAATATTGTGTTTGTTTTTCCCACTTAAATCCTGGTTTCTTTAAGATACTGCAAAATGATGTTCGTTTTATAGGAGGTAAAGTGGCATCCCCACTAATAACCTAGAAATAGAATACTCGTATATGGTTTACATTATATATAACTGTAAAAATATATAAATTACCTCACATATTTATATAAAAGTTCGTAATTTTAAAAGAAAAATAAATGAACTTTTTTATATTTCGTCCGATTTATTGTAAACATCTTGGTAACACCCTTTTCTTAAAGTAGAATATAAAACACCAGACATTTAAATTTTTTGATAATGTCTAACACAGTATTCTTGCTAATCCCGATTTCCCTTGATGTTGGATGAACAGCAGTTGTTTTGAACATATTAGCTTTGTGCTTAAAATACATATTAAGCGATCTGCCTCGGTCCACTTTTTACATGTTTTCCTTTAGGATTTTTTGATGTACCTGGCAAAGCTGCGTCACCCATTTATTAAAAGTGATAAAATAGATAAAATTGGTATTTCACTTTATGATCTCTATAGTGAACCATTTTTATTGAATATTAATAAAAAAACAACTAAGTATCGAAACTCGATAGTACTGTCAGAAAAATAAAATTTGAGAGAACAAATTAAAAATTTTGATTTTGCCTGCCTAAATTTGCCCTCACTTTTAACCAATCACAAGCTTTTATTTTAAGCCCTATCTTTCCCAACGCTCCTTTCTTATTTGGAACGAACCATAAATGTAAACGGAAGTATTTTACACTATCGACATCACGCAGTGGTTTTACATTCGATATCTGGGGAGAAGCGGCATTTTTTTGTGAAACTAATTTTCCCAAACTTGCTTGCAACCTTTATTTTGCACACTTTAAGCCATTCTTGTATTTTGTGCTGTTGAAGATACATTATTGTTCTTTGAAGAACTGGATGCAAAGACAGAACAGTAGTGTCTTCCGCAAAGATAATAACTATTGTTAGTCTTGATTTGGGGAGATCAGGTATACAGTAGGCAGTGGTCGTGGGCAGTACACAAGTGCCTAGTGACTAACTTTTTTAATAAATATGTTAGAAGGTTAAATAAGTTAGATGTTTATTTAAAAAGAAACGGTGACAGATATTTCCAACAGACTTAATACTTTCACAAATAATTTTTAAATTAAATCTACGAACACTATCTGAATCTTTGCCAACTGATAAAAAGACTTTTCATATTCGAAATATATAATGTTAATGAAAGCACATTAAAAAGGAAATTTTTATTTATTCTGATTTTAAAATGTAATGAGGTATTTCAAATTTAGAATATACACACATCACAAGTCTTGAACCCCCTCTATATAAAATAAATGAATGGTGTATTGTTATTTCTGGGTACTTACCTAAGTAGACACATTGGAAAAAGAAACAGCATTGACGTTCGATGATAACAGACATGTGATTTATTGTCAATTGTTTAAGAAAACGGCATTTGTAGTCAAAGGATTTTCGTGATTATATCGTGTTATAATGCCGGGCCGTGAAATTTCCTTCTTCAACAGAACAAGACTTATTGCCTTGTTTGATGCTGGACATTTAATCATCAGATATCCCCGATGTTAAATATCCCTAGAGCATCTGTTATACGCATAGTGCATAGATATGTAGAAAGTGGTTCTGTGGATAGAAGATCACGTTCTGGGCATCCCCGAGTGTCGAATGAAAGGGAGGATCGTTACTTGGTTCAATATACCCGGAGGCATCGAAATGCTTCAGCTCCAGCTATAAGATCTCACTTGCAAGGTACGTTTCCTCGTGTTATTTCTACCTCTACCATTCGAAGAAGATTTCGTGGTGCGAATTTACGTGCTGGAGGACCTTTAAGAGTACGCACTCTACTTGCATGATACAGACCTGCCCTTTTTCCTTGGGCGCGAGAACACAGGACTTGGGTTTTACGGAAGTGGTGATGGCTCTTATTTACCGATGAGACGAGAATTGGATTGGTGAGTAATGGTCGTAGGCAATAGGGCCAGAGGGCACCAGGTCGTCAAGAGCTATTAAATTTGCCCCGTGAAGTGGCTCCTTACGAAGGCGGTACAGTCATGTTTTGGAGTGGTATAATATTCAACTGCCGTACCGCGCTAATTCGCATACAACAAAACATGACAAATGTTGTTTACGTTGACAACGTTATTAGACCAATTATCTATCCATTACGCAATGAACTGGGCGAAAATTTCATCTTTATGGATGATAATGCCAGACCACATTGTGCAATAAGGGTACAGGAGGCATTTGAAGAAGGACATATCACCAGATTGGAGTGGCCAGTACAAACCTCCGATATGAATCCAATAGAACATATATGGGATTTTGTTGTTAGAGCCATTCGCAATTGGATTAACCTACCCCACGCACCGGAAAAATTAGCCATAGCGGCTATAAAGAAATGGAACAATATTTCGCAAGAAATCATAAATTCATTAATTATTTCAATGGATAGGCATGTCAATGAGTTAGTAAGAAGCAGAGGAGGGCATACTGAGTATTGAATATTGTTTGTTTGACTCATTCCTTTGTTTCTATATTTTTTCTTGTGTATTAAATTTTTTAATATTTTTTCTTTTTACTTCTTCTGTTAGTGCCTACGTTCATCAACAATTATCATTACCAAATTTTCATCTTAAAAATACATGTTTTCAGTATAATATTTCTATTGTTCTTAATAACACACTGTTATCATAATCTTTTTGGGGTCCAAGTTTTGGTGTTGAGTGTATTATTGGATGTACGTTGAACGAAAGAAATGAAAGAAAATATGATATTTATTAATACGCTTTTTTCATGTATATAGAACTACGAAACTTGTTTGTTTTAGGATTTAACAAACGCAAAAGAAATATCAATTAAATTTGTATAAAGAAATCATTAGCTATGTAACTGTTTCTATTAGTTTTATATAAATATGCGCATCTTCGGAAAAAAATAGACTAATTAAATTTGTCACGGACAAGCTGTAAGTGAACGAAGAATAGCCATACATATGCGTGCATGCATTTTATTCGAGTTTGATGGGTGCAAACAAGGCGGTGGACAGGACGGTGCCTCTGAAAGAATTCAATAAAAAAAAACAGCGCCGGAGCTTTTACGGGGAACGAGGAAAAAGGAAAACAAGAACAAGAAAAATATGCAAAACGAATGGGACCTGTTCAACAACAAGATATCGACCACAAATTTATGGTAATAAGACTGAATAATCCGACTTTTTTCATCCCCACTCCGAGACAGTTGGGCGGAGCAACGATTCCTAACCCACGGTCTTCAGTCAGTTCTTGTATCGGTCTAAAGCTCAGTAGTTCCGTGCTTTTTATACCGGGACCTCAATATCTTGTACTTTAAATAAAGTCTTTTTGTTCTGTTAAATTGTTTTTAAAAACTAATTAAAATCTTCTTCATGGAAATGATTGTAGTATGTTAGTGAACTTTGCTGCTTATTCTAAGAAATACTTGCTATAAAAGAAAGTGTTATTTTGTTTCTCTGCTATATTTTTACTTTCGTGACTTTTAGTGTTTACAAAATAAATAAAAATTATTGGTGCATCTTTGTTTGATATTGGACAATTTTCGCATTTGCTTATGGTAAGGATAAAATTTCTTAATAGTGTTTTAGCGAGCAATTATCATAACATTCTCTTCGGTTTATTAAATGCATTAGCGCATTTACTTTAGCTGTATTTTAATACTATAAATTTTTAATTAATGTTTATAGCTGGTCATTAAATGCAAATGATTTATTGCGAATTATTTAATTAGATACATTAATTGAAGCTAAACGGACCAAGTAACACAGTAAGAATGTGGAAAATGATTAAAGATTTAAATTTAATGATATACCTATATTAATTAAAACCTATGTAATTATGCATTAAAGTTCAAAAATAACCTTATTCTCCCATAAACTCAGAATCAGATTGTCTTAAATGTCACATGAGCACGTGCCTATTCTCCTCGGACCATATGCAAATAATGGACCTATTTTGCATTCTTGATAATAGTTACAATAGAAATTTATCAATTTACTTGTTAAATGCTTTCGTTTTTATTAAAAACGGTCCCACACTTTCATTAAATAAAACTTATAAGTAATAAAAGTATTTGATTGAATAAAAGCAAAAACGAACTACAAATCACTAAGTTCCTATTATCTTTACTCATATTAGAAATTAAGACTAATATAATTATTATGTTCTTGATTAACATTATCATTAAATAGGAATTATCATGATTAATGATACTGTCCATAATTTAATAGTTTTCTAACATTGCAATAGAAATTGCGGAACATCTTTTTTAATAATTTGAAATTTCTAAGGTAAATATATGGATCTATTAATTCTATTAATAATTAGAGCACTTAAATTATTAAAGGCTAAATATTTAAAATATTGTTATTACATTTAAATTAATTTCCTAGACGCCTCTCCTGCACAATTTTTTATTTTTGCATACAATATTTTATATTTGTGAAGATATTATTGCTAATAAAATGCGTCTTGTTCATTTAAATGTATGGTTGCGGCATTGTCCTAGTCGTATCGTTGAAATGTACATAATACAGACGTAATAAATTCTGTGCTAAAGTTTTGATAAGCTGTAGTAATTCTAGATATTTCTCCTTATCATTTAAAAATTATTGTTGCATGTGTTACTAGAATATTTTATTGTTTTGACAATCATATTTAACGCGTTTGAACATCTAAGTACAGACTTATCGGTAGATTCGCAAAGTAGCTAATAATTAATAACTGGCGCATTTTGTGATATGGTTATCGATATTAATTTAAACAATTAAATACGATTAATTTTGATTAAAATATTCTCTTGTTTAGACAAATTTAATAATAAACATTATTACAAGGATTATGTGGCGTTTGCTTGCGAGTTTTGCCCTTCGTAAACGTGCTTTTATACAGTTATATGCTGTTTTATATTGTTAAACTTGGACATTTTATCGTCATTTGATTATAAAACATTCAATCTTTACTAAGTATGGCAAAATTGCACTGAGCGAGCTCAGTTTTTAAAAAATTGCAAATTAGTAACTACAGACCGATATCAATTTGTTATTATATTAGAACCTTTTTTAGTCAAAATTGTTTGATCCCACATATACTTTATTAGAAACATGATGTTCTTATCTCAGAATGGCTTCACGATTCAGGTTTAGACTATAACCAACTTATTTTTCGCAATATGTATCTAAAATTGACATTATATATATACAATTTCTAAAAGTAGTTCAATCAAATTGAACATTATATTCTGTTAAAAAATCCATGACAAATGGGTTTTCATACTGCGTTAGTTTCTCTTTTCAAATACTATTTGTGCAACAGAAAACAATATGTGCAGTACTATGAAATTAAGTCTTCGAGATTTACACCAACTTTAGATGTTTCCCAAATACCAAATCTGGACTCTTTAACGATGTAGAATTAGGTGGTGACCTGTGAGAAACTTCCTTTTGCCGACGACATGGAAGTATATTCTGACATTGAGAATTCATCTATCGAAGACTGTATATCATCGCAAGGAGATTTGAATGCAATTTAAACTTTAACAAATGTATAGTTTTGACATTTTCAATTAAGCATATGATCTTAAATTATGGTTGTAATATTGATGGTACATTTTGTCGCTCTAATGTACACAAAGAACTTATTTAATTAAAAGTTTAAATTTATCGACAATATTGTCGGTATGATATCAAATGCCTACCGCTCTTATAGAATCATATATAGAAATTATTGATTATCAGGACATTAACTGTTTAAAATTGCTATATTACCCGTTTGTTAGAGCTAACTTAGAATATTTATCACTAGGGTGGTGCTCTGATTACACAATGCATATTAGTGCAATCGAATCTATTCAAAGAAGATTCTTGAAAAACCTCATGTGCTTGGAAAATTAAGTATAAATAATATTGGATAGATGTGAGATGGTATCGCTTCAAAATAGACGTGCAAGTTCCGACTTAGATTTTTATAGAATACATAGCACAATAACTTCGAATGTCCACATCTCATAAGCAAAATAAATTTTCGTGTATGACGTTCGAATTGCCGTTCATAAAATTTATTCTATTTTGCAGCTAGAAGGACTAATGTTGAATTCGGTAATTACACGCATATGCATTAGCCTTACTGCTATAGTGTACTCATGTGACATCTATAATGATAGTTATAATAGAAGATTGCAATTTTGAGCCATGCTCTACTTGCGCACGCAGCCTGTTTCCTCCCGATCGGCAGTTTCCACAACATCGCCTGCGATATTAGATATTAGCATGTATATTGAGAGTGACGCGTATTTGTTTTGCAACCGACTGTAATATAATAGTAATAAAAATGTCACAGTTAGGTATATCGAGGAAACGACCATCATCCGACCAACCAAATAAGTTAATAAGTGATTTAATTTACAATGCCGCAAAAATTAAATGTACAGTTAGCGATATGTTTTTAATGTGCTGGACGAAAACACACTGCGAACGACACGTGAAGAGTAAAAAAAGCACATATCAAACAAACTGCCGTAAAATCAAATGAATAACAATGACTTTGTGTAATTTATCGTTTGCTTTATTATCCAATGCATAATTTTGTTCATTCTGGAATAAATATGCGAAATATCGGGATTCAGATTTTGCCACATTAAGACAAATTTGTGAATATGCGTCTACAAATTCATTAAGTTGTTTTATAGAGTATTTTAATTATGCGAATATAAAGTCACTAGTTGTTGAACGCTCGTTTTCAGCATATAAGCACATTTTTTCCCACGCCGCACTCAGTTTGCTGAAACAACTGTAGAAACACACCTAATGTTGCAAATATTTAACCGATGTTATCCACTTTGTGACTTCACGTATATCCCACCAAGCTTTATAAATTTACAACTTATTATTTGTTTTATGCACATTCTACAAAGCGCACGCTTATGATACGCACCTCAATTTGACTTCTCTAGTTATAATATTTAATTTTAATTTCTGAAGTTATATGTATATAAGAATATTTGTTTTCATTTTGTATCTACTTTAGTTAATTGCATATGTGATATACTATTTTCCTTTACTTCACCTGATAAAAATAAATATATTATTATTATTTGTAATTATTTACTATATATATATATATATGTATATACATATACATATACTTCATCACGCCGAAAGTTCATAAACTGTTACGAACGATTTTGAACATAGCCTCCTAAACTATAATTATTCTTAATAATCAAAAATTGTAAAAAATAAGACTACATTTGTATACGGATGAAAATACATAACAAAATTAAATTTCTTGTGTGTTCCTTTCCAAAATTTTTGAGAAAATGGCCAAAAATACAAAAGCGTAGTCACCTATAGAATGCTAACAAAACGCTATTTTTTGATAAGTAAGAATAATTATATTTTATGAGTCTATGTCTCACATAACTTCAAAATCGTTCGTAGCAGTTGATAAATTTCTGGTTTGTATTTTGTGACTAGATTTTCTTTTGTTCAATTTTGCTAGTAAATTCGAATATTTTTAATGAACTCACTGACATACTTTAAGTTTCTTTCGAATACAGAAGAAATAGTTACCAGCCGCATAGATTGTATTGCAATCACTACCCTAATAGAGATTGTACCTGATCGCCGAAAATTTATAAGTACGAAAAAAGGCCGTATGTATGAAACAAATCTTTTGAGTTTAATATTCTATTCGCTGTTAAAGAAATCCCGATACTTCTGTTCGCGAAATTGTGTACAAAATGACATTTTCATCACAGAAACTGCGGCCACATAAAGTGAGTACTATCAAAAGCTGCTAACTAATATACTGATGGTGTAATATATGTATCAAAGTTAGACTTGCTCAGAATTTAAATGAAAAAATGACAGTTTGCATATTGGTACATAAGTATGTTCAAGAACATATTTTTCTTCTAAAATTATGTGGAGAGATGAGTACACATGGGATTCTCTTAACCCAAGTATCTTTAACTCAACAATGGGCAAATTAATTGAAGGCGTCAAGGATATGAGCGGATATAGGATGGGCAATAAAAATCTAACAATCTTATGCTATGCAGACAACGCGGTATTAATCACGGAGTCAGAGGACAACTTGTAGAGACTTCTCCACTGATTCTCGACAACGGCGGAAACTTATAATATGCTAGTCTCAATATAAAAAACAAAATCATTAGTAATATCTAAAGATCCGATTAGATGCAAACTGGCAATGGGAGAAAAAATAATAGAGCAGGTGAGGGGTGTAAAGTATTTGCGAATAAAGGTATATCAGAGGTAATATCAGAGCGATGACATATACAGCGGAAACAAAGACGAAACAACTACTGCGCACATCAGAAGTGAACACACTAAGAGTAGTAACCGGAGAAACCAGAAGAGATCGAGTTCGAAATAAGGAAATTAGAGACGAGTGCCGGATGATAGACATCGTAAAATCCATAA
Organism: Melolontha melolontha; assembly: GCA_935421215.2. Lineage (NCBI taxonomy): Eukaryota > Metazoa > Arthropoda > Insecta > Coleoptera > Scarabaeidae > Melolontha > Melolontha melolontha. Next base: position 93,153,025 of record OW285237.1, on the reverse strand, counting down.
GGAGGCGAAGGAGAGAATGGAACGACCACGTCCAAAGAGCCGAAAGTGGAAGACATAGGAATTGTACGAGACCAAAGACCATGTGGGAAAGAGACCCCAAAAGAGAAGGCTTAAAAGCTAGGTGTCGACTTCTACCGAGACACTATAATTTCGTAAAGAAAAGCCCTAAAATCGAAGAGGAAGAAGTGTAAATTGTAATCAACAAATTTCAATAGTGATTCATTCGCAGCTTATTGTTATCTTTAATATTTCTATTTATTTGAAAACGTTTTCCACAGAATTATATATCAATATTAAGTTCATGCAATTTATTGCTTTGAATTTCCACAATAAACAATGAACTTGAAATTAATCAAATAACTGGAAATCATCCGTTGCACCTTAAGCAAGGTGCGTCTCTAGGTTCTATCTTACGACCGGTTTTCTTGTGTTTAATAACCTATGATATTATTTTAAAATGGTTGAAGATTTGCCTTATGCATGTAGGCTGATAATACTACTTCATTAATAGAAAATGGTCATAACTTACGATATCCGATAAAATATGTACATTATAAGATCAATGTGCGATTTATAATTATAGTTACAATTCAAAAGATAATGATCGCACTAGCATTTATACTAAGAATACTAGGATTTACTTTCAATGAAAATTTGTTTTTTAAGAATAATATTTGCTGCGTTTATACTAGCATTCATTTACAATCGTATTATGGCATAATTATGTGAACAAATTATGAAAATGGATAGTTTTCGTTTTACAATATTTATATTTTGAGTTTCTTGGCAGAATTAGGCTATAAATTTTTTTGTGTGTTTTGAGTGTTGTAAATATTTACTTGTTTAGTAAAAAGTACTGGTCTCATCAAGTATAATGCAAATCCATACTTCAAACCAGCATCAAAGTGTAAAATTTTACAATTTGAAGATGAGGTGATCAAGAATTTTTTTCGCAATTGAATCCTGCGATAGGATATACATATCGTATTTAAAGATTTGTAATGCACTGAACGTGCTTTATTGTCTGATCGAAACAAGTAGGGGGTGATTTATTGTTGTATAATATCGTATATCGTTGCAACAGATCATAAAACTATTGGGGCGTTCCGAAGTTAGAATTGTTTGAATTAAACTTTTTAGCAAATATAATGTTTTCATGAGCGATAATTTTTTATAGCTTCAAATCTGTAGGAATATTTTTAAGAAGTTTAATCATGTTTACTGGCAAATTATGTTTGATTCGTTAATTTGAAGAGTCAACTTTGAGCAGCGTTTCTGAAACCAGCCATCGTTGGTGACAAAAGCAATGCATTTACAATAAAATCTAAAGAAAGATCGTTATACGATACAAGCATTGTATGATTCTATATGTAATCTATATATAATCTTTCGGAAACTTCTCAAAACAAGTATTCGTTGCGGTTACCTCTTCATTTATCTAGAATTTTTTTCCATCAAGACATTTTTCAAGTGTGAGACAAGAAGAACTCATTTATGATGAGAATTGTTCGTTATCCTGCTAGAACAAAACTGTTTTCTGAATAAATGCGATCGTCTTTTCTTGTCTTTCTTTGTCTTTTCGTCTTTCTTGTCTTGATTTTGGTAATCGAAACCGGTATATCAGCATAATATTGGTGAATTATTATACTTACTTTCTGTAAAATGTCAATAAGGATTACTTCCTTAGAATTACAAAAATCATGACCATAATCTTATTGGCCGAAAAAACGTTTTTGCCTTCTTCAGAGCACGTTCATCGAAGAAATCCATTGTTTTGACTGTGACTGTGTGTTATGTCTTTGAAGTACAGCAATATATTCAGCTATCATCTACGGTGACATATCGACGAAAAATTTTCTTGTATTTCACTTAAACGTAGCCATACTGTTATTTGAAATTGTAGTTAGTCGAGTTTAAATTTACTGAACAATAAGCAAACACGGCACCCATCTTGCGGTTAGTTTTTTCATATTTAAATTTTACAAAATATTGTGTACTCGTTCGGTAGAGATTAGCTACCCCGCACACTTTTATTCGACCGTCGCTCTTTAGCATGGTATGGACATTATTAATAATTTGTGGAGAAGTTATTGTAAATGAAGAAACTGGTCGTTTAACATCTTCTGTGCTCAGGCGTAGTTCGTTTGCTGAGAACGGGTGCGATGATTGAGCATATCTCAATTCCACTGTCATTGGTGCTGTTCTGAATGGGCCCTCTCGAGCAAGTGTCACCAGATTAAACAATACACTATAATTGAATCGCCGAACAGGTGCAGTAGCAATGTAGCATCGACGTCAAGTTCCAAAAGCCCAACTCACAGCGCATAACGATGAATAAATGTAGTTACTTGACATTTATAAACAGTTATAAGCAAGTAGTTCTAACCTCACATTTGGACGTAGGAATTTGACGTTTTCGTATATAAATCTAATTATAATAAAGACTAAACAAATTAATGCAATGTATGGAATATGTATATATTACTGTCCAGGAACAACAAGAAAAAGTATATTTTAATTTAATAATCGACGAAGGAGATACTTGTTGAAACTTCATTATATAGATATAATAAAACACAGTTGTATAGTTTCAAAATAATATATATGCACTACATATGTTTCACCACACTGTGGCTTCATCAGGTGGATGAATATACTAATTCAAAATATCAATTAGATCTTATATATATCAGTACAAAGTACAGAACTAATCTTATTCTAAGAGGGGGTGGACATGTATGAGTTTTAAGTTTAGTAGGGGGGAGTTATTTATGTCTAGTTGGTCATTTAAAATTATACCTAATTTATTATATTTGTTAATTTCTAAACTTTCTAACATATTAAGTTTTTTACTTTTATCTAGAACATGCAAAGTTTTAAAATTAGTGTTGAATTTGTGATTATGTTCTAGGCAATGATTGGCAAAAGTTGAGTCTGTCTTCTTGTCTCTGTGTCTTCTTTCATGTTCTTTCATTCTAATATCGAATAACCAACAATTCCTTACAAAACGCTATAAAAAACAACAAAGATAAAACGGACGATAGATTAAACTCAGGGGTTTACAAGTTGACATGCGAAGATTGTAAAAAAGTGTATGTCGGACAAACAGGACGGACATTTGATATTAGAATGAAAGAACATGAAAGAAGCCACAGAGACAAGAAGACAGACTCAACTTTTGCCAATCATTGCCTAGAACATAATCACAAATTCAACACTAATTTTAAAACTTTGCATGTTCTAGATAAAAGTAAAAAACTTAATATGTTAGAAAGTTTAGAAATTAACAAATATAATAAATTAGGTATAATTTTAAATGACCAACTAGACATAAATAACTCCCCCCTACTAAACTTAAAACTCATACATGTCCACCCCCTCTTAGAATAAGATTAGTTCTGTACTTTGTACTGATATATATAAGATCTAATTGATATTTTGAATTAGTATATTCATCCACCTGATGAAGCCACAGTGTGGTGAAACATATGTAGTGCATATATATTATTTTGAAACTATACAACTGTGTTTTACTATATCTGTATATTTTAATGATTACATTAAAAATCAGAGAATATTCGTTTACTTACATTGAAAATAGACATACATACCCTTCCTTAAAATATTTTTTTTATATGGTTCATACGGTTATTTTTTGTATAATCAGAAGGAAAATGAGATGAAAATAATGAAATACAAGTTTTGTTAAATTTTAAAATTCATACACTTCACACTATTGTTTTTTTGTCTAATTCATGTGTAAATGGGAAGACGTAAAGAAAACCACAGGTTTGGAAATTTTAATAAAGTATAAGAAAATAATTATTTACGAAAAGAGCATATTCAATATTCAATCAAACAGCTTCAAATCATACTCATTCGTCTTCACTAGAATATGATGAAATGGTGTCGTCACCTGTTGTTACAATTAATGATTCTACTTGGCAATCTATTAAATTATCGAGTTCCCACATTTTGTTTTCCACATTGATTACATGTTTAATTGCGTTTCTCCAATTTTCACATAAAATGTTGTTTATACTTGTTGAAATAACTGCTTTATGTCCTCCAGCTTGAACAGCATATTGTGTCTTTTACTTGTGCCCATATTAGCTCAATCGGATTTAACTCACAATGGTATGGTTGGAGTCACAATAACTTTCTATTCGGTGCTTCAATTATCTCATCTTGTTTGTTATTAATAACAAAATAACGACAACAGTTTATAATTTTAAGATATATTTAACTACATGAACAATACAAAATAACACTTACATACAAGTTGTGTTGCTTTGTTATGTATTACTCTGTTTTATGTCTCTTTTTTTTACGTCTCTCCTACCAACCTAAGATATAGAGCATATTCTGCACACACATCTACACAGCATATGTCGCAGGAATGGTTACATGTTGTTTTATTAATGCTAGTAATTCTGCCTTCACCATGCCATCTTCATAGGGTATGTCATGGCTTACAAGCCATTGATATATTTTAACTTTGCGGTTGTTTGCTGTAGGTGGTTTGTTTAATTTGCAACTATAATAACACAATCCAACACAATCATCGCGTTTTCCCTCAAGTTGGAAATGATTCTTAAATTTAAACAGTAGCAAATAATCCTCTACAAATCCCTCGACGGAACCTATGTATTACAATTAACCTCTTTCCTTCCCTGGATGGGTTTTTAAGGCCTGTAATCAAACCTATAAAATCTTGTCTTGCAATAAGCACCGATTTGTCTGTCCACACTTTGTTTACTGTATGTCCTTCATTCACCCATGTCTCATCTAAGTAATATATATCCATCTTCACAATATTTTCTTATTTGAAGTAAGTACTTTCTCCTCCAAGTAATAATGTCATCTTTTCCTTTCAGAATGCTATTACCATTCCTCTTTTGGTAACTACAAATGAACAACAGTTTATATAAAGTAACAAGCATTTGCATATATGTATTTTACCGAAAGTCCGATTCTTTTATTAATTTTCTGAGAATCGTAACTTTAAAGTTTAATAAAATTGTCTCTTTCGTTTATCATCGTAAGAACTTTCTGTACAGTTGGAAGTTAATTTTTCAAAAAAAAGGAATAAATAATTCTGCGAATGCTATTCCGCATTACATCATCTATGTTGTTCAATATGGCCCTTGTCCTGTAGTATTTCTTTGGTGATCAAAATTTGTGCTGCTAATTTGTGCTATTCTTGCAAAATCTTATAAACACTACATTCTGATATTCCTAAAAAGAAACATTACCAAAGTTAGACGTTATTTTTAAAAAATATCGTCAAAATTTACCTGTTGCTGTTGCTGTAGTTGCAACGTAAACTACTTTCTAAGTACTTGACTGTTCTTGTAAGGTTTTGAATGTATTCAAAACCCTTTCATTGTCTTCTACTGTAAAATGTTTGGCGGGCCTCTTCTTGGGAGGTGAATTCTCCATAATGCTACACAAAGGATTGGGTTGAAATTGTAACCTATAAAATAGATATTTGAGAATCATGTTCTGATGTATTTCATGCGCTTGCTTACGTTTATCACGAAAACAATGTGCAGTAAAAAACGGAAGTGCGAAAGTTTAGGGACCAGTGATGGGTGATGTAATGGCGCTTATCAGTTTTAATTGCTGGTCTCATATGACAAGTTTTGTAAGCAGTGAACCACTTACAAATCATTCCATGGGAAGGAGCAGATTCATCATAATATTTATGTAACTTTTCTTAAGTTTCCTTCTAAAAAATAAAGTTTAATTAACATACTAAATTACTTTTTCTCCATATTTATACAGAAACCACAAATCGTTTACTTTAAACCATGATAAAAACTTGTCTATTTCACAGATTTGGGTGAAATTTTATTGGTAGTCTTCTAAAACATGGCTGAAGTTAGCAATATACTCATAGCGAAAGAATTGCAAACTTTTGAAAAGTCACTCTCCTGTCAAATCACCTTCATACATATGCAATTTAATATCATCTAAGTATTAACACATATGCCTAAAGTTGAAAAGAGAAGTAACAATTATATAATAAATAAAGAAATAAAAATATATTTTTTATACTTAACGCCAGTATACCAAAGACGCACAATAACACTTTCTTTACAGATAGAAAAAAATGTAAATATTTTTAATTTTCTTGTACAGAATATGCATGAACGTTCCCACTTAATGTAAGTTGGTGTCTCAGATAACAATAACAATCTACCTGTTTGGTATAATCTAAGTATTTTTCTTAACTAATTTTTCAATTTTTGAAAAGTAAAATTCGTACTTTACAAATATATAATATACGCTGTCAAGAAACCATCGATCCTAAAATAGCCCTTACCGAACTATATAAAATTCAGTAAGCAATATTCATTTCGGAGCAATAAATATTTTTGACAGACCACTACGCCTACCCCAGATGATGTGGAATCTGCGGTAAACATAACAGCAATCATAATACCTTGCACGATGTATCTATTTGTTGACGAGGTCTCTTATTTGAAACACAGCATAACAGAATACTCAGTTTCTTGCATAGTAAAAGTACATAAGACTTCCAGTTAGTAAATTCGTTAATGTTACATCGACAAAAAATGTACTAGATTGAGTGGAACATTTACAGTTATTAAATTCTACATAACCTGGATAATTTTGCTGCTAATGTGATATTTGAAATGAATTACATTAGATTTGCCACAATTTCTAGTAAGTTATTTTTACTTAGTCATTATTGTTCAATTTCATTTATACAAACATTGGCTGATGTCTAATGAAAACTCCTTTGTCAAATAGAGTAGACATAACTTTTGTCAAAGTTATATCATGTGTAGAGTTGTTATTTTTCCCCACATTCCAGAGTCCTACTCAGTAAAAGTTAATATGTACAAATGTTTTTCAATATACATCGCATTATGTAAAGAAGGCAATAGATCTACGCTTAACTAAAATATAAATATCTGGCCGGCATACACGGCCTAACACAATGCATACAATGAATCTGCTTATCTTAAAATTAGGAATCTTTCCTTTGTAACTGGGTGCGTCTCGTAAAAAAAACTTTTCGCAAATATCTCTTACAATAAGTAATTTCTTTGCTCATACTTAAATTTTATCGGACTGTACAAATTAACAAAAATGTTGAGTTGTAATTTCATACGAATATGTGTTCCTTATAAAACCCGATGTGTTTTGAAAACGTTCATACGTATATATTCACTTATACTGAGTAGGATTTTAGAATGTGGGGAAAATCTGACATCTCTAACCAGGTGTTTCACTCATAATGGAAAGGATATTAAAAATAACACATAGTTCGAAATATCATGTGATCGAACTCTGCAATTGTCGCAGAGCAGCTTAATCTTTTGAGCAAAGTTTTGCTGTATGGCAGTTTGAAAATTACGAATTATTTCCTTATATACTCCTGTAATTATAGAGCCTTTTCTCATATATTCAATTAACAAGATTCCTTCTGTATCGAAAACACGGTCACCATTGGTTTTCCCGATGAAATTTGAGTTCTTGACCTTTTTGATGGTGGAAATCTCTTGAGGATTCTCGTCTTGCCGGTAAGTCCAAGCGATACATCCAGATCCCACCGCCTGTTATAATTTTCGAAGAAAGGTCTTTGTCGTCAATTAAAATGCTCAAGTTTTCCTCATAAATTTCTTGGCGACACAATTTTTGTTTGGGGGCAAGCAATCTGGGAATCTATCGTACTAATTTCATTCCTAAATGTTAATGTAAAATTTTTAATACTATGGCTTCTAATATCTCCACTTTACTGTTAAAGTGGAGATTGACACCTTCTTTCATCGATCTGCTAAGACCTGTTCCTCGACTTTCTTGATGTTTTCTTACTTCTTGTTTCGATAAGCTTTCCGCATCTTGGATCATCTTGAATTTATTCTCTACCCCATTGAAATTACTTAGATCAAAATTTTACTATAAAATATGACAGCGCATTCGCCTTTATACACGCTAGACATTCTCTGATGAATATTTTAGGGTCAACTCTCTTCTTTTGTCAAGAATTTTATCACGCTTCTATGTTTTACTGAGTTTCATTCATTTTTAGTTACAACAAAAAACAACAAAATTCTCTGCATTTGTAGAAAATTTGATTCGTATAACTCCTAATGTGGTTAGTTAGATAGTATAAAAAACCACCCTTCGTAAACCGATTGTTGCCTATTTAATCAATAATTACTGTATCATTAACGAACAGTACCTCTGATACATTAAATTCCTAAGTTTTGAAAGAGGCTTATCAATACTGCTATAGAATATTATTATTTTGAGAAGTTGCTAAAATACTGTTAGTAAAATCAAAAAGCGCACTTTGTATACTTCCCTCTAAGAGAACCATGTGAGAAAGTGCCTATTAAGATATGCTTTAAGAAGATCTTAATTAGGCGCCCATACTCAGTGAAATAATATTCGAGGTGATATTCGGACACCCTTGAAATAATCTAGAAAATAACTATAGGCGGCCCATGACAGTATTGAGTGGTAGAATCAATCTCCCACCACCTCCCCTCATTTAATAAAAAGGTTTGGATCAGCTCAGTTCTTATTACCAAAAAAAGACACTCACAAAAAATTAATTTAATATAGTCAAACTGAAAAGTCATTTGAAAATAAAAATGCATTTAACACTAATAGAGTATTTAATGCATTTTTTACTTATATAATTATTAAATGGAATTGGCTTACCAAAGTCCAGATAGCAGGTAATTTTATATTTCCCTCAGAATTGCACAAATTCATTCTTAAAATAGGACAAATTTAGTCCACCACGCATATAAAATTATACTTAAATGTTAAATTAAAAACTTAAAAAATAATAATTGGAGAGCTGTTACAATTGTCAAGGTTTTTTTGAGTCAATACGAAGAAAATTGATTTTCCAAAAAGTTGTTGATTAATTTCGGCCATAAAAAACACATTCACACAAGCGAAACAGTCAATAACAGAAAACAGTACTGAAAGTCGCGAGAGTAAAAACTAAAATCCACAAGCAAGCTCTTCAACACTAAGTGCAGGTCAAATCGAACTGAGCTAGAAAAAAGCTGGCTTCAATAGAATTACCGGTCACAAAATGTGTCGAATGTGTTTAAATAAAGTGGTTTTATAAGGTTTCTAACATAGGCAACCAACTAACCACATTTAATGTTTAATACGTGTAATTCTAATTATAAATATTATGTGCCGACGGAGTTTATTAATTAATCAATTAATCGTAATTTTCATGGAAAATATTTTTGTATGACGCGTGGAGCTATGGCTCAGTGGCCATTTAAGAGAAGTCGTTGCTGAAAATAACCCGTCGTAGACGACTGTTTTATTATATAAGGTAGAGGCTCAATAAAAGGGCGAAAACATTGGAAAACTTGAATGCGATACTAACATGCCTTCATGAAATTTCCTCATTATAGTAGACTGTTTTTTAAGTAATTAAGTTATCAAAGATTGATGCACATGCGAAGCTTTAGAAAACTTCAAATTCTGTTAGAGTTACAACATAAAATATTTATTATTCAAAGTTACTATAGAACTGGCCAAAAATCTGCCAGTTACTTACGCACAACTGCAAAAACATATCAAGCTTGTGTAATTAAATTTGGTGAAACAGGGGCAATAACTCGTAAACCTGGAAAATTTAGTCTGCAGAAAACCATCATGAATTTCTGAAAACTATGCTACAACCATAAAAAATAGGCGTCTGGTTAGCAGTTTCAAGAAGACGAATTATTGGGCCTATATTATTTAAATATCTGTACATTTGCTTATCATGCTGACAGTTCCGTGTTTAGATCCCTGACTGGCTCTCCGAGTAGGTTTTCGTGGTTTTCCTTCTCGTCCTAGGCGAATGACAACAGATTTATATCTTAAGTCGCTCCGCAAGTATTATAATAACTCATGACTTACCATCTCTTTATACATGATATCAAACTTTTGTTATGTCATGAATTATTATTATTTGAATCGAATGTAAGTATTACCTCTATCAAAGAATTATAAATGACAGATATTAATGCCAAAGATATATAAGTGATGTAGTCATGGTGAGAGTCCATGACTACATCACTTATATAACTTTGACATTAATATCTGTCATTTATAATTCCTTGATAAAGGTAATACTTAGCGAAACATGTAAGAGTTTATTTTAAAAATATACATATTAATGTAAAACAGACCTTCAATCGCCGAATATCTAAATCAACTATATTGCATAAAGGTCAAGAAATAATTATCTATATATACAAGTATCCCGAATCGTTATGTTTAAATTTTAGTAGTGTAAAGTAGACTTCATTTCAAGTAACAAAAACGCAAAACTTGTATATCCATTTTTATTTGTTTCAAAGTTACAGATCTATGAATGAGATTGTCAGATCATGAAAAAAAATGTAATCCCAAAGCCAATAGAAACTGATTTTATTTTAAAAAAGTTATACGATTCAATAACAGGCCTGTGATTGTTAACGTCGCATAATAAAATGTTATCCTAAAATAAATAAACACGTGTCGTAGTGCATACAGTAATTTCTTGGAGATCTACAGAAGAAGTACTTATCCGAATTTCATACTTGTTTTGTCGGATTTGCTCGACAGCCAGGTGAATACGATCCAACAACTCTTCTCTTGTGTTCGAAACTTGCGCGTAGACTAAATTTTTCATGTACCCCCATAAATAAAAGTCAAAGGGGATTAAGATCGGGTGATCTGGGTGGCCATGCAACAGGACCACCTCGACCAACCCATCTTGGATAATTGACGTTAACCCAATTTCGGACAGCAATTCTGTAATGTGGTGGTACCCCATCCATGTGAAACCACATGTCTCGTCGAACATTCAGTGGGACATCCTCTAAAAGACCTGGCAGTTCGTCAATAAGAAATTGAAGCTAATTGCCCGCATTTAACCTCCCAGGAAGAACGACAGGACCAATCAACAAGTCATCGGATTAGGGGCGCCCAAACGTTAATAGAAAATTCATGTTGAAATTTAGATGGGCATATAGCTTTTGGATTTTTTGATGACCACCTGTGCAGGTTTCTCAGATTTGTAACACCACTTCTCGTGAACGTAGATTCATCTGTCCAGAGGACTGTTCTGCAGAAATTAAAATGAAGCCGTGACTGTCTTAATATCCCTAGACGAGCATAGTGGTCTGCCTCAAGCAAACCGTGTCCCCTGTAATAGTGATATGCATATAAGCTCTCACGTTTTAAAATTCGTCAAACTGTCGTTTGTGGCACTCCTAGTTGTCTAGCGATTCGACGAATACTGAGAGTTGGATCCCTTGTAACAATAACTACGCTTCTTCCTCTAAGTCTGCTGGCAAATTTACTCCGCGGTCGAAAAAATAATCACGCAGTCCGCATTCCCGAAATTGTCTGTGTACTTCCAGAAACGTTTTGTAATGTCGGAATTCAATAACTGCTTGACGTGCACTGCCGTTACAGTAGCCATACATGAAAGAAATGCATGTCCGCATACTCTTGAGAAGAAAATCGGTAAGGCATTTTGAATAAAGAAAACGTGTCCACTCACTAATAAGCTGTTGTATGAACTGAAACGTAATGTAATCCTTTATTAAAAAATGCAATGTTAACAGTCATCTGAACATTTGTTATTACATGATATTCATGGTTCAGCACTTACGAAATAAGTAAGAACCTTCTTTATCATAAATCAATTTCCAGTACTCATTTCTGTAGATCTCCAAGAAATTACTGTATGCACTACGACACGTGTTTATTTATTTTAGGATAACATTTTATTATGCGACTTAACAATTACAGGCCTGTTATTGAATCGTATAACTGTTTTAAATAAAATCAGTTTGTATTGACTTTAGGATTTCATTTTTTTCATGATCTGACAATCACATTCATTCATAGGTCTGCAACTTTGAAACAAATAAAAATGGATATACAAGTTTTGCGTTTTTGTTACATGAAATGTAGTCTACTTTACACTCCTAAAATTTGAACATAACGATACGCGACACTTGTATATATATATATATATATATATATATATATAATATATATTTATATAAAGATAATTATTTCGTGACCTTTGTATGTTATGGTAAATTCAATTTGTTGGCGATTTACTATATTTATATTTTTTATTTCCTTGACAAAGGCATCATTGCCGAAACATGTAGGGTTGTTTTAAATATATATACTTTGAAGTAATAAACCAGACCTTTAATCGCCGACTTATTAAGTTTACCATATAATACCAAGGTGACAAAAATATTATATATATATATATATATATATATATATATATATATATATATATATATCCAATAAAGGACAAAAAAACTTACGCAAATATGTTGAATCATCTACATATTCTACATAATAGACACTTTAATTAATTAACTTACACAAACTTATATTCTAAAGAGTATATCGAAAATAAATAAATGATAATAGTATAAAACATGAAAGAAAAACAAAGCTAATACACAAAATAATTTATTAATAACTATTCAATACTAAGAACCTATGAATCTTATATAGATTTGTCTGGTTAATGTCACATTCACTCTGTGATTAAATTTATGGCACACACGATATATCGGTGACTTCATTATAATATTAGTCCTTGCCTTGGGATAATAAAATGTGCTGCATGGTCGGCTATTATATTGTGGAACTACGAAGTTAATCTTGTTCAGCAATGACGGTGCATCTACGCCTTTGTGGATCAGATTAAAAAAAAATTAATATAATTTTAACGCCTACGGTTCTCCAAGGACTCGAATCGATAGTTAACGTGATATGGTTAATACCCGAGGTGGATAAGATTCAATATGCTTAAAATGTAGATAGGTATATTAAAAATTTTCTCTGAGAAGATTCCAACAAATTAACGTATGTTGTATAGATAGGTAGCTATATTAATGATGCATATTCTAATTTCGGCTTCACAAAAGGAAAATAAAGCAGGACAATAGCATTCACAGAAGAGAAGTTTTTCGAGTTCCGTATAATAAAACCCAGAGACTTGAGTGAAGAAGAAACTGTATGTAAGATATGCTCAGAAAACGATAGTCTAGTATCAAATGTGATACCTAGGTCTTTAATAGAGGTGCAACGGGTAAAATGAGAGTTATTATAACGGTAGATAAATAATAATGGCTAGCATTTCATATAAATGGGAAAATATGACATTTTTAAGTACAAGGTGGTGGTTCATGGTAGCGGGAGATTTTGAGAATTTTATTATTCTTAAAACAACAGTATTAAAACACAGTATACCAGTAAAAAGACAAATATTGGCAATTTTTATTTCTTAAAAATTATGCTGAGCAAACGGCCTCCTCTTTCTTCTATAATTTCCTAAAGTCGAACGTTGAAATTCTGCATAAGACGCCGCAACATATATAGGAAAGATTAAGAAATCTAAGAAAAACTATTCAAGAAATTGCCAACATTACAGTGTTGGCAATTTTTTGAATAATTTTTAGCCCCACAAAAAGTAATAACACGCTGTTAGTTCTGGTGACTTTGGAGGCCACTCAATATCCCCGTATTTAGAAATAAGGCGTTCTGGAAGCAGTCGTTGCACAGCAGTCATTAATACCCTTGCGGTATGTGCAGTACCGCCGTCTTGCTGGAACCATGTATCCTGGTTGTTTTGTGGAAGCAGGTTCAATTGCTGTGTTAGAGACTGGTTTATCATGTCACCATAGCATGCAGAATTGACTGTAACAACATTTTCATTCTGATGCTCAAAAAAGTAGGGGCCAATAATTCCCATACAGGACATTGCACATCATACCGTTACCTTCGGACTGTGTATTGGTTTTTGGTGAAGTTCCTTTGGATTTTTCAATAACGGCTGTTTTGCTTATTGGTGTAGCCTGATAAATTGAAATACGCTTCATCAGACATCCATAAATTATGAACATCAATTTCTTATTGTAACATGCTTTCAGCGAAATGCAGGCGACGAGACTGATCTGTTGGTTTAAGTGCTTGAACAATCTGGATCTCATAAAGATGTAAATGATTATCCTTATATAAAATTCCGCGAAAAGTCGTCCTATGCCAATTGCCTGTTTTCAACTTGAACGTTCCGGACTGCGCTGTATAGCTGCCCTAACTCGATCAATGTTGTCTAAAGTTCTGACACATCTGTTTGGTCCTGCGCGTTTGACATTGCAGGCTAATGCACTTTCTTCAAATTTACGAACGCACTCTTTTATGGAATGGCCAGATGGAACTCTTCCGTGACGAGGAATATTGAAATTAATCCGAAATTTCCGCTGTACTGTAACCACAGAGTCATTCTTTTATCATATGCTTTGATTACAAAAGAACGTTTCTCATTGGACTACCGTTCCATGATTACTGAATGGTATAAAATGTCAAATTATTTGACAAGAAAATCGATAGCAACTTATGATTAGTTTCAAAATAACGTTTTCAAAATCTTCCGCAACCATGAACCACCTCGTATATTGACGACGGCACATAGCATAAAAATAGGTTTATATTTGTGAGTTTTTGTCTTTTCACTTCTTTTCTGAGTTAAGTAAATTCTTGTTATTGGCTGTAACTTGAGAAATACGAGTTTAGTCCTAAAGTTTATTTAATAACGTTTTAGTGAGTAAATCACTTATAATTGCTTGGGTTTTCACAAGTGTGTTATTAAGATTTCCCAAAATAAAAATTTGCAAGGTCATATTGTAATAAATCTGTCTTGAGAAATGCAAATATTTTACTAAATCACCACTCGTTTTTAGAAATTGATTCTGTTACCGTTGTGCTGTAGGATCAGCGGCATCAATGTGTGGTCAATTTGCAACCCACACAAAAGAATATATTATTTCATTTTTCAGTTTCTAAAATTCAATAATGTATGTTTATAGGTGTGTTTTAAAAACTTGGACATAGTTGCATTAAATATTACTAGATTATTACGTATTTCAAAACGTTAAGAGCGATATTTGTAAAAAAAACAACTATTTTCTTTTTACTTTTATAAAGCAAGGTATGGAACGATTTAATATTCTATAAATCAAACTATAAATGAGAATATTTGTTTCGTTGTAATGTAAGTATGTGATAATTATATTACTACAAATTCTAAATAAAATTTATCATATAATATTTTTACAAGTTAAGTATGGTATTCATTGCTGTAGAAGGTGAAATTATAAAGTAACAGAAATAGTAAATGTTGAATATATAACCTACGAATGTATCTGTCCAAGACAATAGTAATATATATTATTACCCACTAGAAGGGAGATAATATGATAATAAATAAACAAATAAAGATGTCGTACAAAGCAAAACGATTAAACTGAAACAATAAATACCCATTACATGAACATAAAAACACAATTAAAATTTTATAGGCTCTGAGGAGTGAAAATGTAGGTATTCTTTAAATGCAACGTTTCTCCTTCCCGACGTTTCAACAATCCTGTTTATTTGCGTAATTTATTACCTCAGAAGATGATATATTTATTTTCCTGAGTTAAATTCGTCATAAATAAGTAACACTGACATTGAAAAACCTTAACATTGATTCGAAAGCAGTTATAAAGGAAAGGAAATAATTCTTGTGCAACGTTCTACGAAATCTAATGAATTAAAATTCTTAAATTGCTGGGTGTACGAATCAAAATTCTATTTGATTCGACTATATCAACGATGTTTTATCTTAATGTATCTTTGGGCAATTACTGCATACATGAGCCTATAATATATTGCTAGATAAATTTTATATAGACTACGTGTTGTAAATAGAGATGTTCCATAGTTTCGCATTTTATAAAATCATTAAAAATATCAAGCGAGCCACAAAATTTGTATCGTAGATAAGACATGAACGAATGAAATAGACATATAAGTCACGTCTGAGCTTAGAGAATTAAGTCAAGAATAAGTCAAATTGACAAGTTACAATTTAACATACTACTAATAGTACGAAATGTAGGTTAGATCACTTAATTAATCTAAGATGTAACTGATTTAATCCATGGCATACTCGGAAAACTTTTTTGTGGCTCTCTCCTTATGTTCAAGAAGTGTCTTGGAATATTAATGAAATATAATTTTGTATAGCATTACATATTTATGGCGGCATTTTTGTCATTACTACTACTGAATAATGAATGTCGTAATATTGAATCAAACATATTCATATCTACTAATGGAGTGCCGCAAGACTCCATGTTAGGACCTATATTATTTCTACGTCTTCAAGTTAAGACCGGCAGCTTATTATTATTATGCTGGTGACAATAAACTGTTTTCGAGAGTGTCTGATGCTGGTTGTTATAATTTGTTAAAGAAGGATTTGAATTTTACTATTGAGTGCAAGGTTAATCGCTTAAATCTTAATACACGCAAGTACTTAAATATATTGGGAAATATAATGTCTTGGAAAGGGTGAAGTACTTTAAAGACTTAGATATAGTATTTAGACAATCACTTTTGTTCAGGTATAATTTAAATTTTGTGTGTAACAAGGTGCTGAAGATGCTTGATTTATTGTTAAGAAATACCAAACCATTTAACCAAATTCTACAATTTATGAGATTTTATAATTCATGTGGCTGAAGTGTTTCATAATGTGGAAGCGTAATATGCTGCCCTTATTATAATAACGCTATTTTTTCACAACACACTAACACTCTACATGTAGCCTTCTCCAGAACTTTGTATTATTATCACTCATTAAAAATTTCTATTTTTAGAAATTTCAACAACTTTGTATCCAATTTTGATGTTTTCAATTTAAGCCTTAGAGAATTCACCACGTGAATGTATGAACCATTCCATTATCCCAACATTTCTAAAATTTTCTAAAACTAAAATTTAAAATTATTCGTTTGGGTTGAGTTTATATGCAACTCTTGGGTACTATGCAATGCATATCTCAATAAACATGATATTTAAATAATGAAACCCAAAAAACAATTGTTGATAATCAAAATTCATTGTGGTAATACGTATGTATTTATAATTGTGTTGGAACTATTTAAAAGAGATCTTTTTTTAATTTTCGTTTTATTACAAGCTTTAATTTTAAATAATTACGTAATTTAGTTGTGTCTTTTGATTATGTTATTGAACAATTCAACATACTCGTAAGATTAGTAGGTATGACAATAATTATATTAATTGGGTGGTTAGGTGGCTGGATATTTAAACGGTGTTAGAAACCACGGGGCGACACCATATCCTTCATCACCTAACAAAGATGCTTCTTGCACATTATTATACATAATTCGATGCACCACGGAATTTCGCCGAATTTGACTATAGTGCACGGAGCCTGGCCAAGATGCATCGACACTTGTAAACATTTCTCTGGCGTTACAAGTAGCTTGAACGTTTATTGAACATGCCTCTTTTCTGTTCACATATTCATTACCGTGAATAGATGGTTTTGTTATTTTTACATGGGTACCTATAACCCTGGGCATTCGTTGGGTATTTTTACACTCATTAATAGCAACTCCAAGCAATTCGTTAGTGTTAGGAAATATTATCCAATTATTTCCTGTCGAGTAAATTGCTTCAGATACAGTTACCAAGGTTCTAGAAACACTACTTTGGTCCATATCTATTAACACCAACTACTTACTTAAATCCAGGATCTCCTGTAAAAAGCCTTATTTACACTTTCCAAATTTCACAATTACGTGACTAGAATCACGTAAGCTTCTCAAAAAGACTTCCATTTTTCGAATAGGTGACAAGGATCCACCTTTTATTTCTACGCGATCATCATGACCATCAAGAAAATAATTTGCCAGCCACTCTACATTTTCTCTGTTGAACTTGAAATACCAAAATGTGGAAGTAACTTGATTTTATACAAATTAGACATATCATAAGGTTGCACAATTTATGATAATTACCTAAATAATCTACGATATATATCATAATTGTATCTCCTCCTTTATTTATATACTTTTCTACGATGCACATTCATGAAAGCTGTCATTTTTCAAAAAACCACTTCATTGCAGTGGCCGAAGTTTCCCAAACACCAACTTCACTTAAACTAGAGTAAATACTACTAAACTACTAGATACTTTAAAGTATAGTACCTGATTCTATGTAACACGTACATAGTAGCATGTGCTTCGGAGACTAGTAAATGCTTCGTTAATATAGTAGAACCTTCTGAAATGTACATACTTGAAGCATTTGTATGTACTACGTTTTATGCATTCCACCCATTAGCTTTCTCACATACTTCTATCTGGCGATTGCTCGTTGCAATATGATATAGAATTTGTTAATCGTTTCCTGCAGAAGTCACAAGCGATCACTTTTGAAAGCACTGAAGCACTTACAAATCATTCAATGGGAAGAAACAGATTTATTGTAAAATTTAAGGAATTTTTCTTTAATGGTTTTCCACATAGAAAATAATGTTTATTTAACAAACGAAATATTTTTTTCCTGATTTTAACACAAAATTGACAAATAGTAAAATGTAAAAACTTGTTTATCTAATTTTGGGGAAATTTTGACACTAGGTTTCTAAAACATGGCTGAAGTCAGCAATATATTTATCATGGCAAAATATTGCCGACTTTTGGAAAATCATTCTTCCGTCAAATCACCATTGTACTATCTACTTCTAATTGATACTGAAAAAGGTTCGAATACTTCTGGGGAATAACGCAATCTGCAGTCATGGTTACTTCACATTTGTTTTTTTATTGAAATTAGGAGATCTGGGATATGTAAAGCAGAAATAAAAATCTACTTTCCAAATAGGTGGAGATGGTGTGTTTGAAAAACAAAAGAGACTACATAACAAGATCGGAAAATTTCAAAGTTGAAGTTAAATTAAGTGCGAGATATTCAAGCAGCAAATTACCGCAATAACACAAAAAGTTTAACAAAAATATCGATAGCAATAATATACTTACCACTCCAGAGTTCACTATTAAATGCAGAGGTTGATATGCGGAATAACATTATTGGATATTTAAAGGAAAGGCATAAAATAGCAAATAATAATCAAAATCATAAAAAAATTAAAGGAAAAAGAATGAAGGACTGTCATTGCGGTTCCCAAGGAATGGAAAAAATATATCAAAATATCTTATTACATTTAACTAAACGGTTAAGTTTCAAAACGAATACATAATCAGTGCCTACTTTATAAATGCTTTAATAAATAATTATTTCCATAATCTAAATTTAATTTATTGATGAGTATAAATTAACTTATTTTGCAACAATTTATTATAAATAATAATGTTCATTTTCGAAGCCAAAGCTGCCGATCGAATTTGTCTTTTAGACGTGTTGTGACAAATAATAGCCGATGCGATGCGAACAAAATTCTTTACAAATTCTTTTGTGCTAGCTATTTCACAAAAATATATTGTTGAAGTCTAAACAAACATTGAAAAAAAGCGATCCTATACTTTTAATTGTTATCAAGTCGTTGATAACTATTATCCTAAAATGAGTTCACTATCTCCTGCCATGTTTAAGTTTAATCTGGATTAGTTTATTCAGAAAATAATATAAATTTATTATATAGTTATGTAGTGCATTTATTGATTTATTATATAATTATATAGTGCAAATATCACGATTAACAACATAAATAAGTATAGAAATATTTCAAATAACAATGTAACTTAAAGCACATAAATTTTTAAATTAGCTATGTTTTAATATAGAGTTATGTTTTATAGCTTTGTAGTTTTATCCTGAGCGTCATAATTGTATGTTGATTGAGTTTATAGATTTGCACAGTAAATAAGTAAATTAGTTTTTGTGCTGTATGTGAAATATACATATATATATATATATATATATATATATATATATATATATATATATATATATATATATATATGTATATGTATATATATATATATATAGAGTAAAATAAATTAAGAGCGGGCAAGCGGTCTGTCAATTAAAAAACTCATTTATTAAGTATCCCTATATTTCGCAACAACTTTGTTGCTTCTTCCGGAGATACTACAAGACTAATGAGAAATAGCATTAAATAAATAAGAGTATAAAGCAGTAGTAAAATACTTACAAAATGTACAGTTGAAAAAAATAATAAAATTAACGCACAAGGACAATAAAATTGATTAGACTTAAAATTTAAAGTAACTATAGATACAAGCCTTTAAAACCTTTAAAAAACATGTATATGTAAAATTTAAAGCATGAAAAATAAAAAATATGAAGCATATAGCAAAAAAGTAAAGTCACAAGTATAACAAGTGTTCATTTGAAAAGTCAATCTAGGTTACTTTGAAATTTTGATAGAATAAGACGCAAATATATTAATATGTGTTTGTTGTTCCGTAAACGTAAATCCAAATGACATTTGATAATGTCAATCACAAATATCAGTTAGTGCATAAAATAATCGTGCGTCGATTCTGGTTTTAATAAATTGCTTCTCAGTTTTAAAATGGCTTTCACTTTAGAAGATAAAATTTTTTTAGTCCAGGCTTATTTTCGAAGTGGTAATAAAATTGATGGTTTATGGGTTTATTCGGTTCAAGATTGCATGGTAGAATTTCAAGTTGAGTTTCCACATTTTGTAATAGATTATATACAATTTAAGAATACTTTGGATAGAACTTTAAAACTTTTTTCTGAAACTGGTAGTCTCTTAAGAAAATCAGGCAGCGGAGCAGTTAAGAAACGTACACCTCAAGTTGTCAATCGTATTGAAGAAATAATGGAAAATGAACCACAAACATCTGTTCGACATTTGAGTCAACAAAGAAACCTTTCTGTTGGTACAACTCACAAGTTTTTAAAAAAAGATATGGAACTTTATCCATACCGTGTCACAGCAGTACAAGAATTGTTAGAAATTGATTACCCACGTAGACTACAGTTTTGTAATTGGTTTGTAAATATGAACAATAATGGAGAACTTTCGCAAAGAGTCATCTTTACTGACGAAGCATGGTTTTATAAAACGGGATACCTAAATTCACAAAATACAAGAATTTGGAGTTCTGAAAATCCACATGTAATTAATGAAGAATCGCTACATCCAGAGAAAATTGGTGTTTGGGTAGCGATAAGCCAAAGGCGAATCATTGGACCAATATTTTTTCAGGGAACGTTAACTGCTCAAAGGTACCGTACGGAAATTTTACAACAATTTGTCAATCAGTTGCATGATGATGAACTTCAAAATGGATATTTCCAACAAGACGGAGCACCTTGTCACTGTACTGCAGAATCTTTGAATGAGTTAAGAGAATTTTTTGATGAACGTATAATTAGTCGAAATACTGAAATTGCCTGGCCTGCACGTTCATGCGATTTAACACCTTGCGACTTCTTTCTGTGGCCTTATCTAAAAAATAACATATTTCGAACACCTATATTGAATTTTAATGATATGCTACATAGAATCGAACAGAAATGCATGGAAATTAATAACAATCCAGTAATGTTGCAGAATATCATCAGAAATTTTGAACGGAGCATTTTAAAGTGCATTGATCTTGAAGGACAACATTTTCAACATTTGTTATAGTTTTCAATAAATACCTATTATTTGTTATTTATTTGTATGTATGAAACTGTCAAAATATACGGCTTTGTAGGTTAAGTAGTAAATTTTAATTTACGACATACTTCAAAATATTCTCAGTAAATCACATGCTACTAGATTGACTTTTCAAATGAACACTTGTTACATATATAACGGGAGTTCATTTGAAAAGTCAATCCAAATGACATTTGATATTGGCATTATCAAATGTCATTTGGATTTACTTTTACGGAACAACAAACACATACTAATATATATGCGTCTTATTCTATCAAAATTTCAAAGTAACCTAGATTGACTTTTCAAATGAACACACGTTATATATATATATATATATATATATATATATATATATATATATATATATAAGGTAAACTTAATAAGTCGGCGATTAAAGGTCTGGTTTAATACTTCAAAGTATATATATTTAAAACAACCCTACATGTTTCGGCATGATGCCTTTGTCAAGGATATAAAAAATATATGACAATATATCCTTGACAAAGGCATCATTGCCGAAACATGTAGGGTTGTTTTAAATATATATACTTTGAAGTAATAAACCAGACCTTTAATCGCCGACTTATTAAGTTTACCTTATCATACCAAGGTCACGAAAATATTATATATATATATATATATATATATATATATATATATATATATATATAAATCAATTTAAATTCGGGTAAGCGGTCAATTAAGAAAAAAAACTCCTTTATTAAATAACCCTATATTTCGCAACAGACTTTGTCGCTTCTTCTGGGGTAAAAAATGTAGAGTTGAAAAATAATAAAATTTTATTATTTTTCAACTCTACATTTTTACCCCAGAAGAAGCGACAAAGTCTGTTGCGAAATATAGGGTTATTTAATAAAGGAGTTTTTTTATTAATTGACCGCTTACCCGAATTTAAATTAATTTTTTATAATATATCACGGTCGATAATTTCGCTTCAATTATATATATATATATATATATATATATATATATATATATATATATATATATATTTATTAATTTTACAAGATAAGAACCAATGAAGTACGTGAACTTTATTGACATGCGCTGATAAAAATAATATTATTCAATAATTGTACACTGTTTAGATAAATACGAAATTCAAAGATATGATCCAAGAGCTACTTCTCTTCATCCGCGAAAAATTCTAATAGCACTTTGGTAAAGCACACCCTTATAATTTATAATGTCTTTCACTTGTACGTCGAAAATACAGCGGCCAGTTCCTTATAAATATACAGGCACTGTTACATAATACAAAATCCCAGATAACGCCAACAATTTCGAAAATTGTTCCTACCAAAATACTGGTTATATTACATTGAGCAAACAGTCCAGAAATTTAGATTTTCTTAAAAATGACAGTTTTGCCCTTGCAGAAATGTGTCCAAACAAATGGAAATTATTTTTATTAATAAAAATTTGCTTAGTTTGTTTTACTTATTAAATGCTACTACATATGAACCAACCTAATACATTTTTCTATCACTTTGCAATAAATATAGGCCGGAATAACTAACTAGGTTTTAAGTGTGTTTGTAATTTAATTTTTGATAATATTATTATTTTACTAATATATTAAAATAATACCGCTTTAACCTACAATAAATGAATAAGCTGATTGTATGATTAATAGTAAAATACAATAGGCCTAATATTACGCTGTGGTAGAATCGAAGTCGTGCGACGGGTTTTTTCATTCTTAAAGTTGAATATCCAAACACGTCCGATTCAGGTAGACAATTCCCAATTTAATTCACCAAAAACAATTCGGGACAGTCTCATCTTAACCCCTTTGTGCAATCAATACTCAAACGAACACACAGGGACACATACTTGTATTTATACACGTGTTAAGATCAGTATCTCGCCTGTGTATTCTGATAAGCCAGATACCGATATCTGATAGTGGCCTCGGAATGCTTCCAAGATCGACATAGTGCTGTTTATACATATAACAAGTATATAGGCATCTGTGAGAAAACAGTGAAGAGACGATAACAAATTTATTATCAACTTTCTCATTATTTGTCAACGATAATTTGTGTTTACTTTTTTACATTTGTGATAATCCGTTAAAGATAAGATTCACTGCTTCGAAACTCTATTGTTTCGCTACTTTAAAATTTTTACGACGGTCTTAAAAATCTTTATATAAAAGGATGGTGTGATAAACTTAAATTAAATGAATCAAAATGTTTCTTTGACAGTCCAGACTATTTTGCGTCCTCAATTAATAACATATACTTAGAATACTTATATGTACAAACATTGCCAATTACAATTACAATTATCGATATTTAATTATGGTAGAAAAATATTCTAAAAATAGATTAAAAATTATCAATAAAATAGTTTAACGTTGATTCTGTCGTATTGGAAAACATCAACATCAAAGAGTATTAATGGGAAAAAAATGGATGTGTCTACCTCTTTCGTAGCTACATAGAGTAACAATAATAGCAGCAATACCAGCAGAAACAAAGGAAGCCTAAATGTTAATGCAATTTTACATATTTTCGTCTTTTGACTTAGCTACCACACATTTTTGTAATTTAGCAAAAAAAAATAATAATTATCAAAACAAATAGTCATTTTTAACTATAAAATAACACATTTGTACTAGTAGGCGCAGGAATAAATATTAATATCCTTATAGACAAACTCTACTGCAGTATAGTGTTAATATAAATATAAATAATAATAAAGATAAAAACGTTTTATGGGGGATTTTACAAAACAATATACTTAAAATAAATATTAGAGAAATCTAATAAAATACTTTCAAATTAAAATGTACAAAATTTTTCTCTCTATAATGTGCATACAATTCAACTGGACTTTAAACTAAAAACTTCTCCAAATTTTTGGAATTTTAATTTTATAATCGTAGTAATTAACTGAAGATTCGTTCATTAGAATACGCAAATCAAGTAAAGTTATTTCGTATCAGTCAGAAATACATTTCTTTCTTAATTTTAAAACTCAATTTGTCTCCAATACCTAGACCTTCTTCAGCATTTTGGTTTTTACTTAAATTTACTTCTGTCATTACATTTTGGCAAATAACACACACACTCTTATGTTTATTAGCCTTAGTAAGTTTGACTTGGAGAGTTCTTTTTCTTCTTATTATTGTTTGTATTCTTTTCTATCGATAACACAGTGAAGACTGCTCTCCATTTTAAAAGTTTATTTGCAGCAAAGACATAAGATGTAGTTATTGCAGTACAATACTTTAAACAGTTGTATGAAAATATGTTCAGAAGAAAACTAGTATTATGGTGATGAGAAAGTTAATAACACAAACTATACAATACCACTTAGATATCAAAATATAGTTCATTATATTGCATAGCTTGTTTTCTGGTGAAGCTTTAAATTCCGCGCTTATGCCATTTCCTTGGCTTAGACATTTAGAAATATAGTACATCATTGACTAAACAAGTGATAGCAAAATGGTGATAAATCGAGTTCTTGTAACTTGCAAAGGATTTTTTTTGAGGAGTGTAGCTGGCGTCGTCTTGTTGGAAAAATACATAATTTCTTACGACCAATGTAGGATATCTTTCTTGTAAAATTGTATACATATGATCCAGGAGTTAATGCAACAGTTTAGCGTTTGTCGTAATTCCACAAAACTCGGAGAATCACATTCGTTTCAAAAGTTTTGGGTCTTATAACAGGTTGTGCAGACAGGCTCGAGTTCAACTTCTGATTTGATCGAATAGAATTTCGTAAATAAATTCATTTTTGGATGCATGTCATAATTCTCCGAAGAAACCTGGATGACTCTAGCGATAATTCCGCATATTAATAGTTTGAATTGCCTCAACACTCTGACGAAGAAACTCTTGATCCACAATTGAAGGTCTCCCTGAATAAGGTTGGCTTAAAAGTCAATTTATCCTTTTCTAAATTTTTTTGCAGTTTTGCGCAGTGCGACCTGAGATGGTATTCGGACCTTCTACTTCACGGAATGTAAGAGCAGCACCGGTAACGCAAATGAAGAGATGTCAAATAAAATCTAATCAGTAACAACACATTGCATTATAACGTGTCTTCGAAAATTTCCCTCATTAGAGACGGCTATACTTTGATTTAATAGTTGGTAACAGTGCACGTATTCTGTCACAAGCGTATAATTTCGTAGTTTGGTTATGTCATATAAATGTGAGCAATAATTAGTAACTTAGTTTTTCAAAAGAAAAAATTATTACAATAGTCAAAATTAAAAGAAAATAATACTAAAGTAGATGTTGGAAATGTTGACCATTATTTTGAAAACAAAGTTGAACTCTATGCTTCATGCTTTCAAAGCCATTTATTTGAATTTCTTAGGTTACGTCAGCACAAGAGTTCACAATAGCATTACGAAGTTCTTCGATTGTGTGATGTCTGATTTTGAAAATAGTATGTTTTAAATATGGTAAAATAAAATAGTCTAAAGTTGTCAAATCTGGAAATCTAGTAGGAAAATTAATAATTCTTGTATCGAAAAATTCTTGCAACAAAGTTTCTCGAGATTTGTGCGCTGGTGCATTTTCTTGCTGGAAATATCCTTTAGTAAGTTCAACATCACGAAATTCATTAATAAACAGCTCTAATAATTCATTTCTATATCTTTCAACAGTTATGGTTTGATTAAAAAATATAAGCCCAATAATTCGTCTTCTTGAAACTGCTAGCCAGACGCCTATTTTTTGTGGATGTAGCGTAGTATCCACAAATTCCTGAGAAGGTTTTCTACAGACCAAATTATCCTATTTTGCTTGTTTAAATATTCCGAAAGGTGGAACCAAGCTTCATCCGAAAAGAAGCATTTGTCAAGAATGTCATTATTATTTATGTTATTCAAATCCCATAGACAATGCTGTGTTCTCGTGCCAAAATCTACCTGTTTAGAGTTACGAAACTGCTTGAATTTTATATGGAAACAACTTTAGGCCCTTTGATTTTTCCATTCGACGTCGAATATCCTCTATGCAATTTTCTGTTCGTTTTCTAGGTACTCCACCGCCAGGTTTACGAGTTATTGCCCCTGTTTCACCGAATCTAATAACAAGCTTGAATATGTTTTTACAGTTGTGCGTAAGTAACTGGCAGATTAAAATACTGTTGCCGGAAATCCTGTAAGCACTAATTAGTGGAAGAAACCCAATCGCCATTTTCTAATTTTTGAACAGTTCTAGAGTAATTTTGAATAATAAATATTTTATATTGTAGATAACTTTGTTATAATAAAATAATTTAAAAAATGTCAGCATTTATTTTGAATTTATGCATGACTAACTGTCAGAATTTCAAGTTTTCTAAAGCTTCGCATGTGCACCAATCTTTGGTTACGTAATCACTTAAAAAACAGCCAACAATAGAGAGGAAAGTTTTTGAAGGTATGTTGTTTATCAGTTTAACGTAATGGTGTATGAAAGATTCGATTGCTATAGCAATTTATTGATATCAAACTGTACTATCCACAAAAACGATAAACCTTTTGCTCTACACTATTATTTTGTATTATCAAGTACGGCGCATAGAGTTCAGCCCACGTATTGAATTTGAAACATTCCATGACTCATGCACTTTGAAAAGTTGTATTTGTTTCCATATTTCATCAATTTTTTTAATTTTAATTTATTCTTTTTCTTAATTAAATGTGAAATTTGCTTGAGATAGCTTTCGCTTTTTTTAGTTCTATTCGAAAACTTGGGTACTACAAGTTTCCGAAATATGAATTATTTGCGCCATTGTAAGTAGGAATGTTCTTTGTTGGTGAACAATTTTTCATTGTTGTATCTGCTTGTTTTCGCAATTTTTTAATAGTTGATTAGATGAAACAAGAACACGTATTTGTATGAAATTCCGTTTTAAACTCGGTAAGACTGTCGCAGAAAAACACAAAATATTAAAGGAATTCAACGCTTTTGGGCAAACGCAAACTTAGGACAAATTTGAACGTTTAAAAAATGGTCGAGCTCAGCTGATGACGATGGATGCCCCGGATGATCAGCAACTGCCTTACATCAAAACACGCCGTTGCTGTTCGGAATGCAATTGAGAATGATTCTAGGCAGATTATCCAAGATATCTGTGCATTGTGGGATTATTTTATGGCACATGTCACCGAATTTTATCGGAAGAACTAAACATGAGAAGGAAGACAGCAAACTTTGTATCACAACTGCATAGGGACTAACAGAAGCAATGTCGCATGTATGTCTATAGGGAATCGAAAGAACAGGTTGGAACTGATTCAATATTCTTTGTAGGATCATGAGACTTTTCTCTTTGAAAACGGAAAAAATCAAGTTGGAGGGGCGAGGATTTGACTTGACACGAGAGAGAAGATTAAAGTTGAATCGTAGATGGAGCTGCATTGTTTTCGTTTCAAAGGCATTGTGATCAGTATTTGCATTCCAAGGTGGAGGTGAAGGAAAACCAGGTATTATGCAATTCTACCTGTCGCCAAATTTCGGGAACTTTTGGGTACCACCTCGTATAATTTTAAACCAACCTGAATCTGGCACGCCTTGGAAAATAAATATTTGGTTTATGTCATTTTATTCAATTATTAAATTCGTTTTTGCCCATTTTCAATACATATTTATAATTATAATTATCAGTGAGTAATTTATTATTTATTTCTAGTATAAAAATACTATTAATAATCAGTACAAAACGTTTATTTATGACCAAAGTTGTAATTAGTAAGCGTGTTGCATTGCCCAGTGCATAATTTAAAAAAATCGATAAATGTTCTCGTTTAAATTTAACCTTGACTTTTAATTTTATAAATGTGAATCATAAAAAAGGAAGTTAAATTTACAAAAACCACACTAACCTAATTATTTTGTTTAAAAATGTAGTATTTTCACTTACACTCTTTTCTTATTTGAACGTTTCCAATTTGTTTCCTATCTGTTACTTTTTCTCTTCTAATGCACTTCGTTTCTGAAACATGAATTTTACTTTTCCCATTTTGATATTAATATAATTCGGTAATGCTTTAAATATTGCTGCCTTTGTTCTTGTAACAACCAATAATTCTATACAACAGATGGTATGGCCTGAGTGTAAGAATTACGGAAAAATTTTCTATTCATTTAGTTAAGTTTAAATAAACAGTTTATTTTACCATATGTAATACATAAATTAATTTTAATATACCTATTAGTAAATTAAAAGTAAGAACTGACTAACTTATTTTTAAAGTAGTGTAGAAAGATTTCTTAATATTTATTAATCATGTGTTGGATATTTTTCTCTATAAAATCATGCCACTTTTAACTAAGTACAGTCGTGCTTTTTTCGACACTAAGCCAAGCACTTAGAAATAACTGGCTACATTCGATTGATAAGAAAAAAGTTAATATCTTCTTGGATTTTCTCTTATAGATCTCTTATTTGAAAATATTTTGTTCAGGGAAATAAACGGTATACATCTTCAGCAATAAATTAAGCAGCAATTGAAGCTGTATACCTGTGAACGTTTTTTCTTAACGCTGTCAGCCATAATACATTTTTTATGCTTATTTATATAGTGTCTCTATTGAAACCATATTCGACAACATCTCATAACTGTAGACTGTTTTTGAATTCCGCAATTGGCAATATTCCTTTGTGAAAAATGCTTCTTCTCGTAAGTTAAATAATTTAACCCCCGCCAAAATGATTAACTGGCGATTAATGTAATTATTCACATGAACTCTTGCTTTAGGCATAATGCAGCAGTGAAATTCTAAAAACTAAAATTAGTTGGAAGATATGGAAGCATTGAGACAAAAATCTTTAATGGATTGAATTGAGAGATAGCAAAACGAAAGAAAGTGCAATTGTCAGCAGACAATACGATCATGTAGTCAAGGTAACAGTATTGGAATTGACGTAGACACAGTTGCTGGATGGGTGGCCAGTAAAAAAAAATACACCGAAAAAGGCAGAAGATGAATAACAGAGATAAAATTATTTCTTGTATTGTGTAAGTAATTTTAATATGTTATAACGTTCTTGTTAGTTTTATTGTATTTTATTTATTTATATGTTTTTAAAGATATTTCTGACATTTTAATGTTGCAAATATATAATCCATATACACAAGTAGTTTGTATGAAAGGAATTTCGACTTATAACAGGATGGACATAATTCACAACACAGCCAGACTTACACCATCGAAAAAGGAACACACTTCCGAAACATGTATGGTAAATTAATAAAAATATCTCGAAATAATTACTAGTTTTATATGATCTATAAAGCGCCGAAAACCTCACGAATATTATATAAAATATATTAATAATATACATTAATATTACATATATGAATATATATATATATATATATATATATATATTTAGTGTTTATAAGAATTTTATTTTTCTTATTTATTTTATTGGCCGTGTCTTAATATTAAAAATAATAGACTTTTTATTGGTTTAGCGACCTTTTATTGAATTATGATGTTTTATTCTACGACGTTTCGACTTTTATTATTTTTCAGTCTTTTTCAAGTATCGTTTCTTTTGGTTTTCAAACTCACGCATTCTGTGTAACATGTGTATCGGGGGCCCGAGACCTTTTTTTGTAACGAACCGATCGTACTGGTTGGAATATTGTAACAATATTCCAACCAGTACGATCGGATAATAAAAGTCGAAACGTCGTAGAATAAAACATCATAATTCAATAAAAGGTCGCTAAACCAATAAAAAGTCTATTATTTATATATATATATATATATATATATATATATATATGTTACTCGTGATGTTCTCGCGGTTGAATAATGAAATCGTTGTTTCTCGGGTTCTCCGCGTGTGAGATATGTCCTGAAAAGGACTCATTTTCTCGACATTTCGTGTGATTTCGTTGAAACGTCGAGAAAATGAGTACTTTTCAGGACATATCTCTCACGCGGAAAACCCGAGAAACAAAGATTTTATACATATGTATATATATATATATATATATATATATATATATATATTATATATATTATATATATATATATATATATAATATTTTCGTGACCTTGGTATGATATGGTAAAATTAATAAATCGGCGATTAAAGGTCTGGTTTATTACTTCAAAGTATATATATTTAAAACAACCCTTCATGTTTCGGCAATGATGTCTTTGTCAAGGATATAAAGAATATAATATTAGGATATAAAAATATATATTTTTTATATCCTTGACAAAGGCATCATTGCCGAAACATGTAGGGTTGTTTTAAATATATATACTTTGAAGTAATAAACCAGACCTTCAATCGCCGATTTATTAATTTTATCATATCATACCAAGGTCACGAAAATATTATATATATATATATATATATATAATATATATATAATATATATATATATATATATATATATACATATGTATAAAATCTTTGTTTCTCGGGTTTTCCGCGTGAGAGATATGTCCTGAAAAGTACTCATTTTCTCGACGTTTCAACGAAATCACACGAAATGTCGAGAAAATGAGTCCTTTTCAGGACATATCTCACACGCGGAGAACCCGAGAAACAACGATTTCATTATTCAACCGCGAGAACATCACGAGTAACATATATATATATATATATATATATATATATATATATATATAATAATAGACTTTTTATTGGTTTAGCGACCTTTTATTGAATTATGATGTTTTATTCTACGACGTTTCGACTTTTATTATCCGATCGTACTGGTTGGAATATTGTTACAATATTCCAACCAGTACGATCGGTTCGTTACAAAAAAAGGTCTCGGGCCCCCGATACACATGTTACACAGAATGCGTGAGTTTGAAAACCAAAAGAAACGATACTTGAAAAAGACTGAAAAATAATAAAAGTCGAAACGTCGTAGAATAAAACATCATAATTCAATAAAAGGTCGCTAAACCAATAAAAAGTCTATTATTTTTAATATTAAGACACGGCCAATAAAATAAATAAGAAAAATAAAATTCTTATAAACACTAAATATATATATATATATATATATATATACATATATGTAATATTAATGTATATTATTAATATATTTTATATAATATTCGTGAGGTTTTCGGCGCTTTATAGATCATATAAAACTAGTAATTATTTCGAGATATTTTTATTAATTTACCATACATGTTTCGGAAGTGTGTTCCTTTTTCGATGGTGTAAGTCTGGCTGTGTTGTGAATTATGTCCATCCTGTTATAAGTCGAAATTCCTTTCATACAAACTACTTGTGTATATGGATTATATATTTGCAACATTAAAATGTCAGAAATATCTTTAAAAACATATAAATAAATAAAATACAATAAAACTAACAAGAACGTTATAACATATTAAAATTACTTACACAATACAAGAAATAATTTTATCTCTGTTATTCATCTTCTGCCTTTTTCGGTGTATTTTTTTTTACTGGCCACCCATCCAGCAACTGTGTCTACGTCAATTCCAATACTGTTACCTTGACTACATGATCGTATTGTCTGCTGACAATTGCACTTTCTTTCGTTTTGCTATCTCTCAATTCAATCCATTAAAGATTTTTGTCTCAATGCTTCCATATCTTCCAACTAATTTTAGTTTTTAGAATTTCACTGCTGCATTATGCCTAAAGCAAGAGTTCATGTGAATAATTACATTAATCGCCAGTTAATCATTTTGGCGGGGGTTAAATTATTTAACTTACGAGAAGAAGCATTTTTCACAAAGGAATATTGCCAATTGCGGAATTCAAAAACAGTCTACAGTTATGAGATGTTGTCGAATATGGTTTCAATAGAGACACTATATAAATAAGCATAAAAAATGTATTATGGCTGACAGCGTTAAGAAAAAACGTTCACAGGTATACAGCTTCAATTGCTGCTTAATTTATTGCTGAAGATGTATACCGTTTATTTCCCTGAACAAAATATTTTCAAATAAGAGATCTATAAGAGAAAATCCAAGAAGATATTAACTTTTTTCTTATCAATCGAATGTAGCCAGTTATTTCTAAGTGCTTGGCTTAGTGTCGAAAAAAGCACGACTGTACTTAGTTAAAAGTGGCATGATTTTATAGAGAAAAATATCCAACACATGATTAATAAATATTAAGAAATCTTTCTACACTACTTTAAAAATAAGTTAGTCAGTTCTTACTTTTAATTTACTAATAGGTATATTAAAATTAATTTATGTATTACATATGGTAAAATAAACTGTTTATTTAAACTTAACTAAATGAATAGAAAATTTTTCCGTAATTCTTACACTCAGGCCATACCATCTGTTGTATAGAATTATTGGTTGTTACAAGAACAAAGGCAGCAATATTTAAAGCATTACCGAATTATATTAATATCAAAATGGGAAAAGTAAAATTCATGTTTCAGAAACGAAGTGCATTAGAAGAGAAAAAGTAACAGATAGGAAACAAATTGGAAACGTTCAAATAAGAAAAGAGTGTAAGTGAAAATACTACATTTTTAAACAAAATAATTAGGTTAGTGTGGTTTTTGTAAATTTAACTTCCTTTTTTATGATTCACATTTATAAAATTAAAAGTCAAGGTTAAATTTAAACGAGAACATTTATCGATTTTTTTAAATTATGCACTGGGCAATGCAACACGCTTACTAATTACAACTTTGGTCATAAATAAACGTTTTGTACTGATTATTAATAGTATTTTTATACTAGAAATAAATAATAAATTACTCACTGATAATTATAATTATAAATATGTATTGAAAATGGGCAAAAACGAATTTAATAATTGAATAAAATGACATAAACCAAATATTTATTTTCCAAGGCGTGCCAGATTCAGGTTGGTTTAAAATTATACGAGGTGGTACCCAAAAGTTCCCGAAATTTGGCGACAGGTAGAATTGCATAATACCTGGTTTTCCTTCACCTCCACCTTGGAATGCAAATACTGATCACAATGCCTTTGAAACGAAAACAATGCAGCTCCATCTACGATTCAACTTTAATCTTCTCTCTCGTGTCAAGTCAAATCCTCGCCCCTCCAACTTGATTTTTTCCGTTTTCAAAGAGAAAAGTCTCATGATCCTACAAAGAATATTGAATCAGTTCCAACCTGTTCTTTCGATTCCCTATAGACATACATGCGACATTGCTTCTGTTAGTCCCTATGCAGTTGTGATACAAAGTTTGCTGTCTTCCTTCTCATGTTTAGTTCTTCCGATAAAATTCGGTGACATGTGCCATAAAATAATCCCACAATGCACAGATATCTTGGATAATCTGCCTAGAATCATTCTCAATTGCATTCCGAACAGCAACGGCGTGTTTTGATGTAAGGCAGTTGCTGATCATCCGGGGCATCCATCGTCATCAGCTGAGCTCGACCATTTTTTAAACGTTCAAATTTGTCCTAAGTTTGCGTTTGCCCAAAAGCGTTGAATTCCTTTAATATTTTGTGTTTTTCTGCGACAGTCTTACCGAGTTTAAAACGGAATTTCATACAAATACGTGTTCTTGTTTCATCTAATCAACTATTAAAAAATTGCGAAAACAAGCAGATACAACAATGAAAAATTGTTCACCAACAAAGAACATTCCTACTTACAATGGCGCAAATAATTCATATTTCGGAAACTTGTAGTACCCAAGTTTTCGAATAGAACTAAAAAAAGCGAAAGCTATCTCAAGCAAATTTCACATTTAATTAAGAAAAAGAATAAATTAAAATTAAAAAAATTGATGAAATATGGAAACAAATACAACTTTTCAAAGTGCATGAGTCATGGAATGTTTCAAATTCAATACGTGGGCTGAACTCTATGCGCCGTAAAATATATATATATATATATATATATATATATATATATAAAAAAATATCTCGAAATAATTACTAGCTTTATATGATCTATAAAGCGCCGAAAACCTCACGAATATTATATAAAATATATTAATAATATACATTAATATTACATATATGTATATATATATATATATATATATATATTTAGTGTTTATAAGAATTTTATTTTTCTTATTTATTTTATTGGCCGTGTCTTAATATTAAAAATAATAGACTTTTTATTGGTTTAGCGACCTTTTATTGAATTATGATGTTTTATTCTACGACGTTTCGACTTTTATTATTTTTCAGTCTTTTTCAAGTATCGTTTCTTTTGGTTTTCAAACTCACGCATTCTGTGTAACATGTGTATCGGGGGCCCGAGACCTTTTTTTGTAACGAACCGATCGTACTGGTTGGAATATTGTAACAATATTCCAACCAGTACGATCGGATAATAAAAGTCGAAACGTCGTAGAATAAAACATCATAATTCAATAAAAGGTCGCTAAACCAATAAAAAGTCTATTATTTATATATATATATATATATATGTTACTCGTGATGTTCTCGCGGTTGAATAATGAAATCGTTGTTTCTCGGGTTCTCCGCGTGTGAGATATGTCCTGAAAAGGACTCATTTTCTCGACATTTCGTGTGATTTCGTTGAAACGTCGAGAAAATGAGTACTTTTCAGGACATATCTCTCACGCGGAAAACCCGAGAAACAAAGATTTTATACATATGTATATATATATATATATATATATATATATATATATATTATATATATATTATATATATATATATATATATATAATATTTTCGTGACCTTGGTATGATATGGTAAAATTAATAAATCGGCGATTAAAGGTCTGGTTTATTACTTCAAAGTATATATATTTAAAACAACCCTTCATGTTTCGGCAATGATGTCTTTGTCAAGGATATAAAGAATATAATATTAGGATATAAAAATATATATTTTTTATATCCTTGACAAAGGCATCATTGCCGAAACATGTAGGGTTGTTTTAAATATATATACTTTGAAGTAATAAACCAGACCTTCAATCGCCGACTTATTAAGTTTACCATATATATATATATATATATATATATATACACATATGTATATATATATGTATATATCGTATATATATATATATATAACAAGTCTTCATTTGAAAAGTCAATCTAGTAGCATGTGATTTACTGAGAACATTTTGAAGTATGTCGTAAATTAAAATTTACTACTTAACCTACGAAGTCGTATATTTTGACAGTTTCATACATACAAATAAATAACAAATAATAGGTATTTATTGAAAACTTTAACAAATGTTGAAAATGTTGTCCTTCAAGATCAATGCTCTTTAAAATCCTCCGTTCAAAATTTCTGATGATATTCTGTAACATTACTGGATTGTTATTAATTTACATGCATTTCTGTTCGATTCTCTGTAGCATATCATTAAAATTCAATATAGGTGTTCGAAATATGTTATTTTTTAGATAAGGCCACAAAAAGAAGTCACAAAGTGTTAAATCGCATGAACGTGCAGGCCAGGCAATTTCAGTATTTCGACTAATTATACGCTCATCAAAAAATTCTCTTAAATAATCCAAAGATTCTGCAGTAC
The DNA here is from genome assembly GCA_935421215.2 of Melolontha melolontha. Classification (NCBI taxonomy): domain Eukaryota; kingdom Metazoa; phylum Arthropoda; class Insecta; order Coleoptera; family Scarabaeidae; genus Melolontha; species Melolontha melolontha. Next base: position 93,116,992 of record OW285237.1, on the reverse strand, counting down.
AGTGACAAGGTGCTCGTCTTGTTGGAAATATGCATTTTGAAGTTCATCATCATGCAACTGATTGACAAATGGTTGTAAAATTTCCGTCGGTACCTTTGAGCAGTTAACGTTCCCTGAAAAAATATTGGTCCAATGATTCGCATTTGGCTTATCACTGCCCAAATACCAATTTTCTCTGGATGTAGCGATTCTTCATTAATTACATGTGGATTTCCACTACTCCAAATTCTTGTATTTTGTGAATTTAGGTATCCCGTTTTATAAAACCATGCTTCATCAGTAAAGATGACTCTTTGCGAAAGTTCTCCATTATTGTTCATATTTACAAACCAATTACAGAACTGTAGTCTACGTGGGTAATCAATTTCTAACAATTCCTGCACTGCTGTGACACGGTATGGATAAAGTTGCATATCTTTTTTTAATAACTTGTGAGTTGTACCATCAGAAAGGTTTATTTGTTGACTCAAATGTCGAACAGATGTTTGTGGTTCATTTTCCATTATTTCTTCAACACGATTGACAACTTGAGGTGTACGTTTCTTAACTGCTCCGCTGCCTGATTTTCTTAAGAGACTACCAGGTCCTGATAAAAGTTTTAAAGTTCTATCCAAAGTATTCTTAAATTGTATATAATCTATTACAAAATGTGGAAACACAACTTGAAATTCTACCATGCAATCTTGAACTGAATAAACCCATAAACCATCAATTTTATTACCATTTCGAAAATAAGCCTGGAATAAAAAAATTTTATCTTCTAAAGTGAAAGCCATTTTAAAACTGAGAAGCAATTTATTTAAACCAGAATCGACGCACGATTATTTTATGCACTAACTGATATTTGTGATTCACATTATCAAATGTCATTTGGATTTACGTTTACGGAACAACAAACACATACTAATATATTTGCGTCTTATTCTATTAAAATTTCAAAGTAAACTAGATTGACTTTTCAAATGAACACTTATTATATATATATATATATATATATATATATATATATGAAAAATTTTGTGAAAAACTTATCTGCGCGGAATGTGCATATATCGATATTTCACTGTTTTTTACAGATCATCAGTGCACCTTACCGAAGACAGACATGATATTCACTTCTATACTACGTGTATATATACGAACTGTAATGAACTTCATGTGTATGAGAATTAATAATTATTAAATCTCATTTTTACATGCGATTGTCGCTATAATTTGTTGCATTTAATTCTACAATTCGGCAAATCACTTTTGCCCTAGATTGTAGACGCAACAAGCCGCGACATCAACTGTACAAGTTGTCAGCACAAATGAAAAATTTTGTGAAAAACTTATCTGCGCGGAATGTGCATATATCGATATTTCACTGTTTTTTACATATCATCAGTGCACCTTACCGAAGACAGACATGATATTCACTTCTATACTACGTGTATATATACGAACTGTAATGAACTTCATGTGTATGAGCATTAATAATTATTAAATCTCATTTTTACATGCGATTGTCGCTATAATTTGTTGCATTTAATTCTACAATTCGGCAAATCACTTTTGCCCTAGATTGTAGACGCAACAAGCGGCGACATCAACTGTACAAGTTGTCAGCACAAATGAAAAATTTTGTGAAAAACTTATCTGCGCGGAATGTGCATATATCGATATTTCACTGTTTTTTACAGATCATCAGTGCACCTTACCGAAGACAGACATGATATTCACTTCTATACTACGTGTATATATACGAACTGTAATGAACTTCATGTGTATGAGAATTAATAATTATTAAATCTCATTTTTACATGCGATTGTCGCTATAATTTGTTGCATTTAATTCTACAATTCGGCAAATCACTTTTGCCCTAGATTGTAGACGCAACAAGCCGCGACATCAACTGTACAAGTTGTCAGCACAAATGAAAAATTTTGTGAAAAACTTATTTGCGCGGAATGTGCATATATCGATATTTCACTGTTTTTTAGGGCAAAAGTGATTTGCCGAATTGTAGAATTAAATGCAACAAATTATAGCGACAATCGCATGTAAAAATGAGATTTAATAATTATTAATTCTCATACACATGAAGTTCATTACAGTTCGTATATATACACGTAGTATAGAAGTGAATATCATGTCTGTCTTCGGTAAGGTGCACTGATGATCTGTAAAAAACAGTGAAATATCGATATATGCACATTCCGCGCAGATAAGTTTTTCACAAAATTTTTCATTTGTGCTGACAACTTGTACAGTTGATGTGGCGGCTTGTTGCGTCTACAATCTAGGGCAAAAGTGATTTGCCGAATTGTAGAATTAAATGCAACAAATTATAGCGACAATCGCATGTAAAAATGAGATTTAATAATTATTAATTCTCATACACATGAAGTTCATTACAGTTCGTATATATACACGTAGTATAGAAGTGAATATCATGTCTGTCTTCGGTAAGGTGCACTGATGATCTGTAAAAAACAGTGAAATATCGATATATGCACATTCCGCGCAGATAAGTTTTTCACAAAATTTTTCATTTGTGCTGACAACTTGTACAGTTGATGTCGCGGCTTGTTGCGTCTACAATCTAGGGCAAAAGTGATTTGCCGAATTGTAGAATTAAATGCAACAAATTATAGCGACAATCGCATGTAAAAATGAGATTTAATAATTATTAATTCTCATACACATGAAGTTCATTACAGTTCGTATATATACACGTAGTATAGAAGTGAATATCATGTCTGTCTTCGGTAAGGTGCACTGATGATCTGTAAAAAACAGTGAAATATCGATATATGCACATTCCGCGCAGATAAGTTTTTCACAAAATTTTTCATTTGTGCTGACAACTTGTACAGTTGATGTCGCGGCTTGTTGCGTCTACAATCTAGGGCAAAAGTGATTTGCCGAATTGTAGAATTAAATGCAACAAATTATAGCGACAATCGCATGTAAAAATGAGATTTAATAATTATTAATTCTCATACACATGAAGTTCATTACAGTTCGTATATATACACGTAGTATAGAAGTGAATATCATGTCTGTCTTCGGTAAGGTGCACTGATGATCTGTAAAAAACAGTGAAATATCGATATATGCACATTCCGCGCAGATAAGTTTTTCACAAAATTTTTCATTTGTGCTGACAACTTGTACAGTTGATGTCGCCGCTTGTTGCGTCTACAATCTAGGGCAAAAGTGATTTGCCGAATTGTAGAATTAAATGCAACAAATTATAGCGACAATCGCATGTAAAAATGAGATTTAATAATTATTAATTCTCATACACATGAAGTTCATTACAGTTCGTATATATACACGTAGTATAGAAGTGAATATCATGTCTGTCTTCGGTAAGGTGCACTGATGATCTGTAAAAAACAGTGAAATATCGATATATGCACATTCCGCGCAGATAAGTTTTTCACAAAATTTTTCATTTGTGCTGACAACTTGTACAGTTGATGTCGCGGCTTGTTGCGTCTACAATCTAGGGCAAAAGTGATTTGCCGAATTGTAGAATTAAATGCAACAAATTATAGCGACAATCGCATGTAAAAATGAGATTTAATAATTATTAATTCTCATACACATGAAGTTCATATATATATATATATATATATATATATATATATAGATAATTATTTCTTGACCTTTGTATATTATAGTAGATTTAAAGAATTTTAAATTATAAATGACAGTATATTAATGTCATATTTTAAAAATCACATTAATATATATAGCGAATCAATGATCTTTGTGAGGAGAAAAGTCATAGAAAGATAATTGTCTCGACGTTCAACAAGATCGTACTTATACTCTAGAACTTATCTACCAGTAACAACAGCGTTGCTACGTCCATGAAAAGGAAGGTTGTCTGTAAGTTTCGTACTTATTATAAGACTTTTGAATTATCGCGGTTGGGTATAGTAATTATCTGTCAGTCCGTCCCAACTACAATTTTTTATTCAGTGTTTCGAGCCTATTTACCATTTCTAATGTTTCTAGTATAATTCTAGTTAGATTTTGACTTTTCCAATATTCTGGATTTATCAAAATCGACAGTATATCCCTCTAGGGCAGAGGTTCTCAAACTTTTTCAGTCACGGATCACCTTTAAAATTGGAAATTCAACGCGGAGGATATATATAGATATAATATATATATATATATATATATATATATATAATATATAATATATATATATATATATATATATAATATATAATATATATATATATATATATAATATATATATATATATATACATATATATATAATATATAATATATATGTATCATACATAATTTTAAACACCTACTTTTTGCGGAACACTGGGAATTGTTTTGTAGGGCACAGTTTGAGAAACGCCGTTCTAGGGCGTTTTCTTTGCAACTGCGTTCATATATTCAACCCTCCCAACGTATATTCTTTTACTCCTTTCCGAATTGTGATGTTTTATCAAACCTGAGATGGATTTTTCTTCCTTTATTTACAAACCTACTAAACTAATGAGGGAGTATCGTAATGACAAAATAGTAAATTAGAACACAAAGTATTTTAAAAATTTTGACATACTATAAAAATAGTGAAGGTATTGAAGACATGGTAAACATTTCAAAATAAATCATAATGAATTAAATAAAAACATAAATAAATGAAATTCAATTTCTTATCTATTCTTAATGTCGCGATAAGACAGTTGATTAATGGACAGTGGGATAATTAATCAAACTAAATTATCAACCCCATATGATGTGCTTTATTTAGCGGTAATCATGAGTAAAACATTATATCATCTCTAATGGCCTTAATTTGTATTTAAACATAATTTCCTATTTCGTTAGCCTAACATAAAAAAATATAATAACAGAATTAACTAATCAAAAATAATAAAGAAACTACCAATGTCTCTGTCTACATTCTATGAATTTTCGATCGATTATGTGTGGAGAAAGTTGTAATAGAAGAAGCGAAATAGATAATTATATATTTCGTAAAAAATGTGTTTTTAAATGCATGACACTGAGTGACCGAAACTACCAAACGTAATTAAGCGCATATAAATGTGTCTATTTAATGGAAACATGCATATAAATTAGCAGTTGCTTTAACGGACATTCAACTAACAGAATTAAACGCCATTCTGTATAGTATATTTCAAAAGTATGGAATTAAATTTTGATGAGTGAAAGTAATTTGGGGATGCAATCAACGTTATGTTTATTCTACCCTGTATAGATAACAAAATTTACGGGGTGTAATTTCCTAACTAAATTTGATTCGAAATATAATCTAAATCATATATCAAATAATATTAAAACTTCCAACAAACGTATAACAGAATATTATATCGCTAGTATAATTTAAAGAAATTATTATATTAAATTTTATTAAAAATGGTTATTAAAAAAAAAATACTTGTAATTTTAATACGAACTACGTGCAAAATATGTAACAATTAATATACACGATAAATTATAGAAATACGAGGGCTAATCACCTGACCCATTTATAAAATAATTATCTTCACGTCGCATTGTGACCTACTAGATATAGCTAGAAGCTTACAAGTCTAAACCTGTTAAAGCGTGCCTACAATAAACACCTGAGGTTAAAAGTGTCACATATCAGTATCAAAATGTATCGTGTTGAGCAACGAGCGGTGATTAAATACTTACGTTTAAAAGAGATGACTTCAACTCAAATTCATCAAGAATTGGTGGATACATTAGGGGAAACTGCAGTATCACATGACATAATTAAAAGGCGGTGTCGTTAATTTAAATGTGGTAGACAGTCGTGTACGACGAACATGCAGCTGGAGCGCCCACAACCGTCACTACCCAAGAAATTGTTAAAAAGGTCCATGATCTCGTGATGCAAGATTAACGTATGACTATTGGACAAATAGTTGAAGATACTGGTCTCTTATACTAATGTGGTAATTACGGCCGAATTAAACATGAAAAAATTGTCTGCAAGATTTGTACCACGAATGTTAACAGTTGCAAATAAGCAAACACGAAAATTGTTTGCAGTCGTTGTCTTTTAACGCGGTATAGACATGACAATTTTCTTGTAAGATTAGTGACAATGGATGGGTCCTGTATCTATGCAGAGACCAAAATACCGAGCAAAGAGGGGACACATCAAAGTTCACCACCGCCAAAAAAATTCAAGATGTAACCTTCAGCAGGGAAAGTCATGCTATCCGTATTTTGGGATGCTAAAGGCGTAATTTTAGCAGATTGCCTGCAGCAGAGAAGCCACAATTACAGGTGCTTATGCCAATTTAATTTCCAAATGACGTGACTTGATAAAAGAAAAACGTCGGGGAAGTTGCGCAAAGATATTCTCTTGCATCAGGATAATGCACCCAGTCACAAGTCCGCCATTGCAACAGGTGCAATAGCTCAAGCAGGTTTCGAATTAGTTGAGCATCCGCCATATTCGCCAGATTTGGATCTCACCTATTCCCAATTCTAAAACTTAAAGAATACTTCCGTGGTAATCGATTGTCGTCAGATAATGATGTAAATGAGGGGTTTGCAGAGGATGAACAATCTTTTTTCGAGAAGCATTAGAAACGCTAGAACATCGAGGTGAAAAATGTGTTAACCTCAATGAGAGTATGTTGAAAAATAAGAGTAAGATATTTGCCCAAAGTGTGTCAGGAGTGAAGCAAAGAGGTCCACCCTCGTAATTTACTTCCAGATTATTTTTGGTTTAAGTTAGTAATAAACACGGCCAAAGCAAAGGGAAAACGGCATTATGTATGTTATTTGTTGTACATTTAACAATTTAACAATTTGGTAACAATTTAAGTAAATACATATTTTTTCTCACAAATAAAATTTCTATAAGATACTACTTTTAGATTGAATAGTTCTATTATGTTGTGATATATTAATATTCGGACACCTAATGTGAATTGAATAGTTCTACTGTGTCCTAGATTACGAGTCGGAATATTTATATATGACAAACAACAGGAAAGTAGTATTTTACAGAAATTTTATTTGTGAGAAAAACATATATCTTTATCTAAATTGTTAGATGTGCACAAATCAGATACAATAATGTCGTGTCGTGTATCCTTTCGTTTGTCCAGGTTTAGTTAGTAATCTTTCAAATACGCCGGAATCAAAACAGCAATCCATGGAATGGCGGCATTCAACATCACCCAAGAAAGTGAAATTCAAACAGACAATTTTAGCCAGGAAAATCATGTATACCGTATTTTGGGACAGGAAGGGTGCGTTGCTTGTCTACTTTTTGTCTCGTGGTGAAACAATAAATTCTGAAAGTTACTGTGAGACATTAAGAAAACTGCGTCGAGCAATCCACAAGTCCACAAAGTCTGCCCCCCTGATTATGACAACGGGATACAATAAAAGCTTGTTGTTCGATATGATAAATGCCTTAATAATGGCGGCAATTATGTGGAAAAGTAGGTTAAAGTACAGGCTTTCATGTAAAAATAAAATTATTATAAAAAGTTCCCAAATTTTTATTATATTTTGAAACGGTACTTACTTTAAAAACACATACTACATACTAAATAATAATCTATAAAGATAATTTGCACTTAGTATATTTACTGTCACACTTGGTAAGAATTATTATATTTTATAATTTTATTATTTGATAACACATAGATATATTAGTAAATAGCAAATAATAAAAGTGAACCAAAATGTCTTTAAAATTGATACTATCCACAAATAACATGTTAGAAAAGGCCACCTTATTTCACCTTGTGTCTTGTGCTTGAGATTCCACTCGTTGCCTGACGAACTCAAACTCCAGCCAGCGACAGACTAACTCTAGAAAATGACGGTGAAATGTCGTTGAAACGTCGAGGCAACTGTTCTTCTTAAAATACATCCCACACGCGGCCAAGAACCCGAGAAATTGAACTCTTATCATACGTCCGCTTATAGTTTTCAACTAATATTATGTGAGAAATTAATTTTTTAGCATATTTATAAACACAAATCGGAAACTAATATTATAACAACACAGTGAATTAAAGTAGTTATTAGTATTACAAAAAATATGTCGTAAACAAAAAACTTCGTTGCCTGTATTGTGTACATTTATATACATTATATTTAAACACACATGTATACATTTATATATATATATATAATTTAAACGAAATTACCAACCGTAATATATTGATAAATAAATTAAAAAATAAAAATGATTAATCATTCACTAATCTAATCATTTTTATTTTTTATTGTACGTGAATTTTATTATTTTTCAACTATACATTTTTATCCCCAGAAGAAGCAACAAATTTGTTGCGAAATATAGGGTTATTTAATAAAGGAGTATTTTAATTGACAGACAGCTTACCTGATTTTAATTTTATTATTATTATTCTTATTATAAATTCTTTAAACTCGCATTTTAGTATGTATTTAATATATAAGTATACAAGTATGTGCGCGTGTGTGTACTTAGGTATATATTAGACACATCCTAATACGCGAGTCCAAAGAATTTATTATAATTTATTCAATTTAAATGAAATTAAAAAGTGAAAAAAGAAAGAGCATCAAGAGGAAATGCAAATTAGTTTAATGAATATTAATAAGTGATGTAATTAGTGTCATCCACTATTTAACGCATCGAGTTTTAAAAGCTAAGTGCAGTCAGCAGCACGAGAAAAACACGTTTTTTTTGTTAAGTTTTAGAATCTTGACACGACTTCAGAAACGTATCGACTTCGCAAGGCCAATTTTAACGCATCTTTTCTACATTACATACGTTTCCTTTCATTCATACATACGCGCATTTATCAACAATAAATATACTGATGATATGCTCATTAATAATGTAGTTCATCCTAATGAATTCAGATATGATGATTTAATAGAGGCATGAAAGATGTGTTGATATACACACTTGATTTTAGGTATTAATTATTACATAACATAACATATATATATATATATATATATATATATATATATATATATATATATATATATATATATGGTAAACCTAATCAGTAGGCGATTAAAGGTCTGTATATTACTTCAAAATATATGTATTTAAAAAAACTCTACATGTTTCGGCTGTGTACGCCTCTATCAAGAGAATACAAAATATGAATGACAGGATATAAATGTCAAGTAATTAAGTTGCTATGGTTTAAATTATTCAAAGATACATTCTAGTAATAATAATAAATCATGCCTTAGTAAATACTAAGGCATGATTTATTATTATTACTAGAATGTATCTTTGAATAATTTAAACCATAGCAACTTAATTACTTGACATTTATATCCTGTCATTCATATTTTGTATTCTCTTGATAAAGGCGTACACAGCCGAAACATGTAGAGTTTTTTTAAATACATATATTTTGAAGTAATATACAGACCTTTAATCGCCTACTGATTAGGTTTACCATATCATACCAAGGTCACGAAGTTATTATATTTATATATATATATATATATATATATATATATATATATATATATGTAATTTCTCAAAATTAGTATTTATTAAAATTATTAACACGCCCCACTTCCAATTAGATTTTATTTGAAAGAGGCTTGGACATAAATTTGTATATCGTAACTTTATAATGTTACCGTAAAGTTAATGTAAAAACATCACATATAACATTCATGTAAAAAATATAGCTCATAAGTTTCACAAACTTTCTCCGGTACTTTTTCATATTGGCATGGATACTTGAGGGACGAATTTGTTTGAATGCACGATATATATTGTGGGTTTTTATTTGTTACTACTTTTATTCCTGAACAATATAGTTAAAAATAAATTTATAACAGCTAGAACAGCTTGTTAGTATTGTAATATAATGAATAGAGTGCGAAAATTCGGTCGGCGCTTCCTAAGGCGTGCAGATGTATGGATGTTGTATGTATGTATAGTAAGATTCAAAATATTTTAAAATAACTGCAATTAGCACTAAGCGGATTACAAGGAGTACCTGCTATGAGTTTATCAAAAGTAATGAAGGAAAACTTATAGTTCACTAACTAAGTAAAAATTAAAAAAGCCTACAATAAAGCAAACACTTGGATTTTTAATATATTAAAATTACTCCAAATGAGAATTACTGAGTACCAAATCTCACTTTACATGTAAATGTCGCCTAATGTATTGCGTTAATTACTACAATTCGACAAACTATGTTTGTACCAGTATGCAGAACGCTACACGTCGCGACGCCACCTTTTTTGTTGTTAGGATAACGAAAAATTTGCGAAAAGTCAAATCTATCCCGGAATGTGTGAACGCATTTCGCTCTTATTGGAGCTTATCAACACACAGTATCCTGGTGACAGACATGACTTCCACTTCTATACTTCGCGTATATATAGTTAACGCAACACATTAGGCGACATTTACACGTAAAATGAGATTTAATACTAATTAGTTCTCATTTGCAGTAAGTCAATATATTTACTATATATACGCGAAGTATAGAAGTGGAAGTCATGTCTGTCTTCAGGATACTGTGTGTTGACAAGCTCCAATAAGAGCGAAATGCATTCACACATTCATGGTTAGATGTGACTTTTCACGAATTTTTCACTGGGATTTTTGTTTAACGTCTAACAAAATTTAGCAGAAATTCACTCCAATCTCAATCTCGAATATATTAACCTGCCAATAGCTTAGCGCTTACGCACTAGAGACAGGATCGCATTCTGGGTCCGAGAAGGTATTCACGGTTTTCCTTTTTTTCCTTTAAGTCGCTCTACAGGCGCGGACGTAGTCGTTAAGCTGTTGGAGGATGCTGAGGCATGAATTATTATCACGAATTGCTATTTATGTATGTATCCGGAATAATAAACAAAACCAGATATTTATCATTGAAAATGGTTTTATTATTACACAGTACTTTTTCGATTCCCATTTAGGTACCTCTAAAACATTTTGAAGGTATCACCCGATTCTTCTGGCGTCGAAAATCGTTGACCATGTAGTTTCTTCTTCACCACATACGAGAACCTAAAGAAATTATCAGGTGCCAAATCAAGGCTGTACGACGGATGTGTGAGAGCTTGCATTGTCATGGTGAAGAATGGAATGATACTGCGTCGCTGGTTGTTTTTTCTTATTCCTCCAAAGATTTCTGTCAAATACCATTCAGAATTTACCGTTCTATGATCCTCTGGTGGCACTGTAGGCATATATCCATTTTCCCCCCAAAACAGGTGACTATTTGCTTAGAAGTTCTTCTCACGCAAAAACTGTTGTTGGGTTTCGCTCATCTTGGAAAACCAACACCGTTGACTTCTGTTTGGTTTCGGGCTCATACGCATAGATCCAAGATTCGTCACTTGTGTAGATAATATACACGGCTTTTGATGCACCAAGATCCTATTTTGTGTGAACTTCTTTGCACTAATCTACACGTTACTCTTTTGAGAGATTGTTAAACTATGCAGAATCCACCGCGTATAAATCCCTTTCACGGCTAAATTTTCATGTAATATTTTACATATACTTGTCATACTAATGCCCAGGGATGCCTCAAACTCATGGTATGTCACATGGTGATTATATTAGTTCACGCACAGCATCGATGTTTTCTGGCTTGTTTTTGGACGACCTTCTTTAACTTCGTCCGTGAGCGAACAATGGCCATTATTGAATTCACTAAACCAGTGATATACAGTGGTTTTAGATGGTCCTTCACCGCCAAAAATCGAATTGAGTTGATTGATGCATTGTTGTTGAAATAATTGACGTCGAAAGTCATGGTAAATTATTGCACAAAAATTCTTACGGTTAATTACATTTTTTGACTATCACTGTAAACAACACAAATAGCATCCGTATGACAAATCGTTTTGAGTATGTATACCGTCAAAAATATCAAATTTTACAATGGCTATGTCAGATAGCTCCTAGCAACACTAGGGTTGCCAGTTCTGGAAACATAAATAGCTACCCTCGTATTTTTATGTACCATGGATCTGGCTTCTATTGGATGTTGTTACATTAAAGCTAATGGTCTGTTAATTTAGGAAGGGGTTATATGGGAGTTTTTCTATGACAATGGAAAGTTATGTATACGGCGGAGTTATTTCGATGCTTTGCTAGATATTTTGAGGATATTATTTGAGACCATCCGTCATAACGGCTGAGAATGTGAGAATGATTTAAATTTTCTATAGATTCTCGGATTTTGCGCTTTTGTTAATAGTGATTTTGGGACAATTTCTGGGCAATTTCTGGGTTTCTGGGCAGAAACAAATTGAATTCGCTCTTTAGTTCCCATCTGTGATACAGTGATACAGTGCATACTCCACGATGGCTGCTACAGATTACTTGAAAGAGATCCTACTATACGCATCGAATGTTCTACCTATCAATTGAGTTTTATTACTTTAGTTTATTATTTTTATGTAAATATTTAACATTATCCTGTAAATGAATTTTCTGTTGGATGAATAAAGAATACTATTATTATTATCGATCCCAACGGAATTTCAAAAATATGCCATATCCAGTTACTCCAATACCTCTGAGCTATACAGGGTTACCGCTGAATAGCGCCCAAGCTATGCGAATCTGAAGAATACGTGTAAATATCTAACTGAAAATCAAAAAAGAAATTGCTTTGTAATTCACTAAAAATTTTCAAATCTTTAGGGACGAAATGTAGTTAAAGTCGGTCCACATCTTTATCTATTCTATATTTATCGTTATACAGCTGTAATCAAGTTCATTGACCTGTAAGAAAAGTCGACAATACCTACTTTCAGCAATAAGATCCTATTCATACAAAGTGAATGTTATTGTTTTCTATAAATTCTCAGTCGTACAGTGGTGATGTTTTTTTTGAATATCAATAATAATCCTTTACGTCGAATATGCAGACAAATCTTGGTTGCATGAATTAAAATGTGATTAAAACTAAAAAGTTTGAAAGTTAGACTTCATTTAAAAGTAAAATTCTGTGTATAATAAAACGAAAATCGTGGTAAAATAAAAAGCTAATGGTCGTAAAATAAAAAGCTTTATGTAGGGTGTCCAATGGGATAGATTCCTAGTTTTTAATTATTTGTATGGAATTACGTATTTACATAAAAAATGTTTATCTTTAAATTTGTGGTGGTGCTGACAAATACCGATAAAACAATATAATTAATCGGTAAACAAAATTTCTGATGAATTAGAGATGAAAGTCCGTATTACCGCCCGTATACCTGCGACAGGGACGGACCTGAATATAGAAAAATCATTTTCTCGTTACTACGTGAACATTGGACTGCGACTTTTTATATGAAGGCATTACTCGCATATACCTTTCACCCCTTTTTTCTTTGTCACTATACACAACTAGCATTGTATAGTCTACCAGAAATTTATAAGCCCAATCTTGTTTCGAGTCCTATAGTTAGTACCTTAAATAACATTACTTAAAAATTTTTAAATATTTTATTGATTTACTCGTCTTTAACACTGATGACAGAGAATCTTATATAAAAAATTCCACACATTTTACACAGAAACTGAAGGAACTGATAGTTAATCCTTAGAACTGGAAAGTTTCAATGTCGAATCCCAGGGTACCAAACCTAAATAACAAATAATAATTTAATAATTATAAGTTCAAATTGAAAAGAAAAATTGCTGGTTAGTTTAACTTGCTCATAAATTACATATTGGCAACTTTCTTTAACAATTCTTAATGCACCGCAATTAAAACCAACAACAACAACTGCACTATGTTTTTGTCAACATAATGATTTACCATTTAATCAATCGGCTGACTTTACCAGAAAATCGAACTGACTGCATGCTTCAGTAAAAAAAACACCTTAATTAAAGTTCTTGTTGAGCGTATATCAAGTTTTTCCTTTTCTTTATATTTATTCGAACGGAAAAATACATTATACGAAAGCGAAAACAAGTGCAGAGAAATAAAGAAAGGATATCGTCTTCTTAGGTTCAACTATTGAAAAAAGACGTACGCACAGGGTTCGGTGTTGAAAAAGATCAAATAAAGACGCATACATACCAAGAAAGGTTGACCGTCGATCCAGTAAAAAATTAATTGAGCCTGTATTGCTTGTAAGAGACGTTGTCGTTCGGTTTTATAATTGCCGTCGATCTACGCTGCAGCGATGTAACTTGTCCCGGTTTGCTCCCTTTTTTTCTTAATGATTAAGAGAGAATAAGTCGTTCATCGGGTAAAATACTGGCGATAAATGAGAACAATATATCTCACTTATGACTATCACTTTCTGAATGGAAAGAGAGAAACTCCTCCTCTAATGACATAATTAACGGGTACAAGAGCCTATTTGACAATTATGAAAATAAGAAGAAATGTTTCTTGTGATCATTCTGTTGAAGTAGTACGTTTACATTGACTTGTTTTGCTTTATTTGATTATGTCGCATTCTAAATACGAGCAATATTTCATTTTAATTATGGTAATTTATGCTATCTTAATTTGCCAATTAAAAGATATACTTACCGTTTTACTTACACTGCTTACTCATAAATGAAATATGTACTTAAGTTTCTTATAAGAATGTAACATAATAAACTGATCTATTTAGTATATACAATTTTTGCCACACGTGGCACATCAGGTCTTTTGAATGTTATGGCATCTTCAGATCTACTACCAACCTTATTTCTTATGTTAAATGTCATACTTTAATCCGTGGATATTTGTGGCAATGAATAGGAATTTTGTATCAGATATTTCAAAAGCTTTGGTAATTCTATATAGTTTTAGCAATATCAAACAGTGTACCTCAAACCGCATTCATAAATAGTTTATGGTTTATTGACAAAATAAATATAAATAACTGTATATACTTCATTCAATAATATCTGCGAAAACGGGTACAGCTGAGTAAGTATATTGATTTAGTGATATTATAATTCGCTGTCTATTAAAGTTAGAATATTAATCCCAAATATTGTATTAAATTAGTGAGTAAATCTTTATTGAAATATTTAGTATTTGATACTACGTATAACATATGTCTTGCCAAATTTATCCGAAATAAATTGTTTTTACGTCTTCCACTTTTTTCCTTTTGACTTTGGCATTGAATTCTTGAGATTGTTATGATATATTAACAAATATTTGATGTCTTGTTTTTCTTGTCGCTTACACCAACTTCTTCAATTTTGTGTCATACCAGGCGTGTCAGTGGAGTTTGGCGTGAAAACTAACAAAGATAGGATAGTTAGATTTTTGTACGTATACAGGTGTCCTTGAAATAAAAGGACAACGTATGAAAAATGGAAAGATTAAAAAACCCCTAAAAATTTTAATATGCGCCGTCAATGAATTCAAGATATTCAAAATGTAAATATGTACCTCTATTGAAGTTACACACGCACCGTATGTTTACATACCAGCAGCTGTCAATGTTATAAAAGGCATAACATCCTGTATACTAAAGTCAATACCTCGTACAAAATCAGCTTTTTAATACATTCAAGTAAATATGAAATTAAAAATTAAGTCGCGTGTTAGATTTACTTAAAAACCCATTTTAAAAATCATACTAAAATTTCATGTGTATTATGAGAATGTTTTTTTTCTTGTTAAAGAAATATAAATACGTATGTCGAAATCAGAATAGCCCATTGTATTCAAAGGGGGCAATGTTTATAAACACAAGTGATAAGTTTTTTTTATGGCAAGGGTTCAATAACCTGAGTCAGCCGTTTATTTTTATAAATATATATTTGTAATTTTATAAAGCTGATATACTGAAAAAACATGCAAAATATATGCTCTATGTGCATTTAAGTTCCAATCTATAACCTTTAATCGAAAAATTGTAACAATCGACAACACACGAACTTGAAGCAAAATATACAATTACAAGACTATTCATTTTGTTATTGTGGGTCACTTTTAAGTTTCGTGTACGATAGTATTTGTGCTATATTCAGTAGCAAAACACATTTTTTTCTCGCTTACGAGGGGGAATTTTGGGAAAATATTTTGAGTATACAGCCTGTCCCGTAAAAAACACCAATAATCATAATTCCGTTATTTATTGTGCGATTTTATTGAAACAAAAAGTAAATTTAATAGCATCAAAAATACTACAAAATAACAGTGTTTTATTTGTTTTCAGTTGTTTTCATTATTGTCAAATGATTGTCAACTTTTTTATTTTAAATAGCAACATATATATTTTAGCTATATTCGGATTGGATTTTTTTTTTCTGAATTCAACGATATATAACTCGTCTAGTTTTGATAAACGTATATTCAAAAAAAAATAATAATAAATCACAATAAATTTCATCTTTGTCTTCCATTATTTATAACTTTTCGAATGTGCCATAATATAACAAAAATGCGATAAACGTCAATAAGTGTCAGTGTGAGTTTATTAAATCCTCTTTATTGTGCTGTTTGAACGTTTTGCCACAACAAAAAACGTATTTTTGTAAAAAATTAATACCAATCAGTTAACGGACATGTTACAAGTGTTCTTTGAATGTAATAAAAAGCGTCTTCAAACGGTGCGTCGTTACAGTGTTCATTTTCCGGATAGAGAAGTTCCAGATTCGAAAATATTTCAGAGAATTGAAACGAATTTAAGAAAGTATGGATTATTTAACAGACCTAAAACACAACAACATAAATTCTCCGAAGATACGGAATTAGATGTTCTTCTTGCAGTACAAGAAAATTCACTTCGACTCGCGAAATTGCACATAATATTGGGGTATCAAAACCTACAGTCCATGGTATTTTAAGAAAACACAAACTTAAACCGTACATAGCTCGAAAAGTTCATGCATTGAAACAAAATGATCCTGGCCGAAGAATACAGTTTTGTCGTTTTTATTTAAATGTATTAGAACAAGACCCGAAGTTTTACAGATAATTTGGTCTGATGAATGCACTTTAGCAACAATGGCAACAACGTTTGTCTTTTAACAATTTTAACAATTATTGTAGTGTTTTGTTTTTCCAAATACTTATAATACTTACCTTTCCAATGTTTCATGGTACATTAGAAAATTTATTAAAAACAAAGTTGATATTAATAAATGTCTTTTTTCAATAAACGTTTATCAAAAATATACATGTTATACATCGTTGAATTCAGAATAACAAAATCCAATCCGAATATAGCCAAAAATATATACATATTGCAGTGAAATGTGGTGTTGATTGCTTATTTAACTTGGCCCACAATACACAGTTAGCTTGCTCGGTCTATCTCAAGTCGGGTCCGCCTTCCAGGAGCTCTTGTATCTTCAGGGTTACCTTCACAGGGTACGTAGCAAAATTAAATAAAACAAAAGGTATTAGAAAAGTAAACAAAGATTCACCGCATGAAATTTTAATAAAAAAAAATAAAAAAAAATAGACTTTATCGTGTATAAAGCCGTACTGAAACATCTATTGTGTAACAGTGTGAGGAAAACTTTTATACAAATGACAATAAAAGATAAAAAACCTCACTAAATGACCGCGAACAAAATTAAGCTAATTAAATATTTAGGAAAACTGTCAATCTACCTCAATTACGTTATTCCCAACTAAACGTCAAACAGAAAATAACTGTAGGCGCGCGCATCAAAAATTAATCCATGCGCACATTCAACATGGTACAAATATAATTTTCCCACCAAAATCCTAACCTTCTAGAATGTATTACTAAAAAAAAAATACTTCAAAAAAAAAGTATGAAAATTTTCCTTAATATTCATCTGACTCTAACTATATTTATAAACTACAATTTTTACTGAATCTAGGAGCTCCAATATTATACAAATAATATAACTAAATTAATTTATATATATAAATAATAATACTTGCTAAAACACTTACATTAATTAATTAATGCAGTCATCACACTTCACAAAAAATTACAAAAGAAAGATCTCAGATAGGTCACATACATAAAAAAATTACAAGTATAAAAGACTCGAAATAAATCGAAAATTAATTTTAACACATCAATATCACTAAACTAAAACATAAACCGAAATTATTATAATGAACTGAATAAAAAAGAAGTCGTTATTCAGCAGACAATTAATTAGACCTATCCGTTCAATAGCTGGATAATCTCTGCCAACATCTCGGAAACGGAAAATATCCCCATATCTAACATAAATCAAAAAAGCAACAACAGCTATCACATCCGAAGTGGCGGGAACTGCAAACATCAATCATGCTCGAACATACTACAGTCGTGGACCAAAATACACATTATAATAAATTTTTCGATAAATATTAAATATTTTTCTGGAATCAAATACACATAAATATATAGTCTTTTATAGTTTCTTTTAATTTTCTCTTCGGGGAAAAATTCATTGCAATATGTTACTATTTGAAATAAAAAAGTCGACTATCGTTTGAGATTAATGAAAACAACTGAAAACAAATAAAACTGCTATTTTGTAGTATTTTTGATGCTATTAAATTTACTTTTTGTTTCAATAAAATCGGACAACAAATAACGGTATTATGATCGTTGGCGTTTTTTGCGGGACATCTGTATATTCTATATAATTGAATCTTTTAATTTTTCATACGTTGTCTTTTTATTTCAAGGACCCCCAGTATAATATATTACAGTGGATATTGGAAAATTATTTACGAATATACAGGGTGTTATAAATTCCCGCCCCACCTTTAGATTTTTCAGTTTAAATGGATTGCTATATTTTTTAGAAATAATTTAGATAGTCACCTAAATTACCTTTGCAGTAATATATGGTTATGTGCACTTTCGACAAATAGTTTTGGTTATATTGGCATTTTTGTCAAGAATTGCAGCGTCTGACGTTTTAAGACGTAGGCCGAAAATTGGTATCGTGCATCGAATTATTCTTTCGATATCAATTTAAGATCTGACAATTTATACGTTTTAAGATGGTACAATTAAAAATATATACAAGGCGTTAAATAGGCCGTGCCACATTTATTGAAATTCAAACGCTTCTCTCTAGATTTTTTTTAAATGGAACCCATGTTTTTCAATATTACCAGCAAATACCCTGTAAAATTACCTTCAAAATAGTACCAATAATATAATACTTACTTATAGTATTTTCAACAATATTCCACTTTTATGGGAAATATCTTTAATACTATTCAATATTCAGTACATCTAATATGGCTACATACATAATACAAATATATTATTATGTACACCTTTTGATTCCTTAATAATAAATTAATTTTAATTCATATGATGCTCGAATATGTTTCCGTTCTGCTTTATGCACATTCTCAACCTTCTCTGTATGGACCGCCTTATATTTTCAGTTATATTGTTCTCTTGCAAGGGGACAAAATCATTTTTCATACGTTGCCTCATGTTTTCGGCGGTTGTGGGGTGTCATGTAACTATGTTTTTTATAGGAGGCCACAGAAAAAAATCACAAGGGGTGAGATCTGGTGATCGCGATGGCCGGCTTATTGGATCTTCTTTCCCAATCCATCTATTGGTAAATGTTGCGCTCTTGCAGCAACTCCGTAATGTGCGGATGCACCATAGTATTGGTATCACAATCTGTCAATGAAGTTACCTGGTAGGACTTCTAATAGTATTGGTAAATAATTTTGTAGGAAGTTTCTATAAATTTCACAAATTAAAGTATTGTTAAAGAAGAATGGACCTACAATTGTGTTTCCTATGATGCCTCCCCAAGTATTAACACTTGATTTGTGTTGATGCAAAATGCGTTGCACAAAATGAGGGTTACTTGTGCGATAGTAGTGTGAATTTTTCCTATTCATTATTCCAGAATTGACAAATGTTGCTTTATCTGTGAAAAGTACATAGTCTAGAAAGTTTTGATCTTAACGTAATCGTAAAAGCAGCCATTCACAATACATAAGTCTGTTTGTAATAAGCTTTGGTGAATATTGATTTTATAAGGGTGAAACTTCTGTTTTTTTTTTTAATTCTTTTCAATGGTTGTAATTCCATGTTATTTCAAAATTTCCCTTGTAGACACGTGCGGATTTTCTATGACGGATTGAATGACTGTCACTTTAGTATGTTCTGTAGCCATAGTTTTTGTTCTTTCATGTTTGGGGTAATTCACCCCAATTCAGCCCAACCGAAGAAACTTTACCAACAAATTGTCAAAGCTGTTGCTATACAGTATTTGACTTTTCTTAAAAACTTTATCAGCGTCCAATACTTGATTTTGAATATCTAACATATTTTGACGTTGCATACTGACATACAAATCAGAAATATGTATCCTAATCTATTAACAGACGACTGTGCAATATAGCAATGATATGATCCTATTTAATTAAAGTAGATCGAAAATTTATAAATTTTGAGTACCTACATACACCACCTAAAGACGAAAGTACAGGAAAAATAGAAATAATTATTACGGTATTACAACTATTACATATATGGAAGCAAAATTAATTTGAATTTGTAGTTAACTTTCAAAGTTACTACAATTTTTACTTTTCAGTCGAGATTGCCATATTAAAAACACACACACACAAATGTTTATTCGAACATGACTGGACATTCCAGATCGTCTGGATAACATAAAACAGCCAAGTTATTGTCACAGACTCTATATTCTGCCACGTTCTTGACGCCAATAACTGCCTTGCTCATTATTATATTAAACAGAACTTTACTTAATTAGTTTCATTGTAGAATTCGTGTACTTAATTTGGTCTTGACTCCTAAAGTATATGAAAATTTTCGAGGTGCTAATGCATACAATATATTTATACATCTATACGAGAATTACTAAAGCAACTCACCGTTAATCTAAAAACTTAGCGACCGACGTATAAGCAAAGTAGTGTAATCAGCGATAATTTGTTTCAGTTCACGTGAGGTTTACAAAATTTTATCTGTAAATGTTTGCTGTAGTAGCTATACTATCATTACTAGCCTGCTTTATTTGCAATGCTTAAGATTTTATTATTGTATTTATTGCTATTATTTGTATTACAAGGTCTACTAAATTTCCTTTAAAATTAAACAAGAAATTAACCATTCAAATAGACATAACCTTGATGTATAGAAAGTATTAGTTTATTTCGAGAATTTACGAATTTTCTCGCCTCTGGACTTGGAAATGTTAAGGATATCCACCGAAAAAGATATAGATATAGACAAATAGGGGAAAGTTGCTAGGAATGGACCGGTTTCTCGAATGGACCACCGTCAATTTACAGGTATACAGGGTATATAGGTCTTAGGAAGCTGCAATAGATGGCGTGTGATAATATGAGCACGTGCCAGAAACGAATCGGTTGTGCTGTGAGTGGTCGGCGCTTGTTTTTAAAGGAAAAAAAACTAAAAGAAAGCATTTATATGTAATTTTGATCACCTCTACTGTAAGCTTTGGCAGGTAAGGATTTTGAATTTTGCTGCATGTTTTATTTTTACGTAGAAAATGTTGGTATTGAGAATGAATTTACTCCGCCACTTAGTTTCTCAGGTTATGTTTATATTGTTGACGCCTTCGTATTTCGAATATTAGTCAGTTTCCTTGAATGGGCCATGCTCGGTTTCCTCAAATGAACTGGTCCGTTTCAGGCAACTAATAAGATTCTTTGAGTTACAATTATTGTTTTTCTTTTAATTTAAGAGGAAAAATGTCGGATGCTAGGAAAAAAGGAAAATGGACAGGTGAAGAGTTAGAGTTAGCATTAAGTGCTTTAAAAAATAAAGTATATGGTTTAAACGAGTGTGCTAGAATTTATAACGTCCCAAAAGCAACATTAAAACGCCAATTGGATTCGAAAAATAAGATTGCTAATGACAGGGTTAAATTTTACGGTGGGGTTCCTACATTTTCTGCAACTATTGAAAATGAAATTAAATCTCATATTTTGAAACTGGAAGAATGCATGTTTGGGTTGACATTCACGGATGTCCGCAAATTGGCATTTGATATCGCCGAAAAGAATGGTATACCTCATTCTTTTAACAAGGGGAAAGGTTTGGCTGGTAAAAAGTGGTATTACAGCTTTATGAAGCGGCATCCGGACTTGGCTTTAAGAACCCCAGAAAGAACTTCACTAGCTCGTGCGAAAGGTTTTAATAGAGAGAGCGTAACGAAATTTTTTGATTTGGTTGAAAAAATTTGTGATGAGAACGGATTAGATGGAACACGAATTTTTAATGTGGACGAAAGTGGATTTTCCACAGTTCAGAAAACATGCAAAAAAATAATCGCAACCAAAGGCAAAAAGCAAATTGCAGGTCTTTCAAGTGGTGAGAGAGGAGTCAATACCACATTTGTGTGCTGTTGCAGTGCGCCAGGTCAGTTTGTTCCACCTATGATTATCTTTAAACGACTTCGAATGGCACCAGAATTAAAGAATGGAGCTCCAGAAGGCAGCATTGTTGAAATATCTGAGAGTGGATACATAGATTCCTCATTATTTGTTAAATGGTTGGAACATTTGATTTCCACAGTACATCCTAGTAAAGAGCGAAAAATTATTTTATGTTTGGACGGTCATACAACACACAGAAAAAACCTGAAAGCTTTGGAATTAGCTCGTGACTCGGGCATTATAATGCTCCAACTGCCGGCCTACACCACCCATAAATTACAGCCACTAGATGTAGCAGTTTTCAAGCCCCTTGAAACCTTTTATATTCAGGAAATGCAAAAATGGATGCGAACCAATCCTAGTATTCACGTATCGATGTACAATGTTGCATCAATATTTACACCTGCCTACGGACGGGCAGCTACAATTGAAAATGCAGCAAGTGGATTCAAGACCACTGGTATCTGGCCAGTGGACAGAAATGTTTTTGGTGAAAAAGACTTTGTTGCTGCGGAAAATCTTCAAGAGGAAACTGTAAACATTCAAAGCGATATCCAGACTGGAACACAAGGTTAAACAATTTGTTATTGTAGTTTTTCAATTTATTATTCTACTTTTTTATAGACAATTTCAAATCTCCACTTGGGAACAGTTCACTGTGTGTCCGTGGAAGCAATCTCCCCGATTTCAAATCCAGCCAACAGTGAGAGGACGTCCAAAAAACGAAAAAGAAAAGATGCCCAACAAGCTTGCGAAATAACGAGCAGCCCTTATAAAGAAGAACTTGCTGGCAAGCAAAAAGTGAAGGAGGCAAAGCCAAAAAGTATATTTGGTAAAAAGAAATTGAAAAACTGTCGATCTTCTAAACCATCCACTAGTTTATGCCCTGATCATGATGAAGCAGATGTTGGCTCCACATCATCATGGTATTGTTTACTATATAAGGAGGACAAACAAATTGACATGATTCAGTGTCAAAAATGCAATAAATGGGTGCATGCACTTTGTGCAAATGTAAGCCCTCTGCGAAAATTTTATTTTTGCCCTATTTGCATTAACTTACCACATGTTTAGTGGTGCTGTAAAAGCTAATTTTTATTTACTTTTAAGAAATATCTTTATGATTTACCTATGTGGTTTTATTACTTAAGAATATTTTGTACTTTAGTTTTTTTAATAAACAATTCTTAAGAATGTTATATGAGTTTATTAATGTTTATTTTCACATTATTGTGCTGTGGTCCAATTAAGGAAACTAGAAGTCCAATCGTGGCAACTGGTTGCCCCCAAATGGACCACAAGCAAGCTTTCAAAAAAATAGGTTTAAAAAAATTTGTAGCGTGCATGTTGCAATTAAAAAATAAAAATATGATACCTAAAACACTAAAATGGATGCACATAATTTTTGTTTGTATAAAAAATTTTTTGTTTCAACAGAAAAAAATAAAAAGCAATAATCGGTTCATTTGTGTCGACCTTCCCCTATATTTCATTAGTGGCATCAAAGAATTAAGCCGTCAAAAATATTAAGTTAAAATTAAATTCCGAAGTTCCTAAAAGAAAATGATAGCATTTCTTTTGCCGTGACTGAATGAAAATGCCCAGTATATTTATGTATGGTTTATAAAACAATTTATTGGCATAAACGCCTTTGCTGATATAATTTTATATAATTGTTGTATCTAAAAAATATGCATATGGTATTGCTTCCGTATTAAATTCACTGTCCGCTGACTCAAAATTAGAATTTCTAAATGAAAAAAATGCAATGGTGGTTCCAAATCTAACCTATATATGTAGAAAATAACCTTAGTTTACGCCAAATAATGAACACATCTTGAACAGCAAAACCTTGAAGCTAGAAGTAAATTTATCAATTGATTAAGGAGTCAAAACGTTCTTGTAAATATACTAGCACTTAACTTATTACACAATAATCATCAAACGCAAAGACTAGAAGGACAGCGTACATATTATAATTACTTATTTATACAGTTAAACAATTAATCACTATAACACATTTACCAATTAAAAAAAGAGTTTGGCTAATATAGTTGGATATCATCACCAAGTTGCCGATCAGAATTATATACTGATTTAAAAACGAACATCCAGTAGAAGTTGATTAAGTTTAATAAAATGTATACAAAATGTTTGTTTAATCAAACATAAGAAACGAGTACACTTTCAAACTTAAATATTGAAAAATAACAATGTTATCTAATAATGTGTGTCCGCCGCGATTTCTTATGCATTTGATGGCATGCTTGAAATTAAATGATTTATGGTATCCTGGGGAATGTCATCCCAGGCTTCCTGAATTTGGTGACAAAGGTCCAGTAGGTTATTTGGTAGTTGGGGTAAATTACCCGGTCAAGTATCAATATCTTCAATTGGTGACAAGTCTGGGGAGCGAGAAGGCCATATTAGCAGGGTCACGTTATTTTCTTGTAAGAACCTTGTTGTAACCCTTGCTGTATGAGGACTTAATGATGAATTAACCTCCGTTGGTGTGGCAGTACAACAGGCTGTAGTACGTCTCGTATGTAATCATTTGCATTCAAATTTCTCTCAATAAAAACTAGAGATGACCTGCTACCGTATGTTATCGCACCCCATACCATCACCCGCGGTCTAAGGACTCTCTGTTGTTCCACAGCAAATTCTAAACTTCTGTGGTCTCCACGAAATCGTACTACTCTTCTACTACCATCGTGGACCCATAGACAGTATCGGCACTCTATACGATTGAATTCATCATTTGAATTTAATATGGCGTTACACCACTCAATCCGAGCAGCACGATGTCGAGTTGTCAGTACATCGTTGCCATAGAGACTCTTTGTTGTAAAACTTCCAACCAAGCATTTTCAATCAATCGAGTTGAGGAAACTCTGTCTTGAAAAGCCGCAATCCTCGAATGACGATCTTCCCGTGCTGTAATTGTTGCTCGAGGTCGTCCGAGTCCATGACGACAGTTATGGATTCCTTCTTCAGACCATCTGGAACAACACTGTAACACTGTTGACACACTGCGCCCCATGCGGTCGCATACCAACAATGCGCCCCTTTTCGAATACTCGTAAATAATGATAATTGTTCCGTAAACAGCACCTGGACATAATGACTAAATAAATTGAGAACAAATCACTACGAAATATTGCTTCAATCCGAAGGGAAAGCAAATTTAAAAACATAATTTTTTGATAAAACAAAATAAAAAAATTGTACCGCTGCTAAATTTTTTTGAGCAATAATTTACAAATAACTATAAAATAATTGACAGATGTGACCCAAGTAAAAATGAATTTAGGAAAGTAGAAAGTTTTAATAATGAATGTATTGTGGCTTTTCTCGATATATTTCTACAACTTACTTGATTATGTGATTTCCTGTCGTTAGGTGTAAAATAGGTGAGGAGTTTCTTGTCCTGTGCTCTGTTTTTATCCCTATTTTTTCCTATTTTGTGATGTCTTCTTTATTCTTTTACACGTTATATCTCTTCTTACAGCTTTCTTTCTGATCTCGTCATTCTTCCTTTGTTTTTCCCTTATCTCTTTCCTAGCACTCGCGATTCGTGAGTCACCCAGCAAAACACACGTGACCAAACGAATGCAACTGTTATTCTATTTTATAATTTATGAATTCCGTTTGTCTATACGATCCGTTTCATATTTTATCTTGTCTTGTTTGTTCTTAATCTTTCTTAGGAATAAAATTTCCGTTGCATTTATGCATATGTTTTTCTGTCAAGGTCTACGCATATTATTTCTTGGTCTAACTACTTTCTTTATTATTATTACCTACCCTTTTATTTTTTTGTGTATTTCTTTTTATCTGAAAATGTCGATGTCATGTTGAATAGTTTTCATCATTAAATTACTCTCGATTATGCATTATAAATATTTGTAAATCTTAACTTCTTTTATTTGTTGATCTTGTATATGTATCCTATGTTAATTTCTTTCTCCGGAGACTACATTATTCTCAGTCGTGTTTCTAACAAATCTAGATTGTGTTATATGCCTATCTTCTATTGCGTAACTATGACCATGATTCTGCAAACATTAATTTATTTGTGTTTGTTTCATTTGTCAACGTCTTAATTTTACCAGTTTAATATTTTCCTTTGCTTTTTTAATAACTTCATTGAAAACTATTGAAAATAATAAAGAGCAGAATACACAACCCTGTTCAGTTCAACCCTCATCAGTCCTTGTCTAAAAATTTTCTCTACTCTTTGTTTGCTCTTATAACGTTTTTGTTCTTTTGTCCTTTAATCGTTTCAGTAGTGATATCTATAATCTTTCCTTTTTAATCGATCATATGTTTTTTAAAGATTTAAGTTTCAGTTTTAAAATTTTTACTAATTGGACAGTTTTCCATTTTGACCATTTTATCTGTAATTTTTGAAGTAAAATGTTTTTTTTTTTAAATTCATACTCAAAAATAGCTTTGGAATTGCGAAAAAGCACATGATCTGATGAAAATTACTTATAGTGATGAATGTTTACCACGGTAAAACTTGTTGGAAAGGTTTAAAAGATTCATAGAACATCGGATGGCGAAATAGAAATCCAATCATGCTTATTACATTTTCTATAGAGTCTTTTTGCTACACGACAGAATTAGGACGTATATAACTTTTAACTCAAAAATGAATTCCTTTATCCGACCACATTCTTTATATATAAGATTTAGTGCTATGTGACATCTTTTGTTTTAATAGCTTGAATTGAAAATATAAGATCAACGTTGTGGTAATATTAACCATATTCAGACTAATTAAAGGCGATCAATATAAATTAATAATAATAATAAAAATAAATAATTTTCGATCTTGATTTGATCATTATAATCATTGCATCAATTTTGGAGGAGACTATGTAAAACCACTTAAGCAATAAAAATGTTATTCAATACTTTCTGTTTTCTTTAATAAGCCTATTAATGTATATAAAAAAAATTCGTCAATCGTCAGTCGTTATGTTTAGATTTAGATTACTTGAGGTAACCATAAAGCCTATTCCACCACGACCTCTTCAGATCTATTGTGGTTCTAAGGCCTAATAAAGTAGACCTTCGCCAGCAGCTGCACTAATTGTAAAATATGTTACTGTTCTTTTTCTTATGCTTTATAGAAGAAAAGTACACTAGTTTATTAAAAAATGTACTGATTTGATAGAAGAAAAGAAAACATATCTAATAATATTTATATAAGCATTAAATAAAATGTATACTACCAGGAATGATCAAGGAACGTTTATTTCAGAAAATGAATATTTTACCAAAGAATTTGCAAAAATTGTTGCGTCTTTTAGAGGTAAGAACCCAAAGACATAAATACGAGTAATAAGATATGTATATATGTGGGGATTAATAAAATAGCATGAGGAATACAAGTATAATTTTCATTCCAAGTACGATAAATATAGTAAATTAGCGAATAATGTTATGACATCTCTTCATTGTTTCACCAATTTTAAGTGACAAATAATTCATACATTTCAAATAAAAACTCATTTATCATAATAAAATTTTTCTCTATAAATACATTAAGAATTATTTTTCAAATTGTTTAGGTGTGTTGAATATTTTTTTAGTTAATTTATATCATAAATTAAATAAATCGAATTGGATCAATAAAATCAATTAAGATTTAAGTATTTTTCGAAGAGCGGTATAGTAAATTTCCAGTAAAATGCGACTAACATGTCCTCGAAGTTCGTCGGGCGCCTCTGCTTAAACCCGGTCCCCGTAAAACACGAATTCTCGACCGGGGTTTTTGGCAAATTGCCTCTATAAATCTGTGGGCGCGTGGCCAAGACCAGATAAACATCTCAGGTAGATAGAATTAGCCCTTGCATTTTGAAGAAGGTTCTAACAATGGGACAAAACTTTAGGTATTGTGTTACTGAAAGGAGAGAATCTTTAACGTTTATTAAATTGTTATAAGGTAGCGAAACCGACACGCCTAGACTATTAATAATCATTTGTCAAAACGTTGGAATAATATCAGGTGTAATATCGTAATAATTTATAATAAAGTATTTGAATTTTCAGCATTAGTAAAATTGTATTTACCTTTTCCTTCTTCTCCTGTGCTTATTTATTAAACTAATTGTATCAGGCAGTGACTAAAATATTTTTAATATATTGTTTTAATTTCTAATATTTACGATAACACTAAATTCAATTTATACCAATTGCGCCGATAAAATGTTGCGGCGGTCTCAGGTATTGATGCATGTTATAACAGCCCTACTATTTGCTTGCTCGATTGCATTCGTCGATCAGATATTGTTATTTCTGTCGTTACGAATAGTACATTGTGTGTATTCCTTCATAAATTAAATTTAACAGTGGCGTGGAAAATGGAATGTACATTTATATATTATTTTCGCTATATCCGCTAATTTCCAAAGTGTATTCTCGTGTTTACATGCTGTTATACACGCATACACGCATGCTTGCTCGATTGCATTCGTCGATCAGATATTGTTATTTCTGTCGTTACGAATAGTACATTGTGTGTATTCCTTCATAAATTAAATTTAACAGTGGCGTGGAAAATGGAATGTACATTTATATATTATTTTCGCTATATCCGCTAATTTCCAAAGTGTATTCTCGTGTTTACATGCTGTTATACACGCATATACAGTACATACACAAATACATACTATCTGATCATTATCTTTGGTCAAGTACAGACGAAACAACGGATGTAATGGAACGATATGTGTTAAATGTAGTTGTTGGTATTCTTCATGCGACAACTTCATACCAACCATACTTAATTGCAACTAAAATATTGCCAATCGTAAATGGTGAAACAGTTGCAGAAGTACTTTATCAATGTATTCATAATATTCTGTCATCGGATAGCAACTATAAAGACAAGATGCTATTATTTTTTACTGCGGCAGCTTATTGTTAAAAACAGGGAAGTTATTAAAGCAATCTTATTCCAATGTGCTACACGCTACTTGTGCAGCACATGCACTATACAGAATATGTGAATACATCAGGGGTCATTTTCCAAATATTGATAAGTTAGTTTCATCATTTAAAAAGATATTTCTCAAAGCAACTTCGCGAGTGGCATTATATAAAGAAATACTTCCAAATTTGCCTTTACCCCCAGTTCCTGTATTAACTAGGTTGGGAACATTGCCAGAAGCAGCATTTTTTCTATTAACGACACTTGAATGGATTAAAAAACTTTGTTTTTCATCTTCAAGATTATGATACGCAAAGCATTTCTAATTGTAAACACCTGATACAAATTGAAAATTTACAAAACCAGCTAAACTTTATTAAAACTAATTTCCAGTGTCTTACAGATACGATTACTTACATGTAAAATCAAAATATTAACATGAAAGAGGCGATAATTAACTTAGAAACCGTTATCGATCGAATGAAAAGTATCCCTTCTGAATTTGGAAACAAGCTGAAACAAGAAGTTGATGTCATATTTAGCAGAACTCAAGACTTGAATATATTATATCAATTCTGCACAAGGCCGATTGAAAAATCTATACATTCGAAGTATGGTGCATTTTTGCAACATTTTAATCACGCACCCATCACCAGTTGTGATGTGGAACGGACATTTTCTATTTTTAAAAACGTTTTAACATTTAAAAGAACTAATTTAACACAGGAACACCTTGAAATTTTAGTTGTGCCTCTCTTCGGCGTCAAATATCTCGAGATGTTTTCTCTCGACATTTGACGCGCAAGATTTTGTTATTATACAGCAGCAGCGATTGGCAATAGGTGCTTCGCCTCGTACACTGACGGGATCTAAGAGGAGATCGAAACACGTTCCTGAACGTTAAAATAACCATTGCTTGAATATGAGTTGTGTATGTCCATTCTACAGATACAGATTTTTTTAAATTTTTTGTAATATTGTATTCTTTCCTTTTTGTTTGTTAATATCCTGTACATGAAATTATAATATTCTGTTGAGGAAATAAATAAATACATAAAATAAATTTCTTTGATAGTCATTGTAAGCCTGGGTGCCCAGTGGCATACGAGCTCATATGAGGACAACTAAATCCAGCAAACCACTTTTTTTGAACCATTCCACGCACTGGGACAGAATTCCCGTAGCACTTTTATAACTTTTCGGCCTTTCAAATGTTTTTTCCGCGCAAAAGGTAGTGGTTTATTAACATACAAAATTCGTTATTTTTTGCGCGAGTTTGAAGCGAGTTAAGCGAAAGCTGTTTGATATACTGGTATCTACTTAAAATTTTGTATGTACTGTCTCGAGCAATAAATTCTGGTCGTCAATGTTACTTCAAAATTTGATTCGTCAATCAATTGCCAACATGAATGAAATTTGACAAAGAAAAAAATGACAACTATTGTCATGCAACATGATTATAGGTTATGCCATTTACGACGGTTATAACGAGCCATCGAAAAAATTCATAATTGGAGTAGACTGTGAAATTCGGTTGGTACCTTAGCCACTTCCACATAATGACATTTATTATTTAACATTGAAACTATAAGTTTGTGTCAAATTTTTCAAAGTTAAAAAGTTAGAGTTGGTTTGTGTTTAGATGTAAATGGACAACATTTTCAACAACTTCTGTAGCTATATGTAAATTTTGATTATGATTTCGATATTAAATAAATTATTTGTTTTCTTTTTTGTTGTAGTATCATTTCAATGCCATAACCTTTTTTTACAATGAAACCAAATGAAACTGTCAAGCATCAAGTAATGTGTCATTGTGTGGAAGTGGCTAAAGTACCAACCCAATTTCACAGTCTACTTCAATTATGAATTTTTTCGATGGCTCGTTATAATGCAGCATTTGCCATTGTGTCAAAGCATGACTTTGAAGACCAGAATTTATTGCTCGCGACTGTAACTTTGTTAGAGTTACGAAATGTCAAAAATGTGTTGATCATAGCATCCTCTATCGAAAAGTCACGGTACCCTTAAATGTATCTATGTATGTATAGATAGCATTAAGCATGTATAAGAAATATAACTTTCTGCATCCTGCATACAATACTTCGGACAAATTAATATTTGAAAAAAGTATGAAAGGTATTTTAAGAAATATGAGATATGTGAAAGTTATTAAAATAGCATAAATGTATAATCAATAAATTCAGAAATTTAACATACCGCGAGTTTCTCAAGTATTATACATCAACTCCTTTTAATTACGACCTAGAGTTGATGCGCCGTTTACAAAAAGGATGACCTAAGTTGGAAACTAAATACTAACGTTTAAGGATTTGAAAGTTGGCTAGATATAATCATGTTTTAGACACAGAAATGCAATAATTATAAACATGGCGAGCCGTAAATTAATAAGATTAATTTTTGTAAATTTTTGCTACATAACTCTTTATAGCAAAACATCTTCGTAATTTGAGTTATTTCAATAATCAAGAAATAAAAATACGTTAAAACATTTCTAGTTTTAATATATTAAATTGTATAGATATAATAAAACACAGTTGTATAGTTTCAAAATAATATATATGCACTACATATGTTTCACCACACTGTGGCTTCATCAGGTGGATGAATATACTAATTCAAAATATCAATTAGATCTTATATATATCAATACAAAGTACAGAACTAATCTTATTCTAAGAGGGGGTGGACATGTATGAGTTTTAAGTTTAGTAGGGGGGAGTTATTTATGTCTAGTTGGTCATTTAAAATTATACCTAATTTATTATATTTGTTAATTTCTAAACTTTCTAACATATTAAGTTTTTTACTTTTATCTAGAACATGCAAAGTTTTAAAATTAGTGTTGAATTTGTGATTATGTTCTAGGCAATGATTGGCAAAAGTTGAGTCTGTCTTCTTGTCTCTGTGGCTTCTTTCATGTTCTTTCATTCTAATATCGAATGTCCGTCCTGTTTGTCCGACATACACTTTTTTACAATCTTCGCATGTCAACTTGTAAACCCCTGAGTTTAATCTATTGTCCGTTTTATCTTTGTTGTTTTTTATAGCGTTTTGTAAGGAATTGTTGGTTTTGAATGAAATGGTCTCTTCTTTACTTGTTTTTATTAAGTTTCCTACTTTGTTTGAAATTGTACCGATGTATGTGATAGAATTATAACTAAATGTTTTTTTTTTTTTTTTTTTTTTTTTTTCTGATGAAGCCACAGTGTGGCGAAACATATGTAGTGCATATATATTATTTTGAAACTATACAACTGTGTTTTATTATATCTATATAATGAAGTTTCAACAAGTATCTCCTTCGTCGATTATTAATATTAAATTGTAATTACAAAGATGGTATTTAGAGTCATTCACAATGTTTTATACTTTTCGTGTTGATTATTACAGTAGTTAGCAATCCATTTTATGAATGTAATCAAATTATGTACAGATAAGTAGACTTAGTCACATTTTCTGCGTAAGGTAGGGACAGAACTTTTAATGTTATATAATATATGTATATTAACATAAAAATATTTCTTTGAGCTTTCGAACAAAATTTAATTCATGTTCAGAGGACAGCAAAAATGACTAAATGACGTCAATTAGTGGAATTGAACACATTAATGTTGTGAAATTTACAATACAATAGTGAATATTTAATAACATAATTTGTTCAAGACAAATGTTACAATGACCCAACGCCAGTAAAGATTGTTTCAAGATATAGTGCGTCGGAAAGCTGATGTGCAAATACTTTAATTAGACACCCTGCGGTAAAAGGTCTACAGAAATGCAATCAGTGATTATAATATTGGCAGCGAAATCATAAAACTATTAAGTATAAAACTGTATTATAGGAACTTAATTTTGTCTATACATATTATAAATTGACTGACGAATAATATCGACTTAACACATTAGAATTTTCCTTGGAACCCTTATCGCTTTTTCTTTTTATTGTTTGAATGCTATATTTGACAATTTTGTGAAACTTTCTTTCAAATTATAGTGCGATGACATAAATAAAACCACTAAGGATCTAGCGCGAGTAAATTTACTGGTACTACGCATTGCAGCCAGACACTCCTCTTATTTTGTGATTTCTACGCCAAGAAGTAATATATTATGGAGGGCTCCATTGTGCAATCATCAAGAAATCTAAATGAATTATTTAATGAGTGTTTATTTTCTTTTGGAATTAATCGATTTGTTTATTTATTTATGTATTGTTTGTATTGTCACATAGTGTGAAAATGTTGTTGTCCTACTTGGATTAGTCTGTTGGGCAAAATAAATTATTATTATTATCATTATTGTGCTAATTTCTCCATTATCCTGCGATGGTAAAAACAAATTTTAAGTACCTGGAATTTATCTAGACCGGCTTAAGGGTATTAAGAAAATAAAGTAATTAATATAAATCTATAATTTTAATACTGTATACTTATATGTTACAGTTAAATAAAATTTTCTTAATTTGTAAATTAACTGTCAATGACAAATTATAGAATAAATTAGCGTACAAAATGTATTCTTGTATTTCATTTCACATACCGTAGGTGATATTTCGTATAAATATACATTTATTTTATAATACACGTATACTTTTATTATTTATAATTATATATTGATAATACGGGCCTGTAGCGTGTTTCTCATATCATACTTTTATTGTATATCACATGGGGTGGTGGAAGCTTGCTGGCGCTATATATCCTGAAACAGACTTTATATGTAAACATTAAAGCACGTCTGAAAAAGTGAGGTTACTTATGTCATTGTCGAATTTGTACTGAACAAATTACATTTTTAAATAAAATAACGTGCCTTCAAAAACTTTCCTCATTAGAGACGGCCATGCTTCTTGATAATGGTTGGTTATAATGCATGTAATCTGTCACAAACGTATAATTTTGAATGAGCACAGCCGTCTCTAATGAGGATGATTTTTGGAAGCATGTTATTAATTATTTATAAATTTTGCGATTTAAGTGTGCTGTTTAATTTTATTAATGAAGTAATGTAATTGGCTTTAACATGGTCGGTTAGTTAACCATTCATAAATTTGCTGTCTTTCCAATAATTAATAAAAATTTAAACAATATTTAAAGAGTCTTCTCGTGATTTTGATTTTGTGCCTTCATAGTAATTTGGCTGTATCCCCATAATTAATTGGAGCTAGTCCTGACGTGAAGAATCCCAGTACTTCTTTCTGAACTAGTATAATAGTTGTGAAAGTCGAAAGCTTTGCTTCGGAAGTATTCCTCTTCTTTTCCAGACACTAACTTCTGAAAAAATAGCACTTCGAAAACTTCCATAAAACAGCTCACGCACTTATATAAGAATATTTTTTTAAACCACAACATATCAATATTCTCAGTCAATATTTATTATCACATTTGGCCAACTTGTTACGCCTTAATTTCCCTTTTTAATATCGGTTAATAGTCTTCGTTATTTATTGACGAGTCCCGGTATCTTATATTAAATACGGTCATTCGGATACTTGTTCCACCGTCTGTGGTTAACTTTGGTAACTATATCACCCTTTCTGCTTACACGCGAGTGAGATTCGAGGATTAGCAGACAGACCTTGGCAATGTAAAGTCATTTAAAAAATTACGAGTGTACATCTTCTTAATGGAAGTTAATTCACGCATTTTTGACCATTAGTTAATTCATCGTTCATAAGCGGATCATTTCAAAGGGTGAATTCTAATTTTTGGAACAGCCAATTTGCCGTTTGCGATTTACGTAGGTTTGAGGAAAATATAATCCAACCTTGGTTTTTGCGTGGCGTTCCATTTCTTCTTCGTAAACCGAAAAAAATAGCTTCTTGCTGAAGAGTTCACGAGCACTGCAGCCTATACTTCAAGGGAAATTTATCTATCGACCTGAGGAATTAATTACCATCTTCAGCGGACAGGGACAGGATATCAAGTAATTGGTATTATTAAAGTTTTTGGGTAATTTAAATTTCGTCTTCTAATTTTTTACATATATTGCCTTCCTATTTTGCCGTAATCAATTTAACTTCTTTTAGCATAACCTAAATTCATTTTTGTAATATTAATATAGTTATTAGCATTTTAATGCTATATTAATCAATTTGCATAGCGGCTTAGAGCCCCCTCATTTAAAATTCAATATATAAGTGTATAGTATAACTTAAAAGAATTCATTCTTGTGCATTAAAATATTTTTCTTACTTGCATTTAAGGCCAAATTATTCTTTCGGATTTTGGAAATAAAAATCTAAATTTTGTAGCTATTCCGATATCGATATATTTTATAGTAATTTCTTTTGCGGTCACAATTGATTTTGCCGTGTCGTACGTGACTACAGATGTTCTCTTTTTGCATACATGCAGGTGTCGATAAATGACGACGTATTTTTGTAATTTCATAGTTTTGACTCTAGAATTTAAATCCTTTGTATTTTGGAGTAGGATATTTTGACTATCGCTATTTCTGTTTATAAAATTATTGTGAATTTATCTCTAATGGTACCTTTAGAAAAAAATCTGCGGGAATAAACTATGTAATTAACTTAAGTAATTATTTTTCTCGGCTGTTGTTGCAGATACTTCTTGGTGAAACATTTTAACTTCATACAGTAAATAATAAAAATAAATTAAAACACTTGGCTTGTTTCACTATGAGATTTATTTAAATACTCTAACAATTGTTTCGGCTGTTATGCCATTCTCAAAGAGATCTATAAATCTAACTTAAAGACTATCGCACTTGTTCTTATATGTTGTCTGTTCTTGTGTGTAGTGGGGGTGGTATTATATTGTGTATTACGGTGTCTATAAAGGGTGTATTGGCATATTCTATCTGTGTGTTGGTGATTAATAGATTTTGTTTTTTCGCTATTTTTATTTCTAATATTTCTAGGAGGTCCAATCTCTTGCTTTTTGTGATATTGTGTATTAATTCGCAGTTATCTATATCGGGGAAGTGGTTGAGTTCTATACAGTGTTCGGCAAAGCCTGTGTTTTTCTCACTATATAAAATTGACTTTTTGTGTTCTTTAACTCTGTTTTTAATGGCTCGTCCACTTTGGCCGATATAGATAGCTTCACAGTCTTTACATTTTAATTTATAAACACCTGATTGGTCCATTTTATCTCTTTTATCTTTGTTGTTGCTAATCATTGTTCCTAAATTTGTTTTATTTACCCAGCTTATTTTGATATCTAATCCTTTTACTATTCTGTTTATTTTATTAGTGAGTTGTGGTATGTATGTAATTTTGTGCCATCTTTGTATATTTTCTGTTATTTTCGGGTATAGGTATTTGTTCTTATTATTTTGTATTTCTTTACGTTTTAACAGTTTATCTACGATTTTAGGGTCATATCCATTATTTCTTGCGATTAATTTAATTGTGTTTATTTCTGTATTAAAATCTGTCTTGCTTAATGGTGTGTTTGTGGCTCTATGTATATAACTATTGAATGTTGACATTTTTATTTTCATCGATTGTTTCGCGTTTGCATGTAATATGTTGTCTGTAAAAGTGGGTTTTCTGTAGATTTCGAATGTAAGCTTATTATTATGTCTGTTTATTGTAATGTCTAGAAAGTTTATTTTCTTGTCTTTTTCTGTTTCTTTTGTAAATTGTATCTTGTGGTTTATAGAATTTATTACTTTTAGGAACTCCGTTAATTGCCTATCTGTACCCTTCCATATGCAAATTACGTCGTCTACATATCTGGCCCAGAAATGGACTTGTTGAATTAATACCGTGTTTTTCTTGAATAGTTCTTCTTCGAATTTATTCATGTATATTTCTGCTAATAGCGGGCTTAACGGATTTCCCATCGGTAATCCTTCTATTTGTGTGTATGTTTCATTGTTGAATTTGAAGTAATTCTGATTTAGACATAAATTTAAAGTTTCTTTAATTTCTCGTTTATCTGTGTCATTAAGGTTATTGTTATTAATGTGTATGTCAATTATCTTTTTTATTTCATTTATTGGTATAGAGGTAAAAAGGCTTTTAATGTCAAATGAGACTAATTTAGCATTGCTAGGTATCTTTATGTTTTTTAAATTGTTCGTTAATTCTATGGTATTTTTTATCGCATATTTAGATTTGAAATTTATTTTTGTCGGTAACTTTTTATTGAAATACTTGCAAAGTTTGTAAGTCGGGGCATTTATGTATGATACTACTGGTCGCATTGGTGTGTTGTCTTTATGAAGTTTTAGTTGTCCATACAGTATCGGTGTTCGTGGGTTCATTATTGTTAGATTTTTATTCTTAAGTGTGTCATTGTTTTTTATGAGATTCTTAACTTTTTGTTGGTAATTATTCGTAGGATCGGAATTTAGTTTTTTAAAATCTTCGGTGTTTATTAGGTTATACATTTTTTCATTATATTTGGTTCTTTCTAATATTGTTACTGTATTACCTTTATCCGCTTTTGTAATCACTAAGTTGTTATCTTTCAATTTCTTTCTTATTGACTTAACTGTCTGGTTTTCATTATTGTTGTTACTATTGCGAATGTTGGTATGTTCGGTTTTAATTATCTTCTTTATTTTCTCTTTTTCTAAATCATGATTTTGTATTGGTTGTAAGGCTAACTCTAAGTCTACCGCGAGGTTTTTAATTTCATTGGTGTGGGTAATGTTTGGATTATATTTAAGGCCTTTTTCCAGTAGTTTGGTTTCGCGGTCTGTGAACTGTATATCTGAACGATTAATAAACCGTGGGTAAAAAGTATTATAATCAGGGTTATTTTTAGGTACAATTTTAGCAACATTCAAAGATAACTTACAATTCTTTAACTCTACAAGTTTCTTTAGGTGGATCTTGTGGTGTTGATAGCTTCTTTCTTGTACTTCTTCTCTAGTTTCCCTGTCTATTATGTCAAAGATGATCGCGTGTAACCTTTGTAGTAACGTCATGTGGATGATTTTAAGGTGTAGTTTGAGGTTGTTTCTTCGTGTGTACCATTTTTGTGCTTCTTTGTGTAACCACAGTTTGTAGCTTTGTTCTATTACTTCTATTGCTTCTCTGCTTTTGTTGTGGCAGGTAACCTTCATAAATTTTGGTGTGACACCCTCTTTTATACACTGTTTGTTGAACCATAGGTGGTTGTTGCACTTGTGGACTTTAAGTAAGGTTTTACGATATAAATCTGCTAGTTTGCCTTCGCTGGCTAATTTAATATTCTCGGCTGTTGTTGCAGATACTTCTTGGTGAAACATTTTAACTTCATACAGTAAATAATAAAAATAAATTAAAACACTTGGCTTGTTTCACTATGAGATTTATTTAAATACTCTAACAATTGTTTCGGCTGTTATGCCATTCTCAAAGAGATCTATAAATCTAACTTAAAGACTATCGCACTTGTTCTTATATGTTGTCTGTTCTTGTGTGTAGTGGGGGTGGTATTATATTGTGTATTACGGTGTCTATAAAGGGTGTATTGGCATATTCTATCTGTGTGTTGGTGATTAATAGATTTTGTTTTTTCGCTATTTTTATTTCTAATATTTCTAGGAGGTCCAATCTCTTGCTTTTTGTGATATTGTGTATTAATTCGCAGTTATCTATATCGGGGAAGTGGTTGAGTTCTATACAGTGTTCGGCAAAGCCTGTGTTTTTCTCACTATATAAAATTGACTTTTTGTGTTCTTTAACTCTGTTTTTAATGGCTCGTCCACTTTGGCCGATATAGATAGCTTCACAGTCTTTACATTTTAATTTATAAACACCTGATTGGTCCATTTTATCTCTTTTATCTTTGTTGTTGCTAATCATTGTTCCTAAATTTGTTTTATTTACCCAGCTTATTTTGATATCTAATCCTTTTACTATTCTGTTTATTTTATTAGTGAGTTGTGGTATGTATGTAATTTTGTGCCATCTTTGTATATTTTCTGTTATTTTCGGGTATAGGTATTTGTTCTTATTATTTTGTATTTCTTTACGTTTTAACAGTTTATCTACGATTTTAGGGTCATATCCATTATTTCTTGCGATTAATTTAATTGTGTTTATTTCTGTATTAAAATCTGTCTTGCTTAATGGTGTGTTTGTGGCTCTATGTATATAACTATTGAATGTTGACATTTTTATTTTCATCGATTGTTTCGCGTTTGCATGTAATATGTTGTCTGTAAAAGTGGGTTTTCTGTAGATTTCGAATGTAAGCGATACTGTATGGACAACTAAAACTTCATAAAGACAACACACCAATGCGACCAGTAGTATCATACATAAATGCCCCGACTTACAAACTTTGCAAGTATTTCAATAAAAAGTTACCGACAAAAATAAATTTCAAATCTAAATATGCGATAAAAAATACCATAGAATTAACGAACAATTTAAAAAACATAAAGATACCTAGCAATGCTAAATTAGTCTCATTTGACATTAAAAGCCTTTTTACCTCTATACCAATAAATGAAATAAAAAAGATAATTGACATACACAT
This sequence comes from Melolontha melolontha, assembly GCA_935421215.2. Classification (NCBI taxonomy): domain Eukaryota; kingdom Metazoa; phylum Arthropoda; class Insecta; order Coleoptera; family Scarabaeidae; genus Melolontha; species Melolontha melolontha. Next base: position 93,077,270 of record OW285237.1, on the reverse strand, counting down.
TAATAACAATAACCTTAATGACACAGATAAACGAGAAATTAAAGAAACTTTAAATTTATGTCTAAATCAGAATTACTTCAAATTCAACAATGAAACATACACACAAATAGAAGGATTACCGATGGGAAATCCGTTAAGCCCGCTATTAGCAGAAATATACATGAATAAATTCGAAGAAGAACTATTCAAGAAAAACACGGTATTAATTCAACAAGTCCATTTCTGGGCCAGATATGTAGACGACGTAATTTGCATATGGAAGGGTACAGATAGGCAATTAACGGAGTTCCTAAAAGTAATAAATTCTATAAACCACAAGATACAATTTACAAAAGAAACAGAAAAAGACAAGAAAATAAACTTTCTAGACATTACAATAAACAGACATAATAATAAGCTTACATTCGAAATCTACAGAAAACCCACTTTTACAGACAACATATTACATGCAAACGCGAAACAATCGATGAAAATAAAAATGTCAACATTCAATAGTTATATACATAGAGCCACAAACACACCATTAAGCAAGACAGATTTTAATACAGAAATAAACACAATTAAATTAATCGCAAGAAATAATGGATATGACCCTAAAATCGTAGATAAACTGTTAAAACGTAAAGAAATACAAAATAATAAGAACAAATACCTATACCCGAAAATAACAGAAAATATACAAAGATGGCACAAAATTACATACATACCACAACTCACTAATAAAATAAACAGAATAGTAAAAGGATTAGATATCAAAATAAGCTGGGTAAATAAAACAAATTTAGGAACAATGATTAGCAACAACAAAGATAAAAGAGATAAAATGGACCAATCAGGTGTTTATAAATTAAAATGTAAAGACTGTGAAGCTATCTATATCGGCCAAAGTGGACGAGCCATTAAAAACAGAGTTAAAGAACACAAAAAGTCAATTTTATATAGTGAGAAAAACACAGGCTTTGCCGAACACTGTATAGAACTCAACCACTTCCCCGATATAGATAACTGCGAATTAATACACAATATCACAAAAAGCAAGAGATTGGACCTCCTAGAAATATTAGAAATAAAAATAGCGAAAAAACAAAATCTATTAATCACCAACACACAGATAGAATATGCCAATACACCCTTTATAGACACCGTAATACACAATATAATACCACCCCCACTACACACAAGAACAGACAACATATAAGAACAAGTGCGATAGTCTTTAAGTTAGATTTATAGATCTCTTTGAGAATGGCATAACAGCCGAAACAATTGTTAGAGTATTTAAATAAATCTCATAGTGAAACAAGCCAAGTGTTTTAATTTATTTTTATTATTTACTGTATGAAATTATTTTTCATTTATTATTGCGTTCAACTTTTGAGATATGTTTACCGTACTGTGTTCACCTTCTTGCGATATCTAGTTTTGGATTTTGTATAGAGTTATGTTATTTTTTTTACCTTAACATACAGTCGGTATAATTATATAGGGTGAAAATTCAATTGATTAATATTTCTTTATTTGATTTTAGTCAATGCTTAAATATAATACATCCATTTACTTTATTATAATCATTTATTTTCCTTTGTTCGTGAATATACGAATTATTTTGTTCATAAGTTTTTTTTCCTTGTTTTAGCACTCCCTGTAGCAATTTCCTGCTCAGATATCCTGGGCAGGAATTTTGGAGGTAGTACGTAGGTACTTAGTAAGTCTAGATATATAGCGTGGTTTGAGTAGTTTGTATGTGCATGCGCCGAAGATCGCGCAATCTCTTTTCTCAGTTTTCAGCCTGAGCTTCCGTAAGCAAAATTGAGGGGCGCTACCTTCTAACTTTTATTTTAGTCACCCACACCCGCCTCCACTGACTAAGGGTATATATAATAAGTAGAAGCTCCCATACTTTGTGCGATACAAGTACAGCTTTTATTTGATCTCGACCATCTTCAGATGCCTTCGCTGCGCCAGCTTCGCGAATAGATAGCAAACTCTATTCAAAAGAAAGTAATTAATACTTTAACTAGCAAAGCTAATCGCTTTAAATGTAGAATGGAAGAAGTAAAACGAAAAATGAACCCCAAAACTAACTGGTGTAAGCTAGAAAATTTTTCTTCAGAGTTAGCTATGAAAAAAAAGAGAAATTCCTAACCACAATATAAATAAATAAACTCTAAATATCTATTTCGGCAAACTAAGTTGTCATCTTCAATAGAACAATCTGAAAAATAAAAATAGTGTTAGATATAGCGTCTTTGGTAAGGTACAACCTTAGAAGATATTCTCTTCACCAAATCGCCATAACGCTGGATTTCGTTTGAATTTAGCCATACAATCATTGGAATTTTGTAAGAAGAATTTGCAGCTGCTTAACAGTAAGCAATCACAGCACACATTTTACGATTACCTTTTTCATATTTAAGGGTTGAAGCAAAATATTGTACCCCTTCGGTTGAGCTGTTTAGGGCATTCGCTATCTCACACACTTTTATTCGGCGGTCGCTCTTTATAATAGTTTGGACTTCATTAATCATTTCTGGAGAAGTTACTGTAAATGAATGCCCTGAACATTCAATTTCTTCTGTGCTCATAGTTCGCTAGGTGCTTTTATACACACTAGCATTGCTTTTATGTCTTAGCGAATCCACGAACTCTAGCTTGGTTCCAGGCAGGCAGCAGGCAGGGAAATTGATAGATATGCTTGCATATCGCACCGTTCAACCAGTCATGTTAAGACTGATACCGCGGAAGTCGAGACCCCCCGGAGATCTCCAGGCTCGACCGTCTGACGTGAACTCGCGGGGGCATTGTTTGAAAGCCCAAGCGGGCTAGAGGGTAAGCAATGTATTTGCTCGGGTACCGACTTCAGAGTCGGTAGTGATTTAAGTAAGTCCTCCTCACCTATAGCTGCTGGAAGGTTTATGTGACCTCAGGCGTACAGGTAGCTCATTTGCTGAGAACGGGCGCGCTGATTAAACGTATCTCAATCCTATTGTTATTGGTAGCTGTGATGACTGGGTCCTCAGGGGCAAGTGTCATCACATTAAATATCAACGAGACACTAGTTATGCGTGCTCATATGACCACTTTTGAAAACAGTGTACCACTTAAAAATCGTTCCATTAAAAATAGCAGATTCTTCATAATATTTATGTAATTTTTGTTTAGTTACTTTAATGATTTTTCTACGTCAAATATAACGTTTAAGTAACGCACAAAATTATTTTTTCTCTATATTAACACCAAAACAACATATAGTGTATTTTAAACGATTCTAAAATTTATCTGTCTGACAGTAGAAATAGGTAATATGCTCCTCATGGCGAAAGTATTGCGAACATTTGAACTGTAACTCTCATGTCAAATCACACTGTATATAGGGTTAAATTTAATATGAAAGAAAAATTCATCTAAATTTTAATAAATGTCAGGAATTTTCATGGTAGAAAATCTCTTTTAAGTGGTCAGAACGAACATATTTATTATCTTCCTATTGCATAGTCACACTTCTTATCATAAATAGCACAGCTAAGATAGGAGAAACTTATGATTACTATTTTCTGGGTCTCTTATTGTTTATTACGTGAGATGTCTAACGGCCGGTTTCATAATATATTTAAACGACCTTCTATTTTTTAAAAGTGCTTTTAGTGAAATATTTCGTCTCATAATTACCATTTAGCTTAAAAACTTATTTTAAATCGACTTTTAGTTGAAGGAAGAAAAATTACCATTTACCTGATTTAAATGACCATTTAACATACAAATAGTAAACGGGCTGCAATCATGGTAATTTGTAACCGCAAATGTTAGTAAATATGAATGAATTTAATACTTTCTCGTTAAACTCGTATTCCTTTAAATGCAAAAAACAGTAATGAAAGTTGTAGAATGGAATATTACAGATGTACATAATTTTGATAATGAAGTAGAAAAGCAGTTATTAATTACAGAGCAGTGCAACAATTGTACATGTAGAATCATAATGCAAATGTAAATAAATATATTTTTTATTTATAAATTATTTTAAAATATAGATTTAATTATACCACAACTTTATATACACAATACTAACTTTCATTTTCTTTTCATTACACGAAATTTTACCGGTTGTTTTATTTTCTATAATTTTCATAAATTTACTGATTTCCTCAATTAAAAGCAGTTCACCTTCTTTGGAAAAGTTCGAGCAACCGTTTTTTTTTTTTTTGCTAAACGTAGAATTACATAGGTCTACAAAATTAAACTTTTTGACACACGTTTTTATTTTGAAAACTGATTTTATATAATTTTGGTAGGCTGATATCAAAAATTCTATGCATTTATTTGTATCATGTAAGGTTTTTTTGCAAATATTAAATGAAAAAAAACGATATTTCTAAAAAAATTTATTTGTTTATTGAGTGAAAAGGTGGAATACAAGTTAAAAAAGTGGAAAAAAATACTTTACTCAGTCTTTCTTAAGTGAAATCTTTGTCTTTTTGCCAGAAAGCTGCGTTGTCCGGACATTCGGTTGTATGTTTTTAAGGGTATATCCCGTTTTAACATCCAGCAGTAGTCCGCCATCATCGTTATGCTCCATCTGCCTTGGTATCGCCGTTCCATTTCCTTAATGTCTTGGTGAAACCTCTCTCCCTGTTCTTCCCTAACTGTTCTTCACACCAGATTTTTAATAATATTTTATATTATTAAAAATACCTTTGTATTACTGCTCCAAGATTTTCAGGAAAATAGTTCAAGTGTGAAAACAGGAAATGCACTTTCAAACTCATATTACAACCTAGACGATGAAAGTGTTGTAACATATTTTGAACAATATTTTCGTAGTTTTCGTCCTTAGAGTTCCCAAGAAACTTATCAATTACTTCTTTAAATGAAACCCAGGCGTTTTTCTCGACATTGGTCATTGTGTTTTGAAAATCCTTGTCTTTGCATAATGTTCTTATCTACGGCCCAACAAAAATACCTTCTTTTAACTTGGCACCGGATAAGGCTGGAAATGTCTCGTACAAATATTTAAAGCACTGTCCATTTTTGTCTAGGGCTTTAACAAACTGCTTCATCAAGCCAAGTTTGATATGGAGAGGAGGCAGTAAAACTTTTTTGGGGTCAACTAAGCTATCTCTTAATACATTTTTGCTACCAGGTGTAAGGCTTGTTCTAGAGGGCCATTCTATTTGAGTCCAATGTCTATCACTTGCTCGACTATCCCACTCACAAATAAAGCATGGAAATTTTGTATAACCTCCTTGTTGTCCTAGTAGCATGCGCAGCACTTTAAGGTCACCACAAGACATCCACTCATGTTCTTGGTAGCTTATTTTTTTTAAAAGAAGTTCAAAATTTTCATACGTTTCCATTAAATATACCGAATGGGCAACGGGAACCGAGGCCAGCTCGTTACCATTGTGCAATAAAGCACCTTTTAAACTACGCTTACTTGAGTCAATAAACAGGCGCCATTCTTCTTTTACATACGGCACATTTCCTAATTTTGAAATTAAGTCAGGAATATTGTTGCAATACACTAGTCTTGAGTAAAATATTGACATAACTCTCTTTCGCGATTCCGGTAAAAGCTTGATGTGACGCCAGGTGCCAGTAAATGTTTCTCACGAAGTCGGGAGGCTAACAATTCGAATGCATCCTTTGGAAGGTGCAAATCTCTAATTAAATCATTTAGTTCGCTCTGGTTAAACACTTCGGGCTCTCTGAAATCTGGTGTGAAATCTGAGTCATCTGGGTCGCAATTAGATTCCTCTGATTCTGACGATATGACGTTTTCTAGTGCTTTTGGGGCGGTAGGTATCGGTACATCTGGTCCATGAGGAATTGGTCGAATAGCAGAGTCAAGATTGGGATACACAATTTGTTTCTTATTTTTTCTGTTGAATCCTTGAACATTACACGAACAAAAATAACAATCATCACTTTGATTTCTAGGCTCTCGCCATACCATAGGAACACCATTTCTTCTTAAACATTTCTTCCTACCTTTTTGCCAGTTTCTTAATGCTTCAACGCAAATGGAACAAACAGTATGAGGAGCCCAGGACTTGTCTTGGTCGCCAATTTTTACACCAAAATAAGCGTGGTATACATTTTTCACAAACGAAGTTATAGTTTGCCTCTGCTTTACTACGACATAACTACCACAGATATAACAAAAGTTATTCGAATTGTTCACGCAATGTCTTCTGTCCATATTTATACGTTCTAGAACACTTAAGATACGCAACAACGAAGACAACAAGTGCGCGGACACAGTAGCACGACGACTAACACAACCAAACTGCACATAAGCAGGTTTCAACGTTGTATTGACGCTTCTGCGCCGACTCTGTTGCTTTGCTGAGAAATCTAATATTAACCAGTGTTGCCAAATCACATTTAATTTCATAAAAATCAATTCATTTAAAAATCATGCCTAACATGGAACAAACATATTCTTGTCATAGGTATGTATAATAGTAAAATAACATTTTTAAGATATAGAGCGCTATAAAAAAAATTTACGTGATAGAGCAAAAATATTTTTGGAATAAGGGCCCCCAAACATATACAAATTAGCAAACAGCTGTCAAACATCAAAATCACTGTAGAACCTGTGTTATTTATTATGGTTTATGTTAAAATAGAAATAAATTCAACTAGGAAATAATTTTATTTCATCGATTTTTCTTGCTAAAAATACTACTTTACTACATATCTGTAACAAATTTGGTGAAAAGCACTAAACCTATAGTAATACCAGCAAAACGTTATAAGACGCTACAAAATATTAGGTTATGTTCTGGATCTGACGCGCGTATTTCAATGAATTTGAATTTTCAGTATGAACAACGTTACTAATTTAAGGTAAAAGTCCTTTTAGATACGAACAAGTGGAAATATGATTATGAGACGGTCGTATTTTAGTTTTTATGCAAAATGGACTTTTAGATAAAATCCCTTTTAAGAAAATATTTTGAAAACGGTCGTAACAGTAACATAATTAAAGTACTTTAAAAAAGAAATGAAATTAATGGTTAAAATCCTCACTTCTTTAATACGTAATCCAAAAACGACAATTGTTTGTAACGTGCTCTTTACTGTAAGTGCCTGACGAAGCTACTGTGCTGGCGAAACAATTGTCGTTTTACGATTACGTTTTAAAAAAGTGAAGATTTTATTCTATTTTTTATCCATTAGTCTTGTTTCTATTTTAAATTATGGATCTTCATGAAGTAAAAGCCGAATCAAATCAATTATTAAAATAATTAAAATTATTTATTGATAATGTTTACTATTGTTGTTTGTTTTTATATTTAAAATAATTAAAGAAATAAGTCCAAGTATTTAAACAATAATATACTAAGTTTACAAAAGATAAAAAATATTAACTCATCAATTTACGTAAAAGTAATAGAAATAAATGTTGCTTGTATATTAGTAAACTATATATATATACAAGATATAGATACTCTTCCATTTAAAAATATTAATAGAATTTTAAAACATTTTGTAGACGTATAATTCTATAATTACATTTTTAAATTAATTTTTACCCAAATATTTTATAGTTTAAATTTTGTTTTATATTAAATAAATAATGTAATAAGATCCAGAAGCCAGAATTTCACAATATTAATCATGCAAATGTAATTCAGAATGTGAAGAATGAGCTGTACTTGGAAATACAGACAGAGATGTAATTCGATCTCAAATTTAGGATTAAATACGTTATCCGGCTTTTAAATCTTCTTACTTAAGTTAACTTTCACGACCAGTTCCACCTGCGTACGCGTTGGCATTGGCACCAGCCTGGTCCTAATCACTCTCTGCGATCTGTTTTTGGTAAACAATAAACTGTCATTGAATCCGGATAGTTGTGGCGCCTTTGTAAAGTATATTCACCCAAAATTGTCACACAAGTACAGGTAAGAAATCGATCCGTGCAGAGGCCTCCCATCATGCGAAACATACCAATTACCACCGGAAGTAGTCAGGGCAGACTCAACATTTCTTCATATAAGAATTATTGCAGTGCCTGGCTATACCCGAAAGCGGTTTCTTTTTTGTAACTGAGTAAATTAGAAATTTCTGTTTCTTTTGGTCAAAATTCTATAAAATATTTCAAATATATAAGATCCAGAATACGTCAAACGCTAATTGATTTTTAAATACTACTACTACAAATCTGCAGAAAATTTCATTAAAAATACTTTGAAAATGCGGTTTTTACAACGGAATTATATTTATTTCTATCATCTAAATTTTGAATATATGTAATAACAATATAAATATTTTATAATCAAAACAAACTTATTGCAATTCCAATTACATATATACAAACAAAACAACAAAATATGTCCAAAATCATGGAGAAAGTTATAATAATTGCACATATTGCAAAGTATACACTTGTAATGATGAAAATTTAAAAAAATATATATATTCCAAGAGATTTTTCTAGATAAAAAGAATGTTGATTGAATTGTTGTAATAGATAAATTGATATTCTATGTATTCTTTAAAAAGTGATGATAAGAATCCATAAAATTAAATACAGGTATAACAATATGACGAAAAATAATGATAAACAAAATGAAAAAAAAATCTGACGTACGTATCAATATAATACATTGTAAAAGACTATATCATAATATAACGAGACTGGTGCTATAACTTCTTTCACTACTAGAATTCTATAACACAAAGAATAGAACATGAAACCTCCATCTCTAATGTACTTATCCTCAAGTAGGCTTTGATTTAACTTTTGACGTTTATTACAAATTAATCACTGAATTGTTAGTGTTTGACGTACCCATCGAAAAAATGGGAGTGAAGCAAAGATATGAGATAAAATATTGTGTTCGGTTGGCTAAAACTCCCACTGAAGCTGTTGAAATGATTAAAATGGCATATCTAGATGATAGTATTTCACGAGTGTTTGAGTGGCATAAGAAATTCAAAGACAGTTGTGGATCAGTGGAAGGTGAACCTCGACGCGGGCAACCACCAACACGGATTGATTCAAAAATTGCAGAAATTAAAGACTTGATTCAAAATGATCGTCGGATTGGCATACGTATATCGAAATTCTGACATTGTTAATTTGACTTATGATTCTACTCAAAAAAAGATTTATGGTACCGAAAGGTCGCGGCAAAATGGATTCCAAAAGTGATGACCGATGAACAGAAAGCTACTCGAGTGACAATTTGTCGCCAGTGGAAAAGGCAACTGCAACATAATCCACAGTTTCGAAACAATGTGGTTAACATGTGACGAGAGTTGGTTTTATCATTACAACCCTGAATTAAAGTCTGAAAGTATGCAATGGAAGTACAAAGGTAGTCCAAGACCGCAGAAGGCGAAAACTGTGAAAATTGTTGGTAAAGTGATGTACTTAATTTATTTTGATAAATAGGAACCCTAAAGCCAAAATTAAAGACAAAAGGCCGCTTTATTAAGATTGGATCCTGCATCACGACAATGCTCCGGTCTACAGATCAGCGATTTGTCGACGAACACTTGAAGAATTGGGGGCGGAAGTTATGGTTCACCCTCCCTACTGACTTGACCTTGCTCCATATGACTTCCATTTGTTTTCTGAAGTCATAAGAGAGTCATAAGAGTCATAAGGTCGAAAATTTGAGTCGAATTTAGAGATCAACAACGCAGCGATAGGTATACTAAATAAACTAAATAAACTGTCAAAAAAACGGTTTCTCAAATGTTTATGATAAGTGGACAAAACGGTGGGGCAAGTGTATTGCACAGAATGGAGAATGCTTCCAAGGATAGTTGTTGAAGTTTTCTAAATAAATGTATCAAATTTATACTGCAGCACCAGTATCGTTATTTTCTGATACTGAATCTGTCTGAAAAAAGTCAATACTCAAACCGTAACAGCAATCAACGATTCCTCACCAATACAAAAAAAATAATCAGACACAGAACAAAACCCGTGTAAGATAGATCTCTTGCAAGAATTATGTTAAATATGTTAAATTACAAAAAATAATGTAATAAAATTTTAGTCACGGAAATTAGGAAGCACATCATTTGAAGTATTTCGAAAATATACTCAAAAAAAAGTAGCGTACCTACTAAAGTAAAACAGAAAGTGTATCTTACCCGACTTAGAAATTTGCGAGATTTGGCTCAAAGAACTAATGAAGATATACGAAGCATTTCACAGACAGAGTGGCTTACTGTGAGGAAGTAGGTGATGTATGGCCAGTTTATTTTCTTCTCCTTGCCAATTAATAAATAAATTTAAACCTCAAGTGTTATAGTTTGTTGAAATCGTGTTATCGAGGAGAATCCTAAAATATAAAAAGAATACAATTAAATTTTAACTTAAAAAAGTATAACTTTAGTACGCTACATTGTTTGAACACTGTATGTTTAGTAAATACTTCAAATGATGGCTCTTCATCTCTAATTTTTGTGTCTAAAATGTTATTATAATATACTTTTTAGCAAATATTTACAGGTTTCAACACATTTGCCTATCACTGTATCTAGGTCAAACAAAACAGCAGTTACACAAAAGGATATATAACCATAAATATAACATTTGAACTAACACCATCAATGCCACAGCCTTAACACAACGTAGTTTTGAAAATGGAAATATTTCGAATTTGATAAAGCGAATAATATATGTAAATGGAAAACATTATAATAAAAGACTGATAAAGGAAATGTATACAATAAATCATAGGGAAATTATTAGAGACCTCCATACAATATTTAATAATCTCCTTAAGGAATAATTACAAATAACATAAGAAATTGTCTATATGTTATCCATTTTTCCTAATAAATCAACTTTCCTTTTTGACCATTTAATTCTAGTTCTGTATTTCTTCAGACGTTTTGGTATTAATAATTATTCTTTTACAAAATTATTCATAAAAAAACTGTTATATTGCACAACGTTTACTAGTTTATTTACTACATTTTTAAGTGCTAGAAAATAAAATTATTTTTCTTAATTTACATAAAATGCTATGTTATCAAACAATCTCATTTCTTAACCTCAAAATTATGTTTTAAATTATTTGCTTTTTTATGTATTTCGGTGGCATGTGTATGCGATACACGTTTCTTTTCTTGCATATCATAGGCAAATGACAATTTCCAAATGAATGAAACTGGTCATCTCAGTATTATCTTTTATAGTTGTCACTTTGCCAGATCGTTATGTAGGATGTGTAAATTCAGTTGTATTCAAATTGTTAAAGTTTGAAAAAGTATGTTTAACACAAAATAATAATTTTAATGCGAGGAGAGATTTATATATATACAGGCTGTCCAGAAACTCTCCTGACAAACGAAGACCGGAGATTCCTCTGGTAATTTTAAGACAATTAAACTCAAATTCACCTAATCCGAAAATGCTTCCTAAGGGAGCTAGAGTTCTTTGAAGATGGCGCCTTGTATTTATTTTTTTTTTAATTCCTCCAGAACGCTTCTATTTAGAAAAACAAAAACTGGTATGCTTATTTATCCTCCAGAGATGAATTGATTCCATCAATTGCGAATTTCTAGTACCAGCCATAGGCGTCCGTTTTGGGTAGGTCAACGGTTATTTTGAGGCATAACTTTTTTGTCTTTAACTTTTAAGCATTTGTGACACTAGATTATTAAATTTTCAGGTATTCCAGTACTAAAATGTACTCTTACTTTAAGTCGGTAGGATACACCGTTTTCTAGAAAAATCGATTTGTAAATTTTTCGTTTTTTCTTCATTAAAGTTCAATTTATTATGTACCTACTTATTTTTAGCGACGAAGTTGGCTTGGACTATCAAGGCATGGATGAAAATTAATTTAATAAATTAAAAACAAATTATTTCTTACAATGGAACGAAACTAACAAAAAAAGAACAAGTATCAAAGGTAGATTGTTACAAAAGTTGCTCGATGTGATGACCATTAGTCTCTATGCATAAGTTTACCCTTTTGCTTAGAGAACGCCGAATTCTTGCAAAAATTTCAAAGTTATTTCTAAATTCGTTGCAAGCATCTTGTATCCTTAGCCAGAGTTGTTCGCGATTTTGTATCGGAACGGAATAAACAAATGCTTTTATGTATCCCCAAACACAATAATCGCAAGGATTCAAATCCGGCGACCTTGCTGGCCAAGCAACTGGACCGCCTCTTCCAATCCAATGGTCTTCGTAATTATTATCTAGAAAGTCTCGTACATTCCTGCTAAAGTGGGCCGGACAGCCGTCCTGTAGAAACCATAAGTTTTGCCGAATATTTAAACGCACCTCATCTAACAAATCAGGTAAAATATTTTGCAGGAAATGTAAGTAATCAGCACCATTTAAACGAGCAGGTAATTCCACAGGTCCAAGTAGATAATCGTCAACTACTCCTATCCAGACGTTTATGCTAAACCTATGCTGATGCTTAAATTCTTGAACAACGTGGGGATTGTCACCAACGTACGAATAATAATGTGCATTATGTATATTAAAAATTCCATTTTTTGAGAATGTAGCTTCGTCACCAAACAAAATGTTCCTGAAGAAATTTTCATCTTGATTTTTCTGATTTTGTAACCATCTAGCGAATTCTACGCAAGCAGGAAAATCTCCTTCTAGCAGTGCTTGCACCTTTGTAAAATGAAAAGGATATAAATTTTATTTGTGTAAGATATTTCCTACGGAAGATTTTGAAATTGTGGGGTACATGGCAGATAGTCTTCGAACGCTAATTTCTGGATTTTCCTCAACTTCCATTAAAATAATATCTTCATGTTCTGCTGTTACATCATTATGTCTCCCTGTTTCATTATTTTTTGGGACCACTGAACCTGTTTCTCTTAATCGTTGATGAAGAGCTGTAAATGTTGAGTGAGTGGGATGCTGACGATTGGGAAATTTTTCAGCGTATCTACGTTGCGCCGCTCGAGCGTTACACCTCATTTCGCCATAAACTAAATGCATATCGGCGTATTCCTCATTAGCAAAAACCATTTTTTTTTAAATTGAAATCGTTGTGTTTGAATAACACAAAGTAAAAAATGAAAAGATAAACTTCGCGAACTGACATCAATTTGACAATGAAAAACGTAGTTTTTACTTCTGTTGGCAGTTCAGAGCTAACTATTGCAAAAAATAAAAAATTGAACTTTAATGAAGAAAAAACGAAAAATTTACAAATCGATTTTTCTAGAAAACGGTGTATCCTACCGACTTAAAGTAAGAGTACCTTTTAGTACTGGAATACCTGAAAATTTAATAATCTAGTGTCACAAATGCTTAAAAGTTAAAGAGAAAAAAGTTATGCCTTAAAATAACCGTTGACCTACCCAAAACGGACGCCTATGACCGGTACTAGAAATTCGCAATTGATGGAATCGATTCATCTCTGGAGGATAAATAAGCATACCAGTTTTTGTTTTTCTAAATAGAAGCGTTCTGGAGGAATTTAAAAAAAAATAAATACAAGGTGCCATCTTCAAAGAACTCTAGCTCCCTTAGGAAGCATTTTCGGACTAGGTGAATTTGGGTTTAATTGTCTTAAAATTATCTGAGGAAATTTCGGTCTTCGTTTGTCAGGAGAGTTTCTGGACACCCTATATATATATATATATATATATATATATATATATGTATATGAATATATATATATATATATATATATATATATATATATTATATTATCTATCTAGCTATGAATGAAAAGCGTTATAAGAAAAGCTATATTTTATTTTTCAACGTATCATCCACTAACGATTACACACTTATTCCAGTGTTTTTACAAAAAGGCTATACCTCCCAAAAAATATTATTTTCCGAAGTTTTCAAAAAATTCCTCCACCGCATCTTTCAGACAATCATCTGAGGAATAATGTAGTCCACACATATGCTATTCTAATAATCATTCGGCGGTCTTAAGCCCGGGCTGCAGGGTGGAGGTTCTATCTCTGCGTAGATTATTTTTCAGAGTTGTCGAACCTTGTCAACTCTGCAATTGTCATGCAGTATCTCCTTATATACTTCTACTGTAATTGTGGAGCCTTTCTTCATCTAGTCAATTAACAAGATCCTTCTCTATTCCAAAACAACGTCGCCTTCATTTTCCAAATGAATTTTGCGTTCTTGCCCTTTTTGGTGGTAGGGATCCCTTGTGGACCCAGTGCGTTGATTCTTATTTTATCGGTGGATTCCAGTGACACATCTATGTCTCATCACGTGTATAGTTTTCGAAAAAAGATTTTTATCGTCACCTAAAACCCTCCGCACAAATTTGTTGCAGACACAATTTTTGCTAAGAAGTAAGCAATCTAGGAATCCATCGTGGTGATACTTTGCTTATTCCTAAATAATCATGTAAAACTTTTAATACTATGGGTTTTGATATCTCCACTTCAACAGCAGTAATTGACCCCTTCTTTCTTCGACGTGCTAAAACCCGTTCCTCGATTTTCTTCAGGTTTTTCTTAGTTCTTGCTTCGATAGGCCTTCCCAATCTTGGATCGTATTGAATTGATTTCCTACGGCATCGAAATTGTTTAAAGACAAATTTTGTTATAAAATATAACGGCGCATCTTCCCTACATACATCAGTTATCCTCTGATGAATATTTTTTGGTCCATTTCCTTTTTTCCCCAAGAATTTTATAACGCTTCTATGTTCTAACTGAAAGTCACTCAGTTTTTTTTGTTTATTTAAAAAAAAGCTCTGTAAAAACAGTAAAACTCTCTGGATTTGAACTAAACTTGGTCAGTAAAAATCAAAATGTGACAGCTATTTGACAGCATAAGCTTGCTATTGTCACTTAAGTTTTTCATGGCTAGATAGATAATATAAAAAGCTCCTCTCGAAATAATAATAATAATAATTCATGCGTTAGCATCTTCCAATAGCTTAACACCAATTACAGGAGGCATTGGAGGGGTATGAGTTATTACTAGGTCCGTATCAATGAAACCACATAGTATATTTGGCTATTGTCATTCACCTTAAATGAGAAAACAAACCATTTCGGACAGCAGGCCACGATTAGACCCCAAGGACGATAAGCCAGTGATATATACTTATAAATTAACATTGTCAGTAAAAGAAGAAAAAACATCTGTAAGAAAACCCGGTCAGTGAATAAAATAAAGACGAAAAGAGTAATTGAAGAATTTAAGAAAATCTTAGTTTTTTGTCCATGATACAGCATGCAAATTGAATGTATTAAAATCTTACGTACAATAATTTTTAAAAAAATAAAGAATTCCTTTCTTATAAAGCATATGTAGATCCAAAGCGCTTGTTGTTATGGACGATGAAACAAGTAAAAGTATACTTTAAAATTGATAGATCAGCAATTTAGTGTTGCACGTAAACGAAAAAACAATTCAAAACTAAGAACCTGGGTAAATTGTTCGCAAAATTGTTCGTATGGCAGGTAATTTGCTCTTGCAGCCTCAAAAGCAAGACATTTGATGTTATTGGTACAATTAATCAGCAAATATACATTAAAGAAAGGCAAAACGTGTTTAACCTTTAACTAAAAGTTATGCGATTTAACTAACCTGTTTTAACGACATAATGCTAAAATTATACTATAAATTGTCAATCCTACAAATTATCCGGGATAACGCCATATCGATCAATATTGGGGAATTACTAACCGCAAATTGAAGTAAATTAAAAATGCAACGGATTAAACAAAATTAAACGAATGTGAAACACAACGAGAGAAACGCAAATATTGATGTATGGTATCAAAGGAAATGTCAGGGCTTGTTTTCAACTTTAGCCCCTTTTATTGTAGGTATTAGGTTTTTAGTTTAAAAGTTTCATATTTGTGTTTTTGTTCAAAGTAAAATTAAGTATTACATGTTTAGTTTTTAGTTGTTTAACATTTTTACTTTTTGTCAATAATTTTTTTTTACACTCAAAATGAATATTTTGATTCCTTTGCAATTTACTAAGAACGCACGTAAAATGCATTTAGCCAGTGAATTTGAAAATCCTTTTTGTTAAAAAAGATGACGATAATATATAGAATTTGATAATTGTAATATTTATTTTATGGCTGCATTTTTATACTCTAAATATAGTATTAATGAATATAGAAAGCCAAAATATGTCGTAGAGCCAAAATATGCTAATTTTGGCTCTACGACATTAAAAGCATTCAAAAAATTTAAATTTAAAGAATGTAATATTCTTCCGCAACCGTCCAATTAAACAACACATTTTTTTTACTCTTTCTCGTTTAATCGTCTATGATATTCTAATTTTAATTTCGAGACTTTTTCTCTTTTATTATATTTAATCTAACATTCATATACACTCTCTGTTATTATTCAGTTAAGAATTTTGTGTAATAGCATGGAGACGAAACCAATATCAAAGCAAATCCAATGTGAGACAAAAGCGATTTATATACATTATTAATAAACACAGTTTGTTTGAAATTTTCGCTGATTCAGTGAATCTAACAATTAAGAGAATATATACAGGCTGTCCTTGAAACAAAAACGCAACGTATGAAAAATGGAAATGTAATGGAATTCTATAGTGAATTATAGTGATGTAATTATATAGAATATGAATCCAAAAAATTGTGTGGGTTGCGACGCAAACTCCAAAATTAAAAATCCCCTGAAAATTGTATTATGTTAACATATGAATTCAAAATATTCAGAATATAAATATGCACCTCTATTGAAATTACACACACACCGTATGTTTACATACGTAACAGCTGTCTATGGTCTAAAAGCTATAACATCCAGTATACTAAGGTTAATACCTTGTACAAGTTACATTCATTTAGAAACCAATTTTAAAAATCATACTAAAATTTCATGCGTATTACGAGAATGCTTTTTTTGTTAGAAGTAAGAAATACAAAATATGAATATCAGAATTAGAGTGCAGCTATTGTTTTTAAAGCCGGCAATGTTTATATTTATAAATCCGATAACATTGTGTCTAAGTTTTGTTATGGTAAGGATTCAATAACCTGGTAATAAAGTCAAGTAGATTTTTGAAGATGGTATATTAAGAACATGGAAGATGTGTGCTTTACGGGCGTTCAAGTTACAATCTAGTATCGAAAATTTGTATCGAACATACGTAATGATCCACAACAAAACGATACTTACAGCGAGATGGACAATAACAAAACTATATTGTGGGTCAGCTCTAAGATATCGCCTCCGATAGTATTTATGATATATTCAGACGCACAATGGCGTAACAAAATTTCCTTAAATATTTTTGTATTTTTTTCGCTTATGAGAAGGAATTTTGAGAAAATATTTTGGGTATATATTTCGCATAATTTAATCTTTCCATTTCTCATACGTTGTATTTTTATTTGAAGGATACCTGGTACACCCATTCATAATACACCCGATACAACACAAATTAGCAACATATCTAGTAGGATTCACAAACAGATCAGCATTCTATGTTAAAGGTTACTTTCGAGAACGAATTAAATATTATAAGACCGATAGAAATTAATAATGGCTATAATCCCCAATCATTAAATAAATGGATCCTATAGTCTGAAA
Source organism: Melolontha melolontha (assembly GCA_935421215.2). Classification (NCBI taxonomy): domain Eukaryota; kingdom Metazoa; phylum Arthropoda; class Insecta; order Coleoptera; family Scarabaeidae; genus Melolontha; species Melolontha melolontha. The sequence continues at coordinate 93,059,740 of OW285237.1, read as the reverse complement.
CAACTACTCTAAAAAATTAAATGTCCAAGTTGCTTTTAGAAAGAATAATACCCTTTTAAAATACATATTAAAATAACCAGGACAAAACTCATAATAGGAGAAATTCAGGATTCTCTAAATTAATGTGTGGTACACGAATGGGGATTTATGTTGGACAAATAGGAAGATCTTTGTTTGTATAATGATAAACATAAAACAATGTATATATAAAGAACTAAAATTAAATTTGTTGTAAAGTTAGAAATCAGTAGACTTCAAAAAAATCAAACAGCTTAATAAATAAACAAACAGAGATAATAACGAATAACAATTAACTCTCACTAAATCTGTGTGTAATATAAACGTCTACTAGACAAGATTTAACAGTCCCCCAAGGTGTATTTTCCTCACAAATTGAATGTACTTAAATCAAAGGTTTCTTGCAAATAAATTAAAAGTAAATCTACATAGTAAAACTTAAAGTTTTACTTTGCAAATTCACTTTTAGTTTACTTCGGCCGTTTGGAAAACCACTGTGTGACGAAATAATTTTCATGAACAGTAATTAAAAAACAAAAATTAGTAAAACTTTTGTGTTGATTACTAATTCTGTAGTACCCTACAGCTACAACGTTTATTGATAATACTATGATACATTGATAATAATATGTGGTTCTTTTTTGTGAATGTGTCTGAGAATATCCTTTCTCCTGCAGGGACGTACCGATGAGCCTGTAGAAAGGCGAAATACGTATCTACGTCTCTGCGGAGGGATATGTTCGGACACGTTCACAAAAATATTAATAGTGAACCTGTATTTGTGTTCTTCACACCAGATTTTTAAAAATATTTTATATTATTAAAAATACCTTTCTATTATACAAAACTGGTGGGGTTTACCTACTCATGTATGTTTCAGTTATTCTGATACATATGAATATTAATTTTGATCAACTGAAGGCCAAATCAATTCAATTAAAGAGACTTCGTTATTAATTAATATATAATTAGTTTACGTCATGAAGCTATTATTAGGAAATAGAGGAAACATAAATGAAATCAATCAAATGTTTTACAGCTTTAGGCAAATTAAAGCTGTAAAATATCTAGTTACTACAATAATTCTGCCACGATAATTTTTATCTTTATTTGTAAAAAAATTATCATATCCTAATGCAATAAATGTTACTGTAAATACTTAAGAATATAATTTTACAAGTTACGATAGTACGAAGAATTAATGTAATGTATACTTACAATTATATATCGCACTACATACGTTCTAAAGGCTTAATTTAGTTATCTTGACCGTTTCACTGAAATACGGTCTCTGGAAAGCGACTTTCTTGTGAAAACTAACCCGCGAGAAATTTATTTAATTCACACATATAAAATGTATTTCATAGTGGCGATTCAGCATGGAGTTTGTGTGTCGGCCATCTTGAATTGCGTATAATATATATTGCAACTAGTCACGAAATACAACCATAACAATACATTTTCCCTTCCGTCTTTCGAAATCTAATTCAATTCACTTAGTTACCTACGACCAACTCTGTTTACGTTTATGGCGAATAGCGGTGGTCAATTATATATGTATATCTACGTATAGGTAAGTATATGGGTGTAGATCATAAAGAAAGACAAAGATAGAAATATATGTACGGAAGACGAAAGAGACAAATCATAGGCTGGGTCAGACAAAAGGTCCTCTTATGCAATTATATGATTAAATTGGGGTGCGTATTGTAGACTATTATTAATGGCGGAAATGTTAAAGGTTTCGGAAATATAAGTGCAAAGAAAAAGAGGGAAAGTGTTTGAACAATTTTCCTAATTTGTTTTCTTTTAAAATTTTGAATAAAATCACTAATTGAATTTTGTAAAATAGCACTGTAAAATATTACGCACGAGGGCAGATTGATAAGTAAGGTCTCCCAACTCTATAAAATAATAATAGTAGTCCCTGCACCAGCCTTGCAGGTCCTTGGGCCAGTAACATGGTAGCTTGTTACAACTTGAGCCATTCGGTACACTAGGATGGTAGCGCGGATAGCACTATGCACCGATCGCTTATTATTACCCGAGAGTTTTACCTCCAGATACTCATTTTTGTCAGCCTGAGTCGAGCTGGGACCGAAAAAACGCTATCGATATTTTTGGCTTGACCAGAGTTTGAACCCGGTTCATCCGATTCATACCTACCCAATAGACCAACGCGGTCCTTAACTCTATAAAATAAGAAAAGAAAAACCAATTTCAAAATGAAGCAAATGTATTAACACTAGCAACGTACATAATTACTAGGGACCAGATACTAGAGGCCCATGACTTATAGCCCACGAGCGTACTATTGAAAATTTGTATTTTTAAAGAGTTTTTAATTTTATTTATATAATTGGAAAACAAACGGGTAGTGATCTATAAAATAAGAAATGCATTTCTATTTGGTTATTTTGTAGTTTAAGTTGAGTAAAGGAGTATTAGTATTAACTAGCAATAGCTCCCCAAGGTTATCTTCTATCCTCGTAGATAGAAAACGACCCTCCTACATCGCAACTGGTTATAGATGCATACTGGAAATATTTTTTTATTTCGGCGCATTTAGCAGTTAGATTTTGAGGCATTGTCCCCCATACACAATTTCCGCAATGTCCTAAAATATAGATATCTATTAAAAACTATGTCTAACTTTTGCCACATTCGAAGTCACTTTGGAATATTTTTCAAATTATTAATAGCCACATCTAATCTGGTTAATCCATCATTTAATTCGAGATTTTGATTTTCAAAATAAGTGATTTGTTTTGGCAAATTTCCAAAGTGAAGAAAGTACAACTGACTTTTTAAATTTGGAATTTGTATTAGTTCCTTGCACTCATAAATAATTTGAGCATCATCATTTAAACAAATAACGAAATTTTGTAAACTATCGAAATTCTCTGCATAAAACCTAGTAGTTTCCAGACATGTTCTCCATTTAGTTATTACTGTAGAGGGAGACAGAGATAAAGATGGAAGTTTTTGCCTGTAAAATGGTGCTTTTCTGATAACTTTTTTAAAAGCGGTTACAAGTCTATCAACTTCCGGGAAGGTGTCTCTGATATATTCACAGATTCTGTGGAGAGCATGTGCTACACAAGAAATATGCAGCATATTAGGATATGTTTCCTTTAATAGTCTGCGTGTTTTAATATATATTCAGCACTGTCACTGACAAATAAAAGTATTTTTTCTTTGTACCTGTCGTCCGAATGAAGCATTTGGTGCATATTCTCCGTAAATGGTTGTAGCTATTGTTTCCGCATCAACTGTATTTATAACTTTTGTTGCTATTACATATGCGTTATATAGAATAGTTGGACGTAGTACACCAGCTACAACATTTACCACACAGCGTCCTAATATATCGACAGTTTCGTCGGCACTTATCCATAGCTACTGATTTGACAGATAGCTTCTAATGCGTTCTACTGCTTTCATGCAGCACTCAGAAACATAGTATTTGTGTAAGGTGGATTCATCGGGAACATTTCAACCAGTATATTTTTGGAGAAATGTTTTGAAGGTGGGATTGTTAGGTTTATTTAATGGAATATTTGACGCCGTTAAAGTTTCACAGAGTTCTACGTTAAAATTTTCAGATTCTAACGGGTCTAATATCTGTGTATGTTTGCAATACAAAGTGACGTTTTACGTTCGATTTCTTGGAATTTTTTAACGGTATTTTACAGACTTTGGAATAAATTTCGGAATCACTGGCAGTGGACATACAATCAGGTTGACCCTTAATCCAACTCGCTATTGTTTCACGATGCCATTCTCGATGTTGTTTCATATTATATCTGAAAAAGTAACTTAAACAATGTTCTAGATCTAAATAAATGAAAATTAGAAATGTATCCATAAGTTATTGAATTAACTGGACACTTACGCATATATGTAATTAACAGTTAAAACAATGAAAAAAAGAAACTAACCGTACTTTGTTTATCTTACAAAATATAAACTAATAAATAAAACAAACAATAAAAACTCCTGCCGCTTCTATCTACGCTCATGGAGCAAGGAATTTAAGTATAATATTGAAGTAATTGCGTCACTATTTAGATGTGTGGTTAACCGAATGAATAGTGTTATTCAATAACTGCGTGTTGTACTTAGCGATGTTGTAGATTATTTATATGGGCCATCGTAATTTTGGCCTCTCGTGTCCAGTCCCTAATAATTACTCTTCCACCTAAACACCATTTAGTGCAACACATTTTTTCAAACGCTGAATTCCATTGTTCCAATAGCGAACAGGAGCTCGAAATTCAATGTTTGATGAAAAATATTAATTTTTCAATACCTCCTTCAACTTTTGGAACAACCAATTGATGACATTCTTTTGAATTTTCATATACATGGAGAATCAGGACGACGATATTCCATTAACTGCCGATTGTTTTCGGGTTGCGAACGACGTGATATTGATGTTGTTGGTTCATTTTCAACACTTTCCTTTACAGCAGCAATGTTTTTATTTGTGAGCACAGTTTTTGGTCTTTCACTTTCATGTTAATCATTAATAAAGCTAGTTTATTCGAGTTTTTTAACTAGTCTATGAATTAAAAATTGATTTGGCCGATTATTTATACCAAAAAAAAGATTGCACTGCCTTCTACTAAAACAAAATGTGTTATATTATGAGACGTCACGTGTAAACGTTATACAGTGCTGACATCAAGGCGTCACACTTGAAAGGCAGTTGTATTTTTCTATTTTATCGAACAGAATTGATTCTGAGCTTATCACTTCTATGCTTCATTTATTGACATGGTCTTATACTGTTGTTCTACATCTTCATCAGAAGCTCTTGACGTTTAAACAAATTGCAATACTTTGTTCAAATACCTATACAATATGAAATATTGTATGAGTGTCGCATATTAGTGGTGTGTTTTTGTTTTCTTTTGCATTTTCTTATACTCTAGACCAAAATACATTGATTAGTAACAGATCTAACCTATTTCAATTTAAAAACTGTTATAGTACCACTCCTGTCCTCTTAAGAACAATTTAAGTGCCGTCTTATACATGTTATAGTGCTATTCAAACAATATACAAGTCGTGTTCCATTTCTTATAAAACAAAAATAAAAATCAGATGATTACAAGGGATGTTTTCTTATGTTTTGCATACTGAGACATAGAGGGCCCCACTAATCAAATATCAGCACTAAAAATTAACCTCCATCTCTAGTTAGCCTAAATCCAAAGTTTAAGTACGATACATGTAGTGTTGTAGTTACAACGAACTGTCAAAGTTGACAAATTAGTCAAAAAATGAAATTAAACCGTGAAAATTTTCACGCATTAATTTTCTATAATTTTCGAAGACAATTATCCCAACAAGAAAGTCTAGTCGAGTTGGTTTCTGTTTTCGGTAATGAAACACCACATCAGTCAACAATTTTTCACTAATAATATGGAGAATTCAAACGTGGACGGATTAGTCTTAGTGAAGATCCAAAGGCAGGTTCAAAAAAACATCACTCACAAACACGTCGATACTGTGCGCAAGCTCATCAAAGAAGATCGACATGTGACATATCGCGAAATTGAGGCATCATTGGGGATTCAAAGACCTTAATTAAAAAAAAAAAAAACTTGGCGTTGGATACCGTCTCTGTAGACCGAAGAACAGAAAACAGCTAGGGTGAATTGGTGTCAAAAAACTCTATGCCGCTTCAACGCAGGAAACTCTAAAAACGTGTACAACATTGTGAGTTGTGATTAATCTTGGATTTACTCATACGAGCTAGAAAATAAACGCCAGTCGTCTGTTTGTGTGTTCCAAGGTGAAGAAAAGCCAATAAAAGTAATCCGTTCTCGAAGTGTCTCCAAAAAGATGGTCGCAACATTTGTTTCGAAAGTAGGTCATGAAGCAACGATTTCTCAACAAGATCAAAAAATTGTTACTGCCGATTGGTATACAACAATTTGTTTGCCTCAACTCACAACGACGAATCATCCTCCACCAAGACAATGCAAGTTCGATACAATAGCACCCACCTAGTCAGGTCTTCAATATTTATAATCATATCCTAAAGTACATTAAGGACAGAGCAGGAAAAAGTGCTTCAAAAAAACATTTGAAAATTTGTTGTTTATACAATCTTTTTATTCTTTAGATGAATTTTTACTTGTCTATGACACACTTTATTTTCTTTTTATATATTTGTATATTTTTGACGAATTCTATACACTTGTATAATTTTGAACAAATACAGATTATTATTATAATTAAGTCCCAACAATTTCTTTAAATTTCCGAAAATCAAGGACGGACTGCGTGGTTAAAGTTCCAGTCGTTAGAAGGAGCAGTCGATGCCTTCAAAAACGCAATGACTCTACCAACAAACGAATGGAATAACTGCTTCCAGAGTTGGTTGGAGGGCATAAAAGTGCATAAATGTTCGAAATGTTCGCGGTGAATACTTCAAAAAACAATAAAGTCTTTAAAAGCTATCTACTGCTTTATTCCAGCTCTATATGCAAAATATAAAAGACAACTCTCGTATATATTTTTCGAAAGGTGTATTATTTACACTGGCCGTGGCAAATACGGTGCACTGAAGTAGGGGTACACCGAAAATTTCAGAAAAATAAAATGTTAACAGATTTAAATACTTTATTGTTTTTCGAAATTATCACCCTTAAGTTCTATACACTTTTCCATTCGTATAAACCAATTAGTAAAGCATCTATTCCACTCATAAGATGGTGTGTGTTTCATATGCCCCAACTGCCTCTTCAGGTGATACAAATCTTTGTCCATACATTTTACTTTTAATTTTGAGGAACGTAATATCATTGGGGATAGGTCGGGACTGTAGAGACAATGGCCGAGTCATTCAACGTTGTTGCCGGTCAAATAGACGAGTATGTTTTGTGCTGTGCAAATTTGTCATTTTGAAGTTGGATGCGACGGTTCTGATTGCTTTCTCGCAACTCTGCAATAACTTTCGGCAAACAAATGGTAGTATACTATTCTGCATCGACAGTTCTACGATTCTCTAAAGGAATCATGGCCACGTGACCAGTCTTAGATACAAAACAAGCAATCATTTTTTTAGAAACACTGCGCGCTCGAACAACTTTCGTCGGTATTGCTTCCCTTTAAAACACCCATACAGCAGATTGGCTTTTTCTTTCAGGTTTATATGAGTAGATCCATGTTTCATCGCCACTGGCGATGTTATACACAAGTTTTGATTAACCTGAGTGGAAGTTTTCAGTGTTTCTTTACACCACTTCACACGAGCTTCTTATCGGTCAGCTGACAGATTATGTAGGATTTACCGCGCACACTGTCTTCTTACATTTAAATGACCGTGCAGAATTATTTGTATTGCAGTCATGTCAATGCTTAAGGATGCACGAATTTCAGTATATGTTACATGTCGATCAAACTTAATCATTTCACAAACGGCATCGGCATTTTGCGCAACAACAGCTATTGATGGTCGACCTTCATCGCTGAGACTATCACGTTCAAGTTTGAAATCTTGAAACCAGCAATATATTGTAGTTTTAGATAGCGCTTCACTACCAAACGCAGAATTCATTCGCTGGACACATTCTTGTTGACTTAAACCACTTCGAAAATCATAATAAATCATCGCACGATAGTGTTGTCTTGTTAATTTTGTTTCTGTATCGTTAACTTTTAACTGTCACCGTAAAAAAACTATTTAACATTTCTTGGTTCTGTCACTTATTTTCATTCACATCAATGTGAAGTTAGCCAAATTTGTATAAATCATAGGTCAGCTACCAACTATATTTACTGCTGGTTCCCGAAATTTTCAGTGTATGTCTCGTAGACTTGGATAGTGATTAATGGAAAAAGAAGAAAAAATATTAGAAGAATAAAATATTCCCTAAGCAAAATACCAAACTTCGAAAGACTGCCTTAGTGTAATATTGCAATAAAATAAAAAATAATAAAATGCAGGTAATTAATTCCAATTTTTAAACTAGAGCTGTAAAATCTTAATTCGATCTTAACTTATGTTTAGTATCTTATTAAAATATTTATGTCAATTAATTTTTAAAATTATTTACTATTAAAACAAAATAAAGATAATACGGACAATAATAATCGAGTGGGAACTAATTAGGTTAGAAGAAAGTTTTACTATTCAATCTATTCAAAGGAACACCTTACAACTTTCTTTGAATTTCGAAGTTCTATTACTTGCTCGCCCATAAAAATCGACTCACGTTAGCAAGTTCCTGATAAATTTCTGGAGGAAATTATATTAGGTACTCACGTATAAGTCGTAAAATACTATCAATAAAAAAATGTTACAAAATGAATGTATATGTAAAACTTTTATTCGTAAAGTATGTGCTGTACGCTAGTAAAACAAGAATTTATGTGACCGTAAACTTGTCACGCATTCTCTCATTGCCTTCAATTTTTAGTTAGTGGTATCCTCTCCTTATAATAATTTACAGAACTTTGACGAAATATGTCAGTAATATTCAATGACATTAAAATAAAAACAATATATTATATATTTTATATAATGTAAGTATCTTAAAATTTTAGTATTTTAAATTTACCTTTTATAAATGAACGAATTTGAATCGCGTTTTTATGTAGTGGTTAATCACTACATGCGATCAGTAATATAGTATACTGTAAGCCAGTACATATGTTGTATGTAAATAAAATTCTGATTTGTGACAAAAAAAAATAAAAACAATATTGAATGGTATAAATGTGGACGTTAGTTAATAAAATACGTACGGTAAGTCCAAAGGCATGTCTTTTCTAGTTTTTACATTTGATCACTATTCTCAAATAATTCATTGAGATAAGAATCTAAACTGAGAAAAATATTTAGTAACAAGCGATTACGATAATTTGTAATCCAGTCATTTATGAATCCGAAATCGTATGTCGTTTCTTGAACTGCACTTACATTACAAACATCAAGTAAAATGTCAGTTAAATCTAAAACGTGTTTCAAAAAGAACTTCATCTCAGTAGGTACCGAATAACTAGTACTTGCAAATTATTAAAAGCTACCTACTTGCCTTTTATTTATAGCTAACTATTTATCTAATATTATTTTGACGTTTGTCATTTTCTGACTTACATTTTGTTTCTTATTTTACTTAATAAACAATACTACTAAATGCAAGAAAATATTTTCATTGTCAAGTATATTTCCGAAGTTCACAATTTCTTAAAGGCGAATGGCAATATTCCTACGCGGAATGTAAGCGACAGTTTCACTTGTAGTTTCCTAATACAGTTGTGGATAATACCGCTTTACATCATCACATTCGTTTAGTCGCGGAGGAGCTTCGGGCTACAGGATTTGTGTTAAAAGGCAAAAGTTCTGGTAGACCACGTACTCAGCAAAATATTGTTGAACACGTAGAAAACCTTGTTGGAGGAAACGCACACACATCAGCTCGTCGTTTATCAGTTCAAACGAACGTTATCTTATACAAAGTATCGATTGTTTAACAAGTCTTACCTAGAGATCACGCTAGTAGGCTTGATTATTGCAACTTCTTTCGAGAAAATTTAAATAATGACGAAGTTCTTGATCTAAGTTGTTTTGCTGAAGAAGCGTGGTTTCATTTAAGAGGGTAAATAAACAAAATTACAGAACATGATCTAGAAACAATCCAAACAATCACATCCAAGTTCCTTTGCTACCTGTTAAAGTTGGAGTATGGTTAGCTGTATCTCGTCGTAGCAAAATTTGACCAATATATTTTCACAATAACATTAATAGCCAACCATATCCAGAACAGTTATTAACACCATTTTTAACTAAAGTGGAACGAGACAAATTCAATGGGGGTTACCTCCAGCAAGCACATACAACTCGTGAAAATTAGCGCTTTTAGAAGTTTACTTCCCTCATCGAGTTGGTGAATACAATTACAGTTAAATGTAATGAAATAATACTAAATGTATTGCAGAATATTTTTGACATCATCAAACGTCGTATTGCATTATGCACTGAACCGAATGGTGACCATTTTGAACACTTGTTATAAATTATAATAATTAAGTTTCTAGAAATTAGTTATTTACCTTGGTTGTTTGATTAATATCCCATCTTTAAGGTTTTATTATTAAATAAATTAATAATCTAATTGTACTTGTTATTAATTTCATCACCATATCTCTCGATGATAAATTTTGACAGTGGCAGGTAGATTAACCTTCATACCATTTAATCTATATCCTCCTTTCAAGAATGCAAAACATTATAATATGTAGGAAAAATTCATGAACAACTAGACGTAATTCTTTTTGAAACACGTTGTATAACTATGCAACGGTTACAATTGGAAAAGACATGCGCACTCAAATTCATGAATGACCCGATTACAAGTTACATTCATGGCTCTAATTATTACAATTGTAATATGCGATACTACAAGCGGCATGTAATAAAACGACATGTAATAAAAATATATATTATTGTGGCTTCTTGAAGTGGTCCTGTCCAACGTAGTTGTAAATAAGTTGTTGTAAGAAAGACTCTGTACAGCGTAGGAATTTTATGTGTTGATGCACAAAAATAGCAGTAATTCAAATAAAATAACCTCGTCGAAGTACGTTTCTGGAATCTGTAGTAAATCTTCTTTTGTTAAGATCAAGAAAAAAAAAAAACCGTTCAATTTGAGAGGGAAAAATTGACTCACGTTTTTGGTAAATTATGTGGCAAAGATAATTCGCATTGCTGTATGTAATCTATCCGAAACCGCTTAATTTGATGTATAGATAATTAAATTCAGATAATAAATAAAGACGTTTACTGACTTTGGAAATTTTTGTTGATCATCCGGTATATATATATAGTAAATTAAATTTGTTGGCGATTTAGGGTCTGGTTTTACTTCAAAATGTATATATTTAAAACAATCCTACATGTTTCGGCAAATGATGTCTTTTTCAAGGAATAAAATATATAAATTTATATTCCTAATATATACATTTTGAAGTAAAACCAGACCTTAAATCGCCAATAAATTGAGTTTACCATAACATACAAAGGTCACGAAATAATTATCCATATATGTATATATACAGGCCCGTTTGTATTTGTAGATATTGGATAATTGTTAGTAACTCTTATCGAGAGAGAATATTATTTTGTAATAAATATTGTTAAATTGTTGCTTAGTTGTGCGAGTATAGATTAGTGGGTGTAGCTCGCCCCCCCCCCCTATAGATAATATTCTTTGTGAGTGCGTTATATCCTATACGTCATCCGTATGACTAGGACACCTATTACAATTCAACAATAATTCACGGTGGCGCCTTTTCAACTGCTATTAAGGCAGTCACTCGGTAACGTTTAAATAAGACCCTCACTATCTTCACTGAGCTTAGTCGGCCTGGCTTAGATGAATTGTACCTTTACTATTAATACTCTCCCACATACGTGAGTCATTGGTAGAGACCGGACGCATCAGGCCGAAATTACAATGGATCATATAAATAGTCTATAACATCGCTGGGTGCAACACGCAGTTATTGAATAGCACTATTCATTCTGTTAACCCACATCTGTTTTTTGTCGTTGAATTGTGACGCAATTACGCCAATATTGCATTTAAATTCCTTTCTTCATGGGCGTAGATAGAAGCGTAAGGAGTGTTTATAATTTATTTTATTTTTAGTTTATATTTCGTAAGATAAATAAAGTGCGGTGAGTTAGATTCTTTTTTCATTGTTTTAACTGTTAATTACATATATACGTAACTGTCCAGTAAATTTTGTTAAGTTTCAATAACTTACACATATATTTTTAATTTTCATTTATTTAGATCTAGAAGGTTGTTTAAGTTACTTTTTCAGATATGATATGCAACAAGGTCGAAAATGGCATCGTGAAGCAATGGCGAGTTGGATTATGGGTCAAACTGATTGTATATCCATTGCCAGTAATTCCGAAATTTATTGCAAAGTCTGTAAAATATCGTTAAAAAAATCCAAGAAATCGCACGTAAAACGTCACTTAGCACCGCAAACACATACACAGAAATTACACCCGTTCGAATCTGACAATTTTAACGAATAACTCTGTAGGCAAATATTCCATTAAATAAACTTAACAAATCCACCTTCAAAACATTTCTCCAAAAATTATAAATACAGTTGATGCGGAAACAGTAGCTAAAACCATTTACGAGAATATGCACCAAATGCTTCATTCAGACGATAGGTACAAAGAAAAAATACTTTTATGTCAGTGACAGTGCTGCATATATGTTAAAAGCAGGCAGGCTATATCCTAATATGCTGCATATTACTTGTGTAGCACATGCTCTCCACAGAATCTGTGAATATATCAGAGATATCTTTCCGGAAGTTGATAGTTTTCAGAAAAGCACCATTAAGAGTAGCTCTTTACAGGGAAAACTTCCATCTTTGTCACTGCTTCCCTCTCCAGTAATAACTAGATGGAGAACATGGCTGGAAGCTACTAGTTTTTATGTAGAGAATTTCGAAAGTTTACAAAATTTCGTTAGATGTTTAAATGACGATGCTCCAAGGAAGTATTTCTGAGTGCAAGAAACTAATACAAATTCCAATAGCCACCAATATTTACTCAATTTTAAACTAAATTTCTTTTCTTTATTAAAAGTATAGGCGTTTGTCGATTTATTTATTGAAGAAGCTATATTCTATATTTTATATTTCGTATTTGATATTTAAGCTGATTATTTTTAATTCTGCATATTCTCTTCCAATATTGTATTTTCAGAATCTTCAAATTAGGATGTCTTTTCAAGACCGCTTTATCGCCGGCAAATAAAATTGTGATTGCTAAATAATAATCATAAATTTTACTGCATGATTTATTTACGCTTTGCTAGATGCTCATGTACCATCTAAATCAGCAACTACATCAAACTTTTTCCTACGGTTTTCAGAGAAAATCTAATCCAATATCAAAACCAGAACATATTATTATTGAATGTGGAAAAGCACCAGTTTATTGTAATAAATTCAAACGTTGCGAACTTATTCTTCTTCTTAGCGCTTTTTTATTAAATTATAAATATAAATTAAAAAATTAATTTTCAACTACAGCTAGTCATGCAATACAAGATTGCCAGGCCGTACTAAAAGATGTAGAATTACAAAATAATTTGGCATTTTTTAAATTACAACACGAATTTCGGTCCGAGTACAGACAGGTAAAAATGTCATTAAAGGGTTTTAATTTTCTCCCGAACTGCAGTCAAGTACAATTTAAGTAGGTAAGTATAGCAAACGCCAATTAAGTTGGCGCGAGGAGGGGTAAGTTCGCGCAGGATTAAAAGTAGTTGGGAGATTTGTATTTGGTTTTACATCAAATGTCAGATAATTCTAACCTCTGAGCGTGTATCACTTTATGATCCCCTAGGCCCCCTAGCAAAGACATTATGTTCCGTCAAACGTTAATGACAAATGTATCTGACAATTACTTGAGTAGTGGGGGTGGACGTTTTTAAAAACGGCTTCTGCGCACCCCCTCCTCGCGCCAACTTAATTGGCGTTTGCTGTACGCAAGTGAAGGAAAAGTAGTGTGGTGTTGCACTAATAATAATAATAATAATAGTAATAATAATAATAATAATCCCGAAAGGAGCTTTCACATCAATAATAATAATAATAATAATAATAATAATAATAATAATAATAATAATAATAATAATAATAATAATAATAATAATAATAATAATAATAATAATAATAATAATAATATTTATTAATTGTCCAACAGGTCACCCCAATACGGACAACACAAACAAATAATAATTATAATACATATGTGAAAAAGAATTAAAAACAAAGTATAATTCAATAATAAGAAAAGAAAAAAAAATTAATCGAAGAAACAAATTAACGAAACATGTCTGCAGAAAAATTATTTAAACTGTTGAAGTTCTTGGCAGGATGCACCATGTGAGCCCTCAGCAATATATTTGTTCTAGCCGTTGGAAGTAGAAGCACTTCATTCACACTTGAGTTTGGACGAGGTACTAGAAAATTTACTTCTGCAAGCAAATCAGCTGAATCGATTTTATAAAGAATTACATTTTTGATAAAATTTGAACTAATTAGGTGCTTGCTTCCAGCGATTCAACTCTACGACGATCCAAGAGTAACCTGTACTCCAAACCACGAGGAGGGTACTAAATACTTTAGAAACTTGCGCTGTATGGATTCAACTGCATTAATATAGCAGTCATATATTGTATACCACACGATAACGGCATATTCTAACTTGCTAACAACTAGCGCATAAAAAAGAGACTTGAGTGAAGCTATGTTGTCGAAGTCGTTACACATACGGATAATGAAACCCAATGATCGATATGCTGACGTAATGACTTGGGAAACATGAACAGTGAAGGTCAGCTTTTCATCAAAAGTAACTCCAAGATCATTGACATGTGTTTTTCGGTTGAATGCGATATTGTTAACAGAATAATTGGAAAGATTGGGTTTTCTGGTGAAAGATATGAAATAGCATTTGTCGATGTTTAAATTTAATTTGTTTGAAGAGCACTAATTTGTGACACGATCCAGGTTCTCTTGAAGAAGGGCAGCATCTTGAGCACCACCAATTCGATGAAAATTTTTTAAATCGTCTGCATAAGCCAAAACACGACAATTAATAGAGCTTATTAAATCGTTAACAAAGATGTTAAATAACAAGGGTCCAAAATTGGAACCCTGGGGCACTATGGAAGTAGAAAGGTACGTTCTAGATTTGTAGCCATTATAGTTACAAAATTCCTTCTATCAGTAAGGTAAGAAGTGATGAGCAAGCATTATTAGTGAGCTGCTGAAGCCGAACAAACTCATTTTACCCAGAAGAGTAGTATGGTAAATGGTATCGAAGGCACGAGAAAAGTCAGTATAAATGACGTCCATCTGCTCACTCCTGTCAAGTGTTTCACATACAGCCTGAGATAAAAGGGCGAGGTTTGAAGTGCTAGACCTTTGAGACATAAAACCATGTTGATTTGGCGACAGGAATGATTTGATGTTAGAGTAAACATGGCCATATAGTATAGCCTCATACACCTTTGCACAGTTGGGTAGGATTGATACGGGCCTGTAATTATTAACATCAGAGTTATCTCCTTTTTTGTGTACAGGAAATATACTGGCAACTTTCCAGATAACAGGGAAGACAGATGTTTGCAGCGATAAATTAAATATCCTGCAAAGAGGCTTAGCAAATATTAATGCACAATCACGAAGACGGAAGCTGGGAATACTATCATGTCCGGAGGTGAAAGTATTCTTTGATTTTTTTTAGTTGATTTAGTACATCATCATATACAACACTCCGAATATTCAATGATTGCAAATTTGTATCCAGTTCTTGAATGTCACCACTGATAGCACCTGACAAGTATACATCAGAGAAAGCTGATGCAAAAGCATCAACAATCCGCTGATGGTCGTCGAATTCACAATCGCCGTTATAGAGTTTACCAGGAATTCTGGAGCTACCACGTTTGGATCTTACAAAGCTCCAAAAAGATTTAGGTTTATCCAGAAGGGAATGCTGAATACAGTCAACATAATTTTGATAGGCCGTAGCTATATTATCCTTAAGAATTCTTCACACACGTTGAAATTTACATTTGAAGATATCATCCCCAATCCGCTTCCATCTTCGATGATAATGAAGCTTCAAATCTAATAATTCTGTCATAGATGGTGTAAACCACGGAGGAAAACGTTGCTTCTTACTATTGTCGCAGGTATTAGGAATACAAAAATTCATCACGAGTATATTACACAGTAGAACATATCAACAGCCGTA
Source organism: Melolontha melolontha (assembly GCA_935421215.2). Classification (NCBI taxonomy): domain Eukaryota; kingdom Metazoa; phylum Arthropoda; class Insecta; order Coleoptera; family Scarabaeidae; genus Melolontha; species Melolontha melolontha. The sequence goes on along the minus strand of OW285237.1, from coordinate 93,043,899 downwards.
TCAACATCCAAAACGACATCAAGGAAGGACCAATTAACAGAGAGTAATTGAGAATAAAACTTTTGAAAATTTGCCTTTCTGAAATTGTAACGCCTGTTGTTATTTATTGGGAAGCTAATTAGAGTAGATAGCGAATGCAACAATAAATCAACTGCGAGGGCAGGATGGTGTAAATCAACTGGAACCAGTGGCACTGAATCATGTAATACATTCAGCTCATAATTCATATTAGATAGGACTAAGTCTAAAATTCTATTATTCGCATTTTGTATAGCATTGTACTGCGTCAAACCAAGAGATTCCATAAAAGATAATATAATATTGCATTTAGCGTAATTACGCACGGAGCTATCTCAAAAAGTCAGAAGATTGAAATCTTCGACTAACATCACTGGCTTATTTAACAAGCGTATCTCAAGCATATCATGAAACTGTTCCAAGACGCCAACACCAGTATCTGGTGGAATATAAATAACAACAAAGAATGAAGAAATATTGCACAAGCACACTTTGCAAACAATTACATCAATTGAAGGCACCGCCATCTTAATATCACTAGTGTCCACCACTTCATGTTGAAAATAATCACCTAATGCCAGCAAAACACCACCACCAAAATTTACCGGTTACGGTTGCTTCTCTGTCACATCTTATAACACTGTAAGTAGGTGGAAAAAGTCCATTATTTGAGACAGAGTCACATAACCACGCCTCAGTCAAAAAAATAGCATCAAAAATTGACGAATATAGACTGGTCAGGATTATATGTGTTTTACTTCGGAGCCCACGAACGTTCTGTAAAAATGCAGAGGATGGGTCCTGTTGGATTCAATTAGTTTAAACTTGAAACAATTTTAGGAATACCACCTATATATTTAACTCTGATATCCCTTTTCCCTCTTGATTTGCGTTCATTGAGTTCATCCCTAACTTTTTTATAAAGCTGCGACTCCATTATTGTACGGTCGCGAGTTATAAATACCCTAGCAAATATAGGGTTACCTTTCAGTAGTCAACCCTTTTTCAAGACCTTCACGACCATGCCGGGCTGAAGAGCAACCTTAATAGGACGCTTATTCTCCAGTTTTGAAGAGTCAAACCTCTCCAATCTCCTCAATTCAGAGTCATCAACCCCTACACCAACAATATGTAATAAGTCCCGAACCTTAGCCTTATCAGCTGAAATACTCTCTGTTCTAGAACTGCAGTTAGTTTCCGGTAAACCATGAATGATAATATTATCTTTACGACATTCTCTCTCCAATACTTCTTGTATAATTTCCTCAGTCATCAACATAGTAGACGGAACAAAATTAGAGTTGGAAAGCATAGCTTTTAATGATTTTATTTCCTCTTGAAGAGAGGCAATTACAGATCTTAACTCTACTAACTCAGTGCTAAAACTAAGACAACCTTTGCAAGACCAGAAAAGTCCACAGTTACTGTTAACCTTTTTAGCTTTGGTTCTAGATATTTCTATACAAGTAGATTTAAAGTTCTTTTTGCAAATACTGCAGACAACACAGACTTCATCTTTAATTTGTTTAGAGCAACATACCAGGTAGAATTCATGACGTTTAAGTTAAATCAAGTATGCCAAGGAAAGAAGACAAAGGTCACTCTTCTGCGCTAGCGGGGTCCGTCGCAGCGACTTCAGACACACAGGACTAGACTAACGGATACGAAACATATAAGGAGTACACAGGAATATACGGTATTAATTAAACAAAATAATAAAACAAAATTGAAAGAAATAAGACCAGAGAAATAAGACCAGAGAAGTAATTAAACTTCTAGTTTCAAAAATTCTTTTATTATAAATACCACTACAATATTGTTTCGCCATACAATGGCTTCATCAGGTGGATGAAATACAGTATTTCATCCACCTGATGAAGCCATTGTATGGCGAAACAATATTGTAGTGGTATTTACAATAAAAGAATTTTTGAAACTAGAAGTTTAATTACTTCTCTGGTTTCCATACCAATACTATAATCACTGTTTGCATTTCTCTAAACCCGCGCCGCAAGGTGCCTAATTAAAATATTTACACATCAACTTGCGTTCACACTATAACTTGAAACAGAGTATATGAATATCTACAAAGTTAAAATGACAATATGCTTGACAGTCCTGTGAAAAGATAAATCGTACAAACCCTTCTCTTACAATGTTTCAAACTATTGTCCTCCAAAATCTTTCATTTACGTCTGACTCATTCTATATGTTGAAATATTTTCCTAATAAAAATAATATATTTTTTGGTTATAGAAAAGCTACTTAATTAAAAAAATAATTATATAAGCCTTACTGAAATAAATTACCAAGAAAAATCGAGAAGTTTGTTAGGTATTATTGAACTCCTAAAATTTATTACTCTATTAAGTACTTAATTAACTATAATGGGTTCGTAATAAATTACTAATATCTTTCCACTTTAACCGCTTGTACAGAAAACTACTCTTTCACATGCACCACGCAAATTTATAAAAAAAAAGACTTTAAAATCTCTTTTCCCCATTCATTCATTCATTTACGTATGTATATCCATTACAGTGTGACCCCGAATTTTTTTATTCTCTGGTGATTTTTTTCTTTCAAGTAGATGAACGTGGGCGCGTCGGCGGTGTATAGGCGGTGAGAATGAAACATCAACGGCGGCCGTAGAACACTTACTTGTCAATAAAACACTGTCTCTGCTCCGTCCAAGTGCTTGAAGAGTTGGCGCTGGGTGTGTGTGTTTCGTTTCTTTTCAGTTGTAGTCCCTAGAGCGATTACCTTTAGGGACTTATTTTGTTTATCGTGACTGTGTCGGTGCCTACTTTGATACGAACAGATACGGTCCCGATCGGTTTTTCTGACGATGTACAGGCGCCGACGGTTTTTACCTATTTATGCCCTCTTGTCGTGGAGGATTAACCCATTTTTTGTTACTTTGTATGTCATACTTATTCTTTGAAAAATAAAACTGTTTTTTATTCCATTTCATAACGAGATGCGCATTGTAAATTATGAATTGAAATTTGAATAAACATTGTTAGTTATAGCAAAGATTGCAGCAAATGTTACATCTATGAAAGAATATTTTATATCCGACAGTCTATTTAGGATAAAACAGACGAGGCACGTCATAATCAGTAACATTAAGCGCAGTAACATGAAGCACGTAAGTTGCTAACATGCGAGTGCTTTTACTACTACTGCATTTAGAATATTTTATGTCACCTACCTATTACAACGTTGTCAGAGTAACATTTTCTGTTTTACTAGAACAATAATTCTTTTAAGAACTAACAAATCCTAGCTAAATCTCTCAATATCTATTATTTTTTAAGTTTTTCTTTCTGATGCTACACGCAGTTTGGTTCCATTACATGAAGAAATAGCCGTATGAAATTTGGGCTAAATAGGATAAGGGAAAGAGGTGTTCCTTGATCCTTACATTTGAAAAGAAAAAAATCCAATAACTACATAAAATGTCGAATTTATTTTTAACACAAAAATCTAGCACACAAATAGTGATTAACAATAAACGAGATGCGGAGCGTCAGAAGTCCTGTGTCAAGACATATGGAGGCCGTTTTGAATAAATTGATGATATGAAATATTTCTTATTTATTTATTGGTGAATAAATCCTGTAAAAATTATTATGAAATCTTTTCTCATTCCTATTTTACAACTAAAAATTCATGTCACAGTATTTATGATAGTACTAAGTATGTACATGCATTTTATGGCATATTCGTCTTTTTCACGACCTCCTTAAATATTTTTATATATAAGTTACTGGAGGAATCTTTTAGTGTCATTTGGAATCATTCATTAATTATTTCCAACTTAGTTTTTAATATTCATGCTATTAACTTTAATAAAACAATTTATAAACGAAAGTATAAAATTCGTCTGACAAATATGACGAGAAAATTACTTTTTCTTTTAAAAATCCTTACTCTTGAATAAAGTCTCTTGCTTATGCCCTGAAAATTTATGGCGATACTCAGATACAACCTAAAGCACATTTTTCGTTTTTACATAACATCTGTTTATTCGCTGGCTGTAGAGCGTTGACGAAATCTCCATTTTATTAAAACTGTGAAGGATCGGTCTTAAGAACTCACAACTAACTCAGTTCAAATCTGGTAAAAAGATTGTCTAGTTTTACTAGAAACAAACTGCTCAATATGTCATTCAGTCTATCATTTCCGGGATTTGATCAATTCCTATTTGGTCCCTTTTAATAACTACTTTTGATGCTACCGTCTCATAATTCGATACATTGAAGATTTCATAAAAATTCTTACAGCGTTTATTGACCAATAAATAAGTAACAAATATTTCAATAAATTATTCAAAATGGCCTCCATTTGCCTTGACACAGGACTTCAGACGCTCGGCCATGTATCTATTGCGGCACGTACGTTTTCCATTGCGAAATTTTTCACTGCGTGCCTTAAGTATTGCTTCAGAGACTCCAAATTCGGATGGCTTTTAGAGCACACCATATCCGACCATAACTTGTAATTTAAGGGATTAAGGTCCGAACTAGAGGAAGGCCAATCATCCGGAGGACTATAATTCAATACGTTGCTTTGAAGCCACTGTTGAGTTGTTCTGGCCTTATGGGCCGGCGCTGAATCTTGTTGGAATGTCCAGGCAGAATCGCCATGTGATATTAGTGGGGCCTTACGCCCTAAGGCAGAATCGCCATGTGATATTAGTGCCGTTTGTGCACGTTCGTGGCAGGACGCCACGTGATGTTAGCCTGGTCCTGCGGGCTACATCGTTGAGTCTTCACGCAGATATCGTTGTCCCGATAAATGATACACAAAGTTCGGGTAACATATAATTTAATACATAACACTTATAAATTGGATAACAATTATTTACATTCTTACTAACTAGTAGGTAGACTGAACGTGTGAATGTGAATGTGCAAATGTGAATGAATGTCCCTTGCATTACTCTCGTTATATATACATCAGATGATCCTCGTACTACTTATGGAATATGATACAAACCCTGACATGTAGTTTGTGTTTGCAAACAACTCGCGTTAGCGAGGACGTATTTGTAACACACGTTACATTTGCATTACGGGAACGAGGCTGTGGCCTCATTTAGAATGTTTGCATACACACACTGCATTGCGTTATTACACCACCCTTCCTGGGGTTAAGAAAAATAACGCTGAGGTGTTTGTTTTTCTTACATTAAAATCTATACCTTTCTTATTCCTATAATATGGTGAACACTGTTTGGGATTACACATTTACAATAGTAATACTTAAATAATAAATTTGCTAAAACTTATGATAACTAAAATTCTACACGGTAAAATGATGGATAGTCTTAATCTATATACAATAATATTTAACGAATAGATATATAATATAAATCTTAAAATGATAAATATCCTAATAAAAACTGTTAATTGATAATAATCGTTAATTGATAATAATAATTAATTGATAATAATAATTAATTGGTAATAATAATTAATTGATAATAATCGTTAATTGGGCCTTTGTAATTTGTACACTGTCTCAATCTTGTTAGTCTGTTCGCTTTTTAGTATTTTATTTCTATATTATGAGCAACTTATATAGAATAATTGCCTTGTTTCGCCGTTTGCCATTCTGGTCTTTCTTGTTTTTCGCGTTTGGTTCTTGTTTTCCGATTCCTCATGCTTGATCTTTTGGTTTCAATTCTTGTGCATGATTGTTTGCTCCCAATTCTTATGCTCCCTTTCCAACCATTCCAACCGACTCTCCGTTTTTCTATCTATTTTCCTCCATGGAAAAAATTATTCTGGAAATCACTCTTTCGTGTATTTCCCTGGACAGCACATATTTCGTGTCTGTCATGTTCCTGCGCAGAACTATCTTTTGAAGCTTATTCTGACCACAGTAAGGGTGCTTGTACAGCGGAACTTCCCTTATGCTGTAAGCCTTTTCTTCAATCTAGAAAAACTTGAGACCAGCTAACAAAACACACTTTTGTTATAACTGTAATCTCTTAAAAAAAAATTCTGAGAGCGTTTTTTGTCGTGCAGGACTCTTTCATGGAAGCGCATGCTTGCTTCGTCACGACCTAGGGGCGAATTGGAGTCTCTTTGCCTTTCTTCTATTTTAGAAGTTCGTCTGATTCGGTTGGTTAACGTTTTCGCCAGTTCCACAACTCTAGGATGATCTGTCCTGTAGGTTGCACTGTAGTTGGTGTCGTAAAGGTACAATCGATAGGTCTCTGTCGTCTTATAGGGCTCCAGACGTGATTAGGATGCTATCGAATCGTCCCGTTACTAACCATTATGGCATTGGAATCAACTTCTAAGGCATTTGTTACAAAAATTTCGGAATCTTTACCAATAAAATTAATATACTACTCCTCGTATATTGGTTTCTTTTATTAATTCGATATTATTTTCTTTTGTTAGCGAGAAACTTTTTTTGAATATGTCAACAATATTTCCTACGTATCGTCGTTTATAAAATAAACATTGTGTTGCATTTTATCAGTGACCTTGACTTCGTGTATTACTAAACTACACATATTCAATTTGAATTCGATGTTTATTTACTCGCGATTAGTTTAAATATGCAAGTTATTGTTTATACGTTTGTTTGTAAACTATCTGAAATATAACCTTCTTGTATGGCGCTTATTAAAAATGTACAACGCATGCATTTTTTATGCACGTAATTAAACTTATTAAAAAATATAACATATTTTTGCGATATATGTGTATATATATATATATGCTCCTTCTAAACAAAAAATATATTTAAACTTTTGCGTTACTAGTAAAATTGCGAAGTGTACGGCCGAAATGTAACATCTCTAAGTTACGTAGTACATATTAATTTTTAAATAAACTTGACCTTTACATAAAGAAACGTATGGTACGCGCTTTGCAACTTTTGCATTCTTGCGTAAACAGACATAAATAACATGGTATGTATGCATTAAATCAATATTATTGTCTCTTATAATACAAATAAACATTTTCACTCGCGAAATGTACGTAATTTATAGATATGAACGTCTTGCACTTTATTTTTATACACCGTAATATTTGTCTTTGTTTAAATTTACTCTAAAAGAATACCTGCGTTTCTTCTTTCCGTGTGGAGCTTCTGTTCGCTCTTGGAGATGATTTCCTCCGTTCTTTGTTGCGTACTTGCCCATTTTCTTGGTTTTGACCTGCTAAGCTGTAGGTTTTTTTTTTCCTGGTTCGTTCCGAATTTCCACTTGGTCTTTTTCGGCCTTAGATGGCTGGCAGAGCCATCTAGTGGTGTGGACAGGTAGGATCGCCATGTGATATTAGCGGGGCCTTAAGCCCTAAGGCAGAATCGCCATGTGATATTAGTGGGGCCTTACGCCCTAAGGCAGAATCGCCATGTGATATTAGTGCCGTTTGTGCACGTTCGTGGCAGGACGCCACGTGATGTTAGCCTGGTCCTGCGGGCTACATCGTTGAGTCTTCACGCAGATATCGTTGTCCCGATAAATGATACACAAAGTTCGGGTAACATATAATTTAATACATAACACTTATAAATTGGATAACAATTATTTACATTCTTACTAACTAGTAGGTAGACTGAACGTGTGAATGTGAATGTGCAAATGTGAATGAATGTCCCTTGCATTACTCTCGTTATATATACATCAGATGATCCTCGTACTACTTATGGAATATGATACAAACCCTGACATGTAGTTTGTGTTTGCAAACAACTCGCGTTAGCGAGGACGTATTTGTAACACACGTTACATTTGCATTACGGGAACGAGGCTGTGGCCTCATTTAGAATGTTTGCATACACACACTGCATTGCGTTATTACAGTACCCTTGGAGCCAACTGTTTTGCTTCTTTTGACGATCTAGCATAAATCCTCTCATTTTGTTTATTAAAAGATTCTTTAACAGTGAAGATTTTTCATCTGTGAAAAGGATTCGCTGATGTTCATTTGCATATCGAGTCAGAAGTTGTTGCGATTTTTGCTTCCGTTTCCTTTTTAAATCATAAGAAAATGTCCCGTGTTTCTTTTATATGCTCTTAGTCCAAGGTCTTGCTGTATTATGGGCGACATTGTTTGGGACGATATTTTCATTTCATGACTCATAAGTTCTCATAACTTTTTGTTTTCTTAATGGAATAAGCTTTAATTCGCGGTTGTGTCTGATTTAATCGCTTGTTGAGTTCTAACAGTGCGAGGTCTTCCTGTTTTTTGCCGATCTCTAACATTGCCGGTGTATAATTTTCTGGCCCAGTATACGAACGTACGACTGATTCCCAGTGACTGCAAGGTTTTGAAAATTGAAGATTTCTCCATACCATACTTATACAAAGCAATTACAGCAACGCGGTTCCCTCTGTCTTAAGTAAGCCATGTATACAAAAAGCGTGTCGTAACTTAAGTTACTAGAGATCAGTCAATATGTTTTGGAACGACATAATTGTCATAAACTAAACTAAAATATTGGATATTATACAAAATTCAATTATAATTTTTATAAAAGATTAAGGAATAATAATGCATATCGTTAAAACCATAATTTTTGCTTTTGGTCAAACTATATGATATATAATTGACATTGATAGACGTTTTTTCTGGAATGGCTTACTGACTTAAGTTATGACATACTTTTTCTATACACGGCCTGCTACGAGTGAAAATTTTAATGATCACTCATTATAATAAATTGCAATTTAGAATATATTATTAGAAGAGAAGAACCAAGCAGGAATAAAATCGAATCCAATATTTGAAATTTCATGATTCTGAAACGTTGAGTTTGTTTCCCATGATTTTCAACATTTTGAGTAAAGAGTAAGTAGTAACCAATTTGATGAATAATTTCAAGAAGACATTTTTAACTACAAAATGAATTGAATAATTTGGTGGAAAAAATTTAATGTAATATTAAATCCGTTCAGAAATTTAAAAAAATGTTTCAAATTTCAAGTTTAAGTTTTAGAGGCGATGTGAATAGAAAAATAATTATGATGAATGATGTAATTAATCAATAATACTTTAGTATTAAATACTCTTCAATTAAATAATTATATTTAGAAAAATATTATTAGTGTAAGATTTTATGTTCGTCTTTAAAGCCAGCAAAAATATGCAAAACTAGCAACGGTCACCTTTTTATTCTCCAGTAATAATTTGCATACTTGGTTTTCAAAAGTATGTGTGCACCGGGTCTCAACATCGCACATTTCATTAACTATAACCAAAAGAATTTCCTTTAACATGATTATGCAAACAGTTTTGCTATAAAATAAGAACAAGTATCTTATATGCGCAATTCTCGCTAACATGCCAATTTAGATTCCTGTGTAGAAATACATTTTACAATTAATCACTCTAGATATTGCTCTACACAAGGCATACCTGAAATAACTGCAGACTCTGTAATATTAGAAACTATTTATTATTTTTCTTTGTTATTTTGAATAAAGTTAAGTAGTCTTATATTTGACCTCTTAATTTTGAAAAAAAAAATGTGCAAACATTCAAAATGTTTCTTAAATAATAATATTATTTACTTATGTTTATGCATACGAGAAGCCCTTTATCTTTCTGGACTAGGCATGGAAACAAAAGACTGAAGGATCAATAAAAACTTATTTTTCAATACATCGTTTCAATAACATCTTTAATCCATAGTGAAAATATTCATTCTGTATCTCTATAAAATGGTTCTCTACAGCTGCTGTAAGTCATTATTGTTCCTAAATTTTGTCCTCCTAAGTGTTTATTTGAAACATAGCTCTTAAAGGCTTTTGTTTTTCCAAGTATTCTTCAAGAAGATTAATGAACTTTTGCATATGCTCGAACCAACTCTGGAAGCAGTTATTCCACTCGTTTGTTGGTACAGTCAAAATTGCGTTTTTGACTGTTTCTTCAGGCGCTGGTACCTTTGACCACGAAATCCGTCCTTGGTTTTCGGAAAGGTAAAGAAATTGTTGGGACCTAAATCGGGACTGTACGGAAGATGATCTAAATTCGAAGTCTTGTTTTGTTAAAAATTTGATTGTTTTGCGAGCTGTATGCAAACTTGCATTGTCTTGGTGAAGAATTATTCTTCGTTGTGGGTTGGTTCCCCGGAGCCCAGCGATGACTTGCGGCAAACAAATGTTTGTATAGCAATCGGCAGTAACAGTTCGTTGATCTTGTAGAGAAATTGTTGCTATATGACCTGCTTTCGAGACAAATGTTGCGACCATCTTTTTGGAGACACTTCGAGAATGGATAACTTTTGTCGGCTTTTCTTCATCTTGGAACAACCAGACAGACGACTGGTGTTTATTTTCTGGCTCGTAGGAGTAAATCAAAGATTTATCACCACTCACGATGTTGTCCACATTTAGAGTATCCTACTTTGAATTCATTTGAAATCCCCAATGATGCTTCAATTTCACGGTTTAATTCCATTTTTCGACTGACTTGTCAACGTTGACAGTTCGTGTAGTTACAACAATACACGTATCGAACTGAAACTTTGAATTTAGGCTAACTAAATGTGATTGTTAATTTTTAGTACTAACATTTGATTAGTGCCGCCCTCTATAGCCCAGTATACAAATCATAAAAGACATCCCTTGTATAAAGTGGGTGTTGCATTACTTCAAAGTCACAATCAGAAAGAGCAGCTTTTGAATCTTGACTGGCACCGGTGCATTGTCGGGTAGCAATAAACAGTTTCCATGAGTTTTTCACGTCTTTTCACTTTAATAGAATCTATGAAACGATACAACAAGCTTGCATAATACTCTCAATTTACCGCACTACCTTATTCAAAATAATAATAAATAATCAATCTGCAAAATTCCTTGATAACTTCAAAAAATTGTTGCCGTTATTTTTTCTTGCAGAAGAGGTGAGTTTAAACTTTTGGGGTGGTTCGAGGCGTTAACAAGATACTGCATCGCCTCTTGTTTCGAGTCTGGATCATAATGATGGACCCAAATTTCATCTCCATTGACAGGGCGGTCGATAATTAAATCTGGTTCGTTCTCACAAAGCACTAAGAATTGTTCACACGTCACTACCCGTATACGCATTTGCAATGACGAAAGCAATCATGGAACCCACCTTGCGCTAACTTTTGTAATTGCAAGGTACTTATATAGAATTATAAAGACCGTTGTTTCTGAAACACTTAGTACCAAACACTTGCTTTTTTTCAGCAACATCTGAAATGATTGCACCATAAGGGCAACTGGACAGGGATCATCATTCAGTGATTCACGACCATGTTTAAATAATTTTGACCACTCACAAACAGTTGAATTGAACGGACAAACATTTCTTCAAGAATGATTTTTGGAGATTTTCCTTGTCTTGTAAGAAATCTTATAACGGGCTCTCGATTCGATTTTGTTCATTTAGATAAAAAAAAACAATGCACGACAACATAAACTGATAGATAATAAAATTAATAATGTCGCAAATGTTTTGTCAATTTGCACTTAAGTTACCAAGGCACCTAAAAAAACATAATTGGAAATTGCATTAAAATTTACAGCTACCTAGTCCAAGAAGATAGAAACAGCCCCTCGTTTGAATTCACCAACACCTAAGTTGTATACAATAATTGTTTGGGCTTAGACAAAAACTCAAGTATGATCCTTTAGGGTATTATTTTTTAGTACCAATATTCCATGGATTACTGACTTTCCCACACTAAATATTTTTTTTGTTATATACTGTTTTACTGTTACAAAACATATATCCTTTTCTATTCATAAAAATGCTTAATTAATATACTTGCAGTAAATTTAATTATTTCCTATTTAAAATATAAATGGGAATAAAACTAATAGTTAAATTCTCACCTTATTAATATACAGGATGGGGAAAATAGTATAGTATACCGCTTGCAACTTTTGAATGACCGATTTAATTAAAAAATTTCTTATACAAAAGATGGTTCATATAATATTTGGTATCCACTTGGTAGCATTCGTTTTTTTTGACTTCACTATTTTAATGCAAGCCCAACTAATTTTTTTTTCTTAAATAGCATCATGTATTTTTTTTTTACATATTTAAAAACACTTTTGTGAATATAAAGGTATGCAGTTTATATGGGGTTGTATAAGAAAATTTTCAAGAAAACGGTCCAAAACTTTTATGATTCCGAGTGACAGCTCAGTTGTCTTTATTTAATAAATTATTCTGTTTTTTAATATCAACATGACATAATATCATAATATGAAAAAAACTTGACAATCACGCGTTATTCGATTAAATTTTGACTTTTATTCGGTTGTGAAAGGTTAATTTATGTAAAAAAATGGAAAAATTATCAAAAAACACGCTCCAAAAACCGGCAGACCAAGAACAGTAACTGACTGAGATAATATGAAAGTATTATTAGATAATACAAAAGTATTTTTAATAATATATAATATTATTAAAAATGGGGTGTGAAGAACACAATACAAGTATACAATACGTATTTCACATTTCTACATGATTATCAATACGCCCCTGTTGGAGAAGAGACACATTCAACAAACATAACTACCTTGCTCTCTCGCAGATATTATTAAGACAGAAGTGAAGAAATATTCAACGCTGTCTATATAATAATCGCAGAACTAGCCGTGATGTTCCTTATAGTCAGTAACCATCGTATCTATAAAAACTGTATTATCGTGTCTTCACTACTTGTCGGCGTAAACCGAATACGTATATAACAACATAATTTGAAACATACTTGAGTAAGTAAAACCTACCAATTTTGTATAATACAAAAGTATTTTTAATAATATATAATATTATTAAAAATGGGGTGTGAAGAACACAATACAAGTTCATATGTATTTTCGAATGTATATTCTCCAAAGACGTAGATACGTATTTCACATTTCTACATGATTATCAATACGCCCCTGTTGGAGAAGAGACACATTCAACAAACATAACTACCTTGCTATCTTGCTATATAGACAGTGTTGAATATTCCTTCACGTATGTCTTAATAATATCTGCGAGATAGCAAGGTAGTTATGTTTGTTGAATGTGTCTCTTCTCCAACAGGGGCGTAGTGATAATCATGTAGAAATGTGAAATACATATCTACGTCTTTGGAGAAGATAAATTCAAAAATACATATGAACTTGTATTGTGTTCTTCACACCCCATTTTTAATAATATTATATATTATTAAAAATACTTTTGTATTATACAAAATTGGTAGGTTTTACTTACTCAAGTATGTTTCAAATTATGTTGTTATATACGTATTCGGTTTACGCCGACAAGTAGTGAAGACACGATAATACAGTTTTTTATAGATACGGTGGTTACCGACTATAAGGAACACCACGGCTAGTTCTGCGATTATTATATAGACAGCGTTGATATTCCTTCACGCCTGTCTTAATAATATCTGCGAGATAGCAAGGTAGTTATGTTTGTTGAATGTGTCTCTTCTCCAACAGGGGCGTATTGATAATCATGTAGAAATGTGAAATATGTATCTACGTCTTTGGAGAAGATACATTCAAAAATACATATGAACTTGTATTGTGTTCTTCACACCCCATTTTTAATAATATTATATATTATTAAAAATACTTTTGTATTATACAAAATTGGTAGGTTTTACTTACTCAAGTATGTTTCAAATTATGTTGTATTATTAGATGTTGTGGAGAATCCCAAAATTTTCACCCGAACTCTAACTTTAAATAATGATATGTGCCCAAAATCCGTTCGGAAAATTCTAAAAAAGAAAAGTTTCAACCTTTTAAAATACATCTTCTACTTGAACTAAATGAAGATGATTTCGATAGAAGAAGTCAATTAATTCTGTGAAGTTATATTGGAATGGGAAAATAATTTTCAGTTTTTTCAGAATATTTTATTTTCTGATGAGGCAACATTTAATTTAAATGACACAATAAATCTACATAATTGTCGATATTGGGCCACAGAATTCCATACACAACGACCCCAGAAAATAAATACTACATGGCTGGGCATAATTAGCACCAATATTATTCGCCCGTTCTTCATAGAGGGAAATTTAACCTCTAAAAGGTACTTGCGTCTGTTGCGAAATCAAGTGCTTCCTGCTTGTGCCACCTATACATAATACATAATGGCATTTCTGAGCACATATGGTTTCAACAGGATGGTGCTCCACCTGATTATGGAGCAGTAGTAAGACAGCACTTAAATTAGGTGTTTCTTGGCAAGTGGATTAGTAGAAGGGGTCCTATCGAATGGCCTGCTAGTTCTCCAGATTTAAACCTTCTGGATTTTGTTATGTGGGGCCATTTAAAGACAGAAGCCTACCGAAATCGACCTAACAATCTCGAAGATTTACAGATTAGAATTCAGACTGAAGTCAACAGGATTTCGCCAATTGCACTCCAAAATGTTTTGCATGGCTTTAGAGACCGTCTACGTCATTGTTTAGCAGTAAATGGTGTCCATTTTTAGCACTTAAGCAGTTCTTTTTTTTTCTAGTTTTTAAATTAACTTTTGTACATTGTTTTTCTTATTACAACCCCCTATAAATTGCATATAATTATATTCACGAAAAAAATGTCTTTCAAATATGTAAAAAAATACATGACGCTATTCAAAAAAAAATTAGTTGGCCTAGCATTAAAATAGTGAACTCAAAAAAGCCAATGAAGTGATGCCAAATATTATATTTTTGTATAAGAAATTTTTTAACTAAATTGCTCATACAAAAGTTGCAAGCGATATACAGTACTTTTCCCCACGCTGTATAATCGACAGTTGTTTCACCGGCACAGTAGCTTCGTGAGGTTAATACTAGAGTAAGTATCTAACATCGGTATACATAAATGCAAAAAATGTCGATATTAGCTAATAACACTCTAAGTACGTTCTCTAAGTTATGACGAAACTGTGCCATTCGGTATTTTGAAACTCCAATGGGACATTGAGAATTCAATGCCCAAATCTCCTAAACTTCTACCTCAGGTTAGTCCCATCTCCATAATACGTATATATGAAAATTTGTCCAAATTGCACGCACAATAATAGGCTGAATTTGAAGAATCTGATGTTTTAGAGTGGAATCAGTATGACGCTGAATTGAATGAAACAATTGAATTCGAAAATGATGTTGAGAAATGTGAGGAAACAATTGAAAAAAATTCTGTACCCTAGAATAAGTTTCACTAGATAGCTATAAATGCTTTAAATGTATCCATTCGGTGGGCAGAGCAAAATGATATAACCTTATAGTTATAAAGAGAATAAGAGAAAAAGTCATTATCAAAAGAATAAAAAATAGCCCGAAACAAACAAAAATTTCTAACTTTTTGGGCAAAAAATAATTTTTTAATACTGTTTCTTCAATTTGTTGTTATTTTTTAATAACTAAATTAATTTTAGATAAAAGACCTGGTGCGCCTATATTGTTTCTGACAAGATTGACTGCAAATAAAGCGTTATGTTTCTGACGCCGTTCATCCAAATCTGTACATGCAAGCCTTTCCAAGAGAGCGGGATATTCAATGTTGCTCTCAGAGTAGTTTCCATCCAGCTTAAAACTCAAGTACTTTAGAAACTTTCGACAAACTCATTCAACTTGATTCCCATAGACATTGTTATGCTATAGGGAAGTATCCCAACTTGCTAACGACGTAAGCAAACAACGAAGAACAACAACCGAATTATCAGTCTTTGGCTGGTTTTATGATAAATCTCTATGATTTAGTAGCTAAGTTAATGACACTCAGAACATGTTCTGAAAAAGTTAACTTTGTGACTGTCTCAAATATAACGCCTAAATCTTAACAGATATGTTCTGAGACAATGACACTACCAATATTGTATGAAAAGTGCCAGAAGTTTATAAGAAACAAAGCAATACTTGAATGTGTTTAGAGATAATTTGTTATCGATGCACCAAGTGCACATCCTATTTATATTGCTTTATAAGAACCGGTTATCTTCGTGTGTATCAATATGATGGAAATTTTTTAAATTGTCCGCATATGCCAGCGGAGAACAAAGAAACGATGAGGTAATTAATTTAAAAGTATAAATAATATTAATTAATGTTAGTAATACAGAGTAGCAATTTCTTGCTATAATAAAATTTCGTCCCTAATTGTAATATAGAAAATAAAAGTAGTATAAAAGTAATTATACTTACTTAAATTTCTGCATTTTGTGAGTACTAAAAGATTCATTATATCCTGTAAGTACCAGTTAGTGTAATTTTAAAAATTAGAAAGAGAAGAGAGTTGTTATTTTGTATGGGGGTGATTTGATGGAAAGGTAACTTTTGAATGAAATCCTTCAGAGTAAAAAATATATTTTGTCCACGACTATTGTATAAAATATTCATAATGCACGTGTTTCCTCAAGCATTATGATATCCACTAATTACTAGCGAATAATGAGATCATATTTCACTGGTCTGTCAAACTTCAATGTGACAACCATGATGGAAATTCTTTCGACTAGCAGTTTTACCCATTTTGTTAGTAAGCCACGCCTGTCATATAAAAGTTAATAGTATATTCTTCAACGAGCGTATAATGACGGCTATTATTAACGAGGGTGAAGATTACAACGCGAGCCGTAGGCGAGCGTTGTAATCACCCGAGTTAATAATAGCCTATTATACGCGAGTTAAAGACTATACTTTCTCTACGGCTACAGGATTAAATAAAAAAGAGAATACGTAGGTACATAACAGTTTAATTTATTTGTTTGCAAATGTTAATTTAAAATTAGAACAATTACTAATATTTATTACTAATAGATGTTCCTTTTGCAATGTCTACAATATCTGGGGGTGTACACATTTCATCACTATCGCTTTCATTAGCGACAAAGCTAATTTTTAGGAAGAAAGTATGCGAGCAACGTAAGATACTCAGAAAATGTATTTGACGTTTTAAATTTTGACTTATTCAGCGGTTGCTAGGTAACGCATACTTTATACTGCATCAATGTTGTACTGCCCGTTGAATAATGAAAATACGAGTGATGTGATTCGTCAACAGGCCGTGTATAATGATTCATTACACACAGGGTGAAGAATTGATGCCATTATACAATTGAATAAGTATGCAGAATGAATATATTATTCAATAGCCGTAGAGAAATTAATTACTCAAATTGAAACGTCAAATTTTGAACATTATATTTTTAAATAAACAGTCGTGGGCAAAGTATAGTATTCTACTCGCATATAATGGCTATATTATTCGCACGGGAGATTTGCGCCACTCCCTGGTGAATAATAACCATCATTACATGTTCGTTGAATAATACACTATTATGTTTCAACATAATTTTAATCAATTTTATACACTTAGCCCAGCGACCAGAAGCTCGCATTCATTGTGACTCATCACCTTATCTTTTATCTCTCTTTTCTCTCGAACTTCTTTCCACCAAGTTATTTTTCAGTTCAGGGAACAAGAAAAAATCACCCGGAGCAAGAACTGGTGAAAATAGTGGATGAACAATTCGTATTCTAATTTTTTGCAACTAATAATTTTTTTATGAGTAAGTAAATACGGTCGCTTTTTCTTCAGTTCATGTCAGTACGTCAGCATAAAATTGGCAAATTATTATCTCATGCCGAAAAAACGGCTTTTGCTATTCGGAGCACATTCATCAGAAGAAATCCATTGTTTAGACTATGTTTTTGTCTGTGGAGTAGTGATGTATCCAGGTTTTATCTACGGTAACATATCGACAAAAAAAACTCTTGGATTTTGTTCGAAATTAGCTTTACAATCATTTGAAATTGTAATACGAGTTCGTATTTACTTAACCAGTCAGCAATCGCAACACCTATCCGATAGACATTTTCATATTTAAATGTTGATGAAAAATATTGTATACCCGTTCAGTTCAGATTTTTAAGACATTAGCTATTCCGCACTATCAATGGGTGGTAGTTCTCTATAATGGTTCAGAATTTATTAATCATTTCTGGAGAAGTTACTGTGAATGGAAGTCCCGAACGTAGAACTTACTTTTCAAAGCAGTGAACCACTTGCAAATAATTCCTTCGGAAGGAGCAAATTCATGATAATATTTATGTATTTCTTCAGTTTGTTTAATAGTTCTTCCATGTAAAAAATAATGTTTAAATAATACGCGAAATTCTTTTTTCTCCATATTAACACAAAAAACAACATATAGTTTAGTTTAATGTAAACTTATCTATGTTAAACTCTTTTATCTGACAGAGTTGGGCAACCTTTTGACAGTAGGCTTCTAGCTTCAGTTATGAAAATTATTCTAATGTTGCATGTGAGAGTCATATAAATTTGCGAAATATTGTTGCTTCTATGTTTAAGAGTCAGTCGTATTACCAATCATTTTTTTTTAAAGGTTAGTTAACAAAAAATAATTTCTCTCCAATATTGGAAAACAAGAATTCTTTGCAAGCCCCGTTATTTTACTTACTTAATATGTCTTTTTAATTTTGGAATTTGATGACTATTAAACGATTATTACTATAGTGACAGCTATCGGGGTATCATAAAAGTACAACATTATTGTGGCTTCTTAAAATGATTGCTTGACAAACAAGTTGTGGAATTTTTCAGAGTTGATGTACAAAAATACCACTAATGCATATTAAAAAACCCTTTCGTTTCTCTCCTCTTTAATATGTTGTTCCTCTTTTACCAATCGTTGTCGATGGGCTGGATGAACCGAGCTTATAGTATCACTTTTTTACCGGTCATCCATTCAACAACTGACCACGCTAATGCCTGTTCGACTCTGTCAATTGTAGCACTTTAGAGTTAATTACACATCCATATTTTCTGCTCTTAACTTATCTACTTAGTCTTCTATACTATTATTACATATTGCTATGAATAGTGGTTTGTAGATTTAATGCGCCACCATCCACAACTAGTTTTCCCAACTAGGTTTCTCAGCCGGTGGATTTTCAAAAATGAGACTTCTAACTTCTCGGGTTCCACTCAGGAAAGTCGTGTACAAACTAAAAATAATTTGGACGCCAGTGAAAAGTTCACACAAATTTATTTACTTATATTTTATGAGTTACTTATTTTTAAGTAATTATCAGTAATGGCCAGAACACAAAAATCAAACACAGGATAAAATTTAAACTGCATATTTAATACAAAAAAAAAAAAAAATCTGTCTTTACAAAGTATAAAGATTCTGTATTACACAAAATACATGAGTTAAAAATATTCACTGTAATATTGACAGCTAAGTGAATGAAAAAACTTCCTCTTAATGACTCCGATCAAACTTATCTAAAAATAATAAAGTTTATTTTTAATTTCACCCCAGAGAACCACACTGTATAATGTAATGTGGGGCCTTATGCCCTAAGGCAGAATCGCCTTAAGTCAGGATCGCCATGTAATGTCCTATGCCCTAAAGGGCGGGCAAGGATCGCCATGTAATGTGGGCCGTTTGTGCAGCCACATTGTTGTGCAGGTTCGAGGCAGGGCGAAGAATCAAACAATACAAGTACGAAGTTTGTTTAACACATTATAATTAATTAACACTTAAAAAATGATTAACAGTTATATTTACAAGATATGTACATAATGTTCTATATCAACTAAGACAGGGGTAGAAAGGGGGTACTATGACGTATCCACAGTTCGTACCACTGACTAGTTGTGACTATCCTTTCTCTACTTAATCTATTACCTTATATACCTGAGAAGATCCTTGTGTCACTTACAAGTTGTTCTAGAAGCAAGTGTATAACCCTGATGCATAGCCTTGTGTATGTAGTAAATATGGAGTAAGGCCGTGTTTATATAATACACTAACGTTTCGTATTAAAGCCGAGGCTATCGCCTTGCTAAAGTGTTACACATGCACATGACCATGTACTGAGTTATTACAATAATAAGATACTGATACACGATCAAAATTACGCATGCGCAAACAGACATGCACAAAAACGCTGATACCCGTCGAACAAACTTTTCAAATTTAATTATTACCAAGAAATGTTAATAATAATCTTTATTATTTATATTTCTAAAAATTAAATCTCTTAATTACAATCTTAATACAATAGAAATATATTTATAATTTTATATATTATTGACGTCATAATATCTTAATATTACTAGCAAGATTTTTTTTTATCGGAGACGAAGGACAAAGAAGGTGCTTATTCAAAATTAATCATCAAATAACATACGAGAATTTAACTTAACAACTCTCTAATACATCAATCAAACACTTTATCAATAAAATAACCGAATTAATTCAATATAATTAATTATATCACACCAAGCTACCTCCTAGTTCAAGCTATAAAACTGGTCTCCTTGAATTTACATAGGCCTCTCGATCACATTGGCCTCGGAAAAAAAACAGTTTTTATATTCGCGCATTTAAATAACATTAGGAATACAGCGAAAGTCAAAAAATATGTACATTTTTAAATATTCAAATATATTACATAATTAGAGTATTTTTCTTTAATGAAAAATCCATAGCAATATGTACAGTCAAATCTCCCTTGAGCGGACACCAATGAGACCGATTGAAAGTGTCCGTTCAAGAGGGGTGTCCGCCACCCACAATACAATACAATTCAATTAAAGAAATTGGTACATTTAAAACGAAAATGTATGTAAATGCTTTTAAAATAAACAAAAAACTTAAGGAAGCAATAAGCATTCGTTACCTTACAAAATATGTACATACAAAATATAGTACATAATACATAAAATGAAATGAAATGTCACTTTAATGACACGAAAATTCATATATTGTTTTTTTTTTAATGGTGTCCAGAAATCGTATTTCTAATTTGGAAAGATGCTTCAAAAACTCTGTATTTCCGTGATCTTCGGCAAAACGTTTAAGCTGATTAGTTAGGGTTATAGCGTCACCATAATTTGAGATAATTTCTGTTGGTACTGGGACCTAATCGTCATCAGAATCTTCGGAAAGTTCTTGTATTTCAACTGGATTTTCAATTTCTAGCCCTGAATCTGGATCTTCAACATACAAATTTTCATCTAGGTTCAAAAAATTATTGAGGTTTTCATTATCAGTCAATTCCAATAAATTCTTATTTTTGAGGATATCTGCAAGTACGTTAAGTGGTAAGTCATCTTTGTAACAGCCTTTGTTAACTGGTATTCACTTTGCATATTTTCATGCTTAAATTCTGCTTTACGTAAGCAATTTTCCATGGTTACTTGATCCCAAGCGGTTTTCGCGAAGTAAACTGCATCCAATAGCGTAATTTTTTAATTAACTTAAAAGCTGTACCAGCAGTTTCAATGTTTGCTAGCAGGTGTTTTAATATTAGACTTCGCTAATAAGTTTTGAATTTTTTTATAATCCCCTAGTCTAGTGGTTGACAAACTGATATAATTAGAGGCAAAAACAAGAATTCTATATTTTTTAAAAGAACGTCTTTTGGGTGAGATCCTGTATTCTCTAAAAATAACAAAATGTTTCTTTTTTCTTTTGCCATTTTAAAATCTAGATCTTGCAACCACTCTGTCATAATTTGTCCTGTCATCCAAGCTTTCTTATTGTATTTCCGAGTTAAAGCCAGGTTATGTATGTTAATATTTTTAAAAACTCTGGCGCGATTGAGAAATGCTACAGAGACACTCGCGAAAGAAAAATGAGGCAAAGCGTTTATTTTTTATTTTGTTTCTTGTCCGTTTAAGAGAACATTTTCTTGAGTCCGCGTCCGTTCAAGAGGGCGTTAATACAATGCAAATTATACAAGAGTCGATCTGGACAATGAGAAACTGTCCGTCCAAGGAAGGTGTCTGTGTAAGAGGGATGTCCGCCAAGGGGAATTTCACTGTATCCCCCAAAAAACTTGACTTGAAAAATACTCAGCGAACATACATTTCTTACGAAACCAGGAATATAAAAGTTATTCAAAAACTTTCAAGACTTAATGGAGACAGAAACCTTGAAAATAATTATCTGTTGATAGAAAAACTACTATGAAAATTCGTGTTTTATATTTTAAACTTGTCGACTCCTCTTCTTTAAATGTTTAAGTTAAAAGCAGTAAGCGATTAGCATGGATGGAAATTCTACCGCGGCGTGATACTAGTATAATAGTTTTAACAAAACAAGTACGGTAAAATAACACCGTCTGATTGCTACTGATTTTTACAGTAATTTTTTAATTAAGGTAGCCAACGATTACTGAAAAATAAAACCATAAATTGATATTGTATTTATTTAACTTTATTTTTCTCACTTCTGAAATTATGATTAGTATTACAGCTCGCGCAGTATAAGTTGGCGAACCATGAGGATGCGCCGTACACGTATTTAGGGAACGTACCACCCACTAGTCTGATTCAATTACTGCATAGCGAATGATATGCAATGATACGCAATCTACCCTTCCTCTATTTGCGCGAACTCACTTTCGTCCTTCGCTAATTTATAATGCCAGAGCTAGTAGGTAGGTATATAAAATGTCGGTGTTTTCTGGCGCGTTGAAATAGTGAACTATTGAACAGTATTTATGATAAACAGATAAATTCATAATATCTACTTATAAGGTTGGTTGCAACTATCGGTTTAGTTAAGATACGCGTATTGTTTAGTGATCATTTTGTGCGTAAGCGTTAGCTTTGCACAGCTTTTTGACCAAAGATGTTGGAACGTATTTCCTATCGTTTATCGCTTTATCGCTTATACTATTTTGTAGTATTACCAACAGTAATAATTATAATAATCAACTTTATTCTGTCCTTTGATATTGTCTAATATTACTATTACCAACTGTAGGTCTCACAGGATCAAATATATAATATCAGAACAAGCTGTACCTGCTTCAGTCTGTGAACTGTTTTGACCGTCCAGTGACTGGGTTTGTGTGCGATCAAAATGTAGTTGAAACAATTTTGGTGTCGTTCCATGTACGGTTCATATACGGCTTTTCTAGCCAGTTGGAACAAACTTATATACTGTATGAAATTAACACCTATTTTTTTGAAGCACATAAGATAAATACCGATAAAATACGCAACATACCATAAATACCTGCATTTTGTAATGAACAAACTATACAACAATGTCCCGAAAATTTCAGTGATGGAGACACATAAAAATACACTTCGGAACAAGTCGAAAAAAAGTTCCAAGGACTTCAGTAAGTTAAAGATCCAATAATATAAAGAAAACTTGCAAGTAGATGAGGTAAAAGTTAAAATAAAAATATTGGATAACTAGATATTTCATGAGATTTCTTGTAGCAACAAGTGGAATC
Source organism: Melolontha melolontha (assembly GCA_935421215.2). Lineage (NCBI taxonomy): Eukaryota > Metazoa > Arthropoda > Insecta > Coleoptera > Scarabaeidae > Melolontha > Melolontha melolontha. The sequence goes on along the minus strand of OW285237.1, from coordinate 93,020,643 downwards.
GATTAAATTGTATATTCTTCGTATCGCATATGGAGCAATCGCTAACTTTTCTAAACCAATTAGTGACATGTAATTAATGATGGATATTTTAACAAATAGAACGTTGAATAAACACGCAGTTTCAGATAAGTTCTAAAAGTTCCACTTCATCCACATAATTATTTTAATAACAATTTAGTAGAGTATACTGCATAATTAATAATTATTTTTTTCCTAGATATTGGAGGATAAATTAAAAATGTATCATTTAGCTCTTACATTCTTAACACACGATACTAAGTCTTATAATTTAACAATTTAAACAGTAATCTTCGGTTTTATTCGTAATATTAATTAGGCTTATCTCTAACAAGTTGTTGTTTCTTTAAACATTAGTATGCCTTCCTAAAGGAAAAGAATTCAATCCTAAAAATTATATATGTACTACGTATGATTTATTTAAAAGTACAGTTCTCTATTTTGTTGCTCTATCCTAGATCTTTTTATAAAATAAAAATTTTTTTTTACTTGAAAATCGTCGAATTTTTCTTATATCTTCCCCTCTATACGCCCCCTTTGAACGGATTTGTTCACTAATGAACAATATGTGGATCATCGAAAAAACCAAAGCATAATTAGTACTATATTATAGACCAGATAGAGAAAGCTCTTATTATAGCCGAGTTCACTGCCGAAGCGCTAGCCGAGGCAGTAGAATGTGTGTGAGGCAATTAATATGCTTTCGGTGTCGTGTATTATATTCCATTTTTGTTTTCGAGTGTTTAATTAAAATATTTCTTCGAAATTTTGTAAATCATTTTTAGGTTAGGCTCAAATGATATATTACACATTTAATTCTCTTTATTAATAATAATGTTGGCGTTTGATGTTTTGGGTTAGTTGCGCAAATATCTGTTAGAATGAATTTGCGATACATACCAGAGAGAATACATAGAACGAGACACTCTTCCCACGTTACTTAATGTATTTTTTCAGCTTCGCCGTATAATAATAACGACAAAACTGCCGCTAGATAAAAATTAACTCTTATAAGGTAAAGGTCTTATAAGGTGTAAATAGTATAATATCGAAATTATTATACGCTTGAAAAAAAAGTTTTTATGCACAATGCAAATTTTGTATGAATATTATACAATTCTATGAATTTTTAAAAGCCATACCTGATTTATTAAACAAACTGCATTCCTGTAAAAAGTATAAAATTTAAAATTTTTTAAAGTAATAATTTACAGGTTGAGCTTTTTTTCATTTTTTGTATGCGGAGTTCGGAAACTGCAATAGATAGAGATTTTGTTAAATGGGAAAAGAAGTTCAGTTTTACGAGTTTCATTTAGTGCTGCTACTATATTTCAGCAAAAGTTCACGGCTTACCAAATTCTTGAAAAAAACTAAATTTCTCTATTTTCTGTAATCTCGTCTAATTATTTTATTATTAAATTTAGTGAAAAGTTGAAAAAGAAAAATATTAAGGTATACCCTCTATCAATCTGCATTAATTAATTTTTTATCGGACTTGCTATTTTCAAGTTATGACACAAACTTTTGCTTTCTTAAATGACACTCATAGTTGGCCATGGTTCATTAAAAAGAGATTATTTTTCCTGTTATAACAATGTACCACGTCATAAGGTTATCGTGTTAAATTAACGAATTATAGACAGTTTTAATTTCTATGTGACTAAAAACAGAGTTGACCTAACCGATATTTGAAGAAGAAAGAAATTACTTGATGATTTGGCATTTGATAAGTTCTTCTGTATACTTTGTTTTTCACAGTCCCCCACAAGGAAAAATCCAAGATTATTAGATCCGGCGAACGGTGAGCCGGGGAGCAACTCTTTCTCTATCCAGGAGTTTGTAAATTTTTCATCCAAGAAACGTCTAAGTGTCAAAGTGTTATGTGGAGGAGCGCCGTCATGCTAGAACCATTTTAACATGGTGCTGGTCTCCAAATCCAACAAGCGATCAACAGCTAATATTTCATAAAAAAATATAGGGCGTTAAATCCAAATTTTACTTGAGGTCTTCTTTGTTCGAGATTGTGGGGAGTTTGTTGTAACCATAAATGTTCATTTTGCCTGTTGAACATCCCACAGATTGTTACACGGGCTTCATCGGTCCATAACACTTTTAATGTGAATCGAGGATCTGCTTCGCACATATTTGTTGACCATGTAGAAACGTTCCTGCGTTTCTCGTCGTCTCCGTAATGTAACATTTGACCCACTGATAATTTGTACGGCCGAAATTGATTTTTTTTTCAACACCCTTACTGTAGTGGGTTGAGAAACACCGGGTTCTACTGCATTTTCACGGATGAAGTTGATGGGACTTGAAGGGTGTGAGTAAGGACATTTATCTGGGCAATATCGACAATGCCTGGTTTAGTATGTTTTTTAGGTTTCCTAAATGCTCCAAATTCTCCCAAGTTCTCGAATAAGGTTTTAAATGTAGGGCGTGGAGGTTGACGACAAAAAAGACAAACAATCTGAAAGTAGCGTTCTGCAGCTCTCTGGGAAATTTTGTTACATTCACACTTCTGAAAATCACTAAACGCTAACTAATAAGTCGCGTAATGTTAAAACTTATGCTACAAACTGATATCTAATCTGATCTAAGTCTATTTTTGTATGCTGCTTTGTTCTAGCCAACTATGTTTTTAAAGGCAAAAAATAAGTAAAAATGGCTTTAACTTATTTACTTGACATAACAACTTTATGAAGTGGCACAATGTTGTAATGGGAAGAACAAGCTCTTTTTAATGAGGTCATAGCCAACTGTGAGTGTCATTTAAGAAAACAAAAGTTTGTCATAACTCGAAAATAGTAAATCCAATAAAAATTAATTAATGCCGGTTGATAGAGGGTGTCGCTACCTTAATATTTTTCCTTTTCAACTTTTCCCTAAATTTAATCATAAAGTAATTAGACGAGATTAAAAAAAATGGAGAAATTTAGTTTTTTGCATATATCTAGTAAGCTGTAAACTTAGCTGAAATACAACAGCAGGAGCACTAAGTCAAGCTCGTAAAATGGCACTTATTTCCCCATTTAACCAAATCTCTACCTATTGCGGTTTCCCAGATGCCCATACAAAAAATGGAAAAAAAAACTCACCCGGTCGGTATGTGTTTAAAAATGTTATGATTATACTTGTATATTATATTGAATGTTATAAAATGCTCTAGTTTTGATCAAATGAAACAATTCCTAATTGTCCTCTTTTTTTCTTCAAGAAAATATGGTCACCATACATATATGCCCTGTTAGTTGGAGTTGTTGGAGGAGATGTATTCAAGCTAATTAATAAAAACCCGTTTTCTAGAAACTAAATAGTTTAAAATTTTACTCATCAAATAAAACATGGCTATTCTGTACCACTAAAAATGTACAGCTACAATTATCAGATTATTAAGTTTGAAGAATCGTAATTAAAAACCCGAGGCCGATATCGGAAAAATTGCAGTATAAAAAATAAATTTATGTTAGTCTACTTATACCTACCATAGTACTATATCTCAGTTTTATATTCTTTTTAACGTGTAAAAGAATATTTTTATTATTTAAAGTTCTATTTGAAACTTATAATAACAATACCTACTATTATATTTTTACTAATATAACAATTTACTTCGTTAATTAAGACTAATTAACTTAATTTGAAGACACGTTAATAATATTTAGACTCGAAATGATATATTAAGCTACCTACACATTAATTTTATTTTGATGGGTTACACTAAAGCCTCTAGGCAAGAGAAAATACGTCAAACAATCCAGCTGCGAACTTCAATACTTGCATACTTAAACACACCTTTTTGATATTGTTATAATCCATCGGCAGGAAACATCTGCAATATCTACATCAGAAGTTGCACAAAACACATACATTTCAACGGAAGAAAGCGGCACGAAACATAACTTTAACCTAGAAAAGCCACAAATCAAAAAAATGAAGTAATTATTGCACCGTATTGTGTCGATTGAAAGTGGGATTGTTGGACACAATGTCCACGCGTTCTTTATTGTGGATAACGGGCGGAATGGACAAACGGACAATCTTCGTATTTGAGGGAGAAGAGGGGGGCAGGTGGTCGCGACATTACATCGAAACCCTTTCTGTACGAGGCTCCACACTGCCGCGCTGTCAACATAGAAATTGTATCAATTAGGCACTCGTCCTGATGTGGTGTTTCTTTTCTCTTCTCACACGGTTATTATATATGGATAGGGTTCCCGTAATTAATACTTGAAATACTTATCATCAATTATATATTACTGTTACCGAAAGACAGGTATGTACACGCGAATGTATCCTCTTATATATGTGACATGTAGTTCGTACGTATGCAGTAAAAACATGAACTATTTTATTACCTACCTTAAAACGAAATTTCTTTTCTAAACGTAGTATTAAGTTTAATCTAATACAATTATTGTGCAGATATACAGACTGTTCCTAAAATAAACACCAAAGCTGTCGCTTTTATCTTCGAAAACAATTTTTGACTTTATAAGAGAGAATTGCAAATGCTAACTTTTTAATGTTAATCGTCTTTGGTTAATTCATGTGAAACCCACCATCTATGCTTTTGAGTCCTACCTGGTTGCACATGATTTTAGAGAAAAATGTAATGATGTAATAAGCAAGCTCTTTTGTTACTTGAGGATCTTGAACCAAAAGGGCTGTAACGCCCCTTAATCAAAATTGGATTCGCAGCCATGATTACTTTCCTCACATAATGAAAGGTTTTCCTGCGGAATTTTTTTAATCGGCGTTGGCAATCGTATCTTCACTGAGCGCCCTGTAAATATTATCATAATAGATTTAGTGTTTTGTAATATGCTTTTCATTAGCTATTTGCTTGATACATACATACATACTTTTTTTTAAACAGAAAAACTGTAGCTCTCATGAACAAAGCATGGCAATTAAATTTCTCGCTGCACATTTATGTCAACATTTCGAACATTGAAAACCTCCCTGTACTAAAACAATGTAATTCAAAAAAACATATGAGGAATGTATAGTATTTACTGTCCCTAGTATAGTACGCGTTGAAATAAACATTACACAACAACACCATTCATTCGTTGTTTATCTATCAAACAAAGTTCCAAAGTTGAGTCGTGTAGAGTAAAATTACTTTCGGATAAGACTGAAGATGCGCGAGCGATGACATTACAAAAATACTGAACACCTTAAAAACATTGAGCAGTCGCAGCAGTCGGCAGCGGGAGCAATGTACGTACAAGACCACTACGAAACACACAGATCAAATGCCTAGTATCGACTGACAAATAATCGATAAACCTTTGTGGCTCGTATAGTACACGGATTTATACTACTAGCTGTTTCTCTCATTTATGAGGTGGCTCTCTTTCTAATTACTAAAATGTGTTTCTGCGCCAGTCTCATCCGAAAGTAATTTTACTCTAGCTATATTTGTTAAAAAGTTGTCTTGAGTTAAAATAGAAGCTGCTCAAAGATTTTGAAAAATGGAGAAAAACAAACTTCACGCCGTCATTAAATATCTGCAAAAGAAAGGTTTAGCGCCACAACAAATTTATGAAAATATGATTAGTGTACTTGGGGATGATGCGCCTTCATATCAGGTGGTGAAGAATTTGTCTCGAGAATTTTGATGTGGAAGAACAACTTGCGAACATGCAAAAGGTGCTGGTCGGCCTGAAACTGTGTGCACTCAGGAAAATGTTGATCGTCACTGTGACTTGATCAAACAAGATCATCTGTTAACTAGTAGACGTTTAACAGATAACAGGCTTTTCAAACGGTACAATTGGAACAATAATCAGTGACTATTTGGGACTTCATAAGATATCTGCAAGATGGGTATCCCGACTGTTGACACCCGAACAAAAGAGAGAGAGTCACGATTTCAGTTGCGAATTTAAAATTGTTTAACAGTGATCCAAAAAAAATTCTGGAGCGCTTTGTTTCCTTTGATGAAACCTGGGCTCACCACTTTGATCCCGACTCGAAAGTACAAAGCAAGGATTGGCGGCATCGAGGATCTCCACCACCACGCAAGTTTAGGGTCCAAACCTCGGCGGGTAAGATTATGGCCACCATTTTTTGGGATGCCAAGGGAATTTTATTAATTGATTACTTCGAACGAGGACATACAACCATGGGTCAGTATTACGCTACACTAATTAATCAACTTCGATATTGCATCAAAGAAAAAAGAAGAGGAAAATTGGCGCGTGGAATTTTGTTTCATAAGGATAATGCTCCAGTGCATAAGAGCTTTGTTTCGTTAAATGAAATTAAAAATGCACGTTTAGAGCTGATGGACCATCCACCATACTTATCTGACCTAGCGCCTAGTGGTTTTTATTTATTTCCAAAGCTAAAGGAAAGTAAGTCTTCGGGGGACCTAATTTAATAACGATGACGAGGTTATGACAGCAGTTGAAGAATTTCTGTGATCAAGACCCCAAGTATTTTCGAAAAGGTGTAAATATGTTAGAACTTAGGTGGAATAAGTGTCTTCAAGTGCAACGTGGCTATGTTGAAAAATAATATTGTTTTATATGTTAGGGACAATAAATATTGTACATCCCTCATAGCTTCGGTAGAAAGAGTATTTTCTACATTTGGCCATGTTCACTCCAATTCACGAAATAAAGTAGGAATAGTCGAAGCAGGAAAATTGGTGTCACTGTATAAATATTACAATGAAAATTAATAATAATAATAATTTCGAAACTGCTTTTTTTTGTGTAATTTATATTTTGTGATTAATATTATTTTTAAATTCAAAGTGTTCTTTCGATTAAAATTTTTAAATCATGATTTAAAACTATTAAGTTAAACCGTGTATTAAACTAATGGTACCGTTACCGTTAATTTAATATCACAATGTTAAAAAGCCTTTTGGGATTTAAGTAAAAATCGTCATCTAAGTAACAGATTTTACTTCTATTTTGCGCAATGAAAATGGTTTTAATATTTCGTACTTGGTTTAAACTTAAAATCAAATTAATTATCATATTCAGTTTTACCCTGTCCTGCACATATGCCTCTTTATAACTTAACTAGAACGCGGCATTTTAAGTCCACTTGTCTCTTTCTACATATTCTGTCCTTGTTTACTCCTAGGCGTAACAACTTTTGTTTGTTTTCTTATGAGAAAATATTTTGTTTTATTTTATTCTTCAAAGAACGAATTCATAACTCGAATGGGCCACTTTTCTCTGTACGCCAAAGTACTAAGTTTTATATACAGTGTGGCCGCCATCGATAGCGCGATGCATGTATTAGTAACTACTGGTCGACTATAATGGGCGTGCCAACTTGAATTGTCACGCCGACAGCGGGCGTATTATAAGTTATACGTATAAATGTATTCGTAGGCAAATCAAGTGAAAAGAAGTGTAGGAGGTATTGTGTTCCCGATAGAAGTAAATATTTGCAGTTGTTTGAAGCATCAGATAATCACTGATAACACCTCAGTGAAGTAACTCATCACAGCTTCATAAACAACAAAAAAAACATACATAAACAGAACTACTAGACTTTAACATAAAAAAACTTCTTAACGAAAATAATATTTAGTATTATAGTAGTATTATACTCTAAAAACTTAACAATAATAAAATACTTAAAAATAAAATATTTACTTCTTAAAACAGAATTATAATTCAACATTGCAATAAACCTGCAATTAGCTAAAAGAAAATGTTATTCTTAAGCAATAATTAAATTCTAAATAAATTAATTAGTTAAGTGTTCAAATAAATCTTCTTCTTGACACGAACAGTAACCCAACCGATTATAAAAATTCCGACGCACATTTGTTAACATATCTGCTGTGACAGTATTAGTGACTTCGATAATTCTCGCGCGAAGTTCCTCTAGATTTGATGGACGTTCATCACCGTATCCGTAGATCGAATTATGTAAAAAGGGCCATAAAAAGAAATCGTTAGGGGCTAGATCAGGAGATCGCGCTGGCCATTTAATAGGACCCGAGTTACCGATCCATCTGTTTCCAAAAACCACGTTTAAAAAGTTTGTTACATAACGGGTATTGTGCGCTGGGCAACCATCTTGCTGGAACCAAACTTCATTAATATTGAACCGCTCCCATACTGCGGGGATAATACTATTTTCAAGTAACTGTAGATATCTATTTCCGTTTAAATTACCGTCAATAAAAAAAGGCCCAATTATATGATCCCCAATTATACCTGCCCATACGTTTAGCTTCTCTGGATACTGCGTTCGCGTTGGTATATTCAAATGTAGATTTTTACGCGACCAGTAACGACAATCTGCGCGGTTATGATGTCCGTGTAGCCGAAATGTTTTTTCATCTGTGAACAATACGTTATTAAGAAAGAATTCATTTTCGTGATATTTATTTATCATTCTTTCGCAAAATTGCATACGGCGATAATAATCATCGGGAAAAAGTACTTGTGAACTTGTAAATTTGTATGAACCATATTTATTAGTACGTAAAATCTTTTGAGCCGTTGTTTTACAGATACCTAATTCGCGGGCAATTTGTCGAGACGACATAGTGGGATTTACTTCGACTAAAGCACATACTCGAATTTCTATATCACTTATATTCTTATCCGGAACAACTTTATTTTTATTAGTTACTAAAGAAAATGTAGTTTCGAATCGATTAACTGTCCTACGAATGGTGCTTGCATTGGGTATTTGACTTTCAGGGTAATTAGCTGCAAATAAAGCTCGAGTTACTTCCGCGGAATTACCACCGTAAAATTGTTTAATCATAAAGAGTTTTTGCTCCGGTGTATAATACTCCATTTTTTAAATGACCGTTACGTACACCAACAACGCGGTTTATTAAATATTGTGAGCGAGTAGTTCCCCTGACGATATAAACATTGCAACTAACACCCATATGCGGGAGCGACAGCTAATGCACTTGCGCGACTACACCGTCTAAATGTGAATTTATTGGACAAATACGAGTGCATCATAGGGATATGCGAAATACTAGGCTCTCTTGTAATCCATTGGAACATTGCGTCTACTTCTTTACCGTTCTAACACACGGACACCTCTGTGTGTTTTGCTTACGCTACAGGTTTCGCTATAGTGCAGACGCACGCGGCCACACGGTATGTATACATATTATATTACTATATAACTTATTAGGGCTCAATGCAAGTATGTATATATCGGGCCAAGAATAATGTTAGTTTATTTCATTAATTATAAATATCATATATAACCCACCTGCCTTATTTACGTAGCATAATTTGGATAAGATTGCTGATATAATGGCTTATCGCAAACTTTACACACTAATTTTGTACCATCATAATATAAATCCGAAAATGTACCGATATATCTTTTTACATTATCAAGCGATGCTTGCTTTTTGGGCTTCTGTACGCCCATACAATGACTTCCATGACTTATAGTTGGATCGGGTAAAAGGTAACGGCGAAACATTCCACTATTTTCGTCAAGACCCAACATGAACTAACGCAAAATGTGACAGCTTTACTTTCTGTATTGCGCGCGGTGATACGTACTGAATTCGGTCGTGATATGCGAACGCACTGGCTCACTGTATTCATAACGTAAATAAAAGGCATAAAAATTGTAGTATATAGTAATTCAAAGAGCACTAAAACGCAAAGTCAAAGTATTATGAAAGAAAGGCTTGTCTATACAATGCTAGTTGTGTATAGTGACCAAGAAAAAAGGGGTGACATGTATATGAGAGTAATGCTTTCATACAAAAAATCGCGGTTCAATGTTCACGTAGTAAAGAGGAAATGATTTGTCTTTATTCTAGTCCGGCCCTGTCGTAGTTAAATGTCGTACGACAGACAACTGCGTAGCGTGAGCTCATCTCTTTCGATCATTACCCTTCCCATGTCTGTGGACATACTAGTCTCACTGTAACCTTCATTTGCATAAAACCTTTTCTTTTTTGTTTGCCCGGAAAAATGATGTTTTAGTGGAGCAAAGAATTGTCGTGAAATTTCATATGAATTTTGAAAGAACTGATATTGACTTATCTTTTATTAAAAAAAAAGCATACGGCAATGCAAGTTTATCACATGAGCGGGTCTTTGAGTGGTTTAAGCAGTTCCAAAGAAGAAGTGGACGATTACCCATGCTTGGGACGTCTTTCCACCTCAAAAATGGATGAAAATTATTACAAAAATCGGTAATCTAATTTGATTTAACAGTCGGTTAATTGTTTATGCGATTGTGCAGGAATTGACAAACAATATGTGAGGCAAAATTTACATTTTTACAAGAATTTAAATATGCAAAAATTGTGTGCGAAAATGGTGCCATAAATTCTCACAATCGAACAAAAAAAACTCGCTTCTAGCGAAGTATAACATCCTAGTATTAGATCATCCGTCTTACTCGCCTGGCCTGACACCATGTCACTTATCTCTTCCCCAAAGTCAAATCTGCATTGATAGGGACAAGTTTTCAGATGATTGAAGCTGCGAAAGAGAAAGCGACGAGCATCATGAACCAGCTCACAGAAAAAGAATTCCAGCACTGTTTACGCGTTTGCGTTTTCCAGCGTAACGTGGAGCGGCGTGGGGAGAGTATATTGAACGGGATAATAATTAAATGTGAGGAAAGATCGGAAAGTGTCTAGAACGAAACACACAACACCACTTTTCGCGGTAAAATCATATTTATTTTTCTACATAATGTCCTAATTATTATTCTCAGGAATCCCAAAAGACGGAAACCATCACCTTTCCAGCTGACGGCATCGTCTTGGCCTTCTTTGAAGTTGGTTCACCACATACTGTCCACTGCTTGGATTGTGTTTTAGTCTCTGGCGTGAAGTGGTATAGCCGCATTTCATCGACGGTTACAAAATATCTCAAAAAATCTACAGGATTACGTTTGAACATGTCTAGATATTGCTGAGAAATGGTCACACGACCTTGCTTTTGATCGTCTGACAGCAAATGCGGCACACATCTTGCACTGAGCTTTCTCATGGCCAATGGTTGATGTAAAATGTAATGTGCGCGGTCATGTGATATGTTTATTGCCTCTGCTATCTCTTTTAACTTTAATCGGCAATCATTCGTCACGATTCCCTGAACTTTCTAACGGTTTCTTCATTAACGTTCTTGATCTCCCAGAACGCGATGTATCTTCTATGCTTGTTCGGCCATGCTTAAATTCACCAATCCAGTTCGCAACGGTTACATACGACAGTGTGGACTCTCCATGAACTCCGTCTAATTCCGTTTTTAGTTCTTTAGCATTTAAGCCTTTAAAAAGATGTTTAATAACTACACGGAATTCGATTTTATTCATGACTAAGAAAATGCGCGCATTGTTTACTTTGCTTGGCTATAACAGCTTTACTTTGCTTGGCTATAACAGCTTTACTTTATGCACTATCTAAAAATTTGACACCTGTTATACAATAGATGTGGCACTCAAAACTCATGACCGGTACGTGCGCACAACGCCATATTTTGGTTCGTTCTAGAAACTTTCCGATCTTCCCTTGTATGCATAAATTTAAAATGAAAAGTTTTACAGCATCAGTCTCGTTATTTTATAGCCACACCTCGTATAATAAAAATGTATGTAGTTACACATCACATGCCAAAGAAACTATAAACACGTATCTTTAAGCTTCAGGATAAATATAACTTAGTCATTGTTTGTGTGACATTATACCAAGGGGCCGTTTTTATATTTCCGAAATAGGGAGCTTTAAATTTTAATACAATTTCCGATTATACACATATGCCTTAGGAACTTATTTGCCTATTTACGAAACATTTATAACATTATTAACTTTATTATCTGTCAGTTTGTGTTGTTGTTGCATTGATTTTATATCAAAATGAACAAAATCGAATATAGAACCGTTAAAAGTTCAACACAAAACAAGGAAAAGCTCAAAAAATTATTCTTGAAGAAATGTTGGCTGTATGTGTGGGAATGATTGTGTTTCTAAGTCAACTTTTTGCGAGTGTTCAAAATTGTTAAACATGATCGAGAATCATTAAATCGAAACAAGGGTCGATGCAGGGGCATGTTAAGGCCTCGAGCCACCCCAAAAAATTTAGTCACCCTTTTTACAAGAAATATTATGGCAATTTAGGGAGTGTCAATAAATTTTGGTAATTAATTATGCGCATGAGGTTAATACGATAAATAGAGAGTATTATGCAAGCTTGGTGCATCGTCTCATAGATTTTATTAAAGTGAAAAGACGCGGAAGACTCACGGAAGGTGTCTTGTTGCTTCACAACAATAAATCAGTGCACAAATCAAGACTTTCAAAGCTGATCTTGCTAATTGTAGCATTGATGAAATTGGACACCCACCTTATAGTACAGATTTAACACCCAGTAACTCCTTTTTGCTATGAATCTAAAAAAAAAGCACTTAGGGCAGATTGTACAATGACAGCTTAAACATGAGTTTATTAACATTTAACTACAGCTTAATCAGAGATGAGTTGTAAAAATATGACTTAAGCGGAGTTTAAGTAAACCATACATATCGAAGGCTGACAACGCAAAAGTAGTGATTTCTGTGCAAAATTTTTATTTGATGTTGGTAATCGGCTGTTGTTAAGGGACTACTTTGCCAGTCAGTGGTGACCTCAATAAAACTACAACTTTTAAGCGACACAACTAATTAAAATATCCTATATAAATATATATAATTAAAATATTTTAATTTGGTTCCTTAGAATTTTCTAATACATTATCTACCCCATAAAGCTAATATTAAAAAACTAAGCTTTATATATGTAATTTACATGTAAAAAAAATTGAGATCGAAATTATTACTTGTAATCTTGTAAATGATGGTATCCTAATTCATGATTGAGGACTACTTTTATAAAATAGTGCAGTATATTTGTCTTTTTTCAACAGCATAGTATATTTTATTTTAAATAAAAGGAAAATAAATTTGTTCAATATTTATTTTCATACACTACATATTAATAATATATAGGTATACATATAACAACACAAACATAATATAAATAATAATATAAAAATTTAAATCTTATAGCAGTCTATTAATTTTTCTATCAATTCTATTAAATTAATTAAGATATGTCGAATAGCATTGTTATTATTAAATAAGTACTCCCTTATCTTACAGGGCCAATATCAACATTTCCAAAATGTATTGGTAGTTACCCGGTCGTTCTCTATATGACTATATAATTAAATAATTCAATTTTTATAATATACACTTATGAGCAAAAGTATTGCATATTTTTAATATTGGATGCTACGTGATAAGTTTAGTTTATTTATGACTATTTTTAGTCACAACATATATATAAAACACAATATATACTTTTTTTAATAATAAAAACGTTAAAAAAACATTACAGATAAACAACCGGATCACCAGTTACCAAAAAAAGGTTGGTATTGTAACATTTTGTTTATTGCGTTGCTTCGGAGATAATCTTGGGTTATTGCTCTCTCAGACGTAGCCAAACTGTGCTGACATAAACGTCTACTTAGTCCTGTCACTGAAATGGAACATACGCCTAATTACAGCGAGCCGATAGCTGCTGAAGTTATTGCCTTATCTGAAGTGGGTCTGAAGCAAATGGAAATATCGAAACGCTTGCATATGCATCAATCCACTACTTGCCGTATCTAAAAAACTGACAGATTTAGCAGACGTCCCGTACAGCGCCGACCGAGATGCACAAGTGCAAGACAAACTCGTTTATTACAGATCACAGCTCTTAGAAATCGTGCTGCAACAGCGTCTGAGTTTAGTGGACATCTTGAGGAAGCTACTGGGATGAATATAAGTAGATTTACGGTACCGAGAAAGAAAGGATATGGTTTAAAAGCAAGACGACCTGCAAAAGTTCCAGAATTGCTTCTACGGCACAGTGCAGAAAGATGAAACTTTGCTCAAGAATATTTACCGTGGACTGCCTAGCAATTGAGTTGTGACGAAACAGGGATTCAACTGTATCATCCAGATGGGCGTAACTTAGTATACAGGGGAAGTAATCAACGTTTTGCACCATGTACTTTGGTGAAAATATTGCTTTTGGAGAAGGCTCAGTGATGTATTAAGGAAGCATAAGTTCAGAAGGGCGTACTGAGCTTGTGGAAGTCACTCAAAGAACGACAGGTGTTTGGTACTTGGAACATATCCTTCAAGACAGACCATGTTTACCCATACGCCGGATTTGTTGGGTCTAATAGGTTGAGATTGACCCATGATAACGCACGCCCGCACATTTCTGATGTTTTACAACAGTGTCTTACTGATATTGAAATTGAGTGAGTGATCTGGACTGCAAAGAATCCGGATTGTAATCTAATAGAGCAGGTATGGGACTACTTAAAGAGAAAAATTGAGAAACGGAATCCGCCCCCAAGAACTCTACAAGACCTACGAATAACATCTGAGGAAGAATGGCAACGAATTCCACAAAAGTATCTAAGAAATTTGGTTTTTGAAATGCCAGCTGTATTAGATGCTAGAGGAGGCAATACGCGATATTAAATCCAACTTTAAAAAAGAGCCAGCTGATAACAAACCGTTGCATTTATTTAACGAACTTGTCCTGGTTTATTAATTTATAATAAAAATACTTGTTTATCAACTTTAGTTTTAGTTGTTACATAAAATCAAATAAATAAGTCGTAGATATTTTGTTTTCTCAATAAAGAATGAAGAAATAAGGAAAGGGTAATAAATTATTTAACATATTTAAAATATGCAATACTTTTGCTCATGAGTGTATAAGTCAATGAATTTTTTTCTTCAAAATACCCAAATAGGTTATGTAACTTACTTAACTCTCTTAAGCTTTCGTTAAACCCGGAACTTCGGGGGCTTAGCTAAACCAGAGAAATATTCGAGCTTAAACTCTAAACCTTGTATGTACAACGCACAATTGTCACTAAACTTACACTAAATACCGCTAGAGGTTAAGCCGTTCCTAAGCTCGAACTGTACAACCGGCCCTTAGGGAGACAAAATTTAGGCACAATGACAAACTAATAGCAGCTGTAGAGAACCATTTTGCAGAGAAACAAAAAGAATATTTTTTAAATGGATTAAATATGTTATTGAAACGGCGTAACCTGTATCTATTCAAAATCAAGGAAACTATAGTGAAAAGTAATTTTTTATTGATGCTCTAGTCTTTTGTTTTCATGTCTAGTCCAAGAAGATAAAAGCGCCCTCTCGTACATTTTTCGTAAAACAATTGTATGTTTTACGAAAAATGTAAGGGAGGAGAATGTCTAAATAAAAATAAAATTTTTTTAGTGAAAAGTTACCCCAAATAAGCAATTTGTCACAATATTAACAAAGTAAATACTAATGCTAATAAATAAATTTAATTTCACACAAGTAAGTACACACTCAAAGGAAAAAAGTAGCTATTTTACCTGGTCTGTGTACATCGACTCGACCATTGAATAAAAGGTTATTTTTATTGGGGTTTGATGACAAAATGATGTCATTCGAAAGGGATATGTGTTGTACACCATTAGTCGAGACGAACCAGCATTCAGGACAGGCGCCACTTGATTCACCGCTCGGATTAATGCTTAAGCTAGACCACAATTCTTTCAAATAATTAAAACCTCACACAGGAATAAGAGTATTTGTGGTTCTCATGCATACGTCTGTATGTATAAATATAAAACCAACATATATTTCATGCGAGTTCTTGATTAAAAAGCTGTTTTAGTGCTGCCGTATTAAAGCCATAAATCAGCACAATTTCGTACACAAATCGTAAAATCGAATGAGATACGGCGAAAAACCGAACTTTGAGAGTTATTTTTTGTTATTATGGGATTGATAATCTTATTAATTAGATGAGTGTGATATTTTTAGAACAGAGGTATCTAAATTGTTCTTAAATTATTGCGTAGATATCTATGTGTAAATTTTAGATACAAAAACGAAATTATATATGTATATATATATATATATATATATATATATATATATATATATATATATATATATATATATATATACATATATAATATAATATAATAATTATCATCACAGAAGGTGGTGCAATAAAAGCATTAGAGCCGTTCAAAGTCATATCCCTATAACTTGAACACTATATATATATATAAATATAATATTTTCATGACCTTGGTATGATATGGTAAACTCAATCAGTCGGCGATTAAAGGTCTGTTTTACTTCAAAGTATATATATTTAAAAAACCCTACATGTTTCGGCAATGATGCCATTATCAAGGATATAAAATATAAAATTTTATATTTTATATTTATATATTATTATATATTTATATATTAAATATTTATATATATATATATATATATATATATATATATATATAAATATTTTCTAAACAAGTGGAGATCCATATATCCTACAGACGACCTGGGATCTACCTAAAAGAAACGGCATTTCGAAAAACATAATTTAAGATTTCAAAGAGGAGTAGCAACTTTTTCGTTTAAAATATATATCAAGTATGCCTCTCATGTCAAGTTCCTTGATGTACAAGTAGAAGTGTACAAGTTGAGATCTTAGAATGTATATGGTGAAAGATCCAGCATAAGATGAGATCCAGCGATGTTGCCAAACTTTCTAATCAAACGTACGTGATAGTGAAATATTTGTATACATGTCTCTCGCCAGTAATCATTCTGTTTGAATAATTAAGTATGATCCATGTGCCTATAATAATAGTGTGTTTGTGTTTGAGAACAACCGCGCATTTTTTTAATATAATTGAAATAGATAATTTAATGTTATTACTAATTAAAACAACTCGAGTAACAATTTTACTACTCTGGAGAAAGCAGTTTATTTTGTTACAAAATTACATTATTTAAAATTAATAATTTTAGAAAACATGAATTTATTCTAGTATGCTACTCACGTTTATTCGTCTAAGAATTAAATTTATGTGCTATAGTATGTAATTAGAGCCACAAATATTTTTATTTTAACGCAGATAATTGGTTTACTTAAATATTAAATAAATGTAGATGTGTCAACATATACCGCAGGTGTCAAATATCATTAGGCACAGGGAATACGTATGAGTACATACGATGTATACGTATACGGGAAAGCCGATCCAATGCCGGCAAAGACCGCGACAGCCGACCGATTGTTTCGCAAATACAAGTTAGCAGTAATCATTTGACCATCGATATAGGTACTTGTAATGCGTTCTAAAATAACATTTACGAATTGCAAGGGATTTGCTTTTCTTTTTTCTTTCAGTAGATGCAGAAAATTTTTAAGCTGCGGTGCGTCGCACAAACAAAAGCGTAATTCTAATAAAATTAAAGAATAATCCTAATAAAATAAATAAAAAAGTATTCCAAAAATTATAATAAATTATACAAAAGGCTCAAAAATTCCTCCTTGCACAGCAAGACATTGTCCTAGGCGGCCGTAGAAATTAGCTCTTACATTTGCTAACATGTCAGCAGTTAATGAATTAGCTGCCTCACTTATTTTTTTCGCTCAAGGCAACTAGATTTTCTGCTCTACCAGCTTCATGAGTATAAACAATATTTTTTATAAATCCCCACAAAAAGAAATCATTTGGAGATAGATCAGGGGATCGCAGAGGCCATTTAATTTTCCTGTTCCAATAATAAGACGGTCAGGAAAAGTATTTCCTAGAAATTCCTTTACCATCACTGCATTATGTGCTGGACAGACATCATGTTGAAACCAAACGATTTCCTGATTTATCCAATGTTTTGAATGGCGGGAAGTATTTGATTTTGCAGTAATTCGAGATACTTGTCGGCATTTAATATACCATCAATAAAATAGAGGCCTATAGAATGGTCACCTAAAATACCTGCCCAAACGTTTAGTTTTTGAGGATACTGAGTGCGATTTGGAAAATGCCGGTGTTGATTTTCTGAAGCCCAATATCGAAGAACAGAGGGATTGTGCTTTCTGTGTAATGGAAAAGTTGATTCATCGGTGAAGAGAATATTTTTAATGATTTTAATGAAATTTTCATCTCGATGTATCGGTTCCATAACGTCTTGACAAAACACCATTCTGCGGAAATTGTCCTCGGGAAACATTTCTTGAGTTTTCGAATATTTGAAACATTTTAAACCATTACGTTTCCAAATACGTGACATAGTTGTGTTACTTGTACCCAATTCCTCGGCAGCACTTCTATTATTACTGTTATCAATGTCCACAATACTACAAATTAATACATCCCGCCGTTCTCTTTCCTCAATTTTTTGTGGTGATACCTCTCTTGGTTTGCATTTAGTACAGTTATTGAGACAGAAACAAATTTCAAAGTTATTTACAATATTATAAATTGTTTGTCTGCAAGGTATAGAGCGATCTGCAAAAGTCAGCGCAAACAAATTCATGCTCTCCATTGCAGACTTGCCAGCATAAAACCATTTTACTAACTGAAGCTTTCCAGCGGGGGTATCAAGAGCTTATACATTAATTTTATTGTATGCTTTCACACTGTAAAGGCCACAGCTAGATTGAATGCAAAATTTCCAGTTAATCGGTATCGGAGGCAATCGTTGTCGGACGTCGCGGTCTTCGCTGGCATTCGATGTACGTATACGTACATCGTATGTACTCATACGTTGATTCTCTATGCCTAATGATATTTAACACATACGGTATGTACGTAGAGTAGAATATTTACTAAAAGTATTTCATGTAGAAACTACGTATTTAATTATTTTATAAAAGAAATACTCGTTGTTTCAATGAACATACATACATTAATTTTTAATTTAAGAAGTATCAACGAATAGATAGAAAATTATGTTTACTACAAGTTTTGCTATGATGAATTTGTTATACAAGAATTACGATTAGTAAAATGTCATATAAGGTATTAATAATTTTTCGACAGGAAAAAACTTGTAATGTTAAAATATTATAATATACTTAATAAATTTTGTTATAAACACAAAACTAGTTTTTAATGAACGAAATAGAAATAAAATATGTACGCAACTGCTGATTTTCATGTATGGAAAACACTAATTTTGTAAAACTTTAATTGGGATCAAATTAATGGTCAAAACATTAAACCTTTAAATGCATTAATTATCTTTACTGTATGTATAGATATAACCATATAACAATATTTTCATTAATGTATAGCATGTAAATTATATATGAAAATTGCGACACTCAAAATACAGTAGTTACTACACTATAATACTTTACTTTGTATATAAAGTTTCAATCACTTGCGGAATATAATTGATCTTTAAATTTTGGAACAATCACATTTACATTTTTATATAACAATTATTAGAAACACTTAAACTATTTTAGCTTGCGAAAGTAATATTGATTGTCCATCGCTGAATATTATTTTTCATAGTAGAAAATAAACAACAATAATACACTCGTATATGCATGGATATCTTATTTATTTAGAATAACACATTTCAATTCAATGTAATGTTTTTGTAACGGTTCTTGTAGGCATTATGATCAAGAAAACTCTGATTAATTGAATATACATATATGTATGCTTATGCATCTTGTTTATTTAGCAGTTTCTTTGATTTTCGACCTTGACTTAGGTCAGTGTATATATCACATTGATTGACTGAAAGGGAAAATATCTGAAACTATAAGAAAAATACGCAGATCTCTTTCAATCAAAAAGTTGGGTCCAAATCAAAGTTTTTATTTGTAACTTATATAAAAAAAAATAAGTTTGTATTTTGTTAAATACTTTTATGTTAGTTACTTGTGTTATTTATGTTTTTCTTGCCGAACGAGGGATTCTATTTGTTTAAATTATGTATTTTGTATGTGTTTATCGAACTAGGTGAAGTGTAAATAAGAAAGCGCTGATCTATACCAATTGGTGTATTTTGGTTAGATATGTATTGGCGTAGGTCAGCGTATATACTGTGCGTTTTGAGTTACGAAAAATTGTGCTTACGTTAATATACACAATTATATTATAGAAAACGCCTGAAGGGATCCCGTTACAATAAAAAAATGTAAACGAATCAGAAATCTATTCGAAGTGACATTGTAAACATGATTGTCTTCTATTTATAGTGCTTTATTTGTTCTGATGGCCCTTTTACAAATCAACGCAAAATAATATCAAAGATGTAATATATTGTAATCTGGACTGAAATTCGATATACATTTTCTTGGGAATTTGTTATATAAGCAATGTCACATAGCTAGGAAGTTATGTGGTGGTTCCTTTGCTTATCTAATTGAAACCATAATTGCAGTTATTGATGTGCTGAAGTTGATTCAACCTCGGTACAGGAACAATTGCAATCGTAGTTTCAATTAGGCGGGACACCGCCGCACAACTCCCAAGCTATGAGAAATTACTTAAATAGACACTTTCGCAGACATTAAATATGGAGGTCTAGTCTATATCATTAGATATTATATCTCTGGAATTTATTTTGCTAGTCTTTTCAAAATAATGGTTAATAATTCGTTCACACTTCTCTACATACCAATAGCAAAATTGATAAATAATTCGCTAGATATAATTATTACTTAATTTCTAGTTTAAATGGTTTTTGTTCTGGTTTTCTTAAAATTTTGGCACTTTCACTTTGCAGAGGTAGTGTGTTATTAGTAATAGCAGTAATAGTAGTAGCATAGTAACAACTTATTACTATGCTAGATATCGAAGAATTTAACTTTGCTTGAGCCAGAACACTAATAAAATTTTCGTTGGCATTTAATTTGGGTTATGGCTTCCAGCGAAGAATTCATAACCTATGTTTCAGTTTACTCGGGTGAATGTTAGGAAACCTGCTTGCTTTCTTGCTGAATATAACTTTTGGTGATGATTTCATTACTTTTTCTTTTTCATTACTTAATTTCTAGTTTAAACGGTTTGTATTCTGGTTTTCTTAAAATTTTGGCACTTTCACTTTGCAGAGGTACAGTGTGTTATTAGTAATAGCAGTAATAGTAGTAGCATAGTAATAACTTATTTGCAACTTTGCAAAAAATTTAAATATTACAAAACAAAATGGTACCTACAGAAAAGTGACTTATGTGTGGAATAGCTACACAACTAAACATATAACACACCACCACAAGTTTATCCAAGTTAAATTATTCCATAAAACATATCAAAGAGCTCATAAAACTGGAGATATCAGTACAAATTTCCCGTCCAACATTTGTTAGAAATGGTTCCCACTCTATTATTTGATTAAATTATGTATATAAAATAAATTTGAGTTACCCGTTGAATACACTAGAAAAATGAAAGTGCGATCTATTGTGAGTTAAATATAATTTGATTGTTATGAACTGAATAGATTATTTTAATATTGTTAATACCGATTTAATAAATTTGAATATATCATGTTTCGAATATTGTAAGAGTCTAGAGAGCCAGACTCTTACAATATTCGAACCAGTGTGGTCGGTCCTTAAAAAAGGTCTCGGATGTCCCCGATGACACATGTTGCACAGAATGCGTGTTTTCGAAACCAAAAAAAAAAACGTTACTTGAAAAAGACTGAATAATAATAAAAGTCGAAACGTCGTAGAATAAAACATCAAAATTCAATAAAAGGTCGCTAAACCAATAAAAAGTCTATTATTTTTAATATCAAGACACGGCCAATAAAATAAATAAGAAAAATGAAATTCTTATAAACACTATATATATATATATATGTATATAATGTGATAAATTATTGGAGTTTTTCGGCTTTTATATGAAATATTTACCAATATCGCTCCGGGTTGGTCCACTAATTATTAATTACTATTAGCGTAAAATGGCCCGAGCCAGACGAATAGTTGAACGGATAATTTGGAGGTTAGCTCTTAAAGCTGAAGATGTTATTGTTTGTTTAACTGTTATTAATTTGTTTTCGTATAGCCAACGACTTCAAATGAAGAAGTTTTTGCTCAAGATGATAGTGTCTTAACATTGACTGAGTAATTAATTACTGCTTATTATACATGATATTTGAATTGCGCTCTTTCCAGCTTACTCATGTGACATTGCCGATATCTGGAAATTAAAACTCATAATCTAATGCTGCTTTGGATACTGAAGTATATTCTACATCAATGCTGCAAGAACAATATTATATTGAACAGATACCACCAACCACCAAGTGGATTATCAATTCTGTTATTATTAATTTCGTAGAGTAAAATAGAAAATGGCAATTTTAGTTCAGACGATTCAGTAGCAGGCGATAATTAGTTATCCAATTCTGATACTGAAAGTGAAGATAGATGTGAGATAGAGGAAGAAAGCATATATAAACGTTATGAATTGGTGGCTAGAGATATAACTGTAGAAGAAAATGCAACTGGTAAAACAGAAGAATTTGCTGAAAAAAAGACTACTAGAAAAAGGGTTCGTAAATCAGAACAATGGAAGCAAAACTTAAAAAAAAAAAAATTAATTTCGGGCTTGCTTGGAGACCCATGTTCTTACATTTGCGTGTCCAGCCTTTTAGGGACTCGCCTAGATATATTTTAAGTAAGGTAGGAGACAGACAACACCTTTGTCTGAGTTCCTTTGTGGTGTTGAAAGATTCAGTCAATGAAACTTCTTTTGAACGTTTTCTGAAACTTTTTTATGGATGGTTTCTATACAGGGTCCGGCAACGAAGCGGGGACGGAAGATACGCGCGCATTTGAAAGTTAGTCAAACATTTAGTCATCGGATATCCTTCCGTACCATCAAGCGCACGTTTTAAAAATATTTTGTTTTATCAGGCTGTTCCAGATGGAAATGTCAGACTAAAGTTGCATTTTTTTAAACGGAACATCCTGTATATTAATAGATAAGATGATCCGCGCTTGAAAGCTGGTTACATCGATATCATGTTGTATGGGTCTAAAGTTGATAGTTTCTGTGTAAATAATTATTTTACTTGATAAATTGATACATTTCAGTAGGCTATTCTGCATAAGCAAAATCAAAAGATCCGAAACCAATTGAATAGAATATTTTCTACTAGTATGCACTTTCACAATTTTCACAAGTGTTCACAATTTCGCAAAATCGAAGAAATCTCGTAGTTTTTAAATGGAACACCCTGTATATTATTAGCTCATTGAAAAGCCCTTTTACTACGTTTTCTATTGATACCTCATTTGATGCACCTAGGATGGATCATTTGCTAATTATTTCTTTTTAGAGTTGAATTAATGAAAAATGCTTGTATTTTTAGTAGCTAATTTGCGCTTTTAAACCTTCTGTAAGATCGGATATTCAACAAATTATCCATAAATGGTCTATAACAAGAAGAAACCCCATTAAGTACGAGAAACAGCTGATTTTCACTCAGCGGTGAAAGCAAACATTAAATTAGTATAAAGTATATAATTCTCGGTGAAGCTGTTGATGTTAGTTGATAAGTGAGACGCAACAAAGAGAATATATATTTTCGATTCCAGTAAGCGGTGATCAGATCCACACTTCACACATTCTTCTTATACCTTGATTCAGGAATGTTGTCGAACAATGAGATAATCAAGTCAATTCTTAAGCCCTGTTATTTGTTGATACTAAGTATGTTTTTGTATTCCTTGTGCGCAAAAAAGTGTTAGTAATCATCAAGTCGAACTGGTCACAGAGAGTTATTAGTGTTAATTGTTTCTTCCACATGTTTGCCTACAATGCTACTCTTTCTTTGTCTTCCGATTAGACCATTTAGATATCCTCCTATAATGATAGATTATATTTTTAAGGGTATCTCCAAACTGATCTTTGGCATAAATTAAAACATCGTTGTTTGACGCGTATAGACCGAGAATTGTTATAAATTCCTCTCACTGGATCGTCATTCTATTTATATCTTTTTAGTTTGTATCTTTTTAGTTTTCTTATGACTTAGTATGGATATCCCCTCTTTCTTATTTGGCTACTCCCATATATGTTGCATATGCCTAACTTCATCAGAGACGTTGACAGGTGACGTTGACAGGTGACGTAGACTGGTGACGTTGACAGGTGACTTTGACAGGTGACGTTGACAGGTGACGTTGACAGGTGACGTTGACAGGTGACGTTGACAGGTGACGTTGACAGGTGCCGTTGATAGGTGACGTTGTCAGGTGACGTTGACAGGTGGCGGCTGCCCTGTGATGGCTGCCAAATGACGGCTACAAGGTGACGGCTGCCAATTGACGGCTGCCACTGCCAGGTGACGGCTGCCAGGTGACGGCTGCCAGGTGACGTCTGCCGGGTGACGGATCCCAGGTGACAATTGTCAGGTGACAGTTGCCAGGTGACGGCTACCGGGTGACGGGTTACAATGGCGACGGTTGCCATGGAGACGGTTGTCATGAAGATAGTTGCCATGGAGACTGTTCCCATGGCGACGGTTCCCATGGCGACGGTTTCCACGGTGACGGTTGCCATGCCGACGGTTGCCATGGCGACGGTTGTCAGGTGACAGTTGCCAGGTGACTGCTGCCAGGTGAATGCTACCAGGTGACTGCTGCAAGCTGACGTTGCCAGGTGACGGTTGGCAGGTGACGGCTGCCGGCTGATGGCTACTAGCTGGACGGTTGCCAGGTGACGGCTGCCAGGTGACGGCTGCCAAGAAACGGTTTCTAGGTGACGGCTGCCAAGTGACGGTTTCCAGTCGACGGTTGCTAGGTGACGGTTTCCAGGCGACGGTTGCCAGGCGAAGACTGCCAGGCGAAGTTTGCCATGCGACGGTTGCTCTGGCGATGCGTGCCTTGGCGACGGTTTTCATGGCAACGGTTTCCATGAGGACGTTCCATTGCGACGGTTGCCATGGCCACGATTGCCAGGTGACGGCTGTCTGATGGCGACTGCCTGGTGATGGCTGCCAGGTGACGGTTACCATGGCGACGGTTGCTATGGCGACAGTTGCCATGGGAACGGTTGCCATGATGGAGACGGTTGCTATGGCGATCGTTACCATGGCGCGACGGTTGTCATGACGACAGTTGCAACGTTGACGGTTTCCATGGCGACGGTTTCCATGTCGACAGTTTCCATGGCGACGGTTTCCATAACGAAGGATGCCATGGGGATGGTTGCCATGAGCACGGTTGCCATGGCGACGGTTTCGATGGCAAGCGTCTCCATGGCGACCGTCACCTGGCAACCGTCGCCATGGCAGGATTCATCATGGTAACCGTCGCCTGGCAACCGTCGCCATGGCAGGATATATCATGGTAACCGTCGCCATTGCAACAGTCACCATAGTACCCGTCGCCATGGCACCCCTCGCTATGGCACCCGTCGCCATGGCACCTGTCGCCATGGCACCCGTCGCCTGGCAGCCGTCATCTGGCAGCCGTCACCTGGCAACGTCACCTGGCAGCAGTCACTTGGCAGCCGCCACCTGGCAGCCGGCAACCGTAGCCATGGCAACCGTCGCCTGGCAACCGTCACCATGGAAACCGTTACCATGGCAGTCGCCGCCATGGCAACCATCGCCATTGCAACCGTCTCCATAATTGCAATCGTCTCCATGGCAACCGTTGCCATGGAAACTATCGTCATGGCAACCGTCGCAATGGTAACCGTCACCTGGCAGCCGTCATCAAGCAGTCGTCATCAGGCAGCTGTCGTCATCACGGGCCCAACATACTTTCTAGGTACACTCGGAACGATATTCAATCAATTTCGCAAAAATTAATAGAAGAAACGCCTTCGTAGAAGACTCCAACAAGTTATTACTGAGGTTGAGTGGCGACCACACTGATCCTGTGTTCCGGTCTTTTGACAAGAAGATTTTGCGATACCCTCTTTTGCCGTAACAACAAGTTCTTCGCTTTTCAATTCTTATGGCAGTTAAAAGATGGTGTTTGCTCCACCTGTCAACTTACATTCGTAAATCTCTCCTACTCATGCGAGATTTTTCTGTGTGATGTTCATTTCACGACAAAAGATTGTTTGCTTACGCAGTGTATTTGAAGCGATTCTTGTGCAGAACGTGGGCGACCAGCAGGTGATCAACAACATCACTAAACTAATGTCTTGGAAACGAACAGTGGTATGATATTGAAAACGGCCGCTAATATTAAGAGGCGAAAGAAGAACTAAAATCTATAACGCACTCTTTCCCACTTTGTACAACGCAGTGATAACTATGCGGTAATGGTATTCGGACCACTTCAAATGGTGTCCACTGAGAAACTACTTAACAAGTGCTGACATACTACATTTCATCGTCGATATGCTTATGCTCTTACGAAATTCTCTGGTTCATAATTTCATACAATTGCGCATTTTTGGCAAGAATGTGTATATTATAACATAATATTACTTACTTTATATTGTGAAGCCACGTATATCATATATTCAAATTACTATTATTATGTCAAACCTTCGGCAAATTGATATCTGTAAAGAAGCAGTCCAGCATCTGCAAAGAAGTCTCTAAGAATAAGATATGAACAAGAATACTGGAAAGTATACTTCTCTATAAAGAAGCAAAGACTTATATTCTTGATTATAACTATGTATTGGCATAAACTGGAAAGAAAATAATACTGGCCACTCATATTAAATATTTAAGAAATGTTAAGGGAATAAATAGAAAGAACAAAATAAAAAATTATACAGTACAAGAAGAGCTAGCAATGGAATCAATTTAAATGTTATTGATCAGCAGAAATGGCTTTGATACCTATATCGAACAGAACCACTAGAGACAAATCAGAAACATATCACAAGCGAAAGTACAAAAATGCAAAAAACAAGGTGGATTTAGTAAAACATGGAACCATAGCTTTAGTTCTGAGAAAAAAAAACTTACTTGGAATAAAGCGCAAAAGATGAGCAAACACAAGAAATATTAGGCTAGATTTATTCACGTGGAAAAGTAAGAAATCGAAAAGTAAAATGCCTTGCACCTATTGGTAGACAAGACGATGGATTATATACAAAGTGGTTGGTTTTTCATTGTCCACTCAATATTTTTGTTGAGAGTATCATATTTAAAACAAATCAAAACGTATCCGATACTATTTTTTGCTCTCTCTCCGATTGTGTGAAAGAGAGTGCTATCACTCGAAAAAACAAAAGATGATTTAGAGATATTTTATTTTAATTGAATACACTGTATATTATTTAATATTTAACTAGCTTATTCAAATCTGAATACAGTATATTTTTTTCCGTTTGGCAATGAATAACACCATCATAATAACAACAAAAAGAAACACATAAGTGCGGTTTATATATTGGTCAAAGAACACTAGACAAACAATAACACGATAAAGCAAAAATACTATTGAAGGAATTGTTCAAAATGTCCACCATTTTTGTTGATACACATACGAGCTCGGCGTAATAAATTATATTGGGATCTTCTTAACATATGCGGTGTAATTTCTTGTGCTGCCAATCGTATTTTATTTTTGAGTTCTTCTAGAGCAGGGATGCACAGACTTATAGGGAACAGGGGCCACTCGGGAAAATTATAAGCCAAGGACGGGCCACTACAAAGAATACTTATTAATACAAATATTTTTATTTTTAAATAGTATGAATTACTACAAATGATAACAATAAAAGAACATTCAAAAATGTTTGTTGTAATTATGTAATCGTAATGTAATCCAATCATTACAATGTAATATTTCATGTTTTATTATTTTGATGCATGACATTGCATTGACATAACAATTTTGTTTATGTTTGGCTCCACATTACTTGTCGCCACACGTAAAATTGCTTCCAGATTTTCATTTGCCAGACGGTTTCGATTTTTTGTTTTGAGTTTCATCACTGAAAACGTTTCCTCACAAATATACGTCGATCCAAATAAGCTTGCGCATTTCAATGCATTTATTCGCAACTCTTTATAAGCGGTTTTTTCAACGCAACAGTAAAAGTTGAGTAAATTACATTCATTAAACTTGTTTCGTTTTTGCATGTCTATCATTTCCAGCTGTATTGAATCCGTCCATTTTCGGGTGAAATGTTGAAAGGATTGCTGAAAATGTCTAATAGAGGTTTAACTTTTTTGAAGTCTAGAAAACGATCATGAAAAGCTTGTATTAAAATATCAATTTTTTCAACATAAGCGAAATTGACATCAGTTTTATTGAATTTCTCCATAATTTTTTTGTAGTTCGGAAAATGGGCGTAATTGGCTGAATTGATTTGAAAACACTCAAAATAATTTTGAACATAGTTATTATCCCAGATTTACCTCCAACCATTGAAGGTGGTCCGTCAGTCGTAATTCCAGATAAGTACGTTAAATCCAAATCCATTATAGAACATTTTTCCAGAAGAGCTTTGAGCATGTCACTCCCCTTGGTTTGACTTGTCAAAGAACTCATACCAATCAGTTCTTCACTCACTTCAAAATTTTGCGTTACACCTCGTAAAAATATTAAGAGTTGAGCAGTGGAACTTATATCTGTAGATTCGTCAAGTGCTATAGAAAAATACTCAAACCTTTTCGATTTCGTAGCTAATTGCTCTTCTATATTAGCTGCTAATGTGGTAAGTCTTCTTTGAACAGTCAACCGATTTAGTTGAATTTTCTCAAACCTCTTTGCATCTTTCGAACACATTTTTTTTGCGGCGATATCTAAACACTGCTTAACAAACTCACCATTTTTTAAAGGCCGACAAGTTTTCGCTATTATTTGAGATATTTCATAGCTAACTTCAGTAGCTGTTTCAGCATCTTGATTGGTTTTGTAAACCTAGCTTGCTGGCCTATTAGTTCCCTTTGTAAAGTGGAAATTTTTTGCGTTCGATTTTCACCGGTTAATTTGGTAAAAGTATGATGCTGGGTTTCATAATGCCTTTTCACATTATACTCCTTCGGAATAGAAACACTACTCTTGCATATTAAACAGACACTTTTGTTATGCGATGAAATAAAAATGTATTTTTCGGTCCAAATATCTTGAAACTGTCGATTTTCATCTTCAACCTGGCGACAACGTTTTTTACTGGGGCCTGGTTTATCCATATCAAAATTGATATTATATTGTTACGTAGGTAGATACCAAGTTCGAACGACGAAATATTTATTCTTCACAGATTACAATTCAAACAATATAACGTTCGCTTCTCCGTAGTTAAAACTTAAGTGCCCCTGTAGCGGGGATGCGTTGTATTTATACGAGTTACCTAACATCGAGAACCTACCACAATGTTCGGGGATAATACCGACGTGTTTCGCGAATCTCCGAGTAATCTAGTTGGTTCGACAGATTTCTAGTCTCGTAGCAATATGCTTGGAACGACGAGGAGCATGCCTGTCCTACGTAGTAAACCTGAACAAGAAAGTAGTAGGTACTTAAAGATACATATCTTACTAACAATTACAAAAGTTAGAATAAAATAAAAAGTTAAGAAATATTGATTTGAATGGATTTTTACCTACGTTTGTAGTTTTTCGAACAATTTTTAAAATTCGTTGGTGGGCCGCATAAATATCGACAGTGGGCCGCATGCGGGCCGCGGTCGCGGTATGTGCATCGCTGTTCTAGAGTATTCGATAAAGTGCAATATACCTTATTTTTTATAAATCACCAGACAAAAAATCTAATATTGAAATGTCATTGGATTTACGTTTACGGAACAACAAACACATACTAATATATTTGCGTCTTATTCTATCAAAATTTCAAAGTAACCTAGATTGACTTTTCAAATGAACACACGTTATACATATAAGTGATTAGATAATTTCTTAGCCGTTCATTAAATATAACATTTGATAAATTATTGGAGGTTTTCGGCTTTATATGAAATATTTACAAATATCAAGTTAGTATGTATGTAATTGCAAAGTAAGGGGGGATGTAAACATTGCTGTCTACAAATTACAAAGCAAATCATACGAAATTTTTAATCGAAAAAATGTCTATGTTGGGACTCGAACCCAAGTCTACAGCTTGCCGGGCTGTCGTCATTACCACTAGACCACAATAGACCCAGGTTCAAGTTATTCAGAAATGCATTATAAAGTAACAGTGTGTCTACTTTCAATAACTCACATCTAATTTCAAAATAGGCATCTGCTTTCTAATCTGACGTTTGCCTTCATAACTGACACCTGCTTTCAAAAACAGACATCTGCTTTCAGTAACTGACATTTGCTTTCACTAACTGACATCTGCTATCAAGACTGACATGAGCTTTCAAAACTGACTTCTGCCCTCAACTTGACATCTACATTCAATAACTGACATCTGATTCATCAACACTGTTACTTTATAATGCATTTCTGAATAACTTGAACCTGGGTCTATTGTGGTCTAGTGGTAATGACGACAGCCCGGCAAGCTGTAGACTTGGGTTCGAGTCCCAACATAGACATTTTTTCAATTAAAAATTTGGTATGATTTGCTTTGTAATTTGTAGACAGCAATGTTTACATCCCCCCTTACTTTGCAATTACATACATACTAACTTGATATTTGTAAATATTTCATATAAAGCCGAAAACCTCCAATAATTTATCAAATGTTATATATATATATATATATATATATATATATATATATATATAAGGTAAACTTAATAAGTCGGCGATTAAAGGTCTGGTTCATTACTTCAAAGTATATATATTTAAAACAACCCTACATGTTTCGGCAATATGCCTTTGTCAAGGGAATACAAAATATAAATGACAGAATATATTTTGTATTCCCTTGACAAAGGCATATTGCCGAAACATGTAGGGTTGTTTTAAATATAAATACTTTGAAGTAATGAACCGCCGACTTATTAAGTTTACCTTATCATACCAAAGTCACGAAGATATTATATATATATATATATATATATATATATATATATATATATATATAATAACTTCGTGACCTTGGTATGATATGGTAAACCTAATCAGTAGGCGATTAAAGGTCTGTATATTACTTCAAAATATATGTATTTAAAAAACTCTACATGTTTCGGCTGTGTACTCCTTTATCAAGAGAATACAAAATATGAATGACAGGATATAAATGTCAAGTAATTAAGTTGCTATGGTTTAAATTATTCAAAGATACATTCTAGTAATAATAATAAATCATGCCTTAGTATTCCAAGAAATAGATAACAAGGTGTGAACAATTGCTAGCAGCGAACAACACATATGTTCACACCTTGTTATCTATTTTTTGGAATACTAAGGCATGATTTATTATTATTAATAGAATGTATCTTTGAATAATTTAAACCATAGCAACTTAATTACTTGACATTTATATCCTGTCATTCATATTTTGTATTCTCTTGATAAAGGCGTACACAGCCGAAACATGTAGAGTTTTTTAAATACATATATTTTGAAGTAATATACAGACCTTTAATCGCCTACTGATTAGGTTTACCATATATATATATATATATATATATATATATATATATATATATATATGCTGAGTTCATCAATAGTGTATATAGATTATGTAATTATAATTGCAGAGTTCGTTGTTACAGTTCCAATTACCTCACATGAATTCAATCGGAAAAAGTCACATGGAGAATAGATATTCCTAAAATAATTGCAGGAATTTCCGGAATTGCACTTACATCGTTACTTCACTTTTCAATTTGGTCGAAGCATATTTGTTGAGGTTAAACTAAACAAAATTGAATTAGATTTAAAGATAAACTAGGAGTATATTGTGTTTATTGTTTGAAACTATACGCTTCCAGGTTTATATTGAGTACTGTATATAAATTATACTATTGAAAGGAATGTTTCCTTATTTGAATTTTTATATTAGCTATATTAGCCCCGCTTTTATAGTAGAAAGTTAGCGTAAATAGTATGCGAATAACACAGTTAAAATAATGTGAAAATATTCATTTTTCTCAATTTTATAGTACAGCGCTGCACTGTACTTTCTTTGCTAGCCATATATTTTCCAGGAAATCTGATCTAAACAAAATAAGAACATTGCGACTGAAACAACCAAATACTCGTACATTTATCGTATCAAAAAAATTATTCTAAATCAATTTATTACCGCAATAATAATAGAAATATAAAATTAAGTTTGATATATAGATACAGAAGAGATTTTATAATTAAACAACTTAACGATTTGAGATTAGTAAATTCATTTATGCTAATTGAAAGGTAATGTAATCTTTATCGCGATAGTTTGTTTAACTCTTTTATAGAATGTACACCTACATAAATTGCATATTATAACCCTGAAAAGTCTCTGTTACCATATAAAAGGGCCACGGACTCACTAGATATTTGTCAAGTATTCGATAATAACCATTTAATTACTATTATTCAGTTTTACTGGCCTGAAACTTAATCAATTTTATAGCAGTTCATTTCTAATTTTACCTTGATCGATGACCGTCTAAGTATGATACGATAATAATATAGCAGGGATAACACTAAAGCAAGGGAATGGGGGTGTAAATTTTTCGATGATGTGCGAGAGGGCTTAACCATTGTCGATAGGACGATTTGCCCTGTCGACCAGTGATAGTGTATACTGTCTGTCGGACTCGCGCGGTCGCCCTGATATCTGTAATATGCGTGTTATCCTAATGGAAGTTGATAGAGTCGTCATGACGGCATTAGTGTATTAGGGTGCAACGACATCTGCCTCCCCGTCTATATGGTCTGTGGTCTAGACCCAATTACTGGGGCCATCGACAATGTTTTTCCATTAGCCACCAAAAAAACAATAAAAACTATCACTTTCCTTTTAACTGTCTCCACATTATGTTGTTATATATAAGAAGTATATCTCTACGTGTAGGTAATTCTATAATAATTGTATTAGTTGAGGTATTAGTGTTTATTTCTTCAATTTGAATGCATATAAAAAGAAATTATACGAAATAAAGTTATGTTTCCTTTCTTTAATGGATAGCTTTTCATTTTCTTTCTTGACCCTGAGGCGTTGATGCTAAGAATATCTACCGTAAGGGACTTTTTACAATATATAATTTTACAATAATATACACGTTGTCACTAAATTTAATTTTAAAATATTAATTTGTGTCGAGTAATAAGGTAACTATGACAAAAACCCTAAAGAAGTCCATATTTATGTTTCTTAAAATCTGTATCCTCCCATTATCTGGCTTAAACTTTTCTTCTAATATTCTTCCAAAATTTAAACGTTTTTCAACATGAAACAGTTTATTATTCGTAGTTACTAGTTCCATTCCTTTGGCTTATAAAAGAAATCCCTCACCGCAAATGCTGTTTGGTAAGAAGATCAACTTCAAAACATATTTTCTCTACATTCAGAAATATATAGGCTGTCCTTGAAATGAAAAGACAAATTATGAAAGATGCAATTATATAGAATACAAATCCAAAGTATTGTGTTAATTACGACACCAATCCCATAATTAAAAATCTGCTGAAAATTGTATTACCTGACGCCTATGCATTCAAAAGGTTCAGAAGGTAAATACCTCTAGTGAAGTTACACACACACACAAATGCTGTGGCGTATATGTGTGTGACATACGTAACAGCTGTCGATATTATAAAAACTATTACACTGTTGTAGGCTACGGTCAATAACTGCTCAACTGGTCAATAAAGCTGTTTATACAATAAAATAAATTATTAAAAATTTTAAAAATCTGTAATGTGAATGTTTTTTTTTGTCACGAGAAGTAGCAAATATAAAATATAAATATAAAAAGCCCACTATTGTAAACACACACACTGCAATGTTTATATTTATAAAAAAGTTATAAGATAACATCGTGTGTGAGTATGGTAAGAGTTCGACAACTTTATATGAAAAGCGTTAAAAATGTATCCTTGCTAGTGAATTTTTTAAAGCAGATGTATTAAAAAAATATGTAAGATGTGTGTTCTACGAGCATTTACTGTCTTATTCGGTAACATCTATCTTTAATCGAAAAATTGTATCGAAAGTATGTATGTAACGATCGCCAACTGAATGAAACTTAAAGCGAGGTGGACAATATCAAAACTATTCTGTTTGTTATTATCGTACAGTTTTAAGATATCGTTTTTATAATGTAGTCCATCGCACAGAAGCGCGACAAAAACTTTTAGAATACTTTTATAATTTTTTTTTTCTCGCTTATGAGGGAATTTTGAAAAATATTTTGGTTATATATTCTATATAAATTAGTTTTTCCATTTTCCATACCTTGTCTTTTTATTTCAAAGACACCCGGTATGATCGTCCATTTAGTATTAAAATTTGAACTTCACTAGCTACTACTTTTACTTGAATTGAATTGATTCGAGTACCTGATGAAAATTTCACGAAAACTTTAATATTCATTATAAACATGTTAGAGAGTTTCAAAATTTTTTTGTTAATTTAAGTTTAATGAATCCTTCAAAGAAAATTGAAGTGTAATAGTAATTATAATAATAATACAAATAGAAATGCACAAGCCTCGACAATACTTTCCCAACAAACATGATAACCTACACATCGCAATAACAAGCAGACCAACACCAACTACACACCGTTAGACCCAGCATTACAAAAATACGCGCAGACGTTTCATATAAAGATTTAACGTACATCCAATGAAGAAAAAGATATAGCAGTAGTGGTTCTTGATGACATACAATGTAAGCTGTTACACGGATGAGACACTTCGAACAATTTCGATTGCAGCTACTTGCTTCTTTGTGTTATGAAAGCTTAAATGAAGCAGTCTCATTCGTACAGCAGTTTATATCGTACGTCATCAAGAACCGCCGCTGAGATATAGGAAGAGAAAAAAGTCCATGGAAAACATTTCTTCCATACAGCAAAAGAAAACATAAGTTATGCCGATGGTTACAAATGAATACAAAAGTGGACAACTTT
This sequence comes from Melolontha melolontha, assembly GCA_935421215.2. Classification (NCBI taxonomy): domain Eukaryota; kingdom Metazoa; phylum Arthropoda; class Insecta; order Coleoptera; family Scarabaeidae; genus Melolontha; species Melolontha melolontha. Next base: position 92,985,860 of record OW285237.1, on the reverse strand, counting down.
TCACTGAGGTTTCATCTCAGTAATACAAGATGAAGTAATGCTTAGCAAGAAACTTAGGGAAATACATCTTAAAAAACGCGAACATTCACAAAGTTAGCTGCAGGAGATGTAATTTACACTCCGAAACCATAGATCATATTACTACAACATTACTTCTAGTATATACCGATTTGTGATGTATACCAACACCGCAACATGAGCCGCGTGCCACAAAGCTCATACCGATAGACATGTTGTTAGAGTAAAATATTTCCCGGCTACAGGCCGAGGAAGTGCGAGATAACTCGACGCCATTATAACTTAATTCCATTATAACCAATTCATAACTTAATAGGTTAACGCCGATTGTAGGGGCATTGGCAGGTCATGAATTAGTATTACACCCGCTTTTTAAGATGTTTAGCAGTTTGCATTCACCTTGTAATGTGAGTTATGCAATGACGTCACCCGCCATATGCGTCAACACATTCGAGAGCCTTCCGGAATAACACCAAACAGACTCCAGAATGTTCTCGGCGCGCAAGCAAGACTATATATATGATTCGGAAGGGATTCAGGGAGACATTCCACGAGTGAACGCGGCCAAGTTAATAGTAGTTATATAAATGTGAAATAAATACTGTTATTATTGTTTTTGTTGGTAGTTATTTAGTGTATGTTAATATAGTGTTTTTAATTATAGTTAGTTTTATTGAAAAGAATTTGAAACACAAGTTTCTCACAGCCTTAAACAAAAAGGAAAACCACGAAAACATTCTAGGACAACCTCGCCCCGAATTCAATTCTAAAACGCCGGCACGATAGGCCAATTCGTTACCACTAGGCTATAGGTCAATTAATTATTTCGCTTTCGGAACCATTTGTTAACAGTAGTTCCCATAAATAAACTTTACATTGCGCAATGCCAGATCATTTATAACTTTATCTGGAGTGAAGGAATCTGTAATATTCCTTTTTGCAGTGATCGACTCTTCAGGAGCACTTAAAAGTAATTTTCAAGGACAAAGAATATACCTTGGGTTTTAAAAATTAGTAGATTGGCTATTAATCCAAGATACAAGTTGCATGCAATATTGCCTGTCTAAAACTCCCCTAGGTCAGGAGACTTAATATTTTATCACAATAAGACCTCGTCACATATTGCAGTAGTAACAGTTTAAGGAAAAATCTGTTACCGGACACCTACCATACTTTAGGTTATTGTTCAACTCCATAAAAATGCACTTTTACTTTAAAAGGAGAGATCGGTACTCCTATGAGAAAGATGTTGATATTCTCCTTTACAAAAAATTAGTGGCGTGATGGCATCCATCTAAAGCAAATTCGTCTTCGAAGATCAATGCTAGATGGGATTAGTTGAACATATATTTTAAATTTTGTCGTATTTGTGGTATAGTTGCGAAGGCTACTGCGAATATTTCCAGAAACATACGAGCAAATGACATTATTGTTTTTCAAAGTATTCGCCTTTGACATCAGTACACTGTGTTCTTCGAAATCTTTCAACTACTGCTTTAAGCCACGAAAATAACTCAACACGTACCACATTTTATATTCTTGCAGCATTGTTTAAACGAACAACTTTCGTAGATTTTCGCCTACCTTGAAAGACGCAAACGGTATATTGTTCTTTACTTTCAGGATCGTACGAATAAATTCAAAATTCATCACCAGTAAGGATATTGTGTAGACTAAATGTGAATGACCTCAGTTAAATTCTTATAGTGTGTATTTCCAACATTTGAAAGACTTGTCCTTAAGCTTCTGATAGACTGTATGGTATTCAACGACTACAAAGTTTCCGTACGTTTAAATGTTTATGCAAAATCGATTGATCTCACGTCCGTGTTCAAGTATGCCGCAATCTCTTCATGCACAGCATCATTATTAGAAGCAACAACGCCAATGGCCGACTTACACGAAATACGTAATTGAGAGAGGTGCGCCCAGGCTGAAATTCGGCCAACCAACTAAGAAGACTACTGTTGGATACTTTATCCATAAAGCCTAAATAAAATTGATCTATACATTGTTTTGGCATCAAACCACATATGAGAATGATAAATGATAAAAATCATGGCTCGAAAACTTTCACATAACGATACATTTTTACAAGAAACTCCTGTCGTCGACACCTGGTGTAAACAAAACTGATTCACTTAAGTACTCATTTGGTTGGAAAAGGTGGGTTCCATTTATATTACAATATTCCATAAGTTTTCCAAGCAGCCCTCGTACAATAGCTAACACCTAAGATAAAGTAGATAATATTAACAGATCAGTTCAACGTCATTATTCGTATTAACCGTTAATATTTTACTTAATTAGTTGATACCTTAATTCACTGCAAAGCTCGAAACTATTTCAAAAGATAGGAAAACATTCTTTCTCATTTTTTTTTACATTGCACCTCGAAAACTCGTAGTGCATGAAATATAGCAGACACATGGGCGTATAATTGATGATAGCAATTTTTCATGACCCCGGTTGACATCTGTCCCTGAAACTGACACGATCTCGAAAGGGCACGCGTTCTAATAGACCATTACTAGAAAGAACACTCGGTGTATAACGTACAAGAACGCCGCAGACAGGCAGGCACAAAAAACGGGCAAAATCTTAAAAAAAAATTGAAGCCATATGATGGAGAGTACTGTCACAAATTTGTAGGAAACTCCGAAAAAGATTATGAATCTCAATGGTTTAACCGAAACATTTTTTAATGTTCCTAAAAATAGTAAGTTTTAGTAATATTTTCCTGTATTCGTGTTTATCTGTAAATATGTGTGTGTGTGTGTTTACGCGCATACATATAAATAAGTTCGTTCTGTCTAAAAATAAGGCGCCTCACATTCTAAGCAATTAAGATAAAATTACCGTCATAATTATCGAAGTTTGACAAACGCCTTAATCCCTTTCTACTGCATACTGTTTTAGCGTTTCGATATAGATACATAATTTAATGAAACTTATGTGAATTATTGGTGTAAATAAAGGATTTTTATACGTTTCTGAATTCATTATGTTTTACTAATTGTGTGTTACATTCTTCTGAGATAGTTCTGATAAATGCGGTGAGATAGCGTTAAATCGTAAATTATAACAAGAAAAACTCATACATTCATTAAAATGTATTTATAAAATGTAAAAATAGTTTACAATAAAGAACAAGATAATATTAAGCAGGCGATTATACAATATTGATACGGTAAATTAAAATGAAAAAAATTAAATCTGAGATATTAATATAAACAAACTAAATAGTGAACTGACATTGAAATCGTAAGAAGAGTTGAGATCGTAATTTATCGTATTTATTTAAAATCAACCACTAAAGAAAATATTAACCACTATTATACTTCCAGTGAAATCAGTATATATGATGTGTTTTCTAGTTATTCTTGTCTTACTTTAGCCTTTACAATTGAAGAAGAGCTTATTAAAATTATGACTACCTTTGCTGACAATTAATAGTTGATGGCGATTTTGTTGTATTCTATTTAGAGATGTTAGGTTCGTTTTGGATAAGCCATTAGCAACCATTATCAATTTATTTATAAGTTCTAAGTTCTACTACATTTTTACTAACTGCAAACGAACTAGAATTACTCCTATTTTTAATAAAAGTAATTAGTAATTAGTAATATTTCAGAGTTGAATAACTATCGACCGATTGCGATTCTTTCAAATTTTGCAAAAATTTTTGAATATATGCTTTGCAACTGCATTGAGCTCACGCTAAACCTCTTGTGTCTTCTCGCCAACACCATAATTAACCTTGCAACTTACAGAATTTATTAATCAAATACTTTGATAGAACGCCCAGGTTGACGTAATTTACACTCTCAGTTCTCCAGTGCATTTAATTTCTGTCTTTTTGGGTTCGTTTAACTGAAACTAAGGGTAATTAAAACATACTTTATTAATAAAAGAACACATTAAATAACACTTTAAAAAGTAATAACTACTAATAAGAGCATTTATTTCACAATATGTATTTATATATGAGTATGTACATTTATCTAATATCACACTCGGCGATTACTCGTTCAATGATTGGTCTCCCTTTCGAACGGTCCTTATATAGTTGTATAGCTATAGCTCGGGGGGCTTCTAGAAGCTCTTTAATAGGTGGTACGCGAGACTTGATGACGTATTCGGCGCGTGATCTGCTCACCTAACATGTGGATAATTCACATCACAATATTATCAATTATGAAATTTTACTAAATAAATTCGTTTGGGAAATTTCGTTTCCCTTATAAATATTATATCATATATGATCAATAGAATGAATCGCGTCTTCTATCATGGGTTCTTATCCTATACGTTCGTATCTGCATTGGGGAATCTAACCTCGGCTCTTTGCTCTTGGTTTTTTTTATTAAAGACCTGTTGACATCTTCATCGTGCTGATGATGTGAAAATTAAGTCCATACTTCGCACGTATAATATAATAAAAGGGACAGAAATTTTGAACAATCTTATATAATTATTAAATAGTTTGAATCCGAATTTGCTGTTTCCTCCGTCTGAACAGGCGAATAAGTTCCAAGTAATTATAGGCATCTTTACATCGATGTTTATCTTGTAAAGTAAGTAATTTGCCGTGTTACATTAGACTTTTTCAATGCGTTCACGAGATATAGCGGTATAGGGATTCCATACAATGCAACAATATTCCAAGATCGACCGCACTAATGAATAATACAATTTTATAATCGCTATTATGTTATGGAAATAATTGTCTCTCGCTTAATGCAGATTGGTGAGAAGTTGTTAATGTGAACGATGTAGAACAAGCATGTAATAATTTGTATGTGATGTTAGTTAACTCGGCAACTCTCTATTAAGCGAATCCAGCGCCGCTCCTCAAAATACTTGAATTTTAGAATTGATGGTACAATATTTTTTTTTAACTGTGCCTAGGTCTAAATCCAATCTTCTAAAACGTCACTACCCTCTCCGATTTAACACCAGCGTTATTCAATGTATTCGTAGTAAACACAACCCACACAAAAACTATAAGAATACAGACCACTATACTATTAAAAACTCTTTGTCCACAAGTCATTAAAAACTACATTCAGAGTATCCAAGATTTTATTTTACGTGAACCAAAAAAAGGATGGTCTTTCATTAATAAAGGAAAAGGATGTACGAGAATACCTGATGCAATGGCCTGTAATGGCGAGAAACTTAATACATTTTTGGAAAGATTTGAAGAAGTTAGTAATTATTTTAGTAGTGTGTATTTAGTATCTAATGAACGACTTTGTACCGGAGATAAGGCAGACTTATACTGTTGTGTTAGTATTCAGGCATTGTCTCTCTCTGAAGAAGAAATTTTTTCAAAATGAAAGTGCAAAGATTTATTTTTAAGTGGAGATGACGGAACTCCTAGCTTTATTTTTCGAGATGGTGCTTTTATACTGATGCAGCCACTTCACAATATATTTAACATAATCTTGAAAAACTCAACGTTCCCTACAAGGTGGAAAATCTCATGTATATGTCCTATCTTTAAAAACATTTATAATAAGTAATTATAGGCTCATATCTATTATTTGCAACTTTGCGAATGTTTTTTTCGTCGGCCTAACATGGTTTTGTGATGCAACGTTCGATCGTTACCAGCTTGACTTGTTTCTCACATACATATCTGAAGTTTTAGATAAACTGAGACAAGTGACTGTTACGAGTATGTATATACGGATTTTCAAAGGCATTTGATCATTGATTCTGTTCTATTGAATAAGTTGCAATGGATAAGTTTTTCCAATGCACAGATTTCTTTCTTGAAATCATACTTATTATACAGAATGTTGTACGTGCAATACCCTAAGACAAGGTCCTCAATATTTATATCTACGCCAACTATTCTTAAAGGATCAAACTTGGGTCCTTCACTTTTTCTCGTTTATATAAACAGAATAACTTCAGTGGTCTCTTGTGAGAACCTTCTCTTTGTTGACGATGTGAATATATTTTATACCATTGAATCTATTGAAGATTACGCATCAATGCAAAGAGCCTTAGAAGTGATGAGTGGTGTATGGTATAAACAAATTACCAATTCCCCACCCAGAGTCAGTATCTGGGTGGTGAATCGCGAATCGCGGCGATAACTTGCTCCAGTAGAACTTCTACGAAGTTCGAGTTTGGCGTTCAGAAGATGATGGATATGAGTTCATTGAAACGTCAATGTAATCATCCTCTTCAGGACTAACTACCGATGTGGTTTATTACCCAAATTACCAATGCAAGAATATACGCGGTGATACTGAGTTCATGTTATCAAAAATATTTAAAAATACAGATATTTACTATAGCTAATTTTCAAACGATATATTTTATAAAACTAATCTCAGGGTTCGTATGAATTTTTTAAAAATCAGAATGAGATTAGTACTTAAAAAACATTCTTAATATAATTACCTTATTTTAGTTTATATGTTTGTTTTATTTAGGTAATATATAGTTTAGACATACCTATATTCAACATAATATAATTTATGATAATATTATAATAGTTTTATATTAATAATTATGAAATCTTTAAAAAAATACTTGGAACTGGTTTACTTTTAATGTTCTTTCTAATAATGTATAAATATTAATGGTCTCGCTAACAATGCTAAAATATATGTGAGTGAATATGAGTGAATCTATTGTTTATTGGTCTTCATTATTTAGAACTTTTGAATTAACAAAAGCTAATTATTTTAAACTCTTCTCAAATATTTTTCTTTACATTTATAATTTACTAATATAAGCGCTAGTGACAAATTATAATATACAGGTGTCCTTCAAATAAAAAGACAATGTAAGAAAAATGGAAAAATTATATACAATATGAATTCAAATATTGTGTCAATTACGTGAACTCCAAAATTAGAAACCCCCTGAAAATTGTATCTTGTTCCACCCTATGAAATCAAAATATTCAGATGTAAATATGTACCTCTATTAAAGTTACACGTATACCATGTGTTTACATACGTAACAGCTGTCGATGTTATGAAAGTTATAACATCCTATATGCTAAGGTCAGTACCTCGTACAAAATCATCTTTTTATACATCCAAGTAAATAATTAAAAATTAAGATGTGTATTGCATTTATTTACAAACGCATTTTAAAAATCATACTAAAATTTCAGATGTACAACGAATGTTTTTTTTTTATTAGAAGAAATATAAAATATGAATAGCGGATTCAGAATGCCCCTATTGTATTTAAAGGCGGAAATGTTTATATTTATAAAACCGATAAGTTTTGTTATGATAAGGGTTTGATAACCTGAATCAGCTGTTAAAATTTTATACTTGTAAATTTTTTAAGATGATATATTAAAAGAACATGTAAGATGTGTTCTTTACGGACATTTATGTTACAATCCATTATCTTTAATCGAAAAATTGTATCGAACGTACGTAACGATCGACAACAGAACGATACTTAAAGCGAAGGAAAATAACAAAACTATATTATAGGTCAGCTTTAAGATATCGTCTCCGATAGAATTTATGATATATTCAGTCGCACAGTAGCATAATAAAATTCCCTTAAATATCTTTGTTCTTTCTCACTTATGAGAGGGGATTTTGCGAAAATATTTTGGGTATATATTCTAATTTTCTTGAATCTTTCCGTTTTCGTACATCAACATTATTTAAAAATACTAAATAATCTATATTGACAATTTGTTTAACGTCAAAATTTCCTCCTAATTTTTATTTAACATACAGGTCGCTGTTATGTATGGAAGCGATCAAGTAACTCGAGAACGGTTAATATCCTAGTGCGAACGTAAGGAAACGTTTGTATCTTTTCGCCAATATTTTCATTCTTTTTTCTTATCGCATATTTGAAATCCAAAGCTAACTTGTTCTTTTTTAATGTCAACAGTACTTGAATTTGGCATCGTTGGAAAGATGATTTTTTTCCGCATTCAGCGATGTAAATATATATGTCCATTTTCTAAAGAAGTTTTAAAAAAATGGATAGAAAATGCATCGGTCTCTTTTAAGGTAACAACCATAAAAAAAGCATTTAAAAAAAAAGTATTCAAACTGTCCACCACTGACTTCCTGGCAGTAATGGATACGTCAAATGAAACCTCGAATTGCGTTTTCTTACCAAATCAAAGATACATCGGAAATTTCTTGCCGAATTCATAATTTGAGATCATCGAGGTTTTATGGTCTATTAACGTAAAATCGACTTTTTAAATACTCCCATAAAAAAAATCAGGTGGTGCCAAGTCGGGTGACCTTGTCGACCATTCAGTAGTTCCTCGTTGGACGATCCATCGGTTTGGGAAAGTAGCGTTAAGAAAATTTCAGACGTTAATAGCATAGTGTGCCGGTGCACCATCTTACTGGAACCATATTTCCTGGTTTTGATTAAGTTGAGGGATAATATTTTCTTCTAATAGTTCCAAGTACTTATCTGCTATCAAATTGTCATCAATGAAAAAAGTCCTACAATATTGTTGCTACAAAATCCCAATCAAGCATTAAATTTTTAGGGATACTGTGTATGAACCTGATCCATCCAGTGCGGAATTGTATCTTCAGTTGTGTCTGTTAACATAACCATTTAAACACAATGTTGTTCCATCGTGAAAATTATATTTGAAACAAAATTTGGATAGGTATTTATTTTTTCCATTATAACTTCGTAAAATTAAATACTAGGTATGATCAAAATCATTTCACTTAATTCTTGCAGTAATTCTATTTTGTAAGGATAAAAATCTTTTTTTTGAAGTGAGCGTCGGCACATGTTATGTTTTAAAGCTAATTGTTGGACAAAAGCCTTACCATTGTCTATTACATCAATAAAGACATTCATTGAATTTTTGTCATTAGTTTTTGTTTTTTGCCCTTCTAATTTTGGACAATTGTTAGAGCTGCCTGTATCCATCTTTTCACCGTTTTTGAAACTGCTGATTTATTGATGTTTCTATTTGGATGTACTTCATTATATAATCGACAAACTTCAGCATAACTGCATTCCCTATCGCCGTATCCAACCATCGTTATTATTAGAATTCTTTCTTTTTCAGCTAAATACATCTTAATTCCGTATGATAATTGAAACAAATCTAAAACTCACAGATAGACGTTAACGAACATCTCGAGATATTTGACCGTTTCCATACATAATAGAGACCCGTATATCGTAGACATTAAGATATAGATATAGTTTGCATTTACTTATCTCATAATTAAAATGTTTACATGTATTTATTTATATTCCTTATACTCTACATTACATTTACCTACTATAAATTTCTCATTCTATTTTATTATTAATTTTAAGCATTTCAAACTTTCATATCCTATTTACAGTTTTCACATGGATTTATGTTTTTATGTAAGAATACTTTGGCATTGTTTAGTATTGTCCTAATATGTATTATTTTATTATTTTATAAATCCTCTCATGCTAATAATAATTATTGTCTATGAAGTTTTCATTATTCGGAAGCTAACCTACATGAATATATCATATGGTAAAACATCTCTTTTTTATATCCTGCATTTTTCAATTATGTATATTACATGATTATTATTATTATATTAAGTATATATTATTAAATGTAAATATTGCATTTTGTTTCTTAATTTTTGTTTAATTATTGACATGAATGTTTTACATATATTTTACCATCTCTAATTCCGATGTGCAATTTTTTTTATGTTAAAATGTTCAATACATCTCTTACTTTCTAAATTTTAATTTTAAATATTTGTAAATTAAACTTGATCACATTTACATATTTTTTTAACTTGTAATTAAGTGTGTTCATCTATATCTGTTTGTTTATTTATCTGACCCAAAATTTATGTTAAATATTTCTTGTATGAGCGAGTGTTTTATAGTTACCGAAGTTCATTCTAATAACATCCTACTGGCGGTTCGCCTAGCGCGTATATACGAGGTTGGATCAATAAATACCCGTGTTAGGAAAGAAGACGCAAGTTTTCACAAATTTTTTTTTTGCTTTTCAACGTAATCAGCTTTTAGTACAATACACTTTTCCCAACGTTTCTGCCATTTCTTTAACCCCTCCAAAAAAATACGATTTGTCAAACTCTGCAAAATACGCTTCTGTCTCGACGATAACCTCCTCGTTTGAGCTGAATATTTTCCCCCGAGCCACGTTTTCATGTTGGGGAATAGAAAGAAGTCGCAGGGAGCCAAGTCAGGCGAGTACGGTGGGTGCGGCAACAATTCGTAATGCAGTTCATGCAACTTTGCCGCCACAATTCTGGATGAATGTGCTGGTGCATTATGGTGGTGAAACAGCACTTTTTCTTAGCCAAATGGGGCCGTGTCTCCTTCAATTTTATATCGAATCGGTCCAATAATTCACTGTAGTACTGCCCCGTGACCGTTCTTCCTTTCTGCAAAAAGTCCATGAGGATTATTCCGTTGGAATCCCAAAAAATCGTGGCCATGACCTTTCCGGCCGATGGGACCGTCTTTGCCTTATTCGGAGCAGATTCACCCCGAAAAATCCATTGTTTTGACTGTCGCTTGGACTCTGGCGTATAATAATGGATCCAGGTTTCATCAACGGTGACGACTCGACGCAAAAACTCCTGCGAATTTCTCTTAAAGAAGTCCAAACACTGCTTCGACATTGACAACCGTATCCGCTTGTTGTCCACCGTAAGCAATCGCGGCACTCATCGGGCCGACACCTTTCTCACCGATAACTTATCATGTAAAATATTAATTGCCGTTCCGTACGACACGCCTACGGCCTCTGCTACTTTGCGCACTTTCGTTCGGCGATAAGCGAGAATCATGTCGTGGACCTTTTCAACGATTTCCTCGGTAACCACGTCTGCCGGGCGGCCTGGGCGCTCCTCATCAAAAACAGATGTACGACCACGTTTAAATTCGTTGAACCAATATCTTACGGTTGTCATAGATGGTGAAGGGTCCCCATAAACAGCATCCAACTTCGCTTTTATTTCTTCACATGTTCTTCCATCCAAAAATAAAAAGCGAATTACGGATCGATATTGCTCTTTTTCCATTTTATTGAGAAACACGAAACACGTGTGATACAACTGGCTGCCAAATAAAAACTAACCTATGAATCAGTCTGAAATTTATTATGGTGTTGTCTGACATATGGTAGTACACGACGGTAATGCCAACTTCCCTCAGCAGCGCCACCTGTCTTCAAACACGGGTACTTACTGATCTTCCCTCGTATATATTTTGTTAGTCGCCGTCCGAACACCGTTCGGTGCACTTCGCTGATTTACAGTGATAAATAATAATTTTATAATGTAACAAATAGCTAGAAAGAGATCGTTTTACGATATTGCGCATAAATTGATAAAGGGATTCCCGAACTTAATGTACAATGGCAGTATAGTAAAGTATAAAGTGTGTTCAAGGAAATTTCACTTCGAAAAATACATAAATAGTGTAATGCATAATCGCAAAAGGCGGCGACACATTTTTGTTTCATTTATGTGCAACTTCCATATTATGTAATGTACCGTTTAAGTTAGTAGACAATGAATTATTTCGTTAATTTTGGAAGCACTAAGAACGTAAAGAAACGTTACCTATCTGTTAAATACCTTGAAAAAGTTTTAATTTTCAACAAACAAAGTGTTAATGTCGTTGAGTGATGGTGCTGCGAATATGCTTTCTGTAGGCCGTTCTCTGAGAAAAAGATTGTGCTAACATGTTATATATTACGTGTACAATCTATGCTTTGGTGGCAGAAACCATTCGTAGATATTATCGAGATAGATGCGTTAATTGCAAGTACAAAGGGTGTGTCGTGCACCACATAACTCGTATGACAGAGAAACGATAGATGCAATAAATACATTGCAATAGTTATCGACAAGAAAACGTATCATATTTTTTCTAGTCGCAAGAAAAAATAAAATATTGTAATAATAGAACGTAATACTAATTGTCACCTAATAAATTAGAAAATAAAGTACCGTAAAACAGAATTACTTTCATACAATGTTAATATTTTTCAGTAAAATAAGGCATATTGCTATAGTGTTTTTGTCAACATAAAAATCTAAAATCAATCGCGCAGCCTACTTAACATTTACTAAAGACACTAGAATAGATAAACTGTCAATTTTTAGAAAATAATTCGAGCAATAACATTTTGAAATTTGGGACAATGTTTTCAACACGAGTAGGGTTACTTTGGCCCAGATTATATTTTGCCGGTTTATAGTATTATAAACTTTACTGGGTTAAAGTGCGACACAAATTAGGTATAACAATGATGTATTTTTAATACTATACAAAATCACAATTATGTGATCAGTAGGTACTAACGATGAAGTTCGAGAACGAAGAAAAAGCCTTTTCGGATTTCTTTGGTGTAAAGATTCTTCATTCTTATGCCAGACGCCTTATAAAATAGAGTATCTGTAATCTCCAAAACTGACTGCTTTCTTTCATGCAATTAACAACTGATCCATCATCAGCAACAGTAACGGCTCTTCCAGGATACGTCTGGTCGTCATATACTACGACAACATAATCTCCTGATTTGATTTGCTGAACAATATCACTTAAATATTGATACTGTAAAAACTTGATTTGATGATTTTTCTATAGGAGTTTCAGCCCTGTCACTAGTTGACGCAATAGATTCTTCCACTTGACATTCAAAATTCTCAAAATTTTCTAAGGAACCAAATGATTCCACGCTTCTTCCAGATAAAGTAAGCTTCTAGGGAATGATGAACAATCAGAGGAATCAACTATTTGTTTCCATTTTCTCATCTTATGAGGAGGTTTTGGCTCTAGTTTGCACACGGGAACATTAATTTAATATCAGCAGGATTAATACCCTGGCCGGACGGGACAGCTAATTTTTTCCTTTCCGATTGCTCTTCGGAGTTATTTGCATTCTTTGCTCTTTAAGTCTTTCCAAGAATACCTTCCCCATTAATTCAGTATCAACAGCAGTGTGATCCTGATTGGACAAATGATTTAAAATTTCATCTTTACTAATCGGATAAATTCTCACTTTTCTAAAACCGAATTTTAAATTTTGGGAACTAGTGGATTCAGGGCCGCCCAAAGTTTTTTCGAACATTGAAGAAAATTGATCCTTTTGGTAAACATTTGGGCCCTTTTCCCATTCCGATTGCTTCCATGCTGTTAAATCTTACTTCCACTTTATCTTCAATGGTCGAAAATAAGCGATATCTAACGATTATGTCAACACCTTCTGTGACTACTTTGACATTGTCAATGTATTCGCTGAACATTGCTTCATTTACGCCTGTTCTAACCTTCTTGATGTTTGCAGTAAATCGAACTGATAATTCTGAGTGCCTCTGAATATATAACTTCACCCAATTGAGTCCTGGCATCTTATTCTCGAAGTGACACCAGTGCGACCTTGAGACGCCAAATATGATTTAACAGTGAAGCGAAAATCTGGCTTGTTTACTGGAAATCCAAATTTAAAAAGTCGAATAATATGTGCAGAAAATACACTCTCTTCGGCTTCAGTAAACGTCTTTGGATGTCAAGGTTTTAAAGGAAATTTATTTTTAGCTTGTCCTTAATTGTGCTCCTAGGTAGTTTATAATACTTTACGGCTTGTCTCTGTGTCATCACCTTATTTCTTACGGCACCTAGACAGAGTTGCAATTTTTCCTCACTATAGTCGGCGTAGGAGCGGCTGCCAACTTTTCTCTTATACCGGCTAGGCATTTTCACGTTCCTAAGATTTATTCCATCCGGAAAAAATGACGAGTTTGTCTAATTAATAGAACGTTATGGTAAAAAAGGGAGCTTTTTGCTTATCTAGGGGTTACTTTGATCCAGGCCAAAGAAACCCACATAAGTGGGCCAAAAATGACCTCATTTGCAAAATATATTATTATCAAAAAACATTTTAATGAATCTCTAAAATTATACTTACAGTCTTGAGAAAAATATATATGTGATAATAATCACGTACTAGATGAAACAGGTAGCACTCACACACCTGGAAATTTGACGATTCATAAATAGCAGACTTCTACCGATATATCATTCGATTAGTTCATTTATCGTAGAATTGAGAGAAGCTCGAATACAGATAAATCTGCTTTCATACATTTCTGCTAAGAAGTTCTGATTGCAACCTAGCCTCTACAGATTCCTGTTTATCTTACAACACTATTTTAAATATTTTCGCGTAATGTGCCAAAGTAACACCACGTGGGATAAAGTAGTCCTGTTTTATACAGGTTGATTCATTTTCGGCCCTCACCACGGGGATCTCGCTTATTATTGGAGATAGAGTATAGGTTTAAATTTGGCAAAGTTGTTAAATTTTGTGTTTGTTATAAATCCGTAAAGAAAATAGACCTGTGACAAATGACCTTCGTTATTTAAAAAAAAACGCGAAAACCCCATTTTCTTCTTTTACCTGTAGCACCGACATTTGGCCTTGTATAGAAAAAATAAAAACATATCCTTGTCGCTATTTCTAAACCTCTATTCAGTGGTGTACTCTAAGAAAAATTTTTATACCACGTTTCGTTTCTTTCTGGCCATCATCAACTATCTCATTTCTTTTAGGCGCCATATTGGATTTAGACATCTTCAGAAAGAGTTTTTTTTTCTGATTTCAACCATGTACCACATGCTGACTAAAGTTTTTGACATTAGGTTTTATTTGAAAGAATAAATTATAAGATTCAATAAGGTAGCCTTTGGAATTTCAATCTGTCAAACATTTCATTTATTGTTCATTAATCATTAATAATACAAAAATGTCATACACTAACACTACACTAACGAGATATGATAAGTATTTTTTATTCTTCGAACCGAAATTCAACAGTAGCGAGTATAAGATATCTACAATTATATCCAGAACGACAACAGCCTCATCGTACCATTTTTCTAGATCTCGACAGAAATTTGGTCGAGAATGGATCGTTTACTAAGCCGCGTAATGGTCCAGACAACAGGAATTGAAATGAAAATCGACAAGATATTTTACAAATGGTAAATCAAAAGCGTGTTTTCAAATTTCATGTTAATCTTGTATTTTTATAGATAAATAATAATCCATCAACTTCTACACGCGAAGTAGCGTCAGAATTAAATTTGTGCCAGTCCAGAGTTTGGAGAACTTTACATAAAAGTAGGTTTAAACCATACAGGATCCATGTTAGTCACTCTTTACTGCCTGGAGATAATTTGAGAAAGCTAGAATATTGTAATTGGTTAATGGGAAGGATAGAAAATGACGAAAATTTTTTAAGCAAAATCATCTGGTCAGATGAAACAAAATTTACAAATTCTGGAATGTTCAACAGAAATACGGAGCACTATTGGGCAGTACAAAATCCCCGACAAAACAGGGCTAGAATACCACAACATCGTTTTGGAATAAACGTTTGGATGGGTATTTTGGCAAATCGTCTCTTAGGACCAGTTATGTATGAAGAACATTTAAATGGAGAAAGATATTTAAACATTTTACGTACATACGTATCTGACTATCTTGACGACAATATCCCATTATCAATTACAATATTTATGGTGGCAACAAGATGGCGCACCAGCACACAATGCAGCTGTTGTTAGAAATTTCTTAAATCAAGAGTTTGCAAACCGTTGGATTGGAAATAGGGGAGTTGTTGAATGGCCTGCGAGATCACCTGATTTAAGTTCGCTAGATTTCTTTTTATGGGGATATGTTAAAAATAATATTTATAAAGTAGATGCGCCACAAAACATTGAAGAATTACGAGACAGACTTCAGAATGCCTTCGATGCAGTTCCTAGAAGAACTATACAAAGGGCAGTACAAAATGTCAGAAGGCGTGCCCAATTGTGAATTGCCGAAGATGGCCAGATAATTGAACATTTACTGTAATTGTTTATTGTTTACTTTTCTATGTATTTTTATTAATGTTTTAGTTATCTTGTACTCGCTACTGTTGAATTTCGTTTCGAAGAATAAAAAATACTTATCATATCTCGTTTCTCTTCGTTAGTGTATGACATTTTTGTATTATTAATGAACAATAAATGAAATGTTTGACAGATTGAAATTCCAAAGGCTACCTTATTTAATCTTATAATTTATTCTTTCAAATAAAACCTAATGTCAAAAACTTTAGTCAGCATGTGGTACATGGTTGAAATCAGAAAAAAAACTCTTTCTGAAGATGTGTAAATCTAATATGCGCCTATAAGAAATTAGATAGTTGACGATGGCCAGAAAGAAACGAAACGTCGTATACAAATTTAGAGTACACCACTGGATAGAGGTTTAGAAATGGCCACAAGTATGTGTTTTTATTTTTTCTCTACAAGGCCAAATGTCGGTGCTACAGGTAAAAGAAGAAAATGGGGTTTTCGCGTTTTTTTTTTTAATAACGTAGGTCATTTGTCACAGGTCTATTTTCTTTACGGATTTATAACAAACACAAAATTTAAAAACTTTGCCAAATTTAAACCTATACTCTATCTCCAATAATAAGCGAGATCCCCATGGTGAGGGCCGAAAATGAATCAGCCTGTATATATTTAAAACAGAATATAAAATAAACACACTTCTAAATTCTAAATAACTCTTCTCAAGAAACGAAAAATGAATTAAATAAAAGATTCTCTTAAAGAAAAATAACTGAAGAACAATTCCGAATAATTTTATTAGAACATATGTTGAACACGATCACTTAACTGAGAAGCGTAATACCGTAAGCGTAATACTGTAGACAAAATTTCTGGGAAGATTCGACAATGTCTGAGGTAATACATTTTGCATGCAATAATCAATGTTCGCAGTTAAATCAGCGGGAATGCAAGCTCTGTTGTTCTGAAAACCGTAAATGGATGATATATATAACCCCACAAGAAAAATCCATTTGGGGTAAATCAGGCGACCTAGCGAATAGCGAATAGCACTCCAACTAGTTATCAATCTGGTATCAAATATACTGTTTAAATATTGTCGCACGATTGCGGCATTATAAGCAGAGCATCTATCGCTCACTATGATGTCTGGTGAAATGCTTCGTATCTTTTCATTAATTCTGTCAGCTAAAATCTTGCAAATTTCTTGGTCGGGTAAGATACGCTTTCCGTTTTAGATAGCCCCACAAGAGGTAATCTAGTGGATTGCGATAGGAAGAATGTTCAATTTCTCTTCTCCTTTCAATCCACTATGGGCAATAGTTCGATCTAATCGATTTTGAACGATAACTGAATAGTGAGGAGTGCCCCATCCAACAATGGTATTTTTCTTTTTTAATAATTCTTCCTAGTGCTCGTTTGCACATAAATGAAAATTTCCCTTTACAAATATGGCATTATCTTGCGCTTTAATATCATTTGTAGTAGAATTTGTATTACATTTTTTTTGCAAAATGCGACCACCGCCATTTATGTTGTACCTTCTTAAAGTTTTGGTAAAAACAGAACGTGATATTGGATGGCGATTCGGAAGTATAAAAAGTTACATACTTTCTGATGAGTTCTTGCCCTGTTACTGAAACCGATTATCTTTCTCTTTCATTTAATTCAACCATTATTGACAAACAATAATTATTTAATGTCACAAACTACTAGGCCTTGTGATAAAATTTAAAGATTGTACCTATTATTCGCGTTAACTTTTTGTTCTACAAAAAAAAGTATTTTTTAATCGCAACAACAAAAGAAGAAATAAAAGAAATTGTAGTACTTGCATTTAAAATTGTAAAGGTTTTTATTTAAACGACCTTACCTAAGTATCAAGCAATATTTATGATTTTGGAAATACCGAGGGAGATTCTAAAATTTACGATTTTTGTTAGCATGTAAATCTCAACCTAAATACTTTAGACCCCAAATGGTATAGTTTTCTGAACACTATGTTTATTTAACAAATACTTCAAATAATGTCTCTTCATCCATAATTTCCGTGCCTAAATTTATATTTTTTAATTGAACAATATTTACATGGTTCCATACATTTGCTGATCGCTAAATATGTTGGTCAAAAACAGTTATTATTCTAGCCTAGGGATGGTACTGGAATCTTGGGACTTATAATTTAGACGAGGTTTATTATTGTCACATTACCACAAGAGTGTAATAATAATATATTATGGACCAGGCACATAAAGATTTTATTATTGCCGACACTACAGTTCACTACCGAGGCACTAGCTGAGACAGTAGAATGTGTGCGAGGCAATTAATATGCTTTCGCTGCAGCGATCGAGGGTAGTCTTTTATATTTTGGATATAGAGCTGGAATAAAATAGTAGATAGCTTTTAAAGACTTTATTGTGTTTCGAAGTATTCTCTGCGAAAATTAACGCACTTTTGCATGCGTTCGAACCAACTCTGGAAGTAGTCATTCCACTCGTTTGTTGGTACAGTCAAAATTGCGAGTCCGGTCGATTATGTCGGTCTTCGTTGATGAGCTTGCGCACAACATCGACGTTATACTGACGGACTGCCGTTTTTGATCCACGTTTGAATTCTCCATACCAACGAGAAATTGGTGACTGATGTGGTGCTTCATTAACCAAAAACTGAAACCAACTTGGCGAGGCATTCCTGTTGAGATAATTGTCTTCGAAAATTATAAAATGTTATTGCTCGAAAATTTTCACGGTTTAATTCCATTTCTCGACTAAATTGTCAACTTTGGCAGTTCGTTGTAGCTACAGCACTAGACGTATCGCACTGAAATTTTAGTAAATCATTTTTGGGTTAGGCTCAAATGACAGATTACGCATTTAATTAT
Organism: Melolontha melolontha; assembly: GCA_935421215.2. Taxonomy (NCBI): domain Eukaryota; kingdom Metazoa; phylum Arthropoda; class Insecta; order Coleoptera; family Scarabaeidae; genus Melolontha; species Melolontha melolontha. The sequence goes on along the minus strand of OW285237.1, from coordinate 92,967,085 downwards.
CTTTATTAATGATAAATTAACTCATATAAAAATGTCCATTTGCGGGTGACATTTTTGTCACTTTGACAGCGATAAAAACCTACATAGCTTTTTATCACCGATAAAAATGCTTCTTCCTGTTACATATCTAGTAGCCCTGCATCACTTAATTTATTTTGGCAGCTGACAGGTAATAACTAGAGCTGAGGATGTTTGCGGTATAACCATGGTTATATCATGTAACCATAGTAAATTACTATGGTTACATGATATAACCATGGTTATACCGCAAACATCCTCAGCTCTAGTAATAACTATTAAGTATCGTTGAACGTAAAATGTACGAGTCGGTTTGGGGAAATTTCAACAAATATCAAAAGATCAATACCGCAATACACAAGAAATACAAAATCGTCAATATGGAGACAATTTAAAAAGTTTTATTCATGTCGTTAATTTATCTTGCCAAAAAACACTCGAGCTTTTCTTTCAATCGGATAAATTTCTTTTTAACTCAATATTTTTCCAATCAGTAATTTCGCTCGAAAAACTTACATTAGAAAAAATCGCTCGACCTTTCGGTCTCGCGATTTTTTCATGTAAGTTTTTCTCGTCAAATTACTGATTGGCAAAATAATTTCGTTACAAAGAGAAATTTATCCGATAAAAAAAAAGCTCTTGTGTTTTTACTTATGATAATATTGGCGTTTGACGTTTTAGGTTTGTTGTGCAAATATCTGTCGGAATGAATTTAAGATACATATCACGGAGAATACATAGAGGGACACAGTCTTCCCGTGTTATTTAAATGTATTTTTTATCAGCTTTGTCGTACAATAATAACGACAAAACTGCCGCCGGACAAAAATGCACTGTTTCAATATAACGTTGTGAATAGTATAATATCGAAATTATTATACCCTTAAAAACTAGAAAATAATTATTATTATTGCTAAAACAGACACAGCAGACTCAAAAACACCGCTTACATACTATGTAAAAATCTGATAAACATCGATATTATGGGATCATAAAAGTGGTGGATGTGGGTACTTCACTTTAATTGGGAGTGTTTAATGTATAAGTAAAATATAGTCGAATCCGAAAAGAAAGTAAAAATGATGGTTAATTTTAGCTTCTGAAAGGTACTTGATTGCTTTTCAAAGCACGTTATCCAATTGCGCCAACGCGATGCGAGTAGATTCTCTCATTTAAAATTCAAATTAATCATATCTCGCCGTACAGCAGATTATTTATTGAGACCATTAAGACAGCGCTCTGGATCGATAAAAAAGTCTTTCAAGTGACTGTGCTGGTGGAATTCCTCGCCAGTCTGACCGACTAACTACGCAGCATACCCACACAAAAGAGCAATAGAACGAAAATAACCAATGTTTAATCGTCAAAAACAGCGGCAGCAGCGAGGGCATCTTACATTCTTAATTTAGCGGCAAGTTTATGCCGATAAATCAATCATATCATGGAAACATGGTGAGATTATCGAGTTTTACCTTTTATAACATGCATCATAACACTATCGTCGATAAGATGGCTCCTTTTATTGTCATTTTCTTGTTACTGTTGAAGACATATACTTGGACAGGTCAGGCCACTTGCAATGGCGTGTTCGTATGTGTATAATTATTCGCTATTGGCGCGCGTTTGTATCTTTTTTTTGAATGACAAAGCTCGCAACAGAGTTGCTGAAGATTTACGACTAACCGCATTTAATTGAATTAGTGGCCCGTTTTATCAATTATAACGTTTAATTGCGGTTATGGGTTCTGATGGCGGCATCTTTGCTTTTTTATTTTAATTTAATATATTAGGTGCAGTTTACTTTATTATACTGAGTAATCATCCTCGAAGCAATAGAAACTTCTTTATTTATTAATGATTAATAATCGTTAAATCAAATATACGAAATTTTCTGACCAAATTTACAGGTATATATATTTCGTTTAGAAATGGTTGAATTATTTTGTTTTGGAATTGAAATAAAATTAATCGTAATTTGTTTAAACAATAGGTTAATTTATAATCCATCTTCCTTGCTTTAGTTTTATAGGAAGCCTTAACAGGGCTTGAAGTTTATAACAGAGTAGGACAATTAGGATTAGAGCCGTTCAGTACACTAGAAAGACAACGGGGCTAAGGTTTTGCATTAACGTGACTGTAAATTTTGGGATACCTCAAGGATCGGAATTAAGTCCTTCCTTGTTTGTAGTTTATATTCATAATTTGGTACCGTATTTAACTAGTAACTAGGATCATTTGGTGGGTTACGCAAATGATTAGCGACATTGAAAATTCAATCAAGAGCATAATTTCTAATGCCAAAGTAATTTTCTCCAGAAAAAGAAATTGAATTTCAAATAACTAATTATGTATTAAAAATGAAAAAATCCTTCTTTCCATTATAGTCTGTTAAGAAAATCAACAAAAATAATTTTTAATAAGTTACAAATAGTGTTAGCTGGAATATATTGTAGGAAGGGGCTCGTTAATATACATATGGCATATACAAGTAAAAATAGTCTTGCGATACATTTGCGTAGATGGAACTCACTAGCAACCCTATTGGATAGTAAGGGAGGACCAATGCAGATCTTATCGCATACTTTATTGGATGATATAGACATAGCATTTTTTTCATTCATTACAAATTTTATTTGGCTTCCTTGCCATTTCTCTCTATTGTTTTTGTTAAACATAGTTCGTATAATTCGATTTATTTTTAAAAATTAATATGTAATATCTACAGTTGAAGACCTGAACATTTAACATTTAACATAACGTTGAACATTTAATACATTATCTTGAAGCAATTTCAATTTAATTTTATAATTTTTGCTATATATCTTGAAATACAGTGAAAGCTCCCATAAGGGAGCTTTTTTTCAGCATTTTTCCCGCGTAAGAGAAAATTTTATTACCTAAATAGGAATCAGCTTCTTTTATTGATAATTGCCCATACTCTATGATCTGTACAATACATATTTGTGTGTAATAATAAGAGACAAACACAAAACGACATTTATAAAAATGAAATTCCAAATTCTTTATTAGTTTAAAATCCTTTTTCAGTTCTTCTAATTAAATTTAAAGCTTCATCGTAGCACTTTATTTCATTTTCCTCTTCTTGAACGTCCTCTATTTCGTTACCTGTCTCGTTGTTTCCGTAACGTTGACTAAATGTAGTAACCTGATTTTAAGCTTAACGTCTTATTAGGAAGCGCACGACAAAAAAAGACCGCTTTCATCGGCATTGTAAATTATCTTCGACTAACAAAGAAGGAAGTTTCTCCATGAATGCATCAACTGTCTCTTAATTTATATCAGCCGGTTCACCGAAATTTGATTTAAAACTAACGTTGTTCCTTTTACGCCACTTTTGAAGAAAAGTTTGACTACAAAAATTTTCTGGTATTTCTGTGGCCTTTTCTTTTACAAGTCCACCTGATATAGGAATCCTTCGATTTCTAGCATTTATAAACCACTCAAAACGTGCCTTGTCGATGTTCAAGCCTCCTTGAACTCAACCCCTTTTATGGTGCTCATTTACACAAATGGCGGATGTCCTCTTTATTTTTTGCTATTACCGTAGCTTGTTTTTCTTATGTGAAATTGTGATGCTATAGTTTTTCTTTATCAATTACATTCACTACTTCCATGCTTCCTTTTAGTGTTAGCATTCTTTTCTCCGCGACATTACTAATAAACACACCTGGCAGATTTTTTAGCAAAACTAGAGCACGAAGAACAACGAATAATTCGTTGTAAAGATAAACGGTAAATCGCCAAAAATTCAAATGGAATCACCGAATATCGAACCTAAACATATTAAAATCTAATGCGCTCGGCTACTGGGGCTTAGTGGCCGCGTATGGGAAATATTTTCTAGTCTTGGGTACAAAGAATATTTCCTGCGCATGTTTGTAGGAGCGCCCGCTTATGGGAATGTACCTAATGTGTTAAAATATTGAACTAAAATCGGTACCAAAAAATTTGACCGTTTAAGGAAGCTGCCCGTTAATGGAGCTTTCACTGCATAAGAAAAAATTTGGATTAGAAAGTTGATTCACTTTTTAACAAATTTTTAAAATGACAGATTTCATTTATTTTTAGAAATTGATCTATTAATTTTTTCGTGTTTATAGAGTAAGAATTTTTCAATTTATGAACAGTATTACATTTAAATAAATATTTCTTTTTTATTTTGAAATAACGATTGACGGAGCTTACCGGTAGGGTATAAGTTTCGATATAAAACGTAACTACACGTATAATCATACTAATGTTAAACAGTCGACTGCTTAAGGTTATCTAGGCAAACTGGGTGAGGAACCCTAAGCATACACATACCATAGGTCAGCATAGATCACGTATGTATCCACTTGTAATGGGCATATTTAACACATTGCAAGGGGCAACAGTGTCGCTCGAATTTGATGAAAACACTTTTCATCCATACCAGACCAATATGTATTTACATTGATTGTAATTTAAAGTGGATATGCCACATAGATTATTTAACTAGGCGGTGAAGCAAAATATGTATTGCACGTTGTAGATCGGTTTCATTGCTCATCATAATTACTGCATCATCAGCCAATAATAGGCTATTAAGAAGAGTTTTCGAGGTAAACGCCTTTATGAAAAGTCTTTTTCCATTCCTACATCATCTTATTTATATATATTTTGAACAGAGTTGGGGAAATAACATATATAAGAGCTTCTATGATAATAGATTTGTGTCAATACAACAAAGTGTGAGTCTAGTTTTGGTTCAAAGAACTGCCCCTCACCAAGGTCTGGGGTCGACTATTAGCCCTATATCACCTTTTGATGATCACATCTATGCAGATTCTTGTAATTAATTTTATTTCACTTGCAGATGACCTCAATATTTTTCCTAAAGTTAAAGGAGTCTAAGATTTGGAAATTCAATAAAACGATTTGGAAAATACTGAACAGTGTAGTGTGAATAAACAATCAATTTTTAATATTGTTAAACGCAAGCGCCTGACAATGTTCCCGTATAATATTTAGAACTTATTTCTTAAGAAATGTCTCACCTTCTGTAAATTGAAGCTCCATTTATACGTAGAAAATAATTATTCGTAACCTCTAACTGGTCTTCTTACAAAAAAAAATCTACAACTCTTGAAAATAATGCACTCTTTGGTTTCTATAATCATTTTGTAAGGGCGAAGCTTGAGTATCAATTCTCGTGTATTAGGCATGGTAACATGCCTAATACATGGGGCACAGGTAATTTGCACGCTATTGAATCCGCTTGAGCTTTACTTATAAATTCGGCGCCCTAATCCCACATGTAAAATGCACTCTTGCACTCTAATCATTTGCATACTCATTATCCGTAAGCGGAGAGATACAGAGACATACCTTCTTAAAAGTTATATCTTACCATAGTGCTCCCAAAGGATAACTACATGATCATTTCTATGTATCATAGTATTTCACACATCTATTGTATGTATTTTGTAATAAAATATATTCCTTTTTTTTTCTGTAAAATTTAGTGACTATATTTTTATATATGTATTTTTATGTTGGATTTTTAACTATATGTATAGGAATAAAATATGATAGAAAATTCACTCATGTTTAGAGTGCAATTTACCGGTCAGATTAATGGGCAATGAAGAAACCGGAGTGCAAAATACCTGTAGGATTACATTGACCTGGGGGTTTGGCGTGCAATTTACGTATACCCAATACATGAATTAGAAGGCACAGATATAACTTCTTAAAATACTTACTTATAATAAGCATCACATTTTCTTACCTATACTACTGTGATAAAAAAGTATGGCAACTGGTTTCTTTAAGCTGCGCGGGTTAATTCAATTTAATTCAGGTTAGTAGCATTATCTTTGACATTTGTATAAAATATTGTCATTATTTTTGCCAAGCAATTGTTTGTCTGTCACAAAAAAAAATGCCTTCTGCGATTTCATAATATATGAGGGCGATTCGTAAAGTAAGTCCGTTTGATTATTAAAAAAGAACACCAATACATGAAAAATTCTTTGAATAGAATTTGATGACCGGAGTTGAGTTTGTGTTCTGCCAGCGCTGAACCGAACATGAACGTTATACTAGACTGTTACATATAGCCGGTTCAGCGCTGGCAGAACACAAACTCAACTCCGGTCATCAAATTCTATTCAAAGAGGTCAAGCTTCTGTCCCGTGAATCGCATTAATTCCCTAGGAAAATCCGTGAATCTATTGAAATTTACAAACATCCCCGCAATCTTAATAGAGACGATGGCTATACGTTACATCCAACGTGGCAAACTCTACTGAACTCTACTAAGAATTACCACGCCCATACGACTCATGCCATTGGCTCATTGTCCCCAGCCAATAGCAGGCCACCATCTGACCAGGTCCCCCCTATATAAGTTGTGCCGGTCTCCGTCATAGCATTCTTCAAGCTACTGCGAAACAACGAACATCTACGTATAGCCCTGAAGATGTCCCTTGAAACAGTGGACGAAACGTTGGCAATTACGCCTAACTCGACGCGTTCCAACCCGGAAACCGAGATCTACAATGTTAGACATGATTTAACGACCAATTTTCGTTTGGAACATGAACATTTTTCATATTTTCTCTCAGTTCTTGTAAAGCGTTGCCATATAAAACAATTAATAGTCAAATCAAGTAGAACAAACTTTCCAAACAGAATATCTAAAAAAAAAAAGGAAATCAGCAGTAACTTAATAGTACTGCATTATTTCTTTAGTAGTGAAAGCAATACGATTTTTTGTTACCAAAACACGTATTTTCTTCAGTAATCAGAACGGTATACTTGTAATTCATTAGAAGTTACAAGCTTGAATATGAAAGTGTTATCTTCAACTAGATAACGGCTTTGATTTGAAATTCTTTCATCTGCGTTCCCTAGAGAGACAGCTTGTTTTAAGACCATTCTTAATGTTTATCAATAGTTTGTGATGTAGACTGACTAGTATGTATAACACTTCGTAAATATTAGTGCAAAATGGTATGTATGTAAAGCCAGCTTTGATATGTATGACTTCTTATGCATCGAGATTAATAGAAGGGACCACTAGAATATCTTGATTTTATTATTTATACGCTGAGATTAAATTTTTTTTCTTTTCCACTAGAATAATTATTCATTATTTAAGCTGTTTTTTTACGAAACGTATGTTTTTGCTCGAAAGTTTAGCATAGATTTCTTAAATGTCAATATTTTGATCTTAATAGAGAACATCCTTTACAGCCTTTCGGGCGTAATACTCCCGATTTTTATATATCCATGTCGTTCAGTTTAGTATATAATGATATACATATATTAAAGATTTTCAATGTCTCTAGTTCTCCGTTACGTTCTACGTAATCCGTCGCAACTGCAAATAATTTTTCCAGTTTCATCGGCAACAACTCTTCTTCGTACCATGTACAGCTTTCACCTTGAGTTCCTTCTCTGTGGAGCAAAGTAACAGGATTGTTTAATGTGTGCCAGCCTATTTATTTCTTTCAATTATCGTGACATATATTTTCTGCAACAATTCGTTATTCTATATTGAACTCAGCCAACACACTTCCAAAATGGTCTTTAGGGACTCGTTAATAAATGAGTAAAGTCTTATCTTGATCACTGCTGTTGCCATCTATACTTAGAATTTATAAAGACGAACAGTTGAATTACATTAGTATCTAATTTCGTTGAAATCAGCTTCTTTAACCAGCACATATATTACATATTGACAAACATGTTTATCACTTCGTCTTTTCTCTGAAAGTCTTTGTATTTTCAGAAGTAGTTATTCAGGTGAATATATATATATATATATATATATATATATATATATATATATATATATATATATATATATATATATATATATATATATATATATATATATATATATATATAAGTAAAAATTAATTAACGGTTGAGCGGTCTGTCAAGTAATAATAAAACTCCTTTATTCCACTCTATATTTCATAACGGATTTGTTACTTACTCAGGAGTGTAATTGAGAGTTAAAATTTAGGAAACAACGGCACTAAACATGTTAAAATTCATCAAATTCAAAACATCAAATCAATATGCTGTTAGTTTATCGTCAACCTTTAAAAAAAAAGAAAAAACGAAAAATTTACAAATCGATATTTCTAGAAAACGGTGTATCCTACCGACTTAAAGTAAGAGTACCTTTTAGTACTGGAATACCTGAAAATTTAATAATCTAGTGTCACAAATGCTTAAAAGTTAAAGACAAAAAAGTTATGCCTTAAAATAACCGTTGACCTACCCAAAACGGACGCCTATGACCGGTACTAGAAATTCGCAATTGATGGAATCGATTCATCTCTGGAGGATAAATAAGCATACCAGTTTTTATTTTTCTAAATAGAAGCGTTCTGGAGGAATTTAAAAAAAAATAAATACAAGGCGCCATCTTCAAAGAACTCTAGCTCCCTTAGGAAGCATTTTCGGACTAGGTGAATTTGGGTTTAATTGTCTTAAAATTATCTGAGGAAACTCCGGTCTTCGTTTGTCAGGAGAGTTTCTGGACACCCTGTATATCTTTCGCAAAAAGCTGTTAGATGTTTGAAGCGGTTTATTTGTGTATCCCGGCCCTAAGCAATGTTCAATGTCATTGCAGCAAAATTTATTGCAAAACAGATAACATAATAAGATGCCACACACATATAAAGATTACTTCAATGCAGTCGTTATTTCAAGTTACATAAGATCCCCCGTCAAGAAGCATTCAACGAATACCCGTCTGCAATTTTATTTGTCCTGAGTACCCTATTTATAATTAATGCCGCAGTTTTCTTACTGTTGCTGACTAGAACTCCTGTTTTATTCCCTTATGTCTTGTAAATTGTTTTTAATATAGATTTATTTAAACTATTAAATGTTCTTCGGCTTTACCTACATACCATATCATCCTACATAAAGTACATAAGTGTACATAAAAATTAAAAAAAAATACTACCTAGATGTTGGAATGTATATGGCTAATAATTAGGGACCGGACACGAGAAGCCCATGACTTATTGCCCACAGGCGTACTATTGAAAATTTGTCTTTTTAAAGAGCTTTTAATTTTATTTAAATAATTGGAAAACAAATGGGTGGTGATCTATAAAATACGAAATACATTTTTATTTGTTCCTTTCGTAGTTCAACTTGAGTGAAGGAGTATTAATATCAACTAGCAATACTTTCTCTTTGAATGAAATACATCCTCGTAGATATAAAACGTCCTTTCTACATCGCACTTGGTTATAGATGCATACTGGAAATATTCTTTTATTTCAGCGTATTTAGCAGTTAGATTTTGAGGCATTGTTCCCACACACAATTGCGGCAATGTTATCAAATCTAGATTTCTATTAAAACCTGTGTCTAACTTTTGCAGAAGGCTACATCCGAAGTCACTTGGGAATAATTTGAAAAATATTCCATCATTTAATTTGAGATTTTGATTTTCAAAATAAGTGATTAGTTTTGGCAAATTTCCAAAGTGTTCCTGAAGAAAGTACAACTGATTTTTTTAATTTGGAATTTGTATTAGTTCTTTGCACTCAGAAATACTTCATTTAAACATGTATCAAAATTTTGTAAACTATCGAAATTCTCTGTGTAAAAACTAGTAGCTTTCAGCCATGATCCCTAGTTCTAGTTATTACTGGAGAGAGAGTCAGTGACACAGATGGAAGAGCTACTCTCAATGGTGCTTTTCTGAAAACTTTTTTAAAAGTCGATACAAGTTTATCAACTTCCGGAAAGGTGTCTCTGATATATTCGCAGATTCTGTGGAAAGCATGTGCTACACAAGTAATATGCAGCATATGAGGATATTTTTCCTTTAATAGTCTATCTGTTTTAAACAGATATGCAGCACTGTCACTGACAAATAAATAAAAGTATTTGTTCTTTGTACTTGTCGTCCGAATGAAGCATTTGGTGCGTATTCTCGTAAATGGTTTTAGCTACTGTTTCCGTATCAACTGTATTTATAACTTTTGTTGCTATTACATATGCGTTATATGGAATAGTTGGATGTAGTACACCAGCTACAACATTTACCACACAGCGTCCTAACATATCGACAGTTTCGTCGGCACTTATCCATAGGTACTGATTTGAAAGATGGCTTCTAATGCGTTCTACTGCTTTCGTGTAGCATTAGAAACATAAAATTTGCGTACGGTGGATCCATCAGGAATATTACGACCAGTATATTTTCGGAGATATGTTTTGAAGGTAGGATTGTTAAGTTTATTTAATGGAATATTTGCCACCATTAAAATTTTTCGGTAAAATTGTCAGATTCCAACGGCTCTAATTTCTGTGTATGTATTTGCAATGATTGGAATTTTTTAACGATACTTTACAGACGTTGCAATATTTTTCGGAATCAGTGGCAATGGACATACAATCAGTTTGAGACCCTTAATCCAACTCGCTATTTTTCACAATGCCATTCTCGACGTTGTTCCATATCATATCTGAAAAAGTAACTTGAATAATGTTCTAAATCTAAATAAATGAATATTAAAAATGTATGCGTAAGTTATTGAAAGTTAACGAAATTCACTGGACACTTACGTATATATGTAATTAACAGTTAAAACAATGAAAAAAAGAAACTAACTCACCGTACTTTATTTATCTTACGAAATATAAACTAATAAATAGAACAAGATACAAAATCTCCTCCCGCTTCTATCTACGCCCATGAAGAAAGGAATTTAATTATAATATTGAAGTAATTGCGCCACATTAAACGACAAAAAACAGATGTGCGGTCAATCGAATGAATATTGTTATTCAATAACTGCGTGTTTTACTTAGCGATGTTATAGACTATTTATATGGTCCATCGTAATTTCGGCCCCTCGTGTCCGGCCCCTCCTAATAATACAGCACGTACATGTATACTCTGTCCATACATATAACGATTTGACTTCAAGTAACAACAAAATAACTTTCTAATGTGTAAATACCTTAATTTGCCAGCCTGCGGTGTAGGTTTAGAGAAATACAAACAGTGATTAATACCGGCATAGAAATTTCATCAGTATTAAGTATTAATTTTTATACTATTAGTACTAACAATAAGGTACCTCACGTATATTTCGATAATATGGAAATAATAATTTATAGATATACACATATACGAGTAGATATACATACATACATATATGCATTAATCTTCTCTAGAATTTTCAATACTCGTTTTACTACTATCACTTAAATGAATTATAAATTCCTGATTCGTACATCTGTTTTGGTAATATTCGTTTTCTCGGTACCTGCGGTACTAGGTAGCGGATAGTCCCCGATAATCCTTTTAAATCCTAAAAGGTCAAATCTTTATATTGATGGACAGACATATTTAATACCACTTTCACATTTATTATAAAATTGTATCTTGTATAGTTGTAGTAATATTTATAAATAGTATAAAAAGTTCGTATTTATCTCCATTATTGAACAATGCAACATTGATATGACAATAATTATTATTATTAATAATACTATTATTAATATTAATTTTAAAACTAGAAGCCATTTAAACATTAAGGCATATTTATAAAACAGTTTACAGATGTGTTCTTGGAATGGCAGCTTCTTACTAAATGCATTTACACTCCACGTCTCATAAGTAAACACTAAATATGTATTTCATCAATGATGTTGTCATTTTCAGTAACGCTAAAATATTGTTATCGATATACGTATACAGTTTAATATTTATTTGGGTAGTTCATAAAATTAAAAAGTTAAAACATGACCAGCAAATCATATTATTTTAAACTCGATAGGAAAAACTATGTAACTAATTAATTAATTAAATCTTAATTGATCCTCAATGCTATTCTCAATAATAGCTAATACCTTAGGACGATAAAAAAAAGAAGGGACAGAGAAAAGCAACTCATGGATGTATGTACAGCTTGTACATAAAAATAAAGAACAGATCGTATTTTCGACCCACTCAGTGTTTTACACGTATATACGTCGTAGGACATCTTCCAACTGTTGTCGGGTTGGCCGAGATCACCAGAATCAAATGGATATGATCAGCCATTGCGATAGTGACGTCACAATGATCAGAGAGGGTTATTACACGCTTGTCCCCGCCCTGTACGCCGTCAAAAATACACGCCTGTGGTTCCACCGGTTCCCCTGCGCTACCTGTTCGTTAATATGCCGTTATCGACGATGAGGTCAAATCAGAAATCCAAACTCACATTTGTATTATTCCCATTGTTATTTTGATGCGCTGGTGCATTTAGAAAGGAATGTCTATTATATATACATATATGTATATATACAAGCGCGATCAAAAAGTTTCAAGTGTCCAAATTAGAATACAATCTTGCTTCCTCGTATTTAATATTTCGATATACCATAATAAACTACACAAACAGTTAACAGCTAACAAAAAGTGATGTGGTGGTAGTGGCGTGCGGTGAATTACTTACAAATGATACTTTTATTTATTTGTAACAAAGAGGGAAAGCAGGAAGCATGAGAGAAAGCAAGAACCACTGAAAATAATACTAAAATATGGCGACAAATGATAAGTATCATATGAGTACTGAGGCTACGTAATCGTTTAATTTTGAGGCTTCCCAGTCAAATGGCTTTAGATACTGAAATCGTACTAGTGAAGCGAAATTATAAAAACGAAGGAAGCTGCGCTTACATCTGCTTTCACGGACAGTATACGCCTTTGTGCTAGTCGTACTTTCCAAATAATATTGTCGTTATGGTAAACTTGCAAAGTATGTCTTCGCCAAGTTCAAAAAACCTTCTACAGACATTGAAATTTATGCTGTCAATGATTTTCACAAAATGTAACTACACTGAGCTAAATAAATAGTACAGTTTACCACAATTGTAATATCCATTACTACTAGGTGGTGTAAAAAGTATCACCATATTTGAGGACGCTGAAACTTTTTCATTTGGTGGCGAAGAACGCGGAAGAATTGTTTCCATGTTTTTGCGGAATAATTCGTCAGTGGTTTTAACTCGACGTGAATTTCGGAACAAATATCCGTGGCGTGTATATAACTGTGTGGCGCCTATTGCTCAAACAATTCGACGTCTTGTGGCTCGATTTGAAGAGACTGGGTCAATCCGAGATAGGAAATCAACCGGATGGTCTCGAACAAGTGAACAAGTGTCGAGGAGGAGCCATTTCTCGGGGGTAATTTCTCGGCGGTCCCTTCAAAGAATTTTGACCAAGGATTTGAAGATGTTTCCGCACAAAATTCTCATAGTTCAATAGCTGGTGCCAGCCGACCACCAAACCCGTGTGGCGTACAGTCAGAGGTTGTTGAAGTTAAATAACAAAATGCCTGATTTTTTTCGACAAATTGATGATGAGCCACGATGCTCATTTCCACCTCTCTGTACATGTAAACAAACAAAATACCCGGTTTTGGGCCACGTTCAATCCTCGTGTTCTCCATGAGACAGCACTTCATCCGCAAAAAAGCGACCGAATTGTGCTCTGTTTACTCAGAACATGTGATTGGGCCATACTTTTTTGAAGACGATAATGGAAACGCGGTAACCGTCACTTGCGAACGGTAGCGGATTCTTAATACTGAAACAGGATGAGTTGGAGTTGGAGGATATGTAGTTCCAGCAACCGCTCACACAGCGCGTGACACCATGGAGATTTTGAGGAACACTTTTGCAGGCCGTTTTATTTTTCGCATTTTGGTTGGCCAGTGAGATCGCCCAATCTGACGGCCCCAACTACTTTCTGTTACTTAAACGGGCTGATCTATGTGAACAAGCTGCAGCCCTTCAGGACACTAAGAACAACATTCATCAAGAAATTGACAATCTAACGCCAGAAATCTTGACGAACGTGATGCAAAATGCCATAAAAAGAGCCGAAATTTGCAGCATTTTTGGTGGCGGCCACCTATCAGATATCATTTTCGAAACATAAAAAAATGAAATTTATTGCTCCAAATAAACATATGCCGTTAAAAAAATAACATTTTTTAATTATTTTTGGAATTACAGCAAAAGAAAATGGGATGATACATTTTGCGCCACCTTGTATAAGCGATAATTAATATATTGTGGTTCCTTAAAGTGGTTGCTTGTACAATGCAGTTGTGATAAGGTAGTATAATAAGTTGTAGTAAGAAAGACACCATACGGCGTAGGATTTCTTAGAGCTGGTTTACAAAAGTAATACTATCTATAAATAATTCTCTTTCTTTATCTTCGGTGGCGATGGGCTGAACGAAGCGAGCTGTAGTATCCTCTTCCTACTGCTCACAAATCTAGCAACTAACTGCGGTAACGTCTGTTTGATTCCGCCAATTGCATTACTGTTACCTTAAATATAAAGTCATATTGTCTGCCTATACTCTTATATACTATTATTACACATATATCGCCCCGGATTTACCCATAGGCGTAGCAATCGTGAGCGTACAAAATAGTACCATGTTTAATAATAAAAAAATAAATAATTTTATTATTACAACACCATATTAGGTACTTGTAACAAACAATGCTAATTCTATTTTAATATTAATATATTTTAATAATTTCCATTGACAAGGACCGAATTCACATTTTTTCTCATCCAACAAATGTTACTTCTAGGCCAATAAACTTTTATATTAAGATTCAATATTTGACTACTAATTGTTGTGTGTATTGTTGTGTGTATGCTTACTTTCAAAGTAACGCTCTATTTACATATCAAACGTTTGTAAAATCTACTACAATACTAAACTACAAATACGAGGATGTATTGAAAAATTCTTTGTCTACTATAGAAGCAAACAAAATTTGATAGTCAAAATATTTTATTTTATTATTCAACATACTCTCCTCCTAAGTTTATACACTTAATACAGCGATCCTGCAACGCCTCTAGACCTTTCAAAAAAGAAATTTGTATCTTGCTCTGCAAACCAGGCCTCTACAGCTTATATCACTTCGTCGTTGGAAGAAAATTTACGACCTTTTAACTTTTTCTCAGTTGAGGAAAGATATAATAGTCGGATGGAGCCAAGTCTGTTGAATAAGGCGGTTGTTCGAGTAATTCGAACCTTAAATCACGAATTGTTTGCATGGCAACATGCAATTTGTATGCAGAGGCAAAAACAAAACACCTTTGTATAACTTTCCGCGTCTTATCTTTATAATTTTTTCTCGTAGAGTGGTCAGTAACGTCGAGTAATAATTCCCAGTTATTGTTCTACCCTTATCCAAAAAATCAATCTTGATTACTCCATGTCAATCCCCCCCAAAAAACTGAAGCAAGTACTTTTTCAGCAGATTTTTGAACGCGAAACTTCTTAGGCCTTGGGGAACCAGAGTGTCTCCATTCTATCGATTGTTGCTTTGTTTCTGAGTCGTAGAAATGTACCCAAGTTTAATCCATAGTAACAATACGGCTTAAAAATCTGCATCACTTTCAAACCGAGTACAGATTGAAAGGGATGCTTCCACCTTTGCACGCTTCTGGTCAACATTCAGACATTTGGGGATCCATTTTGTAGAAATTTTTCTCATGTCCAAATCGACGTGAACTATATATATATGGACGCGTTCATATAAAATATTCGGTGCCTCCGATATTCGTTTTAGCCCAATTCGATGGTCTGACAAAATCATGTCATGAACTGCATCAACATTTTCGGGGACGGACACAGAAACTTACCTTCTCGATCGGTGTTCATCTTTAATGGAAAATTTACCCTTTTTGAAGCTTGAAATCCAATTTTTCACGTCCGCATACGAAGGACATTGATCGCCAAGGGTATTAAGCATATTTTCGTAAATCTGCTTACCTCTTAACCTATTCAAATACAGGTACTTAACGATGGCTTGATACTCCAATTTTTCGATTTTCACAATTTCGATCGTCATCCTTTTTTTCCAAATTTTATTGCTCAACTTTGGTTTGACTTTTTGACGTGATACTTTACACTGACACTTCTATGCTATTTTTCGGTGCTATGGTATAGAAATATTTTTTTTATTCACAACTAACTAGATATCAATACCTCCTCGTATTTATTTGTTATTTGTACAACTAAATTTTTTCAGTGTATTGCTATACTCGTTCATAATGATCTCGTTTTATTAGATATTTTTCCTCCCTCCACAAGACCCAGTAATACAAAACATTTAATGTGTGTCGTCTGTAGTTATTATTATTACTATTAGTATCATTATTAAGAGAGAATTTTAAAAATATTTACTAAAACACTGACTTTAAAAAAATCCGAACACCCAGAAGGAGTTAATCAATTTTAATAAAATTTATACATAATGTTTATTTAATCAAACTTGAAATGATTAGATTTTCAAACTAAAATATTAAAAAATAACAATGTTATTTAATAATGAATGGGTCCGCCGCGGTTTCTTATACATTCAATAACTCTTCGAGGCATGCTTGAAATTAAACGATTTTTGATATCTTGGAGAATGTCATTCTGGCTTCTTGAATTTGGTGACGAAGGTCAACTAGGTTATTTCGTGATTGGGGCAAATTACTCGGTTGAGTACCAATCATATCCCACACATGTTCAAATGGTGACAAGTCTAGGTAGCGAGAAAGCAATGGCAGCAGGGTCACGTTAGTTTCTTATAAAAGCTTTGTAGTAACCTTTGATATATGAGGACGCTCGTTGTTTTGTTGGATAAGGGGTTGAATTAACCTTCGTAGGTAAGGCAGTGCAACGGGCTGCAGTACGTTTCGTATGTAATCATTTGCTTTAGAATGTCTGAAATAAAAACTAGAGATGACCTGATACCGTATGTTATCGCACCCCATACCATCACTTCCATTGGAAGGACGGTGTCCCACAGCAAATTTTTAATTTCTGCGGTCTACACGAAAACGTCCTACTCTTCTGCGACCATCGTGGACCCACAGACAGAATCGGGACTCGTTAAACAACACAATACGATTCCATTCACCATCCCAATTTAAATTCGTGTTGCAACACTCAATCCGAGCAGCCCGATCTCTAGGTATCAGTGGGAGACATAAGTCAATACCAACGAAGCCCAAAAGGGCGTATTCTGCGATATATCGTTGCCATGAAAACTCTTTGTTGTAATACTCCCAACCAAGCATTTCCAATCAACCGTGTTGTGAAAACTCTGTCTTTCAAAGCCATAATCCTCAAATGACGATCTTCCCGTGCTGTAGTTGCTTGAGGTCGTCCGGAACCATGACGACGGTTATGGTTTCCTTGGACCAACACTGTAGCATTGTTGGCAGACTGCGTTCCATGCTGTCGAAAATTTGTCTTATTGAAAAACCGATTTCCTATATACCAACATTGCGCTCTGACGTTCAAATAGCACCTCTACAAAACTAGTCAAAAGGTGCAGATCCGCCATAATATTATTACATAAACTTGCCAACAATTTATGGGGAGCGAATGGGTAGCCATTACACTGGCTTAATCTCCTGCTGTCTGGTATTGAAGCTCTCACACCAAGCTAATAGATATTCAACTTAAAGATTCCACTATTACTGTTAGATTTACTCCTAGCATCTGGTTATCGATTCATTCTAATATTTCCCACACCGGATGTTAGACGTCTCGCTGCAGCACAGAATAAATGGGTTAAGATTACTAACAACATTGATCTTCCTATACATGATGATTTGGAGAGCGACTCCAGGACCCGACTGAAATCCAGGAGACCGATGTGGATGGATACGGAAGTTCAGCACCCCATCAATGTGAACATAAATTGAGAAATAGAGATTTAATTTTTAATCCTTCGGAACCTCTGCCAGGCGTAACCCTGTCACGTAGACAATGGTAACAAATAGGTTCCGCCCAAGCCATCGAAAATGCATCTCAATGCTGCATAAATGAAAACTAGCAGATGATTGCCTCTGCGTTTGCGGAAATGTAGAACAAACTATGGCCCACATAGTAAACTACTGATGGACGACGCAAGAAATTTCCCTGGTGGCATACACGAGCTGAGCAAGATAACTTCTGCAGCACTGGACTGTTTGAAAAATTTAGATATTAGCGTATCAATTATTTTTACGACCTTTTTTTGTCATAAAAATGATTTACACTCTAATATATAATTTTCAATTTTTATTTTTTAAATAAATCCAATTACTTCACAATAACTTCGATCGTTCTACATGGATTAATGGCCTACTACTACCAAATATTTATTTAAATGATCTCCCTTCATATGGTTTAAATGATCTATCTTGAGTAGATAAATCTACTACAATGTAGCCTCGCAAACTTGTTCTAAATATTTTGAATTTTATTTGTGACTGGTGTAAGAAAAACAAAATGTTTTAAATATAGATAATTGTGCTGTGATGACTAACAGTAAAACTAAAAATTCCTACATTTTCAATATTTTGCGGGTCACACTATTACACCAAGACAATCAGTGATTAGGACCTGGATGTATGGTTTGATTGGACTTGTCATTTGCTGAACACATGCATTCTATCAGCAATTCTGCTGCTCAAACTATGGGCTACTTAATGCGGTGTGGTAAGACTTTAACAATCCAGAAACTCTAAAGATCTTGTATTACATTTTCATATATGCTTCCATAATTTGGTATTCACATTATATTTCATATCAAATTATTTCAGAAAGGATTCAGAAGAGGGTTTTCAAATACTTGATTTTAAATAGAAAGGGTCTACCCCGAACGTGACAGAAATTATACCGTACTATTAAAAACACACACAGTTTTAAATTTCTGACTGGCCCTAGATCCGAAGCAAGTGGCTAATTTTTGTTTAACGTAACATCTTTTTTAATTCTCCGTTTCTGCTTGCTTGTATTAATTTTGTGGTACCATAATATGGAACAAGAACTTGTGGAATTAATTCTTCTTAGATTCAGAGAGCTAGAACGAATGTATTACACAAAAGTTCTAATTAGACACATGACAAGGAATACCAATGCTATACCATAATGTTTACATACGGCAAAAATAAGTGGAGAATATAAAAAAATCTACAATTCTATCAAATTAGAAATAGAATTTTTATAAACCATTTACACATAATTCTGAGCATTCTCCAATTCGAAATTTCCTCTCTAGAACTCCTTAAACCGTTTGAACACGATTGTATGACATAAACATTCATTATCTAGTACAGTACAGATCTTAGTTATTCTTTCCAAACGCTAGTCAATATTCAATTCACCGACAATGTTTTACTCAGTTTTTGAACAAGATGACATAGTGAGCTGTTAAAACTGCCACAGTTTAGACCCAACTATAGCATAGAAACCCAACCGTCAGCTATAGTGTATACTTGAAGAGATCTCAGCCATTTACACCATATCGCAAAGTAGTGTCCTTTGTACATAGTTTATATCAACCATATAATCGATATAATCTATTTGAAAATGCCTGTAACGAAATCTTTTTCTATTGGCGCATTCTAAATATCGTTAATATTTTAGTGTTCACACTGCACGTGTAACTGCATTACAATTTCAATAGTACATGAAGACACGTGCACGTGTAACTGCATTACAATTTCAATAGTATATGTAGTAAAAAATGCTTTCTTGACCCACCATTCTAGTCGGGCCTGTTGAATCCTGTCGTAAGGCCATACCAGTGTATAAGAAGGCACAGCAGTATTTTGAATTACCAAATCCTTGTGAATTACGCCTTGTGCAAATGTATGTAATAAGTATGATTTTAATTTATAATTTCATCATTTGAGCTTTCTTTGGTCTCGGATGATGATTAGTGTTTCACTATTCAGTATTATTTTTTTGGAGAAAAATCTTGCCTTTATCTGTCATTCCAATCCAGTTGGTCTTTTATATTTGAGTGTCGAACATTGTCAACGAGTGTCAACCGTATTTTATATTGAAATTTAATCGCCATATAAGTTATATTGACATGCCGCAATTAAGTGTTGTTCAAATAACCCAAATAATTACTTTAATAGGAAAAGGATGGTCAGTCAGAAGATTAGGTATAAGCTGCTTTAAAATATTAGGTTTTTTAAAATTATATATGCTATATACTTTTATCAGAAACTAGCTGACCCGGCGAACTTCGTACCGCCTAACAGTCAATAAACGTCGTGTTAACTTTTATTTTCAACATAAATTACCTTGAATTTCGGATTAAATCCGTGTTCTTCGATAATGTCTGCCCCAAATTAAGTCATTTGAAAACAGCCATTGTATTTTTGATTTCTCATTCCAAACCGAGCCGTTTCACGGGCTGCCTCTCTTTGCTCTTGTGTTTGAGAAGCACGAAGTCGGGCCATACTGACGCGGCGCTCTTCTCGTGCGATTTCTCGTTCTTCTTCAGTGGATTGATTCGCAATGTTCCGAAGCCTAATTGCATTACGGCTTTGTTGGGAAAGATTAGATCTTCTGGGTCGCGGCAACGTTAATAATAATACTCGCACAATAATACTTGCACAATCTGCAAAGATAGTTCTAAAAATGTAATGAAATAGTAGAGATTTCTAACACAGAATTTTTATGAATTAGCTAAACCCGGCCACGGTTCGCTGTGGCTCAGTCTGATATGAAATGAATGGGAATGTAAAAAAAAATATTGTAGCGAACATAGATTCAGCGAGAAAACAAATCATTTAATTCAATGCCCTGCTTTGCGTTGCTATGGCTATGTGGAATGAAAGGAAAGGAAGAATACAGATGTTTTTCATCAAAAATTATTTTTTGTAAAGTAAAGTTAGTGGATTAACTACAATTTTTGTTTGTCCGTTTTCTACAAAAATATAAAGATCAAACATTTAACTGACTCTGGAACATATAATTGTCCATGAGAGAAGCAATCGTTTCTTAAATTCAAATCGTACACTTGCTAAGGTTGCCCTTGCGCTTTATTGATAGTCATAGCGAACGCAAGGCGTATTCGAAATTGAAGTCGTTAGATATCGAAGCCATGTTGGTTGGAAGGAGTGGCATTTGTGGAAGTAGTACGTCTTCACCTTTATGAGGTTCTAATCAGAATTTACATGTATGTACATGAATATCCGGTTCCTATGAAAAAGCAATTCGGTGATATGAAGCTCGATCATTCAGATATTGCAATTGAATACGTCTTCGCTGTTGATCTAGTTGTTCATAGTGTTGTTGAGACGATTGTGCTGCTCTTCTTCTTCTCGATTCAACTCGTAAGACTTCAAGTCTTTTCTCTCGTTGATCTGCCGATTCTTCTGCTCGCCTTTGAGAAGTTCTGACTCTAATGTTCATTTTCGTCTAAACGTCTTTGATCATT
This sequence comes from Melolontha melolontha, assembly GCA_935421215.2. Taxonomy (NCBI): domain Eukaryota; kingdom Metazoa; phylum Arthropoda; class Insecta; order Coleoptera; family Scarabaeidae; genus Melolontha; species Melolontha melolontha. The sequence continues at coordinate 92,945,788 of OW285237.1, read as the reverse complement.
GCAGTACGATCTCTTTTGACGTTCTATGATTGCGTGTCGAGAACGGCAGTTTATATTCGAAAGTAGGCGAGGCATCTCTATAAAATCAATAATAATTTCTCCCTTTTTCCTCTTTCAAAAACCCAGCCACTTGGTTAATTGTTTTTTAAATAGCAATATCATTAATATTTTCGCTTTTAAAATTTGACAATTGTCTGTCATATTTTTTTTAAATCTACCTGACATTTACATCTAACCTATACACATTATCTTAAGTTTTCATATAAGATTCATTCAAGATTAACTCAAAGTTATTTTCCTTTTATTCATTAAGATTTCATAACAATATGTTAGCGTAAAGAGAGTATGTGATTAGCAAACATCAACTTATAATAAAAAAAAGTACATACTACCAAATCAAGTATTTGAGAAATGTTTGCGCTTCATATGTCGAAAAAAAATTCAAAATTGTCAAAATTTCAACTCAATCGACCAACTACTTTTCGAGTTTTGCGAGCGAAAATATACGCAGGTTGAATTTTTATACAGTGTGTTTCAAAATTTTGATCAGTTGTGTACGCCGCGACAATGCACCTTTTGTATGAATAGAGTTCTTATAAAGTTAATATCTAGCCAACTATAATTAAAATAAAAATAGTATTTCAAGTAATATCATACTAGCGATTAAGATAGAGCAAAAAAGTATTAAGAAATGTTTTTACAAATCACTCAAGAACCCCTAATACCAAATTTCGATGAAAATTCTTCTTTTTTAAATTCTTCTCCATTTTTATGCTATCTGTAGATAATAATTTGTTAATGCAATTATAAGAGTGCAATGAAGCAAGAAAATAATTTGGCAGTTCAAATGTCAATTCACTAAACTTCAGTTGCAATTATTGAACTTTACCGAGCAATGGCCGATAGACATTTAAGTATTGCTCAAAATGTAGAAATTATTCGAATTGTTAAATGTCCACCCATTCGTCATAGAATTGTTCCACATTTGAATAACATTTTCAACACTACTGGAAATGTTGCTAGACCACGTCAACGAGAATTTAACAATCGAAAACACTATTTCGATGCAGTAATATTAGCAGCGTATCGTAATAATCCTCACACGAGGTTACGAGATATGGCTAGATTAAATATCTCAATACTGCTAGTATTGTTTATGGGCTCAAGGCAATTTTCTAAATGACAGAATTTTTAAGAAAAATAATGTTCAGTGATGAAGTTACCTTCACTACTAATAGTATTGTTTCATCCCAGAACTATAGATATTGGGCAACAGAAAACCCAAAATAGGTTATCAATTGTAAAAGCAATATTCGCAGAAAGTTAATGTGTGGTGCGGAATTTTAAATACACGAACCATGACCCGTTTTTCTTTTTTGATACGATAAACGCAGAAAGGTTTTTAAATTTTTTAAATACTGAGTTAGTTGATGTTCTTGATGATTTACCACTGGATGTTAGGCGAGATTTGCTCCCGAGTTTATAACGCAAGAATAGTGCGAGCCTGGTTAGGCGAAAACTTTCCGTTACGATGGATAGGCCGTAATAGCCCTTTATAGAGTGGACTCCGAGATCACCTGATATCACACCACCCAACTTTGTTCTTTGGGGGACCATTAAAAATGTTGCATCTAGACCTTAAACGATACAGGAACTGGGTCAGAAAATCCGACAAGTCTGTTGAGAAATTTCTCCAGAAATATTACGCCGAGTTATACTGTATCACAAAAGGCAATTGGAAAAACGTATCCGTCTTTCAAGGTAATTTAGTTGAAAAAGATCCTATTTAAAATATTGTTCGTTAAATTTTTGTTCTTGTTTTGTTTGTTCTTTAATGTTGAATAAAATTTGGGAATTTTTTCTTGCTTCATGGGACTCTTATTATTGCAATAACAAACTATTATCTACTGATAGCATAAAATGAAGAAGAATTTAAAATGAAAAATTTTCAGCGAAATAAAAAAGTTATTTAGGTGTCCCCATGAAAAGTGAAACATACTGTATATAGAGAGACTAAAAGAAAAACAGAAAATACGAAATTAATTTAAGAAAAGTGGTTTTTAGTTTACAGTTTTTAAATGTATATGATCTTATCTACAAACAACAGTGTCAAAATACACCCCTACAATATATTATTAATTATTTTAACACATTTTATCAGAAGTCAATATAAACAATTATAAACCAGATAGTAGTATAAGCAACTCTTTACGAATGTATAGAATTAGATAAAATATATTTTAAATATAAAAATAAATAAATAAAGATCGATAATAAACTATGTCATAACTCATAATAAACAGAGAATACCGGAGAGAAGTAAAGGATACGAAAGTAAGGAGAGGGTGTGAGATAAATACAGATCATTATTTGGTTCTCTCGAAAATAAAAATAGATAGCCAAGAAACAAACGAGAAAGTAAAAACAAATATTAATAAAAGAGGGAAAGAGAAGAAGGTAGTTAGGACATACAAACTTAGAGAAGAAGAGACCGTTGAAGTGTACAAAGAAAAAATTGAGCGAGAAATGAGTAAAATCAAACAAAAAATAAGTAAAAACATAGAAACAGAAACGCTATGGAAAATAGTCAGAGACACAATAATGATAGTATCGGAAGAAAGTTGTGGGTATAGTAAAATAAGGAAACATATTAAGCAAACAAAGTGGTGGAATGAAGTGATAAAGCAAGAAATAAAACGAAAAAAACAAGCATGCAAAAACTACTTATGCAACAGAAATAATCAAACATACAACAAATATAAAGAACAGAGAAGAAAAGTTAAAGAACTGGTAAAAGATGCAAAACAAAGGACATGGGAAGAATTTGGGGAAGCAATGGAGAGAGATAGCAGAGGAAATAAAAAACTGTTGTATGGAGTACTGAAACGATTAAGGAAAGGAAATCAAGTTAAAACCTTGTACATAAAATCAAAAGAAGGAAAAATACTAGAAGATGAGAACGACATTATGGCGAGATGGAAAGAATACTTTGAGGATTTACTAAGCACGGAAATTAATGACCAAGTAAACAAACCGGAAATATTGCACGAGTCACCTACAAGAAAAAAAGAACACACGGAACAGGACAAAATAACCATGGAAGAAATAAAAGATGCACTAAAGAAGCTAAAGAGAGGCAAGACAGCAGGAATTGACGGAATAACAACAGAGATGGTAAAGAATTTGGGAGAAAATGGAATAGAAGTATTAGAAATACTATTTAATAAAATATGGGACGAACAGAAAATACCAGAGGATTTGGAAATGGGAGTTTTGTTACCGATATATAAAAAAGGAGACAACAAACAGTGTAAGAATTATAGAGGAATTACACTATTGTGCGTCATGCTAAAAGTTTATGAAAGAATCTTGGAAGAGAGATTAAAAACAATAATCGAGGCGCAACTCGAAGAATCACAGAGTGGATTTAGAAAAGGTAGAAGTGTACAGGACAATATATTCACATTGAAGCAGATGACGGAAAAGAGTGCAAACAGCACGATATACATAGGTTTTATAGACATAGAAAAGGCTTTCGATTGTATACCTCGAAACTTGGTGTGGAAGAGCCTAGAAAAAAGAGGAATAAATAGCAAACTGAGGAAAGCAATAGCAAGCATATACAAGTGTACAAGAAACATGGTGAGAGCGTGTAATAGGCAATCAGAAGAGTTTGAAACAAGGGAAGGATTGCGGCAAGGAGGAGTACTTAGTCCTATACTATTTAATATAATACTTGATGACGTACTGAAAGATATTAAAAACAACACAAAAAAGATACAAATAGGATATAGAAATATGGGGCTGGTGGAGGTAGCGGAGAACGCGTTTGCTGATGATTTGGTGGTATACGCAAATACCGAAAAGGACCTGCAAACAAACTTGGTAATTTGGGAAACAGCACTGAAAAAGAGAAACATGAAAATTAACGCAGACAAAACTAAAGTGATGGCGATAGGGAAAAACCATAAACAGTTAACAATTAAAGTAGGAGGAAAGGACATCGAACAAGTTGAAACATTTAAATACTTAGGAGTAAACATTCATAGAGAAGGGAAAGAAGACACAGAGATTAATGGCAGAATTGAAAGCACGACAAAGTTGTACTATACACTCAACAACACTTTCATCAGAAATAGAGAAATTTCAACGAAGACAAAAATGACTGTGTTTAAAACCGTATATAGACCAATACTAACATATAGGTGTGAAAGCTGGATACTAAATAACAAAACAAAATCCAAAATACAAGCGATGGAGATGAGGTATTTAAGAGCAGTCAAAGGAGTAACACGCAAAGACCGAATAAGAAATGAAGTGATAAGGCTGAATACAAAACCGATCCTCGAAAGTATAGAGAGACAGAAATTGAAATGGTTCGGACACGTCGTTCGTATGGAAGAAACAAGGCAGACAAAAAGAGTATAGAAAGCTAAGACAATACAGAAAAGGAAGAGAGGTAGACCAAAGAATACATGGGACAATACAGTAGCGGAAAACCTGCAAAAACGTGGAATGACATGGAGAGAAGCAGAAGTTGCGGCAAAAAATAAGAAGGAATGGGAAAAATTCATTTATAATAAAAAATAGAATTAAGTTTCATAGTTAAAATTAAGTGTATAAGTGTATTAAGGTTAATTTCAAGGTTTATTGATTATAATAATAATAATATTTTAAATATAATGTTAATGAAAACCTTATTTTACCTAAATATAACTAAAATAGAAGAAATATAAAATAACCTGCATGACTGTTAGAAAATGAGTAGGGCAAGGGATACCGTAGTTCTTATCACCCACTTGTTGAATATGGTGGTCTTATCGGTGATAAGAGGCGGGTGATTAACTGTTTATATTGTTATTATCGCCACCATTCACTCTGCACAATAGAAAAAATCTATTATCTCCGTTGTCATGTCGGTCTCATTATCAGTATGTACACCGATAGCAATGTTTACTTTTAAATTCTCTGCTTTGTGTGCGTATCTGTTCTATGTGGTCTAGAGAATTTTTTGCCTGTAAACAAAATACTTGTCTAACGTATATTTATAATTTATAATAGATACATATACATAATATGCATGTATTATGTGCATGCCACGTATCAGTGTGAGGGTAAAATGTAATATGTATCTTTCCAGAATTTCCCTTATCTTAGGATGTAACTTAGTCGATTTTATATTTATTAAAATCAATTCAGACTGCAGATATGCAATAAACTTTTTATCGCTAACGTTATAGCCTAATCGGTGTGAAGCAATAACACCACGAAGTGTATATTGTAAATACAAGCTTTTGGAAGTGCTATAGAAAATACAACTTGAAAACACACAATGTTTGCGCGAAAATAAATTCTATTTAATTTTTATTGTTGTTTTAAAAAAATGTAAAAATTATAAAAATAATAATAATTCGGAGGAAAACAATATCTAAAAAAATTCATTGAACTAGGCAGTTAAATAATTGCGAAATAAATAATATAGCACTAAACTATATAAAAGATTGCTTGTTTCACAACAAATAATAAGTTATTATTAAAGCGAAGAATCTTCAAGAATGTCACAATTATTCCGCCTCTTAAAAGTACAAGAATATATAACCATGATGGCAAGATTTTTGAGTAAAATTTGTAATAATTGATATGAGAATATTAATCAAAATATAAGGTATTGTCAGAAATGGTAATGAGACAATCTGGAAAATCTAAAAGTTATTTGATATTTAGAGAATCTGAAAAAAGACAATCGAGGAAGTTTGGCCCAGTGGACGAAAAAGATCGAGACTAAAATAGAGACGTAATATGTGACAATGATTGGGAGGAGAAAACACGAAACAGAAAAATGAATCAAATGTAACGGGTCGATTGAACTCGCAATCCTAAATTTAATAATGTATCGGGGGGTGTATCTGACAGTAATGGCACTATTTTAGGAGGCAGGCGAAATGAGGGAAGCGTTTAAAAGTGACGGCTCTGATAGTTAAGTCGATAATATTCACCTAAACAAGAATTTGCAAAATTCTTCTTAGGGAATGAAAAAAATAATGGAAGTTGGTGCAACACTGTCGCTTTTCTGCTGCCAATGTAATAAAATAAGCGTCAGAAATTACAAGGTATACCAATAAGCGCATTAATGACATCAAGACGTCATCTTAGGTTGTATTTTGTATTGCAAACAAAATAATTAATATGACAAACCTTAAAGGATGAAAGGTAAGCACTGAACAAAGTTACTTGGTACTTATTGTTTTTCAAGCTTATACAGGCTGATTAATTTTCGGCCCTCACCATGGGGATCTCACTTATTATTGGAGATAGAGTATAGGTTTAAATTTGGCAAAGTTGTTAAATTTTGTGTTTGTTATAAATACGTAAAGAAAATAGACCTGTGACAAATGACCTTCGTTATTTAAAAAAAAAACGAAAAAACCCCATTTTCTTCATTTACCTGTAGCACCGACATTTGGCCTTGTAGGGAAAATATAAAAACACATTCTTGTGGCCATTTCTAAACCTCTATCCAGTGGTGTACTCTAAATTTGTATACGACGTTTCGTTTCTTTCTGGCCATCAACAACTATCTAATTTCTTATAGGCGCCATATTGGATTTAGACATCTTCAGAAAGAGTTTCTTTTTCTGATTTCAACCATGCACAACATGCTGACTAAAGTTTTTGACATTAGGTTTTATTTGAAAGAATAAATTATAAGACTAAATAAGGTAGCCATGGAATTTCAATCTGTCAAACATTTCATTTATTGTTCATTAATAATACAAAAATGTCATACACTAACGAAGAGAAACTAGATATGATAAGTAATTTTTATTCTTCGAACCGAAATTCAACAGTAGCGAGTACAAGATATCTATAATTATATCCATAACGACAACAGCCTCATCGTACCATTTTTCTAGATCGCGACAGAAATTTGGTCGAGAATGGATCATTTACTAAGCCACGTAATGGTCAAGACAACAGGAATTTAAATGAAAATCGATATTTTACAAATGGTAAATTAAAAGCGTGTTTTCAAATTTCATGTTAATCTTGTATTTTTATAGATAAATAATAATCCATCAATTTCTACACGCGTAGTAGCGTCAGAATTAAATTTGTGCCAGTCCAGAGTTTGGAGAACTTTACATAAAAGTAGGTTTAAACCATACAGGATCCATGTTAGTCACTCTTTACTGCCTGGAGATAATTTGAGAAGGCTAGAATATTGTAATTGGTTAATGGGAAGGATAGAAAATGACGAAAATTTTTTAAGCAAAATCATCTGGTCAGATGAAACAAAATTTAAAAATTCTGGAATGTTCAACAGAAATACGGAGCACTATTGGGCAGTACAAACTCCCCGACAAAACAGGGCTAGAATACCACAACATCGTTTTGGAATAAACGTTTGGATGGGTATTTTGGCAAATCGTCTCTTAGGACCAGTTATGTATGAAGAACATTTAAATGGAGAAAGATATTTAAACATTTTACGTACATACGTATCTGACTATCTTGACGACAATATCCCATTATCAATTACAATATTTATGGTGGCAACAAGATGGCGCACCAGCACACAATGCAGCTGTTGTTAGAAATTTCTTAAATCAAGAGTTTGCAAACCGTTGGATTGGAAATAGGGGAGTTGTTGAATGGCCTGCGAGATCACCTGATTTAAGTTCGCTAGATTTCTTTTTATGGGGATATGTTAAAAATAATATTTATAAAGTAGATGCGCCACAAAACATTGAAGAATTACGAGACAGACTTCAGAATGCCTTCGATGCAGTTCCTAGAAGAACTATACAAAGGGCAGTACAAAATGCCAGAAGGCGTGCCCAATTGTGAATTGCCGAAGATGGCCAGATAATTGAACATTTACTGCAATTGTTTATTGTTTACTTTTCTATGTATTTTTATTAATGTTTTTGTTATCTTGTACTCGCTACTGTTGAATTTCGTTTCGAAGAATAAAAAATACTTATCATATCTCGTTTCTCTTCGTGAGTGTATGACATTTTTGTATTATTAATGAACAATAAATGAAATGTTTGACAGATTAAAATTCCAAAGGCTACCTTATTTAATCTTATAATTTATTCTTTCAAATAAAACCTAATGTCAAAAACTATAGTCAGCATGTGGTACATGGTTGAAATACAAAAAAAACTCTTTCTGAAGATGTCTAAATCCAATATGGCGCCTATAAGAAATTAGATAGTTGATGATGGCCAGAAAGAAACGAAACGTCGCATAAAAATTTAGAGAACACCACTGGATAGAGGTTTAGAAATGGCCACAAGGATGTGTTTTTATTTTTTCTCTACAAGGCCAAATGTCGGTGCTACAGGTAAAAGAAGAAAATGGGGTTTTCGCGTTTTTTTTTTAAATAACGAAGGTCATTTGTCACAGGTCTATTTTCATTACGGATTTATAACAAACACAAAATTTAACAACTTTGCCAAATTTAAACCTATACTCTATCTCCAATAATAAGAGAGATCCCCATGGTGAGGGCCGAAAATGAATCAGCCTGTATAGCACTGCTGTGACTTGCTGGGATTTATCGGATATATGGGGAATCTACGAAATGCTTGGGGTTGGATTACGTTACTTGAGGACGTAAAACCTATTCCATTGCGACCTTTCTAGATCTATTGTGGTTCTCATGCACTCTTTAGAGTACTTCCTCTAATTCTGCTCTTTAAATTAAGCTTAGCAGCTTCGAGAGAGATGCTTTTAAATATGGTTCCGCATTAGGACGTTGATCTCCCACTTGTATTAACAGCGTTCTTGTCAAACTTTCACATTAGCATAGTACATAAATCTCAGCTTTCTTTTCCCTTTGACAGAATTTTTTCTGCCAAGCCCATATTATCCATATGTTTAGTGATGTTACACTTACCCCTTAACAGGCCTACTGTCATCTAAACAGACTACAGATATTGGAAACATAAACGCATGTTTCTTAAATAATTGTGTTGACTGTCTTTGGCCTGAAGAGTTCCTCCACCTTTCCCTACATCTATTTTCAACCTACCTTTTCATACCTATTTTTAGTAAGTGTTTTTGCAATGATAAATTAAGTCTTCGGTGCTACAAACACTATAAATGAAGCTTTTTAAGCCAACTCGTCCGTATTCTCATTAGACCTATTTTCCTCGTGCCATGCGACCTAGGCTAATATGACTTTCTTGTGACCCCTGAACTTACACACAATCAAATACAAGTTTAGATATAACTTGTATTTAATCTAGTGGCTTTATAACATTACTTGGTTATCAAAGAAGGTGCGGTGAGATACGTTTCCCACCGTCTATTAATTTCTCCAACGCAACGATGCAATGAACCCACTTCTGCTACAAATACATATTACCGCATTTGAAGCTATTTAGGCTCACTTGAAACGTCGTCCTTTCTTTGAGCCCATATATTCGGTCTCCAACATATTTTTCTGTTTTAGAGCCATCAGTATACCTACAAGAACGAGATCTCGCCTGAACGAGTGAGCCTTTTTGTCTCTCCTCGCTATCTGGAATGACTATTTTATATTTATCAAAGTTGAGTTTCTGAACCATGGCATTACACCGTTTTCCTTTAATAGGACCTGCCTTGCATTCTTCAACTTATGATGACCGCTGCCGCGAACTTGGCTTATGAATGTTTGGCCTGACAATAGTGTGTATGCTACTGACCTTGTTTCTCCTTGTATTTGTGGTAAATTTTTATCTTCTTCTTGTGGGTTAAGAAAACTGGTAGAAATCCAGTGCTCAACAATTACTAAGGATCACATGTATTTGCTGCGCTTTTTCAAGTTGTAGTATTGTATTGTTGCAATTATATTATTTGTTAACCGCTAACAAATGTTTTGTATTTTTTTAATAAATATGATCATCATATAAAAAAAGCTAACAAGACAAAAGAAAAATTAATTTAATTTAAGTTGTAATGAAAAACAAATACATAAAAAGTTAATATTTCGTCGACCTACCCCGAGTCCGAATAAGACTTTGAACTGTAGCAGACATATTCTGAATCAGTCCATTCACGAAATCTTGAGAAAAAATTATCTAAATTCCTCTGACAACATTTCTTACTGTTCTAGCATTTTTACAGTCTGCAGTAAGGTGTTCAGTTGCTTCGAAATCTGTGTCCAGACATGTCCTATACAGTTCATGTGTAGTGTCCGGACTGGTTATTCCATGCAGTCAATACCGTGAAAGTCTAGGGTTTCGGCTACAATGCGTTCACGATGGAGACACGCATAGTTATCAAGTAAAATAAAATTTTCACCGATTGCACCCGCAATTGGAACAATAAGTTCAACAACGATATCTTTAAATCTTTGAGCGGTTATTGTGGTATGGATTAAAACCACCAAGTCAGTGCGCCCGTTCCAACAAACACCACCTAAACACAGATGGAACACCAAAATTAGCGACCGGAACTCTAAAATGTTCATCATATCTCTGACCTCGTTCTCTCCATACCAAAACACGCCCATCGGAATTATACAGACAGAATCTGGACTCATCTGTAAATAAACTGTCTCCATTTGTTGATTGTCCAGTTGCGGTGTTCCTCGGTCCAGTGCCCATCCATCAGAAATGGATTTTACAAAATTTATTATCGTGTAAACAAGGGCAGCATTGTAGTAAATATAGATTTAAATTTATTTTATTTTAACCAAAACTAACGTACAATATTACTTTGATCCTTAGGAATTGTTGAGACGTGTATATTTAGAGCCAATATGCCATTGAAAAACATTTCGTGTTATATCTGTTTACCTGTAACTCTATTATAGAAATATAAGGCAAGAGAGAAAGCGTATTGACAAATTTGCCGCAATTGGAGATTTTTCTTTTCTCAAAATGGTACTATGCTAGGTAAAATGTTAGTGTCAACAAACAGTTTATCGCATACAGAGGACCTTACCTATTCATATAATACATCTTCTGCAAACACGCAAGATACGAAATAAAACCCTGTACACTTTGTGATAATGAACGTTGAATGCGTTGAAGTTATAAACATATTTATTTAGGAAGAAAACTGGGTACAACCCCAGAAAAAAAAAAGGGTTTGAAGGTTGTATTGGACCTTAGTAATGAACTCAAAGGTCTCAATGTAACTGACGATAATTTCTTTATTCTTTACATTTCCTTACTTTTTACTTTCCAAATGAAACGTGATAACGTTGCATACTACAGGCAAGAACAAACTGGAACTTCAGAGGTACATCCTAATGAAGAAGTATAATACACAATCAATGTGTAATAATTATCATAAGTATGTTTACAAAACTCACTGTAGATAATTTCGTCGTAATAGTAAAACACATCACATCACATATTAAACTGTTATTGCCTGTAACTTTCAATTATTTGTTATTTTTTGCATTAAAGACACAAGTACCTGGTAATAGTTTCCCTGTCTTTTTTTACTACGAAATATACAACTACAAACACAGTAAATACGATAAAATTATCAGGCTTAAACGAAATGTGCGATTATTACGAAAATTACTAATATCTTTGAAAGGAAAAAATTGTCAAGACATTTTCTTGTTTAAATTTAAAACATCGTATATCATTTAAGCAACGAATCTACCTCAGGAATGTGCAGAACTCGTGTTACACACCCGTGTCAACAGGGGCCGAGTGTGTTGAAATATTATCCCCAGATGTAGAAAAACATTTTGCTCATTTGCCCGTTAGATATTCGGTCTGTAAAATCCGAACTCTAATAATAGAAATATAAAATCATAATTAAAACGGTTTAGTATATTATAAATGACGATTTCTAACAGGTACCTTTAAATATTACTAAATGTAAATTCATTTATAAAGCTGTTCATGGCTTAGAGCTAATAGTATAAAATTTAACTTGGTGGGGCTACACAAATAAACGTATGCATAAACACATTCATTCAAAATCATATAAAAAATAAGTTTTAAAACAGCTCAAATTAATTGCAACAGTAATTACAGCGCGGTGTGAAAAATAAAACTTCCTTATGTATTTGCTTCCTACAGTTACAATATATTTTCTATGGTGTACAATATCTTATTACTATTACAAATTATTGCATATAGGTATATTAATGTTGAAATAAATTGTTCATTTCAAAAGAGAAGCTACAGGTAACCTAAAATATAACTAAATTGTTAAATAAGGATTATTAATTAAGTATTTATTGGCTTCTGCATATTCGTCTGTTTATAATAGACTTTATATTTTTATAATATGTACATTATAGCCAAATCATATTAGTCCTGAATTTGTCAGTGATTAACATTTGGGTTCCATGAATTTGGAAAGGAAAGGACAATGATACATACAATGACAGTGTTTAGTGACCTGTTTCTCTCCACGATCTCGTTTCGGGTAAATACACAAGTATTAATTTTATATTTGTCAACACACAATACCCATATGCATTGACAATACCTCTTTGCATAATCATTTAGACCAATTGGTCTTATCTCTTTTATGTGGAAAAAATTAAATAATTCAATATTAAAGAAGGGGCTCTGGACAGATCTCCTCTATACCCGCTGCTATGGCCATACCAGATGAGGAAAATCGGGTAAGGCTGCCCTGCATATCCTGGTGTAGGGGCTCGAAATGAGCCTACACTACAAGGATATTCCGCTTGCAGTTTTCTTAGACATAGAGGGAACTTTTTATAACACATCGACGTCTTCCATTATTCCTTAAGAGATAGAAACATAAGGAGTACCACATGCAATGCAAAATGTTAGCAGAGCAGTGCATGCCCAAATGCAAATCAAACCGATCTCCATGTGAACAACAAAAGAGTGTCCTCAAAGAGGAGTATTGTCACTGCTTCTATGGAGTCTAGTAGTGGATAATCTCATCAGGACATTAAATGACCAGGGAACATGGACGCAGGATTTGCCGATGACATTGTCATTTATATCCGAAATGCTCTGCGAATTGTGGAGAGATGGTGTCTTGAGGAGGGATTAACTGATAATTCACAAAAAAAAAGATGGCAGTTTTTACCAACATGAGAAAACTAAAGGCTGTTCAGACAAGAGTTAGAATAAGCAATGAAGTGAAGTATCAAGGCATTACACTTGATGCGAAACTGAATTGGAGCAGGCACCTAGTCAAAGTGGCGGACAGGAACAGAAGAGCTGTTGGTAAGACCTGGAAACTAAAACCAAGTGTAGTACACTGATTGTACACATTGTTAGGCTCTGTTGGGAATCACTGGAGCTATAAACAGCACGGGAACTGCCTCTATGGGACCATCGTGGGTCTCCCTCTGTTGGAGCTATTTGTGAAAGCGGAGGTCATTGCCGCGATCTTGAATCTGAAGGCCAATGGCGTATGGTATCCTAATATTGTAGGGGCCATACAGATACGACGGAAACTATACTGGGAGAGCCGATACTACAAATGCCGGCGGACAGTATGGTACCTGAGATTCTGTTTACAGATAAGGCGAATATATCTATCGCAATCCAATCGGGGCACGGGTGCAGGTATATGCGGAATGTCTCCTAGAACGAAGATATCGTTATGTCTGGGGAAACATGCTATGGTTTCTCAGGCTGAAGTGATTGTAGTCGCAACCTGCGCCGAGGAAATTCGGGAAGCCGACTGCGGAAATAAAAAAAATTAACATAATGACTGATAGTCAGGCAGCTATTAAAGCCATTATGAATCCATATATCAGTTCTAAACTGGTGAAACATTGTAAACAGGTCCTCAATAGACTGTCACGAGACAATACTGTGTCACTAATATTGGTGCTAGGACATGAGGGAATAAAAGGCAATGGGTTAGCCGACGAACTTGCCAAGGAAGGTACTAATAGAAACTTAATAGAACCAGAACCTGTATGTGGAATCGCTAAGGTCTCAGTTAGAGTTGAGATCTGGTTATGGCTAGAGAGAGAACATAAAAAGAAATGGAGGCTAACGGAAGGTCAACTCAACACTAAAACATTACTAAGAGCGCTGGACGTTAGGTTGTCAGTTAACCTAATTCGTAGTAATAAAAAAGAAATTAAAATTATTATCACGCTAATAACCGGACATTGTGCTTTAAGGAATTATCTGTACAGCAGCCCATTCTATACAAATGGTTACCAAGCCTCGTGTAGGAAATGTGAAAAACAGAAGGAAACTAGCCTTCATATAATATGCACTTGTGAGGAACTGAAGGGACTCAGCCAGAAACATTTCGGAAGAGATCTATTGGATCCTCCGAGGGTACCAAACTTGCCTCGAGGAAGATAGTGGCTTTTAACAAGGACACAAGACTAACAGAGTAGAACTAAGAGATCTATTGGGGGTGATACAATGAGTTATGTGCTGGACGTGCTGGTGGTCAACCCAAAATTAGAAGAAGAAGAGACCTATATGAAATTTATTAAGAAATTTTCCAGCAGGTTATTTTTCTTTACGATGTGATAAATTTCTTTTTCCTTGATAGAAACTAGGATAATCCATCTTTTCGCCACCATCTCTACTAAGACTACTTGGCAAATATGGAATAATAAAAACTATGCGAGGTTATAGTGAGATCAGCAATTAGAAATAAAGTTTTTACATGTACATCTAAGCTGGAAGAAGTAATAAATTTTAAATGTAAAAAGGACACATACCAAATCATCTTGATAAATGAGACAAGACAAGAGCGACAGAGAATGAAATATTTCAATTATGTATCAAAAATGTGTAAAGAAAAATTGCAAATGAAAAACAATAACAAATGCTACAAAATATATTATATCTTAAAGGAACTGCGAAATATGGATACGAAAGGAGATTTTGGAAAAATAAGAAAAGAAAATGTTAACTATATACAGAAAAATAGACAGAAACCGTGAATAGGAAATTATTGAGTTATTTTAAAAGGTTTGAAAGAAGGTCTGCAACCAAAAAACGGCAAACTATTTCGTGATTTTTACTTCTAAAACCCGGAAAAAGCATTCAAAAAATTCCATCTCTTTCTTGTAAAACCCATGTTTCTAGTTTCATTTAGAGTGAGACGCCCGTTTTCCGAAAAGTGAAGAATTTTACTGGCTGGGTCCAGTATATTTATACATGTTTGGCCGGGATATTAGGAATGAGTATAAACAAGCGTATTGTCAGATTTGATCATGTTTCAACGTGATAAATATGTTCAAGATCTTGGTTTCTGTATAAGTCACACTCAGTTTACATTTTGCTTTCAAACGTCTCTGTACTCGTGTTTTAGTTATATGTTATGGCACCAAGAGGTTGTGTTATTTCCCCTGACAGCTTTTGTTTTATTTGTGGCGAATACACTGTTAAAAGTCAACAAAGAAACATAAGTGGTTGCCTGAAGAAAGTGTATTTTGCTTACTTCGAGTTGAAACTTTTGGATCAAGACAAACCTGGGCTCCTCATAGTGTGTAGAAGGTGCGAGGCAAACCTTCATTTGTGGCTTAAAGATGAAAAACAATTATTTCGTATTGATATTGTTATGATGTGGCGTGAACAGCAAAGCTATACTACAGACGGCTATTTCTGTTCGATGAAAGAGTGCCTCATGTCTAATACACTGTGCACTTCCGTGAATGTTTTTTTTTGTTACGATAAGTGAAACATATAAAATATGAATATGGCTTCATAATGTAATGTATAAAAAACCGCTATAGAATTTACACGCTGCAATGTTATAATAGTATAATATTGTTTAGACTACCATGTATGCTAAGTGTTCGAGTAGAGCCAGTTGCTAAAAATTTAAAGCGAGATCAACAATAATAATTTTTTTTGGAAAATATTTTGGATTCCATACTCTACATTATTCCAAGAATACCCGGTATATTACTAAAATAGGTAAATCTGTATGTTCAATAATAAAAAGTAGTACAAGAACTATGCTCATATACAAACAAATATAATTATTATAAAGAGGAGGTCGGTGCCAGTGTCAGAACCTCACAAAAAGAGAAGCTATATTCGATATCTTCATACTTAGAATCTACACGAAAATAGCTTACACAATAAATTATTTTAATTCTATTTTCAAACGAAATAATCCATAAAAACGAAACATTTTTGCGTTAACACAGTTGTATTGCCTATAAATACTATAAATTAATAACTAACTAATTCGATGTGAATAATTCCACAGTAAAACTAATAAAAGGGTATTTATTTTATTTGTCAATATTCCTAGACACGCCCGTTCACAAACGCGATGCTAAAGAAACTGCCCATATAAGCCGTACGTTGTAGATAGCCAGTGTATCAGGTTATTTATTCGGGTGGCCACGTCGCATGGTTCGTCTTCCTTCGCTAACTTCAGCATATTATTAGTTTCAGTAATATTAAGTAATAATTTAATATATAAAATTAAAGTTTAATATCACTATAACTTTTTTATTTAGATACTGTATTTTACTTAGTTCATTTAAGGGACTGTGCTTCCCTAGCTTCCCCGGTTTTCAATTAAAAATTCGAATAATTAGCATCGTAAAAAGTAGAAAGCAATATTTACATATTATAGAACGTGTTTCAAAAAGAATTACATCTAGCTAGTTGTCTATTAATGTCTCCTATAAATTATGATGTTCTGCATTCCTGAAATGCGGATATAGATTAAATGGTATGAAGGTTATCTACCTGTCACTGTCGAAATTTATCATGGAGAGATATGGTGAAGAAATTAATAACAAGTACAATTAGATTATTAATTTATTGAATAAGAAAACTTGAATGATGGGATATTAATCACACAACCAAGTTAAATAACTATTTCAAGAACTTTTAATTATTATAATTTATAACAAGTGTTCAAAATGGTCACCATTCTGTTGAATACGCCATTTCAGATTGTCAAAAATATTCTGCAATACATTTGGTGCTATTTGATTATATTTAATTTTAATTGTATTCATCAAGTCATTCATTCTTGCCTTATATACTTTCTAGCATTTCATTTTCTAGCAATCCGAAAATAGAAAAATCTAACGGAGTAAGATCTGGTGACCGCGCTGGCCAAACACCTCTGCTTATAACTGGATGAGGGAAGTAATATTCTAAAAGCGCTCAATTTTCAGCTGTGCAGTTGTGCAGAGTTGTGCAGTAGTCCCATCTTACTGGAAGTAACCTCCATTGAATTAGTCTCGTTGCACTTGAGTTACAAATGGTGTTAATAACTGTTCTCGGTATGGTTGGCTATTAATGTTATTGTGAAAAAATATTTGTCTTAATTTTCTACGACGAGACACAGCTAACCATACTCCAACATTAACAGGATGTAAAGCAAACGATGTGATTGTTTGGATTGTTTATAGACCATGTTATGTTTATTGTTTATTTACAAACCCGCTTAAATGAAACCATACTTTATCAGTAAAAAAACTTAGATCAAGAATTTAGTCATTACGAGTATTTAAATTTTCTTGAAAGAAGTTGTAATAATTAAGCCTATTAGCATGGTAAAATCTGTTGAACAATCGATACTTTGTATGCATACATATTATTATGTAAACGACGCTTCAAAATTATATGAACGGTACTAGAAGATACGTTCGTTCGAACTGATAAACGACGAACTGATGTAGGTGGGTTTTCTCCAACAAGGTTTTCTACGTGTTCAACAATATTTTGCTGTGTACGTGGTCTACCAGAACATTTGCATTTTAGCACAGATCCTGTAGCGCGAAACTTTTCCACGACTAGACGAATGTGATGACGTAAAGCGGTATTATCCACAACTCTATTAGGAAACTGCAAGTGAAACTGTCGTTTATATTCCGCGTGGGAATATTGCCATTCTTCGTTAAGAAATTGTGCACTACGGAAATGTGCTTCAACAACAAAAATATTTTCTTGCAATGTGTACATTATTTAGTAGTATTGTTTATTAAGTAAAAAAAAAGTATATATGTAAGAAAAAATTATATTGCTAGTCACAAAATAACATTAGATAATTTGCAAGTTCTAGTTACTCAGTGCCTACTGAGATGATGTTCTTTTTGAAACACGTTGTATTATAAATATAATTATGGACTACCTCATCCGTATGGTCCCTGTAAACCAGAGAAAAATAAAGTTTCTTAAAGTTAAATAGCAACGTGTAAGTAGGACTTTAATGCTATCTATGCTGATTTTATGCCGTTCAATCATTATTTCCTTTCACTGTAAAATTTTTTATGACATGATTCCTAGTGTCGCACAATTTCGAGATCTCTATGTACTCTTTAATTCTCACTTGTCCGTCATTCCAAATATTATTTTTCATCCGCATCCAAGTCTGTTGGTTTTCTCATACGGTTTTGTTGTACATTTGGAAATTTAGACATATTGGCGATTTTGATCTATTTCTTTATTCCAACTAAACTAGACGGCCACCGTGGTTTGGTACCCTTCTAATATATTATAGATATGTTTCGTAGTGTTTTTGGTTTCTATAATGACAGTGCTTTGAAAAAAAATTGTTAGGAACAGGTCAAAGTGATTTTAATGTCATATTAGTATCTATTTGAATATTTTTTTAATTTTTGAATTCGTGTAAAGATTGATTTACTTATTGCAAAAAAAAAGATGGATGGGCAAGTAGAAGAAATGAATACTTCTGACTAACCTTTTATTCGAGTTCAACAGGCGACTTAATGCAGCGGTGCTGCTACAATAATTTGTGCTGTTTACGGAGAAGGCGTAATGCGGAGAGCGCAGCAAGAAAATCCTTTTCTCTACTTAAGGAAGGCCATATTATCATAAATGAATTAATGTTCAGGAAGACCGTCGAACTTTGATGAAGATCATATGAACGCTTTAATTCACTATGGTCTACGGGAGTTCCATTCCACCCAAGGAATGGAACTCCTTTGTAAGCTTATAACGTTTATATTTGATTTCGTTCATATACGTAAAAATATTAATTCAAATATTTAATTAATTCAGTCTATAATTCTAAAATTTCTAGACATCTAAGGTACTTATTGCAAGACCACACACACTTATTTTTATTTGAATTTACTTGTCATCTATATTAATGCATGTTGTACATATATGTAAATTTACATTCACGGTAGTTGGTACCTACACATAAATAAAATTATTTCCGCATATGTAAGATGTGTAAATGTATTAGTTCTCTAATGTTTCAAGTGTTTAACTGCTTTGTCGACAAAACAAATATCAGAATAAAAATGTAGTCGCTTGCCATTATATGTTGTAAGGGACATACAAGAACGAAGCGGTCGACTTTAGACAAGCGTAACTTATTCAAATGACAGACAGAGTGTATGTAATATTGAGGAAGCGACGATAACACGTTATCGAAAATAATTAGTGTCGGCCGGCATAGTTCGTAGTTGATAAGGTTGATGATAAGTTATCGCGAACTCGACCCGCGCATTTAACTACAACATTTTCTATCTAATTGTTTTGGTTAATGGTAACTTTGCACATCTACATCTGAATTGGATACAGTTAAGCACTACAATAAAAAATAAACAGAACTAAGAAACGATTCAAGAATTCTATGTACATGTTATTTAGTGTATATACGTACAGGTAACTAATCAATACAATGCAACCAATAAAACATATGCAGCCAATTAAACTACGATAACTTTTCTTTCGACTATTTTTATTAATATAATTTAATAAACTGTAATAATTTAATGACATGAAGCATAGGTATGTACAAGAGTTCTGTGAATGGAGAGTGACTTTTGAATTAAATAAAAAATATATTTTATTTGTCCACATAATTTCCATCCAGAGACTTAAACAGTCTAAAAAGCAATCTTTCGCTAGCTTGTCAAAATAGGTAATCTTCGCAGCTTTCACGTCCATTTGCCTCGAATCACTTTCCACCAAACTATTTTTTCAAGTTTGGAAACAAGAAAAAATAACTCAAAGCCAGATCTGGTAAATATTGTGGACAAGACATCAAAACGAACCATTCGTATCCTAATTCGACAAATTAAAACTTTTTGTCGGAATTAATGCTGTCAGTTTTTCTTTAGCTCGGCATAAAAACGTATCAGTACATCAGCATAATATTCGCCACTTATTATATTTCTTAATTACTGAGGTGTTTTTGCACTGTAATCTATTCCGTGATGGGCAAGTATTCCTAATACCTGCCACAATAGTCAGCAATGTTTTCCTCCATAGTTTACACCATCTATGGCAGGATTGGTGGATTTGAAGCTTTATTATCAGCGGCGATTGAAGCAGACTGAGGATGATATCTTCAAACGTGAATTGCAACGTTTGGGCAGAACTCCTAAGGATGATATAGCCATTCAGCATTCCCTTGTTGGTGACAATAAATCTTTTTGGATTTTGGATTTATATTCTATATAGCTTAATCTTTTCATTTTCTATGCGTTGTCTTCTTATTTCAAGAACAGCCTGTATATGTATATATATATATATATATATATATATATATATATATATAATATCCTAACAGTTTATTTTAATACTTATTATGCTGAATTAATGCTGTCAGTTGGGGTGAAAATCAAATATTCCGACATACGATAATTTATAATAGATACGTAAGACAGCATTTCAAATCTACAAAAAAATTCCATTCTATCGAAACTTAATTTTTATGGAAATTTAGAAACGAAAACTTTTCAAATACGGTCCTGTATTGAATATAAAAAAATATAAATTATATATTTATATGTTATCCATTCAACAAACTAATAGACATTTATTTGTTCGAGTTCATAAAAAAAACCCTTTCCACGTGTCAATAATGTAGTCTTTGTGTGAAAAGTTTTGTAAATATGTATCCATCCATTTGCTAGTACTAAATTTTCTTATGCATCAGCTGTTCTGTTGTTATTTATAAGTAGGTCAATGGCCTGACCTTTGATATCCTCGATATACAATATCGAGTTTCTTTAAAAATTTTAAACGGTGTAAGAGTTTTGTGGTGATATGGAATTTGTAATTTAGTTATCTTAATATTAAATTCACGCCGAGAGTAATAACATAACAGTAGCTCAAAATACCGATCGTTTCAATTAGTGCAAAACCACTTTCGCACATTTGGTCCTCGGATACTTGGCTTACAATCTTGTAGCAAAGTCTGCCTTGGCAAAAATTCTTCGAGATAAAAGCCGTAACAAGAGACTATTGCTAATTTTTTATTATAGTCCTGAATGATAATAATACAAAAATGGTACACTAGGGTGTGGGTACACAAAGATCCGCCATAATGGACCAAAGGGTAAAATTCTTACTCCATAATTTCTTTTTGTAGCCAAGTGTCAAAGACCGACTATAGACCAATAAAGTTGTTAATGTTTTTAAAACTGGGCTTTTTAAATAATAAGTAATAAAAATGTAATAAAATATTAACATTAAAAGGAATACTTATACGCAAAAAAAAGATAGATAAAGTTGCAATTGCATCCCAATATTAACGAATACCGTAATTTCCACGATCAATATACAGAGGCCACTTGCGTTTCTTATTATCAATTGCTTGTAAAGTACTATACATATTTCTATTTGAGTTTTCTTGCTGTAGAAGAGATTAATTTATGTTTTAATTGTGGCCAGAGAGTGGTTAAAATATAAAATAGCAAATCTGCTTGTATTTGTTAAATACTCCATGTTCATAAAACTAGATCGACAAATTATGTACTAGTGTTACCAGTTATTATTTATGATAGGAAAAATAATGAAACCTAATTATATTTAAAAATTAATAAGCAAACCTTCTAAGCAATTTTCAAAGACTAAATTATATAATTTTATAATTTAATTTTAGTTTTTAATATAACTTGTGAAGAATACATTAAATCAACGTATAGTTAAAATTACTCTAGTTGAAAAAAAATATTTCCTCTTATTGCAATTTGATTTCTATAGTTTGCATAAATTTTAGTTTTATTTGTTTTCAAGATCAACAACATATCTAAATATTACATATATGGCATGCATCCTCACACTTAATATATCTCAGAGTAACTCAATATAGCTAGCCACCCTTAAGCATTTATAACATCGCATAGTTCAGAGACGTTACACATAATTTACTACCAATGTTTGACAGAGACTTGCGAGTTTTGTTCCTAAAATGTGGCGTTTACGATGACAACTTCTTACCACTATTTACGTTTTTGATGAATTCCCCAAAAGGTGATGCAACTTTCTTGGATCATTAATCATTTGAAATTCGAACTGCTACCCCAAACCATATTTTAATTAGAAAAGTACAAATTGAGTTATATAAATATCTGTACAAACTGCAGTAATAATATTCGTTAAATATGTTATAGTTGACAGAATTCATGTGTACACACATTGTTAAACTTTGAATACAACAATTGAAGATATTTAGAAAGTGTTTATTAAGGCTTACCTTCATATGCACTATCTTTATTCAAAATTAATTTAATAAAGCGTTTGTACCCAATTTATAATTAGAAAAACTAAAATCTAAAATTGCGAATTACTCATTACCATTATTTTTTCAAATTATGACGTATACAACTGTATTTTATCGTAACTAAATCATTAGATATATCGGTTATATAGGAATTGCATAATTGCAGTAAAATCAAAACAGAAATATCTTACTTACTAATGATAGTGTATCTCTTTATTTATATTTGTTTTTCTATATAGGCTACGGATATCTAAATTATAAGGTACCATAAGTTGATCGTATAAAACATGTCAACATTAAGTGGTTCAGTTATATTATGAGAGAGGTTCGGAATGTTCTCGTACTGACACAGAGAGGGCCCAAGTTATAACCTGGTGACTATGATATTTGATGATGGTATGATCCTTAAATGGGTACTGCCGAGTTTAAAATATTATTATTTAGTTGCTTGTTTGTGTCGATCGAGTAAATATAATAAGTTTTAATTATTCTGTTTCAAAGGGCTTACATCAATAAATATTAAAAAAAAAGAGTTAGATTCGTATTTAAATGGGGAAACTCATTTAACGCCAATGGGGAAACTCATTTAAAAATCCGGTACAAGAAAGGGATGCCAGTGATGGTCTCGGAAAACTAGGGTCGCCCGACAGTAATACAAACTTCTATTACCAAAACGTCAGAGGTTTGAGAACTAAAACTGAACTATTCTACACCAATCTATGTTCGAGCAACTTTGATGTCATCGGCTTAACTGAAACATGGCTAACAGATGATATAACATCCACCGAATTATTTCCACCTAGCTATTCTATCATTCGTAAGGACCGGGATCCCATTTCCACCAGCATGCGGCGAGGCGGAGGAGTACTACGGGCAGTTTCCAACACACTTCCTCATAAATTAATAGACACAACAATTTTTAATAGTAATTTTCCATTTATTGATACTGTTGCATGCGAAATTTGTATAAGCATTACTAAAATACACCTATACATAATATATATTCCTCCCGCTACGTCTCCCACCGATCTTGAAAATTTCTTGAACGTTATTGAGACCCGTATCCAATCAGAATCCGCTAAAACTCTTATTGTTGGCGATTTCAACATACCACGCTATTTAGATGCACATTCGAACGACGCTAAGTCAGGGCTAATCAACTCTTTCATGTTATTCAACAATAATCCTCAACAAATTAACTCGATAATGAACTCGGACAATCGATTACTAGACTTGATATTTACCGACCTGGACTTTGTAACAGCTGAAAAAGAAGATATACCTTTAGTCAATGTAGACTTACACCATCCACCGCTTACTCTAAACTACCGTTATTACAACAATCGCACAACATCAATACCTACCAATCCTGAAGCAAGGATATACAATTATAGAAGGGCAAACTACATTGATTTATATGGAGCACTGTTGGCTGTTGACTGGTCATTTCTGAATGCCTACAACACTGTCCGTGATGCTTGTGAGCACTTTTATGCAAAAATTTATGAATATTTAGATGCCTTCGTCCCATTATAGAAAGAAACTAAAACTCATTCCTACCCAGTCTGGTTTACCTATGAACATATCAAGACCTTAAGGCTCAAACATACCTACCGATTGAGATATAAAAAGTATGGGAATCCCGATGATCTTCAACAGTTCAAACATTTACGTAATAAAGTTAGAACGAACACTTCTATACTATACAAAAACTATCTAGCCAAAATCCAATCGCAGTTGAAGGAAAATCCAAAAGAATTTTGGAGTTTCATCTCCTCCAAAAAGGCAGGATCAGGAATTTCCGAAACGCTTAGCGACGTCAATAATATATCGTACTCCACACCAGAGGCCATCGTTCAGGCCTTTCAGGACTTCTTCCAGTCCACATACGGAGCTTCTTCGTCTGCTGTCAAACCAACGTTGCGTCAAATAGACAGTAATTTGGTGGGCAGGCCAGTACTCCAACAGTCGGATGTATTATTAGCAGTGAAGAAGCTGAAAAATAAATTCACAATGGGCAACGATAATATACCAAGTTTCTTAATTAAAGATTGTGCTTACCTTTTTGCGAATCCATTAACTTATCTTTTCAATCTGTCGTTAGAAACCAATACCTTCCCGGATTGCTGGAAGGTGGCTAGAATCACTCCTGTTCATAAGAAAGGCGACACAGGCCGGGTAGAGAACTATAGACCCAGAGCAAATATTAATAACTTCGCGAAAGTATTCGAAATCTCTCTGTATACCTATATCTTTCCCAGTGTTCGATGCCACTTGTCTGAAGATCAACATGGCTTTATCAATAGGAGATCGACAGTTACTAATTTAACAATTATGTCGCAAACGCTGGCTGAATCCATTGACAACAATGGACAAATTGACGTCGTGTACACGGATCTCACCAAGGCTTTTGATCGAATAGATCACGACATCCTATTACAGAAGCTTGACGCTATAGGATTCTCTCCATTCATGACTTGCTTTATGAGGTCTTACATCTGCGACAGACGGCAGTTGGTCACATATCGTGGACATTCCTCTAAAATATTCTGTCCAACATCGGGAATACCACAGGGCAGTAACTTGGGGCCACTTTTATTTTTAATTTATATTAACGATATTTGTGGCGCGATTGCCTGCGAGAAGCTGCTATTTGCAGACGATCTGAAACTATACAAGGAAATTAACTCAATAGAGGATTGCATTGAGTTGCAAGGGGATATTAACCAACTTGTTGCCTGGTGTCATGACAATAAGCTGGCGATGAATGTGCCAAAATGTAATATACTTACCTATACTCGTAAGTCTTAACCAATAGTGTATGACTACCAGTGGGGCGGTACATGTATGAATCGGGGTTCGACTGTGAAAGATCTGGGAGTTGTGTTCGATTCCAAATTGTCCTTCTCGTAACACATATCTTACATGACGTCTACATCTCTCAAGACCTTGGGGTTTGTTATACGCAACTCGAAAACTTCACATTTACTGATACCATTATTCAGTTATACAACTGTTATGTGAGATCTAAATTGGAATACGCCTCACTGGTATGGTCACCTATATATACAACTCATATTGAGTCACTTGAAAAAGTGCAACGTAGATTTTTAAAATATCTACATTTTAAAGAATATGGCGAATACCCACGGCAGGGATACGATCATACTACTTTACTACAATTACTTCATTTCGATTCACTGGAACACCGTCGCAAATTAACCAGCATTACATTCTTCTGCAACTTACTACACAATAACATTGATGCCCCCAAACTACTAAGTAAGCTGCCTTTCGCGACACCACAGCGCTCCGCGCGTACGTACACCGCATTATACTGCCAAACTCCTAAAACTAATACTTTGCGGAAATCACCAATCTATTCAATGTGTACCATTTGCAATGAAATTCTCACAGCCAACAAAAGTATTGATCTATTTTCCACCCCCCCTGCACATCCTATTAACTAATATACACACTCCCAATAGCTTTATCGTATAGCATTGTATCGACCACCTCACACCACTTGTTATTTACTTCTGCCTTCTTTAAGTATATGTAACACACGAACTGTATTATCAAATTCTTATATTGTCCTGTAATTAGATGTATATCTGTTGGGCAAATATATCTATTATTATTATTAAAGGACTGTTTTCCTTTGATTTCGACGGTAAAAAATGGATTACTGAATTTAAACGTGGTCGTATATACATTGCAAAACACGAACATTTGAGATGCCCAAAACTACTACAATCAACGAAATCACAATGCTATCACTGGCTGAAAGCACGTAATCTTGCTGACATTTCACAGATCTCGAAAGACCTCGCCAACTGCGTTTTACGGGATGATTTGGTTATGAAAAAACTTTCCGATGGTTAAATGAATACTTCGCAGAAGTGTTTAGACACCAGATGCAAAGCAACAGTCCAAACAGTGGGTGGGAACAGGAGAAAGTGCGCCAAAGAAAGCAGAGATCCGCAAGAAAAGTCATGACTATTGTTTTTTGAGATTCTCAAGGTGCGGTGCTCGAACAAAGCGGGATCACCACTGGGGAAGTATTACGCTTCCCTACTGGATCAATTGAAACTATTCAGACTGAGTGCTTAGATCTGGTCAAAAATAAAGTGCTGTTTCGCTAGGATAATGCGCCTGCACACAGCTACCTGGTTGTTCCGTGACCTACGCTTTAAAATGCCAAGCAATTACTGCCTTTTCCCAAATCTGAAAGAATGGGATCGCTTAACGACGATTCATTCTATGATGAAGAAATCAAAGACAAGACAAGCTCTCATTTTGCGCCTGCACACAGCTACCTGGTTGTTCCGTGACCTACGCTTTAAAATGCCAAGCAATTACTGCCTTTTCCCAAATCTGAAAGAATGGGATCGCTTAACGACGATTCATTCTATGATGAAGAAATCAAAGACAAGACAAGCGCTCATTTTGCAGAGTTGGATAAAGGTACACACTTAGGTTATTAAAAAATTGGTCCTTGATCTAAATGTATAGCATTACAATGTGACTATGTTTTTTTTTAATTCTTTAAAATCTAGTTTTCTTTGTCAGGCCGAGAACATTCCGAAACCCGTCTTATATTATAAATTTTCTGTCGATAACCGAATACCTGGACACAATTTTGGATTTTTTATGGGCAACATTTAGGATCTTTTCGGCAAGAGAACTTTCTTTCCGGCTAGATTCCCATTGTACGATGATTTTTCCGTTGATTATCGCTTTTATTTTATGAAAAAAAATATCCTTATACATTTAAATTCACTATCAAGATACTCGGATACCCCCATGGGTATCAATATTATTCCCATTATAATGAGTGTATCAAACAGAATTCAATAACAAAACTTGATAAGTGTTTAGTGAATGACTACAAAGATCTTTAATCTACAAATAATTATTTATTTATAAATGTTTTAGTTAATAATTACAACATTCTTTATATTAGTTATAGTATTTGCATGATCATTACTAGGACTCATCACTGACATGACTCAACGTCCACCGGCGTACTATTAAAAATTTGTATTTTAAAAGAGCTTTTAATTTTATTTATATAATTGGAAAAGAAGCGGGTGGTGATCTATAAAATACGAAATGGATTTTTATTTGTTAATTTTGTAGTTTAAGTTGAGTAAAGGAGTATTAATATTAACTAGCAATACTTTCCCAAGGTTCTGTTCTCTAAAATTTGTTCTCTTCGAATGAAATACATCCTCGTAGATAGAAAACGTCCTTTCTACATCGTAACTGGTTATAGGTGGATACTGAAAATATTCTTTTATTTCAGCGTATTTAGCAGTTAGATTTTGAGGCATTGTTCCCATACACAAAACTGCGTCTAACTCTAGCCAAAGGCCACATTCGAAGTCACTTGAATATTTCTCAAATTATTAATAGCCATATCTAATCTGGTTGATCCATCATTTAATTTGAGAATTAGATTTTCAAAATAAATGATTAGTTTTGACAAATTTCCAAAGTGTTCTTGAAGAAAATACAACTGATTTCGAGCACCGTTATTTAAACATGTAACGAAATTTTGTAAACTATCGAAATTCTCTGCATAGAAATTAGTAGCTTCCAACCATGTTCTCCATCTAGTTATTACTGGAGATGGAGGCAGTGACAGAGATGGAAGTTCTTCCCTGTAAAGAGCTACTCTCAATTGTGCTTTTCTGAAAACTAATTTAAAAGCGGTTACAACTCTATCAACTCCGCAAAGGTGACTGATACATACTCAGATTATGTGGAGAGCATGTGCTACACAATGGGCAGCATATTAGGATATATTAATATATATACTAAAAAATAAAAGTAATTTTTCTTTGTACCTGTCGTCCGAATAAAGCATTTGGTGAATATTCTCGTTAATAGTTTTAGCTACTGTTTCCGCATCTACTGCATTTATAACTTTTGTTGCTATTACATATACGTTATATGGAATAGTTGGATGTACACCAGCTACAACATTTACCACACAGCGTCCTAATATATCGACAGTTTTGAGTTAATTTGAAAGATGACTTCAAATGCGTTCTACTGCTTTCGTGGAGCACTTAGAAACATAATATTTACGTAAGGTGGATTCATTTGGAACATTTCGATGAGTATCTTTTTGGAGAAATGTTTTGAAGGTGAGATTGTTAAGTTTATTTAATGGAATAATCGCCGCCATTAAAGTTTCACAGAGTTTGTCGTTAAAATTGTCAGATTCTAGCGGGTCTAATTTCTGTGTATGTGTTTGCGATGCTAAGTGACGTTATACGTGCGATTTCTTGGAATTTTTTAATGATACTTTACAGACTTTGCAATAAATTTTGATATAACTGGCAATGGATATATAATCAGTTTGACCCTTAATCCAATTCGCCATTATTTCGCGATGTCATTCTCGACGTTGTTCTCTATCATATCTTAAAAATAACTTAAACAATGCTCTAGATCTAAATAAATGAAAATTAAAAATGTATTCGTAGGTTATTGAAACTTGACGAAATTCACTGGATACTTACGTCAAAATAATTGGGTGAAGTAGATTCGATGAAACGATATTAAACAGGATCTATTTCAAAAATTACGTATTAAACATGTAATTATGTAACTAACAGTTAAAACACTGAAAGAAAGGAACTAACTCACCGTACTATATTTATCTTACGAAATATAAAGTAATAAATAAAATACATTATAAAAACTCCTCCCGCTTCTATCTACGCCCATGAGAACGTACACACCAAGCCAACTTTCGCTTTCAAGTGACGCTGAGGCAACGAATCACCTGACAATCTGACCGTTTGGAAACTGTCAGAGACCCGTGCAAACTAATTTTAGTGGTTATTATGGTCAAAAAACGAGGTGTAAAATTAATGTACGCATGTCTCGGACACTTTCCAATGGTCAGTGTTTGCTGCTTGAACGAACTTAATGACGTCATTTTATGCCTGAGGAGAAGAGGTATACTTATAATCAGCCTCCAAACAAAGGAGACAGTAGCCGCAGGTATAAACTACGCGCGCGCTATTCTGGGTATCCGGATATTGAACAACGCAAGTAATTCTGGTTATTGACAGAAGGGTTAATTAAAAGAGTAGGCCCAGGGAAAATACTTTATCCAAGCATCGTGAAGACCACAGATCTGCAATAAAGGTTATAGCCAATTCAAGTAATCTAAGCTAGGTCTCGCTTTATTGGTCCCTCGTCGGTCTGATATTCTTCACTACACACATTTATATTTTTTCTGTTCTATAACTTTCGCATTTAACTCCTTTTGTCACTACTTTTCGGGAACATAATTTACTTTAACAAACTTTATTTTTCACAGCACTAATATACTAAAATACCTTGCAAAACCCCTAAATTTTCGTTTCCTTATAAAGCACATCCGCACATTGAACCTGAAAAGTTTTGATGTGGTATGCTTTTCGGCTAGTACGTCTTCAATTTGTCATATATCCTACGCCCATGTGGATTTAGTGTTTCTTGCCATAAACACATACTTCTTAAGCAGAAGTATACAAACGGATTTGGGAAGAAGGCATTTCTGTATTAGGTATATCGCTCAAATATTACTTTTACTATTAACACTAATTTTTAAAGACCGGAATTTTCGGCCGGCTCACAGAGGCGTGGGCCAGCGATAGGTTCGGGAGACTTATTTTACCAGCACTTCGAGTTCTTTGTGTATATAGTACATGAATATGTTAACAGCTATCATAGTGTGAAGTTTTTATAGGCGTATTTACAAATATGCGTAGGTGTAATTCGAACTGAAAGCATTTTTCTAAATAACGCGCACTTTATTTCAGTAAATCCAACGCACTGACGCCGCTGCTTGCCTACCTAAGTATTGGTCTTTACTAATTTTTACATAAATTAATAATTGCGGATTTAATATAGCCAAAATAGCCAAAGAATATTAGTTTTCTGTTATTTTTATTCTCAGATTTTGTTCTACGCATTACGAAACATCCTGTATAGTTCAGGGATTATTGTATTTATTTATAGTGAGCAATAAGTTGCAATAACATAAAAAAATTTGCCCGCATCGCTACGGCATTTTTAAATAGTAATCAAAACCGCTATGAGTAGTAAAATTGCTTTATTATGTTTCTTCTGTCGGAATATTATCTTAACTTATTATACAATACACCTACTTATGCAAGACATAAATTTTCATTAAAATACTATTTCCTTATCTACCTCACTTACCTTAACCGAACTACGCTTCTTATTGTGTCGTTTCATTCGCGCTTTGTTATATTCGGGATTTCGCCAACGGTTACTATTAATAACATGGGCAATTTTATCTTTGTGACAATTTATGACATGCGAAATCTAGTAAAGCTTTTTACCAAAATGATAAATTGCATTTGATCACAGGACAGTATCTACTATTCTAAATCTAGTTCGTTGACTTATTCGGAATAAAGGTTTTAGTCAGTTGAAAGAACAAATATATAGGCTACATTTGCGAATAAATTTTGTAAAATATAGTGACTGCTTGCATACAAACTTACTCCACTTTCTACTTGTAATCGCAAGGTTTCACTTCTATGCCAACTTATTTGATATTTGCGTTGGAATGCTTTCATACGTATTTGATAAAATTTATATAGTGAACAGTTTCAATTTCTCTGTTATACCGTGCAAACACAATTATCGGATAATGTGTCCGGATTATAAGAACAGTTATATTAGCAATTTACTTATTCAGCGTAAAGTTGAAGGGGGAAAACTATAGCATATACTTCTAAACAAAATACAACTATAAAATATCCGAATTTAACTCATCGATAAAGTAGTTAAGTTGCCATTCTCGGTCGGCTCACAGAGGCATGGACGAGGAAGAGGTTCGGAAGACTCACCTTATCAGCGCTTTGTGTTATACAGGGTGTCCAGAAACTCTCCTGACAAACGAAGACCGGAGATTCCTCTGATAATTTTAAGACAATTAAACCCAAATTCACCTAGTCCGAAAATGCTTCCTAAGGGAGCTAGAGTTCTTT
The DNA here is from genome assembly GCA_935421215.2 of Melolontha melolontha. Taxonomy (NCBI): domain Eukaryota; kingdom Metazoa; phylum Arthropoda; class Insecta; order Coleoptera; family Scarabaeidae; genus Melolontha; species Melolontha melolontha. The sequence continues at coordinate 92,914,376 of OW285237.1, read as the reverse complement.
GAAGATGGCGCCTTGTATTTATTTTTTTTTTAAATTCCTCCAGAACGCTTCTATTTAGAAAAACAAAAACTGGTATGCTTATTTATCCTCCAGAGATGAATCGATTCCATCAATTGCGAATTTCTAGTACCGGTCATAGGCGTCCGTTTTGGGTAGGTCAACGGTTATTTTAAGGCATAACTTTTTTATCTTTAACTTTTAAGCATTTGTGATACTAGATTATTAAATTTTCAGGTATTCCAGTACTAAAATGTACTCTTACTTTAAGTCGGTAGGATACATCGTTTTCTAGAAAAATCGATTTGTAAATTTTTCGTTTTTTCTTCATTAAAGTTCAATTTATTATGTACCTACTTATTTTTAGCGACGAAGTTGGCTTGGACTATCAAGGCATGGATGAAAATTAATTTAATAAATTAAAAACAAATTATTTATTACAATGGAACGAAACTAACAAAAAAAGAACAAGTATCAAAGGTAGATTGTTACAAAAGTTGCTCGATGTGATGACCATTAGTCTCTATGCATAAGTTTACCCTTTTGCTTAGAGAACGCCGAATTCTTGCAAAAATTCCAAGTTATTTCTAAATTCGTTGCAAGCATCTTGTATCCTTAACCAGAGTTGTGCGCGATTTTGTATCGGAACGGAATAAACAAATGCTTTTATGTATCCCCAAACACAATAATCGCAAGGATTCAAATCCGGCGACCTTGCTGGCCAAGCAACTGGACCGCCTCTTCCAATCCAATGGTCTTCGTAGTTATTATCTAGAAAGTCTCGTACATTCCTGCTAAAGTGGGCCGGACAGCCGTCCTGTAGAAACCATAAGTTTTGCCGAATATTTGAACGCACCTCATCTAACAAATCAGGTAAAATATTTTGCAGGAAATGTAAGTAATCAGCACCATTTAAACGAGCAGGTAATTCCACAGGTCCAAGTAGATAATCGTCAACTACTCCTATCCAGACGTTTATGCTAAACCTATGCTGATGCTTAAATTCTTGAACAACGTGGGGATTGTCACCAACGTACGAATAATAATGTGCATTATGTACATCAAAAATTCCATTTTTTGATAATGTAGCTTCGTCACCAAACAAAATGTTCCTGAAGAAATCTTCATCTTGATTTTTCTGATTTTGTAACCATCTAGCGAATTCTACGCGAGCAGGAAAATCTCCTTCTAGCAGTGCTTGCACCTTTGTAAAATGAAAAGGATATAAATTTTCTTTGTGTAAGATATTTCCTACGGAAGATTTTGAAATTGTGGGGTACATGGCAGATAGTCTTCGAACGCTAATTTCTGGATTTTGCTCAACTTCCATTAAAATAACATCTTCATGTTCTGCTGTTACATCATTATGTCTCCCTGTTTCATTATTTTTTGGGACCACTGAACCTGTTTCTCTTAATCGTTGATGAAGAGCTGTAAATGTTGAGTGAGTGGGATGCTGACGATTGGGAAATTTTTCAGCGTATCTACGTTGCGCCGCTCGAGCGTTACACCTCATTTCGCCATAAAATAAATGCATATCGGCGTATTCCTCATTAGTAAAAACCATTTTTTTTAAATTGAAATCGTTGTGTTTGAATAACACAAAGTAAAAAATGAAAAGATAAACTTCGCGAACTGACAACAATTTGACAATGAAAAACGTAGGTTTTACTTCTGTTGGCAGTTCAGAGCTAACTATTGCAAAAAATAAAAAATTGAACTTTAATGAAGAAAAAACGAAAAATTTACAAATCGATTTTTCTAGAAAACGGTGTATCCTACCGACTAAAAGGAGAGTACATTTTAGTACTGGAATACCTGAAAATTTAATAATCTAGTGTCACAAATGCTTAAAAATTAAAGACAAAAAAGTTATGCCTTAAAATAACCGTTGACCTACCCAAAACGGACCCCTATGACCGGTACTAGAAATTCGCAATTGATGGAATCGATTCATCTCTGGAGGATAAATAAGCATACCAGTTTTTGTTTTTCTAAATAGAAGCGTTCTGGAGGAATTAAAAAAAAAATAAATACAAGGCTCCATCTTCAAAGAACTCTACCTCCCTTAGGAAGCATTTTCGGACTAGGTGAATTTGGGTTTAATTGTCTTAAAATTATCTGAGGAAACTCCGGTCTTCGTTTGTCAGGAGAGTTTCTGGACACCCTGTATATGTATGCAGTACATGAATTCATGAACAGCAATCATAGTGTGGAGTTGTTTATAGATGTATTTACAAAGTTCTTTATAGACGTATTTACAAATACGTGTAGATGTAATTCGCACGAAAAGCCCTTTTCTAAATAACGCACAGTTATATTTCAGTAAAGCCAACACAATAACGCCGCTGCTTGCCTATCTAAGCGGAGATCTTTAGTAATGAGCAAATAAGCAAGTATCATATGCAGCAGTTTCAAGTCTCGAAAATTACGAACTTCAAGCTCTGTACTACTTTCTATTGCTTATAAATGAAAATATAAATACCTTACTCACATAAAGGTTGATGTGTAACCAAGTTATAGCTGATATCAGTAAGTTCTTAACAAAGAAATTACTGAAGATGCCTTCAAAACCTTCATCAGTTTGAGAGAATCAGATATTATTAAAACGATGTTTACTTTCTTGTTAGTTATTAGTAGAAGTATTCTGTACAATTCGTTTAAAACTTATATAGTTCAAAGAGTGGTATCTTCTTGAATAACAACTTTCCAAGTCGGTCGTTTGTGACTGAATGTCGCAATGGCCCTGGTTATGACAACCTAACAACGACAACCTTAACGACAAGAGTCAAACCTGTGCAGTTGATGGTCTGATGGAAACAGCCGAGATGCACAACCAGCTCAATTCCAAATTACATGCACTAACCTCAAAAACATGTATTCGTCTGTCGTTCTTCAACAGGTTCTACACGGCAGCGATACCAGTATCGTTTTACTGAAAATGTTTTGCTAGCTTTAAATTAATCGATTCTACAATACTTTTTTCAATCGTTGAAAAATTTCGAATATTTTTAATCCCTCCTTCTGTCGAAATAAAATAACGGCTTTGAGATTTTACGCCTTCTATAGTGGCCAAATTAAAACTGTAAAACACACTCGTACTCGCTTAGCGGTTGAAGCATTTTGACCGGCATCGAGTAACATCTTTGGTAAAACCTGCCACGACTTCTGACGACCCTGCATTATTAATCGGAATCACAATCTCCAGAAACTCCAGAATACAGGATTGAATTGATTACGTTGAGCTAGAAAACGCTAAAAAGTAAAAAATATCCAAGTAGGTTTCTTTTATTTTGGAAAATGATAATTGCCATACATTATTTGTATGAAATTGACAGAGCTAGAAATTTGGGACACCGCCAAAACTGCCGCAATCTTCCGCACTAACCTTACTTTTATATACTTTTTAGCAATTTTTTACCAACGTTTTCTGAGTATTTGGATTACCATAATTTCTAGAAAAAATGTTCGCCGTGATGTCCGACAAACAAGCTATTGAAATCGAGCTGTTACTAATCAACTTTGCATTCGTAGATAATAGTAAGGATAAATAATATTTATCTTTAGTATGAAAACTTATAATTTCAGACTTTTTAAAGCTACCGATAATTACCACCTTCGTACATTAATTTAGAAGAGTTCTCCTAAAACTATCGATTTCCGTAGTAGAGGTTGGAATATACTCAAAAACCACTGATAATGAGCTAAAACAAATAGGTAAGTTTAATAAATTCAATTAATGGACTGTCCAAATAGTCTGAACTAAGAAGAGAAACAAAGAATTGAAATTTTCAGCTCTTTGTCTTTAAAAAAGATAAAAGCACTATATTCTATGACCTATACCTATCTCTTCTCCGTCCATAAAGCCTAATGCATTAACTTTTACAGTCTGAAATAGCTCAAAAGATAAATGAAATGAATCTAACCAAACCTATTTCTTGTGATACTTTTACTAAAGTCGTAACTGTCTAAGAATTTAGTTTGTAATTAGGTGATTCTTACAAAAAGTCATGAAATAAAATAATTTGCAATAAATTAAATATTTTTAAATATACATTTTGAGGTTTGAGGTCCTGTATTGCAAAGAATCACACGAGTTACATGCTATTAGAAAATCTTGAACGCCTAGTAAATGGAAACAATAGAAAACAACAAAATGATAACGTGAACTACGTGAAGCCATGCTTGTTTCATGCTGGACTGGAACGACTTTAACAGAAATCACGTCGCAGTAACTGCCCTCTATAATAAGTTTTGAAAAAATGTAAATGATACTTTCAAGTTGTAGAAACCACTCCAAATTTCTACATTTCTACAATAGCGGATTAAACAAAATCAACTCAAGAAACAGAAAGTTATATCTAGAAAATTTCAAGATCAATTTCGTGTTTTATTAATGACAATTTACACATAAAAGTTTAAATCCTCTAAAACTCACTTTCTTACTGAAAAACTATTGAAAATTAGACTCAAAACTTCATACTGGAATCAATAATTATGATCGTAAATTGTCTCCCGGGTAACTCAGATCTAAATTTATTTGACTATCAATTGTGGACCGATTTGACAGAACATCCTGCACGATTCCTTTAAAGTGTTTGAACAAAGCATTGACTGTAGCTAACATATCAATGAGTATACGCCACTATAAATGATTAAATACGGTGTTTGAAAATCCGCATAGCTATAAAAAGCGAAATGATATTTTTAAATGACTGTGTTTGCCATGTTACCTTCCTTTAGTAAATATGAGGTAACAATGAAAATTTATTACTATTTATTAAGTCTTTCTAACAATCGCTTTATTGTTTATAGCATAACTTATACCGGAAGATAACAAATTAAGCACCATGACCATCCAAAACAGTCATACAGTTGTAACAGTGTTATCGACAGCAAAAACATCAAACAGAAAACTTCTAAAACCGTTTACTTTGTCCAAAAATTAAAGGAATTTGGATATGAAATTCAAATACCTTCCCGACAAATTACCACTTGTTTCATAGTTTGAGGCATATGTAGCGAAACAAAACATTTCCTAATGTAAATTAGTTCGAAAAAACTTTTACAAGTCATCACATCAGTTGCGTTAAGAAAAATACGGCAGTATTTTCTGGTATATGGTTGGAAAAAGAGGACCAAAATTTACATGAGGAAAATGCGTACATCTCATGGTTCGATAAAAACAAATAGTAATGTACCTTATTAAAATTAGTAAATGACTGACAATATATCTAGTTACTTACTTTACTAAGCTACTTTAATTAACTATTTTATTGAGAAAAATTTTTTATTTCGTCTTTCCTCCAAATAAACCTTATAGCTTATGTGCATGTTTTTAACGTAAATGGAGTTTTTAATTAAATATAGATGCTTTTCTAAAGCAAAATAACTTTTTAGAATTTGTTACGTAATTTCTATATATCTTTAAAAATTTCACTTTTCATATTATATGACCTTATAGCAGTGGGTTATTTGGTCAATAGCCTCGCAATTATTTCTGAACTAACATCAAGTAGAATAACCAATAGTTTAATAATATGTAATTTATGTACAACAGCAATTGTCCACGAACACAATTTTGATCGTCCTGCGTATATAGTAAATTGTCTATATATATATATATATATATATATATACGCTATTAGTCGACTAGGCTGGTGTCGTAGAGTGACCCCACTGTCCTAAATGCATACGGTCCTTTCACGAATTAGACTGAATTTCGCGTATAAAAAAAATGTATGCAAGTGAATGATTAGTCTGTATATAGAGGAAAATTCTTTTTGGAACATTGTATTTATGAATTTAGCTTGATTTGTGTCATTAAGTTTTATTAAATTTCTCTAACAATATTGGTTCATTATATTATAATATTTAAAAAGAAACTGAACGGTTATTGAATATAATGTTTAAATTGCTTGGAAATTTAGCCTTATTCCTGTCTAGATTAATTCGTGCCATGCGCTTGAAATTTAATTTCTTCTTAAGTACATAGTAAATACAAAAAGCTGGTCCATTTTTCAATTTCTTTTAAATGCTATAAACTAAACACAGAAAAATATGTTTGTAAATTTTATTGCTGTGTTAGCAGGTGCAATCCTTCCCATTAATGATAGCATTTCGTTCATGTGACTGATTTGGCTGGCACGGCAGACGCTAATCCTGTAAATACACTTTTTCAGTACATTATCGATTGTTTTGGGCTCTGCTTCACGAATAGCTCGACTGATATTGTGCTTAAGCGCCTGAATCGTTTGTGATTACCCTATTAACACCGATCTCTAACGTCACCGCAGAGAAAATAGACCAACGGCGTCAAATATCAGCTCCGTGTAGGCCAATTGACATCATCTAAACAACTAATTACACGATTATCGAACTTAGTGCCTAAAAGAACGATTGTTTGGGCTATGTGCCATGTCACGCCATCCTGCTGAAACCAAAGGTGGTTCAAGTCTATGTCCTCAATTTTTGAACACAAGAGTCGTTCATCGTTTCTCTGTGACGCTTCCTGTTGAATGAAATGGCGTTTCTTGCATCATTCTCGAAAAAAGATGGACAAATGACGCCAGCACACAAAATTTTGTCACTCTGAGAATCCATTGACCTCATTAAAATCTCGTGTTGATTTAGTGAGACCCAAATACAGCAGTTTCGCTTGTTTACATAGTCGCTAATATGAAAATGCGCTTTATCCGAAAAGATTATTTTTCGAGCAAAATCGGAGTTAATTTGGATCTGTTCTGCGGACCAAATTGAGAAGGACCATGTAAGAGAATGATCCGAGATTTTTATGCAGTATTCTCAACAATGATGTGCGACCAATGTTCAGCTGCTATGATTTGTGGCGGATTGATGTTCTTGAATGGGCTCGCACACTTTGAGCTATAGCAGCAATATTCTTGTCTGAGCGCACATGGCGACCACAGGGACAGCTTCTGTTGTCCACTGACATTCCCATCTCATTAGCTGTCTGCATAAATTTGCGAACACCAGTTGCAGTAATGGTGCTTCATTTGAGTGTATTTTTTAACTTAAATTCGATTTCAATTTCTCAAACTAAGAACCTGTGCATACGATTCTGCAATTCGTTTTCAATAAAAAGAATACCACGAAAAATAACTTCAAATAAAAAGAAAAATTGTGTTTTTCTTTTAATATCATTTCCTATGTTCAAAATAATTTTTATTAAAAATGTTTTCTATGTACAATATTTTTTCTAATTCCATAAAAACAAAATAAACCTACAAAAGAAAGAAATACTTTTAAGAAACAACTTATTTTACTCAGTTCGAAGAATATTTCGAAAAATTAATAGTACCTACTACAGAATGGAGTATTTAGCGGTACAAGAGAAAATTGAAATGGTTCTGGAGAAGCTGACAGAAGTCTTAAAAATGCTGTCAATCTCTACGCTCAGCGTTTTCCGGATAGGATTCGGTCATATGCTGCATTTTATCGCACTATCAAACAATTTACTACTGATGGGACGTGTTTAACCGAGAAAGGACCCGTCCAGCAACAGTCACCGGAGAAAATAATGAAGTCACTCTATTAGCTACAGTGGCTATTAATCCTCATGTTAGCACAAGAGAAATAGTCATAAAAATCATCCATATCATGTGTCTTTACATCAAGATCTTCATGCCGTTGATTTCCAAAATCGGATAACTTTTTGTCAGTGGGCATGTGAACAATTACAACAAAACCTCAATTTTTTTTCGCTACGTGTTGTTTTCCGACGAGGCGGCATTCACAAACCACGGAACAGTTAATAAACGCGATACACATTACTGGAGTGTTGAAAATCCGCACTAGTTTTGCCAAGGTGAACACCAGCGCCCTTGGACTGTCAACGTATGGTGTGGAATATTTGGAAACAAAGTCATCGGCCCCTACATTATTAAAGGCCACTTAAATGCGAGACATTTTGGAAACTGAACTGCCAACAATACTGGAAGAAGTTAGCTTAGAAGTGCGACAGAACATGTGGTTTCAACATTATGGTTGTCCAGCACACTATTCGGTGGTAGCACGTGAAGTACTTGATCGTAATTTCAATGGTCGCTGGATCGGTCGAGCTGGTTCAGTAAATTGGCCAGCTGGATCACCAGATCTTACTTCCCCAGATTTCTTTTTATTGGTTTATGTCAAATGCAAAGTATACAATCAAGTACCAACAACACGTGAAAGTATGATTGGGCGAATCAGAATTTTTTATTGCACACGTATTGCAGAATCGCATGCATAGGTTCGCAGTGCGAGAAATTGAAAAATTGAATTTCATCGATTACAGCACCATCTATCATGAATTGAAAAAATGTTTTAGATAAATTCTACGTACATTTTTAAGTAGAGGTCTAATCTATAATAAAATATACGAGTTGTCATTTAAGATTTCAAAGTTACCTCCGGCACACCTAAACGGGGGAAGAGAGAGGGGCTAATTCCAGCACTAATGCATTTCCATTGAATTATTAAATTTTAAACTTCGATGTTTTTTCGTGACCTGCTTGTTTTTCGAAATATTTGAAAGTTTCTAATTAAAAAATACACCAGTTATATATCGAACAAGAAAAATTCAGTTGTTGATTGTATTGCATTTATAGATTCTTTATATCAATTTTTGGGTTTAGTTGGTTTGTGTCTATTTCAAATTACACACATTATAATGTCGGCTTCAGTTTTTCTAAACGTCTAGAAAAGTTAGAATCACTACTTTTAAAACATGCATGTACTATGTGAAGGTGGAACATTCAAATAAAATTATATATGCATGTAATTAAATTGCATGCGTATAGACCTCTGTTATATCCAGAATCTTCTTCGAAGTTACAAAAATTCGTCAAATGCTGAACGTAGTAGTAATCTATGCATTTTTGCTGTATACAACTACGCCGGCTCGTTATTTCGTTAAAGTATTCATAATATTCGTCTTTTACTTTCGTTTTGCTTCTACCTATTTCCCCCTAAACCCTGACAGAAAGCCTAAGATAAAACGACGAATAATAAAAAGAAGCGCATCATTCCAGGAACTTCGTCGAGGCACTTAGCTCGTTGATGTAACGGCCTCGCTCTTATCATCTTGTTTATGGCGCGTTGCAGACGACCAGACCAACCTATACATATATGTATATACACATACACATATGTATATGCTATATTGTATAGGTGATGGTTGTTGAGTGGATACGGGATTGGACATCGCGTCCATTAAGAGTTCTTCTCGAAACACATTAAGCCCATATAACCGAAATGCGTCAAAATGCAACTTAATTTGAATAAATTACGGTCGCCTGATGGAACGGGACAAAACTACAATAAATTTAATATTACCGGTTCTGTTCTCCTCCTCAGTGACAAAAAAAAACTAATATACTCATGCTTAACATACATACCATCGATGTAAATCTTAAGGGAGACAAAATGTAATTACAAAATTCCTAACGAAAATGGATTTCTGAAAAAGAATTCCAAGTCTTAAAAAAGCAAGAATTTATGTGATTCTAATTATTTGTAATTATATAACTTTACTGCGTCCTTCATCTCTTAGATGTATAGAATCTTTTATCTATTCCTTAAAATTATCTTAATTAGTTTCATAATTTTAGAGTTAATTATACGAGTTTACGTATCAACTTTTTCTAAATTATACTTCTATAAATAGAATAAGAGTGTACAATATATGATTACATGTATTCAAATATTAAAAACAGAATAAGTATACAAAACAAAAGTACTTTACAGGACCAGAAAGGAAAAAACAAAATCTAAATTCTGATACACAAATACCCGTACATACATATCTTCCACACAAATACGTAATTTGACTTTTTCTATTTTACAAATTATGTGTTTATGTTCCAATGTTGGAATTTCATCCAGTAAAGAGTAGTGTTACACAATTTCTACATGTGACAATAATGATGATTAATATAACAATCTCCCCTGTTCTAAGAAGTGAAGAAACTGTGACAACATTCGGGGATTGTTGGGAATACTTCTGGAAACGATAAAGAAAGAACAAAAAACTTTAGTAAACAATTTTATTTTTTTCCAAATTATTCGCCTCTGATATTAGCACACTTTTACATATACTCGAACTAACAAACGAATCTTTTTTTTTTGCTCTGAAGATGATATTTCGAAAAGCATTGTTCAGAATCTTTCAAGAGCTGCTTCAGGCAACGAAAATCGCTCACCAAATACATTATTTTTTATATTTGCGAACAAATAGAAAACACTAGGTAATAACAGGGAATGAGGCCGAATTGGTGGAGACGGTGGCTTAAATTTGAAACAGATAGAAACAAGAAAAATCCCTAGCCACAATAAACTCTAGAAACTTATTTCGACAACTAAGTTGCCTTCTACAGTAGAAACATCTGAAAAAAAAGACGATTCTTGAAACTGTGGAATGTTGTTATTAAGAAATTACCATGTAAAATTGTGTATATTGCTTTCATACTAATGCCCAAGATTGTTTCAATCGCACGGGGCGAGGCCTACAGATTTTGTTCAATCAGTTAACGCATGGCATCAGCATTAGTGACAGCAAGGCTGATAGACGATTTGCACGAAATTCGTCCTTACAATTTGTGCGTCCACGCCGAAATTCAGCAAAGCACCGGTAAACACTACTCTTTGATGGTTATTCATTCTCATAAGTCAATCGATGCATTGTTTCGACATTAAACCACATTTTAAATCATAAAAATCATAGCTCGAAAATTTTTAGGCAAAAGTTACATTTTTAAACAAAAATGCAGTGTAAACAAAACTAGTCCACTTAAGTATAAATTGTCAACTAAATTATTAGTTAAAAATGTTAAGTTTTTCGAATATGATGCTTGAAAAATACACGTACCGCCACTCAAGTTGCTAAATTCCCGAAATTTTCTTAGTAGACTTCGTAGACCTGGAACTGTGGCGTTTAGTATAATTTATAAAGAAGCCATTATCTAACATTTTTTAAAGTAAACTGAAATTAACGTTTCGTTAAAAGACTTATTATATTCTTGTTGATAATAAAATTAAATGGTAATACAAATTTCGCATATGAAAAATCTTAAATTTTCATGTGTTTCACCAAATCTCTGCTAAAGGCTAACAAGGATATAAGCTACCTTTTAACCTCTCCTTCATTATAAAATTCTTTTCCTTTTAACACGGTGGCCAAATAGATAAAGAAGTAATAATAATATTGGAAATAAATTCGGTTAATCCTCTAGCACACTATAGTTTAAATCATACAATTTCGAAACTATTGTTTGCCATTCATGTATGGGGATCTAACAAAATAGCTCCTTAACTGTTAGTAAGAGCTGGACGTTATATTCTACTTATCGTGCATTTGTCCATTTGCTATTATCTTGTCAACTATCGGGTACAAAGTAATATTCAATTAAATCATCAATTTTTTTTCCATTTTCTATGGATGAAGTGGAGTGTTTGATATGTTTTGGAGTAGATGGTTTTACCAGTAACTACTTTTATATTTATTCCCTCTGCTTAACTGGTAGTGGTCTGATTGATTGGAATTTGTTATATTCAATAAGTTACGAACTTTATTCATCCTGCTGTTGAGGATACACTTAATATCCTTTCGTAATATTTTAAGTTCAAACATTTTTTATTGTTAAATATGTGTAAATTTACGATATAGAATTCAAACATAAACATTTCTAATTTTATAGATATTTAACGTTCATTTTCAAGTTTAACCCACTGTATATATAATATATTTTTCTTAGCACGTACAGGTTGTAAAACTTTGTTGTAAAAGTTGTAAAGTTCTAAGAATCCTGTACACCTACAAATCTATTTTTTATATAGGATTATAAATAATCGGCATCTTTTGCCAAATTTATTTATTTCTCTATACATCAGATCTTTTGTTTATTGCCTAGGGTTATTGGTGAATAATTTCAATAAACCCATTGTTAAGGAAATATGTATAATAGACTCATGATTCCTATATATGTACCATAAACAAATCGATTAGTGAATAAAGGCTTTAATTTGGATATTCATTGTTAAAATCTCCTTTCTTAGATATGTATAATAAATGTTATTACTAGAGCAGACCAATTTCCGTGCGCGCTATGTGCGCCGATGTGAGAATGTTTGTATTGCATCAGAACTAATAAAAAGCATTCAGTATGTGTTTGGTACTTGCTTAGACTGCATGTAAGTGTAAGCATACGAAATAAAATATCGTCGACACATAAATCGAGAAAACGACCGTTGTCAGACGAAGTGAATAAGTTTATTATGGATTTCCTGGACTTAATATACAATGGCTCAAAAATTAAATGTTTAGTGTGCAATACATATCTAATGTGTTGGTCAAAAACACTTTGTAAAGAACACGTAAGCAGTTCGAAGCACAATAATAACAAAATTAATCGACAACAGTTTATACATGAACTATGTGTAACTATGATTGTGTATGATTGTGCAGAAAATCAAATGTATATTTAATTATTTCTGATAGAATAAATGTCTCTACTTCTATACTTATATCGGTAATAAGCTCATGTTGCGTCCCAATTGTATCGCATATTCCAATATATTACGAATTACACTCCCATACCGGCGCTCATGGCGCGCACGAAAATTGGTCTGCTCTAGTTATTACTCTAACAAAGGACCAGCCAGTAATGCATACTTAGGTTCCTAACGCCTACTACTACCTAATTAGTAATGACATTTTATTATTTATTAGTTAAGATTACATCTTTAACACATTATCGTAAACCTTGATTATTATTGCTTGTAGATATAATTCCAAGAATTTAAATAAAACAAAATGTCTTGTAAAACAGAACAGATCAGTTTCACATTAACATCAATATAAGACACACAGTCTTACAGTATCATTCAGAGTCTCATACCAACAACAAGATACATAGTCTTCTTCCTAACATTCAATCATATTTTAACAAGTCTCAACAGCAGTTTTATGTAAGTATAAGTCGTTGTAGATCCAAAATAAATGTAATAATGAACACAACAGTCTTTTTATATAAACAATCTAAAATTTCATTTTCAGAATAAGCTTGTGGGAATTAATCACTCAGCAACTGAGTATCTCTTTTTATTAACAAGTATGAAAAGTACACGAAATGCAAGTTAAACACGTTATAGCACAATAAACTTCATCGTCTTGTGAACAAAACAATAAACGGGATCTGTGCAACACACTAAAGCATAGACCGACTATAATCAAAACCCAATATTACTAAATCATATAAAGTATCCGGTCACTATTCTTGTCTATAATTATAATTATCCGACGTTTGTGCCTACTTGCTCCCAAATTTTCCGCTTAACTCAAAAATAAACTGCCATACGAAGTGTGGCAATTTAATTCCGAGATTGGTACAAAATACAAGAACAGAATTGAAGTAATATAAAAAATGTTTGATATTTATTCAAAGTAATTACCATTCGCATTAAATACACTTATTGCAAAAGTCTAAAAGTTTTTGAAAATAGTCAACAAACGCATCCGAAAAAATGGTGTCAATTCGGGGGTTACATTTTTACCTTCTACCCTTGAAATCGTTTCCCTTTGAGGACAGTTGTCACTGTAGAAAAAGAGAAAAAATCTGTCAGTGCCAGGTCCAGTGTGGATGATTAATCACAACAACTTTCTCGAGAAATGCCCTTATACGAGGGATACTGCTAAAATTCGCCGAATCAAGTACTCCTTGAATTGTCAGCATTCCACCATTATCATATTCGTAAAATTCGACATTTTTAACCTATAATTCAGTTGACAGTTAGATTTAAAACCGAACAGTTTTATCTCAACAGAATTTAACAAAGTAGTAGTTGTGTTAAAAATGGAAATTTTGAATCGTGATTTTCGAGTAATCATTTTTACGATTTTCAATACGGTTTGATACCGAAGCAATGTGTGGAAAAGCTTAGTTAGGTATTTGGGAATGAAGCACCACCCAAAACTATGGTTCACAAATGGTTTGCAGAATTCAAGTGTGGAAGACCAACGTTTGGTGACGATCTTCGTGAAGGGCGTCCATGCACCTGCTGTGCGTGAAATGATTTTATCAGATCGACATGTGACATACAGTGAGATAGAGGCGAAACAAATATATACAATTTTGCATGATTATTTACATGTCAGGAAGCTTTCCAGTCGTTGAACCGCTCAAAATTTAAAAGACGAGAAAAACAGGCTGACACGTGCCTGTTTTTGGTGCAAGGAAATAATAAAACAAAATTGATTGTGATCGTTCAAATTCTGTATGTAACATTGTAACAGGTGACGAATCCTGGATATGTTCATATGAGTCTCAAACTAAACAGCAATCGACTGTATGGGTGTTTCAAAATGAACCTAAATCAACAAAAGCAGTGTGTTTACGAAGCGTTGCGAAAAGAATGATTGCCTGTTTCTTCTGAAAAACGGGTCATGTTGCAACTGTTGCATTAGAGGATCGAAGAATGCTTACTGGTATACGTCAATTTGCTAACCGGAAGTTATCGATGAAGTCAGAAAAAAACATAAACCGACGAATCATTGTTCATCATGACAATGCAAGCGCTCACACAGCACGACAAACTGTCGACTTTTTGACCAACAGGAACATCGAATTAAGGACTCATTGCCCATATTCGCCCGATTTAGCGCCCAATGACTTCTTCTTATTCCCAAGCATCAAAAATAAAATGCGCGGAAAGCGATTTTCATCGCCTGAAAAGGCTGTTGAAGAATTTAAATCACTGGTTTTGGAGATACTTCGCTCAGAATGGAAAAAGTGTTTTAAAGATTGGTTTTATAGGATGCAAAAGTATATACATCTTAAAGGGGAGTATTTTGAGAAACAGTAAAGCGATTTACATAGCGTAATTTGTTTTATTTCACAATTTTCCGCGAATTTTAGCAGTGGCCCTCGAATTGATGAGTTTTGTTGAAGGTATAAATTGTTGTGTGGGCTGCCGCTCACGAATATATCAGGGTTATTGATTGGGTTCTGATTAACTAGCCCTAGCATCCAATATAAATTAAAAAAATTATACAACTAGTCAGTAGTAGATGATGCCTTGGTCGTATGGCCATATGGTGAAGAAGAGCTAAATTGATTCCTTGAACACCTCAATAAAATCTAAGAACCTATCAAATTCACTATGGAAGTGGAAAAGACAAGATTCCATTCCTAGACGTCCTAACACGTAAAAATACAAACGGCACAGTCACAACTAAAGTATATAGAAAGCCGCCGGATACAGGACAGTGCCCAATGACTTCTTCTTATTCCGAAACATCAAAAATAAAATGCGTAGAAAGCGGTTTTCATCGCCTGAAGCTCTTTATGAATTTAAATCACTGGTTTCGGAGATACCTCGCTCAGAATGGAAAGAGTGTTTTGAAGATTAGTTTTATAGAATTCGAAAGTGTATACATCTTAATGGGGAGTATTTTGAGAAACTGTAAAGCGATTTACATACCATAATTTGCTTTATTTCACAATTTTCTGCGAATTTTAGCAGTGGCCCTCGTAATTAGTGAACAATGTTACGGTGCATTGTCATGTAGCAAAAACTACCTACCCTTTTCATGATACTGTGGTCGCACTCGATAATGCACTTTGGCAATCTCTGCATCACAGCAAGGTAGTATTATCAGTAACTGATTGTCCTTCCGCTAAAAATTCTTCAAGGGTTAGACTCTGACTATCGAAGAAGGTAATCGATGGTTTTAATTCTGAATTTTTGCAAACGAAACTTTTTGGGTCTTGGTGATGCCTTTCCCACCCACTGAATGCTCTGACGCTTCATCTTCGTACGATGCAACTCTTCTCTATTTTTGCTTCTCCGTAAGTTTGTGTGGCATCATTCGTAGGATTATTGGCCGATCGCATGCCAAAAGTAATGCGCTTTTGCGATCATATCTGCATTTCGACGGACGTCCAGATCTTGTACATTCTCACGTCCATCTTTAAATCAGTTAAACCCCTCAAATACAGCAGTACGACTGACGTACACCGTCACCGTACACAGATTTCAACATCTCGTAAGTTTCTGTTGCAATTTTACCAATTTGCAGCGAAATTTAATTTTTACTCGTTATTCCATTACGATTGACAGAAGCACAATGTGCGCGCTAGCGTCCTACTCAAAAACTAAAAACTGTTTTATCTTCGCTTGACCAATATCTATTGACGAGACAATGAACTGTTACATACTGTTTCATTTTTGGTTCTACTTCAGATGGCTCCACCAGAGCAGCGTCAATCCGGGAATTAAATTGTCACACCTTGTATTTTACAGATTTTTTTTACAGATATTTCATAATCCCAAACATTTATTATCACTTGGAAATCAATCAAAAGGATAGCCTTCCAAAGCGGTTTATATTGAAACAGCTATACAATTTAACTGTGTGTTTCGCAGTGGACTTTAAAACGTAAAGCTTCTGCAAAAACCCGGTTTCCTTCTTGCCAAGAATAGAGAAGACTCATCACTCGATGTAATGTTTGACCAATTAGAGTTGATATTTTTCTGTAGTCACGCCATGCATATGCATATCGGTTAGCAATGGTATGGCAGTCGTTCTGAGATAAGCAGCTACCGCTTCACTTAATCGTTGATTAAGGATAGTTAAATTAGGTTTAATTTTTTTTTTACTTCTAGATAAATGTAGAATGTGTTTAAATCTTGTGGTCGGTCACAATCTATCTCGTTCTGACATATCATCAATAGCTTGTTTGCGCTTATACATATTATTCCAGTTTCTTGGTACATACCTCTCGAATGCATGCAAGTACCTTATTGCAGCTCCCATACTTTTCTTCAAGTCTCACGAAAGCACCACTTTTTATATTTTTAAATTAATTTTACTCATATTAATATTCGCACTAGATGTCTTTACCGCAAACAAAAAAATCTAAATAGAATTTAGTTTGCGCATTAAACATAAAAACTCTTTATCTGTTCAAAGCACCTCCACCATTTAAATCATTTGCACAACTTACACTTCTTAGAAGGCCTAACACAAAATTGTTTTTTTTTTTAAATATTTTATCATCACTTTCTGCTTAGATATTTATGAAGTAAAAGAGTTTCTATATTCTCTTTTAACGAGTTAATAATAGCCATTCACTTTTTACAGTTTTTAATTAATCTGAGTAAACTAATACGTTACAAATAAGTTTATTTTTTTGCTTTTGACTTAATAAAATTATATTTTTGGATACTAGTAGTAGTAAATTCCAATGTTACCGCTTTAAAGCCAGAAATATCGTATTCTGTTTTGATAAATTCAAGTCTCTTATTAGCACTTTCATCAGAGCTTATTCTGTGGCCATTTAACAACCCTGCTAGATAAGACATTATTATCGGGTTCTATAGAATCCGTTTTGTCAAAGTAAAATGAAATGCCGAATATTTCGAAACAAACAGAGTTTCAGTAGGTAGTATAAGTTTATTTACAGGAGTAAATTTAGATAATATGAATAGCAGTAGTTCTTTATTAAATCCTTCTTCTTATTTTCAAAAAAAAAAATTCAAATTTTCAAATTTATTCACTTCAACACTTTTTGTTTCAGAAACCGAACACGAACAACAATTAGACAATTTAGACAAGTATGTTTCATTCCGGCAGTGGCGGCTCCGGAGGTTATTCTGACGGCAGTTCTGGCTTTCATCAACATCTACAACAATCCCCAGTATTTGTACCCAGTAGCAGAGCTGTACCTCAATACCCCTCACCAGCTGGAAGCCATTTCGGAGCCGCCGCTCATCAAAGTAGTTGGCCGCATAGTGCCAGTGGATATGGAGATGTTCCTGGGCCCTCAGCTCATGGACTGGGTCCTAGTGCGCATGCTGGTTTATCAGCGGGTCAGTTCTATGCCCAGAACATGATGATGAATACGTGGAGAGCATATGATGGTACAGGTTTCCAAAGAACTTCTCCATATGGTAAAATTAACTTTTTACTATTTGTATTAAATCTACTCCTTATATCTAATTAATTTTTGATTTCTAATTAACTAGTTTCGTTAAGTCCAAATAGAAAATGTAAATGATTATTATCTGAATTAAGTCGTATAAATGAAATAAAATAACATTTTCACTTTTTATATTAGTCCTCACTGAAAACTAGTATTCATTAGGGCTGGGCGAAGTATCGATACATCGGCCAGTATCCGATACCATAACTGGTATCGATTCCCCGATACTTCAGGCTCAGATAACGAAGGTATCTATTTTAAGGTATCGATTCCAAAGCGTCGATACCTATCGATAGTTTACCGATTCCAGTACTCGCTAAGTATCGATACTTAGCGATGTATCCAGTAACTTACCTTGATGCATTTTTTTAAATGTATATAAAGGATGCAATAACTTTTTAAGTAAAGAATTTTATATATGTTATATATTATATAATATACATTTGAAAGCATGTTGAATTTTATATTACGCGTTACAAATATCAATATTATGACATAATAACTATAATTATGACAAAAAAAAAACAAAATATCACAATATTGCAATATTGCAAATTTCATACCGTAGATATAGTAGAATCTGTAAATTAATTTTATATCTCTTGAAACCGATATCAAACAATCGATACCTAGAAAATAGGTTATGAATACTGATTTCTAGGTATCGAATCAAGGTATCGATTCCAAGGTATCGATTCAAGGTATCAATTCCAAAGTATCGATTCCAAAGCATCGATACCAATCGATACTTTAACGATTCCAGTACTCAGAGTCGATACCGTGCACAGACCCGATATATCGCTAAGTATCGATACCTCGATTGGTATCGCTACCCGATACCGAAAACGTCGGTATCGCCCAGCTCTAGTATTCATAGAATTCATATATTTTCTAATTTTATCCATCTTCGATCACAATAAAAAGAAATTTAAATAAACACCCGTTTCTGTAAATATACATACTTACATCTACACAGAATGTGTGTGTATTATAGAGTTGCATATTTGCGATTTTATCATCGAATTTCGAGAAGGGAGTAGATCAAATGTAAAAATAAATGTTACCAAATGTAGAAATAAATTATTGATAATAAAGATTATTTATATATTTAAAGAAATATTTCTCTATAAAAAGAATAATTCTACATCATAGCATATGAGCCGATATTTAATAAAAGAAAAAAGGAGTGATAGGAGCAAAAAATAAGCACCTATAATGAATAAAGGATGAATAAAATTGTTCATTGACACTTAATTTCCTCTACTAAGACCTAATATTATACAATTACTTATAACTTGTTAGCAGGCAGATTATACTCAGAAAAACAATTATAAAAATGTCACATGCTGGTATATTAATACGAAATGAGAATTATATGCCATTGGATATGAGAGGATATTTAATAAAATGAAATAAAAAACTATAGAAGCAAAAATGACCACCTCAAATGAATGAATGAATGATGAATAAAACTGTTTATTGACTCTTAATTTACTCTACCAAGACTTAATATTACACAACTAGCTGTCTGCGGTCCGGCGTTGCTCGGCCATATTCTACAGAAAAATTAAAACTTCCATTGTGTTAACTGTCATTAACCGATATAAAATTTGTGTTTATTCTCTAGCTAAATAACGAATAAATGATATTTTATTATAATCAATCTATCACTCCAATAGCTTTGGATACACAATATTCTCCGTTATTCCATCTGGTGCATAAGCAAACCGAGCAGATGGTTTCTCATTCTGCGAACATGATACATATGCATATGAGGATTGATAATTTCCAACTGTTGTAATCACACATAGCAATTCGATAACTGTGCACACAGACAAAAATGCATTGCTCACCGTAATGTCGAAGTAGTTGCTATTCTGTCGAGACAATTGCCAAGAGATAACTTGAAAACAGTATACATATGTGCAGTTGCGGCCATTGAAAACCCAGACACTTAAATACAAAAATATTTTAAGCGGTGTAAAATTTTTTTAAATGCTACTAAAACCAATAATTGGTGTATAATGCAAAATGTATTGCAAAAATAGTAAATTAAAAAAAAAATTACCAAAACTGCGGACAGTGTCCTGCTTTACTTAAATTTCAAAAATTTCATTTCTAATATCAGAATACAAAACCTTGCTTTAAAATTAGTATTTAGTTTTGATCACAGATTTTTGTAATTCTGATAATTGCGGCATTTTAAAAAATAAACTGACTGTGGATTTATCAAACGTGACATTGTCATCAAAATGACTGATGAAAATTTGATTTACACACATTACAAAGTTACAAAGTTTTGCCATTCACGTCAAAATCGAGTGTCTGAGTTTTCAAGGGCCGCCGCAACCGTACATATATGCACAGGAGATATTCTTGATTTGGCGATTTAAGGTCTGATTTAATTGAATATTTATTTATTTAAGATACTTCAACTCTTACATGTTTCGACACTTATTGCATTTTTCAAACAGTTTTTTTTTAATATAAACATTCAATTACATATAATTATAAAAAGTGACAGTATACTCGTATTATATTTCGTACTGTCATATTTTATATGACACGTTATCAAGGTTTTTAAATAATGATTTAAAATGACATTACGATATAGAAATTCTAGAGAAATTCATGTTTCACATATTGTTAATTCTTTAATATTTGCCAATAAAATTGAAAAAAAATATGAAAACATCATCCCACACAACATAAGGAACATAAAAATTTAAAAAAGGTATATAACCCCTTACAACAATTATTAGTCGTATCCTAAATACGTATTTCGACAACTAAGTTGTCATCATCAGTAGGTAAAAACTACTAATTAAAAGTCACACATGGGGCACAGTAAAGTAAGATAAACGCTTCCGCACAACTACTATACACTGCAACCCTGTAAAGACATATTTAACCACAGTCTCCATTGACAGAATTTTTATAAGGAACATACACACAAAATTTTATCAAAATCGATTATGTAGTTTCTGAGCCTACAGAGAA
The DNA here is from genome assembly GCA_935421215.2 of Melolontha melolontha. Lineage (NCBI taxonomy): Eukaryota > Metazoa > Arthropoda > Insecta > Coleoptera > Scarabaeidae > Melolontha > Melolontha melolontha. The sequence continues at coordinate 92,893,398 of OW285237.1, read as the reverse complement.
CAAATAAAATGTTTTTGATTGATATATATATATATATATATATATATATATATATATATATATATATATAAGATAATTATTTCTTGACCATAGTATGTTATGGTAGATTCAATTAGTCGGCGATTTAAGGTGTGGTTTTATTTCAAAATGTATATATTTAAAACAATCTTACATATTAATGTCATACATATATCTGTAGTTGTCATGGATAAAATTATTCAATGATACATTTAAGTTCAATAATAATAAATCATGCCTTGGCATTCTCTAAACAGTTAGACAACAAAAATGGGGAATTGGCAAGCTATGAGTTATTATTATGTCTGCGCCCGTGGAGCGGCTTAAGAGGTTAAGCTGTCGGCATTTGCCTTAAATGAGAAGGAATACCACGAAAACCTACTCGGACAGCCAGTCATGGATCTAGATACGAAACTGCCAGCATGATAAGCAAATATACAGATATTTAAATAACTTATGATATATATTTATATAACAGCAACATATATTATGATGGTAAATTACAGATCGTTACATAATTAGGTTATAATGTATACTGCTTAGATTTCACTTCTGTTAATTGAATTGTTTTTCTGTTTAATATTAATAATTTCTTTAATTTCCCTTTTCATTGTGTGTTGTTCTTTATCGATTATCTGTGTGTTTTCAAAATCGAAATGGTCATCGCGTTGTAGTTTGTGTGTAAACTAATATTAATGCCCGAGATAGATCTTTAATGAATTGAAGGACCTGCTCTTGTGAGAAAGATCTCGTTCTACCGCTAAGTAGCCGACAAAAAATACATATAATATTGTTCATAAGATAAAAGTATGAACTGGCGCCAAATTGTTATAATATATCATAATCAAGAAAATACTTAGTTATAATAAACTTGCTCAGATAATATTGTAAGAGTGACATCTTACATTCTACTACCAAATTAAGCTCAATAATAAGGTAGGAAATATAATACTTTATATTTAAATTTAATGTGATCGTGTTGTTGTTTGTGTGTAGATAAAGCAGTTTTGTCTCTAAAACAGACAAAACTGCTTTATCTACACACAAACTACAACGCGATCACCATTTCGAATTTGAAAACACACAGATAATTGATAAAGAACAACACACAATGAAAGAGAAATTAAAGAAATGATTAGTATTAAACAGGAAAAAAATTCAATTAACAACAGAAGTGATATAAAAAATTTAAGCAGTATATATTATAACTTAATTATGTAACGATCTGCAATTTACTAGCATAATATATGTTGCTGTTATATAATTATATATCTTGTTATTTAAATATCTATACATTTGCTTATCATGCTGACAGTTCCGTGTTTTGATTCCTGTCTGGCTGTCCGAGTAGGTTTTCGTAGTTTTCCTTCTCGTTTAAGGCGAATGCCGACAGCTTAACATCTCCACGGGCTCCACGGGCGCATACATAATAATAACTCATGTTTTGCGTTTCCCTGTTTTTGTTCTCTATCTATTTTAGAATACTAAGGCATGATTTATTATTATTAAATTGCAATGTATCTTTGAATAATTTTATCCATAGCAACTACAAATGTATGACATTAATATACTGTCATTTATATTTTATATTCCTTGAAAAAGGCATCATTTGCCGAAATATGAAGGATTGTTTTAAATATATACATTTTGAAGTAAAACGAGACCTTAAATCGCCAACAAATTGGATTTACCTTGTATATATACAAGGTGTCGCAATAGCTACACGTAGCGACATTCTTCGTTTGGTTTTGAATAAAAAATCTTAATGTTAAAATGTCGTATCATGCTTCGTAAATTCGTAAATGTCAAAATTTGACAGTAATGATTTTGATTGAACTCACTTTGAAATACAGACTTATTGTTCACAACGTTGCCAAATGTGTTTTTCGTGGAAGTACGTTAATGAATAAATGTTTAAAACAAGCTTTTAATTCAAAAAGAAAACGTTTACGAAATAATACTAGTAAAATTTTTTTCTTTAAACTAAATTGCATCTATCTCTATTAACAGATATCGAAGAGCAAAGGTTAGTTACGCACTAAAAGTCTGAACTTCGAGAACCCCGTGAAAACAAACGAAGTATGATACGAAATTTTAACATTAAGATTTTTTATTCAGAACCAAACGAAGAACGTCGCTGCGTGTAGCTTTGGCGACAATTTATACACACGTTATATATATATTTAGTGTTAATAAGAATTAAAATTTATTTCTTATTTATTTTATTGGCCGTGTCATAATATTAAAATAATAGACTTTTTCTTGGTTTAGCGACCTTTAATGAATTTCAATTTTTTAATACGACGTTTCGACTTTTTTATTAAGTCTTTTTCAAGTAATTAGAACTAAAAAATTAATACAAAGAAAGGTAAGAAATATATTTACATTTGTATGAATGAATTAAAATTAAAAATAAAATAATGAAATTAAAGTAAGGAAATTAAAGGATACAAAACTCACCAATTTATTTCGTGTCAAAACACATATTTTGTGTAACATCTATGGTGAGACATGTCGAACCTTTTTTATAAGGTCGACTGCCTTTCTTGGAATATTTAGTGTAACTAAATGTCTTTGTGCTGAAATGAAATTGTTTGTTTCGTTTTTAAAAATAGTTTGGTCAGAACATGTGTTTGAGGAATACAGTATATTTACAATGGGAAAAATTTGTTTTTGTGTGGTTGGGGTTGTCTCCTATTGTTTAATGAGCGGATAATAAAGTTTAGAAAGTCCATCAATCTCGTTTCGATCGTTGATTGTTTTGTTGTTTTTGAATATATGAATCATTTCTAAGATCTCCCTGGCCTTGGTATTTTTTTGCTTAGTAATTATTTTTGTGTTTTCAAAATCAAAATTATGTTTTAATGTTATCTGGTGTTTTTTTAAAGCTATCTGATTTTTTGCGTATTTGTGTCCTTTTAATCTTTCCTGTAGTAACTGTTTTGTTTGACCAATGTATACTTTGTCACAGTCTTTGCCGGGTATATTATATATTGTATGTGATTGTTTAAGTGTTGGTGTTGAGTCTTTTAGTTTTGTATGTAAGAATTTTAGGTTTTTTCCGCTTTGATGTGCTATTTTAAAATTAAATGGTTTAAATATATTGTTTAGTTTTTCGGATAATCCAGTTATATAGGGTGTAGGGATATATGTTAGTTCATTGGTTGTTTTATTTTTATTTTGGCACTTAGTTTTGTTATATATTTTATTAACTCTGTGTTTTATAATGTTTTGTATAAATTGTGGTGGATAATTGTTTTCTGTTAAAATTGTTTTTACTTTATTAAGCACTGTTGGTCTGAAAGCTGGATTGGTGAGATTTAAAGCCCAGTCCACTAACGCTGTTACAACATTTTTTTTGTGGGATAGGGGTTGGTTTGAATAAAAATTTACGTATCTGCCGGATGTGATATGTTTAGTGTACCATTTTGTTTGTATGTTGTTGTTTGCCTTTATTAGTGTTAAGTCTAAGTAGTTTATGGAGTTGTTTTTTTTCTATTTCAATGGTAAAGTTTAAATTTGGATGGAAATTGTTGAAACTATTTTGTACATTACTTATTTCCTTTTCTGGTAACATCATTATGCAGTCATCAACATATCTTTTGAAAAAAGTTGGTTTGATTTTCAGGGTTTTAATAACATTTTCTTCGATGTGTTCTAATACTAATTGGGCTACTACGCTCGATATAGGTGCTCCCATTGCTAGTCCTTCAATTTACAATATGAAACAGACATGTAAAAAATTTTACATATCCGTAACTGTACACACGGACTATACATCTCGTATTTTCAGCCTTTACTTCTGCTTAATACATATGTTTCTGCCATCTAGACGTCATCAGTCAAGCTAGTGAAGCAATGTGATACAAATGAAACAAATCTTTATGAATAGATTTGTATCTCCATATACATTTCATTGAAATCGCCTAAAAGATAAAGCAAATTTCATCCTATAAGGTGGCACTTATTTCATAAGTGACATCTTACGGACGAAAGAGACTTTGCCGAAAAAGGCGACCTTTCGCTTGAATAGCTAAGCTATTACATAAGCGAAACAATACGTATAGGTGTACTCCATTAACACGTGCCAGATGGCGGTAAATATACACAAAGGTTGTGTTTATGTATAACAATACGTTATGCACGTATAAAGCATTTGTTACAATATGAAACAGACATGTAAAAAATTTTACATATCTGTAACTGTATACATGGACAATACATCTCGTATTTTCAGCATTTACTTCTGCTTAATACATATGTTTCTGCCATCTAGGCGTCATCAGTCAAGCTAGTGAAGCAATGTGATACAAATGAAACAAATCTTTATGAATAGATTTGTATCTGTTTATACATTTCATTGAAATCTCCTAAAAGATAAAGCAAATTTCATCCTATAAGGTGGCACTTATTTCATAAGTGACATCTTACGGACGAAAGAGATTTTGCCGAAAAAGGCGACCTTTCGCTTGAATAGCTAAGCTATTACCTAAGCGAAACAATGCGTATATGTGTAGTCCATTAACACGTGCCAGATGGCGGTAAATATACAAAAAGGTTGTGTTTATGTATAACAATACGTTATGCACGTATAAAGCATTTGTTACAATATGAATAAGACATGTAAAAAATTTTACATATCTGTAACTGTACACATGGACAATACATCTCGTATTTTCAGCATTTACTTCTGCTTAATACATATGTTACATATGTTATACATAAACCCCACTCTTTTTATAGTCCTTCAATTTGTTTAAAATATTTATTGTGGAATTGAAAATATGTGGAAGTTAAAGTTAATTCTATTGCTTCAAGAAAATCTATTAATGATAAGTCTGTGAATTTGGTGATGAGTCCCATTTTTCTGTAATTACTTTTTTTGCTAGTGTTAAAGGTATATTGGTGTACATTGATTCTACATCAAAGGAAACAAGTTTTTCGTTGTTTTTTGTTTTGATTTTATCGATGTATTGTTTGAATTCGAAAGTATTTTTAATATAATATTTATTTTGACCTATGACATTGGTTAGTGTTTTTGTTAGATATTTTGATAGTTCATAAAACGGGCTTTGAATGTAAGATACGATCGGTCTTAATGGGATATTATTTTTATGTAGTTTTGGTAAGCCATATATTTTGGGAGAAACTAAAACTTTCCTAAAAAACAAAAGCCATTTAATAGTACTACAATAGTACTACAACAGTAATAATGGAAAAAAGACAATATATACAAAACATGGAAAAACTCCTAAATGACAATAAAACTTATACTAAATTAAAGAATGACCCCACAACAAAATATCAAAAGATGAACAACACACTAATTAAAAAATGGGAAAATAAACAAATCATCTCACCAAAAGCAGCTAACAAATTAAAGATACATAATGCACTACCACCCAAAATATATGGCTAACCAAAACTACATAAAAATAATATCCCATTAAGACCGATCGTATTTTGCATTCAAAGCCCGTTTTATGAACTATCAAAATATCTAAAAAAAACACTAACCAATGTCATAGGTCAAAATAAATATTATATTAAAAATACTTTCGAATTCAAACAATACATCGATAAAATCAAAACAAATAACAACGAAAAACTTGTTTCCTTGGATGTAGAATCAATTTACCCCAATATACCGTTAACACTAGCAAAAAAAGTAATTACAGAAAAATGGGACTCCATCACCAAATTCACAGACTTACCATTAATAGATTTGCTTGAAGCAATAGAATTAACTTTAACTTCCACATACTTTCAATTCGAAAATAAATATTTTAAACAAATTGAAGGACTAGCAATGGGAGCACCTATATCGAGCGTAGTAGCCCAATTAGTATTAGAACACATCGAAGAAAATGTTATTAAATCCCTGAAAATCAAACCAACTTTTTTCAAAAGATATGTCGATGACTGCATAATGATGTTACCAGAAAAGGAAATAAGCAATGTACAAAATAGTTTCAACAACTTCCATCCAAATTTAAACTTTACCATTGAAATAGAAAAAAACAACTCCATAAACTACTTAGACTTAACACTAATAAAAGCAAAGAACAACATACAAACAAAATGGTACACTAAACCTATCACATCGGGCAGATACGTAAACTTTTATTCAAACCAACCCCTATCCCACAAAAAAAATGTTGTAACAGCGTTAGTTGACAGGGCTTTAAATCTCACCAATCCAGATTTCAGACCAACAGTGCTTAATGAAGTAAAAACAATTTTAACAGAAAACAATTATCCACCACAATTTATACAAAACATTATAAAACACAGACTTAATAAAATATATAACAAAAATAAGTGCCAAAATAAAAATAAAACAACCAATGAACTAACATATATCCCTACACCCTATATAACAGGATTATCCGAAAAACTAAACAATATAATGAAACCATTTAATTTTAAAATAGCACATCAAAGCGGAAAAAAACTAAAATTCCTACATACAAAACTAAAAGACTCAACACCAACACTTAAACAATCACATACAATATATAATATACCCTGCAAAGACTGTGACAAAGTATACATAGGTCAAACAAAACAGTTACTACAGGAAAGATTAAAAGGACACAAATACGCAAAAAATCAGACAGCTTTAAAAAAACACCAGATAACATTAAAACATAATTTTGATTTTGAAAACACAAAAATAATTACTAAGCAAAAAAATACAAAGGCCAGAGAGGTCTTAGAAATGATTCATATATTCAAAAACAACAAAACAATCAACGATCGAAACGAGATTGATGGACATTCTAAACTTTATTGCCCGCTCATTAAACAATAGAAGACAACCCCAAACCACACAAAAAAAAAACTGTATTTTTCCCAAACACATGTTCTGACCAAACTAATTTTTAAAACGAAACTATTTCATTTCTGCACAAAGACATTTAGTTACACTAAATATTCCAAGAAAGGCAGTCGACCTTATAAAAAAGGTTCGACATGTCTGGCCATACATCTTACACAAAATATGTGTTTTGACACGAAGTAAATTGGTGAGTTTTGTATCCTTTAATTTCCTTACTTTAATTTCATTATTTAATTTTTAATTTTAATTCATTCATACAAATGTAAATATATTTCTTACCTTTCTTTGTATTTTTTTTTTGTTCTAATTACTTGAAAAAGACTTAATAAAAAAGTCGAAACGTCGTATTAAAAAATTGGAATTCATTAAAGGTCGCTAAACCAAGAAAAAGTCTATTATTTTAATATATATACAGATTACTCATAACTTGGCAGACAGCTTGCACTCAGGAAATCGATTACAAAATTTCATGAGCTGGTGTGTTTATACAAAAGAAGAATAAAATTCTATACCATAGGATATGGGATGATATTTATTGAAACGAAAGAAGAAGTGTATGAGCATATAATTAATAAATCATGAATAAAACTATTCCTATATTATAAGACCTACCAGTAACATACTAATTTACAAAATAATTAGAAAGATATCTAAGCTGATATAGTTATACAAAATAAGAATTTTATACCATAGAATATAGCATGATATTTAATAATATGACATAGAAAATGGTAGGAGCAAAAATAAACAGAACTGTACCAAGAATAATTAAGAAGTGTACACATCTAAAGCAGCGTAAATTACAGAAAAAGCGAGTTTTAACGCAAAGACATAAAGGAAATATACTAAACTTGATCAGCGGTGAACAATTATTTTCACGGACGAAAAACTATTCTGTTTGGATGGCCTCGCCGGATATTTGTATTATTTTCATGACTTGCGAAAAGAAGAAAAGTTTGCGACTCGATGTCATAACAGGCAAACCGGGGTATGGGGTGCTATTCTTATAACGGTGTGGTGCATCTAGAAATTTTAAATGGTATTCAAAGTGCCCGAACGTACAAAGACCTATTAATAAGAGTGAAATCCAACATAAACAGGACCATGGGAGATTTACCATGGATTTTTCAACATAATCACGTTGCTATTCACACCGCACGGATTATTAGTACCTGGTTTGAAGACAAAAATATAGAAGTCCTAGAGTGGCCTAATGTATAACCCGATTTAAATATTATTGAAAATGTCTAGGGATAGCTTATGAGACAATTATATGGTGATGGTTAACACTATCATAACACTGTACAACTAAGTAACGCAATAGAGGCTGCTTGGAACGTCATACCCCAAGAATATTTAAACACATTGTTCAATTCGTTACTAAATCGAATATTTGAGATTATTCGCAAGGGGAAAGTCACACTCATTATTAATATTGTCACGTTAATTCGTTATTCTACAGCTCAATTCAATTTTGTAATACTATTTCCATATATATAACCGGAGTTGTTCTTTTTTTTCGTGTGAGGCTATTCAGATGTCGCGGCTGCTACGCCAACTTTTTTAATTAAAAGTGCGATTCATTTTAAAAATTGTATTTTATACTTATATTTAATTATAGGTTCGAGCAATATAACGATAAAAATACTATAGTTGCCTTTATTCCTAAAATAATTTTGTAAATTCTATCTTTTTTTGTGAGGCTAATCAGTTGGCGCTGAGTATGTATTTTTGTATATATGTGTATATGTATATATGTATATATGTATATATGTATATATGTATATATGTATATATGTATATATGTATATATGTATATATGTATATATGTATATATGTATATATGTATATATGTATATATGTATATATGTATATATGTATATATGTATATATGTATATATGTATATGGTAGATTTAATTAGTTGGCGATTTTGGTTGGATCTTGGTTCTTGATCCGTCTTATAATTTGTTGTATTTCAATACTGCTCTATCCATTCTTATCTAGTGCTTCTTGAGCATATTTTTCTTCAAAGAAACATTAGATTAATTTGCGAGGACTGAAAGACCGCCATCGAACAAATAGTATAAAATATTAAATAGAAGATAAAGGAACAACAGAGTAAAGTAGGAAGAAAATGAATCAGCCAATCAACGAGTTGCAGAGTATGGCGTACAGGATATAAAATAGGCTTAAAAGAAATCGAATTTTGGCTACTATGAGAAATGATCATCACGTTCATACAAAAAACGACAACGAAAAGAACCTGATTGATAGCAGATAAATTCGCCTCTAAGCAGGATTCGAACCCACGTCCATGGTTCTCAATAGAAAAAATTCGAATAACTAGCGGTGTAAAATGTAGAAAGCAATATTTAATTCATTAACTTTACTTCGCGAAAAATGCAATTAATTTGCAACAAGTGCCGACTACAGACAAAAATATGAACATATGTTTTCTTAATGTAACTTGGGGCTTCTCGATGTATTTGGAACCACAGCCCTTAATAGCTTAGTGGCAGAGCAATGGTCCGGTAAACCATGGACGTGGGTTCGAATTCTGCCTAATAGCGAATTTTTTTTCAATAGAAAAAATTCCAATAATTAGTGTCGTAAAATGTAGAAAGTAATAATTAATTAATTCACAATACTTCGCGAAGATATGCAAATTTTGTAATTTAGTAAGTTTGTAAATATCGTACTTCGCTTGCCCTTCTTTGTTTTGTCTAGTAATCATTTTGACGGAAGAGTCTTTGTATTGTAGTATCCCCGTATGGTCGTTGTAAATAGGAGTATAAACAATAAAACCAATACTAAAAGCTTTATTGAAAACCATGGACGTGGGTTCGAATCCTGCAAAAGAGCGAATTTTTTCAATTGAAAAAATTCGAATAATTAGCGTCGTAAAATGTAGAAAGAAATTTTTAATTCATTACAAACCAGTATTTTTGAAGAGCTTCCTTTGATAGCCGAGTCTTTAAATTTTCTTTAAAAATTCTTCAATAGTTAAATTTTATTAATTAATTTTTGGACAAGTAATAAGAACAATAATTAATAAAGCTTATAATTAATTTATAACTAATATTTTTGGTAGCTTGGTAATTAATCCTGCGTAAGTAAATTGATAGGATCTCGCCTAAAATATAACCCCAATCTATAAAGCAGATGCTTAATTGTTTTTGTATACTTAACCTCTTGAAGAACGTTCCACTCATGCATGACAATGATTAACGATCGATGTATGCGCTTAAAACATGCATTACGTTAAGAATTAAGAAGAAAGGGGAATGTAATAACTGTGTATCTGCTACTACGTATTTTATGCTTTTAAGTCTGAATTACGATTGAAGAAAAAATATTTTCTATGATGCCTGCTAACGAGTATTAATAATGGAGAAGGTGAATCGAGTGGGCCGCGCGGGTGGATTATTTTGCACCGCGTTGTAAATTTTCTGTATATTTAGAAAACGCATTAGGACAGAAGACATTTGATAAAGATATACGTATGTACTTGCATGAGCGTAAATCGTTTGTTTCAAAAGTAAAACCCGACCGTACACTACCAGATATACCTACTTGACATCAAAGATGCATGTTTGAAATTTATCTACGTTTTCCAATGGCTCGTAATAGGATGTAGCTCTCGCAAAAACAAATAAATTACTACTTTTAATCTTAGGTTTACTGTCGGTTAAATTTCTTTTGTAAAACTAATATCATGATCACTTCAAACGAAAGAAAATCTTAATCTTCGTCTGCTTAAATGAAAGAAATGTAGATAAAATAAATCGATATATTAAGTTTCCATTAGCAAAAAAGTATTTTTAATTTAATAAATGCATTTAATTAGCTTAAAAAAATGGTCATCAAAACAATATATTCCTATATAGCATGGCTTTAATAAAAACGCATTTATACCATACGAGGTCATGTATACTTGAATGTATTTTTGAATAATGTCATTTTTAGCCATGACAACTTCACATATATAAATACGACATTAATATAAAATTCTTTGTAAAAAGCAGTAATTTCCGAAACATTTTGAACTCTACATTTTTATCTCCGAAAGGAGGAACAAAGTTTTTGCGAAATATAGAGATTAATTAATAAATGAGTTTTTAATTGACAAACTGCTTGCCCGCTTTTAATTTATTTTATCCAATATAGTACGGTCGATAATTTCTTTTAAATTATATATATATATATATATATATATATATATATATATATGTATATACATATTCATACATATATATATCTAACAGAATGTTTATAATAATAATAATAATTTTATTGACCGATCGATCAAATATTGATATAAGTCTCGTCAATACAAAAGACAAAAAATATACAAAACGTTTTACATATATACACTAAACAGTGACAAAAAGTGCATACGAAGGTTCACGTCTAATATTCATTGAGATTATAAAAACATTCATTAACAAAGCGGCGTGCCCCACACCCCAGGTTAAAAATCAATTATATTATTCTCTTCTGTGCTATAAAAAGTCTATGTGCATTTCTGGCTCTTCCCCCCCACAATTATATTTTATGATAAATTGGGATAGACTATTCCATAATATACTCGCAACAAACTTGAACTAATCACCTGTCCAGGTGCACAGACCAGTCAAAAGAATGATCTATAAATATTCCCAAAAACCTCGTGGATTCCTCATTTCTAGATTTTAGTGTTATTTAGCTAGCTGAATTGTAGAAATTTATGTTCACAATTTTAGTTTCGTTTAAGATCAATCTATTCCTTGAACACCACGTCTTTAGTTCACTCACGACCCGATTCACGGTCGTTTCTAAATCGTTTATATTATCACAAGCTATAGCGATTGATGTGTCATCCGCATAATTCATTATATGACCATTAGAAATTGCGCCACTCGTCATTAATAAATAACAGGAAAATAAGTGGCCCTAAGAGAGAACCCTGAGCCACGCCAAGACCTATATAATAAACTCTGACCTTCCGCTATTCACACTGACCCTTATATGTCTGACTCAAAAATCATATTATTACGTCTTTGATTCAAAAATGATATTATCACGTCTAATGTATTTCCCCTTATGCCAATCACATATAGCTTTTCTTCGAGTAACCTACTGTCGATAGAATCAAACGCTACAGTAAAGTCAAAAAACAAACCCGCCATTAACTTCTTTTGGCCTACATTCCTTCGTATATACTGTACAAATTCTATACTTGCCGTCTCTGACGATCTCTGTGATCGAAACCCTTGCTGATTGCTTCTTATGATGTTATATTTATCTAGGTACTGAGAGATTTGATCGTATAGATCTCTTTTATACACATTTTAAAAAGCACTAACCACAGCTACTGGTCGATAGTTATCGATATGGTTCACACTCCCCGTTTTGTGAATAGGCACTACACATGAAGTCTGCTACGGCATCCAGTCCACAAGATCTCTTGTTTTTCAGGCGGTGAAGGGTAACTTCGATGTCGGCACTGTTCGCCGGATTAAAAAACATAGTTTGCGACTAAAATCTAGATGTGGTACATGCTACAGTTGTCAAACACAGGAACTCCTGGTCAATGCAACTTGATGTCTTCGTAGAAAAATGTATACGGAAAGTATTTGCAACCTCTGAGCTGTCCGTCATTTCCCCAGAATTAAGCAGGAAGAATGCTTCAACTTAAAAAAAAGTAGGCGTACATTAAGTATCACAAAACAGCACGTCTTGAGGCCAATTCTCTGTCTGATATATATGTACTTGTAATATTTCACAAATAGAGAATATTACTGCATCCACATTTGCGAATGATACTACAATACTTAGTAGTTAGTAAAATTGAAACAAAATTGCAAGAAGTAGCTGATAGTGTAGTGAGCTGTGAGCTGGATGAAGACCTAGAGAATTAAACCGAATGAAAATAAATTGAAGTGCATTAAATTTACTAACGGGAAAAGCACTTGATTGATACTTGAAGTTGAACTTAAATGGAAACATGTGAAAAAGAAAAAACAGAAACTAAACCTAAAATAAATAGTTATATTGACTACTGAGGTTTAAATCGCAGTTGTCAATATATACATATATATATATATATATATATATAATATATATATATATATATATATATAAATATATATAAATATAATATTTTCGTGACCTTGGTATGATAAGGTAAACTTAATAAGTCGGCGATTAAAGGTCTGGTTCATTACTTCAAAGTATATATATTTAAAACAACCCTACATGTTTCGGCAATGATGCCTTTGTCAAGGGAATAAAAAATATATATATTTTTTATTCCCTTGACAAAGGCATCATTGCCGAAACATGTAGGGTTGTTTTAAATATATATTTTCATTTTTTTATTAAACCCATTATTCCCTTTCGGGACGTAGGGTAATTATACATTACATACTCGTATAGCAAGTATGTGCACTTATAATGTCTCTATGTATTTTTTCCATTTTATTCGGTCCTGGGCAATGCTCCTCAGTTGTGGGATGGACTTGTTAGTCTCTTCCATAACTGTTCTCCTCCAGGTGGTGCGTGGTCTGCCTCTCGCTCTCTTTCCTTGTGGCTTCCAAAGTAGGACTGTGTGAGCTGGTGTATCAACTGGCTTTCTTAATGTATGACCAAGCCATTTATATTTCCTTCTCTTAATGTCTTCATTTATGTCGTTTTGTTCTGTTCTATGCCATAGTTCAGCATTTGATATTCTTTCCGGCCACCATATTCCTAGTATATTTCTAAGGCATCTGTTTATAAAAGACTGGAGTTTTCTCTTGATTGTTGAGGTAACCATCCAGGTCTCTGAGCCATAGAGGAGAACTGGTTTCACTGTTGAGTTGTACACTTTGATCTTTGATGATAAGCACAAACTTTTAGAGCGCCATATTTTCCTCATACTTGCAAAAACTTTCCGTGCCTTGTCTATTCTTCGCTGTATATCAGATAATGTTCCTCCATTGCTCGAAACAACACTGCCAAGGTAAGTGAATTCCTCCACTACTTCTATCTGTGTGCCTTCGACTTCTATGTTTGTTGTATCTTTGGTGTTAATTTTCAACATTTTAGTTTTATTTTTATTTATGCTAAGGCCATTCTTTTTTGATTCCGCAACAAGGTCATTAGTTTTACTCTGCATGTTCCTAATGTTCGATGAAAAAAGGCATACATCATCTGCGTATTCGATGTCCTCCAAAACTTCCGTCAGCCCCCATCGTATTCCTCTCTTCTTGTTATTTGTTGTTGCGTAGAGTACCGTGTCCAACATTATCAAAAAAAGTAGCGGTGAGAGTATGCAGCCCTGTTTAACACCCGTACTAGCGACGAAAGGTTGTGACAGCTCTCCCTCATGGAGTACTCGACATTGATATCCTGTGTATCCTTCACTAATCAGTTGGATTATTTTTTGAGGAAGACCTTTATTCTTGAGTGCTATCCATATATTTTCCCGATTTACCGAGTCAAATGCTCGTTCGTAGTCTATAAATAACAACTGGAGTGGTGATTCGTATTCGAGTGATTCTTCTATTATCATTCTAATTGTGTTAATGTTGTCTACACAGGAGCGTCCACGTCGGAATCCGCTTTGTTCTTTTCTGATGGTACAGTCAAGAGAGTCGTTGATTCTATTTAACAGTATGCGGCAGAAGACTTTAAATGTGACATTCAACATGCTGATACCTCTCCAACTTTCGCAATGTCGCAGGTCGTTTTTTTTGGGTACTTTTATAATCAATCCTTCTTTCCAGTCTTTAGGGAATTTTTCTTCATTCCAAATTTTCTGGATAAGGGGTAGCAATATTTTTGTAGTTGCATTTACATCGATCTTCAAGATGTCAGCTGTTATCATATCATTTCCTGCCGATTTTCCATTTTTCATTTTTTGCAATGCATTTATCACTTCCTCTCTTGAAGGTACATCGGTGTTGATGGGCAGTTCCTGCACGATTTCTTCCTGCAATAGCTGTAATTTGGTCCCATTGATATTCATTATCTCTTCGAAGTATTCTTGCCATCTTTTTAGTTGTTGTTGCTTGTTGTATAAGTTGTCTCCGTCCTTATCTTTTAAAGGTAATTCCCTAGTCTTTTTCCTGTTTCCTGCTAGCTGATTTATCCTTTTGTATAGTTCTCTACTGTCCATTTTGTCCGCTGCAGTCTGTGCTTCATTTGCCAGTTGTTCTATGTGTCTCTTTCTATCATTTCTTATACTTCTTCTTATCGTTTTGCTACATCTTGTATACTCTTCTTGTATTTTCCTTTTTTTTGTTTCATCTCTGATTCTTAACATTTTCTCTTTAATTCTCCTTCTTTCCTCAATTCTAGTCCATGATTCATTGCTCATCCATTCCTTGCTGTCTCTTGTGGTTTTTGACGTTTGTTTACAGCTCACAGTATACAACGTTTTAATTTTTTGCCACATATCTTCTATCTCTAGAGTGTGGTCTATGTTTTGAGATAAATTTTCTATTTTCTGTATTATTTCCTTTTTTGCCCCTTCGTCTAACTTATGTCGGTCCAATAGTCTTTGTCTTTTTGTATATTTGCTAATTCTTTTCCCCTTGTTTTTATAATTACCAACATCCAGTCCGATTCTGGCTACGACTAAGTGATGGTCTGACCCTATATCTGCCCCTCTTCGGTTTCTGACATCTAGCAGCGCTTTACTCCATTCTTGCTTTATACAGATGTGGTCGATCTGATTCTCAGTTTTTCTATCCGGCGATACCCACGTTATTTTATGGCATGTTTTATGTTCGAACATTGTACCACCTATCTGTAGCTCGAAGTTGCCGCATAATTCTAGTAGTAGTTCACCATTTCCATTTCTTTTCCCTATCCCATGTACTCCGATGGTTTCTTCAAAGTTTTCTGTGTGGTTTCCCACTTTAGCGTTGAAATCACCCATTAATAAGAGTATGTCCTTTTTATTGATTTTTGTTAACGTATTATTTAATGTGTCATAAAAACGTTCTTTTTCTTCTTGTTCTGTTGTTTCTGTTGGCGCATAACATTGAACTATGGTGACATGATGTTCATTTAGGATTATTCTTGCAGTAATTATTCGTTCATTTATGGGATTCCATTCTATTAGGTTTTGTTGGAGATGGGGGCTTAATAATATTCCTACTCCATATTGGTGCGGTTCGCCTTCTTTCATCCCTGAGTATATAAACGTGTGCCTGTCGGATGTGGTAATTTTATTGTTTCCCGTCCATCTCACCTCGCTAATTCCGAGAAGATCCAGTTTGTATCGCTGCACTTCTCTTATCACCTGCTCGAATTTGCCTTCTTGATAAAGCGTTAATACGTTCCATTGGCCAATTTTGTATTTTTTATATGTTGTACGTTTTGGCTTGTTTTCTCTTTTGTTGTTGCTTACCACATTTTTCTGTTTATGTTTTGTCACAATTTTCCCATCCCGTTCTTCCGTCTCGTTTACCATTTCCGTAGCATGAGTCGTTATATCTTCAGCTTGTTCCTCTTCATTTAGTAGTTTTTTTGTGTCCGGGTCTTTGCGATTACCCGGATTTTTTCCCTTTCTTTGTCTTCTCTCACGTCTTCAGGAGATCTCTGGCTAAATGTTCTAGATAGCTCCTCCAATACTCCTGCACTATTGTTCCACTTAAACCACCTGTCGTCTATACTTATCTTCTCATAACCTATTTTTACTTTCTTTCCATTTTTTCTTTCTTCTTTGGCTACCTCTCTTAAGGCCTTAGCTGCAATTCTCTCTTCCAGTGTCAAATCATTATTAATATATACTCTTCCGTCCCTTTTTTCTTTTAGATTTTTCTTATTTTGCATAACCTCTTTTTTATTTCGATAATTTCCCAGCTCCACCAGGCAGGTTTTCGGACCTAATTTGTGGGCTGACTTAACATCAACTTTCACCTTTACTTCATCTTCTAAAAAATTTCTCATGGTTTCACTTAATGTGTTTTCCTCGCTTACATCTACTTTTAACCCAGTTACTAAAATATTATTACTCTTTTTTTCCTTCTCTAATCTCCTTACCCTTAGACTGACCTTTTCCATATCATTTCTAATTTCTTCATTTTCCTTTTTTAATTTTACATTATCCTTTTTTATGTTATCATTCTCTTTTTGCAACTTCATTATTTCCTGCATTGCTTCACTCTGTTCCCTTCTCACTTCCTGCAATTCTGCCTTTACCTCCCTTATTTCCATGGTTACATTTTGGATCATCTGTATCACTTTATCTAGCTTATCCTCTTCTTTTTGTTCTACTTTTTGGGGAGTTCGAATGGTTTTCTTACTTCTTTTCTCAATAGAACTTCTTTCTTCGTATTCCCTACTTCGTTTTCTCCTTGACTGATCTGTACTATAATCGTCACTATCCATTTCCTACTATTCCGTCTCCCCCCGTATATGCAACTTTGTTAGTATTTACCAACGTCTCACCTCGCCGCGTAAAGAGGTCGCCCGCTTCCACAGCTCGAAAACGATATCTCTTATCGGCTCACTCACTGTTTTTTCTTTTCTGCCTTTTTCTGTTCTCTTTTTTCCCTTTTTCTTTTTTTTTCTTTCCACAAACAATAACAAACTACACAAACACCCAACACCTGCACACAGACTATTACGCATCAACTTTATACTATATTTCTAACTAGTCGTGCTTTTTCTACTTACAATGACCTAATATTAGGTTTAATTATGAAGCCGATCAAACACGTCTATCTCTCCCGAAAAGCAAGCGACTACTAAATATATATACTTTGAAGTAATGAACCAGACCTTTAATCGCCGACTTATTAAGTTTACCTTATATATATATATATATATATATATATATATATATATATGTACAGGGTCATCGAAAAACGTGTTCGGGATTTTGAAGCGAAATAAAAGTCCTAATATAAATGGTAGAATATTTATTTATACATGAAACGACGCAGCAAATCTTAAATTTAATTATTAAAGTCAGTGAGCGCAGACGCCATCATGTAGCGCGCCGCCATTTCAGTGCGGCTGGACCTGATCAGTCAGTTCATAGCTATCATGACTACCGTACAGCAGAAAACGCAGTGTACTTTGTGGTGCGCTGAGTTCAAATCAGTTGTTAGTGCAGCGTTATTTTCGGCGAACTTATAGACAAAATCCGCCTACAGACAAAACCATTGTTCGTTGGTTTAATCGTTCAAGGAAACTGCAAGTGTTGACATCAAGAAATCTCCAGGACCGCCACGTACATCAGAAGAGGATGTTGAGCATGTGTCCGAAGTCCATTGCCCGACGCAGTTTGGAACTTGGTATGACTAAAACAACTATTCAGAATATTCTTCATACGCGTCTTTAATTACATGCTTACAAAATTCACCTAAGACATGAAATCAAGCCAGCAGATAAACCTAGGCGCATTGACTTTGCCGTACAGATGCTACGTAACCTTGACGACGATGGAAATTTGTATCTTAACAACATTTTATTTGGCGATGAGACAACATTCCACATTAATGGTTGTGTAAACCGCCATAAGTGTCGCATATGGGGAGAACAGCAATCAAATGAATTTTTCCAATATGTCCGTGATTCACCAAAAGTTAACAATTGGTGTGGACTTATGCGGGATCATGTTATCGGCCCTTTCATGTTTGTAGAAAACACGATTACAGCCATTATTTATTTGGACATGGATGTGTTCCCTCAATTTGAAGAAATTGAAAGGCAAAGGGCAATGTCATTTTCCAGCAGGATGGAGCCCCATGTCATTACAGCCTAATCGTCCAAGAAGCTCTCAAGAACAGATTTCCTGACCGTTGGAGTGGGAGGAATGGTCCTGTTTTGTAGCCACCTAGAAGTCCTAATTTGACGCCATTAGATATTTTGTTTTGGGACTACGTTAAGAACCTTGTTTATTATGAAAAATATATGACCTACAGCATCTGAGAGAAAGAATCAACGTAGCAATTTCAACTCCTGAAATGCTTCAGAATACCTGTCGGAGATAGACTATCGGCTATATGTCTGCCGTACGACAGGGGGGAGCTCACATTGAAACTTTTTGGATTGGATAAAAAAATTTAGATTTGCTGCGTCTTTTGAGGCACAAATAAATATTCTACCATTTATATTAAGATTTTTATTTCGCTTCAAAATCCCGGACACCTTTTCCGATGAGCCTGTATAATAAAGTTCTAATATATAAGTAAATTCTCAGACATGCTTGGTTGTATTCTGAACATAGTAAATGCTACGTGGTACATCCGTAATAGTAATATCTATCGTGACTTTGGGAATGGCGGTTGTTGCTAGTGAATAAAACGTTACGCTTACGAGACTTGGCAACCATCGCAAGATCGAGATTTCGAAGCTTCTTGATATCAAGACACCGTTAAAAGACTGAAAAGAAGGAAACCATTCGAATTAGTGATTAGACCGCGAATAACAAAAGTATTGTTTAAGTTGGGTAACAAATCTGTGGACGTTATAGAGTTAAGATTTTGTAGTAGTTAAGAATAAGACAAAAATTAATGTTCGGTCTTTAAGACTAGTTTTAATATTACATTGTTTGTTAATCTTTACAAAAAAAAAATTGCAATGGTGACTATTATTGATTTATCTATTTGATTATAAATGTATAATCTATGTATAGTGAATCGTGTCAATAAACGCGTTTAAAAGTATGTAATAAAATTTATGTGCTTCTCGGCTTACGCGGTTCCTTGACCTTCGAATTAATTGCGTAAGTCAAAGTGGTACGTCGTCATAGATCGTTTGAGTAATAATTTGATGGAAAATCCGTCCCGTTTTTTAAATTTTACTAATTAAAGTTTATACTACTAAAGACACTAAAGTATTTTCTCATTTTTTCATATATGCATCTGCACAATTTTTCTTTCGTTCTCATGCTAATAAACATATGTATATATCGTATTAACGGTATCCATAATCAATAATGTTTGTAAAAATTTTTATTAAACGTTATTAAAATAATAATTGCATAGTAGTAGAGAGGTTCTACCACATGTGGCCAACGGAATACATTATTTACAGTTTTTACAGTAATATAGTTAGTTGAATCGAGTAACATTTTACATTCACTGCGTTAAATATCATGCTTGTTTAATTTAAAAATATTCCGCATTTAAGCTTTACGATCTTAAATTTGTATGCAAACTTGTAATTTAAATACCACATATAATTAACAAATTAAATAGTTTTAGTCATTATTAAAAAAATATGGCACTGTAACATATTCACTACTTTAAAAATTGTATGTTCATGTTTGTTATATTTTTATCATTTCTGTAAAAATTAGATTTATTTTATATTTTAAAAATACGATGTCGCAAAAAAAACGTTGACGCAGTTACAATGAAACGCCGCTACACATTTGGTGAGTTAGTATGATTGCCGCGTTATTGCAAAAGGAAACGTTCTTTGTCTATGAACAATTTTTTCATCATGTGCTTGCGATTCTTCAATGGTCTACTTGAGGCAGGAGCGACTCTGTATCAATTTTTGCTTTAAACTTGATAAGACTGCTCCAAAAACACTTTAAATGTTAAAGGATGTATTTGGGGACGACGCTTTGGTTAAACACAAACTGGTTTAAACGCTTTATAAATTGCCAAACAGCAGCTGATAAAGAATGTCTCGGACGACTATCAACTAGCTTTACACGAGAACATATCGTTGCCGTTTGGAATGTAGTTGTGAATGATGGTGAACAGATCATCCAAAACATCTACGAGGATTATCCTTTATATTTCGCATATAGAGCTGTAATAAAACAGTAGACATTAAACTATATCGCTTTTCGAAGTATTCTTCACGAATATTAATGCACTTTTGCAAGCGCCAACTTTGGAAGCAGTCATCGACTGCTCCTTCTGACGATTGGAACATTCGACCACCAATTTTTACCTTTCCGTCTTTAATTTTCGGAATGGTTGGGACTTAGATCGAGACTATACGGAGGATGGTCTAACAATTCGACGTTTTATTGCGTTAAAAATTCAATTGTCTTGCGAGCTGTATGCGAACTTGCATTGTCTTGGTGGAAGATGATTCGTCGTTGTGGGTTGGTTTCTCGGAGCTCAGGAATGACTTGCGGCAAACAAATGGTTGTATACCAATCGGTAGTAACGGTTCTTTGATCTTGTAGAGAAATTGTTGCTGCACGACCTGCTTTCAGGACAAATGTCGCGACCATCTTTTTGAAGACACTTCGAAAACGCATGACTTTTGCTGACTTATCTTCAACTTGGAACAGCAAAACAGACGACTGGCGTTTATTGACTCGTATGAGTAATTCCAAGATTCACCACCACCCACGTTTTTAGAGTTTCCTGCGATATAGTTTTTTCAGAACAATTCACCCTGTTTCCTGTTCTTTGGTCAACAGATGCGGTATTCAGCGGGAAACTAATTTTTTACACACACAATGCTTAATGCAAAATTTTTTGAATTGAGATCTTTGAAATCTCCAATAATGCCTCAATTTCGCGATATGTCACATGTCGATCTTCGTTGATGAGCTTGCGCACATCATCGACGTTTTCCTAACTGACTGCAGTTTTTGGTGCACCTGTCTTAGATCGTTGCTTAGAGAAATCCGGCCACGTTTGAATTCTCCATACCAAAGAGAAATTATTGACTGATGTAATACTCTATTTCCAAAAACAGAAACCTACTCGACGCATTCTTGTTGAGATAATTGTCTTCGAAAATTATAAAACATTATTGCGCAAAAATTTTCACGGTTTAATTCCATTTTTCGACTAACTTGTCAACTTTGACACTTCGTTGTAGCTACAGCACTACACGTATCGCACTGAAACTTTGAATTTAAGCTAACTAAAGATGGAGGACATTTGATTAGTGACGCCCCTATGTCTCAGTATGCGAAACATAAAAGACATCCCTCGTATAACATTATGGGATTATCCTATGGTGCATGGCCGAAAATTTTATCGGAAGAATTGAACATTAGAGTAATTGCAGCAAAGTCCATTCCACGACTGCTAAGCGACTAACAGTAGTTTTGGCGGAAAACAATATGGCCGTTGCTACAGTGTAGGTACCTACTAAGCTTAACTTTTTCCCCTTTCTAAAGATAAAAATCAAGTTGATGGAGCGAGGATTTGACACGATAGAGAATATTGAAGCTGAATTAAATGTAATGTATTCCTTTCATGACAGAAGTGCCAGGCTCAGTTTTTGTACTCTGAAGGGGACAACTTTGATGTGATTGAAGTCCAGGTATTCTGTAATTTTATTTCGACATTTCTGGACCTTTTGAGTATTTTCTCATATATCGAATTTTAAGGACACGTTATTGTTGAAGAAATATGATTTTTTTTCGTTCTTTAACATAATAAAAGAAAAAATAGCATAACATTTATAAAAAATGCAGTCTATTGTATTTATTATCATCAGCTTGGCTTAGATGCGAAGAATTCACTACACCTTGGTTGCCATTAACCACCGTTGATCTAAACAAATGGTAGCCCGTTGGGCATGTCTTTGATTTTTTACCCAAAACATTAGTAGGCACGCTTAAACATCAATTGCCGCGACTATATTTATAATTAATATATAAACTTCAACGACTTCAGTTTACCAGTTATTGTTATACAAATTCTATACCACTAACCTGGAACGTAGTCTTTAATAAAATACGAAGTATTTAATTATAAAACTAAATAAACTCAGCTCAGTTTCAGGACAACGAAGGCATTATTATCAGTAAGATTTTTCAAGAATTTCGTAGTTTGAACCTAGGACAATGGAAAAGGAATTTTGTTAATGCCATTGAAAAAACAGCCGAAAATGCCGGTAGTTGAGCTCTTCCATTAAAACAATGTTCCTGTTCATTGCTAGACCGTTTTATTTGTGCGTCAACGATTTCCCATACGTCAAAATGAAGCCCTAAAAAAGGCGTCAGCTTTACAGAAACGTCTACGTCTATAGGCTAACTATGTTGATATGTAATGGTAGTTTCAGGTTTAAACTTGGTCTTCTTTAAACTAAATTAGTCGACATGGAATTTGAAAGAATTTTGCAAAATTTAATAAGCCAGAACTTCCAAATGTATCAATTTTATTTTGTTTCCTGTGAAACCTATTAAATAAACTAAAACCTCAAATACTCCAAGGGTGTTTTCCAAAAAGCTACTTCAATATATCAACTATTATTATACAATTCAAAGCACTATGACAAGAATTTATGGATTATGGGTCTTTCCGTACATACGACAAACATCAATGTTGCCTGTAATAAGCATATGTAATGCGTAATCTATGCGGACATATGAAGCGTTTGCTTTCTATGGGATCCATAAACACTTTCCCTAAACTACCCTAAGTAGCCGACTTTTCAATACCAGTATGATTATACGTACAGGTATGTCTTGCTTGAAAATTTTTTTTCTAATGACGACTTGAACAATCATTATTTAAAAATAAAAATAAGAAAACAATATTTCACTTAAATGTTATAATAGTGTTCATAAATAAAAGATATTTGCCATGAGTGCAATTAGAAAACTTACCATAAAAACACAAATGAGTAAATAGACGAGTTTTTAAAAGCAAATGAAGCCTATCCTTTGAAAGTAAATAAGTGAACTAAAGTCACTTCAAAATAATATATTAAATGTTCAAATCATAGTCTGTAACTTTAGTAAATTAACAGACTTATCTTTAAAAGTAAATCAAATTCAAAAGCACTTCTAAAATCGAATTATACGAACTATGTATGACTCCATATTAAAAACTATCAAGAGGAAACTGTTTTATAATGTACCTATGAAATATTAAACGAAATAATGACACAAAAGGAATAACAAATAAACCAAACAAAATCCGTAATGAATGAAAAAAAACAGTATATTCTATAAACAAATAAACAAATAAAGTACAAACAAAAATCTAGAGCGATCCTCCCTAACTAGCAATAGAAATATTACTAAATCTCGTCTACGTAGTCGGGCAAACGGTGAATCTAGAAAATAATCTTTAATCAAACGTCTGACGAAAAAAGATTTACTAAAAAATTGCAAAAACTACATTCTTCTAACAAAATATCTTACGTAGGTAATGCTTGCTGGTGCAGCAATAAATTATCTAACACAACATTCCGATTTGCTACTGACAGGTCACCGAGGCATGAAACTAAATTATTATATATACTTAATAATATTTATTTATTTTTTTGCTTATCATAGTTAACCTCTAATTTAACATATATTGATGCAAGTTTATGACAAATAATTCATCTATTCACAGTTTGGAGTTTGGTAATACTTCGCAAGATAAAATTGTAGATTTCTTTCGCTTTCAGGTCTCTGTTGCTTGACCTGAATGTGAACTATTATCCAACGTATTGTGCTATGCGTCATACGACTTTACGTCAGCCGGTGACCTAAGTGATGACATCACACGATGTGCACGACTTCTCGGTGCTCCAGAAAGGGAAAAATATAGAAATACTATATAAACACTCCAGTGATAATTCATTCGACCAGAGACCGTTGCGAAATAAACATCGTAGACATAAATGTGTATATTAATAAATATAAATAATGTTAATTATTGTTAGTGTTACTTATTATTTTATTGATATAGTTATTCTATTACCGTGCGTTTTATTAATCAAACCCAAACAGAAGATTTATCGCAGTAGTGGCAGAAATGGGATTAATAAATAACAATTGGACAATTGAGAGTGAGGCTGGAACTGTCGTGGAGCCAGTCATTTCGCCCCTGGAATTCCATTCAGAAATTTCGAGTACAGTCTTTTCGAAAAGATTTGTTGAATTTTGTGAATTCGAAACACTATCAGATGAAATAATAGATGGAATATCCTGGATGCCAATGATAAAATGAAGGAAAGCTATGATATCAACGCTGGTGGTTACCAGGCAAATAACATGGTTTGGTTATATAACCCACAACGTCGACACGGCCTGTCTTCAAAATTTCAGAAGAAGTAACCGCATATGGCGAAAACTTCTTAGTAAACCAAGAATTGGGCATTTTAATCGACTCTGAAGATAGTATTGGCGAAATTGGCGATTCGCGGCAATTGAATAACTACTACAAAGAATCGAGAAGCAGCAAGATTTGTTTACTGTGCCGTCGGACTATGCGGTCACTCATTGCGTAGGCCGAGACTTGCAAATCTTTGGAAGAACTTAATTAAGGCAGCAGGGATCGGCGATTGGGAAGTCTACAAATAATAAACAACGAAAAATTAATTTTTTATTTGGTTACGAAAGAACTGTCGAACCTGAAGCCAACTTATCGTGCCTTATTGGAGGTTCTGGTCCATTTGCGTGAACAAATGTTCCAACTAGGCACTTTGAGATTAGTAGTATCAAAACCGGGTTCTGCAAAATTGTGCAAATTTTGAACGCGTTTCTGTATCGAATATTTCATTTACTTGATTCTATTATTGGAGTATTTAATTATCAACGTATCATCTAATCAATAATTTTAATGTTTATAAGGGAGTAGAGAGAGGATTTTCTCGTGCAGATTCTTTCGATCCTGTTGATCCTCTGATTACATTACAAGCTTTCATTTTATCCTTCGTAGGTGGTTCTTTAGCCCATTTCGTTCCATCTTTCCCTAACCCCTTTCATCGCCGTGTGAAATAATTTCCTATTAATTATCATTAAACCTAGGCGTGTTCATCTATAGGTAACCACTATTTTCAATATCAGCATTATGGTAATTATAAATTTTGCTTGTTCTCTTCTTCTTGATCGCATTTATCTGCATTATTATATGCAGTTTCGGCAGTCACTTTGTTGTCTGCTCCGAAATTATTTCTTTGTGTAACGCACTCGATATCTTCCTAAAATTTATCATCATTTAAAATGTCTTCGAGTTCTGCATGAGTAAATTATTTATTTTTGGAATCCATAATAATCCAAAAAATTATTCAATTTCAGTTTATACAGATATCTACTTTTAATAGATATAGTACGTAATATAATGCAAAATGTACAAATAAATTTCATAAATACCTGACTATTTCGACATGACTATATTACGTAGTTACGCACTATAAATGGGTCACGATAACCCACGTACTAAAATATATTCCGTTTGCTAAAGTTTATACCACTGATTCCTTAGAGCATAACTAAAAGTACAAATCACCCACATCTTTACTTGCTCGGTAATATTTATAATAAATATAGCACCGCGTCACAGACACCCTGTCGATTGCAGTCACAAATAAATATTCTTTTATAGGAAAATGATCCAATGTTCCAATCTCTACAAATACATTGTATATTAAGTAATCTAGAAATCATTGCAATCATTTGCTAAAATTACGTCAAAAATTGAAATCTAAGTCCATACAAACAAAATTATTTGAAGAAAATTAAACTATTAATATAAATTAAAACGACAAATTCTTTAAATCCGTTCAAATTCTTCTCCAAATAGATACTGAAACAAGCACATAAAAATTCCATTGAAAAAAAAATAGAGCAAATAGACCGAAATACAACTACTAATACTTCTAATTTCTTGTTACGTTTTGTTTCAGACGGTGCTATGGAGTTCCAGTTTGGTGAAGGACGAGAGTGTGTGAACTGTGGCGCCATCTCTACACCACTTTGGCGTCGTGATGGAACAGGACATTACCTATGTAACGCCTGCGGTCTTTACCATAAAATGAATGGTATGAATAGACCTCTTATAAAACCATCTAAAAGACTGGTGAGTCGGTATAAATATACGAGAATATAGCCTAAGTAATAGATACATAATCTGCATCCCTCTTTTATCCTTTCGGTGTAATATAATAATGCAATATAATCATTACTAAATAATAATCCTTAAAAAACGAAAATGCCTCAGCGGATGATTTGTATTTTGAACTCAAAATAAAATTTGATTCATTAGGAAATTTCTTTTTAAAAATTATTCCAACGTCAATAATTGTAATATATGTTTACGACATAAAGTACTTGATATGAATTATTGCATTGATATCAGTTTCTGAATTTATTAATTCATAAATTTAATTTACAAATAGTTAAAAGATTTAGATTAAATATTGAGAATAAAACTCTTGACTACATTTTATTAATTTATTAGAATAACTCTAATATATTCCTTGTTAAAGGTATAAATTGTTGTGTGGGCTGCCACTTACGCATATATCTCTCTAGACTCTTAATATTTTACGTATGTCTCACTGTTATTGATTGGGTTCTGATTAACTAGCCCTAGCATTCAATATAAATTTAAAGAAATGATACAACTAGTCAGTAGCAGATTACACCTTCGTCGTATGGCCACATAGTGGAGAAGAACTAAATTGATTCTTTGAACACCTCAATAAGATATATAACTTCTAAACATCTATAAAATTCACTATGGAAATGGAAAAGACAAGATTCTATTCCTGGATGTGCTAGCACGTAAAAACACAACGGCACAGCACAGTCAAGTATGCAGAAAGCCGCTGGATACAGGAAATTTATCAATTTTTTTATTCTATTTTCTCAAAAAATTATGTTTTTAAATTTGCATTTCCTTCAGATTTAAGCAATACTTTGTAGCGATTTGTTCTTAATTTATTAAGTCATTATGCCTAGGCGCCGTTTACGAAACAATTACAATCATTTCAGTGAATTCCCGACTGCATGAAACGCAGTGTATCAATTGCATTAGTGTTGGTCCAGGTGGTTTGAAGGAATCCATAACCGACGTCAAGGATCCGAACGATCTCGAGCAACTACAGCACGGGAAGATCGTCGTTTCAGAATTGTGGCTCGACAAGACAGAGTTTCCACAATCCGGTTGATTATAAATGCTTGGTTGAGAGTTTTGCAACAAATAGTCTCTAAGGAAACGATACATCACGGAATACTCGCTTTTGGGCTTCGTTCGTATAGACTATTTTTAGGTCTCCCACTACAACCTCAACATCGTGCTGCTCGGATTGAGTGGTGTAACGCCAGATCAAATGGATGGTGAATGAAATCGTGTTATGTTCTCTGACGAGTCGTAGTTCTGTCTGTGGGTCCACGATGGTCGTAGAAGAGTAAACCAAATCCATGGAGAACGCAGAAATTTAGAATTTGCTGTGGAACGGCATTCGGCCTTTACACCGGGGTGATGGTATGGGGTGCAATAACATGGGATAACGGTAGCAGGTTACCTCTAGTTTTTATTGACAGAAATTTGAATTCAAATGATTACATACAAAACATACTGCAGCCTGTTGCACTGCCATATCTACAAAGGTTAATTCAAACCCTTTTATAATAAGACAATACACGTCCTCATAGAGCACGGTCTACCATGGTCTTCTAGCTCCGCAGAGTTGTCACCAATCGAATATGTGTGGAATATCATTGGTAATCGACTGGGTAATTTACCCCAACCACCAAATAACTTACTTGACCTTCTTCACTGAATTGAAGAAGCCTGGGATGACATTCCCCAGGATACCATAAATCATTTAGTTTCAAGCATGCTTCGAAGAGTTATCGAATGCTTAAGAAACCGCTGCGGACCTAGATATTATTAAATAACATTGCAATAACATGGGATAACGGTAGCAGGTTACCTCTAGTTTTTATTGAAAGAAATTTGAATTCAAATGATTACATACAAAACATACTGCAGCCTGTTGCACTGCCGTATCTACAAAGGTTAATTCAAACCCTTTTATAATAAGACAATACACGTCCTCATACAGCATGGTCTACCATGGTCTTCTAGCTCCCCAGAGTTGTCACCAATCGAACATGTGTGGAATATCATTGGTAATCGACTGGGTAATTTACCCCAACCACCAAATAACTTACTGGACCTTCTTCACTGAATTGAAGAAGCCTGGGATGACTTTCCCCAGGATACCATAAATCATTTAGTTTCAAGCATGCTTCGAAGAGTTATCGAATGCTTAAGAAACCGCTGCGGACCTAGTTATTGTTAAATAACATTGTTATTTTTTAATATTTTGTTTTGAAAATGTAATCATTTCTTAAATTTGATCAAACAAACATAATGCATAAATTTTATTCAATTTGATCAACTCCTACTAGGTGTTCGGTTTTTTTGAAAGTCAGTATATGTATGATAAAATGCAGAATGTTGCATACAAACAAAAAAGTATCTTTTGACTCTAAAAAATTAACAAACAAGACAAAAACTGCTTGGAATACTTTTTTATACTGCTTCCTCGACAAGTATAAGGGTTTCTATTCCTGCTGACGTTATATCATAACCATATAACGAAAGAAACGTGTTTCATTTGTGGACTTTTTAATTAAATCATCGGCGAACTTATATTTTCTGAAATCGCTTCAAATCACTATTAGTCAACGAGTACGAGTATGCAATTATCTACCTCCTATCCTTATACAGCGAAATTTCTCCACAACGTGCTTTCTGCATTCCTTTGATTAAATGCAGCTTTCTGCAGAACAATAATACGTTATTTTAGCAACACATAATCGAGAGAACAATATTTGCTCTTGTATTTTTATATTATACAATTCTTTACTAGAGGCAGGTATATTTTATAGAATTATATTAATATTTTTCTATTCATCCTCTTCACAATTTTACGAACAGCCATTGAGGGTTGATTTTTTTACTACCTTTACCAATTCTCACTATTGTTCTACGTAAAACGTTTCTATTAGAAATTTCACTTTGAAAATATAATTCTTCTTTATTGTAATGTTTGTATCTTCTAATACTCGTCCATAGTACATAGTGCTGTTTGTAAATAAATTCTAACTGCATGCACACAATTTTTACGTTTCGCATAATTCCTATAATATAGTGACACTGTAGGTAAATAATTATACAAAGCATAATTACCAAATCAACTCGATAGTGAATGTCTGTATAATGCCCAATTCATTTTTTATTTAAGAAATTATTGTAATAGTGCAGAAAATTCATGGGATCTAAATTATTGACCTCGCTTAAAGACCAAAACGAAAGAGTATCCCAATCCAAATATCAATATATTAAACCGAAGAATTATGAAAATTTAAAAAAATTATAAAAAATATTAAAATACAATTATTATTGTATCAATACTTCGGTATCGTGGGACTTGCGGTCGTGGGACTTGCGGTCAAGTAGATTTTTAATTACAAGCAGTGGGACTTGCGGTCAATTTTATTTTCGCAGTGGGACTTGCGGTCACCTCATTGTATATGCACGTATAAATAATGATATACATTTGCACAATTATTATATAGTAGCAAAAAGTGAAAAGTACAACTTTCCTTAATTCTTTGTAATGTAATAACAAAAAGTTAATAAGTAAATTATGGTAAACACAAAATAACAAATGAGAAAAGAAAAGAAAAAAGAAATCTGCAAATCTGATGAAATTGTAATCGCCCAGAAATTATACTTATAACTTATAACACTCAATTTCAATGTTAGGACAAGTTAGGTATAGGGATTAACCGTTTACAACTAAAAACGTTTTCGAATTTCCAAACTTATACGCATTGATAAAAATATTAAAAACAGAAGCCAGCCATGGCTCGTTTTTAATGAAACGATGTGACTTACATTTACAAGCAACGAAACGGCGCAAGGTGTACGTAAAAGTGGATGAAAGAATTGGAAAGTGTTTGGAAGGTTTTAAACAGACAAGAGATATAAAAAAATGTCTGTCAACATTGGCATACATCGCAAAATTCGAATAAACAAAAATTTGTATATATTATCTATGTATATAGTAGTAAATAGTATAGTTTTCATATGACAACGGCCAAAAACGCCAACTTTTAAACACGCCAGTATTCAACTGCCAGTCCCAAGCCTGGATTAAAGTGTGAAGGAAAGTTGTATTTTTCACTTTTTGCTACTATATAATAATTATGCAAATGTATATCATTATTTATACGTGCATATACAATGTGACCGCAAGTCCCACTGCGAAAATAAAATTGACCGCAAGTCCCACTGCATGTAATTAAAAATCTACTTGACCGCAAGTCCCACGACCGCAAGTCCCATTGACTCAATACTTCAATGAATCCAACGCAAAAGAAAGAAGTACCAAATACTAACTAAATTCAGTATTTGAGGAATTAGTATTTGTTGAATAAAGGTAATATATTGAATACTAAGTCCTTTTATACCTTATTTCTTAACCTTTCCATATCAAAGGGTGTAAAAATGACGCGGTTGACGAAGAGGGTACATTATATACCCCATATTGCAAGTAGGCAAGTATACTCACAAAAATGCTCATACAGCCGCTCATGAAAGTAAAAGTGCAAATAAGGTAACATTTTTTCTAAAAAAAAATATTTATATAATATTTATGTTATATTTATATAACTCCTTTATGCTATTTGACGCAATTGGCATTTAGGACATGTTTTTTACACAAATTACATGTTTTTTTACTTTTTCCATCTCTATTACGTGAACATAAATCTCACCGAAGGTTTCAGTTGATCTTGTGTGCTGCTAATTCGTGTCTGTGGGGGAATCAATTTGTACGTGGCGTCCACAACACGTTTGTGGAATCTTCTTGGATTTTCCAGTGTTCTAGCCACATGTGGTCCAATAAATTCTTCTTCTAAAGATAGAAGAAACTGCTTGCGTCTGTGAGAAGCAGCCTGAGATGAAAACAGAATTTTTAATTGTTCATATGACGCGCAGAGACTAAAGCAATACCGATATTACTGGTTCACCTTGAAAAAGAACACGTGATGCAAGGTGTTTTCATCAAATTGCGCAATGTTACCAGAATTCCACAAGGAACACGGATGCCGGAGGGGGTACAGTTATACCCCATGCATAATTTTATTCAATTTTGGGAACATAGAGCATAAAATTACGACGTAGTGCGCAAATAATGTTGGTACACATTACAAATAAAGATAACTTCAGTTGGATTAGCCGAAATTGCAACCCTAATCCACAGAAAAACAAGGAAAAATAGCGGTTTGGGGTACAGTTGTATCTCCCTCAAGTATCGAAAGGTTAAATATCGTATAATATAAGAAATTTTAATGCAAATAAATATTTCATCAGCTGTTTTTCTTTAAAAAGAATCCCAGAATATTCGCGCACTAAAGCAGATATTTAGTAGATTACCAAGTCGTATAACAAATTGCAAGGCTTATATTCAGGTTTACCTTAAAATATCTTAGCAATATCTAAGTTGGTGGTATTTTTATTAATGCACAAAATACGGATTAATATACATATTAGGTCCCCAAGAATACTATTGTGTGAGTAGGGAGAGAAACAAGTTCTAACCCGCAAACAGTAAAATCGAGTATCTCATCTTGGCATGCAAAGTTTTAGTTTTCTGTGTATACCCTCGTTATCTTATTAAATTAATTATTAATTTAATTATGTAACAACGTCATTGATCATGAGTTCAATTTCTGAGATGCGTACCAAAGAACGATCCCTGATAAAATCTTTAACACTGGAAGGTTGCGCCCCCATCGAAATTTACAGGCGTATGAAAGCTGTTTATGGTAACGATTACATGGATGTGAAGAATATTCGCCAGTGAGTTCGACGGGCAAAACTGTTGTAGAGGCGAAATCAAGGTGTTTGACGAAAAACGGTCAGGTCGAATTAGTGAAACATGAGAAGAATCAAAAACAAGTAAATGCACTGATTCAAGGAAATTGCCGCATTACGCAAAAGCAAATTGCTTAGCAATTAGGCATTAGTGAAGAAAGAGTCCAGTACATTCATACCGAATATCTGCCGAAGGTACCAACGATTAATTTAATAAGATACTGCAAAACTTTACGATCACTAAATAATTGAATACGTAGAGTAAGGCCGAAAATAATTAATTCTTTCTTAAATCACGACAATGACAAAAAGCGTTGCAGACACGAACCGATGAAGACAGTAATCAACCTCAAGTTCACAGTAGTATCCCACTCTCCGTACAAACCTTGCTTTGACACCTTCAGATTTTTGGTTGTTCTCGAAGTCGAAAGAGGTATTGGAAGGTCAACATTTTTATCAGACACAGAAGTTCGGGCTGCTGCTCGCAAATGGATCAACAGTAAACAAGAAATATACCAAAGAAATTTGAGTGTATCAATCGTTAAGCGTGTATTACGCATTTATTACAAATGAAACAGACATTATACACGTCTGTATCTGTACACATGCACATACACCTCGTATTTTCCAAACTTTACTTCTGCGAAAGACACGTGTTTCTGTCACAAATATAAGACTTCGTCAGTTTGGCTAGTGAAGTAAAGTTTAATGAATCGCTTCATAGCCTCATAGACGGTTTATTAAACTTTACTTCACTAGCCAAACTGACGAATTCTTATAGTTGTGACAGAAGCACGTGTCTTTGGCAGAACTAAATATTGGAAAATACGAGGTGTATATCCACGTGTACAGATACAGACGTGTATAATGCATGTGTGTTTCATTTGTTAGTAAGCAAGAAACTTTTTTCATGACGAAATAGATTTAGCGTTTGGAGAAATGTGTTACACTAAATAGTGGTTATACAGGGTGATTCTAAATATATACGAAAAATCTTATGGGCTGATTCCTAGGGTTATTGTTATATTAAAAGTTCATATGAATGTGTGTCTTAAATGGCTTAGTTTTAAAGTTACGAGATGTTTAATAGTAAATTAAAAATTCATAAAATAAAACATACTAATATAACAAAATTAACCTATAAAAATGGTTGGGTATGACAGCTATTAACTGCAATACAATCTTCTATCCTCCGTTGCATTAATTGGTGAGTGTGTTCAAGAATACCGGGGCTCCGAATTGTTTCAAATGTGGCAACTATACGATTTCTCAGTTCATCAACATTTTCAAAGCGGAATCGTATAAACTAATGATTTAAGGTGACCCCAGAGAAAAAAATCTAGAGAATTTAAGACTGACTGAGACCACGGTTGCGGACCTCCTCGCATTATCCAGCGATTTGGATCAATACCACCTAGATAGAAGGCCTAACTACTGGTCAATGACGTCACTACGAAGAGGCCAATATATATTCAGTGCGAAAACGATCATCACAAAATGCAAGCTAACTAATGTTTTTGAAATAAATTTTAAATGAAAATATTAGCTGTTTTCAATATAGTATTTTACTATTCTTAAAAAACATACGAAATTCTAAACTTATTACTGACAATAAATACAAATAAAACAGGCATATGTAGTGGAAATAAATTAAATAATCAGTTTTAAAACTACTTTATTGTTTATAGACGTCCGAATAGGTACTCTTCTACTGGCGCTCGCACTTATTTATACAAGATTATATCTATCAAATCTAATATAATTATGATATAGTTTTTTTACTACAGAAGTAATGATGTACTTTATTCATTCATTCGTGTGATTCCAAAAATATAGAGAACTGTTAACTATTTTTTTAATTGTTATCTCTTAAACTATATATATATATATATATATATATATATATATATATATATATATATATATATACAAAAGAAGTAAAACCACTAACAATTGTTATTATTTATTTCGGAAATATAATAGATTTTCTTGTTTTAGATTTTCTTATAACATTATTTTTTAATTTACAGTAGTTATTTAATAATATGTTTGTACATTTCCATATTATATTTTTATACAAATATTCACAAGTATATATCTCACACTTCTATTTAATATTTCTTGCGACAAAACGATTTGCAATGTCACATCGGTTACATATTTTCGGTGATTGTTTAAACTTAGAAACTTTTCCTCTTTTTCTGGTTCTATATATTGAAGAAAATACATGGGATTCTGTTCAATAATGGGACTACAATTAAAATGAGAACAAATGCGTTGCAATGTGTTAGTATGTGGTAAAATTAAAGGACTGTGAGTTCGAAAAAAATTGTACGCATGAGGTGAAATAAAATAGAAAATTGAACAAAAAATTAAGAAGTCAGTAGTATATTCCCTTCTATTTTTAGGAAGTAAAGAAAGTTTTAACTGTGACTTTATGAATAAAGCTACTGCATTGTCATCTGAAACATATTCATCTATTAAACCAATTATGAATTCATTCTGAACCATTTTAAGGTCACCATTTAAGTCATTTTTATTTATAAAGTTATCAACTTCCAAAATTAAATTTTCTATTTGATTTATATTACAGATCCTAATTGATTTAATATTTGAAAGGTGTACCATGATACCTTTACAATATACCTCTGGCAACATGTTCTCGCCAATTGTGACATATACTAGAAAGTGTGGTTGCACTGTCATATCTATTAACATAAAAATAATTGATGGTTCCTTCATTATACTACATCATTTGTTTGGCAAACTAACTAAATCAATTTTACTTTTTAAATGTTGAAGGTTCTCAACCGATACTTTTTCTAAATATTTACTTTGGCTACTAATGCTTTCTTGAACTGCTGTATGTATCGCTTCTGCTTCTATTCTTTTTCGTTTCTCTTCTGGTCCTTCTCTTGTCGGAGCTGAGCTACGAAAAAAATATGCTGGGCTGTTAGGGTATATACATGGTACAGCAGTCTTTAATAATTTTGGTTTAGCAAGAGGAGCTGTTAAACTTCTGCCAGTCCTCTCATCGGTTGCAGTTGTTTCCCACAAGATATCTGCAGGTTTGAAGTGCTTGTCACATACCTATAAAATAGTAAATATAAAGCATTAAGTTTTTGTAATAATTGTATTAGTCCATAACAAAAGCTACATGTTATTTATATTTTACTAATATTTTTTCTAAATTTATATGAATGCACATAGGTAACATTTTTAATTGTAAATAAAGTAAAGATTCAAAATTATTTTAATATAATACAGTAATGACGAACAAGATATATTAATACTTACTACCGAATAATTAGAGACGGTATAATTCTGCCTTGGAATTGCAAGCAACCATTTCTTGCACATAACCTCATCTTTTGGGAATTTAAACACGTGTGCTTTATTGTTAGAATTATAATTTCCTTTGCAATTAGGAACACAACACTTTAACACCATATTTTATTATAAACAAGCACAGTAATAACGGTATAACATCAACAACGAGATTATCACGTTCACTGTCCAAGCGTTTACTGCATGCACCTAATACAGTTCAATGCAGTCAATACACTATCGATGGCCTCTTTCTGATGACGTCACAGCAAAGTTTTATTGCAGTTGTGTGGCCTTCTATCTAGGTGGTATTGTTTGGATACGCACCGTGCTAAAACTCATGAGCAACTGAACTGAAATGCACTGGAGCACCATCGTGTATAAATTATATTTGTAATCTTAATTGCAGCAGGACTTTTTCCAATAGTAGTGGTAGCTCCTCTTCAAGAAAGCGGTGGTATATTTCTCCAAAAAATATGGACCGATCAAGTGATCTTCAACAATTCCAGCCCACACATTAACAGAGAATTCGGAATTTTAATGTTTCGAGGGTGCCCGCTATCAGCCGTATGTTTTTTAATACTTCTCATTTCACTAAGACGTTGGTGAAGACAGGCAAATATCAAATGATGCGAGATGACACGGTTCGGGTGTCGTTCTTCATAAAGACGTTTGGGTGCACGTGAATTACCATTGATAATTCACGTCCGTAATTTCGTAAACAAAATGCATGTCGCACAATTCAGCATTTGTGTAATTTATTTTAGAATACTTTGACTCAATAATATTGAAATGCCAACTAAATATTTTCGTTTCAAAACGAATGTTTTTGCAGACAGTTGTGTTATTAAATCTTGTTAATTATACTATAACAAATAAATAGTTTTGAATAGGATAGAAGCTTATATTGCAGTTGAAGGCTGTCATTTCCAACAATTTTTATAAGTTAATTTTGTTGTATTAGTACGTTTTATAGTATGAACTTCTAATTTACTATTAAGTATCCCGTAACTTTAAAACTAAGCCGTCTAAGACGTACATTCATATGAACTTTTATGATCATAATAACCCTAGGAATCAGACCATAAAATTTCATGTATATATTTAAAATCACCCTGTGTAGAAAAATAATTATGTATATTCGTAATACAATAAATTTACTTCATTCTGTGACTGGTTTCATTATTTTGTCTTTTCTTATTCTTATGTTATGGAGCCAGAGACTTTAGGTATCAATCCGCCCTGGTATTAATTGTATGTTTATAATGTATTTTATCATTAACGTTTCAAATTTTAAGGGTTAAACATATATTTTATATTCTTCCACATATCATATTTAAAAAAAGTATATCTTCAGATCATTATTATTACTGAAACAAATAGAATTTTGTATTCAACATATCATCTTAATTGTCCTCGCAAAAACTGGATGCGCAGTAGTATGAAGATACACCCCTTCCGCTCGCTAATTGGCAGGTACATATTACGGGTGACCCATATCACAATTAGGGCAGAGCCGTCATAGATCATAAATTTGAAGGATCTAGGATATAAATATCGTTCTCTATACAACAAGTTTAACCAGTCGAATGTAATAAATTAACGATGGGCGATCTTAGCAACAATAGAATGTCATAGATTTAAACCAGAGAAGTCATTTATAATATTTTTATTTATATTATGCCGACGAATAGAGAAATATTAGCGCCATTTAATGTATTGGACATATTGTGAAAGAATCTGAAAAAGTACATTTGAAAGCAATAGATGAAAAAGTAAAAGGAATATAAAATTATCAGTTACTTGTTTACATAGTTACAAATATTTTCCTAATGATATGAAAAACACCATTAATGGTTCTCATCCTATAGAAGATTGACAAAACAAACATTGAACATTGACAGGTGATTAGTAGCTTATGTCGAGGCTATTTCAAAATTTAAATTCTTCTCTCCTCTATCGACCTATT
Organism: Melolontha melolontha; assembly: GCA_935421215.2. Classification (NCBI taxonomy): domain Eukaryota; kingdom Metazoa; phylum Arthropoda; class Insecta; order Coleoptera; family Scarabaeidae; genus Melolontha; species Melolontha melolontha. Next base: position 92,855,716 of record OW285237.1, on the reverse strand, counting down.
AACTGACTCAAGTAGTTTTAACTGAGCAATACCTCCAACAGGATAACGGTTATCAATTTGGAAGTTCAGGAATTTTAAAAATTGCGTTTCATAGTTTCCAAGACATTTTTATGCACGTGATAAGAAGAGTATGACACCAGAGAGCAGCATATTCAAGTTTCGATCTAACAGGTGAACAATATAAAATTTTCATTGCTTGCTCTATAATTGCGTATAACAAAACACAACGATTTTTTCGCAGACAAGGTGACGCTTTCAATCTGGTTAATAAACATAAGCCTCTCATCAAATAGAAGGCCAAGGTTAACTAGGTTAGTCAGAATAAACTTAATATGATTTAATGAATAATCATATTTAATTGGATTAAACTTCCTTTTATAAGTTATAGCTATCCATCCACTTCGACAGATTTAATTGTAAACAATTCTTCTCGCGCCAATCAGTAAAAATTGTTATTGCAAAAAGTACAGTCAATAAAATAAATAAAAAAGGATTCTAAAAATTATAATAAGTTATACAAGAGGTTCAAAAATTCCTCCTTCTACAGCAAGACATTATCCTAGGCGGTCGTAGAAATTAGCTCTTACATTTGCTAACATGTCAGCAGTTAATGAATTCGCAGCCTCAGTTATTTTTTCTCTCAAGGCAACTAGATTTTCTGCTTTACCAGCTTCATGAGTATAAACAATATTTTTTAGATATCACCACAAAAAGAAATCATTTGGGGATAGATCAGGAGATCGCGGGGGCCATTTAATGTTTCCTGTTCCAGTAATAAGACGGCCAGGAAAAGTATTTCCTAGAAATTCCTTTACCCTCACTGCATTATGTGCTGGACAGCCATCATGTTGAAACCAAATGATTTCCTGATTTATTCCAATGTTTTGAATGGCGGGAAGTATTTGATTTTTCAGTAATTCGAGATACTTGTCGGCATTTAATATACCATCAATAAAATAGGGGCCTACAGAATGGTCACCTAAAATACCTGCCCAAACGTTTAGTTTTTGAGGATACTGAGTGCGATTTGCAAAATGCCGGTGTTGATTTTCCGAAGCCCAATATCGAAGAACAGAAGGATTGTGCTTTCCGTGTAATGGAAAAGTTGATTCATCGGTGAAGAGAATATTTTTAAAAAAAATTTTCATCTCGCTGTATCTTTTCCATAACGTCTTGACAAAACTCCATTCTTCAGAAATTGTCCTAGGGAAATATTTCTTGAGTTTTCGAATATTTGAAACATTTTAAACCATTACGTTTCCAAATACGTGAAATAGTTGTGTTACTTGTATCCAATTCCTCGGCAGCACTTCTAGTAGATCTCGTGTTATCAATTTCCACAATACTACAAATTAATACATCCCGCCGTTCTCTTTCCTCAATTTTTTGTGGTGATACCTCTCTTGGTTTTCATTTCATACAGTTATTGAGACAGAAAAAAGTTTCAAATTTATTTATAATATTATAAATTGTTTGTCTGCAAGGTACAAAACGGTCTGCAAAAGTCAGCGCAAACAAATTCATGTACTCCATTGCAGGCTTGCCAGCATAAAACCATTTTACTAACTGAAGCTTTTCAGTGGGTATATAAAGAGCCATTATACATTAATTTAATTGTACGCTTTCAAACTGTAACGGCTGCAGCTAGACTGAATGCAAAATTTCCAGTCAATCAGTATCGGAGACAATCGTCTGTCGTCGCGGTCGTCGCGGTCGTCGCTGGCATTGGACTGGCTTTCTCATGTACGTATACATTGCATCTACTCATACGTTGATTCTCTTTGCCTAATGAATCATTAGTAATGAATAGAGCTGAGGATGTTTGCGGTATAACCATGGTTATATCATGTAACCATAGTAATTTACTATGGTTACATGATATAACTATGGTTATACCGCAAACATCCTCAGCTCTAGTAATGAATCATTACTAATGATCAATGATCAAGATTAAATATCATTACTAATGATATTTAACACATACGGTATATATTAATATAGTCTATTTATGTTCCATTAATATAATTATTGAAGAATTGGATATAATATATAAATCATTTGAAAAGTATAACAAGAAAGAATGTTGAGCATATAGAATAAGTTTAGATTAAGTATTATAATAAGAAATGTTATTTTTAAATGTGAATTCAATTGTAAAATATAAAGCACTTCTTCTATTTAAAGAAAGAAGATATTTAAATGAATGACAGTTGTTACATTTAAATGAATTAAATTTATCTTTTAAAATTCAAAATTAAATACTCACAAAAATTTGTATACTTTTTGAAAATATGTTGGTATTATGAATAATTAAATAAGTAGTTGCCTTGTAATGGAAAATCTGAATGGAGAGACGCGTCCCAGCTTCGAAAGGAAACGAACATGCGAGTTGGTGTAATTTTCTAGGTGCCATATTGGAAATTAGATAAGCGTCCCTGGAAAAATAGAAAAAAAAGCATTTAAAAGGCGAATTAAAGTGTTTATAAAAATTAATAAAGGAAGAAAATAAGTAATATATATATATTAGAGCAGCAATTAGTATCAAGATTTATGAAAGTATACAATTTATGAGAAAATTTGTGGAACCAAGAAGGCGTTTTGGTTATTAAGAAGAAAGAAAGGTTTTCTAATTTAAAAAAGGAACAATCAATTTGAAGGAGATTACACTTTAAAGAAAATGTAATAATAAATTTTACCTTCATTATTCTTTTCGAGAGGCTTCGAATGAGAAAGAAGTAATTTCAAGCGGGTAGCAGCCATAAGTTCCTGTTTAAGCTAAAGAACAGTATCCAGATCGATTGCACATCATCAGGACTAGAAAATAATAACAAACAAGAGTAATCGGAAGCACTATTCGGATCATCAGGGCCACTTCTCGAGAAACCAGTCACAAAGTATTCGTGCTAGCCAGATATCAAGTCACAGTTTAAGACAAGGCAAACACAGGTTTAATTATTAACTATCTTTAAAAATGAAAAATATAACATTTAGAAATTTATTATCCTTCGATATATTCATAACAATATAAGTTTTCTCCGAAACCAAAATAAATATTAAATCCATTTGTATTTGCATATATTAAGTTGTCCAATTACCTAAAAGCTAAATTTATTAAACATAAAACAATTAATACATAAAGAAGTGCTATATATTCTTTCTTGCTACTTGTTCATTAGTATAATCATTTGGAAGTATTATACCAGATAGTTTCTTTGACATAATCAAGACTATATTATATAATCCTCGATATTTGTATATTTAAGTGTGTTAAATAAACTGATTGATTTATTTCAAATCTATCTTTGATTGTAAATAGAAAATCAATATGCCACGTTAAACTTAACCTTTAAAATAAACAGGTAAATCTAAATTTCATAAATTTTCTACTTAACCATTAGCAGGCAACAAAATAAAAATAGATAACTGTATCCCGAAAACTATTATTAAATATTTCACAGATAGATGTCCTCAAATAATTGGACATACAAAGTCAGTATTTATATATTTTATTTTATTTTAAAAAATTAATTAATCCTATAAACATAAACGACTGAGCAGCTGAGAGGTAATTTCTTATTTTTAATAAAGGTTTGTAATAACATAAAGATTATATATGTACTTACACTCTAGAACTCACTTGTAAGAAGATATTTATATTAAAAAATAAATAAGTCTAGTTGAATTTTAAACAATTAATATAGTCGAACCAAAGAGTAGGACGGACTATATTAATATATATATATATATATATATATATATATATATATATATATATATATATATATATACATACAAGGTGTTTCATGAAGAATTGTTCTACAGTAAGTGGAGAAACATCAGTACAAAATATGAGGAGGTAACCTAAAGTACTTATATAAAATATTCCTCCTTACCGAGATACAGACTGTTTTATTATTAATATTCAATTTTAAGTTTATGAAAATTCAGAACAATGATTTTTATTATCAAATACTAATAAAATAAAATTATGGTTACATAAGACAAACGTATGAAAACAAATATTTATTTAGACTTCTGTAACAAAAAATCAAATTAATTAACATTATAATAAATTTTCAAAGTGGTCTCCATTGACATTAGTACATTTTTTAATTCTATCGGAAAAATTTCTCCTAATCTTTAGAAATATGTTGTGTTGATTCCTAATAAAATTTGCAGCATTTTCTATTTGTTGCCATAATTCTTGTCGGGTATTAATTTCTTGAGCGTACACAAGTGTCTTCATATGTCCCCAAAAATAAAAATCTAGGGAATTAAAATCGGGACTCCGAGCAGGCCATGAATATTCACTTCCTAGCCCCTATCCATTTATGAGGAAACTGATTGTTCAAATAATTTCGCACAACTAGGGGAAAATGTGGTGGGGCACCATCTTGCATAAACGACATATCTCTTCTTTGGTTTAATGGCCTATCCTGAACCTGTATCCTGGAAGAAAACCTTATCCAAACCCCTTCTACGTCATCCCAGGTTACAAGCCCTTCCATTTTTACCATTTAATTAAAAATATTCAAATAGTAATTTCAATACCTGTAAATTTACACATAACAGATCATTTAGATATTTTTTAACTAGAAAATAACGTAGATCAACTTTGTTATAGTTACTTACCTAGTAATTAATCGTTTTCATTATTTAGATTTGTTAAACGTTAATAATCTTAATAATTAATTGTCACGTGGTTTATTGAACCAATATATCGATACTGTTTACATCAAATTACAGTTTTCTATACATTTTTACATTAATAAAATAAACTATTTTATTTCCAATCCATTGCGCCTGCATTCAATTACGGGCTCTAGACCTAGGATTAGAGACCCCCCCCCATATTGTACAGTCGCGTACTACATTATAATTGCATGGTTATTTCTTACCCATACTCTTTTTAGAATGTAATTTAACCTGAAAATTCAAAATATAATAATAAGTCCAAGCTAAGCTTTATTTATAAAATAATTTTTCTTAAAAATGACCGCAGCATATATATTTATTTAAGACACTTAGATTGAAATAAAAATAATTACAAAAAACTAAAATTTGCATCTATGTAAGGTATAGACACTGGTACAAAATAAGACTCCTTAATAATAGTCTTCTGAGCTTTCTTCTGACTAAAATGATCAATTACGTCGGAGAAGTCAAGAGTCTTGGCCAATTTATTCTCAATTGTTAAAATTGCTAAATGGCTAAGACGTCGTTGACCTGTTGTGCTCCTTTTCCAAATTTTTAATGAGTTCGGCAGTCTACTAAAAGACCTTTCAGCCGTAGACACTATTACTGAAATCGTACAAAAAACTCTAATTGCAGGACACAGGTTCAAAAAAATTGCTTGAAGGTTTTTCTCATATATGGAGTTGAGAAGCTTCATCGGATCCTTTTCTGATTAAAAGAAACTCCTCATGTGTACAATTTCTTCAACTAAGCTGTCTGAATCTACTAAGTCTGAAGGATATTTTGAGACAAGATTGGTGGTTTTAACTTTCAGTTCATCATTTCCTAAGCCCGTGAACGCCAAAACTGGTAAAAACAGATCACAAATTTGGTTTCAGCTGGCAAATATGCCATGCCAAATCGATAACAGGAGGGGTAACAGAAGATTTAAATTCATTTGATGCTTCTAGTCCTAGCTGACGTTGTTCAGACGTCTTTTCATCTGCATTGGGTTTCCTTTTGATAACAAACTCTGGTAAAATGCCAACTGCTTTGGCAACTACTTCTGCTTCATTCGAAATAGTTTCCCATAAATCTCGTAGGACACGCATCTCATTAAGTAAGTCTTTAATTAGTAGCGTCTGTTGCGTTGATGGAAATTCCTTTGTCCTGTATAATGACGTTTTTTGTGATCAGTAGAGGCCAAGATCTTGTACCAAAATGATGACATGAGGAGGCATTTGAATGTTCCAAATACTTTTTGAGTCTCAAAACAGTATTTTTTGCTGATTGAGTTAATGTGGGTACGTTATCCTCAAAGAGCAAGTCTAAAAGTTTGAGGAGTTAACAGGTGGACTGCGGCTGATAAGCGATGCGTTGCGGCTATTTTTAGAGCAAAGAGGAATAGGGAAACGGTTAAACAAAAAATAGTCAAGGCAGGAGGGGAGATGGGGAAATGTAGATGGGTACCCGACGCGCCTTACTGCGATAATACGCACAGAAGTTCACACAATACCCGCGATGATAAAAACTACCAGCACCAATTTTATTAAACGTTTATGATAAACGATTTATAAATATATTAAATATATATTTTAAATTTCTATCTAATTTCATTCGATAGAAAAATATTCCAAATTTTTTTTCTAGTTTGTATTAAATTATAATAATAAAAATTAAATTGTCTGGGGTCTACCCAGCCCCATTCTTGTGGGGGCCATGTTTCAATCCTTAAATACCTGTTTTCTTTACTCATGTTGTTTAAGTCAATAGTTTTATTAATCTCATTTAAGTAATAGATATATTAGTATGTCAACCCGCTATAATTACCTTTGAGCTTTAAAATAACTATTACCAAGACTTTACGGTCTAGGCAGGCCATTTATGTTCAAGTATAAGCACTAATAAGTAAAGTAAGTACAATTATATAAATTTTAACATCATATTTAATTATATATCTAGACAAATAAAAGTAGAACGATAATTGTTCATTTATAATCAGTAATTTTGCATTGTGTCAAATTGTCACCCAAACGTGGTGAAATATATCTTGCTTTATATTAAGTTAACGCAGAAACATTAATTATTACATACTCAAAATATATAATAATTAGGTTTATTTCAATATATATATATACAGGGTGAGTTTTTTTGAATGTTTAGCATTGGGATCTCAGAAACTACTAGAGATAGAAAAACGCTTAAATGGGGAAAGATGCGCAGTTTTACGAGTTTGATTTAAAACTGCTTTTGTTTCTCCGATAACTTTCATGGCTTATTAGATATTCAAAGAAAACTAAATTTTACGATTTTCTTTAAACATGCTTAGCATCGTTAATAGTAATTTTAGAGAAAAAGTATTCAGACAAAAGTTTTAGATAATTTTATGCCAAATAAAACTATCTAGCTAATATTTTTTTTTCGTTCACCATTATCGAGTTATGGCACAAACTTGTGGTTTTTTAAATGGAAACCATAGTTGGTTTTGACATCACTAAAAAGCTTATTTTTTTCTGATTACAATGATATAAGATTTCATATGGTTATTTTAAAAAATAAAGAGGATATAGACATTTCTATGATTGTTCACTTTATAAGATAAAAACTTAAAAAAAAAAATGTTTGGTGTTTTGTAGTTCAAAAGACGAAAAATCTGAGTTACAATAGTGTTCGTTGGAGCAGTCGAGATAAATATACTAACATTGCTTTCACGTTGAGTCACAGAACTGAGAGTTGTTAATTTTTACTTTTAAGTCACGTTAATTGTCAAACATTGACAATTAACTATTAATTAATTTAATTGTAACTTAACTATAAGCGGCGCAAACGGCCGTTAATCATAAGTTTGCATTCGCTATGGAATTTTCTAACGTAGAAAAGCGTGATAGGGTTGAATGTTACATTCAGTGCCAGAAAAAATCTACTAGAGCTGCTGAAGTTTATTTTGATAGACGTCAGCCGTCGCTACCTACTTTTAAGAGATTATGGGATAATTTAGCAGATTATGGTTCGTTCGTTAAACCAAAATAAAAAAAAGGGATGGATGAAGATAGAGAAATAAACATATTAGCAAGTGTCGCTCAGAATCCATCTACATCTACCCGACAAATTTCAACAGAAATGGGCTCCTCTCAACGCACTATTGTCAGAGTGTTGAAGAAGCATAAATTTCGTCCCTACAAATTATCAGTATCACAAACTTTACATGAAGGGTGATAACATCAGACGAATAGCTTTTTGTAGATGGTTCAAAGATCAGTGTCAAAACGATCCACACTATTCAATGAAAATATTATGGACTGATGAATCTCGTTTCACAAATTGTGGAATGTTTAATAGGCACAATGAGTAGGTACATATGGTCTCAAACAAATCCACTTCACGTTGAACATAGGAGACCACAAATTAAATTTGGCTTTAATGTTTGTTGTGGTGTTATAGAATCAACTGTTCCTCCTCCTTTTATTTTTGATGGATCACTAACTGGCAATTGTTATCTTAATTTTTTACAACAAGATTTCGAGGAAATGTTAGATAATTTAACTTTAAGAACCCGAGCAATGCTGCAATGGTTTCAACATGACGGAGCGCCTCCGCACAATCAACTGAATGTTAGAAATTATTTAAATTTGAACTTCCCTAATCAATGGATAGGACAAAATGCACCCATTGAATGGCCAGCTAGATCCCCTGATTTATCAGTTTTGGATTTTTTCTTGTGGGGTGTACTAAAGGACACAGTATACAAAAGAACATATGAAACAATCGACGATTTAAGAGAAGCTATCTTAGTTGCTTTTAATAACATCGATAGGCGTAAAGTCCGCAATGCTACAAATTCTGTTGTGAAGAGATGCAATTTGTGTATTAATAATAATGGAGGTATCTTTGAACAACAATAATGTTGTGTGCCCTTAATAAAAGTTCTTATAGTTTTAATTTTATTACTACATAAGATTTCAAAATAAGTTTTCGTTTGGTTTGTATTTTATCAGTTCGAAATTCAATTGTTTTCCATAAAAACCATAAAAATGTCTATATCCTCTTTATTTTTTAAAATAACTATATCAAACCTTATATCATTGGAATCAGCAAAAAATAAGCTTTTTAATTATGTCAAAACCAACTATGGTTTCCATTTAAAAAAACACAAGTTTGTGTCATAACTCGATAATGGTGAACGAAAAAAAATATTAGCTGCACAGTTTTATTTGGCGTAAAATTATCTAAAACTTTTGTCTGAACACTTTTTCTCTAAAATTACTATTAACGATGCTAAGCATGTTTAAATAAAATCGTAAAATGTAGTTTTCTTTGAATATCTAATAAGCCATGAAAGTTATCGGAGAAACAAAAGCAGTTTTAAATCAAACTCGTAAAACTGCGCATCTTTCCCCATTTAAGCGTTTTTCTATCTCCAGTAGTTTCTGAGATCCCAATGCTAAACATTCAAAAAAACTCACCCTGTTTATATATATATATATATATATATATATATATATATTCTGTCATTTCTATTTTTTATATCCTTGACAAAGGCATCATTGCCGAAACATGTTGGGTTGTTTTAAATATATATACTTTGAAGTAATAAGCCAGACCTTTAATCGCCGACTTATTAAGTTTACTATATATATATATATATATATATATATATATATATATATATATATATAAATATAATATCTTCGTGACCTTGGTATGATAAGGTAAACTTAATAAGTCGGCGATTAAAGGTCTGGTTCATTACTTCAAAGTATATATATTTAAGACAACCCTACATGTTTCGGCAATGATGCCTTTATCAAGGATATAAAATATAAATGACAGAATACAAATGTCAAATAATTGAGTTGCTATGGTTTAAATTATTCAAAGATACATTCCAATTGATAATTATAAATTATGCCTTAGTATTCCAAAAACAGACAGCAAGGTGTGAACATATGTGTTGTTCGCTGCTAGCAGCTTGTGTCTCTTTCTGGGTATGAACTTGTGTGTTGGTTGCTGCTGGCAGCTTGCGTCTCTCTTTGTGTGTGTGGTTTTGTGTTTGTGTGAGAGCGTAAGTGTAGGGTTTTGTATGTTGGCGCGCTCGTGCGTGTGTTTAGTGACCGGTCGCGTAAATTTAGAGAGATCGGATAACCAGCCGTTGCGCAGGGCCGTTGCGCAGGGCCGCCAATTTCCCGGCAACTTCTTTACTTTTTCGTGCAGTACTTCGACGGCCCGAGGCAAGGCGCAGACCTTCGAAGCGAATCCTGCACGAGGTTGCTCATCGCCAACCGAGGGAACACTCTTAGCGGCTACTTCGGTCGACGACGGTCACACTTTGTGCCATCTTAACGTTTTCCGCTAAGACTGCACCCACTGCGAACGTGTGTGTACTGTTAACGGCAGCATAGCCAGGTTGCCGCCCAGGACCGGTAATAGCGGTGTGTGCATTGCGCGGCGCCGTGATTTGCGCCGCGCAGCTTGGTTCCTCTCTCCTGCTGGAAAGGCGGAATGGCACCTGTCCGCTCATCGGGCAGACCCCCCTAGAGTTTGGTAGCGCATATGCTAGGCTACAACCCAGTAAAGGACCACATCAGCACAAAACAAAAACAGGGAAAAGCAAGACATGAGTTATTATTACGTATGCTGCCCGATGGGCGGACAGGTGCCATTCTGCCTTTCCAGCAGGAGAGAAGAACCAAGCTGCGCGGCGCAAATCACGGCGCCGCGCAATGCACACACCACTAGGACCGGTCCTGGGCGGTAACCTGGCTAGGCCGCCGTTAACAGCACACACACGTTCGACGTGTGTGCAGTGCCCCCGCCTTGGCGGAAAACGTTAAGAGGGCACAAAGCGTGACCGTCGTCGACCGAAGTAGCCGCTAAGAGTGTTCCCTCGGTTGTCGATGAGCAACCTCGTGCAGGGTTCGCTTCGCTGATCTGCGCGTTGCCTCGATGGGGCGGGGGTCGGGCCGTCGAAGTACTGCACGAAAAAGTAAAGAAGTTGCCGGGAAAGGGTTGGCGGCCCTGCGCAACGGCTGGTTATCCGATCTCTCTAAATTTACGCGACCGGTCACTAAACACACGCACGAGCGCGCTAACATACAAAACCCTACACTTAAGCTCTCACACAAACACAAAACCACACACCCAAAGAGAGACGCAAGCTGCCAGCAGCAACCAACACACAAGTTCATACCCAGAAAGAGACACAAGCTGCTAGCAGCGAACAACACATATGTTCACACCTTGCTATCTGTTTTTGGAATACTAAGGCATAATTTATTATTATCAATTGGAATGTATCTTTGAATAATTTAAACCATAGCAACTCAATTATTTGACATTTGTATTCTGTCATTTATATTTAATATCCTTGATAAAGGCATCATTGCCGAAACATGTAGGGTTGTTTTAAATATATATACTTTGAAGTAAACCAGACCTTTAAGCGCCGATTGATTGAATTTACCATATCATACCAACGTCACGAAAATATTATATTTATATATATATAATGTGTGATCTAATTCGAGTTTCCTATATTATGGCTGCACTGTAAATTAGACAGTTGTCATTAATCTGACACATTAAATGTTAGTTTGAAATATGTAACAGGTTTACGAAATGGATGGATTAGCCACCGCTCAAAGGGTTAAAATTGTTCAATTGTTCTGCAGCAATAACAATTCTATAGGAACTGTATATCGACGTTTACGAGAAGATTATGATCAACCTAATCGTCCTACTTTCGACTCCTAGATCTCTGTGGATATTAATATTTCGAACGTACCAAGGTACATTAACACTACGTATCAAAAGGTTAATATTGTAAGCGCTTATTTTGTAGTATTCCATAATGAAAGATGTATTACTATGTTACATCACTATAAAGCGTGTGTCATTTACTTCAATACTACGTATAATTATATTCTGAAATATTTATTTATTTCTGATATTTAGCACAACTGCAAAATTGTATACCATACTCACATTGTTTCAAAGACTTGATTATAAATCACGACTTTATTATACGAGGACGATTCGTAAAGTAAGTTCCGTTACTACCTAGTGAGCGGAGGAGCGGAGATAAAAGCCGGATAGTAGCACTGTAGTAGTCTGGTTCAGTGTGAGTCTGGCAGTGCTAGTGAGAGAATCGTTCGAACATCCTTTTGTACCATTTCAGTCGTCTAAAATGTATGCTGCAATTGAAAATCCCGCTGCCTGTGAATTGCCTGCTGTTATCCGATTTCTGCATGCTAAGAAGATAAAGACTACTGAGATTAATCATGAACTTTGTTCAGCTTATGGTGAAAATGTCATTAGTGACAGTATGGTTAGAATATGGTGCTGTATCTTTCGAGAAAGACGACTAATGCCTATGATGAAGAAGGGAGTTGAGGATAACTGTCGTGACGAACGAACTTGTGGATAATGTCGAAGAAAAAATTCCTAAAAATCGGCGATTTACAATCACAGAACTAAGTGCCTTTTTCCCTCGCATTTTATATATAGTTTTGTACTAGGTTGTTGCCGAACATTTAGGTTATCACAAAGTTTGTTCACGATGGGTGCCAAAACTTCTTACCGAAGACTATAAAACAAAGATAATGAGATCGGCACTAACTTTTCTGACACGTTAGAATTTGAAGGTGGCGATTTCCTCAGGCATATCGTAACAGGTGATGAGACTATGTGAACGTTGAGACGAAAAGACAGTCAATGCACTTGCATTGACTGTCTTTTCGACAGTCAATGCAAGTGGGGTTGCTCTAAGCCGCCTATGAGGAAGCCTTTCAAGTGCCGTCAAACTTTTTCTGTAAGAAAAATCATAGTTACTGCCTTTTAGGACAAAAAGGCGTCGTTCTTGTAGACTTTATAGAACAATGGGCCACAATAAACACTGGAGTCTACTGTGAAACAGTGTTGCAGCATGGTTAACTCACAGGCGCCGGAGTTCTATAAAGAGGGCATTAAGAAGCTGGTTCATCGCTTTAACACGTACCTCAATCGTAATGACAACTATGTAAAAAATAGCTGAAAGTAGTAGCTTGGAGTTATATATAATTTTTTCATATATTTGTTTTTTTTTTAATAACCAAACAGAACTTTCTTTACCAATCGAATATCCAGAAAAGTTTTCTACATTTTAGGCCCAATTCGGCTCGTTTTTTTGTTAATGTACTCCTTCCACTTTAATTTAACACTGAGCCTTATACCCAGATACTTGGCAGTATTCTCTGGGGACACTATTACCATTTATACTGGAGATTTTAATATGTTTTGTGATTCTATTGGTAAAATTGACACGAGCTGGTTTGAGTTTATTAAGTTTCATTTTCCAATTCTCCAGCTCCAGATCCTATCACAGACTTTTTGTAGTATATTTATTGTTTCTTCTATTTCCCATTACCAAGATCACCATATCGTCAGTAAACGCAGCTATAGTTGCTTTTTCGAGATCCGGTAGATCAGTTGTATAAATAAAATAGAGGATTGGCCCAAAGACACTCTCCTGAGGAGCGCTAACTCTAACCTCGCTTAGCTCTAAATACTATTGTTCTACTTCTGCTAAAAAATTTTGTTAGAGATATAGGACTTCAAAAGTTCTACATAGGACTTCGGTAATACGTTGTTCAATTTCCAGACAAATCTTTCGTACCAGACCAGAACAAAAAGTAGAGTCATATCCAAGAAAATAGTTGAACATACGAGTTTCTATGCCTTTTCTATGACGTAAGTGATTCAATGGCCTCTGTCTGAATCCGAATTAATGATTCGGAATCACTTCGTTTCTATCAATAATAGGTTCAAATCTCTACAATAATAATTTCTCAAATAGTCTTGAAATAATAGCTAATAGTGTAAAATACAAAGGTATTTTTAATAATATAAAATATTATTAAAAATCTGGTGTGAAGAACACAAATGCAAGTTCACTATTAATATTTTTTGTGAACGTGTCCGAATATATCCTATCCCCAGAGACGTAGATACGTATTTCACCTTTCCACAGGCTCATCGGTACGCCCCTGCTGGAGAAAGGATATTCCCAGACACATTCACAAAAAAGAACCACATCGCCATATCACCGTAATTATCCAGACCGGGCGCAGAAGTAAATTCGGCGCTGCCTGTTATCAGACAGCCGAAGTACCTCGCATACCGCCCACATAATTAATGTGAAGTAACGACGCCCTTCCAAAGGTGGCACAGCCAATCTCTCTAGAAAACTGCATTTTGTTTGTGTCTTCACTCATACTACGGCTTAACCGCATGTGTAATGTATCAGAATAATTGAAACATACATGAGTAGGTAAACCCCACCAGTTTTGTATAATACAAAGGTATTTTTAATAATATAAAATATTATTAAAAATCTGGTGTGAAGAACACAAATGCAGGTTCACTATTAATATTTTTTGTGAACGTGTCCGAATATATCCTATCCCCAGAGACGTAGATACGTATTTCACCTTTCTACAGGCTCATCGGTACGCCCCTGCTGGAGAAAGAATATTCCCAGACACATTCACAAAAAAGAACCACATCGCCCTATCACCGTAATTATCCAGACCGGGCGCAGAAGTAAATTCGGCGCTGCCTGTTGTCAGACAGCCGAAGTACCTCGCAGCAGGGGCGTACCGATGAGCCTGTAGAAAGGTGAAATACGTATCTACGTCTCTGGGGATAGGATATATTCGGACACGTTCACAAAAAATGTTAATAGTGAACCTGCATTTGTGTTCTTCACACCAGATTTTTAATAATATTTTATATTATTAAAAATACCTTAGTATTATATAAAACTGGTGGGGTTTACCTACTCATGTATGTTTCAATTATTCTGATACATTACACATGCGGTTAAGCAGTAGTATGAGTGAAGACACAAACAAAATGCAGTTTTCTAGAGAGATTGGCTGTGCCACCTTTGGAAGGGCGTCGTTACTTCACATTAATTATGTGGACGGTATGCGAGGTACTTCGGCTGTCTGACAACAGGCAGCGCCGAATTTACTTCTGCGCCCGGTCTGGATAATTACGGTGATAGGGCGATGTGGTTCTTTTTTGTGAATGTGTCTGGGAATATCCTTTCTCCAGCAGGGGCGTACCGCTGAGCCTGTAGAAAGGTGAAATACGTATCTACGTCTCTGGGAATAGGATATATTCGGACACGTTCACAAAAAATATTAATAGTGAACCTGCATTTGTGTTCTTCACACCAGATTTTTAATAATATTTTATATTATTAAAAATACCTTTGTATTATACAAAACTGGTGGGGTTTACCTACTCATGTATGTTTCAATTATTCTGATAATAGTGTAAACAGTGGTTTGTATGTATGATATGTTCATGTTTCAATAACATACAACATATACGCATATAAAACGAAGAAATCACTATTTTAAATTAAATATAAACTTTTTTAGGGAAAGAAACAAGCCGCATAAAAAGAGGTAGGTGTATATAAAATAGAAGCGGTCCCAAATTTGGGCCCTGAGGCACACCTCGAATGTGTACAGATACACATCTTGTTAATTTTGTTGTACGAAATATTTTTGTCTTAATTGTTAGCGTTCGTCTTCATTTCGCAGTGCTGTAATATCTTGATATTTAAATAAAACTCGCGTCGAATATGTATTTAACGATAAGAAATAAGTACTAAATATCTAGTTTCAAAAAAAGTTTCAAAATTAGGATGAAAGAACACGGGAGAAGTCATAAAGAAATGTATATTGTATATTGTTTAGAAATTAATCATAGATTTAATATAGATTTCAAAATTTTACATATTCAAGATAAAATAAAATAAAAATTAATAGATATAATAATTTAAGATTTGCTTTAAATGACCATTTAGATTTAAACAACTCCCCTCTACTAAATATAAGATTGTAAAAATGTTTCTACCACCATTTTTCTCAATAATTTTTACATAAATATTCAAACTTGTATTTTAAATATTCAGTATTTCATCCCCCTGATGAAGCCATTGAATAGCGAAACAATATTGTAGTCGATTTACAACAAATTTTTTTTAAGCTAGAAGTTTAGTACTTATTTCTTACAGATATAATGAAGTTTCAACAAATATCTCCTTCGTCAATCAACGGATATGTTTTTGTTTGCCGAAAATTACTCTTCGTTATTATAATTCTGTAAGATTGAATAACGGGCATTTATTTGTCAAAGCTAGGGATCTGTTACACAAACCACGCCTGCAATTGTCTGGCTGATCGTATTTGCTTCTCAGTACATTGTGTACAATTATATTTTAAATGTCCTCTCTATTATTTAATATTAATTTTCCCTTGCAGACTGCAACAAGAAGACTAGGATTGTGTTGTACAAATTGTGGTACGAGAACAACGACCCTTTGGCGGCGAAACAATGACGGCGAACCAGTATGTAACGCCTGTGGCTTATACTTCAAGTTACATGGCGTTAATAGACCGTTAGCGATGCGTAAAGACGGCATACAAACGCGCAAACGTAAGCCGAAAAAACCAGTTGGCGGTGATCGAGAGGAAAATGGGAACTCCTCAGTGGATGGTGAGTACTGTAAAGATTCTCATTGGTTACAATATGTGGGCGAATGGGCGGAGAATTCGGACTACGAAAATTTAGATTCCGGGTCCGTCCAGTAGAGGGAGGTATTTTGTTTCGGGGAAGGTATCTTTACATTTATGATTCCCTGATAAGGGATGTTGTGTTCGTAAAGTAATAAACGTTCGTGACAAAGTAGGGCTGGCGCTAGTTAAAAATCATAAATCAAATAAAAATTCAAAATATTTGATTTATATATGGGATATGTATCATTATTAGAATGAAAGCAATATCCGAAAAATATTATTTCGTTTTGTATAATATATATTTAAGAAATAAAAAGTGTTCCTTCCAAACAAAATGATCATTTTGACATACACTAAAAAAGAGAAAAACCCTACTACTATTTGCATACTACTTTAAATTTGAATAAATCGGGGATTGTAGCTTATTCGATAAAAGTTACTACTAACTCTATATGTAACTTTAAGCCTTGAATACGATTTCGACAACTAAATTTTCATCATCATCATCAATAAAAATATTTTACACTCGAGTATTATAGTATAAAAGTATCATCTATTACACACTAGCTCATTTTTTTCTGCTGGTGATAACTTAGTTATCGAAATACGTATCCAAGATATTTTAAGCTATATTGCCATAAAAGTTATTTAATTAACTATTACTCTAAATTGGTATTTACAATGAATATAATAAACATGTTCACAATTACTTATGTTATGCTGTTTCGATGTTTGAATTATTCAAAGAAATGTGTAATTAAATAAAATTTTATAAAAACCCCTGTTTTCTAATTATCATTTTTTCTATTTTGGTTTCGAAATGAACTCATTATGACACCCAAAACAGTATCGAAATGAACTTCATTTCGATACGTTTTTTTTCATTTTTCAGTGTTGGCGTTGTTCGAAAATAGAAATAAATATCATTGCTGTCATTTGATTTTAAGAATTTGACAGATATGCTATATGTACGAACTCTACACAAACAACGTAATTGTATACCATTGACAACAAGATATATTAGTTTCTAGTGCCACTCATGTTTATATTTTTAAATAAAATATCAAATAATGTTAACGAAAATTAATAAATAATATGTAATATAATATACTTCGCGGATAGCAAGATTCAAATTTGGAAATGTCAAGTATCAATGTGACCAACTGCATGCTTTATATAAAAATAAAATTCTGAACTTTCAAACTCAATAATTCCAATTTATTAATGTAAAAAATACAAAATAGAAAAAATAGTATAAAAAATTCGTTTCATAAGGCCTTTTGCCGCACTCGCTCTTTCGGCTCGTTTCCTAAACTGATCTCGTGCGGCAAAATGATGCCTTATGAAACTTGTTTTTTAATATACTATTATAGTTCTTTGATAAAAAGATTAAAAAATGTCTGTTCTGTTCTTAAAAAATATAAAAGCGAGTATTGATTTTTGCCAAAACTATAGTGAAAAAAGTTTTACTGTTATATATAGTTTGTATATATGCATTATTATGCATATTATTAGGGTAATTCCGGGTAAGATGGTGACCAAAATTATAGACGACTTCAGCTGTAACATTTAACAGCATAGGGAATGTAAACGTTTTTCTTAGATACAAACATTAATGGAGAAACAAAATTTAAAAAATAACACTTTTTTTAAGAATTCACCATCATACCCTAACCATATGGGTGAGATGGTGATACCAGTGGGGTAAAGATGGTGAATGGAAAAAATCACTTCTCTCGACTTTTCTTCTTCCTAATTTGCATATAATACACTGGATTCAGAAAACTTTTTTCGTTGTACGGTGGTAGTGTTCACCGCAGCCAACACAACAATAGTCGATATCCATATCATCGCAATCGTCGAGTTCAATATCTGCAGATGAATCTGAGTCCGACTCTTTGGTGGTTTTAAGCTTCTTTACTTTCTTCTGCGATTTTGTGTTCTTTTCTGATCGAGCAGATTCTTTCTCTCGTTTTCGAATTTGTTTATTCTTAAATATTGTAGTTTGATTAAGCAAATCGACCACAGCCAGTTGTCTGGAATTTTTCCTTTCTTTGTGAACTTTCTCAACAACTGGAACTGGCGATATTTGGTCTAACACTTTTCTAGATTCGTCCTCTTCATTTGGGCTTTCTTGGACAACTGGATTAGCAGTCTTTGATGTACCTTGTCGAGGCGTAGTGTCGTTGTTTAGGATCATTAACTACTTCCGATGAACTATTACTGTGAGATGTGTGTCCGCACTTACTTGGTGAATTGAGGTTTCTGCTGTCGGTGCATCTATGATCAAATAAACATAATCAGGGATATATCCCTATTCCTCGAGCAAATAAAGGGATATATACATGGCGTTTTAAAGCCTGACGTAGCATTAGCACGTGTAGTGGCTTGCTCCCACGCCTCCGACAATAACGTGCCGAAACACCTCCTATTTATTCGTCTGTTTGAGTTCATTTTAATGTAGGAATTGCAGGCATTGTAATAGAATGTTGCGGCTGTAGATAGTGAGTCGTGTAACTCGGTAAACATAATAAAATTATGTTTTTCAACAATGCATATTCTAATGTTTCTACCGAACTGCAATGGAAGGTATGACCGTCCAGGATGAGTAATGAAGTACCTTCTGGCTTTCTTGGAACAAAATGATTTTTCATCCAAATTCTAAAATATTCTGCAGTCACGTATGTCGATTTTTGTGACACAGCAGAACCTGTCGGCATGCCGTCTTTATATTTGGGCTCCTCATGTTTGCCTTTCAAGATACGTGTTTGCGGAAGAAAATTTCCTTCGGCATTCCAGCAACAAATAACCGATATCGTTTCGCCCTTCTCACTGGAATTAAAGTTTGAGACATTTAGGGATCCTTTTTAAGTCACTACGTGTCCTGGCTTATTATTCAGTTGTAGGCCTCTCTCGTCCACGTTAAAGATATTGGTTGGATTGTTGACTAATTCATTGCTAACCAAAATGTCCTAAAGTAAGCCAAAATATTGCGAAACAGCGTCTTTATTCAAATTTCTAGCAAGAGATAGTGTGATACCTTCTGATTTTCGGACACTAAGTTCGGGGTGCCGGTTTAAAAACAGAAGAAGCCAGTAAAACCCAGCCATTTCTTTATTTCGGTTAAAGGTATGCTGTAGGTGCAGCTGCTCTGCGAACGTCAACTCTCAGATGAGATCGTGGGCCTAGAGTTTTTTTTAAACCTCATTGACCTCTACTAGATCGTCGCTTTAGTTTATAGAACGTAAGCACTCTAAAAAGTATTAAAATGTAAATAAGTAACATTAACTTAGCATTCGCTGTCTCTCCCAAACTTATATTCACCAAATCTCCCATTGAATGGGTGAGATGGTGAACGCAACTACTACTAAGCACTTGTTTGCCAACGGTTGTTTTCAGGTAATGTAGTGTCATTAGAGAGGGAACAACACAAAGATGGCAAATTCCTGTCGAGCAATTTTGGTACATCGATTATATCGGTACTTACTTTGCTATTTATTCATTCAAAGCGTCCTGATTCGGCGTTTTCTAACGACTGTGTTGTATCTCAATACGAACCACATATACACGACCTAATAGCGCCACCTGTAGGATATTAGCGGATCTGAACCAATTCACCGTCTCACCCAGCTCACCATATCACCCGGAATTACCCTATATATTATTTAGAAGATTGTTGTTCATAAGTTAAAATAATTTTTTGGTCAACCGGCCGCGAAGTTATCAATTTGCGAACGAACGCAAAACAGTCCGGGAAATATAATTTCGCGGCCGTTACTATAGCAGCGGCTGTTGGAGTACATAAACATTTTAAAACATGTTTAATCGTTTATCATCAATAAAACATAATATTTTGTGTTTTTATTATATACCTTTAGGATACATATTAATATTAATCGTGCAATTCCTGTTGTTACTGATATTTACTCCAGAAGCAGTAAAATCTAAATTTTTAGAGGAATTATAATTTGAAACTTTTAAATAAAATATAAACATATTAACTATTTCAAGATACTTACTACAGTTAAAAATAGCTAATGCTAGACCTAATATACATAGTCAGTAAATTCTGAAATGAATTGATAGGTACCTATCCTTCTTGCAATAATTTGTAAATTTTGCCTTTTTGGGATTTTCTTTAAATAACATCTAGTAAGCTTTGGTAAAAATAACTAAATTTTGATAAAAAGATTTTCTATTCTATAATTTTTGCCTTTTCTACATAAATGTTGTCTAGCAAGGATTTTAACAAGACTTGTAAAATGGTAGGTGTATTGCCCTTCATAACTTTCTGCACCTCTACAATCTCCAGTAATGTAACTTTGTTTCCAAGATTAATAACCTTTTGTTAGATCTGGTATTGTCAGATTTAGCTTGTGTCGTTGAATGTCACGATTTACGGCTGGTCAAAGAGGAATCAAATCACCTTTCACTACATACATCTGTCGCTATTTTGGTACCTCATTTTGTTCAATTTTCACAAAAGAAACGTCATAAGACTTATAATTTAAGGAAGGCCAATTTTCTGTCAATGTACGAAAGTATGAATCGTATCAGCATCATTCGACTCATTTTATAATATAATTTATCAAATATTTAGAAGTACTCCCTTGTAACCTCAAAGAAGTACTACCGCAATTATCCTGCGTGGTTTAGTAGTAACATTATTGGGTGTATTCAGCAAAAGGATAGAGCTCACGAAGGATTTAAAATATTTGCATAGCATACCATCTCAATGACTTTAAAACGTTTAGAAGGATGTGCAAGTCGCTTATTAATAGTGCACATATAGAATACTTGGAAAAGGTTAAAACCAATATTATATCTGATCCGAAACTCCTATGGAAATTGGCTTGTAGTAAGAGTGGACGCGTCAATATACTAGGTACTATGCATTGGGATTCAACGGAATTAATTGATCCTCCGCAGATAATTAAACCCTTGCGGAATATTTTAATAGTATTTGTATATCGTCAAGTAAAAGTTATTGTTTTAACCTTGCTCTAGATAATATTAATAGCGCTGGTGTTTATATTACTGATATTTCTGAAGTTTTAGTATACCTTTAGAAATCTAAAAACAGTTCTTGCGTGCAGTTTATGAGTCCACTTTTATTAGGTAAGATTGTGTTTAAGCTTTGTTGGTCCACTTCACTACTTGTTCAATCTTATTTTGAAGAACTTGGTTTCCGGATATATGTAAAAGTTCACGCTTTGAATAGTTTGAATTGTAATAGTATTAAAACTTCCATAAATTTATCTATTTCAACATGGCTTCATGACTAAACATTCAACAACTATAAATCTATGTTGTTTTACAGAATATGTTTCAGAAATTCTACGTAGACAAGGCTAATTAGTTGTAATCTACATCGACTTTCAAGAGGCTTTTAATTAAATTGACCACTATAGTCTCGTGAAGAAACTAGCTGCCATTGGGTGCTCCATAAGGGTCTAATTTGGGGCCTGTATTATTTTAATTTTTATTTATAATATTACGAAAATAATTTATTGCAGTAAGATTCTCTTTACTGATGACCTTAAGATCTTTCGAAAATAGATATTGCTCAGGACTGTTTAAAATTGAAGAATGATCTCGATGCGACTAGTGTTTAGTGCCAGCAGCAGCATCTATGCCTAAACTCAAATAAAGCCAGAGTTATGAGTTATTCAGGAAAAGTTAACACTACTACATTTGATTACATACTGAATGATACTCTACTTCAATGTTGCTCATTTGTAAAATACATAAATATAACATTTGATATTAGATTATCTTTTGTCGGACATATTGACCAAGTGGTAACTAGTACTATAAAATGTATGGATTTATTTTTCGAAATTGTCGAGATTTTAATTATACTAAATGTCTATTATTCTGAATAAGAAGATGAATCACTGGTATAGAAATATCTTATCTATTAAACACATATTAACAACTGAAACAGGCAGACATGCATTATATACGTCTGTATTTGTTCGCATGGACATACACCTATGGTCTATTTTTAAACTAAGAGGAGTAAATGGAAAAGCCACATTTACACTGTAAAAGTTACCAAATCAATGACATTCTGAATGTTTTTTTAAATTTTCGTATTTTATTAGTTTTTCTTTATTCATTGAGCTCAAAGGCAACATATAATTTAGCGTTATTTCCCGCTTAATTTTGAATATAAACTCTACATCAATAAAGTCACAACGTAATTAAACATTTATTAAAAATTATTTACATGAAACACAAAAATAACATAAATAAAGGATTTAAGGAAATCAAAGGCTTCGTTAACTACTTGTTACTTGCAAAAATTAAACAAAATAATCTTTTCTAAATCTGAACTGTCTGAGAAAGTATGACTGTCACTATCAGCACCAATAGAAATAATAAACGGTTCGATTAGATCATCTACGATGCCATCTAGTGTGGCCATTTTTATTTCTTCCTTAATTATATGCTCAACACAACTTTTCCAATTAACATTTTGAACATTTTCGATAGCTTGCAATAACAGCCCCCTCACTTCTGTCAATTTAAATGTGATGTTCTTCGTACTTGAAGTTAATTTGCTTCATAAATTTGTACAATGACGAACGGGACATTTGTGGTAAATCTGGACGTTTCTTTATTTCCATCAAAATTTTGTCCAACGTAGGTAATTCGTTTTTATAAAAGAAAGCATGCACTATTTGCCGCACAGACTGTTTAACTACTTCATTGTATGCAGCAACATTACCAGGTCGTCCTCCATAGTGTTTAGATGCAGTAACTGTACCAGTCTCATTATACTCTTTTATGGTGCGATATACTGTCGATTGTGCAACGCCTAAAAGCAGAACATTATCAAATTGGTTACATTATTCAATCCATGAAAACTTACCCACGGTGTTACTAATTTTAGAAACAATAACAGTTTTTTTAAGATTCGGTTCATCAGTTCGCAGCTGTTTATACATATTTAAAACACATTGCTTTTCAGCAACAGATAAATGCCCTATATCTAAACGTTTGCGTTTTTTCGGATGTGAAAATGATGCTGAACTTGTTGCAACAGTATCCATATTTATATGAATATTGAATAATTATCGATAACTACAGAAGGGTATCTTAAAGGTTTCGCAAATTCTAAAAAGAACGGATTTATTTACGTTAATACAACAATACAACTGAATAGAACAACGAGAACACAACAGAAAACGAAATTTGACAAGCGTTTGACACCGATAGGTCAACACGCAATTTTTGCATAACGTAATCCTACCTCTGATGCAACCAATCACGCATAGTAATTTTGGCGCGATTAATTTAAAACGCTCCTCTTAGTTTAAAAATAGACCATAGTATTTTCCAACATTTACTTGTATGTCCATGTGTACAGATACAGACGTGTATACGGCATGTCTGTTTCATTTGTAACAAATGCATAATACGTGCTTAATGTATTGACATACTCAAATTTCTTTAACATATTAACAACATAGAATCAGTCCAACATAGATTTTTAAAATTTTTGATCTTTGTTAAAGATGGTACTTACTCATCCAACTAGGAATTCTATTATCTTCCTATGCTCACCATATTTAAGAAAGAATTAGTTTAATATCGCTTCTTTGAGCGCCAGGCGGGTCAGTTTCAGTATTCAATTTTTAAATATTTTTTTGCGTAATGAAATTGACGACTACTGTCTAAAGTTAACGTGCCGAGGTCACATGATTTTTTGCAACTGCAGAAGTTCTACTGTGAGGCAAATAGAACGAATTTATTAGTTCAATTTCCTATTTCTATATATACTGCAGTAACTATAACATTACATCAAATATACATTATGATAATTTTGTGATTTTATTCACTTTAATTAGAAACATACAGAAGTTAGTTTAGTGCTTAATTGGTGGGTTTTCATTAATATAAAATGTTATGTCTGATATGGTATTGGTTGTGATGTTTTAGGTACTAATTTATATTTAAAGTTCTTTTTTCTTTTCTGTGTATCCATTTATGCTAATTTATAGCTATATTTCCCGTAATTGAATGTGTAACTCGTTAGAAATAAATAAATATTATCTTTCTTTCTTTATTTTGTTATTCTTCTTTTACCTTTCGATGTCGATGGACTGAAGGCACCGAGCCGTAGTACGATTTATTTCAGTTGTTACCCATTCAGCAACTGACCACGTTAACATCTGTTTGGCTATGTTAATTGCAATACGGTTACGTTGACTATACCGCCGTATTAACTACTGCAGATTGTATATTATAACACATATAACCGAGTCTGATTTACCCATCGGCATTAGGCTACAAAAGGAACCATTAGAGTACAAAATAGTACTACGTATAATAATAAAAAATTAATAATTTTATTATTACAGCATTGAATTATATACTTATAGCAAGCAATACTAATTGTATCGGTTTTAATAATCTCTTTCGACAAGGATCGAATGCACATTATTCTTTATACAACAAATAATGGTTGATTATTTTAAGGATTGTCTAATTTGATATTCACATTTTTCCTTTTGACTATTAATTGTGTTGTGTATTACCACAATATGTTAACTTCAAAAGCATCATTCTATTTACATATCAAACGTTTGCAAATTGTACCACAACACCAAATTACAAAAAAATAGTTTCTGGTATTTTTACTCTAGTGATTTAATATTTGTTTTTGTTTACTGAACTGCATTTTTAGTGCATATTTCTACAATACATTCACTACAAATATTTTGTTCTGTGTACATGTACATTTTTCTCAATATATACATGACGTTTGAAGGTTAAAAAAGTTCAAAATGTTAAATTGTATTGTAATCTTATATAATCAAAAGCAATATTTGTGGTAACTATGTAGTTAATTATAATGGTATTCATATTCTAGTTTTGCCGGAAATCAAAATTGCACACCTTATAAAAAATAAAAATAACTTACCCGATTTTACCAAAAGAACTGATCACCATGTAGTTTTTTTATGCTTATACATACTTAAATACTTATGCCCAGTTTCATAATAAAATTTAAAATATTAATATTAACTTTAACAAGCTTTAACATTGGCACATGTTTCATAAAATATAAAGTGACTTTAAAATTACCTTTAGTTCAAGCCCGGTGAAGCGCTACTCTAGAAATTTAAAGCAAGACATTGCTACATACGTGAGAAGCAGGCGCAGCGATTGCGTCTGAGGATGGTCGTAAACTAACAAAACAGTGTCGTATCGCACAATGTCTGGAAGCTTCTATTTTCGGTGTATGCCCTTAGTCAGTGGAGACGGGTGTGGGTGACTAAATAAAAGTTAGAAGGTAGCGCCACTCAGGTTTGCTAACGGAAGCTCGGTCTGAAAACTGAGAAAAGAGATTGCGCGATCTTTGGCGCATGCGCACACAAACTAATCAAATCTCAAGCCATGTACTTACTACGTACTATTATCAATAAACTGCACAGGATACCTAAAATAAATCTCTAATGGGAAATGTCAAAGGCAAAGAAAAAAGATTTAGAAATAATTAATACGTATATTCACGATCAAAGAAAATTAATTTGTATAATTACAAAACAAAAAGAAGAAAGTAATATATCTAAGCCTTGGCTAACCAAACTTGGCTAAATAAAGGAAATATTGAATTATTTACGCTTACTCTACTGTATATCAAAATAGACGATAACCATAGACTAAGAAATTACGTTAAAACAGTTCGGAAAATAATAATTTCTCAACAAGAAAAAAATAAAACAGTTATGAAAGTTAATTTAATTACATTAGTTTTAATCAATGCAGCTTTTCCTAAGGTGCCCCAGAATCAACTACACAATTTAGTACAAACAGATACAGCGATAATAAATATTTTACAAAATACTACAAACGGCTTCATTTTAAATTCAAAATCATTTTATATCTAAATGCGTCCACATATATCGTACAACATACAGCTGGGTATGAAAAAAACATTTGGTTTCAAACATGCGGCATTAAGAGGTTGTCCGCAAAAGAAATAAGTTACAAAAATAAATCTATGTATGAATATGACACACAATTAGAATTCAATTTCAATTAAATAAAAAGTTAATATGACATTAAAATGCTAAAGAAATATATTAATCTACGAAATGATTTCTAATTTGGAATAAATATGATAGATTGAATTTACCATGAGTCGAGCTCTAAAAATGCGAATAAGAATTGCAGAATAAGAAAGCAAAAGAAAATAAATAATTAAATAAAATTAGATTACCCAAAAAATATTAATCATGCGAATTACTTAATTTCCTAAATTCGTCCTGTCCTTCGGGAATGGTACATTATTATCGCCCTTTTTAGAGGAATAATCGCTACGATTCGGTGTTTTTCTTGTCTGGCTTAGTGTGTCCAGATAATTAGGTAATTATTCACGAGATTGACCCAGATGTTCTAGGCTGTAGCGCATGCATAAAATCTTCGTCAGAGAGCCTATTTCTTTCCGTAGATCGAAACGGAACGCCGTACATACCCAGTTTGGCTTATTCTATTCACCCCAAACTTCGCAAGTTGCTAAAGACAAAATTGGCTGTTCCTGATAAATATGTTCACTTTTTCGACGTGATCCGCATTAAGCGTTAAACAAAACGATATGTCGCAAAGCCGTGACTAAAGCTTTCGTTACACTGAAGATTTGCACTACTTAAGCAGGAATCGACATAATACTGCCAAGATAGGTACTCGAATATTCAATCACCCGCTGACATAGAAAGCGATAGAGGAGCGGGATACAGTTACCAAATTTTAAACACAGATAGCGATATAAGTACCCATAGACGTATTTAAATGACAGACAAAGACATAGACAAATTAAGATACCGGGGCTTGACAATAAATAAGGAAAAGTAGAAATGGAAATTACAGCGTAACAACATTAACCTCAAAAATCGTATGTAACAAAACATCAAAACGAAAGATGTCTTCTGAACTTAGTTCTAGCTTCTCCGAAGAAGATATTATTATACATCGTGCTCCAATAGATTAATAGACATAGATAAATTAAGATACCGGGGCTTGACAATAAATAAGGAAAAGTAGAAATGGAAATTACAGCGTAACAACGTTAACCTCGAAAATCGTATGTAACAAAACATCAAAGACGAAAGATGTCTTCTGAACTTAGTTCTAGCTTCCCCGAAGAAGATATTATTATACATCGTGCTCCAATAGATTATAAAGAACGAGTGAATCACATAAAAAAATTACAGATTTAGAATGTTACGATAGATTTCGATTAACAAGGACACTGTTTTCCATGTATTGGATCAAATTTACAATATGATAAAATTGCCAACAAATAGTGCTGAAATCAGTAAAAATGGTTTTCAATGTTAACTGTTAAAACACCAAACTATTTTAATGATTTTGTTAGTAATTCAATTGTTTTAATCATTATGTAACTCCTAATCATTTCGCTTCAGGGGTGGTGCAATATAACCATTGATGCAATTAATGTTAGCATTGAGATTTTATGCATTTTACCATTATTGTCATGGGTGATTTTTCTGGAGTATCAAAAGTCACAGCTAGCAGAATTATAACTCGGGAACAAATGCTATTGCATCTCTACGACCTAAAAATATAAAGATACCAACAGGAGAACTAGAAATGTCTGAAAAAGCCACAGAATTTTATGGTTTTGCCCGGTTTCCAAGGGTAATTGGCTGTATCGATTGTACATTAATTAAAATCCAATTACCAGGTACCTGTAGTCATTTGTCATGTATTAAATTCATTACAATATATATTTATAAAATTACTATTCTTTCAAGGTGGTGACCTAGAAATATTTAGAACTCGAAAAAATTTCTTTGCAATAAATGTGCAAACAGCAGCAGATGCTAATTTAAAAATAATGAAAATAGTGGCTAGATGGCCAGGATCGACACATGCCAACAATATTTACAAATTCAAGATTAAAGGAATCATTTGTTTGGTAGGTACATCTTACTAGGTGAGAAGAGCATGCTCAAAGAATACGTTACAGCTGAGCGGACGGTCACTTCTTGGGGCGGCTACATAAGGAATTCAGACGCAAACGCCCCGAACTTTGGCGAGCAGTAAATTGGTCGTTGCATCACAACAATACGCCGTCTCACCAATGTTGTTGACTATCAACAATATATTAAACAATCAGAATTTGTAAAATATTTATCATTGAAAGAGAGTATTTGAAACCAACATTTCAAGAATGTTTCAGCGAATGTCTAGTCGACAAATTAAGGCACGTTTATTCAACAGACGTTTAACAGACATTTAATACGTTTATTACAAAATAAGCTGTGTTTATTTTAACACGACTTGTAATTGTAAATTCAACTAATAAGTGAATTGTGTTAAAAAAATAAAATGAATAATATAATATAATTATACCACAGCGTTGTTTAGGAAAAGTTTTCTATAATAAAAATATACTCATCAGGAAAAAAAATTGATTTTTAAAGCTTTCGAGTTTTCAAGCTTTCTCCAAATTCCATTCTGTTGTAGTAGTCTGGATCTAATATTTGCACATTATCACTTTTGCTTTTTTTTCTCTCATGTTAATGAAAAACCTCGTAGCAACTATTCTTTGGTACTTCAAGTTCATCTGATCGATGTATTAAAGAAGGAAATTAATACTGGTAGCCGTAACTTTGTGGTAATTCATTTTGAAAATAAAATAAAATAAAACAATAACTTTGTTATATATACCACTTTATTCTAATAAATAAATATGTGGTATACTTATATAACAAAGTTATTGTTTTATTTTATTTTATTAAAGAAGGATTGTTGTTAATAACTAAACAAACGCGGTTTTTGTGAAACGGCAAATTTTACAAAAACTGTTATGTAGATTGCTGGTAGTTGCCTTACTCGGTATCGGACGATCATGATGGAAACTTGCAAACCTAACTGAAATTTCACGACTGGAAGAAAATCTTAAATACGCTGTAGCCATTTCGATTCGTTGTTGAACGGTATACACAGACATTATGTGTAATAAAATATTTAAACGTATACGGAGATATATAAATATTGCCAACATAAAGACAGTTGGTTTCTTGTACACGAAAAATGCGAAAAATTGCCTTATGAGAAGTTTATGATTAAATCTTGCCTCAGACAATTTTTATCATTTATTTATTTGTAGAACGAATTTTTTAACAAATGTCTAAATCTAGAGTAGTTTTTTTAAAACTAATGCTTCTAATTCTGATTAACGATATTTTTCCAAAAGAATTACGAAAGGAAATTAATCTTAAAAAAAAAAAAGTCTGATAATGTAAATTGTATAAATATAAAGTTCATAATGTATTTCTTTGCAGTCCAAGGCCAAAGTTAAAGCATAAAATAGTATATTAAAAAACGAGTTTCATAAGGCACCATTTTGCCGCACGAGATCAGTTTAGAAAACGAGCCGCTTGCGGCGAGTTTTCTAAAGAGCGAGTGCGGCAAAAGGCCTTATGAAACGAGTTTTTTATACTATTTTTTCTATTTTGCGTTTTTTACATTAATAAATTGCTTAAATTGGAATTATTTAATTTGAAAGTTCAGAGTTTAATTTTTATATAAAGCATGCAGTTGGTCACATTGTTACTTGACATTTTCAAATTTAAATCTTGCTATCCGCGAAGTATATTATATTACATATTATTTATTAATTTTCGTTAACATTACTTGATATTTCATTTAAAAATATAAACATGAGTGACATAGAAACATATATATGTTGCTGTCAATTGTATACAACATACGTTGTTTGTGTAAAATACGAACATATATCATATCTGTCAAATGTACATAAATTCTTAAAATCATATGACAGCAATGATATTTATTTCTGTATTCGAACAACGCCAACATTGAAAAATGAAAAAAAGTGTATCGAAATAGAGCTCATTTCAATACTGTTTTTGGTTTCATAATGAGTTCATTTCGAACGCAAAATAGAAAAATACCTTAATATGACTAACCTGTGTAGTATTACAGCGCGTATTTGTGTGTTAGAGATAAAGTACAATTTGGGGTTTGCACTTTGAGCAGTACGAACTGCAAAGAAATACTTTATCAACTGTATGTATTATTGAGACATTATAAAAGCCTCAATACGATTACGGGTATACTTGAGTTTACAAGGAAGGGATCCATTAGCTCGTTTTAATCTTCCGTCAGATTCAAACGTTTTATTTAGTGCCCACATCTTGCATTTTCGCCACGTTTATGCTGTGCGAAATTCCGAGTAATTAAACCTATACGATTGCTGTAAAAAATATCTGTTCGTTTGAGCGATATTTCTCGAAAGCTTATTAACATACTGACGAATATTGAATAAGAAGTCACCAAAGGACTTATTTTTTAAATCGTCAAAATATTAAACGATGTATGAGAATATCTTACGTAAATGAATTCGGAAACATCCCAAATGAGGCCTTCCAAATCACCTTAAATGTTAGTGTGCACTCTAGAAAAGTATTGTTATCGGTCACCTATTGTTCGCAATTGAATTAGCCAAATCGTGTTTTATAATGATAATGTAAATTCGCATATAGCAGTAATGAACCAATAAAATCTGTGAAAATTTAACGTTATCAGAATTTTGCTAAACATTTGCTTATGAGTAGGTACTTCATAAGTTTTTATAAATTCTTCAATGTTCGGAGTATTTATTATTTCCAAAATTATCCTTGGCGAATTCTCTATGAATCGTGAATAAAAAATAAAGTTTTTGTAACTTTGGTTAAGAAATATCCTTATTTTGGTTATACGTATTCAATATCGTTTTTCATATTTCAGTTTGTTTGTTGACATTCTAATTATTATATTTCTACAAAAACAATTTTACTCCAACTGAGTTTACACTTCGCAAACAGCGAACTAGAATTATGTCACGACTAACTTGACCAAATTTCGTGTGTAGTTGTTCAGAGAACAAAATATTTGTAGTTAATTTGTTGAAGAAATATACACTAAAATTGTAGTCCAGAAAACAGAAAGGGGTATTAAATATAAGTGGAGTAAAAATACTAGGAACTATCTTTTTGTAGTTTTGTATTGTGATATATTTTTCCAACATTTTATGTGAACCTAACGTCGCACAACTGTAAATTAAACAATACTTCCGAAGTTAATATTGTGGTAATACACAACACAATTAGTAGACAATGAGAGTAATATCAAATTTGATCAATCTAAAAGTAACATAAACCATTATTTTTTGCATGAAGAGCAATGTGCATTTGAAGTGCTGTCGAAGGAGATTATTAAACTCGAAACAATCAGTATTGTTTGCTATAAGTGCCTAATATGATGCTGTAGAAATTTTTGATTATTATACATTATTTTGTACATCACCAACTCCTCACCATTCCTACGTCGTATAGTATCGTTTTTACCATTTTTTGGTGCTATTTCTTATTTTAAGAAACCACTCTTTACTAAAAACTACATAATCTCACCAATATTCTGTATCATAACCAGCGATTGGCAGTCAAGGTACATGACATAAATACCAGGGACGGAGCGAGGGCATTATGAATATCGATTTAAATTTTTTCACACGCAAATAAAAATACGTATAGAAGAACAAGTACTTACAAAGTAAGAGTACATACATATTCGCCAGAACGAATATTACAGAGTTTATAAAACATCACACATCCTGGCTGTTCACGGTTCATATCCAGAATTCAAATGATAGTAAATCACCAATAATTATTCCATATGCTCATGTTTTAATAATTGTCTGTCACCGTAATTCTATTTATACGTTAAAAAGAACCGTTCAACATCTACCTATGAAATAATGGCATACTTAAAGTACACAAAGTTAAATATCCATGGCGTTAGTTACGGAATATTGTCGGAGTAACCTTTAGATGGCGGATGGTTACAGGTATTCTGAAATAATGTTCACGAACATTGGTTAAACCTACCTGAATAATTAAGTCCATAAATATTTGTTTAGCGTGTAAAATAGAAACAGGATAATTCGGATCCAGTAGCTGTATTATACTTTTAATGCTGTCAAAATGCATGTGATAATTATATGCATGTGTTCCAGAGCGTTAGAATAGGTTTTTTGTAGTAGTGGCACAATAAATTCTTGCGTACAGGTGCCATCGCAAGAACTTTCTTGACGAAAGAATCAATTTATTTGCATTTGGGTAACATTTTCCGACGTCCTCTGATACTCGATGTAGAGCATATGCGAAACATGTGATATGCGTCATACTACTGTATGTATTTGTTGAAAGAGCCGACCAGCTGTCTTCATATTTGCAAGTGCATCTGTTACGAATAATAATTTTTTCTTTAGTTGTATCGTGCTTTTCACCCTATAGCAATTTCGAACACGAAGTTACGTTAGGTGATACAGATTCGGCATTAGTTGTTTTGATTCTCTTGGATACAAGTAGATGTGCAGATATTGTCATGACTTTGTTCATCACCTCAACCAAAAGATTTACAAAATTGCGTCCTTTAACGTTAGTGGTTTCACCTACTGACACCCAAATATGTTTATCATTTATGTCATTGACAATTGAAGTCACAATTTCATCGTACATCGGGGGTCATATAATATTTTCTTAAGGAAGATTCCACGGGCACATGCAAGTCACTATATTTCCATTTAATACAATTTTGTAAAAAGTGAATAAATTCAGGATGATTCACCGTATTCCATGGAATGTTACACGCTATTATCATTTTAAATACATCCGAATTAAATGCTTTCTGCAGCTAATAAGCAGTTGAAATGCTAGCAATACGAGCTTTATGTGTATCCGACGACACGTGTTTTACTACGCGGGTTTTCACTCGCCACGACAATATTACATTGCAAATTTTGCGTCGAAGTTAAATACCGTCAAATTCTAATGGAGGAACATCTCTTATCCACCTTTCAACAGTATGTCACGACGGATGTGGACGGGACATATTCACGCAATAGAACACAAGTAATTAATAAAACTAAACAACCGATCAGCCTGCTAGAAACGGCGCTTACTATTTAACTAAAATACTTGCTGCATAATAGATGCAACTACTTTTATACATACATATCGTAACTTGTAAACATACTTATTGACGGCAAAGAGGAGGAAGCCAGCTGCGTCGCGTTGACAAACCCGAGTTCGAAAAATTCGTATAATAAATGCATCACAACATTACATACCATCTTTTCTCATTACTAGACCCCGGAACCGGCGTTATCCCGTATCGAATGTGATTCATCGGTGCCAGCAATGTACAATCGATCAACTTAACAGCATATATGGATGTTATAGCGCGATGGCATTGATAAAAGTTTTCTATTTGTACGTCTTTCAATGCAAACGGAGTGTGAAATATATTTCGTCAGAGTCGTAATAAAGCCAATGAAATGTATATAAGGAAATTTATTTTTAGGAAAATAAATAAAACACTGAAGCTAAATGAATTTAAATTAACTTGAATTGAAATTAATTAAAGATATATATATATATATATATATATATATATATATATATATATGTATATATACATATATAAAGATAATTATTTCGTGACCTTAGTATGTTATAGTAAATTCAAATTGTAGGCGATTTAAGGTCTGGTTTTACTTCAAAAACTATATATTTAACTAAAAAAAATTTAAAAACTTAAAAACTATAAATAAATAAATAAAACTTAAAAAAACTTAAATAAAACTTAAAAACTATAAAATTTAAAAACTATATATTTAACTAAAAAAAAATTAAAAACTATATATTTATAAAACAATCCTACATGTACATGTTTCGGCTAATGATACCTTTCTCAAGGAATACAAAATATAAATGACAGTACATATATTAATGTCATACATTTGTAGTTGCTTGTGATAACGCAATATGCATGTATATGCAAATACTCTCGGACGAGGTTATATCCTCGTTCCCTTTAATACAAAGCAAGTGTTTAATAAACACGACCTCAAGCATGTATATATTATGTATACATACTGCGGTAGGCCAGGGTTTGTTATGGCCTAATTAACTCTCCGAGGACTTCTCTATTATATATATAGACTGTAGGATAAGTAAAAGGAATTCAGAATGATTCAGTATCTGATAGAGAACTAGACAGACAGTATCTGTAATAGTAATAAGTCAGAATTGTATCTATTTATAATGTACATAGTTTGTTAACCAATTTCTAAGTGTTGATTAAATTATAAGATGTTACCCGAACTTCGAGTGTATCATTTACAACGATAAGTCGCCCTACCTGCTAATCTGTGTGGCTGCCCAACGGCCCACGTTACATGGCGATCTCTGCCTACCTACGGTTCAGGACCATTCTGCCAGTCGTGTAAGACTGCAAGGAACATGTAGGAAGCTGGAACGAACCAGAGAAGAAAGGAAACCTACAGTTTGGCAGGTCGAAGCAAGAAATGGGCAACTACGCGACAAAGGAAGAGGTAATCATCGCAGGCAATGACGCTAACATAAGGAACAACGTGGACACCATCGACATTCTCGGCATAGTGGCGTTTGTAGGAGTTATGATTATATTAACGTCCTGCTGCTGCTACGGTGCATACCGGCACGTGAATAAGAGGATGACGAAGGCCCTATCCGCTCAGGTCCAAATGGAGTTCCACCGGAGTCAGGAGAAGGTCTAGGCTAACACCCATGTCCGCACCAGACCAATTCGTACAGATACATGACGAAGTAAAGGTATTTTTTAGTAATTTAAGGAAAGACAATGTTAGCAATAAGAGTGATATAAATGTAATTAAGCGCAAACAAGCGCTAATAGACAATTTTAATCTTAGATTGTGTGAAATAAGGGACAATTTTAATAAGATAGCTCATAGTTTAAGTACCCGGGAGGCAACTAAGAATTGTATAAAAGACATTACCGCGACATTAGATGAGGCTACCGAAATTCTAAGTAATAGGTTAAGTAATTTAAATGTAACAATTGGCAACATGGCTGAAAATTTCGATTTACGAACGGCCTCAAGTTTATTACCTGTTATGAACGGTAAAGAAGAAGTCACCTTGCAATTAATAGATTCAATTGAATTATATGACGCATTGTTAAATAACGCAGGAAAGGAGAGTCTAACGAAATATGTTCTGAAAACACGGTTATCCCCCAAAGCAAAATTAAGATTACTCAAAACATACCCTAACAATGCCGCTTTAATTACAGACTTAAAACGCTATTTCATTGCGAAAAAATCGGTCACAGCTCTAACTTCACAATTACACAACGTTAAACAGGGCGCGAAATCAATAAACGAGTACGGCGAGACGGTTGAAGAACTGCTAGCACAACTGTCCATCACGCAAGCTGGCGACGACGACACGCTTATAGATAAGTTCCGCATGGCTAATGAACAGGTTGCTGTAAATACATTCACTAACGGACTTCGCGATCCACATATAAAGCTTCTAATAAAAGCACGCAACCCTAGCACACTAAGCGACGCGATTCAAGAGGCTTCGAACGAGCACATACTCAACCCCGCAAGCAATAACAATACGATTTATCATTTCTCAAGAAAAGCTACGTTTAACAATTCAAAAGCCGCGTTTAATCATTCGCAAGCTAAAGACAATCGGTACCGGAAATATAGGCATACAGATAACGGGAATAAAAGAAGAAATTTCCAACATGATTACACGCCTAGCAATTATAATCATGGTTATAGGAAAAAATATTTTAGACGCGACAAACGCGATAACCGCGAAAGAGTGTTCACTGTATCAGCAAACGCGACCCAGTCCGACGATAACAAAGACAATCAATTTTTTCGAAGAGTAGTCAACTAAAAACAGATTCCAGGCATTATTTTTTTAACCTCGACGGTTTAACATATATTAATGCATATTTCAATAATAACGACAATCTATTTCTGGTTGACACAGGTGCTTCGATAAGTGTTATATTTTTAAATGGTAATTACACAAACAAAATTGTTGATAAAACAAGAAAGGTAAACATAGTCGGCATAAACGGCGAAACGAAAACACGCGGATCAGCTTTCATTACATTAAGGTTAGGTGAGGCCAAGATTAAGCACGAGTTTGCAGTACTAGACAACGTAAATAATAACAAATTTATAGGCATCATCGGTTCTGACATACTCGCTAAATACAACGCGATAATAGACTACGAGAAATATAGTATTACGTTTTCGATTGAAGGTCAGCAAATTACATTACCTTTGCATTCCAATGAGAACACGATTGTTAACATTCCGCCGCGTTGCGAAGTAATCAAATATTTTAAAATAAATGCATCTGGCGACTGCGTGGTTTCCCAAAAGGAAGCCGCCCCAGGTATATTCATAGGGGGATCTATTGTTAGCCCAAAGAATGGGTTAGTGCCCGTCCGTATACTTAATACAAGAGATAGCGACGCGACATTGAAAAATTTTGTTCCTACGGTGACCGACCTCGGTAAATACGACGTCCGCACTTTCAAGTATAGTGGCCCCAAATCAGTCAACCGCGTCGACAAGGTTTTACAAACAGTAAATACGTCACATCTCAATAAAGAAGAAAACATTACGATGCAGAAAATTATCGCTAAGTATTGCGACGTTTTTTTCCTCGATTCAGACAAACTTACGCACACAAGCATATACAGGGGAGACATACAGGTTAACCCGCAGGTAAATCCAATATATTCTAAACCCTATCGATTGCCACATTCGCAGAAACATGAGATCGACAGGCAAGTAGAGAAACTATTGTCCGATGGCATTGTAGAAAAGGCAAAATCACCATGGTCATCTCCATTACTATTAGTTCCCAAGAAGAAGGATAAGGACGGAAACCAAAAGTGGAGGATAGTGATCGACTACCGGCTGTTAAATAAGCAGATAGTCGACGACAAATTCCCACTGCCATCAATCAACGAGATACTAGACTCGCTTTCAGGCGCAGTCTATTTTTCTCATTTAGATTTGGCACAAGGCTATCACCAGATAGAATTAGAACCCAAAAGCCGTCCCTACACAGCATTTACGACCGGAAAAGATCAATATCAAATGTGTCGGCTTCCCATGGGACTAAAAACGAGTAGTAGCGCTTTTTCCAGAGCCATGACAATAGCTATGTCAGGCCTTAATTACGAACAATGTTTTATATATTTAGACGATCTCATAGTTTTCGGCAACAATCTCCGACAACACAATCTGAATTTAGTTAGAGTACTAGAACGACTAAGAAAAGTTAATCTTAAACTAAACCCAGGCAAATGCGACTTTTTAAGAAAAGAAATTTTATATTTGGGACACGTCATTTCGGCTGAAGGAGTCTCACCAGACCCTTCCAACGTAAAAGCCTTAATGGAATATACAGTTCCTAAGAACGCAAAAGACGTAAAACGATTTGTCGCATTCGCCAATTATTATAGGCGTTTCATTCCAAATTTTGCCAACATCGTGAATCCTTTGAACAACCTTACAAGGAAAAATGTTATTTTTACATGGTCCGATGTGGAACAAAAGGCATTTGAAAAGCTCAAGCTAGCCCTTCAGACACCACCAGTTCTACAATATCCAAATTTCGATGCAGATAACATGTTCACTTTAAAAACAGATGCATCCGGCTACTCTATTGGTGCAGTGCTATCCAACGGCAACGACAGGCCAATCGCTTATGCCAGTCGATCCTTAAACAAAGCTGAAAGGAACTACTGCATAATCGAGAAAGAGTTATTAGCCGTGGTTTGGGCAGTGAAGCATTTCAGGCCTTACCTATACGGCCGGAAATTTAAGATCTTTACAGATCATAGGCCGTTAGTATATTTGTTTGGAACGACCAACCCGTCTAGCCGTCTTACGAAATTCAGGTTAGTGTTAGAAGAATATGACTTCATCATTAACTATGTTAAGGGTTCAGAAAATGTAGTTGCAGACGCTTTATCACGCATAGAGATAGATTCCAACGACTTGAAGGAGGTTAGTAATGGGATTAATGACAGCATTTTTGTTACGACTAGAGCTCAGTCAAGACAGGTAGCTGCCGATCATACCATTACGAACCCAGCAATCACGGAATCCACCGGCTCCAGGGTAGGCCACCCCGGGGTTGTGGAACTGTTGAAAAGGCCAACGGGATCTATCGAACTTCGAGTGATAGACAAGGTGAGCTTCAATTCCCTCCAACGTCGTAACGGAACAAGCATGCGTTCCAAGGAAGTATTCCTATACGACGAAGATGCTCTCACAATTTTTATGAAGGAGACTGTAGTTACAATGAGTCCTCAGCAGCACATGCGCTTATTGACTACACTCCAGGAGTTCTGCGCAGGACACGACATACAGGAAATATGTATAGTCAAAGACAATTCCAGGAACAGCGACTTCCTGAGAAATTTTATTCCATGGAAGAAAAGAGAGCCAAGCGATTTAAAAATAAATGTAATAGGAGGAGTAGTAAGAATTGAAGACTACGAAACGCAACAACTAATCATAAACGATCATCATATGCTACGTACAGGAGGACACGGAGGAATAAACCGAACATTTAACCAGATCAAAAGGTTTTATTATTGGCCAAAACTAAAGCACGACATCGTATCATTCGTGAAACGATGTAGTGATTGCCAGAAACACAAGCACTCAATACCCAGCAAGGAACCAATCAAGGTAACGACCACATCGTCATACGCTTTCCAAAAGATTTTTGTAGATCTAGTAGGTCCATTAAACCAAGACCACGAGGAAAATAAGTACATCTTGACACTCCAATGCGAACTAACGAAATTCGTGGAGGCATATCCTATCCAGAGCAAAGAAGCTGCCACAGTAGCCAGAGCCCTTGTCGAGAATTTTATATTAAGATACGCCATTCCCGAACAGATAGCTTCCGACCAAGGAACAGAGTTTATGGCTGCAGTTTTTAAGGAAACTTGCTCACTGCTAGGAATACAGCAATTGAGATCAACGGCTTACCACCACGAAACGTTAGGCGCATTAGAGAATACACATAAGAATCTCGGAGCGTATCTACGAATCCAGTTAAATAACCATAAAGACAATTGGTCTACCTGGATACCTTACTGGTGTTTTGCATTTAATAACACAGTGCATACTGAAACCAAATATACACCTCACGAGTTAGTTTTCGGTAAACACAATCCGCTACCTTCATCGATAACGAACGCGATAGAACCGCTATTCAATTTTGAAAATTACGCCGCAGAAATGAAATACAGACTCCAGACAGCCCTGCACGATGCGAAACATAATTTAATTCTATCTAAAGTTAAGAGACAGGAAAAGTTAAATAGGAATCGCAGGCCCACACACTTCTGTGTCGGCGATCAGGTTTTATTAAAAAACGAAGCAGGGAATAAACTTGAGTCACTGTACAACGGCCCCTTTGTAATAACCGAAACCAACAAGCCGCCAAACATAACAATTTTCATAGACGGTAAAAGTACTGAAGTACACAAAAACCGCCTTAAACATTATCATTCCTAGAAATAAGTACAAATAGGTTAGTTAATACTATGGTTAGATTAAGTGTAAATACGTTAGTAAGAAATAATAAACTTGTACGCATATAATGAGTAAACAACTAATTTTAAGGATAATAATACATAGCACATTTATATATTTTTTTAATGATTCACCATATTTTAGAATAGGAATAGGGGAGGTAACCGGAGAGAAAGGTTTTAAAGAAAAGCAAACACCTTAGTGTTGGTTTTCTTTAAACCCTAAGGAGGGTGGTGTGATAACGCAATATGCATGTATATGCAAATACTCTCGGACGAGGTTATATCCTCGTTCCCTTTAATACAAAACAAGTGTTTAATAAACACGACCTCAAGCATGTATATATTATGTATACATACTGCGGTAGGCCAGGGTTTGTTATGGCCTAATTAACTCTCCGAGGACTTCTCTATTATATATATAGACTGTAGGATAAGTAAAAGGAATTCAGAATGATTCAGTATCTGATAGAGAACTAGACAGACAGTATCTGTAATAGTAATAAGTCAGAATTGTATCTATTTATAATGTACATAGTTTGTTAACCAATTTCTAAGTGTTGATTAAATTATAAGATGTTACCCGAACTTCGAGTGTATCATTTACAACGATAAGTCGCCCTACCTGCTAATCTGTGTGGCTGCCCAACGGCCCACGTTACATGCTATGGATAGAATAATTCAAAGATACATTCCAATTTAAAAATAATAATATATGTTGCTGTCATAGAACTATATATCTCATGTTATTTAAATATCTATACATTTGCTGACTGTTCCGTGTTTCGATTCCTGTCTGGTTGTCCGAGTAGGTTTTCGTGGTTTTCCTTCTCGTTTAAGGCGAATGCCGACAGCTTTGCATCTTAAGTCGCTCCACGGGCGCATACATAATAATAACTCATGTCTTGTGTTTTCCCTGTTTTTGGTGTTTATCCATTTTAAAATACCAAGGCATGATTTATTATTATTAAATTGGAATGTATCTTTGAATTATTTTATCCATAGCAACTACAAATGTATGACATTAATATACTGTCATTTATATTTTGTATTCCTTGAGAAAGGCATCATTAGCCGAAACATGTACATGTAGGATTGTTTTAAATATATAGTTTTTGAAGTGAAACCAGACCTTAAATCGCCTACAATTTGAATTTACAATATATATATATATATATATATATATATATATATATAGTAAACCTAATCAGTAGGCGATTAAAGGTCTGTATATTACTTCAAAATATATGTATTTAAAAAACTCTACATGTTTCGGCTGTATACGCCTTTATCAAGAGAATACAAAATATGAATATTTTGTATTCTCTTGATAAAGGCGTATACAGCCGAAACATGTAGAGTTTTTTAAATACATATATTTTGAAGTAATATACAGACCTTTAATCGCCTACTGATTAGGTTTACCATATCATACCAAGGTCACGAAGTTATTATATATATATATATATATATATATATATATATATATATATATATTGTACATTCTGTGTAGAAATCTAAATAATTTACTTTTGAAAACTAAAACATTCATATCTTTAATAGTTAGAAAGCATAGTAAGATGAAACCCACTGAGCTAATAGGAAAAGGTTGGATGCATTTTTAATAAAATAATTACTTAGATTACTTATATTTTTTTTAATTTTTATTTAGGCACATTATCATTTTAACATTTTTCAGTTTTAGTCTTGTACGCCTTTGTTCTATTATTAAACTAGCTGTACTAAACACTCTTTCACTTTCTGCTGAACTTCTTGGAAATACAGAAGTATTTCCAAGTTCATTATTCTAGGGGTTTCAGCTCCATTACTGTTACCTAACTGAAAATACAAATAAAAAATGCGTTTACCCTTCTTTTTTAAACTTACCTTCCAAAATAAAGAGGATCTACGTCCTGATTTGAATTTGGCCTTTCGATGTATTGCCTTTTAGATAGTATTATTAAATCGGCCGTAATTGATTTTACTTTCTGTAATTCTTTCTTGCAAAAATCCAAATAATGAAAATGACTTTTGATGTGGACTAATGTCTGTTTCGATTACAGATATTTGTTTTTTATTTTCAGGATCTATTTTCTTCATAATATTAAACATTTCTTGTTCTAGAAAAAAAGTAGCCCCGATAGCATTTTCAGTATTACCAAAAACCTTCTCTTTTAAATCGAGGGTCTCATACAGTTGCTATTTTAGTAACTGATCGTCCTTTATATGAAAATAGTCTTGCTCTAACAGATTCCAAAAGTTTATTGCATAGTGTCTTCCCTTCCCCAATTTTTAATTCCAGTAGTGATGCTGTCAGAGAATTGTACAGTCCAAAAGTTATTGGGAGTATTAAAGAAATAGCAACATATTTATTACCTACAAGAATTTCCCACTACTGCTTTTTAAGATAAATTTCTCCAGTTTATAAAACCATTTATTCATAAGATACCACGAGGCGTTATTTGTTTTTATCGTATTACTGAAACGGCCCCAATGCGTCGGTTACGTTCGGTAATTCATTAGAAGTAATGTGAGGACGTTCTACAATTTAATTATGTGGTAAAATCTATTTGTACTTTTTTGTTATATTTTCTACCTTTTTTGATACACTAATTTCACTATCTTAGATATATTTCAACCTTAAATGAATACTATCCATCTTCTTTGAATTTGTTCAAAATATTTAAAATTGTCTTCGCACAAGGAATACGCCTGTTGGGATAATTAACTGTTTCAAATAAATGATGTATTTTTCAAATGTAATTAATTTAAGATTTAAGTATGAACGAAAAACAGAAATATTTGACAATTTCGACAATGTTACTGGTGTATAACTGGTTGCCTACTATGCCTCCACTATGCATTTATGCCTATGTGTAAGGGTAAATGAAAAAAGTCATTGCATTATAGTTGTACATAGTGTGTAATGACAAAAGAAAAACCCGGTATATGATGTACACCTTGTTTCGTATTATTGTATTACTGTTGCTACTGTGCCAAATTTCAAATTACATTATTTATTTAAGTCCTCTCCTGGAATGTACCCCTGAGTGCCTATCTCGGAACATAACATAACCTACGAAAATTATAGTATTATATTTTAGAGTATTTATTATTTGTTTTATTTTCTTGAATTAACGCGGAAATGTAATTGTGAAACTTTTAATGGACAACTACATGTAATGTTTAATTTTAATACCAAAGAAAACTGTCAAATATGGAAATGTTTTATTTTTTGTTCACATATTTTGTAAATTAGTATATTACATATTTTTCATTACAGATGCGAAGTCAACAATTATCCATCACAATAACCAACATCAAATCGGTCAACAAACGAATACATCCCAAAATCACACCCACGTGCCCCAATCTCAAGCAGAAGCTGTATCCAAAATATCATCGAATGATCGCCCATATTTAGGACACACGTCGCTGTTATCTGCTACCAGCACAGGAACAATAAAAAGCGAACCTGGTTATGAATACAGTTGCCTGCAGAATCAGTCGTATCCGTATCAACAAATATTTGGTTTTTCAGCCGGATCAGCAAATAACACAGAGGTGGCATATCATCATCAACATCACGTCACTGCAGCAGCTAAGTTAATGGCATCATCGTAGTTGCATTCAGTACTTTTCTTTTCAAATCGTTCGAAAAGTTAATAAGAAATGCAATTATTATTCTTGCGCTTTTGTACATTACTAAACCAGAAAACTTTAGGCAATAATCACAAAAGAGGGTAAACAATTTTATAGCTTAATTTTATAAGAAAATATGATAAATAAGTGCGAAGCATTTTCTTTTGAAGTGACAGTAACAATAAATAGAACCAAACCTAATCGATCCAAAATATTCTCCATTCACATACACATATATATCATTAAGTAAGGTTATTCAATACGTGGAAAGTCAAGGAAAAGATTTGTGTTCCTCTTAGAAACAAATTTTATAAGAGGTCAAACCTCCAATATATTTAAAATTATAAATATATATACAAGTAACTAATAATACACTGCTATCAAATACGTCGATAATTTGAAAGCAGAGATTTTTAGTTTGTTAAATCTACAACACCGTGTACCGCCAAACATTATCTGTCACCTTATATTTTGAGAGATTTTCATGTATTTTCAATTACTGGCGTGACGCACGCACGGTGCACCAA
Organism: Melolontha melolontha; assembly: GCA_935421215.2. NCBI lineage: Eukaryota > Metazoa > Arthropoda > Insecta > Coleoptera > Scarabaeidae > Melolontha > Melolontha melolontha. The sequence goes on along the minus strand of OW285237.1, from coordinate 92,811,819 downwards.
CACAATCATCAATTTTTGATTGCACTGTATAAAATGTAAATCTAAATTTTGAAGATCACCTTAAATTTGAATAGTTCCTTGAAAGAAAGTTTGAAGTGTGACAGCAAACTTTTAATTACATATAAACAGACCCTTTGAAGGTACTTTTACAGACCTCTAATATAAATTACTATTTTTATAATCTAGTTTTATGTAATTCCACTCAAAAGTTTAAATGAAACTTAACAAATTTGCAAAGCCTATCGAGAGCTGTAAAAATCTGCCTTTGATTCGCGTGAAAAATAACACTCGAAAGTAAAAGCCACTCTAAAAATTTCGACAGTTTTGTGATAATCAATAAATTTATATAAAAAGGCTCTTCTATACATCCTATAGTAATGTAAAATATATTTCACTGCTTGTTTTTTATACGCGTATACCACTCATTTAACCATTCGTTCTATATCTCTTTCTGGTGTTAAAGTAGATATATTTAAAAGCCCTCACTAGTTCATGAGTCCTAAATTTGCGTCCTTTCACTTGCATTCACACAAGGAATGATACGAAGCCACCTGGTCTGGACTATAGTGTGGATAATAGAAAACTTGTATCCAAATTTGCTTCAAATAGTCTGTAGTAGCTTGAATTTTATGCGTCTTTATAAAGACACCGCGACACAACTTGGATTTTAGGCGCTCAAGCAAGGGGCAACTGTTCCAAAAACATGTCTCTATATACAACTTTTTGCGTTTTGAATATAACTGTTTTTATCAATCCTCTCTTATTTGAACTGCTTGTTTTTCATCTTCAAATACCTAAACGCTACTTTACAACTTTGGAAGGCATCATAATAATAAATCTTTCGGCATCTGTCACGATATATAAGCTAGTTGCATTATTTGGCCAAATTGAAGTTGCTTAAGCATGGCGTGGCACCATTCAATGTGACAATGTGTGCTTAACTTTTAGTTATATAATGAGGCAGCCATAATGTGTTCAGCTTTTGAATTTGCAGATAATCACTGATAAATTGATGTAAAGTGGTAACAGAAATGTTTATTTGTTCTTTAATAATTGGAGGAACTGCAGCAACTTTTCATCAGTTGTGATTTTCATAGGGCCACCAGAACGGTATTGATCATCAATAGAGGAGGAATTCTGTTTACATTGCAAATTCTAGCGCTCGATAATCCTAACACGTCTCAAAAATCGTTTCGTCGTAACATTCATGAGTACTAATTCCACGTTTAAAATTGTAATAGAAAATCATTCTGAAATCTCGTCCAGTTAAACTCGTGATCGTTTAATGTTTCTCAGTTAAATATGCACAACAGTCTGACTTCTAGCGGGAGTGCCATCTTCTAGATTAGATTAAATCACTGGAGGTGGTCGTAAGGCCTATGCGACCCTCCTAAATTTATTGTGGTCCTCGTCCCTCGTTAGAGTGTCTCCTATAGCCCTGCTCTTTTAATTAAACTTAGCAGCTTGGAGAGCAGTTCTTTTAAATATAGGCCTGCTTTAATATATTGAGAAGAAACCGCGTTCTTGTCAAACATTCGCATTGGTATAGTAAATTTTTCCACCTTTCCCTTTTAAATATTGTTTTTACTATGCCAAAGCTGTCTTCATGGGTATGTAGACGAGACCTGTCAAGCTAATTCATCCGCCTTCTCATCACACCTATAGCCTTCGCGTTATAGTAACCAAGCTATCTTCACTTTCTTGTGATCACTGAGCTCATTTAGGGCAGTCACTAGATTTAGCTTATACTGAATCCAATACCTTTAATATTGTTTGGATGTCGAAGTAGATGGTCACCTGTATATTAATTTCTTCAACGCACTTCTGCTTGAAATACCAGTATTAATTCAAGCGAAGAGATTGTATCAGAATTATACAAAATGACGTATGGAACAATTTTTGTACTGTTATCTATTATTTAGCGTACCTTGTATGGGAAAAGACAAATCCTTTATAAATTAAAGAAAAGTCTTTCTTTGTAGAGTGTAGTTAAATCAAAACCCAAAAAATGTATAAAACCATTTCGACAATAAATAATCGTATCCTAAATACGATTTAGACAACTAAGTTGTAATCATCAGTAGGCAAAAACCACTAATCAAAGCGTCGCACATATGGCACAGTAAACACATAGAATCGTGCAACAACTTATAAGGCGTTCACGTATACACTGACTTTAAAATAAATACATAATATAAAATTATGTTAACTTACCTCTCTTAAGAAAACGGCAGCACCATCCGTTTATTCTCTATTCTCACACCATCAACCTTTTCTACCTCTTTTCTAAGAATGAAAAAAGACAACTATATGGGATAGGACCGTTGTCCGAGTTAAACGTATTACATTTGTTCTTAACGATATGAATTGTTTCGTATGCATCGAAATCTCTGGGGTTGTTGATCTTTTTAACAAGTTTTAACCCTTTAACTGACACGTTGTGATCTGTGTCCAATGCATGGTTTGCCAGGCTCGATTTTTCTGGTCTATTAAATTTAATATGTGATATGTGTTCTTTAAAACAGGTTATTATTGAGCATTTCGTTCCACCTATATATTTCAAATTACAATCGTCGTAATTAACTTCATATATACCTGATTTCAATTTTAAATTAACCTTATCTTTGGTATTACTTAGGAGACTTTTGATGGTGTTGTCGGACCGAAAAGCAGCTTGGAGATTTTGTTCTTTAACAACTCTATTAATGTTTTTCGTGATTGGATGGTATGGTAAATACATGTACTTTTTCTCCTTGCTACGTTGAGATATCAAACTTGTGGATTCGCGGATTGTCTTTTTTAAATTCGTTTTTCTAAATAATTTATTACTTATTTCTATGTCAAAGCCATTATAACTCGCGTTGTTATTAATGAAATCTAGTTCTATTTCGTATCTCTCTTTTGTTAACGGAAAGTTTAGTAACCGATTGACTAAGAAATTTTCATTAAAAACATCGCGAAGTATAATGGTTTTGCCATTATTAATAATGGTAAGGGGTTTATACCTTTTTTAAGCCTTTACAAATTAACAAATATATATACAGAAAAAGATAATCTGTATTTAATTTGTCATTTCAAAGAATATGTTTTTGACACGAAACCATGAAGAGGTCAAATCTACTTTGTGTCCTATACTTATGCCAAGTTACTTCATATTTTTAATTCCCGAAGTATACAGTACAAATCTCTTCCCTATAGTCACCTACAAACGTGTATTACGAATGTGTGCGTTCGAGACGCGAGGAGTGGGGACGCACATAGCATGTATGTATGTATGTACTGTAGATCAGTTTGGATGTAAGCAGTAAGCACATCCTACTTTATCTATGTACATAGTATAAACGTCGATGAATGTGGAACTACTGTCAATAATAGGGACTTTATGTAATAATAAACACAAATAAGTGTGGACTTTTTGGAAGATTTTAATATTTTTAACGTTTAAAACAATGTCAGATATATCTATAACAATAACAATAAGTAAAGCGGTAAATCATAATAACTTCTATTTTCTATACATAATAAATAAAACCTTCGTATGTTTTAACGGATTTAAACAGCCATATTTTTCGAAATTTTTAATTATGTGTCTTATCGTTTCAAACGCAATGGTACGTTGAAAGTTAATTTGAAATATCCGTGCAATTTCTCTTATGCTGCGACCAAGATGATACTATTTTACGACATATTTTTTTTTGTTCAAGGGTAAAAATATCCATCGTGAATACGGACTACTCGCAAAAGTTGAGCAAACCATCCAACTTCACAAGTAAACTGTAACTAATGGCATGTATGCATCGCTTCGTGCGTCCCCACTCCTCGCTTCTTGAACGCACACATACGTAATACAAGTTTGTAGGTGACTATAGGGAAGAGATTTGTACTGTATATAAAAAGTATGTCTTTACTAGGTTCTTATTTCTTTCCATCATTTCTGTTCTTTAAGTATTTATTCTCAAAAATTTTTGTGACTTTATTTAAAATATTTACTTCTTCATCTTTGTTGTTTTACTAAAATACTGTTTGCAGCAATCTATATTAATATTAATCATTATTGGTGATTTTCTAACGTTTGATATTTAGCTAACAATTGACGTCTAATTTAATTAATAATTTGGAAATGCTAATTTCGTTTGTAAAATAGGCACAGAGAAAGCCTCCTAAAAAGTACCATAATATCTACTTTTGAATTGATACAGGACCACTCTTGACACAACAGAAATTATAGCCAATTAATACCTTCACATCAAAAGCAATCAATTACTGTGATATCAATAATTAAATTATTACTACACCAAGTTTTTATTCTATTCAATATTGAACTTACTTAATGATACAATTAATGTGTTATTTATTATTATTTATTACTAGATAATTCTGTAACAAAATGGTACAAAAACAAATATTTGTTCTTCCAGTTATGGTTACTGTAAAATTAATATCAACACCTTATATAGATATTTCAAAATCAAGCTATAGAACCAATAAGATCTACCTCGTTGGTGGTATATAACATTTAATTGTTTAATTATGAACATAAAGACATATGTAACTAAATATTAATCAACATTTTTTGTGTATATATAATTATGAAAGAGAAACGTCTAGTGATGCGTGAATTAGGAATAATTTTATAAATACACTATATGTAATGAATATACAGTAGTAATGTTTATGTTATTTATATATTGTCGTGATCACTACATATAAAAGGAAGATTAATTCCCATAGTATTTTGTTTTTAAAAAATTTGTGATCGTAACGTATTACTTAAATAGGGCAAAGTACACTTTATTTATTGCGAGGAACGAGTCTAACTGTGAAAGTATGAATTTAAATAGGCGTATGGCACTGCTGTTTGGGTAATAAAAGATTATTAAGTCTTTTATTATTATTAACTGGATAATTATATTTTAAGTATTTAAATGCGTATTACATACCTGCTACATATTTAATAATTTTTACAACAGAATGCAGAGAATAGATCATGATAAGAAACTTAAGTAATTTACATCTCACTGGAGTTTATGTATCGTCTTGGTCAGATAGATGTGGTTCTAACTCATTTTTCTTTTCATTTTTATTGTTGAAAGACGAACTTAGGCTTAAGTAATCTCTTATTCATCAGATCAGGCCGGAATATGTTTCATTTCCTACCGTGTGTCAATTCACTGATTATAAAATATAAGTTGAAGATACATAGTTTTATAACATAAATATATAATTATTTCAGCCTTTACTTGATGAAATTCCATTATAACTATAATCAGGATAAAATAAAACAAATTTTAATGAATTTTACTTTTTAATTAACACTGTAACGATCGTTTCGCTCCAACCTGAGCTTCATCAGACATATAACAGTTATATGTCTGATTCATTAAAATTTGTTTTATTTATCCTGATAATAGTTATAACATAAAGGTAAAAAGGCTATGAATTGATCTTATTTAATTATTAAGTTTCTATACATAAAATTTTTAAGCAAAAATTTAATATTTTGTTGGGCCACCACTGGCATCAATTACTGCTCTTAATCTTCTAGGCATCGCAACCAAATGGTTTATGTAGAAGAGTTTCCCAAGAATTTTGAATTTCTTTCCACAATTGTTACGTTTTTTATCAAATTGTATATTAATTTGATAAAACTCTCTGCAATACTCTTGGCAATTTATTGTAAAATTGTCGCGTGAAACTAAAATTGGTATATTTTCTCTCTTCACTCGACTGAATATTTTTGACAGCATCACGCGACCTTATGTCGCTTTCTGGAATCCTTCTGCTTGCAGTTATTCGTGCACCAGGAAAAATGGCAAGGATTTTCTTACAGGTATAACTTAATCTTGGTTCTTCAGTCGAAATTCTATTAAACCTAGTACCACATTTTTTGCCTACACTTCCATTTTTTTTCATCATCAGCACGGCGGGTTCTTTAATTTCATTTGATTTCTCTAATAATATATAACGGGTGTCCGTAAATGATTGAAGCTGACAGCTACTGTCAAATTTTGGTTAAGTTTGTAACACTACATTTGATTGCGATCGCTAATTAATCACTAATTAACATTAGCGTCCCACGCGGTACTTACTTTCAGCATAATGATTAAAATTGTTTCTTAAAATCAAGTACAATATGCTTACTTTTGGAAAAGTTTTTTGCTAATTAACATTATTTAAAAAAATAATGTAAAATCATAACTATAAATTCATTACAATGACAAAAATACAACATTCTTTATTAGTAATTTTTGCAATTACAAAAAATGTTGGAAATGTTGACCTTGCTGCTGCAGACATAAATTAACTCTTCGTTTCATATTTTCGAAAACATTTTGACGTTATTGTTGTGTAATCACTTGAATCTCGTTTTCAATTGCTTGCATTAATTCATCTAAATTATGTAACCTATTTTTATAAATGTTATCTTTAATCTTTCCGAACAGAAAATAATCTGGTGGGGTCAAGTCTGGTGACCTTGGTGGCCATCTACCTTGGCTAATAATACGATCGTCATAGAATTCTCTTAAAAAGGTCAATGCCGCTTGCGCAGTATGGGCTGGAGCATTATCTTGCCGAAAAAATCCACTTTCCAACTCGTCATCATGGAGTTGGTCCACAAATTGTTGTAATATATCTCTATAACGTGCAGCATTGATCGTATCATGGAAAAATATCGGTCCTATTATTCTACGACGTGATATTGCTACCCAAATGCCAACTTTTAAGGGGGTAGTTCATTTTCAATAAAGGTATGTGGGTTTTCTGTTGCCCATGTTCTATAATTTTGAGAATTTACATAACCGGATAAGTGAAACCAAGCTTCATCCGTAAAAAAGGTTAGATCTAATACTTCAGTATTGTTTATGTTTTCATTAAACCAATTACAATAAGTTATTCTTGATTCAAAGTCAATGGGATGTAATCGATGGACTACGGAAACCTTATATGGATGCATATGGAGGCTCTTCTTTAAAGCTTTTGAGCAAGATGTTTTGCTTAACCCTAGAAAGAATGAAGTTAAACCTATTTCTCGGTACATTTTTATATTATTACCTGTCTGTGCTGATAACTTTCGCAATGACTTTTTTGGACTATCTTCAATACGTTGCTGAATATCATCAACAACCGCTTGAGTAAGAAGCAAAGGTCTTCCAGTTGATTTTCCCGTACAAATACAATGCTTTGTTTCAAAGCGATCCAAAACTCGCTTATGTTGAACAAAGACATCATACGGAATATTTGCATCAGGAAACGCTTCATTAAACTGCGCTATGCATGATTCTACAGAATAAGTCCAGCTTCCATCAGGATTGTGTGTGGCACTCCGAAAATGGGCCATTAAAATGAAAGCGTTTTGCTCCACCGTAAAGACCATGGCAATATGGTAAATAAAATCTGAAACACATATTTAAACATAACCTCGCTGGAATTTAATATGAATGTTACTTACGCAAATTTTACAAACTTATTTTAGTAGTTATGAAAACCAATAACTGATTGTCAATACAAGGAAAAACTAATACGGAGATGAAAATTGAACAGAAAAACTATAATAAAACCCAACGAAAAATACACACGTGCGACTATGACCATATAGGAATAAACCAACTGAAATTCTCAGGAAGGTGAACTTTAAGGACGAAAAACGCATACATTTTGACAGACGTCAGCTTCAAACATTTACGGACACGTGTTATATTATATACATTAAAAAGTTTGTGCTACATTTATGTAAGCAAGGCTATACATACCCATGTTTTGTAAGCCATGCAAACTGTATTTAGAAGTAATTGCTATAAAAATACTAATAAAAGACATCACGAAGTTAGTTAATTTCTTATTAAATTGATATTTGATTAGGCGTGATTGCCAAACCCTACATCTGGAGTTTCATTTTAGTTTTCTAATATTTTATTACCCAAGCATTTGATACAAACAGTATTTGAAAATGAATATTAAATAATTTTTGTATAATTTTCAATGTAAGGAAAACAAAAGTATATTCTTTCTTAAAATTGTATACACAGGATAATCCTTCAGATTAATAAACCATATACGCTATGATTTAAAATATCTTGAATACATATGCGCATCGATATATGTAACCATATCCTTATCTGAATATACAACCACACTACCTACTTGCTTTAGTTCAAAGAAATTTGCGATGAAATCGTTTTAAGAGAACGAAACATGAATATACTCTTGAAAAAAAAAACATTGATTCAGTGACAGCGTCATGAGAATACATTGCCTGAAATCTCTAATATATTTATAGCTGCTTATAAACGCGAATTACCATTCACCATTCAGTGAAGCTTTCAGCAGAGGGTTCAAGAAAACGAAAAGAATAAAAACGAAAAACCCATTCTTCTAATACAGCTTTGTAATGATAAAAATATAAAGTTGCCTTTACGTTTTGTGTTTTGTATTTTATAATGTAGCTGTTTCGATGTATCACCGCCTTTTTTCAAGATATTTTAAATCAGTCGGTAGATACTTACTTACTTTTATTGGCTGTCTGCTGTGTAGAAGTATATATAATATTTATTTATTTCTATAATTTATTTAGAAAAGGTTTATTTCAAATAATTCTTAAATTTTGTTCCTTTTTGATATTTTTTAAATTGTTCAAAAACATTATTATATACAATATGAAATTAACTTTGTTTTACGAATGTCAAAATAACAACTGGAAAAATAATTATGTAAGTATATGAACAAGAACGTAATTTAATTTGTTTATGTTCATTTGTAGCGATACAAAGCAAACTTCAAAATTCAATATCAGCTAAATTTTAACACCAGTTCAACGATTAATATCTTATAATTGGTAAATTATTGCTCGAAGACTTGCAAAGTTAGCTTGAAATATGGTGTTAGATTATACAGATTAATAAGTAAATCGGTCATTCCTTTTTTCGAAATTAACAGTTTAGAAAGTTTTGCTGACATCATCTTCATTTTATTCATTTTAGTCTATAAAAGCCAAGCGTCATCCTAGTTGGTGCCACTATATACAAATTTTAAATCAGTTTTAGTTGCCATTTTCTCATTCGGTATCATGTTTTTCCTTGTATACCTTATTTCCAACAAACGTTAAATAGCATGATTTTGGCGGCAAGTTGATATCACCGCTACGTCAAATTATGCGGACCTCTGAATTTTTCACGCGAAACATCTGCAGGGGATGTGTGGCAAGTTGAGCCGTATTGCTGAAATCACATTTCTTCAACATCAATATCTTTGATTTCGTGCCAAACATAATTGGCTAAGATACTTCTATAGCACTCAATCGCTCACCGTTGGCTGTTACTGTCTGACCTTTATTGTTTTTAAAAAAGCAAGCAATGGTGGCTCGTGTATCACGTGAGGATTTTCCTCGGCCCATATGCGGAAATTTTGTGTATTAACATACCCAGGAAGTTGGAAATGTGCCTCATCTGTCATCAGAGAAGAAATTTTCTTTGAAAAATCAGAATCAATTTCCAGCTGCTGTAACACCCAATCTGCGTAAATTCTACGCTGTCAGTGAACTCTGGGCTTCAGTTTTGTATTAACTGAATCTTATACGAGTGTAGCTGCAAGTCTTTATACAAAATGCGCCAAAGGCAGCTATAAGAAAGGCCCAAAGTCGACGAACGGCGAGGAACCAATAAATCCCGGCTTTCAGCTACCCCATCACTCACAACAGCAAAATTCTCGGCTGAACGTGCGCCAAATGATGCAACACGGCTTATCCTACCTCGAATGCTAGGTCTTTTTACTGTGTTGTGAATTGTTCGCTAGGTAGGATTAAGTTAAGTTGACTATAAACGGTGACACACAGTTCGTATAAAATCGTTACTGTTGTAAAACAATTGAATAATTTTAACGCGTTGAGCGGTGGTTAAGCGATAAATTTCATAAATGTGCCGTTTCAAATAATTGGATGTGTCAAACACGCGCCATTAATAACAACTGTCTAATTTACAGTGTAGCCAATATAGGAAACTAGAAATGGATCACCCAATATTTACTATGGAGTTGTACATTGATTTTGTTACCTGCCGCAATCAAAATATTCTAATAATTAATTTCTCATCTTTCTAATATGAATTTGTAAAAAGCAGTGTTTTTTTGAATTCTGCAGTTTCGGCGCATAATTTAAAATTCCAGTTGCTATTAGAACATCCAATGTTTTTACTCTACGAAGTAAAAAAAACAAGTTTAATGAAGGATTGTATAAATTTGATGATCAATCTTAGTATTATTATATTCTGTACTTATTGTATATAGACATTCGGCTTTGACAATTTCAGAAAATTGAACACACGGCAAAATGTGAAAGAAGTTTAGCCTACTTAAATATACTAATTGCAATGTAAAACATAGCAAGCAATGTTTATATTTTCTTATGTCGCTTTACAACTGTGAAATATATCATATAAATTAGTAATCGTTTCGTGCAATATATTAAAAAAAATCATCATTAGTTAGAATCAAAAGACTGATGAATTTCATTTTATACATCGTTAATATACTTTGGGCATTCATTCTTTAAAACAAACCATGTATGTAATAATTGAATATTCAATGCTAACGATAAATCTGCCGTACTAATAATAAATGAATAATTTTTCATATACAAATATATGCCCAAAATGACTTAATTGTATTATGTAGATAAATATGTATTGTGTGTGTTGTATTGTAGTTATTAATTAGTAAGTCTATCGATTAATTTTGATGTAAATATTATTGAAATTGTTGTACTAGAAAACATGTACTATATCCGTATAAAACGAAAATAAAGTATGGCTATACATAATTATGCTTTTTTTTACGTAGCAATTGATTACACATAATAGAGTGAGCGCTATAGATGTGACGGAAAAAAAATAAATAAAAACTCTATTAAAAGGCGCTGTCACTGGAAACTGCGTGATGATTTGTATGACGGAGTTGGTAAATGTATTATTGATTATACACTTTATAAGTTATGGATTTGAATATATACAGGATGTTCTCAACACTCTTCATTTTAATTAATGATAAATATTGAATTTTTTTTAAGCTGGCAACAATTCTACAACTTTATGTAGACATGCTTGATTTTTAAATTTAAATTCGTAGAAAAAAATTGTTAATGTAAAAGTAAAACAAATAAATAAAATAATTTGTAGTTTTTACTATCAAAATTGACTTTACTGTCAAATGAAACACATTTATTGTAATGGTATAGCATGGTTTCACCTGTCTAATTATGTTAATTTGCAGATTATAGAACTTGATCGGCAGATAACAATTTAATCGAAGTACTATTGCATCCATCTAGTGTTTCGGTAGAAATGACAACGAATTATTGAGCCAATATTCTTTCAAGAAGCAATTAACGACCAAAGATGTGAAACCATTATTTTAGAGCTATTTATAAAGCAGTTTAATCGCGTAGAATTAACTAATGTTTATTTCCAACAGGATTCTGCCACACCACATACTCTACATACCACTATGAATTGTTTACAGCAATTTTTCTCAGGCCGTAGGTTTATGGGCAAGTATAGCTCCTGTTTCGTCGCTGGATTTCTTTTTATTTCCATATTTAAAAAAGTATTATTTCGGAATCTAATAAATTACGAGATTCTAATATTACGGTATGCAATTGCAAATGTGCTATTTATCAATACGAGTTCAGTGTTGTTTATAAATAGGTGGCCCACATTTTGAGCATTTTCTTTGTACATAATTGTATTATTTGTAATAGAGGTTCGTAAAATTTGTTTCAACTATCATTTTGTATAAATCTCACTTATGATATCAGTTAAAATTGATTTATTAATAATTCTAACTATATGTTATCCATATTTATACATATAAAATATTCTAACCCAAAAAATAAATATAAAACGAATGGTCAGGTAAGCCAATTTTTCAGAGTTGCCAAATTAAATACATATTTATTTCCATTATCTATCACTCCGAACATTTTCATTAATTCAGTTGCATGACAATATACAGACTGTCCCGTAAAAAACGCCAACATTCATAATTCCGTTATTTATTGTCCGGTTTTATTTAAACAAAAAGTAAATTTAATAGCATCAAAAACACTATAAGATAGCAGTGTTTTATTTGTTTTCAATTGTTTTCATTAATGTCAAACGACAGTCAAGTTTTTTATTTTAAATGGCAACATATATATTTTTGGCTATATTCGGATTGTATTTTTTTTTCTGAATTCAACGATGTATAACATGTTTATTTTTGATAAACATTTATTGAAAAAAAAACTTTATAAATTTCATCTTTGTCTTCCATTATTTATAAATATTCGAATGTGTCATGAAACATTTGAAATGTAAGTATTATAAATATTATTATAAGAAACAAAACACTTTACAATAAATGTTGAAATTGCCCGCCACCTTATTTAACACATATCGCACATCTCCTAATAATAAAAAATAAAAAAAAAACTTTATAAATTTCATCTTTCATTATAGTAGACTTGGCCCAGTCCACTAGCATTATGTCAATGTGCCTTAAGTGTCAGTTTGACTTTATTAAGTTTTCTGTATTATCCTGTTTGAACGTTTTGCCGCAACAAAAAGCGTATTTTCGTTAAAAATGAATAACAATGAATTAACGGACATGTTACAAGTGTTTGAATGTAATAAAAATCGCCTTCAAGCAGTTCGTCGGTACAGTGCTCGTTTTCCAGACAGAGAAGTTCCAGGTTCGAAAATATTTCAGAGAATTGAAAAGAATTTAAGAAATTATGGATCATTTACCAAACCAAAAACACAAAAACGGAAATTCTCCGAAGATAAGGAATTAAATGTTCTTCTTGCAGTACAGCAAAATTCACGAACTTCGATTCGCGAAATTGCACATAATATTGGGGTATCAAAAACTACAGTTCATGGTATTTTAAGAAAACACAAACTTAAACCGTACATAGCTCGAAAAGTTCATGCATGAGAACAAAATGATCCTGGCCTGATCCTGCATTAGAACAAGACCCGAATTTTTACAGAAGGATCATTTGGTCTGATGAATGCACTTTTAGCAACAACGGTATTTTTAATAGAAACATACATCGACAGTGGAGTGCAGACAATCCGAGATTTGTAATTGAAAATAATTTTCAAAGACGTTTCAACGTAAATGTTTGGTGTGGCATTTTAGGTGATCAATTAATTGGGCCATTTTTCATAGATGGTTGCTTAAATCAAGAAAAATACTACACTTTATTACACGAAAATCTCCAAAACTTTTTAGATGAATTACCTTTGGCAAATTTAAATAGAATATTTTTTCAACAAGATGGGGCTCCCGCGCACAACGCCAGAGTAAATACTGATTTGTTGAACACCCAATTTGGAAATAGGTGGATAGGAACATCCGGTCCTATCGAGTGGCCTGCGCGTTCACCGGATCTTACGCCCCTCGATTTTTGGTTGTGCGCTTATCTACAAGATCGAGTTTATTTAACAACTCCAGAAAATGTTGACATTTTAAGACAAAGAATTATTAACACTTGTCAAGAAGTACCTGCCGCTTGTCTTTTAAATGCGACCTTTGGAGTAATTAGGAGCTGTGCGATATGTGTTGAACAAGGTGGCAGGCAATTTCAACATTTATTGTAAAGTGTTTTGTTTCTTATAATAATATTTACAATACTTACATTTCCAATGTTTCATGACACATTCGAATATTTATAAATAATGGAAGACAAAGATGAAATTTATAAAGTTTTTTTTTTGCAGTAAACGTTTATCAAAAATAAACATGTTATACATCGTTGAATTCAGAAAAAAAATACAATCCGAATATAGCCAAAAATATATATGTTGCCATTTAAAATAAAAAACTTGACTGTCGTTTGACATTAATGAAAACAATTGAAAACAAATAAAACACTGCTATCTTATAGTGTTTTTGATGCTATTAAATTTACTTTTTGTTTAAATAAAACCGGACAATAAATAACGGAATTATGAATGTTGGCGTTTTTTACGGGACACCTGTATATACAGAACAAAATGAACAGCTACAAATTCCCTACAATTAGCTGCCTCTTAGAGAGAAACTATCACTTTCAAATACAGTAAAAATTACGAAATATTATCGATGCGTCATAAATGTTCGACTAAATTAACGACTTAATGTTAACTATGTATATAAATTGTGTTTGATAATTAGTATAATTACAATGGCCAACACGATTTTTGTTTCCAAGCGAGACTCGTTTTTTAATAATTCGGGTGTGCTGAATCCGAAAATCATATTAGTTTTTGCGTATCACGTCAAAATTAAAGTGTATACTGTACTATACTCTTTGAAGAACCATTAATGCGGCCAAGTAGTTACTTACATAAGAAAAACCTGTTGCGATATAAAGAAAGAATAAAATTTAATAATTCATTTATTTATTTCAATACAATATTAGTCACGAGTATAGTGCAGGTATTTACACAATAATCATTAAAAATTACAAAAGTATTTGTAAAAGGAAAAACAACAATCAAGGAATAAATTTCTGTTTGTAGCACTTTCTGCTGTGTTTTTTGGTTTGTCAGTCACTTTAAACACTCCAACAGTAGTCGGCCATCATTTGAGGATTCCATATTCCTTGGTAGCGAGTTTTCATGATTTTTAAATCTTGATGAAATCTCTGACCTTGTTCATCGCCTACAGCACCTAAATTTTCGGGAAACCTATCAAGATGACTATGAAGGAAAGGAGCTTTATGCTCATGTTACAACTTAGGTGGTGAAATTTTTTAAGTATTGATTATACTATATCTTTATAATTGGAGGTTCTTTTGTTTCCAAGATAATTGTTCCCGACCATCGTGAATGAAGCCGAGGCTTCTATCTCAGCTTCGCTCATAGCGTTGATGAAATTTGGATCTCTCATTAAAGATCTAATTTGAGGTCCATCAAACACCCCAGCTTTAATTTTTTCATATCTGAGTCGTGAAAAGCAGTTACCTCGCAAATCTAGAGCTTTAACATATTGCTTCATAAGACCCAATTTGATGTGAAGAGGTGGAAAAACTACTTTTTCTCTGTCGACTAAAAGTTTTTTCCAACATCTAGGGATGTTCTGGAAGGCCAATGTTTCTGAATCCAGTGTTGGTTTCTAGCTCGACTATGACAGAGGCACAAAAAGTACGAAAATTTTGTATATCCTCTTTGAAAGCCAAGTATTTAAGTACTTAGTGAAATAATTAAGTTCATTAAGTACTTAAATATAATCAGGTGTATGCGTACATTATACTAATGGGATAAATGTATTTGAATGTAATTCAATTCTTTGATTCATTAAGAATTTGCTTCAAGAATTTTGAAATCGGCAAACAAGAAGTGCCGTAGAAAGAAAACTTGACGTGATAGGGACAAATGGGTTTCATATTTGGCATTAGCGTAGAAATATTAATTAAGAACAAGTGTCAATTCATATTTAGCAAAAAAAAATATTTTAATTGTTGGCCAGTGTTATCTGTCAAGTGAAACAGAATAATAAAACCATTGTGATTTCTTCTTTTATTACGTATCGAAAGTATCTTAACTAACATAGTAATGTCACACATATCTATCAGTTTAAAAAATTAATAAACTTACCTAATTTTTGCGAATCCTATTGACTTTTCTTTTCTAAATAGGCTTGCTAAGATTTGATATTATAACATCTGATAACTTGTTTGTAGTGTCAATTTGTGATTGGCTTCTAACGGTTGAAGTATGTTTAAGGAGCATATGATAGCAAAGTTAAATGCCGTACAGGTTCGACATTTTAGGTTGACCAGCATCCTAACTACTATCGTTCTATTGTCTTTTTATTATTTAATTTTGCTACGGAACGTAGGTTTCATTGTAAATAATGTATTTGGTTTATTTCATGTTAAAATAATTCTTTTAGGAAATGGTATACAGAAGTTTTTAATTCTTCCAATCATGATATACGTAAATGTATATTCTAAAGTGGAAATGCAGAAAACAAATATAAAAAATTACTTTTTGTTTACGCCTATCTCTACCAGATATCTCCCGCATTACATTTTCCATATTTACCAAAGAAGAAGTGGCTAAGTGAGAGGGAGAACTAGTACATTCTAGTGATGATTATTGAAACTTTTAAATTATTAAATCTTCGCCAAATATCTTATATTGGATGTAAGTCCAGGTAATACCTGAATTCAACCGAACTTGCCGTTCAGCAGCAGCAGTTACCGAAATAATAAATTATATATTTTTTTGACATAATTCTATGCAGTTCATCGCTTTTACCACAGTAAATACAAGAAGCCACATTCATTAAATTAATAGGAAATAATAACAATAAACTCTTCAGCGACCCGGTCCGTCGCGGTGACTAACCACAAAAGAGTAACAAAATGAAAAAATCTAGGCAACACCAAGAGATGCGAGTTTAAAGTACAAATAACAGATAAAACAAGATACCTATGCAAACAAAAAGGTTAAACATAAAAATATTTAAAGAAATTAAAATAAAGACTTATTTACATTTATGAAATAAATCAAAGCAAATAAACATACATAAATATCTTCATAAAGACCTAACAATGAGTCTAAAAAATCATATCACTAGTTAGGTAATTAATTAGGCTACAAAGCCATGTTAAAAACAGGTAAGTGGTTTTGATATTTAATGATAAGAAAACGCAAGAAACCAAAAAGCAATATATCACGTGCATACATGATATTAATAATGACATAATATCATCCAATATTCGTTGAAATTGATAACTTTTTTGTGGTTTTAACTGTATATACATATTTGTTTTTAAAATGCCTCACACGGGTTTAATTCTGATATTGAATCCGGATTTTGATAAAGCAAGTCTGTTTATATGTTAGTTAAATTACTATATTCTTCCTATACTTTAAATTTAAAAATACATATATCAAATGGGAGGTTAATATATAGTGAAAATGTCCGATATCTATTATGTTATT
Source organism: Melolontha melolontha (assembly GCA_935421215.2). Lineage (NCBI taxonomy): Eukaryota > Metazoa > Arthropoda > Insecta > Coleoptera > Scarabaeidae > Melolontha > Melolontha melolontha. Next base: position 92,794,852 of record OW285237.1, on the reverse strand, counting down.
TTATTTTCATTTCCAGAAAAATTTCATTCACATTTCTTTTAAAAAAATATCTAAAAAGAAAAAAATAATAAATTGTCGAATGTTTGATTTTTATTCAAATAATGGTTAAAAAATTGAGAATAGAATTCAGATTACCTGCCTATATCTTTCTGTTTTCAGCAAAAGCCTGTGCCTTGGAATACATATATTGATACCGGTAAAATAAAATCCATGTCATTACTTCAACCAGGTCAAAATATATTGTCAAATTTATCTTGAAGAGATCTTGCAATAATATATAATTTATCTCCGTAATCCACTGTGCATATTAGTTGTTCTACAACTAAGTCTTTGTGATTTTTAGTGAGGTCTACTAAGCAGTTTATCAATCTAACTACTTTAAAATGCTTATACTACGCTTTTGTTAGGAATAAGTGGAAGTACGACTCTGTCATTTGGTATCCTTTTTACTTATATCAGCAGTTAAGCCCGGAGCGAGTAAAGAAGCATTTCATGAAATACCTTTTCTTTTGGTCGGATGGACTTACCACCACGTAATGTGAATTAAGCAGATCTTCTTCAAGAACATTCTTTTGAATCTCTGAGATATTGCGAGTGCCAAGTTTTAAAGAAATCGCTTTAATAATAACATTGGTACTGTGGCATTAGTTTTGTAAGCGAATTTTGCCATTCTTGCATATACTTCTTGTTGAAATGATACTTTCTTTCTGCCGAGGCTCACGTCTAATGTCTTAAAAAGTCACCTTTATACCACATGATGGCTAACATAAACAGAGGCCATATAGACACGTTTTTCCAAAACTAATAAATTGTTCGGAAATGTATATACGAGTATGTGGAACTTTTGCTTTTTTAATTTTTCTTTCTATATGACTTAGCTACTGCATTGTAATTATTATAGTGTTGTTGGAGAACAATTGCAAAATTGTGTATTTCATTTATATTGGACCTGTAACTGAATTTTAAATCTATTGGACAATAAAGGTTATTATTATAAAATTTAAATTAGCAGAATTGAATAAGTTGAGGTTCATACATTTTATATGGCTTAAGGCTTATGTTCGTACTAAATATTACGAAGAAGTACACTATATGACCAAGATAGTTTGATAAAAGGAAGACAAAGAAATTGGAAAAATATTAGAATAATTATGTAAAAACCACCTTTTCTAGATATGCCTCAATACTTTTCGACTTACCTACTAGCGTTTGGTTTTATAAGCATAACATACCAAGAAAACATGTAATACAGGTGCTATCCGTTTCCTTTAGCTGAAATGAAAATGATCGAAAACAGTAATAAATGCAACGTCGAAGGTAATCTAGACCACACCATTTTTGAATATAAGAAACATTATCAAGATAGCTTGATGTACGATAGTAACTTGTGTTCATTTGAAAAGTCAATCTAGGTTACTTTGAAATTTTGATAGAATAAGACGCATATATATTAGTATGTGTTTGTTGTTCCCTAAACGTAAATCCAAATGACATTTGATAATGTCAATCAAATTTGTTATTTATTTGTATGTATGAAACTGTCAAAATATACGACTTCGTAGGTTAAGAAGCAAATTTTAATTTACGACATACTTCAAAATGTTCTCAGTAAATCACATGCTACTAGATTGACTTTTCAAATGAACACCCGTTATAGTTGCACTGAATGTAGAAAGTCGATCTCTAACTCTAAAGCTTCTTGAAAATTCACTCTTTGGCCGTTCTCGTGTACATGTTCCGCAACCGATTGTCCAATTCTTATTCTTCGTGTGGCGTTCTGATGTTCCTTAACTCTTTGTTCAATCGATCTTCTTGTTTGTCCGACGTAGCTCTTCCCACACTCGCATATTAACTTATAGACTCCGTCTCCCTTAGTTCGTGGTACATAATTTATCCTTGGTTCCAGAAAAGTTGTGTTGAACGCCGGTAGTAGTACTAATACATACTTTTACATTCTTCTTAATTAGAATCCCTCCTATTTTCTCGGTGATTCCAGAGAATATCTAACGTAGACGGGTAAATCCTCTGGCTGGTTACGTTTCCGTTCGTGGTGTTAACGTTCTGAGGTTTCCTAGAGCTCTTCTTATCCTTTTATTTATGTAACCGTTGATAACTCTTTGTGACATATTTGTATTTAAATTTAAAGTGTGCTCTCATGCGGCTTAATTAAAATCTTGATTCTGGATTTGTAGAACAAATTTCTTTGTATGCTAGTTAAATTACTGTATTCTTTTTGTAGTTTTAATTTAAGCATAAGAGTTTAACATATAATGAAAACGCTTGTCGTCTGTCATATTATTTTATTTTCATTTACAGGTATAAGTACATATCTGAAAAAAATTACTTTAAGAAGAAAAAATAATAAATTTTCGAATGTTTGATTTCCATTCAAAGAATGTTAAAGTTTTTGTTAAAAATATCAAGAACAGCTTTATTTAACCACACAGTATACTCGCATTATAACGAAAAAACCAACAAAGTTAACAAGGCACGGAAATTATGAGGTATCGCTTCATCAAATATTAATCGAGCACTTCAACCTGAAGTGATGGCCATTGTTAGACTGAAATAAGACGTCAAAGGCCACGTGGCTGGGTGACCTGTAACAAGGGCTGCTAACCCCAGCATGTCAGAGAATTAAATGACAGCGTTGTCACCATTAGATTTAACACTGGTATATATAGATACCTTGTATGTATATATAAAAAGTGGACTTGCAATTTTTCTGTCAGTTTAAGCAGTATAACGGGCAGTGTTCACTAAAACTTTCGAAGTGATTCTATTCACATATAGAAAATACTATTAATGGGTATGTATGTATGTAACACGATTCCTAAAATGTATTAAATATATATATATATATATATTTTTCTTTGTTTTGACTTGCACTTTATTAATGTTCATATTAATAGGCTAATAATGCTATCACATAGTTATTTAACTATATTAAAATCATGTTCTCAGTAGGTGGAAGAACATGAGGAAGTATATTGTGTATCACGAAGATCTTCCGTTAAAAATATTTTAGGAATCGGCTGAACAGTAAAATTTCGTATTTCGAATATGTTCATTATGAAATAGTAGATGTATGTAGCAGTGGGTGAAAACATTGTTTAAATAATTAACTCACTTGTATACTAGATGATACTATAACAATTGCTTCGGTCTATTCGACCATTGTCAATGAGTTTATTAAACTAAATTAAGACATCAACTTACAATACTTAAATATGAGTATGTGTGATGGTTATTACCTTAATTACTATAATAATTGTGTCAATAATTACTGTATTTAATATTCAATTTGTGTGTTTGTGATTTTGTTTTTTACAATTTGCTTTTTTGATTCCTAATATTTTTAAATAGTTCAATTTTTGACTTTTATTAACATTATATAACAGTTTGCAGCTATCCATATCGGCTGAGTGGATATTGTTTATACAGTGTTCTGCAAATTTTTCTAAATTTTTAATTTTACGCTTGCATTGCCTAATATGGTACCTAAATTATTTTTATTAACATTGACTATATTTAACCTTGTTTTGCTCAACATTTTGTTAATTTCTTTAAGAACTGTGGGTACGTAGCGTGTTAAATGTCTTTTTGTTGTATCTGTTTCTTTTATTATGGGATAAGTAAAAGTACATTGGTAGTTTTTTTCTTTTTTTTTTATTTCATCTATTATTTTTGTGTTGCAACCGTTGTTTTGTTATATTCTTGTTTATTTAGAGGGATAGTTATTAATCTATGTACCTAATTTTATTTTTATTTTATTTTTATTGTTTTTGAGTATCTTTTTTATTTTTCAATGTTCCAATTTTCTATTGAGTCTAAATGTACTACTATTTGTTCTATATCTTGTTTGTTAATATTAGGACAGTATTTTAGACCTTTATTTAGTAATTTAATTTCATTTTCGTTAAAAAATATATGGCGCATTTCGAGGAAACATCGTTCAAAAATAAGAACAAGGTCATAAAACAAATATTATACTGGGCGGGGTATATATATGACATCTTTCTAGGTACCAGCAGACAAAACTAAAGAACTAGTAAATTATCTTAACACAATTGACAACAAAATACAGTTCACAATAGAAATTGAAAACAATAAATTAAACTTTTTAGATATTACTCTCAAAAAAAGAACATAATAAATTAACCTATAACATATACAGAAAACCAACCTACACAGATACGTTAATACATAAAATCTCAAAACAATTATGCAAAATTTAAATGTCCTCTTTCCATAGTTATAAATATAGACTAATAAATATCCCTTTAAATAAACAAAGAATATAACAAAGAAATAATAGTATATCATGTAACTAGAGATGTATATAGCATATTACGCACGAGAGCGTAATTGCTTTACAACTGGAGCTTTCTACCATACTTTTTCTACAACCGCCATGATCCCAAAAAAATTTCAACAAAACATTAGAGTAAAATTACTTTCGGATGAGACTGAAGTTGCGCGAGCGATGCCGTTACAAAAATACTGAACACCTTAAAAACATTGAGCAGTCTTGACAATATAGGCGGCAGTTTTAAATTTAAATAATATTTAGTTATATTATACCATAATAATTATGTTTTGTTGTCGATTTTAAATAAACTTATTACTTCGCGAAGAATAAAATAATTATTAAATCAATTGGTATTATGTAACAAATTTTTTATAAATTGTATTTTACAATGAAATATTTCTTTTTATAGTGCTTTCACATTTAGTCTTTGTATTTACAAATTATTATTATATTAAACCATATTTTGTAATATGGTTTTCATTAACCTTAATTTTGGTTTTTCTCATTATAATTTTACTCCTAACCAAAATCTCACTTTAGAGACATTAAAAGAAGATAAATACACAAGCATGTGCCTAGAAAAATTTTTGTATTTATTAAAACAAATATACATACATACAATGTATAATCAAATATTTATTTTCGCTGATGACAAAATTAATATAATATATTTTGAAACATTTAAAATCTTCAGTCTTCATCGCTTGAAAAATCGTAGAAATCATCTTCAGAGTCATTATTGACATTAATAATATATTCTTCACAAAAATCATCCATTATGTGCTCCTTCATAATGTAATCTTTTTCTACACCTTCCACATGTCGACAAGTTTCTGACCAATCCTCTACTTTGATGTTTGAAAATTCTTCTCTCGCCAATTTTTCAACATCATTTATATGAAATGTAACATTTCTTGATGCAACCCGATTCTTTACAATGCCCCAGATTTTTTCAATCGGGTTTAGTTCTGGGTGGTATGGTGGCAATCTCAGGACGGTGTGGCCTTTTTTTGCAAATATACCATCTATGCTGTACTGTATATGTTTTGGCTTGTGAAGTTTTACTAAATTGTACAACTCCGGTTTAGTACAATTTGCATCGTAAGTTATGCCCCTTTCGTTTAGCCACTGTATCATATCACACTTTCTACTGGCTGATGTTGGATGTTTATGTGACATAACATTATGGTAGCTGGCATTATCCACAACAATCACAGAATTATCAGGCAAATTAGGAATTAAAGATGTTTCTAACCATTTTTTGTAAGTTATGAAGTTCATGTCGTCATGGTAGTCGCCACTTTTTTGACCTGATTTGAAAATTAATAACGCATCATTAACAAAACCCTCTGCAGAACCAGCATGAACAATTATTAAACGCTTCCCTTTTGAAATTGAACACTTTAATCCTTCATTAGATTGATCGACCCATCCAAAAGGAGATGTATGCCCTGCATGTATGTAAGTTTCATCTAAAAATTACTTATGTACTTAAAATATGTACTAAATAGATTTTATAAATGCTTTTTATACCTGTATATATTATTGGACGTCCTTGGGTACGATAATTTGTTATTTTGCGGATGTAAGAACACCTCAGCTCTCTTATGTCAAACCGCTCCATTAAAATCTTACGGTTATCAGTAGTTTTTTTCCATCTAGCAAATAAAAAGTTTAGAGTGATATTACTAAAAATAATTAAAAAAATACCTGAATCCTATTCGCAGCAATAATTTCCTAAAAGATGATAGCCCTCCTGCAAAACCGATTCCTTCATCACCGTGAATTTTATTTTAAACGGCTTTTATTGTGGGTCTTCTCTTTTCAGTCACATGAAAATTCTGTATAATTCTGCGAATAATTTCTTCCCCACAGTTATCGACAGTAGATTATGGTGATGGTTTTGGTGGTTTTATTTTTGTCGATAAGAATGAATTTACTTTTCTTGTTTCAACAGCATGACCTTCTTTAATTATTCGACCTACAGTGCTCCTGGAAATACCTGTTGCTTCTGCAACTGTATCTAGCAGCTGACTTATAAATGATGAACAACATAAATTATAATTTTGAATTTGATTTAAAAAAAGTAATATTATTACAGGTTAAATATTATGTATCCACCTAATTTGTAAGTATATTTACCTATCACACCTTGTTTTTTAAAATAGTTATATACATTAAAAATTATTTAACGATATTATTCAAGAATAACTTTTCTCTTTTTCGAACAAGGGCGCACTTCCTCCTGGACAGAGTTTGTTGCCATATCAGACATTTTACCCTGTGTAAATAAATACAACTAAACTTTCAGGAATTTTATGATAAGTATATTTCTACTTACAAGAGGATGCATTCTTACTCTTGAATAGCTTTGAAAAAAAATTAATTAATAGATAAAACACAACAATAATATTACAAATAGGAAAACTCTCAATGTACGTACAACACCACTACGAAACACACCGATCAAATGCCTGGTACCGACTGACAAATAATCGATAAACGTTTGTGGCTCGTATAGTACACGGATTTATACTACTAGCTGTTTTTCTCATTTATGAGGTGGCTCTCTTTCTAATTACTAAAATGTGTTTCTGCGCCAGTCTCATCCGAAAATGATTTTACTCTACCTTTGTTGTAGACAAGGTTGTGAAGATACAAATTTAAAATGTCAAATATCAATTGACAGTTAAATATGTTTCTAGGCGGAGTTTACAGCATTTACAGCATATATATATATATATATATATATATATATATATATATATATATATAGCATAGCATAAATTGCTGGAAAATATGAGGTGTATTGTCCATGTGTACAGTTACAGATGTGTACATATATTATTTGTGTTTGAAGAAGCGCGAAATATATGTATGTTACTCCAGATAGTAATACAAACAAAAAAGTAATTTATTCGAAAATTACTTACCAAAATAATCCTGTTATGTAGTAAAAAAACCACATACAACTGAACACGGGAAATTAAAATTTAACTTTATTGAACAAATGTAACTGCGACGCATTCTGTTCAATACGAATCAACAAAAACACACTCTTAGTTTTTCTGTGAGTTGTTTTTATCTCTTTTTACACTATGATGTAAAGGCAAGGAAATTTCGAAACGTACTACCTACCATAATTTTTTTATAGAAACATGGTTTGAGGAAATACATATCTAACTTGCAAACTTATGTATGTGCCGCATTTATAAAGCCGCATTACGATGTTAAAAACTGAATGAAAGTTTCTTAGTTTTGCAACGACCTGCTATATTATAAAAATAATAATAATGTCATATCGGATATGTACCTGTATGGACTGTTGTATGTAATAAACAGAGAGCGGACTCCAGCGATTGATGATTCATAGCCCATAGGCGTCTGCTTTGTATTCGCAATAGGTTTGTTCCTGTAAGCGATCCGTGAATTTCGAACAATTTGATACGTTTGACGATTGCATAAGTGGCACATACCTACATATGCAGTTAATATGTATCTGTCAATGCACAACAGAGCGAGTGTAATAAACGATTTGGTAACTGGCAGCAACTACTGCTGAAACAAAAGTAATGCTGACAAGCGAATTGTGTATCGAATTTTGAATAAAAATAATTTACAAAGAACAAAACTAAAAACTATGAATTTTCTGTGAAACATTGAAAGTGTAAAACATTACTATGAACAACTAAAATTTGTTCAAGGTGTTCCTGTGTTAAATTAGTGCTTTTAGATGTTAAAACGTCTTTAAAAATAGAAAATGTCCGTTCCACATCACAACTGGTGATGGGTGCGTGATTAAAATGTTGCAAAAGTGCACCATACTTCAAATATATAGATTTTTCGATCGGCTCTGTGCAGAATTAATATAATATGTATATTCAAATCTGGATTTCTGCTAAATATGGCATCAACTTTTTGTCTCAGCTTTGAGAAATATATTTTTAAATAATGAAACTAACTTATCAACATTTGAAAAATGACACCTGATGTATTCACATACTCTGTGTACTGCACTGTTCTGCACGGGTAACGTGTAACATATTGGGATAAGATTACTTTAATAACTTCTCTGCTTTTAACATATAAGCTACCGCATCAGTTAAAAATAGTAGCATCTTGTCTTTATGGTTGTTATCTGATGACAGAATATTACGAATTCATTGATCAATTACTTCTGCAACTGTTTACCATTTACGACTGGCAATATATGAGTTGCAATTAAGTGTGGTTGGTGTGAAGTTGTCGGATGAAGAATAGCAACAGCCACATTTAATACATATCGTCCTATTACATACTGCTATGTATTGTTGGATCTCGTTGAAGATAGTCCACAATGCACCGCTATGAGTCCAGCTCGCCTTACGGAGAGCTTATTTCTTTTAACAGAGTCCTCTACAGTCTCCGGTTCATTTATGAACGTGGACAGAAAAAAAATATACAAGCATTAAAACAAGCACTTTGCTAGAAAAATTTATTTAAAAAGAAAGAAAAAAAAAATCTTAATCAAATATTAAGATAGCTAATTGCATTAAATCACAAAAAGCAGGAGGAAAAAGAATACGAGATAAATGACACGCTCGTAATGAAAACCTCCAATTATTCGCGAACAAAATAAACTAATTAAATAGAATGGAAAACTTTCATTTTTAATTGTTTACGTTAACCCCAAAATCAAACGTCAAACAGATCATAAACTGCTATCACGCGTGTCTGAAAACCAATCATGCGCATTTCAACATGAACATGAATTTCCCTCCAACCTGATTTCGAAAAAATATCTTACACCTGAATAAAGAAAAAATCCTTCATAAAAAATATGAAAATTTTCCTTGCTCTTCATATACTAAATATAATCACTTAACTAATGAGCTCAAAATCAAGAAATTTGTCATGAAGAATAATATCAAATGCATTTAATTTACAAAAGGCCTACTTACATTAATTAATGTAACCGCAGCACACACAAAAAACTTAACGAGAGATATTCAGATGAATCGTGTATTTCAAATAAAAATTACAAGTTAAAATACTCGTAATAACTCGATAAACACTTTAAACACATCAATAAACCAAAACTAAAATATAAACCGAAACTGTAAACCTTTTAAATAGTCCTTATTTAAAGTCCTTATTTAACATTAACACGGGGGAATCTTCTGAATGTACATCAATCTTTGGTGGGAAAAATAACCTTCGTCCCAGATCAAAAAAAAAATCAAGCTACATACTTCGAACGATATCACGTCCGGTAAAAGACCACGACGTAAATCAATTCTATCTTCGAACAATATACAGTCTGAATATAAAATATACGCCAATTTAAATTTTAAATAAAATATTGCAAATCACTAAATATAAACCTGAAAATAAATTATACATAAATAATAATTGTTCTTTTAAGATTATTCTTCGGGGAAAAAACCACTACATGTCCCCAAGATTATCCGAAAGAAAAGCCAGTACATATCTAAATCTTTTTTAGCGGATAATCTTTAGCACTCAACACATAAACGACAGTATCGCACCCTGTCTTATTTTTCCCCCGCACTCAAGTATCGCACCACGTCCAGCTGGATCCTCTTTGTTGAGCAGCCGTAGAGCGAACAATTACAGCATACCCATATAAATTTTCTTATCAAAATAGCATTTCCATATTTTCGTTGTTTCGTCTGCACTTACCCAAAGATAATGACCAGATAGGTTGGTTCGTATTTTTTCAATGATTCTCAAATAACATTTTGGTAAGTGGTATTTACGTAAAATAGATTCATCTGGTATATGATGATCAGTATATTTTGTAAGAAACCTCTTAAAGACTGGATTCTTAAGCACTTTGGATGGGATATTGGCCGCCATGAAAGCTTCACACAATTCTTCGTTAAAAGAGTCAAAATGGTCATATGTTATCTTAATGAGTTTTTGAAGAAACATGTCTCTGCACATTACACTTTTGTGGACGCCTTAAACATAATGAATAGGCACTGCAATATATCTCGGTATCATCACGAATATGCAACCAATCCGTATGGCCTCTAATCCATTCTACCATGGTTGCCCTACGAGAATTCTCCATAGTTAATGAAAATAAAAGGAAATACTATGAACAGAAAGAAATGGACTAAAAAAACAAACGAAAACTACTCCAAACGGTAGCAAATTAAACTTAATATTTATAAAAAATTATAGGATAAATATACAATAAAACAACATAAAACGTTTCTTTTTTTAATACTAAACGTTGTTACCAAATAATACTGAAATAAACGAAACCAGAAACACTGTATAATAGAATTTATGAATGAATAAACATAATGTAACGTTTGTCTTTCGGGTTCTTAAATAAAACTAACAATAACTTTAGACACACACACTATATTAATATTTAAAACGTATAACAATATAAAACTAACTATTAACAACAATAAGTACATTTATGTATTCTATATTTATGTAACTATATTTATGTGTACCTCGCGAGACTGTAGGATTCAATGAATGTTCATCCCTTCTTCGACGCGGCTTTTATATCGGTGAATACTCCTTCTAGAGCCTTCACGTAGGCCTCGCGAAAACATCCAGAGGGATGACGCATCTCGCGTCAGCGGATGAGTCATTACATTGCCCCCTTCTTAAAAATGAAGTTTCGTCCCGAAACATGTCATGCTTTGGTCTCCTCAAACGATGACGAAATCGACAGGTAGGGCCTTTGTTACATTGCGACGTCATATCGAAATAACAGTCCACGGTCTTATCTTGCCTGGATGGACAGGAATATTCAAGCTGGTAACTGCATACCAGAATTTCCATACCAGTATGTCGGAAGATTACTTCCAACATGCTCCTTACAATTCTCCAGTCCAGGCGGTCCAATCCACAACCCAATTTTGGAACTGCTAATTTCAGAATGTCTTGCTGTAACATTTGTTCGCGTAAGTGGGTCAGGGCCTCCCATAAGGCTCGATAGGTTGGCTTTAGGCTCGACAGTTCTTTCGTGACCAAATAATATATGGGCTGTCCTTCATTTATTATTTGGAGACGCTTCCCAATTGCTGGTCCCTGCTGCCTTAGGCTTTCGATTCTGCCAAATCTCTCTTTAAATTCCCAGGCAATTCCTTTGGCCATTCGTAGATCTCGGGCTACGCAATGAGCAAGCGCGTAGTCTGGCGGCACCGTGAACAAATCCTGCTGTTTCTCGATGGTTACCCCAAATCGAGCTTTTCTCGAACCAGAATACTCTTGCATAAAGTCTTCGAAGGTTAGTTCATGGTATTGTCTATCCAATCGGCGCAAGTCAACGGTTTCGTCATTGTCTCCAGAGTATGGGGCTAATCGATTAAAATGTACGACTCTTGGCTTAGTGTGAGGTGTTCGCCTGATGCGGTATATTACGTCGTTGATCCGCTTCAACACCTCGTATGGCCCCTCCCAATTCTTTTGAAGTTTTGGAGATAGGCCCCGTCGACGTTGTGGATTATACAACCAAACCCGATCGCCTTCATGGTAACCACTCTTCTCGGCGTTGATGTCATAGCTCTCTTTCATTCTGTCACTAGCATCTTGGATATTATGTCTGACTTGTTCATGGATATTATCTAGTCGTCGTCTGAGCGTGCTGACATAATCTTCTCCGGCAAGATCATCACCAGGCTTGCTCCCAAACTTTAAATCACAGGGCAATCGGAGTTCCCTCCCGAATAGCACGTTGGCTGGTGATTGGCCTGTTGTCTCTTGAACGGAGGCTCGATACGCCATTAGAAATAATGGTAAATGTTCGTCCCAATCTCTCTGGTGTTCGGAGACCACTTTGGATAAGTGTCTGATCATGGTCTTGTTCATTCGCTCTACCATCCCATCTGATTGTGGATGCAAGGGAGTTGTTCTCGTCTTCCGTATGCCCAAAAGTCCACACATCTTTTCGAATATACTGGACTCAAAATTTCGCCCTTGATCGGAATGAAGTTCCAAGGGTACACCAAAACGGCTGACGAACTCCTTCACAATCACGTCTGCTACAGTTCCAGCTTCTTGATTTGGTAGAGCATATGCTTCAACCCATTTGGTAAAGTAATCCATGACCACTATTATGTATTTATTTCCTTTGCTGCTTTCTGGAAAAGGACCGGCGGCGTCTATGGCGATCCTTTCAAATGGGCTTCCTACATTGTATTGCCGCATGGGTGCACGTCGACGCCTCTGGGGACCATTGCTTCCGGCGCAATTAGCACACTTTCGGCACCATTCTTTCACATCTCGTGAACAATTCACCCAGTAAAATCTCTGGCGCACCTTCTCCAGTGTTTTATGGACTCCAAAATGTCCCCCAGAAGCACCATTATGGAGTTCTCGCAATACCTCTGGTATTCTTTTCTTGGGAACCACCATTTGCATCTTCCGCTCGCTTCCATCGTGATTTTCGACCTCACGTCTCAGGAGATCGTCTTCTATGGTTAAAGAATCCCATTGTGCCCAGTATGACTTCAATTCTCGTGAATGGGGAGCAATTTCTTGCCAGGTCGGTCTTTGCCCATTTCTTTTCCAAGCCCTGAGGACTGCAAGATCCGGATCAGCTTCTTGATCCGCGCGCAAATTGTCAGGTTGCCATTGGTCATCAACAACGGTGGTTCGAAGAGCGTTGGCCGATTTGTCTTCGATTCTGTTGCAATGTCGACAGTCTTCTGGACAGGGCCTTCTGGAAAGGGCATCTGCATTTTGATGTTTGAGGCCTGCTCTGTGTTCAATGACAAAGTCGTACTCCTGTAGCCTCTCAATCCATCTAGCTACTTGACCCTCTGGATTCTTAAATTGCAAGAGCCATTTTAAGGCGGCATGATCAGTGCGGATCAGGAACTTCTGCCCATACAGGTACTTGTAAAAGTGCTCAATGGTCTTAACTACTGCCAATAGTTTTCTCCTGGTTACGCAGTAGTTCCTCTCTGGTTTGGACAGGGTCTTGCTGAAGTATCCAATGACCTTTTCTTGTCCATCTTGGATTTGAGAGAGCACGCCACCAATCCCGACGTTACTGGCATCCGTATCCAAAACAAACCTCCCAGATGGCAGCGGATAGTTCAAAACGGGTGCACTGATCAACGAACCTTTTAACAACTCAAAGGCCGCTTGGCATTCGTTGTTCCAAATGAATGCTCGATTTTCTGTTAGGCGAGTAAGTGGTTTTGCAATGTTGGAGAATCCAGGAACGTAGCGTCGATAATATGTGCATAATCCCAAAAAGCTTCTTAGCTGATGTTTGTCTTTGGGTACCGGCCATTTTTCCACAGCTTTTACTTTTTCCGGATCCACAGCAATTCCTTTTCCGGAAACCACATGTAGGTAATTTACCTCCTTGCGGAAAAGGTGACACTTCTTTGGACTTAATCTCAGGTTGGCATCTCGCAACCTCTGGAATACTACTTCCAAATTTTTCATGTGATCTTCAAAGGTCTTCCCTACCACAATCACATCATCGAGATATACAAGGCAGGTGTTCCAAGACAGTCCCCTCAGTACAGTGTCCATGAGTCGCTCAAAAGTAGCTGGGGCGTTACACAGTCCAAATGGCATGACTGTAAATTGCCAGAGACCTGTACCTAAACTGAAGGCAGTCTTCTCTTTGTCATTGGGATCCATTCCCACTTGCCAATAACCGCTCTTTAAGTCGAGAGTGGAGAACCATTTTGCTCCTGCCAAGGTGTCTAGCGTATCATCTATTCTTGGGAGAGGATAGCTGTCCTTTTTGGTCACACTATTTAAACGACGATAGTCCACACAGAATCTGGTAGATCCATCCTTCTTCCTGACAAGGACCACCGGTGAAGCCCATGGACTATTCGATGGTTCAATTACTCCTTGGCCTTCCATATCTTGTATAATTTGCTTGGCTTCCTCACGTTTTGCCAGTGGTAACCTTCTTGGTCCTTGTCGAATTGGACTTGCATCGCCGGTATTTATTTTGTGCATTACAATATTTGTTCTGCCTTTCGTACCAGTTTCAGTTTCAAAGACGTCTTCATAATGTTTGATTAGGTCCTTAACTTGACTTTGTTCCTTCTTGCTCAATCCTTGACAGGCGGAGTCGATTATCTTGGACAATTTCTCAGAAACCTGCACGAATCCATTCTTCTTCGCCTCTATATGATGAACGACGGCCGACACTGGTGAACACCACCCCAAAATAGTACCCTTCTTCAATGAAACAGGGTAATGGTTCACATTCATTACCCTTATCGGTACAGTCTTCTGAGTCTTAACCAGCATTTTGGCAACTACTATTCCTCGACCCACCTCGTCATCATCAGCCTTTGGTTCCAACAATGCAACATTTCCGTCCAAATAATCACCTTCCGTACACGCCGTCAAAAATGTCTCACTTCTTGCATCCAGAACAACATTCTCTGCTGTAATTACTTGTACACTCCCACAATTTTTCCCATGAAGAAACAATTCCTCATTATTTATTTTTAAAGTGCCTTCTTTCATGTTTAACTGGAAGCCGTAGGTGTTCATGATGTCTAATCCCAAGATTATCTGTTCTTCTATGTCGGCTACGAGAACACGATGTCGGATTGATGTTGGTCCTATGACAAAATTGACATCTACTTCACCTTCCACAGAAGCTGCTTCTCCAGTAGCTGTCCTTAGTCTCCATTTGCTAGAAAGTAATTCTTTATTCCAGGATATTAAATCGGGTCGTACAATGGTTTTCGTCGATCCAGTATCTAGCAAGCAAGCATAGGTTCTTCTTTCCATAATAGCATCCACATACAGGCCATTGGTTTGATTTTGCAAGGATGCGATTTGGGCAGTCCTTGGGACTTTCGGATTCTCAGCGGATTCTTTCTTGGTCCTTTTATCACATTTATTCTGGATATGACCGTTTCTTCTACAATTCCCGCATGGCCGCGCACTTTTATTTGATTTGATCTGATTTAGGACTTGACTAACCACCTGCTCCATGAACTCCTCATTTTCCTGTTCGTCGACAGAACAGCCACGAGCATTGTTCCGAGAGGCTTGTTTAGCAGTCTCAAACCCAAGCGCGTGCGCCAAAGCATCGATCAAGGTTTTCGGTCTTGCCAACCTTAATGCTTGCTGCGTATCAATATCCCGGAGACCATCTATGAACGTCAGGACCGCTAGGTGTTCCATGAAATTATATGGCGCCATCGGATATGCAAGTCGAACTAGACGAGCAATATCTGCCTCAAATTCCTGAAGATTCTCGCCTTTCTTCTGTGATCGATTCTTCAGTTGGGTATGGTATACTTGCTCCAAATGCGCATGGCCATATCTCATCTCCAAGCGTTTAATGAGTTGAGAATAATCTTTACGTTCCTCAGGAGGCAATGTCTGCAAAATATCACTAGCATCACCCCTCAATGCTATGACTAAAGCAGTCGCCTTCTCGGCAGAAGACCATGCGTTTGCTTCTGCGGCCGCTTCGAATTGCGTCAGGTAAGTTGCCCATGACGTCTTTCCATCAAAGGTTGGTGGCTTGATTCTGGTCCTTGAAATAGTCACAAATTCTTCTTTTATTTCGATGGGCCGCGGTATGACTTCTTCGTTGACCTGCTTGGGATCAGAATGACTCGTGGTGGCGGGTAATTTCATCTCAATCATTATTGCCTCTAAAAGTCTAGAATGTTCTCCAATTTTCTCTTCTACAGCTATGAAAACCTCTTCTTTTAACGCTTCTGATTTTTCCGCTAATCGCTGTTCTAGAACTTTCTCCACTTGTTCCAGACTTTTTTCGAAGTTTCTAGAATTTTCTAGTAATTTCTTTTCCAGATTTTTCTGGAGGATTCTAGCGGTTTCTAGGTTTCTTTGTTCCATTTGTTGCATTTGTACTTGCGAATCTATTAGACGCTGTTCCATATTTTTCGCACTATCCAGATTCTTCTGTTCCATTTGTTCTAGAGTTTTTGCTAAATTTCCAGAAGTTTCCAGGCTTTTCTGCTCCATTTTAGTTTGTGCATCTATTATTCGTTGTTCCATATTTTTCGCACTATCCAGATTCTTCTGTTCCATTTGTTCTAGAGTTTTCGCTAAGTTTCCAGAAGTTTCCAGGTTCTTCTGCTCCATTTGTTGCATTTGAGTTTGTGAATCTATTAGACGCTGTTCCAAGGTTTGCGAATTATCTATTAGTCTTTGTTCTAGTTTCATAAACAGCGAATTCACGTCAGCATCTCCGCCTGGAACTTGAAAGACATAATTCTCTGGATCCTCGCCTTCTTGGATCAACACATTGCGAAGCCGTTGCTGGAGGATCGACTTTTTGCCAGTTGTATCCTCATCCCTCTCTTCTAATTCTCGTTTTAACTCGGACACTTGTAATTCCGCCAGTTTGATTCTGTTGGCCATCACGATATTTAAAATAACGTCTTTCCGCACTGTATATTTATTTAAACGAATACTTAACACTTAATTGTCTACTTAGTTTATTATTTATTACTTAGTCCACACCTGAATACCACT
Source organism: Melolontha melolontha (assembly GCA_935421215.2). Lineage (NCBI taxonomy): Eukaryota > Metazoa > Arthropoda > Insecta > Coleoptera > Scarabaeidae > Melolontha > Melolontha melolontha. Next base: position 92,778,066 of record OW285237.1, on the reverse strand, counting down.
GTAACGTTTGTCTTTCGGGTTCTTAAATAAAACTAACAATAACTTTAGACACACACACTATATTAATATTTAAAACGTATAACAATATAAAACTAACTATTAACAACAATAAGTACATTTATGTATTCTATATTTATGTAACTATATTTATGTGTACTTCGCGAGACTGTAGGATTCAATGAATGTTCATCCCTTCTTCGACGCGGCTTTTATATCGGTGAATACTCCTTCTAGAGCCTTCACGTAGGCCTCGCGAAAACATCCAGAGGGATGACGCATCTCGCGTCAGCGGATGAGTCATTACAATAATAACGACGGGAATGACAACATCTGCTCGACGAATGCAATCGAGCAATCAAATAGTGGTGCTGTTATAACATGCATACTATACATGATACCGCCACAACACTTTATCGGGGCAATTGGTCATTCAATCGCTTCAGTCCGTTCTCTGATTATAAGTAATTAAAATAAATTATTTTCATAAATCTGTTTTTTTTTAAATTATATCTAGGCTACTCCTAGATAGTCGTACGTGTCGATCGCTTGTCACCTAAATGTTTTGTGGTAGATCGCAATCCCTAAAAGTCTGAGCACCCCTGCGTTAAACCCTAATGAGTAATATAATAATATAATATGTATACATACAGTGTGTTTCACTTTTTATGGACACCTAAATAACTTTTTTATTTTGAAAGCAATCAATATAAAATTTTTATCAGTTGTGTAGGCCCCGACAACGCACCTTTTTGTATAAATAGAGTAAATAAAGTCAATATCTAGCCAACTATAATTAAAATAAAAAGTAGTGTTTCAAGTAAAGTCATGCTAGCGATTAAGATAGAGCAAAAAAGTATTAGGAAAAGTTTTTACAAATCACTCAAGAAGCCTTAATACCAAATTTCGCAGATTTTTAAATTCTTCTACATTTTTATGCTATCAGTAGATAATAGTTTGTTATTGCAATAATAAGAGTGCCATGAAGCAAGAAAACAATTCACAAATTTTATTCAACATTAATGAACAAACAAAACAAAAGCAACAATTTAACTAACAATATTTTAAATAGGATCTTTTTCCGCTAAATCACCTTGAAGACGGATACATTTTTCCAATCAAAAAGCGTATCAAAAAAGAAAAATGGGCCTATGATTTGTGTATTTAAAATTCCGCACCACACATTAACTTTCTGCGAATATTGCCTTTTACAATTGATAACCCATTTTGGGTTTTCTGTTGCCCAGTATCTACAATTCTGGGATGAAACAATACCATTTGTAGTGAAGGTAGCTTCATCACTAAACATTATTTTTTTTTTAAATTCTCTGTCAATTAGAAAATTGCCTTGAGCCCATAGACAATACTCTATTCTTCTATTTAGATCTCCTTCTTCAAGGGCGTGTAAATATTTTGGCTTATACGGTTTCAATTTGTGACGACGGAGGCATCTCCAAATTTTGGAGTAAGGGATATTTAAATGTCTAGCCATATCTCGTAAACTGGCGTAAGGATTATTACGATATGCTGCTAATATTACTGCATCGAAATGGTGTTCTCGATTGTTCAATTCATGTTGACGTGGTTTAGCAACATCTCCAGTAGTGTTGAAAATGTTATTCAAGTATGAAGCAGTTCGATGACGGATGGGGGGACGTTCAGGATGTCTCGCGTTAAACTCTCTTGCAGCCTCTCGGGTAGAACGTACATTATCACCAACAATTCGAATAATTTCTACTTTTTGAGCAATACTTAAATGTCTATCGGCCATTGCTTAGCAAAGTTCAATAGTTTCAACTGAAATAAACTGTTTAGTGAACTGACGTTTGACATTTGAACTGACAAATTATTTTCTTACTTCATGGCACACTTATTATTGCAATAACAAACTATTATCTACTGATAGCATAAAAATGTAGAAGAATTTAAAAATGAAAATTTTTCCGCGAACTTTGGTATTAAGGGTTCTTGAGTGATTTGTAAAAACTTTTCCTAATACTTTTTTGCTCTATCTTAATCGCTAGCATGACTTTACTTGAAACACTACTTTTTATTTTAATTATAGTTGGATATTGATTTTATAAAAACTCTATTCATACAAAAAGGTGCGTTGTCGGGGCCTACACAACTGATAAAAATTTTATATTGATTGCTTTCAAAATAAAAAAGTTATTTAGGTGTCCCCATGAAAAGTGAAACACACTGTATATAAAACTTAGTACTGTCCTGGCGTGCACACAAAAGTGGCCTACTCTACAGATAAGTTAATAAGTAAAGCATAAAATCATGAAAAAAATACCTGTGTGATTTTTCTCATAGTTAGTTCTGAAAAAAATTTTGTGGATCACAGAAATATTGCATTGCAATACACTAAAATATAAAAATTCAAAACATGAACTTCCATTAGTTTAAAGCTAAAATTCAAATTTGTAAACGTCTGTGAAAATAATTTTTACTATTTTCTAAGGAAAAAATTATAAGAGAGCTTAGCTCACAAAGATAAACGTGTAGTAAACATATATTTTTAATAATATCTCTTACTTAATCCTGGAAACTCCTGTACCTTTTGGGGCCGAGTTGAGTAAGTAAGTAGGTTAAAAGTTATACTATGTTATCAACGTATGTATTGGCAAGTCCGGTTTAAACTTATATAATCTTTGCTTTAAGCGTAAAGAACTTGTTGATATAAAATGATACAATTCATATCGAAGCTTTAAAAACAATGACCTATTATGGACTTAAAACGTTGCTTTCTGTTTCTTGCATATTTAAAATATTACTATTTCGTCAATTGTACTAAAAATTTTCCACTAATTATAAAAAATATTAATACAAATACTTAGGAAGAACTTTGCCAGCCCCAGTCCCGTGTATGGTTTGTGGTGACCGCTCCTACGGGAAACATTACGGAGTCTATTGTTGCGATGGCTGTTCTTGTTTCTTCAAAAGGAGTATCAGGCGAAATATAATATACAACTGCATATGTAAGTAATAAATCAAATTGTTAATGTTAGCAGTCAATTACATCATATATACTTTTTATTATTTTTACCCTAGTGGAACCAATTACACGGATGATATGACGGAAGAGTGACTTTTCAATGTAATAGTCATTTTTGAGTACAAAGACTTTTATTTTTCAACATAATTCCCATTCAATTCTTCACACTTACTCCAACGACTTTCCAATTTTTTAAGCTATCTAAAAGGTAATCTTGCGGAAGCTCGTTAAAATAGGCTATCACGGCTATCACCTTTTGTCTCGAATCTTTCCATCAAGCCATTTTTTCAAATTTGAAACAAGCAAAAATCACTCGGAGTAGTTCGTATCACAATTTTACAAATTTAGCGGTTGTTATAGCGGAATTATTGAGAGAGCGCATTATTCTGATGGAACAATACTTTTTCTCTGAATAAATGCGATCGTATTTTCCTCACTTCAGCATGGCGACCAATCTGTGCATCAATAGAATATTAGCCAGTTATTGCACTTTCCTTCTGTAAATAGTCAATAAAGATTACCCCTTTGGAAACCCAAGAAAATCGTGGCCTTAATCTTATTGGCCGAAAAAACAATTTTTACCTTCTTCGGAGCACATTCATCAAAAGAAATCAATTTTTATCTTTTGAGATAGTCTCTGGAGAATAGTGATGCATCAAGGTCTCATCGACGGTGACACATCAACGGAAAAATTATCTTGGATTTCGTTTCAACCTAGCCAATAGTCACTTGAAATTGTAACAGGACTTGACTTTTGTTTAACAGTAAGTAAACGCGGCACCCATTTTGTGTTTAGGTTTTCATATTTTATTGTTAATGCAAAATATTGTGCAGGAAATTCTTTTTTCTTCGTATTAACACAAAAAACGACAAATAGTTTATTTTACGTGATTGTGAAAACTTCAGTCTTATAGATTTGGGCGAAACTTTGACATTAGGCTTCTAAAACTTGGCTAAAGTTAGCAATCTACTCGTCATTTGCGAAAGTGTTTTTTTTTAACTTTTAACAAGTCAGTTTTCCATTAAATCATTTCTTTTGGTCTACCCTCATCATAAACAAGAAAATATTGCCGAAAATGTTTGCTCTTTTATATCAACCGCATGTTGCCCTTGTGAATTACATAACGTACTTTCAAAAACTTTCCTCATAAGAGACGGCCATGCTCATTTAAAATTATACGTTTGTGACAGATTACGTACACTGTCACCAACTATTATCAAAAAGCATGGTTTTTGAAGATGGCACGTTACAATAAAACAAAATAAATCTTCAATATGTCGAACAATTTACGACAACCAAATAATTCACGACAATCTAACATGGGCATGTCACAAATAGCTCTCATAACAAATCAGCGTCATCTATAGAAAAAAGTGTGTAAGTTTTTCACAGTCTAATGTCTTTCCATTTTCAAAACAAATATACACTTATAGCCACATAAATCCAATACAACCAAAAAATGTCCAACTGTCAAATTTAAAATTTTATTAGATGTCATTGTGTTTTTCAAACACCCCCCCAAATATTGCACTTTTTTTTATTTAGAAATACTTTTTACAAAATTATGAAAAGCACAGTCAGTTTTGTTGTATTATTTGTATATCGCCATCAAATCTCTAATTTTGTGGTTTACAAATACTACCTGTCGACTTGATTTTTTCATAGGAAAGGACCATTTTCCTAAAAACTGGGTCCGTAATTTTCATTATTTAAAACAAATATTACCAATGATTGCTTCTTTTCTTCAGATAAGTGAATCTTTTTTACTGCAATATGGTATATTAATTCACTTTTAGAAATTGCTCCTAGTTTTAAGGAACTTTCATTTGTACTTTCAAGGTATGTATATAGTAGATTGCTTCATCCTTATTCTTAGCGTAAATACTTAGATAAAAACCTGATATGGTCAAGAAATATTTTATTGGAACGCTTATCACTAAACTTAAACTAAGTATCTAACATTAAGAAATTTTAATAATGAATAATTGAATATTTATGGAGCACTCTTTGGTGACGGTCAAAAAGTTTATTTTCACCTAACCTAAACAGTAGAATCTTCCTATGTGATGTTTTAGATAGTACTGGTTTGTGTCCTAGCCCACTTTCTAAAGAAAACTTTAATTACAAAAATTAACTCCACTAGTATTGATATATGAGATATGAACCATGAATTACCAAATAGATGTCTACGAAAAACACTTTTCCAAAACTTAATAAATGGAGGAATAAAATTAGGTAGTTAAACATTTAAAACCTAAACTCTACAATACGGTTTTCTGTTATTTACTATAACATAAATTACCATTGAGTTACAATGCTATAATTATATTTCCAAAACACATGCATAACTTGCATTTTTAAGATTTGCAAATATGCGTGCTAATTCCAAGTATACATTCTAACGCAGTTTAATCCTTTCGGTATACCTGTTTTGTTCTGTTTTTTTTTTCACCTCAGTTTAACCCTGTGATAACCTTTAAGTATACAATTATGATTTATTAATAAAGTTAAGTACAAAGTAAGTTATATATATATATATATATATATATATATATATATATATTTTAATTAACACTCATCACGCACGTCCTGGGCCTTTGAAGAAACTTCACCAGCACCACTAAAAAAATAAAACGCGTTATATTTACTTATTTACCACTCTACAAGTAATTTTCGTTTTGAATTTCAATGTCATCCTCCCTCTTCCCTGTGTTTGTGATGTCCCTTGGAAGGGACATTATGACTTGGTATAGTAAATATTTAACAGTAAATAGACATGTCACTGTTTATTGAAATAAAAAAAAACATACTACGTATTTAAAAACTAAGATTCCTTTAGAATGAAATTTTGTGAAATAGTTCCCTCCTTTCATGAGGCACAAGTTTACTTCACATTTTTTACAAAATATATGTGTCTTATTTTTGCAGCCTTCATGGTTTATCTCGAGTTATCTTTTTTTACATCAACATCTGGGAAATGGTTATAGCCATCATGCCGTTTGTCTTCAAATGGTCTCGCTTCGTTACCTTTCTTTTTTACCGGAATAGAATCGAAGTCACTTCGGCTTCTCCTTTTGGGGGGACTTGTAAACAGGATAACATGTTCTGCAAAAGCCTCTCAAAATTCCAAAAGATCTATTACCTTTTCTTTCTGTATACCAAGAAGAACCTCCTGCTCTCTATATTCTAGCCACAAATTTACTGCACCCAATCAATAGCATGAAATAGAAAGTCCAGTTTATCAATGCCTCCCATATTTCCATTATACAATTGTATTGCTTAGAGTCTCGGAATATTTACAAAAGTTTTCTTCACTTTATTTATCCCATCTTTAGCAAGAGTCCTCTTGTCCAACACTAACAAAATTAGATGCCGTTATAACAGCTTTATTGCCATACCATTTAGTAATGACAACACCATCTTTGCTAAGAACAGAAGAAGATCCACGTTCTTGTTTTTTTTTATAATTTGATCACTAGGCAACTGTTGATTCAGAAAACGATTTATTCTTATAACCACCCAACAAAAATAGATAGTGCTTGTAGGAATTGAAAAAGGTGATAAGAGCTAAACTAGTTATCAAAGTATAGGCCATGATTTGATTCAATAATTCTCTCTGACAGTTGCATAACAATTCCTGCTCCAGCACCAAAATATTTGTAAACCGGTTTCCACTCAGTGGTAGAACCTTGGTACAGCAAAAAATCATAAATGATACCACTTTTTCCTGCTAGGATGAAAATTTTTATACTTCATTTTTTGGGCTTTTTTTTATATACTGTTTTATGTTTATATAGCCTTTAAAGGGTACTATTTACTTATCCACGCAAAGGTTAGTTTCTAGAGGAAGCCCTTGACATCTTTTTCTGATAGAATCATATATAGCTGTTAATATCTACCAAGTGAACTGTTTCGCGAAGCTAGAAAAATCTAAAAAGGCTTATAGATTCCTTTATCAACGGAATTCCGTACTTTGGGTTCTAGTACATGCGTACTCTCGGATACTGGATTTCCAATCGCAATGTCTACACCAATAAATATCTTGACTTCCTGGACTGTTGTTGGGGAAAATCGTTGTTTATTTTTCTGGGTTACGTACAGGTTTGCCATATCTACCATGTTTTGAAATACTTCCTCTGGTACATACTTCATAAAAAAATCTATCGGTGCTAGCATTTCCACGACAGAATCTGGCGAAATAGATGGTTTACGCTACTTACTGTTTTGTGTTTCATATACGACATTGTTCATTTATTCTACTTCCTTTTTGTCTGTGGTTTTCCACAAAATTTTAGGTTTCTTGTTTTAGTATATCGGGTACGACTTCCTCCTCTACTTCTTCAAATAATTTCTCTGTTTCAGCTTGCACGCCATAATCTAATTCAATATCTTGCTCTTCATCCCGTGTATCTAACATTTGGAAAACGTCTTCACCGTCATCATTGTATCCTTTCTCCATCCTTGGTCGTCATCATCTGGCAGTAAAGGAATATCTAAGCCATCATCATTCTCTAAATAGTACAGAAGCTGTTCTCCAGTAAGAGATTATCTGTATTTCGACATTATCTGCAATAAAAACGAAAAACTTGTGTATATCTCTACAAACAAATCCAATTTCCATTTATTCAGCAGCAAAATATTTCTCAAGAACAGTTCCTTTGAGGTTTTTCATTAGATTGGTAAAGTAAAGTTCTCAGGACCGGAAATATTACCACCCCTCCCCTCCCTTGTGTATCTCTAATGAGTTGCAGAAAAAACAAAAAATGCAACACAATAGCGGGGCTAGTACATCTACTTAATTCGTATTTAAAATACTTTAAGTTCACAAGTATTTACACACTTTCGCAGCCACGTTTCAGCATCCGTTACAACAGCTGGTTGAATTCAAATGCCACGAACTTCAAATTTCTTTAAATCACTTTCTTAAAATCACATGTCCCTTGCCAGGTACGAAAAGCTTTTAGTTCTAAACTCGCGGAATACTTTCATTCGATCCTATGATCCTATATACTTTTATGTCCATGAGGAGGGAAAGATATACTGAGTGGGTAATATTTTTGTGCTCAGAGCGAAAAGGGTTAATATTAATTTGAAGGAGCTAAGCTAAATCTGGCTACGTGGTATTTGTTCAGCCCCTGGAATTGAGTTTTTTCCAAGGTCTTAGAACAGCTAATTATTAAGATGTTACTAAGAATTGTATCTGATAGATCGATGGTCTGTTCTCACTTTAGAAAAGAGTACAACGCTTATGAGAATACCATAGTTGCCACGTTTTGTCGTAGAAGATATTTGAATAAAATATTAACGTAAATGCAGTTCAATAAGCTTACGAAACTTAATTTAATTCTAAAACGTTCTAAAGATTAAAAATATATTCAAATAGTGATTCTGATGTAATAAATTGCTGAAAATAAGGTTATCATTGGAAATTTCTATACTTTAATGTTGTAATTGGTATTTGACTATCATGGTTACTTGTTGTTATGCATATAACCAAAACATAAGCTACAAAATTATGCACAATTTTGTAGTTTATGTTTGTTACAATAAAATATAATTAGGATTTAAAAATAATCGATTACACTGTAGTCCCTTTGATGGATATCCTTCCTAAAAAGCTAACTTATTATTAAATTCTATTACATCCCCTTTATATGACTTATGACAACATTAGAGCGAATGATGCAGTTAATTTGACTTTATTTAAACAGAATCCGACAACATTGCACATTAGCAAGTCAGAGAGTTATATACATTAATTCTATAACAAAAAGGACGTACATATAGTCTTACCTGAAGTTGCGAACAAATTTTAAAAATGTACAAAAATAATTTTTAAAAACCATAAAATAAATGAATATATGAAATTATATTAAATGAGTTTTTAGCAACTCTCATGGATCCATCAACCTGTCGTTTGACAAGAACCGGAAAGAATTGCTGGGACAGTTTCTTAAATTTTCCACTAAAATGTGGTCCTACTCCTGGAAATCGTTTTAGGACTAGTTGCTCATTTGAGGTCAAATTTGTGACTTTTTTTTGTCACGTTCTTCATGTTCGGGTTCATATTGGGCCATGTGGACATCCGTCAGTGCCGGATTAGCCACGTAGCAAGAGTAGCAAATACTACAGGCCACGCACATTGGGGGGCCTCGCGTACCCATGCCTGCCTTCTTATTTTTTTCAATTAAAGTAGGAGCGTCGAAATATTTTTTTAAATACCTACCACTTATCGCTACAACAGGCAGCAGACAAATGGAAAGACGTTGGTATCAAAATCTACAACGATAATTTAAATTTTAACACATTTCTTAAGGTAAGCCACGCCACAAATTATGTGTTGTACCGCACTGTAAGTACTCAAGTTAGCAGCACCGCAAAACTATCAGGGGAAATCCCTGATATTGTCAACGAGCTAGTCGTAACAACTCGACCAATTGAAATAGGGTTCCTACCAACCAATAAGAAATTGATGAATATTTTATTTTTGTAATATTTGCTTTTCTCTTGTGTTCGCACGAAGCGAGCCATTCTTGAGAGAGGTTTATTTTGGTATTGGGTTAGGTATTGTTTTTTGCCGGTCACAGCGCTGTGGTTAATTCAATACAAACTCTCCTACATTCTTGCCAGCCCTACCGATTTTTCGGTAGATCTACCGATTTTCAATATAATTCTACCGAAAAAAACTACCAAGCTGTTCATCTAAATTGTATAAATATTGAATAAAATAATATACAGGGTGTCCAGAAACTCTCCTGACAAACGAAGACCGGAGATTCCTCAGATAATTTTAAGACAATTAAACCCAAATTCACCTAGTCCGAAAATGCTTCTTAAGGGAGCTAGAGTTCTTTGAAGATGGCGCCTTGTATTTATTTTTTTTTAAATTCCTCCAGTACGCTTCTATTTAGAAAAACAAAAACTGGTATGCTTATTTATCCTCCAGAGATGAATCGATTCCATCAATTGCGAATTTCTAGTACCGGTCATAGGCGTCCGTTTTGGGTAGGTCAACGGTTATTTTAAGGCATAACTTTTTTGTCTTTAACTTTTAAGCATTTGTGACACTAGATTATTAAATTTTTAGGTATTCCAGTACTAAAATGTAGTCTTACTTTAAGTCGGTAGGATACACGGTCTTCTAGAAAAATCGATTTGTAAATTTTTCGTTTTTTCTTCATTAAAGTTCAATTTATTATGTACCTACTTATTTTTAGCGACGAAGTTGGCTTGGACTATCAAGGCATGGATGAAAATTAATTTAATAAATTACAAACAAATTATTTATTACAATGGAACGAAACTAACAAAAAAAGAACAAGTATCAAAGGTAGATTGTTACAAAAGTTGCTCGATGTGATGACCATTAGTCTCTATGCATAAGTTTACTCTTTTGCTTAGGGAACGCCGAATTCTTGCAAAAATTCCAAAGTTATTTCTAAATTCGTTGCAAGCATCTTGTATCCTTAGCCAGAGTTGTGCACGATTTTGTATCGGAACGGAATAAACAAATGCTTTTATGTATCCAGAAACACAATAATCGCAAGGATTCAAATCCGGCGACCTTGCTGGCCAAGCAACTGGACCGCCTCTTCCAATCCAATGGTCTTCGTAGTTATTATCTAGAAAGTCTCGTACATTCCTGCTAAAGTGGGTCGGACAGCCGTCCTGTAGAAACCATAAGTTTTGCCGAATATTTAAACGCACCTCATCTAACAAATCAGGTAAAATATTTTGCAGGAAATGTAAGTAATCAGCACCATTTAAACGAGCAGGTAATTCCACAGGTCCAAGTAGATAATCGTCAACTACTCCTATCCAGACATTTATGGTAAACCTATGCTGATGCTTAAATTCTTGAACAACGTGGGGATTGTCACCAACGTACGAATAATAATGTGCATTATGTACATTAAAAATTCCATTTTTTGAGAATGTAGCTTCGTCACCAAACAAAATGTTCCTGAAGAAACCTTCATCTTGATTTTTCTGATTTTGTAACCATCTAGCGAATTCTACGCGAGCAGGAAAATCTCCTTCTAGCAGTGCTTGCACCTTTGTAAAATGAAAAGGATATAGATTTCCTTTGTGTAAGATATTTCCTACGGAAGATTTTGAAATTGTGGGGTACATGGCAGATAGTTTCGAACGCTAATTTCTGGATTTTCCTCAACTTCCATTAAAATAACATCTTCATGTTCTGCTGTTACATCATTATGCCTCCCTGTTTAATTATTTTTTGGGACCACTGAACCTGTTTCTCTTAATTATTGATGAAGAGCTGTAAATGTTGAGTGAGTGGGATGCTGACGATTGGGAAATTTTTCAGAGTATCTACGTTGCGCCGCTCGAGCGTTACACCTCATTTCGCCATAAACTAAATGCATATCGGCGTATTCCTCATTAGTAAAAACCATTTTTTTTAAAATTGAAATCGTTGTGTTTGAATAACACAAAGTAAAAAATGAAAAGATAAACTTCGCGAACTGACAACAATTTGACAATGAAAAACGTAGGTTTTACTTCTGTTGGCAGTTCAGAGCTAACTATTGCAAAAAATAAAAAATTGAACTTTAATGAAGAAAAAACGAAAAATTTACAAATCGATTTTTCTAGAAAACGGTGTATCCTACCGACTTAAAGTAAGAGTACCTTTTAGTACTGGAATACCTGAAAATTTAATAATCTAGTGTCACAAATGCTTAAAAGTTAAAGACAAAAAAGTTATGCCTTAAAATAACCGTTGACCTACCCAAAACGGACGCCTATGACCGGTACTAGAAATTCGCAATTGATGGAATCGATTCATCTCTGGAGGATAAATAAGCATACCAGTTTTTGTTTTTCTAAATAGAAGCGTTCTGGAGGAATTTTAAAAAAAATAAATACAAGGCGCCATCTTCAAAGAACTCTAGCTCCCTTAGGAAGCATTTTCGGACTAGGTGAATTTGGGTTTAATTGTCTTAAAATTATCTGAGGAAACTCCGGTTTTCGTTTGTCAGGAGAGTTTCTGGACACCCTGTATAAATGCGTTGTTTTTATTGCGAATCGACAATGTGTATTCATATATCAGAATAAAAATTTGCCAGCAACTAAAACAATATTTTACAAAAATTTAAATTTTTGAATCGAAACATAGTTAAAATTGCCATTACTGATGTAGCCGTTAGGGTTCCAAATTTATTTAAAGATTTTATGATATTCAAAATTTGGATACAGAATGGCGTCTTTGCAGAATACTGATATTATTCAGTTGTATTCGAGTGATACTGGAGAATTTTGGCAACAGATCAAGAAAACACCTATTGTGATGGTACTCTGATCTTTAGTATATTAACAGATTTTGTTCAAAATTTACTTTGCCTTCTACACTCATCTGCAAATGTGAAAAGAATGTTTTCAAGTATTAACTTCGGTCGAATCTGTGCGGACGTACGTTTTCAATTTCTATCCTATGATATATAAATACTTTACGTATTTTGATATAGTTTAAGTGCAAGTATATAGATCTGCACGTGTATTCTCGTTTTTTTTATAAAAAGGAAGCGATTATTTAAATTTAAAAAGTGGAATTGAGTTTTTGAAACGGTAAGTTTTTATATATACACCTTACCATATAACGAGACCGTATACATCGTAGAGAATGTTTACTCCTTTTTTATGCACTAAGTGAAAAAGTAAGCATAAATAATATAAACACATTTATATTCATGGTAAATACTAAAAATGCCATCAATAAAACCGGCATTACGATATGAGAAACGAACCCAAATCCTTTCCTATTGTTAAAGACGCCTTGATAGACTCCTGGGCGTCAAGCGTGTTTTTTTTTGTGTAACCCGCCTCTCCTTATACACCTCACCAAATGACAAAAACAAGAAATAAGAAGAAAAAAGAAAATGATACAAGTGACAGCGAAGACGAAATAACAAATAACGACATATTTAAAAAACTAGAAAATCTGGAAAAATCCATTATCTTCATGTCAAGAAAGTTCGAGGAAATACAAAAGGAAAATAAAGAAATAAAAACACTATTGAAAGAAAGGGAAAGAGAAAACACGGACTTGAAAGAAAAACTGGAAGATATGGAAAAAAATCATAGAAACTCTAGAGAGAGAGAAAATAGAAAATAATATAATAATAAACCTAATAGATCGCCAGGAAAAGAACGAAAACCTGAGACAGAGAGTAGAGAGTAGAGAAAGTAATGAAGATGCTAAATACACAAGAAGAAAACATCAACATAGTAAACTGTCATAGACAAGGATCAAATAAAGATAACAGCCTTATTGTTGCCAAACTTGAAACGAAGGAGCAGAAGGATTATATTCTTAAAGCCAGGAAAGACATTGGAATAATAAGCACTATTGATAAGAACTATTGATGTGGTCTAAAAGGAAGAAATAATAGAATCTACATAAATGAACAATTAACGAATAAAACAAATAAATTATTGTATTAAGCAAGACAACTGCAAAAGGAATATAAAATGAAATATGCATGGACAAGGGAAGGAAATATATACGTGAAAAAAGAAGACTCCACTGAGAAAACAAAAATCAGGGGAGAAGACGATTTAAAAAATCCTAGACAAAACGAAAAAAAAACATCTAAACAACATAAAAAAATAAAGTAAAAATGTTCAGTATATATACCGTGTGTCCCAATTTCGATGCTCACCATTGGTATCTCGGTTATTAGAAGATATAGAACAACGGTTAAATGGGGAATGTTTTGCAGAATTCAATACTCGCGGCAAATCTCATTTCAAATTTTACCTAACTTTTTAAATTTTTAAAATATTTTGAAAAATCAGAAATTTGCCGATTTCGTTATTCCTCAATAACTCGATAACGCTTAGTCTGACCTCTTTTAAAGTTTTACATTGTTCAGACACTTTTTTAAAACAAATTATTTGACACAAACAGAAACCCCCGATTGTCATTTGTTTTTAAGTTATTACCACTATCTTTTGTTTTTCATATGGCGGGCATATTGGATTTTGGGTTTGTTAGTAGGCTGAAAAATTAAACACCAATGTCAAATGAAAGTGAAAAGATATTCTAAGTAATATTGTAAACAAACGAAACGATAAAAAAATTATAGAAATAAAAAGTAAAGATACAGAAGTTAAAGTTCACATTCACTTAAAGAAATTGTTCAATATGACGACCATTTTGTTCCACACAATTTTGACACCTTGTTCGAGTAGAGTTACAAACTCTACGTAGCGTGTTTCCATTTACTGATCGTAGCACATCTAGTACTCTTTGTTCTAAAATTTCCCGAGTTTCTGGCGGTTCAAAATCAAATACTTCGTTTTTAGTGGTACCCCATAAATAAAAGTCAAGCGGGGTAAGGTCGGGTGATCTCGCAGGCCATTGCACGGGTCCATTATTTGAAATCACTCTCTCATTAAAGTTTTCTCTCCAAAAATGTTGCACGTTACGAGTGTTATGGGCCGGGCAACCATCTTGCTGGAACCAGATGTTTTGCATGTTCTCGGGATTAATAATTTGCCTCAAAGCAGGCATTATCTCGTTTGTTAGTAGCTCCAAATATCTGTTACCAGTTAAATTGTAATCAAAGATGAAAGGACCTATTAACTGATTATCTAAAACGAAAAAAGAGTTTAAAAAACAAAAAAAAATGTAAACAAAATGTCATACCAATTAAACCGCACCAGACATTAAAACCAAATCGCACTTGAAATCTTCTTTGATTTACCAAATGTGGATTTTCAGTAGACCAATGATGATAGTTATTCCTATTGAACACTCCACAATTGGTAAATCGTGTTTGATCTGTCCATAGTATTTTCCTTGGAAAATTAGCGTCATATTCACATTTTTGAAGGTACCACCTGCTAAACTGTAATCGTCGGAGATTGTCATTATCACTTAAACCTTGTACAATTGTTGGTTTGTAAGGGTGATACTTGTTTTTCGTCAAGGTTCTGTGAACAGTGGATTTTGAAATCCCTGTTTCTCGTGTCACACGACGAACTGATGTGCTGGGATTGTTCCTAACGTTCTGCAAAATATTATTTCGACGTGTATCAGCATCATTAACTTCATAGTTAGCTCGTTTTTGTTCGAAGCTTTCAAAGTTTTTTAATTTGCTAACTAGTCTTCCAAAAATTGTCCTGTGTGGTTGTTGTCTTTCTGGAAAACGCTCGGCATAACTCGTGCACGCATTTTTAGTGTTTCTATTTGCTTTGAAATACACTTCCAACATATCAACTTTTTCTTCGTTTGAATATGTATGTGCCATTATCAATACTTATAAATCTTAATACTTGACAATAATTACTTATCACTAACTACAAGTAGTTTTAATTAACTTATCTCTGCAGCACTAATTGTACTTTAACAGGTTAGCGTTTTGTTTCATTGTCAGAATAAATTTGTCATTGACGTTTGACGGAACATATTGTCTTTGCTAGTGATACACGCTCAGAGGTTAGAATTATCTGACATTTGATATAAAACCAAATACAAATCTCCCCACTACTTTTAATCCTGCGCGAACTTACCCCTCCTCGCGCCAACTTAATTGGCGTTTTTATTAATATTTTCCTTATAAATAAAAATTTTTCAGGCATGTTATACATCGTTAAAAAGCACATTTTGAGGACTAACTAACAAACCCAAAATCCAATATGGTCGCCATATGGAAAACAAAAGATAGTGGTAATAACTTAAAAACAAATGACAATCGGGGGTTTCTGTTTGTATCAAATAATTTGCTTTAAAAAAGTGTCTGAACAATGTAAAACTTTAAAAGAGGTCAGACTAAGCGTTATCGAGTTATTGAGGAATAACGAAATCGGCAAATTTTTGATTTTTCAAAATATTTTAAAAATTTAAAAAGTTAGATCAAATTTGAAATGAGATTTGCCGCGAGTATTGAATTCTGCAAAACATTCCCCATTTAGCTGTTGTTCTATATCTTCTAATAACCGAGATACCAATGGTGAGCATAGAAATTGGGATACACGGTACCTATACACAATATAAGAAGCCTAAAAGAGATTTTCGAAGAACTTGAGGCAATACCGTACGTACACGGCCAAGCTATAACAAAAACCTGGTTATTTTCCACCGATGAAAACTTGTAGATAGAAAACTATAACTCAGTGTATAATTCGACAAGCACCAGAGGTGGTAGAATTGCTATTTATATAAAGGAAGATATTAACTACAGGGTGAGCATGAACAAAACAATTGCCTTGGTATAAATTATTACTATATTAATAGAACGTAACAACTTATCACTTACAGTTATCTATAAGTCACCACAAGTCGATTTTAATTCTTTAAAATATGTCCTGAAACATAATATTATCAACAGGAAAAAGGACCACATAATAATGGGAGACATTAACGTAAATATCTTAGAAAACAACACAGCAACCAATGAATATTACAACCTATATGGGGAAAGAAACTATAAAATAATAAACAGAAGATCGGAAAAGTATTTCTCCGGAAAAAATCCACATGGACCCAACTCAATACTCGATTATGTAATAATAAACAGAAAGGAAAAAATTGATAAAATCAAAATAATACCAGATACCAATACCAACAATAATAACAGATAGATCAGATCATAATGGAAAAAAGAAGCTACAAGTACGAACTTCTGCAGAACATTAGGACAAACAATGAGGGAATACGGGACGAAATAAACAGACTTAATGAATGTCAAATAACATCTTTCAGAGAATCTGTTACGCTACAAAAAATCATAGAAAACAACCAAAAAACAGTATCAATACATAGGAGGAGGAAAACCTATAAACGAGAATATGAAAACCAGAAAAAGTATACAAAAGAACTACTAAAGAATATATATACCTGAAGAATATGATGACAAAATACAAACAGGACTCGGGCAAAATATGGAAAATCATAAATCAGCAAACTCACAAAAAGCAAAAAAACAGAAAGACGTCACAAATAGAGTGACAGAAAATGAAACCACCATAACAGATGCTACTGACATTGCGAACGAACTTAACAAATACTTTGCTACCATAGGAACAAAACTAGCAGAACAAATACTTAAACATAGTCAACAACCACAAACTACCATAATAACCAAACATACACCACCATGTAGACTTGAAGAAACAAATAAAGAAGAAGTAAGTGAAATAATATCTAGATTGAAGAAAGACAAAGCGCCTGGTTTCGACAAAATTACAGCGAACATGATATAACACAACAAACAATAACTAGTTCCTATTCTAAACAGACTGATAAATAAAACAATCGAAGACGGTATCTACCCGGATTACCTGAAGAGAACAATAATTGTTCCAATACATAAAAGGGTGATGCTAACGACCCACAAAATTACCGACCTTCTTACAAACTAGGATTATGAGACTTATGCAAAAATACAGCATTATACACTACAACCAACGCATTCCAAGAACAGTCAAGCATAACATCACCAGCGTATTATCTAACAAACACAATAAATAAAGAACTAGATCAAAACAAAACTGTGGTGACTCTCTTCATAGACATAAAGAAAGCTTTTGATACCGTACCCAAGCGAAGACTAATAGAAAAAATGGAAAGATATGGATACACTAATGAGACACTAAACCTAATTAAGACATATCTAGAAAACAGACCACAAACAACAAAAGTAGAAAGTACTTACTGATACGCCGAATAAAGACTGCCACAAGGCGGGAACCTCCCGCCAACCCTCTAAATACTATACAGAAATGACCTTCTACAACTCCTCCTAAGAGGACGGATACATTTATACAGTGATGATATATGTATATTGTGTACGTCATAAAATATAAAGATATAGAGAGAATGATACTGGAAGTCGCGAAAGTACTAGAGGAATGGTGCCTCGATAATCTTCTTACCATCAATGAAACAAAACCAAGTTATATGATATTTACAAGTACAAAGGCAAAGCCGAATCTAAATATTTCTCTAAAGACCAAACAACTACAAGAAGTAAAAGTATCTGCATATCTAGGTTGAACTATACAAAACATTATGAAATGGGATTCGCATGTCGAGAAGATAATAAAACAAAATAGGAAAGTAATAGCAGCGTTGAATAAAATAAAAAAACGTAATTCAGATACACTACAGGCACGCACTATTCTCATCACATAATATATATCTAATAAATATTTGGGGAAATACGTCAAAGAACAACCTGACAAAAGTACAACGGCAACAAAACAAAACACCAACAGAAACAGTATATCAAGAAATTCACGAACTAAACATCAAACAACTAATTACATTGAGCAATTTGCTATTACTACATAAAATAAACAAGAACAAAATAAAAATTAATATACACAGATACAGAACACGCAGGATATCCCACATCAGAACGGAAAGATTTATCCACTACAGACACACACAACTACTAACAACTACAACAATAATAAACATATACGACAACCTTCCTAAAGTAATAAAAGATCTTCAATATACAAACTTTAGAGCAAAAATAAAAGAAATGTTAAAATCTAATGAAATAATTTGACAAAACGCACGAACTCTGCCGCCCACTTCTTATTTCACTTTAATGAAAAACATGAGGAGCTCAACTCCAGTAGCCAGAGATGGTATCCTGTGGCGAAGATGAGGGTCGCATGCGTGGCATTGCATATGTATATAATATATATTATGTGCATTGTGTATTATGTGCATTGTGCATTATGTGTATTGTATGTATGTTGTGTCATAAGTGTACTGAAAATAAACGTATTAAAAACTTAATGAAAAGTAAAAAGCGGCACAGATTAGCGACTGCAATAATAATGTGGGTTATTGCATACCAAGCAATTTATTGATAAAAGGAATTGTTAGGATTTTTCAATTGAGGAAAAGTTGCTTTTAAAAATAAATAATGATAATTTATATTCTACTAAGTAGGATATAAATTATGTTTATTTATATTTTAGAAAACATTATATTTAGTTAGTGTCAAATTAATTTTGATTTCACACCTTGTAATTTTGTTTTCTCGTCACCTCTGAAATATAGTATGTACTACAGTTCTGTTAGACTTATATGTACCTATATAAGGAAAGGTATAATAAAAATTAACAAGTATATAACATGAGAGCAAAATGAATTGAGGTATTAGGAGGCTGCGGTTCGCTGATCGGATTTCGTGAATTATAAAGTAAATAAATCTTACTGACAGCACTTAAATGTCTCCTTGATACAAATTTAATTTACAACTTAAAATATTTATAAAATGTCATGCAAAGGTCATGTTTTATATTTTATTGAAAAGTTTACAATAATTGTTGAAACTGTTGTCCCTCGGCATTCAAACATAAATTTACGCGCCGCTTCATGTTTTCAAAAATCTTTTGTAAAATAAATCCGTCTACTAACTCGCACTGTCGCACGATATTGTTCCGTAAATCGTCTATTGTATGCACTGGATTTTTAAAAATAGAGTTTTTTAAGTATGGAAATAAAAAGTAATCCAGAGGAGTTAAGTCACACGATCTTGGCGGGAAACGGTCAACACTAATAATTCTTTCATCAAAAAATTCACGTAAATAATTTATTGTTTCACGGGCAGTGTGTGGTCGTGCGGAACTTTGCTGAAAGAAACCTAACTGTAACTCGTCATCATGCAGTTGATTTATGAATGTTTCCAATATATTATTGCGATATCTTTCACCATTTATAGTTCCTTCGAAAAAGATCGGACCAATAAGCCTTCTACGTGACATGGCACACCAAACCCCTATTTTTACAGGATGCACCGTTGTTTCCCTATAATAATGCGGATTGTCTGTTGCCCACATACGCATATTCTGAGCGTTTATGTAGCCGTTCAGGTGAAACCACGCTTCGTCGGTGAAAAACGTTTTATCCAAAACATCGTCGTCGTTAAGATTTGCATTAAAGAAACGACAATAGGCAACTCTTCGAACGTAATCTGGCGGCAATAGTTCTTGATACAATTGAACCTT
The DNA here is from genome assembly GCA_935421215.2 of Melolontha melolontha. Lineage (NCBI taxonomy): Eukaryota > Metazoa > Arthropoda > Insecta > Coleoptera > Scarabaeidae > Melolontha > Melolontha melolontha. The sequence goes on along the minus strand of OW285237.1, from coordinate 92,758,072 downwards.
GTAAGGATGCATACCAATATCGCGTTTAAGAATACTGCGGCAGGTTTCATAACTTATATCCAACTGTTGTGCCAGTCTTCTGACAGATGTTGTAGGTTGTTCTTTAATTGCGTTTCTTGCATTATTAACAACATTTTGGGTCCTAACTCGAGAAGATCTTCCCCCTTTCCATTGTCTTTTTACAGACCCAGTTGTTCGAAAGTTATTTATAATTCTCAATAGGTCACGAGAAAATTTCTTATTTACTAAAACAACTTCAGGAAAACGTTGTTGGAATTCTTCCTTGCACATTTCTACTGAATAATACCATTCGCCGTTTGGCAAACGTCGACCGTTACGAAAGTAACATTCTAAAATGAACACCATTTGTTCTTGAGTAAACATTCTGAATGTGATTATACTGTTTTTTTTTTTAAATTGTATTGAAAGAATTAATAATTAACACTGACAGTCTGTCATTAAATGTTTGACAGAAAAATATTGTGAATATAATTCACGAAATACGATCTACGAACCGCAGCCTCCTACTACCTCAATTCATTTTGCTCTCATGTTACTTATAGATATATGTATGTAGAAACCTATAAGTAATTATTATTTAATAAAGCTTATATGGATACATCTACCTCTATATTACTCATTGGCAATAGAGTCATATGTAATAATTACTAATAATATTATAAAAATTTTAAATATATCGATTTTTTACGGAATTTACCGAAATTTGTTGACAAATCTACCGATGTAGCATTAACGCTGAATGGCAACACTGCTCTCCTATTTAAAACATTAAAACATACGTGAGTGAGTTTAGTTTAATTTTATGTAGTTAATGAGGAAAAAAAATGAGAATGGCAGACGCTTAAGGTAAGATATTTTATTTTACTAGGTTAAATTTTACTAAGGGCCTATTCGCGATAGGCCTAAACATTACTTTATACTTAAATTTAAATAAAAGCTGGTTTTTAAGAACCTCTTTAGATTTATTTTATTTTTGTATTTTATTTTCTGTACAGAACGAAGTAACGTATAGTAGCAGTAACATGAGCAGCAGACCTAGAGACACGGGACGGCACCACGCTTCTGAAAGTGCCAAGCGTAAAGCGAAAGATGAAAAGGAAAAAGGAACCAAGCTGTTCTATCAAAAATACGTACACTGTTTGAGTTTTTTAATGTTCAGAGTAATGTTGCCGAATCTACAGAAACTGAAGCTGAAAATACAGAAAGTGCATGTCATTGTACATATAACAGTAGAACTACAACTGTTTCCGATGTAGCCATATTTTGTCCAAGTGATAATGCAGTCGAAGGGACAGCAAGTCCTCCTAATTCTGCCATATCGTGTTCGAAACAAAAAAAAAGATAAATGCACAGCAAGTCCTCTCGGCCCAGAGTTGTCACGTTTAAGCCAAAGGGTTGAAAGAGAAGTCGAAGGCATATTAGCTGATTCTACTACTACTACTACTACATCTTCAAGCCAAAAAACAAATGAAAGGAAAATATACTCCAACGATATCGCTGAATGACCGAGAAACATTGATAGAGATTATTGGATTGCTAAAGGACGAAGCCAACTGCAACATATGAACAGTGATTTTTTTGTCTTCAAAGAAAATGTTCAAGAAGAAATTAATCCACGATTCCTCTAAAAGTCATTTTTTACATATAAACATAAACTAACGAACAAACCCACGTCAAAGATTGGTTGTGTTATTCAGAAACGAAAGGGCGAGTTTTCTGTTTTGTTTGCTAAGTAACAGATTCAGACAGTTCGTCACCACGGTTTACGAAAAGACATGAAGAAAGGCATTCTACATAGAAAAGCGATAATTTCGCTGTTAAATCGCAAAAACAGAAATGTGCGTGTTGATTCTCAACTTGTGAGCCAAATTTATACTGAGCAAAAGAATTGGCGAATGTCCTTAAAACGAATTATTGCAGTAATAAAGCTTTTAGCAGAACGAGATCTTGCGTCTCGGGGTAGTGATGAAATTCTTGGCTCACCTCACAATGGGAATTATTTAAACTTATTAGAATTAATAGCCAAATATGATGTTTTTATGGCCCAGCATATTCAAACTCATGCCAATAAAAGAATAAAGAATAAAGAAGAATAAAAGAATATTTATCTAAAATAGCATATGAGGAATTTATCCAATTAATTGCATCAAGCATACTGTATAAAATTATTTGCGAAATTTAGAGATGCAAATATTATTTATTCGATATCATTGGATTCTATACCAGAATATCGAATGTAGACCAACTGTCCCTGATAGTGGGCTATGTTCTGCGATCTGGACTAATTGAAAGATTTGGTAAGTTCTTGGACATGGAAGGCCATACTGCTGAACAACTCGCCCAAAGATTTCTAGATTACTGCCTGGTGAAGTACCGCTGTCTACAAGCACGAATTAAGGAAATGAATAAGTATGTAGAATACATTACCTGTCTTGCTCATTCATTAAATTAGGTTGTTAAGTGCGCTGTAAACTGATGTACAAAAGCATTAATTTTCTTCAATTTCGTTGTAAATCTCTAATTTTTTTCCGCTTCTACCTACCAGATGTAGAAATTACCTTGCGTATTTACTTTCCTCTCATGATCACTAACTGCAGTGGCGAATGTGGTTTTTCAACATTAAAGCGTATTAAAAATGAGTTAAGGAACACGGTGGGTTAAGAACGTCTAAATCACCTTACTTTGATAAATATAGAATATGATTTGTTTAGAGAAATTGACAAATAAATAGTATTATTTCCAAATTATTATTTACATTAAATTATTTCGGATTATGTGAATATCGTTATTTTAGTTTCAACCTGATGAATTGTTTGAGTTTTTTTTTTTATATTCATGTCTAATAAACGATTAAGTAAAACCGATCTTATTTAAATTGTACACCTGCATAATCTATAAATATGAACAACTTTTTTTAATAACATTTTGTCGCACCAGATGTAGAAATTACCTTGCGTATTTACTTTCCTCTCATGATCACTAACTGCAGTGGCGAATGTGGTTTTTCAACATTAAAGCGTATTAAAAATGAGTTAAGGAACACGGTGGGTTAAGAACGTCTAAATCACCTTACTTTGATAAATATAGAATATGATTTGTTTAGAGAAATTGACAAATAAATAGTATTATTTCCAAATTATTATTTACATTAAATTATTTCGGATTATGTGAATATCGTTATTTTAGTTTCAACCTGATGAATTGTTTGAGTTTTTTTTTTTATATTCATGTCTAATAAACGATTAAGTAAAACCGATCTTATTTAAATTGTACACCTGCATAATCTATAAATATGAACAACTTTTTTTAATAACATTTTGTCGCATTTACTAAAAATCAAATTGGTGGGAAAAATTAACTTTTTGTAAAGTTTCAAGACATGCTTGATTTTTAAAAACTAAAATTATGGCACAAATTATATTTTCTATCCAAGCAAAGCTGAACCCCAGAAGATAAAATTTCAACTAAAAAATTTTCAGACGTATTACCTATTCATGCGTCGGTCCGGGTACGCACTATATATATATTGTCGTGTAGTTACTTTTATTTTTGTGTTTTACTTTCATCCTTTTGAACAGAAATAATACCTTCTGCATTCTGCATTGCCAGCGTGTCCTCGATGTGGCACTTTATCTATTGCAATTTAAATTAATCAACGATAGTTCCCTTATTAATTACGAGTATTATTAGCCACCGACTTTTAAGCATATTTCTTAAAACCGCACGCCGTCTCTCTGGGCTACTGCTGGGTCTGGCTAACTTAAAATGCATATTTCCTAACCACTCTCCCACATAGGTAAGCAAGGCTTTTATATGTACTGACTCTAGGGTTGTTTTATAATTTTGGCATAATACTTATTCAACAAGTTTTGCGAAATCATACTTGTAATATCAAGTATGGTATGAAAATTTCCTCTATTTTTTTACACTTAATACGGTAGATTTATTTGTGTGCATTTAGTCCTAAGAGCTAAATAAGTTTTCTCCCATTTTAAGTATTAAATAATTATAATGTCAAACCGACAAACAATAGTTATTTATGTACCAAGTCAGTGAAGTGATATTTTAGTGAACGAGTCTGTGATTATGAGCCAAGCGAGCGAAGTGAGCGAGGCGAGTAACAGGCGAGTTCAATAAAGTCACTTTACTGACGCGGTGCATACAAAATTTTATCGCTAACCGTAAAAATTTATATTTAAAAAAAATGGACATATAACTTATCACATTTTATTATGACAAAGTAAGCAGAGAAAAATAACAGAATAAAAAACAAATTTACTTTTTAGTCGATATATTAAAAATAAACGAACAACCTGACGCATTATAAAATTAATTCCTGTAGTGGAAGAAGTTTCAATTGAACATGCTTGAGGATTATTATCTATGGTAATAACTTCTAAACCATTAATGGTAACTATTTTGTTAGTTTGACTTTCACCTAAAATCGTCTTTGCAATTAATTGAGCACAGATTCCTCAACATAGGACTCTGCAATCGTATCGCTTTTCCATCCTCCGTGGTGTTTTAAATTTTCCGTACCGCCGCCTGCGTTGGCAAAGAGAGCGGCGGGCGTTCGACGAAAACAATGTCCCGTATAAAGTGATGCAAATGTAGATAAACGCCGTTCACGATTCGAAGACGTGCACGTCATCAATGATGTCAAAACAATGTTGCAAAATCATTTGCAAAATTAGGTTATGGTATTAAACGCTTATATCAAACTTGCAATATTTAGGTTGTAATTTATAAATAGCCGAATTTATTAATTCTCTTACAAAGTAATCAAACAATAAAAACAGGTGAAAACTTTATACGTATTTTATAATAAATAGAATACTAAAAAGACATTTGTGTTACATCAGTATATATGTTGAACGAAAATGAAAGATACCAGGTATTATAAATCAACAACTTAAGAATAAGTGACTCGTTTTAGAGCAATATGTGGTAATTCCACTGGCGCTCTTCTTGGATCATTCTTTTTATACTGGAACCCAATGTTCTGCAACACTTTCCATAAAGACTTTTTACCACCCATAAAAATATCCCTTCCGACAAGTATAGTATTTAAAGATGTTAGGGTAATATGTTGTTCTATAATTATACCACAATTATATTATAATACAGTCAATTTTTTCAAATATCTTACTATTTCTTTACATCTTCTTTCGTTCTTTTTGTCATGTTTCCATTCCTTTGCGTGTCCTTTTTGTATTTCCGAGGAAATTCTGCTGACAGATGTCACGCTCTCCTAAAACTTTTACTGCACGCTACAAAAAAAAGTGCAATATGTAATATGAAATTATAGCAAAATACAATTACGATTTTACTTCTCTCACAGCGATAAAGGCAGCAACGGTCTATCATTATCGCGTTCTGTTCACAGTTTGCAATTGCGGATGTAACAAGTTGCTTACATTGGCAGCAAAACGCTTTTTGCATTTCAAACAAAGAGTAAACAAACACACGTAAAATATGACAGGACGATATGTGTCAACACTGGACATTCGCGCCAACATAAATATGTATTCGCAATGAAGTTGATATATAAATATTATAGTTCGTTTATTGTTTTTGTGATGGTGATTCCGAAAATACTGGTGATGACGTGCACGTCTTCGAATCGTGAACGGCGTATAGTTGACAATTTTGCTTGGTACACTTCCAAAAGTATGGATTCCAATTGGCTGGACTGTGCATTTTCCATTTCTATAAGATAAGAAAAGTCGGTCGTGGGGCGTCTGCTTAGGACGCAGAGCAAAATACTTGTTAAATAATTCTACGGATTTTACTTTTTCTTCAAACTGTAGTGATCACAAACAATCGAGGCCTATTTCTTTTGCTCTATGTCACTTACTTTTAAATTCAAAAGTTCTTCAATACGTAAAGCCCCAGCAACGCAAATCACATTCATAACAAATTGGTTTTGAAAGGATTCCATGAATTACCTTCATCATCAAGTAGATTTCATTCGGTGCATTTAGTAAAAATGTAAGTATTCGTATTTCTTCTTGTGAAAGAGTTTTGGACTTTTTTGGAATATCATTTCTTCCTTTTTGCTCAAAGTCATTTTTTGCTAAAAGAGTTGCTTTCACCATGAAATAATAGGACCACACCGAAGAAGAAGAATTTTCTTTCGACAAATCAGAAAAATACGCCAGTAAAACGCTTTCACTGAACTTTTTAATTCCGTATTTGTTGCAACACTCCATAAATGTCATACTGGCGATTTTATTTTTTGACTGATTTAAGTGGTAGAATTTCGAAAGACGTCTCTAATGACTTTTTCAGAATTTCAGGCGGCGTGCACTGAGTGTCTTCTTCCATTCTTTTCTATAAATAATTCGCGATAAAACTTTTACTGATGGAGCCGTGACAGCCACAAACGATTTCTGTCTAATGCCATACAGTCATGGGTATGCTGATAGATATTAGCGGCAGGTAAAGTGTTTGATTTTTACAGTATGATAAAGTGTTACTTTACTGCCGCAAATCACTATTGTAATGCATGCATCTATTGACAGTTGGCGATAATAGTATATTAAAAAACAAGTTTCATAAGGCATTATTTTGCTGCACGAGATCAGTTTAGAAAACGAGCCGCGATAGCGGCGAGTTTTCTAAAGAGCGAGTGCGGCAAAAGGCCTTATAAAACGAGTTTTTTATACTATTTTTTCTATTTTGCATTTTTTACATTAATAAATTGGAATTATTTAATTTGGAAGTTCAGAGTTTAATTTTTATATAAAGCATGCAGTTGGTCACATTGATACTTGACATTGCCAAATTTAAATCTTGCTATCCGCGAAGTATATTATATTACATATTATTTATTAATTTTCGTTAACATTACTTGATATTTTATTTAAAAATATAAACATGAGTGACTTAGAAACTAATATATCTTATTGTCAATTGTATACAATATACGTTGTTTGTGTAGAGTACGAACATATATCATATCTGTCAAATGTACTTAAATTCTTAAAATCAAATGACAGCAATGATATTTATTTCTGTGTTCGAACAACGCCAACATTGAAAAATGAAAAAAAGCGCATCGAAATGGAGCTCATTTCGATACTGTTTTTAGTTTCATAATGAGTTCATTTCGAACGCAAAATAGAAAATAGTATATTAAACAACAAGTATAGAAAAGCAATGTTTTACTAAACGAATATAGCGTTTGAGTACGAGCGAGTGGAGCGAGCGAGTAACTTAAAGCTGTATTAAACTCATACAGCTTTAAGTTACTCGCTGCTTTTCTTACGAGTTTGTTTACACTATTTTTTCGCATTTTGCAAGAATAAGCATTATAAACTTAAATATTTAAAATGTTATAGTAGGTATTTGTACAGGATTTCCGTAATCTGATTCGGCTATGTTTATTTACAGTAACGACACAGTAACAGTAAACAAACTTCATTTTTTGTAAGTCGATTTGAGTTTTAGTTAAAAATGAGTCTTGCTACTAAACATACTTTAGAACATTATTCTGAAGATATTTTAAATGCCGCTCGAGAAGCGCATTCGGGTTTACTTCCTTTGAAATCAAAAGAAAAAACGAGAAGACATATGAAATATTTTGTAATTGGAAGATAACAAAAAAAGCACAAATAATTGATGAAAGTGTAATGCTAGCGTATTTTTTTGAGAAGGTAAGCTATTTGTTTCTATATATTTTAGTGTTATTCATACAATGTCTTTCATTATTTTAGGCAAAAGTCCATAAGGCATCCAGTTTGTGGTCAACATATTCAATGTTGAAAAGTACTATACAAATTAACGATAATATAAATATATCACAATATAAAAAAACTAACTGCATTCTTGAAACGTCAAAATTACGGGTACAAACCAAATAAGTCAAAAGTGTTGACAATGGGAGACGTTATGAAATTTTTGAAAGAGGCTTCAGATGACAAATTTCTATTCTGTCAAACTGTGTTTTATTGACATGACATTACTATGTAGTAAAGTGACGTATCTATGTGGTAAAGTGCCACTTTAATAAACGATTTTGATTGTAGTAAAGTAGCAAATTACTTGTCAAAATGCGAAAATAGTATATTAAAAAACGAGTTTCATAAGGCACCATTTTGCCGCACGAGATCAGCAGCGAGCCGCCGCCGCCGCCGCCGCAGCGAGTGCGGCAAAATTCCTTATGAAACGAGTTTTTTATACTATTTTTTCTATTTTGCGTTTTTACATTAATAAATTGCTTAAATTGGAATTATTTAATTTGAAAGTTCAGAGTTTAATTTTTATATAAAGCATGCAGTTGGTCACATTGATACTTGATTTATATATAAATTTATATTACATATTATTTATTAATTTTCGTTAACATTACTTGATATTTCATTTAAAAATATAAACATGAGTGACATAGAAACATATATATGTTGTTGTCAATTGTATACAACATACGTTGTTTGTGTAAAATGCGAACATATATCATATCTGTCAAATGTACTATCGTGAGCAATTGAAAGTAAACGCACTATTATAGCTGTGTAAATTTTACCAAATTGTCAAGCTAATGTCATTTATGTTATGATTAAATGCTGACACTGACACTTCAAAAGTACTGTATACATTAGATAAATTTTGAAATTTCGACATGCCAACATAATAAAATGTTAACTTTCAATTGCTCACGATAGTACATAAATTCTTAAAATCATATGACAGCAATGATATTTATTTCTGTATTCGAACAACGCCAACATTGAAAAATGAAAAAAAAGTGTATCGAAATAGAGCTCATTTCGATACTGTTTTTGGTTTCATAATGAGTTCATTTCGAACGCAAAATAGAAAAAATATGTTTTATAACAAACTAAAAAAATTTAAAAACTCTTGGTATTAGATTTATGTGGACATAATTATACATATATACCCATAAAGTATCGTCATCAAGCTACAGAAATATTTTTTCTTTTCCGAAATTGCCAAGAAGCGCATCCAAGAGCAAGAAAATATATGAAAAGAGCTTATGCATCTCTGCATTTATTTCGTGTGTAGAATGAAATAAGTGTGCAACTTTTAAGATATGTACTTTATAACTAGAGTTGCGAATTTGTCCGTACAATAGAGTGGAACAAGCCCACCGTGCATATAACTTGATCAATGGTATTTGTTTAAACATTCTTTCATTCTCCGATATTTATTATGTAAATATAATTTCTATTTATAAAGTACCGTGATATCATAAAGTTTCTAGGACGAAGATGGCTTTGTAATATAAATTGTATGTCTGAACTTAAGTTAGGAACTATAACTCTGTTTTGTAAATTATTTTGACAGTGACATTATCTGTCATCCATTAATGTGTTAGAATTGCTGAAAGCAAGTTTGAACGTAGAGTTTGAAACATAGCACATTCGAGTAAATTCAAATATGGTTTACAATATAGTGCAAAAAGCGTACATGATTGAAGCCTATTTTCGGAGTGGAGTGCAAATTGATGGAATTTGGGTGTACAGTCAACGTGCATGTTTGGATGATTTTAGAGAGCACTTTCCAGAGTTAGCTATAATTCCCAAAGATTTTTATAATTGCCTTTCCAATTGTGTTGGTGTGTTTCGTGAGACTGGTTCTGTGGGTCATAAAGCACGTACTGGTAGACCAACTGTTCGTTCGGAACAAGTTATAAATGATGTTCGTCAACGTATGGTAAATGAACCCACAAAACCTTTGAAACGCCTTTCTCAAGAGATTGGACTTTCTTATGGAACATGTCAGAAAATTGTAAAGAAAAACTTACACATGCATCCGTATAACATGCAATCATATCAGGCTATTTTGCTGGTAGACTACCGTAGACGTCGTACGTACTGCCAGTGGTTTGCAAATAACTTAATAGAAGATGATGACCTGCTAAATTTGTCATTTTTCTCTGATGAAGCATGGTTTCATCTTTCGGGGTATGTCAATTCCCAAAATACTCGAATGTGGAGTAGTGAAAATCCTCATATTTCTATTGAATCGTTTCTCCATAATGCGAAACTTGGTGTTTGGCTAGCAGTTTCTCGCCGCAGAGTTGTTGGCCCTATTTTTTTTTAATTTCACAATTAATGCTGAGAGGTATAGAAACATTCTGAATGAATTTATTGAACAGTTGCATGATTATGAATTGCAATATGGATACTTTCAACAAGATGGTGCAACGGCACACACAACACGAGAAAATATTGCTTTTCTTCGTGAGTTTTTTGACGATCGGATCATAAGTTTACATACGGAAGTTGAGTTTCCACCACGATCACCTTGTTTGACAATTATGGACTTTTTCGTGTTTCCTCACCTAAAGAATAGAATATTTAAAACTCCTGTTGCTAATTTGCAAGATATGCCACAAAGAATTATTGACGAATGTGCATTAATAACGCCCGCAATGCTGCAAAATGCCTTTAACAGCATGAAAAGGCGTGTCACATTGGGAATTGAAAATAACGGACAACAATTTCAACATTTGCTTTAATTTTGCCTTTTTTATTAATAAAATTTTGAATAAAAGCTGAGCTTGTTGTTTTATTGTATCTTTATTAAATCAAATGACATATTTATTGATGTCACGATGACACTATCAAAATAATTTTCAAAAATTAAGGTTAAGTTACCAGTATGATAATATGGATAAAGTTCAGACATGTATTTTCTATTTCAATGCCATCTTGGACCCAGAAACTTTATGATATCGCGGTATATAACGCATAAGTAGCTGCTTGGTATTATAATTTTTTACTTCGGATGTTTGAATTAGTCGAAACCGTAGACGAGACGCCCAGTCCAATTCTATTGTAGGACGAAATGTCGCAACTCAATTTATAACTTTGGTCTAACTTTTGCCAGTGTGTTAAAAAGAAAATTTTTGAAATACGATACTTTCTTGTAAATCAACTTTCTATGTATATATAGTTATGAAAGCTGTTTTGTTTCTGCTGAGCCTCTCTGGTAGGCCTTGACAAATTTTGTTGACATTTTAACCTAGAACTATTTGTAAACTTAATGACTTAAAAGCTTAAAACTACAAGCGTTTAATCATTTGTACAAAAAAAATCATAGAAATAGACAAAGAGAATTATCGAGATGCGATTTTTACCATTTAAAATGTGGCCTAAGTCGTAGAGAATGTTTTGAGAAAATTAACCATTATTTAATGACAAGTCAAATTCCTTAACTACCATAAAGCGATAGTGTAATGAATTTCAACGTGTCCGCCTTTCCTTAAAAGACGCGTTTCAAATTCTTAAGCTTGAAATGACTGTTGAAGACTTTCACGAGTATTCAAGCAATCCCAAAGATTGGTGTTAAGGTAATTAACACCATCTTACTCAAACATTTTAAGATTAACAAGTTTTGTCTCCGTTGGGGTCTCCACAGTTTAACGCCAGTTCAAGAAGGCCGTGCGAGATGGTGCATATTGACATTATATTGGTTTGAATATTTGAACATGATTGAGCTCCAACATAAATTACTCAAGAAAAATCCGTAATAAAAAGATGGTCGCTACGCTGTGATTAGACATGTTTCCACTGTAGCACTGGAGCATTGTTAATGCAAGTCAATTAAGAAAAACAATAATATTTCCTTAGTTTAACGCTCGGGCTCACATTGCGGCTCAAACAATTAAGTATTTGAATACCTACCCAAATATTAAGGTAGTGGGTCACTTACAGTAGAGTCCAAACCTGGCACCTAATAATATCTTGTTATTTCCATCTGTAAAGGATAAGTGCCAGGGGTTTACGTTGAACGTCAGTCGAAGAAGCGTTTATTGTATTTAAAAAAATTGAGCAAACCACCAAAAGCGGAAGGGGTAGAGAAAATGTTTTGAAAATTAATTTCTATGGATGCAAAGATGCATTAACTGGAGGAGAATACTTTAAACAATTATAAATAAATATGCTTTGTCCAACATTGTGTATTATTTTACTGGGCTCAACAGAAAGAGAACAGCTTTCGCATACGTTACATCTACATTTTGTTTGTTCAGTTAAAAATCTGATCTTTTTTTTACTTTTTTATTTACACAATAAATTGTTTATGATAACTTTGTAACAGCTGGTGAAGGTCGATGTATAATAGATAAGGCAAGAAGAAATTGGTGTCCCTATTGCCGGCTGCAACGCTGTTTCGCTGTAAGAATGAATATAGCTGGTTAGTTGAAAGTATTTTATTTACTTTTTTTCATAAATTATGTAAATGTTCTAGCTGTGCAAGAGGAACGTGGTCCAAGAAAAAGCAAGAAGACTGTAATTAGCAGAAGATGTTCAAGTGCCTTTGTAACAATTCCTCGCAAACGTTGTCACTCGATTCCATTCAAAATAAACTGCGATGTGAGTACTTCGCAACATGAACTGGCCGCTCAAATATTACTTTTGTCCATTAGACAAGTCAGATGTAATTCAGGATTCGGCCTTTTGCTAAGACAAGCTCAAAATAGTGTATTGTCTAACGTCTGGTCGGCGTTGTTTATTTTAAAAGCTGCATATTGGCCTTACGATGCCCTAAGTACAATTTCGAGTGTCCAAAGAACTTGTCAATGTCTTAGGGAATTACAATTGGATTCGTGTGACTTGGAAATAGTGGAAAATATATTGCTCTGTCGATCAGATTTAATTTATGATACAACGCAAGCTGCTCTTGCCGAAAGTAAACAGGACTTCTTTTTAGAGAAATTAGCGGTAGGTATAAATATAAGTTTCATGCTCATTAGTATCATGGTCCAAATTGTTCAAATGGTGATATGTTTTATTAATATAAAAAAACTAAGTTTTATGCTCTACCATTAAAAGTGCTTCTATAAAAATATTCTATGTAACGTTCAGAGTTCAAAAATACTCTCAATAAAATCATAAGTTAATTATGTATACAATCCTCGAAGAAATTCTCTTATATCAATTTATTTTACAGTTGCCAATCCCAATATCAAAGCAATCTAAGATCCAATTTATAGCATGTCATGTTTAAGATTGGCAACATTTAAATATCTGAATCTTTTCGTCATCATTCGCTCATTTCTTCTACTATTATTGAAACAAATATACCGGGTGTATTATGAAAAACCTTTCGTGCTGTAACTTTTTTATTTTTATCCGAATGTAATAAATTATACGTCGAACTAAATCGTCTTAAAAACACTGTAACGTGATCGGCTTTGAATTTTTTTTTACACTTTGTTTTTGACAGACAGCTGCAAACTGTGTTTTTTTAAATTGCACTATATTTTTTTTTCCTTATTCAAATATATTACTTTTTCTGAATTTGAAACTGTAAACAACGATATCCTTGTATGAAAAAAAAATCGAGAAATTGTAGGTTTTTTTTTTAGTTCGATTTATTCTGGTTTTTCCGAACACAGAGATTTCTTAAATGCATTTTAAATACTCTATTTCATTGTATTACCAGCAAATGTGTGTACCTTTGAAAATCACTTACATTCAATACTATATAGCCCATAAAGGATCACAAACCAATGTTATCAGTGAGCGGTGGGTCAACAACAACATTTACATTGTTTATTTTAAAAATTTAAAAATCAAGCAGTCATATTGAACGATAAAAGTGCATTCCAAATTTTCGAAGAGAGCTGTGACATTTGTCAGTCACACATTCATTATAACATTTTCAACGATTTATTTCTAAATTTTGTTATTGAAATGGATAATGGCGAATGTGGATTCGATTCAAGCATATTTTGAATGCCGAACAAATTCTGCAGCTGCTTCGCGACTTTATGGAAATCGTTTTCCTGACAGACTGCGTCCAAGTGCCGATAAGTTTGGAAGGCTCGTGCGAAATTTACGAAATTTTGGATCATTCAAAAAACCGAAAATAAACGCACGTGTAATTCAAGATCAAAATTTAGAATTAAGTGTCTTGCTCTATGTGGAAGAAAACCCTAATACATCTACGCGAGAAATTTCTCACTACATGCAGGTATCACATTCTACAGTTCAGTACATTCTGAAGAAGCACAAGTTCTTTCCTTATAAACCACGGAAGGTGCATGCTCTCGGTGAAAACGACCCTCAACGAAAGGTTCAATTCTGCACGGTTTTCATGAATAAACTAAGGGAAGATCCAATTTTTTATCGTCGTGTGTTGTGGTCAGATGAATGCACTTTTGGGAAAAATGGTGTATTCAACAGAAATAATCATCGCCATTGGAGCACTGAAAATAACCATGTTGTGATGCAACACAATTTTCAAAATCGGTTCAGTGTAAATGTATGGTGTGGCATTTTAGGCGATAGAGTAGTAGGGCCTTTTTTTGTGGAGGGTAATCTAAACCAAGAAAAGTATAATAATTTGTTACGCAATGAATTAGGCGATTATTTAGATGAGTTGCCACTTGCTGAGTTAAACAGGGTGGTGCTCCAACAGGACGGTGCCACACCCCATAATGCACGAATGAATACCGATTTTCTACATAATTATTTTGGCGTCAGATGGATGGGCACTTACGGGCCTATTCGATGGCCTGCTAGATCGCCAGATCTGAATCCACTGGATTTCCTTCTGTGGTCTTACATTCAAGATCATGTCTATTTGACTCCACCTGATACCAGAGGTGATTTAGTAAGAAGGATAGTACAAATATGTCATCAAATACCACCAAATCTTATATTAAACGCAGCAGTTGGAGTTAATAGAAGGTGTCAAATGTGTCTGGAACAAAATGGAGCCAATTTCGAACATTTGATTCATCAAAATATATGATAGCTTGATTTCTGTAAATTTCGTAGTTTTTTTTTAATAATAATAAATTTGTCACTCAATTTAATGGAGGCGTCTTCAGGAAATAAATGTTTATTAGAATAAGTAAAAAAAAATATGTAGTACAATTTTAAAAAAAAAATTTACTACTGTCTGTCAAAAACGAAATGTCAAATTTTTTTTTTTAAAACAGGTTACAGTGCTTTAAAAACGATTTAGTTTGACATATCATTCATTAAAATCAGATAAAATATAAGGAAGCTACAGCCCCAAAGGTTTTTCTTAATACACCCGTTATATACTAGATGGATTTATTTCCACGTGAAATCTTTTACTAGAAGCTTAAAATTTAATAATGGTAAATTATGGTAATGCAAGCTAAACGTTTATTTTATATTAATTTAAAAGGTGGTGTCAAACTAATAAAATGTTCGTTATTAACCTGTTATTGAATTGGGACAATTGGAATTTTCAGTCCAAGCAGGCAATAGTAAAATTATTGTTTTCAAATAAATCTCTAAATTTAATTCTTTAATAAGGAGTATAGCCATGGCCACGGCATATTGTTTGCATATATGTTCTCTGTCAATATGTAGCGCAATATAGTCACTCTAAATTTTAGACTGCAATATAGTATAAAGTAATACTATTACTGCTTCTACTTTTAATTGAACAAAAATTCAAGGTTTAATCATAAATGTTCTTTATGAGAAATTTTGAGTTAGTAAAACAAGAGCGTTCAAATAAATTTTACCTCGAAGTTGCTCATGGAAATTATATGTATGGCTTAGCTTTTTACTGAAGTTCTTAATACGAATTTTATTGGTTTTAAACTATTTGAATGACATGACAAATTTCAAAATAATGAAATTACAATTTTTAACTAAATGAGATACGTTTATTTGCAACAAAAAAAGTAACATTTTATAAAAATTGTTGAAAGTGGCCACCACCTTGTTCGAGACATTTCTCACACCTTCTAATAGAGGAAAAAACGTTTTGTAGTGTCATATCGTCGATTTCGTTAATTCTTTCAGCAATTCTGATTTGAAGGTCTGCAAGATCAGGTATCTGTACCCGAAAAATTGAGTTCTTTAAAAAAGGCCACAGAAAAAAATCACAGCGGGTAAGATCACAAGATCTTGGTGGAAATTCATGTTCGGTGTTTAAACTTATCAAGCGACTTCGATAAATTTGCTGTATCATATTAATTGTTTCACCACCTGTGTGCGCTCTAGCTCCTTCTTGTTGAAAGTAACCCTGATTTATTTCTTTTTCATTAGGCTGTTCAATAAATGGTATAATAATTTCTTGTCGGTACTTTCTCCTGTTAAGGTACCGTTAAACAAAATAGGGCCAATGATTTTCGTTCGACTAATCGCACACCATACACCAATTTTCTGTGGACGAAGTGAAGTTTCAACATAAAAGTCATGTAGTTTCTCAGCATTCTACATCCTTATACTTTGTTATCATATCCATTCAGATAAAACCATGATTCATCAGAGAAAAAAGTTTTGTCAAGAAGGCCATTATCAAAACAATAAGAACCACTGACAAGATGTTGTCCTTCTAGGATAATCAATTTCTTTGATTCTTTGATCACAGATCATGCGATATGGAAATAAATGTCTTTATTTGTATGACATGTGCCAATAGATACACCCACTCGTTGTGATAATACTCGTACGAAAGTTCCCGGTGTATCATTAATAATTTGGGTTACATCGTCAACTAGCTCTTTCGTACGTTTCTTCGGCCGGCCACTGGCTTCTTTCCGTATAACACTCCTTGTTTCTCTGAAAACCTTAGTACAATATCAAAGACGAAGTTTGGAAATATATTTCTAAATTCCCCTAAGCATTTTTCAAGAAAATAGTGCCATTGTCCGTTAATCTTACGTCCGTTCCGAAAATAAGATTCAACCATGAATGATTTGTGTTGAATAGTGATAAGCACTTTAAATCAATTTTAAATTACAACGCAATTTAAAAAAGTTCCGTCTAAGTATACATCAGAATAAATAGTCTGTCAAATTGACAACTGATGCAAATGTAAATAGTACAAGTTACGAGAAACATTTTTATTGTCATGTACTACTAGAGGTAAAATTTATTTGAATGCACATTAGGTCCGCCTATTTTCTTTTGCCAGTTATTATTAACTTTGCAATTCTCCTGTTCCTTAGTTTGCTTATAGTTAACTTTCTTTTAATATTTTCCATCAATTACTATTTTGGCTACTATTGCAGACCTCAGTGTAGCGATAACATAATAAGGTATTCACTTCAGGTATTTTTTCTTGGTTTAAGTTGGCGATTTTAGTTGCAGTCTGGTGAGAAATTTCTATTTTTAATACTATTTAAGTCTCAAATACACCGGGCGTCCTTGAAATAAAAAGAGAACGTATGAAAAATGTAAAGATTAAATTATATAGAATATATACCCAAAATATATTCCGAAAATTGCCTCTTATACGCGAGAAAAAAAATTACAAAATATTTAAAAAAATTGAATATATCATAAATACTATCGTAGACGACTTAAAGGTAACCCACTATAACAAAATGAATAGTCTTGTTATTGTATATTTCGCTTCAAGTTTGTGTGTTGTAGATTGTAATAATTTTTCGATTAAAGGACACATCTTACATGTTCTTTCAATATATCAGCTTTAAGAATTTACAAGTATAAATTTATATATTATAACAACATTAAAGCATATTCTCTTAGAAGATTCCTGTGATCGGTATTTCTAGGTGGGTCTTCCCCATTAAACTTATAACTCAGGAATTTTAACAAGTTCATATACTCGTAATATGCCAATTGCGTATTCATATGTATTTCGAGGTAACGTACAGTACATGTAGGTATTTAATTGTTTCCGTATTCTAAAAATATTTTGGACTTCGCAACATAAAACCAAGGGTTGCGGAAGCAGATTTGCACATATCAATAACATAGCTTACAAGCCTTAAACAACTGTCAAATAAAACTCCTAAATCTTTAACCGTCATACTATAAGTTTATTGTTGATGTTATACATAATTAAAATTGAAAGGTTTTCCGAGAAAACCGACTTCATAGCTTTTGCTAAGTTAAGCTTCAAGTTGCTCCATAAATTAATGCTATTTTGTTGAAAAACTGCATTATTATATTCATCAACGTGCATATATACCTTTAAGTTATTAGCATAAGCCAGTTTAAAACATGTAAACACAAAGCGAAACGATCCTAAGGCAGATCCTGGAGGAATTTTAGTATTTCCATCATTTAATACAGGATTATGGAACTTCTTTATTAATATACTGTGATCAGTGATATCAAATACACCAGTAAAATAGATCATTCCTCATTTATTGCGACACAAATATCTTAGAAAATGCTTATGTACTAGATTTGTGATTGTTGCAAAGCATTTACTTAAGATATGTATAAAGATGCTACAATATATCTGCTAAAAGAATTCGAAAGAATAGCTATGGATCTTTAGTCATTTATATTATTTGACATGATTTGACATGACAGTGATTCTGCGAGGAAGATTTTACGACTATATTTGAAATTTCATCCCTATAGAATGCAGGTGGTCCAGCAATTCAAAGTGACAGACTACAAACAAAGAGAAGAACTGCGCAGTGCGTATGCAAGCGTTGTTTAATGATAACCCTAATGCTATGGTATTAATGAGCGACGAAGCTCATTTCCACCTAAACGACCCGGTAAACAAACAAAACTTTCGTTATTGGGCTCTTTGAAATCCCTGTAACGTTCATTAAAAACCTCTCCACTCTCTGGAAGCTACAGTTTGGTGTGCGGTTGCCCGTTTTGGAGTACTCGGGCTGTATTTTTTCGGGGAAAATGGCGTCACGGTGACAGACCTGAACTTCAGATGCTAAAAATAGACAACAATTCTTATTTCCAACAGGATGGTGCCACAACGAAAACTGCCCACACATCGATGACAGTTGTGAGAAACATGTTTCCTGGCCAACTGATCAGCATAGTCACCGGATTTGTCCTCCTGTGACTATTTCCTGTTGGGATATGTGAAAGAACATGTTTATGCTCACAAACCTCGTGTTTAATAGACTTAAAAGATGCAATTACAGAAGAGGGTGGGTTGAGTAGAGGATGATTTTCGGAAGACACTGGAAACCTGCATTCAAGAGGAAGGTTCTGACATTTCTTTGTATAACAATAAAATACTATTATTTTGTAAATTAACTTTGTATTTCTAATTTGAAAACGGTCCATTTCCCCTAAGTCACCAGTATATCTCAAAAAAAAAGAAACACTCTTTTACTTTTTCATGTACCTACTGAGGGATTACTGAGGGACTGAAAACATTTACTAATCATTATTTAATTTTACAGATTCGCTATTCTATGGACCGAAAGCGATTTCGAAAGATATTATTGATCATCCCAATTCTCTTCGTACCGACAGCTTCCCAAATTCATGATGTGTTGTTTAAACCAATAATTGGACAAATACCCATAGAAAGAGTAGTTATAACTATATAGCTTACAGTGTGTAGTTGCATTATCGGCATTTAATAAATAAAACAATAATTAAAACTTATATTTATTTTATTGCTAAACATTACTGAAACAATGAAAAACAATAGTATACACCTTTCTGATAAAAATACATCGATTTGTGCATATATCAAGTCTTTGCGAGTATCTAGGATTAAGATAACAAGTAAGTATAAAAAAATATATGTATACAAGGTCAATTAAAAGTAAAGAACATGAGATGAGACACTAGATTAACTTTAGAAGTATTTTAAAAGACAAAATATTTCATCTAAATGTACTATACCCACACATATATAAAATTTAAAAATATTTTCTTCGGTTGCAATATCCAGTTTCGAGTATGCTTCTTCTAGTTTAATTAAAGTAAATAAAACTGAGTATTTAAATAGTTCGTGCAACAGTATTAAAATGTTTTGTTATAATAAACAACAGATTTCAAGAACGTGTGTAAATTATATAGAGAGATTTACACAAACATAGCATTCTCATTTAAGACAATTTTATGTATTTGAACTATATTATATGCATTAGTAGAGGTACAGAGAGAATTGTAACAAGTATTTTAAAATATGTGTAATCAATTCAGATGTGTGTATCTTTAGCAATAATTCATGCTATATCTTTGAATAATACCTTAACTTAATTGCTTTACTGAATTTATTCTTACTGGCATTATCTAATAAATGAAATGATTTTTTTATATATAACATCAGATTAATATTTTGTTGTAGATAGTGTCAGTACCTGCGGTTAGGGCCTCATATGTTACAGAGCTTTAATAAATTTACATGAAGGTGATCACAGATTTGAAGAAACAAGTAGGTTAGAAATTAAAATGAAAGAACAAAAGAAATGAGAATAAGGAGCATAGAACTCAAAGAATAATTTTCTTTAAATGAAAAAAGCATTAGTTTTTTCTTCCTGGTATTTATTTGTTATCCTTTTTCTGAAATTTAGATTTATATATTTTACTGAAAATTTTTGATTTTCTTTACAATTCGTGCATGGGTACCTATTTCACATAGTCAAATGTCATAAGTTTAAAAGGATTAATAAATATAAACCGGTGCAAATTAACTGCTTTGGAATATTAATGAAATCCTAGCCAATATATAATTTGCAAGAGGATAAATCAAGCGGTAGTAATAACAATTAAATACAGAGCAATTGTGTTTTAGGAGAGGAAAGTCATGTCCGGACCAAGTAGCCATTTGTAGAATAGTTATATAGGAAATTGTGGAAATGAAATTGAATTGTTGTTTTTATAGACTTTGAAACAACTACTGGTAGTCTGAAACACGAATGTCTTTGAAAAATATAAGATATTTCGGTCTGCCACTAAAACTAGTCAAGCCAACGGTGTTACATTATAAATACTTCATAAAGGATAGTTAGGTGGCAAAATAAAATTAAAGGTGTAAAACAAGGCTGCATTTTGTCTCAGAAACTCTTTAAATTCTGTCTACTAAAGAAGACAACAAAGTACAGAAATGGGATTATATGAAATATCTTGTAATCGCTTACGATAACTAACTTGAAAACGGAGTCATATAAAATAGACTTAAAGTTAAATTCCAAGAAAGCAAAGAAAATGCGAACCGGACCTGACATATAGCCTTATGAGAAGATCTACAACAACGGACAAGCAATTTTACAAGTCGAACAATACTGTTATCTTGCGGAGTGTTGAACAACATATGAGCATCTTCACAAATCAGCAAAAAAAAAAAAAACCTCATTTTCAACAGCAATATTAAAACTGTATTGATGTACCTACAGCTGCAATATATGAGCAACATCAAAAAGTTACAAAAGAAAATTCAAGGATATCTGTACAGATGCTTGCGCAAAATTTTATGAGTTTTCTAGCCAAATGTCACAGTAAACAAGGAACTATCGCAACGCACTACGTAAATCCCTATAGAATTTCTGGGCTAAAAGAAGAAAATGAAACCAGATGGGACACACACGAAAAGAATAGGCTAATGATATTATCAAAGGAACCACAAAATTTGTATTCTAGGTAGGCCATGAACGACTGGGATAGACATATAAGTCCCATCTGAGCTTAGAGAACTGACGAAGTGTCATTTGTAAATAATCATAAGTCAAATTGACAAGTTACGATTTGACCTATTGCTAATAATACGAAATGTAAGTTAGATCACTTAACTTCATTTACTGCTTCAATAATTCTATCCATGATCATGTTAAACAGACATGGGTTGAGTCTATCTCCTTGTCTAATGCCCGCTGATATATTAATTTCTTCTGTCATCTCACGTTCAGTTTTTATTCTCGTTCTGCTGCGACTATTGAGCTCTTTAACAGAACTATGTTTATAAATTCATTCTTTTGCTGTAAGAGAGCGAATACATCGTTTAAGTGTACTCTGTCGAAGGCCTGTTTCAGATCTACGAAGTATGTGAACATAGATTAAATTCCTAAAATGGTAAAAGAAAAAGAGCTATTTGCTTTCTTTCTTTATTCTTGTTTCTACGTCGAATTTCATTACATGATCGCTTCTGGGATATGAGCCTGGTAATCGCGTCTTTGGGACTGCTACCTTCTTGGTCGACCTTTTGTTCACTATTGCAAGAGACATCTTCAGGTCAGGTGTGTTACTTCTGTTATTGCGCCGAAACTGAAAAATCTGTTAGTTTGAGCCGGGGTTATATAGTAGCTGCTACGGATCACGTTTAGTGCTGCGTTTTTCAGATAGAAGCATTTGCTAGGTGTGTGGGCGGTATCTGTCATTACGGTTGATACGAATATTATTGGGATGCTTTAGGCTTTTACAGAATCGCGTATTTTACGATTAATGTAATAGGAGTTGCGGGATAGAATCTAATGAATTTGGTGTCCAGTTTCCAAAATATCTTCAGCAAGTGTAGAGTCGGTTACACACAGCACCCTAGTACCGCGCCCGTGTTCAGTAACTTACCAAAAACAAGGCGTTCATTAAGCACGTGAATCCATAGATTTTTAATTTCAGTCAAACAACAATAATAGCAGCCCTGAACATGTCTTTCGTAGGAGTGGACGAAACGTCGGACAAGAAAGAAGCATTGCCGAGAGCGCGGTTTCTGCTCTAGAACCTAGAAGCAATCATAGACAATGAGCAATCATTACAGTTTTAGGTTTAAGGTTTATATAAAATAAAAATCTAGCAAAAATTATAAAAATCATAATAATTTATTTATATGTTGGTGTTTGCTCATAGTTAATAGAATTGATTACACATTTTTTAAAGAGTAGGTAATTAGAGCAATCGAAGTAACAAAAATCGTGTATTATATAATACATAAAGTATGTACATATATACTTTTCCTATTATAATTACAATTTGTTAGTGATTAGAGTTGTTGGACATTCTTATGTTTCTTTCATTTTAATATAAAGGTTTCAGTAGGTACACACATTTATGATTTAGAAAAAAATGTGATAAATTCATTCACATAGTACATACATTTACAATGATTGAATAATTAATAATAATCTTATTACATAATTTGAGTTACTTTAATAATACATTAACATACATTAATTTTTAGTAATATTCAAATCGTATAAATAGTAACAACATTAATGGGAAGCGTTGTTTATTCTTTTGGTATTGTGAAATTTATAGTAACGTATAATAAGTACTTATTCATTATAGTTGAAAACTCTAAAGATTGTCTATCATGATAGGAATAGAAGTAAACCCAAGTTTACAAAGTTTATTTAACTGTTTCATCTAGTTCAAGAGGGGGCAACAACATTAAAATCTTTAATTGATAATACCGAACATGTCAGAGACAAGAAAATTCCTATTGTTACTTACTATATGACTTTTGTCTAAATAATCTAATTATTTAGATTATTTCGATTAATACACTTCACATGGGTGGGTTTAAGGAGTAATAGTCTACAAGCATGTAATATATGGAAGTATAGTTCATTCGATTTAGCATTGCATAAAGAACAAATTATTTACCTATAGAAAGCAAAATAGGTTCTTGTAATACAATTATTTGAATTAAAGAGTTCGATTTCTATATTAGCGAAAATATTGCTTTTAAAAATTATAAATTCTACCTTTAGTCAACAATTGTTAATTCTTGAATTCGGACTTTGGACGTTTCAGTCTTAATAATTATTTTAATTAATCAAAACTAACTAAAATAATCTATCTTACAGTACAATGTTTCGAAGTTTGTTCACTTCATTTAAAAACAAAATATTTCAAAGTGACCCAGTGGCGGCTCGTGCTAAAAATTTTAAGGTGTTCTGCAAGTTTTACAAAAAAATTTACCTTGCACGGGCAGTAAGAGGTTGTCTCCCATCGATCTCATCGTGCTTTCTTCGCCTTCCGCACTGAAGTAATGGATTTCTGGAACGATTGTCAATTGTCACACAAAAAAATAAGAGTCTCTAATATTATTGTTTTTACGTTAAACTCGCCGCACCGTAAAAATAGTCGCGAAAATATTAAATACCGATAGGTCCAACTCGCAACGGGCCATAGGCAACAATATACGTATGGAACGTAATGCGGTGTGGCAACGTGTGTACGATGCTTATATTGAGTGACTTTCTTAAAATTTAAATTTATTTTGCAGAATTATTGATTTTTTTACTTTTATCTTTTAGAAAACGTTATTGTTTTTTTATTACTTAAAATTACTTTATTTGAAAAATAGTATACCATAAAAGTGTAAACAAAGACAGTATACATTGAAACGAATATTCATTCAATTGTATTGTCATGAAATTGAATTTGTCAATCGTTGTTAAATTTGTTAGAATGAATAGATATTTATATTTATCGGAAAATACTAATACTTAAAGCAAACAAATAAGGTGTAGTGTTTTGTTATAGGAATGTATAATATCCATTTCTTCCTGCATATTGATTATGCAGCTGATGCTTTCGTAATATGCTCATATTTGTATTATTTCAACTTATACTTCGGTTGATACATACCGACTTCCTTCAAACCAGGAGGAAGCTACAGTTGTAATTAAACTATACTTCCTTTTTTTTGTATTACCTACGGATATTCACAATTCCAAAATACGTTACAATGTTGCTTATTTTAGATTGTAATTAGCTGAATGCTGTCGCAAAACTGATCTCTGCATTTTTAAAAATGCCAGAATAAAATTAACCCCTGCCCTTATTATAATTTTACAAAGGAACAGACACGTACTTAAATTTCTACGAAAAACTAAGCCTACAGTTCATGTATAATACAGTGATAATGAAGACTGGAGCGTTTGTCGACCTACGAAGTTGTACTTTACTTGTTTATTGTTAATAAAAGGCTGATGGAAATATTACGTGAGATTTTGGTATCTGTATTATAATAACATCACGATAATAGTAGAAATACAAATATGAGCATATTACGAAAGCATCAGCTGCATAATCAATATGCAGGAAGAAATGGATATTCTACATTCCTCATTCCTATAACAAAACACTACACCTTATTTGTTTGCTTTAAGTATTAGTATTTTCCGATAAATATAAATATCTATTCATTCTAACAAATTTAACAACGATTGACAAATTCAATTTCATGACAATACAATTGAATGAATATTCGTTTCAATGTATGTATACTGTCTTTGTTTACACTTTTATGGTATACTATTTTTCATATAAAGTAATTTTAAGTAATAAAAAAACAATAACGTTTTCTAAAAGATAAAAGTAAAAAATCAATAATTCTGCAAAATAAATTTAAATAAATTTTAAGAAAGTCACTCAATATAGGCATCGTACACACGTTGCCCACCGCATTACGTTCCATACGTATATTGTTGCCTATGGCCCGTTGCGAGTTGGACCTATCGTATACCGAATCATATCACCTTCCGCGCTGGTATAAATGCACTGCATTTCGCTGCATTTAATGCAGCGACCAGGCCTGCTAAAATGACGCATTGGTTTTAGACACTCGCGGGGGTAGCGGGGTGCGCGCGGGTGTTTGACAAAGCTCTGAGCGCACGCTCGTGTGGACCAGATAAGGAACAAGTGAGCGATCGCGCGAATTAGGTTGGTTATTCCACTGGTCGCCTATTGAATATTATTTGGAATTTCGGAAGCGAATATCTCGGCTTCTACTTGTCGGATTTTGATGATTGAGGTGTCAAATTGTAGGGTTTGATGTCCTCTACAGGTGATGTAGAAAAATATGCAAATTTTTTGATATACAAGGGGAGAATTTTCATAACAATATGTTACGCTTTTATAAACATAAAAAATGTCGGAAAAATTATGTAAAAGAAAACTAGTTATAACTAATACAGGTTCGCCCGTCCAATTTTTTGGGAGCTCTGCAGCACTGCAGCGCTTATGCGCTAGCCGCCACTGAAGTGACCCCCTCCTTTGATAACTTTAAAAGACAGGGCACTGATATAAGAAAATGTCATTCCCATAATTAGTACAAAGAAAGACACATGTTCTACACATCCTAACGCATACCAAAAAAAGAAACCTAATTTTAAATATCATTTTAATGATAATAATAGGAGTTTTTGGTATTTAAATTCAAAATGTAGAGAATAAATTTCGAAAAGTTAGGTTGTAGAACAGTTTTCAATTTTATTTTTTATGTATAATTAAGAAGATAGTTACACTGGTTAACACCACGATTCTTTGTATTAGCTCTACTGTGCTCCATGTTCAATACTGTGATTAGTGGTGTTTACCTACTGCAGGTGGCAACTTAGTTGTCAAAATACGTACTTAGGATACTAGTATGAATTGTAGGGAGCTTTATACCCTTTTTAAATTTTTACTTAACCACAGTCTCCAAAGATGGGCCTTTGTAAGGATTTCAGCAACTTAAATAAAATCTTCCTCATTTAAATGTTGTGATGTTTAAAGAATGAATTTCCATAGGAACTCAAATTAATCTGTTAGAACAAGATACAATATTAAGTTGCCTTCAATGCTTTGAAACAAGTAAGACCAAACCTTCTAGGAAACAAAAGTATACGGAATAAGAAGAATCAATTTAATAGAAATTTCAATTGAACTGTAAAACATGAGGCTTAGAATACATTTTTTGCATTCCCATTTCAATTTATTTTTCCCAAATCTAGGCGAGTTTACTGATGAAAATGGGGAAAGATTTCATCAGGACTTTCCCACCATTTAAAAACTTTATTAGTGCAAGTAGAATAGCTGAACTTTATTAGTGCAAGTAGAATAGCTGAACGTTTGGAGATTATTATTAGACATTGATGCCGGAAAGTTCTGAAGCTTAATATACAAGAAAAGTGCAGATAACAAGTTTTCAATTACATACCGTAGTTATGTCATGACTATTATTTTATTTTTTTCTTAAACCTGACGTGTTGAAGAAATTTGTTATTATTATTATCATTATGAGACCTTAATATATAATAAAATTATACATACTTAATAAAGAAAAATAAAATATTGGAAATTTGCTGTCTATTTCCTTATACTTAGGTAAATTCGTTGATAAGGTGGATTCAGAGTTGCATAAGTATATGTAATATTATATTATTTTTATGTATTTTATTTATATTTTATAAGAAATTTATTCTCTATAATTTAAGACTTTGTTATTTAAAATACTGTGATTTTACAATCCTCTTCAGTTCAAAATAAGGGTTAAAAACTACTATCGATACAAGGAAAAGAAAATTGCATTTGTTATATTTCCTGTTAAAAATTATTATTTCTACTTAAAAATAAATGAGGTGGGCTATATAAAAATTAGTGGCGAATCAATTCTATTAATAATATTAATTGACTAAAAATTTTCGTTAAACATTAGGAAAGTAAATTATTTTCCAAATAATTGAAAGTTGAAAGAGGCAGAATATCAGGCGACATCTAGCAAACTCAATGCGAATGAATGTAGTATACTCAGCTGTATGACTGCAGGTGGCAGCACACGGCTTAAAATATTTTGTTTGAAGTGAAACAAATTTCAAATAATTTTCAATTAATTTAAGTAAATATAGACCTATTTATAAAAATTGTTAATATTTATCAAATTTATCTATATAAATATCTCTATAATGAATTACTTTTAAGAGCTTTAATTGCTCATACTAATATAAAGCAGATTTAACATAATTAAATGATGCAAGAATCAACATAGTAATTAAAATAATCATAGCAATACTATAAAAATACTATATCATTTATATTTAATGTTACATGTCTTGTAGACTCATACATACTTTTGCTACATAAAATTACATTATTTTTAACGATTATTACATATATCTTACAATTTATTCGGAATTCTTTGATTGTCTAAAAAATATTATATTTAATACACGTTCTTTAAAATTCTTTCAAGATTTGAAGTTAGTGTATACGGTTCGAGGTAAAAATTGTGCAAAATTAGTTAATGTATGAGAGAATCCACCGAAATAGATAGAGTACCGTGAATCGAGGTAACCATGCTAGGCGGGGTTATCGGAATTCTATAGGGAGCCTCTTCTATTTTTTCTAAGTCTGCGGCACCGGCAGAATTTTGCTTATATAATCTTGGGCTAACCTGTAAATAAAATGTTATTATAAAACTAGATAGTAAGAACCAGAAAAAGCTATATGTGAAAAAGTTCCTTCTATTTGTAACATAGAAAAGCTTCTAAAACAATTTGAACATTAAGATTTAATTTAATCAATTTAATTCTGTTACTACCTTACAACAGTTCTTGGAAAGCATAGTAGAGAAAAATAATTACTTTAAAATTAATGTTAGTAAACACATGATAAACTAAAATTATTCGTTTCAATTTTACATACAGGTTATCTATTGTACTCTTGATGCATTATAGAGTTTTTTATGTAAATCTCGTCTGATCCAAAAGTATAATTTATTAGAGACTTAATTCGTTTACAGCATATCAAGCTTCACCTCAAAGGAACACGTTTTGTCGAAGTGATCTTAGCGCAAGTGACAACTGTGTTAGAATCATTTCCAGCAGATAACTTTTCTCAGGTTTTCATAGACTTTATGAACACTGCCAATTGTGTATAGATTGTGATGTATTGTAGGTATGCTGAAAACTAAATAAAGATATTTTATTTCTAACACTTGAACTTTTCATTTTTAAAGTAATTTTGTTTCTTTTTGAATCGATTGTGCAGTTGTCTTGTTTTCTAAGAATACAATTTAATAATATTAGTAATTTAAAATTTTTAGCAATTATGTCATTTTAGGTGCAGCTCAACCATGGTATTGCAATTAGCAAATCAAATTGTTTTTTAAAAATATCTAGAAGTCTTAATTTTATAGTTAGGGACTGTATATAAGATTTGGTGCGTTAAAAGCGTTTTAAGAGGTCAAAAGCGACATTCGAATTCGGTCCATTATTGTTTCCTTTTGTAAACTGCTTCGTACTTCATGCAAGAAAAAATATTGATTGATATAGGCATATCGCCTCTTATGAAAGCTATCCAAATGTATAAAAATCGATACCACTATTCTTGAAAAATTTCCTACCCCCACCGGTACATAAAATGAGGTTTTTTTTTTAATGTGGAACCATTTCAAGTCAGCGTACATTCGAATACCTTTTGAAATCAACCCCCTCCAAAAATTCTTCCCAAACATGGGAATGTTCAACACGATAAATCAGTTCGTTGAAGATTTTGGCTTTAGAACATTTGCCACATGCATGAGTAGCTTCCTTATAGAACTTTTAAGCCTAATTTTTCCACGAACAGATTTGTTGTAAAGAACATTTCTTGAGAAGGGGTTTTTATTTATTCGAAAGGTATTTAAATGTACTCTACCACGCTTGGGTTTTTTTGTACGGAGAATACGATACCTCATGAGAAAATGAACTACCTTATTTCGTTTACCAGTTGAGGTGGGTGATTTTTAGACGATATTTCAAGCACAGTAGGCATTTATTTTAGCATATTTGGATAGTATTTATAAAAAGCTACATACCTATATTAATCAATATTTTTTCTTGAAATGATTACGGTGCAATTTACAAAAAATCAAGAATGGGTCAAATTTCAAGATCGCTCTTTTCGTTTCCCTAAATCACTTTTACATTAAAAGATAATATCTACAATTGAAATTTAAAAATATCAGACGAAGTCTGAATCCCATAAAATAATTTACCTAATGTATTCTTTTGGCACTTGCCAACTGCTTTTTGAATACTATATATAGGTAAGATCGTTTTTTTAACAGTGAATGCATTTATGTATAACATTTTATTTTTATCAAGTTCAGTACCGCAATACTAAAGCAAAAATATAGTTAATAACTTGTTTGTTGAATATGGTTACAATCAGATTATTTAAACGTATTTTCATTTTGATTTCGCTAAATGCAAGTGTGTGCGTAACCAGGCAAGCAAGCTACATAAACTAAACCTAATACAAAAATATGTCTAATCTAACATTTAGTTTTCTAATATTTCCTTCATGCATTCGAATCTAGCTAAAATGTTCGATAACTCGTACTTTTTTAAGATAATCTATACAGCTACCCGCTGCAGCTTTATTTGATTCGGTTATGTAATGTAGACAACCTCCAGGATAGTATACCTCGTGCACCGTTCTGCTCAAACAGAACAGCTAAAAGTCTACGCAAATTGCGACAGCGCTGGATATAGCATCTCTCACGGTCGAAATCTACAGACGCAACAACTGGTAAGTCATAGTTCTTATAAGAACCTCCAGACTAAAGATATCGGGCGTTAGGTTCGTGTTTTGCAATTAAAGATAGAAGGCTTAAGTAGAGATAAATGCGAGCATCTTATGGGCAATAGGATAGATGTTATAGCACTACAGGAGACACACTTAAAAAACAACGAACAGATTGAAGCTTGAGGAAAAGTTTCTGGGTATAGAATTGTAGCCCAGCTTTACGTCTGAATATTGTTAAACTAATTCTCTTTGTAGACGCCATATGATAAATAAATAATAATAATTTGATTCGTGACTTCTATAACTTTTCAACACCTTCGTTGCTCTATAAATTTGTAAAACCATGTATTTTTTCTTTAATTTATAGTTAAGATTGTCCATGTACGAGTATTATAAAATTACTAAATATTTTCTGAACTTAGGAAACAATAAATAATTTGTTGTTGCTATCGGATGCGGTAGAATATTTTTTGAACACGAAGCAATATTCCGTCGGATGTCCATTTTTCTGAGCTATAGCGCTTCAAATATTTTTATTTCTACCATATAGTACCATTACTTATGTGTTTAGTATTATAACATAAGCATTAAAAAAAGAAAATACTTGCAATTAATAATATTTAATTCTTTTTAGTCATGATACACTTTTAAGTGAAAATCGAATGTACTAAATACAGATAATAACAAATGCAATAGTAAACGTGGACTTATAAATAACATTCTTGCTAACAGAAAACATATAAGTCTAATAAAAAAAACAGAACACCCACACATAGACATATACTAACACATAAGTATCAATAAAAATAATAATTCAAAATACAAGTTTATATAGTATGTAGCATAAACGAGACAAAAAATGTGTATACAGGGTTACCGCTGAATAACGCTCTAGCTTCGCGAATCTGATGGATACGAAATTTATATTAAAAATTTCAACTTTGTAAAATTTCGTAAAATTGACCTGTAAAAAAGATCGATAAAATTTTCGGCCATAATTTTAATAATAAAGTCCTATGCACAGATTGTGAATGTTGTTGTTTTCTACCAAAACAGACTCGGCCGCACATATGCGATATTTTTTTTGTGGATACCAATAATAAGCCTTTACGTCATAATATGTCCACAAAACTATGCCGCATTAATTAAAATATGATTATAACTAAATGGTTTGAATGTGAGACTTCTTTTAAAAGTAAAATTATTATGTTTATAATAAAATAAAAATCGGCGTGCCTAATGGGATAGGTACCTAGTTTTTAATTATTTGTATGGAATTATTTACATATCATTTTTTGTCTTTAAATTTGTGGTGGTATTGACAAATACCCATAAAACAATGTAATTTATCGGTAAAGAAGAATTACTGATGAATTAGAGATGGAAGCCTGTATTGCCGCCAGTATATTTACCTGTGACAGGGCCGAACTCGAATAAAGAAAAATCATTTTCTCGTTTCTACCTGATCATCAGACTGCAATTTTTTGTATGAAAGCATTACTCACATATTTCACCCCTTTTTTTCTTGATCACTATACACAAGTAATATTGTATATATATATATATATATATATATATATATATATATATATATATATATCGTAAATTCAATTTGTTGTCGATTTAAGATCTGGTTTTACTTCAAAATATATATATTTAAAACAGTCCTACATGTTTCGGCAAATGATGCCTTTTTCAAGGAATATAAAATATAAATTTATATTTTATATAAACTGTGCGTATATATATAAACTGTGCGTAATCGCTGATATTTAACTAAAACGATTGGTTGCTGATTACATTGGTCAAATTTTTTTTATAATTAATACGTCCATCTAATGCGTTTTTTTTTTTATTCCTGACTCTTAAACTGGTTCTATCAGGTCAAGATTGTGACATATTTGCTTAAATAGTTTTTACTATTTTTTTTAGCAACTTGAATGCAAAATATTACAAGGAATATTGCGCCCTTAATATGTTTGAATATGTATCGGTAAAGTTTGCTTATAACTAAACTCTCGTTTAGTCTACAACCAAATTAATTAAAGAATTTAATAGGTCTGCGTTATGTGGGTACTTACAGTTAAAATAAAATTAAATCAATTTGTAATAGTCGAACGTGTGTTTATGTTAACAATATCATGTATGTGTTAAAGATAACAATAGGTTTTATTACCTATGTCGGGAATACACTGTTCATTAGCATAATCGAAATATTACAAACTAAAAAAAATGTATAAAACCCCTTGCCACAATCAATAATCGTATCCTAAATACGTATTTCGACAACTAAGGTGTAATCATCAGTAGGTAAAACCATTAATAAAAGTGTTGAACACGAGGCACAGTAAAGCTAACACATAGAATCGCACACAATTTTACACGGTATCCACGTATACACTGAATTTAAAACAGATACACAAACTAAAATTACGACAATTTACACCTCTTAAGAGAAACGGCAACATCATGTGTTTATTCTCACGCCCTCAACTTTCTCTACCTCTTTTATAGTTATCCGAGTTAAACGTATTAATTTTCTTTTTAACGATATGAATGCTTTCGTATGCGTCGAGATCTCTGGGGTTGTTATTTTTTACCCTTTTATCGTGATGTTATGATCCGTGTCCAATCAATGGTTTGCGACGCTCGATTTTTCTGGTCTATTAAATTTAATATGTGATATGTGTTCTTTAGAACGGGTTATTATTGAGCGTTTCGTTTGACCTATACAGTGTGTTTAAAAAAGATGCGGCAATATTAAAGGGGGTGATTGCCCAGGTCATTTTATACAAAAAGTTCCTATAAACATAGGCCCGCATACGCTTCGTTACCGATCTACAGCGTGTTGAAGTTTAATTTTAAGAAACAGTAAAAACTTGATTTTTCCAAAGCGGCTTGAGATATCATAATGAAATTTTAGGCGTGTTAATTGCTGTGGGAGACACATACTTTGCAATACAACACAATGTTTCAGTCGTACCTGTGGCGCGTGTATTGGTACGTCACAGGCTATTTTTCAAGAAAAAATAGGACGCCTCTGATTTCTCTAAAAATACAAATATGCTTTTATTTATTGTTCAATTATGAAGAAAAAAGCTCTCTTAACTTTTTATCGTACGACGTACCGTTTTTTTATTAAAAAAAACGTTTTAGTGCATGTCCATTTATTACAGAAAAAAAAATATATATAAAAAAACAAGGTTTTATTCAAGGGCAAAAACAAATATTTTACCAAACCAACAATTTTATCAACCAAAAATTACAAAAACTGTGTAAAGTGACCACCTCTAGCTCGGATGCAAGAATCCAATCTTCTCCTCATTGACTGGCGAACTCTCTGAAAAACACCAGGATCGGTTTTAATTGAGTTGCACCCAGCAATGATTCGGTTTCTTAAGTCTTCTACGTTTTCCAATGGAGTAGCGTACACCAAGGACTTCAAATGGCCCCACATGAAAAAATCCAGGGGATTTAAGTCCGGAGATCGTGCAGGCCATGAGTGAGGTCCACCTCGGCCTAACCAGCGATTTCCGTATGCTTGTGTTAAGAAATTACGAGCTACTTGACTAAAGTGGGCTGGTGCGCCATCGTGCATATACCACATTGCATGTTTAATTGCTAATGGTACGTCCTCCAGAAATCCAGGGAGCGTGTTTTCCAAAAAGTTGCGAAACATCTCTCCGGTAAGTCTCCTTGGTAAAAATACCGGTCAAATTATGCAGTCACCCACAATCCCAAGCCAAGCGTTCAAAGAAAACTGATGTTGAAAACGATCTTCAACAATTTCATGTGGATTTTCGTCACACCATACATGGTTATTATGGAAATTCCGTATTGCATTTCTTGAAAAATTCGCTTCATCGGTGAACAGAATCAACATCAGGAGTTGAGGAATTAGAAACATTTTGTGCAAAAGCCATTGACAGAATGCAATGCGAGGAGGAAAATCAGCAGGAAAAAGTGCTTGAACACGTTGTATATGGAATGGATACAACAAATTTTCCTTCAGAATGTGCCAAATAGTCCCGTTACTTACATCCAAAGCGTCAGAAATTTTTCGAGTAGAAGTACCTCGATCTTCTTCAATCATGTCTAGCACATCCTCTTCCTTCCAGTTCTACCGTTCTTGCTGTCCTTGGCCTTCCTGCTCCTCCATTTCGTCTTAATGTGTCTGTTTCATAAAGACGCCGATGAATACTTTCGAAAGTTTTTCTATCAGAAACAATACGGTCAGGAAATCTTTCAGTATACAACCGCCTAGCTTCTAATGCATTGCCATCAGCACGCTCGTAAAGGTAGTGCATGTCGGTCATCTCGGCATTCGTATAGCGATTTATGATAAGGTACTTCAACAAATTCGACACATACAAAATTATTAATCACGAGACTCATTCAATATGTCATTCAATATGTCAGTGAATAAAACAGGACTGTGGTTTGGTAAAATATTTGTTTTTGCCCTTGAATAAAACCTTGTTTTTTATTGTTTTTTCTGTAATAAATGGACATGCACTAAAATGTTTTTTTTTTACTAAAAAACGGTAAGTCGTACGATAAAAAGTTGAGAGAGCTTTTTTCTTCATAATTGAACAATAAATAATAGCATATTTGTATTTTTAGAGAAATCAGAGGCGTCCTACTTTTTCTTGAAAAATAGCCTGTGACGTGCCAATACGCGCGCCACAGGTACGACTGAAACATCGTGTTGTATAGCAAAGTATGTGTCTCCCACAGCTATTAACACGCCTAAAATTTCATTATTATATCTCAAGCCGCTTTGGAAAAATTAAGTTTTTACTGTTTTTTAAAATTAAACTTCAACACGCTGTAGATCGGTAACGAAGCGTATGCGAACCTATGTTTGTAGGAACTTTTTGTATAAAATGACCTGGGCAATCACCCCCTTTAATATTGCCGCATCTTTTTTAAACACACTGTATATTTCAAACTACAATCGCCGCAATTAATTTCGTATATGTCTGATTTCAAATTCAAATTAACTTTATCTTTGGCATTACCTAGCAGATTTTTGAAGGTATTTTCGCACCGAAAAGCAACTTGGAAACCTTATTCTTTAACAACTCTCTTAATGTTTACCGTGATTGGATGGTATGGTAAACATATGCATTTTCCTCCTGGTTACGTTGTGTTATCATACTTCTGGATTCGCGGATTGTCTTTTTTAAATTCGTTTTTCTAATTTACTAATTATTTCTATGTCAAAACCATTATACCTAGCGATGTTTTTAATGAAATCTAGTTCTATTTCGTATCTCTCTTTTGTTAACGGAAAGCTTAGTGACCGATTGACCAAGAAATTAAAAGAAGCTGTCTTATGTTGAAAACTATGATTTGAATCCGCGGTGATGAATCCATTGACATTGGCTCCTCTCCGGAAAATATCGATTTATATTTCATGCTTTTTTCTAATTACTAATGTATCTAAAAATGGTATCCTATCATTGTTTTGCTTTTCCACCGTGAATTTAATAGTCGGAAATTTCAAATTTACCTGTTTAATGAACATGTTCAATTTACATTTTCGTGTATCAAAAACCGCGAAAATGTCATCCACGTACCTGATCCAGACTCTTGGAAAATGTATAGCGTTATTTTTAAATTCTACTTCAAATTGACTCATAAACAAATTAACTATGAAAGGAGAAAGGAGGGGTAAGGCAATTACCCATTGTTGTGTCTTGTTTCTGTTCATAAAATTTTTCTCCAAATTGGAAACAATTTTGCGCCGTCGATCTCATGTATATCTTTACTTTTAAACGTTCAATCTTATTCTTATAAAGCAAGTCTTCTAAAGTTTCTGGAATAGGTACCGAAGGAAATAATGACGTTACATCAAATGAAACTAAAATTCCCCGTCTTCCAGTTCACAATCTTGAATAAATTGAACAAATTCTTAGGAATTGCTAACAGACAGATTTTCTGGTTTCACGGGTAAATTTTTAAGTTCATTCATTAACCATTTGGAAATCAAGTAAGTCGGTGAGGTGATACCTGAAAGAATTGGTCTCATCGACTGTATGTATCTTCGGCAAACAATACATTCTTAGTACTAAAGGATTACTAACAACTAATTTATATTTTTGGCTATTATTAATATAATACTAGGCATTAATATTCGACATTTTTTCAACGTATCTTTAGTGTCATTAATCATTTTAGGTAACGGGCTCCTCTTAATTTCTACATACGGATCTTCTGCAATTAGATTTCTAACTCTTTGAAAATAGTCGATTTTGTCCATAATTACTAACTTGTTCCGTTTATCTGCTTTTAATTAAAACCAGTCCTTTGATCTTAATAGTATTCCATTCCTTATTAACTGACTTCTATGTGTGCTGCTGTAAATTCTTATCGATTTGGGTTTTACAAGCTTCTCGAATTAAGTTTTTTGGCCTTTGTTCAAAATTCTTAATTGAGGTTAAGAATTTTGACGTAATTTTAGTGTGTGTATTTGTTTTAAATTTACCGTATACGTGGACGCCGTGTAAAGTTATGTGCGATTCTATATGTTAGCTTTACTGTGCCCCATGTTCAACATTTTGATTAGTGGTTTTATCTACTCATGATGACAACTTAGTTGTCGAAATACGTATTGTGGTAATGGGTTTTATACCTTTTTTGTGTTTTTACTTAACCACAGTCTTCACTTTTCGAAATATTACACTTTTAATAGGTAAAACGTATTACGGGCACTTTGATTTCAAATTTAGAAATCAGGGCAAGTCGTGAGGTGCTCATACTTAAACAATAAGAACATTGCTACCCCATTTGCATGTCCTATGATTTGGTGTGAACGAACGTGCGTTCACGGACTGCTACTTTTGCTGTTGGAAAATCTATGAATTTTTCAATAAAAGCAAGAATAAAGTTACTTATCCTATCCTGCTGTCTGAAACATGGCGACTGCCTCGTTTGCAAGCATTGCCTATGCCAAGACCTGTGCATTCAAACGAATTACATACTGTTAAAAAAACAGAAGAACTAGTTTTACAGTTAAATAGTGAGGAGGAATTTTTGCTATCCATCTTCAAGTTTGTTATAAATTTCTATTTCGACGACGAAATTTTATGGTTACACAAATTCGAACTTCATTCATTGTTGCTTCTGATTATTTTTTACTGTTCATGACTTTTCAACGATATTTCAGATGCATGGTATCAACTAAATAATTAAATTTACGTATCTGAGTTGGTTTCAAGCGATATGTCATCAATCTAGTGATTTCATTTAACGCTGTATTCAGAAAGTTGGAATGTTTAGATATTTTTTGTTTATAAATTAGCAAGATACGTATGAAGATTCTTGTATTCTTGTGGAAGCATAACTTTTAACGTTGCTGAAATGATTTTCGAGATGTTATAAAGTTATAAAGTGTAGTTACATCGTACGGTTCGTAAATATTGTTCAAGTTATTGACAGTTACAAATATTTTACTGTAGTCATTGTTGGCAAGTTTAGGACAAAACAAGAAAAAGTTAATTGTCTATAAATGTTGTTTCTAATAATTATTTATTATTATTGTTTCGACAAGTTTCTTGGCTAAAATTACGACGATCAGAGATGAAATCTGACTTCAGTGACTGTTTGGACATACTAAATGAAATTTCCGTAACTATAAGCGATTTATTCTACGCAATTAAAGTTACTTTCAAAATAACTCCTCAGTGTATATGCATATAATGTATACACTTAAAATTATTAATTCTATCTCGTAAGAATACTTACACATTGTAAGATGTTTCTGAGCTACAGAAAGAATTCATTTGTGATTTAACTGAATAGATTATTTATTGAACTTCTGCATTTTAATTGTAATTAGAAATTTTATTTTAATATATTAAGGTATGTATTAGGCAAAGGTAATTAGGTATTTTATGAACTTCCTATATGATCCAACTCGACAGATCGCTGAATAACTATGTGCTTTTCATATTGATTCATTATTCCTATTAGTAACCCAAACCGGTATATAAAATAATTCTTTGAACAACTATAGGAGCTTTTAAAACTATACTTTTTAAAATTTTGGCTTTAACAAAATGTGTTGATTACTTTGAATATAATTTAAAATACATATTTCTACATTTCATTCGTTAACAATTTCTAAGTGCGGGGTGCTACCCAGAAATTCCTGGAATTTGAATGTGGCGTGCGAATGGATGGCAGTAGAACTCTATAGCTGTAGATGGTGTGAGCTACGTCTGTAGTAACAATAAGTCAGACTGCCCAATGGTTGCTAGGAGGTGACAAACAGTTTTTGTGTTTATATTTGTTGCGTTGTGTTTGAGTTATTCTGCTTCACTACAATGTCTGATATGAAAGAGACATGCATCAAATTCTGCTTCCAACTTGGTAAAACAGCAACGAAAGCTCTGAAAATGCTTAAAGAAGGGTTTGATGGGGATGCTTTAAACCAGGCGCAAACTGATAAGGGATACGGCCGTTTTAAAAATTGACATGTGTATAAGCGTTTCGGTCGTCCATCATGCGTGCACAGAGGTGAAAAGAACTGCCGAAATGGATGCGAACTTCACTACCAGAATCATTACTAACGATGAATTATGGGTGTATGGGTATGATCTCGAAATAAAGTAGCTGTTATTGCAGTGGAAGACGCTATTGTCATCACGACCGAAGAAAGCAAGGCAAGTTCGAGGTAACGTCAAGTTGATGTTCATTTGCTTCTTTGACACTGACAGCATCGTACATAAAGAATTTTTTCCACCAGGTGAAATGTTTAATTTTATTTCGATGTTAATCGGCGACTAAGAAAAAACATTCGGCGCAAGCGGCGTGCCAAGTGGCGCAACAATACATGGATCCCACACCATGACAATGCACCAACCCACACGTCATTTGTTGTGTGCCAGTTTCTAGCCTCAACTAAGAGGGCAGTATCACCCCCCTACCTCCTCGCCAGATGTTGCCCCTTGTGACTTTTTTTCGTTTCCAAACTTGAAAGGGGCGCCGTTTTGAGACGATTGAGGAGATGGCAGGCAGTATTGAACACGTGAAGACTTCCAGCACTGCTTCCAGTCATGGATAAGTCGCTGGGATTAGTGTATTCATGCATAAGGAGAGTACTTTGAATGGGATGGTAATGAATAAGTTGCAAGAAAAATTTATTGTGTTTTTTTCACATTCCGGGAATTTTTGGGTAGCACCTCGTATATTTGACAGTAACGAATCCATTTTCCATTATACCATTTTCCATTATTATACGGAGTATTTAATTTTGCAGAGGTGTTTAAAATATATGTTAGGATGTACAGCATCCAAAATACTTTTTTAAAACGTTCAGTTGAACGATTCAGAAATAAATTATTGTACATGGGAGGTTCAATAATTAGAGAATCCAGACAAGTAAAAAACATAAAATTTTGGTAAAAAAATATTTTATTTTTTAACGTATTCTCCTTGTAAATCATTTAATCGAACGATATTCAAGTCTCCTCATTTCTTTATAAAACTAAACTTTGTCAAAATCATCTAAATATTCATTCGACCCAAATCTCTTGCCATCGAGATATGTTTTGCGGTTAGGAAAAAGTCAGAGCGAGCAAATCAGGTGAATAAGTTGGACGAGAAGGTAATTTGAAACATAATTATTTTGTCATTGAAACAGTCTTAAGTGTGGACACCTGCATTAACATGAAGGAAAGCAGTCGTTCCTTCTTTAAGTGGAGCATTTTGCTGGGTATTTGTAAAAATATGCATAGTATTCGCCTGTTATCGTTTTATCTATTGAAAATAATCAGTAGGGAGAATCTCACTGCAATCGTTTACTTCAATGTCCGGAATTTTTTTGTCAATGAGTGTAGTTATTCAATGTTTTTAGTTTACTGTTGCATAATTTCCTTAACATTTCTTAATACATTATATTACTAAGTATTGACATACATTACAAATTACAATGTCTGTCACTTTTGAACTAATTATAGACAATTATAATTACTTATCAAGAATTTATATTATATAATGCTGTTATGTACTAAGTGAAATGTAAATAAGATGTTCATAAATATTAAAATAAATATATTATCATAACTTGAAAACTAAATGTTAAATAAATAAATACATATTTAATAATAACAGACCTTAAATCGCCTAACAAAAGGAATCTCCTATATATAGATAAATATTTCTTGATCTTTGTATGTTATAGTAGATTAGATTAGCTGGCGATTTAAAATACTCTTACATGTTTCGGCATATAGTGCCTTTATTAAAAAAATTTAAATCTAAATGTCTGTATATTAATGTCATTTAAATTTTTAATTTCTTTTAACATATATTTCGTAGTAATGAGTAAAATAGTTGTTTTCTGCAAATGTTTGTGTAACATTTTTCTAAGTCCTTAGTTGTGCTAATATCTAGTTGCATTGAACGTAAGTTAGGCATGTGCTAGGTGAACTACTGTCATGTTGACACTTACACAAAAAGTTTATGCGGTACAATGTTATGGTACAGGCGAAGCAGCAGCAAGATACGCAATTGAAAAATTTCGCAATAAGTATCCTGATGTTATTCACTATAAAACCCTTCTCAGACTGGTGAGATGATTATAAAAACGGGAACTGTCATTCCTAAAAAGAAATCGAAAAAGAATTATGATAATGAAGATGAAGGTTCTGGGTATTGGAGTGGCACAAATCCAAATTTTATTATGTGGTTTATATATGTGGTCTGCGACAGAATTATTGGCCCGTATTTTTTTTAAACTTCTGTCAACCAACGTACTTATTCGAATATGCTAAATAACTTCTTTTTAGAAGAACTTGAAGCACTTCCACTTAATATCTACAGACAATTATATTTTCAACATAATTTAAACATTACTTGGAATTAAAAGAATTATGCTTAAAAAATTACTAATAGAAACTTATTGTACTTATTTGTGTATTAACCAAAAATTTTAATAAAGAATAATCTTTTTCATAAATCTATAATTATTTTTTTTTTCCTTTTTTTGTGAAAGCATTTTGACAACTAAATACTGCATGACAGTAGTGCAAGTAATTCACCTAACACATGCCTTACACGATGTGATATGCATTACGTTCAATGCAATTAGATGTTAGCACAACTAAGGACATGTTACTCAAAAATGAGTAGAAAACAACTATTTTACGCATTACCATGAAAATTATTTTAAATATCTAGTGTTATTTGTGTATCTTCAATCAAGCAAAAACTTTATTAGAGAATGTTTTTTTTCATAAATCTATAATAAAAATGTTTTTCCTATTGGGACACCTATCCGGCAACACACTGTATATATATATATATATATATATATATATATATATATGGTGAATTCAATTTGTTGGCGATTTAAGGTCTGCTTTCCTTGAAAAAGGCATCATTTGCCGAAACATGTAGGATTGTTTTAAATATATATATATTGAAGTAAAACCAGACCTTAAATCGCCAACAAATTGAATTTACTATATATATATATATATATATATATATATATATATATATATATATATATATATAGTAAACCTAATCAGTAGTATATATATATATATATATATATTCTTCTTATTTCATATGATTGAACATTTGTAAGATAATCTCTTTCGTAGAATTGCATTCTCGTCTTCTCGTCGAAGTCACATTTAGTGGGTGAATTCAATCTACTAATCTATCAAAGTTTGACATTTTGTTTGTAAACATAATAGAAATGTATTGAAGTTTTTGTCGGAGACCCATGTGCCAAAAGTAAATTGATTTTCTTTTTTTTTTCAAGTTATTATGTTTTAGAATTTTACGTGCAATATTTTAAATATCTGTAAGCAATAAAGTTGGTAACGTTTCATACTGAGTAATGAACGTAATTTATGGAGAAATTGGGAAAACTTTAGAATTTCTGACAATAATGATTATAAAACCCTAAGTGGGATATACCTTTGTTCTTTTATTATTATAATACAGACAACCGAGTATTTTCTCACAAAGTTTTTTTGTTTATTTTGAAAGAATTAAAATAGAACTTGAAAGTTGCAATTAAATATTTCCTCACCGTTTTCTCTAAGTAATTGTATAAAGTTTGAATATTTAAATTTCTATATTCGCTAGGTAATTAAAAAATTATACGCTATATTACCTGTCTCTCTCTTCATATTTCTGTGAATAAAATTAATTTGAAATTTAAATTATAAGAAAACCTGTAAGAATTCAGGTTATAAAATAACAGAAGAGAAATTTGTAATTCTATCTACATTTACTAATATTTGTTAAACCGTTTATTCGTAATTACTTTAAAAACTGTTTTTATATTATCAACTAAAATATGAATCAAACACATTTTTAATAATATCAAAGATATTAAAAAATCTGCTGTGGAGAATACATACAAGTACATATTTGTGTGACAATTGCTATCTCCGTGTTTCGTCCTGCTCTAGACATAGCTATAGACTCATCAGTGCATGATGCTGGGGTAGATAAATTTCACAATTTCAACTCTTTTACTGTATACAATCAAGTCATAAAAGGCAGCAGGGAAGAAAACTCAGCTTTTTGTTGGTACGCTGTACACTGTCGAGACATGTTATTGCCCAATGCTCCAATAATTAGTCAATGAGCAGCGTTGAGTTTTCTTCTATGCTGTCTTTTATGACTTGACTGTAGTAAGACAGTTGCTGTTGTGAATTTTGTCTATCCCAGAATCATGCATTGACGAGTCTATAGCAGGGCTAAATACATGTCTGCATGTCTGGATAGCAATTTTCACACAAATAAGTATTTGTATTGCGTTCTCTACCAATGATTTTTAATATTTTTGGTATTATTAAAAATATTTTTATTTCTTTTTATGGAAATGGAGAGGTTTTACCGACTTAAGTATGTTTCAAATTGTTTTTGTTAAAATGCAGATGTTGGAACCTGACCTGAACATCGATTTATCTCGCATCTTATTGGTACTATTATATTGTTTGTTATGTATAGAGCTGAGGATGTTTGCGGAACGGCAGGACCGTATGTAGTGCATCCCCACATTTAACTATTTATCTAAATATTCTCTGAAATGATTTGCCGGATCTCATAAATTAATAGAGTGATATTTTAGTATGCACTGGATATTGTTATTATACAAAATCATAATAGCCATTTGTATTTATGGATCATAAATAATAATACGCATGTATTTGTATTTGGTTGTGAATTCAATTTAAACTTAAAACGAATCGTAATATTTAAACGACAAGCCTTCCTTACAATACATGCATTCGAGACAAAGTGTGCAACTCTACGAATAACTTCCATAATTGATCGAAAATGGACATTTTGGAGCTGAAGTAAAGCCCCTATTCTTAGAAAATTTTATTACTGTCGTTAAGAACTATTATTATAAACAACAAAGGCCTTTTATTAGTGTTGAAGTTTTAGTTTCATTGAATTTCCATGTTGTAAGTAGTCAATTGTAAAGTGTTCATTCACAATA
Source organism: Melolontha melolontha (assembly GCA_935421215.2). Taxonomy (NCBI): domain Eukaryota; kingdom Metazoa; phylum Arthropoda; class Insecta; order Coleoptera; family Scarabaeidae; genus Melolontha; species Melolontha melolontha. The sequence goes on along the minus strand of OW285237.1, from coordinate 92,714,650 downwards.
TTCTAAAACAAGGTGTAAATTTAACTAAAATCCAGAAAAACACATTCTGATAATATATTACTAGATTAGAAGCTGTGTTTATTACTATTTATTATATTATTTTTATAACCAAATGCAATAAAAGCTACGAAAACAAAAGAAACCTCGATTTATTAAAATCTTATCACACAGCCTTTCAAAGCCTGGCAGCACATATTTTGCATATATTTTATATATACTACTACTTCTAACTTCATTCACCTAGTTCAAGTAGGTAGTATATATAAAATATATGCAAAATATGTGCTGCCAGGCTTTGAAAGGCTGTGTGACAAGTTTTAATAAATCGAGGTTTCTTTTGTTTTCGTAGCTTTTATTGCATTTGGTTATAAAAATAATATAATAAATAGTAATAAACACAGCTTCTAATCTAGTAATATATTATCAGAATGTGTTTTTCTGGATTTTAGTTAAATTTACACCTTGTTTTAGAATATTGTGAATGAACACTTTACAATTGACTACTTACAACATGGAAATTCAATGAAACTAAAACTTCAACACTAATAAAAGGCCTTTGTTGTTTATAATAATAGTTCTTAACGACAGTAATAAAATTTTCTAAGAATAGGGGCTTTACTTCAGCTCCAAAATGTCCATTTTCGATCAATTATGGAAGTTATTCGTAGAGTTGCACACTTTGTCTCGAATGCATCTATTGTAAGGACGGCTTGTCGTTAAAATATTACGATTCGTTTTAAGTTTAAATTGAATTCACAACCAAATACAAATACATGCGTATTATTATTTATGATCCATAAATACAAATGGCTATTATGATTTTGTATAATAACAATATCCAGTGCATACTAAAATATCACTCTATTAATTTATGAGATCCGGCAAATCATTTCAGAGAATATTTAGATAAATAGTTAAATGTGGGGATGCACTACATACGGTCCTGCCGTTCCGCAAACATCCTCAGCTCTAGTTATTTATTGTATTTATTTCCTGAAATTTCCTATAGATTCCTCATAAGACTTAATATACCAACGGAAAATTGGAGGAATTGTATTGATCACGTGATAAATATAGAAAATATATACTTAGGGTACGCGAACACAATTCAGCCGTATATTATTCATTCAGATAATAGCGAGAGCACTTATCAAAACAGCCAAAACAAACACAAAAATAATTACGAATCTAAAAAATCCAATCCAAGCCAAAAAATATTGGTGTGCTTTTTATTCAGCTCTTATCTTTTGTTTTGAAATGTCATTTGAACCTTCAGCACTGACACTTATTGATTGACAATATTCAAGCAAAAAATGTAGCCTGAACAATAGCTTTGAACGAAAATGGACGCAGTATTCCATACATTACTGCTGCCTTGCATATTCCCTGGAGTAATATACTGAGTAATATACAAAAAGGTCAGGCTCAGGCAGACCTCACACCACAAACCGGCGAGAAGACCATTTTATGGTGTTACCCACACTACGCAATCGCGGTTTACCATCAACAATTGCGTTTCGCCAAGTCGTAGGCGTTTACGGTACCGCACTTTCTGCACGAAACGGCCCCGAAGTTTGAAAGAATACGGATTGATGTCAAGGAAACTGCTGCTTGTCCACTTGTACTCCCAGCTCATCATATTCGGCCACTGCGATTTGCCCGTGAACATACACATTGCACAATGGATCAATAAAGCTCCGTATTGTTCACGGATGAGTCTGGTTTTTGTCTGTGTTCATGGACGAGAACGCCTGTGGAGAAGGTCAGGTTAACGATTTTCAACGTGTTACATATCTTCAAGAGTTGCATTTGGGTGAGGCGGTTTAATGGTTTGAGCTGGCATTTCACTGTACGCAAAAACTGAGCTTGTTTTAATTGAAAATGGTACCATGACGGTTAGCTGCCTCAACTTGTTACTTTCGTAGGTGAGAACTTTACTCTAATGTGCGATAACGCGCGACTGACACCGCACGTGTGTTTGAGCAATATTTGGATGCGGTTAACTTTCGTCGTGTGCAATGGCCAGCTCGAAGCTCGGAAAAAAATTTCTGGGATTAAGGCGACGTGTTTGGCACCGACAACTCATACGGAATTTTCGAATAGTTCTTCAAAACATTACACAAGTAGAGGTCGCTAACGGCATTCAACGTTTACCACGCTGTATGGTAGAAGTCATTAGAGTCGTGGAGGTAGGACGTACTATTAATCGCTTAAATTATGCGAAAATACAGATGTAAAACCTAGTCGATACGACCAATGAATTTGTTAATTTTGCTGAATTTACTGTTTCGTGACTTTTCCTGATTGAATCTCAATACAATAATTTATAATGTCCAAAATAAGTCAAAGTAGTATAGTTTTATATTTTGTTCTAGAGAAAAAGTAATGCTGTCACAGATTCTAGATTTTATTGATGCGAATGGAGATGTACTTCCATACAGCGGTGTTAAGGTAATTATTTTGCCACCTACTAACTTATTCTATGCCGTTTAAGTTGGCGACGGAATTTAGAAATCGCTTAAAAAGCAAACATTAAAAAAACCTAAAAGAGAATAATTGGACGAGTTTTACTTCACAAGAATTAAAAAAAGGTCTATGTAGGAATACCTCGTCTGCTACTCGTGTGCGAAGATAGAGAGTCCCACAGCTGGAATGGTTCTTGCATGGAGCAGATGTTCGGCTTGATATTTCTATCTTCCTAGCTTACTTGGTTGACTGTGTCTTCCTTGTTGCGAAATTTTGTATACGGATGTCGAACAATGAAAGCCAGATAAATTACGCCTATATGCTTCGCAAAAAAAAGACGTCAAAATTACTAACGATATGGGCTTCCAATTAACACTACAACACACCTATTTTCGTAAAAATTACCAAAAAACGGATGATATTACTGATGAAGACTCCGGTGATGAGGAAAATCCTCGCATTAACAATGTTCCAGAGAGTTAATTGAATGCACTTGCTTTCATAATCGCACCAGATAACGCACCCGATTCTGAACGAGATAGCCACCCAACTCTGAAACTTTGACAAAAAGAAGTAAAACGACAAGTGAGACAAATAAAAAGAAAATTTCAGTGGAGAAAAGTTGAGATTTTGTGCAAACAAATACCGAATAGCTATTATAATACACTAAAATATAAAGAACGAACGTCTTTAGAATATTTTCAAATGTTCTCTGACTCTAAAATGTTACAAATGATGGGAAAATATAGCAAATTAGCGCAACAGAAATGGTGATATTTCAGAAGAAGAAATGCAATGTTTTATTGCTGTTTTGTTATTGAGTGGATATCTAGTGGTACCAAGGAAAGAAATATACTGGAAACTGTCTGACGACACACGGAATACTATGGTTTCGGAAGCAATATCGAGAGATCGATTTAAATTTATTATGACAAATTTACATGTCTGTGATTAAACGAAGCTAAATAAAAATGATAAATTCGCTAAAGTTCGTAAACTAGTAAAAAAAAGTCAATCAAAGTGTATCGACAACATTCCTCACATTCAGGCACATTCGATAGATGAAAGTATGGTGCTTTACTTTGGAAAGCATGGTACCAAGCGGTTCATCAAAGGTAAGCCGATGCGGTATGGCTATAAATTTTGGGTGTGGCGGTACTCACACTGGATATTTAGCTTAGTTAGAGCCATATCAAGGAGCTAAAACATTACTTGGATCATATAACTGTAAAGGTCTTGGTTACAGTATTATAATGACATATGCCGATTTATTGCCAAAAGCTCTTCCATATGAAATTTATTTCAATAGTTTCTTTACATCTATTGTTATACTTCAAATTCGACCCCCGTACAATTTAGTATAGCTGTATATTATTTACCAGTTATCGTACTAATTGAGTTGCTTAAAAATTAGTTTACCTTATTCTGCATTTTGTTCGTTCCTTATTTTTGTATTATACTAAGTTTCTGCTATAATTAATTACTACTCTTCGACTGTACAATACCTAAAATTAATTATATTTATTGTACTGCTTGGATTCATTACAATCTATTTTATTTATATATTTTTATATATATAATTTTATTTATATATGCTACTGTCAGTTATTTGTTACCATTGTAACTTAGGTCTCTCTTTTAAATATCATAAGGCAGTTGGTTTAGTATCCATTGACATTTGTTTTAATAGTACACCATTTAAATCGTTAATTTTCTAGTTAATTTATGGAGTCTGTATGCTGCAAGTTATGTCACATTAGAGGGTTAATATTATATCATTCTATATACACCTTTGAGTTTACTTAAATTCATTTTCCGGTGTTTGTTTACAAACGATCAGGTTAAGTATTCTTAGGACTGTCAAGCTTTTACACATGCGCTTTTGAATTCACATGGACATAGTACTTATGCTAGTTATCTTCGGCATTATATATTTTAATTAAACACTGTTGTTTAATGTAAAATATTTTGAGAATAGGAACTTAGTATTTTATCGGAATTTTTGAAGATATATTTCATTGTAATTGATTAGAATAGTTCATATTTGTTTTCAAGTTAATAAACTACTTGATGCAGGGCTACAGTCACATCTATACGTAGTCATTGGTGATAGAGTCCGTTTTGTTAATTAGTCGAATTTTGCTATTAGTTGAAATTTAAAAGGAAAGAGATTGTAGATTAGTATTAGGTTCCCTTTGTGATCGATTTCTTTTCTGAAATTAATTAAATGTGGGATAATTGGAATACTCACTCAAATATGTTTTTTCTCCTGGCATGACGCAGTACGGTCGTATATAAAACTGCGCTTATAGCCATTTTCTCCCTCATTTATTGTGCTCTTGTTATAAAGTCTAAGTGATTGTTCTACGGTTATGGTAAAGAATCATCTTAAAAGTTTGCTAAAACAGGGATTTTGTTCGCAATAGCGGGTTTGCAATTCCAACTCATTTATAGAAAGTAACGAGATATTGTAATACAGTTATTTTCTCGTGTGAATACCCGGATCAAAGTAGATGAAAATGTTTATCATGCGGACATCGGCCATGTTTGCGACTACAAACACGTTTTGAACAAGGGCAAGTAAGTTGGTACGGGCGTTTTAGCCCCACAAAAATATAGTCAATCACCGTATTCTGGACATGAGGTAGCCTTCCGATTTCTTCCCTCTTCCCGCAGACGCAATAGGAAAGGTAGTAGTCCTTAACGCTATAATTAATCGTCAGCGTCACACAGAATGATAAAAATCTGTAACAATTAATGAGTTTTTTTTTTCTGTTATATATTAAAATATTTAGTGTCACTCAATTTAGCTGGCATAAATTTGCTATTTTGTTTTTTTTTCGTAGTGGAAAAATTGTAACCGATTTAATAGTCAATTTTATTAAAATCATTGTGAACGATTTATTTCTACATATACTGCGTGGAAACATAAAATTTATTTAGAATTAATTTTGATAATATAATTTCTGTATTTATCATCAGTAAAATTACTGAACAATTAATTTTTTTTATATAAGTAAAATATCTCTGCATATACAGTGTGGACAAATCTTAATAGATAAATTTTGGTATAAATTTTTATCCAGTGAAATTTTCGCCATTCGTTAAGTAATTGTGTGTGTTATATAGGGTATTATTGCATATCGATGAAAGATGTTTGATAAATAATTGATGCAATTCTTAGAACCAAGATTCTTAATTAATTAAATTTTTTACCATATTGGTCAACTCAGTTCAAACGTTAATCTTCAATTTTTTTATATATACCATCTGGTGATCTGTTTATTTGTTAATTTATCTAAACCACATGCTTTTATGTGCATATAATTTAAGTTCACCTTTATTTCAGTTCTATTGTTTGCATTTTCAACTATTTCATTAATATATTATACTGGGTGAGTCATTTACTCATAACCAGAATTGATTTTGTTACTTAGATATCTATCACTATTGTAATGTCGGGATCACTTTGATCATATTTAATTATAGTTTTTTTATTTATTCAACTTTCATTCTTTAATTTGTTTTTGAATCATTCCAATATATTTTATTGTGACGTGGGTAACCAATTATGAGCTTTTGATTGTGACATTCTAGATACGTTATCCTTTTGTTTGTTTATTGTAATCCAGAACAACGGATTACAATAAATCCTTGTTATTGTTTTGATTTTGTTGTTTTAATTGGTTTAACAACGATACACGTAATTACCTGGATTTAATCAATTTACTACGGCAGAGTCTGTGTTCTCTGTTGCAGCTAAAGGGATAACATGGTGGCGCCGTTTTAGATGTAAGAACCCCCCTCCACTCGCCTCTAAACTGAGCTTTAGCCGAAAGATCTCCGGGGCAATCATGTATTGAGGTAAATTGGGTAAGTTCATAAGCAAAGGTATTACGTAATTAGGCGCAAGGCTAGTACCCGAAGGGGTATATAGCACTATACATCTAATGGAAGACTTAAATCAATAGAATATAAGAGCCACCGGAATTATTAGATCTAATAGAATTATGGATTGTAATATTATGAAAAGCGATGTTCTGAAAAAATACCAAGAGGTAAATGTGACTTCAGAAGTAAAGAATCAAAACGCCTACTTATTAGTAAAATTTGACAAAAATTTAAGAAAAAAATTCTTTTCTATCTGGGTTAAACCAAAATATTAAGACTACAATAACAAAGACGTCTTTAGATTATAGTATGTAAATTTAAATATTTTTTTCTATTTATATATTTTTTAAATATCTACCCCCTAAGTTGTTAAAGTAATTCTAAGACGTTTAACGAGCTTTTTTGGTCCTTATGCGACAAATGAAAATAGATATTAATAGTTAAATAGAGTAACCGAAATTAAACCGTCTTTATCTAAGTTCATTACTCATCTAATAGATTCAATCGATTTAGAAATAATAAATTCCTTATTTTACACTAGAATAGCATTTTTGTCATAAAAACCTTTATGATAACTACTGCACATAAGACGTAATTTTACACAGACAAAATAGTGCTAACATTTAATATTTTTAGGTATGCTACTAAACACTTACTATGTTGATGCCATAAGCTACCCATCGAAAGGTTCAACTATACTTTCTGCAAACAATAAATTTGTCTAGGTACACAAGAACAATTTCAGGCAACATATAAGGAAAACTTGCAGGTCTAAACGACTTTATTATTTAATTTACTTACATTTTGACTATTTTCATTTAATATTTCCTCAGTTCTATCTAAACTGAATTGTCTTCTAAGTAATTTCCCTACTCGTTCTTTCGGACTTAAACATTTATAGTGATTATACGGAGTACTCAAGTCTTCTTCTTCGATTCTTTTATGTCTTCTAAATCCGCAAAGGGAACTCGTAGATGCTCCCAACAAAGCAGCGGCAACTTCGCTGGCTGAAACAGGTGTACCCAACGACATGGGGGTATCACTGGAAGTGCTTTTCACCATCATATGGTGGTGGTTGTAATCGTCTTGGCTTTTGATGAGACTGGAGAATTTTGAACATTCCATTGTCTTCATAAATGTGGGGTCGGGATGGGGTGAACGGGGGATGTCCGTATAATGGTCCTGTGATATTTTGATGTTAAGCATTTCATGGGGCGGGGTAGTTGTATAAGACGACTCGTCTTCTATCTGCTCGAAATCAGGTTTACAGATGATTAAGCTTTCGTCTAAACTGAAAATATTTAAAGAATACAAGTTACGAAATTTTTCTAGGGCACATTTTACAATATAAACTCACCCGTGACTTTCCCTTCAAGTACGAATAGGAAAATCAAATTTAATATTAATTTACGTAAAGATATAAGCTAACATAATAGTTTTACTTTTACCCTCCATTTAATCTTTCTACTGTACTTTTAATTGTGTTTTTATCTTTAGAATGACATTGCTTTTTACCTTATAATAAGTTTTTAGCTGATGTATGTGTATATTGATATAAGCATAGTACAGTTATGCTCATAGGAATCTAGTACACGGTCTCTTTTGTTTTTAGTTTACTGTAACACATACTCTGTTGTAAAAAAACTTACTTAGATTGATAAATTAAGAATTATAATGAAATTGAAAAACGGTTATAATATTAAAGGAATCGCTGAAGAAATGCATGTAAATAAATCTTGAAAAGGTGGGGAAATTAACGAAGTTTTAACTGGAAGCAAGGAACTGGTCTTATAAGTATTTACAATTCGGAGCGAGAACACATTTTTTTGCAATACTTAAGAAACCATACTCTCTAATAATACTATATCATATTGCAGCATGGCGAATTCACTTATCTGAAGAACAAAAGCAATCTACACTACTTACTATTTGCTTCTGATCTATTCTGATAAAAAAGAAGACCAGTCAACAAATAGTGGAACCGCGATGTCTATAAACCACGAAATATGAATTTTGAAAGGCGGTAAATATATATTTACGTTATAAGTCCGGCAAATGAGGTTTTACAACCGAGTCAAGAATTTCAAAACGAGTATTGTGGAAAATCTTTTGCCGGACGTATATCGAAAAACAATTGAAGGAGGAGGAAATTTGATAGAGGTGGTGCAACAGAAAAAAAGAGAAATTTCAACAACTTTTTCAATTAAAAACAAAACTGTTCCTTTTCCAATTAACATTGAAGGGAATTCTAATTGTAATGTAAATATTAACAGTAATATTTAATGTATTTTGTTTGTATAAATCTGAATAAATTTTGTATAAATTGTAGTCCGGCAAAGTATTCTAATGCTGAAAAGTTTCATTTTCTGAACTGAAATAAGTTCGGGAAATCAAAGGATGTGACACAGGATGAAGAAATAGTTTTTCATCCACCTGATGAAGCCATTGTATGGCGAAACAATATTGTAGTGATATTTACAATAAAAGAATTTTTGAAACTAGAAGTTTAATTACTTATTTCTTAGCGTTATAATGAAGTTTCAACAAGTATCTCCTTTGTCAATTAACTATTTAATAGTTTTCTACCGTTCCGGTGAATATATATTTCCGTCCTTCAAATTATATTATTATATTTATATAAATATAATAGCCAAGGAATGTTTTTAGATCATGTGTGAGCATGGATAAACTACTATGTTACTAGGAGGTGTTAGAGAATCGAGGACAGATTTACATGAATAAATTAATGTTCATATATTAGAAAATGGGCTATTGCCATCTGTCTATAATTGTCTCGAGAATAATTGCATATTTCAATGTGATAATGGCCCTGTTCATATAGCAAACGTAGTTACATAGTGAGTTCATGGAATAATTTAATAGGTTCATAAAAGTGCATTCCATAGAAAATATCTAGGTCAAGATGGTAAAACACATCACGAATACGTGTTAAGAATAGGTAAATAAAAATAACTGCGGGAATATAGTTAAACAACAGAGCTGCATTAGACATCTCGTATTTTTGATACGCAAGAGATTCAGGCTAGTTATTAATGTAAACGTCGGATCACTAAAATATTCACTGTATTCTTCGTAATTAAAAAAAAACACTCTTTCTCGATAAAACTAGTTAATTGTATCAACTTATACACTAAGAAACAAATATTTGATGGATTTTCTTGGACCACGTTGTGCTTGAAAAGCGAAATCACTTTAAACAAAACTTGAAAATTTGATAATTTTTATTATTATTTATTATTTTTTTTTATCTCTTGATTGTACTAGATTTTTGAGGGTAAATTGTACATGCCACTGTTGTCTTTATTTAACAAATGTAGTGCTCAAATTGGCTTCCCGGTGACAAAATCTATAAAATTCTATATCTATAATAAAAAATATCTAAAGCAGGTTACTTATTGCATACTTAAGCAAATTACCAAAATGTATTATACGCCTAGATATTATTTACTAATTATTTTAGCAGTTTATTGTTAATGGTTGATTATAGTATTAAAGTTTATAACATCAAGTGGACGGGCAAATACACGCTCATTAATAGTTTTATTCATCGTCAAGAAGGCGGTCTTGTTCAGGTCATTTCTCTTAAGTTGATCGTTACCATTATCAGTAGCGTGACCACGACTTTTTTAAATTTAATTTAATTTTTCTTATTGGCTGGGACAAATCAAGGTCTGTGTACCTTCATTAACAATATTCTTCAATGACTAACCTTCTTCGTTTACTTCTACTGATATCTTCTGTCATTAATTGCTCATATTACTTTCTTAAACTTAAAAGAGTAATTGCACTTTTATTGATACCTTGTAGAGTAGATCAAGTTTAAAGTTTGCATATCAATCCATAATTAATATAATATGTAAATATTATACACAAACACCTAATTTCAATTTCATTACTTTATTTCTATAATATAGCAATTGTTTCGCCACTAAAAAGGCTTCATCATATATTTAATACAATTAACTAAAATTATGGTGGACAATTATTTAGATCTTACACCTGTCTACCTGCCTAATTTCTTTAACATTATTGCAAAGTAAATAATTAATACAATTTTACTCTGTTCACAACCAGAAAGTTAGACAAAATATTCTAAATCTATTACGTGTATGGTTTCTTGCGTAATAAAATAGAAACACTGCAAAAAAAAAGAATAAAAAATATGTTTTTCGGCGTGGTTTATAAGATTTTTTTTGAGACCGAGAATACACAACTCTACACCTTGACACCTTCTTGTCCATCACTCTTATTTGGTTAAAAACTCAAACATATGATGTATATTTTACCTTTTTTCGTCCCATCTAGACATTTTGTAATAGAGTAGTACACAATCTTTTCGGGAATACATTACACTTTGACAAAGATATTACTACTAGTTTCAAAGCTATCTTAAATTCATGCAGACAGATGCTTGGGGAAGAGTAAACCTAAAAGCAATTCTTAATTTATGGATTTTGCAGGTTTCTAATAAATTGATAATTACGACTGATTCATTAATTTTTATCTAACGAAAATTTGGAAAGTTGGAGAGCAAAATAAAGTTAAAATTCGAAATCTTGGACTATACATAATAAAACATGAAAATAAAAACAAATCAATGGACTTGAATTCGGATCATGTAGTTCACAGCCAAACGTGATAATCACTAGACCGCGCACAATTTGACAATTTTTCTAGCAGAGGTTCTCGAAAATTGTCGTTCAAGAAAGATTTTCAAAAAGGAAAAAGTGAGATTTGCAACACATAATGTAAATTGCTTTCACATATTTTCAGTCATTTATTTAAAACAGTAAGGATTCTTCATTCGGATGAACTTTACCTTCTAAATTTGCATATATTTGCATATATTTCCTTACAAACATACTTTGTCAACACGAAAATAATATGTCCAACCCTATCCACCATGGAGATTCTGAAAATGGTACCGCCGTTGAGAAATATCCATTTCCTTGATAAAAAGTCGGTGGCAAAAGTCCATTTCTGCACTTTTCTTGAGCATTTGTTCTACAGGTTTGTAATTATTCCTAGTCAAGACATATCTAAGGTTATTTCGCCGAAATACCTAAATTGGTGCCACCTGCGGCGCTTTGGCGTCAAAATTTACTGATTTAAGAGGTTCCATAAGCTTGGGGTTCTTATTCCACTTATACCATGGGAGGTACCCTAGCGGAGCCCCAGTACATTTTCGTGAAAAACTCTGACATACGTATATGTGAGGATTATTTTAAGAAAAAACCGCATCAAAAAAGCTTCATTGGTTGCTGAGATCCAGGATGATACAAACTTTTCGTTATGCCAAGTACATTAAGGTACTTACTAACATGCTCACCCTTATAAGAAGGGTTTAACTCGATAAAATGCGACTTTAGCACCTTAAATGAAGAAACTGCCTTCCACTGACATCCTGCTTGTTATCAACTCCAGGTCTTGGTGATAAGTGAATCGAAGCGTCCTTCGTCTCTACCGCAGTTGCTAAAGGGTGTTCGGTTATCGTATATAAAGATATGAAGAATATGCCAAAAAACAGAGTCTACAAGTCGAATTATGGTGATTGCAAAAAAAAACGGTACGTAGGATAGACAGAAAGAGTTTTCAAAAAGCCTTAAAATCTTAGAAGATCCTTCCTCCTAAGTGAATAAAAAGCAACAATCAACATAAAGCAGCAGAAAATTTTGCATTTAATTAAGATCTCAACAGCTGCATGTAGAAAATAAAGGAAGGAAACTTAATTTACTAAAATTTTCAGAAATCAATAATTAAAATGACTAATGAATAGAGTTGCTGTTTTTCCTCAGTACTCAGTACAAGTTAATATGTCCAAATGTTTTCAATATACATTACGTTTTGTAAAAAAGGAGTGTCCGTAAGAAATTATAACTCAGCGAGAGGTAAAAATGCATATAATGAACCTGCTTATCTTCAAATTCGCAATTTTTCTTTTGTAATTGGGTGCGTTTCGTAAAAAAACAAAACTTTTCATAAACATCTCTTACAATTAGTAATTTCTTTGTTAATACTTAAATCTTATCGAACTATATATATTAGCCAAAATGCTGAGTTGTAATTTCATACGAACGTGTTCTTTATAAAACCCGATGTGTTTTGAAAACATTCGTACATATATATTAACTTATACTGAGTAGGATACTGGAATGTGGGGAAAATCTGACAACTCTAATAATAAACTCAAACATTCTATTAAATAATTAGATAGAATTAAAGAATTCACCGTTATTAAATTTTTTGTTTAATGTTAGTCTTTCTATTCATTTCCTGTATCCATTTAATTTAGCTTTGTAATAATGTTAGATAAATTACGCAGGTAGAATGGTGTGAGATATAAATAGTCGCCCACCATAATTTTCATTAGATTACGTGTTTGCGTTGAAGATGTTATTGGAATTTCATTAAGTAAAGGGTAGCGTTATGCAATATTGTAGATTGTAATTTTAGTAGTCTTACGCAGGTTTGTAGGTATTTAGTTAGGCCAAGATAATGTTAATTTAATGTCAGAACTGTCCTTTTAATTTATTAAAAAATGATATTATGTGCATTGATTTGCCGTTCCGGATATACAAATTTGACGTAACCTTCAAATAATAATTATGCTGATGATCCTCCTTAGAATTTATTAATTTATTTCAATTAGACCAACGAAACAGATCATCCACAAATATCAGCTACTAATCTAATCTAATATGCGAGAGGAGTTTTTATGTTATCTACCTTGCTGTGAAAGAAACGAGTTAAAAAACAAAACAAAAATTATTTTTCAACGTAAGAAACATTAACGTTTCTCTAATAACGCTTTTTTTGGTAATTCCGCAAAATACGACACCCCACTGTGACCCTTTCAAGTGCTTTTTGAGTTTCGGAAAGATAATAGTCATTGGGGGGGGGGGGAGGTGAGGACTGTAGGGTGGATGTTGTAATTCTTCAAAGTCGCATTCACTGATTACAGCTTGTAAAATTTGTGCCTTATGCACCCTGCAGTTGTCGTACTGTAGCAGAGTTTTATGAGCAAAATTGTGGGATCTTTTTTCGCGTATAGCCGTGTTCAAGTTCTTAATTGTGTCTTTGTAGACATTTCCCGTTATTGTAGTCTCTTTTGGCGTATACACAATTAAGAGAATAATGAGAGAATTCCCTTTGCGTTCCAGAAAACTGTTTTTCTTCCGCCAAAAATTGCGTTTTCGCCTCCTTGAGCGGTGGATAACCCTTATGCACCCATTGCATGGACTCTTGTTTCGTTGGAGGGTCCTAGTGGTGTACTCAAGTTTCATCCCCAGTTACAATTATATTTAAGAAGTCTTCATCTTGAGATAAAACAGTTAAATTATCTTCACGAATTTGTCGTCTTCACAATTTTTGTTTGGGACTGAGAAGCTTGGGAGTCTATCGCGCCGACACTGTGCACATTCCCAAGTCTTCATATAGAACTTTAAAAACACTCATTTCTGATATTCCTATTTCTTTAGCAATAACTAAAACGTTTACTCGGCGGTCAGTTAACACCAAATCTTCAACTTTGTTGATCATTTCTTCTGTCCGTGGGTTTTCCACACTTTGGGTCATCATGAATGGATTCTCTGCCCCATTTGAATTGTTTACACCAAAATTTGACTTGGAAATAAGATGGGCGATATCACTTTCTCCAAACACTACCACCATCCTCTCATGAATATTCTTCGGGCTACTGCCTTCGTTTGATAAAAATTTCACGACGATTCTGTGTTCAAGTTTCAAATCACTCATTTTCTCTTTTTTAAACGATTGTAAAAATAACAAATGTTAAGCGATTCGAACCAAACTTGGAGATGACACTATAAAATGTCGCAGTAAATTGTGATAGCATATTGTTTTTATAGCTAGATAGATAACATTGCCTCATAATCAAATAAAAACTCGAAATTAAAATATAGTCCTTAACGTAACCAGCACCTTATGGACTACGGCTATGCTAACACACTTAGATCAATAATTTGTTAAACTATTCTGCTAAATGAAGTAATTTTAGAAGTTGGGGATTTGATCTCAGCACATAGACTACTAAGAGAATTAATAAAAGAATATTGAGAATAAGTTTTAATATGTATTCAAATTTTTCAGCAGTTATGTTGTCGTTACAAATAAAGATTACTTACACATAACGAGTAAATAACATAATCTGGTATTTTGAATAAATAACTATGTTTACAGACATTGGTACTATATGTTTATAGACAATGGTATCGATATTCATCGTAGCAAGGAAATAGAATCACATTGAAACTGTTTTGTATACCAACGCCGAAAATAAAGATTCAAAGCAATTTAACTAGTACTATGGAAATTCAAAAGCAATGTGTATTTTTATAAATAGCAAATGATAATTAACAACGTTAGATTTTCTAATGACACTAAAAAGTGCGTATTCTAGACAATACTATCAATCGTGCTTCTAAGAAGTATGATTTAATTTTGAATACCAAAAAAAGTCGAATACATAATCGTTAACAAAATAATAAACTAGCTGAATATATTGAAAAGTATACCTAATATAAACAAGGAACTGAGAAAATAGAGAACAAGTTGTAAAAAGTCGTAGTTGAATAGAAAAAGCTATAGCAGCACTTGTAAAAAAGAGTAATGCGTTCCTATGCTCTAAAAACCCTAACGCTGTATTGCCATGTCTTTGTTAAGTTATACTTATGGGCTTGACATCGGTTATGTCATTCAATTCTGCAGGTATTCGAGATACGGGTTTATAGCCACATTATCCGTTTATTTCGAGTACGACCTATTTGCACTGTTTAAGTATTGAAAAAGAATTGGAATTTCTTTTTCAGATATATTTGAGGAATGATCACACATTGAAACTAATACTTCGGAGCAAGTATTAAACGTCAATAAACGTCAGAATTATTTCGAAGCCCTCAAAAAACTGAATATTGCTACGTAAATTACCGAAGTAGATAGGTTCCATAAAAGGAAGGGGTTAATGATATTATTGATTTAAGTAATTCGATACATCTATTAGGTAATCATATTATTAAACCTACAAAATTTTCCATCGATGCCACATTTACTTTTATAGAAAAAAAGATAAATAAACAATTAAATTTTTGTTTAAATGATTAAATTGTTATTGGCGTCTGAAGTGTTGTATGTTTGGTGGATCCTTTATTTAATGAAACAACATATATCACGCTTCCATATGTTCCACAATTATCAGAAAAAATTAAATATATGTACTTGAAAAAAATATGATATAGCTACAACATATAAACTTAGTAATACTAATAAACATCTATTTTCAAAACTAAAACTCAAAATAGAAAAAAATCGAGAAACACATGTCATCTATAAAATACCATGTCGCAATTGCGATAGTTACTACATAGGTCAAACTAAACAATATTTATACAAAAGAATACAAGCCCACAAATACCTTAAAGCAGACAAAACTGCTTTATTTACACACAAACAACGTGATCACCATTTCGATTTTGAAAACACACAGATAATCGATAAAGAACAACACACAATGAAAAGGGAAATTAAAGAAATGATTACTATTAAACAGGAAAAAAAATTATTAACAACAGAACTGATATAAAAAATCTAAGCAGTATATATTATAACCTAATTATGTAACGATCTGCAATTTACCATCATAATATATGTTGCTGATATATAAATATATATCATATTTTACTTAAATATCTGTACATAGCTATAGCTTATCATGCTGGCAGTTCCGTATCTAGATCTCCGTCCGAGTAGGTTTTCGTGGTTTTCCTTCTCGTTTAAGGCAAATGCCGACAGCTTAACATCTTAAGCCGCTCCATGACAACTACAGATATATTGTATGACATTAATATACTATCATTTATATTTAAAATTTCTTTGAAAAAAGGCATCATATGCCGAAACATGTAAGATTGTTTTAAATATACACATTTTGAAATAAAACCAGATCTTAAATCGCCAACTAATTGAATCTACCGTATATATATATATATATATATATATATATATATATATATATATATATATATATATCTTACATGTTTCGGCACATAATGCCCTTGTCAAAGAAATTAAAAAATAAATGACAGTATATCTGTAGTGGTCATGGATAAAATTAAAATATTTAGATACATTCAAGTTTAATAATAATAATTCATGACTCAGTACTCTCAACAGCTAGATGTTGATAACGTTTAGCGACTTAAGATATTAAGCTGTCGGTATTCGCCTCGAACGAGAAGGAAATTCACGAAAACCAACTCGGACAACCTAGTCAGGAATCTAAACACGAAACTGCCAGCATGATAAGCTAGTGTACAGATATCTGAATAACATATGATCGAAATTGATATAATAACAACTTATATTCATGATGGTAAATTGCAGGTCGTTACCTTATTAGGTTATAGTATATACTGCTTAGATTTTTTATATCACTTCTCTTGTTAATTGTATTTTTTCCTGATTAATATTAATTATTTTGTTAATTTCCCCTTTTATTGTGTGTTGTTCTTTATCAATTATCTGTGTGTTTTCAAAATCGAAATGGTGATCGCGTTGTAGTTTGTGTGAAAATAAAGCAGTTTTGTCTGTTTTGGAGTATTTGTGGGCTTGTATTCTTTTGTATAGACATTGTTTAGTTTGGCCTATGTAAAACTATCATAATTACGACATGGTGTTTTACAGATGACATGTGTTACTCGATTTTTTTCTATTTTACGTTTTAGTTTTGAAAATAGATGTTTATTAGTATTGCTAAGTTTATATGCTGTGCTATATCATATTTTTTTAAAGTATATTTAATTTTTTTCTGATAATTGTGGAACATATGGAATCGTGATATATGTTGTTTCATTGTTTAAATTGATATTGGTGTCTGCAGTGTTTATTTACACACAAATTACAACGCGATCACCATTTCGATTTTGAAAACAGACAGATAATCGATAAAGAACAACACACAATGAATAGGTAATTTAAAGAAATGAAAAAAATTCAATCAATAACAGAAGTGATATAAAAAATCTAAGCAGTGTATACTATAACCTAATAATGTATCGATCTACAATTTACCATCATGAATATATGTTATATAAATTTTTATCATGTGTTATTTAAATATCTCTACACTAGTTTATCATGCTGACAGCTCCATATTTAGATCTCTGACTAGGCTGTCCGAGTAGGTTTTCGTGGTTTTCCTTCTCGTTCAAGGCGAATGCTGACAAGCTTAACATCTTAATTCACTCCACGGGCGCAGACATAATAATAACTCATGCCTTGCCAATCCGCCGTACTTGACATCTAGCTGTTGAGAGTACTGGCTGAGGCATGAATTATTATTAAACTTGAATGCATCTTCGAATATTTTAATTTTATCCATGACAACTACAGATATATGACATTAATATACTGTCGTTTATATTTTTAGTTTCATGTAAGATTATTTTAAGTATATACATATTAAAGTAAAACAGATCTTAAATCGCCGATTAATTGAATCTACTACAACATACATAGGTCAGGAAATAATTTTATATATATATAAGTAAAAATTAATTAACGGGTGGGCGGTCTGTCAAGTAAAAATAAAACTCCTTTATTCCACTCTATATTTCATAACGGATTTGTTACTTCATCAGGAGTGTAATTGAGAGTTAAAATTTAGCAAACAACGGCACTAAACATGTTAAAATTCATCAAATTCAAAACATCAAATCAATATGCTGTTAGTTTATCGTCAACCTTTTAAAAACTTAGTTTTTAAAAGGTTGACCAGGTTTACTGTCTTAGTTTTTAAAAGGTTGACGATAAACTAACAGCATATTGATTTGTTGTTTTGAATTTGATGAATTTTAACATGTTTAGTGCCGTTGTTTGCTAAATTTTAACTCTCAATTACACTCCTGATGAAGTAACAAATCCGTTATGAAATATAGAGTGGAATAAAGGAGTTTTATTTTTACTTGACAGACCGCTCACCCGTTAATTAATTTTTGCTTATACAGTACGGTCGATAATACTTAATAGTCTATATATATATATATATACATATATATATATATATATATATATATATATATATATATATATAGATTTTGTCATTTGTAGAAATTAATACGAGTACAACAAATTATAGCGGCAATTGCATGTACTGTGGGAACTTAATAGTTATTAATTCTCATTTACATTACGTTTTTCACAATTTGTATATATACGCAGTATAGAAATGAAAGCCATATCTATTTCCGGATAATGTGTATTGATGATTTGTAAAAACAATGAAATACCGGTATCTACACATTCCGAATGGATATGACTTTCACATATTTTTCATATATATAATTATTTCTTGCAGCGTCGAGGAGTTAATAGAAAACGAGGCTCCGGTGGTATCCGTGTATCAATTCCCGAACAGGATGAAAATCTTATTACTTTTATAAGGAACGATCCGTTCGAAACAGTAGTAAATGCAGTGACCACTACACATTTGCCTGGGTTTATCCACATAGCAAGAAAACGGCTGAGACAAAATTTTAGACTTAAGAAATCGGGCGTCTGTGAAAAAAACATATCTTAATGCGCAGAATAAAGAAGTAACTATTGGTTTTGGGTTGGAATTTATGCCGCATAACTTTAATTTTTGGGAAAATGTAATTGTCTCAAATGAAAAAGTTGCTCAGTTGTCTCGTAATGGACGAATCCGTGTTTATAGACCTAGGTGGTGGTCTACAAACACGATTTGACGAAAAGCATACTCAAAAATCAAGATTCTCAGTAAACGTCTGGGTCTGGATTTGCGCACATGGGCCAGGTGTTTGTTGGATTATAGGGGAAAGATTTAATAGTAACAATTATATTAGAATATTAGAAAATGTTTTTCTACCTTTGGCAGAAATTATAAAAGTATCCTGAAAGAAATTTCATCTTTCAACACGACAATTACACACGGCAAAAGTCGTTTCTCAGTGGTTTAGAGAAAATTATATAGTGTTTGCCGTAGTGTTCAAGAAGTCCACATATGAAGCCCATCGAGAACGTATGGAGTTATATTGTTAAGACGATGAGCAGGAATAATTTTAGTCCAGCAAATGTCCAATAATTATCTAACAAGATGAGGACATTTGGAATGATCTGTCACCAGAATTTATACATAATGTTATAACATCTATTCCTAGATGTTTACAAAAGGTGTTAAAATAAAGTATTAAAAATTAAAACGAAATATGTAATTGTAGTTTTCTGATTAATAAATTCTTGTCTTTCATTTATTCACTCAGTAACATAATTTTAGAACAAAATTTATAATAGCATAATTTTGCGTGAGAGGTTACAGATAAATGTCAGTATGTTGTCATCTACACAATAACTCAATTATACAAAAACCGAATTACAATGCTTATAATTAGTGAATTATAGTGAAAATAAATATCTAATCAACCGGATTTTAAATGCCGCTATCGTACTATCGCATGCAAAAAAAGTGGTATAGTAGTGAACTTATATGTAAAGTCAATTTTTAAATATTTTAGTATTGTGACGTTGCTAAGGTACTTAAGATCGTAGTAACGTGCAAAAGTAATTTTTGACACTTACCTGTACGAGTATATCAAGGTGTATGTTATTTGACACTTATTGGTTATTTAAATATTTAAATTTGGCGCCTAATTTAAACCGATTAAAATATGACTGTACCACTTTTTTTGCATTCGATAGTACTTACATATGACAGGATGATATACTCTCGCTCGTGAGCAAAAAAAAACGGGACACTGTTTCTGCGTGGGTTTAAATTGTGATTACTTAAGTGGCTCTCTTTACTCATAATAGTAAGTCAGAAATGATCAAAAATGTGTGTTTCATTGACATTTATTAAACATTTTTAAAATATATATAAATAAAAATTATTAAAAACAATAAAGAAAGAATATAATCAAAATAATTAGTAGTTCATCATTCCACCGTTATTATATTTATAGGAATTTGATGCCAAGCATTTTGAACAATATCCTAAAATTCTTCCTGGGTAGCAGCTCTATCTCATTAATCCCCAAACATTTTCAATGGGATTTAGGATAAGGACTGTATGGTGGGAAATCTCCAGTTTAAATTTCATTCTCTGGTAACCATTGTATTACAATATGAAACAGAAAATCGTGTGGTTCTAATAGCTTCCTTTAATGTTTTGAAAGGGTTGTGCCTAATCTCAATAATAAATGTTTCGTCTTCCTGCGGATTTGAAATTTTGTTACATCCGGAACCTATTTTCCGATTTAAATAATTTTTCCCTCCAACTTTTACCAATATTAAATTGAACCGATACAGTTTCTTAATGATTTCCCATTTTCTAAACTAGTAACAAGTTTCGTTTTATCAGTTTTCGAAAGATGCCGCATTTTCTATTTTGAATTAGTAACTATGATAGATAATTTGACGTACAGTTTGAAAATTAATCAAATATCGTCAAAATTACAACGCTAAAAAATAAAAGAAATTGACATAACGATTTTGACACTGTCCCGATTTTTTTGTTCACGACAATACGTAGAAAAATGCTACACAAACAACGTATATTGAATACAATTGACAACAAGATATATTAGTTTCTATGTCACTCATGTTTATATTTTTAAATACAATATCAAGTTATGTTAACGAAAATTAATACCTAAATAATATTTCACGGATAGCAACATTTAAATTTGAAAATGTCAAGTATCAATGTGACCAACTGCATACTTTATATAAAAATCAAACTCCGAACTTTCTGAATCTCTGAATTAAATAATTTGAATTTATTAATGTACAAAAATGCAAAATTGAAAAAATAGTATAAAAAATTCGTTTCATAAGGTCTCTTGTCACACTCGTTCTTTAGAAACCTCGCCGCTACCGCCGCTCGTTTTCTAAACTGAACTAGTGCCAGAAAATGTTGCCTTATGAAACTTATGTTTTAATATACTATTGTGTACATTTTTAACATTGGTGGTCTCACGTACATCTTAACGTCCTACAATACAACATTTGTATATAATACTTAGAATTATTGAATCAGAAATAATCATAGAATCACTCTACCAGACGATTATCCGTGAATTTCTGACAACTGTCAAGGATAAGTTTTGCCACTTTTTGGAAGTCCTTAGAATCCTGTCCTTGGGGTGAATTGGTTCCCGTTTTTCGGCTTGTTACGTGTGTGACGTTACCATTCTTTCTGCTACGCTATTTCTATTCCATTCTTTTCTCTTGGTTATTTCTTTCCAATTGATTATTTTCAGTTCCTTTATATCTTCATCCTGCTATCTTGTTCTTGGTCTACCATTTCTTCTATTTCTACTATTTCTACTATTTCTTTCTTTACATTCTAATATTGTTCGTATGTTACTTTAAGGTCCCGTCCTTTAAACATGGCGTAACCATTTAACCCTCACTGAGTTCATATACTTTAATGATGTTTTCGCCTCTTAATTCAATTTATATTTCATGATTCATTCGTCTGCTCATTTCATTTTCATATAGTTTAGGCGGCCCTGAAATAGTTCTCATAATTTTCCTTTCTAATATATTCAATCTATGTTGGTATCTTTGCGTCAGTAACATCTTTTCGTGACATAAGTTATTACTGTTCTAAAGGTTTTAATTTTTGTTCAGATTTTGATTTATTAGTAAACATTTTTCTATTTGCGTAAAAGGCTCGTTTGCAGCTTCTATTTTTCTATTGATTTCTTCTACCTTTTGTCTATAATTTGTTATTTTGTTTTTCAGGTATTTGAACGTCTTCGTTGTCTGACCACAAAATCGTATAATTTTCATTTTCTCGGTTTTTATTTCTAATTCTATTTTTCGGCCTTCTTCTTTGATTTATTTTAGAAATTTTCCATGAGTTATCTTTGGTTCCTTATAATTACGATGTCATCTGTGTGCGTAACAACCTGTGCACATTTTGTTTACAGCGTACCTTTTTATCAATTTTTTAAGTATATATTCCTACACGAAGTTAAAAAGCGTCAGACAAACCATCACCCTGTCTAATTCCTTCGTTAACATTTAGTTCGGTTGTCTTAGGTGGTATTTAAATTCTTTTAGGGTCTATTATTAATCGTTTTCTCTAGTAATAGAATCCTATTAATTTCCAATTATGTACCTATAGATCATCTGCCTTGCACACCCTATATAACGTTATTTCTGTAGTGTTTAACGAAGTCATGAAGTTGTTTTTCCATATGTCACTAAGGGACATACAATAATAATAAAACAGAGAAGAAAAGGAAGTGTTCTTAATTAAGAACACGTTTTTAATTAAGGGGTACCTTTGTTTGGCATAAAATTATTATTTAGAGTAAACGGAGGAACAATGTCGAGTGATATTAGGTTTTATTTCACTCCTTTGTTGATTTTCGCCGCCACTAATTACATCTGCGCTCTACCTAATCGGAAATGTGATGAGCTCCCTCGTCCATTGTTTCGGGCACTAAACGGAAGCAAAACGCAGTCGTTCGATGGAAAATACAGTGTTTACATGTATTGAGTTATATTTGATTTGGTTGCAATATGTCGAAGTTAAATTCCGATTGGAATTAGAGCGGAAATTTTATGAAATAAACTCAAATTGAAAAATGGAAATCGAAGTTCAAATTTCAAAAGGTTCGAGTGTTTATTTGCCTAGTCTGACACATCCTAGTAATTCCCAATGCCCCAATGGAATTACGTGTAAATATAAATATGCGCACATATGTTGAAACATGATCTATTGAAGGTATTGATTATATTAGTTTTTACAATTTTGCAAGTGATACATTGTTTTATTTGCAGAACAAAAAGCTATACGAAATTCAATCCAATTCTGTAAACACTTTTCGTATTTGCTTTACATGATTGGTATACGATTTTCCTTTTATCGATGCATTACTATCAAAAGGCGCTTACAATAGTATATTAAAACATAAGTTTCATAAGGCACCATTGTGTCGCACGAGTTCATGTTTAGAAAACGGACCACGATAGTGTCGAGTTTTCTAAAGAAAGAGCGCGACAAAAGGTCTTATGAAACGAGTTTTCTATACTATTTTTTCTATTTTGCATTTTTTACATTAATAAATTGAAATTATTCAATTTGAAAGTTCAGAGTTTTATTTTCATATAATGAATTTTTCAAATTTAAATATTGCTATCCGCGAAATATTATTGATTAGTGTTCATATTAACGTTACTTGATATGTTATTTATAAAAATCTAAACATGAGTGACATAGAAACTAATATATATTGTACTCCACCCCAATATACGTTATTTGTGTAGCATTTTTCTTTTCTATATACCTATATCATTTCTGTGAAACGTACTTGAATTCTTAAAATCAAACGACAACAATAATATATTTTTTCCACCCATGACATTGAAATCACCCATTTTAAAATTTTTTTACGATGGTTGAAATCGCATTTCAACCACTAGAGTTTGAAATTATCGGACTCGCGAGAATTCGGATTTCAAATTGATTGACATTCAATTGCTGACAAGAGAAATGTCACTTTTGGTATATTTTTTTCTGAAGTACATTAATTTGTTAAAATGAGTTATGATAGTGATGCAGAGCCAGAATAACTTATAAAAGCGGCTAATAATGCATTTTACAATTTAATGCCTCCCCAAGTCGAAACACATTTACGAGGTCACTTATAGAAAGTGTATGTACTGGAGAACTAAAAAACAAAGCAAATCATTTTCTGAAGAAGTCTTTGGTGCTTACTTTGCAGAACTGTGTGAAGAGAAGAGACCCTCAACACGTTTGGCTCAGTACTCGATGCTGAGAACTACTGTTTTGATCAAAAATGGCGTCGATATTTCGAAGTACTTAAAGTTACGGTAATTTTTAAAACAAAAATCAAATCTTCTTTTCAAAAGACGAGATAGCCAAATTTATAATTGAAGCTCCTGATCATGTTTACTTGTTTACAAAAGTATGTAAAAGTAAGTAAAAGTAAGTAAAAGCAAGTAAAAGTAAGTAAAAGTAAGTAAAAGTATGTAAAAGTTTTCTTTTTTTGTAATTTTTACTTTCCATTCGTTATAGGTCGTACTTATAATGGGAATTTCAGGCGCTTGTCGGTGCGACGAACTTTATAAGTTAAAATTGACAGATATTCAAACCACTGAAGACATAATTGTAACACTTCTAGACACCAAAAACAATACCACAAGAAAGTTTGTTATTCCTCAGAAATACGTTGAACTGTGCAAAAAGTATCTATATCACTCAGTCCTCCAAATTCAGAAAATTTACTCCTGAGAATAAAGTAACTAAGCGCACGAAGTTTTCTGCTTCGGGCGTGAGTTACAAATCATCTCTTAAAGGTATTAAGGCTGCAATAGTTCCTAAGGACTACCCGGTCAGCTTAGTGACTTAGGAAAATGTAGGAGCTATACAAGAGGCACTGATGATGGTCATAGATATGGCGCAGAAGCCGCCGAGGTTTGAATCCTCCCGTCTTATGGACGGCTACTATGGAGTCATCTGTGCAGATGAAGACTCGTACAACACTACGAGAGATTACTTGGAAAAGGAAATTGTTTGGAAACTCGTGAAGAGCGAGGAGCTGCCAAAACAGAAACGAGTTTTAGCGCTTCTGCCAGAGATTAAAAAAGAGGATCTGACAGTGGGCTTGAAAAGACTCGAGAGGCAAAATCCAGGGCTTAAAGTGGACCGATGGATTACCCTCAGTTCCAGGTCTTCCGAAAAGGGCCTACATGTGGGCCTTCGGATTGACAAGGAGTCTGAGGAAACGTTGGTGAGGACAGATTGGAGACCTTACTATCGCTTTCAGAGGGCTAGCTTTGTAACCCTGGAAACAAAGAAAGACCAGTAATCGGTGATGCAGGATGAGGGTACTCTAGGAGAACCTCAGGCATCAACCTTTAAGGGACAAAATGTTGGAGATTCACCAAATAAATCTTCAACATAAGAAAACAGCCACAGCGGCACTTTGTCAAAGGACGCTGGCTGAAGATGTTCATATCCTCCTCATCCAAAAGCCATGGATAAGTAGAGGTGAGGTGGGAGGACTACATTTTAGGGGAAGGGAGCTGTTGGTTGGTGCCCCAGACACTAAAATTAGAACTTGTATCTGTTTCAGAGACGACCTGGACGTGATGTTTATCATGGCGCTATACAGTGGGGACATGACGGAAGCCAGGATCAGACTGAGCGTCGATGGAGGGATATTGGAGACGACAATTGCGTCTCTATACCTACCCATTGACTCTCCAGAGCTACCAGGGCCTGATCTTGAGTCCTTGGTGGCATATACCAGTAAGAACAATCTGGAATTGATTATCGGCGCAGATACCAATGCTCACCATAAGGCTTGGGGCAGCAAGGATAACAATTATAGGGTTATGCACGTTGGGAATACTGGATATTGTAAGGGGGTGGCATGTATCCGACGAGCCGTCGCTCTCTGATCATGCGTATATCCGCTATGAATTATGTTCAGATTTAACGGAACTCAGACTATACAGGGATCCCAAGAGAAAAGACTGGGGCTCTTACGAGGAAGACCTGTTAGCTGCAACCCGAAATATCCCTGTTAGAATAGGGAATGTGGAAGAGCTGGAGTTGGCTGTTGAATTGTTGCAATGGACCATTCTTTCCTGCTATGAAAATAATTGTCCCCTTAGGGAGCGCCGTATAGCTAAGCGGGCTGCCTGGTGGAATGCGGAGTTAACCAATTTAAGGAAAGAAACTCGCTGGTCATTTAATAGGGCGAAGAAAACAGGTAATTGGGAAGCTTGCAAGGCTCTCCTCAATAAATACAATGACAAAATCAAAGAGAGCAAAATGAAGGCCTGGAGAAAATTCTGTGAGGACATCGAAGGTGCTCCTGACATGGTCAGAATTAACAGAATTCTAAAAAAAGATCCTTCCAACGCAAATAGATCTATACAAAAATCGGACGGGAGGTGTACCAGTACCGTGGAAGAGACTTTAGAGTATCTTTTGGGGGTACACTTTCCAGGTTCGGAGCGTATGGATGATTGTGATACCAATCAAGTTGTCACCTCTTGGAGAGCGACTAGGAATGATTGGGAGATATCAAACGAAATCTTCAACCCCCTTTTAATGAGATGGGCGACAAGATCGTTTGAACCATATAAATCCGCAGGACCAGACGGAGTGTTTCCCAAGCTCCTTGAAGAGGTAATTTGGGAAATTATGGGTCCTCTATTGGAGATATTCAGGTCTAGCCATGCTATGGGTTATATCCCTACGGCATAGAGAAACTAGGGTAGTGTTTATTCCGAAGCTCGGAAAAGGAACATACCCACCCTAAATCATTTAGGCCAATTAGTCTTACCTCTTTTATGTTGAATATGGGCGCAGGGGTTCGTCGATGATATTGTCAGAGTGTCCGAGGAGAAATTCCCGGGGACAGTGGCGAGGATCATGCGAAATGCTCTGCGAATTGTGGAAAGATGATGCCTTGAGGAGGGATTAACTGTCAGTCCTCAAAAAACCAAGTTGGTAGCCTTCACCAACATGAGAAAACTAAATGATCTGGGTAGCGTAAGGCTGTTTGGACAAGAGTTAGAACTAACCAATGAAGTTAAGTATCTAGGCATAACACTTGATGCGAAACTGAATTGGAGCAGACACCTAGTCAAAGTGGCAGACAGGGCGGCGCAGCTCTTCTGGAGATGCAGAATAGCTGTTGGCAAGACCTGGGGACTAAAACCAAATGTGGTACACTGGTTGTACACAGTAGTAAAAAGATCAACGATTACCTATGGAGCAGTTGTCTGGTGGAGGAGGACGCAGCGGACATCGTCGGTGGGGCTCCTCACGACTCTCCAGCGACAGGCTCTGTTGGGAATCATGGGAGCTATGAACAGCACGGGAACCGCTTCCATGGAGGCCATCGTGGGTCTCCCTCCGCTGGCACTATTTGTAAAGGCGGAGGCAATGGCTGCGATACTGAGGCTGAAGGCCAACGACGTATGGTGTCCTAATAAGATTGTAGCGAGCCATACAGATATCACAGGAACTATACTGGAAGAGCCGATATTTCAAATGCCGGCGGACAGTATGGCACCTGAAACTATGTTTACAGCTAAGCTGAATATATTTATACCGACCAGGGAACAGGCAAAAAGTCGCTCGATCGATTGTGGTGCCGGCACCTGGTACACTGATGGATCACAATCTGGTCAGGGGGCAGGTGCAGGCATATGCGGAATGTGCCCTGGAAGGAAGATATCGATATGTCTGCAGTTGCAATTGTTTGCAGTTGCAGCATGCGCCGAGGAAATTCGGGAAGCCGGCTGCGCAAACAAAAAAATTAGCATAATGACTGATAGTCAGGCGGCTATTAAAGCCATTATGAACCCATCTACCAGGTCTAAGCTGGTGAAATATTGTAAACAGGTCCTCAATAAACTGGCACAAGACAATACAGTGTCGCTGATATGGGTGCCAGGACATGAGGGAATTAAAGGCAATGAGATAGCCGACAAACTGGCCAAAGAAGGTACTAATAGGAACTTCATAGGACCAGAACTTGTATGTGGAATCACTAAGGATTCCGCTAAAAGGGAGATCTGGTTATGGTTAGAAAAAGAACATAAAAACAAATGAAGGTTAACGGAAGGTCAACTCCATACCAAAACACTACTAAGGGAGCTGGACGGAAAGTTTTCAGCCAACCTAACTCGTAGTAACAAAAAAGAAATTAAAATAATTACCGGGAGAGGTCTATTGGATCCTTCGAGTATACTCAAACTTCCCCTGAGGAGGATAGTGACTTTTATCAAGGACACAAGACTAACAGAGTGGAACTGAGAGATCTATTGGGGATAGTACAAAGAGCAGTGTGCTCAAATGCCTGGACGTGCTGGCGTCCAACCCAAAACATAAGAAGAAGGAGAAGAAGAACTTTGTAGCTATCCATATTGAGTAAGTGGCTATTGTCAATGCAATGTTCTGCGAAGCCTGTGTTATTTATGTTCACACACATACTAATACCGCTCTTTTGTGCTCATTAAATCTGTTTTTTAATCTTCTTCAACTTTACTCGATGTAAATAGCCTCACAATCTTTGCAATTTATTCTGTACACTTCTAACTGAACAAATATAATTTTCAAACACCCCGATAATAGGCATTGTTGTAATTAAAACCTCGTTAATATCGCTAGAATTGTAACTGTAGGTATACGAGGTGCGATCCGATGTTCCTGCGCTGACTCTAAAAATTCGAAACTTAATGTTATAACTGGTGGTTGCTGTTACTTTCGAACTAGTCTTATTGTGCAGCTCGGTCCCATCGTTTTTGACAGTTCGGGAAGATATTCAAGAACGTCGTTTTCTTTGAACGAGTATAGTAGTGCTTGCGATTCCTTTTAAATATTTTCAAAGTTATCGAAACGTCGACCTAGCTGCAGTTTTATTTTCGGGAAGGGACCAAAGTCACAGGGAGCCAGATCAAGCGACAGGGGAGGTGGAGATCGGCAGCCGTTGTTGTTTCCGCCAAAAAAGGCTTATATGAAAAACGAACGATGAGACGGCGCACTGTTGTGTTGCAGCGATCGATTTTCTGCTCGCCAATGTTCGGGCAGTTTGCGTATGATATCCTCACAGAGAAAATTCAAAACATTGCAATAGATCTCGGAATTGATTGTTTGACCAGCTGGAATGAATTATCGGTGCACTATGTTTTTCATGTAAAAAAAAAACCATGAGTATGCTCCTCACATTGCTTTTCACTTGTCGGCATTTCTTGGGTCTTGGCGAGTTTAGACTCTACCACTATTTTCTTGGTTGTTTACTTTCTGGATCATAACCATAAACCCAGCTCTCGTTACCGGTATTCACTCTTAACAAAAAGTTTTCGCCGTCGACAGCACTGTAAAGTAGTTGTTGCGCAAGCAGTTTTCTAGGTTTACTGTGCCCCATGTGCGACTTTTAATTAGTGGTTTTACCTACTGATGATGACAACTTAGTTGCCGAAATACGTATTTAGGATACGATTAATAATTGTGGTAAGGGGTTATATACCTTTTTTACGAAATGAACAAATAAAAATGTATTTCGTATTTTATAGTTTGTTTTCCAATTATATAAATAAAATTAAAAACCTAAAAAAAAAATAAACAAAGTACGTACGTGGGCGATGAGTTATCGGCCTTTCGTGTCCGGTTCCTATTGATAACGTAAGAGTACTAATGGATGAAACCCCAGGAACTTCAATGCTGTTACAGCAAACTAACCTTCCACTTGGCACTTGCCAGAAAATATTAAAGAAGGATCTACACTTATTTCCTTATCGTCTCACTTGCTATCAAGAAACCTATCCAGTTGACTATTCCTGAAGATTAGAATTTTGTCAACGGTTTTTAAATAATTTTGATGGTGACCTTCGATGAGTTCTAGACAAAACTTTCTGTTGAGATGAAGCATGGTTTCATCTTAATGGGTATGTTAATTCGCAGAACATGAGAATGTGGAGTGCTGTAAAACCCAACAATTTTTATGTTGAGTCTGTTGATTATCTTCAGGAAGTTGGTGTTTGGTGTGCCATAAGTAGGAGAAGAATTATTGGTCCAACTTTTTTAATGAAACCACAAATGCACAAAGATATAGCAGGACGGAACAACAGGACACAACACAAAATACAATTAACATGTTACGTCAACTTTTTGACAATCGCTTGATTAGGCTGAATAGCGATCACGAATTTCTTCCAAGATCTTACGATATCACTCCATGCGATTTCTTTTTATGGCCTATTTAAAAAAATTATATTTTCAACGTACATATTTCAGATCTGGCACACCTTCAAGTCCAAATTACATAAAAAATTAATGAAATCAATGAACATCATAATATATTAACCAGTGTTTTTGAAAGCGTAAAAAGGAGATGTGCAAAATGTATTGAGCAAGATTGTAGATAATTTCATTATGCTTTGTGAAATGTTTTTATTAATTCTTAAAATTGTATATCTAATTTTCTAGTTTATAACTAAATACCCATTGTGTTACAATATAAACGTTTTATTTCGCTAGATGACATGTGACTTTTGAATGAACAAAATTTATAAATTGACAATTATGTATGTTGATATTACAAATGCTTAAGTTAGAATAGTATATTACGTAACTAGAATTGTAAATAGCATATTACGCACGAGTGCAAAAAGATACACACGAGCCTCGTAGCGGCGAATGTGTAATTCTACGAGGACGTAATTGCTTTACAACTCGAATTTTGTACCATATTTTTTCTACGACCGCCATGATCCCGACAAAATTTATAAATAAATACCTTTTGTTGAAGACAAAGTTGTGAAATGCCAAATATAAAATATAAAATATCTAAAATCAGTGTCACCAACATAAAATCTTTAAGAACCAAAAAATGCATAGACAAATCTTTTCAGAAATAAGAAAATCAGTTGAGATAATAACAAATATTAAAATTAATTGCATTTAAATTTCATGATTGAGCGTTAACCATACAAAAAGAGAGCTGTTTCACTACTTTTACTATTTTTTTAAAATTGACAATTGACAGTTAAATGTCTTTGTGGGCGGAGTTAATTTACAGCACACGTATAGCAAGCGCCAATTAAGTTGGCGCGAGGAGGGGGTGCGCAGAAGCCGTTTTTAAAAACGTCAACCCCCACTACTCAAGTAATTGTCGGAATACATTTGTCATTGACGTTTGACGGAATATAATGTCTTTGCTAGGGGATCATAAAGTGATACACGCTCAGAGGTTAGGATTATCTGACATTTGATGTAAAACCAAATACAAGTCTTCCCACTACTTCTAACCCTGCGCGAACTTAACCCTCCTCGCGCCAACTTAATTGGCGTTTGCTATACGTAATTTACTAGAGGGCTTGTTGGTGTGATTTTCCTATTTACACTAGCGGTCGTAGAAAAAACGCGTTTTTTTGTGCAAAACTTACTTCGACTCCGGATTTATTTGATCATTCGTTAGTTTTTATATAGGTAGATTATCGTATACATTTTTCAAATAATATTTAACTTGATTGCTTATAATTTAAGAAAGAGTTTAATTAAAATACCTTATGTACAGACTTATTCGATATGTACAGATAAATACAATGTAAATGAGTTGTAGGAATATCTTACAAATTAATGTATCATTAGAAACAATGAGTTGCGTGGATAATAAAATGGAAGAACTTATCCGAGATAATACCACCAACTTTCCAATCAACAGAAACATTTGAAACTAAAAAAAATGTATCAGCCTACTAAATAAGAAAAGAATAAGGATAAATATCAAAAACAATGTAAATGAACAATGGTGGTAAAGAAGCATACAAGTCAGTTTGACAAGAAAATACAAAAATGAATGTTGTTTTCAACCCTCCATGGGGGTTGATACCCCTGCGATGAATAATGATTTTCAGATAGGTTTGTTTGTAATAATTCAACCCAAAGTTAAGATTTCAAATATTAAAGTTTATCAAATGATAAGTAATAAGACTAATAAGTAACATAAAGTTTAATAATGTTAATTTTGCGTTTTAAGATATTTTGTTATAAGTAATATTTTGATTTGATTATTAATTTTGAAAGTTTGAATTAATCATTTATATAGTTTCTTTTGAAACTGTGACTAAATGAAAATTTAAAAAAAGGTATAAAACCAGTAATTAATAACGCAGAGTTTAAGTTTCAAAAAAGATGTAATGTAGACACTACATATTGCTATGGTTTTTTCCCCAATAAATATTAAAAATTTATTAAAAATGTATGTACATTATTTATGAACTTAAGTGTATATTTTTGAAATATTTATGTGTAAGAAAAACTGTATTTTTGGAAGGACGGTTTCTTATGCGAAGCCGCCGCACTTGATGTGGACTGAGCAGACACAGTTTACCAATAAGACGAGAACGTTCATTTTATTTAGAAAATGATAATTATCTATTGAATGTAACTTCGGTTTGAATTTGAGTTTATTAGTTGATAGTGTTTGTTATTCAATTCCCGTTTATTCTACGAGATTGTGCTCTCGTAATTTTGATTTATATATTTAAAACAACGTTTTCTTGTCTACGTGTCTCACACAAATTTTTTATGTAAGTAAAAATATATATATTTTTGAAAGATATCTTATTAATTCAAAAGATTTGAACATTGTATTTAAATCGTATTAACATTCTTATTTAAGAGATTTAGTCTTAATTAATTGAGATAGATGACAAAGAAGATTTTTAAAATTTCTAAGAAAAAAATTTAGCGTAAAAACTTTATACGTTTGGATTTCAAGGCTGTTTTTTGTGACTGTGTGTGCGCATGTCTTAGATTTTGTTCGAGCTGTCAAGTTTGTTTATATTTTTATATTGTTCTCTGGGGAGAACTTAAAAATAGTCTTTGTGATTTAGTTAATTTGTTCGGTTGTCATTGAGGTTTTTTGAATGCACGTAGCGGTTATTTCCGTGGGTTATTTTTACCTCTGGGTGTAATCAGTATATTATTACACAATCTTTATACTTTATAAAGATTTTTTTTTCTTTTTTTGATTTTTGTATTAAATTTTCATTTAAATTTTATATTGTGAATATTATTTCTTATTCCTTTCATCTTGCATTTTTAATAAGTAACTTAAAGAAATATTATAATAACTTTTCTCAAAAAAATTTTGAGTGGCGCCTAAAATACGTTTTTGTTCCACGTTTCCGATTGGAACCCTGAGAAGAAAGCAGTCCCATTTTAGGAAATAAACCGACTGAGTATCCTAGTTGGGTAGATTTGTCGTGAACGGTGGTACAGCAAATATAAAAACCACAGTTCATAGCAGTATGTTTCGTCACAAAATGGCTTCATCAGCTTATAATAAATAACATACCAACACGTATCCTCAATCAATTAGTTAGGTACTAAAGTCCTTGCCACATTAATATTTCTATTATAAATACGTATTTCGACAATTAAATGGTCATCCTCAATAGGTAAAAATAATAATCAGAGTATTGAATATAGGCCATAGTAAAGCTAACACGAACATGTATTAGAATGCGTACATGTTTAACACTGTGATTATTAATTTTATCTACTGACGATGACAACTTAGTTGTCGAAATTGTACTTACTATACAAATATTAATGTGGTAAGGCGTTTTATATATTTTTTAAATCATTCATATATTTTGTATACAATATGATACTATAAAATACAAAATATTAAATTATTGTTTTAAGACATAAAATTTGTTGTATCATTTATCTTAACACTATTTACTAATTGGATGCTAGGCCTAATGAACAGAATCTAGTTAACGCTTGAGATAAATAAGTATACAAAGAATAATTGTCAAGGTAGATACATGCTGGAGTGAGGAAAAAAAATATTTTAAAATTATTCTGCACGTACCAAATCAACCTACCAGTGGCGGTTCTTGAAGACTTACGATGTACGCTGTTGCACGGTTGAGACTGCTTCGTTTAAGATTTTATATATACAGAGAAACAACCAAAATTGTTCGAAGCAGTATCATCCGTGCAGCAGCTTACATTGTACGGCATCAACTGCTTGAACCTACACAGCAATATGTTAGAAAAACGAATAAAATTTAGTGAACTTAACTTAAGTGTGTTTTTATTTTATATAAATTATAAGTTGATGACCAAGAAGTAGTTGTGACATTAATCAATAATACTTAAGTTTGTATTAAATATTAATAACAGACATTGAAAAACATATTTTTTCTATAAATAACTTATACGAAATGGTGACATTTCGAATTTTATGGCAGTTGCTAAGTTTCAATTATTCTCACAAGGACAAGAAGGTAAATTGGGAGCAGTTTGCATTTAAATCAATCTTTATTCATTCATTGTGTTATCAGAAAAATTAAAAGTATAATTCTCGAAAGTACAGTGCACATAATTCATGTTCGCTAAATGTCTTGAAAACTTTTGTGGAAGTTCCCACTTCACTCGATTGATTAATAGAAATTTCCGGTTCTACCACGATTTCAAGTGATTTTAGATTTGAAATGGAAGTTTCCATTACGCTTTGAACTGAAACTGTATTTAGTTCAGGTAATACTCTCTTGGCTACTTCATTTCTTTGGACGGCTGACCCATCCACATTGTTTGTTACTAATGGGAGCAAAAATGTAATAACTAGATTCTACTATATTAAATTATGTTAAATGTTTATGTGATTTCTTGTGTTTTAAAGTGATTTTAGAACAAAAATAATGTATTATATACACGGGGCAAAATGGAGATAAAATATCCTATTTTTGCCTCTAATGTAATAGAAGATAACTATATGTTTACTAAAATCAATTCTAACGGGCATCAATTTGATTTTTTATCGTGTGTGACAATGAATTACGCGCAGAATTCAAGAATATTTGCGTATCAATGAATCGTACACCTTGTCAGAATTAATACTTTAAGAAATTGATATCGAAATTGGTGCAGCGTACTTCTCCAGGTAATAAGCTGAGGATCAAATATTTTAAAGATATCCCAAGAATAATTTATTTAAACTAAACGCGTCCAATAGTGGCAAGCTTTCAATTTGTTTTAAAAATGTCAGAAGTCTACGAATTAAGATAAATGAGTTTTATACGTTAGCTCGCTGAAACATAGCTGTCTGAAGATGTGTGCAATTGGGAGCTTTTTCCACAGTCCTATTTCGCCTTCAGGTCTGATAGAAAATTTCGTGAGGTCGACCTACAACTTCATGAACAATTTCGGTGACTTTCCGTATATACACATGGTTGGCTGCTAGTGTGTTTTTTTGCTCTTATGTTCTTTATATACTTGTATTATATATTCCTCCTGATATAACTCTGTTCAATTTTAATTCCGTTTGTTGATTTGTTCGAGCAAGAAATAATTTCATACAGTAAATAATAAAAATAAATTAAAACACTTGGCTTGTTTCACTATGAGATTTATTTAAATTCTCTAACATTTGTTTCGGCTGTTATGCCATTCTCAAAGAGATCTATAAATCTAACTTAAAGACTATCGCACTTGTTCTTATATGTTGTCTGTTCTTGTGTGTAGTGGGGGTGGTACTATATTGTGTATTACGGTGTCTATAAAGGGTGTATTGGCATATTCTATCTGTGTGTTGGTGATTAATAGATTTTGTTTTTTCGCTATTTTTATTTCTAATATTTCTAGGAGGTCCAATCTCTTGCTTTTTGTGATATTGTGTATTAAGTCGCAGTTATCTATATCGGGGAAGTGGTTGAGTTCTATACAGTGTTCGGCAAAGCCTGTGTTTTTCTCACTATATAAAATTGACTTTTTGTGTTCTTTAACTCTGTTTTTAATGGCTCGTCCACTTTGGCCGATATGTGGACGAGCCATTAAAAACAGAGTTAAAGAACACAAAAAGTCAATTTTATATAGTGAGAAAAACACAGGCTTTGCCGAACACTGTATAGAACTCAACCACTTCCCCGATATAGATAACTGCGACTTAATACACAATATCACAAAAAGCAAGAGATTGGACCTCCTAGAAATATTAGAAATAAAAATAGCGAAAAAACAAAATCTATTTATCACCAACACACAGATAGAATATGCCAATACACCCTTTATAGACACCGTAATACACAATATAGTACCACCCCCACTACACACAAGAACAGACACTATATAAGAACAAGTGCGATAGTCTTTAAGTTAGATTTATAGATCTCTTTGAGAATGGCATAACAGCCGAAACAAATGTTAGAGAATTTAAATAAATCTCATAGTGAAACAAGCCAAGTGTTTTAATTTATTTTTATTATTTACTGTATGAAGTTAAAATGTTTCACCAAGAAGTATCTGCAACAACAGCCGAGAAGAAATAATTGATTATCAGAATGTCTTAATAGTTGGTGACCTTAACTGCACACATTTCTCTGTCAACGACTCTAATAATGTTAAATCTCAGATACTCTACAACTTTGTCAATTTTTCCAATTTAACTCAATTTAATTTTATTCATAACACAAAAAGTAGTACTCTGGGTTAGGTGACCCTTAATTCCATCTATATCTTTCCTTTGGTTCCTGAGAACTGTCACCATCTTACCCTGTCTACAATTACGTCTGTTAATATCGATACGTCGTATAATTTTGATAAGAATAAGATCGAAGCTTACAATTTCAAAAAAGTTATCTTTCCTGAGCTCTATAAATCTTTGCTCTATGTAGATAGGTCAATGTTGGATGAGCGCTCCAATGTTAATACTGCCACTAGAATCTTCTACCGAATTTTGTATTCCTTATTTGATCAATATGTATCTAAAACCATACCTCACACATAATCTTATCCTAAGTGGTATACTTCTGAAATTATTGCAAACATTAAATTAAAACATCGCTGTTTTACCAAATATAAGAAGTATTATGGCCTGGATTATCTTACTGAATTCCGACGGCTTCGAATCTTAAACGACTGATCTCGGTAGACTATTCTACCTACTTACGTGATATTCAGAGTGGCATCTCGCGGAATCCAAATGTATTTTGGTTTTATGTTTGCGACAAGAAATGTAAAAGTCGTATTCTTGGATGCCTGACTTTCGGGCAGAAGACGTTTATTGGTCCTCAGTCCACAGTAAATGGTTTCGCAGAGTATTTCAAGAGTGTGTTGACTGACCCGTCGTCCGCTGTTGCTTCTTCTAGTATGTCCGATGGCATGCTTTGTGTTCTGATTCTTGACTTCTCAGAAGAGGATATTTTTGCCTTCTTGCGGACTCAAACACATATTGCTAACTGGTCATGATCGGGTTCCGGTTTTCATGATTGGGATTGCTGGTCCTTATCGGTCCTTTATCTAAAATCTTGTCTCTTAAATCCTCAGCTTTTCCAGCTGATTAGAAGATTGCAAGTATGGTACCTATTTTAAAATCTGGTGATACTAGTAGCACATGAAATTACCGTTCTATAGTTATTCTATCTAATTTCGTCAAAATATTTGAACATTGCATCTATGTGTATTTATCCTACGGCTAAAATGTACTTATCATTATATCAGCATGATCAGGTCAATAAACGCTCAACCATGACTTCTCGAAGGCCGTCGATCGTCTAGATCATTAATTTTTTACAACTAAACTTATGAACTTTGGCTTTGACGACTCGATCATTAGATTCTTCCTATTTTACCTTTTTCAGCGATCGCAGTATTTTTTTACAATGGTTATACATCTGGTGCACCGCATGGCCCCAATTTGGACCCATTGCTATTCGATAACTTTATTAATGACATTGGGCATACTATTTCTTCGGATAAATTATTTTTTGGATGATCTTAAAATATTTCGAGTAATTTCTTGCCCCGATGATTGCAATTTGCTACAGTGTGATCTTAAAAATGTGTCTCAATGGTGCACGGTCAACAAACTTCCTCTAAATATGAGCAAGTGCAAACTACTGCCTGTCACCAGAATATCTGAGAGCATTGTTTTTAAATACCATCCACAAAATTTGTACTTGGATCGTGTTGAGTTGATTAGGGACTTGGGCATATTATTTGATACGAAGCTCGCATTCAGTGAACATCTTAGTTTTGTTATTTCGTCTGCGAGGAAAACCCTGGGGTTTATTATCAGAAACTGTGCTGCTTTTACTGATGAACGCGCCCTGAAAGCTCTCTTCCTTTCGTTGGCACGTTCTCGCCTCGAGTACGGCTCGATGGTATGGTATTTATACTACCAAATTTATTGTCGTTAGCTGGAGATTATGCAGTGTAAATACGCGAAGTTTATGGGGTTTCAATTTGACCGAGTTTATCCAGAAAGAAGCTTTGACCATTGCCTACTACTTTCACGGTTCGCGTTGCCTTCCTTGAAATTAAGACGCATTGTGTTTTATAGATGCGTCAGACCTGTTGAATTGATATGCTTGTGCCCCGATTCGGTTCGCAACAGTCGAACACATTTTACCTGCCTACTGCCCATATAAAAGTTTTGTTGTAGTCACCACTTTATGCCATGTACCAGAATTTTAATAGCATATTCTCGGATTGCAATATTAACTTTTCGTCCCTCCAAGAAGTTAAACAAAACCTTCCACAACGTTTTAATAAGTTCGCTTAGTTTAGTGAAATTTTGAATATTTTTTTAGTTTTCTTAAATTTTTCTCTCTTTTTGCCATACATTAATTGTAATTCCTATGTTCTCCACTACTGATTGTCATTTTTTATTACTTTGTCCTGCATTGGAACTTGTTCTGTTGGACAATAAAGCTTATTATTTTTATTATTGTTATTATTATTTTGATATAATAATGTGAAAACTGGGAATATAAATATTTTTTTAATATATACTTAAATTTAATTGAATACTTACAAACAACATAGAAGTAGGATTTATTGTTATAAGTTGGCATGACTCCTAGATACTCTTAAGCTAATTTAGAGCTATGACTACAACGTGAGTTCATTATTAGTCACGCTGCATATTTCTGTAAAGTGAAAACCTTGCTTGCCTACGATCTAGAAATTCGTAAGCCATACGTGAGTGGAAAATCGAAATAATAAAACGCTACTGGCCAGATATCTCAGAGACATTTTTATGGATCGTAAACTCAAACGATCCTTCTCTGATTCACGGATTAGATTTCTAATATATATATATATATATATATATATATATATTAGAAATCTAATCCGTGAATCAGAGAAGGATCGTTTGAGTTTACGATCCATAAAAATGTCTCTGAGATATCTGGCCAGTAGCGACATTTTTATGGATCGTAAACTCAAACGATCCTTCTCTGATTCACGGATTAGATTTCTAATATATATATATATATATATATATATATATATATATATATATAATAACTTCGTGACCTTGGTATGATATGGTAAACCTAATCAGTAGGCGATTAAAGGTCTGTATATTACTTCAAAATATATGTATTTAAAAAACTCTACATGTTTCGGCTGTGTACGCCTTTATCAAGAGAATACAAAATATGAATGACAGGATATAAATGTCATATATTCATATTTTGTATTCTCTTGATAAAGGCGTACACAGCCGAAACATGTAGAGTTTTTTAAATACATATATTTTGAAGTAATATACAGACCTTTAATCGCCTACTGATTAGGTTTACCATATATATATATATATATATATATATATTTATATATATATATATATATATATATATATATATATATATTTATATATATATATATATATATATATATACAGACTGTCCCGTAAAAAACGCCAACATTCATAATTCCGTTATTTATTGTCCGGTTTTATTTAAACAAAAAGTAAATTTAATAGCATCAAAAACACTATAAGATAGCAGTGTTTTATTTGTTTTCATTAATGTCAAACGACAGTCAAGTTTTTTATTTTAAATGGCAACATATATATTTTTGGGTATATTCGGATTGTATTTTTTTTTCTGAATTCAACGAT
Organism: Melolontha melolontha; assembly: GCA_935421215.2. Taxonomy (NCBI): domain Eukaryota; kingdom Metazoa; phylum Arthropoda; class Insecta; order Coleoptera; family Scarabaeidae; genus Melolontha; species Melolontha melolontha. The sequence continues at coordinate 92,674,817 of OW285237.1, read as the reverse complement.
GTATAACATGTTTATTTTTGATAAACGTTTATTGCAAAAAAAAAACTTTATATAAATTTCATCTTTGTCTTCCATTATTTATAAATATTATTATAAGAAACAAAACACTTTACAATAAATGTTGAAATTGCCCGCCACCTTGTTTAACACATATCGCACATCTCCTAATAATAAAAAAAAAAAAAAAAACTATATAAATTTCATCTTTCATTATAGTAGACTTGGCCCAGTCCACTGGCATTATGTCAATGTGCCTTAAGTGTCAGTTTGACTTTATTATGTTTTCTGTATTATCCTGTTTGAACGTTTTGCGGCAACAAAAAGCGTATTTTCGTTAAAAATGAATAACAATGAATTAACGGACATGTTACAAGTGTTCTTTGAATGTAATAAAAATCGCCTTCAAGCAGTTCGTCGGTACAGTGCTCGTTTTCCGGACAGAGAAGTTCCAGGTTCGAAAATATTTCAGAGAATTGAAAAGAATTTAAGAAATTATGGATCATTTACCAAACCAAAAACACGAAAACGGAAATTCTCCGAAGATAAGGAATTAGATGTTCTTCTTGCAGTACAGCAAAATTCACGAACTTCGATTCGCGAAATTGCACATAATATTGGGGTATCAAAAACTACAGTTCATGGTATTTTAAGAAAACACAAACTTAAACCGTACATAGCTCGAAAAGTTCATGCATTAGAACAAAATGATCCTGGCCGAAGAATCCAGTTTTGTCGTTTTTATTTAAATGCATTAGAACAAGACCCGAATTTTTACAGAAGGATAATTTGGTCTGATGAATGCACTTTTAGCAACAACGGTATTTTTAATAGAAACATACATCGACAGTGGAGTGCAGACAATCCGAGATTTGTAATTGAAAATAATTTTCAAAGACGTTTCAACGTAAATGTTTGGTGTGGCATTTTAGGTGATCAATTAATTGGGCCATTTTTCATAGATGGTTGCTTAAATCAAGAAAAATACTACACTTTATTACACGAAAATCTCCAAAACTTTTTAGATGAATTACCTTTGGCAAATTTAAATAGAATATTTTTTCAACAAGATGGGGCTCCCGCGCATAACGCCAGAGTAAATACTGATTTGTTGAACACCCAATTTGGAAATAGGTGGATAGGAACATCCGGTCCTATCGAGTGGCCTGCGCGTTCACCGGATCTTACGCCCCTCGATTTTTGGTTGTGGGCTTATCTACAAGATCGAGTTTATTTAACAACTCCAGAAAATGTTGACATTTTAAGACAAAGAATTATTAACACTTGTCAAGAAGTACCTGCCGCTTGTCTTTTAAATGCGACCTTTGGAGTAATTAGGAGATGTGCGATATGTGTTGAACAAGGTGGCGGGCAATTTCAACATTTATTGTAAAGTGTTTTGTTTCTTATAATAATATTTATAATACTTACATTTCCAATGTTTCATGACACATTCGAATATTTATAAATAATGGAAGACAAAGATAAAATTTAAAACATTTTTTTTTGCAATAAACGTTTATTAAAAATAAACATGTTATACATCGTTGAATTCAGAAAAAAAAAACCAATCCGAATATAGCCAAAAATATATGTTGCCATTTAAAATTTAAAATAAAAAAACTTGACTGTCGTTTGACATTAATGAAAACAATTGAAAACAAATAAAACACTGCTATCTTATAGTGTTTTTGATGCTATTACATTTACTTTTAGTTTAAATAAAACCGGACAATAAATAACGGAATTATGAATGTTGGCGTTTTTTACGGGACAGCCTGTATATATATATATATATATATATATATATATATATATATATATATATATATATATTATATATGGTAAATTCAATTTGTTGATCATTTAACGTCTGGTTTTACTTCAAAATGTATATATTTAAAACAATCCTATATGTTTCGGCAAATGATGCCTTTTTCAAGGAATATAAAATACAAATGACAGTATATTAATATACACTGGGAGGATTGTCTAATTTACGAATAAAGATTATGTTGTCTGTGTTATACCAGTCTCTAGTAACTCTAGTATAATGGAATGAAGCTAGATGCTAGAAGCTAGATTTAAGTTCAGATGTATTTTTTTTAATTTAATTTGAATTTTGTATAAAAATAAAATTTTCGTATTTTTTTCTAAATTTGTATCATTTTTTAAATAAAATTGTGATGCAACATACTAATTGTTTTATATCACTATTTGGTGGATATAAAGATCTACCAAAAACGAGAAAAAAATAATATGGTTGCCATTTAAAGAAAGTGTTGATAACGTCATCACTCGAGAACCAATGACGTCATAGAAAAAAATTGTATGTCAAAAGATGACGTTTTAAAAAAGAAAATTCACCTGTCTGAGCGTTTTTCCTAAAAATGTAAAATAATGCGGTTATAAGCTTGGTTCCAAACTTTATGACCACACTGTATATATAATCTTTTGCAATATTTATTAAAGTGTCAAAATGGTGAGAATAATGTTAAAATAAATGTACTTACATAAGATATGTATTATTAATAAAACCGTTTCGTCTTAAAAACGAAATTAATTTTGTATTATATATTAAATATAGGTATTATTTATATATATTAAATATAAAGAATCGTACAATGTAATATTTGAACCTAGTGGTCAGGTACAAAATTGAAATATATTCTATTATCATAGTAAAATGCAAACATTTACCCTGAATTTAAGATGCGTCATCGTTCATATTGATCAACCTTTATTCAATTCGGTACTTATTTTATTGCTGGTCTCTTTAGACACTTTTAAATTTATCTTCTTTTATGAGTGAACACGCCATGTACACAGTTTGTAACTTTCAAATGCTTTATCAAACGCACGTTCACTAAACTTTGCACAATAAAATACCAGAATGAAGAATGCAAGCATCCTAAACTGGGTATTTTAGTTATAACTAATATAGAATTAAAAACCATCTGGAATGTTTGCTATTTTAGTAGGCTCAGTTTACAAACGAGGCGGTTCTTGGAAATTTCGCCTACATTTGTTCGTCACCTGGCCGCATTCTGATGCGGCTTATTTTATTAATTGTTCCAGAGTTTACTGAAGTTAGGGATAAATATTGCTTACAATTCTTAAACAGTCTCAACAGATCAGGTTGCACAACAACAGCCGCAAGTGTCAACACAACAGTGTTCAAGACAAGACTCTCAACATAACAGCGTCCTAGACAACAGTCTACATTTAATATTAAGAGACACCAGTCTCATTTTTATCGACAAGACAACAGTCTTACTTTATCATCAAATCACCAATTCTTATGTATCAAATAGTGTAAATTTTGTAAATAAAGGTGTTATATTCGAGTGCCGCGTTTCATTAAAAACTGTTACCATTAGTGCGTATACGGCCTTACAACCCGTGCGCGGTGAAACAATACACAAGGGCATCAAGTGCACGTAACAGTGCAGTTGCCCTAACAAATACATTGCACTATACTGGTTATATGAATGAATTTCAAAATACGACTAATTTGTGTGTGTTAGTTGACTGTTTTCGGAACATCTGGTTCTTATCGTTATTTGACAGGCAAAATGTTGGCAGTGCCACCATCATGGTTTAAACTGTTCTCGGACATGTGTTTTTTATTTAATTTTTGTAATGTTTATATTATAATTACACGGGGGATGCTATAAAATGGGTAGGTATATTGTAGACAGGTTATTTGTGGCTGTTCTGTCGTTTGTGGAATCTGTGCTTTTTATATCTTTCTAATATATTTCTTGCCTTGTTATTTTTTTTATGTAATTATTTTTATCGAAATTGAAAGTGTGATTTGTCTCCATTTAAACGCCCTTGTAGATATTGTGTTGCTTCGTCCATGAATACACCTTTGCAGTCGTTGTATGGGATTTCATTAATAACGTGTTTTTCTTAATGTAGGTATTTTCTTTTAATATCGAGTGTAAGTTGGTGAGATTATTGAAGTATTTGTCAGCTACTTTTACGTTATGTGGTGTTAGGATTTTGTTTACTTTTTCTGACAGGTTGTTTACATAAGGTATTGGAACATATTTATAAATAGTTTCAGGGTTGCTTTCTTTGGTTTTTGGTATTATTTGTGTTGTAGTGTTGATATAATTTTTGTTTTATGATTTTGTTAATGAATGGGTGGGGATAATTGTTTTGTAGAGAATCTTTTATTTGTGATAGAATTTCTAGTCTGAAGTCTGGGTTTGTTAGTTTAATCGCTCTAATAATTAATTCTGTTGCTATGTTCTTTTTGTGTGACATTGCTTATCATGAATTGAATATTAGAAAATGCACAAATACAGTTGGTTTGTGGTATAATTTTGTTAAGGTCTTTTTTCGGTGCGTTAGATCTAAGAAGTTAATTTTTGAATTATTTTTTTTTTATAGTGAACTGAAGTTTTGCATTAAATGAATTAAATTACTTTAGTATGTATCCTGCTTTATCAGAGAGGGTGCAAGCGATGTAATGAAATGGTCTTTTCCCGAAATAACGTGGTGTATCGAAAACGAAGGAAAACATCAAAATATACCGCGGCTCAATTAGAAAGGATACCCAGGGGTTGTCGTGCGCTAAGGCGCATCCATTTTGTCAATAAATTGACTGTAATGGATGATGAGAAATATTTTACGAAACGATGATTTTTATACCGACGACATAGAAAACACACCAGATAATGCCAAATTCGGAGGTAAATCCAAATTTGACCACAAAATTTTAGTATGGTGTGTCATTTCTGAGGCCGCATTTATCTCGCAGCCGTACATTGGTCGTGTTCGAGGAGAAACCTTAACTGCACATTCAAAAACGCCTTTTTAAACTGCTTTAGCTTTTAAATACACATCATGGCAATGATAATATTGTTTTGGCCTGATCTAGCTTCATGCCATTATACTAGAGTTACTAGAGACTGATATAACACATTTATTCGTAAATTAGACAATCCTCCCAGTGTACCTCAGACACGGCCAATAAAGAATTTTTGTTAATATTGCCCAGAAAAGTGTATGAAAATGGATAGGAAGTTGCAAGCAATGAAGACCAATTACGACGTCAAAAATTGCGAGAAGTTGATCCTGTTGTTGTCCAGAGGATGACGGGACAAGTCAGAAGAAAACTGAGGGCTATCGAAGATAATGGCCCACTATCAATAATTCGAAGATTAAGTATATATTGTTAATTGTTGTAATATATAGTTTATAAAGAAAAACAGTTTTGAGAAGTTATCAACATCTAAAATTTTTCCGAAAACTTTGGGACCATATGTCATGTGCCGAATTCAGTGGTACAGCGAGTCATCCCAATTACTACTGTAAGGCTATAAACACGTAGTGAAGCAGAGAGCAAAGCAGCGACAATAGCGACGAGCCAAGCAGCGAACACAAACCTGTTAATTCCTGTTACAACTTGCATAGTGAACCGAAAAGCATCGATGCAATAGCGCTGTTATAAGCGAGGAAAACAAAGCGTTTGAGAAAGTTTGTTTTTGCCGCTCTCATCGTTCATTGGCCATCGTAATTCACAATTGCTAGTGAAAGCACCAACACTTTTTGAGGGGAATCAACGTAAACTCAATGGCATGTAATATATGCAGAGTGTATTAAGAACTCTTCTTTGGTGAAACAAAAATCTTTGGCTCGATTTTCTCCTTTTTACTTTTATTACTTAACTTTTGGTAAAAGATGCTGATAATATTGTAATTGTGCATCCACATAGTAAATAAGCATAATAAAGTACACCCCTCGAAAGTGGAGGACGTAGATAATATTTAACGGTGACTGAACCGTTAAATATTTTACCATAACCTTCGGATCTGGGTTATTTTTCGAAGAATTTGCAACACAATGATATGCCAATGTGTTTTTGATCATGTGTTAATATTCTAGGCATTTTTAAGACCCAACCATCCGTGGTATAAAATTTGTTCAACATAACTTATTGAAAAAAGCACATTCTTCTCTCATAAATTTTACTATAATTTTTGGGTCAAATCAAATCAACATTTTCTTTGATTAATACCGTTTTCGGTGCTCTAGAATCTGGCGCATATTCATATGACTTTCTCTCGAATTAAAATCCAAAAACTAGAAGTGATCATCGCTATGGATTTCTTTACACGATAAACCCTCGTTTCAAAAATACTTTAAAACAGCTTCCATTTTAATTTAAGACATTTTCGAATAAGCACAAACATAGATTCAAATCAGTAAACCTTAAGAGAATCAAAACAGAGACTTAAAATCCTTAGAGCCATAATATCAATAAATGGCAGGTTCAGAAATATTGTTTTTCTTGTCGATCAAAAATAATTTCTCTTGGTTTTTAAAGAGGTTTTGTTTCACCAGCATAACCCCAGCTCACAACAGTTTCGTCTCAACGGATGCTATACAAAACGCTGATTTCGAAATTTTCGATGCGTTCCCTTATTTTCCATATAGATTCCCTAACGATTACTTTTCATTTTATAAACTGAACCATTTATGGGGAACTCTTTTTGCTTACAAAGTATTTTTTTTCAAAGCCCTTCGTCAAAGTTACACCAAATGTGTTAACCCTTTAGGATATTATGTTAAAAGATATCGTTTGACACATTCTAGAAAGAAGGGCGTTAATTACTATAAAAATCGATGCTAAGCGTGTGTTTATACCTTGGAGTGTTATAAAAAAGCTTTATCATTTGAAATAACAATACAAAGCTCGGGTTTCTCGTTTCATGAATGTAAAGATAGATAAAATTTACTTTTTTGTTCACATTTACACCGCTGCTTTGCGAAGTTATTTATTCTATCTATATATGCAGAAGCAGTAATCAGTGCTCGTGTATCATTCTTTACGCCTGTATTACCAATCCTATATAAGTAATTACAGTAGCATTGGTATTTGCTTCGAGAAAGTAATAGAAAAAATATGTAAATATGTAATGTCTTTAATAACACTGGTCAACAAATTGATATTTTTTTAATGTTTTTTTTAGAAACTATGTGCAATTTTCGTTTCTTTTATAGTTCTAACAATAGTAATAACAACAAATTTATTCTGGCACGTCAGGTTTTGGACAAAAATTTAATTAAAAAGTAAATGAAATAATATTAATTACGCATATACAGCTAGGAGCACGAAATGTTGAACAAATCTATGTAGTTTTTTTTTCCAAATAGTTTCTATTGTGAATCAGGTATATATACTGAATATAGTAAATTTAAGATATGCCTGTAATAACTAAAGTAGGACACCCATTTCTACACATTCAATGTAACACTTATTTGACGAATCACGTCCTCATTAATTGTTACATACTACGCATTCTTGCTTAATTGAGTAACTAGGTTAATATAACATTAAGTAAGTAAGTAGGTTATTAAGTCAGTAGACACAATATATATATATATATATATATATATATATATATATATATATATATATATATATAATAATATAATAACTTCGTGACCTTGGTATGATATGGTAAACCTAATCAGTAGGCGATTAAAGGTCTGTATATTACTTCAAAATATATGTATTTAAAAAACTCTACATGTTTCGGCTGTGTACGACTTTATCAAGAGAATACAAAATATGAATCATATTTTGTATTCTCTTGATAAAGGCGTACACAGCCGAAACATGTAGAGTTTTTTAAATACATATATTTTGAAGTAATATACAGACCTTTAATCGCCTACTGATTAGGTTTACTATATATATATATATATATATATATATATATATATATATATATATATATATATATTACTTCTTAATATACAGACCTTTAATCGCCTACTGATTAGGTTTACCATATCATACCAAGGTCACGAAGTTATTATATATATATATATATATATATATATATATATATATATATATATATGGTAAACCTAATCAGTAGGCGATTAAAGGTCTGTATATTACTTCAAAATATATGTATTTAAAAAACTCTACATGTTTCGGCTGTATACGCCTTTATCAAGAGAATACAAAATATGAATGACAGGATATAAATGTCAAGTAATTAAGTTGCTATGGTTTAAATTATTCAAAGATACATTCTAGTAATAATAATAAATCATGCCTTAGTATTCCAAAAAATAGATAACAAGGTGTGAAAATATGTGTTGTTCGCTGCTAGCAATTTGTGTCTCCTTCTGGGTATGAACTTGTGTGTTGGTTGCTGCTGGCAGCTTGCGTCTCTCTATGGGTGTGTGGTTTTGTGTGAGAGCGTAAGTGTAGGGTTTTGTATGTCGGTGCGTTCGTGCGTGTGTTTAGTGATCGGTCGCATGAATTTAGAGAGGTCGGATAACCAGCCGTTGCGTAGGGCCGCCAACCCTTTCCCGACAACTTCTTTACAATTCCGCACGAACGCACCGACATACAAAACCCTACACTTACGCTCTCACACAAAACCACACACCCATAGAGAGACGCAAGCTGCCAGCAGCAACCAACACACAAGTTCATACCCAGAAGGAGACACAAATTGCTAGCAGCGAACAACACATATTTTCACACCTTGTTATCTATTTTTTGGAATACTAAGGCATGATTTATTATTATTACTAGAATGTATCTTTGAATAATTTAAACCATAGCAACTTAATTACTTGACATTTATATCCTGTCATTCATATTTTGTATTCTCTTGATAAAGGCGTATACAGCCGAAACATGTAGAGTTTTTTAAATACATATATTTTGAAGTAATATACAGACCTTTAATCGCCTACTGATTAGGTTTACCGTATCATACCAAGGTCACGAAGTTATTATATATATATATATATATATATATATATATATATATATATTAAAAATAATAGACTTTTTATTGGTTTAGCGACCTTTTATTGAATTATGATGTTTTATTCTACGACGTTTCGACTTTTATTATTTTTCAGTCTTTTTCAAGTATCTAGAAACAAGAATTAATACAATGAGAACATGAGAACTGTGTTTGCTTTTGTGAGATTGAATTAACAATTAAATTAACAATTAAAATTAAAATTAGATTAAAGACTGAATTACCAATTAGATTAACAATTAAAGTTAAAATTTAAAATTAGATTAATAATGAGTAAGGACAATTAAAGTGATTACATCTGTATAAATGAATAGAAATTTTGAATTAAACTACAATACAGTAAGGTAAATAGAAACAAGAATTACTACACTGAAAACGTGAGAGTTGTGTTTGCTTTTGTGAGACTGAATTAACAATTAAATTGACAATTAGAATTAAAATTAGATTAAAGACTGAATTACCAATTAAATTAACAATTAAAGTTAAAATTTAAAATTAGGTTAATAATGAGTACGGATAAATTACAGTGGTTAAATCTGTATAAATGAATGAGATGTTAAACTTTTGATGTTAAACTACATTACATGAACAATGAATGACAAAACTCACCGTTTCTTTTGGTGTTCAAAATCACGCATTCTGTGTAACATGTGTATCGGGGGCCCGAGACCTTTTTTTGTAACGAACCGATCGCACTGGTTGGAATATTGTATTATACTTTGTCACAGTCTTTGCAGGGTATGTTGTATATTGTGTGTGATTGTTTTAGTGTAGGTGTTGAGTCTTTTAGTTTGGTGTGTAGGAATTTTAGATTTTTACCGCTTTGGTGTGCTATTTTATAGTTAAATGGTTTAAATATATTGTCTAGTTTTTCGGATAATCCCGTTATATAGGGTGTGGGGATATATGATAATTCATTGTTTTTTATGGTTTTGTTGTGGTCGTTTGTTGTGTTATAAATTTTATTAAGTCTTAGTTTTATAATTTTTTGTATAAATTGTAAATATATAAATAAAAATTATAAAACTAAGACTTAATAAAATTTATAACACAACAAACGACCACAACAAAACCATAAAAAACAATGAATTAACATATATCCCCACACCCTATATAACGGGATTATCCGAAAAACTAGACAATCTATTTAAACCATTTAACTATAAAATAGCACACCAAAGCGGTAAAAACCTAAAATTCCTACACACCAAACTAAAAGACTCAACACCTACACTAAAACAATCACACACAATATACAACATACCCTGCAAAGACTGTGACAAAGTATACATAGGCCAAACAAAACAGTTACTACAAGAAAGATTGAAAGGTCACAAATACGCAAAAAATCAAACTGCTTTAAAAAAAACACCAATTGACACTAAAACATAATTTTGATTTTGATAACACCAAAGTAATAACACAGAAAAAGAATACAAAATCTAGGGAGGTCTTAGAAATGATCCACATTTTCAAAAACAGCAGAACAATAAACGACAGGAACGAAATTGATGGACTGTCTAAACTCTATTACCCACTGATTAAACAATAGATAAAATCAACCCCCCCCCCCCGCACACACAAACACAAACCAAAAAAAAAAAAAAAAAAACTTTTTATCAGTTCCCATTTGTAAATACTTTTACTACATACCCCTAAACACGGTCCTGATCAATTTGCTAAATTCCAAAAACAGAACAGAAATTAACCTCTCTTAACAAAGCCACAAACACTTACAATATTCCAACCAGTGCGATCGGTTCGTTACAAAAAAAGGTCTCGGGCCCCCGATACACATGTTACACAGAATGCGTGATTTTGAAAACCAAAAGAAACGGTGAGTTTTGTCATTCATTGTTCATGTAATGTAGTTTAACATCAAAAGTTTAACATCTCATTCATTTATACAGATTTAACCACTGTAATTTATCCGTACTCATTATTAACCTAATTTTAAATTTTAACTTTAATTGTTAATTTAATTGGTAATTCAGTCTTTAATCTAATTTTAATTCTAATTGTCAATTTAATTGTTAATTCAGTCTCACAAAAGCAAACACAACTCTCACGTTTTGAGTGTAGTAATTCTTGTTTCTATTTACCTTACTGTATTGTAGTTTAATTCAAAATTTCTATTCATTTATACAGATGTAATCACTTTAATTGTCCTTACTCATTATTAATCTAATTTTAAATTTTAACTTTAATCGTTAATCTAATTGGTAATTCAGTCTTTAATCTAATTTTAATTTTAATTGTTAATTTAATTGTTAATTCAATCTCACAAAAGCAAACACAGTTCTCATGTTCTCATTGTATTAATTCTTGTTTCTAGATACTTGAAAAAGACTGAAAAATAATAAAAGTCGAAACGTCGTAGAATAAAACATCATAATTCAATAAAAGGTCGCTAAACCAACAAAAAGTCTATTATTTTTAATATTAAGACACGGCCAATATAATAAATAAGAAAAATAAAATTCTTATAAACACTAAATATATATATATATATATATATATATATATATATATATATATATATACTCAAGACAGAAGAGAACGAGTCAGTCTTGTAAATATTATTTAATCAATCTTGTACATGTGAACATCGTAACATGTAATGTTACACTGTTTCTATTATTCCCGACTTCTCGGATTGGTCATACCAAATGAGTATCCTGTGGTTTGTCAAGATTTTAAATATCCGGCCATATAAATACGGTCTGAAATGCTTAAGTGCACTAACAACGGCTAATAATTCTTTCTCGAGTGTGCAGTAATTCCTTTCGGTCTTGTTCAAGGACCGACTGGCATAAGCTATTGGTCTGTCGTTGCTGTTTGAAAGTACTGCTCTGATTAAATAGTCAGATGCGTCAGTTTTCAAGAAAAACGTTTTGTCTGCATTAAAATCTGGATATTGCAGAATTGGTGGTGTCTGAAGGGCTAGCTTAAGCTTTTTCGAAGGCCTTTTGCTTCGCATTAGACCAAGTGAAGGGTGTATTCTTCATCGAAAGGTTGTTCAAAGGGGTCGCGATGTAGGCAAAATTTGGGATGAAAAGTCTGTAGTAATTTGCGAATGCGATGAAGCGTTTGACGTCTTCAGCATTTTTGGGAACTGGGTACCTCAATAAAGCTATGACATTGGAAGGATCTGGCGAGACTCCTTCAGCAGAAATGGCGTGTGCCAGATACAATACCTCTTTTCTCAAGAAATCACATTTGCATGGGTTCAATTTTAGGTTTATGCTTCTCAGTCCTTCTAGTACCTTGACCAAGTCCAGATTGTGTTATCAATGACTGTTGCCGAAAACTACGAGATCATCTAAGTATATGAAGCATTGTTCATAGTTTAGGTCTGACATTGATGTTGTTATTGCTTGAGAAAAAGCACTGCTTACTAGTTTTTAGTCCCATTGGGAGTCGGCACATTTGATATTGATTGATTAATAATTAAAGTAGGATACCCATTTCTACATATTACATGTAACACTTATTTGGTGTAACACTTCCTCATTAATTGTTACAACTTTCGTATTCTTACTTTATTGAGTAATTAGGTTAATATAACATTAAGTAAGACATGATATACATATATATTGAAGACAGAAGAAAGCGAGTCAGTCTTGTAAATCTAATCTAATCAATTTTGTACAAGTGAACACCGTAACAGGTAATGTAGTTGTAAATTATTTAATAAATGTTATTTTATATTGTTTTCGAGTGCATTATTTATTACATCAATAAAACCGGTCTCTAATGAGCCGACCTTGGACAAAACATGCCATCGTCACACTCATTTAAATAATGCAATTAACTTTTATAACTAGATAAAAAATTTCATATATAACTACAACTTGGGTTAATATTTTATCGAAAAACCATTATTATCTGAAATATATTGTAACCTTCTCCTCATCAATCGAATTAAATTTCACGTATCATAATTTTCAGAGGCATCTTGCCATGCACCTTGAATAGCTTGCCAAAGTTCGCTCCTGTTCGCCGGTCTAAAATCATCTGTATATAATTTATTTACGATAAATCCCCAAACGTTTTCCATGGGTTCAACTCAGGACTCCTCCATGGTGAGGATAAAATTAAAAAATTTTGTATATTTAACCATTCCCTAACACTTCTGACGGTATGACTTGGACAGTTATAGTGCCGAAATGTAAAATTATAATCTGGAAATCTTTCCATCACTGAAGGTATCATTACAGTCTCTGATAAATTTTGATACACATTTCCTGTTAGTCGTTCTTCTGTTCGATGACATATCCCTAAACCTACAGCACCTACCCAACCCCACACATTTACGGAAAATCTTCCGCTCGATCGATCATAATACTCTTCATATCGAGTTTAAAAGGCCGATAAACACGGACTTTTCCAGTACAATAAGAACTAACACCCTTTTCTTCATTGAACACAATACTATTCCAAAATTGTTAGTGCTGGTTTAAGTATTCATTTGCGAATTGTAAACGAACCTCTTTAATTAAATTACTTAAATATGTTTTTTTACGTCAACACTACATTTTAACAAATGTTCCTTTATTCTTCTTCTTCTTGCAGTCCATTTAGAACCAGGAAATTGAGCTGCCATTTTTGCATCGACGGCAGTCTCAAAAGATGTTCTCTAATGTGGTTTACTAAAGCAAGACCTTCTTCTGCATTAGTAACAACCCGACCACCAGAACCTGGAGCTCTCCGAAATTAATGGAATTTGTTCCAGCGTTTCGTTGTATATGCGATGCATGACTTGCTAACGTTTAGGTGTACAGCAACAGCTCTTAAAGACCAACCTTCATCGAGCTTAGCAATTACTCTAGATTTTTGAGATTCGTTTAAAAGACTCGAGGGATGTTTATAACATACCTTTATAACATAAGTCAAATACTTTAGTGACAAAACTGACATTTAAAAAGCATTTTATACTAAACTATAATTCGTATCCTGAATTCCGTGCTCCTAGCTGTACAGTTCTGCGCAATAAACTGGTGTGCGCTTAATATACGATTATGTAAATCAGACTTTTGTTTTCAATTCGTCATATAGCGTCAATTCAATTTGTCATATCTAACTGGCAGATACATATATTCTTTATGCCCGCATATTTAGATCTGTTAAGTAAGACTCGTATTATAGCGAAAATCGAAGATAACTGGTCAATTAGAGCAGTAGCACAGCAATTTGGCATAAATAAATCTACTGTGCTAAAAATTAAGAAACGCTGAGAGGAGGAAAGAACTTTATATAGAAAAGGTGGTTCTGCTCGAATATATTTATGGGAAAGCCTTTTGATACCGTTAGAAATGCTAAAATTGCAGTAAATTTTCCTGGCTGACGATACACAGCTTGTCGAAGAATCCAAGAATCGAACTTGAAAAGTTCTATGCCGGTTAGAAAATTACAATTAATACAGGAACACAAACAACCTGGATTATTCTTTTCTTTGAATTACGTTTATAGAGAATTGCCTTTTTGGCAAAATGTCATATTCACTAATGAAAAAGTATTTCAGTGAACGCACAGTGGACGTAGATCGCCGCATGCATGACTTTATGAACGATACATATGGTATAAAAGAGTGGACGTTTCAGCGTAAATGTATGCGCTTGGTGCAACTATGAAGGGCCTAGGAGCTTGGTTCAAAATAGACGGGCGGTTCAATGCTGAATACTATATCCATACTCTAGAAAACACAATGCTGCCTTTTGTTCGACAATTATATCTCAAAAATTGTATTTATCAACATGACAATTGTCCTGTGCACACGGCTATTATTGTTAGAACATGGCTTAGTAATAATAACATCTAAACTTTGCCATGGCCCGCTAACAGCCCAGGTCTGAATCCTTTTGAGAATATATGGGGTTTACTAAGTAAGAAAATATATTCCCAAAATATTCGTTTTCTAAATGTGAATCATCTTTAGGATGCGATAGAAAATGCTTGGAAAGAATTAGTGGCAGATGAAAATTACGTGCGGCAATTAATTATTTCAATGCGCCATCGTTTAAATAAAGTCATTGATGGAAATGTCAGTATGACGATATATTCATGTTTTCCTGTTTTGTTTTTATATTTATTTTTATTTGTATTTTATTTTTCGTGTTGAATATTAAACATTTATATATAATAAATTTTATTTAATGTTAAAAACGTACGAAACATAACTAATAATAAAGATAATATCTTTACATTGACAATAATTTTAAATAAAATAATCATTAAGATTAAAGAAAATTAGAATAAATCTTTTTACAATTAATGTAAATAATGAAGATATTATGTAATCTTTCAAATACAGGAAAAAATAAGCAATTTTCACGGAGACAAAATAATGTCAGAATTAACAATAAGACGTGTACGCCACTTTATTGCACAGAACTGTACATTATATGAAGACGTATAGTATCGTCCTGTTTAAAATGTTTTTCTTTTTACTGTTCTTCGGCATTTTCTGATGTCATTGTCCAACAATAAACGCATTTCACTGTTCGAACGTATTTTAATAATAGAATTGTCTTGATGAAAACTTTCGAACGTCGCCGAGATGCAGAAAATGCATTTTAGGGCTCATGTTACAGCCCAATTTATGGTAATTTCTAAGAAGTTCAATAACAAGTGCCATATAATTGTCAGATTTTCTGTTTCCTAGAAAATTGTGGATCACATTTTTAAAAGCATCCCAAGCAACACGCTGCTATAGATCGTTCCAACCTCCGTATTCAGTATGGGATATAATAGCAACTTTTATCTCTTACTATCCTTAGTTGCTGTCATTAACGCTATCTTCACTTCCGGTTGCTATGTTGCAACTTATTGACATATGCTGTCGGCATCGACAACAGTAAACAGTAAATATTCACTGTACGTTGAAAAGATATCGTTCATATGTATATTTGTTTAGAAATGTGTGTAGTATTGTAGGTGTAGGTTTCCGCGGTCGTTCTCTAGATGTAGATCTCGGTTTCCAGGTTGGAACCGCGTCGAGTTAGGCGTGTGTAGTATTGTTAATAAATATTGCAATACAGCTATTTTCCTTGTAGTATTCTTTCCTATAATTTTACGTGCAGCGAATTCGCTATGTACTCTGTTAAAATTTAGTTACTTTAATAAAATAATAAGCAAAATGTCATATGAATCTCAATAATTTTGCACCTTCAACGTCAAAAAACGTAAATAACGGTTACGATTTGATCGCGTGAAATGTTAAATAATTAACCGGCAATGGTAATGTACAGCTGATTGGATGATTTGGCAACCATGAAACAAATTCCCATAAGACGTATACTGAATACGGAGGTTGGAACAATCTATAGTCACTTAAGGTTTGTTCAAATATTTTATCATATTGCAGAAGTTTTATTTGGGGTCTTACAAAAATTCTCGCTTCAAGTTTTGCATCTGAGATTTTAAGGAATTTTTGTTTAAGGTATTGAAATCCACGGCCATCTTTATTCATTGCTTTCACGAAATTTTTTGAGGTCTGCGCTAATATACCATTTGTGCATTTTTGTATCGATAAAAAGACACCATATTTCGGGATGGTGTTGGTGACCTAATGTCAACATCAAATCGTCGACATTATTACAGTATGAAAGACCCTCGCCTGTTTGAAAAATACTGTGATAGTTCTTTCTGACGATTACGATACACAAAAACATGTGTGCCTGGAGCTAATAATTTCTATCATAGTACTCTAGATCCTAGTATTTCTGCTTTTGTTTTTGACAAATTCAGGTCTCGAATAAGATCATTTAATTCTAACCGATTTATTAGCTGTGGTCCGTCCTTTTCAGATGGCAAATATGCACGGTAGATAACTTGACACTTGCTTCTTCTGGTTCTGTAACGACATATTCTTCAATCGAAACACCTACGGGTCTTGGTACTGATGAGGCTTCAGAATGCTTCCGAATGAGGCACTGGACGAGTAGTAGAGAAAAGACTACCATATCTATTATTTTTCTTATTTTTGTTGGAAAACACGAAAGCTCTCGTGCAGTAAAAATAGCAATCAGTCGAATGGTCCATTTGCTCACGCCAAATCATAGGTCTTGCAAATGCCATAGCGCTTTCCTTACCGTTTTCTCAGCCTCTCAGAGTAACAGCACAGCGTGCGCAGCAAATGCTGGTAGCCCGTGGCTTGTTCTGATGTTCAATAGTAAAACCAAAATTGTGAAAATATAACTTTTGTGTTAAAGGTGTAATATTACGTTTGTACTGGTCGGTAGTGAATTATCTACATACATAACAGAAACTGTTTGGATTGTTTATACACGTACGTGACATTATGAAATAAGAGATGTTCAACTATCACAAACCGACTTACATTGAATCTAAAGAACCCACATAGCCATATCTACATAGTCATACCAACATAGCCATACCCACATAGCCATACCCACATAGCCAAATACCAATTCTTAATTTGATTGGTTCCAGAGAAAAAAGGTTTAAGTTCTCTGACGTAGGAAACATTCAAGGATATGTTTAGCTCTTAATGTTCGACAGAACAATATTTTAGTAGTATCTTCCTTATATAAAAGTAATGTTAAATTTAGTCCTTGAAAAACTATTTAAGAAAATATATCAAAATCCTGATATGACGGAACAAATTTTAAATCACATTAAGAATCAGCATGGCAAAAGACATAAACTACACGTATTGGTGTATGAAACCCAAACTGCGTTGACCAGTGTAATTGTTTGAATGTACTCAGGTTTAACAAGTATAATTATCGAATAAGTTTTTGTGACAATAAGCAAATGTATTATTATTATCTGTAGGTAAGGGAAATATTGTTCTGCAAGTAATATAAATTTGAGGAAGTATTATTTTGATTATATCTTACATCTGATTCAATTACATAGAGTGTTTTATAAAATAAACCATGTACTGAACACAATTACAAGTCTTCCAGCGCTTCAAGTTTGCTGTGTTAAATTGAGAAGGGAATCTTCTGGACCGACGTTTTGCCAAAATCTCACTCGTCATTTTCATAGGTCTCCTGTTTGCCATCGTTGCATTCATGCTCCAACAGACCTAGAATATGACGAGTGAGATTTCGCCGAAAAATCAGGACATCCATTTACAACGTGGGTTAATCGAAGACTGTAAGTGTTCTTGCCAAAATTTTGTAATAACACTTTCGCGCATTCCTGAATAAGAGGTTATATTTGGAGCTGAAACAGCAATATGTGCACAATGTGTGCATGTCGTGCAAAACATGTTTAGAACAGCACAAACTGATGCGAAAATTATTTATGCATTACATACATATCTATTAAATTTAGAAATCATTTCTGAATGGTTACCAGCCATATATTTTCTTAATGATCTGTAGGGAAATGTTTGCAAATCAGTTTCAACTTTGAAATTTTATCTGGCCTTCTTTGATGGATTCTTATTCTTTAAAATATCAAGGATTTTCGTTTGTGAAAATTTTTAGAGTAATAAAAATATCAAATACTATAATATTCGTTATCAACGCAGTAACAACGCGTACGTTTCTAGACCTTGAAACACTTTTGTGACCGTCTCTCTCGACGTCGCAGTAAACTCTCAAATTATAACTAAGACTTATCTTTTACTATGGCGTGTCTCAGAATAAGAAGGACTGATTCAAATATCCCGCCAATAACTACTTATCTTTCAAAAATTTTATTTGCTCTTCTGCAGCCTAGTTCAATATCGGTAATAATCTAGAAATATCGGCCGGTTGACAGGTTATGTTTTATGTACAAATATAACCTGTCAACGTAATCTTGCATTTTTCTGTCACTGTTATCGTTATCTACCGCTGTACTAAATCAAATCTTAATAAAATCATGGCAGAATAAACACTAGAGATGCACCTATACCAAAAATAAGTAGAGCCACAGATAGTACACAGATTCTTAAAACTTATTAATTTCAAGTAAGTGTAAGTGAAAAACTGTGGTTATTATTATTATATGTAACTTTTATTTCGGCTGACTATAACAATGAAATTAATAACACTGTTTTTGAAGATTGGTTTGCAAATATATTGATTAAGTTACAAAATAATGTTGTAATAGTGATGGACAATGTAACATATCATTCATGTAGAGCTGAAAAGGTACCAACTTCTTCCTGGAGAATAGCTGCAATTCAATTCAATTTGAAATTTCCGACGATTAAATTCACAGTGGAAAAGGAACACAATGGCAAGATACCATTTTTAGATACTTTACTGATTAGAAATAAACATAAAATAGAAATCGATATTTTCCGGAAAGAAACCAATGTTAATAGATTCATCACCGCGGATTCAAATCATAGTTATCAACATAAGACAGCTTCCTTTAATTTCTTAGTAAATCGGTTACTGAATTTTCCGTTAACTAAAGAGAGATATGAAATAGAACTAGATTTCATTAAAAATATTGCGAAATACAATGGCTTTGACATAGAAATAATCAATAAATTAATTAGAAAAACAAAAATAAAAAATACAATCCGCGAATCCACAAGTTTGATATCTCAAAGTAACCAGGAGAAAAAGTACATGTGTTTACCATACCACCCCGTCAAGAAAAACATTAATAAAGTTGTGAAAGGAAGAGGTCTCCAGGTAGCCTTTCGGTCCGAAAACACTATCAAAAGTCTCCTAGGGAATACTAAAGATAGGATTGTAATTTGAAATATATAGCCCAAACTAAACGACCAATAATAACCCGTTTTAAAGAACACATATCACATATTAAATGCAATAGACCGGATAAATCGAATGTCGCATACCACGCTTTGAGCACACTGCACAATGTATCGATTACAGGGTTGAAGTTAGTCAAAGGAATTAATAAACCCCACGAACTTGATGCTTATGAAAGTATACATATCGCGAAAAATAAATATAATGCAATGAATAGCGATAGGTCACCGATCCCTTTCAGCTGTCTCTTTTCATTTTTATTACGCTAACTGTGTCATCGTCGTTTTTAAAATTGTAGTTATTGGGACATATTTATTGCTGTTTCCCTTTGGTAGGAATGTTGACCGTCTCTCGGTTCGACATACTTCAACTCGGATACTTAACATATGTGTAGACCTTTCCTTAGGGGTAAGTGTTTTTTCGACCTCCCGTAGATTAGAATCGCATGTTTAAAATTAGTCTATACGTGGACGCGGTGTAAAGTAGTTATTGCGTTAAGCGGTTCTCTCGCTTTACTGTGCCCCATGTGCGACTTTTTAATTAGTGGTTTTTACCTACTGATGATGACAACTTAGTTGTCGAAATACGTATTTAGGATACGATTAATAATTGTGGTAAGGGGTTATATACCTTTTTTAAGTTGCAATTCAAGTTACTTCAAAAAATAAAACGTTCCAAATGTCACATGTGAAAGGACTTTTAATGCAAGCACTTACAAATGTTACAGCGAACAAATGGAAAAATTGTATTGACCATGTAATTAAAGTAGAATGTGGGACCTAAATAGAATAATGGACGATATCTTAGAACCATTTATTATTCATGTTGGAAATAGTGACAGTTAATAAGTGACAGTAATCGTTAGTATCCAGCATAAGTAAAACAGACTAACAGTGCATATGTTTCACTTTTTACTATTTTTCTACTTCAATTTATTTTGATAATTTTATAAACTAATGTTGTACTACTATTTGAGGTAGTTTTGTAATAAATTCAAAATGTAGTTTTCGTCTTACTAGCAATATTTTGTTTGAATATGGATAACATAATGATACTGTCGTGAGCAAAAAAAACGGGACACTGTTTCTGCGTGGGTTTAAATTGTGACTACTTAAGTGGCTATCTTTACTCATAATAGTAAGTCAGGAATTGTCAAAAATGTGTGTCTTATTGACATTGATTAAACATTTTAAAAATAAATGTAAATAAAAATTACTAAAAACGATAGAGAAAGATTATTTATTATTAAAATAATTAGTATTTTGTCATTTCACCGTTATTATTAACTGCATCTAATCTTGTAGACATTGAAGCGACAATATTTTGTACAAAATTTATAGAAATTTAATGCCAAGTATTATGAACAATCTCCCAAAATTCTTCCTGGGTAGAAGCTCTATCTCATTAATCCCCATACATTTTCAATGGGATTTAGATAAGGACTGTAGGGCTGGATATCTCAAGTTTAAATTTCATTCTCTTGTAACCATTGTGTTACAAGATGAGACAGGAAATTGTGTTGTTCTTATAGCTTCCTTCAATGTTTTGAAAGGGTTGTGCCTAATCTCAGTAACTAATGTTTCGTCTTCCTGCGTATTCGAAATTTTGTTACGTGCTGAAATTATTTTCCGATTTAAATTATCCTCTTCCCTTTATTTTTTTTTATATATTCTTGCGGCTGAACTTTTACCAATATTAAATTGAACCGATACACTTCTTAATGATATCCCATTTTTCAAACTAGTAACAAGTCTAGCTTTATCAGTTTTCGAAAAATGCGGCATTTTCAATTTTGAATTATTAACTATGATATATAATTTGACGTAGAGTTTGAAAGTTAATCAAATGTTAAAATTACAACGCTAAAAAATAAAGTAAATTGACATTACGATTTTGACACTGTCCCGTTTTTTTTTTGCTCACGACAGTATATACTACTGCGGCATTTAAAAATCGGACACTTAATTTGTTTGGTTTGAATATGGCTTTTTTTATATCTATTTGTTTCTGTTTACACATCTGTCAGTGTAATATTCAGGTTTGTCCAAATATAAAGTTAATGTGCCACTTTTGAATATTGAAACTAAAATTCAAATAATTGCGTTACTAGAAGAAGAATTGTCAGCTATTAATAGAAAACGAGGCTCCGGCGGTAGCCTTGTGTCAATTCCAGAACAGGATGAAAATTTTATTAATTGTATAAGAAATGATCTGTTCGAAACAATAGTAAATGCAGTGACCGCAACACATTTCCATGGGTGTGTCCACACAGCAAGAAAACAGCTGAGACAAATTTCAGACGTGAGAAATCGGGCGTCTGCAAAAAAAAACATGATATTTGTAATGATCTGTCACTAGAATTTATACATAATATCATAACATCTATTCCTAGACGTTTACAAGAGGTGTTAGACAGAAATGGTGAAAATAAATATCTAAGCGTCCTGATTTTAAATGTCGCAATTGTACATGAAATATTTGTGCTTGTTATTTTTTTTATAATTTTAAGTAGAATTTTTGAGGCAGTTTTGCAATAAATTCTAAATGTCTTTTTTGTTTTACTTTAAATTAGCAATATTTTGTAGAAATATGGGTAACATAATGATATACATGAAATGTTTGTGCTCGTGTTTTTCGGAACATCAGAACGTGTTCGGTATGTAATAAAAATATATGACATTACAACAAACAACTACATTGTCAGGTGTGTACACGTACGGTAGGTCAATTGTTAAGCTGTGTGGGCCGAGCTTTAGTGGGATATTTGAGTCACTCCTTCTTATTCTGAGGCACACCATTGACTTTGCAACCGCTAAATTGTAAAAGGTAAATGTTTTATTAATTTTGTTTCTGTAAACTACTGTTTTCAAATGTAATAGACAAGCCTTGATCACAATAGTATGGTATCACTTCTTCTGAATAGTATAATTATTATTATTATTATTATTATTAATGTCTATTATAAAAAAGTTTATCCATTTTATAAAACACGTTGTACGAGAGATGTTTTGAAATTATTACAATATGGACAAAGTATATAAACTAGACGCATAAAACTTCATGTTTGTTTAAAGTAGTTCTTTCCAGCATCGATGAAATTTTGAAGACGATTTCTTCTTTTAAAATAAGACGACGGTCACGTAAACACTTTTTAAGTTTAGAGAATAACCAGGCATTGCGAGATAAAGTAAGTATAGTAGGTACTCAACAACTTATTGTTATCCCTTATAATGTTTAAAGTTATGAAATAACAGGTGTTTATAAACACCCGACATCGCAGTGGCCCGCCAGTAGCGAATTTTTAGAAAACCTATCGCTATGCAACATTCAACCAAAAATTAGAAGCTTCATGATTTGAAAGACATAAATTTATTTGTCAATAGCTGTCAAAATTTTGCGTAAGTGTTTAATTTAAAATTAAAATTACAAATATCCAATTTAACATTGAAATTATAAATATGGTTGAATATGTTGTCCATTATGTTCAATACAAAAATTTATTCTCCGCTTCATGTTATTGAATACATTTTTTAACGTATCGGCGTTAACTTCTTGGCATAGGCTCATAATATTGTTCTGGAGATCGTCCAAAGTTGACATTGGGTTTTCAAAAACCTTATTTTATAGATAAGGAAACACAAAGAAATATATAGGGGTAAGGTCATATGAACGTGATGGAAAACGATCCTTACTTATCAATCTGTAATTAAAAAATTCTCGTAAGTAATTCATGTTAGCCTGCGAAAATGTGGACGTGCCGAATTCTGTTGAAAATAACCAGTGCGTAGTTCATCACCATCAAGTTGATTAATGAAAGGTTCCAACATAATGTTACGATGTCTTTAAACATTTATAGTTTGGGTGAAAAAATAGGCCCAAATATTTTCCTACGGCTAAAATACGTATGTGGTTAGCACATACCTATTTTCTTAGAACCCATTGTAGCTTCTCTAAACAAATATGGCCACATTAATGTTACCACACTAATAGATAAGGTAAGTCGCTCTCGAATTGCATTTATTTCTCTATTTATATTATTTTCAGGGCGAATGCGTGGTGTTCCATGTTTTTGCTTTCTGTCAGCGAATCCTATTTCTTGGAAATTCAAAACTGTTCGTTTCAGCTGCCAAATTGATTACTATTAAATGCAGCTTTCGAAATTTGAAATTTAAATTTTTGCATGCATATTACGGAAGAATATTGCCATGCTACATCCACAAATTTTGCACTTTGAAAGTAACTTTCCAAATAAATGCTTTTTGTTGAAGCGTAAACATAATGCCGGCTTTAAAAGTTGTATATTTTGAGTACTGAAGTTAACTAACCAAAAATGTATTTGACGTTTGTTGAATTTAATTGCTTAGAGTTGAGTAAAGACGTATCCTTTATAATCCAAAGCAACTGAGATGTCGCGTGTTTATAAACACTCGTTATTAAGCATTACATTTTCAAGGCGAAAGGAAATTTTCAGAAAGATAAGGCTGCGTGTACTAGGATGCCATCATCCGAGTTTCATCAGAAGTCGTTTTCACCTATATCGTAAGAAGAAATATATGTTTCTTCAACTGAAAAGAAAACGATCCGCTGATCGCTATCATTAGTTGTTAAGTTCGTCACTTGTTCTTAGCTGTTCTGTGAATTTATAAGGAAATTAATTAGAAACAATTTTTTCACGTTCAATACTTCGTTAAAGATTCTATGTATTGAAATTGTCATTTAATTTAGTAATTTCCTGTTCGTTGTTATGCAGCAAAATACGGCGCCTCATGTAAAAAGTACGCTCATTCCAACTTCCTGACTTATAACTAGAGCTGAGGATGTTTGCGGTATGGCAGGACCGTATGTAGTGCATTCCCACATTTAACTATTTATCTAAATATTCTCTGAAATGATTTGCCGGATCTCATAAATTAATAGAGTGATATTTTAGTATGCACTGGATATTGTTATTATACAAAATCATAATAGCCATTTGTATTTATGGATCATAAATAATAATACGCATGTATTTGTATTTGGTTGTGAATTCAATTTAAACTTAAAACGAATCGTAATATTTTAACGACAAGCCGTCCTTACAATACATGCATTCGAGACAAAGTGTGCAACTCTACGAATAACTTCCATAATTGATCGAAAATGGACATTTTGGAGCTGAAGTAAAGCCCCTATTCTTAGAAAATTTTATTACTGTCGTTAAGAACTATTATTATAAACAACAAAGGCCTTTTATTAGTGTTGAAGTTTTAGTTTCATTGAATTTCCATGTTGTAAGTAGTCAATTGTAAAGTGTTCATTCACAATATTCTAAAACAAGGTGTAAATTTAACTAAAATCCAGAAAAACACATTCTGATAATATATTACTAGATTAGAATCTGTGTTTATTACTATTTATTATATTATTTTTATAACCAAATGCAATAAAAGCTACGAAAACAAAAGAAACCTCGATTTATTAAAATCTTGTCACACAGCCTTTCAAAGCCTGGCAGCACATATTTTGCATATATTTTATATATACTACCTACTTGAACTAGGTGAATGAAGTTAGAAGTTATAACTTATAACTTCTAACTTCATTCACCTAGTTCAAGTAGGTAGTATATATAAAATATATGCAAAATATGTGCTGCCAGGCTTTGAAAGGCTGTGTGACAAGATTTTAATAAATCGAGGTTTCTTTTGTTTTCGTAGCTTTTATTGCATTTGGTTATAAAAATAATATAATAAATAGTAATAATGTTTATCTGGATTTTAGTTAAATTTACACCTTGTTTTAGAATATTGTGAATGAACACTTTACAATTGACTACTTACAACATGGAAATTCAATGAAACTAAAACTTCAACACTAATAAAAGGCCTTTGTTGTTTATAATAATAGTTCTTAACGACAGTAATAAAATTTTCTAAGAATAGGGGCTTTACTTCAGCTCCAAAATGTCCATTTTCGATCAATTATGGAAGTTATTCGTAGAGTTGCACACTTTGTCTCGAATGCATGTATTGTAAGGACGGCTTGTCGTTAAAATATTACGATTCGTTTTAAGTTTAAATTGAATTCACAACCAAATACAAATACATGCGTATTATTATTTATGATCCATAAATACAAATGGCTATTATGATTTTGTATAATAACAATATCCAGTGCATACTAAAATATCACTCTATTAATTTATGAGATCCGGCAAATCATTTCAGAGAATATTTAGATAAATAGTTAAATGTGGGGATGCACTACATACGGTCCTGCCGTACCGCAAACATCCTCAGCTCTACTTATAACAATGAAACGGATGCAAATGCTGCTCGCATGTTTATAATGTATCGAACTTCAACAGAAGCGCAGTAAATATATTTCGCAATCGCTAGCTTAATAATTTTAGAATGTATCTTGTAAATGATTTCTACGTACTTGTTTGTTGTATTTAGTATTTAGAAGTCTACATAGAAAAATCATCACACACAGTTTTGAGTGAATTCGAGTATTTTTGGCATGCCGATTACAAAGTCATCTTCCGCCCTCTTTCTAGTACATATATTCAGTCCGAAAAGACGAAATGCCAATAATAGTTGCGCAATAATAAGAAAATATATTTATTTCTTGTAGATGGATTGCGAAATATTGCAAAAGTATTGCAGCTTCCCCGAAGGCCCCTATATAAATACCTGCCAGCCGCACATATACAGAGAACAACTAGTTTAAAAGAATAAAAATTCATTTTCTGTTAGATTTGATCGTTTCATATTTCATAGAAAGAAGCCGCAGCAGTATGAAAATTTGTTATTCTTTACAGTATAAAAATCACATTAATTTCTTTTGGTATGTCTGTGGGAGTTTTAAACGTTTATCAAACGAAACTGGTGCAACGGACAAACCAGACCGCTTCGTCACACAAAACTCGGATTATTGAAATAATTTGTTAAGACAATTTCGCTGGATATACGTTATATCGAGTACAAATTTTTCAAAATAAGTAATGCAAAATTCAAAGAGGAAAACTTTATGGCACCTCAAATAGAAGATAATTTGCAGGATGACCATTTTGGAGCGAGTAAATGAAGCTGAATCGAATAAGCGTGGCAGGCTCTTAAGACTGTTTGTCACAAGTTTCTTGGTAACAAAATAGTAGGTATATTGTGTAACGAATGACGAAAGTAACATTTTTTTAAGCGAGAGAACAGTTTACCAAACGAGACGAAGCCGACTTTGGTAATATTCGCGAGCTTAAAAAAATCATTTCGACGAGTTAAACACTATACTTTTCTACTTTTGTACCTCGCCTATGGCATTATTATGTAAAAAAATACTTTATTTTCAATTAAAAATTACAAAACTATAGATTATATTTAAATTAGTTATGAGTTAAACATTGATACATAGAATATGTAGACCATAAGGTGGATGGCTTCAAATTTGCCCACAATTTTGAAAAAAAAATGCAAGCAGCACAATTTCCGAATATGAATTTACGCTATTATTAGCTCTCTATTCAATGAATTTTACGTAGACTTCTTTATAATTCTTTCTCGATTTTTCTCGTAATAAGCCCGAATAGGTTTTCTCAGCTTCATTTGCTATTTCTGGTGGTATATTGGGAATATCTAAATCACTTTCTGAATCAGAAATCATGATAAAGTTACGAACGGCATAAACTGACGTGATTTAAAAATGACATTATACAGGGGCAGCAGGCAACTAGACGCTGGTGTATATTAGTAGCTAATTTTCGTCACTAGGGACGAAAGTTAACGTTATGAGATTTTCTCTCACTAGTGATGGAAATCAAATTTTCGCTGCAGTATTCGATGACGAAAAATGTCTTTCTATAAAGGGTCGTAGAAAAACTCCCTTTTTCATTAAGATAGTATAGAAAAACTGTCATCTGCATATCAAAGAATAGGTCGGTGAATGTCCTTGACTATTTCGGCGGTGGTAATTTGAGCCATAACATGAACAAGTAAACAAAAAATATTCATTTTTATTGGTTGATAGCATTTCACTGTATCCACTAAAAGCTCCATGCACTTCTTCTCTGTTTTGAGGCACTGGACCTGGTGGTATCTAATGTAACCGACATCAATAGTTGTGAAAGATGGTGGTAAGTGGGGGGTAAGTTCTTTGCTAATAATTTCTTAAGGCCTTTCGGATATGTCTTCTTCAGCTTTTCTCTTGCAAGTATTAAAACTACTTTTCTTGTTTCAGAATAATTGAAACATACATGAGTAGGTAAACCCCACCAGTTTTGTTTAATACAAAGGTATTTTAAATAATATAAAATATTACTAAAAATCTGGTGTGAAGAACACAAATGCAGGTTCACTATTAATATTTTCTGTGAACGTGTCCTTGTGTTCTTCACACCAGATTTTTAGTAATATTTTATATTATTAAAAATACCTTTGTATTATACTTTTCTTGTTACCTTTTGTTTGTCTGTTTCATGATTGTGAACATCGTGCTCTCTTGTGACTAGGTTATTAACTATGTAAATTTTGGCTTTACAATGCAGTCGTTTTTGGCAACATCTCTACGATGTTTCACTACATTTTAACACTTTGTCCTTTGAAAATGTGAAATTTTCGTATAATAGCAAATACTTTCCACGTTCACTCTTTATCACTAACGCGGATATTTTCGTAGTGTATTCTCATATTTCCACTATCAGAAAGAGTACTAAACTAAGAAAACACAGTAGTGTATCCCGATCTTTTCGCTATCAGGAAAGGAAATAATCTAAACTAGGAAAACACGGAACCAAACGAATTTTCGTTTTGCATATTGGAACCATTTATAATCGATTAATGTTAATGATTGGATCATTTCAAATTCGATTAATGTTTGTGTCATTAAAGAAAACCTCGCGCCTAATTTACCTACAGACCTAACAGACCCTTTTGCAAATGCAGGTAAACGGATTATTCTTGCGCCCAGTTTACATACGTCCGTCTATTTCCATTAGAAAATTTGAAACAATTATATTAACGTAAAGTGTTTGATGCTCCATGAAAATATCCGGGTATTTGCACATGTGCATAAGCTGAATATTCTTTTACATTTTAAAAACATTCGGTCTGTTAATTATCAAAATGCATTTATTGATTTATATTACAACTAGTATTTGAACAATAATAGTTATAGTTATTATTGAAAGTACAATTGCAATATGAATTACTCGCTACACTGGAAGCACTGACTTTGCAATTATATTCCCTTGGTGACGTCCTTCGACTTTCAAATATGAGTTTATGGAAGAGATATTGAATATTGATATGGAAGAGATATTTGAATGATATTTTAATATTTTCATCTTCTCCTACACCATGTTGTGCAACATTAGTTAAAACTGAATTCTTCAAAAACCAACGAAGCCCTTTTGTTGCACGCTGGATTCGGTGTTAAGAAAAACCGATTTGTATTAATGTGGATGCTCGTCTTTTCGATAAATTTATGAAACAATCTGATAAGTTATTTTCTGTCCCAAATATTAGATGATTGTACAAAAATTACCTAACTGGATATAGATCTGGGTTGATTTTATTTTCAATCAAAACAATTCGTACTGTATGTGCGCCAAAATGGCCTTTTTATATTTCAAAAAACTTATCATACACTCTGTTGCTTCCCCGCCACGGCAACCTAGTTCCAATGCCACTATGTGATAAAATTTCCTTATGATTTGGTTTTGCTCGTCTTCGCTTAAAATTGAAGCACTACTTTTTTATTTCTCGCCAAAGGCTTGCAGTTTTCTTCGTTTTGCATCTCGTGCATTTCTTGCATATTTAAATACAACATCTTTAAATGGATCTAAACTTGTTCCAAATTTCTTGTAAATTTTTTTCTGTGGCAGTTTGGTGATTCTGTTCCAGCCTTTACTACACCTTCTTTGTATTCGGACACGTCTTTCTTTTTTGTATTAAAGGCAAAATTTTTAAAGATTTAGAAGTATCTCCATTAAGTAAATCTTTAAGTATTTTTGCTACCTTGGATATAGAAGTATCTCCATTAAGTCCTTTCCCTGAAGAATACTTCAAAGTGCTTCCACACACAAATATTCACTGTTATTGTATTTACAGGCGTTAATATACGGCTTTCTTTCATTTATTTGACTCGAGTTTGATTGACCAAAACGAATAGAACACATTTTTTAAATTAAAATGTTTCGACAATTGACATTAGTGCGTCTTGCCAATTAATTTTTTTTTTACGTTTGAAATGTCATATTTACGGCACTTTTGCAATCTCTATTTTTTTATCATAATTTGTCCAAGAGTACCTTTTTTGTTTTTTATTATTTCTATTGTGAAATTTCTACTTGCGTGGAATTTTCTTCGAGAAATAATCCTCGATATATCCCTCTTGCATACCAATCTTGAACATTTTTACTCGTGCACTCAGGATATAACTACTGAAAATGCCCTTCTTATATTCACATTTTAAGTTTTTTTCCTGAGAACCTTCAGAGAATATTCAGCTAATGGAAAAACGATGTTTAGGTCTCTGAAACTAAAATGTCACGACATCCAACGGTAATCCCCAAGGATTACTGTTGGATGTCGTGACGATACTATTAAAGTGGAGTATTTTGGTTTACTATCTTAACAATAATAGTGTTCCAGATAGAAAATAACAAAAAAAGGCCCACTCGCCCTGGTAGAATCTGTCTGCTACACTGACGGCTCTAACACAGTAAATGTAAAAAAAAAGGTGAGGGAGTCGGAATTTATTGGGTTGAAGAAATGACAGTATTCTAAATAGAGACACTACAGTATTTCAAGCGGAAGTGGCCGCGTTGTATTACTGCCTTGGGGAAACTAAGAGACACTCGCCCTGGTAGAATCTGTCTGCTACACTGACGGCTCTAACACAGTAAACGTAAAAAAAAAGGTAAGGGAGTCGGAATTTATTGGGTTGAAGAAATGACAGTATTCCAAGTGAGTCTAAATAGAGACACTACAGTATTTCAAGCGGAAGTGGCCGCGTTGTATTACTGCCTTGGGGAAACTAAGAGATAGGGTGGATTAAATCGCATCGTGATCTTCTGCGATATCCAAGCGATGTTAAAGGCACTGGTGCAGGTTAGATATAAGCTTGTATGGGATCGCATGTGTGCCATAAATGAGCTCAGTAATCAATTTGTTTAGGGCACAGACCCAATCCAATACAGTATGAAAGTAATATTAGCTTGGATTCCGGCGCACGGAGGCTTCAGGTCTAATGAAAAGCCGGACAAATGGGCCCGACAGGCCTCATCTACAGCCTTCATGGGACTGGAACCTTTCTTTGACATCACAAAAACAATTATTAAGACAGCCATGAAGAAGTGGGTTGATTGGAGATCTGGGAAAAGGTGGAAAAGCTCCCCAGGTCAAAGACAAGCAAGACAGTTCTTTAGAGAATATTCGCGTAAGTTTACAACGGGCCTATTAAATAGAGACAGAATGTCTGCTAAGATGATAGTTGGTCTTTTAACGGAGCATTGTCAGCGCAACAAACATATGAATAATATGGGCTCGACAGAAGAAACGGTATGTAGATTCTTTGAGAGGAACAGATAAAAGTCTTGTGCCAATGTGAAGGAACAAGAATACGGTTCTTACAAGTGGGAAATCAATATCTTTAAGCGGAACTATATAAAATAGAAATAAAACTAATAGTTAAAATCTGCTGGTAAACACAGTGTTCTGAACGACACGTTATTAAGTTCGAATTACGGGCCATAACTGGCGTATAAGAATATAGAAAATGTATTAAAGTGGAAAGTGAAGCGAGAGGAAACAGCGAACTTGAAGGTGAAAGCAGAAACGTAGGGTGAGATAAATAAATTTAATAGTTTAAAGACGATTTGATAGCGGTTGGTAGATTGAGCTCGTCCGAAAGGTTGACTTGCGGGCGATATCTGACGCCGTCCGGCAACCCAAATTACATCACTCGAGCAAGACTGTTATCAGTGGCGGCACGTCAATAGAGGAGTCGCTCATAAGAAATAATTACTAGGATGAGGAAAACGGACAGTGACGATTATTTGACGGATGAGGAAAGCAGGAAAAGACTCAGAGAAAGGAAAAGCAGTTATGAAAGCCAGAAAAATATCAAATCCCAAGGAAAACAAGTAAAACAAACGAAATAATAATAATAGATATGGTTAAGGAAATGAAAACAGAACAAACCCAAATAAACGATCATCAAGGAAAAATCAAAGAAGAAATAAGAAAAATACGAGAGGAAAACAAGGTACTAAAAAGGGAAATCCAAGAACTTAAAACAGAAAATGAAGGAACTAAACGAAAGTTTAAAGAAGTATGCGACAAAATAGAATGGCTGGAAAGAGAGAAACGGGGGAATAATATAGTGGTGACTGGATTAAAAATAGAGAGAGAGGACCCAACATTACTAGAAAACCCGATGAAGAGAGTGATTCAGGAAGAATAGGAAGTACAGGTGGAGATCAGAGGAGCCCATAAACTAGGTAGAATAACTTGCTTAGTAGAACTGGAGAAAGAAGAGGATAAAGCAAAAATAATGAGAAATAAATACAAATTAAAAAACAAGAAAGATACGATTTATATTAACGATGACTTAACAAAAAGAGAAAGAGAAAAAGGAAAAGGAAAGCAAATAAGAAATATGGCGAAGAAGGAGGGAACAGTTAAAATTGGGTACAACAAATTGGTCATAGAAGGAAAGGATTGGAGATGGAATAATAATTTAGAAAAGCTTGAAATAGTGACACCAAAAAACTAACAATGAATGACGATGGAGCAATGGAGACAACGGACACGGTAAAGAGAACAGTGAGAGAAATGGAAGATAACAAAATGGTAAATAGGCATGAAATATACAATAGCAGAGAAGAAAAGTCACTGACAATATGCATAAATAATACACGACACGGTAATACGACGAAGAAAGAAAAGGGTAAGAAATGGGTATCTAGGAAAGAAGAAAATAAAACGACAAAAAAGAGGATACAATAAAGATCGGAATATAAGAAGTCTGAATGGGAAGGAACAAGAATTAATAAAAGAATTTGAAAATGCGGAACTGGACATACTGGCTATCACAGAAACTAAAAAGAAAAGACAAGGTGTATTGCAAATGGATAAACACATGATGATATATAGCGGAGTAGGCATAGAAGCCAGAGCAGCAGAAGGAGTAGGCTGTATAATAAACCAAAAGCACACAGGAAATATAAAGAGATGGACATTTGTGTCACAGAGACTCCTAAAAATCGAAATGCAACTGGAAGAGCAGACCATCACAACAATAGTAATAGTTTATGGCCCAAGTGAAGCTGAAACACGTGAAAGGAAGGATGAATTCTGGGAAGAATTGACAGAAGAAATAGAAAACGATAATGACAGAATAATAATAATGGGAAATTTCAATAGTCGAGTTGGAAAGAGAACTGATGGTACAGAATACGTTATAGGTCTACAAGGAGAGGAACATAAGAATAATAACGGAAGAAGAATGATATATTTCTGTATGGAAAATAGTTTAATTATAACAAATACATTCTTCCCAAACAAAGATAGACACAAGTATACAAGAGAAATCAAAACAAGAAATGAAAAATCCATTATCGATTATGTACTTATAAATAAACCATTTAGAACAGAAGTACTGCATGTCAGAGTTAAGAGAGGACCAGAAATTTACAGCGACCATTACCTTGTAGAGGCAAAAATTAGAATACATGCAGAAAGAACAACATCCAAAGCGCGGAAAGCACAAACAAAGAGTAAAGAGGTAATTAAAACATATAAGTTACAAAAAGAAGAAAGAGCAACCAGATATAGGGAATTAACCGATAGAAGAATAGAAGAAATAAGAAATACATGGAAAACAATGGATTTAGAACAAATATGGAGCAGTTTTAAAAATATCATCTTAGCTACAGCCAAGGAAACATGCCATATAAATTTAATATTGTTTGCAGAAATATTCTCAGTCTCCTCGTAAATGTAATAATATTGTTTCAGAAAAAAATAGTGCACTTAGATTACATACACCTTAGACTTGAATAACTAAGATCAGATTTATTCGAAATTCTAGAAATTAAAAAAGCCCAGAAACAAAACGTAATAGTCACTAATGCACAGCTAGAATTTATAATCACCCGATCACAGACACCATTGTAAACATCATTTAACCACCACCTCATCACTAAAACTAGATATATAAGTTACATTGTTACGTAGATTAAGTTAGTTTTAAGAAAGTCTATGAGAATGGCATAACAGCCGAAACATATATGTTAGAGAATATAACAAAATTTGTGAAATATAGCCAAGTGTGTTATTCCTACCAAGAACATCATTATCACAACTAGTTTTGCCTAAATAATCAGTAGAAATGTAACAGGTATACCAAACTACAATAATATAATAAATATGCGATCTGTATTTATTTCATTTTATATTTGATTCATTCAATGTCAGTTATTCTGTAGATATTAATTTATATTTGTAGTTATTTTCCGATATGTTTCAATTTCAACACTTGAAAATACAAAAGTGTTTGAACTGCGTGTTAGAACAGCGTATCTAATATTGATGGA
The DNA here is from genome assembly GCA_935421215.2 of Melolontha melolontha. Taxonomy (NCBI): domain Eukaryota; kingdom Metazoa; phylum Arthropoda; class Insecta; order Coleoptera; family Scarabaeidae; genus Melolontha; species Melolontha melolontha. The sequence goes on along the minus strand of OW285237.1, from coordinate 92,640,750 downwards.
ATATTTCCTGCATATTTTTAAGTGTTCCAGTCGCGCTTATGTGGAGAACAAAGGTTATTACACAAAACAAAATTGATTTCTCGCAGGTTATTTCGTATGGAAAATAGCTCTTAACTACATAAATAACATATTGAAATAATAATGAATATCAACACGATATATATGTATACATATTTCGAGCTATAAAAGTTGTACTTCGGAAATTATACACATAACTTTAACTTACTCAATAGAGGGCGGTACGGGCAGATGCTTCTCAAAACCAGCTTTTCCTAATAACCAGTAAGTATCCATCTTTCCTTTTCCTTTAATATTTGTGGGGCCTCGATAATCCAACTGGTAGCCGCCTGCTTTTTCAAGTCGTTCCTTAGTTGCTTCCGAAAGATGAATTCTCCAAGCGGCTCCTGCAGAAGAATTGTTTATGAACAGAACGAGAAAGAGTATGTAACGCTCTCTGCAATAATAATTCAAGATTGCAGAATATATTTTAAAATATAAAATATTAATTTTCTTGTAAATACTTTCATAAAATAGTACAATATTTTACTATTTTATGAAATAGGTTGTAGTGAAAAGTTAGATTCAATATAATTAAATTATTAAAAAAATGTTACTAGAGCAAGGTAATCTTTATATTTGCCATGTCTTAAATTAAATATTTGTTAAATAATAATAAATATCTTTCAATATGGAGTATATATTTTTGTTTTTTATTTTAGCAATAATAGTTTTACAATTACAAATTGAAATTATGTTCTGAAACAAATATATACCGTGTGTCCCAATTTCGATGCTCACCATTGGTATCTCGGTTATTAGAAGATATAGAACAACGGTTAAATGGGGAATGTTTTGCAGAATTCAATACTCGCGGCAAATCTCATTTCAAATTTGACCTAACTTTTTAAATTTTTAAAATATTTTGAAAAATCAAAAATTTGCCGATTTCGTTATTCCTCAATAACTCGATAACGCTTAGTCTGACCTCTTTTAAAGTTTTACATTGTTGAGACACTTTTTTAAAACAAATTATTTGATACAAACAGAAACCCCCGATTGTCATTTGTTTTTAAGTTATTACCACTATCTTTTGTTTTTCATATGGCGGCCATATTGGATTTTGGATTTGTTAGGTAGTCCTCAAAATGTGCTTTTCAACGATGTATAACATGCCTGAAAAATTTTTATTTATAAGGAAAATATTAATAAAAACGTAAATTAATCTTTAATATGAAATTATTAGGCTGAAAAATTAAACACCAATGTCAAATGAAAGTGAAAAGATATTCTAAGTAATACTGTAAACAAACGAAACGATAAAAAAATTATAGAAATAAAAAGTAAAGATACAAACTTAAAGTTCACATTTACTTAAAGAAATTGTTCAATATGACGACCATTCTGTTCCACACAATTTTGACACCTTGTTCGAATAGAGTTACAAACTCTACGTAGCGTGTTTCCGTTTACTGATCGTAGCACATGTAGTACTCTTTGTTCTAAAATTTCACGAGTTTCTGGCGGTTCAAAATCAAATACTTCGTTTTTAGTGGTACCCCATAAATAAAAGTCAAGCGGGGTAAGGTCGGGTGATCTCGCAGGCCATTGCACGGGTCCAATATTTGAAATCACTCTCTCATTAAAGTTTTCTCTCAAAAAATGTTGCACGTTACGAGTGTTATGGGCCGGGCAACCATCTTGCTGGAACCAGATGTTTTGCATGTTCTCGGGATTAATAATTTGCCTCAAAGCAGGCATTATCTCGTTTGTTAGTAGCTCCAAATATCTGTTACCAGTTAAATTGTAATCAAAGATGAAAGGACCTATTAACTGATTATCTAAAACGAAAAAAAGAGTTTAAAAAACAAAAAAAATGTAAACAAAATGTCATACCAATTAAACCGCACCAGACATTAAAACCAAATCGAACTTGAAATCTTCTTTGATTTACCAAATGTGGATTTTCAGTAGACCAATGATGATAGTTATTCCTATTGAACACTCCACAATTGGTAAATCGTGTTTCATCTGTCCATAGTATTTTCCTAGGAAAATTAGCGTCATATTCACATTTTTGAAGGTACCACCTGCTAAACTGTAATCGTCGGAGATTGTCATTATCACTTAAACCTTGTACAATTGTTGGTTTGTAATGGTGATACTTGTGAAATCCCTGTTTCTCGTGTCACACGACGAACTGATGTGCTGAGATTGTTCCTAACGTTCTGCAAAATATTATTTAGACGTGTATCAGCATCATTAACTACATAGTTAGCTCGTTTTTGTTCGAAGCTTCCAAAGCTTTTTAATTTGCTAACTAGTCTTCTAAAAATTGTCCTGTGTGGCTGTTGTCTTTCTGGAAAACGATCTGCATAACTCGTGCACGCATTTTTAGTGTTTCTATTTGCTTTGGAATACACTTCCAACATATCAACTTTTTCTTCGTTTGAATATGTATGTGCCATTATCAATACTTATAAATCTTAATACTTGACAATAATTACTTATCACTAACTACAAGTAGTTTTAATTAACTTATCTCTGCAGCACTAATTGTACTTTGACAGGTTATCGTTTTGTTTCATTGTCAGAATACATTTGTCATTGACGTTTGACGGAACATAATGTCTTTGCTAGTGATACACGCTCAGAGGTTAGAATTATCTGACATTTGATGTAAAACCAAATACAAATCTCCCCACTACTTTTAATCCTGCGCGAACTTACCCCTCCTCGCGCCAACTTAATTGGCGTTTGCTATACTTAGAATATCTTTTCACTTTCATTTGACATTGGTGTTTAATTTTTCAGCCTACTAATTTCATATTAAAGATTAATTTACGTTTTTATTAATATTTTCCTTATAAATAAAAATTTTTCAGGCATGTTATACATCGTTGAAAAGCACATTTTGAGGACTACCTAACAAATCCAAAATCCAATATGGCCGCCATATGAAAAACAAAAGATAGTGGTAATAACTTAAAAACAAATGACAATCGGGGGTTTCTGTTTGTATCAAATAATTTGTTTTAAAAAAGTGTCTGAACAATGTAAAACTTTAAAAGAGGTCAGACTAAGCGTTATCGAGTTATAGAGGAATAACGAAATCGGCCAATTTTTGATTTTTCAAAATATTTTAAAAATTTAAAAAGTTAGATCAAATTTGAAATGAGATTTTCCGCGAGTATTGAATTCTGCAAAACATTCCCCATTTAACCGTTGTTCTATATCTTCTAATAACCGAGATACCAATGGTGAGCATCGAAATTGGGACACACGGTATATCTAATTTGGGCTAGAAATAAATATTATTAAGAAAGTTTATTAAAATTACGAAATTCAATGAGACAATATTGTAACTTCTCCTATTCAAAATTTTGTTAAATATAGTCTATGTTTGCTCTAGCGATCTTAGAATGTTTTGTACATATTCTGTTATAATTATACAGGGCACATTTCATAATTTTTTGAATTACTACTTTAAATGAAATACACTTTGAGTCAAAAATAAACGGAGTGTCTTAAAAAATAAAAGTATTTAAAACATTTTGACAAAAAATCGTTTGATTTATTTAAAATTTTCTCTATCAGCAGAATTATAATGATCAAGACGTGCATCAAATAGTTTTATATGTCGCTGATTGCTATGATAATTTGACAAGTAATTATCGTTGAGCGTTTCGAGGCAAATACGACAAATATGGCGTACTAAACATTTCGATACACCAAGACAACAATGAGCATTAACCATTTTGACACTTGAAACAGGGATCGTCAAAAACCGCCACAGATAGTCTGCTAATTCGGGATAAGCTTAAGTCTGTAAAAGGTATAGTTGAAAACAGCCACTGTATGAAGGAATCATCAAAATCTCACTATATGGGATTACATGAGAAAATAACAAGTAATTAGGTAATTTACTATTCCACTTCATTAATTTTATTGGCACTAATGGAGTTTGTCAAACCAATATACCAGGTTTGTCCATAAAATTCGATGAATGGTCTAATATATCGGTATTCTATGCTTGAAATAAGATCGCATGTTTAGGCATGTTTAGGCATGTATGGACATGTCTGGACGTGCTATCTGCCGGGGATTGCGCGAGATTCTAAAACGGTATTGCATTTATTTCAACAAAGTGTTCCGAGCAGTGCGTGTGGAAAAGTAATCGAGCAACAGCACCGCATTAAGTTCTGCTTCAAATTAGTTAAAATAGTGACGGAAACCCATGAAATGTTGGTGCAAGTTTACGGGCAGGATTCTGTGAGTAGAAAATGTATGTACGATTGGTTTGCACGCTTTCATGGTGTAAAGAAATGGGTAGATGTTCAACCGCTTTCGGGCCGGCCATCCACAAGCGGCACACGGAAAACATTGAACGTGTGCATGTGTTGCTAGTAAAACATCGGCGATTGATCCTGTAATTAATAGCTGAAGAAGTGGGTATTAGCAAAGACATATTAGGAGCCACCACCAATGAAGATTTAGGTAAACGCAAGATTTGTTCACGATTTATGTCGCACATGCTAACAGACGAGCAAAAAGTAAGATGTTTCGAGACCAATGGCGATTTCATCAACATGTGTGACTGGGATCCTTGTCCTTTCTGGATTCCATTGTCACAGGGGACGAATCTTGGTGTTACCACTACGACCCCGAAAAGAAAAAACAATCAGTAGAATAGCGGCATCTAAATATTGTGAGTCAATTGTGACGCGAATCCAGAAATTTAAAAAAAATGTATTGCGTGACGCCTATGAATTCAAAATATTCAGAATGTGTATAAATAATAAAAACCTCATGCATACATACGCTACAGCGTATGTTTACATACATAATAGCTGAGCGAGTTGGACAATAACAAAACTATTCTTTTTGTTATTGTCGGTCAGCTTTAAGATGTCTTTTATAATATAGTCGATCGCACAGTGGTCTGACAAACATTTTTTAAATATCTTTCTATTTTTTTTCTCGCTTATGAGAGGGAATTTTGGGAAAATCTTTTGGTAACAGAATAAAAACCTCACCATTTTTGTATATATAATACAAAAGTATTTTTAATAATATAAAATATTATTAAAAATCTGGTGTAAAGAACACAATACAAGTTCAATATTAATATTTTTGTATCTGCGTCTCTGGAGAAGGATGCTTCACAAAAATATTAATATTGAACTTGTATTGTGTTCTTCACACCCGATTTTAATAATATTTTATATTATTAAAAATACTTTCGTATTGTAAAATCTTTTGGATTTATATTCTATATAATTTATATAATTAATCTTTCCATTTTTCATACGTTGTCTGTATATTTCAAGGGCGCTCAGTATATATTTCTTGTCCAATTTTAAAGTTCCATTTTCTAATTAAACTGTAGACTGTTACACAATAAATTTAAAGCAAAATTAATCTTAATCAATATTAATATATTTACATAGTTACATTATATGTTTCATATAGTAACCATTAATAGAAAGCAATTGGATAAAATTTGTAAGAGACTATTGTATAATCTTAAATGGTATTCGAAGTTTTGCATAATAGCCTTCGAAACTTCATTCTGATCAAGTGTAGTGCAAGTACTGATAGCGAGGAATTTCCTATTCAGTGGAAGCTTTAATTTAGTTTCCTCTTACTAGTTAGTACTCTCAAAGCTATGATCCACTAATCCGCAGTTAAATTTCCGTTAATTACCTGTAGATTCCATCCTGGAAGCTGTATTTACTGTGTCTCCGAACAGACAATAGCGCGGCATGGTCAGACCAACTACGCCTGCACAGCAGGGTCCCGTGTGAAGTCCAATTCTCAAACGTAGCGGTGTTCCTGGCAGGTGCCTGATACGAAACTTTCCGCTTTGATGGAGTAGGTCTAAAGCCATCGTTGCCACCTGTTAGGGAAAAGAAAAAGTAGCTTGGATTAGCGTTATTACATGTGACTTTAAAAGTGAGTGATATATTTCATTCAACAATATATTCGCAAACAATATATCACGTTTTGTAAATAATCATGAAAACGATTTTAATAAATATAATGTTGAACAGAAATCATTTATATTTTTTATTGTATAAAATAATTACCAATGAGTTTTAACACAATTAAATTCTTAAGCATTTGAAAAAAAATATTTTTCTTTTTCAATATATTCACCTACAACCCCAATACACTTTTCAGATATTTAAATTAGCTTGTGTATGCCTGCATAGAAATGTTTTATCTTTGGCTAAAAAAATACGCTGAAACTAGGTCCTTTGCTGATAATAATCGGCAGCGTCTACGTCCGTCGCTTTGACGAGAGGTTTGAGATAAAGGCGTCCATTCCTTTATCTCATATAATCATGTTTAGTTTCTCTGCTCAAAACTAAGCACTACATGTTTTGCAATGTGCAAATATAAATATCTTCTTAACACACAGGCACTACGTACCTTGTACTATGGTGGCTGCTATTCGTACCTGAGATATGGTAGCGTTGTGTGGGGGCGCAGCAGCAGTCTGTGCCCTCTGCTTATAATTAAAAAACGAATACTGCATCTTGTCTTTTGTTTGGGATTTAAGGAACCTTGCCGCGGTCTTTTTAAAACTGGTTGCTTTGCCGGCTATATACTATTATGTATGCGAATTGTAACCTTTTTATTTATCTTTCTCTTATTTCTAATCTAAAGTAAATAAAACTTTTATATCTTCTACAAGATTTCTTTATTTTTACAAAATATATTATATCATTATTATTTTAAATAAGATAATGAAAAGTGGACGTGGTATTCTTTAATTTCTTCCTCGACTAGTTCTTCGCTGTGGGTACATACTCTTTCCTCCTTTCTTCTTTTTTTTCTCAGGGGATTATTTATTACTTAAAAAAAATGTTTTTTTAAACTGTTATTTTAAATTGGGTTCGTGGTTCCTCAGTAAACGCGAACATAGAACAGATAATGTATTTGAAATTCAGTGACTCTTTGTATTTTTTTCTCTTTGTCCTACTCCTTATGCGTTTTCCGGCGTCGGATTGGGAGTCCCAGTCCTCCTCTACCCATTTCTTCCATTCCTTTGTATGTCTTGCCATCATTCTCATTTCTTCCATCCTCTTCCCTTTCTTCCTTCCTATTTCCTCTATTTGGTTTCTCTATTTTATTCTTTTCTTTATTCGCTTTCTTTATTTTTTACACCTCCATTATTCTTTTTGTAATTCTTTCTTGGACCATTCTTACCATATGTCCATACCACTTCAGCTGTTTCTTTCCCATTCTTCTCAATATTGTTTTGTAATTTCTCTAATTATCTTCGATTTTACACTTGTCCCATATCGCTTTCTCTGAATTTTCTTAAGTGTTTCATCTCTATTGCCCCTATTTCCGACTCGTGTTTCCTTTGTATTACCCAACTCTCCGTTGCATAAGATATTATTTGTACTGTTACTCTTTGTATTATGATTAAAGACGGCAGACTATGTGCCCACACTGTAAAATTTAATATAATATAATAAATTTAATATATACATATATGTTTATATACTGAGAAGGATTGATCGACGTTGAGAGATGCTATATTTGCATAGTTAAAGCGCTCTTTTTATCTGTACAATGGATCTTCAGTATTGGTAAAAAGGATGTTATATTTGCATAGTTAAAGCGCTCTTTGTATCTGTACAATGGATCTTCAGTATTGGTAAAAAGTTGCCCTAATTTTGTAAAATATACATTTTTATTTAATACACCTTATGTGTATTATTTATTAAATTTAACAATGTGGGCACATAGTCTGCCGTCTTTAATTATGATGTTTAATTTTGAAGTTAGTTCATGAATTGGAAACTTATTTTTATATTAATGATTGAATATTTACAAAAATAGGTGTTTTTATTATTGGCTTTTATCTGACCTTATTTTACTTGTTGACAGATGGCATTTTCTTCTTATGGTAGTTTTCCTTTTTATTTAAAATCTGTGTTTATTTTCCTTAGGCAGTACCTAACTTCCTAAATGGCTATTTGTCTTAACTTAACTTCTTCGACTCTTGTTTGGCACTATTTTATTTCTCGGCTGTTGTTGCAGATACTTCTTGGTGAAACATTTTAACTTCATACAGTAAATAATAAAGAATAATTTAAAACACTTGGCTTGTTTCACTATGAGATTTATTTAAATTCTCTAACATCTGTTTCGGCTGTTATGCCATTATAAATCTTTTGTAGATCTCTTTGAGAATGGCATAACAGCCGAAACAGATGTTAGAGAATTTAAATAAATCTCATAGTGAAACAAGCCAAGTGTTTTAATTTATTCTTTATTATTTACTGTATGAACTATTTTATTTATTTTTTACATGAAGTACGTGTATATTTTTATTTGACTAATACGAAATAAATTTACTTAATTTTACTAATACGAAGTACGTATTATTTATTTAACTTAACTAATGCGAAATATGTATTATTTATTTGACTATTCTACACGAAGTACGTGTTTTTCTATCGGCGTCAAAGCAAACCGTCCTTTAACATTTCAGTTCAGACAAACAGCCATACGAATTTTTCAGGACTTATTCTTCTCACTTCTTAAATGCCTTTTGGAATTTGATGTTATTAGTATTGAAAATTAGCCTTATTTTTTCTATTACTATTCAGGTAATTATTTTAATTAATATTTGCATATTAAACATTTTCATTTATCTGTAAAAATTTCACTTTATTTTTGAATTAATGCTGTATTTGATGTCATATTATTGTTATTAAAGATTTATGCCCTTTCAGTAAATGTTATCTCATTATATTTTACTTTATTTTACAAATTTTCAAAATTATAGTTATTTTTTCCAAAATCTTTTTTTTTTAAATTGAGCCCGCATTGAGTAATATAAACCTATTATTGTTTTATTTTATTTGTTTTTAGGTGAAAATCTTCCTTCAGTTGGTTTGTAGAATCCCGATGTCTATGAATTCTGTTCGGATGTATATTTATTGGCTGGTTAGTGTGTATTTTGGTTCCTTCCTTGACTTTTAACTGTCTGTTCTCCTTACAGTTGTAGATATGGATATCATTCTAATTAAATGAGGTTGGAATTATTATATTAAGATGGTTTTTATTGATAAAATGGAATTTTGTTATCCTTAGTGTATCCTTTTTAGTAGTATTTTAGTTTTAATATTAAGTAAAGAGGATTTTGCTAACTAAAATTCTGAAATGTTCTATCCTAAGGCAACCCCTGGCCCATGTCGAAGAATTTTCTTTCGGTTTCACTGTTTCTAGGTTTAAAAATTTTATAATACGCGTAACATGTCAATACATTTAGGAAGCCCTCGTGTTCTTTTTCAAAAATAATAATTCTTTTAATACTATCATGCGTTCAGAAAAAACTGCCTCTAGTGAGCCATGATTTCTAAGTAATATCAAAAAGCATGTCGTAACTTTACTAATTTGAATTTCTTAAATGACAGTTACATCTAAACTGCACGCACAAGGCTTTAGAAAATTGCAAGGTTAAATGCTAGGTCAGAATCTTCCTATCATGAATAAATAAAATTCCGTGTTATCGATCACACTAACGACATTAACATTTGAGAATTCAGAACGATACGGTTAAGTTACGACATACCTAAAAAATTCATGGCCAACTCTGAAGCTGTTTTTTTTTAATGCACGATAGTAGCCTTGCACCGGCTTTCATTAATGGAGAATGGTTTAAATTACTCCTGCATAAAAATTTTAATACACTACAACCAATATACAAAACACTTACAGATTTTAAAACCTTCACATCTAATCTTCTTGATTTATTAATAAATATCGAATGTCGAATATTAATTAATAGTACGATAGTATCTAAGGCCTTTTACTTGTGTTTGTTATGCTTTGACTTTTGAGGTTTTTGAATTGCATTGTACGTTTCATGTTATGTAGTTTATATTTTGTAATCTATTAATTTTTCAATAAACCATTTTCTTTCTTCTTCTCCTCCTCCTTTGCTTTTTCATCGCTGGTAAATTTCTTCCGACGCAGTTTTTTTCTTCATTTTTGGGAACAGGTAAAAATCACTAGGAGCATGGTCTGGACTATATGGCGGATAATTCAAAATATCGAAGGCCACTTTACGCAGAGCAGCTAGCGCAACACGACTCTTGTGGACTGGAGCATTATAGTGCAGGAGCAGGATAATTTACGCCAATTTTCCCCTTTTTTTGTTATTTAAAGGCTTCCTTTAACTGCCCCAGAATTGAAGCGTAGTATTCTCCAGTGACGAAAACGCCTTTATCTTTGTAATATATTAACGGAATTCTTTCTGAGTACCAAAAATACGTCGCCAAAGGTTTTCCGACTGACTGTGACACCTTAAACTTATTGGGTGGTAGCGTGCCTTTTCATGCCACTACATGGAGTCGTAGTTGGACTCAGGTTGATAATGATGAGCCCAGTTTTATCCGCTGTAACAATTTGACTCAATATACCATCTCTGTCTTCATTACAGAGACCCACGTTGTCTTTATGGCTGCGCGAGCATTCACGGGACCCATCTTGCAGTGATCTTGGTCATGTTAAGATGATCATGAAAAATTTTAAGAATGGTTGCAGCAGATCTCCGTAGATCTGGATAGGAACTCAAGGTTTTCATCATTCAGTAAAAGCTGAGATTGTATCATGAAGAAAAATTCATCGATTTCGATTTTTTCTTCTTATTTCATAGACGACTTCAAACAAACAAATTATGCTATATCAATTAACGTTCACGGTCCTTCGAAGTTACGGTTGCCACATGATCAGTAAAACCAAAGGAACAAGGGATCATTTGCTTCGCACCATAATTTTCTGCATGAACGAACAATTTTCAAGTTTTACTACGTTTTGAAAATCACGAATGATGCATATTAAATTTGAAAGACGTCAGTTGAATTTTTTGTATATTCCTTCGCATTTGATACTACCTTTTTTTGAGCTTCTGTCAAATTGTGGGGTATGTGACGATTGCAAGGCTTTCGTATATTGAAATGTTTATGCAAAATTGTGTGTATTGTTTTCATGTCAATGTCTAAGATTGCTTCAATTTCACGGTATGTGGAATGTCGATCTCTTTCAATAATTTCATGCACAGCATGAAACAGCAGATTTCGATGGACGACCTTCACGAAATTAATTCCTGACAGTGGCGCATCCACGTTGAAACTCCAACTGTGAACGCTCCTCTTGGATGGTGTTTCATCCTCAAAAGCCAAATGAATCGATCGATGCATAGTTTTGGTATAAAACCACATTTAAATTCATCACCAGAAAAGCTTCTACACAAAACTATTTTCCTTTAAATGTTGAGCAAATAAAAAGCTAATTTACTTAAATACGAATTGTTCAATCAATTATTTGTTTGGAGTGTAAATTTTTACGAATATGGCAATTGAAAAACACGGGTACTACTTAAATTACCACAGTCAATAAATTTTCCTTGCAGCCCTCGTAACGACATGACATTTGATACTAGCTGTTTTGATTGTCCACAAGTTCGAAGTTTAATTTTCAAGTTTAGACATACCTATTATTTTGCGACACTTAAAACAGAAATGAATAGGTAAACATAATGGCCAAAGTATCTCTTAAAGATGTTGTAGACTAAATTTTTCCTAATTTTTTATTAAAGGACTGAAAATTTCATTTATAAAATTATGGGTTTATTTGGTTTGCAGAAAAGAATAAAACTTATTTCAATGCTCAAAAACTACATGCAACAATTCGTACCAATAATTACTTTCTGTAATTTCATCAAAATATTTGAGAATATCATTCACTCAAATATTCTTTCTACCAAGAAGGGATTGTTGGAGTTTATACAAATATTTCATTCATGATATTATTTTTCAGAGTAAAAGTATTTTTATAGAGATTTTAGTTTTATCTAATATCACACTTGATAAAAGGTTCTACCCTCTATTATGTTTGTGCTGTATACCGACATTGATCTTCTTGAGGTGCACATCTCTTATCTGCCTACCCGGAAGATTTTTTTGCGTGTACTTTAAATTAAAATACTTGGTACCTACTTTAAAATTATAGAGTGATAAAACTATTAGCACTGTGCTGGCGATACCAATATAACGTGCCTTCAAAAACTTTCCTCATTATAGTAGGCTGCTTTTAAGTAATCAAAGATTGGTTATAAACGCTTATATTTTTTAAATTATTTTATTTTATTAAAATTTTATGAAAATATTGATTATTCACTGGCCAAAAATTAGAAAATAGAGATTGGGTTCACTCCATTAATCAGTGCTTACAGGCAACAGTATCCTAATCTGCCAGTTACTTACGCACAACTGCAAAAACATATTCAAGCTTGTGTTATTAAATTTAGTGAAACAGGGGCAATACCTCGTAAACCTGGCGGTGGGGTACCTAGAAAGTGAACAGCAAATTGCATAGAGGATATTCGACGTCGAATGGACAACTCACTAAAATAATCAATGGCAAAACTATCACAAGTTCATTTGTCAGTGGAAACATGTCATACTGTTTTAAGAAAGGACTTAAAGTTGTTTCCATATAAAATTCAAGCAGTTTCGGAACTCAAACAGGTAGATTTTTTTACGAGAACAGTATTTTCTATGGATTTTGAATAACATATATAATAATGACATTCTTGACAAATGCTTTTTTTCGGCTGAGGGTTGGTTCTATATTTCAGGATACTTAAACAAGAATAATATGAGAATTTGGTTTACGCAAAACCCTCATGAATATGTGGAAGCTAAGCTACATCCACAAAAAATAGGCTTTTGGCTAGCATTTTCAAGAGGACGAATTATTGTGCCTATATTTTTTTATCAAACCATAACTGCAGAAAGATATTGAAACGAATTATTAGAGCCGTTTATTAACGTACTTCTTGATGATGAACTTACGGAAGGATATTTACAGTAAGAGAATGCATCAGCGCGCAAATCTAGAGAGACAATAGCTACAAAGGTATTTTTAATAATATAAAATATTATTAAAAATCTGGTGTGAAGAACACAAATGCAGGTTCACTATTAATATTTTTTGTGAACGTGTCCGAATATATCCTATCCCCAGAGACGTAGATACGTATTTCACCTTTCTACAGGCTCATCGGTACGCCCTTGCTGGAGAAAGGATATTCCCAGACACATTCACAAAAAAGAACCACATCGCCCTATCACCGTAATTATCCAGACCGGGCGCAGAAGTAAATTCGGCGCTGCCTGTTGTCAGACAGCCGAAGTACCTCGCATACCGTCCACATAATTAATGTGAAGTAACGACGCCCTTCCAAAGGTGGCACAGCCAATCTCTCTAGAAAACTGCATTTTGTTTGTGTCTTCACTCATACTACGGCTTAACCGCATGTGTAATGTATCAGAATAATTGAAACATACATGAGTAGGTAAACCCCACCAGTTTTGTATAATACAAAGGTATTTTTAATAATATAAAATATTATTAAAAATCTGGTGTGAAGAACACAAATGCAGGTTCACACTAGGGCGTCGTTAGAACACTGTGTTTAGTATTTATTGTGGTCTATCGTTCCATAAGGACGCCTTTCTTGTCCAAAAAGATAGTGACCATCACTTTTCTCACAGAAAATATTTGACAGCACTTTAAAGTCTTCTTCGTAGGCGAGTTAGAGCGACCCCACAGTATTGACTGTCTTTTCGTCTCATCGTTGACATAGGCGGTCAAAGTCTCATCACCTGTTACGATGTGCCTGAGGAAATCTTCACTTTCAACATCGTAACATGTCAGAAAAGTTAGTGCCGACCCCATTATATTTGTTTTAAGGTCTTTGGAAGAAGTAGTAGCATCGGCCCATCGTGAACAAAATTTGTCGTAACCTAAATGTTCAGTAACAACCTGGCATAAAACTGGATGTGAAATTTGAGGGAAAAAGGCACTCAATTCAGTTATTGTGAATCGTCGATTTTCACGAATTTTTTCTTCGACATTACCCACAAGTGCGATCGTCAGTTGGTCTTCCACTCCGTTCTTCATCATGGAGATTAGTTCGTTCTTCTCGAAAGATACGGCACCATCTTCTAACCAAACTTTCAATCATGATATTTTCACCATAAACAGCACAAAGTTCACGATGAATCTCAGGAGACTTCATGTTCTTTACACACAGAAGTTGGATAACAGCACGCAATTCACAATCGCCGGGATTTTCAATTACAGCAGTTATTTTAAAAGACCAAAATTTGCACAAAGGAATATTCGAACGATTCTTTCACTGGCACTGCTAGACTCATACTGAACCTGACTACACGACAGCGCTGCAGTTCTCTGCTAATTAGGCGGAAAAGCTTATTTTTCAGAAGTTGCTATTTTCAATTTGTCTAGTAGAGTAGCATAATAATATCTATTTGGCGCTTTGCAAGCTAGTCTATGAAGGTTATCAACTTTGAAGCTCAAAAAACCGCAGCTATTTATCTTACCCACTGACGAAAATATTTTGGCCGTCTTTGGTGGTTTTACCAAGATATTTACACCGCTGAGACCGTTTAGATTCAGAAACATAATAATGGTGTATAAAAACTATTCGCAAAAATCAACTTGTCGTTCGTATTCTTTCATGTTTTAATCACAATTAAACATTCGCGGCCACTCATCTTGCTTACCAGCTTGGTATACCCAATTTTATGTTCAAAATGTGATGTGAGCGTTCAGTCGATATACTTATGATGCTGGTTATCACCTTGATGTCAATTCTTCGGTCTTTTAAAACAATATAACTAATTTTATTGACCATTACCGAAGTTGTTGGAGTTATTGTTGATTCTGGTCGCGCACCATCTTCTATGCATTAAACTGACCAACTCAGCGAAAAACTGTAGCTTTTGGAAGGAGAATTGTTACACAAAATTTGTTGCATATCAAGCAAAATTTCTGGTGTGTTAAGATTTTTAGAAAATAAATATTGGATTACATCACAACTATATAGATATATATACCAAAAATTTATGCATTTTAGGATTTTCCATTTAGACACTTTATTTAAACTGCTATAACTTTAAAATCAAATGGTTAATTTAACCGAATTTCACCCATCACTATAAAGAAGATGATAGAATTGGAATATGAGAATAATGCTAAATTTTTCCGAAAGATGGAGCTAATATTTGAATCAAGTATTACTGTCAAATGTATTGGAAAGTTTTGGAAATAAATACAAACTTCAGAAAGAGTTATGTTAAAGAGTGTAGGATCCCTTTAGTTATGACAATAATATGTTAATAATATACATAACTGTACAGTCTATATCGTGGTTATCTAACACCGAATGAATGTTATCACTTATTTAAGATAAATCTACGATATTCATATTAACCTTGGTGAGATTTACATGAAGGTATCCGAACTAGCTCAGGTGAGTCAGTTTAAAGAACAGCACGTACAAAGAAAAGTTTATACCTCATTTGGATTGACTTTATACTTTTCTTAGAAATATTAGCAACACGTTTTTAGTTTTGTCTGAGTCTAAAGTCACTTGCAAAATACAATCAGTTAAGCTCCTTTTTAATCGCAAGGCGAAAATGTTCAAAATAATGCTTACTTAAGGCTGTTTAGGAATCAAAGCTACTACCATTTTCTTTAATGTCGTTTTGTACTGCTTTCAATATAACTGCAATAGATGTGTAATAATTTTAAATGTAAGTTGTATTCGCTTTTATTAAAAAAAAATGGTATAACTACGAACAAATGAAAAAATATAAATGTATAACGAGGGTGATTTAAAGGGAGAGGAAGTTTTCAAAAGTGACTTCACCAATATTTTAAAAATCTACTGTCAAAATTTCACCCAAATCTGTCATATAGATAAGTTTTTACAAAACTATTTGTCGTATTTGTGTTAATGTGGAGAAAAAATAATTTTGTGTCTTAATTGAACATTTTTTATTATAAATATTGTAGTTTACTACTTTAAAAAGGGGCCATAATAATAATAATAATAATTTATTTTCATTCCTTTGACTACAGCAGCATAGGATAGGTAAACAATTTAACAAAATAATTTGAAACATACATAAGTGGGTAAAAACCACACCAATTTGTATAATACAAAAGTATTTTTAATAATATTTTATATTATTAAAAATACTTTTGTATTAAACAATTTAAAGTAAAATGAAATCGTAATAGTGGTCACAATTCTTCTTACAAATGTAAGAGCGATAATATCCATATATAAAATAAACACTGATATCTAATACTAATGCCTTACGAAGAATACAAAAGAAAATATCCAAGGAACAAAATATTAAAAATCTACGCAATAACACAGAGTTTTACACTAACCTTAATTACAGTGCAACTAACATTAAACATCACAATCATGACAAACTCCTGGACTGAATAATAGATTAATAGGTCCCTAATACTGTATTCAAACATATCTAGTGGTGGCTGTCTATACTTAAGTGGTAATCTATTGTACAAACTGATTGCCTGATATTTAGAATTTTTTTCTGTAAATGCAAACCTATGTTTGGGAATTTCCAATATATAACTATTACGTGTATGATAATGATGGTTCTCATTTAATATTCTGAAAATATTAAAATTTTGCTTGACATAAATTAATAATTTATAAATAAAGACGCCAGACTATGTGCCCCAGCAATGGCGTTGCGTGGAGAGTTTAGCAGAATAACAGTGCGCTTACTTAAAAATAAATATATCGAATCCCTATACAAAACGTTAAGAAAAAACATAAATAACTTACCCAACATGTTTACATTGTTGCAAAAAAAATGCGGATGTGCGCGATGAAAACTGCACCATAATATATGTTTCTGTATTAGTCTCGGAAAGGTTCGTACGTAGCGACGTATATATATGTTTATATACAGAGAAGGATTGTTCGACGTTGAGAGATGTTATATTTGCATAGTTAAAGCGCTCTTTGTATCTGTACAACGGATCTTCAGTATTAGTAAAATGTTGCCCTAATTTTGTAAAATCTACATTTTTATCTAATACACTGTTAAATTTTTCACGGACACAATCACTTTTTTCATCTTCAAGGATATGCAGCACTAGTTTTACGTGGTCAATAATTGCTAATGAGCCCGATAAGGACAGCGCAGTGTTCTGTAAATTTTTTATTGCGTACAGTATTGGAACGTAACTGTCGTAAATAATTTTTAGATTTGCTGCAACTTGAGGATTGTTAAATTGACCACGTAAAACTAGTGCTGCATATCCTTGAAGATGACAAAAGTGATTGTGTCCGTGAAAAATTTAACAGTGTATTAGATAAAAATGTAGATTTTACAAAATTAGGGCAACTTTTTACCAATACTGAAGATCCGTTGTACAGATACAAAGAGCGCTTTAACTATGCAAATATAACATCTCTCAACGTCGAACAATCCTTCTCTGTATATAATCATATATATGCGTCGCTACGTACGAACCTTTCCGAGACTAATACAGAAACATATATTATGGTGCAGTTTTTTCATCGCGCACATCCGCATTTTTTTTGCAACAATGTAAACATGTTGGGTAAGTTATTTATGTTTTTTCTTAACGTTTTGTATAGGGATTCGATATATTTATTTTTAAGTAAGCGCACTGCTATTCTGCTAAACTCTCAACGCAACGCCACTGCTGGGGCACATAGTCTGGCGTCTTTATTTATAAATATATACACATGGCAATGTCATAATGTTCATTTGCTTGAATAAGTTTTTACAACTACTCTTACACTGATTTTGTTCATTAATCTAATTGCCCTCTTTTAAAGTCTAAAAATTCTTAGTACTTCTATTGAATCGCCCCAAATAAGTATTAATATGTAAGTTGGGAATGGAAATGAGCAAAATAGTACATTTTCATGACACACGTATTTACCTTGTTACGCAATTGACTTATTGCGTAACATACGCCAGTCAATTTCTTTTCCAAGCAATTAATGTGCTCATTAAAAGAGCAGTTCTCATCTATAGACCCGAATATATATGTATATACACCCGAAAACTTTGTTGAGTCTACCTGAGAAACAGTTGTTATATGAGCACGGAAGTTGCTGAACGTTCGTGGCCGAAAGTCCGTACGATTGTAAAAAGCGACCTCCGAATAAAGTGCGTTAGATAGATAATGTCATAAATATTTCAACCGAACGGATACATCATATTTTGCATCAACATTTAAATATGAAAAAGCTAACCGCAAGATGGTGCCGCATTTGCTACTATTGAGCAAATGCGAACTCTTGTTTATACTTTATGGCGTAGAAATAGCTGTATGGCTAAGTTCATATGAAATTCAAGAGATTTCTTGGTTGTAATGTCACCGTAGTTTAAATCTGGATATATTATTATACTCCAGAGAAGAAAGCACAGTTAAAATAATAAATTTCTTCTTACGAACGTGCTAAAAGGCAAGAAGACGAAAATACTTTTTCGACAAATGAGATTATGGCCAGGATTTTTGGAATTCCAAAATTGTAATCTTTATTTTTTAAATACACAATAACCGGCTACTATCATGGTGAATATTATGTGCTAAATTTTCAGATGCCGAACTGAAGAAAAAAGACCGCATTTATTCAGAAAATAAACTTTTGTTCAGTAAGGATAACACGTCCTCTCATTAATCTGTAATACCCGCTAAATTTGTCGAATTAGGATAAGAGTTGCTGCCTTATCCACCACATTCGCTAGACGCAGCGTGCAAGGGTTGTTCCTATGTTTAAAAAGGTGACCAGGAACTGTGTTAAAATTATCGGCCTATGTCAATACTTTAAAATTTTTCAAAATTGTACGAGAATGTAATATATTCATGTATATATAATAATGTTAAACTATCGATCTCGCCATATCAACACGGCTTCGTTCGAGGTAGATCAACGGTAACTAACCTTGTAAGTCTGACATAATACATTTGCTAGGAATTGGATCAGCTAGGTCAAGTGGACGTTATTTATACTGATTTTAGTAGTAGTATTCAAGTAGCGCATTAGTAGCGCATTCAATAGTATTGATCACGGTGTACTTTTATCATTATTATTATAACGGGTTGGCCATTTAATGTTGCGGTTTTAAAAATCGCGCTATTGTGAATATTGTGAAATGCTTAATGAGTCTTTTATTCCCGTGGCGCATGGATTAAATATGGTGAAGAATGCATGGTTTATGCAAGACGGGGCTCGTCCGCATCGCAAGGAAGAAGTTTTCAACATTCTTGAAGAACATTTCGGTAACAGAATCATTGGCCTTGACGCTCAACAGTTTACAGGCGGAGGGATAACATGGCCACCATATAGTCCAGACCTCAATCCTTGCGATTTCTACCTGTGGGGATCATTAAAAGATACGGTATATCGCGATGGTATAGACACCCTGGATGACCTTGAAATGGCAATTCGGCAGCGAATAGAAGCGATACCGTACGCCACACTTCAGGCAGTTTGTGGAGAATTTGAGAAGAGGCTGCGAAATTTTATCGTTGCTCGAGGCTCTCACTTCGAAAACCTGATTTATTAAACCGCAGATCTTGTTGTTTAATTGCACAAATAAATCATTTTTTCAAATTAATGTTTTTTATGTTTAATATGACTTCAAAAACCGCAACCTTAAATCGCCAACCCTGTATAAACTATCCGCATTTAGACTCAGTCGTGCACTGTTGCAATTACTTTGGTCCTACTTGAGTAACAAGTGCAACTATGTATTTTATAATGGGTTTATATCTTCTAATTTTATTCCAACTTTCGGTGTGCCACAGGGCACTGTCTTATGTACTGTATATCAATGACCTACTTACTTCCTTATCTTGCTCGGTTTTGGCTTATGCAGATGATTTAAAAATCTACGCTAGTGTCCATTCTTTGGACGATGTACTTCAACTGCAGCGCGATTTAGGCACAGTAAGTGCAGGGTGTTCTAAATTTAGCTTAAATCTAAATATAAGCGAATGTTGCCATGTTACATATTGCAGAAAAGTAAATCCAGTTGGGTTGGCGTATACATTACGTGGTAGATTTGCAGAAAGTTGAAATAGTGAAAGATCTCGGAGTGTACTTTTATAGTCTCCGCTCTTATATGATATCATATACTCAATTTGTGTCCGATTGCTTCTCGTAGTCTGGATTTTGTTCTGCGTTCCAGTAAATTCTTCAATGATGTCCGTGTTTTTAAGAGTCTTTAACAGTCTTTTCTGGTCCTAGGTATATTGGAGTACGCGTGACAAGAATGGTCGCCACACTATGTTTATCTCCAGCTTTCGATAAAGAAGATATAGCGACCCTTCCACAAGTTTTTATCCTTTAGGAATGATGGCGTGTACCCTCTTCGCGGCATTGATTATATGATCCTTCTAACCGAGACTGACGGCGATGTTTTAAGTTATCGCCGGGAGAGACATGGAGCCCGTTTTGTGTGGAAACTAATTAATGGTGTCTCATAGATTGTCTTTTTCTCCTATCTTCCCTTTATTTCATAGTTCCTAGATTATGTTTCCGTTATTCATGTACCTTTTCCATCCCATTTTCGAGAATAAACATGCTGTAGTTATCACCACTAACAACGATGTGTCTAGCTGCTAATTTGCATTATAACGATATATTTGTTGACTCTATCAATCAATTCATGTAACTTGCTTCTTTTTCTCTTTTATGTATGTATTTAACTATTATTAAATATTTTGTCCTGTTGGACAATAAAAGCCTATTATTATTATTAAATCTAGCTCCGAGAGATTTTTTCTTGATCCCAAACTTGATAAAATGGCTTAGTGAAAAAGATTAGGGACAAATGACGAGGTGATATCCGCTACGAACACCTATAAAAGGTTACTTTTTAGACGGTTTAAAAAAATTAAAAGTCGTTGTCCTAAGTACATAGAATTGTGTTTTTTGTCCTAATATAAGTATTTCATCGTGACTCTCCCATTGAACCAAACTCGTATATATGTAATATAATGAAAACACTGAAATAAAAAATATTTGCAAAAATTCATCTACCTGTAATACTAGTTTACAAAATTTATATCTAAATATATAAATACGAATCAATACATGCTTGAAGTATGAAAAACTACGGATATTTCACCTACTTGTTCTGCATGATCTGGAATTCGAACCGGTACACCACCAACGACCATATAAGCATCACCAATCGTCTCCACTTTGTACACATTGTAAGCGTTTATAGTGGCGTCGAAACAGGTGTAAAGATCGTTTAATAGGTCGACTACCTGAAATGGCGTTGAATGGGCAGAAATAGTCGTAAAGCCGACAATGTCTGAAAAGTATATTGTAACCTCTTCGAATTCTTCTGGATCCACAGGCATTCCTAGTTTTAGTTTTTCGGCTACTGAACTGAAAATTGCAAATATTTATATATAGTAAAGCAAATTCTAAAACATCAAGAATTTAATCTATATTTTTTTGTTTTCATATATTTCGATACATTTTTGTTCACACGATATGACACAAAAAGCAAAAACTCCTATTTTTCATTAAAATTGATGTTTCTTCGAGTGAGAAATACTATTGACTAATTTGACTGAAAAATTTTACTAAGAAAACGTAGTCGAGAGCCATCAGCGGTAGCTAACGAATATGATTCATACTTATCATTAAAGCTGGAATTATATGAAAATGAATATTTTTTATTTATGATATATTTACCAAAATGGTAAATCTTGCAGATCTATACGGATCACGTAAAAAGAAAGCATTTGTGACTACTTTTGTTTTACATATCTTGCATATAAATACTGATTTGAGCATAATTCATATAAAATTGCGTATTTGTTCATATTTTATAATTTATTTCTAAAATGCACCGTAAAAAATATATAAAACCATTTATTTATAATATATAAAAACAGGCCGCATGAGCATTTCCGTACAGTGGGAATTCCCAGATTTGTGTTTATCAAGTCGGGGAAGTTCCAGTGAATCTACGAGCAATGAGGTTGACTTATAGGTCAGTCATATCCACAGTTGTGTTTAGTTAGTTCTCGAAAGTAGATGTACACGTAATTTTACCTTGCTATTTTTGATATGTCGAAATCATATTCACATGTGTTGATCTGGATAAAAGATTATGCTGAATTTTGTGTAAATAATGGCAGAGTGTTTTGTAAGTATTGCAGTAAAATTATAAGTTTATATTTGTTTACGTTTAGTTTCATATTTTAATGCCTGTAATATTATCGTAGATTCAATGCGACAAAAAATTTCAATTAACGCAGCATGTAGGAATTGATTTGAATAGAAGAAATATCACAAGATTTAAAAATGTACCACAAGCTACTTTGAATCAATCGTTTACTTCAACAAGTAAAAATATAGAACAGAATAGTTTCAATTGACTTGTGTAACGTCTTCTTAAGTGCAAACATTCCACTTTCAAAGTTGGATAATTCAACGTTTATAAATTTTTTAGAGAAGTATACGAAGCTGTCAGTTCTTAGTCGCTCAAGTACAAGAAAAAAGTATATTAATCTATTGTTTGAGGAAACTATGATGAAAATTATGGAAACAATAGGTGAAATAGTTATTTAAGTAATAAGGGAGGTAAGTAACATTTACTAGTCGAGGACTAGTTTGCGTCCGAGGGCTTGCCCGAGGACTTGCAATAGAGTTCGAGACTGGTAAATGTTACCTCCCGAATTGCTTATAACATTTTTCCCACTCCCCAGACAATAAAATCCTTAAAAATTAAATGTAATCATGATAAACAGTAACGGTGAACAACCTCGGAATTAATAAATTAGACATTAAGTGTTGCTGATAAAGTTGGTGATAATAACATTGAATTATCAAGAAATATAAATAAATATCCCAATTTTGTTAATAATGTTACTAATTGTGCAAACTGTAATATTACCATAAATATAAATTAATAGAACACGTGTTTTGATGCACTTTTTTTCCCTAAAGGAAGTAAGTAAATTACTTACGCCCCGTTGTCATAGCAATCACAGTCATTTCTGTAAAACCAACTTACGTCTATAGAAACAATGTATTAATGGTATGCTTACTATAAGGGGAGTGGGAAAATTATATTTATTTCGTAGTCGTTGTGACAACAGACAGTTGTGGACGACATATTGCCAACTTATTGATTGGCTTTTTAAATGAAAATTGCGCCGGCTAATCCTTTTTAATTGGTATAGAAGAATTGAAGAAAATAATTAATTTAACTATCACAAGAGTTAGGATGCTGGGACATATATGGTGAACTCAGTACAAAATTTGAAGATTTTTTATCCGAATCTGATGCACGTAACCTGTTTAGCCCATGCTGTTAACAGAGTAGCAGAAAAAATTCGTTACACATTTCCAGATATTAATTCATTGATCAATTTGACAAAAAAACAAGCATACAAAGATAAATTACCTGGTCTGGTATTGCCACAACCCATAATAGCAAGATGGGGCACGTGGCCTGATGCCACTGTATTTTATGATCTGCATAAAATACAAATACCTTTGAACAGATAAGAGAATTCATTCTCTCTTTTTCAAAAGACTCGATAGCAATTGCAGATTACAAAGATCTACTAAATAAACCATAAATGCGCCAAGAGTTAGCTTTTATCAAAGAAAACTATGGTTTTATTCGCGAAACACTGTAGAAACTTGAAATTCAAGGTGTTGAACTTACTGAATTGATAGAATTGATTCAAAGTTTCAAGAATAAAATTTATAATGTGAGAGGTACCATAGGAGAGTGGTTCGAAATTAAATTAACACAAGTTCTAGAGAAAAATGAGGGCTTCAATCAGCTTAGTAGAATATTTAATGTGTTGCAAGAAATCTACGATAAAACTATATCAATTATCTGTAAATATAGGTATGCGCCAATTACATGGGTTGACGTTTAGCGAAGCTTCTCAGTATACATTTTTAGTTGAGAAATAAGAAAAGCATTTCATTGTAAATGTTTACAATACTATACAAAGGCAAATATAAATACAAATAGTTACATTGTTTAGTTTACTTATTCTTACTATTATTACTAGAGAACGGACGCAATTTCCATAAAACGCAATCGGCAATTGGAATTGTGTATAACGTCGTTCAGTACATCCCGGCTTAATTCAATGAAGTACTTGTTTGACTTACTCGGACACCTGGTCTCGCCGCGATAACAATGGACAAGCCAGCTATTGTATTCAGAGAATATAGTGCCTTCTAAAGTGTTTTCATGAGTGTAGATAGAAGCGGGGTTTTTATAATGTATTTTATTTATTAGTTTATATTTCGTAAAATAAATAAAGTGCTGTGAGTAAGTTTCGTGTTTTCATAGTTTTAACTGTTAATTACACCGTAATTTTTGTGATAGATCCTGTTTAATATCGTTTGATTGAATATATTTCACCAATTATTTCGACGTAAGAGTGTGCATTGAATTTCGTTCAGTTTCAATAACTTACGCACACATTTTTAGTTTTCATTTAGTTAGATCTAGAGCATTGTTTAAGTTACTTTTTCAGACATGATATGGAAGAATGTTGAGAACGGCATTGTAAAACAATGGCGAGTTGGATTGGCGGTCATACTGATTGTATGTCCATTGTCAGTGATTCCGAAATTTATTACAAAATCCGTAAAATATCGTCAAAAATTCGTCACTTAGGATCGCAAACACATCTGAACTCTGTAAAACTTTTATGGCGGCTAATATTCCATTAAATAAACTTAGCAATCCCACTTTAAAAATATTTCTTCAAAAATATACTGATCGAAATGTTCCTGATGAAACAACTTTACGCAAATATTATGTTTTTAGGTGCTATACGAGAACAGTAGAACGCATTAGAAGCTATTTTTTAAATCAATACATATGGATAAGCGCCGACGAAACGATGGATATGTTAGGACGCTGTGTAGTAAATGTTGTAGCTGGTGTACTACATCCAACTATTCCCTATAACTCATATGTAATAGCAACAAGTGTTATAAATAGAGTTGATGCGGAAACAGTTGCTGAAACCATTGAGGAGAATATGCAAAAAATGCTTCTTTCGGACGCCACGTACAAAGAAAAAATACTTTTATTTGTCAGTGATAGTGCTGCGTATATGTTAAAAACAGGCAGACTATTGAAGAAGACATATCCTAATATGCTGCAAATTACTTGTGTAGCACATGCTCTCCACAGAATCTGTGAATATATCAGAGACACTTTTCCGGAAGTTGATAGACTTGTATCAGCTTTTAAAAAAGTTTTCAGAAAAGCATCATTGAGAGTAGCTCTTTTCAGGGAAAAATTTCCATCTCCAGTAATAATTAGATGGGGAACATGGCTGGAAGCTACTAGTTATTATGCTGAGAATTTCGATAGTCTAAAACATTTCGTAACACTGCTAAAGGAGGATGCTAGAAGTATTGGTGAGTGCAAGGAGCTCACACAAATCCCAAATTTAAAAAATCAGTTGTAATTTCTTCACGAACACTTTGGAAAATTGCCAAAACTAATCACTTATTTTGAAAATCGAAATCTCAAATTAAATGACAGATTAACCACATTAGATGTGGCTGTTAATAATTTGAAAAGTATTCCAAGTGACTTCGGATGTGGCCTTCGGCAAAAGTTTGAAGCAATTCTTAATAGAAATCCAGATTTAATTACATTGCAGCAATTATGTATGGAGACAATTCCACAAAATCTAACGGCTAAATATGAAGAAATAAAAGAATATTTCCAGTATTCACCTATAACCAGTTGCGATGTAGAAAGGACGTTTTCTATTTATAAGGATGTACTTAATTCAAAGAGAACAAAATTGACAGAAGAAAACCTCGAGAAACTATTGCTAGTCAATATTAATACTCCTTTACTCAACTTGAACGACAAAATGAACAAATAAAAATGTTCCAATTATAGAGATAAAATTAAAAACTTTAAAAATACAGCTTTTCAACAAATACATATGTATTTCGTAATTTTATAGATCACCCCGTTCGTTTTCCTATTATATAAATAAAATTAAATATTTTAGAAATACAGCCTTTCGCCAGTACTGCACTGGGTGGTAAGCGTGTCCGTTCTCTAAATTACACATGTATTTTGTAAAATTTCGAATAAAATATTGATGTGGTACATATTTGTGATCTCTAAATTTAAATTGACATTATTTAATATTTTGACAATAATTTAATTTTGTAACTATCACTTAGACTTCACATAATTTTGCATATTTTAGTAAAAGTTCTATAGATTTTCATAGAACTTTGGAAACATATATCGGCATATAATACCGTTTCCGTGTGCATATAATTCCCAGCTTTACTTATCATTAAGTTATCATAGAGCATTCAAGTTAAGACATACCTAGTAAACATGTAGGGCTTAATAATATTATTCCAATTATTATATTTAAAAAGTGTATCGTTTTATCTTAGTAAATAAGTAGAGGGAGTATCTTAGTAGGTTATGTCTGCCATTGAATCTCGATTTGGTATTCTAGGTTATATAATTTAGGTCCAGTAAATATTAAATAATGTAAAATTAATTAAAGAAACAGATTTAAATGGGTAAAAATTAAGTATAAAATTTATGAAGTGCGGGCATAAGATAACTAAACAGATACTACTACAAACGAGCATGCATGCGCTAAAGTCGCGTGGCCGACAGCTGTTTTTTTTTTCTTTTGCCGGAAAAATAATAAATGCTTTAATAGAAAAACGAATTGTCGTGAAATTTCATATGAAACATAAAACTGCTATTAAAATTGATCTTTTATTAAAAGAAATACATATATGGCAATGAATGTTTATGATAGGTAGTTGAGTGATTTAAGAGTTTCCAAGATGGCTGAGAAGACGATGCATGCCCGGGACGCCTTTCTTCGTAAAGAAACTATTGAAAATTAATATTTTCCTTCATTTATCACATGATTAGAATATAAGGAACGAGTTAAAAACACACAGCTTAATGATATGATGCAATTAAAATTGTTTACCATACATCTGCAACAACTCTTCTTGAAAATCTCTTGGGCACTACATTTTTCCTCAATTTCCTCTGCTGTACTGTATTATACTTCACTATATTAGGACATATTGAATGTTGTTCAATCAAATTTAAAATTATTTTTAATTTTTATTAATCAAAATAATTTCCATCTTTCTAGAACTAACAAGAACTTAAATATCTGTCTGAATGAAACTGGAATTTTGGCTGCACTTTTAATTATTTTCTCGTTCGTAAATTATTTCCCCTTTAGGAAAGTGTCTACATTAAAAAAAATCTTTTAGGGATAAGCCTGATGAACATCATGAATCCTGTAGAGTTTCACTATTCGTCAAATATCGTCAAAATATCGTCAAATTTAGAAGGTGGCGTTTGTATATTGTGATATAACTTGGTGTTATGCTTTGAGTTTTATTGAGTTCCAGCATACTTTAATAGAAATTTTCTGTAAATTAAACAGGAGTATATTTTGAAACGTTTTCTACGATTTTCGTATAATATCTAGCTATCATCGCATATCACTCAGATCAATTCAGAAAGCGTTTCTAGCTGTTTCTTATCAAATACAAAGCACATGCACGCATCTAATGAATTCATCTTGCTTATTTATTTTCAGAATATTTGTTCATAAGTCTAACAAATGTATGATTAATTAAACTTCTTATGTCAATGACTTAATAAGTTTAATAATATGACACAAGACATCTGTCACGCGTCGAGGTTGATCGAAACGACTTTACTATTCAACACACGGTGTGAACAGTAAACTCGCAATGTCATAGGATGATTTTTGTTTTTAAATCTTAACTTTACACAATGATAAAAATCGAAGTATAGTTTTATATTAAGTTTTTCTATTCGGTGGCGCTTAACAATAACATTGTATTAGTACCTAATTTAATTATTGTCTCAATAAAGGACTTTTTGAGTTAAATAATCACTACACTGTACAATGATTAATACCGGCGTATTCATTTCCTCATTTATATCTTGTAGAGTCTATTAAAGCTAGTTTGAACAAATGGATTGGAAATTGTCTTATGTTCGAACTTCAATCTTCATAAATAAAGACGCCAGACAATGTGCCCCAGCAGTAGCGTTGCGTGGAGAGTTTAGCAGAATAACAGTGCGCTTACTTAAAAATAAATATATCGAATCCCTATACAAAACGTTAAGAAAAAACATAAATAACTTACCCAACATGTTTACATTGTTGCAAAAACGCGGATGTGCGCGATGAAAAAACTGCACCATAATACATATATGTTTCTGTATTAGTCTCGGAAAGGTTCGTACGTAGCGACGTATATATATGTTTATATACAGAGAAGGATTGTTCGACGTTAAGAGATGTTATATTTGCATAGTTAAAACGCTCTTTGTATCTGTACAACGGATCTTCAGTATTGGTAAAAAGTTGCCCTAATTTTGTAAAATCTACATTTTTATCTAATACACTGTTAATTTTTTCACGGACACAATCACTTTTTTCATCTTCAAGGATATGCAGCACTAGTTTCACGTGGTCAATAATTGCTAATGAGTCCGATAAGGACAGCGCAGTATTCTGTAAATTTTTTATTGCGTCCAGTATTGGAACGCAACTGTCGTAAATAATTTTTAAATTTGCTGCAACTTGAGGATTGTTAAATTGAACCTGACTGAGCCGTATTGCAGCTGCTTCTTTGGCATCTAGTTGTAAAATCACTGATTTAATTTTTTCAAAATGTTTATAATTTATAAAGCCGTATTGCAGCTGCTTCTTTGGCATCTAGTTGTAAAATCACTGATTTAATTTTTTCAAAATGTTTATAATTTATAAACATTTTGAAAAAATTAAATCAGTGATTTTACAACTAGATGCCAAAGAAGCAGCTGCAATACGGCTCAGCCAGGTTCAATTTAACAATCCTCAAGTTGCAGCAAATTTAAAAATTATTTACGACAGTTACGTTCCAATACTAGACGCAATAAAAAATTTTCAGAACACTGCGCTGTCCTTATCGGACTCATTAGCAATTATTGACCACGTAAAACTAGTGCTGCATATCCTTGAAGATGAAAAAAGTGATTGTGTCGGTGAAAAATTTAACAGTGTATTAGATAAAAATGTGATTTTACAAAATTAGGGCAACTTTTTACCAATACTGAAGATCCGTTGTACAGATACAAAGAGCGCTTTAACTATGCAAATATAACATCTCTTAACGTCGAACAATCCTTCTCTGTATATAAACATATATATATACGTCGCTACGTACGAACCTTTCCGAGACTAATACAGAAACATATATTATGGTGCAGTTTTTTCATCGCGCACATGCGCATTTTTTTGCAACAATGTAAACATGTTGGGTAAGTTATTTATGTTTTTTCTTAACGTTTTGTATAGGGATTCGATATATTTATTTTTAAGTAAGCGCACTGTTATTATGCTAAACTCTCCACGCAACGCTACTGCTGGGGCACATAGTCTGGCGTCTTTATTCATAAATATATTTGATGGATTATGCGGCAACTTCTTGACGATAAATTTTCTGAGAAATAATATGTGAAGATATAGCTTGCTTTGCCAAACTTTCTATTGTTTAAATCTGGACTGTGGGCTTCTGCGATTGTTGCACTGACACTGAGTTCCAGTGCACCAGTAGTAGCCTTAAAGGTGTCGCTTGCAACAGTGGATAAAACGTTGGCCAAGAAGGAAGCAATGTATTATAATATGCCTCTTCCTGCAATACATATTTATCCTCCAAATTTTTAACTTTGCCTTTTAGATGAAAATGCCGCAGTAATAGAATGTGGCAAAAATTTGTTTACAAGTTCTCTTGAGGCTTGACGAGGATCTTTTTACACTAAAATCTTTAGATTCCATTTTTGCCTAGGGCTTCGTATATATTCCTAGACTTAGTTTTAAGTCATTCATTTCCGCTGGGTTTTTGTTTGCGACCACCACATTATTTCCGAGTTAAATTTAAATTACTTTAAAATGAGTATTTCACTACTCAAGCTGTATCATTAAAAAAATATGATAAAACCGTACACTTAAAGGAAATATGTGATCACACAATATAATTTACGTTATAAATATTCCATAACATTACACACCATTTCTACACAAAGGAAAAACCGACATTTCATATGCATCGACGCAGAATTTTATTGTTCGCATTTTAAACACTCCTTTTATTCCTTCTCTGTAAAAAACGATGTCGCTTTAGAAAAATCAGTCGTATTCCATACTGAATAAAACTTGTACAAAAAAAATCTTACTACACAAAATATTTGCCAGGCATTTGCGAAAAATAAAGTAATTATTTTATATTTTTTCATATTCATTTACACTAAATGGCACAAAATATTGTCGATATTACGATCCGATACCGAAGCATAATCAGCCTATGCTTCGGTTTCACTAGTACAGTTTGTCTACAAGTTAATGGTTCCCCCTAATCACAGCTAAATATAGCCTTACAATCCGAACTTTGAATATGTAAACATTCTTAATGTGAAGAATGTGTTACAAAAAAAATTGTAATGGAAGTATTCGTTTCGGTAGAAATACACATAATAGTATATTGTGTAACGAGTGACGAAAGTTACATTTTTTTAGCGAGGGAACAGTTTATCGTACGAGGCGAAGTCGAGTTTTGATGGTAAAGAAGTATGTGAGATAGTAAATAAGTGTAATTGTAAAGAAGTAGATTTCTTCGAACCGGATTAAATGTGCCGTCACCAAAAAACTTTCTGTATTTTATACGTATATGCTTCCTACTTTATTCGTAGATGTTGAACGGTAGTTTCCAATGTATGAATGGGTTTACGGTGAAAGACAATTATTAACACATGAGCAATTGGTGATTAACTATCATTTAAACACTGGATATAAACGGTGAGTAGTCAGGATGTGGAATATTGTTACATTTATTTATTTTTACCTTCCTGTAGATACATATTTATGTCCAAATTTAGTTAATTATTTCGTTCTTTGTAATCCTGGTTGGGCCTCTAGTGATATTGTGTTCATTGAATTTGACTCCGCTACGAAAGGAGTGTTTTTACGGGAGGATTCGTCTGTTAGACGTGCAAGAGTTGAGTTTTTCTTGGTGAGGGCTTCGTAAAGCGAGATAAAAAGTCGCGCTATACCCTAATTTATATGGTAATTATCACTGTAAACTGGTATCAAAAGGGTGTGTGTGGTAGCTACAAGAAAGCCTACTACCATTAGTGAATTTGGACGTCCTATTGCGAAACAATTAGACGACTTCGGCTTTCTTTGTCGGGCAACGGGATATATATATATATATATATATATATATATATATATATATATAACATTTGATAAATTATTGGAGTTTTTCGGCTTTTTTATATGAAATATTTACAAATATTAAATTAGAATGTATGTAATTGCAGAGTAAGTGGGGATGTAAACATTGCTGTCTACAAATTACAAAGCAAATCATACGAAATTTTTATTTGAAAAATATGGTCTACGTTGGGACTCGAACCCAAGTCTACAGCTATCCGGGCTGTCGCCTTTACCACTAGGCCACAATAGACCCAGGTTCAAGCCATATAGAAATGCATTATAAAGTAACAGTGTTCATGAATCAGATGTCAGTTATTGATTGTCTCAATAAAGGACTTTTTGAGTTAAATAATCACTACACTGTACAATGATTAATACCGGCGTATTCATTTCCTCATTTATATCTTGTAGAGTCTATTAAAGCTAGTTTGAACAAATGGATTGGAAATTGTCTTATGTTCGAACTTCAATCTTCATAAATAAAGACGCCAGACAATGTGCCCCAGCAGTAGCGTTGCGTGGAGAGTTTAGCAGAATAACAGTGCGCTTACTTAAAAATAAATATATCGAAACCCTATACAAAACGTTATGAAAAAACATAAATAACTTACCCAACATGTTTACATTGTTGCAAAAAAATGCGGATGTGCGCGATGAAGAAACTGCACCATAATATATGTTTCTTCGGCTTTCTTTGTCGGGCAACGGGATATATATATATATATAACATTTGATAAATTATTGGAGTTCTTCGGCTTTTTTATATGAAATATTTACATATATTAAATTAGAATGTATGTAATTGCAGAGTAAGTGGGGATGTAAACATTGCTGTCTACAAATTACAAAGCAAATCATACGAAATTTTTTATTTGAAAAATATGGTCTACGTTGGGACTCGAACCCAAGTCTACAGCTATCCGGGCTGTCGCCTTTACAACTAGGCCACAATAGACCCACGTTCAAGCCATATAGAAATGCATTATAAAGTAACAGTGTTCATGAATCAGATGTCAGTTATTGAATGTAGATGTCAAGCTGAAAGCAGAAGTCAGTTTGAAAGCTCATGTCAGTTTTGATAGCAGATGTCAGTTAGTGAAAGCAAATGTCAGTTATTGAAAGCAGATGTCTGTTTTGAAAGCAGGTGTCAGTTATGAAAGCAAACGTCAGATTAGAAAGCAGATGTCTGTTTTGAAATAATAATTGGAGTAATAATTAGCATTTTCAAACATTCAAATCTGACATCTGCTCTCAAAATACTGACATCTACTTTCAGTAACTCACATCTAATTTCAAAATATGCATCTGCTTTCTAATCTGACGTTTGCTTTCATAACTGACACCTGCTTTCAAAACAGACATCTGCTTTCAATAACTGACATTTGCTTTCGCTAACTGACATCTGCTATCAAAACTGACATGAGCTTTCAAACTGACTTCTGCTTTCAGCTTGACATCTACATTCAATAACTGACATCTGATTCATTAGCACTGTTACTTTATAATGCATTTCTATATGGCTTGAACCTGGGTCTATTGTGGCCTAGTGGTAAAGGCGACAGCCCGGATAGCTGTAGACTTTGGTTCGAGTCCCAACGTAGACCATATTTTTCAAATAAAAAATTTCGTATGATTTGCTTTGTAATTTGTAGACAGCAATGTTTACATCCCCACTTACTCTGCCATTACATACATTCTAATTTAATATTTGTAAATATTTCATATAAAAAAGCCGAAAAACTTCAATAATTTATCAAATGTTATATTTAATGAACGGCTAAGAAATTATCTAGACACATATATATATATATATATATATATATATATATATATATATCCCGTTGCCCGAGAAAGAAAGCCGAAGCCTATTACGTCTAATATATATATATATATATGGTAAACCTAATCAGTAGGCGATTAAAGGTCTGTATATTACTTCAAAATATATGTATTTAAAAAACTCTACTTGTTTCGGCGGTACGCCTT
Source organism: Melolontha melolontha (assembly GCA_935421215.2). Lineage (NCBI taxonomy): Eukaryota > Metazoa > Arthropoda > Insecta > Coleoptera > Scarabaeidae > Melolontha > Melolontha melolontha. The sequence continues at coordinate 92,607,516 of OW285237.1, read as the reverse complement.
TATCAAGAGGATACAAAATATAAATGACAGGATATATCCTGTCATTTATATTTTGTATCCTCTTGATAAAGGCGTACCGCCGAAACATGTAGAGTTCTTTAAATACATATATTTTGAAGTAATATACAGACCTTTAATCGCCTACTGATTAGGTTTACCATATCATACCAAGGTCACGAAGTTATAAAAGAAGGAGAGAGAGAGAGATAATTATTTCTTGACGTTTTTATATTTAGATATTCGGCGATTTAAGGTCTGTTTCACTTCAGTATGTATATATTTAAAATAAACTCTTACATGTTTCGGTAAATACTATCTTTACCAAAGAAATATTAATGTCAAAGTTATATAAGTGATGTAGTCATGGTGAGAAATATATATTCATAAATACATTCTACATTCAATTCAAGTAATGATAATTCATGACCTAATATTCCCAACAGCTTAGCGCCAATAATAAAGGGATTGGTAAGTCATGAGTTATTATTACTATTGGCGTCTAGCTGTTGAAAATGTTAGGTCATGAATTATTATTATTTGAATTGAATGGAGAATGTATTTATGAATATATATTTCTCACAATGACTACATCACTTATATAACTTTGACATTAATATATTGTCATTTATAATTCTTTGATAAAAGTAATATTTACCGAAATATGTAAACGATTATTTTAAATATGTACATACTTAAGTGAAACAGACCTTAAATCGTCGAATATCTAAATCTACTTATATATATATATATATATATATATATATATATATATATATATATATATATATATACCGCCTGATTCTGAGCAAACGCAACGATCCGAACGTATGAATATTTCTCCCGCTTCGAATACAATTCCCCTGAACGCGTTTAGCCAATCACAAACCAGTCTGTCGCGCAACCATTTAACAACTAATGTCACTAATTAGTGTCACCACTGTCACCCTATACGGAGTCTCTTAAGCGTTTGAATAGTGAAAATAAGAAAATAAGAAAAGAAAATAGACATTACTGGTTCTGTACAAAATTTAAAACCATTATTCCCAAATCGCAGAGTTCCTAATGAAACGTTCATTTTAGTATGCGCTGCAATAGAACTAAATTCAAATTTCACAGTTAGCGATATTTCCAACGATTTAGGCATATGCTGCTCTTCCGTTAACCGCATACTAAAATTAAATGGTTTTCGTAATTATAAATATTCCAAACATCATCAATTATTTTACGGTGATGAGTTTAAACGGATGAATTTCCGTTATTATATAATTAATTTCTCATTATGAACAATTTATTTTATTATCTGTAAGAGTAAATTTTTCTTAACATTAGTAGAATTTAATTTAGTTTTTATTTATTTCTGAAGTTTATTTAGTTTACTATGAACAGTTTTTGTGACCTTTATTATTAAAATTTAATTTATTAAATCTCTTGATGTCTTATTTGCAATTTTCTTAACAGCTTATTAATAATTTCATTACGCTTTGTAGAATAACGTATTGCAATTTACTCATTACCATAACACAGGACTAAACAATTTATAGTCCTTTAATAGTAATTTGGTAATCAGATAATTTTTCTTACGCGGCTCCATAATATGTAAGTATGTATGATATATGACATTGATGTTGACACGCCTACAGCATTCAGGGGAATTGTATTCGAAGCGGGAGAAATATTCATACATTCGGATCGTTGCGTTTGCTCAGAATTAGGCGGTATATATATATATATATATATATATTTCGCTACGAGGGAGATAAAAAAGCAAGCAGCAACCAAGGATTTCATCGAACACCTGCTCACAAGACACGTACAAGGTGTAGTTTTATCCTTCTCTGACGCACACATCTAGCAGATCGAGGTTTTTCAGCATAGACTTTTGTTTTTGTAAAATTGAATCTCCAACTAATTTTTTCTTCTTTTTTTTATATTTTGCTATTAATAACGAATACCATTATTTGATGTTCAACTACATCGGCAGATAATCTATAGTTATATTCGTATATATATTTGAAACTTTGGTAAATTATAACGTAATTCACGTATTTATTAAAAGAAAATAATTGTTCATTATAAAATTAATTAACGTACATGTTTTGTTAATAAAATTAATTTTTAAAATAATTTTGTATTTAAATAAATGGTTATTTTAGTTAATTTCACACATGTGAGTAATTTAACGATAATTTTGTAAAACATTCTAGATAAATATTACATTGTTTTATAACCACGCAACTATAAGCGTGCGAGAAGATTTTGATAAATTGTAATTTTTGTTAAATTTAATTTTTTGTTTTTTTTTGATACCATTATACTATTGCTCAGGTAATATAATGTGTGTGATTTTATTGTAAGATTCGGCTACGGATCTGAGGGGGAAGTTTTGATCCTAGTTATTAGGTAATTGGTAATCGCTTGATTAGCTAAATTGTCATATTTTGGTGCATTCAATTTATATTTATTTTATTCTAGGAACTATATAATTTTATGTATTATGTTGATATTTCAATGTCATAATATACCGAATGTTAATTTTTTTTAATTATCATACTATTTTAACTTAAAATTGGAGATTTCTGGATCAGGATATATTATTATTTGTGGCTTAAGGGCAACTTCGTTAATACTTGTTTTTGTTTGTCAATATACGAATTAACTATTTTCCTTTCCTTATTTTGTATTTAGGTACCCCTTTCTACTTTAGTTTAACTCGTCGTTTTGTTTCATTTCAAGTAGCCTGTCAGCGCATGCGTCTATGAACGCGCAACAATTTTCTTAGTTTTCAGTCCCAAGCCTCCGTACGTAGGTAATACTAAGTGGCGCTATCTATCATCTGTTTGGTCAATCCACGACTGTCTCCACTGATTAGGGGCATATACAATAAATAGAGGCTTCCTTTTAAATTGTGCGTTAGAACTACCGATCTCTTTTTTCCGAACATCATCATTACGCTTAAGATTATGCCTGCGCGCGCAAGGTAGCAACATGTTTTATAAACCCTGCAATATTCTTCTGAATAAGTTGTATTTACTCTTACTCGGTAAGTACTTGTTTCTCTATACCTATTATGATTTGCGTGGGAAAGATGTCAAATCGGGATTCATGATGTCCTTGTTCCGTCCCTGGCACAGACGACATGTACCCCTGGATGCTAATCCCAAATGGTTATAATAGATTAAGCAACAATTATAAATTATAAATTAATAACTAAAACAATTTGAAACATACTTGAGTAGGTAAAACTTCACCATTTGTATAAAACAAACGATTACATATATAATTAAAACTTGAACGTGAAAAATACAATACATATTTTTGTGAAAATTTTAAGTGTTTGCAATAATTCAATATAGGGGTTGGTGTGACTTTTGTCTATCTCAGTATCGTGCATTGACGAATCTATAGCGTGTCTGCATAAACATGATCCACAACTCCACATCTGATTTTGAATAATATTTCGATATTATCATTTATATATATATATATATATAAATCTGATTCATTAACACTGTTACTTTATAATGCATTTCTATATGGCTTGAACCTGGGTCTATTGTGGCCTAGTGGTAAAGGCGACAGCCCGGATAGCTGTAGACTTGGGTTCGAGTCCCAACCTAGACCATATTTTTCAAATAAAAAATTTCGTATGATTTGCTTTGTAATTTGTAGACAGCAATGTTTACATCCCCACTTACTCTGCAAATTACATACATTCTAATTATAATTCAATATTTGTAAATATTTCATATAAAAAAAGCCGAAAAACTCCAATAATTTATCAAATGTTATATATATATATATATGGTAAACTTAATAAGTCGGCGATTAAAGGTCTGGTTTATTACATCAAAGTATATATATTTAAAACAACCCTACATGTTTCGGCAATGATGCCTTACATGAAATTACATCATGAAATATACAATTATATAAACGAAGAAAACCAGAAAATCCTCAAAGAATACATGAAAATTAGAAAAAAAACTGGCAAACCAAAAAAAAGGCATCATTGCCGAAACATGTAGGGTTGTTTTAAATATATATACTTTGAAGTAATAAACCAGACCTTTAATCGCCGACTTATTAAGTTTACCATATCATACCAAGGTCACGAAAATATTATATATATATATATATATATATATATATATATATATATATATATATATATATATAGTAAACCTAATCAGTAGGCGATTAAAGGTCTGTATATTACTTCAAAATATATGTATTTAAAAAACTCTACATGTTTCGGCTGTATACGCCTTTTTCAAGAGAATACAAAATATGAATACAAAATATGAATATTTTGTATTCTCTTGAAAAAGGCGTATACAGCCGAAACATGTAGAGTTTTTTAAATACATATATTTTGAAGTAATATACAGACCTTTAATCGCCTACTGATTAGGTTTACCATATCATACCAAGGTCACGAAGTTATTATATATATATATATATATATGTATATATATATAAAATATATAATATATAATTTATAATATATATATATATATATATATATATATATATATATATATACATATATTATAAATTAGATCTAGTTATAGAGAAGAAGTCATTGGCACATTTTTTTATTCCGCAATAGAAAAACTTTCCAAGAGAAAATTCAAAGTAAAAAAGAATATGTTCTATATTTCGTTATTAATATCCAATGATAAAAATAAACGTATTTAGAAGTATTTTGTTCTAGTTGTATGCGCAAATATTTATGAATCCTGTTCAATTGTGATTGTATTACATAAAGGCGGTTCTCTTCACATAAGTAGTGTTTACACAAGTATTTGAAAGAAGGAATGTGCAGCTCCGAAAAGAAAATGTCGATATTTAGCCCTGACTTTAATTTGTAAACAAACTGCATATATTAGACCTACATTGTTTCAGCCAATTTGAGTAATAAAGGTTGATTTATGTCTAGAAAATAATTTAGGAATACAAAACCCAATCCAAATGCAAATAGTTTGTTCCCGAAAGAGATTTCAGAGTATATGATTGTTTCGGCCTTTACTTGATGAAATTCCATTATAACTATTAAGATAAAATAAAACAAATTTTATGAATTTCACTTTTTAATTATCACTGTAACGAGTCGTTTCGCACCAACCTGGGCTTCGTCAGACATATAACTAACTTATTTACAAAATATTTTTTATATTAAACACAAGTAAACAGTAACAAGCAAAAACACATGTTTTATTTTAAAAAATAGTCAGAGGGATGGGTGCTTTTTATTACGGGATGTCTATACAAAACTTTCGCTACGGTTTATAAAAAAAAATGTACTGTTCTTAAGTAATAAAACTAAAGGTTTACATTATATTACAGGGATAAAGAATTCTATGGAAAAATACAAAAATACTATACAATATGTAACTGTCTGCAAATCAAATAAATAGATTAAGTAAGGGTGAATTATTTGTTTCTAATTGATCATTTAAGATCTTGTCAGTTTTCTTTATTTTATTGATTTCCAGTGACTCTAATAAATTAAGTTTTTTGCCCTTATTTTCTATATGTAATATTTTAAATTCTTTGTTAAAATTGTGGTTCGTTGAATTGATATGAGACGCATATGAAGAGTCACTTTTATTATTTCTAAATGAAGAAAAATGTTCTTTGACGCGTACTTCAAACGATCTGCCTGTCTGTCCGATATAAGTCATAGGGCAACTACCGCAGGTTAACTCATAGACCCCTGACTTTTTATTGTTGTTTGTTAAATCCTTATTGTTTTTTATAAATTTGGATAAATTGTTATTAGTTTTAAACGCTGTATTAATGTCAAACTTTCTTAAATATTTACAAATTTTTGTGCTTGAAGAGCCTATAAACGTGATCATTTTAATATTAAATATCAAATAATAACACCCAAAAATTTAAAATGATCACGTTTATAGGCTCTTCAAGCACAAAAATTTGTAAATATTTAAGAAAGTTTGACATTAATACAGCGTTTAAAACTAATAACAATTTATCCAAATTTATAAAAAACAATAAGGATTTAACAAACAACAATAAAAAGTCAGGGGTCTATGAGTTAACCTGCGGTAGTTGCCCTATGACTTATATCGGACAGACAGGCAGATCGTTTGAAGTACGCGTCAAAGAACATTTTTCTTCATTTTGAAATAATAAAAGTGACTCTTCATATGCGTCTCATATCAATTCAACGAACCACAATTTTAACAAAGAATTTAAAATATTACATATAGAAAATAAGGGCAAAAAACTTAATTTATTAGAGTCACTGGAAATCAATAAAATAAAGAAAACTGACAAGATCTTAAATGATCAATTAGAAACAAATAATTCACCCTTACTTAATCTATTTATTTGATTTGCAGACAGTTACATATTGTATAGTATTTTTGTATTTCTCCATAGAATTCTTTATCCCTGTAATATAATGTAAACCTTTAGTTTTATTACTTAAGAACAGTACATTTTTTTATAAACCGTAGCGAAAGTTTTGTATAGACATCCCGTAATAAAAAGCACCCATCCCTCTGACTATTTTTTAAAATAAAACATGTGTTTTTGCTTGTTACTGTTTACTTGTGTTTAATATAAAAAATATTTTGTAAATAAGTTAGTTATATGTCTGACGAAGCCCAGGTTGGTGCGAAACGACTCGTTACAGTGATAACTAAAAAGTGAAATTCATAAAATTTGTTTTATTTTATCTTAATAGATTTCAGAGTATGTTAATGCAATACTAATGACAAATGTACATATTTTAGAGATATATTGTACTTTAACAATTTTACATTTTGACAGCATTCAGCAGAACATGTAATGAAATACGACTCAGTGAAATAAAGTAAAAAAGCTGACTCGCATCGTTCTTACGAGTTTATATTAAATAAGGGTATCTTATAACAACAAATACAAAATGGTAAAATTAACATAAAATTGACCAAACTCTAAGCTATAAAATAGATTAACTACAAATATCTATGGAAAATGGCCATATTTTCGAAAGACTATCTATCTATTATGTATGTATATATATATATATATATATATATATATATATATATATATATATATATATATATTGAATTTAATTGGAGTGAGAAATAGCAATTATTCAAATCTCCTCTCACATGTAATTGTCGCTAAATTTGTGCAATTGAAGAGATTTGAATAATTGCTATTTCTCACTCCAATTAAATTCAATATAATTCGTATATATACACGAAAGTATAAAAATAAAATCATGTCCATGTTAGAATATCGTGTACTGATGATCTGTAAGGACAGTGAAATATCGATATATGCACGTTTCTGGACGGATGTGGTTTTTTTCATACAATTTTCATTATCCGCACAGGTGGATGGCTAACGTCGCGACGTGTTTGCGTCTACATTCTTCGGCAGGAGTAATCTTGTCAGATTGTAGAATCAATTGCACAAATTTAGCGACAATTACATGTGAGAGGAGATTTGAATAATTGCTATTTCTCACTCCAATTAAATTCAATATAATTCGTATATATACACGAAAGTATAAAAATAAAATCATGTCCATGTTAGAATATCGTGTACTGATGATCTGTAATGACAGTGAAATATCGATATATGCACGTTTCTGGACGGATGTGGTTTTTTTCACACACATATATATATATATATATATATATATATATATATATATATATAATAAATATATGTATTTTTGAGTAAAACCAGACTTTAAATCGCCAACTAATTAAATCTACTATAACATACAAAGGACACGAAATAATTATCTTTATATATATATATATATTGTGAAAAAGCTGATGAGCTGTGAAATAATAATACGAGAACAAAATGAATAATATTGAATGATATGAAATAAACATACTTCCACTGGTAGATTATAATGGGCGCCTTTATTTGAACATATGATATTGGTCTACAAACCGATAGTACGCAGTATATTCAATTACAAATAGATGTCGTTAGAGCATGTCTAAGGTACTGAATTAATTCGACTCTTTCTCTGGATCATCGCCGGTGATATTATACTCCTATAAAACTGATAAATAATAAATTAATAATATCAATGAGATATTTTTTTGCTACGCATCAATAAATAAAAGAACTTCTTTCAAATAACAAGTATAAAATATTTATTCAACGCTAGCTATCTAGAATAAGGTACTGAATTAATTCGACTCTTTCTGTGGATCATCGCCAGTGATATTATACTCCTATAAAACTGATAAATAATAAATTAATAATATCAATGAGATATTTTTAGCTACGCATAAATATAAAAGAACTTCTTTAAAATAACAAGTATTAAATATTTATTCAGCGCAATATATACACTATAATGTGCAACTTTGCTAAACGGCAAAATAAGGAATTATGAATCTACGAATATAATAACATATGTGTGTAATTATGGTTATGTTTACTAGTTGATATTCTTAAACAAAGTTTGTTATAATATAAATAAGTTAACAATGTTATATGGTAAGTACTACAGAAATCTCAATAGGTAATATTCTTTACGTTAAATTAATCAAAATAGTTATACTTTTAAAGCAAAATCAAGATATAATTATTAAATTTTGAATTGATAATAAATAGTTATATATTATGCTTTTACAAGAAAATAAATGAACCTGTGTTTTGTAGGAAAAGGCGGCAATGTGTCTAGAAGGCAGGACTACGGCAACTCAGGATATTCGACTAAACAGGATCGAGAAAGATATTCTTTGATCGCTCCGATGCTTTTAAGTATGGTTCAATGTAGGATATCGTACGATGGAATGATGCAGGTACGTAAAAGTTTATTATGTTCCGCAGCTTCGATGTTGACGTCCCACAGCAAAAAATGCTTTCGTAGTTTTCTTGCCGGTAACCGATTTTATTCTGGTAAAAATTGATTTAAACGTTGCGCTAGGATTATTTACACCTTTTATATATTTTTTTTAACTGGTATCACTTATATTTCGGTATTTAATAAATTTTTAAAAACGGAGAACTCTCTTTTCGAGGCAACGCTATGCAAAATTCTGCTACTCACGCTAACTTTCATTTATTTTTCCAAAAGCCTTATGAAAAAGCAAAAATTAGCTTGATTTATACTTCCTACAACTAGTTATATTAAATTATAAATATAATAATGATTTTGATCCAAAGAATAAATTAAAATATGAATTTACAGGTATACATGACTTGCTTTTAGATGTTAGGTTATGTTATAATTTTGAATAAAAATATAACCTGTTCGCGGTTTTTCTATGATTTGAAAAGATATTTTTTAATTTCGCGTAATTTACTTGAATGACAAAAATGAAAATTAAAAATATAAAGAGTAAATTTTGAAATAAATATAATTTAATTTGAAATATACAAAGTTGTCGTGATATTAATTTATTAATATTTCGACACTAATTTCACAAGTTGCGTCCACCAAATGCAGCTATTCAATAGCTATTCAATTTCTCTTGTGTTAATTCCTACCCTTTAATTTACAGATAGCTGGATTAACCGAGCTGTACGTATCATAACAATATATATATATATATATATATATATATATATATATATAAGGAATTTCTTATTTTCTTGGCCGTAGTTATAATGCTAGATAAAAATATAAGTGTTTTTTGGGAGTAGCGGTCGGGTAATTAAAACAATATTTAATTTATGTTTACGTTTCGGTTCTACATATAGAACCTTTTTCAAAACTGTAATATTTATTAAAGCGTCAAAATGGTAAGAACAGTGTTAAGATGAATGTACTGACATTAAAATTGTGTTGTTAATACATTGCACTGTACTCGCTATATGGATGCATTTCGAAATTGCAAAAGACGACTAATTTGTGTGTTAGTTGACCGTATTCATACATCTGGTTGGTGAGTAAAATTAATTTGATTATAAAATTCATCATACAAAATAGATATAAGTTCATATTCCTGGTTGCAGTTCTGAGTTTGCTTTAATCTAAACACGAGTGTAATGATAATTATGTCATAAAAAAAGCTGAAAAATAATGTTCATTATTCTTTATACCTATTCAAGAGTTTCCGATAATTTGTTACGTTACACTGCTGTATTTCTGTTCTAACAAACTCTAGCAGATTAATTATTAAACAACTTAACATGAAAATATTAATATAATCTCATTCAATCTCCTCAAGAACTTGATTCTGTTAAGCTCGAATCCCTCGAGACAGGGACTAAATCTCATATGTACATCTCCCAGGATAACCGTAAGCTACAAAGTCCGACGAGTTACAACACATCCTACGGGGTAAATGCAGCCAAGTCAGAAAGTTCATTTTTCGCATTGACCTCGAGATGAAGGCATTAACCTAATAATGATGGTTCTCTGTATAGGCGCATTACGACGAATGTTCTTCGAAATAAACACCGAAAACACGTTATTTTGGCAAAGTAAGTAAGTCTTGTGAACGATTTGACGTAAAATGTGTCAGAGAAATATGTGCTAATCAATCAGTATTGATAGATTGGGCAAGCTTTTTCTCCATTAAAGAACTGTATATTTTCACTAATTTCAAAAAATAAAAGATACGAGGGCTACTCGTAAAGACGTCCGTTCGTTAAAACATATATATATATATATATATATATATATATATATATATATATATATAGTAAACCTAATCAGTAGGCGATTAAAGGTCTGTATATTACTTCAAAATATATGTATTTAAAAAACTCTACATGTTTCGGCTGTATACGCCTTTTTCAAGAGAATACAAAATATATTTTGTATTCTCTTGAAAAAGGCGTATACAGCCGAAACATGTAGAGTTTTTTAAATACATATATTTTGAAGTAATATACAGACCTTTAATCGCCTACTGATTAGGTTTACCATATCATACCAAGGTCACGAAGTTATTATATATATATATATATATATATACAGACTGTCCCGTAAAAAACGCCAACATTCATAATTCCGTTATTTATTGTCCGGTTTTATTTAAACAAAAAGTAAATTTAATAGCATCAAAAACACTATAAGATAGCAGTGTCTTATTTGTTTTCAATTGTTTTCATTAATGTCAAACGACAGTCAAGTTTTTTATTTTAAATGGCAACATATATATTTTTGGCTATATTCGGATTGTATTTTTTTTTCTGAATTCAACGATGTATAACATGTTTATTTTTGATAAACGTTTATTGCAAGAAAATACAGTCAAGTTTTTTATTTTAAATGGCAACATATATATTTTTGGCTATATTCGTATTGAATTTTTTTTTCTGAATTCAACGATGTATAACATGTTTATTTTTGATAAACGTTTATTGCAACAAAATAAGAAATTCCTTATATATATATATATATATATAAAGTTTGTTATAATGCCATAGGCGAGGTCGTAGAAAAAGTATAGTGGTTAATTCGTCGAAATCATTCTTTTTAAGCTCGCGAACAACTCATGCTTAATACTGTTCTCTCGCTTAAAAATATGTTACTTTCGTCACTCGTTACACAATATACTATTGCATATTTTTACTATTTTGATTTTATTTAAAAAACCTTTTTCTCCAATTGTCAAAAAAGTGGTTTCTTTCATGAATCTCAATATGCAAAGTTTTCATTTTTTAACCGTTAAAAATAGTATATTGTCTAACGAGTGACGAAAGAAACAGTTCTTTTGGGCTAGCTTAAAAAATGATTTTGACGAGTTAAACAATATACTTTTTGTACGACCTCCCCTATGGCATTATAACAAACTTAAAAAAAAATATGTAAACGAATACTTTATTTTCAATTAAAAATTACCATATGTAAATTAGCTATGATTTAAACATTGATACATAGAATATGTAGACCATAAGGTGGATGGCTTCAAATTTTCCCATAATTTTGCAAAATATGCAAGCAGCAGAATTTCCGAATATAAATTTACGCTATTATCAGCCCTCTATTCAATGAATTTTACAGACTTCTTCATACCTCTTTCCCGATTTTTCTGTCTGCAGAGGATTTCTCAGTTTTTGTTATTATTTCTGGTGGAGTATCGGGAATATCTAAATCGCTTTTTGAATCAGAAATTAAGATAAAGCTACGAACAGCACAAGCTGAGGTGATTTAAATATGATGCGATAAAGCGACAGCAGGCAACTAGACATAGGTGAAAATTAGTGTGTAATTTTCGTCACTAGGGACGAAAGTTAACATTATGGGATTTCCACTGGTGACGGAAATCAAATTTTCGCTGCAGTATTCGGTGACGAAAAATGTCTTTTTCTATTTCGGTGCTATAAGGTGCACTTTTCGACACCCGTTTGGGTTGCATAAAGTATTACTTTTTCGCACGCAAAATTTTGTTTTTAGAGGTTGGTCACAAAAAAAGAAATGGAACTAAATCATATGTAAATATTAAATATAAATATGTATAACAAGCATGTGTAGTAAAAGTTGTATAGGTACAAAGAATAAAAAACACTTGCTAACATTTTACTTATAATAATTAACAATATAAATTGTTAAACAGAGTTGGAAGATCTAATGCTACTATTGACATTTACTTCCCATTTTGAATAGTGGAACTGTTATAAACGTTTACTGTAACACTAGAAGATTCATGTGCATTAATGGAGATTCCAGGCAGATTCTGGGAACACACTATGTTTTGTTTGAATTCCTGTTGATTCACATTGATTGACACATCACTGCCTATTGCATCAGAAGTCGATAGATTCTGAATAATTTTAGTGGATGTATTAGATGCACTAGACAGTATTCGAGCAACATCAACTTTTTTCATGGTGGAATTATCAATGTAGCCTTCAGCCACTGCTGAAGATTTGCATCCTCCATGGCGCTTAATTGTAATTAAGTCACCTCCACTATTAGCCAAGTGTGTCACACTTGAACGCCTAAAGCAATGTCCAGTGAAGAGCTCAGGATTAGGCAAATTTAAGTAAGTAGCAATAACTTTTGGTACTTTTCCTATAGTATTAATGCCAATTGGATTATTCACGCAAGAACGATTTCTATATTGCAGGAAGAAGCGTTTATGTGTAACCTGAATGGGACGAAGTGAATAATATTTTTTAACCAAATCAATCCATAATTTTTCAGTTATAATAAATTGTCTTGGAATGTAAGTTTTAGTTTTTGGCACTCTATCCATTATGACATCATTTTTAAACTGTATATCATCTAAAATCATGTTCATGATTTCTTCACGACGACAAGCTCCATTTTAACCAATTATAAGGATAACCTATCAATATTAATATGACTATTATAACAAAATAATGTAGAACATTAATAAAATACTATTACAAGGATGTTTGTATTATTTACTTTCATTGCTAAATATGTTTTATCATCGGCTTCTATTATAAAACAGTTAATATGATCTATTTCTAAAATCTTGGAGTTCTTAGGCTCGTAGCCTTCAGATAATCTTTTTAAATATACAAGAAGCCTAGAAAATTTTGAGATATCTATATTTTTATAAATATTTAAACAACATCGTAACATCGAATATGTGGATCACAAGGTCGATGCCTTTTTTATCTTGCTTTCCTTATCAAAATAAGCAATAATTACATTTTCAGTAATATTCGCGATATTGTTTTCTTTACACCAAGTTAAAAAGTGCTCGTATTGCTTTTGTTAAATATGTCGAGACTTTGTTGGCAAAAGATTTTGTAAATTATCTTCTGCTATTTCACGAATCTCTGGGGGCGTGCAATTATTTGCTTCGTCCATTTCGTTAATAATTTATTGCATAAATCAATCTAAATTTTAAACTTAAAATGACATATAACACCGCCGATTTTAAAATATTTAAAATGCTCTAGTTAAACATCAATGCTACCAACTTTAAAAAAAGAAAATTTCTACAATTTTCGTACAAAACATGCCTCTTATTTTAAGTCTTTTTGAACTTTTAATGTCCGAAATAGAAAAAACAGTATAAAATACAGGTTTCATAAGACATTTTAGTGCACTTGTTCTTTAGAAAACTCCCCTTGCGGCTCGTTTTCTAAACTTGAACGCGTGCACTAAAATCATGTCTTATGCAACTTGTACTTTAATATACTATTTTGTAAAGGGTCATTGAAAAAAGTTTTTTTCACTGTTAAAAAACTTTTTTTCATTGTAAACAATTTTTTCATATTGAGGTCTCGATTTGACGGGCAAAATGATAGAAATTGCTTGATTTGCAATTTCATTCACATCTAGGTTTTCGCTTGCATCACTGGATTCCTTTGGGACCAAAATTTTATAATCAAACTTTAACCGACTTGCACATATTTCTTGACACTTTTCTATTTACACTCGTAACTAAGACAACTCAGCGCAATTCCCGTAGCCGCCGTAATTATGTCAGTGACATTTTTTTAATTTATATTAATCTACAGTTTTAAATTACTAGAGAAAAAACGTTGCTTATGTTAAGTGTGCACAGTAGTTTTTGAGTTTTCGAATGTAAAACTGCAAAAATGTAAAATTGAACATTCTAAAACTCATAAAACTTATGCTTTTTGCACTTAATATAAAAATAACTATTTAACAACGAATATGTACTTTGCATATAATCCGAGCTTTACGCATTACTATTGCGCATTAGACCCACATGAAAGTTTTTTTTGGAAGTTTTCTCATATTTACATTAGACAAAATGAAAACGACATAATCAGGTAACAAAGCCGCGATATTACAACGTAAATAAAATTAAGTAAAAGGAAGCCTCTAATATTTGACTTTACCTTTCATATAATGTCCTGTCGTGGGAATCAGGGACCCACGCATGACAAAATTTAAATTTTATTAATATTACTATACAGTGGAGGATAATCCCTCATTTTCCCATTAAGATTAAATGGGGCAGGTACCGTATCAGAAAATGTGGCATTTTAAAATATCAAGAAACTTGTATACACAATTGGTTCAAAAAGACCCCGAAAAGAATATATCAGTGACGACATCTTAGAGTCTCTAGTAGAACGGCTTAGTATACAACATTAATATCGTCTAAAGTTTTTTTCACTAATAAAGGCGTAGTAGTTCGCCGTATAAAATTTATATTTTTTTCTTTGTGTTGTCGAAATTACTAAATGTCACAACGTGCGACAATTCGGCTTTGTTTTTACTGGTTAAAAACAGTACTGAAGCAATTGGGTTGTTAAACAAAACATATAGTCACGACGTTATCTATGAGTTGTACAGGTTATTCATTATAAATTACGGCCAGAATTGAGAATACGGGTACTGGAAGTGGCTGGATAAAAATCAATAGAACTTTTTACAGGACGTAAAGGGAACTTATTTGAGTGTGCATTTATAGTGGGAAAGGAAATTGGAAGAAAAATAATATTAAAAAAAAATAAACTAACCTAGCATTTCGTCCATTTTCAATACACGAACAAACGCACAAGTTAGGGCTAAAAGTATCTTTCGAATGCCCTAATCTATTAAATAAACATCACTCTTAAGTATTTTTACTATATTAACATTCAATATGTTTAAATAACATTGTTAAAAAGTAATTAAAAAGTGTCTATTTTAATACGTAATTTTCATTTTCAAATTGACAGAACTTTAACAGCACCAGTTTTAAGCTACCAACTTAAACGTTTACATTAAAATGTTACTGACGCGATGTCTATCTATATCAATTTATTTTTTCCAATTGTCAAATTTAAAATGGCGTTTGTTATGGACGACATAACTTTGTTAAATTTACAATTGATTATCAAATAGAAATAAGATTTAATACGAGGATGTATTTTTTCTTTACATTTGCTAATAAATTTGTGAGTGATAATATAATATTAATTGATGTGTATGTGATTGATAAAGTTTAATATATGTATTAAAATTTATATGATTTTTACTTGAATACCCTCCTCTCAACTTTTCAGGTTATGTCATTGCCTGCCTTTAAATATGACAATTGGAAAAAATAAATTGATATAGATAGACATCGCGTCAATAACATTTTAATGTAAACGTTTAAGTTGGTAGCTTGTAACTGCTGTTGTTACAGTTATGTCAATTTGAACGAGAAAATGCCGTAGAAAAATAGCAATTTTTCACATCTTTTTAACAATATTATTTAAACAAATTGAAGGTTAATATAGCAAAAATACGAAAGAGTGATGTTTACTTAATAGATTAGGGAATTTGGAAGACACTATTAGCCGAAAATTGCCCTTTTTTTCCTGATTTGAAAAATGGACAAAATGCGAGGTTAGTAAATTGTTTTTATTTTTTTAAATATTATTTTCAATCAAATATCCCTTCCCACTATAAATTCACACTCGAATAAGTTCCCTTTAGCGTCCTGTAAAAGTTCTATTGATTTTTATCCATCCACTACTAGAACCCGTATTTCAAAAAATCTCCCCTTGCTTTATTTATATGCCATCATTACAGTTTGTATTATTACTTATATTTACGCTACAAGTTGAAGTAACTTCATCTACTGTTTCTGAATAATGGCTATTGACATTCTACATCAAATTATTTTCTTTGGAACGTAACATTTTGCAATTATCAACATTCAAACTAGATACTATAGCACCAGAAATTGAATTGGAAATTTGTTTCTTATTTTCGATAGAGTCTTCTACATATCTTTCCGCTTCTGTCGTGGACTTCCATCCACCGTGACATTTAAGAATTGACATATCAGCCTCAATATTGGCAGCAGAACTTTTCCGAAAACAGTGACCCGTGTATGTTTCAGGGTTTGGTAATCTAAGATACTTAGCATTCATACTGGGCACTTTCCTAATCGTATGCACCCGCAATAACTTGTGCAGTGCACTTTCGTTTACATATCTCAAGAATATACGATGATTATTAGCAATATGTTTTGGTTGGAGCGGCATATTTACGATAAATTCTTATGAAATCAATATTAGTAACAGTGAAAACGCGCTTTTTATCCGTTTTGGAATCAGGAACGGTTACTATTAATACAGCATTCTCTTTCTGAATATCTTCAATAGATATTTCTACTAATTCATCTCGTCGCAAGGCACCTGATATTCCCATTATTAAAACTGCCTAGAATAATCAGTACCATAAATAAAACAACTCTAAAAGACATTTTTTAACATTTACCTTGAATAATAAGTATGTTTCATCAGTAGCTTCTTTTAGGAATGAATCAATTTGTTCACGCGTAAAAACGTTTGATTTCTTTACTTGATAACCTACTGCCTTTCTTTTCAGAAATAGTACTAATGTTGAAAACATTCTGACGTCGATCCCTTCTCGTACGTTCAGCATACACTTCAACATAGAATAAATACTCCATAAAGTTGAAGTTTTTACAACTTTTAATTTCTGCATCAGATAAGCCAATAAAATGTTTTCCGACATCGTCTTAACATTCTGTTTGTCACACCAATCTTCAAACCCGTTTAGATTTTCGAGGTATGAAATCGGAAAGCGCCGAGTTTACAATACTTTTTAGCTCTGGAGAAGTGCAAGATACTGAAATATCACTATCAGTGTCAGACATATTTGCACTTTGTTAAGAACTATGGTAAAACGCACGAATCAATCCACCTTCGTCATCAACCAAAAACAATGACGTCTGTATTACCAGTATCATAACAAGGAAAATAACAGTCTTTTATATTACTAAATTTATAATTTTATTAACCTGAAATATATTATATGTGTACCTATATCAGTAATTGTAGGATTTTTTAGATGAATAATATTAATTAAAAATTATAATTTTGGCGTCATTTCAACTAGTTTTATTAAGGATATTAACATTAGATGAAATAACGAATCATAATGACAAAACATTTACATGATACTGTCGAATTCGAATTATTTGACAGCAGGTTGACGGTTGTTATTGTTGTGTTTTCGTTATTTTTCTTACTCTCCTATTTTATTACAGTAGTATTTTCAGTACCAGTTCTTTTTATAACTACCGATGCCTAAGCCGTTCAGCAGACAGTCAAAGCAGCTAATTAGCTCTTTGATTTCGTATTTTAAGTAATTGTCAGAATACATTTGTCATTGACGTTTGACGGAACATAATATCTTTGCTAGGGGATCATAAAGAGATACACGCTGAGAGGTTAGAATTATCTGACATTTGATGTGAAACCAAATACAAATCTCCCCACTACTTCTAATCCTGCGCGAACCTACCCCTCCTCGCGCCAACTTAATTGGCGTTTGCTATACATTTTGTTGTAATTGTTGTAATTCTTGTCAATTGTCATTTGTCATTGCAGGAGCATTAAATATATGCGTTTAATCTGTCAGTAATATTTTGAAGACAATGATACAAAATGAGCCTCTTCGTAGCCCTAAAAAAAATGTCGCAGGAAAAAACCTGTATGTGATGTCACTCCAGCAATAAAAAATACGTGATGCAATATCCGATCTATATAAAAACAGTATGCTACTAACACCTTAAAGTGATTAATATAATGATATCGATGTAATTTTAGAGCAACACTTTACATGAGCATCGTTATTATCAGTACTAAGGGAGCGTCATATCTAGAGACCTAACACATCGAGCTCAAATAGCGTCATTACGACGGACGATATAAATAGTCTACAACATCTGGAAGTACATCACGCAGTTATTGAATAGCACTATTCATTCGGTTAACCGCACACAAAAAATAGATGTGCAGTTAACCGAATGAATAATGCTATTCAACAACTGCGTGATGTACTTACAGATGTTGTAGACTATTTATTTTATATCGTGCGTCGTAATGACGTCCATTTCAGTTCGATGTGTCCGATCTCTAGTCATATTTTTGAGGATTCTGTTGATTCTCTTGGTAGAGTACTAGCAGATATTGGTTTTGAATATGAGAAAGATTGTCCACGGAGCGGATTAATGGAACAAACACATGTTGCCTTTGCTCGAACGAATTTTCTCAGAAGATATATGAACAATTTACAAGCTCAATGCAATGTGTATATTTGGATGCGACTTGAATATTCGAAAATGGGAGCGTAATATGTCGTGGCAAGATGATAGTCAGATGATAGTCACAAAAGTGTCCGAAAATTGAAGGTTGACGGGAAGAGGTAGCAGCTCTGCATTACATAGAAATAACTTTTTATAAATGAAAATTCTGCTTTTCTTTTACGTCCATTGTAATTAATGGTAATGGTTTTATTGAAGGTGCCTCATTAGTATTTTCTTCAAATACTAGTAATACTGATTATCATGGAGAAATGGATAGGGACAATTTTATGAAATGGTTTGAAGAGCAACTGCTTTGGAAACTAGAAGAACCATCTATGTTATCATGGATAATGCCAGTTATCATAGTGTTCTGTATGATAAATGTCCCAATAATTCTTGGAACAAAGGTCAAATAAGAGAGTGGCTAAATAGTCATAAAATACGAGCTACGGATAATTTACTAAAGGCCGAATTATTAAATTTAGTCAAGTGGTATCCACTTATAAAAATATATATTTTAAAATAATAAAATAAAATAAAACAATCACTTTGTTTTACCACTTTATTCACATATAATTGTGAGCGCGGTTTCGACATACAATGTCATTATCAAACTGCAAAAGTTACAGGCCTACATAGAACTTATAAATGACACAAAAAATATATGAGGGTGGATTATGATGTTATTTACAAATTACTACTATATACTTAACTATTATATACAACATTGAAAAAGAAGTGTATATATAAGATCCAACTGGTCATTTAAAACGATATCTATTGTGCCGTTCCGGCTTTTGAAAACCTCTGCCGGAACTGCACAATAGATATCGTTTTAAATGACCAGTTGGATCTTATATATACACCTCTTTTCCAATGTTGTATATAATAGTTAAGTATATAGTAGTAATTTGTAAATAACATCATAAACCACCCCCATATATTTTTTGTGTCATTTATAAGTTCTATGTACGCCTGTAACTTTTGCAGTTTGATAATGACATTGTATGTCGAAACCGCGGTCACAATTATATGTGAATAAAGTGGTAAAACAAAGTGATTGTTTTATTTTATTTTATTATTTTCAAAATGAATTACCACAAAGTTACGGCTACCCGTATTAATATATATTTTAGTTACTCATATCATTTTTATGTTTTAGTAATAAGCCAGAAAAAAAATAAGTCGCGGACATGTTAGCAGAAAGATATTGGCATACAGTTCTACGACTGTCACTATATCAGTGTATATTCAACCCAATAGAACAAATATGGGGAATTACGAAATCATATTGCAGTAAGCATATTGGAGAAGAGGGTTTTGGAGCAAAGAACGCTATTAAAATGTGGAATAAGGCCTTAGAAACGATCACACCTGAAACTTGGGCAAATACTGTTCGACACACTAATAATGAAATAAAAAATGGTGGGACCGAGAATTGCTGCTGGATAGAGAAGAAGTAATGCCATTTATTACAAATGTTAATCAAAATTCCGAATCTGAATATAATACTAATAGTGATCTAGAATTTATGTAAATTCTGCTATAATGTAAAAGCTGACATTCATTTTTTTTGAGAAAATTTATTTATATTTATGTAATTAAATTGTAGTCGAACACCAAACTTTCTTAAAAGCATGGTTTTACCTTATAAGGAAATGCACCATAAGCAAAATTATACAGCAAAAATTGCATGTTTATAACTTGAAATAGGAAAGACATGTTTCTTTTGTTATACAGAAAAGTAGTTCGAAGTAAAATCTTTAAGCAAAATATATTTGCAGCAATATATTGCTGTAAATGTACTATAATTATGTAATTCATCGGCAATTATAGTTAGTTGGAAGTTTAAAGAAGCAATTTTAAATAATGAAGAATATTGAAAGAGATTATTTCTTCAAATATACACATGTGTATGTATAATCATTGTTTTCAGGCTTCGGTATTTTAAGCAATAATTTAATAATAAAAGTACTGTTTGATTTTTATAATTCGTTAAATAAAATAGTGAACTGAAAATGTAGTTTTATTTACTTATAGTCACCAAATACATTAATATTGAATTAATATTAATTATTAATTAATAATTAATATTGAATAAAAAAAATTAAAAACCCCTTACCACAATAGAATTGTCTATTGTGGTAAGGGTTTTTATTTTTTTTTTTTATTCACTTAAAAGCCACAGTCTCCGATTTTTCATTTAATATATTACTTATTTTCTTTAATGAGAATGTACTTAATTTGGCTTTAGAAAATTTTGTCAATTTTGACAAAAATATAACCTGTAAATTTTATAAGTCGACCCAAGACTGAAATATATGTACTACAACTATTACGTCATGGATCTTAATGACGAAAGTGGATTGCTTCGTGCGTTTTACCATATCTAAATATTTTATATATATTAAATCATGTCATTTCCATAGCAACGCTATAACTTTGTTAATTAAATTCAGCTGCTGTTGATTTTAAAGCAATAATATAATATATGATCAAAAAGTCTTTGGATCGCGGTAGCTATGAAGTGTAAAAACCATATATAGAATTATTTACTTATGTACTTTGAAGTACACATAAGCCACAAATAAAATATATTTTATGTTATGGTAATTAGTTGCATTTTATGTATATTTTATAACCAGCTGATTTGAAAGTTGTCAAGTAAATGTCAAAACTAATTGAAATAAATAATTTCATAGATATGTCGTAAATTCCACGGCAATAGCGATCCAAAAACTTTTTGATCATACGATATTTATTTGCAATTATCTAGTTAAATAATTTTGACGATTGTACGAAAAATAGTATGTATGCCATGGCTGGGAAACTTTTTAGCGACCTTAAGATTATCCTGCCTCCTTGACCGCAAGCGGTCTCGGCGATAACATATCTTTCGGTACGCTAAAAAAGTATTTCGTAGCCTAGGCATACAAATAACTATTCTGACGGTGTTGGACCTAATTGCTGAAAATAATTTATGTCAAAATGACATTCAACGATTAGGACTTCAATGAAGATCATATGAATGCTTTAATTCATAGTGATCCACGCAAATCAACTCGAGAATTTGCCATGATAATTGATTGTAACCAATCGATCATAATAGGACATTTGCATTCAATGGGTAAAGTTCAAAAACTGGATGTATGGAGTGAACGTTTTGAACGAAAACAACAGAAATCAGTATTTTCCCTATTATAACATATAAAACACCTGCTTATTTAGTATACTAATGACTATATCATTCTAAAATTATGAACCAATGAAAATACAGGATTTTCCCTAGTTGTCATGTATTACAGCGGTTATTGACGCATCGAATATACGAACTTTTTTTTAAATTCGCTGCCAAAACTACGATTAGATTACTATGACTTCGACTTCAATAATTTTACAGTACTGAATTGTCAGATTTGTTAATTATCATCATGGCTCATTTCACACTACTTTTTTTCTTTTTATTTTCATGATATAGTCTACCTGTATACAACTCGACACTTGAAAATTCTCGAAACTCGACGTATTGCCTAAAAAACACCACTCGACCTTTGGTCTCGTGGTGCTTCAGGCAATACGTCTCGTATAATCGAGTATTTTCAAGTGTTTTGTTGTATAATATATGAATATTTTAGTTATTTGTCTGTATTAGTATCCAATACTTTATTTTCTTTTTAAATGTCATATGTTTTTGGTATAATGAACTTTGTGTTCCTCTTTCGCTGATGTCTAAGTAACTTATTTTCCACACCATTTCTTTATTTGATCTTCTGTTTAATCTTTATTAGAATTTACAAAATTGTTATTGACTCATCTCCATTTAAAGAAGTATAAAACAATAGTTGACAGTAGATATAGTTTAGATAAGGCTAATGCATTTATTCAAATACTTGCTCCAAAGTCACGTCCTTAAATGCTTTCAATAAGCTTTTTGGTCAAAAAATACCATATCAATGTGGTATTTGCAAATACAAATATGTATATATGTTAAAAACGTATACAGATATGTTTATAACTTAATACTTGATGTGTTTATACATGGATATCCTATTTTTTGGTATATTGAGCCATCTGACTACGAGTCAATGGACTACACAATTAGATGTGTTTCTTCGTCCCTTGAAGCGGCCTAGCCGTTCGAGTGAAAGCGCTCATACCGGTGGGCTTCTCTAGCCCGTCAGACGTTACGAGATATCTCTTGTCAGCTGACGGGATAAGTTTGCGGTTATCTTGCGAGAGCGAATTTTAAAATGTCACTTCGTTAATCTGCACTGAGGAGATCGCAAGATCGAAACACATGTGTCTGTATTTGAAGTGACCATTGATTAAATACGTTGTGTGATTGTTGACCATGTGTACAAATGCAGATATGTTTTAACATATTTGTATTCATGCTTTTGGTGTTAATAAATCTTCTTCAAGATCAATTAACGCGTTAGTAGAAGCGCATGCCGACTACTTTATGAACAAATTCTGGTACTTGTGAGTATTTAGAAAACATCTAGGAGTATGCTTTGATTTCCTTGTTATTGAAATAGGTATAGCAATGACAATTTTATCTCATGGGATATATAAAAAACGTTTAATAAAATAGTTGAGAATTTAAACGAATCTTAAATTATTAATCAACACATTATTATTTAATAACTCAAACGTATAGGTACATGCACGTATGTATAGTTTCTTTCCCTCATCACTTGAATACTAGCTTCTAAGCGGGATCGGTGCTTTACCTGCATTGCTACCGTAAAGAGAATCAGTTTTGTGTAATACAAAAAAAAATGTTGATAGGAAACTATTTAGTTTTAGAAATTAACAAGGATTGTTTGTCAAAATATGCCATTACGAAGTATAATGTCTTTAATTACTATAAGTATCTATCATCAAAATGCTGACGGAGTAAGTTTAGGATGCGCGCAGCTGTATGGCTCGTTGAACCATCTTGTTGAAGCCATTGTGTGCGCACCAACAGATTTCGTGCACGGCAAAAGTTCTGTAAATCTCTCACAAAAGGTAGAATAATGTTGTATCTGTAACGGTCTTGGTTGACAGTAAGTGGATTCTGATTATCGTCTTGAACGAAATATGGATCAAATTTCCCATGACCAGAAACCCTGCACTAAATGGTAAATCGGTCACTGTAGAGTGGTTTTCTACAATAACATCAGAACGTTAAAACCCAATGAATGCTTGTCGATTAATATAGCCGTTAAGATGAACGTGACTCCCGTCTGAAAGCCATATATTTTTCATGAATTCGGTATCCTCGTAATTTAAGCTCAATATGCGACTACAATAAATTTCCCTTGCACATTTGTCCGCATTATTTGCAGCGTTTAGTTGTCCAACATGAATACAGCATGGATGTTGAGTTTACATGCAGTTGTCAAAATATTCCATTATGAAATATAATGTCTTTAATTACTAAAAGTACTAAATAAATAAAGTTAGCAAATCACCTGTTAAATGGGTAAAATATTAACAAGATCCTGGAGAATAATCTTTCTTTGCGCTAATCAACATCTCGTCAATCATAGTTTCACAAACTATGAGATCATTGTTAACCAAAATGTATACCTGATATATGTATAACGCCTTCATGGAGGCATCAAGAACTTCAATTTCATAATGATCTCAGTTCGTGTATTTAAAGTTCATACCTTTTGTAATTTGTCAATGTATAATTTGAACAAAATCTTTCTACTCCATTTATTTTATAAATTATCTATTCATTAAAACCTTAAGTGCTTTAAAAGTTTTAAAAACAAATTTATTGTAAAGTTGAAATTATATTAACTGGAAATTATTAAAAATACATTATTTATCCTGCTTTTTGTTTATTTAATAAACGCCTGGGATTACTGTAATCGTCTGTTTTATTAATAACGGTTAAACTCGACAAAATAAATTATCCGAACCGAAATTTAATTTTACTGGTGAATTACGTGACCTATTTTAATCAATTTAAATTTAAATTTTGCGTTTTGAATCATAAAATATATTACTTTTTGCCGGAATTTTGAAATATATGTTTTTGCGCTCGTACGTCAGGTGTGCGTTAGTAATTATTTACGTTGTAATGGCTTTGCGCTTTCAAAGGTAAATGCGCCGTTGTATTAATAAAACAAAATTACATTGTATACTTTTTATGTACAAGGGGAATTAGGAGAAAATGACATGCTTGAAATATAATTATTATGACCAAATTTTAATGCGTACCAAGAATCGAAAAATATAATAATGAAAAAGTCATTAAACCTAAGAGGTATATAGTTTAAAGTAAATATGCTTTAATGTGTTTCGAAATATTTTATACTAGCTTTTTTGTATCGAAGAATTTTCTTTCATGTTCAGCCGTGGTTGAATTGTGTTTCTTGATATTTCACGGTTCATCTTCAGAAGTATTCTATGCACTGATGTTGTTTCTGCTCCTTGGTTGGTTTACTTTAATATAGTCGTATCTGGTACAGTTCTCCGATTATCGTCTGTTGTAGTTTCTTTAGTTGGCTAGATTTCTTTGTTTATGATTAAGGATGCACATTTGGGAGCAAATGCAACATCGCAGAAGCAGAAGCTTGGGTTACGCGCGTATGTATTATATTTTCTATGTACATACGTATGTTTCCGATATGTGGTCAGTTTCAAGTCGGCTGTGTATAGTACAGTTATGTCGTGTAAAGTGAAAAATAATAAATCAATAATATCGAAAGCTATAAAGATACCGTTCTACCACGAAGTACTGAAATTGTAGATTTTCGGATTTAGTTTGCGCTGGTATAACAAAATATAACTGCCAAAAACATGTGAATAGAGCAAAGTATATACCGAAATACCGAAAAAAAAAATAGTGACGTATTTGTGTTCGATTTCTGTATAACTTAAATTTTGTGTAACGCGTTGTTTACTTTAGTACAGAAGAAACCATTTCGTTCATTTTAGAAAAAGTACGAAAAATGAACGTTACCTAGACGTTTAAAACGGTAAGTATTCCAGCATAATTTGTACATTTATAATTTTATTTATTATTTACTTTTATTCATTTACAAGTATACATAACAGTGCGCATCGGTATGTTAGAGTAATAATCTTAATCGTTATGGGCTGTTAGCACCATTGTCGGAAACATATGAACATAATATAATAGATGCGCGTGCAACCACTACGACACTGCGTTTGCTCCTAAATGTGCATTCTTACTGATCATTTAAAACCAGCTTCAGTGTACTAATATAATATTTGTTGGATTTTTTTGTAGCTGACATATTCCCTTGATTTTTAATTTTGGTATATGGTCTTACTTGATGGAATTAGGTTTTTGTTCGACTATATTATATCTTACTTTTAATGTACTTTTTCTCTAGCTTTTCTTCAGATTGTCACTTATTCTGGCGGTTGACAAACATAATATACTTTATCCGCAGCAAATTCTGCTTCCAAGCTTAATGGAGTATATACAGTATATCATATTGACGACTTATATAAGAGGTTGGAATACGTATGAAAGTAATAGGGGTAGCGGGATAGAATCTGGGCGGAATCAAATTGAATTTGGTATCCAGTTTCCAGCCTATGTTAAGCAAATACAGACCCGGTCACGTGCGGCTCCTTCGTACATCACTCATGTTCAGCAACATAGTGCTCATCGAATACTTTGTCTCGCCGATGTATACACTGCCACATGAGCATGAAATTCGGTAAGCACTAGAGATGTCCAGATGGCTGCCGTTAACAGAAAAGGGCGCCAATAATGTGATGGTTTTATTGTTATGTTAGATAAAGATTTTTCTCATACGGTTGGTATATAAGGCAAACGGACTTTACAAGTGGCAGAAATGTGTTGGAAAATAGAACTGGACGGTTTAGGGTCAAGGTGTTGGTTGGTTTCTGGTGCATTGGATATCGTGTCTGAAATAGTTGTTGTCGATTCAGGTATTGGCAACGTGATTGATTTTCTTTGGTGGATAAGGTATTAGGATCAGCTATAAAGAAGGCTGTTTGAATTAAAATTAAGGACTTCATCAAGAATGACGATGGAAAAGGGTGTTTAGGTATCTATCCCTATGTGTAGATTTGCGATAAATCAATGAAGATTCACTAAGACGTCTAGCAAAGGAAGGGGACCTTGTGATTCATCCTCCATAGAGAAGTAAATGGAACTGTGTTGGAAATTAAGGAACTTAAGGAATTTATTTAAGGAAGCACGTCCACGTGGTCTGAGAAGAAAGGTGTTATAGGAACAAAGGATCTGTTGTTCAACCACCTCCATAAAGATGTTGGCAACGACAGAAGAAAGTGGGGAAGCCATGATTGCATTAGAATTGGAAATAGGTAGAAGTTAGGCAAGTTCGAGTAGGTTGGTTACGTCGTCGGGCTGATTATTAGAGAATAGAATTTCTCGAATTATTTGTATGACATCAAGTATGATAAACAATATTGGACATCAAGACTTATCAGTAAATGCGGAGATTTATCACAAGTTCTTTCATTTATTCAAATTCAATTTCAATTAGCCCAGTTTCGAGCCCGCAATCCGTATTACTTTATCCGGAAAATATTTGAATCCATAGAAATCCTAAAGCATCCCAATAACATCAACCCCCTACACAATACCCGACAAACCATTTCATCTCAAAAGCTCAACCAGAACTGCTACGCTCGAGTGATTAAGACATTAACGGCTTTTAGTTTCAGTGCAGCAATCACAGTAGCTGCCCTGAAGATGCCCTTGCAATAATGAGTGAAGCGTCTGTCAAAAGGTGGCTCAAACTCGAAATCTCAGAAGTAATCATGGACAACGACCGCGAAAACCTAGAAGCCATATTAAAAAAAAATCATAGACAGCCAAGTCTTATTACTCGCTTAATGACTTCAAGAGTGATACGCTTATTTTCAACTTACATATCTAAATACAATACAGAGTTAAATTGAATACTCCTTTTTACCAGGTGATGAAGGTATAATACTCAGTTTATCCCAACATTTCATTCAGTAAATGTACGATAAAGTGAAATTACTCCGACTACGCCCTCATTCACAGACAGAAATATATTCTGTGACATGTAATGCAAGATCCCATACATTGCAAATTATTGTTTCCAAACGATTAAAATTATGAAGTTTTACCATAGTAGGCGTTCAGAAATATTATTTATTTAGCGCATGGCTAACGTGGATTTAAATTTAAAGTTACTTATACATCCACAGAAAAGTGTTACGATATTTTGGTGGGCGGTGTATACCCTTAGCGCTTTCGCTATCCGTTCGTACATGCGTGACCTGCTTCGCAGAGAGAATACGAAATTGCGTGGGATTAAAGTCACTGCTGCTGAAGACCTGGGCTAGACTAGTTGTATTGTTATTCGTTTGCCGCTGTGTGATTATGTGTATAGACTAAATTTACACTGAAATATGTATTTTATTTGACGGCATACAATGTTGGTTGAACCTCGATTTATTTTTTTCCGTTCAAGTTTTAAATCATCGGAACTAGAGAATCTTATGAAGGAGCGAATAAAACCACGTGGACTGGAAGTTTATCGAGGAACATGTGTGAAGCGGAAACGACTCTATTGCTGTGGGTTATCTTCGAACTATAACTACAACCCGTAAGGTAGCGCTGTACTAATTACGTCGATTTAACTGATTAAATATTTATCAAAAACTTGCCGTTGTGCTATAAATAATAGCATCTTTATTGTCATATACCGGAAAATAAAAAATCATTAATTTAGCCCTTTCGCCTTGGCTACTTATTAATTTCATTAATAGATTAATATAGTTCACCTTAATTTATTCTTTTTTTTTGCCTTAGACATTTATTAATTTACTCAATCATTTAATATTGTGAAAACCGAATTGTCATTATTTTTGTGTATATAATATTTGCGTTGATGCATATAGATTTTTTTTATAGAGTCATAGAATATGTAGTACTAAGTTTACATGCATAAGGCTTAATTTCGTTTGTGAATGCATACCTGAAATCTCGCGTAACCATAGAACGTTTTCTTGTTTTTTTTGTACACATATCATGTACATGATATACATGACATGACCATATAAGAGCTTTAGTTCTTTTTGCATTTTGGAATTTATAGGTAGAGAGTGTAGATGTTTAACATTCATATATTTATTTAAATGATTAGATACCTAATTTAATTATCTACAGGGCTTCACCCATCCACATATTTTGAAACAATATACGTTCTTCTTTTCTATTGTAACTTGTAATTTTTTTTCTACGCAAACATTCATAATAAACTTGGTTCTTTTTTTAATGTGGGACGTTTTCTTTTACTTCACATTATCTGCTGAATTTGGACTTATTTATTTGCTTTATCTTAGTGGGTTCGTTAGGGCAAGTCCGTTCTTCGCGTGACGTATAATTCCTACGGCAAACAGTCTTTAAATCGCGGTGGCGCTCTTTTTGAGTTATAGTCAGTTTATCAACGCTTCTACAAACATCTCACGACCATCTTCTCTGAATTCTATGCTGTTGGTACTAGCTGGCTGTCTTATAAATTTAAAATCGTCCCGCCCACGTAAGGTAAGTCCGAGGAGGGTTGTTGGATTTTTGGATTGAACTTCTGTTGCTTGCACCTGGCGTAGGCTACGACAGAGTTAAAGTTTAAAATAAAGGCCATTGATCTAGTCCAACGCGGAGTCAGTGGCTTCAAAGAAGTCAGTCATATCATCTCCGTATGCTGTAAGGGGGCACTCAGCTGTAATATGATTAATAGTCCGGCGAGATTCTTCTCATTCGCAAGTCGGTGTTTCAGCCAGACCTCATTTATAGAATGAATCACGAGAGATGCCGTGGGACGTTCTTATTCCATTGAGCGTCTTCCATTCGTTACGAGGCAGTCTCATTCCTGGTAAGGGTACGGTAGGATCAGTGATATGGGCCACTTGAACGGGTTTCAAGGCTTCCCAATATCTCTTCTCCATCTATCATTTGGGCTGAAATTTTCTGCTATAAGTTATTCTGCTAGACTTCAGTGTCGACAGACCGGTGTCAGATAGGTCACTACTGTGTACTGTGAGGTGGGGATTCTTATTTAGTTTATTATGTTTTCTAACTAGGATTTTCTGTATCCGGATGGCGGGAGGCGCAATATGGCTTAGAACGGGGAGCCACGGTAGAGGTGTACTTTTTAAACAAGCGCAAATTACATTGAGTTTGATGTCCATCATCTTCGCCTGGCAGCTGTTTAGCCAAATTGGAACACAGTATTCAGCTACCGAGTAAACAAGGCTAAGATCTGACGTTTTAAGGATGGATACGTTTGCATTCCAAGCAATACCGTAGAATTTGTGGATTATTTAGCTGCTGTGTTCTCTAGATGTTTTTTTTTGTGTATGAGAGGGTTCGTTCCATTGTTACTGCTTTAGGGTAAGGATTATAACAAGCTGTTATTAAAGTACACTTGCTGCTCCAGACGAGCTTGTGTATTATTGAGGTGAAAGCACGACACTTTTGTTTAATTTTTATTTGGGATTAGTTACAGCACGGACAGGTTCTCTGAAAGTATGTTCTTAGTTTATTCTATGGTTTTACTCCGGGATGCAAGAGCTAGGTCATCGGCATATCCAAACTTTTTTTACTTTGTGCATGGCATATCAGAAATATATAGATCAAGCAGGACAGGTGCAAGTACAGATCCTTGAGGCTGTCCATTATTAAGATGTCTCATTTTATACTCCTGCTCTCTCCTGTTATTATTTGGAAGGGACTATCGCAAAGCATGTCGTTTAATAAAAATGCTATTCGGCGTTCAGAAAGGTGTCTATTCTCATGGAATTTATTTTTATTACTAAAAATTTGTAGAAGCTAAATATTTGAAAATGTTACACACATTTCATGCGCAGCAGTAAAATGTTTTTTGCTTTTTTTTAAGTACAATTATTCTTGGATAGGCTCTAAAAATCGTGTTTCATATGCTTCTGTAATGGTATTTAACTGCTTTCATTCATATTATTGGTTATGTTCCGAATTTTATTTTAATATCACATAATTAATTTTGACATTGTTAAAATTACTCCCCCGGATTTATAAAATTTTAAATATGTAAATGCATGTTCGTGTAGTGGTAGAAACAAAAATGCTAATTTATACACATGAAGCCATTGTTTCCTACCCTTTTCTAGTGCTTGACTGTAGTGGCGGTTCGTAACAGTCCAGCGTAGGGTACAAAAATTTACATTTAATGTGAGGATTAATTTCCAATGCAAAATAACTTCATTATTGATTTAGTTATGTAATGCGTATTTATGTTGCAGACATTCAATGTAAGTACATATTCAAGCAAACTATTATTGATTGGTTAAATTCTGAGTTAAAGTTTCAGTGTTACTATCCCTACAAAACAGTATTTTCTATGCAATTTCTAGATAGGAAAAAATATTTCTGAAGGGAATATATATATAAGGGAAGATTCTCAATCTGAAAATTTAAATTACAAATTTGTAATTTAGCCTACGACATGTTCAGAACTATTTTTTGTGCCGAAAAACGTTTAATTAAACGTTTCAAAAGACGAGGGCAAATGTCCTATCGAACCCACAGCCTAGCTTAGATTTTAAGAATTTTCAAAGAAATTTTAGGTGGAAAAATTAAAATTACTTTTGTACATATTGTTATGGATTTTTCCCTAAATTATATTTAAAATTTATTAAAAATGAATGTACATTATTTGTGGATATCTGTGTATATCCGATATGTTTTAAATCTCACATATGAGATGAAAACTAATGTTTTTTGGTTATCGATCTCATGTTTGAGGGGCCTGGAGTAAAATTCGAGGAGATTAACATCTGAATTTATACGGGAACGTTGTGTTGATTGGTATATTTAATATTTAATTAGTACGGGTTGTTTTTTGAGTGTGACCATAGTGATGGTAGTTCATATTTATTCCCGATAATTATACGAGATTGGGGTTCTCGTAATTTTGTTTTTGTATTTGATTAAACAACGTTTTCGAGTAAATGTGTCTCCAATAAGTTTTTATGTAAGTAGATTTACATTCTTAAGACATCTTAATTAGAAAAGCTTTGAAAAGTGTATTTCAATTGTGTAAAAATAATTAGTTAAGAGTCTGAATTAGTAGTAATAAATAATAAAGAATATTTTTAAAATTTCTATGTAATAAAAAATTAATAACTGAAAATTTATTCGACGAGGAGTCAAGGGTATTTTTTTTGTTACATGTGATCGCGCATGTGGTAGATTTTTGATCGTGTTTCATTATAGTTTTTTTATACAGTGTGGTTCTCTGGGGAGAAATTAAAAATAAACTTTGTTATTTTTGATAAGTTTGTTCGGAAGTAATTAAGAGGAAGTTTTAATTCACGTAGCTGTCATATTCAGTGAATTGTTTTATCTCGTTGTAGATTGTAAAATACACAATCTTTATACTTTATAAAGATATTTTTTTTTTCTTTTTTTGATTTTATGTATTAAATATTCATTTAAATTTTATCTTGTGCTCATTTTATTTCTTATACCTTTATTGTTGTTTGATTATTAAAATAAGTAACTTATAAAATAATTAACCATAATATTTGTCAAGAACGATTGACTGCCGCCTAAATAATATTGCAGTTCCACGTTTTTCCGATTGAAACCCTGAGAAGAGAGAAGTCTCATTGTTGGAAATCAACTGGTTGAGTATCCTAGTTGGGTAGATTAGTTGTGGATGGTGGTGCAGTAACTATATAAACCACAATTCATAGCAATATGTAGTCTCTTACACGTTTTTAGAAATATGCGACAGAATTGAAAGGATATATTGAATTATTAGTGATGTTACAAAATTAGAAAAGCAAATAGAATTTAGGTAGTACGTTACATAGTTCAAGCGCTCTGATAGCATAAACAATATATAGCAATGTTTTTTAACATCGATTTATTTACAAAACATACATTTTACGGTACGAACTATTCATTAGTTACGCATAATTTAATTGAATTGCAATGCAATTACTCTTTAATTTATTCTGATAATTTTGAGGTATCTAAACCTTGGGTTCACTGTCTTATATATCAGAATAATTGAAACATACCTGAGTAGGTAAAACCCCACCAGTTTTGTATAATACAAAGGTATTTTTAATAATATAAAATATTATTAAAAATCTGGTGTGAAGAACACAAATACAGGTGACCTTTGGAAGGGCGTCGTTGCTTCACATTGGTTATGTGGACGGGGCGAGGTACTTCGGCTGTCTGACAACAGGCAGCCCTGAATTTACTTCTACGCTCGGTCTGGATAATTTCTGTGATGTGGCGATGTGGTTCTTTTTTGTGAATGTGTCTGAAGATATCCTTTCTCCAGCAGGGGCGTACCGATGAGCCTATAGAAAGGCGAAATACGTATCTACGTCTCTGGGGAGGGATATGTTCGGACACGTTGACAAAAATATTAATAGTGAACCTGTATTTGTGTTCTTCACACCAGATTTTTAATAATATTTTATATTATTAAAAATACCTTTGTATTCACTGTCTTTTCCAAATGAAATGAGCGAAACGATCGTTACGGTGTAAATTAAAAAGTGAAATTCATTAAAATTTGTTTTATTTTATCCCGATAATAGTTTTAATGGAATTTCATCAAGTAAAGGCTGAAACAATCATATATTTTAAGTTTTACCACAATATAGTTTAATTAATACATCGATGATGTAGTAATGTGCTTGACTTGTGTAAAGTGAGCTAGGATTCAGATTATAATAATATTCTAGTTGTGATGATAACAACATACTTGTAGAAATACATATGAAGGATTTAAAGCTATATTGTGGTAAGACTTCTAGAAAATTAACTTTTAAGAGAGATAAAAACAGAAATTTCTTCTAAGTTTGTGGGATGGTTTCATCCCCTTAAAAGGTTTTTCTGCTGAACAAATAAATAGTTTTGAGCATGTCCTAAGGTGGACTACTTAACGTCAAAGTTAGAATTTTGTTTGGATTAGAAACGTTCCCCAGTAAGACTTTTTAATGTACGAAATTATTTGATATATTATATTACATAATTGAATAAAATGAGAAATATTTCAGCAAAATATGATACGTTGGATGTACATGACAAAATATCCTATAAAGAGATAGGGAAAATCGTTTTTGTCACTTATTAAAAATTGCCACTAGCAACGGTTTATTATCTTTAATAAAATATGCAAAAGGAAACTCAGGCTTTCTTATTTTCAGAAGGAATGGTTTCGTTTTCTAATAAAACTTGCTATTAATATATTTGTATATTATTATACATTTAAAATATTGCATTTTTATTAAAATCAAAAGTACCGAAAATATCCTAAATCGAAGCCTAATGACTAACTGAAAATTAAAATGAGTTGTCGTTGAGCTATTTTATAAAAGAATGGCGAAAGCATCCAATTGGCTAATTGTAAACGTACTAGGTTGTTGACCAAGTTTGTCTTATATCATAAGAAAATATTGATCAGTTTGCTGATGTTCGTAAAAGGTTCAAATCAAATAGTATAGAAAGATGAAGGTTTGTTTATTGATAAATAATAATTGGTAAAATACTGTTTGATAAAAACTAAAGGTTAGCATTTTCAGCATTACCTCAATTAGTTTTTTGATAAATTTAGTAGTTTTGCACTGATTTCATAATATCGATTTTGATATTTAAAATACAATCCAAAGATTATTGATATTACAAAATATATATTCATTTTAATACTTATCAATCCGGTGTGTAGGCTGAAATTGTGCGTGATCCAAAATCCTTTTGGAAATTTATAGTGAATACTAGAATACCTGGCTCTATATGGCAGTTCACAGTCATTCAATATGCGAATCAATTCAACCTTTTTCTTTAGGGGAAACATTTAAATGCATGAAGAATCTGAAATCGAGATGTACTACTTGACATGATGGTATACCGAGCTTTTTGTGAAAGATTGTGTGGGAGTGCTATGTGATCTCTTATCAGTTATTTATAATTTAATAATTAAGTCATCTTCGTTTCCTGACATGTGGAAGATTAGCGAAGTCATTCCAGCTTTCAAGAAGGGTATCAGATTTAACCTTTCTAATTATCGGCCTGTTAGCAATTTTGCAAAACTTTTTAAACGCCTGTTGACCCAACAAATTATTTTTAAGTGTTGGCTTTATAATAACACGGTTTCGTTGCAGGCTGATCTACTATTACGAATTTGACCGAAATAACTCAATACATTAGTGAAGTTTTAGATGCTCGGGTACAAGTAGATGTATTTATACTGACTTTACTAAAGTATTTGATTCTATTAACCGTTCCATACTGCTAACCAAGTTGGATTCTTTTGGGTTCTCGAATGGATTATTTGAACTAATCTCTTCTTATTAGTGACAGATTTTTGTCTACTACAATAGCTTGTAATCCAGACGGTATACTCCGTCGTCAGGAATCTACTCTAAGATACCTACTATTTCATATTTGTATTAATGATCTCTAAAATTAATGAAAAGAAAGAAATTCACAATCAGCAAAGTACCACAGGGACGAGTAAGATACAACACAACTCCATCAGATCTTACAAATTGAGAGAATAAGAAATCGCAGAGGAATACGAACGAAAAATAAATAACGAATTGACAAGTAATAATATAGAAGCTCAAAACCTGAATATAGAAGATACCTGGAAATGTTTTAAAAATACAATATTGGATACGGCAAGAGAGATATGTGGAGTAAATTACAACAACAATAAAAAACAAACACCGTGGTGGACAGAAGAGATTAAAAATCAAATACGAATCAAGAAAAAAAACATGGAAAAACGGAAAGTCAATATAATGTATATAAGAAAGAAAGAGAAAGAACTAAGAACCTAATAACAGAATCTAAAAAGAAACAGTGGGAAAAGTTTGGGGAAAAAATAGAAAGAGATTGCAAGGGAAACCAGAAACTATTCTATAGAGCACTAAAAACATTAAGGACAGAAAAGAAACAAAATATGCAGTTAATTAAAAACAAAAACGGTGAAATACTAACGTAGGAAAAGGAAATTATGGAGAGATGGAGAGAACATTACCGGGAGCTATTGAACGACAGACAACATACCAAAGAACCTGAGCAAGATGAGGAAGTAGAAGAAGATACAGAGGAGGAAATAAGCAAACGAGAATTGGAAGAAGTAATCCAAGAACTGAGTAATGGAAAAGCACCAGGCTCGGATAAGATAACGTCAGAAATGATTAAGAATGTAGGACATAAAGGCAAAGATATGTTGTTATACATCTACAACAGGATATGGACAGAAGAATATATACCAAAGGAGTGAAAGAAAGCGTTGATTGTACCTATATGGAAAAAAAGAGATATGAAGGAGTGTAATAACTACCGAGGTATTACGTTACTAAACGTTACTGTAAAAATATTGGAAAAAATAATAGAAAAAAGGATTAGAACGAAAATAGAAAAAACATTAGAGGAATCACAAGGTGGGTTTAGAAGCGGAAGAAGCACTCAAGATCATGTGTTTGCAATAAAACAAATCATCGAAAAATCAACTCAACAGAAATTAAATATATACTGGCTGATTCATTTTCGGCCCTCACCATGGGGATGTCTCTTATTATTGGAGATAGAGTATAGATTTAAATTTGGCAAAGTTGTTAAATTTTGTGTTTGTTATAAATCCGTAAAGAAAATAGACCTGTGACAAATGACCTTCGTTATTTAAAAAAAAACGCGAAAACCTCATTTTCTTCTTTTACCTGTAGCATCGATATTTGGCCTTGTAGAGAAAAAATAAAAACACATCCTTGTGGCCATTTCTAAACCTCTATCCAGTGGTTTACTCTAAATTTTTATGCGACGTTTCGTTTCTTTCTGGTCATCATCAACTATCTAATTTCTTATAGGCGCCATATTGGATTTAGACATCTTCAGAAGGAGTTTTTCTCTCTGATTTCAACCATGAACCACTAGCTGACTATAGTTTTTGACATTAGGTTTTATTTGAAAGAATAAATTATAAGATTAAATAAGGTAGCCTTTGGAATTTCAATCTGTCAAACATTTCATTTATTGTTCATTAATAATACAAAAATGTCATACACTAACGAAGAGAAACGAGATATGATAAGTATTTTTTATTCTTCGAAACGAAATTCAACAGTAGCGAGTACAAGATAACAAAAACATTAATAAAAATACATAGAAAAGTAAACAATAAGCAATTACAGTAAATGTTAAATTATCTGGCCATCTTCGGTAATGCACAATTGGGCACGCCTTCTGGCATTTTGTACTGCCGTTTGTATAGTTCTTCTAGGAACTGCATCGAAGCCATTCTGAAGTCTGTCTCGTAATTCTTCAATGTTTTGTGGCGCAACTACTTTATAAATATTATTTTTAACATATCCCCATAAAAAAAAATCTAGCGGACTTAAATCAGTTGATCTCGCAGGCCATTCAACAACTCCCCTATTTCCAATCCAACGGTTTGCAAACTCTTGATTTAAGAAATTTCTAACGACAGCTGCATTGTGTGCTGGTGCGCCATCTTGTTGCCACCATAAATATTGTAATTGATTTAATGGGATATTGTCGTCAAGATAGTCAGATACGTATGTACGTAAAATGTTTAAATATCTTTCTCCATTTAAATGTTCTTCATACATAACTGGTCCTAAGAGACGATTTGCCAAAATACCCATCCAAACCTTTATTCCAAAACGATGTTGTGGTCTTCTAGCCCTGTTTTGTCGGGGATTTTGTACTGCCCAATAGTGCTCCGTATTTCTGTTGAACATTCCAGAATTTGTAAATTTTGTTTCATCTGACCAGATGATTTTGCTTAAAAAATTTTCGTCATTTTCTATCCTTCCCATTAACCAATTACAATATTCTATCCTTCTCAAATTATCTCCAGGAAGTAAAGAGTGACTAACATGGATCCTGTATGGTTTAAACCTACTTTTATGTAAAGTTCTCCAAACTCTGGACTGGCACAAATTTAATTCTGACGCTACTTCACGTGTAGAAATTGATGGATTATTATTTATCTATAAAAATACAAGATTAACATGAAATTTGAAAACACGCTTTTAATTTACCATTTGTAAAATATCTTGTCGATTTTCATTTAAATTCCTGTTGTCTTGACCATTACGCGGCTTAGTAAACGATCCATTCTCGACCAAATCTCAGTCGAGATCTAGAAAAATGGTACGATGAGGCTGTTGTCGTTCTGGATATAATTGTAGATATCTTGTACTCGCTACTGTTGAACTTCGGTTCGAAGAATAAAAAATACTTATCATATCTCGTTTCTCTTCGTTAGTGTATGACATTTTTGTATTATTAATGAACAATAAATGAAATGTTTGACAAATTGAAATTCCATGGCTACCTTATTTAATCTTATAATTTATTCTTTCAAATGAAACCTAATGTCAAAAACTTTAGTCAGCATGTGGTACATTGTTGAAATCAGAAAAAAAAAACTCTTTCTGAAGATGTCTATATCCAATATGGCGCCTATAAGAAATTAGATAGTTGATGATGGCCAGAAATAAACGAAACATCGTATAAAAATTTAGAGTACACCACAGGATAGAGGCTTAGAAATGGACAAAAGTATGTGTTTTTATATTTTCTCTACAAGGCCAAATGTCGGTGCTACAGGTAAAAGAAAATGGGGGTTTTCGCGTTTTTTTTTAAATAACGAAGGTCATTTGTCACAGGTCTATTTTCTTTACGGATTTATAACAAACACAAAATTTAACAACTTTGACAAATTTAAACCTATACTCTATCTCCAATAATAAGCGAGATCCCCATGGTGAGGGCCGAAAATGAATCAGCCTGTATATGGCATTCATAGACCTTAAAAAGCATTTAACACGGTCCCACGACAGGCACTATGGAAAGTATTAAGCGAAAGAGGTATCAGTGGAAAAATTTTAAGATTGACACAAAAGATATATCAAAATAACATAAATGCAATTATAAAAAGCAATGTGATATCAGAAACATTCACGACAACTATAGGATTGAGACCAGGAGGAAGTTTAAGTCCGTTGCTGTTCATAGTGTTCATGGATGAGATAATTAAGAGATGCAAATCACTAACAAAAAAACTGGATGTAGGTTATTTACGACTGCAAAAGGTACGAATAACCGAAGGAGCATTTGGAGATGATGTCGTGATATTGGCTAGAAAATTGGAATTGGAAAGAAAATAGAACAGGTAGATCATTTCCAATACCTAGGAGTAACCATGGAGAGGACAGGCACACAGGAGATAGATATTAATGATAGAGTGCAAAAAGCCAATAAGCTACATTATGCAATGAACTCTAAGTTTATAAACAAAAGAGAAATATCGAAACAGACAAAACTAAAGATTTTTAAAACAATATACATACCAGTGTTGACTTTTGGCTGCGAATCTTGGACACTAACAGAACAACAAAGGAGTAGAATACAAGCAGTAGAAATGAGGTTCTTGAGAAGAGTACGAGGAGTGTCAAAGAAAGATAGGATTAAAAGTGTAGATATAAGAAGAGACCTTGACATACAGTCCCTACACAGATTCATAGAAGACAAACAATTATCTTGGTGGGGACATCTACAGAGAATGAACGAAGAAAGACCAGTTAAAAAAAATATGGCAAGCCAAAATACAGAAGAATACAAAAAGAGGGAGGCCAAGAAAGACATGGAATAAGATGATAGCTGAAATACTGACGGACAGAGGCAAAACCTGGAAGGAGGCTACTGTGATGGCTCGAAATAGAAAAGAGTGGAGAAAATTTGTTAAAAATTAGACACTATACCCTACACCATTAAAGGTAGAAGGGGGTTTTAGATTATATATTAATGATTTCATTATGTTTTTGGAATTGTAGAGTGCTTGCTTACGCGGATATTTTCTAGAGATTCGCAGTGGAATGATTATGTGGAACTGTTACATAATCTTCGATTGGTCGATAAGTGTTGTATACATGATGGAATCGCCCTTAATACTGACAAATGTGCAATTGTCTCGAGTGAATGTTGCGAGTCAAATTGAATTCCCACATGTTCTGAACCATATTCCAATTCTCAGAATGGATGAAGTTAGAGACCTAGGTATTTTATTTAATTCAGAATTATGATTTCGTAATCATTTACACGATATGTGTACCGTAGCTATTAAATCTTTGCAATTCATTATAAGATTTTGTGATCCGTTAGTATTAAAACTTCTGTATTATGCTTACGTAAGAACTAGATTGGAATATGGCTTCGTTACTAGTATTTGCGACTGGCTGTGAAGAGTATTCAAAGACGATTTTTGAAGTATCTGTAATTTAAGTGTGGTGGATCATATCCGGGAAGAGGTACCTACTGAATATACGTTTCTCCTGGATCGCCATTCTTTGAATTCTCTTAGTGAAAAAAAGAGAACATCTTAGTTCTAAATTTGTCCTTAATTCTTCTTTGTCCTTAACTTATTAAAAAACAGGATTGATTGTCCCTCTCTTCTATCACTGTTGAATTTTTTGGTTCCAAAACAATTTAACTCACTTGTCGAACACTTTCACCATTCCCATCGCCAGGTCGAATATGTTGTTTAAAGTTCTTTTGTGCAGTCTACGCAAGTATTACCCTGATCCCTTCGTTCTTTGAATTTAATGTGTGTTATATGTTTACGAATTGTCATTTGTTTTTTTTTGTTTTGTGTTTGCATTGTATTTTTATTATTAACTATTATTTTTTTAACATTAAATTATATGTAATTATAGTATGGTACAATGTATGCATTTATTTAAGTTATATTTTATCCTGTAATTGATATTTTAAAGAATATTATTATTACTATTACAAAAGAATTTTTATTTCATTAATCTTAAACCTATCATATGTTCTATTCATAACTAAAATAGAATACCTTTCATCATTCAAATAATAATTGGTATTTCTCGTATTTAAACGAAACATCACATTTACATAATTATATAGGACATAATATCTATCTAACGTAGTGTAAATCATTGACTTATCATGGTTTCCCTTTTCGTATGAGGTGAATACCAAATATCATAAGTTACTCAACAGGCGTATTAATTACTTATGGCATTCCAATACCCCTGCAATTGGTGCTTTTTTTATTTATTCTAATTGGACCTGTAATACATGTCACAAATCTAAAGTTTGTATAGGCGAACAAGTCCAACTTGGTATAAAATATTGCTGTGTATAATATTTTAATCTAATTTTAATTTAAGTCTTATTATAATGGTTCCACGACACAAAGGAATTTATATAATGTAGTTTTCAATATATTCTAATTTTGGGAAGATTTAACATCCGCAGGAAATTTATAATGTAACTTCAAGTATGAATGTCCCATGTTGGTGTAGTGATAATCTATTCCGAGGAAATAAATACTTTTGTCCATGTGAAATATTGCACAATGCTCTGATGTTTCATAAAGTTCTAATGTTTCCAGACAAATTTTATACCTTTGTATATTACAGAGCTGTAACTTGTGCTAGTTTTGCAATTATCGAATCGCTCAATAAAAGTTAGAGCGTTGTTATTCTTAAGAACAAACTAATATTTACTAATCTGTGAGTTCTTCTAATAGATATAGTGTGAGTGTAATAATTACTTACTTCATAATTACAGTGAAATTGCGCCACGCGTCAGATGCGGACGCTTAAAAGTCGACACATAATATGAATAGTAAGAAGCAAATTATAAAACGTCCTCAAGCACTTACCATTTTAAGAGTCTTCCGTGAAGTCACAGACAATAATATCTGTTAAATATTTCAATCATTAGAAGTGTTTCCACAGTAGTTTTAGTCAAGCTAGTACGACTTACGGCATAAATATTTTTTATGCCGAAAACAGTAAATATAACATCATAGTATTTCTTTAAAGCAGCAATTCTCAACCTTCGTGACCCCCCATATTGTATATGTAAATGAAATTAATATTTCGCGAGGCAAAGGCGATAACAGGAAAGAACAGTGGATTAATGAATATATTTATTTAGTATTGCTCTTGTCGCAAAAAACATACCGGAAAATCTCAATCAAATTCTTGGTGAAGCTGTAAAAATGGTTTTATTAAAATCCGACCGTCACAGAACAGGCTGCTTGCTAAACTATATGATGAAATGGGCAAAAATTTAAAAAAAATTTCTTTTCCCTGCAGAAGTTAGATATGGTTATCGCGAGGGAAAGTGTTAACCCGGGTAGATAAATTAATCATATTTTTCAGCATAAACAAACCCCATTCTCATTATTTTTACACAATAATCAGTGTATGTTGTCGTTGGTTTACTTAGCTGATGTATTTTCGCATTTAAACGACTTGAGTATGAATTTACAAGGACGTGATAAAAACCTTTTATTAATGATAGACAAAGTTCATGCTTTCATTAAGAAGCTTGATATCTGGATAATTCGCCTTCAAAACAAAAATTGGATAAGTATTCGCTCACTTTGGATTATATTGAGAAAAATTTGAAGGAACAAGATACTAATATTCACTCAGTTAATGGAGTATTTCCCGGAAGATAAAAATGATTTCTCGAAGAGATGGTACTGAATACGTTTTGTGAAAATGTTGTAGCTGCTGCAACATTTTCAGTTACCAGTTGAGATTCATGACCTGTGCGAAATGTCTGCCGAAAAAACCCTACAACTGCAATTTACATCTGAAGATTTAAAAGGTTTTGACTTGCTCGTCGAAATGTATGCATATGGAAATTTAGTCACAGAAGCACTGAAAGTATTATTCTCTTTCTGGTCTCTGTGAGTCGGGGTTTTTCGTCTATGGTTGCGCTAAAAACTAAATACAGGAATCGTCTCTTATCACTCGAAGACAATTTGCTTTTGTGTGGTTCTAACGTAGATTCACATATTGAGAAATTTTTAAATGAAAACAAAACGCAACCATCACATTAATTTCTTTTCTTTACGAGTGTACTTATTGTAAGTAAAATGTTTATAATAAATGATCTTTCTCTCATAAAATAATTTTTCGCTCTTGTTTAGGTTATTTTGCGACCTTTTTTTTATATCACCGTTGAGAAATGATGCTTTCAAGTAGCTGAATTTTCTATAATAGGAGTATAATAAATTTCCAATGTATTTCGAAACATGAGGTATAACGCCTGCATCACTTGAGGTATTTCGCAATATCTTGAAGTTGGTTAACCTTATCAGCCTACTTCTTTGTTTATGTATAGATATAATCCGACACGTTGGCCGTGTGTGTCTGTGTCTTACGCTTTCCTGAGAAACAGATTGTGGTATTTCGCCACCACTTTAGAGACCCGTTTTTGCAATCATTTAGTCCAAGATCCAACATCAACCATAACATTGGTACATCAAGCCTACAACGTTTTAGTCCTTCACTAAACCGAACCCCTAACAAGTTTCATTATTATGTCTATTAGCATATTCCGTTGCTACTAGTGTTTTACATTCAGCAGTAATTTGGTCTATGGTTTCGGGGTGCAAATTGCATCTTCTGCAGTTATTTTTCAGAATGTTTGTGTTTTTAATAACGTATTTCCTATAGTTTCTTGTACATGTTACTTGATCTTGTATTGCTGAGATGAAACCTTCGATTTCTGGGAAAGGCCGCTCAGTATCTAGCCATTTATAACTATCAGCAACATTTATGTTTTCTTTTGCCATATGGAAGCAATGTTTGCCATGGAGTATTTTTCTTTGCCATATATTTTTCTTCGTTTGGATGTACGCTAAATCGTTATATGAATCGTGTGTATGGTTTTTTAGTGCTAGGCTTAACGGTGTGTAGTTTTTGTCTACTTTTGTAATTTCGATGTGTAGGTTATCGTCTTAGTCGTGAAGGTATTATGGAAGGTTGCACATTTGTTTCGGATGGAGTGTGTGTACATCAGATATGCCTCTTCCTCCAAATATAGTGTTATTCTTT
Source organism: Melolontha melolontha (assembly GCA_935421215.2). Classification (NCBI taxonomy): domain Eukaryota; kingdom Metazoa; phylum Arthropoda; class Insecta; order Coleoptera; family Scarabaeidae; genus Melolontha; species Melolontha melolontha. The sequence goes on along the minus strand of OW285237.1, from coordinate 92,563,657 downwards.
CAACGCGAACATGTAGTTTTCCGTATTTTTGTGTTATTATTATTATTATTTTAAATATAATTATTATTACACGTATTTTATATTGTAGAAGTAGTTTTTCAACCTAAGTTTAGTGTGATAAAATATTCTTCTAAACTATTCTTCTAAATGGTCTTTAACATTCATCTTATCTATGCAAAGTCCTTAATAGGAAATTAAAGTACCTGGTTATTTGTTTTACGTCAGATAGTTTAGTGGATAGGTAGCTTTACGGTACACAGAGTTTATTTTAATTATTTTTATGTTCAACCAAGGTCCAATTTCTAATACACTGATAAGATTGTACTTGGATCAAACTTCTCTGTCAATAATTACACAGGCCTGCATAAAATTTGTGATGACGTGATTTTTGTTTGTTAAGCTCAGTTTCTATATAGCAATAACTAATTAAAATACAGTTGGTCTCTACCACCCACAGATTTTTTTTTGCACAAAAGAAAAAGAAAAAAATATAAAAAAAGTCTTATAATAGGCGTTTTAATACATTTTAAAATGAATGTACTACTTCAAATTCTAAGTATTAACCCAAAATGATTTTCTGTTGTGGTTTTAAAGAAATTTGTTAAATAGGCTCTCATTACCTGATGTAAATCTTTTATTACATGTATTAACTTTGGACAAGATTTCCGGGAATTTTGACCTGCTAAATGCTATTTCTTATGCTTTCACTTTATTAGTACTGCGAAGAAGGATTTCAAGTTTATCACTCCAAACAAAATGTATATTTTAATGTCATTTACTTCATTATAGCTCTGAGTGTCGATCAGTAAACAAGTAAAATTAATTTGTCTTTAGTGTTGTGCGTGGTATTTGATTAATAAACATTGCTTAAAAATATGTCCAGCCGGTGTTGCAAAAACAAACCAGATGATTTCTGTTATATTTGTGGATATTTCGTCTTGAAAAAGTTTAAGAGACCAATTGGTGAATTTGTGAAAAATGCATATTATGCTTATTTCAAAATCAAATTAGGAGATCAAGATAAAGATTGGGCACCGCACGTTGTTTGTAAGGTATGTGAAGAAGGTTTAAGACATTGGACCAAAGGGAATAGAAAAAGCCTTCCTTTTGGAATACCGATGGTTTGGAGAGAGCCGCAAAATCATCATGAAGATTGCTACTTTTGTCTTTGTGATATTAAGGGGCATAATAGAAAAACTTTGAAACATATTTTGTACCCAAACAATATTAAATCAGCTATCAGACCAGTTCCTCACAGTGATCATGTACCTATACCTATACCCACCAAAGTACTACAAGAAGATATTGAAACCTCTTCAACTTCCGGCTCCGTACAGATGGATAGTGATTTTGAACCATCAACCTCAGGTCAAAACCAACCTCAGCTATTTTCACAAGCCGAACTGAATTATTTAGTAAGAGATTTGGGACTTTCAAAAGATCTTTCTGAAGTACTGGGGTCTAGGTTGAAACAAAAAAATTTGCTTGCACCAGAAACTACCTTCAGATCTTCCTTTAGCTGAATATGACAGAAAAACAACCAAACGAAGCTTTTCTGAAAAACGAAAACGTTATTTTAAGAAGCATAAAGAATAAATAACTATTTCTAATAGTTTCCATGTGTATATTTTTGTATTTTTTTTAATATAATATAAAACTAGCTTATAAATGAAATAAATCGTGTTTTTTCTGTATTTTTTGATTTTACTGATTTGAAAAATAACCTTACGTGATACAAAAAAAAATAAAAGCAGATTTGAAATCAGCGCTACCCAATTACTAGAAAACAGTTAAAATTTTTAAATCAACATTCAAAGAGTTGAAAAATGCAGGCCTGTTTTATTAGTACGGGATTACATGGTACACAAAGATTTTGTTACAAGAACAGTTCTTGCTGATTCTTATGTAATATTGCCCGCTGAATTCAAATATGCCATCAGAATTTGTCCGTCACCCATCATCTTTTGTAATTGTGTTTTATTCCCGAATTGATTATAAAAAAACGCTCATTTAACCATAAATTTCACTCAGTAGCGTACTCGTCTGGATAAATCTTATTTCGGAGATTGCGTAATTGCGTTATGTTCTATATTGTTCATTTCCTTACTGTTGTTTCTGAAGTGCATATCTATACTCTATTATTACCCATATCACACTTTGACTAACCAAATTTGTGAAACACTCAAGTTTTGTACATTTTGCTTTTTAGCGTTACAATGTCATGCAACTGTGACAATATTCCTGATAACTTTTATTGTGTGGTGTAGTGACTTTCAAACCTTAAAACATTAATATAAGTCCAATTATCGAAAAAAAGTTACGAACTGTACTTCGGGTGTATTGTAGATCAGGATATAGTTTGGGGCCCCGTGCTTAACATGTGTTTTCCACCTCACTGGCTGGCTGGCTGGCTGAATGGAGAATCTAGTCGCATACCGTTTGCAGTTCCAATAATATGGAGAGGGCCAAGGAACTATTCTTCGGACTATTACATTTGTATCACTAACTTATCCAAAATTCCCTTCAGCTATATGACCTATGCTGCACAATACTACGGATCTTGCTATACCATCCCCACCAGATTCATGAACTCTGGATTATGACGAGGGTCTGCTAGATGACTTCGAGGGCCAAGAAAACAAGGAAACTAGCCCTGACTTTGTGGCATGTCCGAAGACCCGGATATAATAAGCCGGTCAAAAAATCAAGCAGCGCTCTTAGTTTCAACGCTTAAAGTATAGAATTTATTAGACAAAGGGACAAGAATATGTTCGTTCCATAGTAGGCAGCAAGAATTGCAGCACTTATTTTCAAAACAACATGCATTGGCACCGTTACAGAATACCAGGTTTCTGTAATGATGTCAATGCTTTATTACAGGCAATGATGCAGTCCATGCGGCATTGCAGTCTAGAAGAGTGGAGACTCTCTACGGATTTCTTAAAAACGAGTCTTAAATCTGTTCTTCTTCACAATCTAAATGAAAATCCGTCAATACTCATTGTTTATGCTGTCAACTTGAAGGAGTCTTATGAGAGCATGAAGAACTACTGGATAGAACATAGAACTAGAGATTTTAATGGAAAATTAATGCAGATGTAGAAATTGTAGTTCTAGTACTGGGTTTGCAGTTGGGGTACACGAAGTTTTGCTCTTTTCTGTGTGTATGACCATAGTCTTACACCATGTTGTAAGAATGCTATTTGAGAGTCTCTCGCTCATTTAAAGAAAATTCTGCTGACCTTCTCCAAATCGAAGTGGAATTAATGATAAAATCGTAAAAGAGTAATCTTTTAAACAAATTTTTCAGAATAAATGAAGCTAAAATAAAAGAGGAAATATTTGCGGGGTCCAAAATCAGAAAACTAATGAAATATACGACTTTCGATAATAACTCAGATGAAAGACAGGTTACTGCTTGACATTTTTTCAAAACTGTGGTAATGAACATCCTCGGGAATAAGAAAACTGAAAACTATCAACAACTAGTTCATGAAGTGTTGCAAAATTACACAGATTTTGGAACAAATATGTCCGTGAAGATTCATTTCCTCCGTTTACATCTGGAATTTATCCAGACAATCTTGGTGATGTGAGTGATGAACCTGTTGCGAGATTTCATCAAGATACCATCCAAATTGAATCGCGCTAGAAGGGAAAATGAAACGAAAGCATGCTTACGAACCACTACCGCTTTATAAGACACAATCCAGTAATGAAATACAGGCAAAAGTCGAAAAGAAATATGTTTTGTAAATAAATTATCTTATATTATTTACCGACACTATTTACCTACACGTTTTGCTCAAAAACGTTACGTGCCGGGAAATTTTGAAAAGCAAATTTGAAATAAGCAGGAAAATTTCTTTAGTTCAAGTAGCATTCAAAAAGTTCAATTTTGTGTGTCAGTGTATTCCTTTCCGGTATACGTCTATATTTTAACATTTTCTTATTCAACGTGCTTTGCCGTTTTTTTAAAGTCATTGTTTGAGTTTTGTACAAATTCACTGTAATTTTCGTATTCTGAAGTACCCATTTCAGTTCATAAAACCATCTTCCAGTCTGAAGAATGGTAAAAAGGAAAACATAAAACGTGTATCTAAAAAAACAACATTCAATGTGATGTCAGTTCAATACTCCTCTCAAGTAATTGTTTATTTATTTTCGCGATATTCACCAAAACAAAATCGATAATTTAATATTTAATAATTACGCTCGATTTATTTTCGGAAAAAAAAAAAAAAATTAAGGTGTTCATATTTATTATTCAGAAGATTTTTATTGGAAAATAGAAAAAAATTAATTATCCTTGCCTGAAGTAGAAGAAACATTTTTTCCTCACTTTTAGTGAGGAAAAAAGTGATTTGTACCAAAATACGTACATAAATGTGGGTACTAAAAAAATTATTTCTTGTCTAATTTGTGAAATTGGAGAATTTTTTTCTTTTTCACTAGCCTTATTCTACCTAGACACGAAATTTTTTTATTGCTTTTATTTTAAACACGCTTACGTCTTCTACTAATTCGTTTTCGTTTCTTTTCAATATTTTCTTCATGTAATTTTCCATCTTTGACTTTATTTAGCAGCTGGGTCATGTCACTGGAAAGAAAGAGAGGATGGGTACCCATCATCATTCCAGATTGTCTATTTTTATTTTCACATTACTATTTGGATGCTTATATCTAACATAGTTCTTTATATTATTCTAATATTGTAAACATTTAATATCAGAACGTTGCTTCTATCCTATGAGTTAATTTATACTAAAAAATATTGCGATATTATGATTTTTGAGTATTATACTCGAGAATTTTACTACATTAAGGATTATACAGTGAAGGAACCATGTAAATATCTGTTAAATTAAAAAGATATTTAATAAAATTTTAAAAAATTAAGGATAAAGTGACATCATTTGATGTATGGTTTAAATATATATATAAGGGTGTCCAGAAACTCTCCTGACAAACGAAGACCGGAGATTCCTCTGATAATTTTAAGACAATTAAACCCAAATTCACCTAGTCCGAAAATGCTTCCTAAGGGAGCTAGAGTTCTTTGAAGATGGCGCCTTGTATTAATTTTTTTTTTTATTCCTCCAGAACGCTTCTATTTAGAAAAACAAAAACTGGTATGCTTATTTATCCTCCAGAGATGAATCGATTCCATCAATTGCGAATTTCTAGTACCGGTTATAGGCGTCCGTTTTGGGTAGGTCAACGGTTATTTTAAGGCATAACTTTTTTGTTTTTAACTTTTGAGCATTTGTGACATTAGATTATTAAATTTTCAGGTATTCCAGTACTAAAAGGTACTCTTACTTTAAGTCGGTAGGATACGCCGATTTCTAGAAAAATCGATTTGTAAACTTTTCGTTTTTTCTTCATTAAAATTCAATTTTTTATTTTTTGCAATAGTTAGCTCTGAACTGCCAACAGAAGTAAAACCTATGTTTTTCATTGTCAAATTGTTGTCAGTTCGCGAAGTTTATCTTTTCATTTTTTACTTTGTGTTATTCAAACACAACGATTTCAATTTAAAAAAAAATGGTTTTTACTAATGAGGAATACGCCGATATGCATTTAGTTTATGGCGAAATGAGGTGTAACGCTCGAGCGGCGCAACGTAGATACGCTGAAAAATTTCCCAATCGTCAGCATCCCACTCACTCAACATTTACAGCTCTTCATCAACGATTAAGAGAAACAGGTTCAGTGGTCCCAAAAAATAATGAAACAGGGAGACATAATGATGTAACAGCAGAACATAAAGATGTTATTTTAATGGAAGTTGAGGAAAATCTAGAAATTAGCGTTCGAAGACTATCTGCCATGTACCCCACAATTTCAAAATCTTCCGTAGGAAATATCTTACACAAAGAAAATTTATATCCTTTTCATTTTAGAAAGGTGCAAGCACTGCTAGAAGGAGATTTTCCTGCTCGCGTAGAATTCGCTAGATGGTTACAAAATCAGAAAAATCAAGATGAAGATTTCTTCAGGAACATTTTGTTTGGTGACGAAGCTACATTCTCAAAAAATGGAATTTTTAATGTACATAATGCACATTATTATTCGTACGTTGGTGACAATCCCCAAGTTGTTCAAGAATTTAAGCGTCAGTAGTTGACGATTATCTACTTGGACCTGTGGAATTACCTGCTCGTTTAAATGGTGCTGATTACTTACATTTCCTGCAAAATATTTTACCTGATTTGTTAGATGAGGTGCGTTTAAATATTCGGCAAACCTTATGGTTTCTACAGGACGGCTGTCCGGCCCACTTTAGCAGGAATGTACGAGATTTTCTAGATAATAACTACGAAGACCATTGGATTGGAAGAGGCGGTCCAGTTGCTTGGCCAGCAAGGTCGCCGGATTTGAATCCTTGCGATTATTGTGTTTGGGGATACATAAAAGTAGTTGTTTATTCCGTTCCGATACAAAATCGTGCACAACTCTGGCTAAGGATACAAGATGCTTGCAGCGAATTAATTTAGAAATAACTTTGGAATTTTTGCAAGAATTCGGCGTTCTCTAAGCAAAAGGGTAAACTTATGCATAGAGACTAATGGTCGATTTTTCTAGAAAATGGTGTATCCTACCGACTTAAAGTAAGAGTACATTTTAGTACTGGAATACCTGAAAATTTAATAATCTAGTGTCATAAATGCTTAAAAGTTAAAGACAAAAAAGTTATGCCTTAAAATAACCGTTGACCTACCCAAAACGGACGCCTTTGACCGGTACTAGAAATTCGCAATTGATGGAATCGATTCATCTCTGGAGGATAAATAAGCATACCAGTTTTTGTTTTTCTAAATAGAAGCGTCCTGGAGGAATTAAAAAAAAAATAAATACAAGGCGCCATCTTCAAAGAACTCTAGCTCCCTTAGGAAGCATTTTCGGACTAGGTGAATTTGGGTTTAATTGTCTTAAAATTATCAGAGGAATCTCCGGTCTTCGTTTGTCAGGAGAGTTTCTGGACACCCTGTATATAGTGTCCAAAAGAAGTGTAATATGTAGAGCTGGGGATGTTTGCGGTGGGCCAGGATAGTATTCAGTTAAACGCACGAATATAATGACCTTGTTTCGATCGGTGATGCATGCGTGATTTTATTGCTTTACATGCATTCGCTATTTATATCACTTAGGTATGTCAGTTATGTGTACTGTATATAAATAACACACTTACCTTATTTACGATTATTATAGCTTAGCGCCAAGTGGATAAGACTTGCAGTAAGTTTGTAGCATTAGATACGTTTCCATATTTGTAGCGGTGAGCGATCTACGCCGTGATGAATAAATTTTTTTATATTTTGAGAAAGACCGCTCGACATCTACGGATGTAACACACGCACAATTAAAATAATCTTTATAGATTGAAACCGAATCTACACTTGCACCATTACTAATTTGTTTTAATCTTGTAAAATCAAAATCATTGTTTATCACACGCTCGAACTTTTCTATTACATTAACATTTTTGTTGTCATTTACTGCGCATAGCTGGGCGTGTACATCGTCCAGTATTTGCAGTGACTCCGCTAACGATAATGCAGTATTTTGAAATTTCTCGATTGCGTTAAACAATCCTATATGATTGTTATAAATAGTTTGTAAATCTGCATCAAGGGAAGGGTTTTGAAAGAGTCTCTGGCTTTCCTTAATGGCTACAGCTTCGGCAGGATTGAATTGTAGAACCACAGATTTTATTTGTTGGAAATACTTGGCATAATAAAATGCCGCCTTTAACCAACTTCCCCAACGTGTAAGGATTGGCTCTGGTGGTTCGGGATTAACAGGGCACCGACTGTGAAACTCTCGAATTCGTTTGGGAGATTTTAGAAATACTTTTTTTGTGGTTGCTATTAATGCATCCACCTCTGGATAACATTGCCGAATAGTTTGTGCCACAAGGTGTAAAGCATGAACTTTACATGTCACATGCAAAAGTCTCTCACAATCTGCTTTAAGAGAACGGCCTACAGAACGCATTGTCGCAGCACCATCGCTCATAAACATCAGGAGTTGATTAGTTGAAACTTGAAATTTTTGTAGCATATCGAGCACTACCTTCGAAATTACTTCGCTAGTGCACTTTTCCAATCTTTTGCTGGCTAATAAAATGGGAAATGTTGATTTGACAGGATCTAGTACACGCACTATAATATTCACAATAGAATGTTTTTTTCGATCTGTCGTTTCGTCGACACATACCCATAACTGTTTATCATTTACTACTGCTTTCATTCTGTTTTCAATGTCCTCACGCACAATTGGTAAATAGGTGAGTAACGTTCTCCGTGACGGTAGCTTTATGTTGGAATTGTATTTATTCTAAAAGTCGTGAAAGGCTTTTTTATCTAGCAGGTGAACTGGCACATCGCAGACGAGTAGCATTGTCAATAAATCGAAAATGAATTGCGTTTTAGACAGCACATTATTTTTTTTGTCTTTGTGGTGTACACTTTCAACATGTCTTTTACAGTCGTATTTGTCCCAGCAAAGTAACTGTTTATCGCATAATTTACAAACCACTTTTGCTCCATTATAATACAAATCGGGAAAGTCTCGGATAAATTTCTTCACGTCGTTATACAATGGGCGCTTTCTTGGCTTGGGCACGTCCGTCATACTTATTAAATAGAGCTCAAGACAACACACGATCACGTTGCCAGTTCACGACTAACTAAAGTATTTCGCTGCGTCGTGTTTATATGTTGGTGGGGATGCACTACATACGGTCCTGCCGTACCGCAAACATCCTCAGCTCTAGAAATATGTTAAACTTATACTTTTCTAAACTGAATGGGCCCGTATTTTTTACATTTTAGGATTCACCTCGAAAGCACTATTTCAACACACTACAGTGTTTGGGTTCCAAAGGATTTAGCTTGAGATTTACATGCAAACGAAAATCAGAATTTTTACAATATTTATCTCTGGATATTTTCAAAATCATAAGTGTTGTTTGATACTAGGTGTGATCGTTTAAATAAAAAGCTTTACAATTCGAAATGTAAGTACTACAATTTCTTTTATCTCTGCTTTTGTTGTGCCGATTAAAAAATTGTTCTTTCGGTCGAACAAAAAGTTAACCTGAATATTTCAATCTTTAAATTTTATCACATATATTTTATCTAGTAACTTGTGTCATTTAAAAGTGCGATTAAATAATTGTTGTTTGTCAAAAATGATTGAATTAAATGAAAGAGAAAGAATACAAATATTATTATTTCGATGATACGTTTTCGTGATACGACAAAAACTCATCAAGAAATATGTAACTTTTTAATACTTTGCATCCCAATTGTCAGCCAATTTCGCGTTCTCTTGTTGCCAAAATTTTAAGAAGGTTCAACATAAATCGCGGCGTTTGCAATTTGCAAAGAATTTGTTTTTACTAATTCTACTACAAATGACATTAAAGCACAAGATATTGCCATATCTATAGAGGAAAATCCTCATTTATCTACAAAAAATACCATCCTTATAAGATTTTCCTCGTTCAAGAAATCTCAGATGATAATTTCGCCAAAAGGCAAGAGCTTTATGAATCAATGACGAACATTTGTAATCGTGATAACAATTTCGTAAATAATATAGTATTTTCGGATGAAGCAACTTTTTATTTGAATATTCATAGATACAACTGTCGGTATTGGGCACAGAGTAATCCTCACTGGATACAAGAGGCGTATACGCAACACCCTAAAAGGCTTAACGTTTGGGCTGGTAATTACAGAATCAGAATAATAGAGCCTTTTTTATAGAAGAAACTCTAAATAGTCAAATATATGTAGAACTTTTAAATAACCAAATAATTCCTGCATCAGAGTAAAATGGCTAACTTCCATAAAACATCTGGTTTCAGCAGGATGGGGTACATCCTCACTATTAAGTTATCGCTCGAGATCGATTAGATAGAATTTTTTCCCACAAATGGATTGGAAGAAGAGGCGAAGTTGAATGGCTAGCAAGTTCTCCCGATCTTAATCCACTAGATTACTTCTTGTGGGGTTATCTAGAACAGAAAGTGTATCTTATCCGACCTATAAATTTGCAAGATTTGGCTGAAAGAATTAACAAAGAGATACGAAGCATTTCACCAGACATCATAGCGAGGCTTACAGTAGAATTTTCAGACAGTCTGACTTACTCTCAGGAACTAGGTGGCGCCCATTTTGAAAATCTCATAAACTACGTTTATATTTGTTTATATGACTAGTTTAATTTCTTTCCCTTACCACTGAATAAATAAAAAATACTTTCGACAATAAGCGATATAGTTTGTTGAAATCGTGTTATCGAGGACAATCCGAAAATGTAATAAAATGTAGGCCGTTCAGTTTAAAAAAGTATAACTTTAGTTCGTTATATTTTTTTGAACACTATGTATATTTAAAAAATACCTCAAATGATGAATCTTCATCCCTAATTTTTGTGTCTAAAATTTGATTGCAATTCTTTTTTAATTTAACAGATATTTAGATGGTTCTATACATTTGCCCATCATTGTATATAGTTTTCAATATTTCCTAACGTTTTCGTTTTCAACATATTCTGCCGTTTCTTTAGGAGTCATTATTTTTGTTTTGTTGAAATTTACTGCAATTCTCACCTTCTAAAGTAATCATTTCAGTTTATAAAGCATTTACTATATTTGGCTAAATTACAAGTCGACTTTCACTTAATTTATATATCTGAAGAAATTTTTACTTATATTTCGAGTATACTCAGATACTGTGGTATCTCAAAAAATTTTGCAATTTTCGTTTTCTATAGCACTGCCAGTCTGCGTAATGTTGAAGGGGGAAATAATTTTATCATCCATCTCGTAGTTATATCTTATGGTAGTATATCACACGAAGTGCTGCATCATGTCGGTGCCTGTTAGTCGTTACTCGTCCAGTAACTCATTTAGAAGATTTGCCAGTACCAAAACGCATATGTGTTTTTCGAGTGAAGAATATTATGTTACATAATTAGAAGTAGCAGGTGTCAAGTTATCGACTAGCGATGATGGATATTTGCCGCCTGAAGAGGACAAACCACACCTAATAAATCAGTTAGAATGAAATGATCTTATTTTATAACTGAATTTTTTAAAAACTAAAGCAGAAATTCTAGGATCTAGACTCCAAGGATGGAAGTAGTAAGCTACAGGAGCACATATTTCTGAGTATCGTAATCGTCAGAAAGAACTATCACAGTATTTTTCAACCGAAGAGAGTGTTTCATACTGCAATAATGTCGACAATACATACAGAAGTATTGTGTCTTTTTATCGATGTTTCGGAATTGAGTTTGAAGGCTTTCTTCACATACGAAATGTTTATCCATCCATCCTCGTTGGCCATGCAATCTACTTAAAAGAATCGTATAAAAATATGAATTTTCTTCTAGACAGAATAATTACAAAATGTATGAATGGTATATCAACGCAGACCTCGAAGTTGTAGCAATTCTACTCGGTTTACAATAAGGGTAGACAAAGAATTGCTCTTTTCTTTGCGAGTGGGACAGTCGATCAAGAAATTTTTGATACATTTTAAAGACTGGCCAGTCAGGGCTCACTATATTCCTGGACAAAAGAATATACTTCATAAGTCACTAGTTGAACCTGATAAAATACTTCTACCACCATTACACATAAAATTAGGTTTGAGGAAAAATTTAGTGAAAGCAGTGGATAAAGATGGCCGTGGATTCAAAAAAAAAAAACTTTCCCAAATTCTCAGATGCAAAACTTGACGAGGTAATTTTTCTAGAACTCGAAATTAAACTTCTACAAAATAAAAAAAAATTAAGAAACCTTAAGTGACTTGGAATGCTTTTAAAAATGTGACCCATAATTTTTTAGGAAACGGAATCTCTGGCAATTATATAGAACTTGTTATTGAACTTACACGAGCGGTAGCGAGATTTTTAACACTAGTTTTTCTATAAACACAATTTTTGTTACAAAATTTTCATAAAAAGTATAATGAAAATGCACTGATCCAAATCTGACAGCTTATGAATACGTTTTGACACAACCGTTAAATCACGTCAAATTTAGTTGTCACAATTTATACAAAGGATGAGTCCGTGTTTTAACAAAGAAAATGAAGTAATACAACAAATAATAATTTTGAAAATAGTGCAACACAGGGAATAAATATCTCGAATTGTACAAACTGTACATTTAATATTAATTATCCGAGGAATATGTAATTTTCATTTAGTAATAAAAATCACTTTGATATATCGCACCCCGGCAAGTATAGCAAACGCCAATTAAGTTGGCGCGAGGAGGGGGTGCGCAGAAGCCGTTTTTAAAAACGTCCACGCCCACTACTCAAGTAATTGTCAGAATACATTTGTCATTGACGTTTAACGGAACATAATGTCTTTGCTAGGGGATCATAAAGTGATACACGCTCAGAGGTTAGAATTATCTGACATTTGATGTAAAACCAAATACAAATCTCCCCACTACTTCTAATCCTGCGCGAACTTATCCCTCATCGCGCCAACTTAATTGGCGTTTGCTATACATACTGTCGTGAGCAAAAAAAACGGGACAGTGTCAAAATCGTTATGTCAATTTCCTTTATTTTTAGCGTTGTAATTTAATATTTGATTAACTTTCAAACTCTACGTCAAATTATATATCATAGTTGAAAATTCAAAATTGAAAATGCCGCATCTTTCGAAAACTGATAAAGCTAGACTTGTTACTAGTTTGAAAAATGGGAAATCATTAAGAAGTGTATTGGTTCAATTTAATATTGGTAAAAGTTCAACCGCAAGAATATATAAAAAAAAAATGGAGGGAAGAGGATAATTTAAATCGGAAAATAATTTCCGCACGTAACAAAATTTTGAATACGCAGGAAGACGAAACATTAGTTACTGAGATTAGGCACAACCCTTTCAAAACATTAAAGGAAGCTATGAGAACAGCACAATTTCCTGTCTCATCTTGTAACACAATGGTTACAAGAGAATGAAATTGAAACTTGAGATTCCCAGCCCTACAGTCCTTATCTAAATCCCATTGAAAATGTATGGGAATTAATGAGATAGAGCTTCTATCCAGGAAGAATTTTGGGAGATTGTTCATAATGCTTGGCATCAAATTTCTATAAATTTTGTACAAAATATTGTCGCTTCAATGTCTACAAGATTAGATGCAGTTAATAATAACGGTGGAATGACAAAATACTAATTATTTTAATGTAATAATTATTTTAATTTAATAAATAATCTTTCTATATCGTTTTTAGTAATTCTTATTTACATTTATTTTAAGAATGTTTAATAAATGTCAATAAGAAAAATTTTTGACAATTCCTGACCTACTATTATGAGTAAAGATAGCCACTTAAGTAGTCACAATTTAAACCTACGCAGAAAAGTGTCCCGTTTTTTTGCTCAAGACAGTAGCTAAAAAATGCAGCATTTGAGTAAAACGAACTAAAATCATTCTAAATTCTAATTCTTATATTGAAATAGTATAAGCTTCTTTTATAATTTAAGCAATTATTTATGGCAGTAAATTCTATTATATTCTATAAAATAGTAATATAAATCTGTAGCTCTGTTCTCGTCGAATGTAAGATGTTACCAAGTAAATATAGGTGAGGGTTTTGACTTGTGTCACTTTTCTTCCCGAGGTGCGATATGTTCGAAATTTTCTCTGCCATTTTTGACAAACTGTTATGTTAATTTACTTTTAATACTAATGTTAAAAGTACTACTTTCAATACGCTACGCTATAAAATCGCATTTTTAATTGAGGTTAGCCGTGTAAAAATGTTAACTTTTAATAATGTTTGTAGAAAAAACATTTTAAACAGGACGATAGCATACAGCTCCATATAATGTACACAACTAATTAATATTATTTAATTTACTTTTCAATATTTTTTTTCCAAAACTTGACGTGCTAGAATAAATTTGTTGTTATTACTATTGTTAGAACTATAAAAAAAACTAAAATTGTACATAGTTTCTAAAGAAGAAGAAAAAAAATGAAAATTTGTTGACCAGTGTTATTAATATAGAATAAAGAGTTTTAAAAGATAAAAAATATGTTATACCTGAAGACATAAAAATAACGCTAAGAAATAAGTAATTAAACTTCTAGTTTCAAAAATTCTTTTATTGTAAATACCACTACAATATTGTTTCGCCATACAATGGCTTCATCAGGTGGATGAAATACTAATGAAGTTTCAACAAGTATCTCCTTCGTCAATTAACTACATAAAAATAAACTATTTTCTGGAATTAAAAAAATATTCTATCGCAGCTTGAGTGAATCAAATCCTGAACAACAGATTTGGTTACCAACAAAAGAAAAAATTTAAGGTTACTGGTCTGGAATTTGGAAAATGCCGGCCAATATAGAAACGTGAAATGGCTGACAGGTGAAAGAAGGGAGGTAAGTAATGTGAAACAATGATAAATTGGCGGATTTTGAATTAGAAATTGCCTGGACCGGATAAAACACAAAATTACGCCGTGACTAAATGGAAGACAAGTATAGATGCAGGTAAGATAAGTACTAAAGAGGTATATTTTAGAGAGACGCTTTGAGTACACTATGGTTTTGTCGAGCCTTGAAACCATTAACAACTTTGTTAAATTCTCAAAATATGGGATGTAATTTACAACCGCCTGTGGCACAAATTAGCAACCTTTAGTACATGGCTTATTTTAAGTTGTTTGATGATCTTCTAAATTGCGTTGAATGTTACAGCAGAGATATACGAATGAAATTTGGATTAGAAAAATGGAAAATAAGGGGCACTAGGTTGAACATCGCGGATTCGAAGTGGAAGGGGGAAAAGAAGTAATTCTCGAGATGGAAAACAATGTAAATATCTTGGGTATTTACAGGCTAGAGGAATACAGCATAACATTGCAAAAGAATTAAAGAAAGAACACTATTTCTCTAGGCTGCGATTGTAATTGAAAACTAGATTGTCGACAAGAAATACGTCCAAGGCAATCAAGAGTTTTGCAATATCCGTACTTACTTATGAGTTTGGTGAAATAATTTACTGGACAGATTAAAGAGCTTGACGTATTAAATAGCATAACGAGCATCCTTATACGCCAATTTTTGTGTCTGCGTGGCGTGACTGTTTTGTAACACCAACTCTACTCTCCAGATCTTGCTCCTGCTGATTTTTTTTTGTTCCCTCGTATTAAAGGGACGTTGAAGGGATCGCAGTTCGCGGAAGTCAAGAAGAATCAGAACCGCGTGACAGCTATTCTGGAAACGGTTCCATGAAAAGACTTCCGCAATTTTCCGGAAACTATACGAAAAAAATGTCAAAAATGTGTTGGGTCTGGTAGCGACTACTTCGAAAGCCAATAAAAGTATGCCCAATGAACATTTTGTTTTTGTGTTTTTATTATACCATTCACCGAATTTTATAGACAAACTTCGTATATATATATATATATATATATATATATATATATACGCATATAGCAAACGCCAATTAAGTTGGCGCGAGGAGGGAGTGCGCAGAAGCCGTTTTTAAAAACGTCCACCCCCACTACTCAAGTAATCGTCAGAATACATTTGTCATTGACGATTGAGAGAACGTAATACCATATACACAAATTTCCCCACTACTTCTAATCCTGTGCGAACTTACCCCTCCTCGCGCCAACTTAATTGGCGCTTGCTATACTTGTGTTGAGAAACTAATAATCATAATATAAATAATAATTATTATTATTATACCTTTTTTTCTGTTTCCTGGAAGAGGCTACACCAATAACAAATAATAATGTACTAATCATTCGTATAAATAGAAATATATAAATAAATAAAAAATAAATAAAAAAAATTATTATCTCGTAGCAATTATTTGTTATTAAATGAATTGGTTTACTTACAACAATAATAATTGAAAAGATTTAAGAAAGAAAGAAAGATTCCTGCATAATACGAAATAAATTTTACGTAATAAATGTCATAGTAATTACATTAGACTCTTTTAAAGTGAATGACTTCTAAAATGAAACTTAACTCTGGAAAAAATATGAGGAAAGCTCAAGAAGAAGATATTAAAATACGATCAATAGCCAGTCAACATCCAATTAAGCCGTAACTCCTAATTTGCTGGAATCCACATATATCCTCAAGCGACGTGATTAATCATTTACAACTTTTCATATATCTTTTGATAGGAAACCGTACAAAACTTTTCCGCAAAAGTAACCTTTTCCAATTTTCCATCATTTTCTTCGCCACCGATATGAAGTGAGGTGAAGAGAGAATCGACACACGAGCTATTTGCTCTCTGTTGAATCAATTCTGAAAGAGTATTTTCGATGATATTGCAGCTTTGACGTCAACAAATTACAAACGGACTTCTATATTATTATTATTGTCAATTTATAATAAATAGCAGCTGCTGATACGTAAAAATCCTATAAGTTCTCTCCTTTCATTTCTTAAATTAATTCGAAATTTAATAAGATTTTAACATCCTCTTCGTGTAAGATATTCCTCTATTAATTGATCGAAGAAGAAAAAGTTTTAATTGAGTAAATTTGTTTTAACATCGTTCAGAACTTTTCAATTAAGACTGAGTTTTGTTTTATGAGTCTGTGTTGGGAAAGAAAGGAAAATATTTTTTGTGATGAGCACTTTATAAATGAATATTTTTCCGTAATTACTTTCTAGAAAACCAATAATTGTTTTGGACAGAGTTTACATGTAATTAATTTGCATATAATATTACAGTTGCATTATCATTACACCTCAAGTCCATACAGGGTTACTTAAAAGTATAGAGACGGCGATATATTGTCGTGAATATTGATTTTAGAAAATAGTGCTCAATCCAAAAGTTTTTTATATAATTTTTATTTATATTTGTGAAGCTTGAAATTTTTTTCTTCAATTGGTTTTGAATACCTTTCTGCAAAATTGGTTTAAATGCAAACGTATATTTATGTACAGTGTTTCCCAGAACGCGTGCCTCAGGGAAAAAAAGAGAAATCACCGTAAAATGACAAATAATAATGACAAGGAAAAATTTTAGTATCTTGAACGGCATTCTAGAAAAGAAGATTTCAATTCAACAAATCAGAGCGTTGTAAGCCACCCAGAAGAATTTTTCATAATTGTTCAGTATTTAGGTACCATATTTAAGTATTTACATGATGATCATGATTATATTTACAGCTGAGAGATAAATTTTGTTGTTCATTAGCGTACTAGATTTAGTTAGTTATAATATTAGATGTTTCGGCAATTACTGCCTTCTACAAAGAATTTTAAATTAAATAATTTAAAATTCTTTGAAACATGTAAGATTATTTTAAATATATACATATTGAAGTTAAACAAATCTTAAATCGCCGACTGACTAAATCTCCTATAGAGGGTAACCGCTGAATAGCACCCCAGCTATGCGAATCTGAAGAGTACGTATAAATGTCTAACTGAAAATCAACAAAGAAATTCACATAGAAATTTCATCAAAATTTTAAAATTTTAGGGCCAAAATGTAGTTAGGTCGGTCCATATCTTTATTTTTTCTATTTACGGAAATACAGCTGTAATTCAGGTTCATCGGCCTGCAAAAAAGATTGTTAAGATTCCTAGACATTCGTTAGACAATGCGTTTAATATAAGTCCATATTCATAAAAATAGCAAATGTTTATATTTGGATATCAAAACATTTATGCACAAGCATTTAAACACATATGGTGCTTTTATAACGATATTTTTTGTGGATATCAATAATAAGCCTTGACGTCGAATATGCCCTATGCCGTCGTAAGTTATTAGTCGACATCATTACGTCGTTTATATGTAATCAGATTACATTTTTTCTGTGTAATCAGATTACACCTGCCGAACACAAACCGATCGATCAATAGCCGAAAGCAACAGCACAACCGACGGACTAATCACAAAAAGCCAGACACGCGTCCCCATTACTACGGAATCATATAATACGAGCGGCACAGGAAATCAACGCACTCTCGAGGTTACCATCGCAAAGTGATGTCCCGAAACGTCAGGAAGAAAGTTGTCCTTCTCAGGATGAAATCATCCAAACGTGGCAAAATATCCCGAAAACAACGCCTCATGTATCGGTAAACATGTAAGAGATTATTTTAAATATATACATACTAAAGTAAAACAGACCTTAAATCGCCGAATATCTAAATCTACTATAATATAGAAAGGTTAAGATATATTTATTTATATATATATATATATATATATATATATATATATATCAATAATCGCCTACTGATTAGGTTTACTATATATATATATATATATATATATATATATATGAAAGGGTTTTTTTGGGGGGAATCCCGCAAAATTAAACTCTATTAATTAAGTCAGTTCTTTATTTTTTAGGGCAACATTTTGCACCGAATTCGAGTGCTTCCTCAGGGGATCACTTTAAGAGTAGATGGACATAAATTTATTACTTATTAACAAAAGAAATTAATACTTACAAATGTGAACTTGTTTTTTTCTGGAGAAATTACTCATATGTTCACAAATTTTATACACTGGTGTTGCGAAAGTCAATGTGGCTATTCTTCAGAATGTGTCGTCTCACAGAATTTTACATTAGAAAAGAAAAAAACAAAAACGTGTTATATAATTAATAAATGAGCAAAAAATTGAGGTGGACCAATGTGTTAAACGGTAACAGATAAGTTATTTTGTGTGGTTTGTTGTTTAGAGTTTATGTTTATTGTTATCAAGTAAGCATAATTTGCACTAAGGTTGTTCGTATCAGATCTGAAATTCATCGAATTAGCGTTGCTATTGATCTCTACCATTTCCAAAAACTCTCTACACTTTAAGTTGTTTACAGTCTGAAGGACTTTAACATTATTAAAATTAGGTGTGTGATCATTGTTAATCATATGTGAAGACAAGGCGCATCTGCTCTTACCTGTCCGAATGTCACTCTTGTGCGTGGCGAGTCTAGTTTTTAGCCAAGTGGAGGTATGACCTATGTACACCTGACTGCATTCATTGCAAGGAATGCAATACACAACGTTGGATCGGAAGGGCAAAGGTGTCAAGTCTTTGGTTTTACTAAAAAAGTTTCGTACTGGGTTGTAATTGTGAAAACCTAATCTAATTTCCTCTGCGGAGAGCACACGAGAGAGCCGTTCTGATACACCAACAATGTAGGGAAGTCTGTAATATTTGAATGTTTTGGGTTGTTCAGCAATGGTATTGTTTGGAATTTGATTGTAGGAAGAAGGTGTGGTGAAAATTAGTTTGTTCATCAAACTACGTGGATAACCGTTATTTGGGAAAATCCCTCCCAATATTTTAAGATTTCGTTTTTTGAAGGAAGA
This sequence comes from Melolontha melolontha, assembly GCA_935421215.2. Classification (NCBI taxonomy): domain Eukaryota; kingdom Metazoa; phylum Arthropoda; class Insecta; order Coleoptera; family Scarabaeidae; genus Melolontha; species Melolontha melolontha. The sequence goes on along the minus strand of OW285237.1, from coordinate 92,544,288 downwards.
GTGGCTTATCCTAGAAACCCTGTTTCATGCCTAAGATGAGATTTATTTATTAGAGTGATTAGAGTGGTAATTTAACATTCTATCTGAATTACTGGGTTTTCTATACTAGTCAATCATTAAGTGGTTGTTGTTTCTGATTACCTTCGTGTCTAGGAAAGGCACACCTCCTTCATTTTCGCGTCCAATAGTGAATTGAATGTTAGGGTGGAATGAGTTAAATATTTCCAACATGTCATCTATTGCTAGAGTAGGTAGTGCGCAAATTAAGTCATCCACATATCTATGTATGAATGCAAATTCAAATGGTAGTACTTTAAGTATGTTATCTAAGCAAAAATCCATTACTAAGTTAGCAAGGATCGGGCGGAGTGGTGAACCCATGGGTAAACCGGATATCTGAGTGTATGATTTATTATTAAAAGTAAAATAACTATTATTTATTAAAGATGAAGTTCAATAATGTAAAAAAGGAGTCATAAGTTAAATCTGTCACCTCCGATATTTCACTCTATCTGTTTCTTAGTACATGTAAGGCCAAACCAGTTGGTATATTTGTGAACAAAGATATCACGTCCAATGATATTATTTGAAAGTCATTTGGTAATTGAAAATTTTGATATTTGTCAGCGAAAGTAAAAGAATCATGGATATCATATGGACTGATATTTTTAAAGCATTGTGAGAGGATATCAACAACATGTCTAGATATGTTGCAGCAAGGGGAGCCCGTGTAAGATACAATGGGCCTATATGGGACTTCGACTTTATGTATTTTAGGTAGAGTATACAGTTTTGGACTGATGGAGTTGAATATTGTGAGCCTGTTGTAGAGTTGTTCATCTAGTTCTTTGTTGTTCTTTAGATTGCGTGGTAGTTTGTTCAATCTTTGTACTCCAGACGTGGGGACCGAGTTCATGATTTTGTAAGTGGAGGTGTCTGATAATAGCTCCTCCGTTTTATTTATATATTCTGTTTTATGAACAGCTACTGTTACTGAACCTTTGTCAGCTCTAAGGATCAGGATGTCCGGGTTGTTTTTAAGAAAAGATCGACATTTGTTGCTGATCTCCCCCCAAAACGCATATTTATTTATTGAGGATGTCATAAAGTTAGTTAAAATATTAGCGATCTTAGCTCTACGTATATCCCTATTCTCGCCACATGTACCGTTGAGTATGACTTCACACTCAGCCAGAACCCCACCGGTTTAGCCATGGGTTCACCGCTCAGCCCGATCCTTGCTAACTTAGTAATGGATTTTTGCTTAGATAACATACTTAAAGTACTACCATTTGAATTTGCATTCATACATAAATATGTGGATGACTTAATTTGCGCACTACCTACTCTAGCAATAGATGACATTTTGGAAATATTTAACTCATTCCACACTAACATTCAATTCACTATCAGAAGCGAAAATGAAGGAGGTGTGTCTTTCTTAGACACGAAGGTAATCAGAAACAACAACCACTTTATGATTGACTGGTATAGAAAACCCAGTAATTCAGATAGAATGTTAAATTACCACTCTAATCACTCTAATAGCCAGAAAATAAATCTCATCTTAGGCATGAAACATAGGGTTTCTAGGATAAGCCACCCTTCCGTCCGAACCCCAATTTCCAGTTGATAAAAACAAAAAATGTTTACATTGCTTATTTATTTTTTTAAAACTAAACTGGTGTGATCTGGGCAAATGTGTTTGCCGCATTTTTTGCATACACTCTTAACCTTTCGGTCTTTGTCCCTGGAGCAGAGATCGCATCGCTTTTTTCGTGTTGGCTCATTGTTCGTAAAGGTTGTAGGTAGCTCTTTACCCAACTGCTTGCAAATTATTGTTTGCAGTTCACGCGGTAATCGGCTGAGATTTCTTCGTTGCATATGCGCAGTAATGAGACTTTTTCCGAGGCTTACCAGCAAATGTCGCCTTTTAAATGTTTCTTCTCGCCCACATTTCAATACTACCATACTATTTACACCTGCTATATTTATCATAGCGTAAAAAATTACCATGGGCCAACGCCTGGTACGTCTAGCTACTGAATAATTGGCGCATAACTTATCTAATACATCTACGCCAACTTTGGTCCTATTATAATCATTGATCATATCAGGTTTTCCATTTTCAGTGCTTATTTTTTGATCGTGGTGCATGGTAGATATCAATGACACCGATCGGTTTTTTTTAGGCACATATGAAGCTATTGTTATATCATTGTTATGTCCAAATATCGTAGAACCCACTTGTCTCCTTCTGTTAGGCTTAAACTTAAGTGGTAATTGCGGTTTGTTGATTCTTATAGTTCCTAAAAGGGTCAAGCCTTGTTCTCTCAGTTTGTTACATAACTCGACTGACGAGAACCAATTATCAGTTGTGACATTCCGATTTGTGTTTTGTATGGGAGGTATGAGCTTTAGGACGTCGCGGGTTGGTACAGATACTTTATCTATTGATACTGTATTTTCCTTGCCAGTATAAACAAATGCATTACACAGGTAGAAAGTACGTGCATCGCAGAGGCACATAATTTTTAGACCATACTTCGCCGGTTTCTTGGGCATGTACATTTTAAATGAACATCTGCCTCGAAATGGTACCAACATCTCATCGATAGTGAGATATTCTCCTGGAGTATATAAATATTCACAATTCGCAATAAAAATATCCCAACATTCCTGTATTGCAGCCAATTTATTATGCTCTTTTCTTTGATCTCTTGTAAGTGCATCATCAAATCGCAAACATGACAAAATAAACAGAAAACGAGTTACACTCATTGTAGCCCGAAAAACATCCCGACCAGTTCCATCATTGGCAAATAAAGCAGATATATCCTCGTGATTAGATTTCATAACATCTGATAGGTATAAAAGACCAAGGAAAGCGTTTAGTTCAATCATATCCAGTTCAGCTGTGTACGATGGCCGAGGTACTTGAAATTGCTCATGTCTGTTCCTTATTTTCACATTTGTATGCAACAAGATGGTCTCTAGCATATATTATAGTACGTGAACGACTTTTACATGCCTTCTGCCATTTAAAATTTTTATCCTTACCATAAAATACATTACTATCATCGGAATCGTTATCAAAATGGCTTTCATCGCCATCTGAAGAAGCTTCTGAATTTGTTTCATGATCGCTAGCTTGAAATTCGTTTTCTTCAGCTGCGCTTTCTTCATCGGGATAAAAATTTGGATCATTCGCTATTTTATTTAATTCTGATTCAGTCAAAGGTCTACTCCACTCATTCATTGACATGGTAAAATTGACAAAAATACAATAAAAATAATGCATTATATAGTTAGGTTTTTGAAGAGCTAATAATAATTTCACTGTACACTTACGTGTTGGTGGGGTCTTTAAAGATTCTACGTCTTATAATTTTCAAAATAATTTAGCTGTTGACTTTACAGCTACACACGTCTCTTATAACTACCTAATTTAAGATTACGTTGACCCACAACGCCATCTGTTTAATACTCTAAAGAATGCTAACAGAAAACTATACCGCCAGGTCCGCGCGGACCCCACTAGCACAGTTAAGGGTTAAAATATTGGGTGGGATTTTCTCAAGTAACGGTCATTCACGTAGTTTGATTAACAAACTAATTTTCACCACACCTTCTTTCTACAATCATATTCCAAACAATACCATTGCTGAACAACCCAAAGCATTCAAATATTACAGACTTCCCTACATTGTTGGTGTATCAGAACGGCTCTCTCGTGTGCTCTCCGCAGAGAAAATTAGATTAGGTTTTCACAATTACAACCCAGTACGAAACTTTTTTAGTAAAACCAAAGACTTGACACCTTTGCCCTTCCGATCCAACGTTGTGTATTGCATTCCTTGCAATGAATGCAGTCAGGTGTACATAGGTCATACCTCCACTTGGCTAAAAACTAGACTCGCCACGCACAAGAGTGACATTCGGACAGGTAAGAGCAGATGCGCCTTGTCTTCACATATGATTAGCAATTGATCACACACCTAATTTTAATAATGTTAAAGTCCTTCAGACTGTAAACAACTTAAAGTGTAGAGAGTTTTAGGAAATGGTAGAGATCAATAGCAACGCTAATTCGATGAATTTCAGATCTGATACGAACAACCTTAGTGCAAATTATGCTTACTTGATAACAATAAACATAAACTCTAAACAACAAACCACACAAAATAACTTATCTGTTACCGTTTAACACATTGGTCCACCTCAATTTTTTGCTCATTTATTAATTATATAACACGTTTTTGTTTTTTTCTTTTCTAATGTAAAATTCTGTGAGACGACACATTCTGAAGAATAGCCACATTGACTTTCGCAACACCAGTGTATAAAATTTGTGACCTTGATTATGAATAGTAACTTTTTCAAATTCGATGTTACACACCTGGAATCCAAAAAAAAAACTTTACCGGATCTTTTACAATGTCACCCTCTAACATTTCAAGTTTTAACTTTGTGACAAGAACATGTGTGTGTACGATTAATTCTTTTGTTCGTCAATATTGCACATGTGGCTTTCCTATTAGTTGTAGTTGTCCTGTATTTTTAAAATGTAATTTTAAAACAACTAAGTGTACGTCCGTTAATTTTATTAATTTACAATATTACAAACATATGAGTAATTTCTCCATAAAAATTCTGTGAGACGACACATTCTGAAGAATAGCCACATTGACTTTCGCAACACCAGTGTATAAAATTTGTGAACACATGAGTAATTTCTCCAGAAAAAAACAAGTTCACATTTGTAAGTATTAATTTCTTTTGTTAATAAGTAATAAATTTATGTCCATCTACTCTTAAAGTGATCCCCTGAGGAAGCACTCGAATTCGGTGCGAAATGTTGGGCTAAAAAATAAAGAACTGATTTAATTAATAGAGTTTAATTTTGCTGGACTACCAAAAAAAACCTTTCATACAAGTTCTAACGACAAAGACTCTTGGTCTAATTATATATATATTGAAGGGATGCTGATGTGGTTAATAATAATATGATGATAATGATGAATGAATATTAATAATAACTTTATATATCTCTGTCATCAGCTGTTCAATGAGAATCTTTATGAATTATCTTAATATATGTATTCTAGATTTAAAGTCAGTAGGCATACAAATATAGTGGTAATAGTGACTTAAAAAGATTATTATAAATGTTGACTTCAATCTGCATGAATAAAGAAATAATACAATTATGTTTTATAATCAAAAAAATATTTATTCAAGTATAGAAATCTATATAATTATAGGTAGCTATTCGGTTACAGCTGCTTGTTGGTGAGTTATAAAACTACTCTGGATCAATGATTAATTCGATATATTATATATAATAAATATATAATAAATTAATAAATCTAACATTTACCAACTCAAAATGGATAAGCAATTCAGGTAAGTCTATTTTGGTGTTTTTAACGTAACTATTCTATAAATCTAAGCCGTATTTAAATGATTTTTATATAACTATTTGAATTAATACTTTAGTTAACGTGTAACCTTTAATTATTTGAGATTAATGTAAAAATAATGGTTAAATTACAAAAGACCTGTGGTTGTAGGGTTTCTGGACAGGAGGAGGGTCGCAACAGCCTCAATAGCCAGGAAAAATATAGGATATAGTTTATCTTCCAACTTGGTTATTCATTATGAGGAAATCCAATGTTTCAAATTATATTTAATATTTATAACACGTTCAATAAGTTTTGCAGATAAGTTTCGATTTGTTTAGTTGTAAATTTTCGGTTATTCGTGAAAGCGTCCCATGATAATGATGCAAAGCTCGTTAAATTGTCAAATTGTACTTCTGTCTCATGTTTTTAATGTTCAAACGAATAATATAATTACTATGCACTTTTATTAATAACAATTATCACGATCATGCTGTCTTTTATACAATTTCATTAAATATATTCGGAGCAGGTACATTGTAGATGCGTACGGTACCAAAATTTGAAAAAGACGCTATTTGTCCTTTGTTTTATTGCAAAGCCTTTTAATGTGCAAATTATCTTGACTTTTATCTTAAAATAAATTATTTTAAAATAGAATTTTGAATATAAAAATCATTCAACTAGATTTATAAAATTATTTTGAAAATTTACAAATATGTATGAATATAATTTTAACAGCTGACTACATTGACTGCGCGTATTTCGCATTGATCATTTCGCGTGCTTTTTCTGTTTAAATGGTGGACGTGTCTAATATTAATAAATTAAAAATATCTTATATAATATATCTATATGAATATCTATATGAAATGTACAAAAATTAAAGGGATATTAATTTATTTAATATTAGACATTAATTTTCACATGCATACGTCCATATGCAGTTATGTTCCTATTTACATTTCCCTTTTTGTTTAACTAATTTCTACTTTTATCATTCCTAGGAACCTTTTGTACATGAGTATCCCGAACTATAACAATATATATAGTAGATTCAATTAGTTGGCGATTTAAGGTCTAACTTATTGAATCTACTATAACATACAAAGGTCACGAAATAATTATCTATATATATATATATATATATATATAGATAATTGTTTCTTGACCTTTGTATGTTATAGTAAATGTTAAGTTATAGGAAATGGTAAATTCAATTTGTTGGCGATTTACCATATACATATATATATATATATATATATATATATATATATATATATATATATATATATATATATATATATATATATTGAAAAGATGGCAGCGCTGGTATGTTAAATAGGCCCCACGTTCGTGTGCCAAATGAAAAGATGCGCTGTGCAGATCTAAATATGAAGAATGATAAAAGTAATGAAAGTTAAAGTAAATAAAATTTGAATTTATAATTGGGCGCCTTTTTATATGAAAATATATTTAGATCAACGCTAACGCTTCTATGTTGTTTATGTACCAACTAGTAGTCGTGAGCATGTAGTAATAAGAATATGACTTCTCAGGATCTTCGTCGATAGAATGTGACTGTTTACTCCCTTGTATGGTGTTTAAATAGATAAATCTAATATGAAATAACTCCTACAACTTAACATTAATAAATAAAAGAGTGAATTAGGTAATCAAAATAAAATAATTTATTGAAATAAATAGGAATCTGAAATACGATCAAATAAATGTGTCTAGCGACAAATAACATTACCTACTTAAAATGCACGTGTGTTTTATACTAAATAGGTTATGTGTAATAAAGAAATGTGATCTTATATTAAATTACTACGGTTCACACAACAAATCAGGCAAGTACTACTATGTTTTTAACTATTCATATGGATAACTATAATATGAAGGTTTTGGATATGAATAAAAGTAAAATTCTGGTTTTTGTTTTATTAATAGAATAGTTTTTATCAAATAATATTAACTATTTCGACTTTGTTGTAGAATATTGATAGAAGTGAACCTGTATTCCTATGATCTCTGCAGTTGTCCGAAATAAGGGCGAAGTAATCGGGAAATACAATGTGCGGGTCCTCCAAATATTAGATGTCGGAATTTGTGGCGTAACCGGCTTCTGCTTCCTCGTCGGAACTCCAATTTTGAAGATGCTCGTCTTGAATTTTGTAAAATTACCAAGCGTTAGGCTTCAGGTTTGTTTTCAAATATTAGACCAATTATTAATATATTGTTTCAGCATAAATTTATTATGATATCACTGGTATTTTAATTATTAAATAAATTTTCTTCGGAGTTGTACAAAATTATGGCCATACGTTATAAGATTTTTAAGGAAAAGACGCCGATAGCGGTTATTATTTTTCAAAGCCTAGTTAATAATATGATATAGCCTCGAAGTTTTACTTTTGCTAAATCCATTAAACAAGATAAATATAAACAATTTGATAATTTTGTCTTAATAATAATATTTATACAATATTTTTCAAGTTGTTAATACATGTTTTCTAATGCTAGGTTATGTTGTATCTGCGTATAGAAAATATCATTTTCGCGGGTTAATTGCATTGTAAATAAGTGGGCGTGTTTAACTAGTATCGATACAAAATATTAATGTAGATAAATTAGATATCTGTTATTTCGCGCTAAATATTTGAATTATGAAATTAAAAATAAAAATATAAAAGCAAGTTTAGAAATAAAAATAGGATAATTAAAGTATACAAAATTATCGTCATATTAATTTATATACATTTCGATACTAATTTTACATATAAAAATTCTATGAGTTTTATTATTGCTAATGCTGTTTTTCCTATTATAGTTGCTGGAATATGGGTGTTGTTTGCCCCTTTACAATATATAAACGAATCTTTGTTTATTTGTTTGTTTGTGTTCGATAAACTCCGAAACTACTCGGCCAAAAAGAATCCTACATTCATTTTGAATTTTTTGTTTCCTTTTTAAAAGCATTTTAAACAGATAAAACGGAACTTTTATCTCTAATTTCAGACTTTTCCGTTTAATTAATAATAAATTCATTAACGAAGCGAGTTCGAGTTTCGATTAGATTTTTTTAACGACTTCCCCAAAAAAGGTTTCGTGTTAATAAATAATTTTAATATCTAAAAGCGTAGAAAAAAATCGAACATGACCTCTCCTATTTATTCCGCTTGAGGGTGAAATTTAATGGGTTATACTGCGCAAAAAAGACGAGCGAAAATGTATATTTATGTTATGTAAATTTTGAAGGAAAACTGAATTTCCAGCACACCAAGAAGTCAATGTTGTATCGGGGATATATAATTTAAAGTCAACAACAGGCGCGTCATAAATCATATACGCGATTTCGTATACAATCAATACTGAACATTAAATATCATCAATGCTATCCTTTAGATTTAATGACGAAGGCTAAATGTAAATTGATATACCAATAAGAAACGATGTAACGAAAATAAAAATAATGAATTATTCATTTCTATTTTGAGGAAGAACGTTTGACGCACTTCATTTATGTATGTAAATTTTAATTAACAATTTGAGTTCAGTGGACATTATCGTTTGTCGGTCATGCCACGTGTAATAATAATAAATATAATAATAATTTATAAATTTTATAAGAATTTCTTTTACATATTTTAATAGTTAATAATTAGCATGTTAATAAAAAATTTCGTATCTTGAACGACATTCAAGAAAAGAACATTTTATTCAACAAATCAGAGCGTTGTAAGATATCCAGGAGGATTTTTCATAATTGTTGCTAGGGTACATATTTTATATGCTCTTTTATTATGTATACTGTCACGGATTATGTGAAAATATTGACAATTTACGGAGAATGTGGATGGAATGCTAGAGAGATAGCAAACATTTATGCCCAACGCTTTCCTAACAGGAGTCATCACGATCACAAAGTGATCCTCAGGACTATTGCACGAACAATCGAAACAGGCCAAATTTTACATAATAGAAAGAGATTGGTGGTGCGCCTAGGACTGTACTCACTGTTGAAAACGAAGGGGCTATTTCAGATGCCTTTGAAGAAAGTTCTGAAAGCATTAGAGAAGTTACACAGAAATTGAATATTTCGAAAACTTCTGTAAAATCCAGTGATGAAGGTTGAACGACTACATCCCTATCATTATATGCATGTGCAACATTTACAGCTAAAAGATTACCCTGTCAGACGGGAATTCTGTACATGGTTTTTATATTAAGAAGAAAACAATCCTAACTTTGTATCTCAAGGATGCTACAATGCGCATAATTGGCATATCTGGGGCGAAGAAAACCCACATGCTCTACTTTCAAGAGCATTTCAAAAACGATTTTCCATAAATTTGTGAGCTGGTGTATTAGGGAATCTTATGGTATGTCTTCAAAAGTAATTAGTTTACATGTCATCTAACCTCTTTAGGTAACCTTTTGAATTGCCGGTAATTTTATAGGACACACCAAAAACACACAAAACTATTAACTACAACAACAATAAACATATACAACAACCTTCCTAAAGTAATAAAAGATCTTCAATATACAAACTTTAGAGCAAAAATAGAAGAAATGTTAAAATCTAGTGAAATAATTTAACAAAACGCACGGACTATGCCGGCCATTTCACTTTAATGAAAAACATGAGGCTCTCAACTACAGTAGCCCGAGATGGTATTCTGTGGCGATTTATGTAGAATATTTGAACGCAGAACTCACAATTTACTTGAAGACATTCCGTGCTAACAACTGATTTCAACACAATGGCGCCACAGCACACTTCAGTTGAAAAGCTCAAGAAATTTTAGATCATCAGTATCCTAAGCGGTGGATAGGTCGTGGCGGTCCACGACACTGGCGTGCGCGGTCCCCTGATTTAAATCCTCTGAATTACTTTCTTTGGGGCTACGTTAAATATGTCGTATAGGGCACCCTATTGCTACAGAAGAACAACTCAGGGGTCGCGTTCAGGAAGCCTTTGCTACAATTACTCTTAAAATAGTTACGAATTCTAAATTGAACACGGTTATGCTTGTAAATGAATGGTGGCCACTTTGAGCACTTGCCCTGATTGAATTTACTTTTCGTTTCATGATTCCTCTTGGATATGTTGTCTCTGTTATTATTATTATTAATATTATTATTATCTCTTCCACTCACAAGAACCATTCGTTCTTGGTTGCCATTATCTTACCCCATCGGTTCATTCGAACAAAATGGATGGCATAGTTATCTATCATTCATTTATTTTATATGAATTTTGATTATAGTAGATACTTACCAGTACTTTCAAGGTGTGAACATAAGTGTTGTCCGCTGCTAGCAGCTTGTGTCTCTTTCTGGGTATGAACTTCTGTGTTGGTTGCTGCTGGCGGCTTGCGTCTCTCTCTGGGTGTGTGGTTTGTGTTTGTGCGAGCGTGCAAGTGTAGGGTGTTTTATGTTGGCGCGCTCGCGCGTGTGTTGAGTGACCGGTCGCGTTAATTTTGAGAGATCGGAGAACCAGCCGTTGCGCAGGGCCGCCAACTCTTTCCCGGCAACTTCTTTACTTTTCCGTGCAGTACTTCGACGGCCCGACCCCCGCCCAATCGAGGCAAGGCGCAAACCAGCGAAGCGCACCCTGCACGGGGTTGCTCATCGCCAACCGAGGGAACACTCTTAGCGGCTACTTCGGTCGACGACACTTTGTGCCATCTTAACGTTTTCCGCCATTGCGGGGGCACTGCACACACGTCGAACGTGTGTGTGTTGTTAACGGCAGCCTAGCCAGGTTGCCGCCCAGGACCGGTCCTAGTGGTGTGTGCATTGCGCGGCGCCGTGTTTTGCGCCGCGTAGCTTGGTACCTTTCTCCTGCCGCCTTTCCAGCAGGAGAGAGGAGCCAAGCTACGCGGCGCAAATCACGGCGCCGCGCATTGCACACACCACTAGGGCCACTAGTCACTTGTGTTATACTGTAGTGTGCGATGGCAAAATAACGTATTACGCATATGTAACTGTCATCTTTGACTTTTATGTACTAAGCGAGCATATTTTGACAGTTTTGAAGTAAATCATGAATTTCAATCAACTTACTGACATGCTACAAGTTTATTTTGAGTATAATACAAGTCACTTTAAGAGAATGTTTGGAAAGTGTTTTAATTTTTTTCTCATCTAAATTTACAATTAAAATGGATGTATTGTACATCAATGGATTCAGGAAAAAAATCTCTATTCAATTATACAAAAAAACGCTAGAGTATCTAATCCCTTGTTACCTTGTTATTTACTTAGTTTATAAATACAAGATCTAGGAATAATATATGATTTATCTCTGCAATTCACTGTGCATATTATTAATATTTGTTGCTTTGCAATTTAGCCTTTGGGATTTTTAGTGAGGTTTACTAAGCAGTTCGCCGATCCTACTGCTTGAAAGTGCCCATACTACGCTTTCATTGGGAGTAAATTGGAGTATTGTTCTATTATTTCGTATTCTTTCAACTGGCAGTTAAGCCAGGAGCGAGTACAGAAGCGTTTCTTGAAATACGATTCCTTTAGACCGAATTAATTTTATTCACCACGTAATGTGAATTACGCAGCACTCCTTCAGGAACATTTGAATCTTTGAGAATTAGGCGGGATATAGCTAGTGACAAGGTTTTAGGAAACCTTTTTAAGAGATCAGTGTTATTATAAACATTGATTCTGTGATATTGGTTTTGCATGTGAAATTTGCTGCTCTTGCATATACTACTCGTTCAACTTCTGTCATAAGTCAAGGTCCAAGTCGAATGTTTTAAAAAGTTAACTTTGTATCATTTGATAGCTAACATAAAGAGAGCTCATATAGACTCCTTTCTCATGTGAGTACATATATGGAACTACCAAGATTTGTTACATATTTTCTTATTTCCCAATAGTTTTGTATGACTTACCTATAGTCATTTAATTATAATTACTACAATTCAATAACAACTGCATTATTGTTTATACTTGTTGTATAATTGGATTTTAAATCTGTTCGACAATAATCGTTAGTACTATGGCATCGGTTATCTTGTACTTCCTCAATGTGTAGCCGGGAAACATTTTACTCTACCCACATATCTGTGAGAATATAGCAGCACGTGGGCGATGTCGCTGTGTTGGTATATATCATAGAGCAGTATTTACGAGTACTACAGTTCTATGATGTAACTTACTGTTATCGTTTTGTTGTGTTATTTCCATGATTCTTGAAATTATATGTCTGTATCAGAGTGTTTAATCAAAGATTCTACTTTATTCTATTTGTAAAAATTTACGGACTATACTGGATGTGTTAGGTACTATTGATCCCTGCATTAATTCTTGGACTTTGGATGGTAATTCAAAATGATTTGAGGACCTTAGAGAACTGATGGAGTGTAATACCCTTAATTAATATAATGAAGTGTATTATGTATATGTTTTCCTGTTTCCCATATACGCTGAATCTCCATCTTCAGTGGTGTGTATTTTTAAATTTTATTTTAGTGTTTGCTGTTAAAGTCTGCTCACCCTAACTTGAAGTACGGTGTCTGGTTTACTTGCTGAAACTTGTTTTTACGCATGTTTTCTGAAATCCCGGCAGAGTTTGAATCTTTAGTTTTTAAGAATTGTTTGTATTTTTGTGTTATACTTGGTGTAGTATTTTAGCTGCTTTACTATGTCCTAGTATATTCTGTTCCTGCTAGTGTTTTACATCCTTCAGCAATTTGGTTTATGGTTTCAGGGTGTAAAATGGATCTCTTGTACCTATTACTTGATCTTGTAATATTTTCAATAGGGTTTTGTCTCTTCATTTGTATGTGCCTTAAATCTTTATCTGGATCGTGTGTGTGTGTGTGTTTTTTTAGTGATAGGTTTTACTGGTGTGCAGTTTTTGTCTGCTTCTGTTATTGCAATGTGCGTTATCATCTTTGTCGTGAAAGTATTGTCGAAGATTGTGTATTTGTTTTGCATGGAGTGCGTGCACATCAGATATTCCTCTTCCTCCTAATTTTCTATTTAATATTATTCGCAAGAGTTTGGATGTAGTTTTCTGTACTTTTATATAAGTGCGCGTGCTGTGGAATTAATATTATTAAGATCCGTTTGTGTCCGTCTAATTACTCTAAATGGCTATATTAAAGTAGATATTGCGAAAATGTTAATTACTCTTGTTAATTTTTAGTATTTAGATATAATTTGAGGATGGAGATTAGCTTACAGGTATACTGTTGTTTTAACTCTATCTTTATATGTGTGTGGTTTGTGTTTTTAGCTCAGTAACCACATTAAGAACGCAGCGATCTCTTCTGCGACGTGCGGCTTTGTGTAACGAATAGAATGGAGATAAATTTGAACATTTATTGTATGTAAAATAATAAAAATGTATTAAAAAATGTATTTCATAAATTTCTTTGAACTAAAGACTCAGCACATAAATTATAAAATTAACAATAACTCGTTAATGATTACGTTTAGGACATATGCTTATATGGACTTTTCGACTCTAAATAAGTTCTGCAATTCATCCTTGAGATATTGTCGGTATATTTTCTGACACCCTGTATAGTTGCGTATTCAATAATTCGATCTAAATTATTAATTTATGACGGAAAGGACCGCTACGGTTTCGATCATAATACGTTATTACTAGGAGTATATGTTTTAAGAATTAAGCCAATATTTAATATATACACCCCAACTTTATTTTTAATTTACAGAAAATGCAGTAATATGAACTTCAATTTATAAATTTAATCCTTGAGCAAGTATTATAAATATTTATGAACACATATTTTTATCGACCACGAGTACAAGCATAGTCAATAGCAGAAAAGATAAGTAAGAATTTGTAATAATACGACTTAGTATGAATTGTATAAATTAGGTCATATAAAAGTAAATATTTTTAAAAAATACTTCATATTACTGTGGCGTGTGTACAAATATGTAAAGAAATTATTAGGCACTTTAATTTGTGTCCGATAGTGTATACCTACATAAATAAATACATATTTATAAAACTATTAACTATAATACCTGGGTAGCATACGATTCAGTAACTGTTCGGTTTTCTTTTTCTCGATGTCCAGCTGTTCAGTCCTCTCACGTATCAATTCCTCCAGATTATTCGAGTATTTTTCGAGCATCTGGAACATAGTATCTACGATGTTGACTTTCCTGCCGTGATTCAATTTCTTGAATTGGTCATGAACAGTGCTGAAATCAGGTCTCATGTCCGCTTGTTCCGCCCAGCACTGTCGCATTATATTTATTGCCTCGGGGGGTGCCGCCCCTTTGCTGACCGACGGTCTGATCAGGGGTGGTGGCCGTTTCACCTTCTCTATTATTTCTGAAAGTAAAGAATTGATTTTGTAGACATCGAACACGTACGTGTTTTAAATGTTTGTTTCTGGTAGTTCAACGAAGAAAACAACTTGTATACGAAAGAAATTTTGTCGGTTCTGATATACTTACTGCTATTTGTTTCATCTTAATATAATAATGGATTGATAATAATATTGAATAAAATAACTAATTCTATGTATATCGATTCCTTACTTAGTTTCCCAAATCGGAAGGACTAGCAGAATCGTTTAGCGTCATCACTTAGTTATATAAATCACGATTTTGACTAGAATTTAATTTTTGTTATAATTGAATGTATATTAAACAATTCACTAGTTTTTAATCACAATGTATTAATTATAATGTAGACAGCTTAAAAATTCATTAAACTTTTAGGAACTGCATCGATATACATCACCCATTTTTAATTTAGAATTTATTTCAAGTAAGACCTTATTTCTAAAATATGATTGTAGATGATTTTCTTTTTGTAAACAATAAGTAGCTTTTATAACTAAAGATAATAAACGATACTATGTACAACTTTCGTATCTTTTATAGTTCTAACAATAGTAATAACAACAAATTTATTGCCTCGATAACATTTTTTAATGACAGAAATGACTTGACGAAATTTTTCGCCGTGTTCATCACCCACGTGGCTGGGGTTCGAGGGAAATCCAGATGCAAGTGCAAAAAATGTTTTTAAGGGTCATGTTATAGCCCAATTTATGGTAATTTCTAAAAAGTTCATTAACAAGTGCTATAATTGTCAGATCTTCTGCTCCCTAGAAAATCGTGGGTCACATTTTTAAAAGCATTCCAAGTTACCTAAGATTTCTTCAAATTTTTATCTTTTAGAAGTTTAATTTGGGGTTCTACAAAAATTCTCTCTTTAAGTTTTGTATCTGAGATTTTTGGGGAATTTTTGTTTAAGGTATTGGAATCCACGACCATCTTCATCCATTGCTTTCACGAAATCTTTCATTAATTCTAATTTTATGTTTAATTGCGGTAGAAGTATTTTATCAGGTTCAACTAGTGACTTATGAAATATATTTTTTTGTCCAAGAATATACTGAGTACTGACTGAACAGTCTTTAATAATGTAGTGGAAATTCCTTGATCTACGTCCCAGTCACAAACAAATTGCTAGTAGCAATTCTTTGTTTACCCTAGTTATAAACCGAGTGGAATTGCTACAACTTTGAGGTCAGCGCTGATATACCATTTGTACATTTTGTAATTAATTCTGTCTAAAAGAAAATTAATATTTGTATACGTTCCTTTTAAGCATCGATAAAGAAACACCATTTTCCAGGATGGTGTTGGTGACTTAATGCCAATGAATGGACAAACATTTTCTTTGTGAAGCAGGACAGCGTTCAAACTCAATTTCGAAGCATCAATGAAAAGACGCTATTCTTCTGGATGGTGTTGGTGACCTAATGCCAACATCAAATCGTCGACATTGTTGCCGTATGAAATACCCTCGTTGGTTGAAAAATACTGTGATAGCTCTTTCTGATGATTACAATACACAGAAATATGTGTGCCTGGACAGTTTCCATCTTTGGAGTCTAGATCCTAGTACTTCTGATTTGATTTTTGACAAATTCGGGTCTTAAATAAGATCATTTAAGTATAACTATTTATTAGGTGTGGTCTGTCCTCTTCAGATGGCAAATATTCGCCATCGCTGGCCGATAGCTTGACACCTGCTTCTTCTGTTTCTGTAACATCATATTCTTCATTTGAAACACCTATGGGTCTTGGTGTATCAAGGCTTCCAAATGAGATACTGGACGAGTAGCACAGGGCAGATTAGCATAACTAATATTTTTCTTATTTTTGTTGGAAAACCCGAAAGTTTTTGTGCAGCAAAAGTATCAATCACTCGAATCGTTCGTTTGTTTACGCCAAATCATAAGTCTTGCAAATGGCATAGCGCTTTGCTTACTATTTGACCAGCCTCTCAGAGTAACAGCACAGCATGCGCAGCAAATGCTGGAAGCCAATGGTTTGCCTTGATATTCAATGGTTAAGCCAAAATAGTGAACATATAACTTCTATATTAAAGGTGTAATATTCTGCTTAGGCTGGTGGGTAGTGAATTTTGCCATATAAAACAGAAACTCTTTGGATTGTTTATACACGTAGGCGACATTGTGAAATAAAAAGACGTTCAGCTATCCACAAACCGAGTTACATTGAATCGAAGGAGCCGTATACTCTTTATATACACACATAGCCGGATATCTACCAATTCCTAACTTGCTTGGTTTCAGAACAAAAATCGGCGTGGTTTAAGTGCTCTGACGCAGAAAACATGCAAGAACGTGTTCAGATAAGTCCATTCAATGTTCAAAAAAACAATATTTTCAGTAACATCTTCCTTATATAAAATAAACTTTGAAGTTTTGTAAAATTTAATTCGTTTTTTTAAGAAACTATTTAAGAAAATATCTCAAAATCCCTATGTGATGGAGCAAATTATAAATCAGATTCAGAGTCAGCCTTACAAAAAACATAAACTACATGTATTTGTGTATGAGAAAGCCAAACTATGTGGACAAGTATTATTAGATAGATAGAGATCTACATGTGTAATCAATATCATTTAACAGTACGCATATAGATGGCAACACTGCACTTCGTATTGTTGTGTAACGTGATATTTAATTGAAAAATAATTAATAGAAGCACTAATTGAATTTTTTAAAGAATTTTAATGTAATTCAAGTGTATTATATTTACTGTATACTACATCTTAAATCTCTCTACGCACGCTTTTTTGGCTTAAGGCTCGGAGGTAATCGACCTGGCTGTGTGCAAAAATACTAGGTACGAAAGATAGATATTGTATGTAACCTTGTTACCCGAAAAGTCACCACTCACATTTACTTTGTACGTATAAAACGTATTAGTATTTTTTATTTCAATATATTTTAAGAAGGTGCAATCTTGAAGCACCTACGAGAGTAGGGCTAACTTTGATTTTCATATTAATGAATTTTTTTGTGGCCGCTAGTCGGTAGACGAAACTTTCTCAATTCGTTAAGACGTAATATATTCACGACGAGTAATTGTTGACTATGCATGATTAACTGAGAATTTGTTTCGGCTATTTCCATCATTTGTTGGATTTAAGTAATCCTGCGTTTCGGCAGTTAATATTCTGCCATCTTCAGGGTAGCCCTGAGAAGGGCTGTTCCTTGCCAAACTGATAGTGTGACGTATATGCCTTCTCCCAATTTTTTAGCGAAATGTAGTTGTGCGAGATTCAAACCCGGCGTGTAAATTCAAACTTTCTCTGAATCAAGCACACTAGCAACCACTGTACTATCAGACTGGGTGGGGGGCAGAATATTGTTTATTAAAACTTGTATTTAAGCTACTGGTACCTGCGCAGATAATGGTGCGCAGTGAGCTCATATGTTTATGCGTGGGGTATGCGCCTTGAAGACGGTTGTAGATTAACTGCCGAAATGTGAGATTATCTAAATCCAACAAACGATGTAATTTTATATATTTCATTTTTTAATCACATTTATTGGACTATTTTAGAATATTTTCGTCATTTTATTTATACATAGCATCGAATCGTCGATCACATTGTAAAAATTTTAATTTTTAATTTGAATTTTTAATTTATTATGTCAAACAATATATACGAGGAGTGGTAGTAAGTAATAGTCTTTATGAGACAGAGAGGATGGTATATTATATTTAGATAACCATTTAGACTATGAAGTATTAATATCAAAGATTTGAGCTAGTAAATTCAAATGTTTCGGAAGTTAAGAAGCTGTAAGCAACCAACGAGGGTGTAAAGATATTCGATTAGGTGACCGGCCTACGACGTAATTTTGCTATATCAAAATAAATTCCATAATTAATTTTGTCAGTTTTTGCACACGAAATTAGCTAATATCGCCAGAGACGATTGGCGTCTCTGTATATAGCTATAATTCTAGCTATAATAATAGCGATAATTCGAATTATTTGTTAGACTTCAGACGTCGGTTAGGAACAAGTGCTAAACTAAAACAAAAAAATTCATGAAGTTTCATTACCCGAAAATCAATACTAAGTGAGGGTAATATACACCCCACTGTATAGTACTTGCACATAAAAATTGTTTATAATATTGAATGCTTGAATATTTTGTACGAAGTTGTTACTGTTTATTTTATTACTGCTCATAATAAAATTGTAGAAATTTTTCATTTTGTTGATTTTTGTTGAACATGTTTGACGTTATAATTTAGATGAAACTTACATAGAAATACTTTTTGCAATAAAACTTTTATTCTATTCACAAATTGGCGTTTTATTTCTCTGACCACAAGTATGTATATCTTATTTGATGTTAGACAACCATATAAACATCCTGAGGTAATTTATATAAACCAAGTCTAAGAAAAATATATATTTTGTGTAATTTCTAATAAATAATTAGTTTTATATTTTAGTTTATTAATATTTGTTGCGACAATTATTTCGCCAGAACAGTAGCTTCATCAGATACTTACTAGAGTACGTTACAAACTTACATCAGTATATATAAAAAAAGAAAATGAAAAAGGTAATATTATTTTGCAATGTGAGAATTTAGATAAAAGTTGCACTCAGTGAAAATATTTCGATGTATGTATTTAAAAAAACTTAATATAAACAGGGTTTTCAAAACTAATAATAATTTATTCAAACACACTGGAAAAATAAAGATAGAACAAGTAACAATTAGAAATCTGAAGTCTGTAAGTTAACATGTAGATGTTGTAAGAGGAAAGGTTGATCAAATAGGAAGATCGTTTGAAAAACATATTGCTGAACATTGTTCTTCGTTTAAAAATAAATAGATACCACTTTTGCCAATTATCCATTAGAAGAAAACCACACATAATAATGATTTTCTAATTCTACATCATCGTTTCTCAACCTGGGCTGTTAAAAGGAAATAGCGAAATAGCCTAAACAATAATAAAAAATCATTTTATGAGAAAAAAATCATTTATTATAAACATTTTACTTGTAATAAGTACGCATCTAAAGAAAAAAAATTAGCGTGATGGCTGGATTTGTTTTTCATTTAAAAGTATCCCCATACGTGGATCTACGTTGGAAACACTAAAAAGCAAATTGTTTTCGAGTGATACGAGATACGATTCCTGATTTTAGTTTTTAGCGCAACCATAGGCGAAAAACCCCGTTTCACAGAGATAAGCCGTGGCGAAAGGGATTGATATTTTCAGTGCTTCTGTGACTAAATTTCCATATTAATTTCGACGAGCAAACCAAAACCTATTTAAATCTTCCGATGTAAATTGCAATTGTAGTGTTTTGTCGAGGAGCTAGTGATGAACTTCAACTGGTAACTTCGCAGCGGCTACAACATTTTCACTAAACGCATTCAGCACCCATCTCTTCGACAAATAATTTTTATCTTCCGGGAAATACCCGTGAACTGAGTTTTTAGCTCACGTAAATACATGCAATACAAACTGTGATGAACAATTCTGTCTTGTTCATTCAAATTAGTCTCATTATAATCCGAAGTGAGTGGGAACATACTAAAATTTTTGATTTGAAGGCGAATAATCCAGATATCAAGCTTCTTAATGCATGAACTTTGTCTGCATTAATAAAATATTTTTATTACGTCCTTGTAAATTCCCACTCAAGTCGTTTAAATGCGAAAATACAGAAATTAAGTATGCCAACAACAACATGCAACATGTGAAAACAATGAAAATTTATGGTTTCAAGCTTTCATCAAAGAGAACTTGAAAGCAAACAACGCACTGTAACTTTCCATCCAATGAGGTAAACCCATAATTTAAATAACTGTCATCGTACAACCTTGTATTTTTACTAACCGGTTCACTGGGTGTAGATGGCTCACTTCTTTTTTCACAAATTTATCCATTTCGCATAAGAAATTAAAAAAGCAAATCAATTTCACGGTTGAGGTAAACCCATAATTTAAATAACTGTCATCGTACAACCTTGTATTTTTACTAACCGGTTCACTGGGTGTAGATGGCTCACTTCTTTTTTCACAAATTTATCCATTTCGCATAAGAAATTAAAAAAGCAAATCAATTTCACGGTTGACCGCACACTAAAACAAAAGCACCAGGCGAACTCTTCACATTCGAAACTTAACTGAAGTTGTGCAATCGTAAGCGCTTCCTTTATACTAGTGACAGCACGACTTGTTCAAAGACATTCATATGCATGTTCAAACATGCTCTCACAGCGAGTATTATAGAAGGAGATCAAATTACAAAGAGCAAGTACACATCAAGTTGGAACTTGTAAATTGCTCATGTATGTACACGTCATATATGCATGTTCGTACCCGTCGCTATAAACGCAGCGACATAAAATAATAGGAATAGTCCTATTAGATTTTTTATACCGTCGGTATTTTCTTAACGTATAAAATTAATGCTATGTGATTATATAATATTAAATAATTTTTTACATTTATAATTACAGTCAAAATGAAATGAGTTAATAGTAAGGCTATTCCGCGTAATATTAGTTTTATTCACATTTACTTGGGAGAGTCGCGGAGCTAAGAAAGTTGACAATCGCTGTTCTACATTTATAAAATAAAGGCACTAAATGAAACTTACCGGAAATTAATAAATTAAAATAATAACAAATTTTACTTAACCATCAATTGGATTTAAATAGCTTACCTTTGTTTAATTTATTCATTTAAAGTAATCCGTTTAAACGATAATAAAAATGCATATTTACTTTATTAAAATTTCAATATTCAAAATTCCAGTAGTATAACAAGTAAGTAACAACATAATTTGAAACATACTTTAGTAAGTAAAACCTACCAATTTTGTATAATACAAAAGTATTTTTAATAATATATAATATTAGATATTAAAAATGGGGTGTGAAGAACACAATACAAGTTCATATGTATTTTTGAATGTATTAGATACATTCAAAAATACATATGAACTTGTATTGTGTTCTTCACACCCCATTTTTAATAATATTATATATTATTAAAAATACTTTTGTATTATACAAAATTGGTAGGTTTTACTTACTCAAGTATGTTTCAAATTATGTTGTTATATACGTATTCGGTTTACGCCGACAAGTAGTGAAGACACGATAATACAGTTTTTTGTAGATACGGTGGTTACGGACTATAAGGAACACCACGGCTAGTTCTGCGATTATTATATAGACAGCGTTGAATATTCCTTCACGCTCTGTCTTAATAATATCTGCGAGATAGCAAGGTAGTTATGTTTGTTGAATGTGTCTCTTCTCCAACAGTCTCTTCTCCAATCATGTAGAAATGTGAAATACGTATCTACGTCTTTGGAGAAGATACATTCAAAAATACATATGAACTTGTATTGTGTTCTTCACACCCCATTTTTAATAATCTAAACTAATATTATAAAGAGGAAACATTTGTGTTTTTGTATGTATGTTTGTAATGTTTTCACACAAAACTACTGGACCGATTTCAAAAATTCTTTCACCATTAGAAAGCTGCATTTTCACTGAGTGACATAGGCTATATTACATTTTCAAAAAAAAAGGGATCCCTAATAAAAATGCATTAATGTAACCCAAGGTGTGAAAAAATTAGTCACAAAAAATCTGCCATCGCGTACGCTGCGGAAACTATTGTTGATAGAGCAAAAATTGTTCTACAGTATTATAGAACGTATTAATATCTACAAAAAAGTCCGCGAAACCATATGTCCAACTACTGTAGTTATGCCACTATAACAACTTTTTTACAATTTAAAAGTTAATAAAAGTGCCGACAATAATCAAACCATATTATCCATACCTCTGTATTATGCCTTATCCTATTAAATGATATTTTATTAAAGACCATTTAAATACCAGTAAAATACTTTTTAAATTATTAAAATCGGACATTCCATTCAAAAGATATAACGAATTTAAAAATGTCAATCTAAAGAAAATAATGTTATAATATAATGTAGTAGTATAGCGATGGCCACATTCATTTTGTTTGTAATAAATTGACAATCGAAAAATTATAACTGGAATAAGAATAGTATTGGCAGAAGGAATTTAATAGCAAGTTCAATGAGAATGAAAAGTAATAGAAAACAGGCACAGAGAAGCTGTTATAGAAAGAAGTTAAACATAAAGTGATATAAAATCCAAAAATTAAGGATCACAAGAAAGGAAGATTAAATATTTAAGAGAATACACTCACTATTGTTTTTATTCAAGGTAGGATCGAAGAAAAGAGAACATATACGATACAAATTTTATTAAAAGAATTTAAATAACACTGAGATATTTGAAAGGTGACGTTTTTGAAGTAATTTCGACAATGTGTCAAAAGCCAAGTGACAGGAACATTATTAAAATAGAGGGTT
Source organism: Melolontha melolontha (assembly GCA_935421215.2). Lineage (NCBI taxonomy): Eukaryota > Metazoa > Arthropoda > Insecta > Coleoptera > Scarabaeidae > Melolontha > Melolontha melolontha. The sequence continues at coordinate 92,521,130 of OW285237.1, read as the reverse complement.
ACATTGTTTATAAGTTATTAAAAATGTAATCAATTCATCAGCTTTACAATTAAAATAGTATATTAAAAAAACAAGTTTCATAAGGCACCATTTTGCCGCACGAGATCGGTTTAGAAAACGAGCCGCGATAGCGGCGAGTTTTCTAAAGAGCGGGTGCGGCAAAAGGCCTTATGAAACGAGTTTTTTATACTATTTTTTCTATTTTGCGTTTTTTACATTAATACATTGCTTAAATTGGAATTATTTAATTTGAAAGTTCAGAGTTTAATTTTTATATAAAGCATTCAGTTGGTCACATTGATACTTGACATTTTCAAATTTAAATCTTGCTATCCGCGAAGTATATTATACTACATATTATTTACAAATTTTCGTTAACATTACTTGATACTTCATTTAAAAATATAAACATGAGTGACATAGAAACATATATATGTTGTTGTCAATTGTATACAACATACGTTGTTTGTGTAAAATACGGACATATATCATATCTGTCAAATGTACATAAATTCCTAAAATCAAATGACAGCAATGATATTTATTTCTGTATTCGAACAACGCCAACATTGAAAAATGAAAAAAAGCGTATCGAAATGAAGCTCATTTCGATACTGTTTTGGGTTTCATAATGAGTTCATTTCGAACGCAAAATAGAAAATAGTATATTAAAAAACAAGTTTCATAAGGCACCATTTTGCCGCACGAGATCAGTATAGAAAACGAGCCGCGTTGGCGGCGAGTTTTCTAAAGAGCGAGTGCGGCAAAAGGCATTATGAAACGAGTTTTTTATACTATTTTTTCTATTTTGCGTTTTTTACATTAATAAATTTCTTAAATTGGAATGATTTAATTTGAAAGTTCAGAGTTTAATTTTTATATAAAGCATGCAGTTGGTCACATTGATACTTGACATTTTCAAATTTAAATCTTGCTATCCGCGAAGTATATTATATTACATATTATTTACTAATTTTCGTTAACATTACTTGATACTTCATTTAAAAATATAAACATGAGTGACATAGAAACATATATATGTTGTTGTCAATTGTATACAACATACGTTGTTTGTGTAAAATACGGACATATATCATATCTGTCAAATGTACATAAATTCTTAAAATCAAATGACAGCAATGATATTTATTTCTGTATTCGAACAACACCAACATTGAAAAATGAAAAAAAGCGTATCGAAATGAAGCTCATTTCGATACAGCTTTGGGTTTCATAATGAGTTCATTTCGAACGCAAAATAGAAAAAAATAATTTTTTTATCAAAAACATTTTTTTTCCTTTAACTTCACATAGCTACAGCAACGCAATTGGATGATTTGTTTTCCCAGTGAATTTATATTTACTATAAAACATTTATCTCTTTTCTCATTCATTTCATTTCAGATTGAGTCACAGCGAAGCGTGGTCGGGATTAGCTAGTATTATATATTATTAAAAATACTTTTGTATTATAACAAGTAAGTCATGATCAGATGGGTCACACATTTTACTGCAATATTTGTGTTAATTCTCACTTTATAAAATAATATTTATCTTTTCCATTTTCTTTTTTTGACGAAGCCACTGTACCGATGAAACAATTTCGTTTATCGAACAAATGTTAATAAAGTGAAGATTTTAATATTAGTTTTATTTATATTTTAAATTATGGATCTTCATGAAGTAAAAGCCGAATCAATTCAATTATTTACATTTTGCCCCATCAAGTAGAATTCACAGCAATATGTAATAATTACAATTAGCGAAACTACTCAGACACAACACATTTATCCATTGCGAATACCAGCTACTAAGTAAATAGCTAATATTTCAAACTATATTACGGCAAACGAGTAACTGTTTACTCGTGAAGTATTCCCAGAAAATTGTCGAGATTTCCCTGGGTGTTGAAATAATCAGACGGATGTTTGCTCTGTACACCCTTCTGTAGTCAGTTTATTATAGTTAGTTGAAAATGTCTGCGACCGTCGACATCATATTGAGTTCGAACTTATGCCAAGACATTAATTAACGAATTTATATGTAAACTTCATTAGTGTATGGACTAAATTTGCATATAAAGTGCTAGTGCCATTATATATCGAAGTTGCATGATTTCATCGATTAATAATGCTTACATATACTACCGTTTCTGATGGAGAAATGTTTATTAATAGTTTAAAGTGCTTTCTAATAAGTAATAGATTTGCATCTTATTGATAATATATAGGAAATATTAGTATTCAAGCATTTATTTACTGTTTAGTACTTACAAATAAACTAAATAAATAAATACCGTCGATTTCAATTAACCATATAATTTAGTAAATGTATCACATTAAGCTCTAATGAGTATTCCATTAAACTATAATTGAATTTACTCTTTGTACATACTTTTAGGATGTATATTTTTCTTTCAGATTTTGAACACGTTGGGCACCCTTAACGTTTCGGTGTAATTTGGAATCTTTTTTAGACCTACAAGCATCATTGTCAAACACGAAGCAAAATATATGGGCTTTTGTCACAGTATATATGGCCCGTGTTTAACGTAAAGGTTCATCGACTCTTCTCAAACGAAGTCCGAGATTAGCGTCCATAACATGACGTATGCAAGTTCATTGGTACGTTGACCAACCATATTCCTCAATTCTTCACCCCGGAATACTAATTCGTCAGATTTTAACCACGAGGATATTGAGAGTAATGCATGTTTTTGCGTAGATTTTGACGGCCAAAATATGTGGAAACTTTATTTCGGGTGTCTTGCCATGTGCATGTTTCTGCGTCCTTTAAAGGGCGATGTTTGGACACGCTTTTGACAGTCTCTCTGCTGTCATCATCAGGCTGCTGCTTACGAACTCGCGTTTTGAATATAGTATTGATCAGGGTATCACTCGAAGAATGACAGTAGCAAAAGACAACCAAATTATAACATGAGAGAGACCGCCGAAAGTTTGTTCAGACATCAGCCCTTTAAAGAGCACAGGAACTAACATACGACAAAACACACGAAGTTGCCAGTGGAAAACTATGTAATTATTTATTAATTGTATCTCTTGTAAATTATACATTGCAAAGTGATCAAGTATACTTGCTAAGGATTTATCACCTCGAGCAGTCGTAAAGGTATCGTGTATGACGTGATCCTACTCTTTCGTGTTGCGTAACTAAAATCTTATTTGAGAATTTTAAATTCCGAGAGATTTCTTGATATGAATAAAAATATGTATATTTGATTAATAAAATTTATTACAGAAATATCTAGCTTTTTAGCAGACGGAGCCGAAAAAATATTGTGCGCCCTAATTAGGTTTTGAAAATTTATAGGTGTCTAAGATGTTGAAGTCTTTCACCAAATACGTCAACATAGAAAAATGGAAAAATTTCTATTTGTTTCTCTAATCAGCAAGAATTTAGTGAGAATTTTTCTGGAATTTCGAATTTAGTGTTTTTGTTAATTATTTACTTATTCCAAATTTTGATACAGTAATAAAATAAAAATATAAGTACAATAGAGCCATCAAGTGTTTTATCTCAATTCATAGGTATTTAATTAGAATTGCTGTAATCCACAAATTTGCTTTCTAAGCTTTTAGCAACTCTCCCTCCTATTCTTTAGAGATATCCCCAGCAATTATGTTTTTCTTCTTAATATGAATGAACATTTACGGAGAATTTATTTTTCGACAACACGTAATCGCTACTCAATGACTGGAATGAGTGGACAACAATAAAATTTTTTTGTGAAGACTTCGATGCTTTTCGTTATCGATTCGTTAATTTTTTTAATGGTGGGAAATGAAATTGTTTCATTTTCTAACTGCCTATTGGCCTAATTATGCTGGGCGTCCTTGCTGTCCCATAAGTTGTTCTCCAAACGTCCCACCCCCGTCTCCTTGTTGATTCGGTCCCACAACTTCTTCTAAGTCTCCCTCTTCTACGTTTTCCTTGTGGGATCTATTCCATCACTTCCTTGGGTAGCTGCCCCCTGCCATCCGTTATGCGTGTCAATATCATTGAAGTTGTTTTGTTCTGATGTCGTCTGCTATGGTATGTTTGACTCTTATTATTTTTCTTATCCTCATATTTCGGACACCTTTTAGATCTACTTGCAGCTCTTCTTCAGAAGTCTATTTATGTTAAGTGGCTAGATTTCAGATCTATAAGTTCCTATGCTCCTAAAAATTGTTTCGTATATTAGGATCTAATTCTTTTTGGCGATCTTTTCATCCCAGAGAATACTATTTAAGTATTCTCTGAGAGTTATGGCTTTTCTAGCCACGTGTCTCTGTATCGTATGGCTTCATCTAAGTGACCGTCCTGTGACATGGTGTCCCAGATACTTGTAAGTATCGCAATATTTAATTTTCTGTCCATAATTTAGGACACGTTTTTTGTATGTCCTTCAATCAATTTGCTTGTCAAATATTCTGTCATCCACGTATTGAGCTAACACTATTTGATGATCTGCGAAGCATAGCGTGTACATATTTCTTTCTGCCAACGGGGTATCAATACCCTCCCGCTTTCGTTTTCACGTTCTTAGGATCTACTCTAAATATATTTTAAATAATGCTGGCGAGAGGCAGCATACCTGCTGAGCACTTTAATTATATTAAATGTGTTGACTGTTTGTCCTTTTATCTTGGGCGTTTTGATAAAGGTTTCTAACTGCGTTGATACAGTTATTTTCGATATTCGTATTTCTCAACGCTTTCAAAACTCTTAACTGAGGAACGCTGTCGCAAGCTTTTTTAAGATTTACGTAGACTAAATGAATTAGTAAATGAATAGAGTTCCTGGTTAATTCCTAATCTCTTTTCGATAACTTGAGTAACACAGAAGAGGTGATCCGATGTTGATCTACTTGCTCTGAAGCCAGCTCGTTCCTCGACTTCCAAAACATTATACTCACTTTCTTCCTTCTACCTAAGCAGTTTACCATACACTCTACTGATAGAACCTGTGACTAATATTCTAAAGCAATTCTCAGATACGTCTCTGCGCCCTCTCTTATATATTGTTGATATGTATGATATATTCCATTCATCAGGTATTACAGCACCCTGTGACTGATATTCTAAGGCAATTCTCAGATACCTCTCTGCGCCCTCTCTTATATATTGTTGATATGTATGATATATTCCATTCATCAGGTATTACAGCACCCTGTGACTGATATTCTAAGGCAATTCTCAGATACCTCTCCGCGCCTTCTCTTATATATTGTTGATATGTATGATATATTCCATTTATCAGGTATTACAGCACCCTGTGACTGATATTCTAAGGCAATTCTCAGATACCTCTCTGCGCCCTCTCTTATATATTGTTGATATGTATGATATATTCCATTCATCAGGTATTACAGCACCGTCAACACACTTCTGGAACAATTCTGTTAAATGTTTATATAGCTTTTCGGATCCATATTTTAGAGTTCGGGTGGAATACCTCCAGGCCCTGCAGCTTTTCTACTTTTTAGTTCAGAGCACATGCTTTATTTATCTTACACTGCATCTTACTTTACATAAAGTAAAGTCAGAAAATTTTTATAATGCACAAATAAATTTTTGAAGTAATCCTAACCTTTCCAAATTGGAAAAAAAATATTATAAAAGTATATATGTAAAGATTATGCACAACAATATGTACAGCTTGTTTAAAAATTAATGTATCTTTTTAGTCAACTACTAAATAAATATTCTTTCTTTTGGGATGGCACCTTACATCGTCGTTTTAAAATACGTAAACACTTCTAAAACAATGGCCGTTGTGTAACACAAAAAAAATGAAAAGGCAACTATTGATAAATTCCTACGCATATGTCTAGACTAGACACATAAATATTTTTATTTCTTTCATTGCATGTGAATAACAGAATTTCTTTGTAAGATGCTTTATATAAAATGTGTTTTATTTTGAGTTCTCTATTTTCATTATGGTATAAAACAAATGTCGACTACTTTTTCTCAATTGGCTAAATGAAATTTGTAACTTGTATGAATTCTTAACATATAATAATTAGAGACCGGACGCGTCAGGCCGAAATTACGATGGACCCTATAAATAGTTTATAACATCGCACACGTACAATACGTAGTTATTGAATAGCACTATTCATTCGGTTAACCGCACATCTGTTTTTTTTGTCGTTGAATTGTGACGCAATTACTAGCATAATCGAATCTATTTCTCCCAATTATTTTGACGTAAGTGTCCAGTGAATTTCGTTAAGTTTCAATAACTTACGCATACCTTTTTAATTTTAAATGATTTAGATCTAGAACATCGTTTAAGTTAATTTTTCGGATATGATACGGAACAACGTCGAGAATGGCATCGTGAAACAATGGCGAGTTGGATTAAGGGTCATACTGATTGCATGTCAATTGCTAGTGATTCCGAAACCTATTGCAAAGTCTGTAAAATAACGTTAAAAAATTCCAAGAAATTGCACGTAAAAGTCACTTAGCATAGCAAACACACACAAGGATATTAGATCCGTTGGAATCTGATAGTTTGAACGAAGAACTAGAACTAGAAAAAAATTATATTTCGAATAAAAACAAACAATCAATTTTACAATAATTACACGATAAAAATGTTATGGAAAATGGTTCGCTTGAGTGAGATATTTTAGAATTGGTTGTTCAAGTAAAACATAAATATATTGGATACCTACATCACAAATCTATGGCTGAAAAGAAACATGAAAAATTACAATTACCTCCTTGTCATTGTCTTTTAATCCTTTAACCCGCGTAGTGGTTACTTATTTGACCACTTCTATAAAGTCGAGTTACTAAATACAGGTAAATCAAGAATTATAGGATACTGAACCTAATGACAGTAATGACATTACAAGTAGCTAGGAAGGTGTTGTGGTTCAATAAACGATTACATTCAAATGCTATATGATAATAAACGCAAAGTGGTTACTTAGATCACAATCACACTCGATACACGCACGATGTTTTTATTATAATTCTGCAAGATTTAACATGTTTGTCATCGTATGATGTATCTCTGTAAATAGTCATAGTTTCAAAATTGGTGTATTTGTAAGAAAATATATTATATTAGTGTTAGCAGGCGTAAAAATTTTAAAAAGGTAAGTACATTATTAATATTTTTTATATCACAATAATATGTATTTTTCTGTTGTATAACACATAATTATATTTGTATTTATGTATAAAACAACCCATTATTTTTGAAATTCGCGGTTTGATTTCGGCATAAAAAATGTGTCACCATACATACAAAACAAACCTCAAACTTGTACATCTAAATTTTATAAATTAGTTTGCCAGATAGTAGAAAGTATGGAAAATTAATTACTGATCTAATATAATGATGTATACGAAATATATTGTTTATATATGCGTCTTTTGAGTTTTAAAACAGAAATATTTTTACAGATGTTTCGTAAATTGCGATCATATATCAATTTAGAAAAGATAACATCAGACGAAACTTTCGACTTGGTGGATTCTATTACTAATAAACATGCAGAGGATTCCGAATATGGAGGAGACAGTAATGCAGAGGATATTTTCATATCATCTCTAAATACGAAACTAGTCGGTAAATCCTTAACGTGTACTACAGTAGCGATTTCATCAGATGAAGAAACTTGCACCGCAATCTGTACTTCTGCAGCAATACCATCAACTTCCACAGCAATACCACCAACTCTACAGCAACACCATCAACACCATCAACAGCTCGCAAGACAAGGAATATGACACCAATTTATAATGCAGAATATAGTGCAAAAGATTTTGATAGTGACGATTCCATACATGCTCCCGATCATCGCGAAATTGAAGAACCAAGCAATGTATGTAACACATTTTCTAATAATTCTAATAGGGAGGACGTCATCGACAACGAACAACTACAAGTACTTCAAAATACCCCATACAATTTTTAAAAAATTACATGTGTTACTCAAATTTACAATGAATTTGTATCTAATGTCAATTATGGACCAACATTTACTGCCAATTGGGATAGTCCATTAACAATTTTTGGAAACTTTTTCGACAACAGTATAATGCAACATATTGTTATAGAATCTAATAAATATACTGTTCAATACGGATATGATCTAAATTTGAATATACTAGAGCTCAAAGCATTTCTAGGTATTCTTCTCATTAAGGGCTTTCATCAATTATCAGCATTATTGTATTGATCATCTAATGAAAATTTTCATATGCACAAGATTGCTCATATCATGACCCAAAAAATATTTCTAAAAGTGCTGCGATTCGTACATCTGAATAACAATTCTCACAGACTTTATAAAGGGGGACCACTGGTTTCTCATTTGCAGGAAAAATTTAATAATTCCTTTGTGTCATCTAGAAATGTAGCAGTGAATGAGAGCATGGTAGCTTTTAAAGGGCAGTCTTCGCTCGAACATTGTATGCCGATGAAGCCTACAAAAAGGGGCTTCAAGGTTTGGGTCTTAGCTTGTTCATCGTACAGCTGCATGTTAAATTTCAAATTATATGAAGGAAAAAGCCAACTAGTTGAAGAAGGAACTTTAGGTGAGAGAACTATATTAGAATTACTACGTCAGTACTACGACCAGAGTTACTGCGACAATTATTTCACTATTATTGAGCTTTTATAAAAATTACTAGCCCAAAAAATTTTTCGCGCGAAACACTTCGAGAAAATTGCAAAAATTACCCAAAAAACATAATAGACAACGAAATGAGTATCGGCGAATATGATTATGCAACTAGCGGATATATTTTTGTCTGCAAATGGAAAGATCGTGGTAGGAAGAGTGTTGTCGTTGCCACTTTTTTTTTTTATAATCCAGAAGTGACCACCCAAATTCAAGGAACTAATAAAGAAGGCCAGAAGGAGATGGTAAACTGCCCAGAATCTATACTAGATTATAATAAATATATGGGGGCTGTTGGTAAGTTCGACCAGAGTATGTCATACTACAGCATTGCATGGAAGAGTCGTCGTTGGTGGATGAAACTATTTTATTATTTAGCAGATGCAGCTGTAACAAATAGTTTTATTTGCCATCAGGTAATGTTAAAAGAATCAAACAGTACTGGCAGACGAATTACTGAAAACTATTCTAGTGGAAAAATGTCTGGGCCAAAACTTGTTATCACCAAAAGCAAAAGGAAACTAAAAACTGGGCGACCCATTACGTAGAAGTTTAAATGTTGGTGCACATTTACCAGTGAAGGGAACAATACGACGATGTGCACGTGTTAAACCAGTACGTTCGTTAATTATACGTAAAGCGTGCAACGTAGCTCTATGTCGTAACTGTTTAGTACCTTTTCATGAACAATAATAATATTGTGTATTGTTAATACTATATAAATAAATCGTTTTAGTTTTGGGAATAAACTTTTTTGCTATTGTGGTCAATATATTAACCACAACCCCAACCGTTTGTCACAATCCTTAATGTTCTGTGGTTAGTAAATTAACTATACTCAAGCCTTTATGAAAGATACTTTGTTTCTAAATTACCATTTATTTAAGTAACTAGAATGCATTAACACCATTTACCACAAAAAATTGCAAAAAACTAAAATAATTCTGCGCGTTAAAGGGTTTTAAATCCGATAGAAATTGTATGGGCACAAGTTAAACATTATGTTAGAAAGAATAAGACAACGTGTAATACTAGATATTGCTGTGCTAAGTGTATAATAATATGATCGTTGTTCTTATCAGAAGCTTATTTTTTCAGATTCAAATCTAAATATCATTTTAGTTAAAGGTGATATGTGCAGAGCAGATAAAATTCAATGACGTCCAAGAATTTATTATAAGTGTTAGTATACATCCATCTTTATCGTTGTTATCATCACCATCAGAGAAATTAGCACATGATTAAAACAAAATTTAATAAAAATGCACTTTCATTTTAATGTTAATAGTTAATATTCATATCCTCTGCACTGTATAATGAAATAAATGTATACTACTTTTATTGTTTTCTTTTATAAATCTAAATAAACCGCTATCAACATATAAAAACTAATTCTATTCAGTCAGGTGTTATCGTATGTGATTGCCTTTTTTCACAATAAGTTAGGTGAATGCAGAAAACATAGAATGTCAGGGCACAACATTATAATAACAAAAAAGTTGTAGATATGTGGGAATAAAGTTTGTACATCTATTGTAATACTATACCGCCTGATTCTGAGCAAACGCAACGATCCGAACGTATGAATATTTCTCCCGCTTCGAATACAATTCCCCTGAACGCGTTTAGCCAATCACAAACCAGTCTGTCGCGCAACCATTTAACAACTAATGTCACAAATTAGTGTCACCACTGTTACTCTATACGGAGTCTCTTAAGCGTTTGAATTGTGAAAATAAGAAAATAAGAAAAGAAAATAGACATTACTGGTTCTGTATAAAATTTAAAACCATTATTCCCAAATCGCAGAGTTCCTAATGATACGTTCATTTTAGTATGCGCTGCAATAGAACTAAATTCAAATTTGACAGTTAGCGATATTTCCAACGATTTAGGCATATGCTGCTCTTCCGTTAACCGCAAACTAAAATTAAATGGTTTTCGTAATTATAAATATTCCAAACATCATCAATTATTTTACGGCGATGACTCGATGAGTTTAAAAGGATGAATTTCCGTTATTATATAGTTAATTTCTCATTATGAACAATTTATTTTATTATCTGTAAGAGTAAATTTTTCTTAACATTACTAGAATTTAATTTAGTTTTTATTTATTTCTGAAGTTTATTTAGTTTACTATGAACAGTTTTTGTGACCTTTATTATTAAAATTTAATTTATTAAATCTCTAGATGCCTTATTTGCAATTTTCTTAACCGCTTATTAATAATTTCATTACGCTTTGTAGAATAACGTATTGCAATTTACTCATTACCATAACACAGGACTAAACAATTTATAGTCCATTAATAGTAATTTGGTAATCAGATAATTTTTCTTACTCGGCTCCATAATATGTAAGTATGTATGATATATGACATTGATGTTGACACTCCTATAGCATTCAGGGGAATTGAATTCGAAGCGGGAGAAATATTCATACATTCGGATCGTTGCGTTTGCTCAGAATTAGGCGGTATATTCAAAACACTTTTTATAAGTAGTGGCTGTGAATTGCATATATTCCAAAAAGGTATATCTTAACTTAATTTACTTATCTGTTAAATGTGATTAATTTTAAATGTCAGACTTCTGGTTAGTTTGCATATTGCATTAACGTTGGTGGTAACTTATTATACTGAATTAATTAATAACTAACTAAAAATTGTATTTACTGATCAACAAAAGGCATTCATTATCGAGTCATATTTTCGCAATGGATATATCGAAAATGGTGAATGGAGGTACAGAAGTCAACCATGTCTACAAGAATTTCGAAATATCCAGACGAAATATTTGATGAAGCCGTACTTTGTAATAACATTCGTTATATAGTAAGTAAATTTTGAGATATTGGAAGTGCAACAAAGGATGTTAGATGACTTTTCTTTATCTATTCGGAGATAGCAAGTTAATAAGTCATATAGCACTTTCCACAGAATTAATAACGAGCCATCGAAAAAATTCATAATTGGAGTAGACTGTGAGATTGGGTTGATACTTTAACCACTTCCACATAATGACATTTATTATTTGACATTGAAACCATAAGTTTGTGTCAAATTTTTCAAAACTCTTATTAAGATAATTGTTTGTGTTTAGATGTAAATGGACAACATTTTCAACAACTTCTGTAGCTATATGTAAATTTTGCTTATGATTTCGATATTAAATAAATTATTTGTTTTCTTTTTTGTTGTAGTATCATTTCAATGCCATAACCTTTTTTTACAATGAAACCAAATGAAACTGTCAAGCATCATGTAATGTGTCATTACGTGAAAGTGGTTAAAGTACCAACCCAATTTCACAGTCTACTCCAATTTTGAATTTTTTCGATGGCTCGTTAAGATAGATTTAGGATTATATCCATCCAAAATAAATTTATATCATGAACTATTGCCTCCAGATTATGCAAGCAGGGTAACATATTTCAATTGGTTTATCAATACAATGGACGATGACAATTTAAATTTAACATTCATTACAGATGAAGCATGTTTTCATCTGTCTGTTTATATACACACACAAACAATGAGAATATGGAGTGCTGATAATCCTCATTATTTTAGAGAAATAAGACTACATCTTTTAAAACAAGGTATTTGGGTAAGTATTTCACGAAGCGAATTATTGGACCTATTTTCTTCAATTAAATATTTAGAGATATTCGTCAACTCCACTGTGATGAATTAACCCAGGGGTATTTACAACAAGATAGTGCAACAGCACATACGGCAGAAACTACTCTCAACTATTTAAGCGAATTTTATGACAATCGTTTAATTAGTGTAAGAACAGAAAATTCATATCCACCTCGGTCACCTGATTTAACACCATTAGACTATTTTTTATTTCCTCATTTAAAAAATACAGTTTATAAAGAACCTATCCATACTATTGATAAATTCAAAGCAAAAATTCAAGAAGAATGTAATCGAATTATACCTGAGATGCTTATAAGGGTTGTTGAAAATATGAAGATTGTGTTTAAATCATAATGGTTATAATTTTCAACAATTCCTTTAATATATGTCCCTTTTTACTCTAATTTTAAATTGTTCCTTCAACATTTTTAATAAATAATTTATATATGAATAGAAGATTTATTATTTACTAATACAATATTAATCACATTTTACAGATAAGTAAATGATATTAAGTTAAGGCATACCTTTTTGAAATATATGTAATCCACAGCTTACCACTTATAAAATGTGTTTTGAATCATATAGTATAATGCTACGCTTTATGAATTTCAAAATGTATCTACTACCATTAGAAAGAAAAATTTAAATAACAATATTAAAAAATGCCAAATTTGACATCTTCGCTTCTTAACTATCTCCCATAAGAGCAATACATCGATGTACAGTTAAAACGGATTATAGAGTCTTTCGATGCACGTGGCTATTATTAGTTATCGACCACCTATTGTTACCTCGGAGTTGCCTCGTTTTCAAACAATCTAAGTGAAGTTAATGCTTAAAAAACGCTACTGATATTCAAGGCATTCTGGGGCCTATGGTTGAGACCTTCTAACTTATAGTTTAGTCCCCTATTCACTAGATTATCACAACGCTACAATTTCGATTACTTATACCTTGCTTTTAACAGGGGATGTTTTTACGTCTTTCTCGTAAATGGAATTCTAAGAATTCTATAAATAAATTTTATTGTTTCCATTATTAGAACAGTTTCAGGGTAATTTGGTGTTGCTGATTCCATATTTGCTACCAGTTTTGTCATATAGGCTCTAGTTTTTATGATGTTTTTTTTTGAATAGGTGTGAGGAAAAAACAAAAAAAAATAAATTTATTCACAGTAAGGCGAAAAATGCCTCAAATTATAATTATACAAAATACTTATGTATAATTGTTCAAAATAAAATGAATATAAAACTAAAAAGTTTGTTTCTAGTAACAAAAAAATACTTATATCACTACAAATGCTAGGTAAAATGCTCTCTGTATAACTTTTATTGTGTTGGACTTCCAAACAATCACGTTGCAAGTACCAACAAATAGTCTTCCATCACGTGCGTATTCTCTTGTTCTATAAGCTCTTGTTGTAACTCCGGACTTAAGTAGTTCTTTTCTTTCAATCTGGATGCTAATAGTTCAGATAATTGTTTCGACAGATGAAGATCATGTACCAAATCATTTAGCTCATCTTGAGAAAACTGTTGTGGGGGTTGGCAAATTGTCCTCATACTCACTTAGTTGGCTGTGAGTTCGGCAGCATTTCTACATCTGACAACGAAAACAGAGATTGTGATGCGCAAACTAATATAGGTATATTTTCATCATGTGGTAGTTGTCGCTTTGGTCACTAAATCAGAATATCCCCATTTATATTTCTTGAAGCGATTAAAGCCCTTAACACTTACAACACAAATATAACAATCGTCATTATGGTTTTTTTGGTTCTATACACACAATAGTTTAAGCTTTTCTCTTTCCTTTTGTCCATTGCCATAGAGATTCCACACATGCTTTACACGCTTTATGGGGAGCCCAAGGCTTATTCTGTTCTCCAATTGCAAAACCAAAATCAGAAATACACGCCTTCCTTACAAAATCGATATTTTGCCTTTGTTTTTCCGTAGTATATTTACCACAAATGTAGCAGAATACATTTGGATGGTTAAGGCAATCTCTTCTAGATGAACTCATATATATATGCGAACTTCCTTCTTCGACAGTACTCTCTAAGCAACCAAACAAATGTCCTGCTACGCCATTTCGCCAGTACCGGCGCGATATATGGTATTGCACGTGGAAACATGTAGCGACATATCGTAACAAGCCGGAAAACTCGTTTATCGTAATATAAAAATTACAATTATTAGAAACGACGCAACCATTGAAAAAATGCCGTTCTAACTATACTAAAATGAAAACTTAATTATTATAGATTATTTCAAAAATTAGAGCCAATTAATAGATATGTAAATTGTTTATAAATTCCTTGCTTCAAATGTAATGTGAAATCATATAACCATATTTGGCAATCGAAAAAAATTTTTGTTGAGCTGTGTAATAGATTGAATAATATCTGAATAGTGTTACGCACATTGCATGAATTAGGATAAAGCTAGAATGAATGAATAATTTGTTTTTAGTTATTTAGTGTTCCAGACAGACTATGGAGACAGGGGATAAGATAGAAATTTACACTATTATTATTACATAATTGTTGCAAAAATTTGTATATATATTCAATTAGGATTAGGAATTCCCTCCATTTTTATCTAATTGTTGCTCTGATGCTTCAGTTTAAAAATTGAATAATTTTCAAGTCCTCCCGTATTTGTTCGAACAAACTTTTCGGTGATCATCTTTCTCTTCTCTTGTGTATTCGATTTTTACACAGAAGCACTTGTATATTTGGCATTCCCTTTCCCTGCAATCACTCCACACTTAATTCTTTGTGCTTTACTGTATATTGATAATCTAAGTTCTTTATATCATTCTTCATTCTTCGTTTGGTCTTCTTCTCCAACCTTTTTCTTTTCTAGCCCCACCATAAATAGATCTCAGAATCTCACTTTCTCATTTATCTAAAAAGTTTTTTTCAAATTACTTTAACTCATGTCTCACACGCATAAGTAGGTCTGCTACCTACTTTACTCTATATTTTTGGCTCACTATTCGCTATATTGCCCGCATTTTCCATTATCATATATTTGGTTTTCTCCTTATTTATTTTTAAACCCACCTCCTGTATCATTCCCATTTCCTCTATCTTTTTGGAAAATGTTACTAATTCTTGTTCTGATTTTGCATTTCTTTGCTATGATGTGTGAAAGCCGTACATTGGTGCTCATTATTGAAGATCGCCCCTTATTTCTTAATCCAGCTTTTCTTGACAATTTCTTCAAGCATTAAGGTGAATAAATGCGGTCGATACTGTTTCCCTTGCTTGAATCCTTAGTTTATCTCAAAATCCTCGGACTTATGTCCCTCGCATATCATTGCGCTAGTTGGCTTTTTCATTGTAATTTCTTTCAATTTTATTCAAACTATTCACGTTTTACAGTTCTCTTTCTTTAGCCTGTAAGTCTATTTAAAATCAATAATCAGTACATACAGGTTTACTTTTATATTTATAGCAGTTAGTTTGTATTTCTTTTATGACAAACATCTGTTCTTTTACTAATATATTACATCTAAATCCAGAGCCTTTTTCTTAATATCTCAACTAGAAGAATTTTATAACAAGTAACTAATAGTGCACAATCTGTAATTCTGACGCATTATCTTATCTTTTTATCTAATGAGTCTATTAGTGTCCTGAATCATTCGTTCGGGATTTCTTTTTTTACCCATATTATTTTAATAAATTTGTATTTCTTGTACTAATGTTTCACAATCTTCTTTCAATATTTTAGCCATTGTATTACTTTTCCAAGGGCTTTTTTTATTTCTTAAACTATTTATCGCTTTCTCTATTTCTTTACCTGTTGATGGTTATATTTCCGTTCTATTTTACATTATCATATTTGGTCTCTTCCCGTTCTTTCTGTATATTCTCATTGAGAAGCTCTTTAAAGTAATCTTCGCATATTTTCATTACTTCTCCGGGGTTACATATAATTGTCCTTGGTTATTTTTTATGTATTTACTTATGCTTCCATATTCTTATTTTTTCGCCTTTTGGTAAAGAGATGTAACTTCTTTGTTTTTAATTTTTTTGCTGTTTCTTCCTCAGTTTTTTCTTCATTATCTTGCCTTTTCTCTATATATTTCCTTCATAATTTTTCTTGCCTTCAAGTTTTGAATATTCTCTACGTTATTACTCGTTATTTTATTTTCCCTTTTCTTTAAAAATTTTCGATATTAGTATTGCACTCTTTATTAAACTACTGCTTTGGCACTATCGTTTTATTATTTATGAGCGTCACTAATGCACTTGTTTCAATTTCAGTTGTTGGTTACAGATTTGGTATTCTTCTGTTTTGCTTATATTTCTGCTTAATTTGTTCATCCTTTAAGGCTTCCGTATTACATCTCTTGGTCAAAGGTTTACTTCTCTTACCTTCCTTTTCCTTGCTAGCCTATCTTACATGCTATCGCAAACTCTCCTATTTTTAGCATTAGTAATCGTTATGATCGATTAAATCTTTTGTTCTACTGTCAGGTGATACCTAAGCCATTATCTTTTTGTCCCACCCTTGCAATGTAATCCCCCAAAACAATTTTTATATCGTGTAATCGGCCCTACTCTTCTGCTAACTGCTCATAAAATATCCTTCTCTAGGTTTACTATACTTTATATTCCCTTTTCCTCCCATTATTCTTATGGTACATATTCTTTCAGATATTCCCCTAAAGAGCTATTTTATTTTTCCGTTTTTTAAAGATCATATTCTCTATTAATAACTCATAATCCTTTTGATTTTGTTTCCTGTACCCCAACAATCTGTATCTTTTTATTTCTCCTAATAGTTGAATTAGATGCCTATTTCGTATGTTTCTCTTGTGTTCCATGTTCCCATTCTTTTCTAGCCTCCCTTCTACCGATTTTATAACATATCTTTTCTTATTCCCTTTTTTTTTCTATCGTCTTCTGCATGTCTTTTTTCATTGCCTGGGACTGCTTACATCCTATCTAGTTTCTTTAATTTCTTTTCTGTTCGTACAATTTTCCAAAATTTCATTTTCCTTATTCCATTTCCACATTTCACTGTCTATATTGAGTTTTTGTGAGCCTATCGTAACTCTATTTCCTATCAATTTTTCCTCCTTCGTTTTCTTCTTTATTTTGGGCTGTATTCCCTTCTCGATTCTACTCATAATTGATGATTTTACATCTTTCAATTTGTTTTTATATTTCATTATTTTTTCTTTATCCATTATTCAGTTCTAACAATGTAATTCCTTTATCCAAAGGCTTTGCTACTTTTTTCCACCTAAATGTTGATTGTTCTATTTAAAAAGCTTTCCATTGTCTTCTCTAACGCATTTTAATGTTGTTCTTCTATCTTCAATTTTTAAATTACTACATTATTACGCCTTTTATTTCTCTATAAATTATCTTAACTTTTCATCTTAGGTTTTCTAACTTTTATTTTAATACGCTGTTCTATTTTATTAGTTTTTCATTTCCCTTTCTAACCTCCCTTATCTGTACCCGATTTCATTTGCGAATATCTGTAACATGTTAATAACCTTCTCCTTCTTTGAAACCACTTTTCTCCCTCTCCCTCTCCCTCCCTCTTCTTTCTTTTTCCTTCATCTGTTGTATATTCGCCACTATTTTGTATTTATTACTGCTTCCTCGAATGTCTGTAGGGATATACCGCCAGGCCTTCAGATTTCCCCAAACGTGTCCAAACCCAATAAGACTTATTTAATTATGATTTTATTTGTAGTTCCCGAGTTTCGTATAGCCGTATATACCAGAGCGGTTTGACGGAAGAGTGAATTTCCAAAGATTGGCAACACTTTCGTTACGGTGAATAGGTTTCTGATTTCCGCCATGTTTCTGATCTCTACTGTCTAAATTTCAAACGAATCTGACAGATAGGTTGTGTTTTATACTCATTTAAACGTTGTTATGTAAATATGGAGAAGCTTTAATTTACGTGGAAAACCAATTAAGGAAATTGAAAAGTTGTGAATGTGCTCCGTCTCATTGAATGATTTCTAAGTGGATTTCTGCTTTTAAAAGTGGCTATATGAGCACTGATGATGCATAACGTCTCGGACCGTCACTTACAGTTACTACTCCAGAAATGGTTAATAAAGTCCATGCCCTTGTACGTAGCGATTGTCGATTGAAAGTACGTGAGATAGCTAATGAAGTTAACATTTCAGCCGCGTATGCAATATTTTTCATGAATATTTAAATATGAAAAAGCTATCCGCGAGATGGGTGCTGCGTTTACTTAATGCAAATCAAATGCACGCTTACACCCAAATGTCAGGGGAATATTTGATTATCTTCAATCGTAATCCAAGGGAATTCTTCTGTCGATATGTCACAGTAGATGAAACTTGGATATATTATTATACTTCAGAAACAAAAATACTTTTATTTACAAATTTAGAAAATTGTTCGGTGGGAAGAGATTTCGGACAAATGAAGAGGTGATATCCGAGACAAACGCCTAATTTTGCAGAGTTGCTGAAAGATTACTTTTAGGATTGTTTGAAAAAATTAGAAACTCGCTGAGCTAAGTGTGTAGACTTGCAAGGTGAGTATGTCGAAAATAATTCTTGTTTATGTACCAAGGGAATTTAGTAGATGTATATGCCCTGAAGGCGACGATCTCGAAAACCCGAGGGCTTCTGGCCCCTAGGGTTTGTAAGTCGCCCGTGGGTGTTTTTGCTTTTGTTTTCATGACGATGAGGTTATTTGTTTATAAATAAAGTTAGTGACGCGTGTGAGATAGAATGGCTTTTATAAATGTATTACTATGAGTGACCGAGTTTCAGACATTGTCGCAGAGAGAGCTGAAAAAGCCAATGCTTAATTATTACCAAAAAAATCAAGATCGTTGTATAACAGAGTATAAAAATTTTGAGGATTGGGCAACCAAAAATTCGATAAAAGCTGTCAATGAGATAGTTCTAATGGGATGTATTCAGGAATTGATGAGTACGCTATTTTACTATTTTTGCTTTTTAAGAATTGAATGCACATTTTTGTGTATCTTATAGTCACAATCATTCAGCCCCAAGACATTATGGTCAAAGAAGTGTAGATTTAGGGAATTCAGAAACAGGTAATGTCATTTTCAGCGGCAGTTTTTCTAATAGATCTTTTAATTTTAAAGGTTCCAAGTAATGTTGTATTTATGTAATGTTGTATTTTGAGTTGTGTAATTAGTATTAAATGTTGTAAAAATTACTCTTAATATTAAATGTTAAAACGTGTCTTATTCTTTTTTTTTGTATATTTGTTATGAGAGGGTGTTAAACAACGCCCACTTATTATATTATCGGGCGTTACGGCCTTCGTTATATATTTCGTATCACATATATAGATGGCAAATAATAGACAAGTGAAAAATAAAATATATTTTTTGCCCTAAAATAGGTATTTCATTGAAAAGGTACTCTCGCGTCAAACCTCCCTCGTACTTTATTTTATTTCGGCTACGATGTTTTTCGGTTCAACTCGTCGAAGGTCGCATCGTACGTTGCTGCTTTTAAACTAGTATGTGTTACTTTCTCGTATCTTTTTCAATATTTTAGAAAAATCTGCGGGATTTTCTAATCACAGATATTATCGGTGTGCCTTCTCTTACCTTGTGCAGACACTTCATACAATTAAATTTCAATTTATCTCAATTTATTTCCAAAATTTATTAACGGGTGCAACGGAGCTTTAGTTATCGGTTATCGCGTTGATATTGTATCTCAAAATTCATTGTTTGTACCGAATTTTAGAAATTGATAACAGCAAATAATAAATACTGAAAACTTATTTTAGAAAATTACTAATTTTCATATAAAGAGCCATTCCACTGTAATTCAATCAAGCCTTCATAATTGATTGCAGAAACCTCTGTGATCTACTCTTGGCTTTTCACGAACTATGACAAATTGCTTTAATTATTATTAATGAGATACTAGCGTTTATTAATTGTGCCGCTGGACTATAAGTAATTTGCCTATTAATTTCAATATTTTGTAATATAACACACATTAACCTTGTTGCGGAGGAACTGCGTTCATTTGTACTCAAAAGTGAAGTTTTTGTTGTAAAATCAATTCAAATGATTGAAGTTTATTGATCAGTCGCACACATAGCTTTATTACATATATGTTCTTAGGTACCACAAAAAGTATTTCCATTCGTATTGTGTTTAATTTTATTCTTAGTTCGCTTTATTTAACAATTTATTTAGATGTTCATCTGCGTTATAATAAGAGTGATATATAGTAAAAGTATATTATAGTTGATTTAGATGGTCGGCGATTTAAGGTCTGTTTTACTTTAATAGGTATATATTTAATATAATCCCTTACATGTTTCGGCAATTACTGGTCTTTTTCAATGAATTTTAAATTATAAAAGACAGTATGTTAATGTTATATTTATAGTTGTGAAGTTGTCAAGGATAAAAATCACATTATTCAAAAATACATTCAAGCTTAATAATAATAATTCATGCCTTAGCAATCTCCAACAGCTTGACGCCAATTACACGGGGCATTGGCAAGCCATGAGTTATTATTATGTCTGCGACTGTGGAGCGACTGTAGATGTTCAGCTGTGCATTCGGCTAGAACGAGAAGGAAAACCACGAAAACCTACTCGAACAACCTGGTCACGGATCTAAACTCGGAGCTGTCAGCATAATAAGCTAGTGTGCAGTTATTTAAATAACAAATGATATATATTTATACCGTGTGTAAACGAGGTAAGAAAACGACACTGCTGCGCAAGACTCGTCCCGCCACTTTACTTCTCCGATATGTTTATTGAATGTATAGTGTAGCATTTCATTGGATAAGCATAGGTCAGCATAAGGATAGGTCAGATTGAGGCGTGGTATACACATACGTATGATTTGACAAGCAATGATACGTCAGGAGTAGGTGTGTTATATACATACGTATGATTGGATAAGCAATGATACGTCAGGAGTAAGCGTGGTATACACATACGCAATATGTCTGTGTATACCACGCTTATAATCTGTTTTTGTAAGCACTACGTATCTTTTCGTATAAAAGCATCAAGTGTGCGACATCTCGTGCCTCTTTTAGTGTAGTCGTCAGTAGGAACCGAAAAAGCATCAGGGGCCGTACATCACTTGAAAATTTAAATTATTAATGTCTTCTTAAAAGTAGTTAATTACTTCGCCAATGCGGATTGGAGTAATTATTATTAATTTAAACGATAGCAAGGATATAGTGAGATATCGGAGTATTGCTTATCGCTGGGTGTAGGCGGTTTTTTTAATTTTATGTGAGACCAACGTGGCCGTGGTGTTGCAAATTTCCTTCCAACGTACGATCTTCTACCCCTCTGTAAGTGAGTTCTTCCACGATTTATTTTTATTACATTTGTTTTCTTTCTTTATTGAATTTAAAACGGTGGTAGCACGAGTCTTTAAATTCAAACTCGACGCATTAAGTGCAAGCACGTGGCGTAAAATGCAGTAAGAAGCATGAAATTCAAAGAGTTTGATGAGCCAGTTTTCAAGAACGAAGTTAATTAATTTGGAATCGTAAAGTACAGACCATTCCTTCATCTAAGGTAGGAACTGCTTGTTCTATATTTTTTTTTGGGAGATTACAGGCAGTTTAGTAGTCATACATTTTTATTTTATTTAGTGAAGTAAAAGAAATCGATAGCCTTCCTTTTGCTTTTACAGGGTAATCGAATTTATCATAACATACTAGGGTCATGTCCCATTTCTTTTCTGTGAATTAGTGTTGTTAACGTAAGAAAGATTTCTAAATCTTAAGTATTAATTATAACTGTGTGGAATGATCTTGACCAACAGATTGTTAACCTTAAACGTATAATTTCGCTGTTTCATTTTTCCTATTACGATTTTAAATTGTAGATTAATTTTTTTTCTAATACATTAATGATCTAATTATTATACTGAATGTATAAGAATCTCGTTGTGGATTTATCGAAAGATCTTTAGATAACCATCAACCGATTTATTATTTAGACTAAGCATACCATTTACTATTTATGGCTTAATGATTTAAACACTGAGATCTTATTGCTTTTATTGTATCACTATTATTTAATTTTTCTAAATTCATTAGTATACTTTTACTTCAATTAACTTCAGTATTTAATTGCTTTTTAATGCATATAATAAATGCGCATGATTTTCAATAATATAAAAATTACTATAGTGGGCGAGTCATTAGCTTGGTGTCAAGTTATTACTTGTAATTCAATTTTAATTATATAATTTAGGACTCACTAAGCAAGTTGGTCATTGATATTTATTGATTTCTAATTCATTATATAATTGTAGCTCGTGAGCTTTATTAAGCTATTACTGATATTAAACCGCCAGTAGTCATTTGCTTTCTTCTACTTACTTTATAATTTTCAGTACTTTCTATTTTTAAACATGCTGTTCTTGTTTAAACTTGATCTGAAAATATCTACCAGGTGTGTCAATTTAATTCCCGGATTGGTACAAAATACAAGAACACAATTGAAGTACATAATACAAAAATGTTTGCAATTTTGTTCAAAGTAATCTTCATTCACGTTAATACACTTATGAACGTTCCAAAAGTTTAAGGAACAGTAAAAAAATGCATCCGAAGAAATAGTGTTCTATTCGGTTGTTACATTTTTCTCAATATCTTCTACGCTCTACTTCTACTGTAAGAAAGAGAAAAAGATCCAGATTCGGTGAATAGGGTCGATGATTAATCCCAACAACTCCTTCTTTCGCGAGAAAAACCAACTACCCTTATCGCACCCGAGAAATGCGCACCAATGATTGTCCTTCCGGTAAAAATTCTTTATGGATTACACCTTGACTATCGAAAAACGTAATCTGCATGGTTTTGATTCTGCATTTTTGCAAACGAAAACTTTTTAAGTATTGGTGATGTTTTCTCAGGCCACTGCCTGTTCTCGCTCTCCATCTCAGAATCGGACTGAAACACCCATCATCCATCACAAGTGACAATACAGTTAAGAAAATTTGCATAGACGTGACAATTCTTCGCACGATGCAACTCTTCTTCGTTCATGCTCATTCGTAAGATTGTATGGCACGAACTTTGCACAAATGTTCCTCTTTCCCAAATCTGTATGCAATATTCGTCGAATTGTCTCGTGTTTAACTCTTCTACCATCATTCGAAGGGTCATTCGTCGATCTCGTGTCACAAGTTCACGCAATTTTGCGATCGTATCTGCATTTCAACAGACTGATGGACGTCCAGTTCTAGTGTCATCTTAGACACTCTCACGCCTATCTTTAAATCGTTTAAACCACTGAAACATAGTAGTACGATTTAAGGTGTTATCACTGTACACAGATTTCAAAATCTCAATATTTCAGTAGTTTCAATATTGCCAATATTTACTTCCATTTTTACGCACGGTTATGCATAGGCGTAGAATGTTTATATATTTTGTAATAAATATGGACAGTTAGGTAACCTACCTACTGGACACTTTAGTGATGAATTTAATCGAACATAACTGAATTTAAAACTATAGGTTACACTATTTTAAATTTTATTTTGCCATACTAGCAAATTATGTTTCACTATAAATCGTGCAGATATGTGAATGCTCATGGGATAAATTTGCTTTTCATGAAATGTATAAATAAATTAAGGATGTATTCTAGTTTATTTTGTTACAATATGTAAATACAGGGCAGCACATACATAAAAAAATTTTCAAATTTTTACAAAATTCATACAGACATAATGGCAACAATCTGTAGCTACTGTACCGTATATCTAATTATAGAAAGATATGGAATATACTGTTCACTAGATAATTATTAGCTTATTAGAACATTTTACACCAGGCATTATGAGTTTTTAAGCGAGAAGCTTTTAACAAAGCACAGGTAGTCACTCTAATCATGCACTTCAAAGTTCTTATTCAAATAAGTTCCATTATTATTTAAAGAAGCATCCACTCGTCTTTTCATATTATCGAACACATTCATAAATTGTTCAATGGTTTCATTATTCACTGCTGCTCTCATAGCTTCCTTCAATTCCTCCAATGTATGCAATGGATTGCGATATATAATGTTTTTTAAGTGACCAAATAAAAAGTAATCCAGTGGAGTTAAATCTGGTGATCTAGCAGGCCATCTACCTAAACCAATCAGACGATTATCGTAAAGTTGTTGAATGTATTCCTTTGTTTCGTAAGCTGTGTGAGCACTAGCATTGTCATTTTGAAAATACCCTGAAAGAGTTGCGTGATGATAAGTTGAGACATTATCATCCAACTCTTTCACAAATTCTTCGAGGATATTACGATATCGTACTGCAGTAAATGTTTCTTCAAAGAAAATAGAGCCAATGATTCGTTTTCTAGACATTGCAATCCAAACTCCTATTTTTATAGGATGTAATTGTGTTACATGAAATACATGCGGGTTCTCAGTCGATCACATCCTAAAATTCTTTGAATTTACATTACCACTTAAATGAAACCACGCTTCATCTGAAAAGAAGGTTATATCCAATATATCGTCGTGTCTTAAATTTAAATTCAACCATTTACAGTACTCAATACGTTTCTCATAATCGGGCGGGAGCAACTCTTGCAGAGCAGGCACCTTACGGATGGCAATGCAATTTTTGTTTAACAATGCTACGTGTTATTCTATACGACAAATCTATAAGTAACAAGGTAACATTATTGATAAATTATACACAAACATACTTAATGCATAATATGTTTACCTGTTTGTTGAGCAAGTTGCCGTAGTGGTTTCGTAGAACTGAGTTCCAAGCATGTACGTATTATCGCGGCATTTAAAATCCGGACGACTAGATATTTATTTTCACTATAATTAAGCATTGTAATTTGTTTTTTGTTTTTTTGTTTTGTTTTTTTTTTAATTGAATTGGCCGATACTTGCTGGAAATCCATTATATGTAAATGGGATTTAAGTAAAACACTTATACTAATTTCCAGTATATATTACACTTTATTATATATATTAATAAATAGACGACATGTTTCGCTACGATGTAGCTTCTTCAGATCTTATATTACTACTTAGTAATATAAGATCTGAAGAAGCTACATCGTAGCGAAACTTGTCGTCTATTTATTAATATATATATAATAAAGTGTAATATATACCGGAAATTAGTATAAGTGTTTTACTTAAATCCCATTTACACATTGTAATTTGGTTTTTGTATAATTGAGTTTTTGTGTAGATGACAGCATACTGACATTTATCTGTAATCTCTCAGGCAAAATTATGTCATATTTTGTTATAAAATTATGTTACTGAGTGAATAAATGAAAGACAAGAATTTATCAAGCAGAAAACTACAATGATTTGGCTTTAATTTTTAATACTTTATTTCAGCGCCATTTCGGTCCTTTTTCTAAACGTCTAGGAATAGATGTTATGACATTATGTATAAATTCTGGTGACAGATCATTCCAAATATCCTCGATCTTGTTAGATAATTCTTGGACATTTGCTGGCCTAAAATTATTCCTGCTCATCGTCTTAACAATGTAACCCCACACGTTCTCGATGAGGTTTATATCTGGACTTCTAGAACACCACAGCAAACACTATACTATTTTCTCTAAATCACTGAGAAAGGACTCTTGCCATGTGGACTGGACAATTGTCGTGTTGAAAGATGAATTTCTTTCAAGATACTTATATAATTTCAGCCGAAGGTAGAAAAACATTTTCTAATATTCAAATAATTGTTACTATTAAATCTTTCCCCTATATTCCAACAAATACCTGGCCCATGTGTGCAAAACCAGACCTAGACATTTACTGAAAATCTTCCACTCGTTTGTGATTTTTGAGTATACTTTTCGTCAAATCGTAAATTTGGTGGTATTCTATAAACATGAATTCGGCTATTGTGAGACGACTAAACAACTTCTTCATCTATTTTCCCAAAAATTAAAATTATGCGGCATAAATTCCAACCCAAAACCAATCCTTACTTATTCTGAGCATTACGACATGATTTTTTCACAGACGCCCGATTTCTCAAGTCTGAAATTTGTCTCACCCGTTTCCTTGCTGTGTGGACACATGCGGAGAAATATGTTGCGATTACTGCATTTACTATTATTGCGAACAGATCGTTTCTTATAAAATTAACAAGATTTTTATCCTGTTCGGGAGTTGACAAACGGATACTACCGGAGCCTCGTTTTCTATTAATAACTCCCCGACGCTGGCTTTTAATTTTGATATTTGAAATGATACTTTTCTCCACGCAAAATCTATTCGCTAATCTTTTAGCTGACGATCTTTCTTCTAATAACGTAATTATTTGAGTTTTAGTTTGAATATTAAAATGTGGCATATTAACCTTATATTTTGATAAACCTGAATATGATACTGACGGATCTGTAAACAGAAGCAAATAGATAACTAGCTACTCTTATAAAGCCATATTCAAACCTAACAAATTAAGTGTTCGATTTTTAGGTGCCGCGAAAGTACTAAAGAATGCAAAAAAAAATGTTACAGTCATATTTTAATCGGTTTAAATTAGGCTGCGTGAATGTAGATATATATTAACTGTACGCGTCAAATTTAAATATTCAAATAACCCATAAGTATCAAATATACGTTGATATACAGATAGGTGTAAGTGTCAAAAATGATTTTTGCACGTTACTACGATCTTAAATACCTTAGCAACGTCACAACACTAAAATGTTTAAACATTGACTTTACATATAATTTCACTACTGTACCACTTTTTTTTCCTTTCGATCTTCTACATCTTCCGTCATGACTAAAGACGGCAGACTATGTGCCCGAACAGTAGCGTGATGTGAAGGGATCGAGTAGAGGCGTACGACGATCAATTCAGTTGCCGTTGAGACGTTGTAAGCGATACATTGTTAACACAATCGTGTTGAAAATGTCGAGAGTGCGTAGAAACAATGCATCGACACGGTTGCATGCTAACGTAGTAAAGAAATTTTTACATCGGTTTCCCAATTTAATATATGACGGTACGGTAGTGAAATGTTTAGTTTGTGAAACAACTTTATTAACTTGGAAAGCAAGTCAGTGCCAAAGACATATAAATAGTGACAAACATAAATCGAATAATAGTGGACGCAGATCAAATAATAAATTTGTGTGTGATTTAACAATGATGTTAATTGCGACCAATATACCAATGCAGAAAGCGGAACACCCAATGTTTCGTCAGTTTTGGAAGAAATACAATCCTACGTGGAAATTACCAGCAAGAAGTACGCTACGGAATTACGTACCGTCAGTGCGTGAGAGAATTGTAAATTGTACGAAAAATACGGTAAAGAAAATTCCTGTGGTTAACAATAGACGAAACTACAGATAATAAAAAAACAGTCCATCCTAGCCATTGTAGTACGGACGCTGACTCCGCAAGGACCTTCTCCTCCTTATTTACTAACCTGTAAACGAATGCAAGGGTGTACTGCCAGAGCGATATATGATGTATTAATAGAAACACTACACAAATTTGAGATTTTACCGAAGCAAGTGTTAATGTTAGTTACCGATGCTGCCAAGGTTATGTGTTCCACGACAAACTTACTCAAAACGATTCAACCAAACCTGCTGCATGTCACATGTTTGCTTCACGCTTTACACCTTGTAACAAACACTATACGTACAACTTATCCTGATGTGGATCAACTGATAGGATAAACGAAAGCGGTTTTTCTTAAATCTCCGAAACGGATTCGGCTATTTCATTCGCTGTGTCCTGATATACCCGAGCGGCCGCAACCAATTCTTATACGATGGGGTACTTGGTTAGAAGCAGAATTTTATTATTATAAACATTTTGAAAAAATTAAATCAGTGATTTTACAACTAGATGCTAAAGAAGCAGCTGCAATACGGCTCAGCCAGGTTCAATTTAACAATCCTCAAGTTGCAGCAAATTTAAAAATTATTTACGACAGTTACGTTCCAATACTGGACGCAATAAAAAATTTACAGAACACTGCGCTGTCCTTATCGGACTCATTAGCAATTATTGACCACGTAAAACTAGTGCTGCATATCCTTGAAGATGAAAAAAGTGATTGTGTCCGTGAAAAATTTAACAGTGTATTAGATAAAAATGTAGATTTTACAAAATTAGGGCAACTTTTTACCAATACTGAAGATCCGTTGTACAGATACAAAGAGCGCTTTAACTATGCAAATATAACATCTCTCAACGTCGAACAATCCTTCTCTGTATATAAACATATATATACGTCGCTACGTACGAACCTTTCCGAGACTAATACAGAAACATGTATTATGGTGCAGTTTTTTCATCGCGCACATCCGCATTTTTTTGCAACAATGTAAACATGTTGGGTAAGTTATTTATGTTTTTTCTTAACATTTTGTATAGGGATTCGATATATTTATTTTTAAGTAAGCGCACTGTTATTCTGCTAAACTCTCCACGCAACGCCACTGGTGGGGCACATAGTCTGCCGTCTTTAATCATGACAGATGGACCACCTAATAATTTTCGTCTACAAACGCTTCCAGGTGATCGAAAGCGGGTAAAAATCCGGGGAATGTGCCGCATTAAATTGTCATAGTCGATTCCTAAATCGGGGCATCGTTCGACAAATTCGTTTGCACAATGGGTGACGAATACGTCCATTGTCCGTCAGCTCCATGTTCGCCGCTTCTAAAGTGCGCTTCCAAAATAAATTCGTCGTGCTCTAGCGTAAACGGCATTCTTTTCAAATTTTGGGCACAAGTAATAAATATTAATCGATGGAAGCACACCTGACGTACGAGTATGAACAAAATATGTTATTATTTGGTGAAATCCACTAGAAATAACTAAAACGCTAACTTCTGATGGAAAGATGGATGAAAGTATTGATATACGCGCCGAGAAAAGTGGTATAGGATCAGGACAATCATTTTTGCTCTCTCGGTATTAGCTAGCATACTACTCAGCTGTTTTATTTTCGCTGAACCGGCATCTATTGGTGAAACTGTGTACTACTACACATGCTATTTTATTTTTGGTTCTATTTCAGGAAGCAGCGTCAATCCAGGAATTAAATTGCTACACCACGTATTTAAAATTATTTGCTTATTGCATTT
Organism: Melolontha melolontha; assembly: GCA_935421215.2. Classification (NCBI taxonomy): domain Eukaryota; kingdom Metazoa; phylum Arthropoda; class Insecta; order Coleoptera; family Scarabaeidae; genus Melolontha; species Melolontha melolontha. The sequence continues at coordinate 92,491,709 of OW285237.1, read as the reverse complement.
AGTTGCCTGAATTCTTGTTTACAAACATCTAGGTAGTAATTTTCACTTCTATTCTCTAATTTAATATAATTTTACAACTGCTCTTTTATTCCTAAATGAATAAAAATTCAGTAGAAAATTTCTAATTTTAACTTGCTTATATTCGCTTATGTTGCTTATATATTAGTATATTTTAAAATTATTTTAACTTTATACCTTTCTTTTCTGTTTATTTAGAGTAATTGTTGTTTCTGTCACTGTTCGCCTTTTATTTTCATAAATAAAATAAGATAATTTCATTATCGAAATTCCCAGCTCGTATTTCTTCAGGGCTTAACTCGTCACTCTTAAAAAAAATTTGATCTTTTCTGCCGATATCTCTATGCTCACAACTGGGTTGTCTGGAAAACCTTTTTTCTACTCCGTGCGCCTGAGATAATAAATATATTACATATAACACGAACGTATCAAGGTCAGAAGAAGATATTCGATGAAACCAAGTAGAATATGAACGTATTGGATACTTCCGATACAGATAGATGCAAATAGGTAAGTCTGTTCCATCTATCCATTCATACATCAGAAACACGAAGAGGCGAATGTAAATATATGCACAGGCTAGAAGTCGAAAACGAAAAAGAGAATATAAAAAAGAGAAAGTGAACAGGGTGGAATTTGGGGAAGAATCAATAATCCCGGTAAAGAGAGGAAGAAATGCAATTATCGAGATGAAAGTCTAGAGATATTAAAGGATGAAATCGAGTTAGTGAATCGACACTTTGATGTCGTAAGTAGGGCAATTGGATATCCTTGAAATATTATGGAGTATCCAGTTGTAGATTTCTTTTTAGTAATTGAAAGCCTATAATTTCGTTTCTTTAGTAATATATACGAGGGGTGTTTGACGGGAGAGTGATTTTTCAATGAAATTCTTATTTTAGATAATACAAAAACATTTTTAATACTATAAAAAATAGGGTGGGGAGAACACAATACAAGTTCATATGTGTATGAAAGTATCTCTCCAGAAAGATATTTTCACGTATATTTGAAATTGTATTGTGTTCTCCACAACTGATTTTTAATAACATTTTTTCTATTTTGCGTTCGTAATGCACTCATTATAAAACACAAAACAGTATTGACGCTTTTTCTTCATTTTTCAATGTTGGCATTGTTCGATCACGGAAATAAATATGATTGCTGTCATTTGATTTTAAGAATTTAAGTACATTTGACAGATATGATATATGTACGTATGCTACAAAAACAACGTATATTGTATACAATTGATAACAAGATATATTAGGTTCTATGTCACTCATGTTTATATTTTTAAATAAAATATCAAGTAATGTTGGCGAAAATTAATAAATAATATGTAATATAATAAATTTCGCTGATAGCAAGATTTAAATTTCAAAATGTCAAGTATAAATGTGATCAACTGCATACATTACATAAAAATAAAACTTTGAACTTTCAAATTAAATAATTTCAATTTATTAATGTAAAAAATGCAAAATAGAAAAAATAATATAAAAAGCTCGTTTCATAAGATCTTTTGTCGCACTCGTTCTTTAGAAAACGAGCCGCGAAAGAGGCCAGCTTGATTTACCAAGCTTGATTTGAGCTTGGTTTACCAAGATTATCAGTGGCAATACTTTTCTTATTTTCTATAGAATTCTCTAGATAACCTATTAGGCTTCCAGCCTCCGTGTCGTTTAACCTTCAAAATATCCGCACCAAAATCTGCCAAAAATGTAGCCGACGACCTTCTGAAGTAGCATCCGATAATTAAGAAAGGATTTGGTAGTTTCAAAAACTGAGAAATACTCTTCAGTAGATTACCAATTGTATTAATGCCAACTGGCTATGCGCCGCGTTTACCATTATTATATTTGACGAAAAATCTATCTGTTTAACATTTTGTGGACGCGAAGAAATATACTTTCTAATAAGATCAAGAAAATGTTGCTCTTCAATATTTCCTTCTGTAATCACAAACTCACGCGTTACTTTTGTCTTTGTATTAGGAATTATTGTTACAAAATGAGAAAACTAGTCTAAAATATCTCCCACACATGGAAAAGTTAACTCACCTTTTAGCTATTCCTGCTTTGTCATTAAATATGTTTTATCCATAGCTTCTGTCATAAATCGGGAGATATTTTTCTTTGAGACATCAGATTTCTTGCATAATATCCCTCTGATTGCCTCTTTAGATATTCATGTAAACTGGTATGTCATGCAATACCAATATTCTTCATCAAAGACAATTCACTTCGCAACATGGAATAAAGAGTGTTGAAGCTTTTTTATTCTTTCTTCCCTCGAAATAAGCTAATAAAACCTCATTAACCCATTTAATTTTTTTGTCTTCAAACCACTTGCCAAATTTTTCATAAGCCAAATCGTACCGAGCTTTTGACTTTTGTGGAATCATGGTCGGTAATGAACTTTGTGCGGCCTCTTCTATATCGCTTGGTAGTCCGCCTGAATCTGAATCCGACATTTTTATTCGTACGATGCAACGAAATATTTAGCTAATAAAAGTAAATATTTATACTTAAACTAACAAACACCTGTGAAGTCAAATGAATTATTATCAATAGCATGAAAACTGTCATTACTAATTTAATTCGACTTATGTCGTATGGCGTTTCTAAGGAAATTAGACGCTTAATGTCAGATTAATTGGAATATTATAAAACTCTGTCAAAATTAGATAAAATTATAACAACACGTTATGAAATGATATTTTGTGTAACTCATGTCATTTTGAATATGAAAATAGCGTTCTGCAGCTCTCTGGGGAATTTTGGTACATTCAAAGTAACAAACAATCCATGTCACGTTTTTGTAGATGAGAGACAATCTTGACGAAACTACAAACACTTGTGAAAATCACTAAAACTAACAAGCCAAGTAATGTCAAAATCTATGTTTCCCGCAACTGACAACTAATCTGATATGATCAGAATAATTGAAACATACATGAGTAGGTAAACCCCACCAGTTTTGTATAATACAAAGGTATTTTTAATCATATAAAATATTATTAAAAATCTGGTGTGAAGAACACAAATGCAGGTTCACTATTAATATTTTCTGTGAACGTGTCCGAATATATCCTATCCCCAGAGACGTAGATACGTATTTCACCTTTCTACAGGCTCATCGGTACGCCCCTGCTGAAGAAAGGATATTCCCAGACACATTCACAGAAAAGAACCACATCGCCCTATCACCGCAATTATTCAGACCGAGCGCAGAAGTAAATTCGGCGCTGCCTGTTGTCAGACAGCCGAAGTACCTCGCATACCGTCCACATAATTAATGTGAAGTAACGACGTCCTTCCAAAGGTTGGCACAGCCAATCTCTCTAGAAAACTGCATTTTGTTTGTGTCTTCACTCATACTACGGCTTAACCGCATGTGTAATGTATCAGAATAATTGAAACATACATGAGTAGGTAAACCCCACCAGTTTTGTATAATACAAAGGTATTTTTAATCATATAAAATATTATTAAAATTCACAGAAAATATTAATAGTGAACCTGCATTTTTGTTCTTTACACCAGATTTTTAATAATATTTTATATTATTAAAAATACCTTTGTATTATACAAAACTGGTGCGGTTTACCTACTCATGTATGTTTCAATTATTCTGATACATTACACATGCGGTTAAACCGTAGTATGAGTGAAGACACAAACAAAATGCAGTTTTCTAGAGAGATTGGCTGTGCCAACCTTTGGAAGGACGTCGTTACTTCACATTAATTATGTGGACGGTATGCGAGGTACTTCGGCTGTCTGACAACAGGCAGCGCCGAATTTACTTCTGCGCTCGGTCTGAATAATTACGGTGATAGGGCGATGTGGTTCTTTTCTATGAACGTGTCTGGGAATATCCTTTCTCCAGCAGGGGCGACCGATGAGACTGTAGAAAGGTGAAATACGTATCTACGTCTCTGGGGATAGGATATATTCGGGCACGTTCACAGAAAATATTAATAGTGAACCTGCATTTGTGTTCTTCACACCAGATTTTTAATAATATTTTATATTATTAAAAATACCTTTGTAATCTGATATGAGTCTATTTTTGTATGCTGCTTTCTTGTAGCCAACTATATTTTTAAAGTCAAAAAATAACTAAAAATAGCTGTTACTAATTTATTTAACACAATAATCTTATGAAGTGGTACATTGTTGTAACGACAAAAATTAACTTTTTTTTATTGAAGTCATAGCCAACTATGAGTGCTATTTAATAAAACAAAAATTTGTGCCAGAACTCGAAAATAGCAAGTCCGATAAAAAATTAATTAATGCGGATTGATAAAGGGTAAAGCTACCTTAATATTTTTCCTTTTCAACTTTTCTCTAAATTCAATAATAAAGTAATTAGACTATATTAAAGAAAATTGAGAAATTTAGTTTTTTACAAATATCGAATAAGCTGTGAACTTTTACCAAAATACAACAGTAGCACTAAGTCAAGCTCATAAAACTGCACTTCTTTCCCCATTTAATCAAATCTCTATCTATTGTAGATTCCGAGATCTCATACAAAAAATTAAAAACTTACTTTTTATAATCAATAACGATAACACCCTTGGAATCAGAAAAATTGTGGCCATTACCTTATCGGCTGAACAAACGGTTTTTGCTTTCTGGGAGGCATGTTCCCGGGGAGAAATTCATTGATTCGACTTTATTTTCGTTTATGGAGTATAATGATGTATTTAAGTTTCCTCTACTATGATATCAATGGAAGAATTGCCTTGTATTACGTCTGAAGATAGTCAAACATTCTGATAATTGGATGCGAGGGCGCATTTCATCAGCACTAAGCAAACATGCCACCCATCTATCGAATAGCTTTCACATACCTATTTAAAATATTGCATACTCGTTCGGTTGAAATGTTTACTTTATTAACTATCTTACGTGCTTTGAATCGACGATCACTACTTTACAAGAGTTAGGACTTTATTAAACATTTTTGGAGTTTACAGTAAATGACGGTCGGCGAGGTTCTGCATCATACGTGCTCAGATGTCCACTTCTAAAAGCAGAAAACCACTTACAAATCATTCCATGGGACAGACCACATTCAGGACAATATTTATGTAACTTTTTCTTGGTTTCTTTAATTGTTTTTTCACGCAAAAATGTTTAATTAAAAGTCGAAATTCTTTTCTTTCCATATTTACTCAACAACAAACACAGTTTTTCTTTAAATAAGTATAAAACACAACCTATCTGTTAGATTTGTTTGAAATTTTGACAGTAGACATCAGAAAGATGGCAGAAGTCCACAACATAAACACCGCAGTGAAGGTCTTGCCGACAATTGAAAAGTCATTCTTTCGTCAAACGGACCTTTTAGTCGATAAGATTATGCCCATAGGGGCATAGGGAAAAAGAATTCCTTTTTTATTATTATTTATAATATAATTGTTTATTAATTTTGTTATTATAACGAGCGATCAAGATAATTTGTGATCGAGTCAACCTTGAATCCGAAATCGTATGTATTTACTTGAACTGCACTTACATTACAAACGTCAAGTAAAATGTCAGTTGACAGCTAAAATAACAACAGTTAATGTAAACTATGCAACTGAGGACGAATGTATTTACGACATACAATTTCGGTTTCAAGGTTGACTCTATTACAAATTATCTTGATCGCTCTTTATATTGCATCATATATTCTCGAAATTGTTTGCCGAAATTTTTGTTGGACATTCTGTAGTCTCTCTCTCTCCCTCTCTCCCACCCCCCCCCCCCCCTCTCCTCCTCCCTCTCTCCCCTCTTTTTTAAATTTTTTTTATTGTAGTAGACGTCTATTTTTTTATGTATTGAGAAAATAAATAAACGTAAGAGTGAAGATTCTTACGTAATCTAGCTAGTCAGGAAAACAATAACAAATGGCAATCATGTCTAAACGTCGAAAAGTGTCAATTTTTGTAAATTTTCTGATCAGATGGTGTAGAAATCAAAAAATTTATAGTATTGGTAGCGGTTTGAATAATCAACTAGAATAAGTGATTAAAAGCTTGAACACAACAGCTTTATAAAATTATCGATTAAAGAGGGAAATGGTCCAAAAATTATCTATGAAAGTATTATTGCTATATATGACGAGAATCACATTATATCACATTATCACACACACATTATATCACACATATCACACACATATCACATTATATCACACATATCACACATTATATCACACATTATCACATACACACATTATATCACACATATATATGACGAGAATCACAAAAATTTAAGTCGAAATAATTTCCTTTACAAGAGAACAACACAAGCAATTGAAGGTTTAGTGTTGATAGATTTTAGGTTATAGTAAGGAAAGTTTAAAATTTTATATTAAGATTTAAGAATGAATAAAGTGTTAATGATGGAACCCCAGGCTGCTCATACTAGAATAGAAACTTGTTGAGCGGAAAATTTACTTTGCGACTTTTTCGAAAATTATCACTGGCGACAGACCCTGGATGTCACTGTAGCCCTTCAATGAAATAAGAGTTAGAACGCAGTAGGTGCATAAAAGGTCACCGTCACCAAGAACGGAAAAATCCATCATTTCTTGGGACTACGAGAGGATTCTGTAAATGAAGGGCACTACTATTACTGATATTGTTAACAAAGGGACTATTAAAAATCTTAACTTATGTCATGAGCGCAAAGACCTCAAAATTTTGTGGACAAAACGTATTGCTGCACAACAAGAATATGCTTTCCAAAAGTCGAAACTCACACTCGATAGTCCACATCGATTACTAAAATTTCCTAAGTAGAAAAAGTGAGGCAGTTAGCTAAGCAATTAAAAAAAATATTTTTTTATTTCGTTTGTAGGTAAATTATATAAAAATCATCCTGGTATTAGGTGAAAGAACGCCAGAAAATAAATGAAAACACAATAAGGCGATCGAAGGTCCGAAGCATTCTTGCTTAATCTTAAGTCATTAAGCTCAGTATGTTAAACACTTCTTCCAAAATCCACAAATAAATGTAATAAATGTGTAAATGTTTCCATAAGGGAGAGTGTCCGGTTATCAGACCGGAAACTTAACTTATTTTTTGCTGTTTCTGATAAGGTAAAGTGAGAATTCAGCATTCACCTCCTCTAGTAATGTCTAAGTATGGACTTGACCTTCTGCCAGCTTCCTTATCTTTTTATGTTCCCTTTTAAGTTATGATTATATCTTATGATTATATCTTCCTTTTGGCGAAATCCATAGCAATTCCGCATACAGTTTATGATTCTATGAAGTTGCTTTTGAGCCTTCTTGGTGAATTCATCGGTCATCTCATTGCGATTAATCACCTCATGTTCAGGTGCTCATATCAGTGACAGTATTGTTTTACAGTGTTTAATTAACTTCGACGTGGTAATTGGTTTCATAATGAGTTTAATAGTCATCTGATTGTCAACCACTATGTTAATTCTTCTTGTTGTGTAACCAGCTTCCTGAATTTCCTCGGTGTAGGTTGCAACTGTAAACAAGTCCCCTGACCCTGAAAAACCGTTATGTATTTCCTCTGGCTCAGTGATGTGTTTCCTCTAGGGTACATTCCACAGATTCCTGCCCTTGTGCCATAATTGGATTGCGATTTATTCGCGAACCTGGTCGGTATCGAGATATTCTGTTTCAATCATCAAAGTAGCTCCGTCGTTTAAAGCTACTCAGTTACATTAATATTTTCAGAATAACTATTACATAAAGCTAAAAAAAATCCGGGCATAATACACTATAAATTTATAAATAGGAAACCTTAAAAATTGTGCTTAATGATATAGCTGGAAAACTTAAGACACAATCAATTGAAACTCCGTTTACTTTTACTCGTGTTGAAGAAATTATTCTTTTATCAGCAGTGCCTAAGATTGGGGTTTCCTACTAAATGTATAAAACGAAGAAATATGTATATTTTTGTCCTTTAGATTAAACATTTACTTCTCTTAATATTTAGTTCGTTTTCAAAAATATTTATTTTTATAGTTATTCCTAAATTCAAAATAAGTAGAATTAAAATTCAACATCTTTAATTTGTTGTTTTTTTATACATGGCGAAAGACCTACCTCGTTTTTTTTCTCTTCATTATAATAGACTATGTAACATGATTTCTAAATGATTATTAATATAATATATGCGATAAGTCTTTCATTGAAAACTGTGGCTTAGTAAAAACTTACAAGACGTTAAGTATACACTCACTGTATATGCGGAGCTTTTGTGAAGTGCTTCAGGATTTTTGCGTAAGCTTTATTTGTGCCATGTTCAACACTGCAATTTTTTCTATTGAGGATAACAACTTAGTTGTAGAAATACATATTTAAGATTCGAACATTAATGTAGTTATGAATTTTATACCTTTCTTAAATAATATATTCGGCTTGTAGGCTTCTGCGGTTGTTGCCCATTATTGTTTCTTGAACTCCGGGCTGGAATCGCGTCCTCGATACTACTTCCTTCCTGCCCAGGAAAGAAGCAGTGCTAAGGACGCGGTTGTCGTCTGAAATCCTAGAAGCAATCAACATACAAGATGATACTAGAAATTTCCGGAATTTGAATGTGGCGTGCGAAGGGATAATAAGTATAGCTTTGTAGTAAGCAACGTCTATACTAAGTCAGTCTTTGGACGTGTGTCGATGATAATGAGCATTGCGGTCATACATCGACGGAAAACACGCTACTAAATGGTAAAAGTGCATAATACTAGCCTTCAAGATCGAAGGAGAACGATTCATGTCATTTGCAATATTACATTGTCGGTTTGTCGTACCACGCCAACTGGCGCAACAATTTGTAGATCCTACACCACGACAATATACCAACGTACAAGTCACTTGTGCGTCAGCTTCTAGCCTCAATGAAGACAACAGTACTACCCCACCCTCCTTACTACCCAGATCTTTCTCTTTGTAACTTCTTCACGTTTCCGAAGTTGAAGCAAAAGCTCAAGGGGCCCCTATGACGATTGAGGAGATTGTTACAATATCTTAGCGGATGGTGTAAACCAGTATATATATCCGTAGTGATATCGCTATTTTAGGGCCTAGGTGATTTAGCGGAACTAATAGAATTTCGGTGTGGTTGACCTCGATTACTTTCGTCCAGTCTTTCAGTCAGTTCAGTTGACTTTTGTTTGTGTGTGTGTCAAGAAAATTCTACACTGAAATTGGTGGCTTATAGAGCGGCATGGTTGTAACATTTTATTTGATTGGATTGTCGTTATTGTCTAGGCCGAAGACTAATTAACCCCCTCGAACAGCTGTGGGTGAATTATTTTCCCGCAAATTTTCTTTGGAATATTTCTTTGTGTTTCAATCTTAGTGTGTCGCTAGTTCCAATGCATGCAATAACTTCCGCAGGGTTTTTTTTGTTACAAGTTCTTTTAATTCATTGGTTGCGGAAATTTGCTATACGAGTTATTAAATCAACGGAAGTGGAGAACCTTTTGGAGAACCGTATCAGTTCACGTGATACGGAAATCACCTTCGAAGACCACGTGTGAAACAGCAACGGCGCTATACCAGCTGAATAACCTTAAGCAAAATCAACAAGCTGTAAGGTAGTTTTGCCTCAAATCACGCCGTTGCATCTGAACAATGATCACTCAAAAACTTGCATCGTGCTTAGCGGCACGAAATATTAAAAAGCATTAATGTATTTTGTCTTTTGTTTTAAACAACTCGTAATTTCTTTGTTCGTCAATTATATTAAGTTAACGCACATTAAATTATACCTTCTTTGCGATAGACATTTGTAACTTCTTTGTTCGAAGGGTATAGTAATATAGATCACATTAAAGTAGTTTTATTTTGTGTTGTCCTAGCACAGAATAATTTGGCTGAACAGATAGCGCTCTAGTATTGACCATACCATTTAGTATTTAATTTAATGTCATTAATAATAATAATAATTAATAATAATTGTGAAGATGCAATTAAGATTAAACATATATTGGTTGTTTCAATTTAATTAAGGATTTCGTGCTTAAGAATGTACTTAATTTATTTTGACTAAAATTTAAATAACATGATAGAATACGTATGCCTGAGATTACGTACGAAATTTAAATTCGTTTGTAAACGAGTACGTATAGGTATGACATTTGCTGTACGTATAGGTATGACATTTGCTTGTATTTTTTCCTTACTTTTTCGTGCTCTAAAATATATAGCCTGGTTCGTACAAAAGTTTTGACTCTTGATTTTGCATTGTGAATTTATAGTTAAATTATGTTGAATTAACAATTATATATTTATTTAGTTATGATTTATTAGTTACTTTAATTTAATTAGATATAAGACTTCAGTATTTTAGTTTTGATTGAAACATACTACGGGTTTCTGTAAGCTTGTAAATTTTATTGTCGACGGACACATTTATAATAAACTAGGTTCTTTTTCCTTAATGTGGAACGTTTTCTTTTACTTGTTATTACCTCCTGTTGTCTGTAATTACGCTAGTCTTTCCTTGGTTGGTTCGTTACCACAAGTATGAACTTCGTGTGTCGTATAACCTCCACGACAAGCAGCTCTTAAAATCTCGGTGGCGACCTTTTTAATTTTTAGTCAGTTTATTAACGTATCGGCAAGAATCGCACGATCATCTTCACTGAATTTTACGCCGTTGGTATTGGCTGGCTGCTTTCTCAAATTAAGATCATCCCAACCGCGCAAGGTAAGTCTGAGGAGGGTGTTTGGATTGCGCAACTTTATAACGAGCCAGTTTTTTGGGAATTCGTTGCTCGTAGTAAGATCCAGACCGAATCGCAGGCAGTATTGAATACGTTAACACGCAAGGACTTCCAGTACTGCTTTCAGTTATGGACAAGTCGCTGAGATCGGTGTGTGTTCATGCTGAAGGAGAGTACTTTGAAGGAGATAGTAGCGAATAAGTTATAAGAACAATTTATTGTATTTTCTTTTCATATTCCAGGAATTTCTGGGTAGCATATAGTATATGCGGATTCATAGCACTTAATTAGATCAGAAATGCACTTTACTGCATTTCTGATCTAATTAAGTCCGTTCAAACTATGACTTTAATCAAAAACTTAGCTTAACTTAAAAAATTGATTGTGGAAGTTGTTACTTCGTGAAAGTTAATCAAACTGATACATAAAAAAACATTACTTTGTTTTTCATCACTTTATTATAACAAATAATGTTGCTGCAGTTTAGACACTAAAAGCATGTTATTTTCAAACGAAATTAAAACTACTAGTAGTGTTTTTTTTGTATATCAAGAAACATTTTCCTTTTTTTTTGTAAAAATGTCTCGTTCTTCTAAGATTTGTTGCATGTGGTATTATAACTGTGGACTACAATCTGATTTAAATGATAAAATGATGATAAAAATAAATGATTTAAAAAACACAGGATCTACTTGTGGCAATATTTAAATTTTGATCAAAATAGTACAAAGTAGTATATTAATAATTATCGCCTAAAATTTGTATTAGAATATAAAAATATAATCTTTTTTGTCATTGCCTATCACTAATTTTGTCCGTGTTCCAGTTTTAAGGATATAAAACATCAAATCCTTGTGACATTATGCGTAAAGTCACAGATCAGTAATAATATAGATGTGTAAGTTAATAGTAAAATAGATCCCTATGTATAGCTTGTGGACTGGGCACCGTGCGGGGAAAAGGGATAATTGCATTTGCAACCAACATAGCTGTAGTTAAATTACTATTCGGGTTATTCAAACTTTATGTATGAAGGAAAAATAATATTTCATTCGATTAACTTCTGCATTGCAATCAATATATGTAATTTAGAACCCATTACATAAACTTCATAGTCATATTCAATACAGAATTTAATCGAACGAAACATTCTTTTTCTCCATAGTCTATTTAATTCTTTTGCACCTTCTTGAATATCTTCAAAATATATCCTAAAATATAAATTAAAATGAAAAATACATACAAACGTAATTCGTATAAAAATATATTTAGGATCTATACCAACTCTTATGCCAGATGTATTTAAAAAAATACAATAGTACTTTAAAAAATTGTATAGTTTGACGTTTCAGAATATGACACTATCCAGGTAATATTAATTTAAAAAATTTACAATAATGATATTAAAATAATGGTAAAACTATACACTATTATCCATAGTCATAAATGCTATTTACACAAACAAACAATAAATCCAACGAAAGTTTATAACATATAACACGGGCACGAGATCACAAAATTTAAATACGGCGAATACTAATAGATAGCCAACATGAAATTTTTTGTTAATTCCTACAATTCCTACCCCTAAATGCAACACCCTTGTGATGTTTAAGTTGCATAACTAATTTTCATCCCCTCACGTTGTTAGGATACCTTACTCATACCTTACTTATATATAACGAGCGATCATTAAAATTTTCACTCGTAGCTGGCCGTGTATATAAAAATTATGTCGTAGCTTTAGTCATTATTTAAGATGTTATTTCAAACATCTGTCAGTGTCAAATATATATTTTAAAGTTTCATCAAAAGAAAAAGTAATGGCCTTTAATGATATGCATTTAGCGTTTATGGTAGAATGTTACTTCCTGACATCTCAAAAAATTGTATTTGGCAGCATTCAATAGAAAATTGCCTTGCGGAGTTTGAAGAGAGATATCCAAATACTGTTCCCACCTATAAAACTTTCCGTGATACGCTAATGCATTGTGTAAATCTTTTTCGTCAAACAGGCAGTATTTTAAGGAAAAAAGAAAGCGGTCCTCCTCTCAAGAGAAGTCGCGGCATAATTGAAAATGTCAGATAAATTATTAACGAATCTCCTCAAACATCTATTCGCAGAGTTTCGCAACAAGTAGGGCTTTCGTATGGAACATGTCAAAAAATTTTAAAAAAGGACTTGCACATGTATCCATATAAATTAACTTCTTTACAAAATCTATTACCTACGGATTATGAAAAAAGAACACAATTTTGCCAATGGATTATTCAAACAATGACACACAATATTTTAAATCATACTTTTTTCACCGATGAAGCATGGTTTTATTTGAAAGGTTATGTTAATTCGCAAAATATGCGTATGTGGTCCAGTGAAAATCCTCATTTCTACAGAGAAGTTCCTCTACATCCAGAAAAAATAGGCGTATGGGTAGGTATGAGTCGTCACCGATTAATAGGACCAATATTCTTTGAGGGCACGATAACATCGGAGAAATATCGTAATGAAATTCTCAGTGTTTTTACTAATCAATTGACTAATGATGAACTCCAGGTCGGATATTTTCAAGAGGATGGGGCTACATCTCACGTTACACTTGAAAATATTCAGTTTTTGCAACAATTTTATGGCGATAGGATAATAAGTAGAAATATAGCGATTCCATATCCACCACGATCGTGTGATTTAACAGTCATGGATTTTTGTGTGTGGCCATATATAAAGAATATTATTTATGAAACACCAATTAATAATCTACAAGAGTTAAGACATGAAATCATTGAATAATGTGAACACATCAATAACTCACCGCAAATACTGATCAATGTTTTCAATGCTCTACCAAACAGAGTGCGATTATGCTTGGTGGAGAATGGTCATCATTTTACACATTTTTTATAATATTCTATTACTTTGTATAAAAATTATAAATATATTTAATATAAAAGTCAGCATTTCAAATTATTTTTTAACAATCGTGACGTTTGAAATTATAATGACTGATCTCCTCTAATACCTTAAGTTAGGACATACTTTTTGTGTACATGGCTTACTTGAACGAAAATTTTAATGATCACTCGTTACATATATATATATATATATATATATATATATATATACATATATATATATAGTAAACTTAATAAGTCTGCGATTAAAGGTTTGGTTTATTACTTCAAAGTATATATATTTAAAACAACCCTACATGTTTCGGCAATGATGCCTTTGTCAAGAATATAAAAAATATAAATGACAGAATATAAATGTCAAATAATTGAGTTGCTATGGTTTAAATTATTCAAAGATACATTCCAATAATAATAATAAATCATGCCTTAGTATTCCAAAAAAATAGATAGCAAGGTGTGAACATATGTGTTGTTCGCTGCTAGCAGCTTGTGTCTCTTTCTGGGTATGAATTTGTGTCTTGGTTGCTGCTGGCAGCTTGCGTCTCTCTCTGGGTGTGTGGTTTTGTATATGTGTGAGCGCGTAAGTGTAGGGTTTTGTATGTTGGTGCGCTCGTGCGTGTGTTTAGTGACCGGGCGCGTAAATTTAGAGAGATCGGATAACCAGCCGTTCCGTACGGCCGCCAACCCTTTCCCGGCAACTTCTTTACATTTCCGTGCAGTACTTCGACTTCCCGACCCCCCCGCCTGGTTTGGCTGGTTATCCGATCTCTCTAAATTTACGCGACCGGTCACTAAACACACGCACGAGCGCATCAACATACAAAACCCTACACTTACGCGCTCACACATATACAAAACCACACACCCAGAGAGAGACGCATGCTGGCAGCAGCAACCAACACACAAATTCATACCCAGAAAGAAACACAAGCTGCTAGCAGCGAACAACACATATGTTCACACTTTGCTATCTATTTTTTGGAATACTAAGGCGTGATTTATTATTATTATTGGAATGTATCTTTGAATAATTTAAACCATAGCAACTTAATTATTTGACATTTATATTCTGTCATTTATATTTTTTATATCCTTGACAAAGGCATCATTGCCGAAACATGTAGGGTTGTTTTAAATATATATACTTTGAAGTAATAAACCAGACCTTTAATCGCCGACTTATTAAGTTTACCATATCATACCAAGGTCACGAAAATATTATATTTATATATATATATCTATGTGTGATTTGTGCGTAAAGTGTAATGAAATGACGGAAGACTTTGAATACGACGCCGCCGCGTCTCGGTTTCTGAATTAAGTATATATAACGAGTAATCTTTTACTCAATGTATAAGTTAAATCATATTTTGTTCAGATAATTCCTAACTTTGGTGTGTATGCGAAATTAGTAAGTCGACATATTTAATCTGATTAAAATAGGTATGAAAATGCGTAGAAAGCTAAACAAAATATGTATAATAATTTCATTTTAACAAATATTTATAATTCGAAATGGGATTTCTACAAAAATAAGTATATATATATTATACAACTTAAATACTGAAAAGAAAATTGTTACTGAAAAAACAATTTTAACGTCAAAAACACAAATGGAGAAACTTTTTAAACAATGCCTAAATGTTTTTTTTCTTTTTGTCGATTACAGGTTTTATTATTAAATCTTTTTTTGAAAGAAAGCCCTAGAGTAAGCACTAAAACCTGTTATTAGAATAAACAAAAAGAGAGAAAATATCCTTAGCTTAAAACATCTATCGGTTTGCGAAAGAAAACAAAGAAAGAAATACATCGTTTGGTTAAGTTTCTTACCTTCTGCCGTTAGAGCAAGCATACAAAAGGGTTCTCCCCTGACGACGACCTCTTGCAAAATAATTCCGAAAGAATACACATCCCCCGGCTGTGTACCCTTTTTCCTTAGGCTGCTGTGCCGTAACAATTCCGGAGACGTCCACAACAAATCTGAAACAGTAACGAAATCAGGTTAAAGAAACATTTTTCTCTCTATTTGCGAAACGTATTTGTTCATTATTACCAGGTTTAATGTTTTATAGGAATATTTATTTAAATGTTGCTCTTACATTTTCGTAAATATGTTGTATTTAAATTAACTAAACTGTTATATAATTTACAAAATTTGTGGTTTCATATGCTGTCCATCTCTCTAATTATTAGTTGATTTTCACGGATGTACTAACTAAACTTAGAACACATACATTGGAATTTTAAAAATTTTGACATTAAAATCTCAAATTGACGTATTCCTTCAAATGCCAAATTGGGTGGATATTTAATTCAGTGAATTCAGTAAGTATATATTGTAAGAATTCTTCGGCGCGTTGTTTATCGAAAGAACTCCTTCTAAATATGCAGTAACAACTAAAGCTGGGAATTATATGAAGACGGAAACTGTATTATATGCACATATATGTTTCAAAATTCGATGAAAATATGCAGAACTTTTATTAAAATATGTAAAAATATGTAAAATTTAAGTGATAGTTACACAACTAAATTATTGTCAAAATATTAAATAATGTCAATATAAATTTAGAGATACCACAAATATACACTATACATATCAATATTTTATTCGAAAAAAAGAATAAGAAAGCTTAGCAATGTAACACTTTGTATATATATTTGCCTTTGTACAGTATTGTAAACATTTACAATTAAAAGCTGTTCTAAATTCTCAACTAAAAATGGTCTTCTGCGATCCGTCAATAATAGCTTGTAAGCCGAAAAGCTTCGCTCAACTAATGTAATTGGGGCATACTTATATTTGCAGATAATGGATGAACTAATCCCAATAGTTTAATCGTAGTTTCCTTACAACCTTCTGGATATTCTATTAAGCTGACTAAAGCCCTGGTTTTTCTCTAGAACTTGTGTTAATTTAATTTTGAACCATTCTCCTATGGTACTTCTCACATTATAAGTATTATTCTTGAACACTGAGTTCAATACCTTGAGTTTTAAGTTTTCTTAGTGTTTTACTAATAAAACCATAGTTTGCTTTTATAAAAGCTAACTGTTGACGTATTTTCCGTTTATTTAGTACAACTTTGTAATCTGCGATTGCTATCCAGTCGCTTGAAAAAGAGAGAATGAATTCCCTTATCTGTGCAAAGGTATCTGCATAAAATACAGCAGCATCAAGCCACGCGCCCATCTTGTTATTATGGGTTGTGGTGGCAGTGCCAGACCAGGTAAATTATCTTTGTATGCTTGAACCCTCAGCGGTGCTTTAATAAATACTTTCTTTTATCAAATAGATCAATGAATTAATATGTGGCAATGTGTAACGTATTTCTTCTGCAACTCTGTTAACAGCGTGGGCCAAACATGTTACGTGCATCAGATTCGGGTAAAAAATATCGAAATTCTGTGCTGACATCACCATATATGTTGCAGCATCCGATAACATAATAATACTTTGCCACTTGGAACTGCATTTGGCAAATAAAACCTAGTTAAACTATTGTTTATAAATCTTGTTACAGTTAAGTTATTTGTTTTCTCCAATTCTTTTGTACCAATTAAAAAGGATTGGCTGGCGCAATTTTCATTTAAAATTCCAATCAATAAGTTAGCAATATAGCATCCACAACTGTTTATTGTCTCATAGAGTACAAAATAAATATAATTTTCACCTATTGTTTCCTTAATTTTCATCATAGTTCCTCAAATAATAGATTAAAATACTTTTTTCTTGTAGTTGAGCGACTAGGAACGGATAGTTTCGTATTTTTTTGTTAAACGTTTTTTTAACGTTGAATTATTAAACTTTGAAAGTAGAATATTTTCACTTAAGAAGGTGTTACACAAATCATAATGGAAACTATTCTGTTCTATATTTTTACTTCTTGAAATAAACTATTGATTTAGAGTAGCTTGTGGTGCATTTTTAAATCTTGTGATATTTTTTTATGCAAATCAATTCCAACATACTGCGTTAATTGTATTTTTTTGTCGAAAAAAATCTACGATAATTGCAGGTATTAAAATATGAAATTAAACGTAAACAAATATAAACTTACAATTTTACTGCAATACTTACAAAACACTCTGCTAGTATCTACATAAAATTCAGGATAATCTTTTATTCAGATCGACACATGTGAATATGATTTCGACATATCAAAAATAACAAGGTAAAATTATGTGTATAAGAAGAAATATGCATATACTTTCGAGAACTAACTAAACAAAACATGTTATAAATTATACCGTATAAATGAGTAATAGTAACCTAAACGTAAACTAAACACGGAAATCTATTTATTAATTTCTGTGCTTCGTGGTAGAACGGTATCTTTATAGATTTCGACATTTTTGATTTATCATTTTTTACTTTATGCGAAATAAATATAGTATATGGCAGCCGTTGAGACTGAACACATCAGAACACATCGAAAACATACGTAAGTACATATAAAATATAATATGTGCGCGGGCAACCGAATCTCCATCCACTACGGCACTGCTTTGGTCTCAAATGGGCATCCTTAATTATTAATATTTTATGTATTTTTTACGGTGCACTTTAGAAATAAATTATAAAATATGAACAAGTATGCAATTTTATATGAAATATGCTCAAAACAGTTTTAAAGTTATATGTCTGAGTTTGGTTATTGCATTCTAATCAGAAGTTCCTACATACTTTTTATAACTTTACTAAAATTTTATAAAATTGTTAATAATATCACTACAACGGAAATATTTATAACTAGGTATACCCACTTTCATTTTATATTAATAAATGCTCGTTCAAAATTATACATTTGTGAGAGATCAAAAAGCATGGCCGTCTCTAATGAGGAAAGTTTTTGAAGGCACGTTATTTTGTTATAGCTCTATTTTCAGCAATAACTAACTTCAATATATGCGCTACAGATTCATATAGCATGTCAATATAATCGTTTGATATATCTTCCTACGCTGTGTTCACGATTTCCAATAGTTGGCTTTTATTTTGAGGTCGAATGGGTTGTTTTAATGTTATTTATTCCCAAACCCCATACATTCTCTATAATGTTTAAATCCGGGTTATTACTAGGCCATTTGAGAACATGAATGTTATTTTCAGCGAAGAACTATGCACAAGGCAATTGTCCTGTTGGTACATATAGTTGCCCTCTGAGAATTGTGAAATAGAGGGAAGCATAACATCTTGCAGTATATTCATATATTCAGCACTATCAAATCTGTTTTCTATATGCCACAAAACACCAAGTCCGCTTCTAGATATCCTTCTCCAAATAATATCGAATATTTCTTGGTCTATAAATCCTAATCCTGCCACAGTGAGTAGATTCAAATACTTTGTCGTCTGTGAAAACAACATTATTCCAAAGATGCTGATCTCTGGCAATAAATTCAAAAGCCAATCCTACGCCTTCCAATATGAATCGAACCGGGAAAGTTTGTTTTAATAGCTGACATAAAAGGATGTTCGATTACTTACTGAACTAATATCGCATCTTGTTCTACAACAGATATCCTGTTTGGACCAGTATCCTTTCTTCATTCAATTGTACTTTCGGGATTCCATTTTATTACTATTCTTGAACCAGTACTTTTATCAATTCCAAACTCTTCTGCAACTTGCCTTCTCGACCATCCCTTTGCAATTCTTTCTAAAATTTTAATTCTGTCCGACAAGGTGATATGTGACATTTTGAATGGGTAACAGTGTGATGGCACTGATGACATAATAATGGCATTTAAGCGGTGACTGCAAATAGCTAAAATTCCGACATTTTGGTTTTGAGACATGGCCATTTTCCATGCTCGCGACTGTATATAAAATACAGTGTTTTCCTATTGCTTTTCACTCTGTATCTATTGTAATTCACATTTGTCAACTGTATTTCACTATCCGTCAAAGGGATTCGAGTTTTGTCAAATCTATTTAATTATTTGTCAATTATTGTGTTTCATTTTAGTCTGTCGAACATGGCAGATCGAAGACGAAATACATAAATTAGTAACGATGTGCGCGGCTTAATAATGAATTGTGTAAATCGCGGATTATCGTTTACTGATGTTGGAATCAGTTTAGTATAAAACCCAACACAGACAATATTATTCACCGTATAGGAAAACAAGAAAAATAACTAAACAAACGGCAGGACATAGAAAACAATTATTAACTCCTCAATAAAAGGAACTTATTTATGATTGGGTTGACCAAGATTGTACACGGACGCTATGTTCCCTAAAGGAAGAATGTTTACTTGAATGGCTCGGATGGAGATTTCACTTTCTACAATTAATAGGGCATCGAAAGACTTCTATTATACAATTAAAAGGGTAACAAATGTACTAGAGTGAAGAAATACGTCTGATATTCTACAAAAACGTTTTGAGTATGCCATAGACTATAATAGAATTATGCATGAGAGAGAAAAAATATTCTTTATTCATGAATTTGGCATCCAAGTGTATTCAAAAGTATTTCGTGGGGGATCAGCTAAAAATACCCCAGCGCATTCACACAAAGCTCAAGTACGAGGCCGAAATTATCCTATTGTAGCTACAATGAATTATAATTCACTCTACTTATTTCAAATACAAAATATAGCCTACAACACTAAACGCTTTGCAGAATTTATAGTTACGCTGATTGATCACTCATCTACACAACATACGTTAATTTGTTGGGATCTGTTCAGCAAAAATTTTAAAAATATTTACATTTCAAGCATACTAGATATTATTCACCTCAAAGTATTAACCATATCGCGTTAATGGATACCTATCGGTTCGATTCTTTGAAGAACTGTAGCCGTCAAAATTCATTTAAATTTTAGTATAATCTGTTCCACAATGGCGTAGATGTACCATCATTGCTGAACAACATTTACTTTCTGATTCCACGATATAAGAGCCGACTATGCAGCGCATTTATCATCCCATGGAAAGGACCAATATTATAACGAAGTCACCGGTGTATCTATCGTATGTGTACTACATTTAATAGTTTTGTAGCTCCACATAGTGAATGTGATATTATTAACTAGACAAATCTTTCTGTTCTACTACATAAGGTTCTTAGTATAGAATAGCTATTATCATTATTTTGTGTACTTGCTTTGTTTTTTTTTCAGAATTGTTTTTTACTATTATAGTGCTTCACATTTGCTTTTCCCCTTTGTCTATTGTGTTTCACTATTTCTCAAATACACATATATACATTATAACTAGAGAACGGACGCAATTTCCATAAAACGCAATCGGCAATTGGAATTGTGTATAACGTCGCTCAGTACATCCCGGCGTAATTCAATGAAGTATTTGTTTGACTTACTCGGACACCTGGTCTCGCCGCGATAACAATGGACAAGCCAGCTATTGGATTCGGAGAATATAGTGTTTTTTAAAGTGTTTTCATGAGCGTAGATAGAAGCGGGGTTTTTATAATGTATTTTATTTATTAGTTTATATTTCGTAAGTTAAATAAAGTGCTGTGAGCAAGTTTCTTGTTTTCATAGCTTTAACTGTTAATTACATCGTAATTTTTGTGATAGATCCTGTTTAATATCGTTTGATTGAATCTATTTCTACCAATTATTTCGACGTAAGTGTGCATTGAATTTCGTTCAGTTTCAATAACTTACGCACACATTTTTAGTTTTCATTTATTTAGATCTAGAGCATTGTTTAAGTTACTTTTTCAGACATGATATGGAAGAATGTCGAGAACGGCATTGTAAAACAATGGCGAGTTGGATTGACGGTCATACTGATTGTATGTCCATTGTCAGTGATTCCGAAATTTATTACAAAATCCGTAAAATATCGTCAAAAATTCGCCACTTAGGATCGCAAACACATCTGAACTCTGTAAAACTTTTATGGCGGCTAATATTCCATTAAATAAACTTAGCAATCCCACTTTAAAAATATTTCTGAAAAAAATATACTGGTCGAAATGTTCCTGATGAATCAACTTTACGCAAATATTATGTTTCTAGGTGCTATACGAGAACAGCAGAACGCATTAGAAGCCATCTTTTAAATGGATAAGCGCCGACGAAACGGTGGATATGTTAGGACGCTGTGTGGTAAATGTTGTAGCTGGTGTACTACATCCAACTATTCCCTATAACTCATATGTAATAGCAACAAGTGTTATAAATAGAGTTGATGCGGAAACAGTTGCTGAAACCATTAAGGAGAATATGCAAAAAATGCTTCATTCGGACGCCACGTACAAAGAAAAAATACTTTTATTTGTCAGTGCTAGTGCTGCGTATATGTTAAAAACAGGCAGACTATTGAAGAAAACATATTCTAATATGCTGCATATTACTTGTGTAGCACATGCTCTCCACAGAATCTGTGAATATATCACAGACACTTTTCCGGAAGTTGATAGACTTCTGGCTGTTAATAATTTGAAAAGTATTCCAAGTGACTTCGGATGCGGCGTTCGGCAAAAATTTGAAGCAATTCTTAATAGAAATCCAGATTTAATTACATTGCAGCAATTATGTGGAGACAATTCCACAAAATCTAACGGCTAAATATGAAGAAATAGAAGAATATTTCCAGTATGCACCTATAACCAGTTGCGATGTAGAAAGGACGTTTTCTATTTATAAGGATGTACTTAATTCAAAGAGAACAAAATTGACAGAAGAAAACCTTGAGAAACTATTGCTAGTCAATATTAATACTCCTTTACTCAACTTGAACGACAAAATGAACAAATAAAAATGTTCCAATTATAGAAACAAAATTAAAAACTTTATAAATACAACTTTTCAACAAATAAATATGTATTTCGTAATTTTATAGATCACCACCCGTTCGTTTTCCAATTATATAAATAAAATTAAATATTATAGAAATACAGCCTTTCGCTAGTACTGCACTGGGTGGTAAGCGTGTCCGTTCTCTAATTATAACTCAAATAAGATTCTCTTTTACCAAAACAGGTTCACTTTATAACAAATGCTTCTCACTTTTATTGAACAGTACAGAATACCAATACATTATATTACATAAAAATATAATTGTCTGGCTAATATTACTGAAACATTGAAATAAACTCTGGATAACTACAACTGCATTAATGTAATATCTCGTTTCTGTTTAAGCAATCTCCCAAATAGGACTACATGTACAGAAAATAACTATTGCAATTTTGTTCAGTTATTGCTTCGGATACGTTACCTACCGCGTCGTATAGTTTATCTTGGTTTTTCGGTTGTCTTCTTGTAACTAAACATTTCCACTAATTAAATTATTGTTCTACAGAATTTAAAAATGTGTGTATGTGAGATGTAATATTGGGAAATGTTCGTTGGCAAGATTTCTTTGATTCGATAGAATTTAACGTTACCCATGCCGAAATGAGCGCCTTGGATATCATCTTCGTGTATATGATCTATTAAAATAGGACTACATGTACAGAAAATAACTATTGCAATTTTGTTCAGTTATTGCTTCGGATGCGTTACCTACCGCGTCGTATAGTTTATCTTGGTTTTTCGGTTGTCTTCTTGTAACTAAACATTTCCACTAATTAAATTATTGTTCTACAGAATTTAAAAATGTGTGTATGTGAGATGTAATATTGGGAAATGTTCGTTGGCAAGATTTCTTTGATTCGATAGAATTTAACGTTATCCATGCCGAAATGAGCGCCTTGGATATCATCTTCGTGTATATGATCTATTAAAATAGTTAAAATGTTCTGCATTATAGGGTCTGTCCTGTATTTGAAATGTGTACAGTGAAGAACTATTTATTGCACCTGCAATGGAATAATTTTTTCCTCTTACCTGAGCTTTAACTTTCGTTGCTCTGGTATTTTTCTACGATCTACCATATGCCATTCGCGAATATACTTGAACTCCACATTCATCGATAAAAAATGTTTTTTCTCTTTCAAAAATTATTCTGTTGTACTGAACAGCATAATCAAATTTTGCTTGAATATTTTCCGATGTGTTGCGTCTTTCTGGTACAAATGAAATTCGTTTGATGCCATAGAGAAATTCCCTGAAAGCCCTACTTATGGTGGCTATGCTAATTTGAAATTGAGGATTTTCTTTTAATAATTTAGTTCTTAGCTTTTGAAGTGTTAGGGAACGATCTTCATCGATCCAATTGCAAAGAGCTTCCTTTTGCTTTTCTTTTCTTTTTAATTTGATTTGTTTTTCGATAATTGCCATAAACTTTTCTTACAGTATTTGGTCACGCACTAAACTATTGCCCTATGATGGCTGACGAATACCCACTTCATACCTCTAGTAATAAGAGAACGTATCTAATCACTTATTACATATCTTTCCTCGTCTTTAACCATTCATGATTTTTGCAGCTAAACGTGTGAAACTAAATTGATCAAAAGTCATATATATTTGATATATGAGGAAATTATTTGACATGCATAGCAACTTCTAATAGAAATGAGGGAAACACATTTGAAAAATAGTGAAACACAATTGACAAAAAGCGAAAAGCAAATGAAAAGCACTGTATCATTTGTTTATTTTCTTTATACTCTTAAGAATATAAGAATATTACTTTTTTGTTAGAATTATATTGTTTATTTCGTCTAAGTTAATTAAATAATGTGTTCATTATGTAGAATATGTAGATGATTCAAATATTTGCTTATTATTATATTTTTGTCCTGTCATTGGATGTGCGTATATCTGTTGGGCAATGAGTGAATGAATAAATAAATAAATAAATAAAATCACTTTCTAGACGGAATAAAAGTGGTTGAACACAGATGGACCAAATTGCATGGAATTAAGAGGAGATTATATAGAAAAATAAAGTTTGTTTATTTAAATTGTTCTTTTGTTTCTGTACGATTGCGCGAATTAATCAACCCGCCCTCGTATATAACGACTGATGATGATACCAGAATGAATCGACTTATTATAAATAACAATTTCTTTACTGTACATTCAACTTTATTGGTGATGTTACTGAAAATTATAACTACGTTCATAGGAACTTTTTTAATGGTCTGAACTATTGCATTTTATATTTCGACCTTTCCCAACTATTCTATTCGGAAATTTAAATGTTTCTGTATTTTTTCATATGGCCGCAGTGCCCCCCCTTAATGTGAATAACTTTCAGAAGCAAAGTTGCAAAAACTGACTGAGTTCATTTTTAGTTTAAATGATTTAAGTATAATACATTCTTATTCCCTAGAAATTTACCAAATCACGATATAATCTAGATTTAGTATTGTATAACATGCCTTTGTTAGTAACGAAATTATAACATGTTCCAGTCTTAGCGTTAATGAAATATTACGTTGAACTTCTAATCAAAATATACCATTACTGTTTTCGTATTTAATTTATTATACAGGTATACTTCACTGAATGTAGGTGGACATACATATACATAGGTGTATCTACTTTGTTAGTGTAGGTAGCAGAAGCACTGATTCATAGCTTGAGGATAATCATATTGTGGAATTGTATCAAAGGATGTGCTTCGATTGTGTAACTCTTTGAGGGTGAGATTCGTTATATACCAAAACTTTCACAATTAGATAAATTTACATACGACGTAAATTGTTCACTGCGAATGCGTCATATTCGCTTGAGCACAATTGGGAATATTGACAAAGCTAGCCCGTTTCACTGCGACTAGAATAATATGAAATTACATAATACACTTCAAACAATTATCATGTTAAAATAATATTTAAATTGAAGAAAGAGTGAAACATCTGGAGAGCTAATCACAGCGTAAATAATTACTAAATTAGTGAATCCTTAAAATTTGAAAAATATGTTTGATGAAAGTTTTCTTATCATTGATGCTGGCAAAAATAGTATCAGCCAATATAAATTTATTACAGACCTTTATTTAACTGCTGACTATAAATGATAAACTAACAACAATTTTGCAACTTGATGCACACATGCCTGATTTTTAAATTTTGAAAAAGTAGAAGTTCAAATAAATAAAACAATTTCTTGCTTCTAGTTTCAAAATGGTCTTTACTATCAAACAAAATACATACACTCAATGGAAATGGACTACATTTCCCTATTACAAATCGCAAAGGAAAATATTTCTTTATAGCAACAAAATGATTAATTATTTGTTGGAATAAATATTAAACGTACAACTATTCACGTTAGAGAGACTTATACGTGTACACTGTTATAACTGTAAAAAAATAAATTATAGTGACGATTTTGATAAAACCTCCTGATGAAGTCTTTCAGTTGATGTAGAAAATGATGAATCGCTATATATAAAAGCCAATTGTAATTCAGTAGGTTCTAGGATAAAATCTGATGAATTCTGGCATCTATTGTCTAACGATAATGGCTGATTAAAAATAATTTGCGAAGTCGTCAAATGTTTTTTCTATATATTCTTCTGCAGTCGTGTTTGATCGCCATCCTCCATGACTGTTGAGTCTCCTGATGTCCGCTCCACCCTCAGCAAGAAAAGTAGTTGACGTTCGACGAAAACAGTGTCCAGTATAACCGTCTGGGTCGGGTAGTTTCAAATAATGGTCAATTTTCTTCGGCATTTTGTAGAAACTGTGGATCCCCACAGGCTGCACTGTATATTTATTGTTCATATATAATATGAAGAATCTCTAATGATTGATATGTTTTGAACGCAAGCTTGCATATCTCCTGTACAACTCAGTCTCATTAATTCCTCTGATTTCCGCCATAACGGTGAAATGCGCTTCTTCCTAGTCTTAGTATCATGCAGGGTGACAACTAAAATAGAGTTGGTATCCACGATATCCTCCACATTTAACTTTCTTATCTCTTCACAACTATATGCACCATACAGATCGAAAATTAACGTCACTTTAATCAGCAGAAAGGTATCATCAGGCGCTTCTGTCAAAAATTTTTACACATTATCCTACGATAGAATTTTTCATTTTTTTTGCTTCACTTAACCATCACTTTGGCGCTTTAAATATAACTGTAACTTCCCATAATTATATCATATATGTCAACGTATTCTTTCACTCTTAACATAGTTTTCAACATGGAGTATGTTAACTATTATCGGGATAAAAGTAAAACAAATTTCAATGAATTTCAGAACTGTTTACTTTACACAGTAACGATCGTTTCGCTCCACAGGAGCTTCGTCAGACACATAACTAACTTATGGACATATCTTTACATAAATGTACCATAACAAACACATGTTTTGAATAGTTGAAGGAATGGCTAGTTATTATTACTCAGAGACACTACTAGTCAGACACATAACTAACTTATTGACATATCTTTACATAAATCTACCATAACAAACACATGTTTTGAATAGTTGAAGGAATGGCTAGTTATTATTACTTAAATGTCCATTGAAAAAAACTTTCACCAAAATATTTAACTACGGTTTATACAATACTGTTCACAAAGTGACAAAACTAAGGGTCTACATTATGTTAAAAAGAGGCAGAGCAGCGCTATGGAAAAATTAAATATATGATAGTGATTAAATATATGATATATGAATAATCAAATAAATAAATTAAGTAACGGTGAATTATGAATTCCTAATGGATCATTAAGGATTTTATCAGTTTTCTGTATAGTATTTTGAATTCTTTGTTAAAGTTGTGGTTAAATTAATATGAGACGCGTATGAAGAGTCACTTTTATTATTTCTATAGGAAGAAAAATGTTCCTTGATGCTTATTTCAAACGATCTGCCTTTCTGTCCGATATACGTCATGGGGCAACTACCGCAAGTTAACTCATAGACTCCTGACATTTTATTGTTATTTGTTAAATCCTTGTTGTTTTTTTATAAATTTTGCTAAATTATTGTTAGTTCTATGTGCTGTATTGATGTCTAATTTTCTTAAATATTTACTCATTTTTGTGATTGAAGAGCCAGCCTATAAATGTTCATTTTAAATTTTTGGGTGTTATTGTTATTTAATATTAGGTATACTTGTGATATTTCTTTTGTGAAGCGTTTTTTAGATAAAATGTTATCTATTATGTTACTTTTATATCCATTATTGATTGCTATTTGTTTAATTAAATTAAACTCCGTTTCGAAATCTTTTTGGTTTAACGAAGTATTCATAATAAGCAGCTAATTTGTGTTGCATCGGATGGCAAGATGTGTTACGAATAATTATAACTGCATTTGACAGTTTCTGATAAATCGGAAAGTTACATTTGTTATATCGTATAGATAGAGGCATTCGTTCGATGGCCTTTAACGAATCCAGTTGTGGGTTGTGTGTGTAGCGTTGATTAAAGGGCAAGTTTAGAATTTATGAAAGCTACGGCTTTGAGTTTTTATTATCGCTTTTGCGGATCCCTGCGTAGCATGTGACGCATTTTTGGATTTGTCGTTTAAAGTTATTTGGAGTTTAAAAGCCTAAAGGGGAAAACCTCGCCTTTTCTGGTATTATTTTAGTGCGGCATATCCTATACGAACCTCCGGAATAAATAAAACTACCCCTGGCGAAGACATATCCAGGCGAATTTCCAGTGATCGAGGCGAAGAAACATATAAATTCGTTTGATTTTTTTAATTGCTATTATATTTGTAATTTCTAGCACTATTTATCGTTTTGAAGCTTTAACATTCATAATTTATTACCTTATAATTACCTATTCAATTTAAAATTTTAATTAACATTTCAAATTTAAATATACAATCCTATTTGGAGGAATTGTGTAACATATATTTTGTAAGATATTCGAAATCTAATTACGATTTGGAATTTCGATTTATATTTCAATTTATATCTCACTTTTGGTGGTTATTAATTTTAACTTAATATATCTTTTTTTTCTCTTCTGTATTTCATATTATTTTAAATTTCTATTCATATTGGTACAGACATATATTTTTAAGTAAAATCTCTTGTTATATTAATACTTAACTTTTTTTAACACTCCAGCTGCGTGTGAACTAAAAAAAAGTTGTACGTTATTGGTGCAGATGCACTTACGTTATAGTTTTTAAATTCCAGAAAATATATAATTGATTTAAAATTTTGAATTACATGTATGAAAATTATATATGTTTAACTGATTGTATTACTGTGTACAGTTTTCTCTAAGGATCCATAGAAACGACTTAATTAATTAAATTTTGTGATCAAGACTAGTTTCGTAATTTTGCTTTTTTTCGTAATAATTTAATATAAACTGAAATATTTATTTTTTATGTGCTCTCATAATATAGTATGCTTAGTTTCTTTATAAAAAGCACCCTTTTTTTGGTAATGTTCGAATTTCATATATTTAATATACAGGTGACATTATATATAGGTGAACATATTTTTTTGAACAAGTTAAACCGAATAGCACTTTTCTTCATTGTTGGTTTTCGTTGTTGGTTTATTTAAATTTGTTAACTGTTCACCAGCCTTTTCATGATCGTTTTTTTCTCTCTCTTAAGCAAGTTGGTGGCTTTGAACTTTTCTTTTTGCAGGTCTCCTGTGGAGCAATACGTCGTTTTGGATTACGCTTTTGTATTTATTGCCTACGATCGCGCAATCCTTTTTCTCACTTTTCAGATCTCAACTTCCGTAAGTAAAATTAAGTGACGCTACCTACCATCCTCTATTTTAGTCACCCACGCCGTCTCCATTGATTAAGGGGATATACATTAAAAAAAAACTCCCATAAAATTTTGTGCGATACGACTACCGGTTTCGATCTGTTTTTGGTCATCTTCTGGACGCCATCACTGAGTCTGCGCGCCGTAGGTAGCATTATCAGTTTAAGTTTAAATGAGGAGGCCAATATTTTGAGCATTTTCTTTGTACCCTCGAGTTCAGAAAAATCGTGTACACTTAAAAAATCAAGTAATATGGTTGTTGAAGTATTTTATACTTTATAAATGTGTGTTTTGAGATTAAACAACAAATTTTAAAAAGAACTTCATCTCAGTAGGCTTTGAGTAACTAGTACTTGCAAATTATTATAAGCCACTTGCCTTTTTCTTTATAACTAACTATTTATATAATGTCATTTTGACATGTTTCATTTTGTGACTAGCAATATAATTTTTTCTTAGTTAATTTTACTTAACTTTTTTTTAACTTAATGAACAATACTACTAAATAATGTATATATTGCAAGAAAATATTTAGGTATATAAAATATTTTAACCCAAAAAGATAAATGTAAATCGAATGGCAAGGCAAGCCAATTTCTCAAAATTCCCAAATTTAATATTTGCTTTAATCATTTATAGTCAGGTAGTATATTTATAAATAACATTAGAGTGAGCTGATTAACAAAAAAAATTGTTTTGAAAATAGCAAAATTATTGATAAATTGCATAAAGTATCTACATTAACTTTCCATAGTGCGTAAGCACGTATTAAGCTTTTGTTACAACTAAAACAAATATTTATACACATATCTGTATCCGTACACATGGACATACACCTCGTATTTAACCAATGTTCACTTCAGCCAAAGGCACATGTATTTCTGTCTTACGACATCATCAGTCTGGCTTATGAAGTAACGTTTAACGGCGAACGTTGCAAAGGTGATCAGTTAAACGTTACTTCATAAGCCAGACTGATGACGTCATAAGACAGAAACACATGTGTTTTTGTCTGAGATGAACGTTGATTAAATACAAGGTGTATATCCATGTGTACAGATACAGATATGTGTATGCGTATTTATATCATTTATAAAAATAAACAGAGCCTATAAGAATTCAATAGCAAAAACTTGAGTAGAGAAGAAAAAATAGAAAAGAAAACGTAGCACTTATCAATTATCAATTTGGCGCACATAAAATGACGTACTTGATGAGTAAACTTTAGAGCTACTTAGTTTTTAAAAACCGAAATTTCGAATCGTAAAACTAAATAATCTGGACTTGATAATAGTTTCTATGGTATTCATAAATTTTCGTTCATTAAGAAATTCTTTTCCCTTTAAGAAGACCTCCAGGTGTTCAATGAAATGGGTTTTGCATACAAATTTTGTTAATATGGAAAATTTCAGTTTAGTTCGTTTAGTTTCGAAGCTTCCATTTGCGAAGAGGATTTAGTGACTGCCTTGTTTATGAAAGCTGACCGCTTTATTTTCAATTTATAAAACTAGTAATTCTGTATGGGATGATAACAGGGCAGTTTACAAAAAGAAAATAAAAACAAAATTCTAACAACTCAAATTGCTTCTTGGTGGAGAGCAGTAACAACGACAGACAGAAAAGTAAATAATATTTCAATAGAAGGCATTAGAAAACAAAAATATGAACAACATAGTGTCTACAGATTTTCTGCAAAATAGGAAAAAACCTTATTTTTACGTTTTAAGAAAAAAATATATTATAAAAGTTGTAGATCTCGGTTTCCGGGTTGGAACCGCGTCGAGTTAGGCGTAATTGCCAACGTTCCGTCCACTGTTTCAAGGGACATCTTCAGGGCTGTACGTAGATGTTCGTCGTTTCGCAGTAGCTTGAAGAATGCTATGACAGAGATCGGTACAACTTATATAGGGGCGACCGGGTCAGATGGTGGCCTGCTATTGGCTGGGGACAATGAGCCAATGGCATGCGTCGTATGGGCGTGGTGATTCTTAGTTGAGTGCAGTAGAGTTTGCCACGTCGGATGTAACGTATAGCCATCGTCTCTATTGAGATTGCGGGGATGTTTGTAAATTTCAATAGATTCACGGATTTTCTTAGGGAAATAATGCGATTCACGGGACAGAAGCTTGACATCTTTGAATAGAATTTGATGACCGGAGTTTAGTTTGTGTTCTGCCAGCGCTGAACCGGCTATATGTAACAGTCTGGTACAACGCTCATGTTCGGACACACGCACGCTGACTGGCCGCTTAGTTTTGCAAATGTACACACTGCCACACGAACACGGAATGCGATACACTCCTTGTGCTTGGAGTGGAGATATTTTGTCTTTGACCGAGGGTAAGAGGTCCGAAACTTTAGAATGAGATCTAAAGACAGTTTTGATTTTATTTCTATATAGAGCCTTTCCTATATGATCGGTGATACCTTGAATATATGGTAAGAAGGCGGTGCTGATGTTAGGATCGGGTTCACTTCGAGGTTTGGGGTTACGATGTCTCACTATAGCACGGTGTATGTCGTGGGCGTTATAATTATTCTGGAGTAGGGTGTTAGAAACATTCTTAAGTTCGGAGGGTAGTGCCCTAGGTTCTGAGATAGAAAACGAGCGATGTACAAGAGTATTGATGACCGCTTGTTTGTGTGCCGGGTGATGATGGGGAAACCCGTTCAGATATCGGTCCGTATGAGTCGGTTTTCTGTAAACTGTGTGGCCCAGTTTGCCAACATTCTCACTGCGATATCTGTTCTTGCAACATCGCAGTTGAGAGCACTTACGACAATACAACGTCAATACGAACCCGGAAGAAATGGCCGGAGAAAGGGCAGATAACATTATTCAAATCACTAACCTGAATCTGAGACCAACCTTCAGAAGAAGATGCACCGAGCAGCAATTAATAGACGCTAAAACTATAATTGAAGATACCACCGACGAAGAAGAAATCCAACGTCTTTTGCGCGATCAATCGCAAATATTTATGGTTGATCGCGAAAATCCGTTTGCAACAATTACATTTAACACACATCACACAGAAGAAAACAATCCGACAGCAACAATTACATTTAACACACATCTCACAGAAGAAACAAACCCAATAAAACCGACAACCGAAAAAATAATCACCGACGCATTCATAAGCCCGAAGAAAACAGCGAAGAAACAAAAAACAGAACACGCAAGTACACCGATAGAAATAAAAAATTCTTACGACGCCCTCAATACCAAAACCGAGGAAAAAATGGAAGAAGAAACCTCCGAGTTCACTCCATAACCGTCAACATCAAACAGCACACCCAGGGTAAGTGACAAAACCAACATCACACATAACACAAAAACAGAAACACGTAAAACACACAAAATCGCACCAATAATTATCACGGAAAAAGACAAATGGACATACATACGACAATTACTTAAAACAAATAACATCAACACGGTAGAAAACAAAATGGTGAAACCAGGAATACACATCGAACCGACAACTGACGAAGACTACAGAAAACTCAAACACACACTAGACAACGAACAATTACAATATTACACTTTCCAATTAAGAAGTGAAAAGACACTAAAGGTGGTGATGCGTGGCATTCCCACCTTTATAACAGACACTGACATCACAGACGACTTGGCGGACCAAGGATACCCGACTTTAAAAATTAAAAGGCATGAACGGCAAACACGGAATACCAGCACCACTTGTATTAATCGAACTGACGAGACAATACAAGTCAATCTACAACTTACGCGACTGCTGCGGACTTGCAATCAAAATAGAACAACTAAACAAACGGACTGACATTATACAATGCCACAAGTGCCAGACTTTCGGACATCACCAACGGAATTGCAACGTGAACTACAAATGTATGAAATGCGGAGACGGACATTCGACTCACTTATGTACCAAGACCAAAACAACCCCACCAAAGTGTGCAAACTGCGGTGGTCAACACTTATCCATATTCGTCAACTGTCCTAATAACCCAAACAATCCTACAAACAAAACCACACCTCAACCTAAATACATACCAGCACCACCCCCAACAAGTAACCCATGGACACAAAGACAAAACAAGACAAAACTTAACACAGTTGACGAATTAGCACTTGCCTTAGGCAATATGCTAATAACACTACATTCGACAAACGCAACAAACGAACAAATACAACACTTCGTAACACAAACACAGACAATAATAACACTTTACAACAAAACACATTAAACACATACACAACTGAAACGCAAACAAAAAATGTGATGATGACCAACAAACGAACACACATGACTTAAACGCAAAAACGCGACTGACGCACAGACTGCACATACAAAACACATGACCGCACAAAAAACACAACAACGCACGATTACTAATCAGACTCAAACACATCACAACCCTGGGAGATACGAAACAATGGAGTGGAAATGGAGGCAATCTTCGACCACAAAATAAAATTCAACGACCCATACACTGTCATAGCATTCTTCAAGCTACTGCGAAACGACGAACATCTACGTACAGTCCTGAAGATGTCCCTTGAAACAGTGGACGAAACGTTGGAGCGCCTAACTCGACGCGGTTCCACCCCGGAAACCGAGATCTACATCTAGAGAACGACCGCGGAAACCTACACCTACATTTATATTATAAAAGTTTTTACTAGAATTAAAACCAAAAAAAATTTTAGAAACATTTACGAACTCTCTCATTTATAGCTTTAAATTTAGAATTTTTGCGTGCTTACTATCAACAATTTAGCATCTACTTTCTAAATTTAAAGCGATAGATGAGGCAATCACTATTGTACGAGGATTATTCGGAAACTACGTCGCCTAACACAGAGATGGCGCGAATTCGGAAGAATGTTCTTTACCATTCTGTATTATCATTCTTTAGTAGGTTAAATATGAGCGATCTGTTAATTAATCTCTTTTGACAGTACGCCAAAGTGAAAGTCTCATGTGATTTTATAATAATGGAAAAAACTGAGTTGAGAGCAGTGATAACATACTTTTATTTGAAAGGCTTAGCACCAACCGAAATCAAAGCAGAGCTGGATTCAACACTATTAGAATCCGCTCCTTTGTTTTCATGGTTAAAAATTGGATTGCCGAATTTAAGCGTGGTCGTACGAGCACAACTAATGAACTCCATAGTGGACGTCCAAAAACTGTTACTGTTCCGGATATGATTGAAAAAGTCCAGCGAATCGTCTTGGATGACCGTCGAGTAAAAGTGAACGAAATAGCAGACATTATAGGTATCTCAAATGAGAGTGTGCACAGAATTATAAATCACACCGGAACAAAAACTGAATCGTTTGAGTGTTTCTCGCGACCTTTAGGTACGCAGTCAGAAGGACTTTCTACGCCGTTTAATTACCGTTGATGAAACCTCGGTCCACCATTACACTCCTGAAACCAAAAACAATCCAAACAATGGACAAACAAAAATGGTTCTCCGCCATCAAAGAAGGCAAAAACGGTTTTGCCATCAGGAAAGGTTATAGCAACTGTTTTTTGTGATTCTCATGAAATGATCTTGGTTAATTACTTAGAAAAGGGGAAACCAATAAATGAGTTGTATTATGACAATTTGTTGCAACAATTAAATGACAAAATCAAAGAGAAACATTTGGCAAAGAAGAAATTGCTTTTCATCAAGATATCGCACCTGCCCACAAGTCTGCGATTGCAATGGCAAAAATTCATGAATTGGGATTTCAATTTGCGTTATTCCCAAGATTTGGCTGGCCAGCTAATATCTCTTTCCAATCCTGAAAGATGGCTCGGCGGCAAGAGATTTTCGTATGATTTCAGGTAGTCGCTGCTGTAAATAACGAGCCATCGAAAAAGTTCATAATTGGAGTAGACTGTGAAATTGGGTTGGTACTTTAGCTACTTCCACATAATGACATTTATTATTTGACATTGAAACTATAAGTTTGTGTCAAATTTTTCAAAACTGTTATTAAGAAAATTAAATTTGTTTAGATGTAAATGGACAACATTTTCAACAACTTCTGTAGCTATATGTAAATTTTGATTATGATTTCGATATTAAATAAATTATTTGTTTTCTTTTTGTTGTAGTATCATTTCAATGCCATAACCTTTTTACAATGAAACCAAATGAAACTGTCAAGCATCATGTAATGTGTCATTATGTCGAAGTGGCTAAAGTAACAACCCAATTTCACAGTCTACTCCTATTATGAATTTTTTCGATGGCTCGTTAGCTATTTCCTAGAACATGGATTCATCGACCTACATTAATTTGTAATATCGTTGGAATAAGTGTGTTAAGCGAACAGGCGACTATATTGAAGAATAAAATATTTTTTGTTAAAAAAAACTGCGTTTTATTTGTTAGGTCACGTAGTTTCCGAACCACCCTCGTAAGAGAACATTTTTAGCTGAAATATAACAATATTTTTGGCGTACGAAAGTGTGAGAATAAACTTTTGATGTTTAAGTAACACCCTAGGGCAAGTTTCATATATAGCAGAGAACTTACCATCAAACACATTCATGCGGTCAGTAAGATAAAAATTTCCAAGACGTGCGTATACGCATAATCATACTGATTTCGGACAGTCAACTACTAAGGGTTGTCTATGAAAACTGTGTGGGAAGCCCATATACATCATAGGTTCACGTAGAGCATGTATAAAGTATGCCTATTACAAGAAGCAACAGCGTTAAGGTATGTATGGAAAGAACAATTTCATGTGTAAATAATGCTCCTATCTTCATCTATGGGTAATATCTTTTTGAAATGTTTAATTTATTTATTCATTCGCACCTTTTATATTTAATAATAATAATCCATGTTTTAATATAACCTAGTGCCAATTACATGGAACATTGGTTGGCCATAAGTTACATCAGCATCGGTGTGGAGCGAACTTAAGATATCTGGTCTTCATTTTAAACGAGAAGGAAAACAACAAAAATCTTCCAGAATAGCAACCCTGGATTCGATCACCGAGCTATCGATAGGCTTTCATCAAGTTTATCCAGTCCAATAAGCCTGACATCAACCACGTCAATAGCAGATACAACATTGGTAACAAATGTCAAAGTCAAACCTAGTTGCTGGCCTACCAAACAACTTTAGAGGGATAAAAAAACACCACCACCTTTAGTAAATTCAGTGGCTGTGAAGTTACAATCATTGCAAAAGATTGTGTTGTCCATAGGGAACAGCTCAGCGCCAAAAACATTTCACCTAACCACGCCTCCGTTAAGACTGTTATGTCATACTCACGAGCGTCAAAGTCATTATAAAAATCATTAACTTTAGATCGAAGGTCACGTGCATTTGGATATACATCGTAAATGAATGACGAACTCAGTTTTAACACATTTTCTTCAGTACTCCATGGCGGTATTAACTTTTAAGGTTATTTTCACGCTTAGCAAGGCGATCATTCAACTCAAGCGTTAAACGTTTAAAATACGTAAGCTGCTTTGGTGTGCCATCTTAAACCAAACAATTATTCTGCATGGCCCTTCAATTCCTTAGCGCCGCGCATTAGTTCACGTACACAGTGGATTCAGTTTATTATGTAAACTTAACTTCAGGAGTCGAGGGCGGAAATTGGACCTATTATATCGTCCTATACGATGAAGCTTGAGATCGACAATATCGAAAAATAGCTTGACTGTTTCTAATAGATTATTAACAATAATACGCGCATTTTCCACACGATCAGAACAAATGCGCTTGCCTGGGCTATATCACCACTCCGAAAATAATAAAGTTTTTCTCCCTATTCTCTCGTTCAACAACCTTTTAGACAACATCTTCAAAATTATGATGCTGATAGCGGATGGAAACACTGGCCAACACTGTTTGAAAGTCACCACGAAACGTGATTAAGTGAATTAAGGTACTGAATTACTAATAAGAGTAGAGCATTGAATTAATTTAAACACAATGTTCTAATGGACGAGATAAATATTATACATTCCCGGCCTGACGAAAAAAAAAAGTTTTGAAAATTTTATAATTTTTGTCTTTTAATATAGTTTCCACCAACTTCAATGCTTTTATTACAATAATTAATTAATAATTCTATATCCTTGTAAAAATAATCTGATGCCTCTCCCTCTACAATGCGACAATGTTGCATTGCGGCTGTTTGCAACTCAATATCGTCATAAAAGCGATGTACTTAATCTAAGATTTTTTTAAATAGAAAACTAAATATCACTAAGAGCCATGTCAGGACTATACCGGTGGATGTTCAATTTCTCGAAAGTCACATTCGCGAATTTCATCATATGAAAGTGTAGCACTATGAACAGGTGCATTATTGCCATGCAGAAATCGAACACATTTTGACAATTTTCTTCGAAGTTTTTACGAATATTGTCTCTCAATTTATTATTTAATAAGCAAACATATGGCGATGAGTCATCCGACGATGCGTCAAGTCTCACACGGCCTGGCATCTTCTAGAAAGATATCGAAGCCGAAAGATCGAGGATAAGAAAACACGAGAGAAGTACGGGTGAATCAAGAATATACGACGGCCGATATATAAGCCGTCGAGGAAGTGATTAGGGATTCATTCCATACCAAATCATTCAACGATTTTGCGGCCTAGTTAAATAGTGTGAAATAAATATACATAAATGTGAATACAAATAAATGTTATTAAGGTTATAGTTTTTAAGTTTGTTATTTAATTTATTCTGTTTTTATTTGTAATATAGTGTGTATTTAAATTACCCTTAGTTTTACTTAAGAACCCCCCAGAAAGACAAACATTTTACAAAAACAAATTGCATGTCGATGCGACAATTCACATCAAGCTTTGATACAAAATAATACAAATCTGTATAAAAACAAATTTGTATCTGTACATGCATGGACACACAGTACGTATTTACCAGCGTTTGCTTCAACTACCAGACGCATGCGTTTCTGTGTAACCACTTTGTCAATGATAGGTTTACGAAGACAAACGACTGTAGGTACGCTTGCGGTCATGTAGCAAGTTTTGTCCTATCCGAAGACATCAGATAACCTCATGCCATATGACGGACAGAACCGACCACGCCGGTGCAAAGTGTTTCTTCTCGAATAGCTAAGCTATTACAGGAAAAGAAATAATACGCATATTACTGTGAGTCCATTAACTCGTCACCAGGTGGCGTAGTATAGCAAAAACAAATTGCATGTCCATGCGACAATTCACATCAAGCTTTGATACAAAATAATACAAATCTGTATAAAAACAAATTTATATCTGTATATGCATGGACACACAGTACGTATTTACCAGCGTTTGCTTCAACTACCAACTGGCGACGAGATAATGGACTCACAGTAATATGCGTATTATTTATTTTCCTGTAATAGCTTAGCTATTCGAGAAGAAACACTTTGCACCGGCGTGGTCGGTTTTGTCCGTCAGATGGCATGAGGTTATCTGATGTCTTCGGATAGGACAAAACTTGCTACATGACCGCAAGTGTACCTACAGTCGTTTGTCTTCGTAAACCTATCATTGACAAAGTGGTTACACAGAAACGCATGCGTCTGGTAGTTGAAGCAAACGCTGGTAAATACGTACTGTGTGTCCATGTGTAACGTGGGCCGTTGGGCAGCCACACAGATTAGCAGGTAGGGCGACTTATCGTTGTAAATGATACACTCGAAGTTCGGGTAACATCTTATAATTTAATCAACACTTAGAAATTGGTTAACAAACTATGTACATTATAAATAGATACAATTCTGACTTATTACTATTACAGATATTGTCTGTCTAGTTCTCTATCAGATATTGAATCATTCTGAATTCCTTTTACTTATCCTACAGTCTATATATATAATAGAGAAGTCCTCGGAGAGTTAATTAGGCCATAACAAACCCTGGCCTACCGCAGTATGTATACATAATATATACATGCTTGAGGTCGTGTTTATTAAACACTTGTTTTGTATTAAAGGGAACGAGGATATAACCTCGTCCGAGAGTATTTGCATATACATGCATATTGCGTTATCACACCACCCTCCTTAGGGTTTAAAGAAAACCAACACTAAGGTGTTTGCTTTTCTTTAAAACCTTTCTCTCCGGTTACCTTCCCTATTCCTATTCTAAAATATGGTGAATCATAAAAAAAAATATATAAATGTGCTATGTATTATTATCCTTAAAATTAGTTGTTCACTCATTATATGCGTACAAGTTTATTATTTCTTACTAACGTATTTACACTTAATCTAACAATAGTATTAACTAACCTATCTGTACTTATTTCTAGGAATGATAATGTTTAAGGCGGTTTTTGTGTACTTCAGTACTTTTACCGTCTATGAAAATTGTTATGTTTGGCGGCTTGTTGGTTTCGGTTATTACAAAGGGGCCGTTGTACAGTGACTCAAGTTTATTCCCTGCTTCGTTTTTTAATAAAACCTGATCGCCGACACAGAAGTGTGTGGGCCTGCGATTCCTATTTAACCTTTCCTGTCTCTTAACTTTAGATAGAATTAAATTATGTTTCGCATCGTGCAGGGCTGTCTGGAGTCTGTATTTCATTTCTGCGGCGTAATTTTCAAAATTGAATAGCGGTTCTATCGCGTTCGTTATCGATGAAGGTAGCGGATTGTGTTTACCGAAAACTAACTCGTGAGGTGTATATTTGGTTTCAGTATGCACTGTGTTATTAAATGCAAAACACCAGTAAGGTATCCAGGTAGACCAATTGTCTTTATGGTTATGTAACTGGATTCGTAGATACGCTCCGAGATTCTTATGTGTATTCTCTAATGCGCCTAACGTTTCGTGGTGGTAAGCCGTTGATCTCAATTGCTGTATTCCTAGCAGTGAGCAAGTTTCCTTAAAAACTGCAGCCATAAACTCTGTTCCTTGGTCGGAAGCTATCTGTTCGGGAATAGCGTATCTTAATATAAAATTCTCGACAAGGGCTCTGGCTACTGTGGCAGCTTCTTTGCTCTGGATAGGATATGCCTCCACGAATTTCGTTAGTTCGCATTGGAGTGTCAAGATGTACTTATTTTCCTCGTGGTCTTGGTTTAATGGACCTACTAGATCTACAAAAATCTTTTGGAAAGCGTATGACGATGTGGTCGTTACCTTGATTGGTTCCTTG
This sequence comes from Melolontha melolontha, assembly GCA_935421215.2. Lineage (NCBI taxonomy): Eukaryota > Metazoa > Arthropoda > Insecta > Coleoptera > Scarabaeidae > Melolontha > Melolontha melolontha. The sequence goes on along the minus strand of OW285237.1, from coordinate 92,451,330 downwards.
CTGGGTATTGAGTGCTTGTGTTTCTGGCAATCACTACATCGTTTCACGAATGATACGATGTCGTGTTTTAGTTTTGGCCAATAATAAAACCTTTTGATCTGGTTAAATGTTCGGTTTATTCCTCCGTGTCCTCCTGTACGTAGCATATGATGATCGTTTATGATTAGTTGTTGCGTTTCGTAGTCTTCAATTCTTACTACTCCTCCTATTACATTTATTTTTAAATCGCTTGGCTCTCTTTTCTTCCATGGAATAAAATTTCTCAGGAAGTCGCTGTTCCTGGAATTGTCTTTGACTATACATATTTCCTGTATGTCGTGTCCTGCGCAGAACTCCTGGAGTGTAGTCAATAAGCGCATGTGCTGCTGAGGACTCATTGTAACTACAGTCTCCTTCATAAAAATTGTGAGAGCATCTTCGTCGTATAGGAATACTTCCTTGGAACGCATGCTTGTTCCGTTACGACGTTGGAGGGAATTGAAGCTCGCCTTGTCTATCACTCGAAGTTCGATAGATCCCGTTGGCCTTTTCAACAGTTCCACAACCCCGGGGTGGCCTACCCTGGAGCCGGTGGACTCCGTGATTGCTGGGTTCGTAATGGTATAATCGGCAGCTACCTGTCTTGACTGAGCTCTAGTCGTAACAAAAATGCTGTCATTAATCCCATTACTAACCTCCTTCAAGTCGTTGGAATCTATCTCTATGCGTGATAAAGCGTCTGCAACTACATTTTCTGAACCCTTAACATAGTTAATGATGAAGTCATATTCTTCTAACACTAACCTGAATTTCGTAAGACGGCTAGACGGGTTGGTCATTCCAAACAAATATACTAACGGCCTATGATCTGTAAAGATCTTAAATTTCCGGCCGTATAGGTAAGGCCTGAAATGCTTCACTGCCCAAACCACGGCTAATAACTCTTTCTCGATTGTGCAGTAGTTCCTTTCAGCTTTGTTTAAGGATCGACTGGCATAAGCGATTGGCCTGTCGTTGCCGTTGGATAGCACTGCACCAATAGAGTAGCCGGATGCATCTGTTTTTAAAGTGAACATGTTATCTGCATCGAAATTTGGATATTGTAGAACTGGTGGTGTCTGAAGGGCTAGCTTGAGCTTTTCAAATGCCTTTTGTTCCACATCGGACCATGTAAAAATAACATTTTTCCTTGTAAGGTTGTTCAAAGGATTCACGATGTTGGCAAAATTTGGAATGAAACGCCTATAATAATTGGCGAATGCGACAAATCGTTTTACGTCTTTTGCGTTCTTAGGAACTGTATATTCCATTAAGGCTTTTACGTTGGAAGGGTCTGGTGAGACTCCTTCAGCCGAAATGACGTGTCCCAAATATAAAATTTCTTTTCTTAAAAAGTCGCATTTGCCTGGGTTTAGTTTAAGATTAACTTTTCTTAGCCGTTCTAGTACTCTAACTAAATTCAGATTGTGTTGGCGGAGATTGTTGCCGAAAACTATGAGATCGTCTAAATATATAAAACATTGTTCGTAGTTAAGGCCTGACATAGCTATTGTCATGGCTCGGGAAAAAGCGCTACTACTCGTTTTTAGTCCCATGGGAAGCCGACACATTTGATATTGATCTTTTCCGGTCGTAAATGCTGTGTAGGGACGGCTTTTGGGTTCTAATTCTATCTGGTGATAGCCTTGTGCCAAATCTAAATGAGAAAAATAGACTGCGCCTGAAAGCGAGTCTAATATCTCGTTGATTGATGGCAGTGGGAATTTGTCGTCGACTATCTGCTTATTTAACAGCCGGTAGTCGATCACTATCCTCCACTTTTGGTTTCCGTCCTTATCCTTCTTCTTGGGAACTAATAGTAATGGAGATGACCATGGTGATTTTGCCTTTTCTACAATGCCATCGGACAATAGTTTCTCTACTTGCCTGTCGATCTCATGTTTCTGCGAATGTGGCAATCGATAGGGTTTAGAATATATTGGATTTATCTGCGGGTTAACCTGTATGTCTCCCCTGTATATGCTTGTGTGCGTAAGTTTGTCTGAATCGAGGAAAAAAACGTCGCAATACTTAGCGATAATTTTCTGCATCGTAATGTTTTCTTCTTTATTGAGATGTGACGTATTTACTGTTTGTAAAACCTTGTCGACGCGGTTGACTGATTTGGGGCCACTATACTTGAAAGTGCGAACGTCGTATTTACCGAGGTCGGTCACCGTAGGAACAAAATTTTTCAATGTCGCGTCGCTATCTCTTGTATTAAGTATACGGACGGGCACTAACCCATTCTTTGGGCTAACAATAGATCCCCCTATGAATATACCTGGGGCGGCTTCCTTTTGGGAAACCACGCAGTCGCCAGATGCATTTATTTTAAAATATTTGATTACTTCGCAACGCGGCGGAATGTTAACAACCGTGTTCTCATTGGAATGCAAAGGTAATGTAATTTGCTGACCTTCAATCGAAAACGTAATACTATATTTCTCGTAGTCTATTATCGCGTTGTATTTAGCGAGTATGTCAGAACCGATGATGCCTATAAATTTGTTATTATTTACGTTGTCTAGTACTGCAAACTCGTGCTTAATCTTGGCCTCACCTAACCTTAATGTAATGAAAGCTGATCCGCGTGTTTTCGTTTCGCCGTTTATGCCGACTATGTTTACCTTTCTTGTTTTATCAACAATTTTGTTTGTGTAATTACCATTTAAAAATATAACACTTATCGAAGCACCTGTGTCAACCAGAAATAGATTGTCGTTATTATTGAAATATGCATTAATATATGTTAAACCGTCGAGGTTAAAAAAATAATGCCTGGAATCTTTTAGTTGACTACTCTTCGAAAAAATTGATTGTCTTTGTTATCGTCGGACTGGGTCGCGTTTGCTGATACAGTGAACACTCTTTCGCGGTTATCGCGTTTGTCGCGTCTAAAATATTTTTTCCTATAACCATGATTATAATTGCTAGGCGTGTAATCATGTTGGAAATTTCTTCTTTTATTCCCGTTATCTGTATGCCTATATTTCCGGTACCGATTGTCTTTAGCTTGCGAATGATTAAACGCGGCTTTTGAATTGTTAAACGTAGCTTTTCTTGAGAAATGATAAATCGTATTGTTATTGCTTGCGGGGTTGAGTATGTGCTCGTTCGAAGCCTCTTGAATCGCGTCGCTTAGTGTGCTAGGGTTGCGTGCTTTTATTAGAAGCTTTATATGTGGATCGCGAAGTCCGTTAGTGAATGTATTTACAGCAACCTGTTCATTAGCCATGCGGAACTTATCTATAAGCGTGTCGTCGTCGCCAGCTTGCGTGATGGACAGTTGTGCTAGCAGTTCTTCAACCGTCTCGCCGTACTCGTTTATTGATTTCGCGCCCTGTTTAACGTTGTGTAATTGTGAAGTTAGAGCTGTGACCGATCTTTTCGCAATGAAATAGCGTTTTAAGTCTGTAATTAAAGCGGCATTGTTAGGGTATGTTTTGAGTAATCTTAATTTTGCTTTGGGGGATAACCGTGTTTTCAGAACATATTTCGTTAGACTCTCCTTTCCTGCGTTATTTAACAATGCGTCATATAATTCAATTGAATCTATTAATTGCAAGGTGACTTCTTCTTTACCGTTCATAACAGGTAATAAACTTGAGGCCGTTCGTAAATCGAAATTTTCAGCCATGTTGCCAATTGTTACATTTAAATTACTTAACCTATTACTTAGAATTTCGGTAGCCTCATCTAATGTCGCGGTAATGTCTTTTATACAATTCTTAGTTGCCTCCCGGGTACTTAAACTATGAGCTATCTTATTAAAATTGTCCCTTATTTCACACAATCTAAGATTAAAATTGTCTATTAGCGCTTGTTTGCGCTTAATTACATTTATATCACTCTTATTGCTAACATTGTCTTTCCTTAAATTACTAAAAAATACCTTTACTTCGTCATGTATCTGTACGAATTGGTCTGGTGCGGACATGGGTGTTAGCCTAGACCTTCTCCTGACTCCGGTGGAACTCCATTTGGACCTGAGCGGATAGGGCCTTCGTCATCCTCTTATTCACGTGCCGGTATGCACCGTAGCAGCAGCAGGACGTTAATATAATCATAACTCCTACAAACGCCACTATGCCGAGAATGTCGATGGTGTCCACGTTGTTCCTTATGTTAGCGTCATTGCCTGCGATGATTACCTCTTCCTTTGTCGCGTAGTTGCCCATTTCTTGCTTCGACCTGCCAAACTGTAGGTTTCCTTTCTTCTCTGGTTCGTTCCAGCTTCCTACATGTTCCTTGCAGTCTTACACGACTGGCAGAATGGTCCTGAACCGTAGGTAGGCAGAGATCGCCATGTAACGTGGGCCGTTGGGCAGCCACACAGATTAGCAGGTAGGGCGACTTATCGTTGTAAATGATACACTCGAAGTTCGGGTAACATCTTATAATTTAATCAACACTTAGAAATTGGTTAACAAACTATGTACATTATAAATAGATACAATTCTGACTTATTACTATTACAGATATTGTCTGTCTAGTTCTCTATCAGATATTGAATCATTCTGAATTCCTTTTACTTATCCTACAGTCTATATATATAATAGAGAAGTCCTCGGAGAGTTAATTAGGCCATAACAAACCCTGGCCTACCGCAGTATGTATACATAATATATACATGCTTGAGGTCGTGTTTATTAAACACTTGTTTTGTATTAAAGGGAACGAGGATATAACCTCGTCCGAGAGTATTTGCATATACATGCATATTGCGTTATCACACATGCATATACAGATACAAATTTGTTTTTATACAGATTTGTATTATTTTGAAACATTTTGCAGTCAGAATAGACAAACATTACAATATTATGTGCATTAACAGTGGTATTGCAATATTTAAAGTCAATCAGTAAAATTCCAATCCAATCACAAAATATTAAGACCATAATTTTTTCCGTTAATTTACGACTTTTGACGAGGTTCGTCATTCTATGGACACCTTTTTGGATAGAGAGTACTAATACAAAACAATTGTTTTTATTTCCTGTGACAATTGACTCCCAAATCAGTTTTTGGTCGTCCCCATACATGTTTAAAAACGCGCACATTCAATACGACGTTGACATTAAGGAGCAGCAAGAAGTCATGGTGTTCATGTTGCACTAACCAAATTAGGTTGTCTCCATATATGTTTAAAAACACACACACTCAACATGATGTTGGCGTTGAGGAGCAGATAGATGTCGCAGGGTCCATCTTGCACTAACCTTATTCGTATCCAAATGGTCGTGCAGGATTCGGCGAACACTTGTTTCGGTAATGTTATATATTGATAATAATTTTTTCTTTTCAGATGAGGCTCTTCTAATACCAATTCTTGAATAAATGTAATTTTTACGCTTTACCACTTTAATTAGGCAACCGCGTCACCTTCAAGGGATTCTTGTTCGAAACGTGAACATTTCTCATATTTTTGCAGAAAAATATAAAGGAGTGCATCATAAATGCCGTCCAAACATTATATAATTTGATTAGGAGTATTCTCCTTCTTTGTTAAAAATTTTCATATGTTACCTATGTTACGTGATTGTAAATTAAAAACTATTTTAGCGCATGTGCAACTATGACACAACACGCTGGAACATGTGTAAACCTGTCTGGCAGAGAACATATGGCGTTTACGCAGTACATTGAAATTAGTGACTGACGTGTTGATCACATTTTTATAGAGAATATACATATTTTTTATATAATTCTTGTATGTGTAAGTCTAAGTTTATAAATTAAAATATAATTCGTAAATAGAACTAATTTTGCAAACTCTCTTATTTATTTTTATAATTTATAATAACGTTTTTAATTCTCAAACTAAACCACTAGGTAAATTAAGCAGATTATGTTCATTTTTAATGTTTATAATGTATTCATGACCTTTCATTTAGAAATTTAAATATTATAGATTAAATTAAGACGAGCCAAATTTAGGACGGTTTCCTCTAAAAGTGCTTTTTATTTAAATATCTTCTATATAATGCTATTATTTAATATTTGTATATTGATGAAAATGTAATATTTTGTTACATAATGAATAGGTAAACATAAGCGTCATAAAATCTTAACCATTAATTACAAAAAGAGCTTTAAAAAATAACGCACTTATTAAATTTCAAACAAAATTAAAAAGAATGGCGTATTTTTTTCAGAATGTCTTTGTTCTTGCATATATTTATGATATTAAAATTTTCATACTGAAAAATGACATTCCAGCGGCACGAAATCCGTTATATACTTTAGTTGGCCATCAAGATAACAAAGTTCCGAAACACAATTCAAAAACTGAAAGCTTTTATACAGAAAACTATTTTAAACTGTTAAATACCGTAATTACGCTTTTATTTTCGCTGACGTTATATTAATCTTTTACTTTTTTGGACTTACTTTACTTTTATGTAAAAAAAGAAGTATCCGCTTGGTTTTATCTCCTTAAATGATATTTTTCTTTTGTTATTTCCAAGTTTAACGAAATTGAAATTCAGTAAGTTTTTTGTTATTTTAAGGTTTTTTGATCTGTAATGCAAATTCATATTTACTGTACAAAAGAGCAAATCTTGGCAAATGTTATGGTACATTAATATAATGAAAAAATATTGTTATTTCAGTATGATATAAAACACCTGTAGTATATAATTTAATAATTGAGTAAGTAATTACGGATTTCTTGTTTTTGGTATCTGCGAATATTGATATATTTTTAGCCTACTATTGAAACAATTTAAAGTTGGGATATTTCATTATACAACATAGTCTCCTCTTAAATTAATACACTTAATACAGCGATCCTGCAACGTATTTAACCCTTTCTTGGTCTGTAAAACAACATCTATTACCTCTTCGTTACACAAAAATTGACATCCTTTAATAAAACATTTTTCAGTCGAAGGAACAAATAATAGTATGAGGAGGCTACGTCTGGGGAATAGGTTGCGTGTTCCAGTAATTCGAACCCTAAATCTCGAATTGTGTTCATTATAATGCGCGATTTGTGTGCAGGGGCATTGTCCTGCAAAAACAACACACTTTTCGCTAACACGTCACGTCTTGTGCCGTTAATTTTTTCTCTCAGGGTGGTTATTAATTTAGAATAAAAATATTCACTGATGGTTTGACTCTTTTTAGGTAATTGATCATAATTATTCCACGGATATCCCGAAAAACAGAAACGAGAACTTTTCCAGCGGATTTTTGAACTCGAAATTTCTTAAGCCTTGGAGAACTATACTGCTTCAACTCCATTGATTGCCGTTTTGTTTCTGGGTCGTAAAAATAGACCTATCTTTCATCCATAACCACAAGACATAGTCCAAGAAATCTGGATCTCCTTCAAAACGGGCTCGTTTGTGTTCGGCGTTCAAGTATTTAGGAATCCATTTTACAGAACTTTTTTTCACATCTAAATCGACGTGAACTACATGATGGACGCGTTTTTGTTTCATATGAAATCTTTAGTGCCTCAGCTATATGTTTCAGCCCAATTCGACGGTTTGATAATATCATGTCCTGAACTGAGTCAATATTTTCCAAGGTGGAACCGAAATCGGTCTTCCTGGTCGCGTCTCATCTTCAACGGAAAGTTTTCCTCTTTTGAATGACGCGATCCAATTTTTGACAGTCGCATATGATGGGTATTGATCGCCCAGTATGTTAAACATATCTTCGTAAATTTCCTTACCACTTACCTCTTCAAATACAAGTATTTGGTGATGCCTCGATACTCGGATTTATCGATTTGTACATTTGCATTCGACATGGTTTCTTTCAAAATTTACTGCATAGTAATACTTCAACTTCTTGACGTATAGTGACACTTTTAAAATGTAATTATTTCTTGCCATTATAACGAGATTTTGTTTTGTTTAAGGAATATGGCCTAGGCTAACTAGATATCAATACCCCCTCGTATATAATAATAGATATTATTTCTTATACGATAATCTCTTTAGGGTGACAAATGTGATACAATACAAAATTTACTTATTATGGATGAACAATTATCTTTCTACTTATATGTGTATAGAAATATCATTAAATATGCATTTAATTTTAATATAATATACTTACTTTATTTATTAGCTTATTATCAAATATAGATGGACCAAGCTAACATAGAGATTCTCTATAATAATTATTTGGAAGCTTAGGGTAAGTTATAGCGGATTCACGTACAAACATACCTATAATTTAAATGAATTTAAGAAACTATTGACTTAAACAACATGAAGAAAAAAAATAGAGGTTTTTATCGATTTAAAATATCAAGCGAGCCACAAAATTTGTATCCTAGGTACGCCATGAACGACTGAGATAGACATATAAGTAACATCTGAGCTTAGAGTGTCATTAGTAAATAATCATAAGTTAAATTGACAAGTTACGATTTAACCTATTACTAATAGTACGAAATGCAGGATAGATCACTTAATCAATCTAAGACAACTGATTTAATCCATGACATACTCTGAAAACCTTTTTTGTGACTCACTCCTTATAATAATTTATTGGTTTAATGTGAAATAATATAAGAAACTATAATTGAATATGAATATGTAAGAAATTTGTATCAGTAGTCGTCGATAGATGGTTTAAATAAATCCAGTGTTACTTAATTCTAGGAATAATTAACGGTTTACAAAGTTAAATAGTAAAATCTATCTATAATAATGTAAGTAACTCTAACAAAGCTGATCTGAATTCGTTTCTAATTAAAAAAATATGTAAATGATCTATTCTGTGTAAATTTTCAGTTTGTTCTAAGTACTATTTCTATATTAATAATTAATGGTAGAAATGGAAAGTCTGGTAACCTGGAGTCGTGTAGAATAATCGGGATACGGTTTTCTTCCAGGATACAGGTTCTGGATGAGCTCTGCGGTGTGGTAGGATCCAGGAAATAGTTAAATTGGTTTACCTCCAAAAAGATTGCTCGTTCACGATTTATACTTGTATATCGAGAATAAATATTTAAATACTTATTGCTGTAGAAATCAGGTATGTTTATTGTTTTTTTCCGGTAATTTTACGAAATTTCTTTCGCAGAGTCTTATTAACGACGCTTTCATGCAAAATGCGAAAAAAGCTCCTTCTTTTGTTATTTCCTAACGCCTTTATTTGTATCGTAAAGCTTCCAAATAATGATTAATTTAATTATCTTAATTGATATAATGTAACTAATTGGATCATTTAGATATGTTTTAAATATTTTGTATTAATTTGGATGTATATATGTCAGCACTTTTAATGAATTAAATAATTGGGTATGCCCAAGTTACATAAATTGCATTCCCGCGTTGTTGATTTTTAAATTGGACAGCTATATATATAAACGTTAATACAATAATTTAATATTAATAAGTCAAACATCTTTTTTATCACGTAACTATAGATGGATATTACTATGAGAAATAGAAATTAGAATTTTAATTGCCAAATAGAAAATTATAAGTATAGCGTGATATTAACTTATTAAATATTTTAACATTTCTCTAAGATTTCACTGCTATATGGTATATAAAACTATCTAATGATCTTATAGGCTAAATTAACTTATAATTATATGATTCTAATTCCTAGGACTTGATTATACACGAAAAAGCCCCGCACCATAACGATATATACATATATTGTATATATAGATGCAACGACTATTATGAATTATACCAGCTCCTTGCATGTACAGTAAATAACATTGATATACAAGGGCAATTAAAGTAAGTTCCATTTCCGCCTAGTGAGCAGAGGAGTGTAAATATCGGCGCGATCGTAGCGCTACGATGTAGTCTACTTCACTATGAGTCTGGTGTGCTAGTGGAAGAATCGTTTGAACATTCTTTCCTGCAAAGAACATGAAGGCTGCTTTCGTAAAAAGAGCATGAAGGCTGCTTTCGTGCTGCAAAGAGCATGAAGTCTGCTTAGATTTATCGTTACCTTGTTATATTTATGGTTAAAATGTCATGAGTGACAACAGTTTGGTTAAATGATGATGTTGTATCTTTCCGGAAGAATTAACTAATGTCCATGATGGAGAACGGAGTGGAAGACCAACCGTTGTGACTACCGAACTTGTGCTTAAGGTCGAAGAAAAAATCCGTGAAAATCGGCGGTTCACAGTCACAGAACTGAGTGCCTTTTTTCCTCAAATTTCACGTTACGAAGTTGTTACTGAACACTTACGTTCGCACAAATTGTGCTTACTAGGAGTGCCAAAACTTCTTCCCAACGACCATTAAACAAAGAGAATGGGATCGGCACTAAATTTCTGATACGTTACGATGTTGAATGTGATTTCCTCAGACATATCATAACAGGTGATGGGCCTTGGGTCGCCTATGTCAACGTTAAGACGAAAAGACAGTCAATGTAGTGGGGTCGTTCTAACGCGCTTACGAGGAAACCTTTAAAGTGTCGTCAAACTTCTTCTGCTAAAAAAGTCATGGTCACTGTCTTTTGGGACAGGAAAGGTCTTTTTTGTAGACTTTATGGAACGAGGGGCCACAGTATACACTGATGGACAGTATTACAGCATGGCAGAGTTCTATGAAGAGGGCATTAAATTAAATTAAGGAGGGCTGTATAGAAAAATAGCATAAAGTAGTAGCTTTAACTTGTATATAATAAAAACCTCTTCATGTATTGCTATTTTTTTAATAACCAAACGGAACTTACTTTACGAATCGTCCTCGTACTTATTCTTTCAGCAAATATTTTTCTTATAATAACTCGTTCGTGAGTCTATATGATTTGAATCGAAAGTTGTGACTCAATAGTGGTTATCTCATTTGTCTATAGGCAAGAGGTAAGGTGTGCAATTTCTATAAGTTGGAAATTGCATCAATAATTTTCTTAACATAGTACTACTAAAATAATAATGAACAAATTGCTGTGGATATTAGCATGTTTGTTTACCTTAAACGCTTTTTTCCTGTGTAATTTTTTACGTTTTTTTTTTTGCCAAACCAATTTTTTTTTCGTTCTTTTATTATGTTCTATATTTTTATACCGGGACTAATTAAAAAATGTTATCCTTTCTCATTTTATTAATTAATTATTCCTTTATAAACCCAATTTATGACGGCCTACGTGTGTTTGTCTACTTCGTCAGTCACCAGAACGCCCTCCTCAGCAAAGAAACTGTTTTTGTCTTATACCCTTTCCATTTTTTGCCTTTACGATATATTTAAGATATACGAGGACGGTTTTACTGGTGAAATACTGATTTTAGGATAAAAATATATTTTATTTTTCGACATAATCCCCTTGGAAGTATACACACTTAGCCCAAGGAGTTTACAATTTTTTAAAACCACTCAAAAAGTAATCTCGGCAAAATATGCATTTGTTTCGGAAGACGGCCAAACATTCTCTTGATATTTGGACGCGAATTACCACTTTTATGTCAGTTTCTTTTTAATTGTCACAAAATATTTATAACTGTAAATAGTTTCTTATTGTCCAAAATTGTTAATAGCTAAGTCTCTTTTCTTTTAAAATAATGCTTTCTAATTGTAGTATATTCAAGTAAAATCTGTAGAATAACTACAAATATACTTACTTATTTTAGGTTGTATATCTTTTATGAACATATTTTCAAAAGCAATATATTTTTTTTTTATTTAATACAGAATAAAATATAATTGCAAAAATCATTATATCTATATGAAAAGTATATAATCAAGTTTGAAGATTTTCAACAATAATTAATGATAATCTAGATAAGAATTTCAAGGCGAATAGAGTAAGTATTATTTTTAAATAGCTAAATAGATTCAATAATAATGGTTATTATCAAATTTCTATAGGTCTCTATGCATTTTTAAGTATATATTCACAATAGTAAGTTTATTATTTAATACTTTTTTTACATATAGAAGTAAAACTTTAATATTATAAATATAATTTAATAAATACCATGTTAGGAAACAATATATACTAACTTCAGTATCTCTTTCTTTCTTTAGTCTATTGTACTTAAAAAACAAATTCACAAAGTCCTTGAAAAGATAATTATTAGTTTAGTTGCTTGAGTACAAGATGAGATAACAGTGTTCCAATATATAAGGAAAAATTAATTTCTAGAATCAGATAATCTAGATGCCTATAAGAAATTCTTGGATTGCAGATGTATTCTAAATATAGTCAGGATAAATAATAACGAAGTATAAATACTACAAAAAAATATGGTACATTTATGGAACCTCTACAGGTTTTCTTAATGTATATTTAGATATCCAATAATCAATAAGTATTTATATTTTTAATAATCTTCTCTAAATTATTATACCTTTTTCGTCATAAAACAACATTCATTATATTGTATAAATGTTAGATATAGGTAAATCTAGGATAAGAATTCAACTATAACATTTACAATTTTATAAATATTCAACGTTCATTTTCAAATTTAAATCACTGTATAACAGAATTCTATTATCATATTCAAATTGTAAAACTTTCTCTAGATTCTAAGGAATAATATCTTTTATATTTTCAAATTTATAATTTTAGGATTTAGACCACTTGCTTTATTATCTAGGGTTATTAGTGAACGATTCAATAGACATTGTTTAATCTGGCCATTCATTGTTTCCTAAATATGTACAATAAACTCCATTACCAAGCAATGGAATTTATGCTGAACTACATATTTAGATTTACAACACCCACTAAAACTTACTTTACTAATTAAGTATTATGATATTTTATTTATTAGTAAGATTAGATTTTTAAGACCCTATCCTAAACCATGGTATTGTTGCCCGTAGGTACAGTTACGACGAACTGATAAACTTGAAAATTTCACCATTGTGACGTCAACCAATACAATATACAACAATATGCGCATTTAATTCTATAATAGTTCATAAGGGTGGTGGTGTATTTTTACCTACTTGTAGACAAGAGTATTATATTGCAGACAACAGTATTATATTACCATCAAAAGACATATAGGCTCATCTCAACAGTATCAATGAGAGTTTTACACTAGCAACAACAGACTCAATAGTATCATCTTAACAACAATAATGGTATCACATTAAACAGTAAAGAATTTAAGCTTTAAGTTTAACATTAAGTGCTTCGCTTATGAGATTTACTTTAATAAATTAGGTTTAACTGTTTTTGATTAAATAAATAAAATACTCAGAAAATACACCTACCTTTCAATATAACTGCAACCAGCCAAAATAAATAACCAGCTTATACGGAAATTACGCCCTGTGAGGGCTGGGTCAGACACAGATTTATACAATACCAGAAGATATATTGTTTGTTGGATTAAGTTAAATATAATTTTGATTGTAATTATATAAATTTTCAATATGGAGGCAATGTTATATGTAATTCTTACTTAATATATTAATAATTCTTCATATTTAAATGCTCAGCAAAATGTTTGTGTGTTTACACCTAAAATGCATGCATGGAAAAGAAATTTAAGAGTGCAATATTATAGAAGTTTTTGCAGTTTGAAGTTTGAATAATAAATCCTATAAGTTCGGTAAGTTGTTGAGATTATTATTTAAGGGAAGATGTGTTGCATGTTAGAGTATAAATAGTACTAAAAATAAGACAAGCCATATTTGAACTCTGCTCAATTTCAGCACATCTTATATTCATGAACAATCACGTTTAAAAGATTTCATTTAAACCAACTACAAACATAAGTTTGTTTTAACAAATATGTACAAACTTATTGCTATCGATACAGCTGCTCATAATTAGATGGCACGCTTAGTTGGATGCTATTTCCTTTTCGGGTTTGGTAAAATTTTAGTTTTAAGTTTTCCAAATGAAGCACATAGCATAAAGAAATTTAAGAATGTATTATTCCTAGAAAACGTGTATATCAACAAATGCAATTTATTAGAATTAATATTAAAGAGAAAGAAAATAAATCTTTCACTCACTTAATGTGCATTATATTTGAAGTACAAGAATAAGACAATTATTTAAAGAAACGACGAAAAAAATATTAAAGTAAATATCTTTAAATTGCTTTGCCAATGAACGTACTTATCTAAAGGACTCCAAATTAGTTACCAATTTTCGTTTTGCTGCAAATTAATTTGTGACGTGGAGAAGATATGTTCCATATATAAAATCTTCAAAAAGAAATGCTATTTCACAAATATCGAGAAATATAAAGTAATTCAGGTTTTCATTCAAACAATATATAATATAAATATAATTTCTATACATAATATGTTATATCCATTATCAAAATATTTTAAATGTCTTAAACAAATACGACATTAGGCCAAAAAGTCTTTTTGTGTTAACTTACGAACGTATAGCAATATAAACTGATATACAAATGAGACATCATTGGCATGGAATAAATTCCAGACGATTTCGAACAATTTATATATTCTAGATTTTATGGAAATATTAGTCAGTTCTGATCCCAAAATCAGCATAGCTTTCCCTGGGCGTTTCACATTAACTAATTTGTGTAGTGTCTCTTATTTCTCAGATGTGAAGTTTTTGATAGGGGCGGTCAAGTAGATGTTATTTGTGCTGACTTGTCGCACGCATATAAGTCATAAAAGCCTTACTCTTAAAATTTAGCTAATTTGACTTTACGTCATCTTTCAATTTCATGTATTCATATTTAAAAAATCGTATTTGTTATGTATAGTACAACGGCTTTGCTCATTTGAATTTATTCGAACATGAGGTGTGCCTCAGCGTTGAACATGGGGCTTGGTGCCACTTCTTTTCATGTTGTTTATCAGCGACCTGCTGACAATTCTCACTTGTCCGGTTTTAGGACATGAATTGTCTTTTAGGCCACAAATGCAAACTGTGTGTACATCTTCTTGTAAAGCTCTGGGCTTCATTATGCGTGTTTCCACCAATTTTAATAACATGAAATTGCTTAAGGTGGTGTGTTTCGCTTTTGTTATCAGCAAAATGAATTATGCAGCTATTGTTTGGTATCCCATAGGTCGAATAAATCACATTTAGATAGAATATGTCAATCATTTTTTGAATTTATCTCCTTCAAAATTGATGGAGTTTATCTATCGATTTGGAACCAGGGTCAGGGAGATTTGCTGCAGCGACACAATATGCCTTCACTTTCGAACAGAAGGATCACCTTTTTGTTGAAGCTTTTAAATAATAAAATCGATTGTCTTTCTTCTCTCATGAATTTCCCTACACATTTTTTTAAGATCTTTCAATTGCTGATTTTTTATATTACTCTGATTAGCTTTTTCTTTTCTTCAAAATTTATTTAACCTTTTATATATTTCTTATGGTAGTTATAACTTTGATTTGTTTTTCATTCTAATATTGTAATTATTACATTTAGGTCCTGTAATCGAGCATCACCTGTTGGGCATTAAATATTATTATTAAATATTATTATTATTATTATTATTATTATTATTATTATTATTATCATTATTATTATTATTATTATTATTATTATTATTATTATTATTATTATTATTATTATTATTATTATTATTATTATTATTATTATTATTACGAGAGTAGCTTCTAATCTACATAGCTATGAATGAAACGAGTTACAATACAACAAAAAAATATTTTTAACGTAAGAATCTTTAACACTAATATACGTATACCAACGTTCCTTTAATAACACAATGCCTTCCAAAAAAATTATTTTGGTAATCCCGCAAAATACGACCCCACAGCATTTTCCACCCGTCATTCGATAAAAATCGACTCTCTCTCAAGTGTTTTTTGAGTTTCGGAAAGAGACAATAGTCACAGATGACGAGGTTCGGACTGCTGGGTGGATGTTGTCATTCCTTAAAGCCGCATTCATTGATTACTGCATGCCTTATGCACCCTGCAGTTGTCGTGCAGAAGCAGAGTTTTCTTAGCAAAATTGTGGGGTCTTTCTTCACATATAATCGTGTTCAAGTTCTTAATTGTGTCTTTGTAAACATTTTCCGTTATTGTAGTCCCTTTTGGCATACACTAAATTAAATGAAACTCCTCCGCATTTCAAAAAACGGTGGCCATCACTTTTCAATTAGAAAATTGCGTTTTTGCCTTCGTACCCTTATGAACCCATTGCATGGACTCTCGTTTCGTGGGAGGGTCCCAGTGGTGTACCCAAGTTTCATCCGCAGTTACACTTTAAGAAGTCTTCAGGTTGGGATAAAACAGTAAAATTTTCTTCAAAAATATGTCATCGATACAATTTTTGTTCGGGACTGAGCAGTCTGGGAATCCATCATGTCGACACTTTGCTCATTTCCAAATCTTCGTGTGCAATTTTATTCCTATTTCTCTAGCAATAACTGAAACTTTTACTCGGCGGTCAGTCAACACCAAAATCTACCTACAACTTTGTTGATGATTTCTTCAGTTCGTGCTTCCAGAGGTCTTCCACAGTTTGGGTCATTATGAATGGATTCTCTGCCTCATTTGAATTGCTTACAACAACATTTGGCTTGAAAATAGGACTGGCAATTTTCTCAATACACTGATACTATTCTTTCATGAATATTCTTCGGGCTACTGCCTTCTTTTAATAAAAATCTTATGACGCTTCTGAGTTTAAGTTTCAAATGACTCATTTGCATTTCTTTAAACGAATGTAAAAGTAACAAATGTTAAGTGAATCGAACCAAACTTGGAGATGACACTACAAAATGTTATAGAAACTTGACGTGAGAAAATTGTCACGATAGCATATTGTTTTCATAGCCAGGTTGATAACATAAAAGCTTCTCTCGTATTATTATTATTATCACTATTATAATTGTATATACGAGGGTAGCACCGATTATTTCGGCAAACTAGTAAAACAAAATTTTGTAGTTAAAAATTATATTTATTATTGTTTTTCAAAATATTCGCCCTTAAACTCAATGAATTTAGACATTCGATAAAACAAGTTATCATAGCATAAATTCCACTCTTCTTGAGTCACTTCAGATATAAGGTTTTTGAAGCTCTCCACTGCATCTTCTGGGCTTGCAAATCGTACACCACGCATTTAATCCTTTAGTCTTTGAAATAGAAATAATCGGTGCTACTCTCGTATATAATCAGATGAAGCTGCACTGAACTGACCAATTATAACTACTCGTCAGATTGTGTTAAGTGATTATTTTGGTTCTCTACTTATTCTTATCTCCCCATACTTTTCGCATCCATTTGATTGCTAGTAAAATCGGTTATTTTTTGTAAATATATTCCAAATCATTAAACGTTTTATTTTCATGGGTACTACTACATTTTTTGAGGGTATATAATCTTAATTTAACGACCATGCTGAGTATCCGTACATTATGCTTCTTGAATTTAGAATACATTTATACACATTTCGGGATCGCAACAAACCTTTATACTTTGCCTCCATTGTAAATAAATTAAAATACGCTTCCGTGAATTGGTTTTTCTATATGTAATAAAATACTTGGACGAGTCCAGCACAAAATGAACTTGTCATTAAATTTTTATTGTATATAACTCGTTTATAATCGTAATTGTACAATAGACAAATTCCACACTGTGTCACTGTTTTTATATAATAAATTTTTATTTATTTGTAGAATCTTAAGAGCAAGAAGTATCACTATTTCCTCTAGATAATAAAATTTTGTAGGGCTATAAAGAGGTTTCAAGTATTACATAAATATTATTTCGCGTAAATAAGTGTATAAATTGTACAAAAAAAGAAAAACAAGAACAATTTACAATATTTGCCAGCATCAACTTTGTGTTCAGACATTGTTGCAAATTATCGTCGTATCTCTATGAACACTAATTCGTAATTTAAATCAATACAATAATAGTAGTTTTTATAATATTTTGATAAGACATTAATCATAGATTTATTTATTATTTATTATTCCGGTACATTACAAGAAAAAAAATTCCAAATAGTACAATTTCATAATCCAAAATAAAACATTCACAAGTTTGTAAATTATAGTTGCAAATGTGTATTACAAATAGGGAGGAACCCAAAATCCAAAACATAAAATATTCCACTGACTGCACGGCTATATATCCAGAAAATCCTTGGGGTGCATGTGCAACTTCGAGCCCGTACTGTTGGTGTAGAGGTCTTATTTATCCATGATAACACGCGTTCTCGCGCTACAAGGATAGTTACTGAATACTAATTTTTTTTTTATTGTTTTTCAAAATATTCGCCATTAAACTCAATACATTTAGACATTCGATAAAACCAGTTATCATAGCATAAATTCCAGTCTTCTTGAGTCACTTCAAACATAAGGTTTTTGAAGCTTTCCACTGCATCTTCTGGGCTTTCAAATTGTACACCATGCATTTTATCCTTTAGTCTTGAAAATACAAAGAAATTTGAAGGTGTGAGGTCCGGATGGCGGATGATCTAGTAATTCCAATCCGGAAGCTTTCAAAAATTCGTTTATTTGACACGCAGTGTGACTTGAAGCATTGTCGTGATGAAGGACAATCCCCGATCTAACGCGCGTTCTCACGCTGCAAGGATAGTTATTGAATACTTTCAAGTACATAATATTAACACATCCATCACTTAGTCCGGATTTAAATCCCATTGAGCATTTATGAGATCATCTTGAACAAGCAATGGAAAAATGCATCAACCACCAGAAACATTAGAAGAGCTTTAGCAGGCTCCCAGTGAAGAATGGAATCGTCTCCCTCAAGAAATAACTAGAAGACTAATACTAAGTATTGCCGCGTAGATGCAATCCCGTTATTAAAGCTGGTGGAGGAGTCATTCGTTATTAAAATGCTCAAGTTTAATTGACGTTGCCAGATTTCATTTTTTTGTCTTTTAAAAATGGTTCAGTTTTTAATTTGATTTACTTTACTTCTGTCAATACATCGTGTAATTTTATTTTATCATTCGCTGCTGTATTAAGTTGCCACTTAAGTCTGTTCAAATAAATATTCCACAAATACTTAAATAATACGAAAATAATTAAAATTCTATTAGTATTTATAGAAACCACAACGAGATCTGAAATGTTAACCCTTTAATTTTTTTGACTAGTCTATATAAGGAGCGGTGAAAATAATTTGTAATAGAGTAATTCATGAATTTGAGTCCGTATGTCTTTTCCGATTGTTACCGTTACATAGTTATATAGATCGGGTCATATTTTTAACGCGCATAAGCCTATAAATAAATTGTTTTTTCTGAACCCACCTTTGCTTTCCAACTTAATAGTAGCTTAATAGCAATAGAAAATAAAACGCATTTGTTCAAAAATAATCAATTACAATTCACAATACACTTACAGCTAATCTTGAAAATGTAAAAACATCGAAAAGCCAAACAAACATTTTAATGTTAATCAATGCTAATTTAATGAATTAAGGGCTCAAATAATCCACCTCCTTGTGCTAAACAGTAACCAAATCTGTCATACAGATTTCTCCTCATACTTCTTAGTTGCTCTTGCATAATGTTTGTACAAAAGTTAATTATTTTTACCCTTAACTCAGCTAGATTGTTAGCCCATTCAAAAGCATGCCTATAAATTTCTTCTTTCATAAAACTCCAAAGAAAGAAGTCATTAGGTGATAAATCACAGGACCTCACTAGCCATTTGATTGTACCCTGTGTGCCAATGAGCCAATCAGGGAACGTATGTTTCAGGAAATGGATAGCCGCTCTGAAGTTGTGAAATGAACATCCATCCTGTTGGAACTAAATCCTTTGAAAATTAATAAGAATGCGTCGAAATGCCGGGATGATCTCATATCGCAAAAGTTGTAAATATTTTGGACCGTTCAAGTTACCATCGATGAAGAATATGCCTATAATGTGGTCACCTAACACCCCGATTCAAACATTTAGCTTTTACAGACGCTGAGTACGCACTGCAACGCTAATATGTTTATTTTTTTTAGAATAATATCTAGTAACAAATGGATTATGTTTTTTATGTAATGAAAATGAAGATCCATCAGAAAACACAATATTTTCTAAAAAGTGTTCATTTTCATTTTGT
The DNA here is from genome assembly GCA_935421215.2 of Melolontha melolontha. NCBI lineage: Eukaryota > Metazoa > Arthropoda > Insecta > Coleoptera > Scarabaeidae > Melolontha > Melolontha melolontha. The sequence continues at coordinate 92,431,336 of OW285237.1, read as the reverse complement.
TTATTTTGCATAATTTCACAAAACTACATTCGCCTAAAATTATCCTCAGGAAACAGTTCTTGCGTCGTTTGTCTTTAAAACAGTGAAATCCATTCCTTTTGAGAATACGACTGACAGTTCTAGCAGTCATGTTATTTTCCACAGAAATCTATGTACTGAAACAAAGTTTACTAGCTTCAAAAATACACAAATATAAATATCACGATTTTGACTCTCCTCAACGGCTGGCCTCACCCGTGACATGACATTTTTTGCAGGAGTTAACATATGCACAAGTTTGGAACTTTTTAACAACGACCCTAACTATTGCCGCTCTTGGTGGTGATCTATTTTCATAGGCAACAATAAATAAATTTATTGTTTCGTTTATGGAATTACCCTGAAAGTACAACTTTACAAGTTGTATTTTCTGTTGCTAATTTTATTACAATAATTTTTAAATGTCAAAGGCTTGACATAAACATGACAGATGTTTTAGGCATAATGAATTATGTTATTAGAGGTGGGAACGGTTCAGGAAAGCCAATGTATTTAAAGACCAATGCACGCCAAAAATATGACCCGATCTGTAAATTCGACTGACATTTTACTTGACGTTTATAATGTAAGTTCAGTTTTAGTAACAACAAATGGTCTTGATCGCTCACTGCAATTAAAAAATTGACCATTAAGTTCTACTTTACCTATGATAGAGTCGTAAATTCATTCTTCTTATAAGAATTTATTTAAGTGCACTGTTGGTGAAACGTGGAATATGCTCTCCGTAATATACTTCCTTTTTATGTTTGGAAATTAAATATCCAACCAATATTAAATGTAAGTGTAGAATTCTTTTAAATAAGCCTGTAATGATATATCAGACTAACTTTTCAAAAGATAAAAAATACAGTATGGTTATTAATTCATATTACAGAAACTTTCGAACTTTATTTACTTAAAATAATGCAATAATAAATTAACACTTAAGTATTAGCGTTACGAATAACATGTTTCAAGTGCCCCCCCATTACGTTGAATGCACGGTTCGTATCGTTCTTGTATATTTGTGACCATATCTGACAATAGATGCTGTTGCATTCTGCTGATGAGGTGAGATGGGAAAGAAAAATCGGTGAAAGGTGATATTACATTGTTTCCAAACGTCTCCCGCAGAAAGGTTCTTGTAGCATGTGCTGTGTGGCACGTTGAACCATCTTGTTAAAAAAACTGGCCACCGAAGGGTAAGTTTCTTGATCTGCAAAACCTCCCAAAGTCATCTACAAACAGTGTGAGAACTTGAGTAATATAGCGCTCTTGATTAACAGTTACTGGACGTCCGTTTTCCTTAATGAAGTAAGGTCCAGTAATTCCTCGTCCAAACGTTCACTTTTTCACTATGCAACGGTATTTCCTGCACCTCTTCTGGTCGTTGGATACCTAAAAATTTATTACTACTTCTATTTACATGACCAAACAAATGAAAATGGCATTCGTCACTGTACCAGATGTTACTGATGAAATTGGGACATATTGCAGAGCAAGTATTTTGACACAGAATTCATGTCTTGCAGCATAATCACTCATTATAAATTGTTGGGTCATCTGAATAACGTATGAATGAGCATTCAGTTGTTTCAATATCTTCTGAAGAGTCCACCTGTTCACATTCAATTTTGCAGCGGATCTCCGTTGACTACGACGTGGTGAGTCCATAATTTGATTGAATATCATATCAATCATCAATCATCCGTGATTTTCGTTGGTATCCTTTGTTTTTCTTCGTCCAGCTTTACCTTTTCCTTGATGTAGCAAGCTTCCAGTTCTTCTAAATTTGATTATAATGTTCAGTACATAGCATTACTTGGTGCCAGTTTATCGAAATGATCAGAAAATTGATTGCGGACGAATTTAATGCTCGCACCATTGTGTCTACCTAAACCGTATGAGTGAAAATAGTGCTCAACTAAAAAGACAATTTTTTCAGTAGATAACATTATTTACAAACTTGTAAACATATCTGTACATCTAACCAAAACCGAATGTCAATGTTAATTGTTAGAGGTTTAATCTCTAGAAGGCCTACCGTTTCAGTACTGTAAATTTATAGGCAAATTGTACTTTCAAAACGTTTCCTAGCGTGTATTTGAAACACGAAGATAATGTGAAAATGAAACACAAAACACGTAGAACTCGTGAGGGTTGCGATTCGAGTTACAAATTTAACAAATTTTCATATTTGCGAGAAGATAAATTAAATAATCACATTTTAAAATTTTCGGAGATGATTGTCGATATAGAATTTTAAACGTATTAGCCACCATAATTCAATGAAACCAATAAAATCGCAGGCCTAACGAATTAATTTGCATATAATTGATTTTCGCATTATCTCCCGTACTAATTGTTGGTTTTCAGTTTCGACACCAAACAACGTTTCAATATGATTTGTCCTCGAACCCAAATTTAATATTCCACCGCTCAAACGATCAGTAGCGAATTTTAATGCGATTTTGCATTCGCTGCACAAACCGATTGGGTCGTAAAGGTTTCGAACCGACCTCGACGTTCTCTTCAGTCTTAACGTTTACTACGAAAGAATATTAACGAAATTCCACCAATAAGGGAAACACTAATCTTGACGGAGTAAGTTAGTTTCGCGGATCCGGCACAATAACAGCTACTAATTTGTAAATCAGAGTTTGTCATTTAAGTATAAACTTTGCGTTTGAAGTCACCAAACCTTGTACGATGGAATATCAATCGATTATTTAAATCAAGTTGTCTTGAGCACTGTAATAAGTTTTGTTCTTTCTGAGGATCAGACAAAATATAAATTTGATTGGTGAATCAATAAAGTTACAAATACGTTTCCGTATTTTATTAAGGAACTATGAAAAATCTATATAGAGATATACAAGGCATATCCAAAAACTTCTTCTTCTTTAAGTGCCGTCTCCGCTTCGAAGGTTGGCAATTATCATAGCAATTCTTACTTTTGAAACCGCAGAAACAGTTCATTATTATTGCATCCAAACCAGTCCCTAAGGTTCTTCAGCCATGAATTCCGTCTTCTTCCTATAGATCTCTTGCCCGGGATTTTTCCCTGCATAATTATTTGTAGTATTTTGACAAAAACTAATGGTGTTTAATTCTTAAAAATCGAGTTTTTCCGATACTCTCCTTGAGAAATCTTCCCGCTAGCTCTTTTTTCCACTTTATTTTGAATCGTTCTATGCAGTATTTTAGGGGTTCCCAGTAGCGATTGGCGTTGACTGTTTTCTCTTGCAACAAAAAGTAATTTTGGATAATTCTTCAGCTTCGTCTTCGAGATGTTGCAAAAATTTCTGAGCGATGGCAACACGGTCGGTTTTGTGATCTGAAGAGAAACTTCAGGAATACCTTCATGAAGTTGATACTAGGGTTCGTCGATTTTCCGGGACCGATTTTTAAATTTTTTCGAGCAATTCGTTGCTCAAAGGTCATTCCTCTATTAATAAAAAACTTCCACTCTTCCTTCCTTAAATTCGCGAACCTATTTACATCTGATCTGTGTTCATCATACCCTCTTCATACATGGAAAAAATCTCTAGATCAATTTTAGTAGCTTCCAGACCTTTTAAGAAGACATTATTTTCCAGTTTTACTGAACTGCATTGCATTTTTTTTTTGGCAGCCTGTATCATACCACTTCATAGACTGACGTTTTGCTTACGGCGTGTATGAAGCGTGTAATATTTCGTCTCCGATCACAACTGACTTGGGAAAGACTTTGGTCTTGGTGGTGACAACTTGGTTGGTTTTGTGATCTGAAGAGAAATTTCAGGTTGTGCGTCAAATTTCATGGACGAGTTTTTAAATTCTTTTCGAGCAATTCGTTGTTCAAAATGGACGGATGGCCATTCCTATGTTCATCAAAAACTTCCAAGCTTCCTTCGTTAAATCCGCAAATTCATTTACACCTTACCTGTATCCGATACATCTTTCACAAGTTCTATATGAATTTAAGCAGCTCAAGACCTTTTAAGACGAAAAACAAGTAACAAAAGTAACTTTAATGCGAATGAAAGACAGATCCACGGTGGTTGGAGGAGAATTCAAGGCGCTTATCTTAAATGCCACTAGGCTGACTGTTTTGACATTACTGAGATCGTGTCACTGTCGTTCTGTCCGAGAAGTCAACTACTTTAACCCAAGGGTGCAAACTATGCCACTACGATTTTCCTCTGACACGACCTTAGTTTCTGAATATGTCCTGTATATATATCTCTATCTTTAACAGAGACCTATTGCATTATTTTTAGTAATTCATTCTAGTTCTAAATGGTGCAAAAGAATAAAATATATAAATCTAATGATTTAACTTCAAACTGGGGGATAATTTGTTTACATAGAATTTAAAAAGAAGCAGTGTTCGGAGCAACTTCTTCAGGTGACGAAAATCGCGCACCAAGTAATTTTTTGATGTTTGAAAACAAATAGAAATTATGGGGTAACAAATCAAGTGAATAACGCCAATGAGTCATTAATTAAATATTTTATAGACTAAAAAATCAAAGACGTGCTGTGTGAGAGCTATGAGGGGTAACTCGCTGACTTCGATTATTTATTCTTATTTTATCAGGCAAACAAATTATAGTATACCAATCAGCATTCACGGTTCTTCGATCTATAATAGAGTTACTGCACCCATACGTCCGGTAAAACAGAAGAAACAAGCAATTATTTGCTCCGCAGCACTGTGTGAACGAACAACATTTGTATATTTTGGTTTGCTTTGAAAGACTTTAACAGTAGCTTGTTGCTTACGTTCCAGTAATCACGTTATAAACTAAATTTTAATGGTGTTGGTTGAATTTTTTTAGTATTTCCTTGCCCTATTTGTCATATTCTTGTTTTTGAGTTTCCGCCAAATTGTGAGAGATCCAACGACTACACAACATGAGTGCGTTTAAATATACATGTAAAATCATGTGCGTCACGTTCATTTCATGTCCAAGGATGCTTAAATCTCATGGTATGTGGCTTTCTGATCTGGTTCAATCATTTAACGGGCAACACCAACATTAGTGACAGCAGCAGGCGTTAATGGAGGACCTTAACTAAATTAATTTTTGACATTTGTGTGTCTACGCTAAAATTCAGCAAATCAAGTACACACACTGGGAAATTTAAAGGAACAGATTATAAATTTGGTTTATTTCTTACTTTTACTATTTTATAGCCTATATCTAGGTAGCGTTGACTGCTACAATAAGCAAATGAAGTTTTGAATGTTTAATAAAACATTAAAATGGTGTGTTGTGTCTTACATTTGAAATGCGTATTATCGGTAGGATAACAATTAAGATGAGTTATCAATTTAACTTGTTCGGGTTGTAATTTGTTTTTTTTTATTTGTTGTCATGAGTTTGTATTGTAAAAAGTAGGTAATAATGGGTGACTTAGTACCGACTGATATTGCTAGGGCCATAACAATTTAGCGAACATGGTTTAATATACCATGAAGTATCCCGAAGAATCGGTAAATCAGAATCAACCATCCATCGTAATGTAAGTAGTTGGAGGTAAATCGGGGAGTGTGTGAGAAGAAGAGAATAAGACAGAAAACGCTCAACCACGATTGCCGTTGATCACTTCATAACGTTGCAAACACTACGAAACAGACGCCAAACGGCAGTTCAAACAAGAAGCATACTGGAAGGTGTTCGTGGAACCACCATAATTGAGCGCACAGTAAGAAGAATACTTAAAGAAGTTGGTCTCAATTCATTTGTGCCAAAAAAGCCCCAAGATGCCAGCGACGTTATTCTGTAGCGCGACTAGAATATGGTTGACAACATGGAAATTGGAATGATGACCAGTGGGTTCAAATTTTGTTTACGTACGAGAGCCACTTCTATGTAAATTCAATTGGCGGTAGGAAAAGATTGTATCGATGCCAAGGAGAACAAAATGCATTATTTAATTTTACTACTACTGTATCTTTTGGTGGAGGTTCAATTATGGTATGGCACGACATATGCTTGGGGGAAAGCACGAAGTTAGTGGTGACTGATGGCGGAGCATTAACTGCAGATAGGTACATCAATGATATTCTCCAAGACCATGTGGTACCTTTTGCTCCACATATCAAAGAAAATTTCACCTTAACGCAGGATAATGCGCCCTCACACGTAACTGAGTTTTTAAACCAAGTGGGTACAACAACAAAATGAATTGACCGGCGTGTTCACCTGTCCTGAATCCGATCGAAGCAGTGTAGGACATGTTAGGCAGAAGATTTGAGTAAAGATTTCCTGCTGTTCAAAACAGAGAAGTAAGAGTCGCATTGATTGAGGAATGGAATAGATTGCCTGAAGAATAGATCGATGACCTTATCAGAAGTATGGGAAGACTGCAGTTGTAAGGGCTAGTGGGGGCAACACACGCTATTGAAGCAAAAGAAAAAAAAAATTATCAACCATGTTCAAAATGTACAATAAAGTTATTCTGTTTAAATCCATATTTCGTTCGAGTCTGACATCTTCTAGTTTTTTCTTCTTAAACAGATTTCACATAATATAATCTTCGTGAAACGAATTGCAATTACTTCACCTTACTTCGTATTAGGAGATTACCTGAGAAATATTATTAACGATATGTATACTATAGAGAGGATAATAATGTTTTATGTCTGTTCCTTTAAATTTTCCGGTATATGTATAAACAATACTCCTGCATGGCACGTCATCCCCAAAAGCTAAATAAAGTTGATCGTTGTATCGACGTTAAACCACATTTGAAATCATAAGAACCATGGTTTCACGCGAAAGTTTAACTTTTATACAAAACTTAAATTGAAAAGTCGCAGGCACCTCTCAAACTACTAAATTTAATTCCCACCAGTCCTCGTATTAATTATTACGCTTTAAAGTTTGGAGAAAATTTACATTTTTTTACACTAAGCAATTTTAAATTACAACGAAATTTGAAACATACTTGAGTAGGTAAAACCTTACCAATTTTGTATAATACAAAAGTATTTTTAATAATATAAAAAATATTATTAAAAATGGGGTGTGAAGAACACAATACATATATGAACTTGTATTGTGTTCTTCACACCCCATTTTTAATAATATTTTTTATATTATTAAAAATACTTTTATATTATACAAATTGGTAAGGTTTTACCTACTCAAGTATGTTTCAAATTACGTTGTTATATACGCATTCGGTTCACGCCGACAAGTAGTGAAGACACGATAATACAGTTTTTATAGATGCGGTGGTTACCGACTATAAAAACACGATGCTAGTTCTGCGGTTATTATATAGACAGCGCTGAATATTTCTTCACGCTCTGTCTTAATAATTTCTGCGAGATAGCAACGTACTTATGTTTTGTTGAATGTGTCTCTTCTCCAACAGGGGCGTACCGACGATCATGTAGAAATGTGAAATACGTATCTACGTCTTTGCAGAAGATACATTCAAAAATACATATATGAACTTGTATAGTGTTCTTCACACCCTATTTTTAATAATATTTTTTATATTATTAAAAATACTTTTGAATATTAAATTCGATTATAAATTTTTAAAAAATAATTATAAAATAAAATATGATAAGTGGAAAGCTTTTATTTCGAATCTAAATGTTAACCAATTTTAAAGTTTTTAAGTACATTCTTGAAATAAATTAGTACTGTAATATGTATTCACGAGTTATATAAAGAATCACACATATAAATTTTCTAAATAAGTTATAAATTACTGTTCTTGAGGATTAAGCTTTATGAAACATAAAAGATATAAATAAAATGGGTAAGCAGATTAAATTTTAGTCTAAATATACTAAAGCCGTTCTCTTTCCACATAGCCTTTCTAGCAAGACATTATATTTGCTAGAAATTTCATTTGACATTTAAACTTAAATACTTCCAAGTTTAAGGATAGCAAGGAAACATATACACGAGTATTTTTCAGCTACTACTAAATGGAAACTATATGCTTAACTGTGTAAACCATTACTTGTAGCCAAATATTTCCAATATATCATAGAAAGATACCATATTGATGTTTAACTAACACCAACTATAAAACACAGTAATACAAAAATATTAACAAAGATATATGTATATGTATACATGAATATACATACCGGATTCTTCTTTTAGCTTTACATATAAGGATAAATGTATGGTGGCATAGTAGGCAACCAGTTATACACCAGTGACGTATTGGATGTATTCTTACAATTGTCAAATATTTATGATTTTTCATTCATACTTAAATCTTAAATTAACATTTGATTGAAAAGTACATAATTTATTTAAAACAGTTAATTATCCCAACAGCCTTCGTGCGAAGACAATTTTAAATAACAAATTCAAAGAAGATGGATAGTATTTCTTAAAGGTTGAAATATATCTAAGATAGTAAAATTAGTGTATCAAAAAAGATAGAAGATATAACAAAAAAGTACAAATAGATTTTACCATTTTATGAAATTGTAGAACGTTCTCGCATTACATCATACTTCTAATACCGAACGTAACCCACACGTATTTGTGGCATTTTAGCAACACGATAAAAACAAATTATACCTCGTGGTATCACGAATTTTATAAAATGGATAAATTTATCTTAAAAAGAAGTAGTGGGAAATTCTTGTAGATTTTGGACTGTACAATTATCTGAGAGCATCACTACTAGAATTAATGATTGAGGAAGGGAAGACATTATGCAACAGAACTTTTGGAATCTATTAAAGCAAGGCTATTTTTATATGAAGGAGAATCAGTTACTAGAGTAGCAACTGTTTTACAACCTCGATTTAAAAGAGAATTTCGTAGTATTGAAAATGCTACCGTGACTACTTCTTTCCTAGAACAAGAAATGTTTAATATTATGAAGAAAATGGATTCTGAAAATAAAGAACAAATGCCTGTAATCGAAACAGACATTAGTCTACAACAAAAGTCACTTTGTATATTTGAATTTTTGCAAGAGAGAATAAGAGAAAGTAAAATCAATTACAGCTGATGTAATAATAACTAAAAGGCAATACATACCTTGAAAGGCCAAGTTCAAATCAGGTCCTAGATCCTCTTTTATTTTGGAAGATAAGTTTTAAAAAAAAGGGTAATTTCATTTTTTATTTGGATTTTCTTTTAGGTGACAGGAATGGAGTTGAGACCCTTAAAACAATGTGCTAGGAAATACTTCTGTATTCCTGTATTCCTGCGAGTTCAGAAAGTGATAGTGTATAATACAGCTCGTTCAATAATAAAACAAAGGTGTGCAAGACTAAAACCGAAAAATGTTAATATGATAATGTTCCTAAATAAAAAATTTAAAAATAATAATAAGTAACCTAAGTATTTATTTTATTAAAATTACATCCAACCTCTTCCTATTAGCTAAAAAAATAATTCAATGGGTTTCATCTTACTATGCTTTCTAACTATTGAAGATATTAATGTTTAAGCATTCAAAGGGGAATTATTTAGATTGCCGTACAGAATGTACACGAAACTCTCTAAATCTATTACGGAACTGTTTGCTTCATCAGTAAAAATTATTTTATTTAATATTTCTTCGTTTACATTTAACAAATTAAACATTATATCACAAAAATCAGTTCGTTTTACTTTATCTTCCTCGAAAAGTTCTTAGTGGTTTGATGTCTTGTATGGCTTATATTAGAATTCTTTCATGGTTTGAACACCGAACTGTACGATACACCACAATGCCTGGGTACATCTAAAAGTGATCCTATAGACCGTTCTTCTACATAACACAGGATATTCAGCTTCATGTTTTCTGTTACACGTGATTGGTTTTATTTAATTTTTTTTATGGGAATTTAGAAAACAACCTGTATTTGTTAAAATTATTTAAAATTGTTTTCGCACAAGTGTGTGTATACCCTGTTGTGATAATTAACTGTTTTAAATAAGTTATGTATTTTTCAATCAAATGTATTTAATTTAAGATGTAAGTATGAATGAAAAATCGGAAATATTTGACAATTGGAAAAATACGTCCAATACGTCACTGGTGTATACTTGGTTACCTATTATGCTACCATACATTTACCCTATGTGTGCCGCTAAAAGAAGAAAAATCAATGCATTATACCTATGTGTAATGATAAAAGATGAACCCGGTATATACTTGAACATACACAATATACTGGTAGTAGCTTAGCTACTCAAGGAAACCGTTGCGGGTGTGTCTCTCTTGATCGTCAGTCTCGAGACACTTCCTCACCACATGTGACATACAATATTGTGTTATACTTAGCGACAATGTAAAGTATTGGCGTGCTTCCCTATGTACCCTAATGAGAGCTAGGATGATTCGAAACGCGTGTCTGTACGCAGAAGTAACCAATGCGTAACGTTGCATATATACATATATAGTCTTATGTGCAGTTTAAAAATATATTCGAGTATTTTTCAAATGCAAAGATTTGAAGTAATTATTTTATGTGGCAAAGGGCGTTATCGAGTTTTTTCACAATTTCAAATCTGTCAAAAAAAAAGCAAAAAGAATACAGAAAATGCAAGAATATTAAAAACACCTGCACACGTATACATGGACATACACAACGCCAATATTACGCATGGGTTACTTCTACGTACGGATACGTGTTTCGAACTCATTCTAGTTCTCGTCAGATGGATGTAGAAAATCACGCTAATGCTGCTGAGTATAACACAATCTTGTACGTCGTGAGAAAGGGTCTCAAGAGATCTGACGGTCAAGAGGGGACCACCAGCACAGTTTCCTTGAGTAGCTAAGTTACTACTAGTATATACATGTATACATATACCGATACATTTTTTAACATTTTTGTATTACTATATTTTACGGTCACATGACAGAATGGTACGCACCGAAATGGTACACCTAAAATGGTACGTCCAAAATGGTACACAACAAAAATGGTAAAGTAATGAAATGGTGCACGCCTAAGAGAGTACATTACAAAAACGGTACTTTACAAAAATGGTACAGTACCAAAATAGCACATGTTAAAATGGTACTGCACAGGAATTTATTGAAATACACAGTATACAAGAACAAGTACAATTAAATGTTACAATATTATTAACAACTTTAAAAATGAGGAAGATGTACAATAGGAATATTAATACACCTACTATAATTAAATATAAGAAATATGCTCCAAAAAAAGTCACACGATTTTCTGGCCTATAGGTTCCTACTGCATTAGCAATTCTTTGTTTGATATCTACATATTTTGCACGTTTGGGTAACCTTTGTCCTGAGATATACTGCACATAATTATACTGTTGAAAAGAAAGCTCTTTAATTAGCCCATCAAATAATTTCCACACCGTAGGATGGCTACATTGGAAAAGAGACTGCAGGCCGTAATGCCACCCTTCAACAGCATTGGTGCTGCGTGCTACACGTTACATATATTTGTGTTTTATCGATTTGTACTTGGTTTTCGTATTTGACATTTGCATTGGATACAATGTACCATTTTCACCATGTGTTATTTTTGTAGTGTACCATTTTATCAGTGCACCATTTCCGGCACGTACCATTTTAGGGATGCACCATTTCGGTGTTGTACTCTTTTAGTGCTGTACCATTTTGGGTGTCCCATTTTAGGTGTACCATTTCGGTATGTACCATTCTATCGTGTCATGATATTTTACACTTGGTGTTAGTTAAACATCGATATGCTATCCTGACTTGATCAAAAAGAATATTAGTGTTATTCTGGACATGATTTAAGAGCACGGGCATGTACAGGCAGTATTCCTGTAATCATAAAAATTGCTGTGAACACAATTAACACCGTCTTTCTCGAACATTTGAAAGTAAGTCAATTTTATTCCGTTAGATTTCCCATAATTTGACTCTAGTTCAAAAATAACACCTTGTGCCATGTTGTCAATGAAACGTTTTGTCTAATGTACTATATCAGTACAGGTGATGACTAGAATTTACTGCTATGATCCCGAAAAAAAGCAGCAATTGGTAGTTTGAATCGTACTATTTATTAATGAATAACTATGTACTACAGTGTATTTGCCCCAGTTGTCCATTGTGCCTGCAAGAGCTGTGTAAAAGGAAGAATCATTTTACATCGCCATAGCTCTTGGGCTAAGACTGCTGGTAAAACAATCAAGTATTGGAATACGACGTATAGTCTGGAACTAGCACCTAATGATTTCTCTTTGCTTCCAAATGTAGAGTTTAAGTTACGGAATTTACGTTTTCATAGGGCGAAAAAATAGTTTATGCATTGAAGTAAACAACCTCCTACGGGTAAATAGCAGAAATAAATCTCACAAAACTTGCTTCTATTACTTTTCGATATACTGAAAAACTACTGCAGAGTTCCAAAGACTTACCTGTGTGGGAGGATTGTTAGTAAAGCTACAATTGAACTAGCCAGGTCGACTAGGCTCTATGAGGATGGCGGGGTCCTTTTCAAAACGCTATTGAGTGTCTGATTATAATCAAATATGAAGAGAGCGCCACCGTGAATTACTGTTAAATTGTAATTAGAGTTCATTCGTCACACGGAGGACGTAGATATGATAATGTACTCACAAGGCGTAATATCTATAGAAGGGATCTAACTACACATACAAATCAATAAGCGCGCAAATAAATAATACTATAACAATATTTTTTGAAAAGGGTTTTCCCCAAAATAGTAACAATTATCAAATATATAAAAAATATGAACTGACCCGTATATATACGGTTGAAGTTATATTACAAATTTTACTGCCTGATGGGCAAATAAAAATTATCGGAAATCTCCACTAAAGTACATACAAAATATAAATAAATATATATATATATATATATATATATATATATATATATATATACATACATATATATATAATTTTTTAGGGGTTTTAAAAATATGAATAACCATATAATAATAATATGATAATAACCATGGATGTAGTATATATGGATATCGCACACGTAACCAAAGCAGTGCATTCAATTGATTCAAACATTAGAGAGAGAAATTACCGAGTGAGATAGAGCTAGTACTGGCAAGAAAACGCGCGTTCCCTATTAAAATACATGGGCGATCGACCGGGACAGGTAAATATACATGCGGCATATACTCATCTGGCTGCTTAACTGTAATACATTTATCAACTTACTTTAAAAATATATTCGTGGACTTGTTTCTATCTTTATAAAATACTTATTTTGTTACTGAATTACAATTTTAATTTAATTTAAAGATGCGGTACACGGAATAAACATTTAAAAATTCGAATGAGTATAAATTAAATGCACATGTATTTATAGGATGAAATTAATTAAATAGTTACTTAGTAATAGATGGCAATAGAAAACACATGGGTAGTAAAACACAACTAGATTTAATAATGTTTTAATTTTATGTTTCGTTCTTCCTATTTTTGTAATAATATTTATTAGTAATTATTAGTATTTAACTTTGTGTTTCAGTTGCAAATTAATTGCATTTTTGCGAAGTAATGTAAATGTAAATATTGCTTTCTACATTTTACGACGCTAATTATTTAATTTCGCCCGGGTGTTAACCAATACTTTTTCTTTTTATGAGATCCTCTAAATGTTGTGCCCCTCAAAATCTCTAAAGTAGTGTGGTTCTGTTCTTCTCCTATAATATAAGGTTTATATTTTGTATAATTGATAATATATTTACTTGTTACCTTTTCCTCTCATTAAAATTATATATTGGGAGCTTGAAGCCTGAACAATCAATTCTTCCACTGGTGGTTAAAATCTTGCATTTTGTGTTTCTTCAATTTCTCTATTGTGTAGCTCTTGAATTTCGTTTCCACTTTCTGTATTTGAAGTGCGTACAATGTCGTCTAGATTTAGATTTAAAATTCGTTAGTATAGAACCTTTCTACAAGATCCTATTGCCATGGCCATTTATTTCGTAATCATTTGCTCTAAAATGGGTACTACAACTACAAATTACTGCTGTTTTTGAAGATTCAAAATCTTTTCTTTTTAATGTTATAATCAATTTTTTCCGTAACTGTGGATCACAAGGGAATCCACAAATTTAAAATATATTCTAATATGATAAAAAAATGTCAAAATAAGTACACTTATCTATGGTATTTTATGTTACTATTTTTAACAAAACGGTTTGTGCAACCTTAAGCCGAACACGAAATGCCCATCTTTTACACAAACTATAACACAGAATAAAAATACTACTGTTTATATTAATGAGATACAAACGGTTGTAACTTTACTTAATGCAATTTCACCACGTACTTAAAATAAAACTGATTTAACTATTCAAAATTATTCACTGAATACGAACTCGGAATGTTTTGCCAGTACAAACTCTATCTCGCTTACAATTTTCTCTCTCTAGTGTTGGAGTTAATTCGTAATACGCATAGGCAATCCATATATACTACATCCATGATAATAACTATATGTGCTGATAATATTGTGATAATAGTATAAATATCCAAAATAGCTACCACGTTTGGCAACAAATGATATATAAATTTCGGCTTAAAGGTGGTTAATAATAATTATAATTATATGATGAAATATGATTAATTCAAATTAAGAATTGGTTTTAAATTTTCTATAAATTATAATATAAAGTATTATGTTACCTACCTTATTATTGCGTTTAATTTGGTAGTAGAATGTAAGATGTCGCTCTTACAATATTAACTGGGCAAGTTTACTATAAATAAGTATTTTTATAATTATAATATATTAATATAATTGGGCGTCAGTTCATATTTTTATCTTATGAGCAATATTATATGTTTCTTTTTCGGTTACTTAGCGGTAGAACGAGATCTTTCTCACAGGAGCCGGTCCTTCAATTCATTAAAGAAGTAAATATCAAATCTCATTTATGTGACAACAATATATCTCGGGCATGAATACTGAATTTACACAGTTACGGAAAAAATTGATTATAACATTAAAAAGAAAAGATTTTGAACCTTCAAAACAGCAGTAATTTGTAGTTGTAGTACCCATTTTAGAGCAAATGATTACGAAATAAATGGCCATGGCAATAGGATCTTGAAGAAAGGTTCTATACTAACGAATTTCAAATCTAGACGAGTCATTGTATGCATTTCAAATACAGAAAGTGGAAACGAAATTCAAGAGCTACACAATAGAGAAATTGAAGAAACACAAAATGCAAAATTTTAACCACCAGTGGAAGAATTGATTGTTCAGGCTTCAAGCTCCCAATATATAATTTTAATGAGAGGAAAAGGTAACAAGTAAATATATTATCAATTATACAAAATATAAACCTTATATTGTAGGAGAAGAACAGAACCACACTACTTTAGAGATTTTGAGGGGCACAACATTTAGACGATCTCATAAAAAGAAAAAAATATTGGTTAGTACCCGGGCGAAATTAAATAATTAGCGTCGTAAAATGTAGAAAGCAATATTTACATTTACATTACTTCGTAAAAATGCAATTAATTTGAAACTGGAACACAAAATTAAATACATTACTAATAAATATTATTACAAAAATAAGAAGAACGAAACATAAAATTAAAACATTATTAAATCTAGTTGTGGCACAATGGACAACTGGGGCAAATACACTGTAGTACGTCGTTATTCATTAATAAATAGTACGATTCAAACTACCAATTGCTGCTTTATTTTCGGGATCATAGCAGCAAATTCTAGTCATCACCTGTACTGATATAGTACACTAGACAAAACGTTTCATTGACAACATGGCACAAGGTGTTATTTTTGAACTAGAGTCAAATTATGGGAAATCTAACGGAATAAAATTGACTTACTTTCAAATGTTCGAGAAAGACGGTGTTAATTGTGTTCACAGCAATTTTTATGATTACAGGAATACTGCCTGTACATGCCCATGCTCTTAATTCATGTCCAGAATAACACTAATATTCTTTTTGATCAAGTCAGGATAGCATATCGATGTTTAATTAACATCAAGTGTAAAATATAGTATTACAAAAATGTATCCTTATATGTATACATGTATATACTAGTAGTAACTTAGCTACTCAAGGAAACTGTGCTGGTGGTCCCCTTTTGACCGCCAGATAAGTAAATTACTATTTTTAATGTTTAAATAATATTTTAATTTTACGATAAAATTTTGCGTTGCTTTATTTTTCTACAACCCAAACGATACTCTTTTCTGTTGTTTTGTTTCAATGACCTCCATACGATTTATTATTACTTGATATAGTTATTTAACTTCCGTAATTATCCCAATCGATTGATTTTATATCCAATATTTAATTGCCATTATTATAAAAATAAAATTAATAATTATACAATTGTAATTACATATTTTTGAATGTTTATTAATATCATATGAGTGGAGTTAATAATAAATGATTTTCGCCGTAATCTAATTCAAATTTAAAAAAATATACAGGTTGATAAAATAGATTTCCATATGATATTAATTTTATTAATCAAATTAATTATTTTCGGAGTAATAAATAATTTAATTTGATTTGATTGTGAAAAATGATAAACATAAATAATAAAAATTCTTTCAAATAAATTTTCTAATTAAATGTGCGGTATTAACTTGTTTAATAATTTACGTTGTAATTGCATGGTCAACTTTCCATTGTTATGAATTGTTTCTTTCAGTTTCTGATGAAGTAGAACCACTACAATATATATATATACATATATACATATTAATATAAAACCACCAGAGAGAAGGTGTTAATGATTGTAATAATAAAATTTAATGTTTAAATAAAAATAAGTTAAGATTTTAAATGTGAATTATAAATCTCTATATTAGGTGGGCTAGTACAAATTACATATAGATGGGGTTGTATTTCACCAAAAACTGTTATTTGCGCATAATGCAAAGATACATATTCGTTAATATCGAAGTATTCATAACCAAAACAGCTGTTCATAAAAATAACTTCTTCTAAGTATATTCGGGTGGGCTTAAGTTTGTGTTATGTGTATGTCCGGCTAGACAGAAGAACTTAGACTCTTGTTGTTAGACATTAAAACATGCCTTTTAAATAGTAGGTTCTGTGACTGCAATGAACACTTACAAAATCAGCTGATGCTAATGCAATTAATAATAGTGTTTCTATATTCAAAACTACAAAATAAAACGAATGAGATAAGGATTATAATTATGAACTTTAATGAAATGATTGCAAAGAAAGAACAGGTAAGTGGATAAGTTAATTGAATTATGAATATATAAAATATAACATGTCACGTGATGAAATAAATATGGCATAAAATCTAGGTTAAACGATACAACATAATAAATGTGACATGAATAAAGCTAAACGTAAAAATGAATTCTTAGATTAAATTTAATAACTTAACAGGAAACTGTATTCTTCGTAACTTATATTCAAATATCTAAATCTTAATATAAAACATAGGTTATATCCATTTAAAAAGAATAATTCAATAGTGGTTTTATTTAATGACATTAAATTAATTTATCATTTTCAAAATTCGTAGGATGTTTTAAAAAAAATACTTATGTGGACTTGGATAAGGATTAATTGTACTGGATCAGGCGGGTGGATGCGTGGATGCGGCCTACAGGAATCAACGGCGATCGGATAGCGTCCCCAGCTTGTTGTACGGTCGAACGGCTGGCCTCCCGGCGAAATGCAATCCACGTTCTCCTGGACACCGGTTACCGTCTGGACTTGCAGAATACGTTAAACAGGAACTGGATGTACTGGTAAGGTTTTGACTAGATTCGACGTATGGTTTTTTAGATTTATTAATACTTTTTCTTTTAATTTTCAGAGAGGCACTTATAATACGTCTAGGTGTTTTTAATGGAGAATTTTCTAGTGACCCTAACTTTCTTTCTTTTTTCAATCCTCATTTCTGATTCGTCCAACTGTATGTATTTATATAGTCTCGACATTTTATTATAATGAAAATGACAATTTAATCATTTTAAATATACTTATGCTTAGTATAAATTATCTAGTTTATATTTGTGAATACATGTTTGACGTGTGAATGTTGATAGTTGTCTATAATGCTAATTTTATAGTGGGGAAAATTCCAGCGGTTATCTTTTTAAATTTGTACAGTTTTGCCTAAATAAATGGCGTCATTTATTTTTAATCAATTAAGTTGAAATATCTTTGGAAATACAAGATATCGGAATGAAATGACTGATACAAATAAAAAGAATAAAATAAATCAATGTAAGAGTGAATTTAAAACAATTAAATACGCGAAATCAACTTTATTGATATTACATATGAAGAATTCAGTTTCAATATTTTATAATTCTAAAGCTTACATCTATACATCAAAATTCCGTCTTTTGCTCACTGAGGCATTCTTAGGTGTAGTCTCGACCTACATCAATATATATATATATATATATATATATATATATATATATATAAATATATATACATATATATGAACTGTTAATTACAAATACTAAAAGAAAAGAATGAACTTATACAATGCAAATATGAAATATAAAGCGCAAACTGAATTTATATGTGCATCAATGACTTGAAATATTAATTAATTATAAACCACGAAAAACAATACTGTTACAAAAATTATCTGCGAAGGTATAGTTCTAATCCAATTACATCACCCCGATTAATTACCTTTGCTTCGCACTATCGGTAGGGCTTAAATTCACAATTATCAAAACCAACTATAGTGTTATTCTAGCTCAAAAACTGGTTTAGCTTCCTAAATTATAATATAAAACGACATTAGAAGATTGAATATGAACAAACGTATCAAGAAAATAGCGTTTTAGCGTCTTAGGTGTCTACGGACATATATAGAAAACTGCGTGTGGTTGAACCGACGAAAAGTTGTCGCCAAATAACCCTAGCGGCAGGTTTAAGACAGAAATACACCCCAAAGGCTGCTTTTATTTGCAACTTAGCACAATACTACACTATATTACACAAAATATAAAATGACCTTAAACCATTATACACACGGCTTGATCGGAAGTTAAGCCAAAAAGATCTCATTGTTCGATTACCCAAGATCTAAATACGCGCGCCCACCGCATCGAGTCTCATTCCGGCACCGCTATTGGTGGAATACACTCGCGCTTCATGCTTAGTATACTCAATGTATAAAACAAACGCTACCAAAGTAGGTTGACAAATAAGCGTAACAAACCTATCGGAAAGATTAGAGAAACTGTTTTGAAGATTGCTTTTCGCGAATGCCAAAATGCGTTGACTGTGAAGGGCAATAGTTTTAAAAACTCTAAATGTTATCGTTCATGAATACGCGAGAAAAGTACGTTGTGTTATTGCTCACCATTTGTGTCATAAATATTTGATTAAAAGAATCCCGAAGATGTTTAATCAGTCAGAAGAAGAATGTGAAAGCAGAATTATAATAGAGTATTAAATAAAATTGTTGAATTGATTCGACTTTCCCTTGATGAACACTCGAAGTTAAAAATGAAATTAAAGAAACAAGAAAAATTTTTCGAGAAAAAATTACTTATTAATATCATTAGTTGCTCATACATCATGAGTTTAAAGTACAATAAATTTTTTACGAATATTTTGGACAACATACGGGCTTTATTAGAATAGAACTTGCAAATGGAACACATTCAGTTTATTATTACATTACAAATTCACTTTATGTTCCATGAAAGTCGAAATGTTGGACAGCTCAATGCATGCAGCTATTACAAAACGTACAGTTTGTTGAAAAATTGTTTCCCGCTAATCACGGCTATTCATAACTTGTTACGCATACGTCTAGACGAAAATACTCAATTTCACATGCAATTGAGTATTTTCGAGAATATAATATAAGAGAATTCTTTTATTTTTATATAAAATTGGTTTTACTTTTATTATTAATAACTGTAATTAATAATTGGTGAATTTAAAAGTAAATGTACGCCTACTTGTAATAATGCTCATTAGTTTATTTGAATGTCTTAATCTCAGGTTTTTTTTAGCCGGTCCATGAACTAATATTACTAATGAGAATAATATCTTGATAAATAATACTTACATAAAGAAGAAATCGAGTTAATGTACAAAAAAAGAATATATTTTGCTTAAAAGTTCTAAAGTATATACAATTATTGAAGTTATGCAACAAGTTTTCCGCGTTTATTGGTGTGTAATGCAAAAAGTATATCTAGAATTGTGAATAATGCAATTACATGAATGACAGTATTATTTTATAAATTTTTAAATACAAAAGGTGTTTTAAGATTTTATACTAGGATAAATCAGGAAAGTGTTATTCTTCATTTCTATAGCTTAGTTCCGCTTATTATAAATTGATTGGTTGAAAACTTAACATTTTTCAATACGTATTTAAAAAAGCTACTTTTAAGTCAACAGACAGAAATATGTGGTGGGTGTTCTGTTTAGGAAACTCGGGTAGCGGAGTGAGGAGTTCATAGATTGTTTTTGATGGTTTCAGGATACTTGAAATAATTGTAGGAAATTGAATTTTTGTTCGGTTGGCGCTTAAAGTGTTGCGGATTATTTTAAAACTATTTCCAGATATGTAAATATATTTCTTCAAATAAAAATTAATTAATCGCAGTACAATAAAAAGTTTATTGAAAAATTGTACGAAAGGACGCCAACTTTCCACGGCCTCTTCTTTACGTTTCCAAGTTTGTGTTTTTACGAAACTATTTCATTAATTATAATTAATTTAACCAATATGAACTTTTCGAGTGGTGTTAAAATTTCTAATTATAATCCTAAACTATGTTTTTACATTTTTTTAACGTTAATTTTTATATCCTAACCTTAAATATAAGTTTTAATCTCGTCAACTCAAATGTATAGTTTTTACATGAAAAATGCAACAATTATTTCTAATCTTTTAATTATATTTTATATTAAATATGAAATTCACTATAACTTATTTGATTTATAATTAAAATTGATCAAATAGATTAATGTATTATCAAAATTAAATGTGCTTTTTATTCCTTGACATAAGTTATTTTTACATTTAATTATACACGCGTGTGCCAAAATTATATAACACACAATTAAATATGTATTTTAAAAATTAAAATTTAAGGCGATTTAAGGTCTGGTTTACTTTGATAAGTATATATTTAAAGCAATCTTACATGTTTCGACACATAGTGTCTTTTTCAAAGAAATTAAAAATCTATATGACAGTATATCAATGTCAAACTTATATATCTGTAGTTGTAATGCATAAAATTAAAATATTTAAAGACACATTCATGTTTAATAATAATAATTCATGGTTCAGAACACTAGACAGCAAAACGTCAATTACGGAGGATTGGCAAGCCATCAGTTATTATTATGTCTGCGCCCGTGGTGCCACTTAAGATTTTAAGCTGTCGGAATTCGCCTTGAACGAGAAGGAAAACCTCGAAAACCTTTATCCATATCCTTTGTTATCCATATTTAGATTATTAAGTTCACATTTTTCATTAATATTTTGTATATTAACTTCTAGTTTAGCTGTTAAATCATTGTTCATGTCAGTTATATTCCTTTTTAAATTTCGAGGTTGTTTATTTCTAATTTATTATTTAAGACTTTGTTATGAGTTTGTATATTGGTATTTAAGTTTTGTATATCTTTATTTAATTCATTAATATTAGCTTGTATATTGTTTAGATCTTGTTTTAAATTTGGTGTGTTTGTATCTAATTTGTTGTTTATATCATTCATTTGTGTCATCATCACGTTTAACATGTCCATTAACTTACTGTTATCCGGTGTACTCACCTCTTGTGATCCAGAAGGTAAAGTAGTGAGAACATCCCCTTGTTCAACTCTATCTCCTTCCACATTATCCCTTGTAAATTTGGAGCGTTGTCTTGTGTCCATGATAATATTAAGTGAATGATATTTAGTATAGATATATTAGTACGAGGGAAAGTCATTAAATAAGTCACAAACTGCTGTAGGAAAGCTGAAAATAGGAGTGAGTTGTTTCCCTATTTGTCAATAGGTGTCACCACAATCCAGCTTTATAATTCTCAAGTGACAGTTGATGTGCGCGAACAGAGGCAGTGTTAAAATGGCGACCGTGTTCGAAGATTGTACTGTGGAAGAGCAACGTGCTATTGTGAGTTTTTTCTGGGCAAAAGGACTTTCTGCAAAAGATATTCATAAGGAAATGTCTCCTGTTTACGGTGAAAAGTGTTTGTCGCGTAAAGCCGTATATAACAGGGTCGAGAAATTCTCTCAAGGACGCTCAAAAGTTATTGACGATCAGCGAAGTGGCCGCCCCGTTCAGATTTCGACAGAGGCAACACTTCGACGGGCGGAAGAGATGATTCGAACTGACAGGCGGGTAACAATAGACAGTATAGCAACTGCAATAGGGTGTTCTCATGGTTTAGCCTACGAACTGATGCACGATCGTTTGAATTTCCGAAAAGTTTGCGCACTGTGGGTACCTAGACAACTGACCGAGGAACACAGAAGAATTCGAATTAGCTCGTCCTTGCAACACCTCTCTCGATACACAGTGTAAGGGGAGAACATGCTTAACAGGATTTTTACTGGTGATGAGTCATGGGTGCATCACTACCAAACCGAAACAAAGCGTGCTTCAATGCAATGGAAACATCCTTCTTCGCCGTCAACAAAGAAATTTAAGGTTGTGCCCTCAGCTGGTAAGGTTATGCTTACCGTGTTCTGGGATTCGCAGGGAGTGCTCCTAGCCCATTTCCAGAACAAAAAAGAGAACGTGACTGCTGAATCATACTGTAGAGTTTTGTTGTTTCTTCGGGATGCAATTCGACGAAAACGTCCAGGTCTACTGACGAGAGGAATATTGCTGCATCACGATAATGCCAGTCCCCATTCGGCCCACTTGACCCAGGCGAGAATTGCGCAATTAGGGTGAGAACTTCTTGAACATCCGGCTTACAGTCCCGACCTGGCCCCAAGCGACTATCATCTGTTCGGTCCACTCAAAAAGCATCTTGGCGGCAAACATTTCGAGGGTGACAACGATGTTCAACAAGAGGTACGCACGTGGTTCAGACGCCAGCCCAAACACTTTTATGCAGCAGGCATTGGGGCATTGATAAAGCGATGGGGTAAGTGTATTAATGTAGATGGAGACTTTGTTGAAAAATAAAACTTGCTTTTGGCTAACTGTTTCTCTAATTCTTTTTATAATACCTTTTTGTGACCTAATTACTGACTTCTCCTCGTATATAAGGTAATATTAAGAAAAAGTATTTGCAATTGTAGTAATATATTAGTGTTACTTTTTCTTTTTCAATTCACTTAATAGACACATGTAAGGAAAAGTAAATAGTGCTGGTAAATTTTGAAAGTATAAGGAACCAAGTTAATTTTCCTTACAACAAACCTGTCCCTTGTAACTTCCTCAGCAACAAATATCTCCTCGCAAACTTCAATACTTTCTTCGGAGAATGACAAGACAGAATTACAAAGTTCTACACAATAAATATCATGAGTTTTATACATATATAATTCAAGTTATCAATATATCGATTTCTTGGGAAATTGTTTATTTATGCGTCAGCTAGATCAAAATGTTAAAATTTGTTTATAGGACATAAACAAGGTCTTCCACATTCGCGTGCCAAATGTAACAAGACTGTCGGCTGGTAAAAATAGAATGTAAAGAATGCTAATATAGTTAATATATATTATATAAGTACTGGGCGCCTTTTTGAATTATTAAATATTTATTATTAACGTGATTTAACAGCTGATTGTAAGCAGTATCCACAACTAATAATAGATGTCGTTTTTGAGCATGAATTGGATACAGAATCGTCTAATCTCTTATCTCAGGATCGTCGTGGATAAAACCACTCTTTAAAGCTATGTAAAATTCCATTAACAATATAAATAAATTAGATTTCGCTACGCATAAATAAATAAAAACTCCACTTTAATAATTCACGTATAAAATATTTATTTGAATCAAGAAAACTATACAAGAATGATTTGAAACTCGGCTCAACGGTGAAATCGTATACTATGATATTTATGATAGTAAAAATGTATGATAATAATTGTGGTTATGTTAAACCAGTAGAAAATACAAAAGCGATTATTATTATATAAAGTAAGCTATATTAATAGGTAAGTACAACGAGACTATAAATGATTGTAAATTTTCGACTTAAGTTGGAAACACTTCTGTAATTTTATGTTAGTACACCTGATTTTTAACGCATCAATATGATACAAATGACATAACCTACAAAGTTGTACCTATATACGAATAACCAGGCAAGCCAATTTTTCAGTGTTGCCAAAGTAAATATTTGTTACAAACATTTATAGTCACGTAGTACTATACATGTAATTAACTAACAAAGATTCTTTATCTTGAGGTATCTAAATGATTATTTTTACAAAGTTAAATCCAGATATTGTTTTGTAAATTTTTGAATTACTAATATAAAAGAGTTTGATTTACTTTGAAAGGTAATAAAAGTCCTGTATTTCGTAGGAAGGGTAGCCAACTGGAAAATGGACTTCTACGACTGAAATCTTGGTGTGCAGCCAGGTATGATAAAGGATATATTCGGATGAGTCGTGTGAATTTCTGTATATCGGATCCGGGGTTGGTTATTAGGTACTTCGGATACGTTTTCAGGTAAGTTAAAACTGTATTAATTTTAATAGCTTAGGCACTCGGTGACCTTCACCAAATGATGCTAATGAAGATTTCTCGAAGAAAACTGACTTTACTTAGGTGAAAATATGTTTAAACGTTGCTTTTACGATATATGCACCTTTTGAATATGTTTATGACTTCAAATCACTGGTTTTTCTGTATTTAAACAAATTTTAAAGCGGACGAATATGTTTTAGGTGCCATACCATGAAAATCTATGAACCGACGCCACGCTATTAGTCATTTATTTTTATCAAAGTCTTTTTAAATACAAAAATGATCTTGACTTTCACTTTACAAAAATTATTATTATAATTGATTTTTAAATATGGCAATGATTGAATGGAGTTACTAAATTAATATAAGGATTTACATGTATGTGGGAATGTGTTTTAAATGATAGGTTAGGTTTTAAATTTGATTATAAATAGAACATGTTCACGGTTTTTTTCATTTTTAGAAAGTATCCTACTAATGTCGATATAAAATTCAAATGTAAATAAATTAAATATCTTTTTTTAATTTCGCATAATTGAATTAAATGACCAAGTGTTAGTTATGTTTTCTGTAACATATAGATTTAAATATCTAACACGACCATCCTGAGACTATATTTGTTTGAGAAAACACTTCATTTACTGTTCTACATGGATTCTCCCTGTAGCATAATTGGCTTCAACACTTCTCATAACAAACCAGGAAGCCACAACCAGTTGGTTGTTATAGATAAACCAATGGTAGTAAGCGAGGTTTTAATTAGTGGCATCGCACTTCGGTAGAGTCATTAACGAGATATAGACATAATTTTATAATCACAACGCAGCCATTAAAGGGACCGAATTTTAAATTAGACCATTCGACGGCAATCTCAATATCATCCTTCTAGCATCATATATTTCAAAGAACTTCAACATTTCTTCATATTACAAGATAGGTTGTTTTTTTGCGGCCTTCGGCACAACATTGTGCCAAAGTGCCTATTCTCTAAGAACTCTCCAAATTCATAAGGTCTGAGAAGTTTGCATTTGTTTTCAAAACAATGTGTGCATACTTCATCTGTTCCATAATATGTGCATATAGCAGTCCATGATCACTTTACAAACCGTGGGGAATATCCGCCTCGATAAGTGTCCCAACATCCAATATGCTACCATCAACGCCTGCTAACAAGTAAATTCTCTAAAATTCTTTTTTCTTATTGCGCTGTGGTATTCAAAATCTCTTTGCATGAGACAAATTAGAATTTCTATACTGAAGCTCTCTTATGTTTTATCAGCCTCCAGGTCAATAACCTTTGTTTAGCTTCGATTAATAATTCGCTATTTTTGTACGTCTTCGTTCTTGCAAACTAAATCGAACGTCGAAATAATATGAGTCGAAGTTGTCACTGTATCTTTGTAAATTTGTTATTTTATCACTTTTAGATTATATTAAGATCTTTACTAATTTCTCTATTGTGATACTTTTGATGAATCTATCCCACTTCTAATGTTAGAAACACGCACGCAAACATTCAAAAATAATTATTCAACCTGTAATAATTATTTCACAAAATATTGCATATATAAGAGCACGATAGATACTGACGTATGTCAGTTGGGTTATATGCGACTACGCTGTTCTTAAATGTATCAGTCATCATGGTCATCAAAAACTTCTGAAGAACATGAACGTGGTTAATAATACTTTTTTTAAATAAACAATAAATAGTGCGTTTTATTTTAGCACACACAGATATCCTACATGTATCTAACAATATACAGACAATTCCGCTTAACACACACAGGGGACCAGAACAATTTGGCCCAATTAAGCGGCTGCCCTAATTAAATGAAGTTCTACAGAAAAAATGTCTTTTCCTGCAGTTTAATTTCACATTAAATAAAAACACAGTTCAGGTAGGATCTTTATAATAAGAATATAAATGAATATTTAAAGACATATTTGCAATAAAAAATAAATACATTTTCTTTTTTACATGAAAAAACAACTAAACTTTAATTATGAAAGAATTCATGAAGCGTAGCCTGCCTTTTGTATTTGTATGACTGCTTTTGCACAAAAGAGACAGCAAAGCAGTTTTGTATGGTTTTGTTTTTTTAGCTCGCCAACTATCAGTGACAAACTGTATTGCCTGCAAAAGATTAATTTTGGACTAATATCTCGACTGTCGAGGAACTTGTTAATAAATTGTCATCAATATACTTTACTATGTAATTTACTAATTTCCTACGGTACAACGTCTTGATATTTTTTATTATTCCCATGTCCATCAGTTGCACTAATGATGTGGTGTTTGGAGGAAGAAATTTAAGTTTTATATTTTGTAAGTTGTCCAAATGAGGATGTGCTGCATAGCTGCATTCCCACTAGTTAGCCACTTGCGAAAAATTTTAGAAGTCATTCACTGATTTTTATTTACATGGTATTTTACTGGTAAACTTTCTATTCTAAATCCCTTAAAATATCGAGGCTTAGCACGTTTCCCCATAATGAGAAGTTTGCATTTGTCAGTACCTGACATATTTGCACAACATAACATTGTAATGAACTCAATTGATTTTTGTATCCCGACAGTTCAATGTGTTTATAACATAAAGAGCCATCTGGTGTGGCACGGTAATAGAGACCTGTTTCATTCGCATTGTACATGTCATCTGCACAAAAATGATCAAGAAAAGTAGCAATTTTCATGTTTTTACACTCTTCGGCACTTGCTGTATCAGTACTGCCCTTTTCCCCGTGAATTTTTTAAAATGTTATACCATGTCTTACTTTCCATCGAGATAACCAACCATCGGTTGCTTTGAAATTATTATGACCTAGCTTTTCGGTCAACTCCTCTGACTTTGCTTTCAATACTGGACCGTTGTTAGTCACTTCTCGTTCGTTACTAAAGAAAACCATTTATCTAGAGCTTCTTCGACGTCTGAATCCTTTCCCTCTTGTTTTCTTTTGAATGTTCCTGCCTTTCCTTATTGCAAAGTCTATTCGTTACGCAGTTGATTTTCTTGTTGGATGAGACGTGATATGGTATATTTTGGTATACCAATTAACTTAGTAAGTTTACATTGATTCGTGTCACCAGGCTGATTTTTAATTTTGTCCAGTATGGCAATTTTACTCTGTAGTGTTAAATCTTTTCTTGGCATCTTAACAAAATTTTTAATTAAATTCAAATGTTTTAAAAAGTTGCGCAAGTAAATAAGCGGCTATCCTGAATAACTGGTGGCCCAATTAAGCGGAATTGATTGTATTTTCAATTAGGACAAAAAAAGTGGCTAATGATTTTTTCGCAAACTATTTATGTAGAAGTATAGGCTGAAATATTACAATATCTTTATGCCTTTCATTAGATATAACATGAAGAAATAAAAAATTCGTTAACATGCTCTAAAAACATGTTCTGCTTCAAATTTTGTAATAGTCAGTACATGTTAAACGAAATAGGAAGCCTTGCGAATTTTAATAAATAAAATATAAATAGACGTGGTAATTAATATACATATGACATTTATTCAATTAATACTAATTTATAAAGTATACTATATATGTACATACATATATTTAATATTTGGTACTCATCTTTTGCTTTTATTACTTTTGGATAGATGTGTGGAAGCATGATTGATGTAATTAACAATTATATTTTTAATAATCTGATCATTTTCAAAAATTTCCGTTATTTTCTGCTTCAATATATTGATATTACTTTTTCATTTTGTTTTTTAAGAGGGCCAACAATTTTCTATAGGGCTCAGGTTCGGTGAATATTGATTTAGGTCTATTGTGCCTTTTACAAAATAGGGAGGACCCGGATCATGTTTTGAAATACAGCAACATGACAGCCGGTGAATGTTTGATAGTATTTGCCATTCTAACATAAAAAAACGTCGCCTGTCTGCGCCTTGCCTCGTTGGGGCGGGGGTCAGACCGTCGAAGTACTGCACGGAATTGTAAAGAAGTTGTCGGGAAAGGGTTGGCGGCCCTACGCAACGGCTGGTTATCCGACCTCTCTAAATTCATGCGACCGATCACTAAACACACGCACGAACGCACCGACATACAAAACCCTACACTTACGCTCTCACACAAAACCACACACCCATAGAGAGACGCAAGCTGCCAGCAGCAACCAACACACAAGTTCATACCCAGAAGGAGACACAAATTGCTAGCAGCGAACAACACATATTTTCACACCTTGTTATCTATTTTTTGGAATACTAAGGCATGATTTATTATTATTACTAGAATGTATCTTTGAATAATTTAAACCATAGCAACTTAATTACTTGACATTTATATCCTGTCATTCATATTTTGTATTCTCTTGAAAAAGGCGTATACAGCCGAAACATGTAGAGTTTTTTAAATACATATATTTTGAAGTAATATACAGACCTTTAATCGCCTACTGATTAGGTTTACCATATATATATATATATATATATATATATATATATATATATACATATATATATATATATACATATATATATATATATATATACACAATTGAAACGAAATTATCGACCGTGATATATTATAAAAAATAAATTTAAATTCGGGTAAGCGGTCATTAAAAAAAAGTCCTTTATTAAATAACCCTATATTTCGCAACAGAATTTGTTACTTCTTCTGGGGAAAAAAATGTGGAGTTGAGAAATAATAAAATTGACGTACAAAGAAAAATAAAAATATTATTATTATATTTTTTATTTTTCTTTGTACGTCAATTTTATTATTTCTCAACTCCACATTTTTTTCCCCTGAAGAAGTAACAAATTCTGTTGCGAAATATAGGGTTATTTAATAAAGGAGTTTTTTTTAATGACCGCTTACCCGAATTCAAATTAATTTTTTATTATATATACACACATATATATTGCTTATATTCTTAATGTATGTACAGTATTTTTTATTAGATTTAAATATTTTAGATGAAATATAACATATATATGTTTTATTGGGGATCTCTTTTTTTTTGAAAATGTAATATAGCCTATGTCACTTAGTGAAAATGCAGCTTTCTAATGGTGAAAGAATTTTTGAAATCGGTCCAGTAGTTTTTGTGTGAAAACATTACAAAAATACATACAAAAACACAAATGTTTCCTCTTTATAATATTAGTTTAGATTATACAAAAACGACTCTAATTTTTAGTGTTGTAGATAGTAGTAGCTATTTAGCCAACACTAAGAGAGGGGAGGACGCATATATTTCTCAACAAACTGTACATACGCTTCGCATGTTCGGATAAAACGAAAAAAAATAGCATCGAATACAATTTTCAATTGATATATTGTAATCTGTTACCTCTTGGGTCAAATCTATTTTTCTTACTTCATTCCTTATATTTTCAAGCGTTCAGTTCTCTTCACACACTTCACAGTTCCGACGCGTCCTGCGTGTTACGTACGCCTGTTAAGTGATTCGAATGATATTATCGGGGTAATAAAAAAGTACTTTAATCACGTTATTTTTAGCTTGAAAGGGAAGTTTTGTAGGTCTTTACGTTGTATAAAAGTCTAAAATTATGTTTACTCTTTTCGAAATATCGTTTGAACTTTACACATTCGTAATCAAAAGAAATACATTCTTTTTTTCTGTGCAAATACAAATAAAAATTATAAGGAAATATTTTTCTCAATAATTTTGTTCTTTACGAATTATTTACAAAGCTTTTTGATCGTTTAGGTTTATATATTCAAACAAGCAAATAAATACAAATTTTGTATGTATTTATAGACTTATTATTTAAATATGCGTTTCGACTACTTTCATAGTACTTGAATATTCACGACTTAGTGCGTTATATCCCAAAATACCTTAGCGTATCTTTTTTACGAGAAATAGTTTTTGAAAAATTATGGGAAGTTGATGAGGAACGGACCGCAACCGCAGATTGTGAGATGACCATTGGCTTTATGCTATTAAGTAAGTGAATATGTTAGTCTAATATTACATATTTACACAAAATATAAATCTCATTCCTACATGTCTGCCTCTGGATTTTTACAGGGCTAATTTAGGTGCAATATCATTTACTCTTTATTACCTCTTTAGATTGTCCTGTGCTGACATATGCGGACGACGTAAAAATCAAAGTAGTTTAGACATAGTGCACCAATAACAAACTATTTAAAGATACCTGCTAATTGTTTGCACAAAACGACTCTTCTTATAGTGTTGATAGTGTTCAATTATCTCAGTAAATATTTATTCAAGATTTAAGTGTTAACTTTTATTTAAAGTTATTTGTTTATGTACATGTTTCATGTGTTACTAACAATAAGTCAGCCTTAGATTATTTTAGATTTATTATTAGGTCATTCAGAGACTTCGATAATTTAATTTCCTTAAGCAAGGTGAAATATGGTAATATGATAAGCCGCGTCCAGACCGACCAAATAGGCGCGCGAGACTGCCTCGGATTATGCTTGGCAGCCTCGAGCGAGGCTGCCTCGGGGTGCTATTTGGGATACAGAAGCAGGCCTCGGAACGCAGGGCGAGCCATTATTTTAGATCTCAGTTTAAAGCAGAATGGGCAAGCGTGTGGTTATAGCGGCAACTACGTTTATAGGTGCATATTCTTTAAAAAGAAAGTTACTTTTGAAATAGAAAAGAAAGCGTCGTGGGATCAATAAACTGTATGAGCATCATAAAAAATGTGGAACTAAAATACTACAAGATTTAAGAAGCGATCAAATGGTACATAATTTTATCAATTGGTACATAGGTTCTTGTGGATCCCACAACATTCTGTACGATGTATAATATTGTAATAATCGGATGGACTTTTCTGTATACATTTCGATTGCTTCGCGCACCAAAAACATCTGAGGCATCTTTGAGCCGGGTCAACTTACCGACAATGAATGCCTCGGCTCGGTCTCGAAAGTGCTCGACCGAGCTAATGTGCGTGCGAATCAACCCCGAAAAACGTCCACACCAACCTAGCAACTGCCTCGCGAGCCTATTTGGTCGGACGCAGCTATTTACAATGGTTGTACAAATTAAGTCGAGTGAGTTCAACGAAAGTTTCTAACGTATAGCAAGCGCCAATTAAGTTCGCGCGAGGAGGGGGTGCGCAGAAGCCGTTTTTAAAAACGTCCACCCCCACTACTCAAGTAATTGTCAAAATACATTTGTCAATGACGTTTGACGGAACATAATGTCTTTGCTAGGGGATCATAAAGTGATACACGCTCAGAGGTTAGAATTGTCTGACATTTGATGTAAAACCAAATAAAAATCTCCCCACTACTTCTAATTCTGCGCGAACTTACCCCACCTCGCGCCAACTTAATGGCGTTTCCTGTACATGAGCTTTGAATTGGATGGTGTTTACCCTGGAAGAAACATTTAATACACCCGCCTTTTGCAAAGTTATAGATTTGCAGGTTTTAATGAATGGCTTCAAAAACATTGCTGCTAATTATGTGAGAAGCAAAATAAAGACGGACCGACATTTTACATAAACTTAATTTACTTTTTCCATGTATTCATTCTAGAATTGCTGTTAAATGCTGTCCAAGTTATCCCTAACATTGAACAAATTGGTACTGATTCACGAAAAAAATATTTTTATAAATTACACATAGATCTTGCCAAATTTAAGGCAAACGTGAAGAAATGAATGTATTCATTTAGATCGACTATAAGCGATTGTGCGAAATGTGGTCATTCGACATATGCGTGAATGTTCGTTTTTCGATTAAGGCATTTAGAGAAGAAGACTGGATTTTGACAAAACTAACCGCTATTAATATTGCAAAATTCTAGGTAAACATTATTTAATTACATCTATTGCTACTAATCCAAATAAATAAAAAAGGAAATGATCTAATAATTCCAATAATAATAATTTATTGCCTAACAGATATACATATATTAATTACAGGACAAAAAATAAAGTAAATATGTTGAACTATCTACATCAAAATAAGCAATAATTCTAATAAAAAATAATTTTCTTATATTCTAATTAGTATATACCAAAACCAAGATGACTCTATTCAAGACAATATACAGACCTATTCTAGTTTACGGAAGTGAAACATGGGCACTCACAAACAGGCTAAGAAGTAAAGTGCAGGCTAGTGAAATGAAATATCTAAGAGGGGTTAAAGGAATAACACGCAGGGACAGGATAAGAAATGTTGATGTAAGAGCAGAATTGCAAGTAGAATCCATTTCAGAGTACATCGAAAGAAAACAGTTAAGATGGTGGGGCCATTTACACCGGATGGAAGAAAACAGACCAGCAAGGAAGATATTGGAAGCCAGAGTTAGAATTAAACGAAGACCTGGAAGACCGAGAGAAACATACGAAAATATAGTAGCGAAAGCGATACAAAGAAGAGGACAGACGGTAGCCAATGCGAGGAATATGGCGAAGAACAGAAAACAGTGGAAAGACTTTGTAAATATAAAATAGAGTATAGTAACAACTTCCCCTACACCGCAAGGTAAAAAAGGGGTTAATGATTATATATATATAAAATAAATAAATAATAATAATATAAAAGAATATGTAATAATCTCAAACAAATGTAAAAGAAATATATAATTACTATTCGATATTATATATAATAATATAATATAATAAAATGGACAGGTTTGTGTGGTTAATATCACATTCACCGCGTGTGGCTATTAAACAAATATATCACACCCACGATATATTGGTGACTTCATTTTATTATCCAATGGCAAGGACTAATACTTGCCATGGGATAATAAAATGTGCTGCATAGTCGGCTATTATATTGTGGAACTATAAATTCACCAATGATGATGCATCTATGCCATTGTGGAGAAGATTGTACAAAAATGTAATATCATTTTCCCGCCTATCGTTCTCCAAGGAAACGAACCGATAGGTATCCAATAACACAATATGGTTTATACCAGGGGTGCCCAAACGGTCGATCGCGAGGTCGATAGAGGTCGACCGATTGATCGGGATCGACCGTTTGGATACTTTGTATTTATGTATTATAAGTAATTGCAATAAAGCATTTTCATAAATCTGTTTTTTTTTGTCGGTAGTCGTACGTGTCGATCACTTGTCACCTAAATGTTTTGTGTTAGATCACAATCCCCAAAAGTCTGAACACCCACGGTTTATACCCTGAGGTGGATAAGAGCCATTATGTTTCTAAAGTAGATATTTTAAACATTTTTCTATTGTAATAAACCGTATTGCTACGTCAGCGGCTTTGGGGGAAGAATTTCTAGAGTAGGAGATAAGTGTGTGAGACTACAGGCACTTCCGTTGTAAATTTCGACTGTGTCTGGCTGTGTTTTCGACTGTTACCGCTATGTGATTTTGTATCGAGAAAATTTACACTAAAATAGTTGGTTTATTTGGCGCCAGACAGTTTGCTATACCGCAATTTTATGTTTGGATAGACGCTGTGGGTTAGTAATTTTATCCCGCTAAGTTTCTCTACAATATTTCTTCGTGTTTCGCTATTTCTAATACATAATTACCATTTACAGGGTTTTTGTTACGAGTTCTTTTAACTAACTGATTACTGAAATTTGTTAAATCAAAGGAAGCGGAGAAATTTTTAGAGAACCGTATCAGTTCACGTGTTCCGGAAATCACTTCGAAGACCACGTATTTACCAGAAGCGCCGCCATTGCAGCAGGTTATCCTCGTGCAATACACAGTAAGCTGTAAGGTAGCTTCGATTTTAATTACGCCGTTTCATATGATTTATTATCACTCAAAAAGTTGCATCGTGCCTTAAGAAAATTTTGCTGCATGAAATATTAAGAATCATTAAGTCATTTTGACTTTTATCTTAAACATCTAGTAAACTCCGAAATTGGTGGAATAAGAAAAACACCCTAACCACAATATATAACAAAAAATACTATATACGTTTTTCGGCAACTAAGTTGCCATCTTCAGAATAACCTTAGTAGAATAGTAGAACCTTAGTAGAAGTAGAATAACCTTAAAAACTGAAAAAAAGTGTTAAACGTAGCGTTTTTGGCCAAGGTAAACCTTAGAAGATATGCTCTTCACCAAATCGCCAGTGGGATAACACTCTGAAGATGGCAACTTAGTTGCCGAAATACGTATATAGTATTTATTGTTATATATTGTGGTTAGGGTGTTTTTCTTATTTCTGTTTCATCTAGTAAACTCTTTAACAGTATGTTACATTAGGATAGTTCGCACTAAATTGTATTTTCTTTGTTTTAGACAATCATTAATTTCGTTGTTGTAATTACAGTAGTAACGTTCACAGTAATTTTCATACTTTTTCTTTGTCTTGATTCGTACATTAAATTCTTATATTACTTGAAAATTCAGTATTGTTTATACCGTTTTGTAATTAATTTAATGCATTTAATATCGGCGATGATATCATTTAAATTAAACAGAAATTTGTGGAATCAAATTATTTAGGGATTTCGTGTTTATGAACGTGTTTTATTTATTTGTACTAAAATTTAAATAACGACATAGAATGTGTAGCTCTAAGATTACGTGCATAAGATTTAAATTCGTTTGTGAAGGATTACTCAAGGCCTTGCGTATACTTTTGCTTGTATCTTTCCGTTCTTTCTTTTTGTGCTCTAAAATATACACTATTGTACAAGAGCTTTGGACTTTTGATTTTACATTTTGAATTTATAGTTAAATTAAGTTGATTGACATTATATTTATTTAAAATATTATATGCTGTAATTTAATTATATACAGAGCTTCGCTCTTTCAGTTTTGATTGAAACATACTACGGTTTTCTGCACTTTTTCTTTAATTTTGTTAATTTTGTCAATTTAAGATCATCCCGCTTATGCAAGGTAAGTCAACAGTGGGTGTTTGGGTTGCGAAACATTATAACAAAGACAATTTTTGTGGACTCTTATTGTGGCACATTGCGTGTAGCAGAATCTTACTAACATACTAAAGAAAATAATGTTTGTTAAAGAGTACGTTGAATATATTAGCATGTCGCTAATGAAAGAACTCGTCAATACTATTAAATAATCTAAAATAATTAAATCAAGAACGTATTTGAATGAACTCCGACGAGTCATGGTTTCATGAAGATAGTGATGGAGAATACATTAGTTCCTCGGATTCGACAATACACATAATCACAAGAAAGATCTGAACGATCTTGTTTGTGATTTACATATGTCAAAAGCCATAGCAGAGATACAGGCATCAAGGCTTCGACAGTGGAATCTATTGGATGAACGTGTCAGAGTCTCTTCATTTTGAAACCGTCATATTAAAGCGAACCCGTCATTTTTAAATTAGTAAGACTGTACTTCATGTTATCACTTTTACTTCTTAGTGAATTAGGCGACAAATAAGACATACAATGCATTCATTAATATTTTCTTTTTTCCCGTATCATACAATGTAATACCTCAACATAACCTAAAAACTAGAGCTAATTTCCCTTTTATAATGCCATACTCGTATTTAGCATGTCGAATTAATAAATATTTCAACACTTTCACTGAAGATGAAATTTCATTTTGGTCCAGTGATTTAATATGACGATATTGATACAAAATTACTTGGTTGCAATCAGGATTCAACAACATCGGATGAAAGGAGAAGAAGTCTATAGATTAATTTGCGAGTACAGTAAATGCTTCCTTGAACAAACAAGACATGAAGAAAAAAAAATTGACAAATGGCGAAGGAGTGAAACTATAGGCTACTACAAATAATAACAAATATAGAGTCGATGCAAAAGTCATCTAATTTGAAAAACGTCCGTTATGAAGGTTGAGCACTAATTAAGCTATGAACAGTAAACCATCCTCTATTACGCAACGAAACCTGAAAGAAGATTATATTTTTTACAACAGCCATCGCATTCGGAACTTAATAATAACACTGGGGAACATCAATTGTCTTAATAAAGACAAAAGCTTACCAAATATACTGTTCATAAAGACTAGTTTTGTTCATACAAAGCCTGTACAGAGTTATTGCGATTTGAATTGTGTTCATACAAATAGTCAAGTTGTTTTACCAAATGGTGAACATACTTATTAAGGTAAAAATTTTGGCTTATAGCTTTTTCTGGAGTGTTGAATCTGTGGACATTCTCGCTTGATGTGTCATTATATGTTCAACCCATCTAGCTTGATACCGTGCCGCTTGGTGCATCTTGATGGAATCGCTCATCCTGCTATCACTGACTGCAAGATTTTTCAGGAAGTCGGCACGATGACTATGTAAAAAATGCAATTTGATGCTCATGTTGCAATCAAGCATTTTGTAGCTCTCCAAAAGTTGCTGGACAATTTCGGTGTAATTCTGTGATCGCGTATTTCCAAGAAAGTCCAAAGTCCAAGAAAATACTGTTTTTGTATGCCAACCAGGCATTCTTTTGAAGTTCTATCATTGTTCCGATGAAACGTTCATCTTTAACGAGCTGCCGAATATGTGAACCATCGAACACACGGACCTTTTTGTTTTCAAATGATAGGAAATACCGAGATGAGATACTTGAAACAGTCTCCTTCGATTAATAAAGCTTTAACAAATTGCTTCATAAGACTCAGCTTTATATGCAGAGAAGGCTGGCGGCCAATTTGACTGCATCCAATGCTTTTCACGAGGTCCGCTGTTCTATATACACAAAAAAACAGAGATACTTGGTATATCGGCGTTGCTGGCTAAGGAGGAAGCAGACCATTTTAAGGTTAACACAGATGATCCATTGGTGCATGTGAGATTGCTACAAATATGACGACTCTCTCTATGTCTTCATATTCTTCACGCAAACAAACTGAATGGCTTATTTGAACGGCACCAAATAAATTTCCATAGTGGAGAAGGACATACTTCAAGCTACGCTTTGAGCTAACTATGAACAATCGCCATTTAATTGCGTTATAGGTTAAAACTTCGAGCTCCATTGAACCATGTACGTTACGGCAATACACAAATCCATCATCACTTCTAAAGTATTGCAGAAACGCATTTTCTCTTGATCGAAAGTAGGATACCTTAGCTCCTTTTTCAAGCAAATTTGTCGTGTGGTCTTCATGATAACATCTCTGAAGCTTTTTTGGATCGTCCCAAATCTCGGCCAAATAATTTAACTCCTGCTGTTGAAATCCCTTACGAACAGCATCATCTTCAATTTTAAAATAATCGTCATTGGCGTTACTTTGAGCTTCACCAGACTCGTATTCCTGTATTTCCAAAGAGTGTAATCCTTTGAAAACTGGCATTAGGAGTTCAGGCATATAGCTGATGGTAAACTAGGATACTCTATTTTACATTTGTTTTTATTGTTGTATCCTGACGTTTTCACTATACAAAAGTAACAATCACTTGAGTGATATCTGAGCTGCGCCAAATCATAAGTATACCAAATCGAAATTAATCACGTGTTCCCTTCCTCCACATCCACAAACTCTCGACACACTGCTTGCACATTATGTGAGGGGCTCATGATTTATCTTGATAACCAATTTTCACTTTAAAATAGGCAAATAGGCTTGCCTGACCAATGTACTCAGGTCACTCCTATAACTGGGAATGGCAAAACTGACGTCGGAATGCGATTCATTATATCAGAGCGGCAGACAATGTCTCACTACAGTATCTCAGGTGTAACTGAACTAGTCTAGACAAGCATGCACCTGTCGCTGGTTTTCTGCGGCGTCATTTACCCTGCACCGGTCGGAGAAAGTTTATGTCAGCGAATAAGAGAACAATAATGCCTCCTATAATCTACGCTCAATCACGCGGAGAGTGGTCACATTCACATAAGGTGTAGAGAAAAAACTTGACGTGGTAGAAGATA
The DNA here is from genome assembly GCA_935421215.2 of Melolontha melolontha. Lineage (NCBI taxonomy): Eukaryota > Metazoa > Arthropoda > Insecta > Coleoptera > Scarabaeidae > Melolontha > Melolontha melolontha. The sequence goes on along the minus strand of OW285237.1, from coordinate 92,392,884 downwards.
ACTAACTACAGTATCAGAATAATTGAAACATACAAGAGTAGGTAAACCCCATCAGTTTTGTATAATACAAAGGTATTTTTAATAATATAAAATATTATTTACACCAGATTTTTAATAATATTTTATATTATTAAAAATACCTTTGTACTAACTACAGTTTTGAAATAAGCATGCTATGCCTATTTAACTCTGAAACGGCTCAAAAATCGAACTCAACATAATGTTATAAATAGTTCCGCAGTATAATTTGAATGTTATATCCTTCATTCTTATGAAATGACAATTTCGGTATTTGAAAAACAGAATATATATTGTTACTAACGTAACCTAAATATGCAAATACATATTTTGCATATTACATATATGTATTTTTTTTAAATAATTGCATATATCTTAATTGAAAGAATTTTGAATGATGTAGGATATTTGACAGGCGTTTCAAGAGTTCAAGATAAACAATTTTATAAATCTTCCATTATGAAGTAATTTATTTTATTATGTTTACAGTTCTCAAGAAGAAAATTTTTTATGAGATACAAGAGTATGGAATATCCCAGTCTGAGAAATTCCGAGAATTCAAAATATAACATCGATTTGTATTTTGTACTGATGTGGAGTTTTATTTATTTTTATTAGTAAAACGCCCTACGTCAGTAGAGCGTCAGTGTGGATTAAGCCATACAGAGAACTACGTATAGATATGGGAAAACTCTACTGTTCTACGTGCATTTTTGAATATTCAATATAAAAAGTGGTGCGAAATCAGTCGGTATCTGTTATCTTTTGGGTATAGTTCAGTATGTAAAAAAATTAAAATGTATTTTTAAGTAAATCAATAAATTTATATATTAAGTATTTTTTTTATTTGCATATTTTAAACATTTTTGTGCATATTTTGACTAAATGATTTGCATATTTATGCGCGTATTTTTGGGTTTGCCACTTGCATATTTGCATAAATGTATTACATTATTCACAATATTCATTTGTGGAAAATAATCTCGGACAGAATGTGTAAGGTGTAACATCTATACTCCTTAAGGCTTATTAAAAGATAACTGCGGAGATCGTTATGAAAATCCTTTTTATGACACCGTATTGAAGTTTTCATAGATTTGTTTTTTCTTTAAAATTGTTCTCTTAATTTTTATAATAATTCGTCTTTTTCTTAACAAAGTTAATTCTTTGAAAAACATTATATGAACGCTCTCTGTATAATGTTATTTTCATACGCCAAATTAAACAGAATTAACGCCAACTTAATTGTAATTTATTCGAATTAATAACATTCCGTTAACTAAAACAAGGAACTGACATAATTACACAAGTATCAAGGTAAGTAAATAATCCAATTTTACAGACTACAAAGCAAGCTTTAGTATTAAAGAATTTGGCTAACAGTGATGCGAATTTACTAGGCAGTTCCCCACTTTCAATTTTCCCTAACGTACAAAATAAAACGTAACGTAGGTGGCCTTTTTTCAGGCATGATAAATTAACACTATTAAGGGGGCATGCTAAATTTTTCGTGTTGCATTTTTTATGAGGAACGCGAAAAAATAAAAAGAAAAAAAAAGAACGCAAGGAAAATGAATGGCAAGATAACGAGACCACCACCTCTCTGAATATCAGTGTCTTCGCAGGAAAGCGGCTTTTCAATTATTCACACCGACTACTAGTCGCTCCTTATACTTACCTCTGGCGCTTTTCTGGGGAGGCGAAATCCCCTGGGCTTCATAAAAAGCCGGCAAACCGTAATCGGTTACTTTCAGGACCCATCTAGCATCGATAACACAGTTTCTGGATGTCAGGTAGCCATGCACTCTAATCGGTGTTGAATGTAAATATTTCATACCCTATAAATTAAGATTATGTCATCACTTGATAAGTACACATTAATTATTCATACACGCTTACATATACAGAGTGTTGTACAATATTATCAATAAATTAAAAAAATATTATTAGATCTATCAGTGGCACATAGAAACATTGTTTTTATTATTTACATGTTTGGTTATTAGATGTGATGACATTCAATAAAATCTTAAATAACATCATAAATATTATAAATTTTTCCCAAGTTTTTGCGTTTATCCAAATTGGTAGAGACTGACCTGAAATATGAAACAGACAGAAACAAAAAATCACTAACCGCCATAAATTAATAAACTCTATTTGCTATCTTCAGTAGAACAATCTGAAAAAGACAGATAGTGTTAAACGTAACGTCTTTGGCTAAGGTACAGTCTTAGAAAAGCTCTTCATCAAATTGCCAGTGGAATAACACTAAATTCCCAACATTAAAACATGCTACTTGAACCTAGCGTAAAAATTAAAGAAACGTGAAGCATGAACAGTTGCACGGCACAGCAACGGGGAACTGGTGTCTTCATTTATGGCGAACCTGTTCATGAGTCACTTTGAGACGGAATTTAAGAGAAATGTTAAATATTTCCCTAAAGTATGGTGGATTAGGCGTGTCGATGGTATTTTCGCGGTCTTTATTACTAAGTTGTGGAATTTACTTTCTAATGCAATTAAATTCGAAATGCCCAAAAATAAAATTCACAATAGAAAAAGAAAACAATGAACAAATACCATTTTTAGATGCTTTAGTAATTAGGAATAATAACAAGTTAGAAATAGATATTTTCCGAAAAGACACCAATGCTAACAACTGTGTAACTGCGAATTCAAATAATAGTTTCCAACAAAAGATGACATCCTTTAATTTTCTTATCCATCAGTTGTTAATTTTTCCGCTTACAAAAGACAGATATGAAAAAGAAGTCAGTTTAATCAAAAATATCCGACTCGGAAGTAGTAACTAACCTAATTAAGAAAGATAGGTTTAAAACATAATTTATGATACCGCGAGTTTACTACCTCAAAAAGATCAAACTGATAAGTTCGCTTATGTACCATAACACTCAGCTTCTAGAAATCTCAACGCTATCTTCAAAACACATTCTCTTCAAATCGCGTTTAAATTATTCAATTCATTAAAATCACTTTTAGGTAACACCAAGGATAAAATTGATGGACAAAAGTCTGGTATCTATGAAATAAATTGTAACGATTGTATCACAATATATATCGGACAAACTAAACGTTCAATTTCAACTCGTTACAAGGAACATATTTTCCATTTTAGATTGAATAAACCCGAAAAATATAGCGTTGCCTGACATATTTGGGACACAGACCACTCTATGGCTACAAATTATCTTAGATTAACTATAACTGTAAATATTGCTTTAACATTAAATATCTCAAAAAGTTTCTTCTTTAAGGCTCTACGCTATACCCGGCAATCCCACACTGAAATGAGTGTATTTTTCCGGCCTTTTTTTGGCTTCAAATAAAAAGTTGAAAGACCGCTTGATGTATGTATGACCATGTATCAATAAAAACTAGGTAGATATTTACTTTTTTTTCCAAATTTTTGTACGGTTTGACTTTTATCGGTAAGAAACAGAAAATCTATCCGGACAAATTGAGAGATAACCAGGCCAGCTAATGGAGTTATGAAATGTTTGTGTTGTAGGTATTTATAATATCTAGGTAGCTAACAGTCCGTTTTTGTCTAGATGTAATAGTTGTTTAGTTATCAATAAAAATAAAAGTCAAAAACAGGCAACCCGATACTCAACGTCCCTGAAAATATGCAGCCCACATTACAGCACACGGCAACAGAGTAGGTACCAAGACGTCCTGCAGAGAGGGTCGAAGGATTATGTAAATTGGCTCCACAGGCTTCTACCTATAACAATATTAACTTATCAACCAATAATCGGCGTAAATATTGAAATAAATGCTGCAACTGGTTCAATGGCTAATTAAATTACCTTTTATTGAGTTTTAAGAGAATTTTGATCCTTAATAATCACCGAAAATTAAGTGCGGATCGGAGACTGAACATCAAAGATGAATTTTCTAGTCATTTATATGTGAACAAACTAATTTGCAGCTGATAAATTTCTGCATTTACATAAGTAAATAGTTTGTATTTAAAAAAAATTAGAATAAAAAAAATTAGAGATCTTTTTTCATAATACTGCTTATAGATTAATCTCTATGATACCTCGCGTCAATTATTTCTGGAAGCATTGCATTCATATAAAATTTTTCCAGATGTTCAATCATATGATGATTCCAGAAATCATTATTTCGTTCTATTACTATATATTTCAAATCGTGTTTAGTATAAACTACGAAATAACATTTCTCTCTTTTGGTGATGTGGAGTTGTCCCTGCACTTGATACATATAATTATCAAAAGGTTTTAGCAAAATTTTGTTACTATCATTTGCATCTAAGGTGCAATAATTAATTCATTTTTTGTTAATGGCTTCATGTATTAATTTATCACGCGCTGAATAAGGACATTTTATTTCGACAATAGAATCGAATCCAATTAATCCGTCTGGAGTGGCGCCTAAAAATTTTTTCTTCTCGTCAATGAACAAACCGCATGCCTCAACTTTCAAATTTGTAATTTCCATTAATTTTTGCTTGGCCCTTTCTTCATTATCTATGCCATACTGTAGAGAATTTGGTAGTTTTTTATTATTGAATCTATTAGTATACAGCATATGTTTTATTGTACTAGCCGTGTCTGTTTTTTCTCTCATTTTACAAATCTTGCCAAAGTTACTTGCCGTTAATCTTATCTGTCTCTCTTTTTCCCATTCGTTGTTATGTCTCTGATTCACCGTCCTAATTTGAATATTATGACAATCAGATAATGACAATTCATCAAGAAATTGTTTTCTCTTGCTTTTGTATTCCGGAATAGGCATGTCAGGTACCACGATTTTGCACGCTCCGTAATCCGAATAAGCACTTTGAATTCGAATTTTATTTTTTTTGCTTTTCTTTTTTATTGCTTGATTTAGTTTAAGATTTTTGAATTTTTCTAAATATATACTGTTAAAATTATATTTATTAGTTTTCTTAACAAATGTATATACAAATGTCTCTTTATTATTATAATTTATGGCTGCCGCAAAACATCTCCCTTGGTACGAGCCTCCCAGCGAAAAATTTATTCTTTTTCCTCCTATTAATTTATTCACAACAGAATTGAAGGATACTACGGCGTTATTGTCCACGTCATAAAGTAAACTGGAGGATAAATTGGCTACTCTATTCAAAGACTGAAAAAATATATCATATAGAGCACTGCTTTTGAAATGTTTGTAATCAATAGTATTTGAATTGTTACCATTGTTACCATCTTTACTACAAAAATAGCTAGCACAGTTACTATGTTCTCCAAATATGTGGGCAGGTCCATTGAGAATATCATTTTTTAAGTTTTCTATTTTTTGTTGAAAAGAAACATTTTCATTTTTGCGGTACTTTATGGCACTAACTACAGCTGTTCTAAATTTAAGAATATTCTGCCGTAAAAAATTTCGTATACACATATCTGATCGAGGAGTTTTTGAAATTTCTCGTATTTTCGTACAGACATTTCGCAACACATGATTTCGACACTCAATTTTTTCAATAAAATATGTTGGTCCGTAAGGTTTTGCTGTTTGAATTTTTTTATATACACTACTATCCCCATCACCAATAATAGTTTTATATCGCAAATTATGCATTTCTATTGACATTCTAAACCCATCTAGAATAATAGCTGCTTGCATAGAAGTTGAAGAACTGTTCCAGTTTTGAAAACATTTATGAGACGGAACATTTTTTTTATCGTTATTTTTACAAAATTTGCACATTTTATTTTTTACTCCTACGTACAAAACTTTTTAGTTCTGGTCCCAATTACGCACCCAACGCCCGAGAGAGCGTTATAATTAGAGTTGTAACTTCGTTTTGACCAAGCTCCATCCACTGTTACAGTTATAAAAGGTATTCCGTCGCTATCAATTTCTCCTGCTTCAATTGCCAACTTACGTTCTTCCTTTCCTGCAGCTAGCATTTCTTTTAATGCTAACTCCTCTGTATTTTTTAGCACTTTTTTTCTATGCGCGCATACGTTGCTGAAGACATTTGAGGAATGTCTAAAGCTGCGGAAAATTCTGTTAATTGTGAATGGCCCGCCCCTATTGCAACAGTTCCACACACCGCTGCTTCATTTACTCCACATTTTTTATTTTCATTTTCAGTACTGAATGTATCGGTTATTCCACACATGTTGCATTTATACGTAAAAACACTTTTAAAACCAAAATATTTTTCCGCTATTATTTCTACATTTTGAAAAGTTTCAGCCAAACATATCATGTCGTATTCCTTTTAGAACAGTAAACAGATAATTTATATCAACAATCCTACGTCCAGCAAGAGTAAAATTTGCAATATTGTTTAAATTTTCTGTTTCAATAAAAACCTCATTTGATATATCCGAATCAAAACTGTCGTCGCGTGCCGAATTTGTCTCAGTGAAAACAATTTGATTATCTACAATATTATCACGTTGAGACACTATTCGATTTTTTATCCGAATTTGTTTCATCAACTGTTTTCTACTTTTCCTTTTTGCAGCGGTTGTCAATCTTTTTTGGGAGTGAAGTCCCATTGTTGATTTTATTTCAAAATTACAACAGTCACCAACACTAATATACGTATGCAATCTTTCGCATAGGAATAACTAATGAAAATAGTCCGAATATAATGCTAACGCACAGCAAAATACGGTAATGCCGTAACCACTTTTAGAGGAAAACAAGTTAATACATCTGTTTGTCTTTTACTTTACACAAGCATCTAAGTATTTCAATTAGGTATGTATGGGTAAAATTGTGTAGCTTTACTACACTACTTATTTTATATTAAAACCTATTAAGTTACATTTGTTATAATAATACATCTATTCTTTATCTTCAACCATCTCAGCAGGGCGTCTTGGTACCTAGTCTGTTGTAGTGTGCTGTAATGTGGGTTGCATATTTCTGAAATGGTAATTTTTCGGGCACTAAAGTAGACCCTTAATGTGTTACTTATTTTACACCATTGTGCAAGGAAAAATATACTCTCTCAAATACAAAATAGGGGCCACATTACAAAAAAAATAACGTCATAGCGCAAGAATGTCAAGCAATTAAAACTTTTAAAACTGCAAAAAGATGCGCCTTTGAAAAACAAAATCGACCTCTTCAAGCATTTATTTGAACTACATGTAGGAAAAAGTTAATACCGATCTACATTATTTTAAGACCTCACTGCATATATAGAAATAAGAGTAAATTAATGAATTCTGAGAATGGACTAATTTCTCAGTCTAGTTTGTATGTTTTATTATGTAATTATTTTTACGCTTCATGTTGTAATGGTGTTTATAGCGTGGGCGGATAATTAGCTAACTTTAACAACTAGAAAAATTTAATTAATGAAAAATTTACTTTTAATTCTATCAATGGATACGCTTGCATCTTGATTCTGGTCTGAATTCAAATTGCGGATTTCGGAATGTATTTAAGATAACTGGCAAGGTAATCAGAACGATATCCTTGCTTTGAATTAATCGACAAATTAATTAATTTCATAAAGTTATTATTAACAGGTTTAACGGTTATGCCTAGAGCTGGCGTTGATACGGATTGGCTGATAGGCATAAAGAAGGTTGGCATCTCTAAAGAAACCAAACTGTTTTCGCGATTTAAAATTGCTAATCTGACAGCTACAGCTTTACTTATATTTAATAATCTCAGTGTGTTTTCTTGTGCGAATTGTTTTTTCATAGGTGTAATGTGGATATTTAAAATAAAAGCGCAAGTAATTTTGAAATAACCTAATTTTTATTACTAAACACAGTTCGATGTTTGTTCAATAAATACATATAGAATCGCATACCAACAATTAGAAAAATTTATTTATTAAAATAATATAAAATTTCAAAATATTTGAATTGCAAAAACTGAAAAAGAAATGTGTATGAGAAAAAACAAATAAAAAAAACATCTGTGATATGGTGAACGTGACAAATAAATAACATTCGTATATTTTTGAGATCGACATCTAAATAATAAGCATCTCTGCATAACTTCGATCTTCTCATATATGACTTGCATTTTTGTTCGTATCACTGCCGCATTTTCTGGTTTGTAACTACAGTTTTACTGTCTATTCGCTCATTTGAACATTTAACAAGTATTTTAACCTCAAAATTTAAATATGTGAAACATATTTACCACATAGAAATTTTAAGTATTTCCAATTTAAAATCACATTTACTTTTGTTGAATCAATTGATAAATTCTTGGAGTTTTTCGGCTTTTCTATGAAATATTTACAAATATCAATTAGTATGTAATTGCGAAGTAAATGGGGATGTAAACATTGCTGTCTATATATTACAAAGCAAATCATACGAAATTTTTAATTGAAAAATATTGTCTATGTTGGGACTCGAACCCAAGTCTACAGTTTGCTGGGCTGTCGCTTTTACCACTTAGCCACAATAGACCTAGGTTCAAGCTATTTAGAAATGCATTATAAAGTAACAGTGTTAATGATTCAGGTGTCAGTTATTGAATGTGGATGTCAGGTTTGAAAGCAGAAGTCAGGTTTGAAAGCAGATGTCAGTTTTGAAAGCAGATGTCAGTTATTGAAAGCAAATTCAGTTATTGAAAGCAGATGTCTGTTATGAAAGCAAATGCCAGTTTTGAAAGCAGATGTCTATTTTGAAAGCAGATGTCAGTTATTGAAAGCAGATGTCAGTATTTTGAAAGCAAATGTCAGTTTTGAAAGTTTGGAATTGCTAATTATTACTCCATAGCTATATGAATGTTTTAGATAATTTATTAGCCGTTCATTAAATATATCAGTTGGTAAATTCTTGGAGTTTTTCGGCTTTTCTATGAAATATTTACAAATATCGAATTAGTATGTAATTGCGAAGTAAATGGGGATGTAAACATTGCTATCTACAAATTACAAAGCAAATCATACGAAATTTTTAATTGAAAAATATTGTCTACGTTGGGACTTGAACCCAAGACTAGGGTTTGCCGGGCCGTTGCTTTACCACTTAAGCCACGATAGACCAATCAATTGATATATTTAATGAACGGCCAAGAAATTATCTAAGACACTTTATATATATAACACACACACACACACACACATATATATATATATATATATATATATATATAGTAAATTCAATTTATTGGCGATTTAAGGTCTGCTTTTACTTCAAAATATATATATTTAACACTGTTACTTTATATTCTATATTCCTTGATAAAGGCATCATTTGCCGAAACATGTAGGGTTGTTTTGAAGTAAAACCAGACCTTAAATCGCCAACAAATTGAATTTACCATAACATACAAAGGTCACGAAATAATTATCTTTATACATATATACATATATCGTTTATTTTATATTAAGAAAATAAATAATAGATCAATATTATGCTGAATTCGATAACCTGTATAATAATGAATTCGACAGGTAAATAATAAAATAAAGACATTCAAGACTTTGAAGTTCATTAAAATAAATTTACAAGATTATTTGTTTTATGTGCACATTTATTTGATCGTATATAATTTAAATTTCTGTGTTAAAACAGAAGATATAACAGATATCTTTTATATTGCAAGTAAAGTAAGATCTCATGAACATTCAAAGGATATCTGGTTTTGAACACGCAATTGAAACTATCATTAAATATTTGAAATATTGAATAAAATAAATTGTGCGTGTTATTAACTATTTTATGTGTTAGGGTAAGATCTTGTCACATGAATACGAAATAACGCATTTCGTTTTTTGTAATATTATCACTTTATAAAACTACTAAATCCATAAACTTTACAACTTATTAATTTTAAATAAAAACACTGTCGTATTTTAGTATTTTGTAGAGTATAAGACTCACTGGCCCAAAGTAATACACAGCTGTATTTTGGAATACTTATTGAAAGTCGTATATTTTAGATATATTGACAAGAGTATATTCTGACTAGATATAAGATTTGCATACCATGTTTTATTAACAAAGAAAATATAAATGATGATATTTAACACATTTAAAAATTAATGTATATTTGTGCAAAGTGTGAATAATAAATGTATAAAACTTAATATTTCACTCCTTATTACATTAGATGCTAGGCCTAGTTGCAAGGAACCCTTTTTGTGAAACAAAAACCATGAGAGCAATTTTAAGAGTCTAAAATAAAAAAAATATATATGTGTATGATGATTCATGTTTAATAATTGACGATTCATATTTAATAATTGGCGCCAATTTTGAAAATCAAAGTACGCAGCAATATGTCTTGACTATGGATAATTACAAGCTCGTAGAAAAGATGTTTCGAAAAAAGTGCAGACAGAATATTGCTCAACGACGATAAGATTTTCAGAATATCCATGGGCGATAGCGTTGAACATGTTTTTTTCGTATTGAAAAACGTGTAAGTAAGGAGATAAGTAGGGATAAGATATGTAAATTTCGAAGGTAAAGTTTGCTCAAATGTCCTCATTTGGGTAAACTGGCTATTTTAAATAAATGACTGATTAAGATTTTTGAAAGCATTATGAGGTGCAGATGACACATTTCCCTTTTTAAATGTATTTATTATTAACAATTTTCGGGAAGTACCGCAAGAAAAATTTTAAATTGTACGCGGTCTAGTGGTTATCACGTTTGGCTGTAGACTATGTGATCCGAGTTTCATGTTTTAACGTTTCATGTTTTATTATGTAAAGTGAGTCAGATATTTCGAATTTTAACATTATTTTGCTCTCCAATTAAGTTTTCGTTAGATAAAAAATAATTAATCAGTTGTGATTATCAATTTATTTGAAACCGGCAAAACCCATAATTTGAACACTAGAATATTTTTTGGCTTACTCTCCCCAATCACGTGTCTGCATGCATTTAAGATAGCTTTGAAACTAGTAACATTTCTTTATCAAAGTGCTTTGTATTCCGAAAAAAGTTGTGGCCTGGTTTATCGCAAAATGCCTTGATGGGACAAAAAAAGTTAAATATACTTTATGTGTTTGAGTCTTTAAGCAATTAATAGTGGTGTCAAGCTGATAAAAGTTGTGGATTTCAGGACCCAAAAAAGTTCCAAGAAACGTTATAAATGATGCCCAAAAGGTATATTTTATCCTCTTTTTTGCATCATTTATAAGATTTTGCTTCAATGCCTTACTAATTTAGCCCTTGTAAGAAAATAATTCGAGGTCTTTATGTAGAATTTTCCTCAAGCTAGTGTTACTGAGATCTGCGGTGAGTTGAAGTTTTCAGTATTTCGAACGTTGGTTCATTTCGTACCTCGATTAATTTCGTATCCCGGAGGCTCGACACTAAAAATTCGTCAATATTTTGAGCGCATTAGTGTTACCAATGTCAAAATAACCCATAGTTCATATTGCCGATAAGCAGTTGGTCAGTCAATGGTCCACCCTTCACTAAAGTAGATTTTCAGAAAACAGTACCAGCTTGCTTTTACTTGTGCGTATGTAGATAATATTGCTCTTCTTTTATAAGTTTTACGGTAGGGTGTTTAACTAGCATATTTTTGTATAAAAAAACTAATGAAGAGAACAATTACTTTGGTTACGAAAGAAAAGGATTTCTAAAATGTTAGGCAAATTAAATTTGTTCTCATAAATTATTGCATGTTAACATCGAAAATAAGAAGCCAAGCAAAAGTGTTCAAGATACGGCAACTTTATCGCTAAAATATGCCAAAATATCGCCTTGCACAGAAACTCAAGCAATTAATGAATTTAATACACATTTCTATGTTAATATACCCATAAGAATAATTTAACATAATTTCAATGGTGTTATGCTTCCCATCTATGTTTGTATATAGCACTGAGCATTTATCTACGAAACTTATATTGAAACAAAGCCCAAAATCTAAATTCAATGCCATTTTCGTATACAGTTCAATGTGATGCGCCATGGAAACATTCTTGATTATAAAACAGCAATGAGATGGTAACTGGATCGATCAAGAAAAGGAAGTCACTTGATCTTTCCGCAAATGTATATACGCTTGAAACCGTTGAGAGACGAAGTTCTGTGAAGCCCGAGTCGTTTAGTTAGGCGACGAAGGTTATTTAGCTTTGCGACTGTCGGATCGGTCCGTATGTCACATATTACACAAGCATTTAAAGTTACATTCCCTACAAGATAATGATAGTGTAAAAAGAAGATATAAGAGGATATCACACAAACTCAATTTTGCGAGACAAGGCTTAACATTATTAATGTAAAGATACGATGATAATGATCATTGGAGAAGCACTTTTTCTGCTAAACGGAGCAGTGAATAAATAAAATTGTAGGTACTGGAAGCTGGAGAACCCACAACAGTTACGTCCACTTATTTCTTGTTTCCAAAACTACGTAGGCAGAACGTCAACTTGCAGAAAATTTGGTTCCAACAAGACGATTCCAACAAGGCACGCCATATACGGCGAGAGCAATAATGCAGGTGATTTGTGACATGCCTTCTCAATATGTCATCTCCCATTTTGGTGATATCCATATCAGAACATGAGGCGATTAAAGACAATGAGATACCCGACGAATTAACCAACGAAGGTTCTAAGAGGAACTTCATAGGACCAGAACCTGTATATGGAATTGTCAAGGATTCCGCTAGAAGGGAAATCTGGTTATGGCTAGAAAGAAAACATAAAAAGAAATGGAAGCTAACGGATGCTCAGCTCCATACTAAGGCACTACTAGTTAAGCTAGACGCTAGGCTTTCAATCAAACTAATTCGTAGTAATAAAAAAGGAATTAAAGTTATTACAGGCTACATTTTATTAATAACAAGTGTTCATTTGAATAGTAAATCTAGTAGCATGTGATTTACTGAGAACATTTTGAAGTATGTCGTAAATTAAAATTTACTACTTAACATACGAAGTCGTATATTTTGACAGTTTCATACACACAAATAAATAACAAATAATAGGTATTTATTGAAAACTATAACAAATGTTGAAAATGTTGTCCTTCAAGATCAATGCACTTTAAAATCCTCCGTTCAAAATTTCTGATGATATTCTGCAACATTACTGGATTGTTATTAATTTCCATGCATTTCTGTTCGATTCTCTGTAGCATATCATTCAAATTCAATATAGATGTTCGAAATATGTTATTTTTTAGATAAGACCACAAAAAGAAGTCGCAAGGTGTTAAATCGCATGAACGTGCAGGCCAGGCAATTTCAGTATTTCGACTAATTATACGTTCATAAAAAATTCTCTTAAATAATTCAAAAATTCTGCAGTACAGTGACAAGGTGCTCGCTCCGTCTTATTGGAAATATGCATTTTGAAGTTCATCATAATGCAACTGATTGACAAATGGTTGTAAAATTTCAGTACGGTACCTTTGTTGCAGCTAACGTTCCCTGAAAAAATATTGGTCCAATGATTCGCCTTTGGCTTATCGCTGCCCAAACACCAATTTTCTCTGGATGTAGCGATTCTTCATTAATTACATGTTGATTTTCACTACTCCAAATTCTTGTATTTTGTGAATTTAGGCATCCCGTTTTATAAAACCATGCTTCATCAGTAAAGATGACTCTGCGAAAGTTCTCCATTATTGTTCATATTTACAAACCAATTACAAAACTGTAGTCTACGTGGGTAATCAATTTCTAACAATTCTTGTACTGCTGTGACACGGTATGGATAAAGTTGCAAATCTTTTTTAATAACTTGTGAGTTGTACCAACAGAAAGGTTTATTTGTTGACTCAAATGTCGAACAGATGTTTGTGGTTCATTTTCCATTATTTCTTCAACACGATTGACAACTTGAGGTGTACGTTTTTTAACTGCTCCGCTGCCTGATTTTCTTAAGAGACTACCAGTTTCAGAAAAAAGTTTTAAAGTTCTATCCGAAGTATTCTTAAATTGTATATAATCTATTACAAAATATGGAAACTCAACTTGAAATTCTACCATGCAATCTTGAACTGAATAAACCCATAAACCATCAATTTTATTACCACTTCGAAAATAAGCCTGAACTAAAAAAGTTTTATGTTCTAAAGTGAAAGCCATTTTAAAACTGAGAAGCAATTTATTTAAACCAGAATCGACGCACGATTATTTTATGCCCTAACTGATATTTGTGATTGACATTATCAAATGTCATTTGGATTTACGTTTACGGAACAACAAACACATACTATATATATTTGCGTCTTATTCTATCAAAATTTCAAAGTAACCTAGATCGACTTTTCAAATGAACACACGTTAGTAATAACAACAAATCCTGACACGTAAGGTTTTGGAAAAAAGTTATTGAAAAGTAAATGAAATAATATTACTTAGGTATGTACATTCTATTGAATTGCATGGTATCGTCCTGTTTAAAATGTATTTCTTTTTACTTTTCTTTTATACTGTTCTTCGGCACTCTGATACCAATGTCCAACAATGCTGCAATAATCAGCAAGCATTATCCTGTTCCGCTGTGACATCATGTTCTTCACTCAAAACACCTATGGATTTTGGTACTAGCAAGGTTTCCGAATGAAAAACTGGACGAATAGCAGAGGGCAGACTAGCATAACTAATCTTTGTTTTATTTTTGTTGGAAAACTCGAAAGTTTTCGTGCAGCAAAAGTAGCAATCAGCCGAATGGTCTGTTTGTTCACGTCAAATTATATGTCTTACAAATGGCATAGAGCTTTTCTTATTGTATGATGAGTTCCTTAGAGTAACAGCACAGCGTGCGCAGCAAATGCTGGGAGCCCATGGCTGTCTTGATGTTCAATGGTTAAGCCAAAATAGTGAAAATATAAATTTTCTATTAAAAGTGTAATATTCCGATTATGCTGGTGAGCAGTGAATTCTCCACATACATAACAGAAACTGTTTGGATTATTTATACACGTACGCGACATTATGAAATAAAAAAACGTTACACGCTATCACAAACCGACTTACATTTGATCGAAAGAACCATGTGTAACTCTTTGTATACCCACATAGCCAGATATCTGCCAATTCTTAATTTGATTGGTTCCAGAGCAAAAATGGGCGTAGTTTAAGTACTCTGACGCAGGAAACATACAAGGACATGTTTCCTACATTATATAAATATAAAAGTAACTTTGAAATTTTATAAAGTTTAATGCGTTTTTTTGAAAGAAATATTTATGAAAATATCGCAAAATCCTGACGTGATGGAGCAAATTTTGAATCTGATTCAGAATCAGCGTGACAAAAAACAAACTGGTGTATAAGAAAACCAAACTGTGTTGACCAGCGTAACTACACATTGTCCTTTAAGGAAGCATCTGTACAGCATAGACTAGCGAGCCCTGATGTAAGAGATAATAATAAGAATAATAACAAACAAAAGAGACGTGAAAAACAGGAGGAAACTAGCCTTCATATAATGTAATATGCACTTGCGAAGAATTAAAGGGACAGGTTCAATATTAATATTTTTTGTGAACGTGTCCGAACATATCCTTCCCCAAGAGGATATGTTCGCACACGTTCACAAAAAATATTAATATTGAACCTGTATTTGTGTTCCTCACACCAGATTTTTAATAATATTTTATATTATTAAAAATACCTTTGTATTATACAAAACTGGTGGGATTTTACCCACTCATGTAAGTTTCAATTATTCTGTTATATTTCGAAAGACCTATTGGATCCTACGAGGATACTCAAATTTCCCCTAATGAGAAGCAGTATTGGTTTTCTTCGAGAGCAGAGGGCAGAGGGCTAATAGAGTGAACTGCGAGATCTATTGGGGATGGTACGAAAGACTACTGCGCTCAAGTGCTTGGACTGATGGTCGTCCAACCCAAAGAATTGGAATAGATAGGTAGATAGATGCGACTCCTTTTTACTAGGTTACCTTAAATCTCAATTATACATTAACAAACCTCGCTCCATCCTGGAACTGAAGAACTCCATTTGTCTAAAAATCGCTAATTTGCAGAACGGAATGTTGGAAACAGGAATAGAGAATCTTGAACAAAGGTTGATAGAATGCATACAGAATGAAATATGTCAAATCAACGGACGTTTATTTTTTAAAATTTAATTTATAAATTGTTGCATATACTACATTATACTAGCCTTATTTATATGTAATTAAATTTTATTAAACTTTAAACTCTACTGATTTATTTCTATTTGAAAAACAAGCGCTGTATAATGTTCGCCGTACGTTGAATGATATTAGCTTGGCACGAAAGGTTTCTTTATATTTAAATCACATGCGTATTAAAATTGTTCGGTCTTTAGAATTGAATTATTTATACTTCAGCGTTTATGAGCATGTTTTCAGGTAGATTCGTTTCTATTTGACGGCAAATGAAAACGGAAAAAGCAAAAACAAGCGTGAGCGTGAGAATAACATCGTTTTCTCATTTCCAAAGTTCGTAGCAGTACTAATAATATTAGCATAATTATTACTGCTATTGTTATAATGAAAGAATATTCTATATTTTTGTTTAATTAAATATGAAGTGATTGTTTTACAATTCTTATTTTTTAATATAAATATTTTGCAAGTTCCTAATTACAAGGGACGATACGAACAACAAATTTTTATAACAAATCACTATTAATTTACAGTATCCCTGAATAAAAATTAAAATGCTGATATGCGGATATAATAAACACGGGATATAAAATTACATTTTAAACCTTCAAAATAATTGGTGCATAATAATAATGGTCACCGAAGTGTCATTTTACAACAAGCTGTAATTTCTGGTTATTTTATTTCTTTAATTCGTTTTATATATTCTCGTAACGTACTATGCACGAGCTATAAAAAGAATCGTCATAAAACGATCCCTAAATGTGCTATCTTTTACCTTTTGGTTTTATTTTTTACTTTTTATTACTATTTCGTGTGTTCAAACAGTTATAATTAGGGACCGGGCACGAGAGGCCGAAATTACGATGGACCATATAAATAGTCTATAACATCGCTAAGTACAACACGCAGTTATTGAATAGCACTATTCATTCGGTTAACCGCACATCTGTTTTTTGTCGTAGAATTCTGACGCACTTACTTCAATATTATACTTAAATTCCTTTCTTCATGGGCGTAGATAGACGCGGGGGATTTCTTTTATTAATTAGTTTATATTTCGTAAGAAAAATAAAGTACGGTGAGTTCGTTTCTTTTCTTCACTGTTTTAACTGTTAATTACATACTTCGTTATTTTTATAATAGATCCTGTTTAATATCGTTTCATCGAATCTACTTCTCCCAATCATTTTTATGTAAGTATCCAGTGAATTTCGTTAAGTTTCGATAACTTACGCATACATTTTTAATTTTCATTTATTTAGATCTAGAACATTGTTTAAGTTACTTTTTCAGATATTATATGGAACAACGTCGAGAATGGCATCGTGAATTGGATTAGGGGTCATACTGATTGTATGTCCATTGCCCAGTGATTCAGAAATTTATTGAAAAGTCTGTAAAATATCGTTAAAAAATTCCAATAAATCGCGCGTAAAACGTCACTTAGCATCGCAAACACATACACAGAAATTAGACACGTTGGAATCTGACAATT
Organism: Melolontha melolontha; assembly: GCA_935421215.2. NCBI lineage: Eukaryota > Metazoa > Arthropoda > Insecta > Coleoptera > Scarabaeidae > Melolontha > Melolontha melolontha. The sequence goes on along the minus strand of OW285237.1, from coordinate 92,375,335 downwards.
TTAACGAAGAACTCCTGATGAATCCGCCTTATGCAAATATTATGTTCCTAAGTATTACACGAAAGCAGTAGAATGCATTAGAAGCTATCTTTCAAATCAGTACCTATGGATAAGTGCCGACGAAACTGTCGATATATTAGGGCGCTGTGTGGTAACTGTTGTAACTGGTGTACTACATCCAACTATTCCATATAACGCATATGTAATAGCAACAAAAATTATAAATACAATTGTAAATATTCTTTCTACACTTTACGACGCTATTTTATTCGAATTTAATCGAAATATGTCCTAATATGCTGCATATTACTTCTATAGCACATGCTCTCCACAGAATCTGTGAATATATCAGAGACACCTTTCCGGAGGTCGATAGACTTGTATCCGCGTTTAAAAAAGTTTTTCAGAAAAGCACCATTGAGAATAGCTCTTTACAGGGAAAAACTTCAATCTTTGTCACTGCCTCCCTCTCCAGTAATAACTAGATGGGGAACATGGTTGGAAGCTACTAGTTTTTATGCAGAGAATTTTGATAGTTTACAAGATTTCGTTACATGTTACATGAACTAATACAAATTCCAAATTTAAAAAATCAGTTGTACTTTCTTCAGGATCACTTCGGAAATTTACCAAAACTAGTCACTTATTTTGAAAATCAAAATCTCAAATTAAATAACGGATTAATCACCTTAAATGTGGCTATTAATTTGCAAAATATGCCAATTGACTTCAGATGTGGCCTTCGACAAAAGTAAGACGCGGATTTTAATAGAAATCCAGATTTAATAACAATGCGTAATTGTGTATGGGGACAATGCATCAAAATCTAACTGATACATAGGCCGAAATAAAAAAATATTTCCAGTATGCACCTATCACCAATTACGATGTAGAAAGTACGTTTCCTATCTTCAAGGACGTATTTCATTCAAAGGGAACATATTTTACAGAAGAGAACCTTGAGAAGGTATTGCTAGTTAATATTAATACTCCTTTACTCAACTTGAACTACAAAATGAGCAAACAAAAATGTATTTCGTATTTTATAGATCACCATCCGTTTGTTTTCCAATTATATAAATAAAATTAAAAACTCTTTAAAAATACAAATTTTCAATAGTACACCCGTGGGCGATGAGTCATCGGCCTCCCATGTCCGGTCGCTAGTCATCACATTCTATCACATACCTAATCAAACTTGCACACCTATCTAATAAAAATAAGTTCTCGTATACTAATTTCCTCACAGGAAAATGGTAGCGCTAAAACGGTACGTTTTACTGTATTTCATTTGACTTAGTATTTCATCTACAGGATTAAAGAGATGTCCAATAAACTTTTATATTATGTGGTCTACGACGATGATTTGGAGGGAAGTGAAACTCGATTGCTTGCACCATCTTTTGGAAAAAAATTAAATTATATTCTAGACTAACAAATTTTTATAACGGGTGTTCAGAAAAATTGGAAGTTGTCTGTCAATAATTGTCAGAATCTAATATCAAAGATAGTAATTTATATTTTTGAATTTTTAAAATGGTATTACCAACGTACACAAAGCATTCATAGGTCAATCCAATTTTCGATATGGTCAAAAAAGCGATGGACAGTGGAAATACTCAATTCAAGTTTATTTAGAAGAATTTCGAGATGAATTTCCCAACCTCGCTTTTGATTATAATAAAAAGTGCTCCAGTTTTTCGACAAATCAGTAGTGTAAGACAAGAAGAGGGCAGTGGGGGACCAAAAGTCCAGACAGAAGGAGCCATTGGTAATATTAGACCAATAATGACTGATACCCAAAAAGCTTCAGTACGAACTTTCGCTCAACAAACTGAGTTATAAGCTGGTTCTTGTTATACAGTTTCGAAATAAAATTTACAGTTATTTCCATATCGAATAACTCGCTTGCAAGAAATTTTCGATATCAATTATCCGCGACAAGTAGTTTTTTGCTAATGATTTACAAATAATTTAAATAGTGAACTCCTAGACAAAACTTTCTCTTTGGCCGAAGCATGGTTTCCTGTTAGTGGATACGTTAACTCACAAAACAGACATGAGAATGTGGAGTGGTACAAAGCCCAATAATTTTTATGTTAAAGCTCCTCTACATTTTCAGAAACTTGGTGTTTGATGTGCTATAAGTAGAAGAAGGGTTATTGGTCCATTTTTTTTACCACAGACTAGACGAGCTTTATTATCAAAGAATGATCAGCATATGTAATTTCTTCCAAAATAAAGTATAACATGAAGAAGTGTTATTGTACAGCAAGAATTCTATAAAATATCAAAACGTTTAATTTTAAATTTGCAAATTAATTATTCTTACCTTCTAAAATCATTACTTCACTAATTTCTATTAATTAATATGACATTTTAATGGAATATCTTTTGGCATAAACTGGCATATGCGCGTATGATAACCAATGTAATTGTGGTAAGTAAATGTATCATTTTACCGTACTATAGTAGCTTGAAGCTTTCTTCAACCTACTGCGAAACCACGAACATCTACGTACAGCCCTGAAGATGTCCATTGAAACAATGGACGAAACATTGGCAATTACGCCTAACTCGACGCGGTTCCAACCCGGAAACCGAGATCTACATTTAGAGAACGACCGCGGAAGCCTACGCCTACATTTCATACAGATGATCGAAACCAAAACACTGCAGCCAGGCGATATATTAGTTAGCTTCGATGTTACATCATCTTTACAAAAATACCTATCGGTGAAGCCATAACCCCAATTCAAAAAAATACACACCGGATAATCACATCATAGATTTGATGAAACACTGTTTAGCGAACACGTACTTTATTTACGACGGATAGCGTTATCGGCAAACAGAAGGGACAGTGATGGGTCCGTCAGTGTCACCGGTCCCAACCAACCCTTTTAAGAAAGATTTTGAAACTACAGCTCTACAAACTGCCACACATAAACTAAGTCTATAGATACGTTAGGTAGACTACACCTTCGTGAGTTGACCACACGGTGACACAGAATTACACAATTTCCTAGACCATTGCAACAGTATACACGCCAAAATACAGTTCACTATGTAGACTGAATTGATAGTTCCAGTTTTCAGACTTTCTCGTTTCATGGAAAACAATCCGAACATTGCGCCAGATGATGTACAGAAAACAAACACACACAAATCGGTACCTAAACGCGAAGTCATATCATCACCATACACAACCAACTGGAGTAATAAGAACGCTAACTCACAGATCAACAAAGTAGGCGATCAAGAACACCAAACGCAAAAGTTCAGAAAAACTAAAACAAAAAGAATCGACCTAAAGACAAATTCAAACAGCAACGAATAAAAAGAAAATGAAGAAAGAAACAATCCGAACAAAATTCTATTGCCGTACGTTAGGGGAACAACAGACAGAATAGGACGCATGTTGAGAAAATATGAAAACGACACGATGTATACTACAGACAAGAAAATTTCGCATTTTCTTTGGAATCCGAAGGACAAAATTGATATCGAAGAACAAGTGTGCGCAAGGAAAAACATAAGAAATTGTTCAGCACACAGAGATTTATCTTCGTCGCTTTTTGTTTTGTTTGAACATACATTGTGCAACAGGTCATCACATAAACATTGAGGGAACAAAAACAATAACTAGCATGGAACATTTTCATTTAAGAATAACCAGAGAAGCAATCGAAATAGAGAAAAGACCGAACAATCTGAACAAAAGAGATGACGGACAGAGATTACCCAATAACGTGTGTTCATTTGAAAAGTCAATCTAGGTTACTTTGAAATTTTGATAGAATAAGCCGCATATATAATAGTATGTGTTTGTTTTTCCGTAAACGTAAATCCAAATGACATTTGATAATGTCAATCACATTTGTTATTTATTTGTATGTATAAATCTGTGAAAATATACGACTTCGTAGGTTAAGTAGTAAATTTTAATTTACGACATACTTCAAAATGTTCTCAGTAAATCACATACTTCTAGACTGACTTTTCAAATGAACACCCGCTACATGGAAAAACGTTTTATCAAAAATAGGTGTGAGCACATAAACATTCAATGCAGTCGCAAATGCAACGTAACGCCCACACCGCACACAGAGAACTCCACTCCACTCCCACCTGATACCGAACTACAAATATTAGCACACAGACGAATAACACGTAGTATAACTCGAAAATCGGAATTTCAACGAATTGAAAATGGCCGCAGAGAGATTGCCGAAAGCTCATACAGAAAATTGCTCTCTGCAAGGCTTAGTGACATCAACACGGCGCAACTTCCGAAAAAAACAGTTACATAAAAACATATACATCTATTTATTGCGATATGTAGTTAATTGTTTATGGATAGTTACCTGCTTTTCCACTATATTTTGAAGGAGCCAAATAATAAATTTTTCTTATGAGTCGATTTTTTTTCTTTTTCTTACGAGAGTTGCTCTATTCAAGGGCTTATGCTTGCATTGAGTATGCCAAATAGTGCTCTCGAGGTACCTGATCTAAACCCAAACTAAGATGTAAGGTAACGTGCCAAGAGTTGTGCGGTCATAGGGAAGCGAGGTTGTTAACATGCAATCCCCTTGCATTTAGCCTTACCCGATAATGCGGAGCTCTAATCTAGTGGACAGTTATTTCTCTTGATGTTCGTTGAATAGTGTGGTAGGGGTAGACCAAAATAAAAAAAAGAAGAGGACTATATATTACCCAAACATACCATCTACCTTAGGACCAGTTCCACACTGTGAGGATTTACCCATTACGAAGCTGCCGATTGAAACAGGAATTCATTCAGACGACGACGAAGAATACACTGCACCTTCGAATCTAGGAGCGAGCAAGTCACGGTTTCATGAAGCTAATGGTGGAGAATATTGTAAAGCCATGTGATGTGGGGCCTTAAGCCCTAAGGCCCCACATCACATGGCTTTACATGGCGATCCTGGCAGGATCGCCATGTAAAGCCAGGTAATGTGGGGCCTTAAGCCCTAAGGCAGAATCGCCATATAATGTGGGCTTACGGCTTTAAGCGACTAGCAGTGATCGCCATGTAAAGCCATGTAAGATCCTATGTGACTGGAGGATCGCTATGTAATGTGGGCCGTTTGGGCAACCACATAGTAGGGCAGGTCCGAGGCTGGATGGAGAATCAAATGATACACGAACGGAGTTTGGTTTACATACTATAATTAGTCAACACTTATAAATGGATAAAAATACTATTTACATTGATTTACACATTATAATTACATCAACTCAGACAGGGTAGAAAGGGGGTATTAGGATGTACCCGCGGCTCATACCACCGACTGGTTGTTACTGTCCCTATGACTTAAACTATCGCCTATATATATCAGAGAAAGATCCTTGCCTTACTTACAAGTTGTTTCTAGAACAAATGTATAACCCTGATGCATAGTCTTGTGTATGCAACAAATACGGAGTAAGGTCGTGTTTAGATAACACGTTAATGTTTTGTATTAAAAGCGAGGCTGTCGCCTTGCAAAGTGTTACGCATACACATGACCGTATATCGAGTTATTACAATATATTAGTTACTCGGATTCGACAGTACACATAATCACATTGAAAGATTTGAACGATCTTGTTCTTGATTTAAATCTGTCGAAAGTCAAAGCAGAGATACTCGCATCGAGACACTGACAGTGGAATCTTTTGGATGAATGTGTCAGAATCTTTTCATTTCGTAACCGTCATATTAAAGCAAACCCGTCATTATTAAATTAGTAAAACTGTACTTCATATTGTCACTTTTACTTCTTAATAAATTAGGCTGCAAACAAGACATACAATGCATTCATTAATATTTTCTTTTTTTGCTATCATACACTGTAGTATCTCAACATAACCTAAAAGCTAGAGCCAATTTGCCTTTTTTTAATGAAATATTCGTGTTTAGCATGTTGAATTCATAAATATTGCGACACTTTCACTGAAGATACAATTTCATTGTAGTCCAGTGAATTATACCATATACGTTTCGTCCCGATTTTATAAAACCACAGTTAACCACTGAGTATGCATGAAAATTATAAAAACTGTTTCACTTAAAACTACGATAAGTTGTATCTAGAGGGATGTTTCGATGACTTCACACAAGAATTCGAAGGACAACTCTAAAATATTTGTTGTAATAGGGTACCTTAAGACCAAACAATTGAGAATGGGTGATTAAACTGCAAGACTTGAATACTGTGTCAGAATCCTTGCTCTGCAATACGATAGTCCTAGTTTCATTAGTAACATCTGGTACAGTTACGAATGTCATTTTCATTTGTCGAGTCATGTAATAGGTGTAGTAATAGATTTTTAGGTTTCCAATCACCAGAGAAAGTGCAAGAAATAAATATCGATGGAAGGTGAAAAAGTAGAGGTCTGGTGTGCAATTTCTGGACGACGAATTATTGGGCCTTACTGCATTGAGAAAAACGGACATTCAGTAACTGTTAACAGAGAGCTCTATATTACTCAAGTTCTCACACTGTTTGTAGATGACCTTCAGAGGTTTTGCAGATCAAAATCCTTACCCTTTAGTACCCAGGTTTCAGCAAGATGAGGCAATGTGCCCCAGAGCACATGCTATGCAAATCTTTCTGCGGGAGATATTTGGAAACAATGTAATTTCACGTTTCACTGATTTTTCTTTTAGAGCTCACTCTCCGGACCTAATACCATTGGATGCATATGTTTGGGGTATGCTGAAACTATGGGTTTTCCAAGATACCCCTTCGACACGACAGATGTAACAGCCCCTACTTTCAGATATGGTTTCATATATGCAAGAACGATACGAACTGAGCGTTCAACGTAATGGAGGGCACTTCGAACATGTTATTTGTAACATAAGTATTAATTTATTATTTTAAGTGAATAAAGTTTGAATGTTTCAGTACTATAAATTAATAGCCATACTGTAGTTAAAACAGAGATAGGTCTGTAATTCTTAAGAAGCTGCTTATCACCACTTTTAAACACGGAGATTATACGAGTTCCTTTTTAAGCAAGATGGAATTAATAGCCAGATTCACAAGAATCACAAACGGTTTGGTAAACATATATTTAGCATCACAGACCAAGGAACTATGGATTTAACCTTCACGAGTAGTAAATGTATTTGATAAACGTGCTATAATAGCAATAAGATCGTCTTTACATACGGCGTGAAAATCAAAATATGGCAGGGACTACTGAATGAAACCAACGAGAAACGTTCGACATAAATGTCAGAAGATATTTTTGCAAATCCACAATACCTTGCGGTGTCTTATATTCATCATTTTTGCCTCGAGGGACACTCGGAATTCTACAGGTTCCCCGCTTCTAATACACGTACTTCCCAATATCAGAACAGCTTGTGTTTACACTTCTTTCGACGCCTTGTATGTACTATTCATAAACACCAACTATTTGTGTTTTACAAAGAACTCGAAGTGTTTTAAATTAAAGATGGAAGATGTCGTTCTTAGTTTTTATCTGTTTCACGTTGACAGTAGCCTTTAAACTTATTTGCAGACGTAAATCACGAGGGAAATAACGAGATTTTATGAATATCCATTGGCACAAATTCATCCAGTGTTTGATAGAGAATATTATAAAAGTATTGAATCGCGTAATCAACATTTGTAATTAAATTCAAAGATGTTCAATCGACTGCTCAAAGTTTCTAATACAAGTTTACAAAATTGACCGAGCAATACTAATTTCAAGACTGATATCCAAAGCAGGGTTATATCCTTAGGAACAAATGAAGTATGAAAAGAGAAAAACGTGTTGTAGAATAAGATGTTTTTAATTTTTTTTACTGTATCAATAAGAAAAATTTTTAGCTTTCGGTAATTTTATTTCAGACACGGGCCTCTTCACAGCTTTATGTTTAAATTTTAATAAATAAATTTGAAACGTGCTTAGTAGAATAGAGCTTAAAAATATATTTGGAATATGTACTTTAAAGATGTATTTGACGGAAAGTACACTGTGGATTGTTTCATCACTTGTGCATGGATGTAAGACTGTATACACCAGGGGTACCCAAACGGTCGATCGCGAGAGCTTTTGGAGTCGATCGCGAAAAAATAAAAAATAATCACTTCACAAATTCGAGTTCTCTCGAACGTCAACCCTAGGCCGTCTCTGCCTCTCATTGGAATTTGCGAAACTCCCGAGGCAATGCAACTGCGCAACGTTCGGTGACCCTTCCCGATTCTTCTCGAATTAGTCAGATTCATATAAGAATCCGCGACGACGCGGCACTATGCCAGTCATAACTGAGTATCTGAACGACACGTAATATTTGAAAGGCAAAATGAGTGCGGCGAAAAAAGTAAAACGTAATAACGATTGGGAGGAAGAATTTTTGTTTATTATGGTCAAAGATAAGTGTATTTGTCCCGTTTGTCGATCGTTAGTGGCATTGTTCAAACGCGGGAACTTAGAAAGGCATTATAAAACTATGCATAAAAACTATGAAAATGATTTTCCGCAAAAAAAGTACGTTAAGAAAACGAAAAGTGGAAGATTTGAAAAGTAGTTTAAAGTGAGAGCAATCCATATTTACTAGGCCAGCGAAACAATCAGTAGCTGCATCAATCGCGTATTTTAAAATTTCCAACATACTGGCGCAACACAAGAAACCTTTACAAGCGGTAGCAAAAGAATCAGTTGTTGAAGCGGTGAATGTATTAGTTGATTACTTCAAAAATGAAACAGAGATTATATCTGCTATCAAGGATATTCAATTATCTCGCCAAACTGTTACTAGACGTATCGAAATCATGAACACAGATTTAGAATCCAAACTAAAAAATTATATTATGGAATGCGCATACTTTTCTTTGGAGTTTGATGAGTCCACCAATATGACTGATATTGCTCAATTATGTATTGCGATATGTCGGCTAAAGCAGAATTGTTAACGTTGCTGGCTCTGAAAGGAAGAACTCGCGGAGAAGATATTTACAATTTTTCCTAAATTTTGTAATACAATATGAGCTACCGATTTACAAACTCGTATCCATTACAATTGATGGAGCACCATCAATGACAGCCAATCAAATTGGGTTTGTTGCATTGTGTCGAACTAACGATGTCTTCCCATCATTTTTTGTATTCCATTGCATCATTCATCAGCAAGTTCTATGTTCAAAAATACTAAATATGAATTATGTCCAGGACATTGCCATAAAGATCGTGAATTCAATCCGTGCACAAAGCTTGCAACGACGCCTCTTCAAAGTGCAATTGGAAGCTAACGACTCTACCGAACAAAGATTTACTTCTGACTACAGACATAAGATGGTTGAGCCGCGGAAAATTTTTAGAGAGATTTCATGAACTATTATCTGAAATAATTTCTTTTCTTGACGATCGAGGTGACTCCGTAATTTAGCTTTCATATCGGATGTGACAAAAATCATTTGAATATCATTAATTTGAAGCTACAGGGAAAAAATAAAACCATTATCGATATGACTAGCGCAACAAACGCTTTTATAAATAAATTTAAGCTGTTGATTAAACAGCTAAACAAAAACGACTGTACAAAATTTCCAAGCTTTGAAAAGAAGGGCAAGTTCTCACTCAAATTAGGACAACTACGAGACACAATTAAGAAACTTTCAGAGTGAATTTGAAAGACGTTTCTCTGATTTTAAGCAATTGACGAATATTGTAATTTTCATGGTTTATCCATGAAGATTTTGAAAAAGTTGCTACTGAAATATCAAATACTTTCAATATGGAGATCTCTTCATTACAAAATGGGTTATTGAAGATAATTTCAGATATACATCTCAAAACTAGAGCAACTGACGCCAAGTTTCGATCTTTCATATCCGAAAACAAATATCCTTGTTTAAAACAAATAACTTTTTAGTAAACAGGATTCTTCGGATCAACTTACTTATGCGAGTCTGTATTTTCAGAAATTAAAATTGTTAAAACGAAATATCGCAATCGACTAACTGACGAACATCTCTCAGCATGCCTCAGTTGGCACTCAGTAATTACACACCGACCTTCGATAAGTTTGTGGATGATATGCAGTGCCATGCATAAACATCTAAATTCTAAATGAAAGCAGTGACTACAGAAAATTTCGGACGTTGCAATTTTATTAGATGTTTAACTTAAACAAGTATAATATACTTTGTATTTATATATTATAAGTAATTGCAATAAATCATTTTCATAAATTTGGTTTTTTTTTATTGTAATCAGGCTACTCGTTTTTAGTCGGTGGTCGTACGTGTCGATTGCTCGTCACCTAAATGATTTGTGGTAGATCGCAATCGCTAAAAGTCTGAGCAGCCCTGGTATACACTGTGATTTTGTCATAAAATTGATATTTAACTAAAAGTCTGATATAATTACGAAGTGTTATATATACTGCACTTAATATCTAGGGCTAAAAATTGTAAAATGAATATTTGAGGAGAACTAGTTTTATGCTACCATAGATAGAATAAATAGGTCATTCACGTTAATAGACGAATCACGGGATAAAGAGTTACTTCGAGGCAAGTAACATTTAAATTAAAATAATATCTAATAATCCTAGTAATTTTCTCGCTTAATTAAATATATTATGTTACCAGAATTGGGCATGGTTTTCAGCTTAGATTATGTCAAATGTTAATGGAATTAGTTGCTTACAACGAATTCATATTTTTATTCATAAGATCAGTTGGTATCACAACTAAATAATGCCTAAACCGTTAGGTAAACAAGCGAAAGAAATAATTCTATCATTGATAGGGTATTTCGAAAAAGAACACGATAGTACTGGACCATTACAGAGAGTAGCAAGTGCTTTAATATTATATCGTTTTCTTTTTAAATTTATATCATATGTTTATCACAATGTTACAAGCCTTTTAATCTCTAATATGTGTATAGATTTTCCGTACATTATTTTTGTATATAGGTTTGTTTTGGTTCGCAATTGTGAACAGTTCTAGAATTACTGCGCAACTATACTCGCTGATTGGTGTTTCGATTATATATGAACTAGTTCCTAATTTTTATTATATGTTTTGGTTGTTGCAAGAACTAATTGTGAATGATTCTAGAACCATTCTAGCAGTTCTTCCTCCTTAAGGAGTACCGGTTCAAAATAAATAGTTCAAGCTTGCGCATTGTGTTCATCTGTTTTGACATTTTTAAATGTTGGTAAACAGTTGGTCTCTGTTGCTCTAAGTCTCTGAGCATAATCTAAATAAGATATATAGAGAATTTGAAGTAAAATATTTGAGCTCATTAATTTAATTTACTTTTGCATGAAAGCATGGCAACGGCACGTAAATTACAGGTAAACGTTATACTCAAATGTGCAGGTGATTTAAGAAAAAGATAGATGATGTTGAGAAAAAAATTGTCAAAGTACAATCATTATCCCAACTGTAGCTTTGATACAGATTTTCTAAAAATAATATTTTAAATTAAATAATTTTATAATATTTCAGAATCATATTTCTACCTTTATTATTCGCGTTTCTTTTTTTAATGATTCTTGGCGAGCAATTATGAGCTTTCACAAAAATACAGTTATGTGTACAGAGATTAAAAAATTGGAACTTTTTTTGTACTTATGTAAATTACCACTAGATGGCGCACTAGTAAAATTTCAATTTAGTTTCATTGAGTTTTGGTTTTCTTAAGTTTACTCATATTCAGAACAATTCTGGAATTAGCAAAGTTGTGCGCATCAGTTCTGCGCAGTTCTATTACTGTTCAGAATTGCGAAACAAAACAAACCTTATATAGTATGAAATAAATAAATTCAATTATGTATTTAGATCTTATTCATATTTTTTTGTATATAATAATAATAGTATATTATGCAATAAGGCCATTAAGGCACGAGTATGAGGGTTCGTAAAGAATACAAGTTTCTTAATATCCATTAAATGCGAATTACACACATTATTTCTCTCTACGACCAGCTATAATAACGAAAAAAATTTGCATTTTATATTCAAAATTTATTTGTTTCGAATTACAACTATGTTCAATATACTATTACTGAACTATATAGGGTTTTTCAGGTAACTTGTTCGTTAGAAGTTTTCTATGTTAATGCCTTAGGACACTTTTAAAAATTCGTGGCACGTAATCTTGATACTTGATGTGTTAAAATAAAATATTTACACCCATGAACCACTTTCGGTTATACCGAAAGTCATAGCCAACTTTGATATTTTAAATGGAATGTTACACTTTATATAAAGGTTTATTTTGCAAAAAATTAACCATTTCTGAATTATTTTGAAGTTTGTTTTTTCAATGTATTTTTTAAAACCATATATCTCAAGCGTATTTGATCTAAACTACGTCATATTTCTACTGGAGACAGCGAAAGGTGTAAGATTCCGAGTAATGTCGAAACATTTATATGTTGCTCGCAATTTATTGATTATTTATAAAATCTTTAATCAAAGAAAAATTGATTTTTTTAACTGGAACAGCCTGTGGATGGGCACGCGATAGCAAGTAGATAAACATTTTGCATCATATAGGTATAGGTTTCCCTATGTCTATCTCTCATAGTTTTAGAGTTATTAATGACTATTTTCTAAATTGAGCATTATCAAGAAAAATTGTAGAAATAAGCCTTGAAAAATCAATCGGATCTGTCAAAATTGTCACAAAGTTAATATCGTGTCTAACTTGTTCTATGTTGTTCACAAATATGCAGAACGAATTAAATATTTATTCTAATAAATATATTTTGAATTTATTCCTCATTCATGGTGAATCCCTTCAAATTATTGAAAGAATATGTCGACTTTTCAATGAAAGATATCCATATTTACCAGCAATGAATAAAACTAAATTCATGCAAATAGAGTCAAACTCCATTCGCTTTGGTATTCAAGCCAAAGACACTTCCAAAACCGATTAAGGGAACGAAATTTTCATCTCGATGTATCTTTTCCATAGCGTCTTGACAAAACACCATTCTGCGGAAATTGTCTTCGGGAAACATTTCTTGAGTTTTCGAATATTTGAAACATTTTAAACCATTACGTTTCCAAATACGTGAAATAGTTGTGTTACTTGTACCCAATTCCTCGGCAGCACTTCTATTATTACTGTTATCAATGTCCACAATACTACAAATTAATACATCCCGCCGTTCTCTTTCCGCAATTTTTTGTGGTGATACCTCTCTTGTTTTGCATTTCGTACAGTTATTGAGACAGAAACAAGTTTCAAATTTATTTATAATATTATAAATTGTTTGTCTGCAATGTACAGAACGGTCTGCAAAAGTCAGCGCAAACAAATTCATGCACTCCATTGCAGACTTGCCAGCATAAAACCATTTTACTAACTGAAGCTTTTCGGTGGGTGTATAAAGAGCCATTATACTTTAATTTTATTGTACGCTTTCAAACTGTAACGGCCGCAGCTAGACTGAATGCAAAATTTCCAGTCAATCGGTATCGGAGACAATCGTCAGTCGTCGCGGTCTTCGCTGGCATTGGACTGGCTTTCTCATGTACGTATACATTGTATGTACTCATACGTTGATTCTCTATGCCTAATGATATTTAACACATACGGTATATATAATTGGTATAATTCCAAAACTATTTAAATTTTTTATCCAGAGCTTTCTGCTAATAATGCTCAATTTAGAAAATAATCATTATTAATTTTGAATTTAGTTTTATTCATTGCTGGTAAATGTGGGTATCTTGCATTAAAAAGTCGACATGTTCTTTCAATAATTTGAATAGATCTTCCATTAATGTAGAATAAACTCAAAATATCTCTATTAGAATAAATATTTAATTCGTCTTGCATATTTGTGAACAACATAGAATCAGTTAGACACGAAACAAACGTTGTGACAATTTTGACACATCAGATTTACTTTTCAAGGCTTACTTCTACAATTTTTCTATATAATGCTCAATTTAGAAAATAATCATTAATAATTCCAAAACTATGAAAGGTAGACATAGGGAAACCTATACCTATACAATGCAAAATGTTTATCTACTTAGTATGGCGTGCTCATCTATAGACTATTCCATTTAAAAAAATCGATTTTTCTTTAATTAAAGATTACTTAAATAAACAATAAATTTTAGAACACCTATAAGAGATTTATTAAATGTTTAGATATTACTCAGAATATTATACCTTTCGCTGTATCCAGTAGAAATATGATGTAGTTCAGATCAAATACGCCTGAGATATGTGGTTTTAAAAAATACATTGAAAAATCAAAAAATTTCACAAAAATCAAAATAAATCAAAAACGGTTAATTTTTTGCAAAAGAAACCTTAATATAAAGTGTTATAGTAGAAGGAATCTAAAAAAAGCAATAAAAAGGTGTAACATTCTATTTAAAATATCAAAGTTGGCTATGACTTCCGGTATAACCGAAAGTGGTTCATGAGTTTAAATACTTTATTTTAATACATAAAGTATCCAGATTACGTGCTACAAATTTTCAAAAGTATCCTACGGCGTTGTTAACATAGAAAACTTCTAACGAACGGGTTACGTGAAAAACCATGTATAAACAAGACGCATAAATGTCGGAAAATCAAAGTTTAAAAAAAGAACTATTATTATGATTACATTATTTATATGCAAACTATTAAATAAACAGTAGGACAGCGACAGGGGCAATAGAGTAGGTGACTTAATTGTCAGAATTTAGATTTGTCAAATGGTCACGTTGACCGAATATTGTTGTTACTTTTTCTAGGCTCCAATGAGAAGCCCAGATCAGGGTTGTATATATATATATATATATATATATATATATATATATATATGTATACAGTAAAAATTAATAAACGAGTGAGCGGTCTGTCAAATAAAAAAAATCATTTATTTCGCTCTATATATTTCATTACGAATTTGTTACTTCTTCAGGACTGCAATTGAGAGTTAAAATCTAGCAAAGACGCCACTAAACATGTTCAAATCAATGAAATTTAAAACATTAAATTAATACGATGTTATCGTCAACTTTTAAAAACAAATATGTACATATTTGTACGTATTAATTTAATGTTTTAAATTTGATTGATTTTAACATGTTTAGTGGCGTCTTTGCTAGATTTTAACTCTTAATTGCACTTTTTAAAAACAAACATATACATATTTGTTTTTAAAAGGTTGACGATAAACCAACATCGTATTTTAATTTTTTCGTAATTTAATGTTTTAAATTTGATTGATTTTAACATGTTGAGTGGCGTCTTTGCTAGATTTTAACTCTCAATTGCACTCCTGAAGAAGTAACAAATTCGTTACGAAATATATAGAGTGAAATAAATGAGTTTTTTTATTTGACAAGACCGCTCCCCCATTAATTAATTTTTACTTATACAGTACTGTCGATAATACTTAATAGTCTATATATATATATATATATATATATATATATATATATATATATATACAGGGCTTCACCCATCGTCATACTTTGATACGTAATACATTTCTGCTAGTTCCTATTTTTCTGTTATACGACCAGCGTTCACAATAAATCTTGTTACTTATTAGTTGGTTGTTGTGTTTCTTTTTATTTTGTATTGTAGTATAGCTTCCTGTTTCTGAACTTATTGATGGTAATGGATTACCTGGGATCAGTGCAGATGTTTGTGGTGTGTAGACGTATGTTTATTTATTCGTGTTTTAACTTGGTATTCCGGCTGATAATAACCGTTGTTTAATTTTCTGTCTTACGCTTTTAGGTAAATAAGTAATTTCTTATAAAATAGTAATACTTCTTAAGAATATTTATTTATAAATTTTGTGTGATTTGTGTAATTACTTCGTTAAGCACTTTGCAAAAGGTATATTTTTCTATTTCTTTAATACGTTTGGTGGCAATTTTTTGTTTGTTCTTATGTATTGTTATTCTCTGTATTTTTATCCTATCCTTTTCTGCGGCCCTCTTGTCTTGTCTATTAGTCATCGGCTATCGGCCCGGTCGTTGTGAAGTGTGTCTCCGTGCTTTCCTTGATATCAATACATATAAGTATTCACGCAAAAAAAAAAGAAAAAAAAATGTCTTGTCTTAAATGTAACATACCTATAAATGGGAAAACTGATAAATTTATAAAATGCGATTGATGCAATCGAGCTATCCACATTCCTTGTTCGGAATTATCCGACGCTGTAATAAAGTGTTTCACATTGCGTTCTAGTGTGAGACGTAGAATTAAATACTTATGTGTCGAATGTGAACTTCATCAACTTCCCAAACTGATATCTTTGATTAATGATCTGAAAGACGAGATCCGAATTCTGAAGGAAAAATATGCCAATGTAGCTATCAACTCTAGCTCTGAGTCTGTTAATCCCTCAACTGTGATTATACTGAGCAAATTATTAATGAAATTAATGACAGATGTAGGCGCCCTCAGAACGTCATTGTTTATGGATCTCCAGACGAGGGACACTCTAAACATGAGCAGAGACAGTGTGATGCGGACATGGTGCATGGCTTGCTTGGTCGGGCTGGTGTGGTTTGTGACAAAATTGCACCGGTTAGGCTTGGTAAGTTTGACTCTACCCTACAACAGCGTAAACGTCCAATCCGAATGCGTCTTCAATCTACTGAAGATATCTTCCGAATGCACCGAAAATTCAGAGAAATAAAATCTGATACTCAGTTTTCTCATTTGTCCATTGCAACTGACCGTACCTCACAACAAATGGTTCTTCAGGTCAGTTAAAACTAAACTAAACACACGTGTTGCAGCAGGCGAGACTAATGTACGGATTAAGTATAAAAATGGCATTCCAACTATAATCAATCAGAACCCGGAAAACTAAATGTACCCAATAAGTTAACAGCCACTGTAAAGAAATACTATCAGAATGTTACGGGATTGAACACAAAAACACACACTTTTTTTACTAACGTGATTGCTTTGTCTAGTGATATAGTACTTATAACAGAAACCTGGTTCTGACTCAGTATTTAATGATGAACTATTTACGAACTGCTACAATGTTATTCGGAAGACAGGGATCGTATGACGGTCAATCGCTCCAGGGGAAAAGGAGTCTTGGCTGCTATAAGGCACGACATTTCATATGACATTGTAAATACGAGCCATATTAGTGCACTGGTACCTCTTGTGGATCTATTGATCTGTAAATGCAATACTAGTGGTTCTACTATATATCTTGAACTAGTCTACATTCCTCATAACATCTCTTCAGAAGAGCTGGAGACTTTTACCTCGGCAGTTGAGACTCTTCTGGTTGGTAATCCCTTCATTCTTATTGGCGATTTCAATCTTCCAAATATGTATTCGCCTCCTCATCAGTGTTATAATAAAATTAATATATTAAAAAGTTTCCTTGACATTCTTAATGTAAAGCAATACAGCAATATTCTTAATAGTAAAGGTAAGTTGTTGGACTTGTTCTTCTCTAATATTACCACTACCTTCGAAGTACAGCGGTCCGAATCCCCTATCGCTAGAGAAGATTTATATCACCCTAGCCTTGAAATTTTATTCTATCCTTTACATACATCTTTTGAAAAACTTTTTCCTTCGGCCAATAATTTCAGATATAATTTCCATAAAGCAAATTACATTTCTTTATACAGTAATTTAATTAATATTGATTGGACTTTTCTGACACATTATTCTGACGTCAACTTAGCCCTCGATGCTTTTTACAATATACGCAATATACATTATACGCCGTATTGAATCTATATGTGCCTCGTAAGGTCCAATCTGGATCCTCTTACCCGCCTTGGTTTTCATCTGAAATAATCTCTATTCTCAAAAATAAGAACTACTATCACAAAAAGTGGATCAAAACTCGAAATATTCACTACTACAATTAATTCAAACGTCTTCGTACTATAGCAAAGGTGAAAATTCAGGATAATTATACATCCTACCTCTCTGCAATGGAGCATTGAATCAAAACAACCCTTCTAATCTCTGGAGTTTTCTGCGAAATACACAGCGCTGCAGTAGGATACCTAATTCACTTCATAACAGTAATGGTAATGCTTTTTCGGATCCCAGTACTATTGTAGATGCCTTCGTGGATGCGTTTTCTACTGTGCCAACCTCCTTGTCGGGGTTTACTTGTGATGGATCGGACTACCGTTCCGTACCCTTTTCCTTTTCGTTTACCTCCGAGGATGAGTTAATCGATTTAATGACCAGTTTTCCTAACAAATACACCACTGGAGATGATTCCTTACCGAGTTTTTTAATAATTTTAACTAATATCTTTCCTGATCGGTGGAAGAACACAAGAATTACCCCTGTGCATAAGAAAGGAGATCGCGCGTTGATTAATAATTACAGGCCCATCTCTATTATTTCTAACTTCGCCAAACTATATGAGACGGTATTATACACCAAGCTATTTAGTGGCACGCGCTCTCATATCTCACCGAACCAGCATGGCTTTGTCACGGGATCTACTATCACCAATTCAGCATATCGGTGAGGTTTTGGACGGCAGATGTCAGGCTGATGTAATTTATACGGACCCATCCAAGGTTTTCGACTCAATTGATCATGAGATTTTACTTCATAAGTTGGGATCTTTTGGTCTCGTTCCAACTTCTATCAGTCTTCTTCGGTTTTATCTATTTCAAAGAAAATGCTACGTGACCTATAATGGGTTCTGCTCTA
The DNA here is from genome assembly GCA_935421215.2 of Melolontha melolontha. Lineage (NCBI taxonomy): Eukaryota > Metazoa > Arthropoda > Insecta > Coleoptera > Scarabaeidae > Melolontha > Melolontha melolontha. The sequence continues at coordinate 92,356,657 of OW285237.1, read as the reverse complement.
ATAATTTTGTTCTTGCCTCTGGCGTTCCTCAGGGATCAAATTTGGGTCCTTTGCTATTTGTTTTGTTTATGAATGATCTCCTTTTCCAAGTGAAGTGTCCCATTGTCGCCTATGCAGGTGATATAAAAATATATTCTGAGATTTCCACAACTGGCCGATATCGTTAAACTACAGCAAAATCTGGACGTATTAGTTGCATGGTGTGACCGTTTCAAACTTAAATTAAATATCGACAAATGCTGCGTGGTCACTTATACTCGTTCTGCTACGCCTTTCGAGTCTTCTTATTTTATTAAAAACAATATCTTAACCAGTAAAACTGAAATAAAGGATCTCGGAGTCTTATTTGACTCTAATCTTACGTTCAGATCCCATATAATCCATATGTCTTCCGATGTCTACAAAAGTATGGGATTTATTATGCGTATATCAAAATACTTTAAAGATATCACTTGCCTTAAATCACTGTACCATGCTTATGTTTTGAGCAAAATGGAATACGCCTCATTAATTTGGTATCCCATTTATACTTGCGATTCCATTCCTTTGAACCGTGTTCGCCGTAAGTTTTTGAAGTACCTCACTTTCAAGACTGATGGTATCTACCCGGAACGTGGTGCATCCCAGGATGATTTGCTTTTACGTCATGGCATGTCATCACTAAGCGTAAGAAGAAATAATATTTGTAGGAAATTCCTAATTAAACTGATGGAAAACATTATTGACTGCCCGTTCACATTGGAGCGAATGTCGTTTTTGGTTCCTCGTATGAACTCTGGGTACGAAGTTACATTTATGGTACCCTTCACGAAGACAAACGTCGGACTCCTACCTATATTCTCTCCAACGTGGCCTGTAGAATGCAGGATGATCTATTTAGTTGAGGATGGTTCGCGGATCGCAGCTCGTGGATAGCACTATATAAGTATATACTTCATTTAAATGCACTTCCATGTCATGTAATTTATAATTATAATGTACCTTGTAATTGGGCCTAGCCGGTTGGGTATTAAAGCATATTATTATTATTATAACGTTATCGCAGGTACGTCCTCTGCGTAACATATATATCCACTTTGATAAGCAGCCTACAGATCGCGGTGACGCCCTTTTTAAATATCGATCAGTTAGTTTAACAACGTTTCGTCAATAAACCCTCTTCACTGAGCTGACTTGTATGGTTAACAGCGACCTGATCACGAAAGGTAAGTCCGAGGAGAGCTATTGGATTTGGGAAATTTAAAAACACCAGTTTTCGCGAGTTTTGTGCTTGCACGTTTTGTAGGTCACAACAGACATAACAAGTTTTACATAAAATTATTTTATAATATAAACAAATTTTTTTATTATTTCAAAAGATGCGTTTAGTGAAAGAGGAAGAAATTTTGAACGAAAAAAATTATTTTTGTTTATATCACTCCTATTCTTTATATTAATGTACACCACTCTGTATATATTTATATTTGTATAGTCTAACAAAATATATGTGAAATGTACTCTTTTAAATTGGAATTTACTTACTCGCACTAAATCCGTCAATAAGCTTAACCTAAAGGACCAGTCTAATTTGATGTCATCTTGTTGCAGGACGTCCTGCAATGATCCTCTTGCGCACCATTCTGACACAAGGGCCGCTCTCGGAGGTTCTGCCAGACATCCTATCAACGGATTTAGGTTCTCATGTCGCAATCCGTGTAGTAGGACCAATAATTCGACAGTCTTCGCTCGTAGCTCGACGCCGCCGCTTCCGCAAGGAACGGGTTTCATTTGTACCAAATCGCCCTGTTGGAAGTGATACCGAATTATTTATAGCCTTGTGTTTATGAGAGCGTTCTGAGATACGTTCGCTCCCATTTGGACGGATTGATATTGCCAAATGAAAACGAAAAGAAACGCAAGAAGAAAATCGTTTGTCTCTTTATTGGAGTCTGCAGTTATTGCTTTAATTGTTATTGTTATTATTATTGCTACTGCGATAAAGGACTTTTTATTTACGGTTTAATTTACTAATATGAATTAACGCAGATGTTTACAATTGCGAAGTCGTCTTAAGTACATTGTTAGAAAAGAACAAATAAATAAAATAATGTCTTTAATTGATTCCTACTGATATATAGTACACAGTAGCAAAAATCTAGTTTATGGGTATGATCACCCAAAATGAACAAAAAACCTAAATGCTTAATCTAATAAGCTTTTTATTGGTAATAAGGGTTCTAGAAAGAAAATCTCGACGCAAATTGTGTAAACATGTATTGAATTTTACAATAACACAAAAATATTAAAAAAGTCTGTATATCAGGATATGAAGTAAAACGTTTATACAATTCCCAATCGTTTTATTTTACTATTACACATGACATGTTTCGCTACACTGTAACTTTGTCAGATGTTAGTAATAGTTTAACATCTGACGTCCTGAAGGGAATATCTGAATCTATTTCTTGTACTCTAATCTTAGTAATAAGAACATCTAGAACGACTAGTGAAGCCGGATAACTATTGTCTAGTAAAATACCTTTTAATAGCTCTATGTTTTTTGGTAAAATGATTGGCGTGAAAGAGCTTTTATACGGCATTTGAATTCAAGGATAAAATTTACTTTAATTTTTGTCGGATGATATGACAAATTATTAATATACTACTGGGAACTGGTAGCTTTCCTAGGCCAATCAGTAATAATCGTATCAGCCGTACTTCGGATTCCTAAATAATTTCACAGGCCCTTTGACTGCTATTCTGACAATAGAAATATCAACAAACAGCAATCGTCGGTTTTGGCAATACATGTCAACTTCACCAACCATAACACCGACTATGACAATGCGGTAGTGTTAGAAACCAAATCAATACACAGTAAAAGGTTGCTTTTGCAAATGTACCATATTCAAAAACAACCGAAAGCCATAAACAAGAGGTCCGACATAACTCACTTAAGCAATATTTATATACGTTTATTAAAAAACAATTAATTCGGTTATTCCTGCCGCGCGTAGAGTTTATTTTTCATTCTGGTTTTGTGTTGGCGCCTTGCCACGCCACTACTATAGACGTAGTTGCCCTTCAGATGACTTGGGTCAACTATTTTCGTGTCCGATTTGCCTTCGTGTAATCACCTACAAAATATTTCTCCCGGACTGTTTGAATGTCTTAATGTCGTCATAATTTTAACCATTGATCACGTCGCCTGTATAAACACAGCCAAGGTTTAATAACCTTCTCTTCCTTAATTCAATCTTAAGGTAACTTTCTTTTTCCCATTTCGTTTTTTTTAACCTTTCTATCTTAATAAGTTTCATTGACACGTGTTTTTTCAATTTTTCAATCTTTCTTAGTAAATTAGTATAGTTTGTCAATACATTAGTTTTACTATTACTGGACTATTACTTGGACTTAATGTATTCGTTCACATAAAATTGGTTCTTGTGCCAACCTACCATGACCTCCGTCTGTAGCGCAGACACATTTTCTCTTTATATCAATTCCGTTTTTATTTAAACTCGATTTTTTTTGTAAGTATTTTCAACAAACCTAGTAATTTTTAATAACTAATTGATGCTCTTTCTCTGATTGTGTAATTTAGCCCTCATGAAAGTTAAAAATTTAACCGAAAGTTCGGAATAATTTAAAAGAGATTACTTTTACTTCCACGCTGTGACTGCTATTCCCACTAACACTTTACGACTACAGAATTACAGTCACAAAAACACGAACCATGGATATATATATATAATATATATATATATATGGTAGATTTAATTAGTTGGCGTTTTAAGGTCTGGTTTTACTCAAAAATGTATATATTTAAAACAATCTTACATATTTCGGCAAGTGATGTGTTTATTAAAGAATATAAAATATAAATGACAGTATATTAATGTCATATACTTATAATTGTATAAGTAGTATATTATTCATATTTAATTTTTTGTTCTATAAGTTGTGTTGGATCGTTATTGTCTGTTATTATCGTTTTAATTTTCTTGATATTATCTTTTCTATATTGAGTATGTGATAAGCAGTAAAACTGCTCTATTAGTCAGATTATTTATAATCATTTTATTGAAAACTGTAGATGCATTTGAGTGGTAATTCATATATCGAAAAGAAACTGTGCGTTTCGATTTTGAAAGTACACATTTTTGAAAAAAATTCAATTAACAACAGAAGTGCCATAAAAAATCTAAGCAATATATACTATAACTTAATAATGTAACGATCTGCAATTTACCATCGTGAATATATACAATTGTTATATAAATATCTATCATGTTATTTAAATGGTACACTGGCTTATCATTGTGGCAGCCCCGAGTTTAGATTCGGGACTAGGCTGTCGTAGTAGATTTTCGTGGTTTTCCTTCTCGTTCAAGGCAAATGCTGACAGATGAACATCTTAAGTCGCTCCACAAGCGCAGACATAATAATAACTCATGGCTTGCCATGGTTCCCTGTAATTAGCCTCTAGCTGTTGGGGGATGCTAAGGCATGAATTATTATTATTAAACTGGAATGTATTTTTGAATAATGTCATTTTTACCCATGCTACTTTACATACAATGAATTTCACTGAAGATGCAATATACAAACATGTATAGGTTTTCTATTTCCATAGAAACTAGGTAATACATTCTTACATTGTCCCACGTAAAATGCAACATCTCAATATAATTTGACATTAGTTAAGTCAAAAGTAGCAGTATTTCTATTTCGATATTAGCTTAGTATCAATCTTAAATGATATACACAAAGGAAGAGAGAACTCAGTTAGTGACATGGTGTCTTTCGGGATTCAGCTTGCAAAGAACGGCTGACGTGTTTCACGGAAATGTAGTTTTAATCCTAAAACACTACATTGAATTAAATAGGCTTTACTGTCAATAATTTGACAAAACAACCATGAAAGATATCATATCGATCATAACTATTACATATTGCATTTTATGTGGGACAGTGCAAGTGCATAGTATTTTCGTATCTATGGTTAATACATTCATATATTGCAAGTTACATGAAGTTCTCTGTATATAAATATGACATTAATATTTGTCATTTATAATTTAAATTTTTATAATATATATATATATATATATATATATATATATATATATATATATATATATTAAAGTAAAACAGACCTTAAATCGTCTACTAATTAAATATACTATAATTTATAAATGTTAAGAAATAATTATAAGTGTGTGTGTATGTGGGTTTCAAAGCGCATTACTGCCAAGCAAATAATTGCTTGTTTTTTCGGTTTCACTGAACATTTGGTTTACACCACATTTTGCTTGCCGGAAATCATAGATGAAATAGATTATTGAATTAGTGACCCATCACTTGTATTTACCTGACTTATTACAGTCCATAAACAGCACAAATAGTACAGTGACTGTCTGTTTCCACTTAAAAAAAGAAGGAAAATCTTCTCGGGCACCAAGCCTCGGATTTGATCCCAGGACCACCGGCATTATAAGTCAGTGCTATTATGCCGATGGTCATATTTGAAAGATCGTTATTTTTCTTTATTCGTGCTGATACTTTATCCAAGGTTGGAAATTTATTTTCACGAAACATGTGAATTATTTGACTACTAGGACTAGCTATGTAGTTAATAACGTAGTTAGTCATAGTTGAAAAGTAACCATATAATGCAATATAATGTAAGTACATTTAATTTATCATTACTCTCACCATTCTGACATTTAAATAAATATTACTGTTGTGAAAAAGGCTCCGTATATAGAACCAAAACGTAAATATAAATTAAATATTGTTTTAATTAAACGGCTGCCATTCCTAAGGAGCAATTATTTATTATCTGGTATTATGACTACGGCCAAGAAAATAAGAAATTCCTTCTAATATTTTATATATATATATATATATATATATATATATATAAATTCACAACTATTTGGGTTATCGGTCAGTTTTAATTAAAACTCAATTGTTCTAAACTCAATATTTCGTCAATATGTTTTTTAACTTCATCTGGAGTAGCTATAATATTGCAAAATATACTTTACTCGTACACTAATATATTCACAAAAGAAAATTTACAGCTAGAGTTAGGCGTTGGCGGTCTTATCAAATAATTCACACATAATCGTCACTAGCAACTCACAAATAACACAAGGACATTATAAACTTAAACAAACATCGACAATTGTAAAATTTTAACTTGAACTTTTTTGACCCACATGTCTTTATAATATGCAAGTAACGAAACACTTCTCCCTAGATTTTTACGTTGAGCCCTTATCCGGTTGTAAAAAATGTGGTGGTAAGAAAAAAGGTCTATATACAAAAATCTATCTATATACATTATGTTATTGTAACTAAAATATATTCCCTGGTTATAGTGTTCTGTGCCCGACATTAAAAATATTGATATTGGCCATTTATTATCTGCTTAATAAATTTGAATAAATGATACTTAAACTATTCGTGTCCGTTTTAAAATTAAACGTGCTTTTTTCTTTCTGAACGTGTATAATTTCAAGTACAAATCTATTTTTGTAATAAGTTTCCCTTTCCAAAATTTGAACATTGTCATAATTAAATTTGTGATTGTAATTATTTAAATATAATGACAAAGCACACGATTTATTTCCAATTCTGCAATCATTCTTATGTTGACTAATCCGTTGTTTGAGTAGTTGCGACGTTTGACCTATGTAGCAATCCCCACATTCTTAACAAGGTATTTTATAAATGACATTAATTTGATTTAACACTGGTGTTTTGTCTTTGGTTCGTGAAAATAAAGCTTGTGAAGTTGCCCTGTAATATTTGGCTAATTGTAAATTTAAAAAAGTTAGTAACATTAATTAAATTTCAATATTTTTAATATCGGGTACAGAACACTGTAAAGTGTATTTTGCTATGTTACAGCTACTTCAGATGAAGTCATAAAATATATTGACGAAATATTGAGTTTAAAACGTATAAAAAGTATAAAACAGACCGATAACCCAAATGGTTGTGAATTTATATTAGCACGGTCAAAAAATTTTCTCAAATTATATATATATATATATATATATATATATATATATATATATATATATATATATGTGTGTGTTTAGTGTTTATAAGAAATTAAAATTTGTTTCTTATTTATTTTATTGGCCGTGTGCATAACATTAAAATAATAAGCTTTTTTTGGTTTAGCGACCTTTATTGAAATTCAATTTATTTAAATAGCGACGTTTCGACTTTTTGTATATAATTAAGTCTTTTTCAAGTGATTTAGAACTAAAAGAATTACAAAACGAAAGGTAAGAATTATATTTACATTATATATATGAGTTAAAATTAAAATAATGATTAAAGAAAAATAAAATTTAAAGGATACAAAATCTCACCAAATTTATTTCGATGTTAAAACACATGCCCAGTGCAAATTGCATGGTCGGTAACAATGTCGACCTTTCACACAGGGTTCGACCGTGTATCTTGGAATCTTAAGTGTAACTAAAATGTCTTGTTATAGAAATGAAATTTTTTTATATATTATTTCGTTTTTAATTTTTTTGGTCAGGCCATCTGTTTGGGAAAATACAGTATGTTTACAATGGAAAAAAAAACTAATAAAAACAAACAATAACATACAACCAAAATGGTACACTAAACCAATCACATCCGGCAGATACGTAAACTTTTATTCAAACCGACCCCTATCCCACAAAAAAAATGTTGTATCGGCGTTAATGGACAGGGCTCTAAATCTCACCAATCCAGTTTTCAGACCAACAGTTCTGAATAAAGTAAAAACTATTTTAACAGAAAACAATTATCCACCACAATTAATACAAAACATTATAAAACAGAGACTTAATAAAATATATAACAAAACTAAGTGCCAAAATATAAATAAAACAACCAATGAATTAACATATATCCCTACACCCTATATAACTGGATTATCCGAAAAATTAAACAATATAGTTAAACCATTTAATTTTAAAATAGCACATCAAGGCGGAAAAAATCTAAAATTCCTATACACAAAACTAAAAGACTCAACACCAACACTTAATCAATCACATACAATATATAACATACCCTGCAAAGACTGTGACAAAGTGTACATAGGCCAAACAAAACAGTTACTACAGGAAAGATTAAAAGGAAATAAATACGCAAAAAATCAGACAGCTTTAAAAAACACCAGATAACATTAAAACACAATTTTGATTTTGAAAATACAAAAATAATAACCAAGCAAAAAAATACAAAGGCTAGGGAGGTATTAGAAATGATTCACATTTTCAAAAATAACAAAACAATCAACTACCGTAACGAGATTGATGGACTTTCAAAACTGTATTATCCGCTCATTAAACAATAGAAGAAAACCCCACCCACACAAAAACCAAAAAAAAAATTGTTTCCCATTGCAAACATACTGTGTTTTCCCAAGCACATGGCCTGACCAAACAAATTTAAAACGAAATAATATATAAAAAAATTTCATTTCTATAACAAGACATTTTAGTTACACTTAAGATTTCAAGATACACGGTCGGACCCTGGGTGAAGGGTCGACATTGTTCCCGACCATGCAATTTGCACTGGGCATGTGTTTTAACATCGAAATAAATTTGGTGAGTTTTTGTATCCTTTAAATTTTAAATTTTAAATTTTATTTTTCTTTACTCTAATCATTATTTTAATTTTAACTCTTTCATATAATGGAAATATAATTCTTACCTCTCGTTTTGTAATTTTTTTAGTTCTAAATCACTTGAAAAAGACTTAGTAATATACAAAAAGTCGAAACGTCGTTATTTAAATAAATTGAATTTCAATAAAGGTCGCTAAACCAAAAAAAGCTTATTATTTTAATATATATATATATATTTATAATATATATTTTATTATATATATATATATATATATATATATATAATTTGTATAGTTTCCCGGTATCTCAATAATTTAAGATTTTTTTTCTTTCTAAACAGTTCAATTCAAAAATAAAATATTAACCAAAATATGTAGATAATTAAGACCTCTGGCTTCATAAGAACTAATTTTATTCAGTCAATATTAGCTTAATATAAAAATTTTAAAAGCAAGAAAAATATCTCCAAAAATAATTTAATAAAACCCTGATTGGGACGTTATAAAGTCACATTTGAAGTAGATCCAATTACTTATAAATTAACCCGAGATAACAGCATTACTGAAAATGTGAAAATTTAATTGTAAATGGCTTTTACTTTTGTCAGCTAACAAAAGTGACATTTATAATGCAATTATTTCGTGAAATGATAACTTCAGATTTATATGGTCTGATTACTAAAATTTCTACCATTCCTTTTATAAATCTATTAATAACATTTTTAATTTATAACCATATTAGCGTTTACGTTTTTCTGTTATGCACTAAGTATTACATATTTATAGTTTATCTAAGAACTGGTTTAAATAATTGAAAATCAGTTTATTTATAGGTTTGTGTCAGGCTACTTGATGAAATTTCATTATAACTATTATCGGGATAAAATAAACAAATTTTAATGAATTTCACTACTTTTTACTTTACTTTTTTTAACTTTTTTTTTGTGAAAGTTTTTGTTCATAGATATTTAAGTAATAAAAACTACCCTATTCCTTCAACTATTCAAAACATGTGTTTGTTACGGTGCATTTATGTAAAGATATGTCCTTAAGTTAGTTATATGTCTGACAAAGCTCCTGTGTAGTGAAACGATCGTTACTGTGTAAAATGAAAAGTAGTGAAATTCATTAAAATTTGTTTTATTTTATTCCGATAATAATAATTTGTTTATTTATTTCTTATTATTTATATTTTAAAATTTGTCCGAACAGCTAACTAAATTAGATTGTTTGAAAAATAATAATTAATTTTGTAATAAAAGATGCTTGGTTGAAAGTTGAAACTACAATAGTGAAAATAAATAGGCCTCTTATCATATTTGCAAGTAGTAATGGGATTGATCTTGAAATATGAGACTCTTTCTGTTGAACTTATACCTTTTCTCAACAATACAAAGATAAATTTCTGAACAAACCACAATACAAGTCAATTTTCATTGGATGAAGGTAGAACAAAAGCACACCATACAAATTTCATTATTCTATCAAATTTTCTGTGTTTATTTATTGAGCGTCATCTGTATATCTATATTATTTTCCAATTTTTAAACTAATTTGATCAGTCTTAAAATATATATAGATCTTTTTTAGACCTCTGAGTTATAGATTGTACGGATTATGTAAGTAATTTGCGACAAGATTAAATTATAATAAAATATATATTTTTTTTATAATTAGTTCCAAGTATAGATGAATCAAGCAGCTTATGTTATTGATACACATGTTTATTCTTTCCTGACAGAAAGTCAAAATCCAGGTCAGTTGTGCAGCGCTGAAAAGCAAACAATTATCAATGCTTATAAGAAAATTCTAATCAATACGTCTAAGATCAAGAAAGCTGAAATGATAAAACTGATTTCTGAGGTAGCTTATTATTAAAAATATTTTTGTTTTATACAAAATTTGGTGAGGTTTTACCTACTCAAGTATGTTTCAAATTATTTTGTTATATACGCTATTGGTTGTGTCCGATGTAGAGTGGAGGCACGTTAATATAGTTTCCGCAAGTTGCGGTTGTATCCGTGATATGGAAACCCCTGGCTAAGTCTTGCATTATTATGAAGACAGTGATGGTTGTTTAAGCGTTCGTAATGTTGATATTAGTCAATGAGCGGCGCTGAATGTTCTTCTGCGTTCTGTTTTAATAGCTTTTGTAATATGGTAAGGGTGCTAATAGTGGTGAAAGTATCTCTCCAGCAGAACGTACTTATGATTCTATAGTAAGATGAAACACGTTTGTTTGCTTGTCTAGAAAGATACTTTCAGTCAAATATAAACTTGCATTGTGTTCTTTATACCAGATTTTTAATAATATTTTTATGTTATTAAAAATGTTCGTTTTATACAAAACTAGTTGACTTAAGTACAAACTGTCAACTAAATTATGGTTTAAAAATGGCAAACACCATTTAAATTACTATATTCCAGAAGTCTTCCCAGCAGCTCTCATATAAAATTCGTAAAACTAATTGAAACTAATTAGTACTTATTATATAAATCATAAAAAGGTGTCATTTACATTATCTAAATATTGCGTTTTTTAGAGACAACTTGTATTCATTTAATAATAAATATATGTAAATAATATAATTATTTTTCATTTGATTAACTTCAAAACAAATATTTTAAAATCAAATCAAAATAAAAAAATAAATATAAATATATTTATATCATATCAATAGTAGCTACCACATTTGGCAAGCAATAATTCTTACTAGTGAAGTATTTACCAACTGCAATGACAACAAAGACGTTTAACAACCATCTTTAACAGATGAAAAGCATTGAGAACTGTCTACCAATATACAAATAACACATTCCATTAAATCTTTATACTATACGAAAGCACTTAATCTTGCTTGTCTCTCATTAGTCCATGGAGTTTCAATCAGACAACCGACTTTCGCTTTACCCTTCAGATGCTAAACAATCATCAACAAACACTTATTTATAAATGTCAACCACTCACTAATTATCATGTCGCTGTTCCTTTTTCCTTCGGTTATGCTTTTATGTATGACTTAACTCCCAATTACTGAAAATATAATGTAATTTTATAAAAAGTTAAAAAGAGTATAAAATCCCTTACTACATTAATATTCGTATCTCAAATAAATATTTCGACAACTAAGTTATCCTCTTTAGTAGGAATAAATAACCGTATTGAACATGGGTGACACGCATACGTACAGAATGTATATACATGGACGTCTAGTAAAGCGTTGTTTCTTCCTACTGAAGATGGCAACTTAGTTGTATAAATACGTATTAAGAATTCGAATGTGGCAAGGGGTTTTATACCTTGAAGTTTTTACTTAGCCACAGTCTCCAATTAAAGACTTTTTATAATATTATAATACGAGGTAAATCTAGAAAGTAAGTTCCGTTTGTATTTTTTGCCACCGTAGCGCTGCGATCGCAGTTCCATGCATGCACCGCAGTTGATCTGAGTCAAGGAGAAGGAGATGGCACCATATTGAGATCGCTGTTTATTGTGTACACTTTATAGTGTTGTTTAGAATGATGGCGTTGATTTAAAATCCCGCCGGATCTGTAATTTGTTTTCTAAATGCGAAGAACATTAAACCAGTCGACATTCATCGACATATCTGCGAGGTTTATGGAAAAAACGTCATTAGTGTTTAAGAAAAACTGTAACTTTACAATTTCTGCTCTTTCTCTGGATTTTCCGTAAATTTCAAGATCACTTACTCATGAAATTGTTACTGTAAAACTGAGTTTTCGAAAACTTTGTTCCCGTTAGGTATCGTAAACACTTACAGACCAACACAAAAAACAATGTCTGAGCAGTACACTTGACTTTTTGATACGTTACTACAATGGCGGTGATGACTTACTGAGGCAGATAGTGACCGGGCATGAGATTTGGATTGTTTATGACACTCCTAAAAGTAAACGACAATCGATGTAAAGGAGGTACGCTTCCGCGCCAGCAAGGGCTAAAGCCAAGCAAATCTTGACACCTTGAAAAATGAGCTCAAAGAACATGTTACCACATTTTTGACAACGCAGGCGGCAACCTTTTATGAAGAAGGCATATAAAAACTTGATCCGCGCTATCACAAAGCCTACAAAATTGTGGGAACTATGTAGAAGCTTAAGGGTTTGGAGATTGTTTTGCAGTAAATAGTTTTTCTGTATCTCTACTAGATTTATTTTCTTTACAAAACGGAACTTACTTTCTGGACTTACCTCGTATAATATTATGGATAAAACAATACCAGCAAATGATTTTAATAGCCACCTTGTTAACTTAATTTACAGACTTCTAAATACTAGGTCAATAGCAATTAAAAGCAATATATTTTCTAATGAACAAGTCATGTGATTCTCTGAAAATGTTACTTTAACGAAATTTAGATCTATTAGTGAAGAAGCAAAAAAAGGGACAGCTCTTGAATTGAATGCAGTACCAATATTTCTGATTAAAAAGTGCATGGAATTACTTAAACTACTATCTAATATTATAAATATTCTCTAGCAAGTAAAGTATTCACTGAAAAATTAAAATTTTTAATCTATAGTAACTCCTATACACAAAGTATACATATGAAATACAAGGTGCTACCCAGAAATTCCAGGGATTTGAAGGTGGCGCGCGAAAAGATGATACTACAGCTTTATAGCGCTAGATGGTGTGAGCTATGTCTATAATAAGTTAGTCTGTCAAATAGTACTTTGCTAGGTGGCGCAAACAACTTTTCAGTTGATTTTAATTTATTGAGTTCTGCTTCAAACATGGTAAAACGGGAGCGAAAGCTCTGAAAATGCTTAAACAAGCTTTTGGTGAGGATGCTTTAGGCCAGGCGCACACTTATGAGTAATAAAACCGTTTCGAAAATGGGCGCGTATCGATTGATCGTTCCGGTCGTCCATCGACGGAAAACAATACCACAAATTGCGGGACAAGTGCGTGATGCTATCCTGCAAGACCGAAGCAAAACAATCCATGACATTTGTAACGTGCGGCATATTGCCGCAAAGTTTGTCCCAAGGCTAGTCAGCATTGAACTAAAATGCACCGTGTTCGTGTGCGCACAAAGTTTAAAGAAACCTACGCAAATGAATGCGAACTTGAGTACTGGAATCATTATTGGCAACGAATCATGGGTGTACGGGTATGCTCCTGAAACAAGGCAGCAGTCATCGCAACGGAAGGGGCCAGTCAACGTCACCACGACCGACAAAAACACGGCAAACTTGAATCAACGTCAAGTCGATGTTGATTGTTTCTTTGACGCTGATGACGTCGTACACAAAGAATTTTTCCCATCAGGTGAAACAGTTAATGGACGATTTTACTGGGATGTTCTTCGGCGACTAAGAGAAAACATTCGACGCAAGCAGCCTCCCAAGTGGCCACCACACGCCACTTGTTGTGCGTCAGTTTCTAGCCCAAACAAAGACGGTAGAACTACTCCACCCTCCTTAGTCCCCAGAAAGCTCCTTGTGACTTCTTTCTGTATCCTAAGTTAACTGATGCTCAAGAAGAGATTCAGACCGAATTGCAGGCAGCGTTGAACACGTAAATACGCGAAGATTTCCATCGCTGCTTCTAGTGATTGACAAGTCGCTGAAATCGGTGTATTCATACTGAAGGAGAGTACTTTGAATGGGATGGTAGTGAATAAGTTAATAACTGTTCTGAGTGCCACAATAAAAGTTTATTAGAAAATCTTATATACTCTCAACATAATCTGTTCAAGGCAATCCAGCACGGTTTCTAAAATTCAAAATCAAAGAAACCTCTATTTTCTAGTTACCAAAAGCTTTATAACCACTTAGAACAATAATGAGATAATTTGTGGTATATTCTTTGCCATAATTTAAAGCTTTTGGTTGCGTTAATTTCTCTATACTAATACCGAATTTGAAATACACCCTTTTAAATGAATAAACAAAGGACTGGTTTTCGCCAAAAAATGTTTTCTAAAATTTTATATTGTCTGATATTGAGTGAAGAATTTGGCTGTAATTTCGCTTGTGAAATGGAATTTCTGCCACGAATACGCTAAAATGTTAAGTAATGAGTTCATGTCAAGGATAAAAGTGTTTGATGACACGAAATGTTTAAAGAAGGCAGAGAACGCGTCGAAGACGAAGAGCGATCTGGACGACTTTCACATCAACCGATAAAAAGCACAATTTTAAAACACCATTCAGACCGCAGACGTATCTCATCTCGACGTATTAATATCTGTACAGTGATAATTTCTGATTAACTAGTCTGTCATGAAACACATTATTATGCGCGATAAGATATGAATAACATATGATCAAGAAACAACCGATCAATCCAATGAATATTATGCTAAGGGTGAAGCTGGACCAGCAAAAATATGTCGTTCAAAAATCAAAATCGTATCAATGGTTTTTTTGGCTACCGTGATGTAATGCAATATGAATTTCTTTCACAACGAATACAATTTAAGTATTATGTGCCGATTGGGCGATGCTGTAGGTCTAAAACGCCTGAATTATGAAAACCCGTGATTTTTACATCACGATAATGCTTCATCACACTTCATCACTTATTTGAGTTTAATTGACTCACCATTCATTAAATTACTAACCACACTAACCGTATTCGCCTGGTTTAGCACGATGTGACTTTTTCTATTTCCACGGCTTAAAATACCGTTCTATAGACACGGTTTTGATAGATGAAGAGATAAAACAAAATCGAAATGAGCTCTTAAGCTATACCGGAAATAAACTTTGAAAAACCGTTGAAATAAGTGTATTGTTCCAAAAGTGAGCTACTTCGAATGAGACGAAATAAATTTCTTACATTTTCCTATATGAACCACTCGTTTGACACAAGATTGCAAAATTGCTTATATATATTGTTGTACTATATCTGGGTCGAATTCTTAAATGTCATAGTTCTACTTGAATATAATGTTTAATAACGTTTTTCAAGAGAGAAAATAGGCAAATTTTAATAACTAAAGTTTGCTGAAAGCTTAAAATCAGATAAATAATCTAAATAATGAAATTTATAGTTCAGCTTTGGGTGACAATGGCCTCTTTGTAATTTGCCTTATCAGCGTCTTTGTAGACAGGTGAAAATTGATTGGCTGGAATAGGTGTATGGGTAGGCTTGGTTACTGCTGCGTTTCTTATTTAAAAAAGATGAAACAAGATCAGGATGCTACGCCGGGAACAAGATATGAAAATTGGTAATTTCAGAAGACGTTTGGAGGTTCAAATGTGTTTCCAAATGCTGCTTAGTTTTATTCTTTTATTTATTATTATTATTTATTATTAGTCGTTTTGTCACTGATTATGCATTTGTGACACTTTTATTTCTCCTATTACGAATTTTTAAAGCGGAGCACTAAAATTATACATTCTAATGCTTTCAGAAAAAAGGACGCCAACCCTTCATTGTTTTTGTTATTTCATGGGTTTATATTTGCAATTTAAATTAACATTGTTTAAGCCAACGTATTTTTTAATTAACTTGTATTAATTGATATTTTGTATTCTATATATTTAAGAATGACTAAATTTGCCTTTTGCAATATTATATTTTATAATTTAATGTTAATTACTTTTGAAATTCACATAACCTAGTTATATAATCTCGCATCATGTGCTATACAGTCAAATCATAAAAATAATACGAAAAAAAGCGGAAAAATACGTATATTGGTGCTGTCCATTAACACGCGCCAGATGGCGGTAAATATACAAAAAAGGGGTATTTAACAGATCTGTATTAATTTGTATACACATTGCTTCACTAGTTCAACCGATGAGGCCTAGATGGCTGAAACATATGTATTGAACAGAAGTAAATGCTAAAAATACGAGGTGTTTGTCCATGTTTACAGCGACGGATATGTATTTTGCATATCTGTTTCATTATATAACAACTGCGTAATACGGCAAAAACGTATTGATAAATATCCCTTTTTTGTATATTTACCGCCATCTGGCGCGTGTTAATGGACAGCACCAATATACGTATTTTTCCGCTTTTTTTCGTAATAGCCTTGCTATTCGAGCGGAAGATCGCCTTTTCTGGCCTAGTCGCTTTCTTCCGTCAGATGTCACTGATTAAATTGGTGTCGCCTGATAGAACGAAACTGGTTACAGCTTGGAGACGATTTTAGCGTAAATGTAGATACAGATACAGATCCGTTGTTTAATAGATCTGTATTAATTCGTATACACATTGCTTCACTAGTTCAACCGATGAGGCCTAGATGGCTGAAACATATGTATTGAACAGAAGTAAATGCTAAAAATACGAGGTGTTTGTCCATGTTTACAGTGACGGATATGTATTTTGCATATCTGTTTCATTATATATAATTATGGTAATAACCAGAACCATATTGTATACAGGGTGTTCCGTGAGGTAAACGACAAACTTACACAATGTGTTCTAGAAGTGATTCTGAACAAGAAAGTTCATATATACTTTGTTTAATTTCTTCTTCGTTCTTTAGATTTCACCAAAAGAAGAAAACTGTTTCAGTAATGTATTTAATCATGAAATTACAGAACAAGTTAATAAACTAATATTATAACAATTGCTTGAATTGTTCGCTTCTTCTTTCTGAACATGTTACTAGTTTTTGGGCCATATTCTGTTGCCAGTTAATATCTGCAAGTTCATTTCGTGGAGAATCTACTCCTGCAATTATTCTTTCGATCAATTCTTCTCGGGTATTTGGCTTACCGTTATGGTAAACATGATTTTTAGACAACCCCGAAAGAAAAAGTCCAATGGCGAAAGGTCAGGAGAACGTGCAGGCCATAATACAGGGAAGCCCTTGCCTATCCACCGTCCAGTAGAATTTTGATTTAGTAGGTCAACTTGCCTACTAAAATACGGTTGAGCGCCATCATGTTGATAAAACATGCCGCGTCGAGTTTCCAGTGGAACATTTTCCAATAATCCCGGCAAAGTATCTTCTAAGAAATTCCTATAATAATTTGCCGTAAGATTTCCTTGGATAAAATGTGTCCCAATAATGTAATTGTTTAACAACCCACACAATACATTTACAGAAAAACGATATTGATGATTAACCAAAACTACATTCCGTGGGTGTTCAGTAGCCCAAGTGTGAGAATTCCGAGTGTTATTTATACCTTCTCGAGTAAATTGAGATTCGTCTGTAAAAAGGTTACGCGCAATAAGTTCTAAATTATTATGTAACCATTGACAATACTGTACGCGATTTACGAAATCTCTTGGTAGCATATTATGAGCTCTCTGTATATGATAGGAAAAAAGTCCATTGTATTGTAAAATTCGCCATACCTGGGTTTGGCAAACATCGGTCATGGTAAATATCTTGCGTATACTTGTGGATGGATCTTGTTCAACTTCAGTTAGGACATTACTTTGCTAATGAAAATCTAACTCTATTTCGACAAGTAAATTTGGAGAAGATACCGCCTCTCTCCAACACTGAAAGACATTAGAAAATGTCGTATGGTGAGGAACTGCACCATTTGGAAAACGTTGACAATATTCTTGTACTACAGCACGTCCGCTTCCATCAAAATACCCATACATAAACACCGTATCAGCATATTCCGTATTAGTGTACGTTCTAGGGATGGTTACTGATAATATTTTGACAATTATCACTTATCAATAAATGACATAAGTAACTATAAGTTATTTGTTATTTTATAAAATGACTAGCAATTTGTTATAATATTCTTTTGTTGAAATCTAAAGAACGAAAAAGAAATTAAGCAAAGTGTATATGAACTTTTTCGTTTAAAATCACCTCTAGAATACACTGTGTAAGTTTGTCGGTTACCTCAGGGAACAGCCTGTATATATATATATATATATATATATATATATATATATATAATAACTTCGTGACCTTGGTATGATATGGTAAACCTAATCAGTAGGCGATTAAAGGTCTGTATATTACTTCAAAATATATGTATTTAAAAAACTCTACATGTTTCGGCTGTATACGCCTTTATCAAGAGAATACAAAATATGAATGACAGGATATAAATGTCAATGACTTGACATTTATATCCTGTCATTCATATTTTGTATTCTCTTGATAAAGGCGTATACAGCCGAAACATGTAGAGTTTTTTAAATACATATATTTTGAAGTAATATACAGACCTTTAATCGCCTACTGATTAGGTTTACCCTATATATATATATATACATAATCCAGTACTTTAACCTCGTACTGCGTGCTATAGAAAATAGGAGACATTTTGCCTAATACAAAGGACAAGATTGAACTAGAAAACCAACGGGTCTACGAAATACCGTGCTATGAATGCGAACAAACATACATAGGGCATACTAACCGTAAAACCAGTGTACGGAGGGAAGAGCACAGAAATGCGGTAGCTAAAAAAGAAACAACATCATCCCTAGCTAAGCATGTGCTATATACAGGACACACCATCGACTTTGACGGTACAAAAACTATAGCACGCAGTATGAGGTTAACGTACAGGATTATAAGAGAAGGTATAAAAATTTAGAAACAGCAAAACTGTATGAACAAACGTGACGACGGACAGCGTTTGCCTGACACATGGAAGCCGGCCTTGCTCAACAGGCAGATTACGCACAAGCGACGTAATGATAACAACTTGCCACATTCCAGTCATACTAACTCGGACCGAACGCAAACCGATCGACCAATAGTCGAAAGCGACAGAACAACCGACGGACCAATCACGAGGAGTCAGACACGCGTCCCCACTACGACGGGACCATATAATACGAGCGGCACAGGAAATCGACGAACTCTTGAAGTTACCATCGCAACGAGAAGATCCTCTAGAAAAAGTTGAAAGTGATGTCACCGAAACGTCAGGAAGAAAGTTGTCCTTCTCAGGACGAAATCATCCAAACGCGGCGAAATATCCCGAAGAACAACGCTTCAACAAACGACCGCGAAAACATTAGACGAAATTTAATATATATATATAGTATGTTTTACTTTATTATTAGAGAGAGTTATTATTATGTCTGCGCCCGTGGAGTGACTTAAGATATTCAGCTGTCGGCATTCGCCTAGAAAGAAAACCACGAAAACCTACAGGGACAGCCTAGTCCCGAATCCAAACTCAGGACAGGTTTGTAGTACAAATTTATATAAATAGGATTCCGGTATGGAGTTGTGTTCTTTGCACTACTTGGCACTGAAACTGTGTAATTTTATTGCAGCAACAGTGGTAATATCCCTAAGATATCCCTTTGAACATTGGTCGACATGTCGAGGAAAAAGAAAGCAGTGCCAACATAAACCCAGGAACCATCATATAATGTTTTTATATTACTTCTACGAAAAACTAAACGCGGCGAACATCAAATTAATATTTATGATGGGGAAATACAAAATATTTTTTCGTTCATGAAAAACCATCAACAATTACATCGTTTTCAATTACCTTAATAAATGCTTTACCTTCATGGTGATATATTATAAACATTGTCGAAGATGCGTTCATATATTTGATAATTAAACATAATATATAGTAGGGTTCTTAATAAATAAATTCTTGGTTTGGTCTTCGTAAACGTGGAAAAATAAATCACGCATGCCTCTCAAACACAAATCCTCTTTGTCGCTTTCAGATTGTCTTGTTTTAACCATTGATATTACTAGATGGATCAGGAAATTTGGTGTCGAAATAAAGCCACCGAGCGATAAATTTTAATCGATTTTTTAATGGCCTCTACACTTATTGGCCCATACGTCTCTTAGGAAGTAATTAAAATCATTTATTAGCATTCGAAGATTTGTGTAAACAGTTCTTAGCACTATACAATAAATATTTGCCTACTTCAAAATATGAATGATGAAATCGGTTTGGGAATTGGTAATATTTAATATATAAAAATTAATGTAGGTCTGTTAATTCTGTATAAGCTCCTATATCGTTCATCCGATTGTGATTAAACTTTGGTAAATTATTGTTTCGTACCGGCGATGGTTTCTGTAAAACGAATGCGTAAACAGAAAATTTCTTGCCTTGAAGTGTGCGGTAAATATGTATTGATGTTGTTAATTTAATAAATGCTCTTTGACGTTATCGCGAAGAGACTAAGCTGACTAGAAGCCAGCAGTGCAAATTTTGAGGAAGCCGGTGACGCCAGTTCGCCAGATAATTTGGCCGAAGAAGCTGCTATCAATAATATAAAGGAACAATATAGAAATACAAATACTCTAGGTAAGAAATACTACAAAATTTCTATCTTTTTTGTGCCAGAGAGAATTAATTTTCATGTTGTTGAGATAAAGAATATTTAAATTGTTAATTGACGAAGGAGATACTTGTTGAAACTTCATTATAACGCTAAGAAATAAGTAATTACTTATTTCTTAGCGTTATAATATTTAAATTGTTCTTGCTCCAGTTCTTGCTTTGCTAATCTTTGTAACCCAATACCTTTTCGCAATCACATGTATTATTTCTTTCTCCTTCTTCCAATAATCATCAGTCTAATCTACTCTATAACCAGATCTAGGTGGAATCTTAGGGGCCTAATATGACAAATTTGATGTGAAGCAAGACAAAGTCGTTAAAATGGATGCCTCCAAAAGACTGTAATTATAATAGATTGAATAGAAGGCAGATGGCGGACTTTAACCACGTTCCAAAAGCCTAAGGTTAAAATTCTACCAAAAGCGGTAAGATAAATCAAAGCTAGGGCATTAGTTAATAATAGCTAATGCCCTAGGATCGTACAGACAATTTCTTGCATCTACATTTAAATGTGGAAATGCTAACCGCTTTTTACTGTTGAGCAAAGGCGAATTCGTGTTACAATTTTAAATGACGGTATGGCTAAGTTCGAACGAAATCCAAGAAAATTTTTTCGTCGACATGTCACCGTAGATAAAACCTGAATACATCACTATACTCTAGAGACGCAATCAAAACAATGTATTTATTCTGAAGAACATGGAAAGCTCCGGAGAAGGTGAAATCAGTTTTTCAGGCCAATACGATGGTCACCATTTGTTGTAATTCCAAAGGCCTAATCTTTATTGATTATTAACAGAAAAGTACAACAGTTGGCCAATATTATGCTGATATATTGGCACGTCTGGATTCCGAACAGAAGAAGACATGGTCGTATTTATTCAGAAAAAGATTTTATTCCATCAAGATAATGCACCCTCTCATTCATCAGAGATTCTAAAAGATTATTTTTAGACGGCTTACACAAATTGTGTAGTTAGCTAGGCGTATACAATCGGATTGAAATTATGTTGAAAAATAAAATATATTTTACCTTAAAATAAGTAACGTGCCTTCAAAAACTTTCCTCATTATAGTAGGCTATTTTTTAAGTAATTAAATAATCAAAGATTGGTGCACATGTGACCCTTAGAAAACTTCAAATGATGACAGTTGTCGTACATAAATTCAAATTATAAATGCTTATATTTTTATATTTCATTATAATGTTAGAGTTACAATGTAAAGTATTTATTATTCAAAGTTACTATAGAACTAATGCATTACCTTAATTCACAATCTTTTTAAATTTTTTCAATGTTTTGCTTTCACTATAATGTAAAACACTTGTAAATAGTCAAATAAAATTTATATGTAAGCACACAAAACACTATGAAATTAGAAAACAACGCTACGGGCACTACAAACCTCAATCTAGACCGGTAATTTGACAACTAGTCAACTAGATAACAGGTGTTCAGAAACATTCGAAGTCAAAGTAGTCCTTGAAAATAGGAAGTCATGTCTGAGATAGCTTGATTTTTGACAGACAACAGTTGACATTTAATAATTATTACAAATCAGATACTTAAGTAAAGATATACGATTTCTAGTTCAGAGCCCACTTGACTTCGAATGTTTCTTAACACCCGTTAGAAAACGCATGACACGCCCGATGACGCGCAATATGGCATGGCGATCGCCATTAGTTACGAGGCAGCCTTACCTATTTACTAACCTTGGGTTTATCCCACTAATTAGTGCTTACAGGATTTCCGGCAACAGTGTCACAATCTACCGGTTACTTACGCACAATTGCAAAAACATATTCAAGCTTGTGTAATTAAATTTGGTGAAACAGGGGCAATAACTCGTAAACCTGGCGGTGGAGCACCTAGAAAATGAACAGTAAATTGCATAGAAGATATTCTGAGTCGAATGAATAACTCACCCAAAAAATCAATGGCAAACTATCACAAGTTCATTTGTCAGTGGGAACTATTTAAAAAAAGCACTTAAAGTTGTTTCCATATAAAATTCAAGCAGTTTTGTAATTCAAACTGGTAGATTTTGTCACGAGACCACAATATTGTCTACGGTTTCTGAATTACATAAATAAAAATGACATTCTCGACAAATACTTCTTTTCGGATGAGGCTTGGTTCCATCTTTCAGGATATTTAAACAAGCAAAGTATGAGAATTTGGTCTCCAGAAAACCCTCATGAATTTGTGAAAGCTACGCTACATCCACAAAAAATAAGCATCTGATTAGCAGTTTCAAGAAGACAAATTATTGGGCCTATATTTTTTAATCAAACCCTAACTGCTGAAAGTTATCAAAATAAATAACTAGAACCGTTTATTAATGAACTTCATGATGATGAACTTACGGAGGAACATTCCCAGCAAGATAATACACCAGCGCATAGATCTCGAGGAACAATAGCTTTTTTGCAAGCATTTTTCTATACCAGAATTATTAATTTTCTTCCAAATCTCCAGATTTGACAATTTTGGACTATTTTATTTTTCCATATTTAAAGAATACAAATCAAGATCAGACATCACACAACGAAAGAGCCTCGTACTACCATTGTTAATTCTTGCGTTGACATAACACAAGAAATCCTACTAAATGGCTTTGAAAGCATGAAGCGTAGGATTCAACTTTGTCTTCAAAATACTTGTCAACATTTCCAATATCTACTTTAGTATTATTTTCTTTTAATTTTGGCTATTGTAATAAAGATTTTTTCAAAAACCAAATTACTAATTATTACACACATGTACATGACATAACCAAACTATCAAAATTATAAATTTGCGACAGATTACGTGCACTGTCACCAACAATTAAAGAAAAGTTATTTCGTTTAAAAGTTATCCTCCTGTCAAATTACCTTGTAAATCAATGTCATGTTCAACAAATAATAATAACTAAAGTAAGCTGACTACAGAACAATGCTATAACATTGACTAAGATTACAGCTTTCAGTTCTAATAATATTATAAAAAAAATTCAGAAAGATTATGTTTCAAATAAATAGTTCGGTGAAATAAAATAAAATAGCCTTAATTTTTACAAATGAAATTTATTAAACCAAATGATCATTTCGTGCGCAGTACCCATATCATCACTATTGCCTAATATCACTATATTTTATTTTATATTATCGAAATTGCTCAACTTCAATTATAGTAAAAAATAGTTTGTTTCACTTAAAAAATTTAATTTGTTATTGTTTAAGTACTTATATTCGCTTGAGTATTTAATTCTTTTGTCCAAATTTTAAAGCAAACATAAGTAGCATGGTAGTAATTCTCAAGGGTGAAGTCAAATAAAGCATATTTTGTTTACTTTCAGTGTGTACTTTAGGGTTTATAATACATTATTCGACCACATCTAAGCGAAACTTCACATACGAAACTCGCATAAATTGAGAGTCAAATGCAAATATGTACATAATTTAATAAGGCTATTGTAACAGTCAAATTTTCACATAACATTTATTAAGCGGAGAACATATGTATACACAGAAATGCGTGAATAGGACACAAACATATACATATATATATATATATATATATATATATATATATATATATATATATATATATATATATATACACGTCATTATTCAAACTCACATTGTATCTAACCCTGGGATCTACGATTAATTGTTTTGCCAAGCTGGGACTGGACCCACCGCGCAGGGGAGTTCTTGTATTGCCTCCGGACCCTTGGAGTAGGTCAGGTTTATCGACTTCCGGTCCGCCGAATTCCTGTAGTTGCTGAAGCCAACAACACAACATCGCCTCGATGCCTTCGTCTACCTAGCCAAGAGATAAAAACAATTATTATGACATTTGATAACCCTTGCTAAATATAGAATACTGGACATTACAAAAAGTAAACATGTATATTAGCAAATAACTTTCAGTATAATATGCCGAAATGACGGATTCAATGGTAGACATTTAGGACTATTTAGATTTTAGAAAACTAATTTTTTTAATCGAAATATCTTCATCTAAATTAACACACTTTGTCCGCAACTAATATTAGCACGAACACCGTTTTCTTTTCATTTGAATTTATAAGTTGAGAAAGATTTCGACGACATCTTTAACTTCCTCTTCATTAAGAAACTTTTTTATTTTATTCGAACGTTTAAAAAATGAAATGTTGGAGATCTAGTGAATATGGTAAGTGCAGAAAAATTTCCTAGTTAAGAATTTTACATTTTTTTTACGATCTGGCATTATATTGTAAAAAAAAAATATTAAAATTTTTCCATTGAAACACTTTTAAATAAAGTTAAGTCCTTCTGCTTTAAAAATTTCATTATAGTATTAAATATTTTTTATTGCAACAGTGATATACTTGAAATAAAAACTTAAATTTTTACTTTGGATTTGTTCGCATATGTACAGGTGCGACTCGGGAATAGACATATATTTCTATAATACTCTGAGCGGGTAGGTAATATAGGTGTGAGAGAACAATGCTTCAACTCTACTAAATTCGCCATTAACGTAATCAATATCCAACATGGCGTTGTGGAGATTAGAACATCGCATTTTCGCGTCTGACACGTAAGTCAGAATGGGCGAGTCAGTTGGTTGTCAACGCACAGCGGGAATTCCGACGACATTTCAACATCGGCCGTCACGGAAATGTTCCATCTTACAGAACTATTATGCGTTCGGTTACCGGCTTCAGAAGTAGAGGAACCGTAACGAAAAGAAATCTCCAGCCCCACAGAAAGTGTCCGGATGCCAGAGAATGTGGAAAGTGTGATACGGGCGATTCTGAGAAGTACTGATCGTTCATCATGTCGTCATTCTGCAGAACTGCAAATTAATTGACACACAGTAAGACGCATTCTCCATAAAGATCTAGAATTTCATCCTTATAAGATTGCAATGGTACAGCAGCTCAATGAAGGTAACTACCCACAAAGAACAAATTAGCATATCGATGCGACAACTAACATCAAGATTTAATACAAAATAATACAAATCTGTATAAAAACATCGACGTAGTCGGTTTTGTCCATCAGATGTCATAAGGTTATCTGGTGTCAAATTTGCTACATGACCGCGAAGTGTACTACAGTCGTTCGTCTTCGTAAATCCTCCATTGATGAGTCGTTAGACAGAAACCCATGCGTCTGGTGGTTGAAGCAAATGCTGGTAAATACGTACTGTGTGTCCATGTATATACAGATACTAATTTGTTTTTATACAGATTTGTATTATTTTGTACCCACAGAAAGTTGTGTTCGCAGAAGCTATGCAAACCATTTTAGAGGAAAACCAAAATGCGGTGATCATGATGAATGATTAAACGCATTTTTACCTAAATGGTAATTTAAATAAACAGAACTGCCGATATTGGGCAACACGCAATTCCCGTCGGTTGAATGAACGCCAATATTCTTTAATGGCATTACATAACATATGTTTCTTTATAGAAATTATTCTCTCGAAAAATTGACCATGTACTGCTCAATTCAACCCGAATCGCACCTTGTATTACTATATTTAAAACAATTAGTAATTAATTGTCAAAATGTGATTATTATGTGGGACTTCTAGCTGTACATTAAATCATTTCAATGTATTTAACTCTTTCAAATCACAACTAATTAAAAACTTTCTTACTAAAAACCTTTCAGCAAAGACTAAAACAGAATTTATTATGGACCTGCGCGATGGATTACAAAACGCTAGAAAGTAAAAAGTATCATCTAAGTATCTGTAAAACGACATTTGTCAAAAATTATGTATTTAAGTTTTATGGAGTTCGAAGTTGTGACATTGTCATTGTGCCTATAAAAAACGTGAAAGAGCAAATATATGCCATCAAATTTTTCACGACGCAAAATTTTATTATAATTAAGACGGCTTTTTCGAAATCGTCCACGTAAGATTTGTTTGTTTTCGGGTACATAAAAAGTTTGAAGACGATTGGAGAAGCTGCGAGTTACAAGATGGCCTATGTACCCCAATTAGTGTACTGAGAAAACCATCAACACTGGAACACTAATTATTTGCACAAATCCAGGTTTAAGTAACTCGCAACGCTCTATCGTTCTTGAAGTATCTGTTGAAATTGTTTTTACCCTCATGCACAAACACTTAAATGTGTCTAAAGTTTATGTTCGTTGAATTCTGCATTTAGTTTCACTAGATCAAAAAGCGAATAGAATAACGATTCGCGAATATTTAAAACTGTGTCCAAGAATAAGGTGCAGAATGGTGGAAGACAATTGTTACTGCTAACGAAACTTGGGTATATTATTATGATCCGGAGATGCAGCAGGCCATGCAATGAGTACAAATACGCGAAACACCACAGAAAAGCACACGCATAAAAATATACTGGTAAAGCTATGGATATAACATTTTTCAATTTAAAAAGATGATAATTCGAAGCTTTATAAGAATAACGCCTGCTCCCGCGTGGTTATTACTGTAATATCATTTTTGAAGAGTAAAAATGTTATGTGCATACCGTACCCTCCATACAGTCCTTATAGCGATTTTGAAGAATTTCTCCTTGAACGATGGCAATATGGCTAACGTAAGGCTAACATAACGTGATAAAAGTATCGTTGTTTAATATTAATAAATTACTAACTAAATTATATGATAAAAAAAATTGGTAGGACTAATGCTAGGTCTTAATTGAAAATACCTCTTAATTCAATAAAATAATATTAAATATTGTCGAGATGGAGTTGGACTTAATTAACAAAATGAAAGATATTCATATCCTAGCTAATATAAAACTTATTTCCTTTGATGTTGCTAATATTTTTCCGAGTATACTTGCTAAAGTAACCATTATTGTGCTTGAGATTCCCTCAATTCAAACAATGAAAACCCGATAATATTTTCAGAAACAACACAATCACTTTACATTTAATCTTGTAGGTTTCCACTGAAACCGAATTCAGTTTCAGTGCAAGATGTTCCTTGCAACTGTGGACGAAACGTCGGCCAAGAAGGAAACAGTGCCAAGGACGCGGTTCCATCCCAGAACCCAAGAAGCATATCCCCATACCATCATTTTACACATGTCTATCATAAAACTATTTTTTCTTTAACAACCAATTATACAGGTTTATTGGAAAAGTCTTTAAGCCCCATTTTAACGGAAGTACATATATCTATAAATTTTAAGTAAAATCTATGGAGAAAAGCAGGTAGAAGAAACATGGAAGAAAAGACCTAACAAAGATATTTACGAACGAATTGGTAAACTAAATATAGTAGACGCGATTGAATAGTGAGATAATAATGGCGAAAAGTAACGCAACATCAATGTTGGTGTTGACGATTAATCTGCGAAGCAAAAGAAAAATGCATTGGTCAAGAGACAGATAGAAAAAGGAAGTGGAAAACAGTATTGGCACGCTAAACATCAATTTATGAAAAGAGAAGAGGCGAAATAAAATTTCAAAACTGATTTATATAGATGTATACATGAATGAAAACTTTCAATTTTTACTGGCGTCTTCTTCTAGAGGAATAATCGGACTGCATTGAGCCGGTCGTTTCAGATCCGTTTCTTTTATTCATCAGTTATCGTATCGAATTCTTACGGTAAATGTAATATTTGTAAAACTTTATATGTTTAACAAATAAGTCAGTTAACAATTCGTACTTAATTGACCTATCTGTCTTAACACAGTAATTAAAAGAAATAACTTTTGTGTGAAAATAGAACTTTCGCGTGAACGTTTTCGAACTATGATTTTTTTATGATTTCGAATGTGATTCATCGCCGAAATAATGTAACGTTCAATTTATTTTTTGGGGATTGAGCATCATTAACAGCCAGTCTTTACAGTTGGGTTTCGTAGACGCACCGTTATCACGCATGCATTTCGTGAAGATCATCCGTCGACTTCTGTTGTTGCCACAAATATTGTTGTTGTTCGTGAAATGATTAAACGAGATCAGCATGATACATGTCGTGAAATAATACACACGATTTTGCATGAACATTTGAATTGCGCTGGTTGTATTCCACACAAATTGGTACAAGTTCAATAATGAGACCATGTTAAATGGTACCAAAAAACACCAAAAAGATTCAACCCAGGCCGTCCAAATTTGGTCTATAATATCGTTACTCGTGATGAAATTTGTATTTATTCATACGATACGATAAACGAACCTACGATAGATCAATTTCCCTGAATGCTGATGGGTATATCACAGTCTGTTTGGCGAAGTCATCCTTGCAATAGTCCTGATTTATCGTGGGTATCATACCACGTTTCGTCGAGGTAATAAATAGTTCTTTCTTGCTGTCTATCTCTGCCACTAGCAAATAAGTAATCGTACCGCCACTTACGGACTCTCGAACATTCCATTATATACTGCCTTCTATTAGTTTTCTTCTATTTGAATCCGTTTGCTTTTAACAATCTTCACAATGTTAACTGAATATTCAATATCATCACTCATTAATGCAACTTTTAAACTGGACGGGCTGTTTCGGTTCCGGTGACGATGCTTCGTCGCTCGTTCCCTTTGATTACAGCTCGATTAATGAATGAACTCACCGCGCACAAAGTGTAAGTTTGTATACGCTTT
This sequence comes from Melolontha melolontha, assembly GCA_935421215.2. NCBI lineage: Eukaryota > Metazoa > Arthropoda > Insecta > Coleoptera > Scarabaeidae > Melolontha > Melolontha melolontha. The sequence continues at coordinate 92,327,177 of OW285237.1, read as the reverse complement.
CTTGTTTATTTTTTGGTGAAAGGTTAGTTTCTGAATAAATGCAATTGATCTAAATATATTTATTTACACTAATTACACTTATTTTTAAATATACAACAACTTAAGCTATTTATCTTCTGAGTATGACTGTTGTGATACTTTGTGTCTTGTAATTAATTACATGAATCGGCACTGTTTGAATGACTTTATGTTTGATGATATATAAAACAAACTGATACTTCAATGAATAAGCTGAATGTCTATGTTGAGACAAATTAACACTCTGATGAGTGATTTGATTAGTCGGTAAATGAGGAGTTTACCCCGATAAAGTTATAAACTATAACGAACTTGTTTGTGTTAAACTTGTAGATAAGACTGACTTGATATTTTGTTTTTGTGATAAAGAAAACTCCAAATGAAAAATTCAAAGTCCCCACTATACCATGATTGGTAGAAACTGTTCAAAGAGGCGTTCTCAATTGAACTTAAAATATGGGAAAACTGTCGGTGTTAGTTTCTTTGACGATAGAATATATTGTATTGCCGTAATAAACCAGCGATTAGAAACGTTTCACCAGTACATTTAACAAAATCCTGGGAAGTTCATACAATAAAAACCAAATGGTTTGGAGGTTCTTTGAACTACCAAGATCCAATTATTGTAGGTACCTTGAGTGGCAATACTGTAATACCGCGCACATGTTGGGACTGACGGTATTATCTGATACAAAGAACCCACCATTACTGGTAATAAAAGATCTTTGAAATCATTCCGAACTTAGCATACTGGTATTGTCCTAAATTTAACTAGAAAGTATATGGAGTATTGTTCCTAAAAGCAATCTAACCCGAGTCCCAGATTGTATAAACATAGTTTAAAGCTGGCGAAATAATATAAATTTGACCTCGTGTACAATTGTACCTAAAATTATCCGGATCGGACCAACCGCTTTATGTAAATATGATGTGCCGCGGATGATAAACATAAGACATATACCGTGTGATACATGGGCCTGCATACTGAATTTAATTTGATTATAATTAAAAATGGTTAGTTATTATACTTAATCGTATACCTAATCGTTTCTTTAATTAATTAATTTAAAATTACTTAATATTAATGTGATATGAAAGGATCCTGCATGTATCCTCAACATAAACTATCAACTGTAGGTACTTAATTTTTTCCATACTATCTTTTGCCTAACTACAACGATATCTCTCAAGGTTACTTTTTTAAATTGTCCACTATCACATCTTTTTTTTTCAGAAACACCAACAGTCACCATTTTTCTAATAGTCGATTTCGGTATTTTAGTTGTACTACTATTTTCCCAAGATCTAAATATTGTATACTTTTGAATTTATAATTCCCGATCACCTTAGTTGTTTAAAATAAGCTAAATTAAAAAAGTTTATTTGACTATAACATAGTATTACAGTATTAAAATATTAAAATTAGAGATTTATATTAATTACTTTATTTTCTTAATACACTTAAGCCGGCCAAGATAGATTCCAGGTACTTAAATTTGTGTTTACAATTGCCGGATAATGAAAGCATTAGCACAAAAGATCCTTAATGGTTTTATTTATGAATCTCACTATAACTTAAAATGAAGTTGTATAAAATTGTCAAATATAGCATTCAAACAAGAGAAAGGAAAAGCGATAAAGGATCCAAGGAAAATTAAAATGTGGCAAGTCGATATTATTGTATTTCTCTAGGCCTTCAGTGCAGGATACCTAATTAAAGTATTTGCACATCATACTTGGCGTTGCACTATATATATTGAAACAAAGTTTACTTCTTATAACAAATTAAAACTTGAATGAAATAATATCGACATGTTTCTCCCTTCTAATGAATATTTTGTATATACATTATATGTTTATTTACACATAATAATCGAAAACTGTTCGCCCTTTAATATTTGATGTCAGAAATAATGTTGACCCTCTCTTCACAATATAATTTCGACAACCCAAGAAAATTACAGAAATTCAACATCCGTTTAGCATCTTCTAGTTATAAAAATTCTTTCCTTCTTGGTCTAAATAGTTTATGTAAATATTATATAGCATTTAAATTCTTTTCTATTAATATTCCGCAGCCTTACATTTTCGACATGTTTCAAATATGTCGCGGTATATTTGCTATATTATATCCATTCATCATGCCCCTGTTTGCTCAAAAATAAATTAAATTAAAGGATTAGTAGCTCTGTGCTATGCAAGCATGTAGGAAGTTAGAAGTGTGTTTATATCAACACTATCACATAATAACAGCAGCTTTTATACCGAGTATCCTTGCCATATAAGGACAGCGTATGGAAAATAGAAAAAATAAATTATATAGAATACATATCCTAAATAGTTTCCCAAATAAGCGAGAAAAAAATGACAAAAATATTTGAAAAAATTATGTTACGCTACTGATTATATCATAAATAGTATAATAGATGAAACTTAAAGGTGACCCACAATAACAAAATGGAATCTTGTTATCGTATATCTCGCTTTAAGTTCGTTCTGGTCGATCATTACAATTTTTCGATTAAAGGTAATAGATTATAACTTAAATGCACGTAAAGCACATATCTTGCATATTCTGACAATATATCAGCTGTAAGAATTTACAAGTACAAATTTATATAAATAAACAGCTGACTCAGGTTATCGAACCCTTGCCATAACAAAACATCGATTTTATAAATATAAACATTACCACCTTTAAATATAATGGGCCATTCAGAATCCGACATTCGTATCTAAATTTCTCTAACAAAAAAAATTTCATAGTACACATTAAATTTTATTATGACTTTCAAAATGACTAAAGATATTTAGAAAATATTTTTCGCCCACTTTTGTTTGGACTCGAACTAGTGAAACAATTTTGCATGTGACTCAATCAATTTCCATCGGCGCATGTGTACATTTCGATTATGCCTTACAAAACGCGTGAACTGTTCGATATTATTTACATTTATTGTGAAACAGGTGGAAATGCTCGTCAAACTTGCCGTATGTATAGCGTTTTCCAAATGGTCGAGCACCATCTTAGGCGTGTGTAATGGATGTTCTGTTCCGATTAACAGGTAAATTGTTAGCAAATTACGAAGGCCCCAGGCGTGAAAAGCACCATAGAGTCTTACGCACTGAAGAAGAAGTACTGAATATTGTTGAGAGAAATCCAGGTGTAAGTACACGAGATGAACAACAGCAGGTATGGCTGTCTCGTAATACAGTATACAGCATTCTGAGAAGCAATTTATTACACCTGTATCATATTCAGCGTGTACAAGAATTGACTGAAAACGATCCTCCCCTGCGTATTTCATTCTGCACCTGGTTTCGTTAACGTATAGCAGAAGATCTAAACTTCTGTACTAAAGTTTTATTCGCCGATGAATGCGGCTTTACAAGAAATGGTAATATAAATGATCATAATGCACATCAATGGGATAATGCTAATCCGCATGTAGCAAGACAGCATCAGTTTCAGCATCGTTTGTCGGTGAACGTATGGGCAGGTATTATAGTATGTAAGACCTCATGTATTTCCAGAGCGATTAAATGTGGGACGTTATTTATAATTTTTTGAAAATCTTTTGCCGGACCATCTGTGCGATGTAACGCTCGATATACGGAGGCAAATGTGGTTTATGCGCGATGGAGCTCCCCCACATTTTTTTTTCACAAGCATCACACGACTTTTTAGATGACACATATGCTGAATGGGTTGGACATGGAGGTTCCAGAACGCGGACTCCTCACAGCCGGAATTTTAATCCACCCGATTTCTTTTTGTGGGGTTATGTGAAAATCTGTGTCTACAGTGCTGGAGAGATTTAAAACGTAGAAGACCTACGGCAAAGAACTTTTTGCGCAGCAAGGCTTATTAGACATGAGGCACTCTTTCATCGAGTCCGTGACAATTACTTACGTCACATGGAGGCATGTCTCCGCGCTGAAGGGGGACACTTCGAGTATTTCATTTAGGCTTTCCAGCTGCTTCACCTATTTACAAATCGGAATCAACAAACAGTTATATTTAATCATAGAAAGAGAATTAAGTATTGCTTTCTACATTTTACGACGCTAATTATCTGAATTTTTCTATTGAAAAAATTCGCGCTTAAGCAGGATTCGAATAATTAGCGTCGTAAAATGTAGAAAGCAATATTTAATTCATTCACATTACTGAAAAATGCAATTAATAAACAAAGAGTTTATAAATTATTCACATCTTATACTTTTTTACGTAAACATGTTAGTGAACCCTAAGTAAACAAAGCTGTTCTATTTTCGATGTTTTCATCAAAACATGGAGAACCGCCTAAAAAATTTTATTGTTTGGAGTTTTTATTAACAAAAACAATGCAGCGTGAAAATTAAATGGCAGCCTTCTGAAACCATATATTTATTACCTCTCGTAGCTAACAACAAAAAAATCAACACACATCAAATTTTTAGAATGTATCACCTGATTTTAGGTTATTGACCTTAGCATACAAAAATGTTGTTTTCATAACATCGGTGTGTAAACATACTCTGTAGTGAAACTTCAATAGAGGTATTTATTATTTATACGCATTCTGAATATTTGAATTCATGGACGGAACAGGATATAATTTTCAGGACGTTTTCAATTTTGGGTTTCGCATCGTAATTGGCCCACAATATTTTGAAATCATATTCTATACAAGTGTTCCCTATCGTTATGTTCAAATTTTAGGAGTGTAAAGTAGACTTCATTTCAAGTAACAACAACGCAAAACTTGTACGAGTATATCCATTTTTATTTGTTTCAAAGTTACAGGTCTACGAACGTGATTGTCAGATCATGAAAAAAAATGTAATCCTAAAGTCAATACAAACTGATTTTATTTAAAAAAGTTACACGATTAAAATCTAGAGATCAACTTACACTTGCTGTGTATAATGCTCTGTTATTGCGCGTAGACGGTAGGAACGTTGATATGCCATTTACATGTCCTATAATTTGGCGCGAACAAATGTTTTTCAGCCCAACGACTGCTACTTTTTGCACGAAAATTTTCGAATCGTCCAGCAAAAACAAAAATAATATTACTAATTCGAATCTATCACCTATTTGGCCAGTACTTAATTCGGAAGCTTTGCCTATGCCAAGACCTATTCTAATGAAGAGCATACCATTACAGAATCATTATTTGTCGAATTGTCGAACAGCGAGGAAGAACTTTTGCCATCTGTAGAAGATGTATCACATTAATTATTCAATCCGAATTAACTGATATAATTTGGGAGCTGAGAGAAATATCATCAGAGTGAGCACGTTAGTACGTCACCCCAACATACTTAGCATAACGAAAAGTTAGTATCATCTTGGATCTCTGCAACCAATCAAGCTTTTTTTATGTGTTTTTTTTTTCAAAAATAAACTTAATATGTACATTATAACTGATGTCCGTCAGCATTTTTCACGAAAATGCACTAGGGCGCTTTCCATGGTATAAGTGGTATAAAACCTCAAGATTAGAACCTACTAAGTCAGTAAATTTTGGTAAAAGTAGAGCGTCGCGGGTGGTATCAATCGATTCCTTTTAGCGAGATACACTTAGATATGTCTTGACTATGAATAATTACAAACCCGTAGAAAAGGTGTTTCAAAGAATGTGCAGAAATGAACCTTTGCCCCCCGACTTTTTTCAGGGAAATGGATATTGATCGACGGCGGTATGATTTTCAGAATTTCCATGGTCGACGGCGTTGGGCATATTTTTTTTGAAAAAGCATTAGTCTAAAGATATGTAAATATATGCAAATTTGGAAGGTAAAGTTCATGCGAATGAGAAATCCTTGCTATTTCAAATAAATGGCTGAAAATTCGTTAGAGTCATCTGCATTATGTATTTGCAATCTGCATAAAGTAATCTGCAGATGACACTTTTTTTACAAATCTTTATCACAAGCTGAGCAATTTTCGGGAGCACCTCTAGAGAAATTTTCAAATTGTGCGCGGTTTAGTGGTTATTGCGTCCGAATTCAAGCCCATTGAGCTGCAAATTTTTATTATTTTTTGTTTTCATGTTTTCTTATGTAAAGAGAATCAGATATTTCGAATTTTAACTTCATTTTGCAGTAGTTAGTAGTAGTGTTAGTAATAAGTAATAAATTTGGTCAAGTCATTTATCTCGCAAAGTCTAAGCGGCTTGACTCACTGAATCTAATTTACAAGACCATTGAAATTAATATTTAAAGTCGCGTGAACTAGTATTTATTTACTTTTTATATATATTTCAATCGGATTTTAAGCATCAAGCGACTTGAACGCATCGAAATAAACACAGTCTATAAATTTATATAGTAAATAGTTTACCAGATGGCGTACATGGCAATGAATATTTGTTTTATTTATGGTTAAGTTGTGTTTAATATCGGCTAGTGCATACACTAATTTGAAAAGTAAAGTTAACCCGAATGAAGAGTCTTGACAATTTTAAATAACTTTTTCAGTTTTTAAAAATCTTTATTAGAAGCTAAAAAAAATTTCAAATTGTTCGTGGTCTAGTGGTTATCACTTTTGGCTGTGAACTACATGATTCGAGTTCAAGCCAATCGAGCGGCAATTTTTTAAATTTTTTGTTTTCATGTTTTATTATTTGACTTTATTTTGTTCTCCAATAAAGTTATCTTTAGATAAAAAATATCATCAGTTGTAATTATACGTTTATTTGAAACCTACAAAACCTAAAAATTTGGATACTGTTGAACTGCTCTTTATAAATTATGATTAAATGTTGCTGAATTTTTAAATAATTAGGGGACTACAAGCTAATGTGAACTAGATTAAGCTAATTATACACTTTCGTAAGTTTCGAATGTTGTACTGCTACATTTTGCTCTTTAAATAAAATTTATACATCATCGATTTTTACTGAATTTTTACTGTAGTTTCTTTAGCATTTTCACTGAAAATGTAAACTTTTCTGTCAGCCTAATTAATTTCATTATCAATTACAAAATAATACAAATCTGTATAAAAACAAATCTGTATCTGTATACATGGACACACAGTACGTATTTACCAGTGTTTGCTTCAACCACCAGACGCATGCGTTTCTGTCTAACGACTTTATTAATGGAGGGTTTACGAAGACAAACGACTGTAGTAAACTTTCTGGTCAAGTAGGAAATCAGATGACACCAGATAACCTCCTGACATCTGACGGACAAAACAGTCTACGCCGATGAAAGTGATTTATTCTCGAATAGCTAAGCTATTACAGGAAAAGAAAAAATACGCATATTACTATGAGTCCCCAGGTGGCGTAATATACCAAAAACAAAATAGCATATCGATGCGGAAATCGACTCATAGTAATATGCGTATTTTTTCTTTTCCTGTAATAGTTTAGCTGTTCGAGAAGAAACCACTTCCATCGACGTAGACTGTTTTGTCCGTCAGATGTCACGAGGTTATCTGGTGTCATCTGATAGAACAAAATTTGCTAATTGACCAGAAAGTGTACTACAGTCGTTTGTCTTCGTAAACCCTCCATTGACAAAGTCGTTAGACAGAAACGCATGCGTCTGGTGGTTTAAGCAAACGGATACAGATTTGTTTTTATACAGATTTGTATTATTTTGTAGCAAAGCTTGATGCGAGCCCTCGCATCGATATGCTAATTTGTTTTTGGTCCATTATTAATATTTCGCTATTTAAAAAAAAATTCATATTTGGGAAAGGGGAAACAAGAGTTTCGAAGTAGTTAATTCAACTAAAAAATTACGATAAAATTTTCCTAGAAAAGTAAAAAATAACGGACAAATGGTTATCTGTGATGTGAACAGCTTTAAATTTTCTCTTCCCCAGCCATGTGTGCTTGGGTTGATAGCTTTTAAACTAGTAACATTTCTTTGTCAAAGTGCAATGTAATCCCAAAAAAAGTTCTAGACTAGTTTATTGCAAAATGCCCCATTGGGACAGAGTAAAAGGTTATTTTTATTGAATTTATCGAAAAATGCAACAAAAATATTATGAATTCCTAAACCTTACGTATTAGAAGGCATTTGTTTTTATTATTATCAATGAACTATGAAATAAAATAAAATTGTATATACTTGATAAAATAAAAATAAAATGTGTAAAATTTATTATTATAATGAATATATTCGTACACCTTAAACTTGTATTAAGATAGTCTTTAGATTTTGAAGATTGTTCGAAAACAATAAAATGAGGTACTAATTTAATTTAATGGAAAAGTTCTGTAAGCACGTGTATGCCCACACATATTATCGATTTCAATATTTATCAGCGAACCTCGTTATTAATGGTAGCTTTTGGAACTCCAGAACATTTAAAAATGATTTAAAATCGATTAGAGAAATGACGACGTTATTTATATTCCTCTGGAAGCCTTGTTATTAATTCTTAAATACCCACGAATTTTTCAAATATTTATAGCTGTGACTTTAAATACCCAATTTTGACAAAAGACAATATATGGTGGCAGTTTTTTATTCGTTCGTTAAGTCGCTGTGTAAACTTTAATCCTGAACATGACAAATTTTAAGATTAAGCGTACATGCGCGTTTTCATACATGATTCATTTTCGGCAAATAAGTGAATTTTTTTTTAATGGCAGCATTGTTTTATAAACATTTAGTAAATTATGTTAATACATGATAATAATGGAAAGATGTTAATATTACTACAAACATAAATAAATTTTAATTAAATTTGGTATATAAAATATTCACTTTAACCACAGCTGTATTAACATAACTTGCGAGGGCGGATTGACATATAAGATCTCCAACAATGGCGTTGTGTGGGTTTTGCGGATAAAAACAACCTCTAAACGATAATTTCGAGTATCTTAGTTTCCTGTGTACCGTCGTTGAATAACGGTGTCATGTATCATGAATCCGAGCGAAAATTACAGTCGCTTGAAAGCTGTTTATTTCAACGATTGTATGGATGTAAAGAATGTTTCTCCAGTGGATTAGACGGGCAAAGCTTTGTCAAATAGTCGAAGTGAAGGTGTTTGGCGAAAAACCAGCATCAGTGACGTATTAGAAGAATCAATGAGAAGAATCAAACACAACTGAAGGCACTTCAAGGATATCGCCGGATTACGCGAAAACAAATCGCTCGGCAATTTGAAATTAGTCAAGAAAAAGTCCACTACATTGTTCAAACGTTGAAATAGAAAAATTTACGCCAGATGGGTCCCGCAAGAATTATTACACTTTGTATATATAAGAATGTTTAATTTATTTTAAAATTATATTTCTTCAAATATATCTCGATATTTAAAATATGAATTCATTTATCTATATTCCGTATTTGCAAAGAGAAAGTCTTTCTTGTGTTAGTACTACGACCGATCCTTCGACATCTACCTGGACGTGAACGGTCAACTCAAGTATCTAACGTTCGTTTACAAATATTTTACATTTCGTTTTGAAATTTAGTTATTTAATTTAATTACGTAATCTTCATAATTATGTCATGTCGCATACCATTTTAAAGCTTTCTTCACAAGGGATATTTCAATGATATTTGTTTTATCGATATCGCAACTCTTAGCTCCCGCTTTTAATTAGTTCTTGATTCAAGACATCGTCAGCTTCATTCCTCTCTCCAACTTAGGCCATAAAACCAAGAACCTTTTTCGACAACCAGTATTATCTTTTAAACGAATTCCCTTCTTCTGTTTCAAACCTTCGTAAGAAAAACATCTTACTGCACGTGGTGTTCCCGCATACAACACGCCGTCCGGCGCTCTTTATTTATTTCCCCAACATGTCTGGTCCCGGAATGTTTTCAAGGTAACTCTGCACTGCTTTGCAGAGATTATTTTATTTACTCTCGTTCACGTTAATTTAATTAATTAACTTTCATTCCAGCGCGTAATTTTTGTATACTCCGTTCACTCTTAGTTCTGAAATTCTAAATTTTCTAAATTCTAAATTAAGGAGATTCAGGAAGGCATCATAATATTTAATTTCACCATCTACATTATGTGATAATGCCATTATAATGCGCATTTGCAACATAAAAATCGCTGTTGACATTTATGCTGTTGTTGACAATGGACATTTGAATTAATTTCAACCGATTTTCTCCTTATTACTGTGTACTTATCCCCTCTTTTATTTAAACTTTGTGTTTTTATATCAATCTTAATTATTTCTTTTTTTTCAAAAGTATACTCACATCGCGATAGTAATCGGTAATCTTCTGCTTGTCTGGTGAAAAGTTCGGTGTCAAAGAGATCTAACGTGATAATGGAGGTCTAGGGGGTGTGCGAAAGGTAAAATATATGCGTTAAAAAGAACATTTGTTTTGAAAAAAAATTCATATATTCACAGCGACTTGCTAATGGTTTGCTACTTCATTCTACTAATAGTACTAGTACTATTTCGGCTATATCGAAAGATATCAAAGAAGATGGACCCTTGAGCAGTCCCAAAAAAACACAGGATTGTAAAAAAGCAGTCACTAATACTGATGACTTTGAGCAACTGCCTATTTGGAATACAATGATATATATTGAAATAGTAAGTTCCATATTTTGTATCTCATTATATCATATATCATAATCACATCATATCTATATCCTTGAGAACAACATGTTACGCTTAACACGTTGCATAATACCCTACAAGAGAGAAGCATATGTAATGGTGGTAGAGCATCTTTATGAATAATTTTATGTAATATTGGTTTCCGTTGGAAAAATATAATCCTCACAGAGCACCAATGGAACAATCTCATATTATCTTTGGTCGAGTAGATTTTCTAGTGTGTTACATTATAAATAAACACGTGAATTATTTGTGGAAGCATGTTTTTGTAAATGAAACATGGATTTTCCAAAATGGCACTATAAGTAGATCGTGGCACGATCAGAATGTTCAAAATATAAAAGAACTAAAGTTGTTGGGCTAAGGTTAGTAAGTTTAGTAAGGTTAGTATATAGCAGTTAATATATTATGCTTTCTAGATATATTATTGTTTAGGTTGATAATCGAAAAAGACTTATTCCCGGAACATTGCTTACACTTCAATCAAAAGGACATTATCTAGATTATCATTGGTAAATGAACTCGAGTAACTTGCTGCTATGGTTTGAAGAACAGCATAGTGTTACCGAAAAAAATATCCCAACTTCTATGTGGAAAAAGATTGATATCTTCCAAGTTGATTAAATGAAAATAGAATACAATATAATGACAACTGTTTGAAACCACAACTCCTGAAACTTGTTACGTAGTTAGCTTTTTTTGACTTCTATAAATTAGCACTACTTAATTACTTAATTTAAGGCATAGACCAAGAAAAGTGTATGTGGCAGATAAGTTTGCTGAAAAGTATGGACACAACGTATTTAGATTACCCCCATATCATTGTACATTCAATGCAATTAAAAAATGTATGAGGAAATTCGAAAAAATATTACGATAATATAGGGATATATGGGGAAGGGGCAGAGAAGGTTTTAAGACAAGCATAGTGAAAACTCAACCATAATGAAAACATTATAAAAGACTGGTGGAACAGGGAGGTTGTGATCGATAAAAATGAAATGGCAGAATTTATTATTTATTTTGATACAAGTGATAGTGATTATTCCGATTAATTTTAAGTAAAGGCCTCAAAAATAACTTTTCGATCCAGTCTCTAATATTGCTGTATGTAATTTATATCAATAGATTTTAAAGCAAGTGGCTTCATTACTGTATTTGTGTAATATGTATATATGTACTTTTATTTAATTACTCTAATGCATTTTAAATCGCTCAATTTCTAATGTAAATATTAAGTAAAAACTTTAAGGACAACGTTGTTGTTTTATTTAGTTAATAAGTTGTAATATAATTATTTCAGCACATTACACATGTCCTGGACCTTTGATGCTCATCATCACAATTATTTACTTTAAATAATTTCCTTTATTGTTAGCACGCAGCCAGCCCCAAGTGGCGCTTTCTTAACACAATTCACGGATGTCATGAATGAACATAGAAAAAACATTTAACAATAAGAACTTCTTAACAGGTATCGACGTCAAGGAGATGATTTTGTCATGAACTCACTGACGGGGACGAATTTAGATTCATCACTATAACCCCGAAAACAAGCGCCAATGGAATCTCGTTGGAATATCGTTGTCCTGATTCTCCACGTTTAAAAATTCAAAGGAGTTCCATCATCGTTCTGTAATGCAAACAGGGTCAGTCATTCATACCGAATTTCTGCCGAAGGCATCAACGATTAATTCAATAAGCTACTGCAAAACTTTACGATCACTAAAGATCGTATCCGTAGAGTAAAGCCGGATACAACGAATTCCATTGCAGCAACGAAACAATGAAAACATCTAACGCGTCAGATTTAAGAAAAATAAAGTAAATTAGTGTAATGTGTATGAGAAGCACATAATGGTCTTCATTTCGACTTTTAAACGAAAATAGCAATAGTAAAGCTATAACATTTCGCTTATGCTGGTGAACAGTGAATTCCTCGCACATATATCAAAAGCTGTTGGGATTATTTACACACACATACGTGATATTGTTGATCTAAACACACATTCACATAGCACAGCTATGAATTATTTAATTTAATTAATTCGGCAATTAAAGAAGGACCTAACTAAATTTTTATTATTTTTATTTATTTTATATTTAAACTTATGAAAACATATTAGGCTACTTCTTTTAATAGTTTGCATTTCACATATTTTTAGGAAACCCAATTTAAGCAAATACTATTACAATATTTTGTTAATCAGTTCTAGTATTTTCTTCGTGCTCTTTAGCTAGCTTAATATTTCATCGATAACTGCGTGAGATGCGTAATAGAATTTATCCAAGCAGTGGGGTAAAGATTGCATGACCTTCTTCAATTTTAATATACTAATGTCTTTAATAATGTCTTTAACAAGTTGCGCGTGTGTGTCGATTAGACGAAGTTTTTATTGTGAATTTTTTTGTTTCGTTTGCCGTTAATTATTGAGAATTAAGCACCCTTGTGGGTGGATGACAGACCTAATTAAGATATCAAATTACGTCGGTTAATTTCACGGCGCTTATATTCAGAACATAAGAAAACTCTCTTGGTAAGTTACACTATCTTTTGTATTTCTGTTCACCTCCTTGGTTGTATTATTTATCGCTAAGACTCGTGGTATCTTTTTGTCTAGGGTGTCAGAAATATACCTAACGAATCGGAGTACAAAATTCTGAGAGACCACTCTGACGTTCGTAGATTACTATTACGCTACATTTCGGCCACGTGTTTGAAATAGTTCTATCAGACAGACAGCACATGCTCTGTCAAAAAGGACTGCAATCTTTCGATGTAAGGTAAGTGTAACCTGTGGTAATTTGTGTTCCAAAAAATTACTGAAATTCATTAAACCGAAAATCTTAATTACCAATTCAAGATCCTCGAACTATTCTCACGCCGCCCACTTTATATAGTAGTACGTCTTTCCTTTGTTGTAACGGCCGAATGGGCTGATTATCACTTGTGTAATCATTAATTAGATTTATTATTTTACTCCCAAATTTCATTTACCATTTGGGTAATTAGGGCTATTCGTTTTATTAATTTCATTCATATTGACTAAATATTTAATTAGTTATACAACTTTCCGTTACATTCAGTTTGCCAATTTTTCACGTAATTAATGATAAATGCAAAGAGGTAATTATATAGAACATAAATATAAAATGTTGTGAGTTAATTACGACGCGAACCCCGAAATTAGAAACATCATGAAAATTGTATTACGTGATGTCTATGAATTCAAAATAATCAGAATATGTATAAATAATAAATCACTCACACACATATGCCACAGCGTATGTTTACATACGTAACAGCATAATGAGAACTATTCTTATTGTTATTGTCGTTCAACTTGAAGATATATACTCTGATACTTTTTATAATCGCACAATTGCGTGACAAATTTTTTTAAAATCCCTTTGTCATTTTTTTCTCGCTTATAGGAGGGAATTTTGGGAAAATATTTTGGATTTATATTGTATATAATTACATCTTTCCATTTTTCATATATTGTCTTTTTATTTCAAGGCCACTCGATATATATCAAATCTCACTTTTACTTATAGCACCGCTTAATTGTAACAGTTGTGTTATTTTTGTGAAGTAATTTTTTTGGGTTATAATATTTAAATTTTGGTTAGAATGTGTGATAAATTAGCTTACTTATAATATTTAACTTTTGTTTTACAACATGTTAATTCCATTGACTTGTAATCACTGAATTTTGCTATTCCGTATGTTAATTTAGTTCAAAGTAGTTAAATTCCTCTATACAGGGAGGTGTGTTAGATTAGTGATTGCTTTAAGCAAAGATATACAGACAGCTTCTATATTTATTGTCAAATCTAGATGTAAGGGATAAATAAAGGGGGTATCTGCAATTTATTTTTTTACACTGTTTAAATATTGTCTTATGAAGATCATCCGCGTTATGATTAAATTGTTATAGAATAATTAACTATTTGTTTCCCCGTTGTTTTTGTTCATGTAAGCAATAATAATGAATTTAGTAGCTTCATTGTCAAACCAACTTTCTTTTATGATCACCTGATGGGTTTTTCATGTGGCTTAAATCACTGCGTACAAATCAACCAAGGAAAAAAGCACGGTGGCGCCCTTATTCTCATTCAACAGCTAGCTGACTTTCTTTTTCACGACGTTTCGAAAGGAACCACATGATCATCTTCACTGACTAGCAAGGATCTGGCTTGTAAAATTTAAGTGCCAGTCCCGTTTTAGTTAGTTGACATTACGTTTATACGAACCAATATTTCAAAATTCAAATTTTGTTTCACAATCAGGAAGTTTAACGCATAAGATATACGTATTAATGTACAAGAGAAAGCTAGTATTGATCAACGTCATTTGAAATTATTCGAAGTTAAAAATAAATTATTCTACATCAACAATAAATAAATTTTGATGATTAACATAGAAGTGTGTGCTTCAAAATTTATTATAGTATTTTAGAATGTATTTTGTCGTTGAATCCGAGGATTACTAGATTGAGAAGTTGAAAAACGATAAATGGACAAAGCTGCATATTTACTTAAAAGAGTATTTTTTAAGCATTGGACAGAAGAACCAATTTCTACAGAGTGTTATTGAGAGAAAAAGACAACGTATGAAAAATAGACACAATTATATAAAATATGAATCCTAAAAATTGTTAGTCAATTACAATGTGAACCCCAAAATTAAAAATCCCATGAAGATTATATTATGTGCCGACTATGAATTCAGAATGTTTATCAATTATAAATACCTCTATTAAACTTACAAATACACATATGCTACAGTGTGTGTGTGTGTGTGCTACATGCGTAACAGCTGTCGATGTTATAAAAACTATAACATTAATATAACATTGTTGTATGCTAAGGTTCAAAAACCCAATATATTTACGTACGAAATCAACTGTTTATACTTTTATTTTGCATTCAAGTGAATTATTAAAAATAAAGATGTGTCCTCTACGGGGAATTTCACGTTTTTCTGTGTACGATTACTTTCGTGAAATTATTTTATTATTTTGTTCAGTTTCACTGTTTTCTTTTCGCTCTAAATAAATATAATATTACGCAAACTTATAGCATTGCTTTAAAAACCCATTTTAATAATCATACTAAAAATAATTTGTGAACGAAGACTTTTAGAACCTGATCTAAATCAGTTTTTATTTCATCTGTATTCCGTAAATGTTTTTGTTTGTTACGAGAAGTAACAAATATAAAATATTGAGATCGTGTTGGTGTGCAGCCTTAGCAGTTTGGTAACAATCTACCTGGTTCCCTTAATCTGAAAACGTTAATAAGAACACGTAAATGTAAATCATATCGAACGTACACATGTACGAGGGAATACTAGTATCTAGTTAACCTAGACCATTTTCCTTGAACAAAACAAAATTTTGTTATAATGGCAAGAAATAATGGCATATAAAAAGTGTCAGTACAAAATCTTACCTCAAGAAGTTGAAGTATTGCTGTACAGTAAATTTTGAAAGAAAGTACATCGAATGCAAATGTGAAAATCGATAAATTGGAGTATCGAGGCATTATCAAATACTTATATTTGAAGAGGTTAAGTGGTAAGGAAATTTACGAAGATGTGCTCAACACGCTTGGCGACCAATGTTCATCATATGCGACTGCTAGAAATTGGATTGCGTTATTTAAAAGAGGAAAACTTTCCGTTGAAAATGAGAAGCGACCAGGAAGACTGATTTCGGTGTTCATCCCCGAAAATATTGACGCAGTTCACGATGTGATATTATGAGACCATCAAATTGAGCTGAAACATATAGCTGAGTTCACGTCGATTTAGATATGAAAAAAAATTCTGCAAAATGGATACCTAAATGCTTGAACGCCGAACACAAACAGGCAAGCGTGAAGTTTTGAAGGAGATCCAGATTTTTTGAACCGTCTTGTGACTATGCATGGGAATGGAAACAGGGGTCCATTTTCACGACCTAGAAACAAAACAGCAATCGACGAAGTGAAGCGGAAGCATCGTGGTTCACCAAGGCCTAAGAAATTTCGAGTACAAAAATTCGCTGGAACAGTTCTTGCTTCAATTTTTTTGGGATATTCATGGAACGATTATTATCTATTACCTAAAAAAGGTTTAGACCATCACTGGAGATTCTTATTCGAAATTACTAACAACCCTGAGAGAGAAAATTAAGGAAACAAGACGTGGAATGTTAGCGAAAGGTGTGTTGTTTTTGCAGGACAATCCCTCTGCTCACAAGTCGCGCATTACCTTGAATACAATTCGGGATCTAGGCTTCGAATTACTGGAACAAACGTCCTATTTCCCAGACTCAGTCCCCTCGGGCTATTATCTGTTCCCTCGATTTAAAAAAAGTTCAAAAGGACGTCAATTTTTGTGCAACGAAGAGATAATAGAACCTGTGGAAGGCTGGTTTGCAGATCAAGAAGAATATATATTTTTTAGAAGGGTTAAAGGCGTTGTAGGATCACTGTATTAAGTGTATTAATTTAAGAGCAGACTATGTTGAATAATAAAATATTCTCAGTAAAAAATAATATAAATCCTTTGATGTAGTTTGGAAACTCTTTGTAATTTCGAAATTGTAATAAAGTTATTTGTATATATACACTGCAATTTTGTAGTTGATTTTCGTCATTTATTATTTAGAAATACTATCATCAATGAACTACATAACAATGCGAGGGGCTGAGGAATGGTTTGATAGTAAGAAGCCAATATTACAGTAAAGACAAATAACAGCTAACATATATTGATAACAATAAAAAAGGACATATTGTACGTTGTACATTGATAATCCCTCACATAACACAATTTTATATAACACCTTTAAAAGTACCATTGCTTAGAAATATATATAATACCTAGGATTATGCATTTATCAAATTTTGAAACTGTTTATTACGCTCACTTCCATTCTGACGCAACACATAATAATTGTGTGGGATGTTCGTAAAATATTTTTGCAACAGAAATAAAAAATAAGTGCATTGACCCGAGATAATCATAGAAAAAGTTGTAAAATAAAGATTCATAATTTTGTGTAGGAAATTTATATACGAAACCCACAAACGAACTTCCTTCCTTATCCGTTCTGATATTTACAACTATTCACAGCTACTAGGAAAAGGAAAGAATTAGTACTACGCAGAAAAAAACTTGAAAAAGTCAGGAGAGGTAGTAATTAGGCCGTAACCAAATTGTTCCGCAACGATGTAAAAGGATAAGCTACAAATTTTAGTGGCTTAGATAAGAGAAACAGCTGCTAAAAAACACGTTTTCTGCTTTAAAAAAATGTCTTAATGATAAATTTTTATTACAGTATAGTTCTTTATATTGTTAAAGTTTGTATGTTATACAAGGGACTATGCAGAAATCTCCTGAATTCGAATGTACCTAACGCGTGAAGGAATGCTAGTACAGCTCTATAGCGCTCGTTGTCTATACTAAGTCAGAATCTCAAAAGGCACTTTGCTATGTGGTGGCAAACAGTTTTTGTGTTTAAATTTGTTGAATTGTATTTGAGTTATTCTGCGACACTACAATGTCTGATGTGACTTTTCACATCAGAACGTGCACCAAATTATGCTTCGGCAAAGTTTTCGTTGCCATAAAACGGCAGCGAAATCTCTGAAAATGCTTAAACAAGCTTTTGTTGAAGATCCTTTATGACAGACGCAAACTCATGAGTTGTACAACCGTTATAAAAATGGACGTGTGTCAGTTGATGATGAGCGTTCCAGTTGTCTATCGACGGAAAACACCACAGAAAATGTGGCAAAAGTACGTAATGCTATCCTGCAAGATCGAAGGAGAACAATCCATGACTTTTGTAACGTTGCGAAATTTGTGCCAAGGTTACTCAGTACTAAACAAAAACAGCACCATGCTTATGTGTGCATGGAGCTGAAAGGAACTGCCGAAAGGGGTGCTAATTTCAGTACCAGAATCACTATTGGCAACGAATAGTCTTAAAAATGGAAATTTGTCAGTTAATGATGAGCGTTCCGGTCGTCAATCGACGGAAAAGACCACACAAAATATAGCAAAAGTGCGTAATACTCTCTTGCAAGATTGAACAAGAACAATCCATGATATTTGTAACATTGTCGGCTTGTCGTACGGATATGATCCCGAAACAAAGCAGCAGTCATCGCAGTGGAAGACACAGATAGATCCATATTTCGTTCACAATTATATAATATTGCGTAAACTCACTTGAATTGCGCAAGTACATATTCACACATTGCGTTGAAATTGTCACTCCCTTTTTGGTCGTCTAACAGTAAACGCGGTACCCATCTTAACGGTAACCTTTTTTTTCTCACATATTCGTACAAGATATTGAATACACGTTCAGTAGAGTTGTTTACAACCTAAATTATTTCATACAAGTCGATACTTTCTTAATCATTTTCTGGCTAGTCACTATAAAGAAAGGACATAGGCGTTCAGTATCATCCTTGTACAATAAAATACAGCGATCCACCTTCGAACCATTCCGTGTGAAGAGCAGAATGCATATAATACTTTTTAAACTTTTCTTCGTTTTTTTAATGATTTTTTTCATTTCGAAAAGTAATGTTCTATCAGCAAGAAACTTTTTTCCATATTCACAATAAACTAGAAAGTTATTCGCATTTGAAGCGTTTGAAACAATAACGATTTTATATATTTATTTAACATATTATATGCAACTTTGTTAAATTTATCAAATGTCAAAAATCCTAACGCCCTCTATGAAAAGTCACAGTACCGTCAAACGAACTTCGTATATTGTTAGTCCAAGCGTAAAATGCTTTTGTAATAATATTTCAAGGTATCTTGTCGTACGTCCAAAATAAAAGCAATAACTAAATTTTGTATAATATTTATATAACGCATCTATACAGTATTTTTTGTAAATTTCTAATCTACTAAATAAGATTCTCACAACTATGTATGTATCGTGAAACGCGTTATGTATTGTATGTAGATCTACTTTATAAATCTGCATATGGATACGGTGTATATGTATATATTCGAGAAGTGAATATACAAAATGTAATGACGGAGAACTTTTCCAATAAAACTTGTTCACCAGTTCAAAGACAAACATGTTTAAATATTGAATTGAGAACTTATCAGATGATGCCATCCCATAATAAATACTCCCTCTAGAATTCAATCTTTAAAACTTTAAATAGTCTGCAAAAAAGGAGCTGCTTCAGCGCTGCAACTTTGAACATTAAAAAGTTCAGTTTTAGATATTTACACTATAATTGGAAAAGTTCTAAAGGAGGTTGATTATTTTAATATTTATGGTGCTCTTATTTTATTTTCAGAGTTCAGTAAACTTAAAGATGTAATCATATAATCGTCTGGAACTCAGACATAATATGATAATTTTCTTTCGTTATTTCAAAAATCAGTATTTTGAATATGTGCCAACTCTTTTTGTTGTCATTTATTTTTGCTTAATTACAATTATTATGCAAGAAATCTCCAAAACTGTAAATTCGAAACATTTAAACACAAAAATGCCATCAAGAGACTGTATCTAATGTAATTCTAAATTATTAGTCATTAAACGAAGCAGAGTACTAGCTACTGTTCAATCCATTTTAACAAAATAATACATATTGATGTGTAGTTTGACTCTAATAAATTGTGCTAAAATTATTTAAAATGTAAATTATTACACCCGCACATATCTCTTTTGACTCTTTAAAAAAGTATAGCTCTCAGGGTTTTGCTTTCGAGTTCTCTGGAACTAGGCCTAGAATCCAATCTAAAATCAAAGAAATAATACAAGATATCAAATAATATTCATTTGTTGTTTATACTTTCAATATATTTATAGATAATGAACTCAATATAATATTATAAACCAAATTACCATCATATAAAAGTATGGGGATTGTCTGGAGTGCACGAATAACTTTAAATTCCTTTTCAGATTTTATAAATCTTTCAATAAGCTCGCTTGTGTATTATCTTAGTGTAGGAGATCAAAAACCCTCAAACACTAAGCTACGACACAAAGTGTTTTGTTTAATGCGATAAAATATAAGCCTTATGGATCTTTTTAATTCACTGATATTCTTGTATTAAAAGGAGTGTGTTATTTAATATGCATTTGGTGGAAAATAATCCCTACCAAATAAAATATCTATTTCCATACTATGTAAATTTTTGATCAGCCCCCTGTAGCAAATTAAATATCATAATATAGATATTTCATTGGCTGTCGAACCTCATAAGTTTTAAATAAAATTTATATTTTTCATCGTATTTGTAGGTGAACGATGACGCATTATTTCATTTACCTTCTATATTTGTTTCATTTTAACTGTATGTTTTCTTTCTGCCGCCAAATCCAACTAAATCTATCATTTTGTTTTGTAAACATTGTTGACAATAAATACACATTTCCTTTATAGATATCATGGCTAAGTAAAGAATTATTTATACATTGTAATTTGTAATGTCTTTTAAAAGCTTATCAACAGTATTGATCTAGTTTTGATAACTTATTGTACCTACTTTTCTAATTTTATAAGCATTAGTTACAATGCTTGATATTTATGAACGTAAGTACATTCAAATATTATCAAAATATATCTTAAACAATATTTTCACCAGCTACAATTGCTTGTTGTCTTTCAGGTTACATCATATATGCTATTACACATTAAACTGTTATATGGGCTTTCTTCCGTCTATTTTCGATTAAAAATTGATCATTTAAATATCAAGCGTGTTACCTGAACTATAGTAAACCATGGATATTTATTTTAAAGAAAAAGTTATTAATTGTACGTTGGATATGAGCATTCGAAATACCAGAAATGATTTTAATATTCCTTTTAATTAATTTTAGTACGTAAGCATGTGTTTTTCTAAATTTAAGATATTTATATTGCTAAGTTATATTACAAGAAATATAAAATGATTTTATATTTTATATTCCTTGAAAAAGGCATCAACATGTAGGATTGTTTTAAATATATACATTTTGAAGTAAAACCAGACCTTAAATCGCCAGCAAATTGAATTTACCATATATATATATATATATATATATATATATATATATATATATATATATATATATATATATATATATATATATAGAGAGAGAGAGAGAGAGAGAGAGAGAGAGAGGGAGAAAATTTCTTAGCCGTTCATTTAATATATCAATTCATAAATTCTTGGAATTTTCGGCATTTATATTAAATATTTTCAAATTAGCATGATATTGCTGTCTATAAATTACAACGCAAATTATACGAAATTTTATTTGAAAAATTTTCTCCACGTTGGGACTTCAACCCAAGTCTACGGTTAGCCGGACCGTCGCTCTAACCAACTGAGCCACGAGGACCTTGGTTTCAAGCCTATTGGAAACGCCTTATAAGGCACTGATGTTCATATTCAGATGTTAGTATGGAAGTTTGAAAGTTTGAAATTGCTAATTTTTCGTCCTTAGCTATTAATATAGAGAGATAATTCCTTAGCCGTACATTTAATACATCATTTGATAAATTCTTGTAATTTTCGGCTTTTATATTAAATATTTTCAAATTAGTATGTAATTTTGCCAAGTAAATGTGAATGTAAACATTGCTGTCTACAAATTACAACGCAAATTATACAAAATTTTATTTGAAAAAAAGCAACATTTTATTTATCTACATAATCGTCTTTTAACCCTGTACACGACTGTTCCGATTGCTCTTTCGTTTTTGGCATGACGTTATATAATGCTGCAAAAATTCACTTAGTTGTATATGTATATATTCAAAGATCGCGTTGAAATTCTCGCGTGATTTCGTTTTTAGTTATCTAGCAGTAAACACGCCACCCATCTTGGAGAGAACTTCTTCATACCCAAATATTCGTTCAAAATATTGAATACACATTCAGTAGAAATGTTTAAAACTTGGGTTATTTCACGAACGTTCAATCGGCAAGCTTTCAACAACATATCACGGACTTTATAGTTATTTCGTCAGTAATCAGTGATTACAGACCATGGGTGCCCAACGTCACTCATGCTTACATAATAACAACGAAATGCAGCGAACCACTTTTGAAACATTCTATAAAAAGAAGCAGAATCTTTTTAACTTCTTTTTCGAGTTTTAATAGCTGTTTCAAAAGTAGTGTTACATTAACATGCAAAATTCCGTTTTTTCACATTTATAATAAACTACGAAATTTTGACTGTTTGAAACTTTGTACGGAACTTGTTAAGTTATCGCATGTCAAACACGTATTGATGATCCTAGCGCCCTCTATTGAAAAGCTATATTATCGTCAAAGTAACCTCATGGCTTATACAATTAGTCTTTTAAAAACTAATCGCTTATCATTGCAGCAAAAATAAAGAAAATAACGTGTCTTCAAAAACTTTCCTCATTAGAGACAGCTATACTTTTTTAATAGTTGGTAACAATGCACGTATTCTGCCACAAGCATATAATTTTGATAGTTTGGTTATGTCATGTAAATGTGTGTAACAATTAGTAATTTAGTTTTTGAAAAAATATTTATTATAATAGTCAAATTTAAAAGAAAATAAAACTAAAGCAGATGTTGGAATGTTGACCATTATTTTGAAGACAAAGTTGAACGCTTCATGCTTTTAAAGTCATATTAGAATTTCTTGGTCTTGAAAATTGTATTTTTTAAATATGGAAAAATAAGATAAAAATAGTCTAAAATTGTCAAATCTATAGATCTTGGAAGAAAATTAATAATTCTTGAATTGAAGAATTCTTGCAAAAAAGCTATTCTTTCTCTAGATTTGTGACTCTACTAATTCATATCGATATCTTTCAGCAGTTATGGTTTGATTAAAAAATAGAGGCCTATTTTTTTCTGGATGTAGCGTAGATTCCACAAATTCATGAGGGTTTTCTGCCGACCAAATTCTCATATTTTGCTTGTTTAAATACCCTGACAGATGGAACCAAGCTTCATCCGAAAAGAAGCATTTCTTGTGGAGAATATCATTATTATTTATCTTTTTCAAAAACCATATCCAAGAAGCCATAGCACTGTCTTACCGTAACAAAATCTATCTGTTTGAGTTACGAAACTGCTTGACTTTTATATGGAAACAACTTTAAGTCCTTTTTTTTTTAATAGTACGACATGTTCCCAATGACAAATGAATTTGTTGTGATAGTTTTGCGATTCATTTTTTGGTTAAGTTGTACATTCGACGTCAAATATCCTCGATCCAATTTGCTGTTCGTTTTCTAGGTGCTCTATCCCCAGGTTTACAAGTTATTGGCCCTGTTTCACCAAATTTAATAACAAGCTTGAATATATTTTTGCCGTTGTGCGTAAGTAACTGGCAGATTAGGATACTGTTGCCGGAAATTCTGTAAGCACTGATTAGTGAAATAAACCCAATCTCTATTTTCTAGTTTTTGACCTGTTCTATAGTAACTTTGAATAATAAATATTTTATGTTGGAACTCTATAATAACATTATAATAAAATAATTTAAAAAATATAAGCGTTTACAATTTGAATTTATGTATAACAACTCTCAGAATTTGAAGTTTTCTAAAGCTTCGCATGTGCACCAATCTTTGATTACTTAATTAGTTAAAAAAAGTCTACTACAATGAGAAAAGTTTTTGAAGGCACGTTACGTAAAACAAAATGTATAAACATACACAATTTAAGAGAAACCACTGAAAAACATTTTATAATTCAGAATAATAACATTTATTTATTTATTTTGGGAATAGTTTCTTTTTATCGAATTACAAAAGAAAACTGTACAATTTGATGTCTAATAAACTTAGCTAAGCAATTGCTGTGAAAGCGAAATCCAAAGTCGTTCCACCTCCTTTCGAATTTCCTAATTGGCCATTCGTGTACTAAGTGATCTGTTGTTAGTTCTGATGCTCCACAATCACATAAAAATTACTGACAATTCGCCACTTATATAAAGTTACTCTACATTTACCTTGGCCAGTTCGAATACGGTTGAGGCGATTGGAGCTTTGAAAGCAATTTGCTTTCCAGAAAGCAGCGTAATTGGATCAAATTAAGTTACTGAGAGACACTCACTCACAAGACCCATCAAACCCTTTGTCAAAAATTCTAAGAGACGACTGTAGAATATTATTTTTCTATTGATTTTCTGTATTTTAATTCAGAATACGGTACATTGCTCGGTATTGTGAAGACGTAGACTTATTATTTTCTACCAATTTTCGAAGTGACTACTGTTTTGCCTAGCGCGAAAACCCGATATTATTGTAGATTTTAATGTAGTTTTAATCTTATTATGTTATTAGTATTTACATTTAGTTTGCCAAGTTGGTTTAGACTCCAGTAAAGAGTAAAATAAATTAAACTTTTATACCAGAAATAGTAGACAATTCAGCTGATAGAACAATCAAATGCATAAGATGTATTACAAATGTACATATAACAACCATCAGAACATGATTACAAGTTACAAAAATATTTACTTTGAAGTCAGTATTTTTAATAATAAATAATTTTATATATTTTAGTTATTTAATAATAATTTTATTAATACATGTATGGACATTTTATAAATATAATGTTTACAAACACTGGTCTACACAGAAAAATCATCATCCACTATTTGAGGTGGATTGGCCTATTTTTCGGATGCCGGTTATAAATCGTTTCGCATACAAAGCCATACACGTAATCCTAAAAGATATATCTTCCAATGCCAATAACATTTTAAAATAGACTACATGAAGTTGGGAAATAATAAGTAAAGATGTTTATTTCTTGTAAAAAAGTCAAAGTGAATTCAAAAAGTTATTAGTTCAGTGCTTTAGAATTAGTGTTGACTTCTTGTTAAGTAATTTAAACAAATAAAGGGATTAATTGCTGCTTGAATTCATAGTTTCATATTTCCCAGAAAAAGGTCCTAACAGCAAATCAAATTAAAATTTGTTATTTTTTATTCAAATTTATTAATTATCATAAAATTATCATGATTTCGTTAGCTATTGTACGACGATTTTACTCCAAAGTCTTATCAAAGGACAATTACAACAAAATCATAAGAATATTTATCATCTAGACGAGTAGATACTTTTACTTATATTTTCTTAAATGTTTTTCATTCTGCACCTCATTCCACGAATATCACCTCTATTCACAACCACTGAATATGCTTATATATTCAATTTATTTCTTCAGGGGAAACATTCAAGTGCTGGAAGAATCTGACATCGAGCTTTACCTCGCGACATAATGGTATACCCAGTTTTGTGAAGGATTCTGCGGGAATGCTATGTGAGCCTTTGATAGTTTCATTTAATAATTAAGACTTTCTGACGTGTGGAAGATCAGCAGAGTCATTCCAGTTTTCAAGATGAGTATCAGACTAACCTTTTTAATTATCCGCCTGTTAACATTATTAGTAATTTAGCAAAAGCTTTTTGAAAGTTTATTAAATCAACAAATTATTTTTAAGTGTGAATATGTGTTGGATTTACACAAACACGGTTTTATTGCAGGTACATTCACCAATGCGAATTTGGCTGAAATAACCCAATATATTAGTGAAGCTTTAGATGATCGTGTACAAGTAGATGTAATTTAGACCAACTTTACCCAAGCATTTAATTCTATTAATCATTCCATACTATTACCAAATTGGATGCTTCCGGTTTCTCGAATTATTTACTTCAACTAATTTCCTTCTGTTTGAGTCACAGATCTAGTTACTTCGACTGCAATAGCTTTTAATCCAGGCAGTACACTCCATCGTCAGGAATTCCCCAGGGATCTACTCTAGGAAATTTTTTTTTAGAAATTGGTTGTTGAACGATTGCTAGGAATTGTTACATAATCTTCATTTGGTTGATCAGTGATGTAGGCGTAGTGGAATATCCTTGAATACTGGCAATTGTGGATTATCTCATGTGTTGCAGATCCAGTCCTATTCCCATACGGCCTAAATCATATTCCAATTTCCAGAATGGATAAATTTAGGGAGCTGGGGTGTTTTAATTGATTCATAATTATTATTTAATAGACATGCTCATGATATGGGTACTAGAGCTATTAAATAAATCTTTGTGTTTCATTATAAGATCTTGAAAACACTTTCATAATCCGTGAACACTAAAATCCCTTTATGATACTTATGTTAAGTGGACTGGAATAAGGCTCTCTATCGTTACTTGCATTTGCGACTGACTGCGGAGAGTGCTCATAGACGATTTTGGAAACATCTGTCATTTAAATTTGATGGATCATATCCAAAAAGAAGCATCGAATATAGGTGTCTTCCGTAACGCCTTTGAATTCCCTTAATGATAGAAGAGAACAACTTAATGCTAAGTTTCTACTTAATTTATTAAATTACAAAATTGATTTTCCTTCTCTTTTATCACAGTCGAATTTTTTGGCTTCAAAGATTTGACGGCTTCATAGAACACATTCCTCATCACCATCGCCAGGAGGAATGTGTTATTTAAAGCGCTTTCATCATATATAGTACACAACCTGTATGAATATTGGCCGGATCCCTTCTTTTTTATAAAATTTATTTTTAATTATTGTTTTTATTATTATAAATTGTTATTGAATTTTTTTTCATTGTATTTGGTATTTTTAACTATATTATATGTAATTATATTATTATGTACGGGGGTAATTTTTCTTTTTTACTACTTCTATATTTTATATTTTACTATATTACTTGAACTATATACTATGGTTTATATTTAATAAAAAGCTTTTATTTTTCTTACAACTGTTTTTACTCTACATAAATAATAAGTATATATGAAAGATATAATTAATAATAAGTGGACGTAATCTTCTTTAATTTTTCTTTTCCTCAGCTAGCTCTTTTGTCGTGGGCACATGGACTCGTATCTTCTTATCTCAGGTGTTTATTTATTAATTTTAAAAGTTTTGATTTTAATGTTATTTATTTCTAAAATTTAAGTTCGTGAATTCTCGAGAGACAAGAAACAGCTAATGTAATTAAAAAATTCTATGAACTTTTTGTATTTGATATCTTTTAATTCTAATTTTGAATTCAGTTTTTGAATTATATTCTTTATTTTAATATTTATGGTTTGACAATTATAAAAAATAGTTGTTTTTTAACTTAGCATTTGTCTGACCTTAAGTTATTTGATGAAAGATGGCTCTTTCTCTTCTGGAAATCTTCTTCCTTTCTAATATTTGTGTTATTTATTTTAAACAGTACCTATCTTCTTTGATTGCTATTTTTATGTTATTCCACGCTTCATTGACATTATTTTTATATAACACAAAGTGCGTGTTGATTATTCGACTTAGATAAGATGAAGTACGTGTTTAAGTACTATTTGATTTGGAGAATACGAAGTATGTATCCCCTATTTGATTTTGACAACACGAAGTACATGTTTATTTAACGGTGTCGAAATAATCAATTCTCAATTTTTTTTCGGTCACTGGCTTTTATAACATTTTCATTTTAAACAGAAGCTGTACTATTTTGGATATTTCTTCTTCTTTGATTCTTAAATACCTTTTTGGAATTTGATGAAACTAACATTGAAAATTAGCTCTATTTTTTCTACAACTGTCCAGGTAATTATTTTAATTAATATTTTCATATTAAACATTTTTATTAATCTAATTATTGAATTAATGTTATTTTTGATGTTATGATATCGTTATTAATGATTTATTCCCTTACAGCAAATGTTATTTTATTATAATTTACCTTTTTTTACGAATTTCAAAAATCCTAGACATGTATTTTCCAAAATTTCAAATAAATTCTTATTATGTTTAACTATTCCTGTTGTTTTTGTCAATTGAGCCCATCTTGAGTAATTTAAGCCACTTATTGTTTCTTTTATTTGTTTTTTAGGTGAAAAATCTTCCTTCAGTTGGTGTGGGGAATCCCGATGTCTTCTGTTCGGATGATACTTTTGTTGGCTGGTTAGTCTGTATTTTGGTTCTTTCTTTGCCTTTTAACTGTTTGTTCTTCTTTCAGTGGTAGATATGGACATTATTCTGTTTAACAAAGTTCGAATTATTATATTACGTGATTTTTTTAATAAAAATGTACTTTTCTTCTATATAAATATATATATATATATATATATATATATATATATCGCCGACTTATTAAGTTCACCTTATATATATATATATATATATATATATATATAATGCAGGAATGGAAAATACATTCCATAAAGGCACTTACCTCGACAGAAAAGCTCTGCTTAATAACCTATTATACGCGGATGACGCAGTAATTAAGACGGACAATGAAACCAATCTACAACGTGCAATACATTTACTGAACCGAATAAGTTCTAAATTTGATATGGTTATTTCAACTGAAAAGACTACAACTATGGCTTTTATTGGAAACGAACAAATAAGGACAAAACTTATAATCAACGACAGGACTCTAGAACAAGTGCGACACCGATAACGTCGAATTTCTCAAATACACACCAGACAATCACCCTTTCAGAATGAAATGCTCTTTCATGGATCTCTCTCGGATTGGCGTCCGACCAATAGCGGAAATTATGTTTATTGACATAGCTCCCTAAATGAAAGTGTGCCTCGTTATTGATTATTACAATGCTGTCATCCCTGAGCTCTGTTAGCATTGTTTCAGCAAATTCAAGCTTTCGTATAAAATTATTTTGTTGCAGCTGCTGTACCACCATCACTTTACACCGCTGGAGATCTAAATATAAAATTCTCCGCACTGACCTGCCACTCAATCGTAGAGCGCGAGGATGTTGCGCTTCAGATCGGCGTGGACTAGCTGCTCTAACTCATTTCACGTTTTCAGGGGTTCTGACAGCTCTTACGCCACCTCTATGTACTCCAGGTTGCAACAATCCTGTTGTACGGAGGTTATTTACCCAATTCAGTATAGTATTTCGAGTGGGAACTTGTCCATGCATACCATCATTAATTCAGCATGGAAACTACGTCGCGTGGTTACCACCGAACGTATAGTTTCAATAAAAGTATCATACACGAAAAGGTGGTGTTCTAGACGCGGCTCCATTGCAGCTAAACTAAAAAAAATCTCCCAACGATCACATATCAACCATTCAGAAAACATTACTCTTCTCCTATACTAACAAAGTATAGGAGGAGTGTAATGTTTCAAGAACGGCATACATCCCTACCGGGCCCTGTATATTCCATATTAATAAAATAATGAATTTGGTAATATAATTATTTTCGTTATTATGAGACTCACAATACACATTGTTTTTGGTTGATGACGTACGTGGATTGCTTAGTGCGTTTTGCTATAGCTGTAAACATAATTTCAGGTGCTATATTGTCTGCCGATATTTGTAATATTTGCTCTCCCAGTATAGTTGGGTGGAATCTGTATGGCCGCCTTTGAGACGGATAGAAAACAACCCAAATATTAGCGCTTGAAGACTTGCCGCAGGACCGTACGAACAGCAGCTGTATTTCTACCACACACAACCCATGCAAGGTCTGACTGTTTTCGTTTATTATACATTGATCCCCATTGATCAAAATCTTTACGTACGATTTTGATCAATGGGTTTTACGAAACTTGGCAGAAAGTTCTATGTTTACGGTCCAGATTTTATTTAATGACGAGACTGGATTTTCAAGAGACGGAATCTCCAATTTTTAAAACAATTACGAGAGGGCAGACGAAAATCCCTATGCTATTGAATTGCATCACCATTATCACAGTTCTTCGTTAAATATTTGACTTTGTATTTTTGGAGACTGTCAAATTAGTCCAGTATTTCTCCTTAATCGTTTAACGGGACAAGTATACTTTTTTTTTATGAGTTTTGTTGGAAGACGTGCTATTTTTTAACAGATTAAATGTGTAGTGTATGCACGATGTAACTTCTGCACATTTTCTCATCCTGGTTAGAAATTTTTGAAACCAAGATTACGACTGGAGATTGATAGGACGGGGTGGTCCAACTGCATGGCCTCCTAGGTCACTTAACCTGACTGACCCCTCTCGACTAAAACATCTAAAATAATTAGTGTACGCATGATCTGTAAACAATTTAAAAGGATTTAGGTAATGAACGTAAATTGCTGAAAAATGCGAAAGAAAAATTGTGGAAACGATGCGCCTATCTCTCTTAAGGAGGTGTGAAGCGTGCTTAGAAATGAATTGTGGACATGCAGACAAGACATTAGTTTTACTTTCAATTATCTTTTGTTTTATGTACATTGTCAACAGAATGTATTCCTAATTTTTACAATAATCAAACAATATTAAATAGACTATATGTGGAAAACAGTTGAGTTGCGAACCCATGGTTCTTGTTTGTTTCTCTCAGTATTATAATTAAGTAAAATATTCTACAACCTTTTTCTAACGCGCAGTTTATTGAAATGATATAATGAAATTAATTCGATAACAATGATAGTACTTGTAATCTGATGGAATATTTTGGAATAGATATTCTGATTTAATATAAACAATATTTTGCTTTTGTGTATATTATTGCATTGTTAAATTAACGATAATTATTTTAAAAAATTAGAGAAATAAAGATAATTTATGATGGAGTGTACACAATGTATCGTATTAATTAAGTTAATATCACAGAGTATTATTTAATTACGGAATCCCTAGTTACACCATTTATGAATTTACAAACAATAATAACGAGAAAATGGGTAAAGTTTCAGAGAATAATTTTGTATCAGAAACGAAGTCGTTCTATCGTTAGGAGCTTGCAAAGCAGATTTTAGATGCCGAAACAAAATTTAATGACTTTTAATTGACTTCGTTAATTAAATTGTTCCCGGTTAGGGGAGTGTGCACAACTTTGAATTTTGACAATGCGAACCCTGGAGAAAAGTAAGTAATTAAATTAACTTTCATTCGTTCAAGGCTATGAAATTGGATTTGTTAATAATCCGTGGGAGAGACAGCTTGTGTTTTGCAGGTGTTCTGCACATTAGAATTGAAATAATATAGGAATACACCTAAAGATACGGAAAACGTTCATTTCTATATTTAAATACCGCATTTTCGAATTTAAAATTTCTACGTATCTATAAATAAAGAACTAAATGCTTTTAAAAGCAAATACTTCTTTGATGTAGTAAAATAATTAATAATATAATAATAGTAGTAGTAACAATAGCAATATTAATAATGAGAATAGTATATATTTTAATATCAATTATAGTAGTTCGTTTCATAAACATAACAGTGCAATTATTAGTAAAAATTAAACATCTAGAGTATACAGAAATAAATTAAATAATAATAAATAGTCAGTTTTGTTAAAACTGCTTGGAAAATGGTAATCGTCTTATTATTAAATAATATATGATATGTGAATAGAAATTAATAAAATATGTTAAAAGAATATCTGTATCTGTACACATGGACATACACAATTTTAACGTATTTAACCAAAGAATTACTTCAACTACTGTTACGATATTTTGTTGATCAGTCCCCGTATATTCCGCGCGCTTTTCCGGTAGTTTAATTTTGCTAGTTGTGTGTTAGCGTTTCCGGAAAAGTAGGGTAAAAGATTACGCGTGACCATCTGCACTTTTGGTGATAGCAATATGCAGGCTGCACGTGGTGTTGCAATTGGACGACCTCTTTTATTGATTTTACCGTTATCGTTTTGCGATTCTTGGGAAAAAGTAAGCATCTCAGAAGTGGATGTGAGGTGGATGTGAGGTCGTGCTAATTATCAAATTAAAATTCGGATTTTTGGTTGATTAAGTAAACGGTAGCTGCAAGAGAATCCCAAGATTTCCACTAAGTAAGTTATGTTATCTTTCTTATTGCTGTTAACTTGGTTGTATTATTTAATGCTAAGCCTCGTGGCATCTTTTTCTTAGGGTATCAAGATTATCCACTAATTAATTAGGATGCAAATTAAGCTTTCGATATCTTGACTACGTATTCGAGTTCGGAGGTTTGAAGCAGACGCTACATGTTCTGTCAAATTACATTTCTTCTGTACCAGCTTCAGTACCAGCTGTGTAATTATTGTGTTCCGGAAGATACTGGAATTCATTAGATTGAAACTTTTAGGAGGACCTTGAAGAAAACTTACGACGGCCATTTTGCGCAATATATCGTTTTCCTCTGAAGTAAAAGCCGAATGGGCAAGTCTTTATTTGCGTAATCGATACTTAGATTTATTAATTTTGCTTCCGAATTTTCATTTAACGTTTGCCTATTTAGCACTATTTTATATTATTGATTTTACTTTTACGGAATAAGTAACTAATTAATTAGTTATACTTTTTCGCGCTAAAAATTCTGTATGCTAATTTCTTTTTTTTATTTGTTCACGTAATTAAATTTACATAAATAGAATCTCACTTTCATTGTAACATCGCTAAAGCAATTTAATTTTACGCATAATATTCAAATTTTGTGTTGGACTGTGAGATAAGTGAGCTTGATTATAATATATAATTATCATTATACACCATGGTAAATTAATTGTGTTGAAAATATTTAACTTTTGATGAACCTTATGTTAATTCTATTGGCTTGTAACAAATGTAATTTTGCTATACCGTATTATATTTTTAGTTAACGCCATTTGTTTAAGTTTCTTTAATACAGCAAGTTTATGTTAATTTTAATGTGTTTTCAAATTTCAAAAATTTATAAACAACTTCTACATTCATTGTTAGATTTAAATGTAAGGACAAATTGGAAGAGATCTTTGAATCTCTGCTCTTTTTTTAAGTATATGCTGTGCAAGTTATTTATTTTCTTATTCTTAATATGGATATTCAACAATGTTTAGAAATTAACTTATGAAATTCATTGACGATATGGCAAATTCATTGTTATAATATAATTAATTGTTTCTCCGTGTTTTTGTTTATATAAGCAACAAATAATAAATTTAGTAACTTCCTTCTCAAACCATCTTTCATTTAATATCATCTGGTGAGTTCTAGTATCCTTTACGAGTTCCGTGTGGTGTAGACCACTGCATACAAACCAACAAAGTTATAAGATACACGGTGGCATCTGTTTTCTAGTTTTCAAGCTGGATAATTACAACATTTCAAAAGGAACAGCATGACCGTCTTCACTAGACGCTAGCCTGGATCTGGCTTGTTGGTTATGTATTTGGCTACAACATCTCGCTCACCAAGATAAGTCTCCGGAGCGCTACCAAGTTTTGTAAAACTTAAGAGCTGGTTTCGTATTAGTCATTTATTGTTACGATTTTTGGTAGCACTACAGACACATGCGTTTCAATCTCACAATATTCTCAGTGCAGTTACGAAGTGACATCCTAAGATTCGCTCCCGCATAATAAGCACAAACTTGTGCTGTCAGCTGACAAGAGATACCTCATAACATCTGATGGCCAAGAGAGGTCCGCCGGTAAGAGCGCTTTCGCACAAACGACTAGACCGTTATCAAGGAGAGAAAGAAATACGTATAATCCATTAACTCGTAGCTAGATGGCTCAATATACCAAAAAATGCATATCGATTCGTAAACAAATGAAGTATTTGTGAATTCAAATTAATACAAATATCTTAAAAACATATCTGTATCTGTACACATGGAATACACAACGTATTTAACCAACGTGTCTTATCAACTACAGACACATGTGTTTCGATCTCATGATCGCTTCAGTGCAGTTTCGAAGTAACATCTTATGATATGCGGGAGCAAATCTTAAGATGCGATATATCTTTAATACAATATGTTCGTTATGTCATTGTCGAATAGTTACATTTGGCTATATTTTTGCGTGGTGTGTAATCCTATTAGTATACGAATATTTTTAATATGCTTGCCAATCATCTTGCAATATTTTGGTTTTACTCTTCCCGCCAGCGTGTTATTAGTATTTATAGCCTACTTTGCTAAACGATCAACAACTCATTATGTTCTATACCTGATTGTTCTTTGATCCAATAGAATTGAATTTTTACATGCTTTTTTTCTAGATATCTAAAGCGTTCAATGATGTTCAATATTATAGGGTTATTTTTTTTGATAATTTCTTTTATGTAAAGATTCCAGTACACTTTTGGAATCTGTCATAATCGTTGCGTTCCCAATATTATTTTCTTGTACATATTTTAAAGCCTTCACAATCGCTATTGCCTCTGCTGTGAAAATGGAAATATTATTATATAATTTTACATTCTTTTCATATCCATTTCTAGGTACAAGTAATGCATATTCACATCCTTCCTTAAATTTGGATGTATCAGGAAAAATTAGCGTCGATTCAGGAATTTCTGCACGGATATTTTTATGCAAAGTAGAATTGTATAGAGTATTTTCGTTGTATGGAGGATAGTATACATTAATAGACTACATATATTCGAAGTAATTTTTACCTTTTTACGTTTGTGGGGAACCCTATTTCTCCGATGCCCGATTATATTGTGTATAAACTCGTCCTAAAGGCCCCGAACGTGAAATATTTTTGTTCCAACGTTTTCCTTGGCGTTAGGATTGATTTGTGTAATTTTTATTAAGTTTATTTTTTGTAAAGATTTCACTTCTTATTAACGCGGCAATAGGGCAATAATCGCGAATGCCAAAAAAAACATTCTTTCATTTTAGTATTTAAATAAAACTTCTATTTACGAATTGTTCTCGGCTTGAGGCTTATGTCAGTCTTAAAATGTCTCAAAATGTGTTATTCATTTGCTAAGCCTACGCTATAAATAATAAACTTCTACGGGCAATAGCTATCACCCTGCAACCAGGTAACATCATTGATAGATGAAAATGTCTTAGTTAACAAAAATTTAATACTGCGCGGTCATTAAATTTTTAAGAAAGAATATTATGTTTCGTCATAAAACTTGCTATATTGTATATATTAATATATGTTACATATAAGGATAAATTTATTTAGTATATAGAATTAAACTACAACATATTGCTACCCCCTAAAAACGTGTAGGCAGCAAAACCCCAGTTGGAATTAGGACGTGTCCTAATTCCGCCCCTGGTCTCAAAGGCCCTTCGAATAACTTGCTGGCCAGCTCAGTTAAAAAAATAAAGCGGGAGCGTCGTGGGCCAACACAACGCAAGATCTTAATTGGGCACAACTACGTTTGGTCTGGCAAGTATCTAGGCTAACGTAGAACACCCTCGGCCGTAAGGGCTTAAGAACACTTAAATGGGGTGTTCGACTTCCAAGTAACAACTCAAACACTTTTGCTCGTTAGGG
The DNA here is from genome assembly GCA_935421215.2 of Melolontha melolontha. NCBI lineage: Eukaryota > Metazoa > Arthropoda > Insecta > Coleoptera > Scarabaeidae > Melolontha > Melolontha melolontha. The sequence continues at coordinate 92,291,390 of OW285237.1, read as the reverse complement.
TATTAAGGCAAACAAACGCAAACTCGGATATAACAGTAACAAATAAATTTATTGAACAGTCAAATGATTAACTAATAAGATTACAAACAAATCTAGCGCAAAACAATTGATTAAAGAAATTGTAAAGAAAAGTAATTCCAAAGATTGTACTGTAATTGTCAAGATAATCACTTAAACATTAAAGAAAAACAAAGTATGTTAAGAATTTGGATCTAGCGTCAGTAGATCATCAAAGCTTTGAAGTTCTTTACATTGCTTACGCATCACCCAGTATAAAATCTTAAGCAGTAATTAAAAAGATAAAGTAAAACTAAAGTGACGTAAACTAATTCTAAGAAAATCACAAATTAAGTGAATCAAACTATTCAGGGCACAGCCCGTATATACTTTAAAATAAATATCAGTTGAGTAACATTCAAAAAAAATAAACACTAGGAGGTGTTTTAGATTATATAAGTGGCAATAGAGACATTGGTTCTCTGACAGGAATAAAATTAATTTTATCAAGAGTAACTTAATGCTAGGTTCAAAATTATATAATTAGAGCGTTTAAGCCACTTGGATTAATTAAAAGAAAATATAAATTAAATTTAACGTAAGCATATAACTAATCAAAATTAAGTCAATAAATTAGATGAAATTACAAAAGTATTCGGAATAAATTTACTTTAAAGTAGTTTTTCTGTTTTCGTCAAAATGGCGTCTCGAACCATGCAGCACGTGGTTACACACAAATTTGATTTATATAATAGAATAAAACTATTAAAGCCAAAAATTACGGGATTTCGTCTTGAGTCTGGATAATGCGACAATTTAAAATTTACCACACTACCTTGCGAGAATTCATAAGCAGTGGCCTCCAGAACGTGGTTACCGGAGTCCGGAAAACGTGGATGTCGGAACTCTTACTGCCGGAATGCTGTCTGAGTCTGGATTTCCCGCGCAGAAGTTAATTGGCAATCTTCCCCTGAGCCGTAAACTACAGCCCTAAATTAAGGAAAAAGAAATCGAATAAACGGAAGTTCATACGACACAAAAGAAAAACGGAGTACGTTGCTGTGGAAAAAAAATTACAGCCGTCTCCAAGTTTAAAACTCACCTGAAGCACGAGGTCGAATAAAACTTACACAAATGAATAATTAATGCCAAGAAGTCAAGTATGAACAAAGCCTGCCTATGCAGAAAATTTAAACTGGGAAAAAAAACAAAACTTGACTTAGGTTTCGAACTTCTGAGTACTTCAGAGCTTGCACGATAAAGATAGCGCCTCTTACCTTCGGCTGTACGACATTTATAGGAGAAGGTAAACTGCGTCATAGTCACAAAAACCTCATTCCAACGGAAAATGTTAAAAATAAGGAAATAATAAACCCAAAACCCAGTCAACAACAGCGTGTGAATACAGAAGCTAATAAACTGAAATTCGGGAATAAAATCGCAACAAAGAAAAAGGTAATTGACCAATTTGAATTACAGAAAAATGCAAAGCAAACTAAAACGGAAGTAATCCTATATGCCGCGTAGATGGCGTACAAAGCCAATGACAGGGAAATTCCAAAATAAAACTTAAAATAAAGGTTAAACAATCAAATAAATCGCCCTGAAAGAATTACCAAAATTCCATAATTAAAATAATGACTCGTTCAGTAAGTAATAATCGTTTAAAAGAAACGAAACTCGCATAAAGCATCATAAAAAAACATGAGTACGCATAAATCACACAAAGAGGCGACTGCGCAAAGAAGGCAGGAAAATTACTCCGGAACATTAAGAATATACGGACATCCAAAACATTTAAACATAAGAAACTTTTATAATAATAACGAAGTTTGAAGAAGCCTAAATGGTTCGATAATTAGGGAATATGACAAACAAAATGTAAATAAGTGGAAGGACAATGTTTGAAAAGGCTACGAAGGTTTAAAGTAAACAAATAAAGTAATAACACGTTCAAAAATTACCAAAAGGTCTCAGAAACAATTTTCTGGGCGTAACAATATCCAATTTTATAAATATTCAACGGGCTTTTTCAAGTTTAAACCACTGTATAACATAATTTTATTATCCTATTTAAATTATAATACTTTCTTTAGGTTTTAAGAATCGGCTTCTTTACATTTACAACTTTATTACTTAATGATGTAGACCGTTTGTTTATTACCTAGTGTTCTCGTTATTAGTGAATTATTTCAGTAGAGGATGATTAATCTGACCTTCTGTTGTTAAGCCCTCATTTCCTAAATATGCACAATAGGTTCCATTACTGAACAATGGAATTTAACAGGAACCACATACTTAGTTTTATGACACTAACTAATAATTAATGATGATATTTTATTATTTATTTATCAGTAAGATTAGAATTTTAAGACCCTATCGTGAATATTGGGTATTGTTGTCAGTAGGTACAATTTCCACGAATAAAACAAAAAAGATTCCCCGTTATTACGTCAACCAATGTAATTATATTATATACCACATGCTATGAGAGACCAGAATTTTCAACTATAGTCACACGTCGATCTTGCAACACGAGATCATGGACCTTTTTAAAAGTTTCTTGGGTGGTGACAGTTGTGGGCGCTCCACCTACATGTTCGCTTGTATACGTCTGTCTACCACATTTAAACTCGGGACACAAACTTTTAACTACGTCATAGGATATTGCGGATTTCCCTAATGTATCCGCCAAATCTTGATGAATTTATGTTAGGGTCATCCCTTTTCTTTCTTCTCATCGCTCGTTGCTCAACACGATCCATTCTGATGCTGATATGTGACTCTCTCTTTTTACACTGCAGACACAGTAAATACTTTATGGAATCGTTGAACGATTTCGAATGTTTTGACACACTATTTTCATAGAAAGAAAATAAATACTTCTTTAAAATTTACAGCACCTTCCATAGTGGCTATATTAATAATTCTAAATTATCTTTATATTTGCTAAACGATTATTGATTACATTGAAAAACGTTATTGGTAAAAGTAATCAAAACTGATCTACACTCGAAAGCATTAATATTTTGACCTTCAGCAGGATCGAAATTTTAGAAATATACTTTGTATATAATTTTACAGTGTATACAGCATGTAATTTTAGTTAGTTAAGTGTAAATGAGATCAATTGTATGGTATCCCTAATTGCTAGGCGGTTCATCCTATTTTAATCTCTAAATCGGTTTATTGCTCACCCCTATTCCTTTAGCCAAATGACCTTCTTCACTATTTTGTTTTTCGTTTATACAGCATCAATTACATTGCTGAATTTTTCTATTTTGTTGTTAAATTACACTTTGTTAGATCTATTTGATCACACTCAATATCAAAATATTTATAAATTGTTGACGCCACTGAAAAGTACATCGAAATGAAACTCGTCCAACTTATTTCGTCTGATCTGCAGTCTCATTTGCTTCCGGAATTGAAAAACCTCTGCGTAGCGTGCGATTTTAAGCTTTAAATAACGAAAAATAGCTGTAACTAACGAAATAAATCTCTTAAGAATATTTAAATGAAATAACATTAAATGAATAAATATATTTAATTTAAGTAACTACAATGTGCTACACAAAAATTTCCAGAATGTTAAAAAAACACAATAAATTGTTCTTACAACTTATACACTACCATCCCCTTCAAAGTACTCTGCTTCCGCATGAATACATCGATCCCAACGACTCGTTTATGGAAGCAATGCTGGAAGTCTTCGCGTTTTAACATGTTTAACAATGTTATCAGGATAAAGTAAAACAAATTTTAATGAATTTCACTTTTTAATTAACACTGTAACGGTCGTTTCGCTCCAACCTGAGCTTCATCAGACATATGTTTAACACTGTCTGCGATTCGGTCTGAATCTCCTCAATTGCCTCCAAACGTCGCCCCTTAAGCTTCAGTTTTAGCTTTAGCTTCATTTCGGAAACAGTAGGAAGTCACAAGGTGCAAGTTCTGGGACTATGGAGGGTTATGTAGTATTGCCGCCTTCATTGAGTGTTGAAACTGACGCACAGGTGACGTGTGTTGCATTGTTATGGTGTAAAATCCACGAACTGTCTTGCCATTTGGCATGCCGCTTGCGTCAAATGTTTTCTCATCGTCGCCGAAAAACATCGTAATAAAATCGTCCATTAACCGTTTCACCTGGTGGGAGAAATTCTTTGTGCACGAGGCCATCAGCGTCAATGAAGCAAATCAACATCGACTTGACGATACTTCGAACATGCCGTACTTTCTACGGTCGTGGTGATGGAGTCTTCCACAGCGTCTTTCGCAGCCGTGACTGCCGCTTTGTTTCGGGATCATACCCGTACACCCATAATTCGTCGCTAGTAATGATTCTAGTACTGAAGTTCGAATCCCTTTCGGCAATTTCTTTCAGCTCTGTGCACACATGAACACGGTGGCATTTTTGATCAATGTTGAATAACCTTGGCACAAACTTCGTTTCAATACGTCGAATATCCAGAGTTTTCATTGCCGTTACCAAGTTTGAAGCAGAATTTGATGCGTATTCATTGCTCTTTCACATCAGACATTGTAGTGTCGCAGAATAACTCTAATACAACTCAACAAATACAAACACAAGAAATATTTGTCACCACCTAGCAAAGTACCGTCTGGCAGACTGACTTAGTATAGACGTAGCTCACACCATCTATCGCTATAGAGCTATAATACAATCCCTTCACGCACCCCGTTCAAATTCTGGGAATTTCTGGATAGCACCTCGAATTCATTCCAATAATAATACAAATGAGAGATATGAAAGTGTGTGACGAAATTTTTAATTTTGATATATTTAATGGCCCCAAAAAAACATTACTTTAATTAAATACCAATAAAAATGGGGAAAATTCTTTAAATTTTCTCTTGTATGTTCTCTTTTGAATAACTGGTATAAGCCGTCACTAGTACATACAAATAATTGTTTCAGTACCTTCTTACGTTTTTATTTTTCTAATATTTAAGCAGCATTCTTAATATAAATAACACAAAGGTATTTTTAGTAATATAAAATATTATTAAAAATCTGGTGTGAAGAACACAAATGCAGGTTCACTATTAATATTTTTTGTGAACGTGTCCGAATATATCCTATCCCCAGAGACGTAGATACGTATTTCGTATACGTACTTTCTACAGGCTCATCGGTACGCCCCTGCTGGAGAAAGGATATTCCCAGACACGTTTACAAAAAAGAACCACATCGCCCTATCACCGCAATTATCCAGACCGGGCGCAGAAGTAAATTCGGCGCTGCCTGTTGTCAGACAGCCGAAGTACCTCGCATACCGTCCACATAATTAATGTGAAGTAACGACGCCCTTCCAAAGGTGGCACAGCCAATTTCTCTAGAAAATTGCATTTTGTATGTGTCTTCACTCATACTACGGCTTAACCGCATGTGTAATGTATCAGAATAATTGAAACATACATGAGTAGGTAAACCCCACCAGTTTTGTATAATACAAAGGTATTTTTAATAATATAAAATATTATTAAAAATCTGGTGTGAAGAACACAAACGCAGGTTCACTATTAATATTTTTGTGAACGTGTCCGAATATATCCTATCCCCAGAGACGTAGATACGTATTTCACCTTTCTACAGGCTCATCGGTACGCCCCTGCTGGAGAAAGGATATTCCCAGACACATTCACAAAAAATAACCACATCGCCCTATCACCGTAATTATCCAGACCGGGACCTTTGGAAGGGCGTCGTTACTTCACATTAATTATGTGGACGGTATGCGAGTTACTTCGGCTGTCTGACAACAGGCAGCGCCGAATTTACTTCTGCGCCCGGTCTGGATAATTACGGTGATAGGGCGATGTGGTTCTTTTTTGTGAATGTGTCTGGGAATATCCTTTCTCCAGCAGGGGCGTACCGATGAGCCTGTAGAAAGGTGAAATACGTTTCTACGTCTCTGGGGATAGGATATATTCGGACACGTTCACAAAAAATATTAATAGTGAACCTACATTTGTGTTCTTCACACCAGATTTTTAATAATATTTTATATTATTAAAAATACCTTTGTATTATACAAAACTGGTGGGGTTTACCTACTCATGTATGTTTTAATTATTCTGATATAAATAACAGACAAGACGGACGTATTTAGGCGCTTAAATAAACAAAAATATGGATAGTGATTTTTCTTATATTATATTCGTTATGTAGCAAAGAGCGGCGAATAAATTGTCGATATTTTTCTATTTCGTGTTCGTACTGATTACAATTTCGGAAATATTCCTGCAACAGTAATCATTTTCTAACTGTAAAGTTTGTTGATTGCTTTTACACGTTCATTTTTGCTGTTCCATTAGTGCGGAACTCAACAAGAAACAATCTTTTAACAATCAATTTTTCATGAAGGGATTCTAAATATTGCCAATCTAATATTAAAGACAGTCTCGACCCGTTGGTAGTTCGCATCTAGCCGACACGGGCCGTATCCTCTAGTGTAACTACTGTAACAGACCCTTTTGTTCAACATTGAATACATTAGGGTCCCATGAAGTTGTTTCTTTGAAATCGATTTTAAGAACCTTCTAAAATTCGTAACTGAAACAATCCCTTTTATCTCCAACGAGAAGTTTCTGTAGTTAATTAACATGTGACGGTCATAAACTAAGACCTCTATTCTAAAATAACCTTACATAGTATGACAATATTTCAATAAATACTTTTCTGAAATATAATAATACAACTAATTTAGTTTCTAATTTAACTTATTTCTAATTTCGATTACGTTTGAAACTTTCATTCGTTTGCCAAAAAATATTATTTATTATCTGACAACAGTATATTTTCCATTTAGCTAGTCGATAAGAACCTCTCATACTTTTACTAGTTTATTATAATGTTTACATACTGTTTCAAACAAGTTTTTGGGACTAATTTTTTAATACAATGAGTTTCTTTGGAATATTTCACGCTTCTAAGTATTTTTCAATTTTGATGTGCATTTTCAGTACTGCCGTTGGTCAATCCATAATTGACAACAATACTTCTTACCCTGCGTCATAGCGATTCTGTCGAAAAACACACATCTTTTTAAAACTATTTTTCAATAGATGTAATGTCTTCCTTAGCATCGTTTAAAAGTATGTTACATTTAAAATTTATGAAATATCTTAACTTATCTAAGCCGTCACATAATCCTAATTACATACAGTTTAATATGTCCCCCTTGCAAAATTTTCTAGTGTAACTTAATATTGACCTTATTGTAAGAATTTTTGATTGTATCGTTTCTTTCCTACCGCTTACGTACTAATTAATTAATTTTCTTTTGTAACATCTTTGTTAATTCTTTAATATTTATATCTACTAATCCCAGTCATGATATTCCCTCTAGTATTAATGTTTTTGTCCGTCCTAAATATCTTCAGATTGCCTTGTTCTTGCTACGTACCACCTAAAGATTCAACGTTTATTAAGTGTAATTTACATCCTCTATTGTCATACTTGAATCATAAGAAATTCCCTTTTCTTTCTTTAAACACCCCTTTTGCTTTTGTATCCCAATGTGAATCCTGGTAATAGTATTTAATATAGCTTTTCCCATACACCTATTTACCTTGCTTATATGTGTCTAACCATTATTTTCTCTTCTCAAATTTCTAGAAATAGTGTTTGATTAACAACCTAGAATCCAGATTTCGACCTTGCCTTGTTTTATTTAGGGAAGAACACACTTTTTAATTTCGTTTACTTTCAAGTTCCTAACTCGTTCTCAATCCTTTTCCTTTTGTTTTGTCTCTTTTAATGAGTACATATTCTTTATTTCTCCTTCTTCTGAACTAAGTCATCTACTTAGATGACTAAGTTCACGTAGTTTTCCATAGCACATATAGGGTGCGCTGGTGTTGCTTTTATTCTCAATAAGGTGGCGCGCTTAGTTTAGAACAATCCAAAACGGCTGAACCGGCTGGCAAACAATACTTTGTCTAGGTCAACCATATGAGTAATTCACCTAGAAGAGATTCGTTTGATCGTTTTGAGTTTTCATGTTTATGGGATATTGTTTTGTATAAGCGCGTCAATTAATTTTAACTATTTCTAATGAACCTATTTTCGCTACTTTTAATGAATTAGTCGTTACATGAATTTATTTTTTCATTTATTAACTTTTAAACCATTCTAACCTTTAGTTTTTTTTCTTCATTATAGTTAAGTAAAATGTTAAGGATAACCTCGTTTTCTTTTTTGCCAATATTTTCAAACTTCCACATATTTATTGTAATGCTATAACTAACCAAGTCAAGAACGCGAAACAATTTCTATACTAAGGGTAAGAATAATTGGTTCTTTAATGTGCGACCACAAAAATTTACTCCCAATGCAAAGTGATTGAAGCATTGAAAAGCAATTATTCTTTTCAATGCGGAGCAAAAATAATTGGAACAAAATAAAAAATATTCTATTAATTCAGTTAAAATCGGATAAGCCAAATCAAAGTGCTTTGTGGAAACATTTTCAAAAAAAAAATTATACACTTCTGCATTTGTTCAAATCAATTGTTAAAGCAGTTATTCCAGTCTTCAGTTGGGACAGTCAAAATTAACGTTTTGAAGGCATCTACTGCTTCTTCCAGCGACGGAAATCGTCGACCACGCATTCCATTCTTGATCTTTGGGAACATAAAAAATCGTTGGGACTTGGGACGGGACTATACGTAGGATGCTCTAATAATTCGGTATTTTGTTGCTCCAAAAACTCAATTGTCTTTTAAGCTGTGTGTGAACTCGCATTGTCATGATGCAGGGTGATTCGCCGTTGTGGTTTGGCTTCTCGGAACACGGCGATTATTTCTGGCAAACAAACGATTTAGTACCAATCCGCATTAACCGTTCTTCGATCTTGCTAAGGAATTGTAGCTACTTATCATGATTTTGAGAAAAACATTGGGAGCTTTTTTCTCTTTTTCGACACACTTCGCGAACGGATAACTTTTATCGGATTCTCTTCATCTTGAAACACCCAAACAGCAGCTTATGTTTATTTTCGAATTCATAGGAATAAACCCATGATTCATCGCTCCTCATGATGCTATAGACATTTTTTGAGTTTCCGTTATTGAACCGGTTTAAAGATTTTCGGTTAAAAGATGTGTGGAAAGTTAATTAACTTTCCACACTCAGTTCATCATGTAGGATTATTTGGATTGAGGTTATTGAAGTACCCATGGATGTATCAATTTCACGATATGTCACATGTCTATTTCCTATAACCAGACGGCGCACAGCATCGATGTTTTTCTGGGTGACTAATATTCTTGGCGGACCTGTCCTGGGATCGTTGCTGATACTGGTACGTTCACGTTGGAATTCACAAGACCAATGTGAAATTGTCGATTGATGTGGTGCTTCTTCTTCAAAAACAGAAACCAACTCAGCAAGACATTGTTGTTGTGTTAATCCTCTCCGAATGTTGTAAAAAATTATTGCGCGAAAATTTTCTCGACTCAATTCCATTTTTCGGCCAACTTATAAACTTTAAAAATTTACTATGACCAAATCACTTGCCGTATCTTGATGAAACTTTAGACTTCGGTTAACGAAAGATTAACTTTGACACCTGGCGTTTTATTACTGGCGCCCTTTATGGAGCTATATGCAACACTAAAAAAACCTGCCTTGAAATAGCTAGTCAATTACTATAAAATCTAAGTACTAAAAAATCTCTTAACTACAAACACCCACTATTTTTCTTTCGAAACTATAAAATCTTACTCGGTTACTATCAGAAAATCCATTCTACTTTACAGGTTTACATTTTGAAGGTACGGTAAAAGATTCTTGTATCTGAAAAATTTAATAAAGTTTAGCAGACCCTATTAAATTTTTCAGGTATTACGGATGGAGATTATGATCAGAATCCCATTAGTGTATGTTATTTTTAGATTCGTTTCGTCGTTGCTTGCATAAGATCTCAGTCTGCTCACATTTCTCTATTACAACTCCCGTGGATACACGTTCCGTCTCATTTAATGTAAACATTTTTGATGTTGCGGAAGTTTTTTAATTAATTTCGTCTTTCCGTAAAGATTTTACAGAATAACTGCTACATGTAACAAATTGGAGGTGGTTTTCCGCGTCAGGTTCACCGTTTGATGTTAGTTAATTGAATATTAAAAGGTTTTGTCGGTTTAAATGCATTAAACATTTTTTGACAACATTCGTTTCCCATTTCGAGTTTGTTCCCACACGACTGCAGAATAGTTTTTTTTCTAATAGAATAATATATAGAATTTCGCGAACTAAATAAAAGCGAAACGCATTTGTCTCAAATGGAAGCTTAATTTTATTAGTGATGATTCAGTATTTTTAGAAAAAGATTTTAATTGGGAAAATTGATCGACAATAAAATTATGAAAATATAAAAAAAATACTATTTTAATTCGTTTGTCATTATCTGAATCAATGTATTTCTTTCTGAAAGCATTAAAGTATTTGTTTAGATGAAACAGGTATAAAACTTTATCTATCGCATCGATTTTTCCAAAGAGACATGTTAGTTCTTCCACAACTAGAAAATTACTCACGTACAATAATTTTATTTTAATAAGTAGAGTTTGAATAGCAAAAAATGGTTAGTAACTATCTTTAGAGACTTTATTGACCACAATATTTTCCACAGATTCATATTGAGTTGCTTTAATGCTTAATGTCTAATATGGGGTTCATACGTCCTGCATGAAATATTCATTTAACAACATTATCAAACTAAAATCGGAAAGAGCTTTTTTCTCTTTTTCGACACACTTCGCAAACGGATAACTTTTATCGAATTCTGTTCATCTTGAAACACCCAAAAAAGGACCTGTTCGCGGACCTCTTCCGCGGTGGTTGAGCTACCCACCAGGCGCGTCCCTAAGTGGCGACGAAGGAGACGGTCAGCTCTCCCATGCTGCGGTATAAGGCAACGTGCTTAGAGCGGAATGGCCACTGGGGTATATGTGGTCTTAAACGTTCCCCTGGGGGTACTAGGCAGCACCCCCTTGTATTTACGCCTTGTGCCCGTAATGAAAGCGCCGCGGGCATTGACTTCATACTTCTTCCATACTCGTGGGAATCAAATGAACACTCCTGAGGATAAAGTAACTAAGCGCACGAAGTTTTCGACTTCGGGCGTGAGTTACAAAGCAGCTCTTAAAGGTATTAAGGCTGCAATAGTTCCTAAGGATTACCCGGTCCACTTAGTGACTGAGGGCAACGTAGGAGTTATACAAGAGGCCCTGATTATGGTTATAGATAGGGCGCAAAAGACGCCGAGGTTTGAATCCTCCCGTCTTATGGACGGCTACTATGGAGTCATCTGTGCAGATGAGGACTCGTACAACACTACGGGAGATTACTTGGAAAAGGAAACTGTTTGGAACGTTTGAACTCGTGAAGAGCGAGGAGCTGCCAAAACAGCAACGAGCTTTAGCGTTTCTACAAGAGACTAAAAAAAAGATCTGACAGTGGGCTAGAAAAGACTCGAGAAGAAAAATCCAGGTCGCAAAGTGGACCGATGAATTGCCCTCAGTTCTTCCAAAAGGGGCCTACACGTGGGCGTTCGGATTAACAAGGAGTCTGAGACGTTGGTAGGGACTGACTCCAGACCATACTATCGCTTCCAGGGGGCTAGCTTTGTAACCCTCGAAACAAAAAAGAGCCAGAGACATGTGAAAACTAAATGGTCTGGGCAGCATTAGTCGAGGAAATTCGAGAAGACTGTACAAATAGAAGCATCAACATAATGACATAGTCAGGCGACTATCATTGCTATTATTAACTCAATTACCAAGTCGAAATTGGTTAACATTACAAGCAAGTTCTCAAAAGAATGGCACAAAACAATACTGTGTCACTGATGTAAGGGCCAGAACACGAGGCGATTAAAGGCAATAAGGTGGCCGATAAACTGGCCAAGGAGGGCGCAAACGGTAACTTCATGGGACCGGAACCTGTATGTGGAATTGCTACTGCCGGTGGAAGATAGGTTTGATTGTAGCTAGAAAGAGAACATCAAAAGAAATGGAAAGAAACTACTAGGACAGCTAGATGCTAGGTTTTCAGCCGACCTAATTAGAAGCAACAAAAAATAAATTAAGACTATCATTGGCTTGATAACCTAATATCGTCCTATAAGGAAGCATTTATACAGTATGGGCTTGGTTAGCGAATCCTGGCGAAGGCGATATGAGAAACAGGGGGAACCTTGTCTTCATGTAATATGTATGTATTTGTAAGGAACTGAAAGAACTAAACAGAAATATTTCGAGAAAATCTATTGGATCCTACGAGTGTACTCAAATTTTCCGAAGAGGATAGTGACTAATATCGAGAACATAGAACTAACAGAATGGAATTAAGAGAACTATTGAGAGTTGTACAAAGAGCATTGTGCTCAAATTCCTAGGCTTAATGGTGTCCAATCTAAAGACCCCATTATCGCCTAAACAGTTTCTAAAGGGAAATATGCTGATATTAGCAACACGAAATAAACCTAAATGTTACTAATATAATTTTCGATATTTGATTTACATATATTGTTTTTGAATTTTTTTGGTATGTTTTTAATTTTACTACTTTAGATAATGACTAGGACACGGAACCATCATGAGGATGAACCATTACAGACCTGGGTAATGTAAGTACAAATATAAAAACGTCTTTTATTTAATAATAATAATTCATGCCTTAGCATCTCCCAGCAGCTTCAAGTCAATTAAATTAGGGAAATCGAAGAACGACAAACATTTTCTAACTGTCATAGATGTTGTTAAGGTGACAAGCAATCAACCCACTAAGACAGGAAACAGAAAGCAGGCAAGGAAGTAAACGGGCTGAAAAAGTCAACATTGATTTATACCGTTACCACATGCAAATTACAAAAATGGAGACTAATAAAATTCCTTACAGTAAAGAATTATTTATAGAATAAATACAAAAAGATTTAGCAAATTAATACAGTGCTATGTTACGATGTTTTCGTGGGTGATGTATACACATAGCGGTTTCGCTATCCTTCGGAAATGCGTGACTTGCGTCGCAGAGGAAATATGAGTTGACGTGGAAGGCAGTCACTACCGTTGAGATCCTCGGCTACACTAGTTGCCTTTTTGTTTGTTTGCCACTGTGTGGCTTTTTGTATCAAGATACTCCGAAATAAGTTGTTTATTTGGTGGCATACAGTATTTGTTGAGCCTAAATTTATATGATTGGATTGGTGTTATTGTCTATGCCGCAGGTTGATTGTACTCTCGAACATCTATAGGTGTGTTGCCGCTAATATTCTTTGTGAAATTTGTTATACCTTAATCTATGTGTTTCGCAATTTCTAATGCATAAAATACTATCTGTAGGGTTCTTCTTTCAGGTTCCTGCTACCGGCTTCTATAGCTAATTGATGATGAAATTTGCTGTTTAAGTTTTAAATCATCGGAACTATAGAATCTGTTGACGGAATGAATAAAACCACGTTGGCTGGAAGTTTCAACGGGCACCACGTGTGAAGCGGAAGCGTCTTCATTGTTGTGGGTTATCTTCAAACTATAACTACAACTCGCAAGGTATTGCTGTACTAATTACGCCGTTTCGACTGGCCACATATTTCTCAAAAACTCACATTTTTGGTATAAATAATAGCATTTTTATTGTCACATACCGAGAAATAAAGAATCATTAATTTAATCTCTTTTGTCTTAGCCATTTATTAATTTGTTTGTATAATAGATGAATAGTGCTTTCTTTTTGTCTTGGACACTTATTAATTTTTTCGACCATTTAGAAGTTTAGTATTGTTAATACCGATTTGTTGTCATTTTTGTGTATTTAATATCTGCGTTGATGCGTATAGATGTTATTAAAAATTCGCCGACTCATTTTAGTTAAGAATAATGTACGTGCCTAAGGATATATATATATATATATATATATATATATATATATATATATTTATTTCTATTTAAAATTAGCGTCATATGACATGTAGTACTAAGTTTTCTTGCATACGGCCTAATTTCGATTGTGAATGCGTAACTGAGATCTCACGAAAACATATACCGCTTTTCTTTTTTTTTTGTTCACATGATATATACAGGTTAGTGATATACGGGACCGTACCAGAGTTTTAGTCCTTTTTGCATTTTGGAATTTATTTAAGTAGAGAGTGTTTTATAATATATTTATTTAAATTATTAGATACCTAATTTAATTATATATAGGGCACCCATTCATATATTTTGAAACAATATACGTTTCCTTTTCGGCAGTAACTTGTAAATTTTCTTATCTACGGAAACGTTTATAATAAATTGGGTTCTTCTTCTTTAACGTGGGATGTTTTGTTTTACTTCATATCATCTCCTCTATTCGGACTTATTTATTTTTTTTAGTGGGTTCGCGATGGCGCCCTTTTTAATTTATAGTCAGTTTATCAACGTTTTGTCAAGAATTGTGCAACGATTTTCGCTGAGATCTATGCCGTTGGCACCGGCCGGCTGTCTTGTAAATTTAAGATTATCCCGCCCATGCAAAGTAATTTCGAGGAGGGTGGTTAGATTGCGTAAAATTTAATCAAGTCCGTTATCGTAAACTTTTTATTGTTGCACGTTGCGTGTAGCAGTTAATAAATAAAAATAACCTTAATCAATGAAAGTCTTAATTTAGTAGAAACAAATACCGTCCGAAACCTATAAGAAGATAGAAAGTATATCGAAATGCAAAGAATAATATTAAAACATCTTTTGAACAACTATAATAATATGGTCAAGCAAAACATCATAGCACTGGTAATAGTACTCACCGTTCTATCATGTACGTTAATACTATAAAACTAACCGCGTACAACCGAGCTCATATTCACAGATACATGGATTGTGTAAAGTATTTCCTAGTGATGGGCTGAGGAAGTACAAAATAAGTCGACGCCATAATAATACCAACTCATGCATTTAGATCCTCCAAAAGTTTAACATCAATTACAAGAGACATTGGCAAGCCACGAGTTATTATTACGCTTACGTCCGTGATGGGACTTCTGACGTTTGGCTATTTATATTCACCTCAAACGGAAAGTAAAACCACATAAACTTTCCTGGGCACCAGTATGAAATTCAAACATGGTATCTTATACTTGTTATACATACTGTATAACGAATGTCCTAAAAGTTATGGCACAAAATATGATTTTTTTTTACAGAATAATTGAAACATACATGAATGCTTAAAACCTCACCAGTTTTGTATAATACAGAAAGTATTTTTAATAATATAAAATATTATTAAAAATTTGGTGTGAAGAGCACAAATACAAGCTTAATATTAATATTTTTTTTGTGAACGTGTCCAAACATATCCCTCCCCAGAGATGCAGATACGTATTTCATCTTTCTACAGATTCATCAGTAAACCACTGCTGGAGAAAGTATATCTTCCGACACATTCACAAAAAAAAACGACTTTGCTATCTCACAGAAATTATTAAGACCGAGCGTAGAGGTACATACAACGCTGCATATTGTCAGACTGCCGAAGTACTCTCGCTTTGCCTACATAACTAATGCAGAACTAACTGAGTTTTTGTAGAGGTGGCACTGCCTTGTCTCTAGAACATGTATTTTGTTTGTGTCTTCACTCATACTTACGGAATAACCGTATGCGTAATGTAACAGAATAATTGAAACATATATGAGTGAGTAAAACCTCGCCAGTTTTGTATAATACAAAAGTATTTTTAATAATATGAAATATTATTAAAAATCTGGTGTGAAGAACACAAATACAAGTTCAATATTAATATTTTTTGTGAACATGTCCAAACACACAAAAAATAGTAACATTGAACTTGTATTTGTGTTCTTTACACGCTCGGTCTTAATAATTTCTGTGAGATAGCGAAGTCATTCTTTTTTTGTTAATGTGTCTGAAGATATCCTTTCTCTAGCAGAGGCGTACTGATGAATCTGTAGAAAGATGAAATACGTATCTGCGTCTCTGGGGAGGGATATGTTTGGACACGTTCACAAAAAATTTTAATATTGAACTTGTATTCGTGTTCTTCACACCAGATTTTTAATAATATTTTATATTATTAAAAATACTTTTGAATGATTTCTTTAACGATCAAATTTATTTAAACACTTATTAGATATCATAAAGTACAACTTAATACTTAACTAAACTACATTATTAAATTATGTGAAGTGGCCTATTCTACTGTACCAGACACAAATTTCAATTCTTCACAAATTCGCCACATTTTGGCCTTCCCACCCTCCTTGATAAACCTTTCGCGACAGTAAAGCCCAAAAATCCTCTATTGGACGAGCCTGAGCCAAGTTTGGAGGGTTATCGCTTTTAAGAACAAGGTATGTGGTGTCTCTAGAGTACTGACACGATGTCAAGTCTGGCTAAAACATAATATTATCATCAGCATGATGTTCATTGATGAATTGAAGCAATTTGAAAAGAGAATTATTAATATAGCTTTGACTGTTTAAAGCTTCCTCTCTTATTCTTTCCACAAAAGGTCGGGACACCCCTCTTAGAATATGCGCACCAGACAAGGATTTCATCGGCGAATTTCGCTTTATGTTTGTAATTAACATCGTCAGGGCATTCCACTATATCGTCCGTATAAAACCCATCGTTTCCTTTCACTTCAGAGTTACTCAAAATGAAATACCTTTCGACATCTACAATAATGATTTTTTCACCGACAAGATGCACTTGTCTCGGTTGACGGCAGCATCTTGGTATATGTAGCAGTTGGCTTTGGGTGTATTGGGGGCACTTACGTCTTTTTCGATATTTTAGACTATTTCTTTTCAATTCCAACGATACCGTACTCTTCGAACTGCCGCATTGAAGAATATAAACGTCGTTCTCGTTTCCCGTTTCTTTTGATATTGGGATTTTTACACAGAGGAGGAAGTGCTGCGTGGAATCAAGTAGCTTAAATCTAATATGATTTCCGGTGATGACGGTTTACTTGACTTTCTTCTACGGGATTGTGCATCTGTACTTTGTCACCCATTATAATATTTAATTTACGACTTTTCCGGACAACTGGAAGATCAGTAGAATTACTCCTATTTTTAAGAAAAGCGATTGTCAATATATCTGTAACTATATTCTTTGCAATTTTCCAAAAGTGTTTGGGTACGTACTCTATGAGAAACTATATGGCAACGTTAAATATTTTCTCTCAATTAATCAACATGGTTTTGGTAGAGACAGATCTACTGTCACTAACTTCGTGGAACTTTCGCAGCATATAGATGAAGCATTGAATGCTCGATAATAAGTGGATGTTATCTATACCGATTTTAGTAAGACATTCGAAACAATTAATCACTCTCTACTGTTGTCGAAGTTACAATCTATAGGTGCTTCACCGAAACCTGTATCCTTCTTCAAAACATAATTATTTAGTCGATTCAATTCTTTTACCGCTACCACTGGGCGTATCCCAAGGCTCCAATTTAGGCCCGCTGCATTTCGAT
The DNA here is from genome assembly GCA_935421215.2 of Melolontha melolontha. Classification (NCBI taxonomy): domain Eukaryota; kingdom Metazoa; phylum Arthropoda; class Insecta; order Coleoptera; family Scarabaeidae; genus Melolontha; species Melolontha melolontha. The sequence goes on along the minus strand of OW285237.1, from coordinate 92,273,880 downwards.
GTATATATTAACGATCTCTTGGTGCTGCTAGATTGCAAAGTTCTAGCGTATGCATATTATTTAAAAATCTTTAGTAATGTCACTTCTCCACCAGACTGCCTGCTTCTGCAGAGAAATCTTAAAATTATTCACGAATGGTGTACAAATAATCAAGTGTACTTGAATGTCGAAAAATGTGCTATTCTTTCCTTTTCTAGACGTTCAAGTATTATTTCCGTTGATTTTACAGCTTCCAATGACATAATTCCTACGGTTTCGCAATTTCGAGATCTCGGCGTGCTGTTTTATTTACATCCGTTTTTCAGTTCACATATTACTAGCACTTATTCATCCGCATTTAGGTCTCTAGGTTTCCTCATTTGATCTAGTCGTACATTCTACAATTACACCTTGACCAATTTGTTCTATTCCTTTGTTAGATCTAAGCTAGAGTATGCATCTATAGTTTGGTACCCTCGATATATATCAGCAACTGTCACTCAAACGTATCCAAAAACGATTCTTGAAGTACTTGTCTTTTAAATTGGATGGCGTATATCCTCCTCGTGGCACTTATTACGAGAGTTTATTAAGTAGACACGATTTCACTTCCCTAGCCCAAAGGAGATATAAAGCAAGCGGCAAGTTTCTGATTAATCTCGTCAACTGTGAAGTGGATTCACCTTCTTTGCTCAGACAAATCAATTTTCTGATGTACCTAAAGTGCGTATGAATGTTCTCCACAAATCGCCATTGTTGCATATGTACAGTAATGCTCCTGTATCCTGATTCATTCTGGAAAGTATAGTTATTATTATTTTTTTTCTTTGTTTTCATTTAATTAATTCACTGATTTCTTTTTTTTTAATTAGTCTGTTTAGTTTGTTTAAATAATTTAAAGTTTTCTTTATTTACTTTTACTGTACTGTGTTAATTATTAACTTATAGTTTTATATATCATATAATTGTTACCCTGTAACTGGACTTTGTTAATCCGCTGGGTAAATAAATGAATATTATTATTATTATTATTACTAAACAAATTTTTGTTACCAAAGGCAACTTGATATTATTTGATCTTTATTTAATTTTAATTTCATTGAATTCTATGCCAAAACTTTTAGAACATACTGCTGTGTTCTTTTTTAAAAGAGATAAAGTTGAGTACACTCTGTATGAGCATCTATAAAACAAATTTCATGTTTATTTTATGTAGAGTTTCGCGTTATTTTCCGTAAAAAGTTTTAATATACAACAATACAGATCGTGTTAAGAAAAACACATCTGTGCATATTTAGTGAATTTATATTGAATGCCATGTAAATTATTATATCTCTTTACGTTCTAGTTTATAAATGTTAATAACTTAAAATTTAAATCATGCTATACCTACCGATAATATAAAAAGATATTTTAAGTACTATAGTAATAGTAAATTTCACAATCAATACTTGAATTTTGCAAATTTCTTAAATACATAAACGTTGTTTATTGTAACTGTTACGATGTACGTAAAAAACATCCAATAAGGTCTTAAAATATCAAATACACATTATTATTTGATACACACCACAAATGAGAATAACCTAAAAGACAATAACAATTTTGTAATATATGTATACATGATAGAATGTGCATTCTAAAACTAACATTTTATAATACTTATCTATAAGAACGAGCATTCCATTCGTTTTAAAATTAGTATTATTAATCCATTAAAACCATTCAAAAGGTTTTGTAGTACACAAAATAGGATCTAATAAAATATTTGTTCATCCATTAGAAATAAATGTATTTGTTTATATATTGTAAACAATGCAGCTGCCAAATTTAGTCCAGTACCACAGGTTAGGTGTGTTTGAAATGGCGATAAAACACGTCAATTGGAAGATAAGAAAGGATAGTCAATTAATCGACGAGAGAAGAAAGATATGACTTGTGGATCTATAATATGGAAACGTGAATTATAAAGAAGACAGCGTCGGACGTCAGAGTGGGGCAGAATAAATGAAAAGAACGCAGATGGCATACGGTCTTAACAAAAACAGAAACACATTTAAGACATTAAACACTGTTAGAAATAAATATTAAGAAAACGTAAACCAATATAAGAACAAAAGTTTTTAAATATGGAGTATCATTTAGAAGAGTATTATAACTTACAAAATGTATTTGAAAAAGGATTAACGTCACAGGTCGCATATATAGAAATATCTCAGGAATAGGACACTTAACTAACAAATCGGAGACTGTGGCTTTTAAGTGAATAAAATAAAATTAAAAAACCCTTACCACAATAGAATTTATCGATTCTAAATACGTATTTCTACAACCACGTTGTCATCCTCAGTAGAAAAAATAATGTAGCACAAAAACATTCACAGAAGGATTGTTCTGAACGTCTTCTAGTTTCACACTAAAATATTCAATCTTAAATGCTACAAAAATTACCTACATTTTGGTAAACCCCACCTATCCACGCAAGAGTATTAACCCATTATTTGTAAGTTCTATAAAAAAACCGTTTAGAAATATTATAAAAGGCGACCGTAATTTAACATACATTAAGAATCCAATTATGAAACTAATCCTTAAATTATGTTGAAATATAAATTTGGAATTTAATGTTGAGTCAGAATATTTTAATGGCAAATATTGTAATAAAGAAGAACCTGGTATAGGACCCAAATCTGAGTTAATTACGCTATTCCTATTTTTAAAGATTAAAATAGGAATATCGAAAAATCGTCTTAAAACGGTGGTCACAAATAAAAATTTGCTTTGTAAATTATACTGAATTTAATTCATCATTAGAATTTTTATATTTTGAATTTAAAGAGAATTATTATTTTACTTTGTATCATATAATAATGAATTTGACGAGTCAAAATGTAATGAAGGTATTCAAGACTTTGAAGTTCATTAACATAAATTTATAATTTTATTTGTTTTATTTGGACATTTATTTGATCGTGTATAATTTCAACTGTTTTAAAACAGAAGATACATCACAGATATCTCGTAAATTGTTAGTAGAGTAAGTTCTCACGAACATTTAAAGGATATCTGTTTTTTTTTTAAACTCGCAGTTAAAACTATCATTAAATATTTGAAATATTAATTAAGATAAATTGTGTGTTTTTGACAATTTTATGTAGCAGGGTAAAGTCTCGCCACGTGAATATGAAATAACACACTTCTCTTTTGTAATATTATCACTTTATAAAACTACTAAATCCTTAAATTGTACGACTTATTAATTTTAAATAAAAACACTGTGTCATACTTTAGGATTTTGTAGAGTATAAGACTCACTGGTCTAAAGCGATACACACTTGTATTTTGGACGATTTATTGAAATCTAATAAAGATCTTCAAGGTCATATCTTTAAATATATAGATATGAGTATATTCTGACTAGATTATAAGATTTGCATACCATGTTTTTTAATGAAGGAGAATATAATTGATGATACCTATTTAATACATTTGAAAATTAATATATATTTTGCAAAGTGTGAATAATAAATGTATTAAACTTAACATGCTATTGTATTATTTCTCTCCTTATTATATTGGATACTAGGCCTAGTTGCAAGGAACCCCTTTTTGAAAACAGAAACCCTGAGAACATTTTTAAGAGTCTAAACTTAAAAAAATGTGTGTGTATGATGATTCTTCTTTAATAAGTAACGATTTATATTTAATATAATTGGCGTCATTTTAAAAATCAAAGTACGCAGCACTATATGACTATAATTTTTATAAGCACATGATATTATATTTTAGGAACTTATTCATCCTAAGTATGTTCTCTGCAAACAATGCTTTATGTAATGTGAATTACTAGTACACGATAAATTCCACAAAGTTAAAACGTCAATTGCTGCTAAATATGTTAGAAATAGGACATACTATAATATAATATTAAAAAAAGGGAAGCAGAATCTTACAAAATTAAACATATAAAGGTAAGGTTAATTTACAGGAACGCTGCAGTAAATTAGTAAAAATTAGTTTTGAATATTTTTTTCTAATCACTATATAATTTCATCAATTACTAGCTTTTTTTAAATAAAATCCCTATTGTAGGAAATATTATGAAGAAAATATCCCGAAGGACCACTCCTTCACCGCCCTAACTCTAATCGCTTAACGAACTTTTCCCCGCGTCCATTTCCCTCTGTAAAAAGACTACACCCCAGAGAGCACTTGAAAAAGGATCAGAGCAAGGCAAATAATACTCACCCTGCGGCTATCGGCAATTTGAGGAAACACAAAATCGGTGGCGGTTAAGAGGACCTTGTAAGGACCCTTAGAGACCCTTTTCTTGAGCAACTGGTACCTAGCCAGTGCGGCCATGCCGAAAATAAGTACGACCGAAACACTGGAACATCCCAATATGGCTAAAACGCTCAATAATCTTGCGAATTCCGAATCACAGTTCTCACATTCATCACTCTGTATATGTTTAACACTCCATTCTTCGAGATTATCGGAATTTTTCGACAACGTATATTCAGTCCGATTAATGAGAGTGACGCTTAATAAGGAACGAAATGTATCGTCATCTCTGATGTCTAACAGAACAAATTTAAAGTCACGTAAAATAAAGTTAACGGATCTTTTTAAATTTCGCAGCACTTCACTTTGGATATTGTAATTAGTTTCATTAAAAAAGACACTCTTATCTGAATTTACTTCGGAAACGATCAAGATGTACGTTCTAGTGGCGAAGCTAATTTCATCCTTGAAATTCTCCTGATCCCTGGTCATCTCGAATTCGGTCAGATTAGTCGTGAGATTTAGTGCGCCGCTGGCCGTTGTTGTATAGTTTGCTTCCAACAAATCGGGATGTAACAGATGTGTCCATGATGGTAGAGCAGATACGTCCATCAGAATGGTGAGGATGTTGTGTATGGAAGCGATTTGTAGCTTGTCTATTACTTTGAGGATTTTCCGTCCCAAGTCGTTCCCCGGAAGGCATAAAATCACGGCTGAAACAAATAAGACAGGCAAGTTAGTGACGCAAAACCGCAAATGAGGTGGAATTTTCAGACATGTTGGATCTTATTTTTGTCTGTCGCTTTCTGTCTATTTACTAAAGATGTAGTTTTCTTTATTACCATGTATGTTACATGTAATTAATTCAACATTAAAAGATCGCTTTTTACAAGCAATTAACAAACTTCAAAATTTAAATTTCAATCAACGTAAAATATCATTTGATTAATATTGATATATACGGAATTGGATCCTGCGAACTCGTTTAAATATTCCATATACGTAAGGAGGCATGAAATTATAATTAACATCCGAAAACAAAAAAAAACGTTGTCACATCAGTTAATCGAAATTATTCCATCTAGTTTAACTTTAATTTGGCAAAATTAAGGCAGGTACTATAAATCACTACCACCTTCCTGATGTCATTACATGCTCAATTTATTTAATTAAGTATTCAATGGCGTTCAAAGCCCATGCTAAATTAATACACATACTGTACAGGAAACGAGTCATTCATGATGGAAATAATTATCGTGAAATATCGCTAATAAAATTTGTTACAAAAAAATACTATAATTTAATACAATAGAATATACAGGGTTAGGCAAATGTATGAATCCATTCGAATATCTTTGATATGTCTACTTAGATTCCACAATTCCACAATTAATTAAATACATATCGGGGATTCGATGAGTATATATATATATATATATATATATCCTAATCAAACTTCCGGTTTAGCCGGAAACGATGTTAACTTTTTTATTTTAAAGGAAACATCCTGCATATTTTTATGTATTTCAATCGGGCTCTGCTCTGGGAGTTCAGCAATAATAAGGTTTGGCACCCTTTTGTTAAACAACGACAAAGATATTTAATTAAAACTGATATTTTAAAATCATGTTTATGTTTAGTAAGCCACGGATTTAAAATTCAATACTTGACTTAAACTATCAGAATTAAGTTTGTACATGTCCAAATATTCATGATGGTTCATTAACTGAAAAAGAACGTATTGAAACTTTGATGATGATTGGTTTTGGTGACCGCATCAGAACTCATGAAGAAGTATGCGATTTATTTAACAATTTGCATCAAGATCGGCATCTAATATTAGGGACAGTCGTTGGTAAAACTTTAAGAAGGTATAGCTTAAACGGAAATGTTAGAAATTTAGCGAAAAGCGAACGACTAAAAGGCGCAACTAATGAAGTTATTGCTCAAGATATTGCTATAGCATTAGAAGAATTACCACAAACTTCTACTACCTCCCTCGTATTAAACTTTGATATAAGTTGCCGATCAGTAGCCAGAATATTGAAGCACGGAAAATGTCATCCGTATAAACCACATTTAATACGAGAATTATTGGACGGGGATTATGATCGTAGAATTGAATTTTGCGAAAGAGTGATGGAGATTTGCAACAATGACACCAATATTTTACATACAATTTGCTGTTTTCCGACGAGGCCACGTTTTGTTTGGACGGTGCCGTTAATCACCATAATTGTCGATATTGGTCAATAGATAACCCTCATTGGATGCTACAAACGTATACACAATATCCGCAGAAATTAAACTTCTTATTCTGGTATTTCCGGGAACCGTATTATTAGTCCTTTTTTTCATTCATGATACACTAACTGGACAGAGATATTTAGATCTTTTACATGATCAGCTTGTTCCTATTATTGACGAAGATGGGGAATTACCTTAAAGTGTTTGGTTCCAACAAGATGGAACACCTACTCACTATGCCCTTAATGTTAGAAATTTTTTAAACGCAACATTCCCAAATCGGTGGATTGGTTGTAGAGGATTCATTGCACAGCCCACACGGTCTCCAGATTTAAATCGCCTCGATTTTCTCCTTTGGGGTTATTTAAAATCTCTGGTTTATACTAGACAACCGCATAATCTAGACGAGTTACAGCAGAGATTAATTGAGGAAGTACAATTAATTCGCGAGGAGGCTTTGGCAGATGTCATTCAAGAATTTGTTCACTTGCATATTGTCAAGAAGTGAACGGTCTTCATTTCGAAAACTTTCTTAGCTGATATTTGTTCATATTTTTGTGTTCTTGTTCCAATCAAACTTGCATTATTAGATTTAATGAAATATCTCTGCCGTTGTTGAACAAAATGGTGCCAGGCTTGTTATTGTTCAACACCAAGAGCAGAGCTCTATTGAAATTTGTAAAAATACACAGTTTTTTTTTAAATAAAAAAGCCTAAATGTGCCTAAACTTAAATGTGGAAAATTTTATTAAAATCTAAGTAGCCGTAAAGCCGTAAAGATATTCTAATTAATCCATACATTTTCCTAACTCTGTATGATTCGTGTATGAAAAACTACGCTTTGCATAAGAAACAATCGGTATTTACCCAAAACAAAGAACACTTAGATAACGTACGAAAGAAACACTGAAAAAAATCTAGAATGGTAATGTTTTTAAAAAACATGAAATTTGTTTTTATTCGACAGCTACTTTTTAATGTTTTGTGAGTAGATTGCGCGTAGTTTGTTTGATTTTGTCTAATAGTTAATTATCATAATTTAAAGATTTTGTATTCGCCCAAAAATGAATTTGAATAGAGAACATTTCTAGTCTATTTTAAGATTTTTTTAAGATTTGTAATCGTTATTAACGCCAAAACAATGTGAAGATTGGCGATTGGTTTAGAAATGCATTTGGCGACGAAGCCCCATCTAAGGCAACATTTTATAATTAGTACAACGAATTAAAAACGGAACGGTTTTTTCTTAGTGATGAAAAAGAACTGCTGTTACTGATATTTCCGCAGTTCGAGCAATGCTTGAGGAAGATCGACGGACATCATATGAATTTGTTCAGACGACATTGGGCATTGATATGGGTCAAATCCAAAACATTTTACATCAACGTGAGCAAACTTTTCGATCGATTCCACGTCAACTGACTCCCGATTCAAAAGAACAACGCATTGAATGGTGTAGATAAACTCTTGAAAAACTCAATAGCGGCACTTCAAACTCGGTTGGAAATATGGTTACTGGTGATTTAGTGTTATGATCCTGAAAAGAAAAGTCGGCACAATTGGTTTTTCGAACAGAACTTAAGAGTACAAACAACGAATTCGCAGTTCTGGTAAGAAGATGGTTGCTAATTTATTTTCTAAAACGTACAATACTGCTACTATAGCATTAAAAGATAGACGTACCGTTACTGCCGATTCATACACAAATGTTTGTTTACCGCAAATTTTTGAAATAGTTCGTGAAAAACGGCCAGAAGGAGAAGGAGAAGAATTTTACACCATGCCAACGCATCATCCCATAAAGCAAAACAAATAACTAGGTATCTGGATCTGAACGTCAGCACCAAGGATCATTCACCATTATAGTCCTGATCTATCACATTGTGATTTCTTTTTATTTACAAAAATTGAAGATAAAATGCCTGAAATCACTTTTACGTCATCAGATGAGGCAGTGTAACATTCCTGGTTTTACTGGTTTCCGAAGTCTTTCTGGAAGAGTGGCATCATTGCTTTAAGGAAAGGTTTCATCGAATGCAAAAGTGTATTGACGTTAAAGTGAAATATATTGAAAAACAATAAAATCATTTAATTTCTTTTAAAACTAATCCTTGTTTGATTTTCTAAAAATTTTCAGTGTCGCCCTCGTATTTATATTAAACTTTGTAATTTTCATAAGCATTAACCAAAAAGATTTTGTTTATATGCCAGTCATAAAAGAAGATCGACTGTATATATAATTTGAAGTTACGTAGAAAACTAAACAAATTACTCCAAAAATTATATTGGTCAATAAATTTTTATTTTTAAAATTTTTCTTTAGAAACTATGTACAATTTTCGTTTCTTTTTTAGTTCTAACAAAAGTAATAACGAGAAATTTATTCTGGTACGTCAGGTTTTGGAAAAAGAATATTAAGGGGTAAATGAAATAATATTAATTAGGTATGTACATTATATGGAGCTGTATGGTATCGTCCTGTTTAAAATGTTTTTCTTTTTACTTTTCTTTTATACTGTTGTTCGGCACTTTCGATATGAATGTCCAACAATAATCGGCAAGCACTTCACTGTTCCACTGTATCATATTCTTCACTAGAAACGCCTCTGGGTCATGGTACTGGCAAGGCGTCCGTATCTGGTACTGGACGAGTAGCAGAGGGCAGACTAGCATACCTAATATTTTTCTTATTTTTGTTGGAACACCCAAAAATTTTCGTGCAGCAAAAGTAGCAATCAGTCGGATGGTCCGTTTGTGCACTCCAAATCATAGGTCTTGCAAATGCTTTAGCGCTTCTCTTACCGTTTGATCAGCCCCTTATAGTAAGAACACAGCGTGCGCAGCAAATGCTGGAAGTCCATGGCTTGCCTTGATGTTCACTGGTTAAGCCAAAATAGCGATAATATAACTTTTCTATTAAAGGTGTAATATTCCGGTTATGCTGGTAGGTGGTGAATTTTCCACATACATAACAGAAACTATTTGGATTATTTATACATATACGCGACATTATGAAATGAAAAGACGTTCAGCTATCACAAACTGACTTACATTGAATCGAAGATTTTATATGAGACTTGAATTTTGTTGTGGTCGGAGTTGCCTCCATTTCCACTCCATTGTTTCGTATTTCCCAGGGTTGTGACGTGTTTGTATCTGATTAATAAATAATCGTGTGTTGTGTGTTTTTGTGCGGTCCTGTGTTGCGTATGTGTAGTCTGTGTGTTTGTCGCTTTTTGCGTTTAAGTCACTGGTCATCGGTTTTTTGCGTTTCAGTCATGTGTGTGTTTAATGTTTGTTGTTGTAGAGTGTGATTATTTTCAGTGTTTGCGTTACGAAGTATTGTATCTGTTCTGTTGTTGCGTTTATGGAGTGTAATGTTATTAGCATATTGCCTAAGGCAAGTGCTAGTTCGTCAGTTGTGTTAGGTGTTGTGTTTCTTTGTTTTTGTGTCCATGGGTTCGTTGTTGGGGGTGGTGCTGGTATGTATTCGGGTTTGGGTGTGGTTTTGTTTACAGGGTTGTTTGGATTGTTAGGGCAGTTAAGGAAAGTGTATAAGTTAGGACCACCGCAGTTTGCACACTTTGGTGGGGTTGTTTTGGGTTTTGTACATAGGTGTGTTGAGTGTTCGTCCCCGCATTTCATGCATTTGTAGTGTATGTTACAGTTTTTTTGGTGGTGTCCAAATGTCTGACATTTGTGGCATTGTATTATGTCTGTCCGTTTGTTTAGTGGTTCGATTTTAATTGTGAGTCCGCAGCAGTCGTGTATGTTGTAAATTGATTTGTATTGTCTCGTCAGTTCTATTAGTATAAGTGGTGCTGGTATTCCGTGTTTGCCGTTCATGCGTTTTATTTTTATTGTCGGGTAACATTGGTCAGTCAAGTCGTCGGTGATGTCAGTGTGTGTGATAAAGGTAGGAATGCCACGCATAACTACCTTTAGTGTCTTTTCGCTTCTCAGTTGAAAAGTGTAAAATTGTATTTGTTCATTGTCGAGTATGTGTTTAAGTTTTCGGTAGTCTTCGTCAGTTGTCGGTTCGATGTGTATGCCTGGTTTCACGAGTTTGTTTTGTACTGTGTTAATGCTGTGTGTTTTGAGTATGTGTCGTATATGTGCCCATTTGTCTTTTTCAGTTATAGTAATTGGTGCGATTTTGTGTGGTTTTCGTGTTTCAGTTTTTGTGTTATGTGTGATGTTTGTTTTGTCACTTACCCTGGGTGTGCTATCTGATGTTGAAAGCTGTGGAGTGAATTCGGAAGTTTCTTCTTCCATTTTTTCCTCGGTTTTGTTTTCGAGGGCGTCGTATGAATTTTTTGTTTCGATCGATAAATTTGTTTCGTCTATTTTCGGCTTCTTCGTAAATTTAGGGTAGATGAAGTCTTCGGTTTTCTTTTCCGGATGATTCATTTTCTGTTTTCTGTGGTGTTTTTCTTTTTTGGTCGGTTCGGGATCTGTTATTTCTACTTGTATCTTCGGTTGATCTGAGTTTATAACAAATAAACTCGGTGAAGCCCGTAGTAGTTCTTGAACGCCACTTTCGCTGTGCGTTTCGTCGATTATCGCCTGTGTTTGTTGTAGTAATTCAGGTGGCCAGAGTTCAACGAAGTTGGGATTTAGTTTTAAGTTTGTTATCGTAATAATTCGCCCGTCCATTGCTTCCGGCTTCGCTTGACGATGCTTTGACGGTTACCGTCGTATGTTTAAATGCAATATGTACGTGTGTTCGTCTCAAGGACTAGCACACGAATGAGAATCGAAGAGTCGTGTGTAGCTCTTTATATACTCACATAGCCAGACATCTACCATTCTTAATTTGATTGGTTACAGAGAAAAAATGGGCATGGTTTAAGTGCTCCTATTTATTAATATTTTTAGTAGTATCTTTTTTAAATTTTATAAAATTTAATGCGTTTTTTTAACTATTTAAGAAAATATCTCAAAATCAAATGATGGAACTAATTTTACACGATACACGTACAGTACACGATATTCGGAAACAAACATACCTTTCAGTTCTATACTGCGTGTATATACACTAATCAAGTTGAACATAATGCAAATGAGAATCAATAATTATTAAAATCTCATTCCACATGCATTCCTCGCCAATGGATAAGATTTTAATAATTATTGATTCATGCATTAATTATTGATGCATTAAGTTCAGCTTGATTAGTATATGTACACGCAGTACAGAAGTGAATGGCATGTGTGTTTCCGACTATCGTCTACTGACCATTTCTAATGAGAATGAAATGCTAGTATTTACACGTCCAGGGATAAGGGTGGCTTTCAAATTTTTTCATTTATCGATAAAAGCTTTTACAAATCTTCTGTATACAGTTTTCTAACAATTACCTAGAATGATTGCAGTGTCAGAAAAGCATAAAATTCCTTCATACTTAGAAGTACCTGACAAAACGTAACTTCAAAGTTCAAAAAGTTTTGAAAATAATGTATAAGTATCAACAACAACGGTTTAATTTCTAAAAAAAACGATAGGTTTGAGCTCGATAACTGGCCGAATGTTAAAAGAACTTCCAGAAAAGCAATCAGACTTATAATTATTCTTTTTAATGCGGTGCTAAGACTGTTTTTGGAATAATTCTACTTTTAAAGTCTGATAAAGATGCGGAGAAAATAGAACCATATCATCCTATAATTATAGAAATTAGGAGTACACAAACGTTTGTGACTAATTGTATGTAATGTAAAAATGACTCTCTAACAGTAATACCATCAGCGAAGAATAGATAGGTACACTATTTTTCATATAGGAATCGACTTACGTCATATAAACAAAAATTTAGGGTCTTTTACTATATTAGGTTATACGAAATTCCAACGTTGTCGCTTTCATATTAGTTTTATTTCTCATTTCGATATTGACGTTAACTGAAGCATGCTTTCAGATTTGTATTATTTTCTTTGATATATTTCGTTTGTGTTATCAATCGCGTTTGAAAACTATTCTGTGCGTAACAAACATTACTTAGTGGTGTTTATTTGTTTACGAAAAGGAAGGTGGTAAAACCGCTTTATCGACAAACGAAAAAATGTATTAGGTACCTTTGTAATATAAATACTATGACAATCAATTACATAATTTTTATAAAATATTTTTCACATTCAGCATCTTGCTACTATGGTTAATATTAACAATGCAACTGTCACTTCTATATGGAAGTTTCTAAAAAATAACGAAGAACTACATTCTCCTAAGAGAAAACATCTACGAAGAAAGCCCGTAACTGATATTGATGATGTGACAGAATGCAATCAAAAATACTATTTACCAGATGTATGAACATAGTAAATAAAATTATATTATATATTCCCCAAATTTAAATTTATATCAATAATTTTTTAGACGAACATAGTACACTACAAACCGTACGTGGCGAATTATATAATATAAAATATATCAGAATAATTGAAACATACATGAGTAGGTAAACCCCACCAGTTTTCTATAATACAAAGATATTTTTAATAATATAAAATATTATTAAAAATCTGGTGTGAACAACACAAATACAGGTTCACTATTAATATTTTTTGTGAACGTGTCGGAACATATCCCTCCCCAGAGACGTAGATACGTATTTCGCCTTTCTACAGGCTCGTCGGTACGCCCCTGCTGGAGAAAGGATATTCTCAGACACATTCACAAAAAAGAACCACATCACCACATCACAGAAATTATCCAGACCGGGCGTAGAAGTAAATTCAGCGCTACCTGTTGTCAGACAGCCGAAATACCTCGCCCCGTCCACATAACCAATGTGAAGTAACGACGCCCTTCCAAAGGTGGCACAGCCAATCTCTCTAGAAACTGCATTTTGTTTGTGTCTTCACTCATACTACGGACTAACCGCATGTGTAATGTATCAGAATAATTGAAACATACATGAGTAGGTAAACCCCACCAGTTTTGTATAATACAAAGGTATTTTTAATAATATAAAATATTATTAAAAATGTATGTTTCATATGTTTCAATTATTCTGAAACATTACACATGTGGTTAGTCCGTAGTATGAGTGAAGACACAAACAAAATGCAGTTTCTAGAGAGATGGGCTATGACACCTTTGGAAGGGCGTCGTTACTTCACATTGGTTATATGGACGGGGCGAGGTACTTCGGCTGTCTGACAACAGGTAGCGCTGAATTTACTTCTACGCCCGATCTGGATAATTTCTGTGATGTGGCGATGTGGTTCTTTTTTGTGAATGTGTCTGAGAATATCCTTTCTCCAGCAGGGGCGTACCGATGAGCCTGTAGAAAGGCGAAATACGTATCTACGTCTATGGGGAGGGATATGTTCGGACACGTTCACAAAAATATTAATAGTGAACCTGTATTTGTGTACTTCACACCAGATTTTTAATAATATTTTATATTATTATTATTTTGTATTATATAAAATATAATTCTCCGGATTTCAAATGCTGCGATGGTGCATTTGTAAAATTCGACATAAGTTAGATGTAAAATATGTATGCTGTTACTGTTTGCGCTTCCATTGCTAAAGTTGAAATCCTGATAACGAAACACAAGCTAAACAAAATGACCAAAATTAATTTTAATTTAAAATTTACTTTTTAAGTTTAAAATAATAAATGCTTTTAATATCGAGGGATTTTATCTGACCATAAAGAAAAGGCCGGGATTTATTCATCAGTCGGGAATGTATCTTTTAAATCAGACAGAATATTTCACAAAAGATCCAAGTAAATTACAACTCTCACTGACTAAACTCGAATCTACCGGAGCCTGTATATTCAATTAAATTAACAAAATTACGTCTACACTTGGAGATTTATCAAGCTGCTGCATTTGCCAACGCCTCCCTCATTTAAAAGCGCAAAATTATTTAGATATCACAGCGTACTCTACCGTCAAGCCCATATTAGAATAAAAAAAAAGGCAAAAAAGAACAGAAATAAAATGGAAACATAAAACATAGAACCCTAAACGAGGAGGAGTCAGAGAAAATTGGTAAATTGGATTTTCCTTTTTTGCCTTAATTCTAAGTGAATTCGTTCAACTTCATCATTGAAAGGTCTTCTCTTATCAAGATTCTAAAATTATACATTATATTTTCCACCTTGTCGTGAAATGCCAACTGAAAATGAAAGTGGTAACTTCCGATATTGTTCGAGAGTTGGAAATCTCTTTCTGAAAGAAAGTTATTAAATATAAAGTATTGAAATATCTTCAATAAGTACACTAGTAGACAATATTCATAGCACGATAGCCGAAACAACATCAGGGGACCATAAAACAGCTACGCTCATTGTTTTTCTAATTATAATAATTATAAGGAAGCTTCGTTTCTTTGTATAGTATACAAGGTCTATAAAAGATATTTTTTTTTACATCCAAGTTATTTACAATCTATGCAATAAGTAAATTGTGAAGTTAAAATACACTGATATGCAAAAAACCGACCATTGACAGGTTTCTATACAGTATAATTAGAAAAAAAATATTTCATGGATTCCAAAAGATTACAATCTTGTAACCATGTCAGTAGGATGAACGACATAAGTCAACACCTTCTAACAGGTCGAGTTATTGGAGTGGTTGCCAAATAATCGGGACGATTAATTAATCTTTTTCATATTTTTTCGGAGAAAATTTTGATTTCGTCTTTCATAGTTTTTATTTTCAAGTCATGGGTTACGATGCTATTTGCGACATACAAAGGAGGCTTGGTAATCATACAGACTATTTTGAATTGAAGTTTTTCTAATATCTCAATGTTAGATATAGAAGCAACTCCATATAGTTGCACTCCATAATGTCAAACTGGTTTTAATAATACTTTGTAGACAAAGATTTTGTTTTCCAGACACAGGTTAGATTTTTGATAAATTAACCAGTATATTATAGCTGCTTCCTCTTCAACAATATATGCTTTCTCAATATCAATCTCCGGTCAAGGTGCATTCCTATGTATTTGGTGTCCTCTTCGGATGATAAGTATTACTTGATAAGATTTATTTTCATTAATCTTGATTTGCTATTTCGTTAACCATTCTTGAATTTTGTTCAGATTTGTCAGCAATAGTTGGGAAGTAATAACAGGAGCGATATGTGAGGCAAAGATGGCTACGTCGTCTGTGTATGTAGCAGTAGTGAAGTCACAAGTTGTAGGCATGTCGGCAGTATATAGTAAGTACAGAATGGGTCTGAGCTCATAACTACTTCTATATTTTCCAGTCCTACCTGCATCACCGTCACTTCGTAGTTCAGCATATGTACTGGTATTTACCATTTCAAATCTGCAGTTTTAAGTGTTTCAAAGTTTGTCGAAGGCCGTGAAATGTCTAAAAACGCTGCGGAGCAGATACAATTTGGCTTCAAGGTTTTAACTAACTTTCTTTGTTTCACGATGTATTTGTTCTATAGTTGCATGTTGTGACCTAAAGCAAAATTAGTGTTTAGGAGATAATCTGGTGGCTTTTCAATATAGATTCCAATTTTTTCGACAGAAGCTTTTCAAATCATTTTGATGGAAAAGGTAGTTAGCTAATGGGCCTGTAAGATTTGGACGTTGTCTGTATATTTATCAGGTTTTGAAATAAGAATGATTTTCTTTCGAGTGTGGAAATATTCTTGAAAAGTAGGAGTATATACGTTAACATTTTGCTGATAGTTACTTCAGAATAGTAATTGTAATAAATCATATCCAGGGGATTTTCTTTAATTCAGAACTCTAGTATTTATATTTCTAATATGGTTTATTTTCAAATTAACTAGAGAAGGTTCGGGTTTGATAATACGGGCCTGTACCGTGTTTCTCATATAGATTACTTTTATTGCATATCACGTGTGGTGGTGGAAGCTAGCGGTTCGCACTATATAAATGCATGGAAGGTTAATATTATTTTATGGTATCTTTAAAATAAATTGCATTTATGTACACCGTTGTTAGTTTGTAACTTACTTTTTAGTACGTACCTGACAAGTGAAGATTGAAACATTTAAAAGTTTTATTTCTGTTATAAATTATGGATTTTCATCAAACAAAAGCCGAATCAATTCAAATATTCTAAATTAACTAAAAAATATATTTTAGGAGAACTAGTGTCTGTGATAACTTAAAAAGTGAGGATGTTGAGAAACTGTAGACATTAATAATGTAAACTCTTTTCAATTAAACTGAAACATGTATCGGAAACAAATTAGGTCTATTCTCTTCCTGTTGGGTCCAGCGAAATAACAGTTTTACATCTTTATTTATAATCTTTCAAAATATTCCCGACGCAGTCTGCTTGTGTGAAAACCAGTCATATATTCCCCAATCTTTCCGCTCTAGGTTATTTCCTCTATTTTTAAATTCATCAATACTTTCTTTAATCGATGTAAAACATAAAATCCTTAATTCATCATATACACATATATACGAGGGTAGTACCGATTATTTCTGCAAACTAATATTTCTATTGAATCAAAGGAATCAAACATGCTATGAAACAAATGTTTATTGTTTTCTATTTTGACAGTTCGAATTTAGTTTTGATAACTGCAACAGTTATTTTGCAAGCTAATTTCAAACCGAGTGGTCTGCAGGAAAAATGCATTTAACGAGAGAAAATTTTAAAGCCATGATTTACTATGATTGTAAGTCCTTTAACTACAAAATAAAGTGTTTAAAGACTTCATACTGCATTTGGCGATCAAACTTCTTCTCAGAAGAGTGTTTACAACTGGTATAACGAATTTAAATTTCAAAGGCTTTCACTTAGTAACAATTTTCGCGAAGGAATGCCAATCTTAGCCATTACTGAAACAAATGTAGACGCCGTACGAAGAATCATTCAAGACGATAATCGAGTCACGTATAGGATTATTAAGAGCACCTTGGATATTGGCATGACTGCAATAAACAAGATTTTACATAATAATTTGGATGTGAGGAAAGTCTGTTGTCATTGGATACCTCATAATTTAACACAGGAACAAAAGCAATACCGGGTGGAATGGTGTAAAAAACGCTTAAGAAATATGATGGAGGTAGGTCAAAAGCAGTTTACAAGATAGTTACTGGTGATGAAAGCTGGATATATGTATTTGAACCGGAATCAAAATGGCAGTCGGCTCAATGTGTATTTCCAGCAGAACTTAATCCAGTTAAAGTGAAAAAATCCCGAAGTATTGGAAAGAAAATGGTAGCCAGTTTCTTCTCAAAATCAGGACCTATCACAAGAATTGCTCTTGAAAATAAGCGTACTGTTACCGCAGAATTGTACACGACAGTATGTCTGCCAGATGTTGTTCAAAAGGCTCGTTTACGAAGCCCTAGATCGGAGATTGTCCTTCATCATGACAATGCTTCACACTGCACTTCAAACAAACGAATTTTTGAAAGCTTCCAGATTAAAATTACTAGATCATCCGTCATATAGTACGGACCTGGTACCTTCAGATTTCTTTCTATTTCCAAGACTAAATGATAAAATGCGTGGTGTACGATTTGCAAGCTCAGAAGATGCAGTGGAGAGCTTCAAAAGCCTTATATCTGAAGTGACTCAAGAAGAGTGGAATTTATGCTATGATAAATGGTTTTATCGAATATCTAAATACATTGAGTTTAAGGGCGAATATTTTGAAAAAAATAATAAAAATAATTTTTCACTAAAATATTTCGTTTTACGGATCTAATCTATACAGCGAATGCCCTATCATTTCATTGTTTTTGGCATTCGAATACTCATTACTCCGAGCAGCAGTGTGAGTTCGAGCGTTGTTGAGCATTGTTATTCTTTAATATGAGTATTAAATCAGGAATATTGGGATATGTCTTATCTATTATTATTTGACGGTTCCAATATCATCGAGAGTTTTCGTCTTCGCAAGCTAAAGATGGTTCATACACATTTGCAGGAGAAGACAAGTGCTTCTGTCTGAGTACTTGGTGTATCATTTTGGCAAGCCTGTACGCCCGCACGTACGCGACATTCAATGTCAGATAAATTGTCCTTAAGAATTTTTGTCCTATAAGAACGCTTTGAAATGACTTGACCCTGGATGGCGGCTATAAATCCCTTTGTTTCGGCAAACAGGTTACCTGTATACAGATATGCCTGGGACGCTAAGATAAACAATTTTATTATGCAAGCTACTTTCTTTCGACTTTTACCAGAAAGTATTGTCGTAAGTTACCTACACTGGTATACACAATTGGTATTCCCCTACCTCCTTCTCTTCTTGGCAGGTGGAACCCTTCGACTGCAATATGTAGATATTTAATTCTATATTTTCTGGTTTCTAGTCTTGTCTTGATTTCTATTGCTTCAAGTTCTGTATCTATCCAACCAATTACTCCAAACCCATAAGTGAGCAGGGATGTTGCAGGGCTATTCTTGCTGATAATCTATTTTTTTGTTTTCAATAACGATCGCAGGCTATAGAAATATTTATCTTTAACTGATTCTTTTGCAATATTAATATGCTCTATTCCTCTAACCTGCAAATAACCAAGATATTTGTAATAGATGTTGTCTTACATCCCAAGACCTAGGTCCTTGTCCTCCTTCCACTTCGAACCCACGATGTTAAACCCACTGCTCCTTTTCCATGTAATTTAGATACCTCTGCTGTAACGGGTAACGCAGTTGAAGTCCTTTTTCTTTATATATTATTATTATTGTTGCTATTATTAAAACCTTTCAAAAAAATTAATGATAAATCCTTGTATTCTATTTGTACCAATTTTAGTAATTATCATTGTATCTTCATCCATACGATCTTAACATTGGTATTAAATATTCTTAATTTAGTATTCGTTTTCCTTTTTGGTAATTCCCATTCGCATCCAGCACATTCCTAGATAAGTAAATTCATGCACTTTCATTGTTTCTACTTATCGACATCATTTTAGTATTATCTATATTTATCACTGATCCGCTCGCAATAAATCAAGAAATGGAATTATAATAAAAACAAAAATTAAAGAAACAGAATATTAAAGAATGAGAAACAAGTACAGCAAAAAAGAAATTATAAAATATTTCAATAAATAGTCGTCTTCTTGTTGTATCGTATTCCAGGCTACCTCGATGAGTCTCCGGGATCGGTGGCTAGTGGACGGAATTGTTTAAACTTCTACCGATTAGTGTTCTATTAAGAAAATATTGGAAGATTTGTGAAACAATGACATAGTATTGTCATGGCCCTCTTCAATAAAGCTTATCGTGTTGAAGAAAAGGAAGAAAGATTCAGTAATTACCTTTAAGTAACACTGAGCGAGTACCTGCGATCAAAAGTATAGGAAACCTACTTCCATTCATTCCTACTTTGATCTACTAGCTTTAAATGATCCACTTGCTTCAGAAATAACTCTGTCATCGTATTTGACTTGCATTGAAGCAGTTTTCTGCGTAGCGAGGAATGAAAAGTCACGATATACTCACAGTTTTCATTTCTGGCAGCAGATTTATGTGAATAATGAAAAGAGCTGGCCCAAGCGCAGAACCCTGCGGCATTCCGTAGCTATTTGGTAAGATGTTAGATCTCAATTTAGTCCTCTCAATTGGCGACAATTTTCACGAAGCTGGAAAAAAGCTTTAAAAATTAAGCTAACATAAAATTAAAAATATCGTATAAATTGACACCAAAAGCTGGATAATTATTTACTATATTTCTGCCAAAATCCGGCAAAAAATCTAAACCCATTTTAAGTGTTATAATTATTATGATACATTAGGCAAGGCAATTTTATCAAATAACTGATGCATGGATGCGAATTACTGAACTGAAAACTGTTAAAATGAAAGGAGTTATGGACAAAATCAAGATACAAGTGAATATATTAAAAAATAAGAAGATAAACCTATAGCTACTCGAAGTAATAATATTGCAAATTTATAAAAGGCGAAGCATCTCAGATAACCAATTGAAATTGTAATATTGTCGAAAAGAAAACTGATAAAATAAAAGACATAATAATGAAAATCAAGATACAAAGTGAATATATTACAAAATAAGGAGACGAATCTATTGCTACTTGAAATAATAATATTTCGAAGTTATAAGAGCAAAAATGTCTCAGATAACCCCTTGAAAGTGTAATATTGTGTGGGTAGATGTATAAGAAAAAAACCACCACCAATGGATTCAAATGAAAAGGTTTATAAGAGAAAACTTAATAAATGATACGAGGGCGATTGGTAAAGTAAGTTCCGTTTCCGCCTAATGAGCAGAGGGGTGGGGATATCGGCTCGATCGCAACGCCGTGTGTAGTCTGGTTCAGTGTGAGTCTGCCAATGCTAGAGAATCGTTCGGACATTTTTTCGTGCTATTTTATTCGTCATTTAAAATGGCTGCTGCAATTGAAAATACCGCCGAGTGCGAATACCGTGGTGTTATGCGATTTCCGTGTGGAAAGAACGTGAAGGCTGCTGAGATTCATCGTGAACTTTATTGTTTATGGTGAAAATGTTATAGCTAGAAGATGGTGCCGTATCCTTCGAGAAGGACGAACTAATGTCCATGATGAAGAACGAAGTGGGAGACCAACTGTTGTGTCGAACGAACTTGTAGGTTAAAAATGTTTTAGTTTAATTTCAAATTATATTTCTTCAAATATTTAGAATTTCAAAATATGAATTCAAAGTTAAAATTTTCTGTGTATATTTCGTATTTGCAAATAGAAAGTCTTTCTTTTTGGTATTGTACTACGAACGGTCAACTCATATCTAACGTTCGTTTACAAATATTTTGCATTTCATTTTTAAATCTAAGTTATTTAATTTAATTACGTACTCTTCTTTATAATTACATCATGCAGCATATCATTTTAAAGCTTTATTCACAAGTAATATTTTAATGATATTTGTTTCATCGATAGCACAACTTTTTGCTCGCGCTTTTGATTAGTTCTTAATTCAAAACATCGTCATAATCAAAAACCTTTCACCAACGAGTGTTCTCTTACACAGAACTCGTTCTAGTTCTGTTTCCAACTCTTGTAAGATACACCTCGCTCAAACTCGACACGTGCTGTTCCAGCACCCAAGCGGCCTTGCTTTCCACATGATGCTCGCAACACGAAGGTAATCTGTATTGTTCAAATATATATTATTATTTTACTTAATTCACATTTAATTGACTGTATAATTTAACTTTCTTTCCAGCTCGCAATTTTTGTATGTTAATTTTTAAATACTTATTCAACGTTCCTTGTACATATTACTTTAATTTAATTACTTTAATGCATTTTGAATCTCTCAATTTCTTATGTAAATATTAAATAAAAAGTTTAAGGACAACGTTGTTGTCTTTTATTAAGTTAATGTGTTGTAATATATTTATTTCAGAACATATTACACGCGACTTGGACCTTTGATGCTCATCAACATAGGTAATGTCGAAGAAAAATTCGTGAAAATCGGCGATTCACACTCACAGAACAGAGTGCCATTTTCCCTAAAATATCACATACAGTTTTATACGAGGTTGTTACTGAACAAGTAGGTTATCAAAAATTTTGTTCACAATGGTTGCCAAAATTTCTTACCGAAGACCATAGAACAGAGAGAATGAAATCGGTACTAACTTTTCTGACACGTTACGATGTTAACGGTGAAGATTTCCTTAGGCATATCGCAACAGGTGATTAGACTTGGGAAGTCTATGTTAACGTTGAGGCGAAAAGACGGTCAATGAAGTGGGATCGTTCTAACTTGCCTACGAGGAAACCTTTAAACTGCCGTCGAACTTTCTAACCCACCAATAACCAAACGGAACTTACTTTAGGAATCGCCCTCGTATAATAAATAATGTGTTCAATTGAAAAGTTCTTTTATTGTATTTTATATACTCTGAATAATTTGAAGTATGCCTTAAATTAAATTTAACTACTTAATCTACAGTCATTTATGTTTTCGTGTTTACATATATGCATTATAAATAAAAAAAATTTTTTAGCTAAAGATTACAATAAATTTCGAAAATATCATCCTTCTTGGTCAATACATTTTAAAATTCTCTATTCAAAATTTCTGATAACATCATGCGACATTATCTGATTGTTATTCGTTGATAATCGACTTTAACAATTCTGGTATTGCTGTAATACGGTATTGGATAACATTCTAAATCTTTTCTAAATATGTTAACTTATTGTTGAACAGATATTTTTGGTTCATTTTCTATTTTACCAATTGAAGCTGGGAACAGCTGGGCACGAAATAATAAAGAAAAGGCCGTTCCATTTGCTGTCCATCTTTTCAATCGTTCCATATGGACGCCAATAGTAATGACATTAAAGTATTGAAGTAATTGATGACCTTCTTGCATCCCTTTCTACATAGATTTTTCCAACAAAAGATTCAAAATTAGCAAACTTAAAAATATAGTAATGGAAGGAATTGATCTAAAAACTTCCAAGATACAATTGCAATTGTAATTTTGCATCTAATAATAACTTGAGATATAATTTTCGGAGGGCCAACTACAGTAATCTCTACAATGATATGTTGGATGTTGACTGGAGTTTTTATCTTCATTTAGTGATGCGAATAAGAGCAGCATCTCTAGAATGCCTGGCTCTATGATGATTAACGATGAAAATGTTTGAAATTCTCAGGAAATAGTAGACGCTTTTGTTAAATCTTTCTCAAATGTTTTTTATTGTCTACCTCATTTCACGAATACCACATCTGTTCACAACCTCTCAATATGCGTATCATTTCGACCATTTTGTTCAGGAGAAACATTAAAATGCATGAAGAATCTGAAATTGAGCTTTACTTCGGGACATGATAGTATTCCCAGTTTTTTTTTTTTTGTGATAAATTGTGCGTGGGTTCTATGTGAGCGTTATTTTTAATTTAATAAGTCCTCTTCGTTTGCTGACCTGCGAAAGATTAACAAAGTCATCTCAGTTTTCAAGAAGAGTATCAGATCTAACCTTTTTAATTATCGGCCTGTTAACATTATTAGCGATTTTGCGAAAATTTGTTGAATCGACAAATTATTTTCAAGTGTAAATCTGTGTTAGCTTTACAACAACAGAGTTTCATTGCAGATAGATCCACTATTACGAATTTGGCGGGAATAACCCAATATATTAGTGAAGCTTCAGATGCTCGGGTTCAAGTAAATGTAATTTATACTGATTTTACCAAATCATTTGATTCTATTAACCATTCCATACTGTTAACCAAGATGGACGGTTTTGGTTTCTGGAATAGTTTATTTCAACTAATCTCTTCTTATTCAATCCTGGCTTGCAATCCGGCCAGTATACTCGATCGAAAAGCGTTCCCCAGGGATCAACTCTAGGACCCTTATTATTTAATATTTTATTAATGATCTCATTATGAACTTTGTATTATGATTGTAGGGTGCTAGCTTACACGAAGGATCTTAAAATCTTTTCTAGAGTTTCATTGTTGAATTATGGCAAGGGACAATTACGCAATCTTCTCTTGGTTGATCAATGATATAGACATAATGGAATCGCCTTGAATATTGACAAATGTGCAATTGTCTTGTATGCCCAGTTGCGAGTCCAGTTCTATTTCCATATGCCTTGAACCATATCCATTCGCAGAATGGATAAGCTTAAAGGAATCTAGGAGCTTTATTTGATTCTGTATTACAATTTAATAATCATATTCACGATGTGTGTACTACAACTATTAAATCTTTGGGATATAAGTTCTTCTAGGCAGTTTCGTAATCCGTTAACATTAAAATCTCTGTATTATGCTTATGTAAGAAGTAGATTGGAATGCGACTCTTTTATTTGGTATACTCAGTTCTTGGCCTTTTCAAAGACAATTTTTGAAGTCTCTGTGGTTTAAGTGTGATGGATCATATCCGAAGGATACACTGAATATACGTCTCTTCTGGAACACCATTCTTTGAATTCTTTTAGTGATAAAAGAGAACATTTTAGTTCGAAATTTCTCCTTAAACTATTAAGGATTGGTTGTCCGTCTCTTCTATCACAGTTTAATTTTTTGGGTCCAGACCATTTAACTCGCTTGTCAGACACCTTCAACTTTCCCCAAGTACAATGTGTTTTCGCCAGGTCAAATGTGTTACTTATAACCCCTATTTGCATATGGTACACAACCTGCACAAATATTACCCTGATCCTTTCTTTCTTTGAATTTAATTTTGACTACTCTATATATGTTTATGAATTGGTATTTTTTTTTGTTTTGTAATTGTATTGTATATTTCATTTTTATCATTTACTATTATTTTTTAACAGTACATGGTATGTAATTATACACTTGCATGCATAGAAATTGACCAACTGTAAACTTAATTTTAACTATATTTTGTTTCGAATTTATTCATTTATCAGATCTCTAAAAAATATATGCTGTTTCAAAGACAATTTAATATGCTTTGATATGAATTTAAATTTATTAAAATATATTTTGGCTTCTTAAACTTAAAGTTGTGAAATTAATACATGAAACAAATTATCTTTTTCTAGTATGGTTTATTTATTGACAGTTGCCTAAATAACACTTAATTTTTAATAATGCGTATGACCCCCTCTTACCCTAATAGCATCTCTCATACGATTAAGTATAGATCTAATTAAGTTCGATATCGTTCCTTGTGGGATGTCAACCCACTCTTCTTCTATTGCAGCAATAAGCTCTGGGATCGAGGTTGGGGCACGAGGTCTAACAGGAATTCTTCGTTTTAGCTCATTCCATACACGTTCGATCGGATTAAGGTCGCGACTGCAAGCTGGCCAATCTACAACCCGAAAACTGACTTCTGTAATGTAATTTTCCACGATTCTTCCAGTGTGCGCCCTAGCATTGTCTAGCAATGTAGTCGACGTAAGGTACCACATGAATTGCGAAAATCTCCTCGATCTGATCCTGATCTCATCTGAGAATAGAACAGACCTACACTGTTCCAATGTCTAATTCAGACGCTGCCGTGCAAAACGCAAGCGTGCTTAACGATGAGCTGTGATAAGTTTTGGATGAAGTGCAGGTGTTTTACAAGTCAGGTTACGTTCCTCTAGTCTTCATCTTACTGTCCACCGGCTAATTGTCACTACTCGTATTTCACCGAGCTATTGCTGCACTTGAACCGAATTAAGGCGATGATTTTTTAATGTTGTTGACACAATAAATCGGTCACCACGATCCATTGTATATCGCTTACTGCCTGTTCTAGGTCACCTATGAAAGTATCTAGTCTCCTCACAACGTTGATACATTCTTCGAACTGTTGCGCGTGTCATATGCAGTTGTCAAGCAACAGCTCACTGACTAAGTCCATTTTCGATTAAAACAATTACTTGGGTGGCTTTTTGCGATGTAGTATGCATTAAACTAACACGTTTGAAAACGAATCAAATTATGAAAAAACGAATAATGTGCAAATTTCAATTGCTAATGCAAAAATTTCAATCTGTCACAAGTTTTTTATTCTCTTTATAAAACAACATAAATACGTTACATGTGTTTACCAGTAATTACGCATATAGACGATAAGCACACTTGATCAATTTAAACTCATATCAGAGCATATTAAATTGCCTTTGAAACAGCATATACTTTTTCATGATCTCATAAATAGGTTCGAAACAAGATATAGTTAAAGTCGAAAGTTTGCAGTGGACCGATTTCTATGCAAGCAATGTATTATGTTGCACTGTATGTATTTATTTAAGTTTTATTTTGTCCTGTAATTGGAATTTTATTTCTGTCGAACATTAAAGTATATATTATTATTATAAGATATCATTTAATTAGAAAGAATTTTGCAAGAACTGTAGTAGAAGCGTTGTTACCCTTGTAGCTTGTTGCCTTGGTGGAAGCGTTGTTCATAACTTTTCAAATTTCCTGAAGGAACATTATCCAGATATATAATTTTTATCATTTTTTGACAATTATTTCAATAATGCAGCTCTCGTTAATCATTTACATAAAATGGACTTTGAAGGTACCGGAACTGCCAGAGATGATCGAATTGAGCATTGTCTGATAGAAGCTGGAAAAGTAATGAAAAAACGAGATAAGGGAACATACGGCAGTGCCTTTTATGAGCGAAATAACGTTATCTATGTGAGATGGAACGATAACAATGTTGTGACAATGTTATTTAATAAATATGGAGTTGAGCCAATTAGAAAATGTTGTAGGTATCAGAATAATTGAAGCATACATGAGTGGGTAAAACCCCACCAGTTTTGTATAATACAAAGGTATTTTTAATAATATAAAATATTATTAAATGTTGTAGGTATTCAGCAAAAGAAAAAAAGAAAGTACAAATTATTCAACTCTGTGTGATAAAGCAATATAACAAATACAGAGGGGGCGTTGATAAAATGGACAATAATATAGCAAATTATAGAATTGATTTTCGAGGGAAAAAATGGTATATGCCAATTATGTTGTGAATTGTTTATGTATGATGAGCAATACGTGGGTTTTATCCAGACACTATGGTCTGAAACGTGACAGCTTAGCGTTTATAAGACAGATTGTTACAGTAATTTTACAAAAATATGGAAAAATTGCTAATAGCGCGGGCCGCAAATCGTCTAAACCATATACAATTCTTAAAAATGGACAATAATGTCCAACCAAGACGAAGGTGTGCAATATGTAAAAATAATACTACTAAGTCTTGCCAAAATGTAATGTTTCGCTGCAATATAAATGTTTCCATGCATTTCATTCACAACGGCAATATTTTTGTAATAATTAGCGAAACCCAAATATGCAAGTGGAAAACACAAAAATATGCGCATAAATATGCAAATCATTTAGTCAAAATATGCACAAAAATGTTGAAAATATGCAAATAAAAAAATACTTATAATACATAAATTTATTGATTTACTTAAAAATAAACAGATATTTTTCTACATACTGAACTAAACCTAAATATGCATTTATTACACAAAGAAGGTTGTCGTTTGTTGTAAAAACAGTAAACCACTAAATGTTTCTCGAAGTTCTCAATTAAAAAATTTTGTCTCCCTTCTGAATATAAAAATTTATAAATAGAAAAACTTCTTTCCACATCAACCGATGTAATAGGGGCGGGGCGCTCTTAAAATTGCTTAATTACAGCAACCAAATCAATGGATTCAGTAAATACTCCCTCTAAAATATTAGCTACTTGGATAAGAAGCCGAAATCCACAATTTTTTTCACATTTTCGAATTTTTGCGACATTTTAAAAAGCTGCCTCAGATTGTTTACTAGTTCTACACTTCGGGTTAATGGCAAATTCGATTGCTCCATTTGTGTTATTTTTTTAGAAACAAAGCTATAATTAATACGAAAGTATTTTTAATAATATATAATATTATTAAAAATGGGGTGTGAAGAACACAATACAAGTTCATATGTATTTTTGAATGTATCTTCTCCAAAGACGTAGATACGTATTTCACATTTCTACATGATTATCAATACGCCCCTGTTGGAGAAGAGACACATTCAACATAACATAACTACCTTGCTATCTCGCAGATATTATTAAGACAGAGCGTGAAGGAATATTCAGCGCTGTCTATATAATAATCGCAGAACTAGCCGGGTGTTTTTTATAGTCGGTAACCACCGTATCTATAAAAAACTGTATTATCGTGTCTTCACTACTTGTTGGCGTGATATCTGCGATATAGCAAGGTAGTTATGTTTTGTTGAATGTGTCTCTTCTCCAACAGGGGCGTATTGATAATCATGTAGAAATGTGAAATACGTATCTACGTCTTTCAAATTAAATTTACTGGGAAGTTTCGAAATCAATAGATTAAAACACTCACAAATTTTATTAAATGACCAATTAGATTTAAATAACTCGCCTTTATTAAATTTATTTATTATTACTTAAAATCTGTTTAGACGATAATATAAATGTATATGTAGTTTATTAAACAAATTTTATGCGTAAACATGTTTAGTACCCTATAATATAACAGTTAGGGCCGACCAGATGTGCCACATTTTCTCACTAACGACAATACTTGTGTAAATTCATAGATTTCTTTAAAAACTGTAAAATAATACCAACCTTCTTGATTTTATATATATATTTTTTAATTTAGTTTGTAACGTACTCTTTAGATGTAAGCACCTGAGGAAGCCACTGTGCTGGCGAAACAATTATCATGTTACGATTAGAGACTAAAAGTGAAGATAGAACCGTAGTTTTATTTCTATTGTTACGCTCGAAAAATTATCCGAGACCTTTTGGGAATTTTTAATGAGTTAATTACATTATTTGTTAACTTTAAGTCATCTTAGCCTATTCAAAACTTAATATTTTCGTTTATTATAATTTTATTTAATTTTGTTACTAATTATCGATCTCCATAGGCTACTTCAAACTTTTATATCTTCATATTAATTTTGTATGTTCAAATATTTTGGATGTCACTATATACATAATATTTTTCCCGGACTAATTTTTCTGTACTTCGGCGCAGTTCCACATTTTGGGAAATTTTATGCGTAGTCATGCTTCATATATTTTGATTGTTATTTCAATTTTTGTTTCTCCTTAATAAATTCTAATATTGTGGTATCTTTTTATTAGAATTTTGTAAATTCTTTAATTTACTTGAATACGTTTGTTTTAAACTTAATTCTGCGTACTCCTTTTCTTTCGCTTTTGGCGACCTCTTCGCGACATTTAGTGTACTTCCGATTACAGATCACTTGACGGTTGGCCAATCTTATATTGTCTTTTTACCCGTTGTTGTTGTTAATTAATTTCCGAATTGTTGTTTGATAACTTCCGCAATAACTCCTTAACCTCGTCAGGGTTTTTGGGTAATTATTTTCTTTTCTTTCAAATATTCCGTTGGGAATAGGTTTTTTGTGATTATGACGTAGTGTAATTTCTCATATATATGTCGTACAGTCGTTATAAAGAGCCTCTTTACTATCTTAGCTCTGAAGTATTCAGAAGTTCGAAAACCAATAGTCAAGTTGTGTAATTTACTTAGTGTATTTTCTGCGTAGGCAGGTTTTGTCAGTTTTGACTTTATTGAATTAAAATTCACTTGTGAAGTGTTTAATACGGGGACTTTTCCCTAGTTTTGAAAGTTTTTCGACCACGTGTGCTTCAGGGCTGTTAATTTCGGCTCAGGATAATGGCTGATTTATTTTCTGCGCGGGAAATTTAACCTAGGCAGCATCTCGGCAGAAAGGCGTACCCAATCACTTCGAATTACTGGGAACCCGAAAACCACGTTTTTGGATCCGAAAGCCTTTAAGCACGAAGGTAGTGTGTGAAGTTCATTAATTTGTCTATATCTTTTGTGACGATGACGTAAAATTTGTGATAATCGTTTTTTCTAAACCACGTGGAGACCTAAAACGAGGTGTGCGAACCACCATTTTGAGCTTATAGATTTTATTTTTATTGCATCACTGTAATTTATCGTTCATCTTGCATATATTAATTTAAACTCCTTTCTTGCTTAATTTGTCGTAAAATTTTACCTGTAACATATTATATCAATCTCATTTTAAAGTGGTTGAATAGAAAGTAATTAGCGTTATTTAATTCTTTCTTCTTTTTTTTTGGCTTAACCAGTAACGTATTTTGGCGTTTTTTTTAAAAATATAGATAGATATTCTATTGTTGTATAATTATATTATTTGTCACTTTCGAAGTCAATCTCACCACTTAGGGTAATTATTTTTTTTCTTTGTATCAAATCAACATTAAAATTTTGCATATACAGGCTGTGCCTTTAAGTTATCATTGTTTTCACTTTATTTGCTTTATAATTATCTAACGGTGCGTACCATCTATTATTGAACATATACTGTGTGTTGCATATTCATGTAAAGTACGTTAAAGCTTTAATGATCTATTTATACATAAAACCATAACTTAAACGAATTTTATACTGTTTATTATAATCCAGTCATGTATCTATGTTGTTGAATATAATCTCTGACTTGTGAGATTCTCTATTTAGTTGAATATTTTTGATTATTTTGCATAATAAATATTATTGTTACTGTTTAATCTGTGTTTGCGTTTGTTTACCTTATGTCCTAAAGAGCAAAAGTGTTAGTAATTGGTAACCAGGTATACGGACACCCTTTAGTTTTCTTAAGCCCTTATGGCCCGTGGGTGTTCTACGTTAACCAAGTAACTTGCCAGAACGAACGTAGTGGTGCCAAAATAAGATCTATGCGTTGTGTTGGCCCACGACGCTCTCGCATTTTTATACCGAGCTGGCCTGTAAGTTTTTCGAAGGGCCTTTGTAGACCAGGGGCGGAATTAGGGCTGGTCCTAATTCCAACTGTGGTATTGTTACCTGAACTGTTTTAGGCGTAGCACTATTTTAATATTTATATGGCTTAGATAAAATATTTCGATCTTCAATGTACATGTATTGAAATTAAGTTTGAGGGAAGAATATTTATCATATGGGATACGGACATGCAGATTCATTATTTTAAAAGAAAATACCATTGGATGCTAAATCATTAAATATGTATATACTTACATATATACATACTCGTATATCTGCAGATTCCTCAACAAGATTTGGGTAATTGCCTAATTTCCGAACCGTCAGTGCTCTTCAATTATTACATAAAATCTCTCCTCGTATGAATGGTCAGTACTTACAATAGGTTATATAATGAATAATGAACTAGATCTCTTTCACTGTGATACGGAACACACAAAAGGGAAAATTTCTTACGTGAAACTAGATATACTCGTATATGAAATATGAGTAATCCGCTTTAGACGTTACTTTATATTTACTATACTATACTTTGCAACATGGGTTCATAACATATTCTCATATTTACTAAAATATGAGTAAGTAGCAACAAACTAAAATAAAACCTATTGTTCGCTTGAATATATAAATTAAATACAGGCTTCGTAATTACTTTAAATTCAAATTTATGCTTGAATTTTATAATTTATATCCCAAGTAAATTTTGAATTGAACGCCTGTAGAGGCCATACGACCAAAGTTTGATCATATATCTGACTACGTAAAATGGAAGTACTTAGTTTAT
Source organism: Melolontha melolontha (assembly GCA_935421215.2). NCBI lineage: Eukaryota > Metazoa > Arthropoda > Insecta > Coleoptera > Scarabaeidae > Melolontha > Melolontha melolontha. The sequence continues at coordinate 92,242,346 of OW285237.1, read as the reverse complement.
TACTAATCAACAGCTGAGTGTAACCGAAGAGTTTATCGTTTTCTAGAGAATCAATCGCTTGCACATTAACTCTTGTAAAATTCAAACTCACTAAAAGCAGAAAAATTGTGCTAACCTACATGAGTAATAATATTACCTTACGTAAATATTTTTCTATTTCATATGATTTTTTAACGTAAATTAACAAATTCACGGCGTTTTAGATTTTTCAAGTATTTGTTTCTCATATCTAGGAAATTTCTAGTTTTTTACTTTGGGATACGATCGATAATTTCGATAGTAGCTTTTTATACAATGCGTTAAAATAATTTTCAATTTAAAATTCGCTCTTCGTCATTATTATTTTCGTAACGTAGGTATTTATTTTCCTTCGTATTATAAACAATCTATTTATTCCAATTTAGCATCCTTAAATAACTACGTAGTTTATTCTATTTTCTTTTCAATTTCTTCTGTTTCTTTCTAAACAGGTTTTTGTAGCAATTCCTGTGTCACTTTTACGATTGCTATGCGTTTTTGCAGTTGTTCTGTGCACACTAGCTTCTTTCTCTTAACGTTATTTGACCATTTTCATAGACCCAGTTCTGTACTAATTACAATTGTTTTTGTTTTCTGGGTAGAGGTTAACATCTTAAGTGCCTTAACAGTTATGTTGAATTTGTGGGTCATCTTCATTTCGGGCCACTGGTATTACATTACCCGCGTAGAAGAGTACTTTGATTCCCAATTTTGAATCCTCTTCCCTTATCAACACTCCCGATAACTTCGTCCATGATTAGGTTGAACAACGGGGGTTGGTTGAGTCGCCCTGCCTTATCCTGTTGCCCATGTCTATGGAGTGCGTCGTCTGCCCATCTATTCTGACTACCATCTTGTTGTTTTGGTAGATGTTCTCAATTGATTTAGTAATATCTAACAAGATTTATATGTTGTATATTTTGTACAAAAGATGAACTATGTCCCTACGTCTTACTCTGTCAAAAGCTTTCTTTAAGTCTATCAAACAGAGAGATGCTGGTTTGTTCTACTCTAGAGCCCTCTCTGTGTTTTGTTTTGTGACAAAAAGTTGCATTGTTGCACGATTTTCCTGTACGAAAATCCTGCTGCTCGTGCGAGAGGTTTATTTATTGCGTTATTTATTCGTGCAAAATTTTGGTTGTGAGTTTCAGAGTGGTATTTTGTAGGTTTATACCTCTGTAGTTGTCTTGTTGCTTTTTATCGCCTCTTTGGAATAGCAAGTATGCTCGTCCTCCATTCTCCTTATATTTTATTGTGTTTTATGATTTTGTTGATCAGTGTAGTCAGTTGTTCCGCCATCGCTACCGCACCATATTTCAGGGATTCATTCGAGATGCCTTCTGTAACGAGTTTTGTTAAATTGACAAATTTCAACTATGAAATAAAGTTACACTTCGTACTACTTTTAAGATTATTCTGTCAGAAACACTCAGAACTTCATCACAATGCTGTAGCTTTGCATGTAAACTTCATCTTCGTCTAAAGATGTTAAGTCAATCCATCTCTGACTAAATCTTTTATTCAAGCAAGATAGTCTTTTCAAAATGCATTTACAGTCAATAAAAATATGTATGTTATTGAAATAGCAAGTGCAACAACTTATTGAACTGATAGACATGAAATTTATCTATATCGTTTTACAGTATTCAATAATAGCCGATCTAAGCCGAAATAAGTGGACAATACTTATTTCTAACTTTAGGGTAGTAGTGTTAGACATTTTAATCACAATTTCCTTCAAAATATTACCATTAAATTATGTTGTTCTATTAAATACCTCAAAAACGGGAGCTACAATAATTTTTGATTTTTTCATGATCGCAATCAGGAGAAAAAATATTACAATTTTTCTAATTTAACTAAACTTGTAGACCGGACGCATTAAGCCGAAATTACGATGAACCATATAAATAGCCTATGACATTGCTAAGTACAACACGCAGTTATTAAATAGCGCTGTTCAATCGGTTAACCGCATATCTGGCTTTTGTCGTTGAATTGCGTCGCAATTACTTCAATATTATAGTGAAATTCCTTTCTTCATGGGCGTAGATAGAAGCTGGGTTTTTATAATTTATTTTATAATTTATTTCATTTTATATTTCGTAAGATAAATAAAGTACGATGGTATCGCGAAACAATGGCGAGTTGGATTAAGGATCATACCGATTGTATGTCCATTGCCGGTGATTTCGAAATTTATTGTAAAGTCTGTAAAATATCGTTAAAAAATTCCAGAAATCGCACTTAAAACGTCACTTAGCATCGCAAACACATATACAGATACTACACCCTGTGGAATCAGACAATTTTAACGAAAAACTTTGTGAAACTTTAATGGCGGCAAATATTCCATTAAATAAACTTAACAGTCCCACCTTCAAAACATTTCTCCAAAATATACTGGTTGAAATGTTCCTGATGAATTCACCTTATGCAAAAATTATATTTCTAAGTGCTACACGAAACTGTCGATATATTAGGACGCCGTGTGGTAAATGTTGTAGCTGGTGTACTACACCCAACTATTCCACATAACGCATATGTAATAACAACAAAAGTTAGACATACAGTTAATGCGAAAACAGTGGCTAAAACCATTTACGAGAATATGGACTAAATGCTTCATTCAGACGACAGGTACAAAGAAAAAATACTTTTATTTGTCAGGGACAGTGCTGCATATATGTTAAAAACAGGCAAACTCTTAAAGGAAACCATCGTAGTATGCTGCATATTACTTGTGTAGCACATGCTCTCCACAGAATTCGTGAATATATCAGAGACACCTTTCCAGAAGTTGATAGACTTGTATCCGCTTTTAAGAAACCTTTCAAAAAAGCACCATTGAGAGTAGCTCTTTACAGTGAAAAATTTCCATCTTTGTCACTGCCTCCCTCTCCAGTAATAACTAGATGGGGGTCATGGTTGGCAGCTACTAGTTTTTATGCAGAGAATTTCGATAATTTACAAAATTTCGTTACCTGTTTAAATGACGATGCTCGAAGTATTACTGAGTGCAAGGAACTAATACAAATTCCAAATTTAAAAAATCAGTTGTACTTTCTGCAGGAACACTTTGGAAATTTGCCAAAACTAATCACTTATTTTGAAAATAAAAACCTCAAATTGAATTATGGTTTAACTACATTAGATGTGACTATTAATAATTCGAAAAATATTTGAAGTGACTTCGGATGTGACCTTCGGCAAAAGTTAGACCCAGTTTTTAATAGAAATCCAGATTTAATAACATTGCTCCAATTGTGTGTGGGGCAATGCCTCAAAATCTAACTGCTAAATACGCTGAAATAAAAGAATATACACCTCTAACCAGTTGCGATGTAGAAAGGGCGTTTTCTATCTACAAGGATGTATTTCATTCAAAGAGAACAAGTTTTACAGAAGAGAATTTTGAGAAAGTATTGTTAGTTAATATTAATACTCCTTTACTCAACTTGAACGACAATATAAACAAATAAAAATGTATTTCTCATTTTATAGATCACCACCCGTTTGTTTTCCAATTATATCAATAAAATTAAAAACTCTTTAAAACTACAAATTTTCAATAGTACGACCGTGGGCGATGTGTTATGAGCCTCTCGTATCCGGTCCCTAATTATAAGGTAGCAATGGTGAGCAGATATTATTAAGATCTCTTCTGTGTTCATCTAATTCTTCAAAATGATTATGTTAAAGTGGATAATGCGAAGGTATTAATTGCATTGGTTCAATTTTTAGAATTTAGGTATGGTTTGGTGGTGGCAATTAGTGCACCGACATATTGTAGTTTTAATTCTGTCTTTATATGTGTGTAATTTATGCTTCTATTTTGATATAACCCAAGACATTTGTAAGTGTATTATTCTCCTATAAAATCTATTTAAATATTATTTAGTATTTTAAATATGCAGTGTTATTATTATTACTATTAAACACTCACTATCATAGCTGGACGTACAATAGTACCTTAATACGAGGCGCGATGACGATGTTCCCAGGCTGATGCTATACAAAAATTCGAAACATAACTTTTATTTCTGACAATTACTGTCACCTTCGAGGTAGTCTCCTTGTGCAGCCATTCACCGATCGCAATGTTTTTTCCAGTTCTGGAAGATATTCAGGAAGTCGTTTTCTTGAACGAGTAGAGTTCTGCTTGCGATTCTTCTTGAATTTCTTCAATTACGTTACATTATAATATCTCTAGCCGGATGGGAGGAAGAACGGTAGTCGTCGATGTTTCCGTTAAAAAGGTTTGCGTGAAACACGACCGATGAAATAGTGCGTTATCGTGATGCAGCGACCAATTTTCTGCTCGCTAACATTGTACCCTATTCGACTCCAACTTTATCGCAGATGTCAATACTAGTCCGATGGTCTTCGTGAATGAGCCGTTGAACTGTTGCGATGTTTTCGGTCATAGTGATGAAGATCTCTCCCTGTTCGTTCGTTTTCATTAATAGACGCTCTACCGGTCTTAAAACACGCAAACCACTCAAAGGTTGTGTTCGGCTTATTGATTGTTCACCGAATGCTTGCTGAAGCATTTCATATGCTTCAGTAGCCGTTTTTCCGAGCATAAAACAAATATTTAAGGCTCATATTTTTCATCCTTTATAATGATCGCAGCAGGACACAATTACCACATTACGCAATCGCACGTAACCTAGCGAAAACTGCTCCGATCACGTTAAAATTTGTTACACTCACTCCGTAGACATATACCTCTCACCATTTATCGGTGTGACGAAATATTATTTTGGATTTTCGTGCTATAACGTCCGGGAAAATCGGGGTCGCACCTCATACTTGTAAGTCATCAATTTTCATTTGTTTTTTTTTTATCTACAGAAATATTTTACTGCGAGATAGCTCAGTAGTGATGACAAAGTAAAACATTCAGTCACTAAGTGGGTTCGAAAGATAAATCAGTAAAGTTCCGATTCAAAGATAGTGAAAGTTGCTGACTAGATTAATAAATATGACAAATTTTATGAATTTACCTTAATATGTATATTTATCATTTATTTATGCATCTTTAATATTAAATCATTTGTGTAATGCAATGATGCATGCATGCATGCATTTGTGCCCATGCAAAATGTATCCATCAATAAATGAATATCCAGTGAATAGCAAATATCGTTTCCGCATGTTTCAAATGAAAACTTACATAGCTCCAATATAAATAAATATCCTTTTGTCGAAGATTGTATCTAATTTAAAATTTACACGACTGTATTCAAGAAAAGGAAAAACGTACAAGGAAATAACGAAAACATAGAAAGAAATTGATATAAAAGGAAATTTAAAAAAATTAAAAAAGAAATAAGCACAAACCTCGACAGACCGTCTTCTTCATTATTCTCAATTTATTTTCAATCTGTTCCAGGGAAGCGTTCGAATCAATCATGAAGTAGTGTCTAGGGATGATACCGATTCCGCGCAATTGGACGTCCAATAATTGGGACAGGCTCGACCACCAACCCAAACCTGCAAAATATCAATTTTATTTAGAATAAATTTAAATACCTATTATTTTTTTTATAATGTAAAATGAAAAAATGTTAATAATTTTTTTTTGATGAAATTTATATAAGCGGTATGTATTGTTTGAGAACAGTTAGGATAAGCAAATCACCAAAATTATTGCATTTTATTTAATTCTTCGTCAAATTATATAAATAAAACTAATGGAAATCTCTATTTTCTAATTAGTTTACACCATCTAAACGTCATAGTAACGACATTTTCCATTAATACTATGTTTACAATATTAGACTTATAATTACATTTATAATTTTACTTTTATTACCATCTACATCTAGCTTTTACCATCTACCTATTTTAGTTATCGTACAATACCCTACTACCAACACACGATTAATTTTTCATGAGTTTCTTTGCGGTCTAACATCCATTTTTAATAGCAAAACCATTAATTATCGAAAATTGTTGAGAATACATTGAATATCATTTTGTAATACATATTTTAATTTCAAACATTTTTATTGTTAAGTATAAGTAAATGTAGGATATAGAATTCGAACATAGTTTTTCCAATTTTATAAATATTTAACCGCCTTATAACATATTTTTATTGTCATATTTACAGTATAAACCTTTCATTAGGTTCTAAGAATCGGCATATTTATATTTATAATTTCATTCCTTGATAATGTAGACCGATTGTTTATTACCTAGGGTTATAGTGAACAAAATGTTTAATCTGATCATCTTTTGCTAAGATCATGGTTCCTAAATATGTATAATAAGGTCTTTTACCAAACTACATGCTTAGATTGATAACACCAACCAATACTCAATTAGTAATTATATTTTATTTATATTTATTAGCAAGATCAGATTTTTAAAACCCCATCGAAAAACTTTGGTATTGTTGCCTGTAGGTACCATTTCTACGAAATTATTCTAGAAAATTTCCCCGTTATAACGTCAACCAATACACTATACAAGGTGTGTATAAATTGGCGGACCCACTACACGTGGCGACATTCTTGGTCAAATTTTGAGTTAAAAGTCCTAATCCTAAAACGATGTATCAGGCTTCCTTTGTCTTCAGAATGAATTTGAAAGAAACATACATTTGGCAACATTGCTGCCTACATATTGTTTTACAACGTTGTCAGATGTGTTTTTCGTCGAAATAAGTTAATAAACAAATATTAAAAACAAACTTTAAAATCAAAAAGAAAACTTTAACGAAAGGATAATAACAACAATTCTTCTTTCTTCTAAATTGTAGCTCATAAACAATACACGTATTTAACTATGTAATGGTTTGTAGGGGTAGTAATATAGTTTTATCTACTTGTAACACCGTCTTAACACAACAGTCACATTGGTAACATCATAACAAGCAACAACATTGTCAAACGCAGTATCAAATCAACAACAGAAGAGAACAGTCGACATTAACATCAAAACACACAGTCTTACATTATACATCAACATAACAATCATACTTTAACAAGTGACACCAATCTCAACAGCTCTTTTATGCTAGTATAAGTCGTTGTGGATCCAAAAATAAATGTATATAGTGTAAATAAATATATTTAGATGAAAGTACATTTATTCATTTAACAAACAGTCACCGAAGATTTCTAAAGTAAAGTTTATACAGCCTTACAAACTTTGCACGGTGAAGGAATCTTCGGGGTTGTGATTCAAGTAACCGAAGTTGAAGCATCACCACCAGAAACCGGACACATCGCAAAAATTTGGCTCCAAGAACCTCAATCCCCCATCGTTGGTTCTTCACAAATCGGATACAACCGGATCATCAATCCTTCGTTAACTGGACATTATCAAAATAAAAATATTTCCCAATAATCTCCTTCTTATTTGAAACATATCTTTGGAGACAATATGGTGACAATAGCAATGTAGACAATAGCAACAGTTATATAGCCGCTTTCTACATATACTCGTACATGTAGATCTTCTGATTACTGATTCATGTATCAGTAGTCAGAATGAATGAATCAGAATTTATTAGTTTATCAAATTAATTTCACGTGGTTTAAATGTTTAGTATTACTGGAGCCTATGCTTCAGTGGCGGCTGGTCAGGGACAACAACACCGACCTAGTCTTGTGCAAAAAATGAACCTAATTTTAACAACGAATTTAATTTTATATCAATAATTAATTATTAGAAATAAATTCTAATTACTATTTTAATTATGGTAAAATATTTTTGGTTCAAGCACTAATATAATTAATTGTAAGAATTGTATTTTAATTACTATTATATTTTTGGTAAAATATTTAGTCAATTTAGTGCAAGTACTAAGTATACCCGCAATCACGCAATTAACCATACGAGGGACAAGCTGAAATTATTGAGAATAAAAGACACGATTAATATTTTCCAGGATTTTATTTTAAATATGTTCAAAGTAATTCCCTTTAGCAATGATCATCAATGGCCATCCTTTCTTCCACTTCAAAATAAGCATGAACCGCAGTATCAATCTCTTCTTCAGACGAAAATCTTCTACCCCGCAAATTACATTTAAGACTAAAAAATAGCCAAAAGTCACATATTGCTAAATCAGTTGAGTACGGTGCATGTTATTACTTTTATATTTTTTCCAGACAAAAACTGTAGAGTTAAAACAGGCGTATGGAACGATGCATTATCATGGTGAAGCATAATTCCCTTGTCTGAAACTCTTCTGAACACTTCAGGCTACATTTTTCAGTGCACCACTTAGCTGTAAATGTCTTTTGTCCATCTAACTTAATTGCATTTACAAAGCCCTTACTTCTGATGAATGTCGCATACATAACCTTTTTCATATCTCGGTGCTTCTTAGTCATTGTAGGAATTCCTCATCTTCGCAAATCCATACACGACTGTTTTGGCGGGTAGCAAGGTCAAAAAAGGCAATATAAGTTTCGTTACCGGTCACTATTTTGGAAAAAATTTCGTACATGCCATTATTTAAGGAATTTAAAGTTTCATGGCAAATTCTTACAAGCTCTGCTTTTTGGAAGTCAGAAAGGTGATGCGGCACAAAACGACTTACCACTTTTTTAAATGTAGGTGATCGTGTATGATTGTTTTAACAGCTGTGGATACAATCTTGAGTTGATGCTCTATCATCGCATAAGTTCCTTTATTGTCCTCTTCGATTATTTTTTAACAGCAGCAATGTTTTTGTCGGTAACAACCGTAGGAGGACGCCCTGCTCATTTTTTATGCTTAACAGAATTCCTTTCGCCTTCAAATTCCATGTGCTTGTTCACTTAAACCTAAATCTAAGCTCTTTTTGGACTCATATGGGCTTAAACCTTTTTTAAAATCATAATAAATTATGATTCGAATGTGCTCGCTAGTTAATTCCATTTTCTTTTACATTTAAAAAATAAGTAGCTGAGTTATAGCGAACGCAACTTCAATGAAAAAACGTCAAATGACAGATAAAGAGTTGCTACTAGATTTTCTTATTCTCAATAAATTCAGCTTAACCCTCATATCACAGCCATATATTCCCCAAACACAAATATTGTTATACGATATAAATATTCGGTATTAATCGTATCTACTCGCGTCTCCGATCTTTGATTCTCCTGCTCGGCAAGCTGAGCTCAGATCGCTTTAGACGAAGTAAGTTATGCGCTATGCTTTGTGTTGAATATACATTGTTTCCCGGAATATAACGTGTTTCGATCGCATGTGTTTCCTTTAACCAACCAGGTCCGACAAACGATGTTTTGCCGTATCTTTTTCGTTTACAATTGAAGATCCTGCTGCAAAAAGAATGCATTTACCACCCACTTTTGATATGGGAGTGTTTTGCTGATGATCAAAACACAGATACTCACATATTGTTTCATTTTTCCTAAATCAGATTGTCTTCGAGATCGTCAAAAAAAAACATTGGCTTTTGACTGGCAGTTGCAGTTCTGTTTCCAAAGCTTCTATTTCCTCATTTGTAAGCAACGTTTCGCTTTTTAATTGAGTGTCTATCTTATCACAAACCTTACAGGTATCGGATCTGGGATGCTCAAAACTTATATTAAAATTGGCTTTAACAAAACGAAAGTAAAAGTCATAGCTGACTTTTGGTTTGTGGTCCTTTCTTTTTGTCCGTAAACCAGTATTTAAATACTTCTGGTTCGAAATTTTTGAGATATATAAACCATGCATTTTCTTGATATTATGTTCCGGCGATAAATAATATTTTTTAATTTTACTTGCTCTACTATAGTGAGGTATTTTACGTGGAAAAATTTTGACAGCTCATCTATTTGCTTCAAGATGTCACCTGCCACAGTATTTAGCCTGTTAGCATGTCTTGCCTGTTTTATCCTGTGGGGCAGTTGTAACTTCCTTTTTAGATAAATGCATGGCAAGACATTCCACCATTTTTACTGATATTTCATGTAGAGCACAAAAACCCTTTTACGCACTCTAGTTTGAAATGTTCCAGTGCGAATCTAAGAGAATAATAATTAATAATTATTATTAATATTATTATTACAATTATTATATTTTACAAGATTATTGTGACGTATAATTATTATTATTACACAACACACACTTTTTTGTAATTATTATTCAAATAAAAGTTTTTTTACCTCGTATTTGTAGCTACAGCTTTGCGAGTTCCTGCGCTTCTTTTACGATTTATTGGAACAGCTGTTATCAGTCCACACAGGTAAATATCTTGTGGCATTTTATCGACAATGTTGTTGAACTTTTGTAGTATTACCAAACGCTCGATTAAAATTTTCTCAAAATATTTATACTTGCAACGACAGTCTTTTCCAGTTGAACTAGGGGGTACAAGCTTATTCTTATAGTTTCTGCGAGCTTTACTTTTTGCCTTCGAGTTTTTACTGATATTTCTTTGCCAACTTTTCTCGTTTCTCACTTTTCTCTTTTTAGAAACAACAGGAAGATCGTCGTCACTACTAGTATCGATGCACGTCGCAGAATGTATTTGTAGGTTATGTTCTACCTACATTCGATTAGCGCAGTGGTTTGGAGCATAAAGGACTACCTTCTCCCATATAATATAGTTACATACATCATTCTTGTTCAAAATGATGGAGTATGTTTAGCTATACACAGTTATGTAGATAATCCAAAGTGGGAAAAAATTATATCCTACTTGCAGCAAGGCCTTCAATTCTTAAATCTTTTAACCGTTGTCAATTTTCCTCCTTGTATTGAAATTAATGTATTAAATTTAATTTGTATCTTAATTTTGATTTAAACTCATTGTTAAACCATCTCATATATTTTATGTTATTGTTTGTAAACATGTAAACTATTATTATTTTTTCTTGAAAGAGGAAGTATTTTTCTTTTAATTTTGCATATTACGTCGTTTACGTGTAGTAAATGAAAATAAATTTTACTTTTGAAAAATTTTAAGATAGAACGAAAAAGAAGTTCTTATAAATCATTTTTCTTTAAAAAGTTTCGTGCGTATAGATATGTGATAATTCACTAAAATTTTAATTAAATAAATAAATCATCGAACGATATAGTAAGTTGAATTGTGTAGTTAGCCTGTTAGGTATATATCCCACGACTTCCTCGTAAGTACAATGTTTCTTAAAATGAATATGCCATATACCGGATATCTGTATATTACGATGTGAGTCATCTGTTTATACGTCAGTCGAAGACCTGGCGATGTTTTCACCCGCCCATCGTGTCATCATTCTAACATACGTTCTGGTGCCTGGAATAACACCAGACAGAGTCCGGAATAATCTCGAAGGCGCAAGCCAGACTATATATATACCGCTCGAAAGGCTAGGGATTTATTTAACCAGCGACTGACGTGTTACAATGTTGTTATATAAATGTGAAATAAATATTGTAAATATAAATACTATTGTTGTTGTTATTAGTTATTAAGTGTTTTTGATGTATTTTTATTATTAATATAGTGTTTTTAATTACCGTTACTTTTATTTAAGCGAACCCGAAGTTCTTTACAATATGTATAGCGCAGTAGTTTAGGTTTAGGTTGGCAGGCCGTACTTAATCATTCGAGGATTTGAGTACTATCGCAAAACATCAGAAGTTATCGTTGTATGTAAAAGTATGCACGATTCACGTTTTCCCTTAAGAAATGTTTACACATTATTTAATGATTACTTTGTTCTTCTCACTTTAACTGACTCTTTCAATCTTATTTTCCTTAAAACAATTGTATGTTGCTTTACTAAAAAAAAATATCGGTTGGTTGTCGACCCGTTGCATTTCCTATCGAACCGCCATTGTTATGCTTACTTTATACAGATTGGAAGCGCACCTACTTCAGTTTTTTTTCCTTTAGTAGGTAAAGCGTTGGTTAAAGTTGGGAGATAAGAGCGAGTTCTTCCACCTTTTCCTAGATCTACTGTCAGCCCACTTTTTCATGTCTGTTTTAATAATTGTTTTGGCAATGCCAAAGAAAGGCTTTGGTCCTATGAAGACTGTAGACGAAGCCGGTCGAGCCAATTCGTCCACCTTCTCTTTGGAACTACGGCCTTCGTGCCCTGCGACTTAGGCTAATGTCACCTTCATGTTATCGCTGAGCTCGTTTAACACACACACATAATCTCATACAATCGAAGATTTAACTTGTATCGAATCTAGCGGCTTTCACATTGCTTGGTTAATGGAAAAGGTGGCCACGATGCGATTTCTTCCACCTTATATCTTAATTTGCCCAACGCATTGATGCAATACGACCACTTCCGCAGTAGTACCTCTACTTAGGTTCAGTTGGATTATTGTCCTTTCTTTGAGGTCATATATTCTGAGTCCAACACTTTGGTCTGTTTTCGATACTGGATAGATTTGGTCTGGATGGGTGGGCCGTTTTCCACTCTTCCCTATTTGGAATGACATTTGGAAAATATTTTATATTTTTAATCAAAGTTTAATTTTTGAACCACGGCATCACTAGGTTTCCCTGTAATGGGATCTGCCTGGAGTTCTTCTATCAATTTATGATGATCAGTGCCGTGGACTAGGCTTATAGGTGTTTGGCCTTGCATTAGTCCGTAGGCTAATGTTCTTAATTCTCCTTGTACATGAATATCTAGAGGTGGTAGATTTATTATCACCTCCAATTATGTGTAAAAAATCGGATTACAAGATTTCTTATTTCAATTTTTTGGGACAAATATGGGATTGTTATGATAGAGTTTTTTAAAGGGGTAGAAGTATTACAGGGGCATCTTATACTTAGTTGCTAACTGAATTACGTTAGAAAATTAATGAAAAACACCACGAAAAACGCTCCTGCTTATATTGAGGAGTGATTTACAGATCAAATTAAAGAATTTTTCTTGTAAAGAACTTAGAATTAATTTGTAAAAGTTCTGCTGAATGTGTAAATCTTAAAGGAGATTATGTTGAATAAACAAAATCTTGTTTCGAAATATATAATTATATTATGTGAAAATTTATTATCTTTATTAATTTATTATAATCGAATAAATTAAATACTTTGATTTTCTCACAAAAAACTACACAATAACAATGTCAGATATTATCAGATATTAAACCAAGTAAACTGGATAAAAATATTAAACGTTATAAACATATACGTGATCTAAATTATTTGTAGAAAATATTCGAAAGTACTATTTTAACTTTATTATCCGAAGCAGTAGAACTACTTGTTATTCCGCAGATTGACTTTAAATCTTGAAAAAACTATATTTCCTAGATTCTCGATTTGATATAAAACTTTGAGAACGGTTTCGAATCGAGAAAAGTCACAAGAGTGCTGCTTTAAGATATCATATAATTCTACTAAAAAAACATTACTCCGAGATAATATTTCAGTCCCGAAGCGATTGCCATGTTCTCGTAGACTAACATAAAAATTTGTCATTTCAAAGGCTAATGAAGCCACTTTATACAATGACGACTTTATATTATTGCGGAATATTATGGAAAAAAATTTTACATTTTTCTTTTCAATAGATGGCTATATGGATGGAAGCGAATAGTATTTTATGCGTTGCTTCTGTATGGTAAAACTATCGATTCGAATAAATACGGCGCACTCCTGAACAAACTGAAATAGGCAGTGTTACAGAAATGACAGTAATTGACAGTCATTTACCAAGACAGCACTAAACAGCACGTTGTTTTATTGACTTAGTCACCGGATTCGCCAGACCTGCGATTAGCTTATTACCTATTCTAGTCATTTCACAATTGTCTGGACGTTAAAATGTGATTCCTTGCGATAGACAATATTGAAAATTACTTGGACAACTCTTGTATTTTTTAAGGGCTAGCTCCGATAATTTTCTGGTTAGGGTCGGTTCTGTGCAAACGCTGCAGTTATTATGTTGATAATAATTATAACAACAAAGCTTTGACTATATAAATAATAAAACAACGACCATTTCCATTTAAAAAAATATAATTTAATAGTGACTGGTTTAGGCAATTACAATAGACTAAAGCTTTACAAATAGTTCATGTACTTACATCTAACAATTGATATTTAATTAGTGTTTACAAGTGAGGTTTTTTATGCATGTGAACCTTAAATTAACGATATAAATACTATAAACGATATATTCATCGTTTTATTTACTAATTTTACTTGGTTAAGTGTAATGTTTTAAAAAATTGATATTTACTGTGACTTTATAATATTATGTAAATAAATACGTGTTCTTCTATGTTCAGAAAGTATTTCTTTCCAGTCCAATGTCAAATGTAATGCACAAGAATACCTTAAAATGACTAACGTGTGTAGTATTACAGTGCGTATTTATGTGTGTTAGAAAGAGATAAAGTGCAATTTGCGGTTCGCACTTTGAGCAGTACGAACTGCAAGGAAATACTTTATCAACTGTGCTTACCACACAGGAACGGAATTGTTGGAGGTTCAGGCAATCTCTACTCGGTTGGAGAAGGCCAGGTGGCACAATTTGGGAATTATAACCAAAAATGCAGCTTCAACAACGGTTTTTCTTTTTAGGTTAATTTACCTAATTAGTTGAAACATTTTGATATAAATTTCTGGCACGTAAATTTTATTTTATCCATTATTTATTAATTTAATTACCGACACCAATTTCGAAGTTCGTTATCGAAAATCTTACCCAAGCCAAAAGCCATTCGTCGATTGTTATTTTCTTTTCCATAGCCTAGTTTTAATATCATAATTTCCAAAAATTATATTAATTATATATTAATTAATATCATTAGTTTAATTTATATCATAGCTTCAAAACATGCCAAAAATCGCAAAATTAACTTAAAAAATGTATGATTAAATTTATAAGTGTCAAATTTTAATATACGCATGCGTAAAAATAATATGATTTTACCGCCAACTAATATTTAAATAGTACAGCTAATACATAATATCTTCAACGTAATTTATTAATTTTAAAAAAGATAATTATTTCACAATATTGAATGATTTTTGATAAGTATTATCAGAAACTTAAAACACTGAAATAACTCATTTAAAATTTTACAGCGGTTTTATATAGAGGTCAACCAAAACTAAATGTCACTATTTTATAAATACGATATGAAAAACATTTTATAATCATAATTCATATTTTCTTTCTAATATACTCGACATTACTTTCAGCGTTCTTTCCAGAATAATTTTAAAATTTGTGGAGACGTCTATATAATATTCTAACATCGTGTAGTCTTCCTCCTTTTGGTTTCCTCTTTTCCTTGGATATTGTGTAATGTAATTTGTACAGAATTCTTGTATAAATTACATTTTTATAAATTATAATTTAGATAGCATTATTATTTTAATGAGATCATATTTCCTATTTATTTATAGAATCAGTAGCTATCGATCAGTGTCAGATAGAATAATCATATCGAAAGAAAGAATGTTTTCTTATTTTTGTATTCTCAACGATATCTTTAGTAACGTAGTAACTCGCAACAGAACGGGTGATTATAATTCATTGAAATTTGTTTTCTTAAGCTGGCAACAATTTTGCAACTTTATGTTAACATGCCTGATCCTTAAATTTAAATTTGTCAAAAATTCAACAAAGTAAAAGTCCATTAAGTAATTCTAACCATATGTCATCCGTTTTCTACAAAATATTCTAAATAAAAAAGTTAAATCTAAAGCGAATGATTATGCAAACCAATTTCTTAGAGTTGCCAAATTAAATATTTACATCAATAATTTATACTCAGAATAATTGAAACATACATGAGTAGGTAAACTCCACCAGTTTTGTATAATACAAAGGTATTTTTAATAATATAAAATATTATTAAAAATCTGGTGTTAAGGGATATGTTCGGACACGTTCACAAAAATATTAATAGTGAACCTGTATTTGTGTTCTTCACATCAGATTTTTAATAATAATTTATACTCACTCAGTATTTTGATGCATGTTATTCATCTTTTGGGGTAACAGTAATGAGTTGAATCGTGTCTTTGTCAGAGTATATAATTTATATCCGGCTCCCGAAATACCAAATTTGGGGTTGTATTCGACTCGCGAAGTGCCATGTATAAATTGTTTCTTGACCCACCGTTCACGGTTGTAACTGCAGTATAAGCTAGTTATTTATTTTGGTTGGTGGCAGTTATATTGAAACTTGGTGTGTTTTCTGAATATTTTATTTATTTAACTGAATAACACTTAAACCTAATTTATTAAGGTAATCTCGCAAATGAAACACTAAGGGCCAAATTCATAATCGCGCGTTAAGGAATACTCATTCTCACCTCATACAACGCAAACTTTATCCTCGCTCGAGGACATCTTGAGGACGTCTCACTTATCCCTCACTTTTCGTATTCAAGGACATCTAATATGAGTTGCTAATTTGAGATTTATTTGAGCAAGCGTCAGTTGCATCGGTTAATGACGTACAATATTTTAATGACGAATTAGTGACGTTGTAGTGTTTTTTTTTGTTTGCGGGAATTTAAAAAGACAATATTTATTATCTGTTAAGTATGGATGACGATTTTTGGGAATTTGTAAATTATGTGGAAGACGACGACGTTTTTTTACGTATACCAAGGTTTGTAATTTGTACCTACTCACACAAAATAAAATGCGTTTTAAATAAATCATACATTGTAGAAAACTTATAAGAAACGAGAATAACCCATTGGAGAGATTTACTAATAACGAACTCCTACAGCGATACCGTTTCTCTGGAAATACAATTCATAATATTTTGCTACCACTAGTCTATCCTGGAGGTGACCTACCTACTCAACGTGGTCTACCAATACCATTAATAACAAAATTATGCATTGCGTTGCATTTTTATGCTAGTGGTTCATTTCAGGTAATAATTATTTTGACTCATTTTTAACATTGTCAATATTAATGAAATTTTAGAGAGTAATGGGTGATATAGAAAATATAAGCCAAACTGCTGTCCATAGAATAATAAAGGAAGTTTCTGAAATTCTGGCAAGAAATTTAGGGAGATATATACATTTCCCAAACAATAATCAAATAGAGGCAAATAGAAATTTGTTACTTGAAATTGCTGGATTCCCTGGGGTGACAGGGTGTATTGATTGCACTCACGTCGAAATAAAGAGTCCTGGGGGGGGGATAATGCGGAAGTATTTCGAAACAGGAAGAGTTGGATGTCCTTAAATGTGCAAGTCATTGCAGGACCTGCTTGTGAAATACTGGACATAGTCATACGGTGGCCAGATTCAGCTCATGATAGCAGAATTTTTACCAATAGTGCTGCACATGTAAAATTTGAACGTGGTCTACTACCTGGGTTGTTGTTAGGAGACAGTGCATATCAACAAACGCAGTATTTGTTTACTCCAATTTTAAATCCAAACACCAGAGCAGAGCATTTATATAACAATTCCCATATTAAAACTCGAAATGTAGTAGAAAGAACATTCGGAATATGGAAGCCTCGATTTCGATGTCTCACTACATGTTTACAAAATAAATTATGTAATACCACTCATATAATTGCTGCTGCTGCTGTCATAATATTGCTATAAAAGAAAGGGAGCAATATATCCACGAAAATTTTGTCGACAGAGTAGTACCAAATCCAGCACCACTTCCTGTAGAAATGAGAGGGAATGCAATCCGTGGTGCCTTTATTCAAAGACATTTTAATATTTAATTGGTGATTTGCCATCTCTGTTACATTTATAACAATCCCCTTTCTAAAACTGGACAATCTTATTCATATTTTGTTGAAACTCTGTCATTTTCTTTATTGTTACTATTTTGATTACTGTTAATTTATATGATTGTATTCACATTTTATAACTTTTGTGTACTTTCCCTATACTTGTATCATTTTAGGCAAATAAATCATATTACACAATTACTACGTATTACATATATATGTTTATAATTATTAATGATATTGAACTGCTCAAATTCCATATTTTTTTGTTTTACTCTTCACCCAGAAACAACTTTTGACAACTTTCTCAAATGAAGATTTGTCTTGCAACAATCGACTTAAATTATATATAGGTGTACCAAAAGTACTTTTTCAATGAACACATGTAGAAGCAGTGTTTATGTAAATTATTCAGAAATATGTAAATTACAAAATTGGGCCAGGGAATATGAATACAACTGAAGTACTCGTCATTTTTCTTTATTTTTGCTAAGTTACTTAAAGCAATTTCTAAATCTATTTCTGCAATCCTCTTCCTTATAGCCTACTCTTCCACTTTCATGCGCTGCTCTACAAGTTTTAAATTGTGTTCTTTAACACGTAGTTGGTGGATTTCATCTTCGTTTTCCCTCATTTTCTCATTGCGTTGAAGCCTCACTTCCAATTCTCGTTCAATTGCAGTGCCTCTTGAGGTGTATTTTGAGAATGTCCTGGTCCGGGTTGGGTAAATTATATCATTTTTTTGTTCCTTTTCTAGAACAAGGAATATTTCTGAAAAGAAAAAACCTCCTAGAACTAAATTAATCGTATATCAAAATAAAATACCTTCTTCAGTAGCAGCAGCACCGTTATTCTGATCGTCGCAAGTTGCTTGATCCACTTGTACTGGTTGATCCATGTTGATAGTTTGCTCTACTTCGATGCCATTTGCTAATGCAACAGCATCACTATTAAAAGTATCTTTTAATTCTATATCTACCGTGTTCAGGATATTATCTAAAGAATGATCATCTGGAGGAGGTATATAAGGACCACCTCCAGTTGCCATACGTTCCCTTTTTTCCTCTGCCAATTCCTTTTTTCTGCGATTTTTTACGTTGTCCCAACACTTTTTCAATTGGTCAGTGGTTCGCTACAAAAACAATATTTAATAAGAGAAGAATATGCCTATTACCAAATATAGTATATTAAAAAACGAGTTTCATAAGTAGAGCTGAGGATGTTTGCGGTATAACCATGGTTATATCATGTAACCATAGTAAATTACTATGGTTACATGATATAACCATGGTTATACCGCAAACATCCTCAGCTCTATTCATAAGGCACCATTTTGCCGCACGAGATCAGTTTAGAAAACGAGCCGCTTGCGGCGAGTTTTCTAAAGAGCGAGTGCGGCAAAAGGCCTTATGAAACGAGTTTTTTATACTATTTTTTCTATTTTGCGTTTTTTACATTAATAAATTGCTTAAATTGGAATTATTTAATTTGAAAGTTAAGAGTTTAATTTTTATATAAAGCATGCAGTTGGTCACATTGATACTTGACATTTTCAAATTTAAATCTTGCTATCCGCGAAGTATATTATATTACATATTATTTATTAATTTTCGTTAACATTACTTGATATTTCATTTAAAAATATAAACATGAGTGACATAGAAACATATATATGTTGTTGTCAATTGTATACAACATACGTTGTTTGTGTAAAATGCGAACATATATCATATCTGTCAAATGTACATAAATTCTTAAAATCAAATGACAGCAATGATATTTATTTCTGTATTCGAACAACGCCAACATTGAAAAATGAAAAAAAGCGTATCGAAATGAAGCTCATTTCGATACTGTTTTGGGTTTCATAATGAGTTCATTTCGAACGCAAAATAGAAAAAATACATTTGAATGTTCAGATACAGCATTAAATTCTTTTGTTATTGAAAGCCAGGTTTTCTTTTTGTGACAAACACTAATGCAGTCTGTCTTTTTGCACTCAATTATGTTGCTGTACTTATTTACTAATTGCTTTAAATATAACTTTTCGTCGCCTGTGAAGAATAATCGTTTGCCTTTCATATCTACTTATATATATATATATATATATATATATATATATATATATATATATATATATATATTTTGCACCAGCACCACTTGCACCAACCAATAAAGTATAACCCCAAAAATGCACATTTGTATAGCTAATAAGATAAGTTTTTTTTTCTACTTACCAAACAAGTGTATGCAAATACTAATTATGAATATTTGCAATTGATAATCCTTCACTTTAAAACAGCTTAATATAATAACCTTAAATACTACGCAATAACCTAATAATAACAAATTAATTAAAGAATAATAACTAAAATCTATTTAAAAAACGATATGAGGTACAAATAAGGATCTAATAAGCCAACCAACTTCTAACCTTAACGATTACTCAATTCCCGCTCAAAAGTGAGGTCAACGTAAGGCGACGATGAGTTGCTCATTATTTATGAATTTCAAAAAGTGAGAAATTAACCCTATGAGTAAGAGGTGAGAATGAGTGTTCCTTAATATGCGACTATGAATTTGGCCCTTATAAGCCAACCAACTTCTAACCTTAACGATTACTCAATTCCCACTCAAAAGTGAGGTCAACGTAAGGCGACGATGAGTTGCTCATTATTTATGAATTTCAAAAAGTGAGAAATTGACCCTATGAGTAAGAGGTGAGAATGAGTGTTCCTTAATATGCGACTATGAATTTGGCCCTTAATGTTAACTTTAAATTCTTTGCTGTTATATGAGATTGTATGTTTCTTGTTGCTAATATGATACTAGTTGATATGAATGTTATGAAAAAACTGTGTGTCTTGATATTAGCTGATTCTGTTTTGTACTGTCTAACAAGTAGGTAAAAATATACCACTACCGATAACTATTATATAATTAAATGCGCGTATTTGTAGTGCATTGTATTGTTTGATGTCATAACGGAGAATTTCCTATGCGATTCATTCGTAGAAATGGTACCTATGGGTAACAATACCCAAGGTTTACGATAGGGTCTTAAAGATCTTACGAATTAATAAATAAATAAAATATCATTACTAATTAAGTATTAGTATGTGTTGCAAATCTAAGTATCTAGTTCCGCATGAATTCCATTGTCCAGTAATGGAGTGTATTATATATATATTTAGAAAACATGAGTTTTAACAAAAGATAGTCATATTAAAAACATTATGTTCACTGATAACACTAGGTAATAAAAGATGTGACCTAAATTATGGAGTATAAACTTGTAAATGTAAAATGTTCTTAGAACCTAAAGAATGTTTTATAATTTGAATAGAATAATAAAATTATGTTCATAGAGCGGTTTAAACTTGGAAATGCACGTTGAATATTTATAAAATTGGAAATGTTTTAGTTTAATTGTTTATTCTAAATTTACTTATATCTAACATATACAAATATACACGGTGTTTCGAAAGTAATCTGAAATTTTGTTGTGGGCGATTCGTCATTCAAGTTCGTCATTCAAGACGAAAAGTTCTTATAAACATGTGTGATAAGTTTTGTCGTTAATGAGATACAAGGTGCTCAATGTTTTTATTATTTTAATAGAAGCAATAACATTGTGACAAATAAAACATAAAGTTAGTACATTTCAGAGATGTTCAAAATGTGCACCTCTATCTAAAATACAAGCTTCCAATCGACGTCTAGTGGATCGCCGAATCCTTTCGAAAATGCCAGGACTGTTGCGAATAATATTGCAGCCTTCTATGATGCGATTTTAAAGATCTTCTAAATTTAAAATCGGGGTTGTATAAACAAGTGATCTTAAATATCTCAACACACAAAAATCCAGGGGATTGTCGTCAGATGACCTTGGGGACCATGAGTGTGGAGATCCTCATCCTATCCAACGGCTTGAATAAACCTTATTTAAAAACTCCCGTACGGTTAATGCAAAATGTGGAGGTGCACCGTGATGCATGAACCACATACGCCTTCTAATTATGAGAAGTACATCTTCCAAAAGAACAGGAAACTCATTTTCTAGAAAATGAAGATATGTATCACAGCTCAATCGTTGAGGAAGGAAAAATAGTCCTATTAAATAATTTTCGATAATACCAATCCAAACGTTGGCCGAAAAAATTTCTTGGAATCGTGCTGCAACTGTGGCATGTGGATCTTCATCAGCCCACTTATGGTTATGAAAATTCATAATACTATGTCTTGAGAAGTTGGCTTCATCTATAAACAATACAGTAGCAGCAAAATTGGGATTGTTTGCAATTTTTCTTAAAAACCATTGGCAATACTGCATACGGAGCGGATTGTCATTAGGTAGCAAGTCTTGAAGACGTTGAATATGTTATGGATGCAATAAATTTTATTTTAGAATATTCCAAACAGTTTTGTGACTAACATTTACTTGTTGAGCAATTTTTCTGGTACTCGTTTCTGGATGTTCGTCAATAATTTGAGGAACCTCATCTTCAAGTTGTGAAGTTCTAGCATTTCTAGGTCGTGCAATAATATGCCTTGATCATGCAAAACTTCCAGTTTCTTGTAAACGAAGATACAGTTTAGTAAACGGTTCAGAACATGGTAAGCGGTTAATTGAATAACACTGGGCATACATACGGCTAGCTTCTAAGGCATTACCATTGGCTAATCCATACAAAAATGCATATTAGCCATTTCAGCATTAGTAAACGCAGGCATAGTCAAAAAGCTTAAACTGAACACAAACAAAACAAAAACAAGCAAAACTAGTACTACAACGAAATTAGAATGATGCGTTGGTTTTTAGGTTTGACATAGTAATTGTCAACATTACAAAGGCCACTTACCATAAACATGTTGTTTCTTGTTAGTTTTCGCAACCATTAGCGTCACTAACAAAAAATTATCATCGAAATAAATTTTACTTATAGTCAGAGCTCGTTTATTACAAAAAAAAAATAAACATCTGTTTGAGAATAATGCCTTTACGTATATCTACTATATTAGGTATAATACTATTATTGACCGAAAGGGATTTAAATTATGTTGGCCTAAGACTATACAACATGTTATTGACTGCACTAGAGCAACTATGCGATCTAACTACATGTTGCTTTGACCATCTTGAACCTAATAGCTTATTAATTCTAATATATTTTTGACGTTCGCTCGTGCTATGTATCACAAGATTGCAATAAAATTATTATTACTATTATAAACTATACTTTAATATGTTTTCTTATGGTGAGGAGTAAAGGCCGAATTATATGCCGTTTGCATAAATTTACATATTTTCATAATATATGGATTTTGTATATTATTTGCATATTTTGTAGTAATGCAGCATTTTTGCATATTTTAAGTATCCGAGTTTTATTTATTTACTAAATCATATTATAGGCATTACTAAAAATATGTCGTTGATGTAACAAACAAACAAAAATTAAGCAGACCTCTTTAAATTAAAAATTGCATTTTATTAAGCCTCTTCCCGTTACTTTTCCGATAAGCATCTCCAAGAATTTATTAATGCTTTTCCCATACATCCAGCCCGAGACAAAATTCCAGGAAAAGCTAATACCTAAAAACTAAAATACATTTTACCAGAATATTAGGAGTATATGTGTTTCTTTGATATTCGGAGAAATTTATTCCCATATTCGAAAGTAATTTTATTTTAAACGTCATTTTACGTTGGCTTTTCGAAGTGTAAACTTGTGAGTTGTGATATAGAATAGCAAAAATGCCGAAAATAGCGACTGTGCCTGGATATATTGCATCTTATTCAGAATTATGTATGGATGGAGAAAAAGTGTTTTGCGTAGCATGCTCCAAGATTGTGAGTAAAATTTTAAGTTTATTTCCTCTTATTAATTAATTAATTAAGTTTTTAATAATTCCTTTATCTTTTGCTAACATTTATTTTATAAGAAAACAACCGATGATGTGATTTTCTTTGCAGATTACAATTGAGCGAAAGTTCCAAGTCGACCAACATATGAAAACTCCATCTCATGCTGCAAAACTAACAAAGATGAAATTGGCGAAGAAGAGTCAGCAAACATTACCGCA
Source organism: Melolontha melolontha (assembly GCA_935421215.2). NCBI lineage: Eukaryota > Metazoa > Arthropoda > Insecta > Coleoptera > Scarabaeidae > Melolontha > Melolontha melolontha. The sequence goes on along the minus strand of OW285237.1, from coordinate 92,218,598 downwards.
ATGTTTGCCAAAAATCGGAACAAGAACAATTTAATGAAGATTTGTGTCAAATGTTTGTGTTGGCAGATATTCCACTACATACATTAATATTTAAATGTCAAGTTATTTTTGCAAAAGTACATTAGCAAGTGTAACATACGCGACGCGACGAGAGCACGTTAAGAAAAAATGGTTGTTGCAAACAATGATCTTTATATATGCGTAGATGAAACTACCGATAGTGTGGGATAGTGGATACATAGTTCATTTAATGATCGTATCAGTTCCAGCAAAATATTATTTAATTTCATCCAAACAGTTGGAAAAGGCAAATAATTTGACAATAACAAGGTTTATACAGGAAGAACTGGCAACTTTCTTATTACCGGAATCGATTCCAACAGAGAAAATTCTATTGTTTTTGACGGATGCTGCACCATACATGGTGAAGGCAGCTTTCAACTTGAAAATCTTTTACCCAAATTTAATTCACACAACTTGCTTGGCGCACGCACTAAATCGTGTTGCAGAAGAAGTCAGAAACCATTTTCTCTTAGTAAATACTTTAATTAGTAGTGTTAAGAAAATATTTTCAAAGGCCCCATTACGAGTTCAGTTTTACAATCAAAATCTATCCGGTGTTCCCCTTCCTCCTCAACCAGTAATCACACGATGGGGAACGGATGGAGGCTGCTATTTTTCATGCAAATCATTATGAAGGATTAAAGACAATTATTATGGATCTTGATAGGGATACACAATTTGTGATAGACGCCCAAAAGGTGTATTCGAGTAAAGAAATACCTCAACAGTTGGCGTTTATTAAAGCCAATTACAGTTTTATTACCACTTCTATATTGCAGTTGGAAAAACAATTTATGTCGCTATTCGAGAGCGTTGGAATAATAAACAAATTTGAAAAGTCATGTTTTAATGTTAAAGGAGGATTAGGACAGTTCGTTTATGAAACAATTTTAAGTGTAAAAGGAAAAAATGAGGGTTTTAAAAAGCTAAAGGATATTGCTAAAATCTTATGTGGTGATTCAGTAGAAAATATAGGGTTGACAATAGATGATATTTCTAATTTGGCGTCGACGTAGAACGAACTTTTTCAATATATAAATTCATTTTTTCAGACAAGCGCCACAATTTTTCTGTGGAAAACTTTGAGAAATATGTGATTGTAAATTGTGTGATGTGGGCCGTTGGGTAGCCGCACGGGATAACAGGTAGGGCGACTTATGGTAAAGTAAGACACTCACGAAGTTTGGGTAACATCGTATAATTAATATTTAACACTTAGAACTGGATAACGATTATATACATTATGATATACTTATCATTAATATTATTACTGTCTATCAAAAGAGAGTATGAAAGAGGACATGATTCTGATTAAGAATCTGACTCTTGATTAAGACTGAATATGTGAATGTGAATGTGAATGTGAATGTGAATGTGAATGTGAATGTCTGTCCCTTGCATTACTCTCGTTATATATACATCAGATCATCCTCGTACTACTTAGGGAATGTAATACAAACCCTGACATGTAGTTTGTGTTTGCAAACAACTCGCGTTAGCGAGGACGTATTTGTAACACACGTTACACTTGCGTTACGGGAACGAGGCTGTGACCTGATTGAGATTGTTTGCATACACACAAACTGCATTGCGTTATCACAATTGTTTTCATAGTTAATTATGTTGTAAAATGTTCTAAATAAACTTGTAGTAAACATAATAGAATATTTTTTTCTACAGTATTCAATTTTCTAACATTCCTCGTATTTTTTACCTGCATATTTTTCATAAGGAAATATATATTTAGGCTAAAACATCTGCATATTTATGCGCATATTTCCAGTTTTTTTGCATATAATCCGGCCTTTAGTCAGGAGGTTCTCAGAAGAACTTGTTCTTATTCAACGTACCAATGAGTTCTCCATTCTCACATTCTGGAGCATGCTTGAATCGAAATACTTCTTCTACTGGTACTTGTGTCAATAGTTATGTTTAAATGAAAGCTAACTACAAGAAACAGTAAACATCATTGAAGAAAAATGTAAACTATAAATTAATTAGATAATTAAAACAAAACGATTTTTATAGAGTGAATGAACTAACACTACTACTTTACAGCTAATTAAGCCGTTAAGAAGAACGACCCTGTCTTTATAACCATATGAACAAATTTTATAGCAATAAGCACGTAAGGGTTAATGCCCGTACAACGATAAGTGAAAAACTTACCATCAATACAATAAATAAATTATGTACCAATTTTGTTTGCGTTCGTATATTTAATTTTATGGTTATAAATTTTATTCTGACAGTTCCTACACCGTTTGTATATACTAGTATAACACTTAAGATACCTCTTCTAAGCTCTTTTTAAAGCTTTAAAAACATAATACTAAAAATAACAACACTTTCAATTACAATGGAGTTAAAATACTATAAATCGAAACAAATTAGAAAGCAAGATCAGTATTAAAGTTAATTCATATTTTAAGAAAACATCAAGAAAACGCTGTTAATGACCGTTAAGAAATTTTAAATCTGTCAAAATTATATCTCCCATTGATCTAAAACATCCGTAATATAAAATAACGTAAAAATTCAAATCCAATAACACTTAAATCTTTTAAAACTCATCCACACCAAGCCAAAGTATCGAATTACAAGCAAGAACAAAACACAAAAATTTAAAATATATACATACTTTAGGCCTACTAAAATTCAGTCTACTTTCATATGTTGAATGTACAATGTGCCAACTTTATATTTTAAGGAAAATAGTTCAAATTTAAAAAAAAATAAAAAGAATACAAATTGTAAGTACCTACCATAAATATATATAAATTTACATTTGCAAGAAAACACCTAGTATTGCAATTAAATTCATTCTGATGAAGACAAAATAAAAGTCGAAACTTTAAAATGAGCATTTTTATTTAATAAATAGTTATTAAGCTGAATTCCAAGAAATAATTAACCATTTATAATTAATAGAACGGCTAAGAACAATAAGAAAAATATATTTATATATCCGATATATACGATATTTTGGTGGCTGGTGTATACTCGTAGCGCTTTCGCCATCCTATTGGACATGCGTGAATTGCTACGCAGAGGCAATACGTGTTTGCGTGGGACTTCGGTTACTACCGTTGAAAACCTCGGCTAGACCAGTTGTGTTTTTGTTTGTTTGCTACTGTGTGGTTATTTGTATGGAATAAATTTACACCGAAATAGGTGATTTATTTGGCGGCATTATATTACTTGAACCTCAATTTTTATGATGTTGTTTATCTACGAACTTTACAACTCGAAAGGTAGTGTTGTACTAATTACGCCGTTTCGACTGATTAATTATTTCTCAAAGCTTGCATGTGTGTCATATATAATAGCGTCGTTATCGTCACATACAAAAGAAAAGAATAATTAATTTAACCCCTTTTGCCTTGAATAGCAATGGTTTTATTTGTAAAATAGATTAATCTAATTCACATTAGTTGATCTTTTATTTTAGTCTGGAACCTTTAATAATTTCATTGTTCAGTTTAGAGTTTAGAATTGTTAATACCGATTTGTAATTATTATTGTGAATTTATGATTTGCGATGATGCATTTAGTTTATAAAAAAAATTTGTCGTCTCGATTTACTTGACAATAACGTACGTCCCTGAAGATGTATATATTTTTTGTTTGTAATTAACGCCATGGGATATACAGTACTAAGTGACTGCGTAACTGAGATTTCACGTAAATGTATGCCGCTTTTCTTCTTTTTTATTTACACGATATATACAGTCTGGTGTTATACCGGTCCGTACAAGAGTTTGGTTGTTTTTGCATTTCGAATTTATAAGTAGGGAGTGTTAACGTATAACATTCATATATTAGTTTAAATTATTAATTACCAAAATTTAATTTTATGAAGGGCTTCACCCATTCACATATGTTGAAACGAGATACGTTTTCTTTGTTTTCTTTTCTACGGAAACGTTCTTAATAAACTTCTTCTTTTTTTTTATTGTGGGACATTTTCTTTTACTTCGTTGCATCTCCCGTATTCGGACTAACTATTTTTAGTGGGTATATTAGCGCAACTACGTTCACCGCGTAACGTATAACCCCTACGACAAGCAGTTATTAAATCGCGTTGTTCCCCTTTTTAAATTATAGCCAGTTTATCAACATTTCGCCAAGAATCGCACGATCGTCTTCACTGAGATCTACGCCGTTGGCACTAGCTGGCAATGTTGTAAATTTAAGATCATTCCGCCAACGCAAGATAAGTCCGAGGATGATTGTTGGATTGCGCAAAATATAATTAAAGCCAGTTTTCGTGGTCTTTTGTTGCTTGTACCTGGTGTAGGTTCCTATACATAGATTCTACTAAACTTCTCGTTTAGGAGTCAATATGTACTAATACGTACTTTAGTTTTCTAAATTATTGTTTTAGTTAGTTTTAAAATGAATATATTATTTACTATAAATATCAAAAGTAAATGTTACAAATGAAACAGGCATGCATTACAGACATTTGTATCTGTAGACATGGACACCAGATAATCTATTAAGATCTAACGAGCCAAAAATTTGCTATAAGATGAAATACGTATCTGCGTCTCTGGGGAGGGATATGTTTGGACACGTTCACAAAAAATATTAATATTAAACTTGTATTTGTGTTCTTCACACCAGGTTTTTAATAATGTTTTATATTATTAAATATACTTTTGGATTATACAAAACTGGTGAGGTTTTACCCACTCATGTGTGTTTCTATTATTCTGTTAAATATATATATATATATATTGAAATAAGAATCTAATCAGTTCGTTATTTCTAATTATAATAAAAATGAATGATATGTAATGTTGTGAATGTTGAATTTTCAAATAATGGGCGCCAGTGATTAAATTAATCACAAATATAACTACGTCCTCTGTGTACATACAAATGCACTAACATCAGTCGGAAAGCATGGTTATAAAATAGATTAGATAATAAAATACCTCAGGGTTCAAAGTCGGTCTGCGAATTACCTCCCTAATTGTAGTTAGGTGTATATCTAATATGTTTAACTCAACAACTAAATGCTAACAAATAAAACAGTTTAAAGTGATAAAAATAAAATATATTGAAATAAAAATTAGAGAACTGCAACAATTATCATAACATAGACATGTGTCTATAAAGAGAATTACGATCTAAACATGTGTAAATGTAATAGTACTAAATATAGTGTTGGTGAACAAATAAAACTAAGTTAAAGAATATATTGGATTATTTATACTAATTTGGTAAGTACTACGGTGTTATAGAGATGTTAAATTATGCTTGTATTTATTAAGCTAGGGTAAACGATGCATAGATAATAAATATAGAGGTTTTATTAAAGTTTATATAGGTTATTATGAAATTGTTTATTGATATGTAAATTTTATAGGCAATGAAATTATAAATTGGTCATTCAAGAACGTGTGTTCCAAGATTTTGCGTGTTGGGTCAAGCTGGAAGCGTTGTAGTTTGCAGCACCAAGTACGGCGTTAGGATTCTTGATATGGGTTTGGCGTCGTTTGATCGTCCAAATGGCCCACGCGTTGCAGTTTGGATACTGGTAATGATGCTATCGTCAATATTCGGCGTATCTTCGATGATGAGAGGCTGGTTTTTACTTAAAAAGGTTGGCTAATTTTCTGCGTTGCACTTATATATATTTTCGACGAGATCTGTTAAGTTTGATTATGGTAATTTAATTTTTAACTTGGATAATTACCCAAACGCGGCCATATATTGTAAAATTCTTTTTCGGCGTCCCCTACGTTCATTTATTTTTCATGGCCTATTTTTATATTGGCAAATAGCCTCGAAACTTTATTATCAGAACATCGCTGGTGTCTTGAATTAAATTGATATTACATTTCTAATCAAATTATAAAATTTTTTAAATAATTTTCAAATACACTTTGTTTACTTTTAAATGTAGGTTATGTCATTATTATGTGTTCTAAGTTGCATTCTTACGTGTTTAGGTTAAATTTAAAAAGAGGGCGTGTCTAATCAGTATCAATACAATATTTCAATGTGGATAAATTAGATACCGGTAGTATCGCGCGAATTATTTGAATTATGAAATTTAAAATAGAAATATAAAAGTAAGTTATAAAAATAAAAATAAGTTAATTTGAATACTGTTCTCGTTGTATTAATTTATATACATGTTGATACTATTTTACAATCTTAATTCGCCAATTTCACCCTTTTTATAATTGTTATATGCATTGTTTTATCTGTTTTTCTGTTTCAGATGCAGATATATGAGTGCAGTTTGAACCATAACAATATATATATATATATATATATATATATATATATATATATATATATATATATATATATATCATTAAAATAGTAATAAACGTATTTGTGCTTTACATATTTCCAATTCATAATTAGTCTATTTTCTATACACAAGTGTATGAGTAATTACATATCTTTGAAATGATAAAATTTAACAAATACAATTTATATTTGTGCTTTCGGAATATAGCAAGTATGCCGAAAGTGAATTTGTGGGATAATACGCGCGATGTGCTACGAATCTAGCTAAACATATCTGAACTTTGCGACGGTATATCGCTATAATACCCCTCATATTTTTGGGTCTCAAGTTTATTATTTCGATCAATATTTTATTGTGTGACGCCGAAAAATGCCTACTGATCCGGAGAGAATTTGTACACGATTTGCTGTCGAAGAAGAACCGTTGGTGCGAAAAATAATTGAACAAATTATTCCGAGTGAAGTTTTTCTAAGTAATTCTGGATGAGTACTTTAAATGACATTAAAGTTAATGAATACAGCAGACAGTTTCTGGTGAAACATTTCACATATAACCAAAAAATAAATAATATATCCACTTGATTTGCTTTTTTATGTTTTAGTAGATCCCTCTAACAATATAGTTTCCGTATGATGTACCATTCTCGAGTCCACAAGTGAACGCAATTTCTCTTTCAGGACAACTGTACTGAAGTATAAATACCTCTGCCCCGCGTTGTAGGGCGTACATATAAATATATAAATTATTATTTCTTTACTTTTTGTATATTATAGTAGATTTAGATAGTCGGCGATTTAAGGTATGTTTTACTTTAATATGTATATATTTAAAATAAACTCTTACATGTTTCGGCAACTACTGCCTTTTTCAAAGAATTAGCCCTGCAAAGCGCTGATTTCAGTTTGTAGAGCTGCTTCAAAATCTTCCATAAAGAGGTTAGCTAGGACCGGCGATGACTGCGAATCCATCATTGCCCTTCTATTTGTCGGTAGTGTCCGTCAAAGGGGTACCAATGTGGTCGCCGCTGTCGCTTGACCTAGGCAACCTTTTTATGGAAGATTTTGAAACAACAGCTCTACAAACTACCACACACAAGCCAAGTCTATGGACGAGTTATGTAGACGACGCCTTTCTTGATTTGGACATAATTACACAATTTCCTAAACCATCTCAACAATATACACGCCAAAATAAACTTCGCAATGGAGACTGAAGAAAATGGATCATTGTCATTTCTAAACGTCCTCATTTCACGGAAAACAAACGGCACATTGAGCCACATGATGTACAGAAAACAAACACGCACGAACCGGTACCTAAACGCAAAATCACATCATCACCCGGAACAACTAACCGGAGTAATAAGAACGCTAACCCACAAATCAACAAAACTAGCCGATCAAGAACACCAAACTCAAGAGCTCCGAAAACTACACGAAGCACTAATAAAAACGGATTCACGGAAGGACTAATTCAAACAGCAACGAATAAGAAGCTGACAGAAAAAGCAGAAAGAAGCAATCAGAACAAAATTCTATTGCCTTACGTTAAGGAAACAACAGACCTAATAGGACGCATGTTGAGAAAATATGAAATCGAAAATGTTTTATCAAAAAACAGACGCGAGTACACAAACATTCAAGACAAACGCAAATTAAAAATTTCCCCTAGTATTAAATAAAGAAAGGATGCAAAAAAATACAAGAAGAAATTGATAGTCAACTATTGCAGCATGTTGAAAGGGAATCTACCAACTGTAATAATTATTACTTCTATCCTTATTATTATAAATACATTCCAGCATATTGCACTTCACATGAAACGAAAAATATTCTGCAACTTAAATACATATTCCCAAAACTTTTACAATTCGCTAATTTCATTTTTATATAAAAATGTTTACTTACTACTCCCTCCGTCCAGAAATACGTAATTTGTAAACATATTAATGTTTTCTGCGTTATTTGTAAAATGAAAGTGTACCTTTAAAAATACTTTCTTTTAACGAAAAATTTCAAACTGGTTTGTCTCAAATATGGACAATTCAGTCAATATTTTGGCTGCAAGCTCTCTACCATTCATTGTTATAACTCTCTAACAACGGCAATCTAAAGCGTGGCTACAAAATTTTTTACTGCAAATTCCGAGTATCCGAGAAATCTGTTAAAAGGATATATGGCATCGAGAAAAGCAATCATTAAACGATGGATTAGTAGTAGCTGATATATCCTCTCGTTACAAGGGACGTATTGGCCGAAAACCAAGAATGCTTGATATATAAGGAATTAAAGCAGTTCCACTTAATAATCGGCGAACTATTCGTTCTCTTGCATATTCTATTTGCATTAGTAAAAGTACAGTTCATAATCAATTAAAATCAGGACAAATAAAACGACAATCCAATGATATAAAGTCATATTTGACGAATGTCAATAAAATTGAACGGTTAAAGTACTGTTTATCAATGTTTAAGCCAGAAAGTGTAGCTGATAGAACACCTCATTTCAAGGATATGACTGATCAAATCCATATAGACGAAAAGTGGTTTTACATCACGAAAACATCCAATACATGTTACTTGGTAGAGGGTAAACATAAACCGTACAGAACCTGTAAAAGTAAACGCTAGCTTACGAAAGTAATGTTTCTAGCCGCTGATAGTCGTCCTCGCTACAATCAATCTCAGAATAAGTATTTTGATGATAAACTTGGCATTTGGCATTTCGTATTTGAAGAATCTGCTAAGGGAAGCAGCAAAAATCGCCCTGCTGGTAGTACAATGGAAAGTAAAGTTATTTCGAATGTGATTAGAGAAGATTACAGAAAATTAATAATCGAAAAATTGCTACTTACAATTGAACAAAAATGGCCTACATCGAATCGTCTTTCAACCATCTCGATTCAACAAGATAATGCCAAACCGCATATCCATCCTGAGGATATAGGTTTTAAGAAAGCTTGCCAAAGAACTAGTTTAAACATTAAAGTGTTCTGTCAGCTATCAAATGTCGATCTGGGATTTTTCAATGCCATTCACAAGACCGCTTCCAAAACAGTCGACGAATTAATCAATGCCTTTATGTGATACTTTGAATAAAACCTTCTTTACTCGCTGGCAATGTATGATAGAAACTATGAGAATTGATAGTTGGAATAACTATCGATTGCCCCATATCGGAAAGCATCACTTAGAAAGAAATGGGACGCTACCGTTTGTTATTAATTGTGTTACGTTTCGCATGTACATGGGGCATAGGAACCAAGTGTTTTTGGTTTGGGTAGTACTCGGCCATTAGAAAAGGGAGGGGCGCGCGGTTTATTACAATCCATTCCTCGACTCAAAGCATTTCACTTTCTCAGTTGCCACTTGCCATCATGGAGAGGTGGACGCTAGAGCAACGCGTGTTCGCGTATGATTGTTTTGTTCGAAGTGGCGAGTCGGTGACTGCAGTTCAGCGTGAATTTCGCAGAAGATTTAATATCCATCGTAATGACTCTGTTCCTGCTCGAGACACCATCTTACGCTGGGTCAATAACCTTCGAACAGTAGGTTCAATAATGAAAAGAAAGCCGCCCGGTCGTCAACGTACTTTGCGTACTCCTGAGAATATTGAAAGGGCGAGACAAGCATTACTGCGAAGTCCACGCCGCTCTGCACGTCGACATTCAGCTGCACTTCAAATCAGCAATCGCACTGTACGGCGGATTTTGCATGGTGACTTACATTTTCACCCATACAAAATACTGGTTGCCCAACAATAAATGTAAGAGATTACGCCCAACGCTTGAGTTTCGCACAACAAATGCTTGAACTTGTTCAGGAGAATGAAAACATGTTGTTACTCATGAGTGATGAAGCTCATTTCCATCTTACGGGGGCCGTCAATAAACAAAATTGCCGGTACTGGGCTGACGAGAAACCACGACAGTTGCATGAGATGCCATTGCATAGTCCTAAGGTAACAGTTTGGTGTGCGGTGGGAAAATTTGCATCATTGGCCCATATTTCTTTGAAGAAAATGGGGTAACCGCTACAGTAACATCTGCGCGTTACATTCATATGGTGAATAACTTTTTCATACCTGAATTGTTAAGAAGAGGTGTGGATATTCAAGATTTGTGGTTACAGCAAGATGGGGCCACGGCACACACCGCCAGAGCATCTATGGCTGTTCTTCGCCACCTGTTTCCAAATCGTCTAATTTCGAGATTTGGTGACATTTTGTGGCCTCCTCGGTCTCCCGACTTATCGATTTGTGATTTTTATCTGTGGGGGTACCTCAAGTCACGTGTTTACGAGGCCAAACCCCGTACGTTAGACGCATTAAAGGAATCGATTCGTTATGAAATCTCCCTAATCGACAGAGACATGCTGGAAGGAGTGGAGGCCAATTTTCGTCAACGGCTGCAACAGTGTATCAATGAAAACGGACATCATATGCCAGATGTAATTTTCCGTACTTGAATATTTCAAAATGCTTTATTATTAGCTATGTTGTACTACCAATAAATTTTTTTTAGAGTAAAAACTAATAATTTTATTATCATTTCAAAAACACTTGATTCCTATGCCCCACCCTGTATAAGTATATTTTAATTTATTTTTAAATTATATTTCTTCTTTAAATATCTCGAAGATTAAAATATTAAACTTAAGACATTTTTCTGTACATATTCGTTTGCGAAGAGAAAGCATTTCTTTTGTTATATCCCTAACCGGGAGACCCTCGAAATATACCTGCTGTGAACCGTCAACAAACCTTTAGCGGTCCCTGAAATTCTATATACATTTCGATGTTAAACTTAAATTATTTTAATTTAATTACATACATTTCCTTTATATGTTGTGTTTCATATCATTTGGAAGCTTGTGTCACAAGGGATAATTTAATAATATTTATGCCATCGATAGAATACCTCTTCAGATCGCGCTTCTTATTAATTATTATTCAAGATATCGACAATATCTCTCCCCTCTCAAGTTAGGTCATAAAAAACCTTTTCCTAGACTAGTGTCCTATCGACACAAATTCACGGCCTTCTCGTTAGAATCTTCGTAAGTGAAACATCTTACCCGCCGTACTGGTCAAGTACCGGCCATCATGCACGTGCCCTTACATCTCTGCAACTAGAAGGTAATCTGTATTGTTCAATATATATTATTCATTGATCTAATTCACATTAATTCAACTAATTAATTTCTTGTTCCTCCGGCCAAACATCGCTCTACATATACTTGTCCAAGTATATCTTCGCAGACCACGTGGCCGACCATCTTCGCAACTCAAAGGTAACTCTGTATTGTTCGATACAGAGATTATTTTATATTAATCGTAATTAATTAGCATTTAATTTACTTATATATCAATTTGATTCAATTACTGTTAAATATGCCAAGTTCAATTTCTTTCTTATGTATATAATAAATACAAATTTTAACGAAAACGCTCCTATGTTTTATTTAGTTAGTATGATGTAATATATTTATTTAATTTAACCATTATCTATCACACACGCCCTGGACCTTTGATGATACTTCACCAGCACCACAATTGCTTATTATAGAATAATTTCATTATTAGCACACAGCATCTGAAACCAGAAACGTGAAAAGCCGGTGCTTGTAATAATTGTGACATGGATCTTGTGACAAAAGTCGAAAATATGGTCAATTTAGTTTAATTTCTGACCTTAGTTTTATGAAATTTGTACTTTAACTTATAGGGAATAAATTTGCTTTCAGAAAATGGGCACTTATTTATGGACGAAAACAAATCTAAAATCGGACACTTATTTCTGGACGGAGGGAGTATTATTTATTTCATTACATTATTACTAAAATGAATAAATAGGAATTGATTTCAAAACGAAAGGCACCAATACAAAATGTGCTTCAGAAACAATATTTTAAATTTGATAATAATCCGTTTTTATACTCTTTCCCTTTTCAATAGAACTAAATTAGAGAGCAATAAAACCTTTCTTCTACGGTATCCGAAACGAAAACGAGAAATCGACAAAAAAGAAAAAAAAACAAAATGTTGGTATATATGTAAGTCCTTGCGTGTAATCTTCCTGCTTTTGGATTGTAATAGCTGAATAAAAATCTCTTGGATAGAATCCACGCCAGAAAAAGAATGCAAAAAAAAACTTTGCAAATAAAACAAACAAAACGAAGAGAAAATGAACCCGCGGGAATGCCATTTCTCCAGTCCGTTTAAATTTACGAATGTTCGAAAAACACGACGTACAGAAATTTCCTCTTTTGTATTATATACGTACATATATATATATATATATATATATATATATATATATATATATAGTAAACCTAATCAGTAGGCGATTAAAGGTCTGTATATTACTTCAAAATATATGTATTTAAAAAAACTCTACATGTTTCGGCTGTATACGCCTTTTTCAAGAGAATACAAAATATGAATATATTCATTCATATTTTGTATTCTCTTGAAAAAGGCGTATACAGCCGAAACATGTAGAGTTTTTTTAAATACATATATTTTGAAGTAATATACAGACCTTTAATCGCCTACTGATTAGGTTTACCATATCATACCAAGGTCACGAAGTTATTATATTTATATATATATATATATATATATATATATATATATATATATATATATATATATGTATGTATGTATAGGAGTGCGTGTGTGACTCTGTACGTGTGCAAAATGTTTGTATTTGTGACCGCTCTGCGATGGGACAGAGAAAATCGAGAAACGTTGTGCTACACTTGAATTACGGAAGCAACTCTGAAATATTTTGCGGCTGTATACGCCTTTTTCAAGAGAATACAAAATATGAATATATTCATTCATATTTTGTATTCTCTTGAAAAAGGCGTATACAGCCGAAACATGTAGAGTTTTTTTAAATACATATATTTTGAAGTAATATACAGACCTTTAATCGCCTACTGATTAGGTTTACCATATCATACCAAGGTCACGAAGTTATTATATTTATATATATATATATATATATATATATATATATATATATATGTATGTATGTATAGGAGTGCGTGTGTGACTCTGTACGTGTGCAAAATGTTTGTATTTGTGACCGCTCTGCGATGGGACAGAGAAAATCGAGAAACGTTGTGCTACACTTGAATTACGGAAGCAACTCTGAAATATTTTGAGGTAAAACTGACGCTTTTCTCCTATTTCCTACGTATTTGTCGGTTAGTTTGTGCAATTTTAAGGTACACGCTTTTCTACATTTTTAACGTTGACACATTTCGTTAATAATTAAATTAAATTGTTTTCCACTGTAACACATTAGACATAGATTCAATTTATGACTAGCGAAATTTTATTTTTATAGATCCTACAGAAGAAAATTTTATTTGCGTACGAGCGAGCGTTCTATAAGTCACATATAGTAGTCGGTAATATGCGCAAATAGAGGGGTGCGAGATAAGTCGCGAGATAAGATTTCTTGAATATGTAAATCAGGGGTGCCCAAACGGTCGATCGCGAGAGCTCTTGGAGTGGATTGCGAAAAAATAAAAAATAATCAATCCACAAATTCAAATTCTCTGAACGTCGACTCTGAGAGACAGAGAAGGCCTCTCTGTATCTCATTGAAATTTGCGATACTCCCGAGGTAATGAAACTGCGCAACGTTCGGCGATTCTTCCCGATTCTTCTCGAATTAATCGGATTCATATAAAAATCCGCGACGACGCGACATTATGCCAGTCATAACTAGAGCTGAGGATGTTTGCGGTACGGCAGAACCGTATGTAGTGCATCCCACATTTAACTATTTATCTAAATATTCTCTGAAATGATTTGCCGGATCTCATAAATTAATAGAGTGATATTTTAGTATGCACTGGATATGCACTAGATTATTATACAAAATCATAATAGCCATTTGTATTTATGGATCATAAATAATAATACGCATGTATTTGTATTTGGTTGTGAATTCAATTTAAACTTAAAACGAATCGTAATATTTTAACGACAAGCCGTCCTTACAATACATGCATTCGAGACAAAGTGTGCAACTCTACGAATAACTTCCATAATTGATCGAAAATGGACATTTTGGAGCTGAAGTAAAGCCCCTATTCTTAGAAAATTTTATTACTGTCGTTAAGAACTATTATTATTAGAGAACGGACATTCTTACCACATAACTATATTGTTATTGTTAACGCTGCGAGAGCAGGTGTCCGAGTAACTCAAACACAAAATCTTCATTGTATTACGCCGGGATGTTCTGAGCGAAGTTTATAAACATTTCCAAGAAGTTTATAAACATTTCCAATTGCCGATTGCGTCTAATGGAATATATCCTCCCAATACAATGATGTGTTGTCCATTGTTATAGCTGTAAGTGCAGGTGCCGGGTAAGTCTAACATATACTTCATTGTATTACGCTGAGTCATGTGGTAAGAATGTCCGTTCCCTAATTATTATAAACAACAAAGGCCTTTTATTAGTGTTGAAGTTTTAGTTTCATTGAATTTCCATGTTGTAAGTAGTCAATTGTAAAGTGTTCATTCACAATATTCTAAAACAAGGTGTAAATTTAACTAAAATCCAGGAAAACACATTCTGATAATATATTACTAGATTAGAAGCTGTGTTTATTACTATTTATTATATTATTTTTATAACCAAATGCAATAAAAGCTACGAAGCTTTTATGTTTTCTATGTGATCGCCTTAAAATAAACTGCTTTTACTTAAATTTCAAACAAAATGAAACGTACGTGCGACTCCATTTGCGATAAAAAGGCGAATCTCTCTCTTTTTTAAGTAAAATATTCATTTGACTGAAGTTATGTGTTTAACATTCAAAATTAATAAAATAATAATAAAATTTAAGTAACTAATATTAATATGAATACCTTGGTTAGTAATAATAATTAGTATGGATGCTTCTTTACATTATTTTTAGCATTTCCATAATATTTGTTTCGTACTCTATGAATGCGTGTATAAAGTTATACCTTATTAACTAAATACAATTTTATTATGTTTTTCTTTCTTTTTTTTAATGAATACGTACCTTTGCTTAGTTTATTAATTATTTTGATAGATAAAATATGAAATTCAACATTTACATTTAATAGAGCTAACTATACGTTTCACATACACGTAATTCTGCTACTATGAGCTGATTGTCATGAGTGTCATGACTAGAGAACGGACACGCTTACCACATGACGCAAAGCCCAGTGCAGTACTGGCGAAAGGCTGTATTTCTAAAATATTTAATTTTATTTATATAATTGGAAAACGAACGGGTGGTGATCTATAAAATTACGAAATACATATTTATTTGTTGAAAAGTTGTATTTATAAAGTTTTTCATTTAATTTATATAATTGGAAAACATACGGGTGGTGATCTATCTATCTAAAATTACGAAATACATATTTATTAATTAATTTTATTTATATAATTGGAAAACAAACGGGTGGTGATCTATAAAATTACGAAATACATATGGATTTGTTGAAAAGTTGTATTTTTAAAGTTTTTAATTTTATTTCTATAATTGGAACATTTTTATTTGTTCATTTTGTCGTTCAAGTTGAATAAAGGAGTATTAATATTGACTAGCAATAGCTTCTCAAGGTTTTCTTCTGTCAATTTTGTTCTCTTTGAATTAAGTGCATCCTTATAAATAGAAAACGTCCTTTCTACATCCCAACTGGTTATAGGTGCATACTGGAAATATTCTTTTATTTCTTCATATTTAGCCGTTAGATTTTGTGGAATTGTCTCCATACATAATTGCTGCAATGTATTTAAATCTGGATTTCTATTAAGAATTGCTTCAAACTTTTGCCGAAGGCCACATCCGAAGTCACTTGGAATACTTTTCAAATTATTAACAGCCACATCTAATGTGGTTAATCCGTCATTTAATTTGAGATTTCGATTTTCAAAATAAGTGATATGTTTTGGCAATTTTCCAAAGTGTTCGTGGAGAAAGTACAACTGATTTTTTAAATTTTGGATTTGTGTGAGCTCGTTGCACTCACCAATACATCCTCCGTTAGCAGTGTTACGAAATGTTTTAGACTATCGAAATTCTCAGCATAATAACTAGTAGCTTCCAGCCATGTTCTCCATCTAGTTATTACTGGAGTGGGAGGCAGTGAAAGGGATGGAAATTTTTCCCTGAAAAGAGCTACTCTCAATGGTGCTTTTCTGAAAACTTTTTTAAAAGCTGATACAAGTCTATCAACTTCCGGAAAAGTGTCTCTGATATATTCACAGATTATGTGGAGAGCTTGTGCTACACAAGTAATATGCAGCATATTAGGATATGTTTTCTTCAATAGTCTGCCTGTTTTTAACATATACGCAGCACTATCACTGACAAATAAAAGTATTTTTTCTTTGTACGTGGCGTCCGAATGAAGCATTTTTTGCATATTCTCCTTAATGGTTTCAGCAACTGTTTCCGCATCAACTCTATTTACAACACTTGTTGCTATTACATATGAGTTATAGGGAATAGTTGGATGTAGTACACCAGCTACAACATTTACCACACAGCGTCCTAACATATCCACCGTTTCGTCGGCGCTTATCCATATGTATTGATTTAAAAGATGGCTTCTAATGCGTTCTACTGTTCTCGTATAGCACCTAGAAACATAATATTTGCGTAAAGTTGATTCATCAGGAACATTTCGACCAGTATATTTTTTCAGAAATGTCTTCAAAATTGGATTGTTCAATTTAAATAATGGAATATTAGCTGCCATAAAAGTTTCACAGAGTTCTTCGTTAAAATTGTCAGATTCCAACGGTTCCATTTTTTTTCGTGCTTTAACGATCCTACGTGACGTTTTACGGTTGATTTATTGCAATTTTTCAATAACGTTTCACACACTTCACAATAAATTTCAGAATCACTGGCAATGTACATACAATCAGTATGGCCCTCAATCCAACTCTCCATTGTTTTATGAACACTTACGTGAAAATAATTGGAAGATGTTGCTTAAATGAAAAGAAAAGGAATGTACCTGCTATTTCTCTTACGAAATACGATAAATTTATTTATTTTATCTACGTACACGACACCACTGAAAACACTATATTTTCCGAATACAATAGCTGGGTTGTCCATTGTTATCGCTGCGAGACCAGGTGGCCGAGTAAGTCAAACAAATACTTCATTGAATTACGCCGAGATGTACTGAGCGACGTTATACACAATTCCAATTGCCGATTGCGTTTTATGGAAATTGCATCCGTTCTCTAGTCATGACATACATCTCTGTTGATAATTTATTTTAATAATGGTCTTAAGCTATCCCACAATAATATATATAAATTAAAATCTTGGAAATTCGGCTGTATTAATTAATTAATTATTAAATTAGATGTTATTTCGCGAAGTAATGTGAACTGTAAACGTGCTACATTTTTATTTAAAAATTTCGTCCTAAGGTGGGTCTCGAACCCACGACCTTTAGTTCTCCAGACTAACGCTCTATCCACTGCACTACATAGGATCCGGATTCGAGTTATTAGAACTGCCTTAAGTTACTTATTAAGGAGCACATAATCATATTCTGCCGTCGGTGGAATTTTGCTAAATATTTCATCCATTAGCTACTTAATAATAATCTATTTCTTAGCCGTACAATTAATATATATAAATTGAAATCTTGGATATTCGGCTATATTAACTATTTTAAATTAGATGTTATTTCGCACAGTAATGGGAAATGTAAATATTGCTATCTACAATTACAACGCTAATTTTAAGAAATTTTTAAATAAAAACTAAAATCTAATAACTCCAATCCAGGTCCTATGTAGCGCAGTGAATAGTGTGTTAGTCTGGAAAATAAAGGTCGTGGGTTCGAGTCCCACCCATAAGTATGACATTAATATACTGTCATTTATATTTTATATTCCTTGAAAAAGGCATCATTTGCCAAAACATGTAGGATTGTATTAAATATATACATTTTGAGGTAAAACCAGACCTTAAATCGCCAACCAATTGAATTTACCATAACATACAAAAGTCACGAAATAATTATCTTTATATATATATATATATATATATATATATATATATATATTGATGTGCTAAAGGCAGCGCTGATATGTTAAATAGGCCCAAACGTTCGTGCGCCAATTGATGTGTTATACTGAGTGGTGTAATTGAAAAAGGGTAACATACATAAAATAAAATGAAAAGTTATGAATTAATTGATTAGGTAATTTAATAATAATGTTGAATTCGCAAGTGTAGTTCAAAATACGGCCTAAAGATGTAGCTAAGCATTAAGTTATACAGATGTCGCTTGACTAAATTACAAGACATAAATAAATGTAAATAAACAACTTATACTTAACTTAATAGGCCTCTTCCAGGTGCAAAATCTTATTGTTAATATCTTATATGTATCTTTGTATGAACGCCGGCTAGCTGAAGTGATGAGAGTGAAATTATACTTTAATAATAGTTAAAGTGCGGGTTTGGTACTTAGTATAATATAATGTGTGTGAATAAACAAGTTGATATACAGTACAAATCTCTTCCCTATAGTCATCTACAAACGTGTATTACGTATGTGTGCGTTCAAGAAGCGAGGAGTGGGGACGCACGAAGCGATGCATACATGACATTAGTTACAGTTTACTTGTTAAGTTGGATGGTTTGCTCAACTTTTGCGAATAGTCCGTATTCACGATGGATATTTTTACCCTTGAACAAAAAAAAATATGTCGTAAAACAGTATCATCTTGGTTGCAGCATAAGAGAAATTGCACGGGTATTTCAAATTAACTTTCAACGTACCATTGCGTTTGAAACGCTAATTACGGGCGAAAATAGTTGAATCTATCCTAAATATTCAACCGCAAACGATTTTAAATGTTCAGAGAAACTTTTATGACAGATTAGGACATTGCTTGTTTGCATTAGGAGACCGTTTTGAGCATACAATACATTAAATAGTTTACTTTTTATTTTTTAATTCTAGTTTTATTTATTATGTATAGAATATAGAAGTTATTATGATTTACCGCTTTATTTATTGTTATTGTTATAGGTATATCTGACATTGTTTTAAACGTTAAAAATATTAAAATCTTCCAATTTGTGTTTATTATTACATAAAGTCCCTATTATTGACGTAGTTGTACATACTTGCTATGTGCGTCCCCACTCCTCGCATCTCGAACGCACACATACGTAATACACGTTTGTAGGTGACTATAGGGAAGAGATTTGTACTGTATATCGAATGATTCTGGATGAATAAAATAATAAATAAAACAAGAGAGTGAAGAGCATAAATAAATAGTTTAATAAATAATATTCGTATTCAAAAAGGTAGGTGTTAACGTGAATATGTGATGCATTAACCTATAAATAGTCACGTGATCAAGTAAACTTATCATTGTTAGGTTAAATATTTTGAGTGAGATAATGCAACAAATTTTACTAGAATTACTTTAATTAAAACGCAAGGGAACTGTATTTTTCCGTTTTGAGGTGAACATATCAGTATTAAAAATGTTTGCAAAATATGATAATATCAACGATTGTGTTTAAAATTAATATAAATTATTTCAATGTTATAGGAAGTATAAATAAAAAAATACTCAAGTTTAATTGAATGTGGATACTGGATATACGGAAGGTTTTCAGAATCCTTTTTCCTCTGGATAAAGGTTCTGGTAAAGGTATTATGCAGGTAGCGTCCCTCGGAATAGGAATTTCGTTTTAAAACTACCAGGAAGGAGTTAGGTTGCGGAATTTGTGGCAATCGTAGCTTTGTAGGTTGGTGATACGTAGGATATATCTTTGGGTATGATAATTATACTTTATTTAAAATTTTTCACGAAATTCTTGGAACACTTTTTAGAATATGTCGACGCGTGCAAATTATTTTAACCAACGACGCTAACTCTCGTTTGTTTTATATCCAGGCTTCATATTCGTGATTCTTGTTTGTACTTTTCAATTTAATATTAAATAATTATAAATGGAGTAATTTACTATAACAAACCGTTTGGATATTTTACAAAAATAATCAATTTAATTTTGTGTGTGATACCAAAAATTATCTTTGGAATGTACAATCTTTAGCTAGATACCTGTACTAAATTGGGATATTTCCCGCCGTAAACAATTCAAATAGGTACAGTTATATCCAAAGTATATATCTATAAAATATTCAATCAATCAAGTTAAAAATCTTCGGTAATACAATATTATTAATGAAAATGACTAAAGCGAATGACTGAAAGAAATTAATAAAGTTCATGATTCAAATTTAAGCAATTAAAAACGCGGAATTAACTTCATTGATATGACATGTGAATTATACAGTTCCAACAAAATCTTATCTTCTAAATTAATGTAATAAGCTTTAGAATTGTCCTGTATTTTTGTTCCAGGGCCTCTTATGTAAATGGGTATGCCCCACCACAATATATATATATATATATATATATATATATATATATATATATATAAGGAACTATGACAGAAATACTAATGACAAAGGACGAAATGCTAGCATCTACGACAGAATTACAACGCTTTAATAACTTCGGCTGCTAATATACATTCAAAACGTCATTTTAGCTGATGCCTATTTAGGATTTATTACATAATTTTATAATATGCTTTGTACGAAGAAGTCTTCACTGCTAACTTAATTAATTAATGAATTATTGGAAACTCAAGTTTTCTATTCTTCGTAAATGTAGAATTTGCGTCGCTGAACGTACTAGACATGTTATTTTTTCCTTTTTTTCGCGATTGTTTATCTTATAGCTGTTTGTTTTTCAGCTTCTGTTTTGTACCCCGTCCTAAACATTATTTTCCCATATTTTTGCAATATATAAATTTTCCACTGTTTTGTGAATACATTGTTCACATTCTCTCTTCGTACAATCATTCGAAAAGGAGTAAACGGCGATATATCTCTGGCACCATGTGTTTCTATGCTCAATGTACACTTTCAGGTTTACAATTCTTCTTATGTTTACAGCGAATTGAAGTTGGATAAATTATAGAGATGTCCCATCTGTTCATTTTATTATGTGTATAGAATTTATTTTTGGATACGAATTTATGTAAAAATTCAAGACTAATGGTTTTCAGATATTAAAAAAAAAATCAAAATTATTAAAAGTCTTGAATTCTCCCTAACTGTCGTACGAGGGATAAGCTAAATTAATTGAGAATAAGAAAATTTAGTAGACTGTGAAAAACAATCATACAGTGTTTATTCAGAACAACTCTTTCATTTGACGTTTTGTTGTTGAAGTTCCGTTCGATATAACTCAGCTGCTTATTTTTTAAAAGTAAAAGAAAATGAAATTAACCAGAGAGCACTTTCGAATCATAATTTATTATGATTTTAAAAGAGGTTTAAGCTCTTATGAGTGCAAAGAGAGTTTAGATTCAGTTCTTAGTGAACAACCACCTTCCTTGGCCACAATTTACCCATGGTATAAGGAATTTGAACGCGGAAGGAATTCTGTTCAGCATCACAAAGGAGCAATGTGTCCTCCTACGGTTGCGACCGACAAAAACATTGTTGTTTTTTAAAAAATAATTGAAGAGGACAATAAAGCCACTAACACAATAAAGAAGTGGTAAGACGTTTTGTACCGCATCACCTTTCTGACTTCCAAACAGCAGAGCGTGTAAGAATTTGCCTTGAAACTTTAAATTTCTTAAACCATGGCGAGCACCAAATTTTTTCCAAGATAGTGATAGGTGGCGAAACCTGTATTCCCATTTTTAACCTTCCTACTCACCAAGAGAATCGTGTATGGATTCACGAAGATGAGGAATGACTAAGAAGCAGCAAGCTATGAAAAGGTTATGTATGCAGTATTCTTCAGAAGTACGGGCTCAGTACATGTAATTAAGCTAGATGGACAAAAGACAGTTACAGCTAAGTGGTACACTGAAAAATATTTGCCTGAAGTGTTCGATAATGTTTCAGACAAGGGAATTATGCCCCACCATAATAATACAGCGTCCCACACGGCAGTTTTAACTCTTTAGTTTTTGGCTGGAAAAATATAAAAGTAATAGAACATCCGCCGTACTCACCTGATCTAGCAATGTATGACTTTTGGCAATTTTTTGGGCTTAAACGCAATTTGCGTGGTAGAAAGTTTTCATCTGAAGAAAAGATTGATACCAGAGTTCACGCTTATTTTGAAGGTATCCTGAAAGAAGATTGGTTGGGATCTTTTAAACAGTGGAAAGAAAGAATGGTCAAATGTATCATTTCTAAAGGGAATTACTTTGAGCATATTTAAAAGGAAATCCTACAAAATATTAACCGTGTTTTCTATTCTATAGCTTACCCCTCGTACTTACATATAAAAAAGCTCCCCTTCAACTTCAATGCACTTCGGCCAACATTGTGCCATTATGCCATTTTTATACTGATCGTTCTCCATATCTTCAAAATATTGCTCCATTGCAGCAATATGTTCTTCACTTGACCAAAACTTTATTCTAGTAAGGAAAAATTTGAGTTTGGGGAATAAGAGGCTAAATTTGGAGAATAGTGTGAGTATAGCACGAAATCTCAATTGATTAAAATTTTCATTAACAACTTGACTGATGTAAGAAGACAAGGCACGTTTTCCCGATGAAAAAGAAACTTTATTATAGACCATTTCAGATCGACTTTCAGAAATTGGTTTCTTCAATTTGTCAAGTACAACGGCATAATATGGTCTATTAACAGTTTGTCTCTTTGCAATATAGTCTATCAAAAACATCTCCAAATTCCATAAAATCGTAGATGTTACTTTACCCACGTTCAAAATGTCTTGACTTTCTTCGAGAGATTGTCGTTTAGATTCAGGAACATTTTAATGTCCCTAAATTAGCTTAAAATTATCATGAGATACGCTTTTAATTACCAATCAAAATGCGCGGCAAACACTTGAGCATGTCCAATGACAACTTAAATATCCCCAATTCTACGTAAAAATATCATGTACGTGTTCATCGATATACCTGCGATACTAGCTATATTCTTGATGAAAATTCTGCGGTCGTTCAAGACAATATCATTAATTTTATTGATAATTTCCGGCATAATATTTTATGTATATTCAAAGGTAAGGAAATTGTTAAACTACATTTTATGAAAGAAAATTTGGATTTCAAATATGCAAATCACATATAATTGTTTAATTATAAATAAAGCGTGAATTTACCTTAAAATGTTCGTTTAAGTGTACAGAATAACACAATAACAGCTAACTATTTTCATTACTTCTTCTAGCAATATATCTAAATCATAAAAATATAAATCGTAGATACGTCCAATAATTTAAGAATATGTCCTTAGTTCGCTTATGAATAGAGAACGGACATTCTTACCACATGACTATATTGTTATTGTTATCGCTGCGAGAGCAGGTGTCCGAGTAAGTCAAACACAATTATTATTACGCCGGGATGTTCTGAGCGAAGTTTATAAACATTTCCAAGAAGTTTATAAACATTTCCAATTGCCGATTGCGTCTAATTGAATATATTCTCCGAATACAATAGGGGGCTTGTGCATTGCTAACGCTGCGGACCAGATGGCCGGGTAAGTCTAACAAATGCTTCATTGAATTACGCCGAGTCATGTGGTAAGAATGTCCGTTCCCTAGTTATGAATCATGTGTTAGTTAGGCTCCGTTCATATGCGCGGAGGATGTATAAAATCTATGCGCAACAGTAAAATCTGGTACAGAAACATCAAAGGTACCGACTACAAGTGACACATCTGTATAATCTGTGGTTGCGCTTTAAAATTGGCTTAACTTCCAAAGCACCTAATTTTTCAAGCGTGGAATCGAAAAACTGACAGATCGCTTGGAGGCAAGCGTAAAAAATGGAGAAGAACATATTCTTGATAGGCTTATTCTTTTGCCAAAGAAATAATAAATTTTTAATAAAAGTATAGTTTTAATTTATCGTAGTTTAAATATATACAAGGTTAGTTAAAAGTATGGAGACGGCGATTTATTGTCGTTAATATTCATTTTAGGGATTTATGTTCAATATAAAAGTTTGTTAGGATATTTTGATCTACATTTGAGCTTATTTGAATTTTTTTTTTCTTCAATTGTTTTTTAGTTACGCCTGTCCGCGCATTTTTTTTAAATGGGAACTAGTAAATTTTACTCTACCATTCGATAGAGAATTTTTTTCTCTTTACAAAAATATTTTTGTTTCTTTAAAATTCATTTTAATAACTTTTTTATAAGAAAAAGCCGGTTCATGTGTTTAACAGATGTTCGGTACATAGTAGATAGACAGAGCGTAGCGATTAACAAACTTGAGCGACATAATTTTATCAGTGGTTATTGTGTACGACAAATCTTTGACAGAAATAATTCAATTGTGCAATTTGTTGCTGTTAATATTAACAATGGCGAGTTTAAGTGAACATTAACGAATTGAAATACTTATGATGTTGGGTTATGGAGATAGACGCAGAAGTTTACAAGACGTTAGTAATTTATTTAATGATACGCATCCAAATAGAAATCCAATTTCTAAATCCGTTGTTGCTAAAACTTTAAGACGCTTTGAACAAACGGGTAGCGTTAAAGATTTGCCAAGGAGTGGTAGACCTAGAACAGCAAAAAGCGATGATAACAAACTGGATATTTTATTATCTGTATCTGAATATCCCCATTTATCAACCAATCAATTAGCGGCCAATTTCAATATTTCACAGTCATCGATCGTGTCTTTTTTAAAAAGTGAAAAGTATAAACCTTATAAGGTACACCTTGTACACGAGTTAACGGAAGACGATTTTGATAGGAGATTACAATTTTCTGAAGAAATGTTAAATATTTGCAATAATAATGAAAATTTTGTCAACAATATTCTTTTCTCTGACGAAGCTACTTTTTGCCTTACCGGTGAAGTAAACAGACATAACTGCAGATACTGGTCATAGGAAAATCCCTCTTGGTTTTTGGAGCATCATACGCAGTACCCCCAAAAGGTTAATGTTTGGGTTGGCATTCTAGGCGGTCGTATTATCGGTCCCTTTTTCATCAATGGCAATTTAACTTCGGCTCTGTATTTGCAGTTACTGCAAAATGAAATAATACCTGCTAGTGCTATGCTCTATCCTCATGAAAACAATGAACACCTGTCCAATGACAGTATCTGGTTCCAGCAAGATGGCGCCCCACCACATTATGGTGTAAATGTTCGTCAATATCTGGACAACGTTTTTCCCCACAGATGGATTGGAAGACGAGGAACCATTGAATGGCCAGCCCGTTCGCCAGATTTAAGTCCTTTAGATTTTTTTCTTTGGGGATACGTAAAAAACAAAGTTTACAAAGATAAGCCCGATAA
Source organism: Melolontha melolontha (assembly GCA_935421215.2). Classification (NCBI taxonomy): domain Eukaryota; kingdom Metazoa; phylum Arthropoda; class Insecta; order Coleoptera; family Scarabaeidae; genus Melolontha; species Melolontha melolontha. The sequence continues at coordinate 92,192,865 of OW285237.1, read as the reverse complement.
CGTCGAAGATTTACAAATCCGAATTACCAGAACGATAAAAGAAATTCCCCGAGATTTTTTACAGAACTCTGTTCGGGGTTTTGTAAATCGATTGGGTCATTGTCAAATTACTAATGGACGACAATTTGAACACTTACTTTAATTTAATTTGTTATTAATTTGTTTCATTTTTCTTGTAAAAAAGTTATTAAAATGAATTTTAAAAAAACAAAAATATTTTTGTAAAAAGAAAAAAATTCTCTATCGAATGGTAGAGTAAAATTTACTAGTTCCCATTTAAAAAAAATGCGCGGACAGGCGTAACTAAAAAACAATTGAAGAAAAAAAAATTCAAATAATCTCAAATGTAGATCAAAATATCCTAACAAACTTTTATATTGAACATAAATCCCTAAAATGAATATTAACGACAATAAATCGCCGTCTCCATACTTTTAACTAACCCTGTATATATATATATATATATAAATATGTTCAGTTCGATATTGTAATTAATTAGTTATCTCAAATATAGTTTCGTCCCTTAATTCTTCAATTATCGTTGTCATTAATTACACAGTGAGGTCAACACAGTTTGGTTTTCTTATACACCGATGCGTATAGTGTGCAAACCATACACACTCATGGCTTCATTTTCTTTTGCCTCTTGTCTTCTCTTTTTATAAATTGATGTTTAATTTGCCAATATTGTTTTCCACTTCCCTTTCTCTTGACCAGTGTATTGTCCTTTTGCCTTCCGCATGCTCCGTTACTTTCCGCCATTATTATCTGACTATGTAATCACGTCTACTATACCGTCTGTAAACGTGGTTAGTTAACGGTGGAGACGTGAACGATACCACACTAGTACACCAGATAAGATAGAAGCGATGTACCATACCAGGCGCCAGGCGTGTGTGTCGTCAGTCTGATCAAATTTGTATACCACACCTACTTCTAACCTATCCCTATTGCTTATCCAATCAAATGCTACACTATACATTGACTAAACATATCGGGGAAGTAAAGTAAGCGGGTACGCGTCTTGCGCAGAAGTGTCGTTAACTTACCACGTTTACAGACGGTATTTCGTTTACCAGTTTGTTCACAAATATCTTTGTTAGGTCTCTTCCTTACCTGCTCTTCTCCATAGATTTCTCTTAAAATTTATGAATACATGTAAATACGTATATCTAACAGCATTTGATAATTTAATAAATCATAATATTTGTTTATGCAATGATTTACTTAATTACACAGTCAACACAGTTTGATTTCCTTGTATACCAATACGTGTAATTTATGTCTTTTGTCATGCTGATTCTGAATCTGATTCAAAATTTACTCCATTACGTCAGGATTTTGAGAAATCTTCTTAAATAGTTTTTTTTTTAAACGGATTAAATTTTACAAAATTTTAAAGTTACTTTCATATAAGAAAGATACTACTAAAAATATTCTTCTGTTGCACATTAACTGGACATGTCTGAATATGTCCTTGCATGTTTCCTACCTCAGAGCACTTAAACCACGCCCATTTTTGTTCTGGAACTAATCAAATTAAGAATTGGTAGATATCTGGTTATATGCGTATATAAAGAGCTACACGCGGTCCCTCGATTCAATGTAAGCCGGTTTGTGATAGCTGAACGTCTTTGTTGTTAGTTGAACGTTTCTGTTATGTATGTGGAACATTAACTACCCACCAGGAGTAGCGGAATATTACACCTTCAATAGAAAACTTATATTTTCACTATTTTGGCTTAACCATTGAACATCAAGACAAGCCATGGGCTCCTAGGATTTGCTGTGCAAGCTGTGCCGTTACTCTGAGGGGCTAGTTAAACAGTAAGAAAAGCGCTATGCTATTCGACAGATTGCTACTTTTCCTGCACTAAAACTTTTGGGTTTTGCGTAAAAAATTAGAAAAATATTAGTTATGCTAGTCTGTCCTCTGCTAGACGTCCAGTGCCTCATTCGGAGGCCTTACCAGTAGTAAGACTCATAGATAGGTGTTTCGAGTGAATAATATGATGTTACAGAAGCAGAGAAAGCAAGTGTCAAGTTATCGACCAGCGATGATGAATATTTGCCGTCTGAACAGGACGGACCTCACCTAATAAATCAGTTAGAATTAAATAATCTTATTCGACACCTGACTTTGTTAAAACTAAAACAGAAATACTAGGACCCAAGCTCCAAGGATGGAAACTATTAACTCCAGGCACACATGATTATGTGTATTGTAATCGTCAGAAAGAACTATCATAGTATTTTTCAATTGATGATAGTCTCTCATACTGCACTAATGTCGACGATCTGATGTTGGCGTTAGGTCAAATTTTTAAAAATGTGACCAACAATTTTCTAGGAAACAGAAAATCTGACAATTATGTAGCACTTGTAAATCAACTTCTTCAAATTTAAATTGAGCTATAACATGAGCCTTAAAATACATTTTTTGTACTCGCATCTGGATTTCTTACCCTCGAACCTAGGCGACGTGAGTGATGAACACCGCAAAAGGTATATATTTTCACTATTTTGGCTTAACCATTAAACATCAAGACAAGCCATGGGCTTCCAGCATTTGCTGGGCACGCTGTGCTCTGAAGGGTGGTCAAACGGTAGAAAAAGCGCTATGCCATTTGTAAGACCTACGATTCTTTGTGGAACAAACAGACCTTTCGACTGATTGCTACTTTTGATGCACGAAAATTTTCGGGTTTTCCAACAAAAATAAGAAAAATACCAGTTACGACAGTCAGCCCTCTGCTACTCGTCCAGTACCTCATTCGGAAGCTTTGCTAGTGACCCATAGGTGTTTCGAGTAAAGAATGTGATGTTACAGTGGAACAGTGAAACGCTTGCAAGATATTGCTGAACATTGATATCAGAAAGTGCCGAAGAACAGTATAAAAGAAAAGTAAAAAGAAAAATATTTTAAAGAGCTCGATATCATGTATATTATAATATAATTAATAATATTGAAAAGTAAATACTTTTCAATATTTTTTTCCAAAACCTGACGTACCAGAATAAATTTGTTGTTATTACTATTGTTATAACTATAAAATGAACGAGAATTGTAAATAGTTTATAAAGAAAAATTAAAAAAATTAAAATTTGTTGACCAGTGTTATCTTGCGTCTGAACTTGTTATTTTCTTTGACAACGATACTAATTACAATTTTATAATTGTAATTAGTATTGTTTAATATTTTCGAATATTATTCACAAACGAATTTGATGTTATGAATTCGTGTGGATACAAATTCTGTAAATAATCTTTTATTTTAGTGGGAAAAAAACAATCGAAAGTTAAATCTTGAATGAAAAATTAAGCACTCACAATAAGTGAAGGAACTTTAATTTCACGGGTTTACCAGAAACGGCTGTCCATCATTTTGAGGTTCAATTAAAATCTAATGATTCGTTACATCAACCACCAGATTGTCTCGTTGGCAAACAACAATCGGACGAAACTTGATGTAATGGCCGAGAATGCAATTGAAAACATGTTCAACCGCTTTCGTCTGTTATATAAATTTGTGGCAAGGATAAAGAGATTATACTAACTATTGCCAACGTCCTATTCCTTTTAGTAGAAATAATAATTACTATTTAATATCAAAATAAAATACATGTTACAAAGAAAATAACGCAATAAAAATTAAAATATATTCTTTAGTGGATCAGTTCAAGAACTATATATATATATATATATATATATATATATATATATATATATATATATATATATATATATATAATAACTTCGTGACCTTGGTATGATATGGTAAACTTAATCAGTAGGCGATTAAAGGATTCATATTTTGTATTCTCTTGATAAAGGCGTACACAGCCGAAACATGTAGAGTTCTTTAAATACATATATTTTGAAGTAATATACAAACCTATAATCGCCTACTGATTAAGTTTACCATATATATATATATATATATATATAAGGTAAACTTAATAAGTCGGCGATTAAAGGTCTGCTTTACTTCAAAGTATATATATTTAAAACAACCCTACATGTTTCGGCAATACGCCTTTGTCAAGAGAATACAAAATATAAATGACAGAATATAAATGTCAAATAATTAAGTTGCTATGGTTTAAATTATTCAAAGATACATTCCAATAATAATAATAAATCATGCCTTAGTATTCCAAAAAATAGATAGCAAGGTGTGAAAATATGTGTTGTTCGCTGCCAGAAGCTTGTGTCTCTTTCTGGGTATGAACCTGTGTGTTGGTGGCTGCTGGCAGCTTGCGTCTCTCTCTGGGTGTGTGATTTTGTATTTGTGTGACCGCGTAAGTGTATGGTTTTGTATGTTAGTGCGCTCGTGTGTGTGTTTAATGACCGATCGCGTAAATTTAGAGCGATCGGATAACCAGCCGTTGCGTAGGGCCGCCAACCCTTTCCCGGCAACTTCTTTACTTTTCCGAGCAGTACTTCGACGGCCCGACCCCCGCCTCAACGAGGCAAGGCGCAGACCAGCGAGGCGCACCCTGCATGGGGTTGCTCATCGCCAACCGAGGGAACACTCTTAATGGCTACCTCAGTCGACGATGGTCACACTTTGTGTCATCTTAACGATTTCCGCAAAAGCGGGGGCAATGCACACACGTCGAACGTGTGTGTGCTGTTAACAGCAGCCTAGCCAGGTTGCCGCCCAGGACCGGTCCTAGTAGTGTGAGGTAGACTGAGGTAACCACTAAGAGTGTTCCCTCGGTTGGCGATGAGCAACCCCGTGCAGGGTGCGCTTCGCTGGTCTGCGCCTTGCCTCGTTGCGGCGGGGGTCGGGCCGTCGAAGTACTGCTCGGAAAAGTAAAGAAGTTGCCGGGAAAGGGTTGGCGGCCCTACGCAACGGCTGGTTATCCTGGTTATCACTAAACACACACACGAGCGCACTAACATACAAAACCATACACTTACGCGGTCACACAAATACAAAATCACACACCCAGAGAGAGACGCAAGCTGCCAGCAGCAACCAACACACAGGTTCATACCCAGAAAGAGACACAAGCTTCTGGCAGCGAACAACACATATTTTCACACCTTGCTATCTATTTTTTGGAATACTAAGGCATGATTTATTACTATTATTGGAATGTATCTTTGAATAATTTAAACCATAGCAACTTAATTATTTGACATTTACATTCTGTCATTTATATTTTGTATTCTCTTGACAAAGGCGTATTGCCGAAACATGTAGGGTTGTTTTAAATATATATACTTTGAAGTAAAGCAGACCTTTAATCGCCGACTTATTAAGTTTACCTTATCATACCAAGGTCACGAAGATATTATATTTATATATATATATATATATATATATATATATATATATATATATATATATAAATAAGTACCGTTTTGTTAGTAGAAAAAAACACAAGGCCATTTTTTTAACAATTTTAAACAAAATCCTAGACTTTAAATTAGTTTTTAACATAATTTCCACCTATATTAAGACACTTATCGTATCGTACAACCAGGTTCTGTATCACGTGCTCAGAAATCTGTCGCCAGATTTAGTAACCACTGCAGCACGTCCATCCTAACGTTTTCATCATCGCCGTAGCTCTGACCACCAAAATGCTTGCTTAAGTGCAGGAAGATATATAAGACACTGGGCGCTAGGTCAAGGCTATACGAAGGGTGATCAAGTTGTTCTCAGTCAAATGAGCAATTAAATCTTTGATTCGATAAGTTACGGATGGACGAGCATTGTCAAGAGCAAAATGCGCACTCTATTGAACCTGTTATACTTTTGTTTTGGATTGCATGGTAAACATAGTTTACATAAAGCTCACAATATGTCTTAACATTTATTGTGTCACCCCAATCCCAAAACATTTTTCGGACTGAAATTGTTTGCTTAAACTTCACTTTCTTGTGTAATATTGAATGTCTCCACTCTACGGCCTATTTGTTTTAATTCCCGTGTAACGTGAGCAACCCATATTTCGTCGCCAGTAACAATTTGGATTAAAAACATATTCAGTTCGCCACTGTACCTCTCGAGGAAAGTTAAAGCACTGGTTAAACGACTGGTTTTGTGCTACTTAATCAGCATTTTTGGAACCCAGCATTGAGCATAACTTCCAATAATCACTGATAGATGGTTTAATGTTTTTCTTATTTTTCTTTAGAAACTATGTACAATTTTCGTTTCTTTTATAGTTCTAACAACAGTAATTTAAACAATTTATTCTAGCACGTCAGGTTTTGGAAAAAAAAATATTTAAAAAATAAATGAAATAATATTAATTAGGTAGGTATGTACATTATTGTTGTATGTTGTATGGTATCGTCCTGTTTAAAATTTTTTCTTTTTACTTTTCTATTATACTGTTCTTCGACACTTTCTGATATCAATATCCAACAATAATCAACAAGCATTCCACTGTTCCACTTGTCCTAATAACGTTTTTCAATAACAGAAATGTCTTGGTGAAACCTTTCGCAGTATTCATCACTCACGTCGCCGAGGTTCGGGGATAAGAAATCCAGATGCATCCAAAAAAAATGTATTTTAAGGCTCCTGTTATAGTATACCAATTTATGGTATTCATTCATAAACGCTATATAATTGTCAGATTTTCCTAGAAAATTGTGCGTAAATTGTGCGTAATTGTGTGTAAAAATTTGACCTATGCCAATATCAAATCGTCTACATTATTGCAGTATGAAAGACCATCGTTGATTGAAAAATACTGTGACAGTTCTATTTGACGATTACTATACACAGAAATATGTGTGCCTGGAACTAACAGTTTCCATCCTGAGAGTCTAGGTTCTAGTATTTCTGCTTTAGCTTTGACAAATTCAGGTCTCGAATAAGATCATTTAATTGTAAATGATTTACTAAGTGTGGTCTGTCTTCTTCAGACAGCAAATATTCATCATTGCTTGTTGATAACTTCACATTTCTTCTTCCGGTTCTGTAACATCATATTCTTCAATCGAAACACCTATGGGTCTTGGTACTGACAAGGCTTCCGAATGAGGTACTGGACGAGTAGCAGAGGACAGACTAGTATAGTTAATATTTTTCTTATTTTTGATGGAAAACCCGAAAGTTTTCGTACAGAAAAGTAGCAATCAGTCGAATGGTCCGTTTGTTCACGCTAAATCATAGGCCTTGCAAATAGCATAGCGCTTTTCTTACCGCTTGGGCAGTCCCTCAGAGTAACAGCACAGCGTGCGCAGTAAATGCCGGGAGCCCATGGTTTGATGTTCAATGGTTAAGCCAAAATAGTGAAAAGATAACTTTTCTATTAAAGGCGTAATATTCCGCTAATGCTGATGGACAGTGGATTCTCAACATTCATAACAGAAAGTGTTTGTATTATTTATACACGCAGCACACGACATTATGAAATGAGAAGACGATCACCTATCACAAACCGATTTACATTGAATCCAAAGAGCCATGCGTAGCTCGTTATATACCCACATAACGAGAAATAAATCAATTCTTAATTTGATTGGTTCCAGAGCAAAAATGGATGTGGTTTAAGTGCTCTGACCTAGGAAACATGCAAGGACATGTTCAAACATATCCACGCAATGTTTGACAGAACAATATTTTTAATAGTATCTTTTTTATATAAAAGTAACTTTGAAATTTTGTAAAATTTGTTTTTTGAAAAAAACTATTTAAGAAAATATCCCAATATCCTGACGTGATGAGTAAATTTTAAATCAGATTCAGAATCAGCATGACCAAAGACGTAAATTACACGTATTAGCGTATAAGAAAACCAAACTGTGTTGACCAGTGTAATTTAAGCGTCCTGTCAGAATTTCATAGATGACACTTCTTGAAACTTAAGTTAACTCATTAGATAATGATGAAATAAAAGAGTCCAAACTTTTTGCACCAGGTCATCATGATTGATGGATGGTCGCCGAGATCGTCCCTCATCGTGCATGTTTGAACGGCCATCTTTAAATGCTCTCAATTTTCTTGCCATTTCGTCACTCATAGAGTTTTCTTCATGACTAATGTGCCAAATTTTGGACGCTTTCACGTCTTTTGCATTTAATAAATAAATAACAATGCTTATTTCACATTCGGGTGCATTTTCAACAGTCTGAGGTGTTTTAAACACGCACCAACAAACGTAAACTCGGGCACATGCTTCTGTAATGGCGTCTGTGACTAGGTAGTAGATGCAGGTACACAGCACGAATGCGCGAAATCGCGATTACTTCGCGGCGGCCATGTTTCAACGGTACTTACTTAAAAAGAGCGCGTCGTAGTTATTTGGATTAAGGTAACTTCTTGTTCTTCATTTAATTTTCTACATATCTACGAAATGACGTATGTTGAAAAATTTAAAGGTCACTTTTTTACAATTAGATCACTAGCTGAACGTGTAAATAAAGCAACAGGCTTACCTATATCTTAGGTTATATTTCACATATTTCTACGTGCTTTCACAAGTATTCACCCAATACAGTAATGGGATCTGATAGACAAACAATCATGAAACAATTATGCACATATAATATACACCAAAAAGCAATTAAATTAATTACAGTAAAGGTATACTAATGAATTTAAAAGGAAATAAAGTGATACACATAAGGGATAAGATCTCAGTATTTAAATCATTATGCCATAAGAAAGTAAATGGTATGCTTAGCCTAAATAATAAATTGGGTGGTAATTTTTCTAAAGATCTTTCGAAAAATCTCACATTGAGATTCTTGTACATTCAGTATACTAATTAGAATATTAAATATTAGGGGAAAAAAAGAACAATTAATCTACAACTTTCAATCGTAATAAAGAAAATTGAACAGTGTAAATATACTATAAATTTTAGACATACATTGGTCTGTACCATTCTACAAACTGATAATTACTATTTAGAATTTAAAAAAGTCTCTTTACAATTACGTTATTTACAATTAATCGAATAAAAAAAATAAAATTTACCATGACCCTAGTACGTAATAAAATTTTGATTACCCTGTGCAAAAAATACAAAAAAATGTATGATTCTAAATTACGATAATCTTATATAATAATCTGTAGTCTTCAAAAAAAATACAGACACAGTTCATACCTTGTAGTTGCAGAAAGGATTACTTCCTTACTTTTCTGATTGAGTAATAACGTCTTGGAAGACACCCACTAGGCTATCTAACTAACGTTTCTGGCTGCAAAGAGACACCACGTGCTCAAACAATAAGTAGTCTTACTTGCAAAAATAGTAACGTCGTGCTTGCAAAAGTAGCCGCAAACTTATGAAAATAGTATCGACTTGCAAAAATAGCCTCGAACTGGTAAGACGTTAAATTCCAGAATGAAAAGAACGAATGTAACGAAATAAAATTTTGAAAGAAACAATGACTTACAGTAAAGAAACCCATTGAAATAGGGATAACTTAAGAACACGTGCTCCACGTGGAAACCAATTTCGGTCCAACAACATAACGAAATGGTATTTTATATAACCATGCGACGTTTAACTTAACTAATAATGACTCAAAGTCGCATCAACGAAGTAAATAGAATTACTTATCAGGAGTCATTAATAATTGCACAATACGTCTTCAACACAACGTGTTACTTGATGAAATTTCAACAGCAAAAGAGAGGGCCAAAATTCCTCAACCCGATACTTATATACGAAAAATTACGTAGTCCTTACAAAATTCACCGATAGGTGAAGCTTTTGTAGAGAAGAAATGAATGTAGAATAATACATTTAGAAAATAATTTCGCTACATCAAAATTAAGAAAATAACATTCGGAATCTAGTTGATAAAGTATATTAATTAATTACGTTCTTAATTAAGAATTATTAATGGAAGACCATAGTCTATAAGAATCAACACGAAATTACTCTGATGCTACAATAACCAAGGAGATCTTAAATGAAAATAGTAATGACAATTCTAACTTACTTTACTACAGACAATCGAAAAATATTCTAATTAATTTTAACAATAAAGATTCACATTAAAACTGGTACAAATTAACTCAATTACTAAATAACTGCTTACACTGTACCTACTTTATCGTTTTTTATCGACAACTCTAACGCCATCTACACGCATAAAATATGAACGATATATTAAACCAAATCTATAATGAAAACACTACTAGAAAATTACTACGACAAAACTTTTAATTTGGACTAACAATAGAATAAATATCCGCAAAGGAAATGGTATACAAATTTTTAAAAATCGAGATTACAATTTATAAGCAAAAATTATACCATACAAAAATATATGAATAAACGACTAAAAATGATCAAGGGCGATTTCAACCCGTTACAATATTGTTAATTATATTATGTCGATAACGGTTAAAACCCAAACAAAGTGAGAAGCAATGAACCTAGCAAAAAAAATTAAATGTAATCTTCGTTTCGTTCAGGTTTTATTATTACGCATTTCCAGTTAGTCAACACATTTAGCCTGCAAGCTGCTGTAAAGCCCAATATCGTTATTTTGTTTTCTTAAATGAAGTGTGCAACAAATTTAAATTATTTTCTCCCAGTTACGAGGGCATTTCCAATGGTCTATAACTACTAATAACCAAAAAACAAGCTGATTGTTTTTATCACGTCTGATTCGGAATAAAGAAATATTTTTGAATATAAGGAATTATTATTAAGATTTAAAGTAAAATTCTTCTGAAATAAGCGCATTCCAGGAGTTATGCATAACGAATATAATGAGACAATTCTCAAGATATTGTTAATTCCTTTGCTTAATTCTTCTCTAGCGCATATACTACTCCGGTATATAAATATAACTCTAACATCGCTATTATGTAGCTCTCCTCTATTTGGACACTGCCAATATATATATGTAACTCTGAGTTGAAAGAATGTATATTATCTTTCCCGAATATATATATATATATATATATATATATATATATATATATATATATTGTAGTAAACCCCGACCGCAAATGTGATTGGAATGCTACCGCAACAGTATGATATCCCACGTTCGGTCGGCTAAATAATGTTCCATGCGGAAGTTTACAACATTCTGTAATATAAATGAGACTCTTACAAATAACTTATAAATATCTCAGGTGTGTGAATTGGTTCGTTTTAAAAGCTGTGGAAATACATATAATCAAAAAAACAATAAGCCTTTATTTTCACCAATTTTTATTAAAAGATATTTATCGATTAGGAAAGGATATTTATCGATCACTTAAACCGTTTGTCGGACAAGCTGACATCTATATCAGGTTAGAAGTAACTCACTTTGTGTTATCAACAAGATTTAGATCTACGCTAAATTAGGTAGACTAAAAAAGAAACCTTTCAGCATATATTTTACTACGGTGCTGAAAGAAAAACAATAAAACTTCTACTTCAGACAAAATGATATAAAATATTTATTATTTAAAAAAAAATGCTAAGAAAAGAAAGTAACAAATACAATGGTTGGATAATGTATACCTTAACAGGTAGGTATTTGTTTTCAAAAACTCTTACTCACTATAAATATTATGCTACAATAACCTAAGTTTATTTATTCTTTCAGGAATGTAATAAAACAAGACTATAGAGCGTTAGATTGTTTGCTTCAAAGGAAATATAAATTATTTAAAACACTAAATGCATGAATCAAAACTTTATAATGCAACTATGCATTGATAGCAGTATAACCGAAGTGCACGGAGAAGGAATAACCTTGATGGGGTAATTCACATCTAAATTGACCCAAATAAATGATATGCTACCTAACCGTGACCTAAATAACAGTAGGCATGCACCAAGGAGGATGCAAGATGTTCTGCCAAAATCTTCCTCTCTTGGTCTTACCCACCTGAAGGTGGACGTCCCGTCGATAATACCTTGCCGGCTAGCCCAAAAGAATTCGGAGTGCGCACGAGTCCCTAGGTCGCTGGATGATGTGATGACGCCACCGTATAAGAACCAGCAAGGTTCCCCCCGTATGTACGGTTGCGGGTGGGACTCAGGTAGCACCAAACTCAAGAGAGACAGCCCCCCCCACTACTCGCTACTGTTACAAACGAGAGACTTTGCTTATCTCAATACTTGCAGGTTAAGAAATCAAACAACACAAATTAACAACAATAACAAGCTTTAATTTCCAAAAAATAATAGTTCTTATATCACAACAAGGTATGCAGATGCCAAAATACTTTTCAGCAGTTAAAAATGCAAGCATAAAGTTTAGGTAAATATATACCACGATATTATATCATTAAAGTTGAGAAGTAAATTAATACAAGAAGCTAATTAATAGGTGATAATATGTTTTGAAAGAATACAGACTTAATTAAATGAATAAGCAGAATAATACCTCAAAGCTGTAATTTCTAATAGGAAAACTGCAAATCTAGATGGTATTATTCAAAAAGAAAAGGCATAGTCAAAATGAAAAGCTACAATCTGCAAAGATTAAATGAGCCACACAACAAATTAAGAGTGTAACTAAAATATTTTTCTACGTTCGCTCAGAACTATCCAAAAAGGCTTAGTTAAAAATGAATGAAGCTACAAAACATATACTTCCGACAATTTACCCTTAACACCCCAGTATCGCTTCAAGGCGCAATATAGAGCTTTCAAAAACAAACAGAACCACCTGTCAAGATATCTACACCCTGTATACACAGGTGTTAAAAATTTGAGAGAGATTTATTTAAGTACGTATTAAGTATAAGACAATAGAAAATTAGAACGCAGATCATGTATACATATCTATGGTTCCTTACATAAGTTTACAAAGTAAAATTAAAGGTATCTAGCTCTTCGACGTAACCCAGGAAATGCATATTGCAGTGGAATTTGCTTTGAAATTGCTTATTAATTTTTTTTATTCACACTACAGCTTATATTGCCGGCTATTCAGTCTAGTAGAATCCACGAACTGCCATCTCATGAATCGTTCCTCGCGGATCAGGGCCAAGTTTTGTTTTCCAGAATAAAACAATAAACACAAATAAAAATCTAATCAGTTCCTTTGTTAGTATATTTAAAAAAAATAAATAAAAAAAAATCCCTCTACAAAGTGTATAGGGTGCTAAAGCATCATCAAACAGTAGCAATGAGGAAACACTCTTTGTGAATAATGACTCGCACACAGAGAAAAACCTCTTGTGAATCTCGATCAAACATAAAACTAATAAATACTAGTGAAATCTGTCAAGTTTAACCTCTACTTTGACCCCTTCAAACAAATGTCAAAAACAAATAAGTTTTCAAAACTCACGAAAATTGAAATTTAGTCATGCGCCAAAATAACACAACAAGGTCAAACCCCACTAAAGAAAACTCCAACCTTGAATTCAAAAATGTTCTCGAAATATTATTTTAAGAAAAAACTTCCCTTACAAAAAACATGACAACTTTCTCTAATACCCATATACTACTTTCAAATATAAATTATTACAATAAATACATGAAATTATAATAATGAAAATAATCGTGATATCAAATATATAAACAAAATATTTTATCAACTTACATAGATCCATGTACAATTTATAAAATGCACGAGAGATATCTTTTTCACAAAAAAAAAATTCAATAAACATTAAAACACTCGCATAAATCGAATTAAGATTTACATGCACCTTACAATAAATGCATAAACAATATTCAACCCGATTTTATAAAACAAAGAATAAAATTGAGAATTTTATCCTTTAATAAACCGATCACTTTAACCGTCAAGATATCTCTAATTCAAAAATGAAATTTCAATATCCGCCTGTCCATCCCTACCATCTATAAAATCAAAATATATACAGACAACACATTTTAACAAATACAATATCCGGAAAAGCGGCAAGTTCAATCCTCTGGTCAACCTAAATATACGAGGGCTAATCATAATTTCATTTTTCCTTTCTTGTCCAAGGAAAAATCTATAGCAATATGTAAAATTGTACGAAGGCCCGACTGAAGGTCCTATGCCTCGTTCAAGACTCTATTCTATGTAATGGCTACTTGTGAAGCTAGTCAACCAAATAATTTATAACATTAAAAGATTAATTAATCAATAGACTAAACATTAATTAAGAAATTTAGAAAATTATAGTTTCAGGTTAAATGAACCATTATCTACAGGATTACTACAACATCTACTTAGCTTGTCTATTAATTTGTTCGAAGTCCCTATCTTCTCTCATGTCAGTCTTCGCCGCGGAAGATCAAAGCGTTGATTCCGCTTGAATTAATGGTGAACAGTCGCCATCTTGTGACAACGTGAAATGAATGCGGTTATCTTAGAACTGGTAGCTTCGATGCAAACAATATCCCCGTAGGATGTGAAATGAAGATTTCCAAAGAATCTCCTCCTGGTAGAACGCCGCTTAACGTATCCTTGTAAAGAGGATTAACTTCCCATCCAGGAAGGAAAATGTCCACCACCACGTGGTACAACTTTCGGGATACCCTCGACGAAAAAGTGTGGTAAAAGCACTTAGAATTTGGAAAATATCTCCAAAAATATTTATAATAAATCGTAAGATAGAAGATTCGAAATAAGTAAAAGTACAATAGAAAAAGATATTTCTTACCGCAGATATTTAGACCACACTAAAATAGAACACAAGTTAGAGCTTCAAAGACTTAAGGACAAGTCCCCGGCGACACACAGGAAATGAATCGATACATTATCGATTTACGTCATCGGTATGATCGGTAAACAGGTAATTTTTGAAAAGAAGGGAATTTAATTTACAATAAAACATAAACAGGTGCAGAAGTGTACAGCATAGCCAAAAACGTCAAGGGGTTAATTAAAACTCCCTTATCTAGGTGGTAAATCGATAAAATAGGCCAAACGTAAGTCTATAATTCTGCCAAAAGCTAGATAAATCGAATGTTGTGAGATGGCGCTCCGAGCGAGAGAAAATAGATACACCAATAAAAGTAAATTAACAGGGATAATAAGATGAATAAGCTCTAGAAGTGGTTCACGAAGTTCTAAAAGAATTTCTACAATTTAAGTAATGAATTAAAGTAACCAAAACAGTCCCAAAGCTCAAAAATATTTCGAACATGATTAAGCAAATTTTATCATACAAGATGTCGACACACCGAAGCAGATGGAACATATTCCGGTAATATATAGGGACAGCCAAATTATTGGAACATGAATAAAATTTGAAGGAATTGGAGTTTGGAATAGCATAAGTTGAACGACAATTAACAATATAATAAAATTAAAAAAGTCAAACGAACATGTTGAAAGATGAGAGGACTAAGTTGACTTGACGAGGTTAATAATGAAGTAAATTGATTAAAAATTCCTGCATGATCTCAAAATGATTTTTCGCACGTAACAGATATATAGTTCTTAAATGGACTGTAAACTTTAAATTAGTATTAAGTATGATCCAATTGGTTTATAGAAAAACGTATTCTGAATAGTTTCCAAGTATGATTAAGTTATGACTATAACAAGGTTTATCGATTTATTTTAAACTAATTACCAAATGATTTCTCACTTATATGTGTAATTTTAGGTACCTTCTAAATCGGGATGCAAAGTTGAGTCCGGATAAAAGGAAGTATCTTGGGTATTACATCAACTAATACTGGAGACAGGATTAATTACATAAACGGTATAGATAGGCTGCTCTGCAAAGGAATTCTTCGGGATAGTCACAATATTGAGTAAATCTTCTAGGATTTCTAAAAAAACTGATCTTGCTTAAGGACAGGAAGTACAGGATGATTAATTTTCTACTTAAAGTTCCAAAATAAGGTAATCTTCTTGATAAATCGAGTTTTAAAACTAAATATCGGTAGTCGCCATGTTGGATTTATAAATTTAAAATGATGCTTTCGATAATAAATTATATAATCACTCGTGTACGCCGTTCAAATGACTTTTAATTAATTAATTAAACGTTAAGCTATCTTTTGAATATATTTTAAGCACTTTACATCGTTCTAATTATTTTGAATATCTATTTTAGTAATATGCGGACTAGGAAAAACGCTGATTTTTTTGAAAAAATGGCGTCCGTATCTGATGGACTTAATACAACGACTCCCGGAATAGACGCCGATAATAAACAAAAGCGTTCCCTTGAAATCTTCTTCACATCTTCCCATTGGTTTGTTTGAACAACGGAAATGATGTGGAAATTTTATAATTTGAATTAATGTTCTAATTTGTATCAATTATAATTTCCATCAGAATTAAATATCTACAACTAATTTGTTGTTAAAAACTATTCAAAATAATATCCATATTTTTTTTTCCTTTGATTATTTTTGGTGTTTAAAAAAAAAGTATATAATTATTTTTTTTTTAATTTTTCAAAATTTTATTTATATTTGAAATAACTAAATTGAAATATATTGTTGGAGGTAATTTGCCTCACAACAATATATATCGAGCGATCAAGATAATTTGTAATCGAGTCAACCTTGAATCCGAAATCGTATGTATTTACTTGAACTGCACTTACATTACAAACGTCAAGGAAAATGTCAGTTGACAGCTAAAATAACAACAGTTAATGTAAACTATGCAACTGAGGACGAATGTATTTACGACATACAATTTCGGTTTCAAGGTTGACTCGATTACAAATTATCTTGATCGCTCGATATATATATATATATATATATATATATATACATATATATATATATATATATATATATATATATATATTAAAAATAATAGATTTTTATTGGTTTTAGCGACCTTTTATTGAATTTAGATGTTTGTTTGCGACGTTTCGACCTTTATCAATTCAGTCTTTTTCAAGCATCTGGAAACAAGAATCATTACAATGAACATGAGAACTGTGTTTGTTTTGTGTGATATAACAATTGAATTGACCATTTTAAATTTAACATTATATTAAGAAATGAATTACGGATTAGGTTAGTGTTTTACGTTGAAAACTAAACAACATTAATTTATATATAAAATATTATATATAAAATATTCTTGCTGTTCCTTTACAAAATATTATTAATATTTCCATGCTATTATCTGTCTTTCCTAGATTGTGGAAGCAAGCTAGAATAGTTCCTGTTTAAAAAAAAAAGGCTACAAAACCAATATATCAAACTGTTGTCCTATTGCTATTCTTTCTAATTTCGCTAAAATATATGAACAGTATTTATACAATTGAATATTTTATAATATCCGCTTTTATATTTCTCCGTCACAGCATGGCTTCTATCTATCTATCGTAACTAACCTAGTAACTTTCACACAATATGTTAGTGATTCTATTAATTGTCAAGCTCAGGTTGATTGCTTTTATTTTGACTACTACTCCCTTGCATATGATTATTATCAATCTTGTAATATTTCTAAATAAACTTTCTCCTTTTGGTTTCTCTCCTTGTCTTCTTAGGCCTATGACGTCGTATTTAAACAATAAGATTAATTACGTTTTTTTATACTGATTACATACTTATCTGATGTTTTACTTTTTATAAATTATTGACGGAATTTTTGGTGAACTTAGTTTGGGTAAAACTCCATCTGAAACTTTTGAAATTATTAAAACTACATACCCAGATGATAGTCTATCACGATGCAGTGTTCAAGAAATTCAAAAACGGTTTTGAATCAGTAGAAGATTAACCTCGACGCAGGCGACCACCGACATTACGGATTGATTCAAAACTTTCGGAAATTGACGACTTGATCCAAAATGATCGTCGGATTGGCATATATTGAATTTCTGACATTGTTAATTTGTCTAATAGTTCCACTCAAAAAATTATTCATGAAGATTTAGGGTGTCGAAAAGTCGCGGCAAAATGGATACCAAAAGTGATAACTGATGAACAAAAAGTCATTCGAATGACAATTTGTTGGCATTGGAAAAGGCAACCATAGCATAATCCACAGTTTTTAAACAATGTGGTTACATGTGACGAGAGTTGATTTTATCATTACGACTCTGAATTAAAGTCTCAAAGTATGCAATGGAAACATAAAGGCAGTCCAAGACCGCAGAAGGCGAATATTGTGAAAAGCGCCAGTAAAGTGCTGCACTTATTGTTTTGATAAATGGGGCGTTATTTATGACCACATTATACCTAGGGTAACAGTAACTGGAAAGTACTATTTTAATGTACTTTGAGGAATCCTAAAGGCAAAATGAAAGAAAAGACGACCCGCTTTATCAAGACATCGGTTGGATCCTGCATCACGACGAGATCTGGCCCACAGGTCAGCTATTTGTCAACGAACACTTGAAGAATTTGAGGTGGATATTATGGTTCACTCTCCCCTACTCACCTGACTTAGCTTCATATGAATTCCATTTGTTTCCTGAAGTCAAAAAAAAAATGAGAGGTCAAAAATTTGAGTCGAATTTAGATTTCAACAACGCAGTGATGGGTATACTAAATAGACTTCAAAAAATGGTTTCTCAGCTGTTTATGACAAATGGACAAAACAATGGGACAAGTGTATTGCACAAAATGGAGAGTACTTTGGAGGACAGTTAAAGTTTTCTAAGTAAATGTTTTATTTTTGTACTACAGCACCATTCTCGTTATTTATATTTTCTCGTCTAAAAAATTTCTCTCTTAATTACCATTTATTCTTTGGTATATATGTGGGTTTCTGTTTTTTTCTGTTAATTTTAAGTAAATGTACAACAAATAAGCTTTGTATTTATATTTATTGTATACTGTATTAGTATATCTTGGATGTATCTTTTTTTAAATAAATTAAATAAATAAATAAAATCCGCTAATTATTTATGATGATACGGCATATCACACAGTTACTTTAGGGTTTGTTGGTTTTCTCCAAATTTGAATAAATTTTGCAATTCTCGAAATTCTAGTTTTGCTTATTAGCATTTACGTGTAAATAAAAACAGGCCTTTATCATTCATAAATAAATGATTTACGACATTTTGCCCCCTACGTAGCTTTATAAAATTACGAAAAAATTCATGGCAATTTCTTTTATCTTCGTACCTCGATTGTTCTATAAATACGATTTGGTGTAGATAAAATTTCATTTTGTATACTTAACATTTTTCATTTGGTACATCCCAATAAATTTAAAGCCGCAGCATGTTGAATTATCGCTCTTTTTGCGCTTGCAGTAAATACACTTCCGACACTTTCCTTGTTTATTGCTTTAAAAGTGGACCGCAGTCTGACATGTTGATTTCTTCTTATTTCTAATAGTTCTCCTATTTCTGCACTTCTTAATCCAATTTAAAATAGTGTAGTTTTCCGGGTAATTTCGAATATCTAAGTAATGAACTTAAAACTTTGTCAGTTTCATATAATTTTTTTTTCTTTATAAATTATACTAGAAACACACGTACCTCTAAATCCTACATAAATAATTCAAAAAACTTGTAAAAAGTCTGTACTATAACTTTAATAATAAACAAAATATTTTGACAATATAATACTGAAATACTTTTTAAAATCTTAGAAACTCGTCTTAGCAAAAATTTGTCTAAATCTTGTGTAGTTACTAATTCTACTGGAACTCCGTCATACTAGACCAATATACATGGAAAAGGTACCAGATCCGATCATTTCTTTATGTCTGGAAATCTATCTACGAATTATATAATATTCGTATTGAGAACAACTTTGGTTTAAATTCTGATCACTCTGCTATTATTCTAACATTACGTGAAAACATGATAAAGAATAAAAACATGCCTACTCTAGTAAACAGAGCGAATGATTAGTAATGTTTAAGACTGAACTTTGATTTCAAAATTTAACTTAAAACTAAGCACTAATTGAACAAACGAGAAAAACGTATCACTAAAACAATAAAATGCTGCATAGAACAATATTAGAGAATATACTAGCAAAACCCATGGAAATAGCTATTCAACAGAAAGAAGGAAATTAGTAAAGCAAAAGAGAAAAGCAAGAGATAAATGGCAGCTATCGAGAGATTCCTCAGAAAAAAATATCTTGAATAACAAAACACAGTAATTAATGGGTTAAATTCAAAAGCTAAAGGAAGAATTGATAAATATATATCTTGAGAAACCGATAACTAACGAGCGAACTTAATATTCCGTATGGAGACCTACTCGTAGACTAGAAAGACGTTTCATGCTAATTCCATTTTTCGAAACAATGGAAGGAAATTGGACAATAAGCATGTATTGCAAAAGGCAGATACATTCGCAGTACACATAATAAAGATTAGATAAGCTAAAAAATAGACAATTTTGAAAATATTCAAAAGAATAAGCTTTCATTAAAACAAAATAATAAAGTAAAAAATTTAAACGAAAAACTACCAGATTTTGATAAGATAAATGGTGACACTCAAAAACATCTCCTAAGAATAACTGTCCTTATGATGATCTATTTCATTAAAGTATTATTTTGGCTGGAACAGCTACCTAATATAAGAGAGATAGCAGAAATAAGGACGCTGTTTAAACTAAACAAACCACCAAATGAAAGGCCAATCTCCCTTCTGCCAATAATTTCTAAATTATTTGAGAAACTATTCTTAAAAAGACTTAAAACAATCATGGAATATGAAAAGCTTGTACCTAGTCATCAGTTTGATTTCTGACAGATACATTTGATGGTTAATCACGTACATAGGATATTGAATAAACAAATAGAAGAAAAGAAAATTTGTTATGCGATCTTCTTAGGCGTAGCTGAAGCCTTCAATAAATAAGGTTTATCATATCAACATATCTAACAGGATGTTCAAAAGTAAGCAGAAAGATGAATATTTAAACTCAAAAGAAATTAGAGTTGGAGTACCAGGAGACGTTCTGAGGCCGGTAGTTCTACTATAAGAACAGTGTTAATAAAAAGTATAGAACCTATCGAAGTATAGAAAAAGGAAAGTATCTCGTATGACTTCAACGGTTCATTCTTTTTAAATAAAATTGGCTATGCCTTTGTAAAAAGATTTAAGGATTCTAAAAAATAATGTCAGATAACCCATGAATGAATTGGTAAAATATCTAATTTCCAAAAACAAGTCCTTTAATCTCGAAATTTTAACAATTTATTTATTTTATCAAAAAACCAATGATTTGCTGACTAGATTAAATGTTCAAAATTTTGCGCTTCTACGAACTGACAATATCCGAAACGGTCTCCAAATTCGCGCAAAGAATTTTGTAAAACTTCGTCCGGCATTTGTAGTTTCTTATGCGTTCTATATGCCTTATTCTTGAGATAACCCCACAAGAAAACATCTTGAGGTGTTAGAACTAGTATACTATTTACCAATGACCAATTAGCCCAACCTCTTTTTTAAATTTTCTTTGGAAAAAAAAAATGTATTACAGAAACGATTCCGAAAATCGAATACTTTGATTGTATTCGTTACACTAAATACGAGTGCGTTTTAGCGAAAAAGAATTACCTTTTAAATTAATGAAAATTATTATCGAAGCACTCCATGTATAAATACCGTTACTTAATAAGATCTAAATGCCTGTTGTGTATGGAAAGGGTCCATTAAAGAGACAGTTCGTCAATGTCAAAATGTTAAAGAGTATTCAAATTTTGTTAAAGGAATTCTTGAATTAACTACTTAAATTGCTTAAAATCCGACTTTGAGACTTCCTGTCAAGCTTATATGCTTATTCGAAACAATTTGCAACGTTACGTTTTGACAGTTTGCAATAAAAATGCTTTTATTATTCAGTCGTACGTCTGTTCACTCAAATGCGCTACTACCGATAATTATTGTCGCATTATCGACTTTTCACAGGATGAATTATCTTGCGCGTTAAAATAAATGCCTGGTTTTTTTACCATTTAGAACCTTTACATGTATGTGTATAACAGTTTTTTCACAACATGGAAATTTTAGGTGAAGTAAAATTACTTCTATTTTAAAGTATTACACGTATTCTAAGTAGTATTTATTAGATAAACGTAAAAATATAGATTATTTAAGTAAAATGAATTCATTAAAAAAGATAATTATGAGTTTTAGCCAATAGACAAATAACGTCTTTGTATTTAATCGTTCGAGTCAAAAATTTTAAACACAGTATGTAGACTTTTACGGCCGGAAAAGGTATCTATGTTCAATTCCGGGCTGTAGAGGCGGGGGTCCGAAGGAATTTCTTCAGTACGTTTCGTTCGCAACTACAGTGAATATCACCAGTGGCGCGTGCGAAGTACTCTTGAATTTCCGTCGTCTGGTGATGTTACGACTGTTTTTATATGAGTCCTTTTGATTTTGTTTGGTGGTCGAAGTTGCCTCCATTTCCACTCCAATTTCATTATCCGGGGTTGTGTATGTTTTGTGTTATTGTGTGTAGTTGTGTGTTTGTGTGTTACGATTGTTTATCCTATATGGAAGGCTGTGTGTTTTGCTACATTTTTGTGTGTTTGTGTTGACCTCTGTTTATCTGTTAATTTTTGATTTTTTTCGCGGCTAATTGGATATCGTTATCCTCTGCGCGTCTTTTAATTTGTTTAAGTCCGTCTTTTTTAATTAGTCTCCGTTTTGGGTTTATTATTTTCCTTATTGTGGGGTTTTCGTGTGACTTTATTGTTTCTATTGTTTTTAGTGTTCGTTTGCATATTATTGTTTCCAGTGTTTCGAGTTTCGTCTCTTTATGTATCTGCGCGTTTGTCATGTATCGCGGTGCATTTATCGCGAGTCTAATAACCTTGTTTATTTTCCCTTGTACCGATTGTCTTTGCTTTTCGCTGGCTTGATGCCATATTTCTCCGGCATATGTTGCGCCCGCGAGTATTATCGTTTTTATTATTAATATTTTATTTTCCAGTGTTAGTTTGCTTTTGCCGTTTAGTATCGGGTACAGTGCGTGTGTTGTGAACCCTATTTTTCGTTTCATTTCTTTAATATGTGCCGTGTATGTTAGTTGTGAATCCATTGTGACCCCGAGATATTTAAGTTTTTCCTGCCAGTGTATTGTGTGACCTTCGAGTTTGACTTCGTCCGGCCTTTTGTGTCGTTTTCTGTGTTGGAAGTAAATTTCCGCGGTTTTTAATGGGTTAATTTTAATTTTCCATTTGTCGTACCAGTCCTTTAGGAGGAGTAGATTGTTTTGTAACTGCTTGTGTATGTACGATGTTCGTCTGCTGCTTATGTATGTAGCGGTGTCGTCTGCGTATTGTGCGATATTACATTTTTCTATTGTGGGAATATCCGAAGTGTATATGTTATACAGGAGCGGTCCGAGAACGGATCCTTGTGGTACTCCTGCTGCTATGTGTTCGATTGTCGATTTTTCGTTTCCGATTGTGACATTAAATGTACGGTTCTTTAGATAGTTGTCGGTTATTTTTATTAATGTGTTTGATATTTTGTGACGTTTCATTTTGTGTATGAGGCCGGCGTGCCAAACCCGGTCGAAGGCCTTTTCAATGTCAAGAAAGATTGCGCCCGTTGATGTCGATATGTTCATTTTTTCGGTTATGTGTTCTGTCAGTCTTAGTGCCTGTTGTGTAGTTGAATGGTTTTTCCGGAAACCGTATTGAAAATTTGGGATTATGTTTTTGTTTTCGACTTCATTTTCAAGTCTAGTCTGTATTACGCGTTCTGCCAGCTTACTTATTGACGGAAGTAAGCTGATTGGCCGGTAATCTGCGGTTGTTTTTGTTGTTTTTCCAGGTTTGTGGATCATTATTATCTGCGCGTGTTTCCAAATCGCGGGATAGTGTCCGTGTTTTATTATTCCGTTTATTATGTCGGTTATAATTTGTATACCGGTTTTAGGTAGGATTTTGATTGCATAGTTAGTTATCCCGTCCGCTCCCGGGGCTTTTCGGTTTTTAAGGTTTTTAATTATTTTTTCCACTTCGTCGGTATTTGTGGCGTCGATTTCTCCATCTGTTATATCGATTTTTGTATTTCGTTGCCGTTCAATTTGGTTTGTAAATGTGTTATGCTTCGGTATTGTTGGGTTCGTTTCGAATTTTCTCTTTAACGCGTTCGCGAATTCGTCTGCTTTTTCTTTATCAGTTATTGCCGGTCCGTTTGAGGTTTTTAGGGGTGGAATTTTGTTTTTTTTTGTTTGTTAGGGCTTTTGTCATCTGCCAGAGTGTTTGATCTTGCGTATTAAGGGATTCAATTTTGTTATTCCAGTTTTTGTTAAAGTGTTCGATCATGTCAGATTTTATTTCATTAGTTATCGCGTTTAATTTTGTTTTTATTACCGGATTTAGCGTTCTTTTATATTCTTTAAGTATGTTTTTTTGAGTCGTATTTTTATTTTTAGTTCAGTCGGGATGTTAAGTTTTGTGTCGATGGTTTTAGTTTTTGTCGTTTGTGCGATTGCGTTTTTTATGTCATCTTCCAGTGTGATCACTGCTTGATCGATGTCTTTCGCGTTGTGAATTTTTACTGTTCTGAGTACTAGGGATTCTTTAAATTTTCCCCAGTCTGTTTTATTAAATGTTTTTTTCGTTCTAGTTGTGTCCATGTCAAGCGTTAATATCACTGGAAAATGATCTGAGGAGAGGTCGTTTATAGTTTCTATTGTATGTGTTGTGGTTATGTTTTTAAGTATTGCTATGTCTAAGTTACGACTGGGAAAGCGTCACTATTTATACGGTCGGAGGAAGATCGGCTTTCGGGAGTGATCGTGTTTGGTCGGATCTCGGAGAGGGCGTGTTCGATTGAACGTCTGGTCTGCTATGCTCACCAATAGCGTTGTTGCTTGTTTCGGCAGCGGTGCGTGTGTTAGGTTTCGTTGATGGAAACTATGATGAAGAGCGACGCACCATCGAGCAGATCATTGGAGTGTAGAGTATTGTTTACAATTTTTCTGTGAAATGCGTTAAGTTGTCGATATACTAGTCAATATCCCCGACAAAGGGCTGTAGAAGACTAATGATATATTTGGCGATGTCGTACGTAAGCGAACCAAACGCGCTGGCGATGGGCCACACATAAAATTCAAAACTTACTTCGTTCCACGATAAATCCGAGAGATCCACTCTTATCAGTTAGAGTATATAGGATACCCTGCTCCTGCGGCGCTATGCACATCGGAACCACTCGACGGAGTATCAACACCCGTCTCGCCGAACACAAAAGAAACTGTAATTTAGTGCAATTGAAGAAATACGAAATTGCAGAACACACTCTGCAATTGTAAAATCACAAAGTCCGCTTCGGAGAAACCGAGATCCTATCTACAACGTTTTCGTATTACCCGTCTGCAACGCGAAACCCAGAGATTTATAAACATAAGGAAGATTTCAATAGCTGCTGAAACAAGCGCCAACGCCATTCGTCAGTAAAGCACCCCAAACGTCCGACAGAATTAAGAAACAAAATTAGGAAACATAGGGTGGTGATTTTTCCACCATAAAATTACTGTGGTGATTTAAAATTTCCTCTTCTAAGTATCCGTACCTTTATAAAGGCTCGAGAAGAAATTGTTTCTTTTAGTTCGTTTGGATTTATGTTTGAATCAACTCGCTTAATTTATTGTTATATTTGAGGTCAATTATCATTTTTTCTGCGTAATCCGCAGCAAATGCATTTGAAAACGTTAAATTTTTAAACCATCCAAAACTAATTGTAGCGAAGGTAACACTTACTTTTCGCAAGGCGTGACGTGATAGAAATCTGACACAGAAAATTAATGACAATCTATGAATTAGCTGAAAGAACCACCGGTAGTGAAATATCGCTCATCTCTAATAAAAATCCAAGTAGTTTAGATAAAAAAATTATGAAATACTGTAGATTATATAAAAATAAACAGTCAGGCATACAATGAATTTTATTTATGTATTTCGTAGTCATGTGTACTTGTAGATATCGATAATATATGTGTAATGATTAAAAAAGAATAGTCAATGCATAGGCGATATAGTAGGCAACCAGTTATACACCACTGAAACATTTACCTTCAAGCAATAGCTTAATTCTTAAATCAGTTTGCCATGGAAGGCAAAAAAAAATTAATATCCAATATTTCTGAATTTATAGTCATACATGAATTAATTAATAAACACAATAAAGACCAAGAATTTGTCAGAGACATGTTTACGAATTACCGAATGTAGCCCACTTATTGGGGGCATTTCAGTAACGCGATAAAATAATGTATACGTTAAACAAATAACACCTAGTGGTATCTTACGAATAAGTGGTTTTATAAAATGGAGAAACTTGCCTCAAAAAGTAGTAGTGAGAAATCAAATGATATGTAGTCTAAAAGAGTTTTAAACAGTATGGTGTATTATTTCTTATCTACGTGTGACGAAGCATTAATTTGCAGGAGATTTAGAATTTACAAGAAGTATGTCACTGCACTCAAGGGATAACGTACAAGGGATAAAGATGAATAAAAATATAATGAGAATTTAGTGCCTAAAAAGACTAAGATAAAAGACTTTAAGCAAGCCAATAAAAGGAAAAATTAGCTTTTTGGAAATATTTTAAAGCTTCAAATAACATAAAACTGGCTAAATGTATAATTTATGGGAAAGAATACAAGACTAGTGAAAATACCAGCAACTTATCTGATCATTTAAAACGCTTCCATTCTGTCTCAGATAGCAAGGCTATTTCGTACGAAGGGCGATGAGTTATTAGAATAGCAACTGTTTTACACCCTCTATTTAAAGAGAAGGTTTTCGTAGTACTGAAAATGCTACTGGAGCTACTTCCTTTCTAGAACAAAAAATGTTTAATATTATGAAGAAAATAGATCCTGAAAATAAAGAACCTGCCTGTAATCGAAAACAGACATTAGTCCACATCAAGAATCACTTTCATTATTTGGATTTTTCCAAGAAAGAATGAAAGAGGTAGTAAAATCAATTACAGCTAAAGTAATAATAACTAAAAGGCAATACCTCGAAAGACCAAATTCAAATCGGAAGGTAGATCCTCTATTATTTTGGAAGGTAAGTTAAAAAAAGTGCATTCTTTTATTTGGATTCTCTTCTAGGTAACAGGAATGGAGCTGAAATCAGTAGAACTATGTGCTAGAAAATACTTCCGTATCCAGAAAGTTCAGCAGATAATGAAAGACAGTTTAGTATAGCTGGTTTAATAATAGAACAGAGGCGTGCAAACCTAAAACCGAAAAATGTTAAGATGATAATCTTCCTACACAAAAATTTTAAAAATATTCATAAGTAATCTAAGTAATTATTTAATTATAATTACACCCAACGTTTTCCTATTAGCTAAAGAAATATCTGAATGGGTTTCATTTTACTATGCTTTCTAACTATTAAAGATATGAATGTTTAAGTTTTCAAAGGGAAATTATTTAAATTGCCATGTAGAATGTACATGAAACTCTTTAAATCTATTACGAAACTGTTTTCTTCATCAGTAAAAATTATTTTATTTAAAATTTTCATTTAACAAATTAAGTTTGTTTCACAAAAATCAGTTCGTTTTACTTTATCTTCGAAAAGCTCTTGATAATTTGATATCTTGTATGGCTTATATTTGAATTCTTTCAAGGTTTTGAATAACGAACTTTACAATACTCCAAAATGCCTGGCTACATCTAAAAGTGATCCTACATAACACAGAATATTCAGTTTCATGGGTTCTGTTAACACTAATTGGTTTTATTTATTTCTTTTTTTGAGGAGGGGGGATTTAGAAAACAACTCTTTGAATTTGTTAAAAATATTCAAACATTTTTTCGCAGAAGATATATACATGTATACCAAGCTATTATTCTTGTGGTACCACTATCATTGACATAATTCCTCTTTATTCATGCTTTAAATAAATTATCTATTTTTCAATAAAATGTATTTAATTTAAGATTCATGTATGGGCAAAAATTGATTAATATTTGACACTAATATTTTTTTTAACCTCTCCGATCTCCATGGCAATCTAACTGGCAACTATGCCACTGATGACTATTCTTTTTTATCATTACACATAGGGAGTGTATGTGTAATGATAAAAAAGAACCCGGTATAGTATATGAATATATATTCAAAATTGCATTTGGTAAATGTATTCATAATTTATATTTATGAGAATAATATCAAATTAAGAAAACTTAATTTGATATTTTAAAAATATGTGACGTCATTCATGACATGACGTTATGAATAAGCTCTTACTTATTGAAGTAGATGGCATAAAATTGTCCCAGTTTGTTTTCTGCGCGTAGTACTGTGTTTACTGTGTAAGTGTTCTATATCAGATTTGTCGTTTCAAACCAAAATTGTCAAAAGAACGAAAGAAGCTACAGTAGAAGAGTGGCAGTTAGTTTTAAAGTTATACAGTAAAAATATCTTGATCATATATTATAGAAACCATCCCACAATTAGATACATATATTATAAAAACGCTCAGGTCATCTGAGAAAATTTAAGGGAAAAGATAAAAATTTCATAATCATGGAACTTAATTGAATAAACCTAAATTAGTGTTCATACTTGATAATGTAATTAGAAAAGGTGTACATTTCAATACAACAACAAAAAATTATACTCAAACAAGAATGTCGGTCCCGTACAGCCCGACGAAAACCCCTTGTCAGCAATGTCAAAGTTATGTTAATCAACCCATAAGTTTTCGGACAAAAATATTTGCTGCGATAACATTATTTTTTCTAGTTCAGATAACAGGAAGTTAGTATTTAGTAAATGAAGAGAAACATTTAAAACGTTCAAGTATAATGAACAGGTATATTTGCACAACCTTACAGAAAATTTGAAGCAAAGCGCGAAAAAAATTATTTGGGGGTCCTCTTTTTATTTTCAACATGATAGCAACTGCAGGTCACGAATAGTTAATGAGTGGCTATTGTATAATGTACCCTATATGCTGTAAACACCTCCACATTCGCCAACTTTGAACCCGATAAAAAATCTACGGAAAATATAAGATCGAATTAGATACAGTAGGCGTGAAATAACAAATAGGCAGCAACTAAAACTAACTTTAATACAAACATTGTTTAAAATTGACCATAATATAACAGAAAGGCTAATTAGCGACATGAAAAGGCGCCTTCCATCCGTGATAAATGCTAATAGTTACC
This sequence comes from Melolontha melolontha, assembly GCA_935421215.2. Taxonomy (NCBI): domain Eukaryota; kingdom Metazoa; phylum Arthropoda; class Insecta; order Coleoptera; family Scarabaeidae; genus Melolontha; species Melolontha melolontha. Next base: position 92,163,910 of record OW285237.1, on the reverse strand, counting down.
TGAACAAATATTTAATAATCTCTACCTATGCAAATACTTTTTCGTACATAATTCCAGATATATTTGTATACAAGTTTAACATATTTTGTTTATTTATATGAATTCATGCTTTTAGTTTATATTGGGTTGATGTATAATTCTTAGTGTTTTTATCGAAGTCAAAACTCATTAATTTTTTTAACACACAAAATACATGAACTAATCAACAGTCTAGTCTCCTCCATTATTTAAGATTACCTCTCAACGATCTGGCAATATTTCAATTCCACACCAGAAGAAATTCAATGGTTTGGAAGTGATGAAGTCGTTAAGCTAATTTTGGAGCGCAACATCGATCGTTATTAAAGAAGATTCCTCGAAGATTGTTTGATAAAATACGAAAGAGATGAGAATCTGACAGAGTTAAAGCAACAATATCGGCCAAAGAGCACGTTACGGTTACAAACGTGTTTTGTATTTTTAACGTGCTCTTTATCTGAAGGTACCTGATGACGCCACTGTGATGACGAAACAAGCAAACGAATATTTTAACAATTAGTTTTATTTTAAATTATGGATCTGCATCAAGTAAAAGCCAAATCAATTCAATTACATGTCCTTTATCGTTATAAACAACTTATAATGTATTAGTAGTGGTGGCATTGTTGTTCCCGCACTAATGTTCTGAAAAAAGAAGAAAATAAATACAACAAAAATGTACAAATAAAATTACAGTATATTATTTAACGAATACTGTAAAACAGAACATTTTATTCGGAAAATTTCATCACCTTTTCCCCCAAGTAGTCTTCATTACAGCTGATATACTTTTGCAAAAAAAAATTTCAATACATTTTTCCATGCTTTTTGAAGTACGATATTCATTCCTCTTTATAAAGCATTGACAGCTCCATTGATGCATTCTGTGCAACTTAGGTTTGACGTAGAGGAACAAAAATAAAACTTTCGCACCTACATTGGAATAGAGTAGATGATCCATCGATTTGGAGTTTTCTTTATTCAAATAGTCCACTTTTCGAGCGGCGGTATGTGGACGAGCGTCATCATGATGTAATTTTTCTGGTCGATCTAGGTGTTCCCACTTTCAAATTGAAGCTGTCGCTGCAGTATAACTCGAAGAACAGCGAAAGCAGGATAAATTTAAAAATAACAACGACGAAATTTCCGAAAACGCATCGAGAGAAAGATTTGTTTGAGGACGCCAGAATGCCCATACTGAACAATACCCGAAAGAATCAATACATCGACCATCAAATAAATTATCAAATTTTAATTAATCTAAACGTGCCTTTGCTATGTTAATATATCCTTAAATATATTGTAACCAGTCATCGACTAATATTTTGATAACAATGTTTTTAATTTAAAATCACAAATGGAGAAATAATTGCATAAATACATTTTAAATATTATTTACATGAAAAGTATTTGATTAGTTCTTCTTCTGATCTTTTGGATTGGACGCCAGTAAGCTCAGGCAATTGAGCACAGTTATCGTTGTACCACCCCAAACAGATCTCTCAATTCCAATCTGTTAGTCTTAAGTTCTCGATAAAAGCCACTATCCTCCTCAGGCGAAATTTGAGTACTCTCGTAGCATCCAATAGTGCACTTTCGAAATATTTCTGTCTGAGTCCCTTCATTTCCTCACAAGTGCATATTACATGAAGAACTAGTCTTCATGTAATTTGCACTCCTCCTGCAACAGGGCTGGCTAACCAAGCCCATGCTGTACATATGCTTCCTTAATTGACAATTTCCGGTTATTAAGCCGGTAATAATTTTAATTTCTTTTTTAAAACTACAAAGTAGCTTGGCTGAAAGCCTAACGTCCAGCTCCCCTAGTAGTGTCGTAGTATGGAGTTGACCTTCTGTTAGCGTCCATTTCTTTTTATGTTCTCTTTCTAACCATAACCTAATCTCCCTTCCAGCGGAATCCTTGGCAAGTTTTGGTCCAATGAAGTTCCTCTTAGAACTTCATAGACCGATAAACTTGGCCAATTCGTCTTATTGCCTTTAATATCCTAGCACTCATAGTGACTCGGTATTGTCTTGTGCCAGTCTACTAACGACCTGTTTTCAATGTCTCATGAGTTTAGACCCGGTAAATGGATCCATAATGGCTTTAATAGCTGCCTGACTATAAGTCAATATGTTGATTTTATTGTTTGCGTAGCCGGCTTCCCGAATTTTCTCTGCGCAGACTGCGACTGCAAACAATTCAGCCTGGAAAATCATCGTATGTTTCCCCAGACTTAACAATATCGTCCTTCTGGTACACATTCCACCTATACCTCCACTTGTGCCCTAATTGGATTGTTATCCATCTGTGATCCAGGTGCCGGCACCCCAATCGCTCGAGCGACTTCGTCGGTATATGTTCAGCTTAGCTGCAAACATAAGGTGCCATACTGTTTGCCGGCATTTGTAATATCGGACCTCTCAGTATAGTTCCTATAGTATTTCTACATTGGCCTTCAGCCTCAGGATCGCAACTATGGTCTTCGCTTTCACAAATAGTTCCAACGGAGGAAGGCCCACGATTGCACCCATGGAAGCGATTCCCGTGCTGTTTATAGATCCTGTGATTCCCAACAAAGCCTGTCGCTGGAATGTCGTAAGGAGCCCCATCAACGATGCCAGCTCCGTCCTCCTCCACCAAACAACTGCCCCATGGGTAATCGTTGATCTCACTACTACGTGTACAAGTGCACTACATTTGATTTTAATCCCTTGATCTGGTTTCCAGTTTCTCATCAAGTGCTATGCCTAAATACTTTACTTCATTGGTTAGTTCTGACGCTTATCCAAACAGCCTTAGGCTGCCCAGATCATTTAATTTTCTCATGTTGGTAAAAGCTACCAAATTGTTTTTTTTGTGCATTGACAGCTAATCCCTCCTCAAGGCACCATCCCTCCAGAATTCCCAGAGCATTTCGTATGATGCCCGGAAATTTACCCTGGGACACAATGATAACGTCATCGGTAAATCCCTACGTCCATATTCCCTGGTCATTTAATGTCCTGATGAGATTATCCACCACTAGACTGCATAGTAGCGGTGACAATATTCCTCCTTGGGTATTTGATTAGTTGTTAACAATGCTAACAAAAATTTAAATTATTATAAACTATTTAAGTTTAAGGGTTTCAGGAAGTATTTAGGTAAATTTTAACAATTTTCCGTAATTACAAACAATTATTATTGTGTTTTTGGATATAATAACAAGATATGAGATGAAATACAAATAAAAAAATATATTTCAAGATCTTTCTCTTGACGGAAGAAAATATTTTTATTTATTAAAGACGGCATTACATTACCTGCCTTTCTAATGTAACTGATATTTTTATTTTAAAATGAAAAGAAAAATACATTTTCAGCAAAACAAATTTTAATATCTAATAAGTAACTTGAATTTTTTGTAGCACCACATATTTTATTTAATTCTCTTGAGAAATCTTGTTTGGAAATATGCTTATATTTTACAAAACATCTCTTTAGTAAAAGGGAGTTCTCCTGAAGCTTCAAAATTCGGTACGCAAGCAATTCTGATAGAAATTCCTTTCCTTCATACATTTATATCCATTCATTTATATATACAGTGATGGCCAAATGTGTAGAACCATGAAAATATCCGTTAAATTAAAAAAGATACTGTAATGAAATTTTAGACACGGAAATTAGCGATCAAGAGACATCATTTGAAGTATTTTTAAATATACAGAGTGTTCAAAAAAGTACTATAACACTTGGGGTCTAAAGTATTTAGCTTGAGATTTACATACAAACGAAGATCAGCATTTTTAGAATATTTATCTCTCGGTATTTTCAAAATCGTAAGTATCGTTTAAATAAAAACCTTTACAATTTGAAATGTATGTTCCTTTGTTGTGGCGAAAAAAAAATTATTTTTTTTATCGGACAAAAAGTTAACGTGAATATTACTATTAAATTTTATCACAAGGTCTAGCAGTCTGTGGCATTTAAAAATGTCTACTAAATTTAATATTGTAAAAAAATTTTTCACCACCATTTTTCTCAATAATTTTTACATACATAAATATTCAAACTTGTATTTTAAATATTCAGTTTTTCATCGACCTAATGAAGTCATTGTATGGCGAAACAATATGTAATGAATTTAAAATTTTTGAAACTAGAAGTTTAATACTTATTTTTTATCGTTATAATGAAGTTTAAACAAAGCTCATCTTCGTCAATTAACGATTTAAAAGTGTCATTAAATAATTGTTGTTTGTAAATAATGGTTGAATTAAATGAAAGAGAAAGAATACAATTATTAATGATGATCGGTTTTGGTGACAGAACAAGAGCTCATTAGGAACTATGTAACATTTTTAATACGACACATAACAATCGGCAGCCAATTTCTCATTGTGTTGTTACCAAAATTTGAAGAAGGTACAAGATAAATGGCGGTGTGCACAATTTGCAAAGAACAAATTCTGCTACAAATTATATTAAATCGCAAGATATTGCCATATTTGTAGTAGAAAAAAAAACACACGAGCAGGCGCAAAGGCATGATGTTAGTCGTCATTTAGTAGGACGAATTCTTAAAAAAAGAAAAATATCATTGTTTTAAAATTCGCCTAGTTCAAGAACTCTCTGATGATGATTTCGACAAATGACAAGATTTTTGTGAATCAACGATAAACATTTGTAATCGTGATGACAATTTTGTAAATATTAATTGAACGATACTGTTTATAGACATAACTGTCGGTACTGAGCACAGATTAAAAAGTGCATATGCACCACCCTAGAAAGCTTCACGTTTGGGCTGACATTTGTAAAAACAGAATAATAAGGCCGTTTTTATAGAATAAACTCTAAATGGTCAAAGATATTTGGAACTTTTAAATAACCACATAATTTCAAGAGAATTTATAGACACATTGGCTTACTGTCATCAATTAAATTTAACTTTGTTTGCGTGACCAGTTTATTTTCTTTTCCTTACCATTTAATAAATAACAAATACTTTAGACCCTAGGTGTTACACGAGGGTAAGCTGAAAAGTAATGCACACATGCTTGTACAGCGCGAACGAAATGCCCTTCAGAAGGGCGTCAGGTGAAATGTGGAAGTGACATTACCCCTCTATATGCATGCACAACTTTGTGGTCGTTGAATTCATTCAGTGTATTTTGAGAAGCAGAAGTATAGAAACGTGTTCTATTGCAATGCGAGTTAGACAGCGTGCTGTTATCGAATTTTTGACTGCTGAAACGGTGACTCCTAATGAGATTCATCTTCGTTTAAAGGATGTTTAAGGTGACGATGCTGTAAATCGATGAGTAATAAAATATCGTGATTGTGAGCCTGGAAAAGCTAAAATTGTTGATAAAACATGCAGCAGACGTCCGATCACTGCCACAGACGATAAACCTAGCAAACTCGTCGATAATTTGATACAGAATGACCGAGGAGTAACTCAAAAGCGTATCGCAAACCTTATTGTAATATCCAACAAAGGTGTCAGCTTCATTATTGAACAATTATTGAACAATCTACTCAAGAGAGACCTGAAGGGTAATCATTACACCTCGGACGATGAGGTGAAGGCAGCTGTCAAGTCCTAGATTCGAGAAAAGTGGAAGAATTTTCCATTGACGAAATGAAAAAAATTGTTACACGTTGCGAGAAATGTGTTAGCCTTACCGGTGAGTATGCATAAAAATCAATATATGATTTAAAGCTTAAGAATTGTACTCTAATGTATATTTTGCCAGATCTTGATACTTGTTTTTGTTTGCGCTGAACACAATCATGTGTGCATTACTTTTCAGCCAACTCTCGTGTTTGTTGAAATCCTGTGATCGTGGAGAATCCCAGAAAAGTATAACTTTTGTAAGTTACATTTTTTTAACACTGTATATTTAAGAAATACTTCAAATCATGACATTTCATCCCTAATGTTCGTGTCAAAAACTTTAATACTATATTTTTTTCAATTTATGAAATATATACATGGTTCCACACATTGTACACAACAATACCCGAAAGAAACCGTTCACAGACCATCAAATAAATGATTAATTTTAATTGATATAAACGTGCCTTATATCTTTAAATATATTGTAACCAATGATCGACTGACATAATAATGTTTTCTCAAATCTGTATTTTAGCGCAGAAGTAAATGGAAGGGCGTCGTTACTTCACATTAATTATGTGGACGGTATGCGAGGTACTTCGGCTGTCTGACAACAGGCAGCGACGAATTTACTTCTGCGCTCGGTCTGGATAATTACGGTGATAGGGCGATGTGGTTCTTTTCTGTGAAGGTGTCTGGGAATATCCCTTCTCCAGCAAGGGCGTACCGATGAACCTGTAGAAAGGTGAAATACGTATCTACGTCTCTGGGGATAGGATATATTCGGACACGTTCACAGAAAATATTAATAGTGAACCTGCATTTGTGTTCTTCACACCAGATTTTTAATAATATTTTATATTATTAAAAATACCTTTGTATTATACAAAACTGGTGGGGTTTACCTACTCATGTATGTTTCAATTATTCTGATACATTACACATGCGGTTAAGCCGTAGTATGAGTGAAGGCACAAACAAAATGCAGTTTTCTAGAGAGATTGGCTGTGCCAAGCTTTGGAAGGGCGTCGTTACTTCACATTAATTATGTGGACGGTATGCGAGGTACTTCGGCTTTCTGACAACAGGCAGCGCCGAATTTACTTCTGCGCTCGGTCTGGATAATTACGGTGATAGGGCGATGTGGTTCTTTTCTGTGAAGGTGTCTGGGAATATCCTCTCTCCAGCAGAGGCGTACCGATGAACCTGTAGAAAGGTGAAATACGTATCTACGTCTCTGGGGATAGGATATATTCGGACACGTTCACAGAAAATAGTAATAGTGAACCTGCATTTGTGTTCTTCACACCAGATTTTTAATAATATTTTATATTATTAAAAATACCTTTGTATTAAAGCTCTAAAAATGTAAAGTATCTCTTTTCATCTATAGGTATAAATTTATAATATATTAATTAAAGAAACAATTAGGAGCTTCCGATTGCTTACATTTAATGTTAAGTCTTGCGCTTTAAACTTTCTAATCAATATCTCAGCAATCGTCAATCTCTGATCTATTCAATGCCTGGTGGCGAAGGCCTACGGCTGGAAATTCTTCAATCCTCTTTTATTATCGAATTAAGACAACGGTACATTACTTAGAGTTACATGGAAGCAGCATATTTATCGGTAGGGTAAACGTAGAATGGGTATATTTGTCTCGTTTACTTTACAACCAACATTAGACTTTTTTCAGATTACATTATGAATAAATATACACATCTTGAAAGCTATTTCTTTTCATTAGTGAGATTCAGACTTGAATACGTTGCATAATTTTGTACTCATATTAACGTATGGTCCCAAAGCTTTCGGAAAAATTTTAGATGTTGATAATTTTGTCAAAACTGTTTTACTTATAAACAATATATTACAATAATTAACAATAAATACAACAATAAATACAAATTATTGATAGTAGGCCATTATCTTTGATGGTCCTCAGATTACTTCAGACTTGTCCCATCATTCTCTGGACAATAGCAGGATAAATTTCTCGCATTTTTTTAAAAATCCGACGTCGCAATAGGTCTTCATTTGCAGCTTCCCGTCCATTTTCATACACTTTTCTGGACAATATTAAAAAAATTTCTTATTGCCTGAGCCTGAGATAGATTGGAAGGATTGTCTAATTTAGGAACAATGTTTCTAGTAACATGATATCATCATTCCCATGGTGTGTATTTAAAAACTGAAGCAGTTTAGTAAGGCAGGAAGGATTGTCTAATTTAGGAACAATGTTTCTAGTAACATGATATCATCATTCCCATGGTGTGTATTTAAAAACTGAAGCAGTTTAGTAAGGCATCTTTGAATGTAAAGTTCCACAGTTAAGGCTCCTCCTCGAACACCACCAATGTACGGCTGCAAGATAAATTCGGCCTCAAAAATGGCACACCACACTAAAATTTTGTCCTCAAATTTGGATTTACCTATTAATTTGACATTATCTGCTGTGTTTTCCATGTCGTCGGTATAAAAACCGTCGTTTCCATTAATCTCTAAATAGCACAAAGGTGAAATATTTCTCATCATCCATTACAATAAATTTATTGACAAAATGGATGCGCCTTACCGCACGACAACGCCTGGGTATTCTTTCTAACTGGGCCGCAATGTTTTTTGGTGCTTTCCTTTCGTTTTCAAAAAACATCACGTTATTTCGAGAAATTGTTCGAAAAACAGTGGTCTTTGAAACGCCGAATCTCCGACCTATTTTTCGCTGTGAAACTCCAACTCTGTCCTTAACAGCTTCAAGCATTGAGGGAACAAAAATTCCCTCACTTGGCTCAAAATTCTTGGTCTACCACTTTAAAGCAAATTTTAAAAGTAATAAGATGATGTATTGTGTTGCATCTCAGGTGCCAATATATGTAAACTTTCTATAACACAAGTATATGGCGTAGTAGGATCAAAAACTATTAACAATACTGTTATGGAATTAATAAAAAATTCATTTGAACGACTGTAAATAAAACAATATTTATATACCGCCTGATTCTGAGCAAACGCAACGATCCGAACGTATGAATATTTCTCCCGCTTCGAATACAATTCCCCTGAACGCGTTTAGCCAATCACAAACCAGTCTGTCGCGCAACCATTTAACAACTAATGTCACAAATTAGTGTCACCACTGTCACCCTATACGGAGTCTCTTAAGCGTTTGAATAGTGAAAATAAGAAAATAAGAAAAGAAAATAGACATTACTGGTTCTGTACAAAATTTAAAACCATTATTCCCAAATCGCAGAGTTCCTAATGATACGTTCATTTTAGTATGCGCTGCAATAGAACTAAATTCAAATTTGACAGTTAGCGATATTTCCAACGATTTAGGCATATGCTGCTCTTCCGTTAACCGCATACTAAAATTAAATGGTTTTCATAATTATAAATATTCCAAACATCATCAATTATTTTACGGTGATGAGTTTAAACGGATGAATTTCCGTTATTATATAATTAATTTCTCATTATGAACAATGTATTTTATTATCTGTAAGAGTAAATATTTCTTAACATTACTAGAATTTAATTTAGTTTTTATTTATTTCTGAAGTTTATTTAGTTTACTATGGACAGTTTTTGTGACCTTTATTATTAAAATTTAATTTATTAAATCTCTTGATGCCTTATTTGCAATTTTCTTAACCGCTTATTAATAATTTCATTACGCTTTGTAGAATAACGTATTGCAATTTACTCATTACCATAACACAGGACTAAACAATTTATAGTCCTTTAATAATAATTTGGTAGTCAGATAATTTTTCTTACGCGGCTCCATAATATGTAAGTATGTATGATATATGACATTGATGTTGACACGCCTACAGCATTCAGTGGAATTGTATTCGAAGCGGGAGAAATATTCATACATTCGGATCGTTGCGTTTGCTCAGAATTAGGCGGTATAGAAAAATGTAAATATTTATTATTTGTAGGTCTTTCTATAATAAGCGTCGATAACGATACAGAATTCGCGTATTATTACATGTGTACGAATAATGTAATCTAAATGTGAATATGTGTTTTTGGTGCGAATTTCTAAACAAATTTCCTAACTATTAACCTGTTATTAAAAGTAAGTATTTAATATGAGTATAAATGTCAGATTAATCTATTTTTAATGATAAAATATTTAAATAATAGGTTTCTTTTAACCTTGCAACTAGGTGTTTGTTGATGACTGTGATATCAAAAAAATATCTGAATATACAGAATACGTAACAGCTCAAACGATTCTAGTTGCCTCTTTGTGTGTAAGAAGGGGTATGAGCAGTGCGTTTGGCAGGTTTTGTACCCTGACCAGGGTACAAAAGGACCCAACTACTCAGTTCTTAAATATTTATAATCATATTCCAAAGTACATTAAGGACATGAGCAGGGAAAAGTGCTTCAAAAAAAGCATTAGAAAATTTGTTGTATATACAATCTTTTTATTCTTCAGATAAATTTTGTTTGAACAAAAAATTTTAATGCGTTGTCTGTGTCAAGCTTCATTTCTTCTTTTATATTTTTACATATACTTGTCGAGTTTTTTTACACTTGTATAATTTTGAACAAATAAAGGTTATTATTGTTATAAAAGTGCTAGGAGACCACTAGGAGAAGGTGTGGAGTTCAGGAAAATATCTGATGCGTTTGGTTATTTGAGATTTATAACATCAATTCAGGAAATAGAAGGTTGTAAACTACTTCTACACTTGATGAAGTTCGGGATTTTCTTCAGGATAAACCTTCCAGGTATTTATTATAACGATTTACGGTGTTTTTACAATATTTTACGGAGCAGAATAAAAATGTGACTTGCTTCTACAAATGTCGGTAATAGGCGTATTCCTCCATTTGTTTTTTTTTTCAAAGTTGGGAATACTATTAAATACAGTGTTTTTCTTTTGGTTTTCCTATTGGTCAAATGTATTTCACTATTTCTCAAAACTATTTCCCACATACGTCGTTTTTACATTAATATATCGAATGAAATTCACTATTAGTCAAAATTCCTTCACGTTATTGCAAGTGATTTTCCTCTTTTCTAATTTAGTATTCTACATTGTAAGGCCAATCTTGAATGGTAAATAATGAATTAATACACATTGCAGCAGCAATCGAATAATATCGGCCTCCTAATTGGGCCTTAACTTTCTTGGCTCCACTAATTTTCTGTGATCTTTCATAAGATTTTCCAAAAATTCACATGAATCCCAAATTCATCAATAAAATATTTTTTTCTATTAATCATTATTCTTGTATACAGAACAGCATAATCAAACATACTTTGGATCATATTTGGCGCGTTGCGCCTTTCTGGCAAAAAGGAAACACGTTTTACAGAATAGTGAAATGCCTTTGTCGCTCTGTCAATCGTCGATATGCTCACCTCTAGTTGTAAATTTTCCTCTAAGTCTTTGATTTTTATTTGTTTTAGTGTTAAAGTGCAATTCTCATAAATTGAATTGCAGATTCTTTCTTACTCATCTTGAATAAATTTATTTGGATAATGCCCAACAATTCTTTTAAGTCTTGTTATTTTTTCTTATAGAGTTCGGTAAAACATTAAATTGTCGTCCTATCTGGACTGGTGAACTACCAACGCTCATTCCTCTAATTATTAAAGTACGTACCTCGTTCGAGATTTTGTTATTATGCATTCTTTCAGCATTCATTCTTACATACATGAAATAAACAATGTGATATAGTTTTAACAAATAGGGAAATAGTTTTGACAAAAGGAGAAATACATGTGACAAAAGAGGAAAACCAAAAGAAAATTATTGTATACAGGTAATTTTGATATTATTTATTAGTTGAAGACTTATAATTTAAATATTTAGTTTATTTCAATATGTTGGGATAATTTTTAATCGATTTTACGTATTGTGGTTACATTAAAGTTGACATTAATTAATGTGCTAAACACATGTACATTATCAGCATTTCGCGCCATTAAATATTTAAATAGTATAACACTCTACATAATTAGTGTTTACATTTTATAACAATTTTTACACTTTAAATGTCAAGTTGGACAGTTGTAATGGGTTAATTTTAGTGCAAAAATATAAATAATGAATTTTTATTGTATTAATGAGTTAATTTAGAAGAAAGAGTCACCTACAACAATATATATATATATATATATATATATATATATATATATATATATATATATAATATTTTCGTGGCCTTGGTATAATGTGGTAAACTTAATAAGTCGGAGATTAAAGGTCTGGTTTATTACTTCAAAGTATATATATATATATATATATATATATATATATATATATATATATATATTTAAAACAACCCTACATGTTTCGGCAATGATGCCTTTGTCAAGGATATAAAAAATATACAATCAACGATCGAAACGAGATTGATGGACTTTCTAAACTTTATTATCCGCTCATTAAACAATAGAAGACAACCCCAACCACACAAAATTTTTTTTTCCCATTGTAGATATACCGTATTTTTCCCAAACACATGTTCTGACCAAACTAAATTTAAAAACGAAAGAAACAATTTCATTTCTGCACAAAGACATTTAGTTACACGAAATATTACAAGAAAGGCAGCCGACCTTATAAAAGGTTCGACATGCCTGGCCATACATGTTACACAAAATATGTGTTTTAACTCGAAATAAATTGGTGAGTTTTTGTATCCTTTAATTTCCTTAGTTTAATTTCATTTTAATTTTAATTTTATTCATACAAATGTAAATATATTTCTTACCTTTCTTTGTATTAATTTTTTAGTTCTAATTACTTGAAAAAGACTTAATGAAAAAGTCGAAACGTCGTATTAAAAAAAATTTAAATTCATTAAAGGTCGCTAAACCAAGAAAAAGTCTATTATTTTAATATTTTGACACGGCCAATAAAACAAATAAGAAATAAATTTTTAATTCTTATTAACACTAAATATATACATATATATATATATATATATATATATATATATATATATATATATATACATATATATATATATATATTGAAGTGATACGTTGAAGCTGGTCAAACTAAGAATGAAGAGAATGAAAACTGTTAAAAGATAAATATAAGTTAAATGTTGAAGATTTTGAATTTAAAAATTGGGCGCCATAAATTTAAAAGTTCTTAGTTTGTTCAACGCTATCTGTGTACTTGTAAAATAACCTGCTAACTGTGGTAGAGCATGAGTGCAAGAATTTATTAAGCCATCTCTCTCTCTGGATCTTCGTCGGCGAGTATCATCCGCAAGAACAATGTAATAAGTATATGAATTAAGCCAAACTCAACAATTAAACAATACAAATAAAAGATTGAGTTAAATTAAAGAAATAAAAATTTATTAATGTAAAAATAGATAACTAACAGATATTGAATTAAAAATAAGGAAACTGTAATATTTATAGAATAATATGTGCTACACAACGTAAAAAGACGGAATTATTGAATTGTGCACATGTGTTATTAAATACCTATAAGGTTATGTTCAGTGAATACAAGGTAAATAAATATTGGATGGTACTTACACAAAATTGGTAAGTACGATATCTTAAGAATTATGAATGTATGATGGTTATATTTTGATTGATGTTTTAAAAATGTAAAAATTCAAGTCTTTAATGTAAATAATGATTTATATTGAATAGTTTAATTTAGATAAATATTGATTTTTAGGTATTAATTGGAATAACGTGGATGGGAACCTGGTTTTCAGATGTATATAGCTTTGATGTGTGGTCTGGAAATGCGATGGTCGGGATCACCAGATTTCGGCGTCTTCTCCACGATGTATCGGGGTTTGTAGCGATCGACGGCTTCTGTTCGGCCTAGACTGCGTAGTGCGTAGTCCCAATTACAAAGATGCTTTACTCGATTATTCTAATTTTCGATGTGGTAATTTCCACATTTGATTACCAAAAGTTGGGCCAATTATTTGTGTATGGAATGATCAAAAATTTGGTATGATATACTTGGTTTTATATTAATAAATTATTTAAATTTCACGATGTTCAAAAATATACGGCCATTTGTTGTAGAAAAATTATATCAGACACCGTTTTTCGGCTTTTTTATTCCACAGCCTATTTTAATTATTATCAAAAAGCCTCGAAGTTTTTACTTTCTTTGCATCGATTAAAATATGAATTTATATAATATTTCGGTTTTAATAAGTTTATAAAATTGGTGGAATAATTTTGAAGTGCTTATAATATACATTTAAATATAGATTTAGTTGAAATTCGTACAGTTAAAATCGCTTTCGCGGGTTCATTATAGTTTTAAATTAGTGGGCGTGGCTAATTAGCATCGATATAACAACTTGATGTAGATAAATTAGATACCTGTAATTTCTCGGCTATAATTTGAATTATGAAATTGAAAAATTTAAGTATAAAAAGTAAGTTAGAAAATCAAAATAAGTTAATTATAAATTATAAAGTTAACGTCATATTAGTTTATCTACATTTCGATACTAATTTCACAAATTACGTCCGCTAATTTATTCTTTATACAAGGTGTTTCAGGTGTAGGAGCTGGAATACGGGTGCTGTTTGACCCACTACAATATATATATATATATATATATATATATATATATATATACCGTATGAACGCCCGGGAGTGATTGATCTACCACAATGTAGTAAGACGAAGACGAATAGCGAGTTTATGTGGTTAGGGTTGAGAGAGTATATTCAGTCTGTTCTACTGTCTAACTGTACGGGCGTTCCCTTTCTTTATCCAACACATTCTACATACGATCTAAGTACGAATCAAATAATCTCTCTCTAACACATTTAATATTCCTATCAGTCGCTCATGGTGTTCACGCAAGGCGAATATATTGAATCGGAAAACAGGCTTGCGACTGGCGATTCAGTTGCAGTTGCTCCTTGTCATCCGTACGTAGAGTACGTATAGAAATGTTAACAAATGTCCGTCGTAATTTTTATAACCGATTGGGTTACTGCTCGGCTCAAGAAGGTGGTTTATTTGAGCATTTACTAAATAATTAGTTTTTCTTTTTAGAATGTTCTTTTATTTAATAATTAATATTTATTACCAATAAAGGTATTTTAGTTAAATTTAATATTTTATAGGTAGTTTATTTAAGGAAACCATTTATTTATACTGGTAAACACTTTATTTATATTCTTGCAAGAATCTTTATTGTTTTGAAATTTTATGCTATTACAGAATACTTTTATTTTAATTTTTTTCAATAAGAGTTACGGTTTTGCTTCATAATTTTATATTATTTATGCGTTTTCATTTGAATAAGAATTTTTTAAGTTCAAGCCACGAAGCTATGATGAAACTTATCATTGAATATTTAGCGATGAAAATATATGATGCTTCGGCGGTAAGAATTATTATTATGCAGTAAACAAAAACTCTGCACTTTACGGCGGATTGTATTTTATGATACTTTCAACTATATTATATCATTTTATTTAAATTTAAATGTTAAATTTAAAGTATTATGGCCGAAGAGACATAAACAAAAGTATCCGTTATTGCAGGGACGTTGACAGCCGGCATATGACTAATAGTGCGAAAAGCAACGGTGTAGTCGGATAAAATATCCAAATTCGTACATTAACCATAAATAATATACTACAAATAATTTTGTAGTTTGTTAAACAATTAGTTATTAATTTGGAATATTTATTTTGATACATCATTTATTAATAAACAGCCATAACGCTTTCTTAGTTCACCACAATTAAATACGCCCTGTAGGAGTTTAACGTATGTAGCCCCTCCCACTTGCAGTTGGCCAGTCATTACTTATATATCAATCGATCGCTCGACGTTGTGCACACGGTATATATATATATATATATATATATATATATATATATGCCGTAATCGACAAATTTTAATTTCTGGTACGAAAGTAGAAGAGGAAAAGAGCGCGACAGAGAAAAGTAAAGAAAGACATATAGCGATGTTGCCAATGAATATATCCATAAGTACTAACGAGCCATCGAAAAAATTCATAATTGGAGTAGACTGTGAAATTGGGTTGGTACTTTAGCCACTTCCACATAATGACACATTACTTGATGCTTGACAGTTTCACTTGGTTTCATTGTAAAAAAGGTTATGGCATTGAAATGATACTACAACAAAAAAGAAAACAAATAATTTATTTAATATCGAAATCATAATCAAAATTTACATATAGCTACAGAAGTTGTTGAAAATATTGCCCATTTACATCTAAACACAGACCAAGCAAATTAATAAGAGTTTTGAAAAATTTGACACAAACTTATAGTTTCAATGTCAAATAATAAATGTCATTATGTGGAAGTAGCTAAAGTACCATCCCAATTTCACAGTCTACTCCAATTATGAATTTTTTCGATGGCTCGTTATAAGTGCAGTCAGATTATAGTTAGTCAGAAAGTCTACTGCTTCAGAAGGTTGTAGAACGCATCTTAGAAATACGTATAAAATTCGCTACGAATATTTAGAGAAAAATATATATTTCATGGTGTATTACTTTCATGAGGATGTACAACAAAGCTTATATTTTCCGCGTATAAATAAAATGAAATGAAATATTAATTCTAAATTATGTAAAAAAAAATAAATGTAACTCTTATGAAAAGAAAGTAAATTAACTCTTCTCCGATAATAATAAAAAATAAATATTCGAAATTAAAGGTTCAAATAATCCACCACATTATTCTTGGCAGTATGCCAACTTATAATCAAATTCCTGGCGGACATTACTGATATGTCCCTATAGAAAGAACCGATAATTGAATTATTTAAAATACCAGCCCATACATTTAATTTTTGTGGATATCGGGTATGTACAGGTACAGGGCATGTTAAATGTGTATGTGTGTCCACCACTCTGCTTCTCCCTCCACTGTTTTTAAAGCTGGCATCGTTGGATATAACAAGCATACACTATATACGCAAACAGAAACTAAAATTTGTCGACTACGGTATATATATATATATATATATATATATATATAGATTTATATATATTGTTATATATTCCGGATGTGGAGATAGTGTGAAAGGATATAAAAAAACTTGTTCAAATGAAAAAATACATACATTAGATATATGCCCCTAGTATAGCTTTATGATAAAAATTAAGCAATAAACTACTTAATCTCTCGGGATTGTCGGTTTCAAAATTATCAGACTAATTAAACTAATTCATGAAATAAAAGATCTTGGAACTTGTAAATAAATTTAATAAAAACAAATTGGTATTTTGAACAGATACACATATAAATAGGTAATAAATATTCGAGCAACCCTCTAAATGCATAAGTGCATAATGCATAACTGGTTGCATAGATTGTATGAATAACGTTATTTATATTAGTTAAATGCCTATAGAAACAATTAGTTTTATATTAATTCCAAAATATTCAATTAAATAATATTAAATAGGGTTTTTACTATAACTACAAACAACGTGCAGGTAAGTTATTTATCTTATAATGAACAAACAATATTTTTATTTGAATTATGTGAAGCAATGATGTCTAATCGGTCTTTTAAAATCAGGTTTCCCGGGAACAATTCTCTAGTATCCCGTCTTATTATTATCAGGTATGAAGGAATGAGGGCAGAAACAATGGTACTGGATCACAATTGAAGTGGCTTCTACTTGGAGTTTTTAGGATATATTTTACAGGTAAATATTCCAAATTTATGTGATAACACCTTCTGGTATGTTTCTTTTCTCAAAACTTTAATATTTGCTTTGTTTTAACTTGCGACTGGTCACCAATATTAGCTTTTACATTAACTATGCCCGATATTAAGAAATAATAATAAATAGATACTTTCCAGGATCGAATACCTTTTTAAAAGCAGGTTATGTACTTTATCTTTACTTTTTTGATAGTTTTTTAATTTATTTTGAGCTATTTTACTGTTTTTAATGAATTTTGAATTTGCTAATTTAGAGAAGCGTGTTTTATCTAACAGTGAAAATTTCTTCCTTAAACAACTTTTTTTCTCTCCATGGCAACGATAGAAATTTCGTAAAAATTAGCTTTTCTTTTACGTTCTCTAAATATATTAGCTATAGATTACATATTTTTCTTCATTGAAAACTTTTTTCTCAATTTTCTTTACATTACCATTTCCTTTGTATTAGTATTTGTATGATAAATACTATATTAAATCACATAATTGTCAATATGTATAGGTCACATTGTTTTGGCGTTATTTACATTTGACATTAACAAAGGTCATTGAAAAGTCATTATACAAGTATATGCAAAATATTTGAACATTATTTAATTAATCATAATTAGTTTTTAAATTCTTAACATAGCGCGATAAATAAATGTAGTGAATGCATAAATGACAAAATAGAATAATTTGTAAATTAGAATACAGTTAAACTCGGTATCAAAATAAAAAAACTAATTAAGATTTTACAATTCTCTTATGATCCATAGTTGTTGTCTTGCTGGGTATTTATTACCTATATACTCTGCATAATATTTGTTCTAAGGTCAACTCTGCCCTACTACATTATATATATATATATATATATATATATATATATATATACCGAGTAGGTTTTCGTGGTTTTCCTTCTCGTTTAAGGCGAATGCCGACAGCTTAACTAACATCTTAAGTCGCTCTACGGGCGCATACATAATAATAACTCATGTCTTGTGTTTCCCTGTTTTTGTTGTCTATCTATTTTAGAATACTAAGGCATGATTTATTAATTTTATTATTATTAAATTGGAATGTATCTTTAAAAAATGTTATCCATAGCAACTACAAATGTATGACATTAATATACTGTCATTTATATTATATATTCCTTGAAAAAGGCATCATTTGCCGAAACATGTAGGATTGTTTTAAATATATACATTTTGAAGTAAAACCAGACCTTAAATCGCCAACAAATTGAATTTACCATATACAATATGATCATTTATATTTACCCTCTAACAAGCCATGAAATTATTTCTTGAAAATATCGTGTTGGTAGTGACAAATAAAATACATCTGTCATTATGTGTATGTTCTGATAAATACAACTCATCTGTCATTAACGTATTTATTAATTGGCACTTAAAAATGTTTACAATAAATCATAAAGTTTTTCTGATCGAATCATACTTTAGGAATGGTGTAAAATTAGAAAATGGAGAATGGTCGTACTCCTTGCAGCCTTGTATAGAAGAATTTCGGGCAGAATTTCCAAATTTTCCAACAACAAATGACAGTTTGCGGCAATTAATTCAAAAGTCAGTGGTTAAATTCCGTGAAACAGGGTCTGTGTCTCGAAAACCAGGTGCTGGTAGACCACTAAAGCGGACAGTTGAAAATAAAGCAGATGTTGAGGGACGAATAAATCAATCACCTAAGAAATCGATTCGTAAGCTTTCACAACAAACACAACTGTCATATGGGACCTGCCAGAGAATCCTTAAAAAAGACTTACAAAAATTTCCATACAAATTTCATTGCGTGCGAGAGCTTTTACCAATCAATCATGTAACCAGAGTTAATTACTGTCAGTGGTTCTTAGGTACGATTAATAACGATGACGTTCTTGACAAATCCTTCTGGTCCGATGAAGCATAGTTTCATTTATCAGGATATATAAATAAACAAACAATGCGCATCTGGTCTAGTGAAGATCCACATGAAATTCTTGAAGCTCCCTTGCATTCACAAAAAATAGGCGTTTGGCTTGCTCTTTCTCGTAGACGGATTATTGGTCCAATATTCTTTAATAATACGATAAATGCAGAAAGATATCGTAATAATTTATTGCTACCATTTGTAAATCAATTACATGTTGATGAGCTCCGCGAGGGATATTTCCAGCAAGATAATGCAACAGCCCATAAGACAAGAGAAACGATGGAATTATTGCATGGATTCTTTGATAATCGAATAGTAGACTTTCCACCACGATCTCTGGATTTAACAATTATGGACTATTTCATTTATCCTCATCTAAAAAATAGAGTATTTACGAATCGTCCACATACAATTGAAGAACTTACTAATGCTATCCGAAATGTCTGTGAGGAAATTACACCACATAATTTAAGGAATGCCTTCAATAATATGAGACGAAGAGTTGCGCTATGCATAGAAAATGAAGGAGCTCACTTTGAACATTTATTGTAGCTGTTTTTATTATTAAACTTTTTATTTTTTCAACTGAAACGTTTGTATGTAATTATTTGTCAAAATGACAAAACCTAATCTGTCATCAGTATAAAATAACCTATATCACACACACGCTGCAAAATAAGTTAACTTAAATTATGGTACCAACTTAAGTTTAAAAAAGAAAAATGTCATTGCCTTCTAGAGGGTAGAAATATATGATCATATGGTATATATATATATATATATATATATATATATATATTTAGTGTTTACAAGAATTTTATTTTTCTTATTTATTTTATTGGCCGTGTCTTAATATTAAAAATAATAGACTTTTTATTGGTTTAGCGACCTTTTATTGAATTATGATGTTTTATTCTACGACGTTTCGACTTTTATTATTTTTCAGTCTTTTCAAGTAACTAGAAACAAGAATTAATACAATGAGAACATGAGAACTGTGTTTGCTTTTGTGAGATTGAATTAACAATTAAATTAACAATTAAAATTAAAATTAGATTAAAGACTGAATTACCAATTAGATTAACAATTAAAGTTAAAATTTAAAATTAGATTAATAATGAGTAAGGACAATTAAAGTGATTACATCTGTATAAATGAATAGAAAATTTGAATTAAACTACAATACAGTAAGGTAACTAGAAACAAGAATTACTACAATGAAAACGTGAGAGCTGTGTTTGCTTTTGTGAGACTGAATTAACAATTAAATTAACAATTAGAATTAAAATTAGATTAAAGACTGAATTACCAATTAAATTAACAATTAAAGTTAAAATTTAAAATTAGGTTAATAATGAGTAAGGAAAAATTACAGTGGTTAAATCTGTATAAATGAATGAGATGTTAAACTTTTGATGTTAAACTACATTACAGTAGAAACAATGAATGAACAATGAATGACAAAACTCACAGTTTCTTTTGGTTTTCAAAATCACGCATTCTGTGTAACATGTGTATCGGGGGCCCGAGACCTTTTTTTGTAACGAACCGATCGCACTGGTTGGAATATTGTAAGTGTTTGTGGCTTTGTTAAGAGAGGTTAATTTCTGTTCTATTTTGGAATTTAGCAAATTGGTCAGGACCGTGTTTAGGGGTATGTAGTAAAAGTATTTACAAATGGGAACTGATAAAAAGTTTTTTTTGTTTTTTTGGTTTGTGTTTGTGTGTGCGGGGGGGGGGTTGATTGTATCTATTGTTTAATGATTGGGTAATAGAGTTTAGACAGTCCATCAATTTCGTTTCTGTCGTTGATTGTTCTGCTGTTTTTGAAAATGTGGATCATTTCTAAGACCTCCCTAGCTTTTGTATTCTTTTTCTGTGTTATTACTTTGGTGTTATCAAAATCAAAATTATGTTTTAGTGTCAATTGGTGTTTTTTTAAAGCAGTTTGATTTTTTGCGTATTTGTGACCTTTCAATCTTTCTTGTAGTAACTGTTTTGTTTGGCCTATGTATACTTTGTCACAGTCTTTGCAGGGTATGTTGTATATTGTGTGTGATTGTTTTAGTGTAGGTGTTTAGTCTTTTAGTTTGGTGTGTAGGAATTTTAGGTTTTTACCGCTTTGGTGTGCTATTTTAAAGTTAAATGGTTTAAATATATTGTCTAGTTTTTCGGATAATCCCGTTATATAGGGTGTGGGGATATATGTTAATTCATTGTTTTTTATGGTTTTGTTGTGGTCGTTTGTTGTGTTATAAATTTTATTAAGTCATAGTTTTATAATTTTTTGTATAAATTGTGGTGGATAATTGTTTTCTGTTAGTATTGTTTTTACTTTATTTAGTACTGTTGGTCTGAAAATTGGATTAGTGAGATTTAAGGCTCTGTCTACTAACGCTGTTACTACATTTTCTTTGTGGGCTAGGGGTTGGTTTGAAAAAAGTTTACATATCTGCCGGATGTGGTTGGTTTGGTGTACCATTTTGTTTGTATTTTGTTTTTTGTTTTTATCAGTGTTAGGTCTAAGTAGTTTATGGAGTTGTTTTTTTCTATTTCAATGGTAAAGTTTAAATTTGGATGGAAATTGTTGAAACTATTTTGTACATTGTTTATTTCATTTTCTGGTAGCATCATTATGCAATCATCGACATATCTTTTGAAAAAGGTTGATTTTATTTTCAGGGATTTTATAACACTTTCTTCGATGTGCTCTAATACTAATTGGGCCACTACGCTGGATATAGGTGCTCCCATTGCTAGTCCTTCAATTTGTTTGAAAAATTTGTTGTCGAATTGAAAATATGTGGAAGTTAAAGTTAGTTCTATTGCTTCAAGGAAATCTATTAATGGTAAGTCTGTGAAATTTTTGATGGAGTTCCATTTTTCTGTGATTACTTTTTTGGCCAGTGTTAAAGGTATATTGGTGTACATTGATTCTACGTCTAAGGAAACAAGTTTTTCGTTGTTATTTGTTTTGATTTTATCGATATGTTTTTTTAATTCAAAAGTATTTTTAATATAATATTGGTTTTGACCTGTGACATTGGTTAGTGTTTTTGTTAAATATTTTGACAGTTCATAAAACGGGCTTTGAATGCATGATACGATTGGTTTTATATATAATATATATATATATATATATATATATATATATATATATATTCTCTGTATTGTATGAAACTTTAATGTATATCGTATGAGACGGCTTACCACAAGGTGACTTCTATTTCAATTAAATTCTATCTAACTGCGTTTAAGTTAAAATTTATAATTGAAAGGTTACAATGGAATATCTACCAACAATGACCAACGCTGGCCGCAAATAATACAATAACCAACATGCAGTCGCCAGTGACTACTTGCCGAAATATTTCATAACTTACCTACTAGCCCTGTAATCTCGCTTCTAAAATGGAATTTAGAATGGGCAGCCTTTGTTTAGTACTAACAATAATAAAATATATTTATTATAATTTATTTTAAATAAATAACAAATGGATATAAATACGCAAATAAATTAATAAAAATTGAGACAAATATACTGACCGCCATAAATAAGTGAACACACAGTAAACGTTCACATATTTAAATGAACCTTTCAGAAAAGATGTAGGTATATTGTTCGTACTAATAAACGATGAAAATTTCAGCAAGATACATCAGAGTACTTAAAGTGGCATTGGCAATATCCTAAAAATATTTTTGTTCTTTTTCGTTGACCTTATTTACTTAAGTGTCATTGTAAAGTATATTTATAGCTTTATTTAATCCTAGTAGAGCGTAAAAGAAAGCCTCCTATTCGACAACCTGCGAATTTTCATCAATTAACTAAATTTGAATTAGGTTGGATAATTGGCCTACAAGACGGCAGATTATTCATTCATGATATTGCTAATTGTGTAGGACGTAGTGTCGCGACAATTGCTTTGTATTGGCGAAGATAGACAGGAAATAATTAGGGAAGACGACGTTTACAGCTCGGATGTCCCAGACGCACCACTGATCGTTAAGATCATGGCCTTCGCCTTGTGATTCTTAGTGTTTCTAGTCAAAAAGGGAAATTGGTGATAGATGGAGAGATTTAATTAATCAACGAATTGTTACACAATCTATATATACAAAAGAATTTCATCTTAGTGGATTAGATCGTACCGACTATTTCTTTATTTACCTCTAATTCTGCGCCATAAAAATACACTACTAAAGTGGTATAACGAAAGGTTGCACTAGTACAACCTTTGTTGCCTTATTCTATAATAAGGAATGAAATCCAGCCGTCTTCAGTGACAAGTCTCAATTTTATTTATGGGGTCATGATGGTCGTAAAATGGCCAGAAGATGTCCCCGAGAAAAAAAGCGATTTCAGTGTTCTGTAGAGTAATACATAGGCTCTTACTTAAGGCATGCTGGTGTGGGGGTATATCTGTCATGAAAGTAGATCTTCTTTAGTAGTAATTCAAGCAACATTAAAAATCGATTCGTTACGTTAATAATCTTCTTGAACCGGCAATTTGATTTCCGGGTGAGTTCGGGACTGAGATTGCATTCATTTCTACAAGTTTAATTTAATTATATGTACATACTAGGAATACATAATTTTGAGCAATTTCGCACAAATACAAAATAATATTGGGTATTTTCATCAATAAATATACATCATAAATAGTCCAGCCAATATCAGCAGCTAAATTTCTATGAAGATAGACCGTAAAAACTTGGATTTATTTGGCCGAGGTCGCTTTATAAGGGTGCTCGTAAATAACGGGTTTTGGTATATGGAAACTTCCTTATAGTCGGTTCGTGAAACTTTGAAACTGTTCTTTACCTCAGGTGGCCGCTTTAGACAGGTGGCCGTTAACACAGGTTTACTGTACTAATACTCACTGAACATGCAAAAGCTCTTCCACAACCATCCAACCCACCAATTCCGCGAACTTAAAAACGCTCCATCGTATTTTATTCGTTTTAAGAAACTATTAATACCATAATTTTAACAATTGGTTAATTCTTTTTTTAGTAGTATAATCCTACATACCACCGTGAAATTTCTGGATAATACTAATATTGACGGCTTACCATGGCCTTTTTGTTCGCCGGACTCATTACGAATAAAGCCCTCCAAACAATGCAGATATTCTTTAAAAATTCTTTCAATGGAGACTGTGGTTAAATAATAATTTAAAAAAGGTATATAAACCCTTACCACAATTATTAGTCGTATCCTAAATACGTATTTCGACAACTAAGTTGTCATCATCAGTAGGTAAAAACTACTAATTAAAGTCACACGGGGCACAATAAAGTAAAGTAAAATAAACGCTTCCGCACAACTACTATACACTGCAACCCTGTAAAGACTTTACAGGGTTGCAGTGTATAGTAGTTGTGCGGAAGCGTTTATCTTACTTTACTTTATTGTGCCCCGTGTGACTTTAATTAGTAGTTTTTACCTACTGATGATGACAACTTAGTTGTCGAAATACGTATTTAGGATACGACTAATAATTGTGGTAAGGGGTTATATACCTTTTTTAAATCAGATATTCTTTAACAAAGGATTTTAGAAGCTTGGGATAGCATGCCACAAGCTACCACAGAATGCGAAAGAAATAGAGGAGGATCGATCCATTATTGGTGTTTATATCAATTATTATGATCATATCTTTCTGAAATTTGCATAGTTTGTTAAAACGTATAAAATACGATGACGCGTTTTTAAGTTCCCGGAATGGGTGGTTTTGATGGTAGTGGGACAGCTTTTTCATGTCTTAACGTGTTCAGTGATTCATTATTAGTACAGTAAAACCTGTTTTAACGGCCACCTGTCTAAAGCGTCCACATGAAGTAACGGACAATTTCAAAGTTCCCCAAACCGACTGTAAGGAAATTTCCATATTTAAAAACCCGTTATTTACGACAACCCTTATAAAACGACCTCGGGCAAATAAACCCAAATTTTTACAGCCTATCCTCATACAAATTTATCTACCTATTTATGATGTGGAAATACTCAATATTATTTCGTATCTGTATGAAATTGTCAATAATTATGTATTCCTAGTATGTACACATAATTAAATTAAACTTGTAGAAATGAATCTCAGCGATCTCAGTCCCGAACACGCCCCGAAGGCAAATTTCCGGCGCAATACGCGAATGTTTATGTTTGATCAAACAGAGATCGCCTTCATCTCTACAAGTTTACAAATAATGTGGTCTTTCAGTTACTTGGTCAGTTTAAAGAAATTGAAAATTTAAATTATGAAAATGGTTTAAGAAGGCGTCAACTTGGAGCGAAAACGAAAATTTCCAAAGTCGGAAGGATTGGTACTAAATCAAGTCGTCTACAGTAGCAAACATTAGATTTGTTGTATCGATGCTCATATAAGGTGCTTTCAAAATTGACCCGTTTCAAATCTTTCACTACTGTTTCCGCTCAATCTTATTTTCAATTTGTCTCGTTTAGAAAGATACACAGCAATTTGTGTATTTATATAACATTTACTTTAATTAATATAATGAAGAAAAAATCTTAAAAAACAACTATGTATTTTATTTGTAAGGCGAAAATCCTAACAATTACAGCCACCTGTGTATAACGGCAAATACTGTTTTTGGTGGGCGTTACTGACAGGTTTTACTATATAAATATAAAGTTTGATCCTAATTGCGTCAGTAGTGTTTGAACTATCGTCGACCAAGCAACTCAATTATGAAGAAAATGAGAAATATGGAGAAAATCGAGAATCGCACCGTTATAAAGTTCCTTACAAAGCAAGGAAAGTCTATTCAAACCATACTGAAAGAGATGTCATCGGTTTGCGGGAATTCTTACCCGGGAGAAACTATGGTTTATACGTGGCATAGTCTCTTTAGGTAGAGATTCGCGTGAAAACGACCCAAGACCGAGGCGTCCATTGAGGTGACCACTCCAGAACTTGTTCGAAAAGTCAAAAAATTAATAACGGAAGATGCTCGGCTAAAGAAGACACACAATTATTGAGGTATCCAAGCCAACCATTTTTAAAATGCTTCATTAATCTTGGCATGACTAAGATCAGCGCAAGATGGGTGCCGAGAATGCTTAGGCCGCCGCAAGAACAACAACACGGGGAAGTTCCCGTAAGTTTTTACCTCTGTAATGAAGACAAGGATGGTGTATTGAGTCAAATTGTTACTGGGGATAAAACTTGGATTCATCATTATGAATCTGAGTCTAAGTAAGACTTCATGCACTGGCATAAAAAAGGCACACCACCGCACAAAAGTTTAAGGTGTCACAGCCGCCGGAAAGCTCATGGGGACTCCTGTCAATAAATTACAAAGATAAACGCGTTTCCATAACTGTAGAATAGTACACCTCAATCCTGGAGCGATTAAAAGAAGTAATTAAAAGAAGAAGGGGAATATCGTCTAAAAGTGTCCTGCTCCTGTATGACAATGCTCCCGTCCTCTAGCTGTTCCCTAAAATGAAAAAAGGACTGCATGGGAAAAAATTACGAGATGAAGAAGTAAAAGACGCGATTTTTCAGACAAAGACAAAACATTTTTTTATGAAGATATACACAAACTAGATGACATATCTGAAGAATGCATTAGGGTTGCAGGTGAACGCATTAAAAAAGAAAAATAATTTGGTTTTCTTTTTATTTTCTCTCCTTTTCCCCCATTGTGCGAACTTAAAAATGCTCCCTTGTACATATTTCTTGAAAATTTCATTAAAATACGAGTATATGAACATTACGCGATGTTAATTTATTTATAATTGAACTTAAATTTAGTAACGAAATATAACTTTAAAATAAATATTAAGATATATAATAAATCTTCGTCTGAAAAGGAATACATTACAATCCAGTCCAATTAATATTGATATTTATCGTCTAATTATAATACATTTCCAAAAGAATTAAAGCCAGCAAAAAATGTTCCTTTACATAATAAAGGAAATACAGGTAACCTCGAATGTTATAGACCCATAGCTATCTTGCCAGTAATACCAAAAATATTTGAAGAGGTATTTAAAAATTACTGGTATAGTATTTTACCAATAGATGTCTGTTTTGTGAACATCAATACAAATAGTTACAAAATAAGTCAACTATACTTTTAATGTAATTGAAGAGTTTGATAATCAGATATATCTACAATAGTATTGGATCTGATTAAGGCTTTTAATTTTTTACGCCATAAAACCATATTATGGCATCAGTATTATGACATAAGAAGCGAACCCTTGGTAGTTTTTAAATTCTTTGGAATAGGAGTCGGATAGTAGTTATCAAGAGTAAACAGTGCTACGCTTCACATATATAAAAATGTTTAATTCTATTTTTTAAATTATATTTATTTCTTTAAATATCTCGCATTTAAAATATTAAACTTCACTTAGCCTTTTTTTCTGTGTACATATTCGTTTACAAAGAAAGTCTTTCTTTTGCTATCGTTAGCCGATAGAGTCTTCGATATCTACCTGACTTGTCACCAATGTATCTTAACGGCCACTTTGAGTTCTTTATACATTTGGTTTTTAAGTTTAAGTTCTAATTTAATTACGTACGTCTTCTTTTATATATGGTGTCTCATATGATTTGAAAGCTTGTCTCACAAGGGATATTTTAATGATATTTATGTCATCAACATCACAACCTTTCAGCTCGCGCTTTTGATTAATTCATTAGTCAAGACATCGACAACATCGATCACTTTTTCTCAACTTAGGTAAATAAAAACCTTTTTTCTAAACCAGTGTACTTCCACACAAATCAGTCTTCTGCTCTAAGCCTCCGTAAGATACAAATCTTACTTCACGTGCTGTCGAGCAGGATGTAAAACGCCGCCCGGCCTCCTTCACTTCTAAGATAATTTGTATTGTTCGATATATATTATTATTTTAATCTAAGCCACATTAATTTAATTGTTTTAATTAATTTCTTATTCCTCCGGCCAAGCATCGCTCTCCATACTTATCCAAGTATATCTCCGCACACCGCGTGGCCGACAAACATACGCTTCAACAGGTATCTCTGTATTGTTCGATACAGAGGTTACTCTATATTAATCACAATTAATTCACATTTAAGTTACTGCTTAATTTAACATTCTTTTCAGTATCTTTTTGGTTTGTTAATTTTTAATTACTTATCGCTTGTGTATTAATGTGTATATTACTTTTATTTAATTACTTTTAAATATATCAATGTCAATTTCTTATATATATAATAAATACAAACTTTAAGGACAACGCTCCTGTGTTTGATTTAATTAGTAAGTTGTAATATATTTATTTAAACATTATTAGACACGTCCTGGACCTTCGATGACACTTCACCAGCACCACCGATTATTTAATTCAAATAATTAATTTTATTGTTAGTAACCACAGCCGAACGAGAGCGCTTGTTAGTACTAAATGTCGCCCAAGACGTGAGGCTTGTTAGTAGTACCAGTACAAAAAGGCTCCGTTGATTACAGTGCGCCACAGGTGTCGAAGGACCTATATTATTTCTTATCTGCATCAACGATATCTGTAATAATTTAGGTATATGTAAACCTATAATATATGCAAACTGTACCACTTTAATAACTTGAAATGATAACAACCGAAAAGCGATACCGTGCTAATGATTTCAAACTTAACATTGATAAGATACACGAAATAAATTTTTAAAAACGAAGCCAACAAAAATACATGCTGTACGCATTATAGGTGTGAATGTTGATTCTGGATTAAATTGAAATACCCATATTTATGCAATATGCTGAATTCAGCTGAATATAAAATTAGGAGAATTACATTGACTACTAATATGAATAATTAATTGATAAGGGAGACACTTGTTGAAAGTCCATAACTATGATAGTATAAAAAATGCACTGATTTTAAGTTTCAAATAATTTAATCTAACTTTCCACTACAATATCGTTTCATCACACTGTGACTTCATCAGGTGGATGAATAAATGGTGAATTTACAAATGTACAAGGTATATATACAAAGCCTGATAATTATAAATTTAATGAAAGTAGGGGGGAATTACAAATTTCTGTTTGGTCGTGTGTATTCTGTTTAATACACTACACTACACAACAATAAAAACAATTTCAACATAGAATTAAACAGAATACATACTATTGCTAAAAATAATGGATAGAAATAATATCCAAATGTTCTATACAAGGTGTATGTAAAAGGTCCTTACGAAAATCTACTACATATTTCTTACGCCAAAATAAGCTTACTTAGTACAAAGTTGCTTAGTTTGGGCGCTACACGGCGCTGAAGTTACAATTCTGAAATCGTATTTTATCTACTACAGATAACAGATACAGTATTATTTGTAAGACTCAATTACTGTCATGGTTTTTGTGAAATTTAATAATTCCCAATTAACTGTGGCAGCGTATTCGAGATGTAACATATAATGTTAAAGCTGACGAAGAAGTTATGCAAAGAGTACATTTTAATTTTATTCGTCGTGTATATCTTTGTATACGTGTAAATGGTGGACACTTCCAACCATTCCTATTACATCTTTATTTTTTTTGCATATTTTAGTAACATAATTTTTCTGTTAACTGTTACTTTGAATTTATTTCTTCTTAGAGTAAAAACAGTTAAGAATTCTCTTTGAAACGTTTTCGTTCTTTTTCTAGAAATTTACTTAATAGAACACACATAAAAATATTAAATAATCCGCGCCAAATTATATATACAGGCTGATTCATTTTCGGCCCTCACCATGGGGATCTTATGGGGGGCTTATTATTGGAGATAGAGTAGAGGTTTAAATTTGGCAAAGTTGTTAAATTTTGTGTTTGTTATAAATCCGTAAAGAAAATAGACCTGTGACAAATGACCTTCGTTATTTAAAAAAAAAACGCGAAAACCCCATTTTCTTCTTTTACCTGTGGCACCGACATTTGGCCTTGTAGAGAAAATATAAAAACACATCCTTGTGGCCATTTCTAAACCTCTATCCAGTGGTGTACTCTAAATTTTTATACGACGTTTCATTTCTATCTGGCTATCATCAACTATATAATTTCTTATAGGCGCCATATTGGATTTAGACATCTTCAGAGAGAGTTTTTTTTTCTGATTTCAACCATGTACCACATGCTGACTAAAGTTTTTGACATTAGTTTTTATTTGAAAGAATATATTATAAGATTAAATAAGGTAGCCATGGAATTTCAATCTGTCAAACATTTCATTTATTGTTCATTAATAATACAGAAATGTCATACACTAACGAAGAGAAGCGAGATATGATAAGTATTTTTTATTTATTTAGAGTACACCACTGGATAGAGATTTAGAAATGGCCACAAGGATGTGTTTTTATTTTTTCTCTACAAGGCCAAATGTCGGTGCTACACGTAAAAGAAGAAAATGGGGTTTTCGCGTTTTTTTTTTAATAACGAAGGTCATTTGTCACAGGTCTATTTTCTTTACGGATTTATAACAAACACAAAATTTAACAACTTTGCCTAATTTAAACCTATACTCTATCTCCAATAATAAGAGAGATCCCCATGGTGAGGGCCGAAAATGAATCAGCCTGTATATATAGCTTCAAAAAACTAAATTAATTATAACCACTTAGAAATGCATTTTCATGAATTAATACTTATTTCTTTAGAAATATTTAATATATTATTCTATTGTTAATTACACATTGCCTGGAATCTCTATTTTTTCAACAAATTTAGTGGCTTTGTTTTACTAATAGTTTTCGTAAAATCATATGTAGACAAACGAGCGAGTGGCAACACTTTAAATTCGAAAGAGCCTGTGATGAGAATCCTCATCATTCACTCCAATTATTCGCCTTGATATTCTCTTTTCTAAAGTGGTAACGTTCGTAACCATGGTAGAATTCCTTCACACAAAAATGCCGTATCGTAGTTGAGAATCCACTTGTGCGCGCTATATAAATTTATATTAACTGTCCTGAGTCTTTTTCTTTAAAGTAGTGTAAATAAAATAAAAAAGCAAAGTTTTCTCGTTAAATTTTCTCAATTATATTTTCAAAGCAAGTGTTTATCAAAATAAAGAGCGGATAAATTACTAATTTAGTGAAACGTTATGTTATTGAGAATCATAGCACAGGAAGTACAACACCACTGTTTCTATATTTAAAAAGCATTACTACACTTATAATATTAAATACACCTATACGAGGGAAGGTCGGAAAGTTTCTAGAACGAACCAGAAAATGGCGTGGTGCGCGTGTACCGGTCATTTGTTTTGAGTGCGCAATCTATTATATAATTGGTATCAAATTTTTAGACAGTGCATAAAACAAAGCCGTTATAGCAAAGCAAAGTAAAAAGTGCGCGCATTTTCTTAATCATGAATAAAATCGAGTTCCGTGCAATTATTAAACATTTTTTAAATAAAGCTTAAACGCTAAAGAAATAAAAACGAAATTAGACGAACTTCATGGAGAGTCTTCACCGTCGTATGTAACAGTTTGGAACTGGATTGGTGAATTTAAATCATAAAAGATGCATCGCGTTCTAGGAGATAAAAAATGTCTACCGATTAGAAACCATTAGAGCAGTTCAAGGAATCGTGACGAATGATCGCCGACTAAAGTTGAAAGAGATAGCAGAGGCAGTAAGCATATCATATGACCGCGCATATTACATTTTACATCAACATTTGGACATGAAAAATCTCAGTGCAAGATGGGTTGCTGTTAGACAATCAAAAGCAAAACAAGCGTGTGACCATTTCTCAGCGATGCCTAGACATGTTCAAGCGTAATCCTGTATATTTTTTTAGACGTTTTGCAACCGTCGATGAAACGTGGCTACACCACTACACCAGGGACTAAAACGCAATTAAAGCACTGGACAGTACGCGGTGAACTAACTCCAAAGAAAACCAAGACGATGCCGTCTGCTGGAAAGGTGATGGCTACTGTCTTTTGGGATTCCCGAGGAATAATTTTTATCGACTACTTGCAACACGGGAGGACAACAACAGGCGACGTTTACATGTAAAAATGAGATTTAATATTCATTAATTCTCATTTGCAGTAAGTTCAGAATGTTAACAATATACCGTGTGTCCCAATTTCGATGCTCACCATTGGTATCTCGGTTATTAGAAGATATAGAACAACGGTTAAATGGGGAATGTTTTGCAGAATTCAATACTCGCGGCAAATCTCATTTCAAATTTTACCTAACTTTTTAAATTTTTAAAATATTTTGAAAAATCAAAAATTTGCCGATTTCGTTATTCCTCAATAACTCGATAACGCTTAGTCTGACCTCTTTTAAAGTTTTACATTGTTCAGACACTTTTTTAAAACAAATTATTTGATACAAACAGAAACCCCCGATTGTCATTTGTTTTTAAGTTATTACCACTATCTTTTGTTTTTCATATGGCGGCCATATTGGATTTTGGGTTTGTTAGGTAGTCCTCAAAATGTGCTTTTCAACGATGTATAACAAGCCTGAAAAATTTTTATTTATAAGGAAAATATTAATAAAAACGTAAATTAATCTTTAATATGAAATTAGTAGGCTGAAAAATTAAACACCAATATCAAATGAAAATGAAAAGATATTCTAAGTAATACTGTAAACAAACAAAACGATAAAAAAATTATAGAAATAAAAAGTAAAGATACAGAACTTAAAGTTCACATTCACTTAAAGAAATTGTTCAATATGACGACCATTCTGTTCCACACAATTTTGACACCTTGTTCGAGTAGAGTTACAAACTCTACGTAGCGTGTTTCCGTTTACTGATCGTAGCACATCTAGTACTCTTTGTTCTAAAATTTCCCGAGTTTCTGGCGGTTCAAAATCAAATACTTCGTTTTTAGTGGCACCTCATAAATAAAAGTCAAGCGGGGTAAGGTCGGGTGATCTCGCAGGCCATTGCACGGGTCCATTATTTGAAATCACTCTCTCATTAAGGTTTTCTCTCAAAAAATGTTGCACGTTACGAGTGTTATGGGCCGGGCAACCATCTTGCTGGAACCAGATGTTTTGCATGTTCTCGGGATTAATAATTTGCCTCAAAGCAGGCATTATCTCGTTTGTTAGTAGCTCCAAATATCTGTTACCAGTTAAATTGTAATCAAAGATGAAAGGACCTATTAACTGATTATCTAAAACGAAGAAAAGAGTTTAAAAAACCAAAAAAAGTAAACAAAATGTCATACCAATTAAACCGCACCAGACATTAAAACCAAATCGAACTTGAAATCTTCTTTGATTTACCAAATGTGGATTTTCAGTAGACCAATGATGATAGTTATTCCTATTGAACACTCCACAATTGGTAAATCGTGTTTCATCTGTCCATAGTATTTTCCTAGAAAACTAGCGTCATATTCACATTTTCGAAGGTACCACCTGCTAAACTGTAATCGTCGGAGATTGTCATTAACACTTAAACCTTGTACAATTGTTGGTTTGTAAGGGTGATACTTGTTTTTCGTCAAGGTTCTGTGAACAGTAAATTTTGAAATCCCTGTTTCTCGTGTCACACGACGAACTGATGTGCTGGGATTGTTCCTAACGTTCTGCAAAATATTATTTCGACGTGTATCAGCATCATTAACTTCATAGTTAGCTCGTTTTTGTTCGAAGCTTCCAAACTTTTTTAATTTGCTAACTAGTCTTCTATAAATTGTCCTGTGTGGCTGTTGTCTTTCTGGAAAACGCTCTGCATAACTCGTGCACGCATTTTTAGTGTTTCTATTTGCTTTGAAATACACTTCCAACATATCAACTTTTTCTTCGTTTGAATATGTATGTGCCATTATCAATACTTATAAATCTTAATACTTGACAATAATTACTTATCACTAACTACAAGTAGTTTTAATTAACTTATCTCTGCAGCACTAATTGTACTTTGACAGGTTATCGTTTTGTTTCATTGTCAGAATACATTTGTCATTGACGTTTGACGGAACATAATGTCTTTGCTAGTGATACACGCTCAGAGGTTAGAATTATCTGACATTTGATGTAAAACCAAATACAAATCTCCCCACTACTTTTTATCCTGCGCGAACTTACCCCTCCTCGCGCCAACTTAATTGGCGTTTGCTATACTTAGAATATCTTTTCACTTTCATTTGACATTGGTGTTTAATTTTTCAGCCTACTAATTTCATATTAAAGATTAATTTACGTTTTTATTAATATTTTCCTTATAAATAAAAATTCTTCAGGCATGTTATACATCGTTGAAAAGCACATTTTGAGGACTACCTAACAAACCCAAAATCCAATATGGCCGCCATATGAAAAACAAAAGATAGTGGTAATAACTTAAAAACAAATGACAATCGGGGGTTTCTGTTTGTATCAAATAATTTGTTTTAAAAAAGTGTCTCAACAATGTAAAATTTTAAAGGAGGTCAGACTAAGCGTTATCGAGTTATTGAGGAATAACGAAATCAGCAAATTTTTGATTTTTCAAAATATTTTAAAAGTTTAAAAAGTTAGATCAAATTTGAAATGAGATTTGCCGCGAGTATTGAATTCTGCAAAACATTCCCCATTTAACCGTTGTTCTATATCTTCTAATAACCGAGATACCAATGGTGAGCATCGAAATTGGGACACACGGTATACACAAAGTATAGAAGTGAAAAGCCATATCCGTCTTCGAGCTACCGTACATTGATAAGCTCCAATAAGAGCTAAACGCGTCTGTACGTTCCGTTGATGGACGTGGCTTTTCAGCATTTTTTAATTATCCTAATTACCAGCAAGGTCGGAGTCGCGACGAGGTGTGTTCTACATACTGGTACAAACTTAGTTTGTCGGATTGTAGTTATTAACGCATCACGTAAGGCGACATTTACATGTAAAAATGAGATTTAATATTCATTAATTCTCATTTGCAGTAAGTTAAGAATGTTAACAATATATACACAAAGTATAGAAGTGGAAAGCCATATCCGTCTTCGAGATACCGTACATTGATAAGCTCCAATAAGAGCGAAACGCGTCTGTACGTTCCGTTGATGGACGTGGCTTTTCAGCAATTTTTAATTATCCTAATTACCAGGAAGGTCGGAGTCGCGACGAGGTGTGTTCTACATACTGGTACAAACTTAGTTTGTCGAATTGTAGTTATTAACGCATCACATAAGGCGACATTACATGTAAAAATGAGATTTAATATTCATTAATTATCATTTGCAGTAAGTTCAGAAATAATAAAAATAACAAAACACCTTTGAAAATTTTTCTTGATAAAAACCAGAAGTTCCATAAAAGCGAAATTATAATACTGGCTTAAAAATGACAAAAAATCATTGATAAAAATGAAGAATACGTCATTGAATAGAATTATTACTTTCCATGCTAAAATTGCGTTTTATTTTCTTTAAAAATTATAACTTAGTTGTCAAATCAATAATATTAAATGACCTATGAAACGAAAGAAATGTTTTCATTCAGACCATTGCGAACGCCTCATCTTCTTCGTGTGGCATCATACACGTCTAAATGGTATTACAGTTTCACTCGCATACCCCGTAATGTGTTTCCATCGATGTTCCTCACAGTAGGTCACAATGATTATCGTCATATATAATGGGCTTCTTTGGCACTTTTTTGAAACTTAAAACAAAATGTAATATTACTTAATATTAACGCGTTGTTCTAAATCCATGGTCGTACAGACATGGTAAGCATGACCTCGCTTTTCTGCCTCTGAAAGCCGACTGACAAGTAACAACTTGTTCACATTAACGTGGCACTGACTGTCACAACGAATTAGGCTATCGGATTTATTATTTAAAATAAATGTAGCGTCAGTAGTTGCCGCTATAAAAAATTCATTCACCGTATTTCTTATCACACCGTGTAGTATTCTTGGGTAAACAAAAAACTATCCACTACATATAGTTTCCATTAAGCAAACTGAGTTCATGCTGTCACCTAGGCCTTTGGCCTTGATCGCATTTTAAACTTGAAAATTTTCCCTTTCCTTTGGGTGGCATTTAATATTATCTATAATAACGTGCCTTCAAAAACTTTCCTCATTAGAGACGGCCATGCTTTTCTTTAATGGTTGGTGACAGTGCCCGTAATCTGTCACAAACGTATAACTTTGATAGTCTGGTTGTCCTGTAAATGTGTGTAACAATTAGTAATTTAGTTTTTGAAAAAATATTTATTAAAATAGTCAAAATTAAAAGAAAATAATACTAAAGGAGATGTTCGAGATGTTGACCATTAATTTGAAAACAAAGCTTTACGCTTCCTGCTTTCGAAGCCATTTATTAGGATTTCTTGGGTTATGTCAGAACAAGAATTTACAATAGCATTACGCAGCTCTTCGATTGTGTGACGTCTGGCTTTGAAAATGGTATTCTTTAAATATGGAAACATAAAATAATCTAAAATTGTCAAATCTGGAGATCTTGGAGAAAAATTAATAATTCTTGTATCAAAAAATTCTTGCAAAAAAGCTATTGTTTCTCGAGATTTGTGCGCTGGTTCATTATCTTGTTGGACATATCTTTCCGTAAGTTCATCATCATGAAGTTCATTAATAAATAGCTCTAATAATTCATTTCGATATCTTTTAGCAGTTATGGTTTGAGTCAAAAATATAGGCCCAATAATTTGTCTTCTGGAAACTGCTAACCAGACGCCTGTTTTTTGTGGATGTAACGTAGCTTCCACAAATTCATGGGGGTTTTCTGAGCACCAAATTCTTATATTTTGCTTGTTTAAATATCCTGAAAGATCTAACGAAAAGAAACATTTGTCAATTCATTATTATCTATGCTATTCAAAAACCATAGACAATACTGTGTTCTCGTAACAAAAGTTCCGAAACTTCTTGAATTTTATTGGAAACAAATTTAAGTCCTTTTTTAAAATAGTATGACATGTTCGCACTGACAAATGAACTTATTGTGATAGTTTTGCGATTGATTTTTTGGGTGAGTTGTCCATTCGACGTCGAATATCCTCTATGCAATTTGATGTTCGTTTTCTAGGTGCTCCACCGCCAGGTTTATTGCCCTTGTTTCACCAAATTTAATAACATAAGATTGAATATATTTTTGCAGTTGTGCGTAAGTAACTGGCAGATTAGGATACTGTTGCCGGAAATCCTGTAAGCACTGATTAGTGGTGTAACGTTTGGCTATTTTTTAATCCTTTGCAAATAATAATTGTAACTGGGGATACTAATTTGCAAGTTATTTTAAGAGTTAAAGTAATAATATGAGAGATAGATATGCAGTTTATCATTTATTATTTAAAATAATTACTTTGCTGATTATGTTGGACGCCACAGGAAAATAACCGTTCCTGTCGGTATAAAGTTAATTAGTATGTGCCCGGTGATTCACTAACTCTTGCAATGGGACGCTTGAATTATACTAATAATCTCAGGTTGTTAGTTATACGAAAGGTGTGTGTATGTATCCCCTGTATTATAGCAATAAATAGAGCACTATGTCTATATTTATTATAAGAATATTTACATAGGCAAATATCGGCTTTGTAAATGTATCTATAAATATATGGGTAAGTAATTAATAAAATATCAGATTACATATAAAGCATATATATATATATATTGAATTTAACACATAGGGACTTTTACATCAATTGAATAGGGTACAGATAACTAAATATGAATATGGTATTGCTATACCTTGCAAATGTTTTTTATAAAGTTCGTTTGATTCTTTTACTAAAATGTCTAGGCCTTTCTTTCTGATATCAGTATGTTTATCTTTTGCTATCGATAGACTTAAGGACATAAACTTCCTACCTTGTGGTAATACCGGAGCTCAAGCGGAGTTTCACAAAACAAACGCACATTAACTTTGCACTACAAGGATTTTTGTTGTAATCCAAATGATTCAAAGCGCGCACAGTTGACTTTATTTCAGTGTTGATTCACCCTTTGC
Source organism: Melolontha melolontha (assembly GCA_935421215.2). Classification (NCBI taxonomy): domain Eukaryota; kingdom Metazoa; phylum Arthropoda; class Insecta; order Coleoptera; family Scarabaeidae; genus Melolontha; species Melolontha melolontha. The sequence goes on along the minus strand of OW285237.1, from coordinate 92,125,747 downwards.
GAGTGCTATAAAAACTAGCGTATTTAGTCTTGTTAGTTCCGACGTTTTTTTATTTACGTCGTACTAGACCTAAGTAAATCAGCCGTCCGCTATTTCTTGCAGGGCTTGATTGACTGATGCTTTTTTCTGTTCTATTTCTTCCTCCTTCCCCTTTCATGCGAAAGAATGTTTCCAGAATATCTTCTATATAGGTATTCTCCTTCATTGGGCCCCATACATAATACAGTTAATATTACAAAATGTATTATTGCTGACAAAGCATATCCTTATATCAAATATATGTTGACTCTCATTTATATATATATATATATATATATTGATAACGTCCCCCTTTACTGGGCTGTGGTGAGATTATAAAATGTTAATGAGATAAAAGTGTAAGATAAAATTATGTATTTGAAAAGATTAGTCGGGCGCCTTAATTTATAAAATCTCACCCCAGATTGCGCTATCTTTATCTCAAATAGCCAACTAGTCGGAAAGCAAGAAACTATATTTAATAAAACTTTACTAAATGTGGGTGATCTCGGGCTCGTTGTGAGTTTTAGGTTGTTGCTTCCAAAAAAGAGAATAATATTAATGTTGACGCTTAATATAATAACTCCTACAAATAAATATGAACAAATAAAAGATTCATGTAAAATTAAAAATATTATGTTTATTAAATTAAAGGAAACTGTAAAAATATAACGTATTACAAATGTGATATTAACGAAACTGCATATACGCATAAACAACAAGGTGTTACTAATGTGAAAAGAGGTTATGTGTGTTAAACTAATAAATAATATGTATATAAATGTGAATACTCTTATTACAATTATGGTGAGTACCCTTTTATTGTTATCTCTAAGATATAAATAGGTTGTTTAATTAAATATAAAGATCATGACAGGATGTGGTAGATTAGGTAAATAATTCGAGAAGATTATAAAATAAAAGTTTAAAGAATTTAATTTTTGAAAAAAAAAATAAATATTATCTGAAAACCTGTTATAATAATGATGCTGATGTATGTTTGTAGATCGTCTGTGTGAATTGGGAAGATCCTCGGTGATCCAAAAATGTTCGGGTGCAGCACAAAATGATGGCGGTGTAGGTGGCTGTTTACGCGGACGCTATCGAAGATTTTCCTCGGACTTCGTCTTCGGTGCCTAATTACTCACTGCGCTCGTTTCTGGCTGTAGAATTTCAGGTATCGTTGTTGATGTACGTTAGACTATATTGTTGAAGTTCGGCGATGGATTCTTATATATATTTCTTCTGATTTTCTATCGTTTTCGGTGGAACTACGTCTGTGACGCTATATTGTTTGAAAGTTCGTTATTACCGAAAATTCTTGTAGTAATTCTCTTGACGATCGAGTTAATTAATATTCTGGATACTTTTTATCACTTTTAGTTGAATTTATAATTTAAATTTGTGTTTTATACAAGATTTCTAAGGCTTGGTCTAAAAAGATGCGTCTATTTATTTTTCAAATTCAAGGATCGAATAATTCGACAGCACTTGTCTGAATATTACCAAACACGCTATCTATTGATATCAATAATCTCGATGATTTACCCTTTTAACAATTTTATATAAAAAGAATTTGATTAATTTAGAATATCTAAATGATTTTAAAAATTATATTATAAATTACCAAGTTAGGTTAAGATAAATTTGAATGATACAAATCGCATACTGCGCATGATAAATGTAAACATAGCGAGATGTCAATTTGTAGGCGTGTCTTACTAGTGTCGATATAATACAAAGTTGCATATGGATTTGAATATGTTTTTCGCGCTAATATTTGAAAATTTGAATATGAAATAATAAAATTAGATAATGAAAGGAAAATGTATATAGAAATTTAAAGAATGAAATGATCGTTATAAAAATACATATGCACTTCGATACTACTAAGACTTAATAATATTATTTATATAACCATTATATTATAACCCTTTTTCACTTTGTATGTCTTATTCTTCCTATTTTAGATGAAGCTTTATATGGATAACATGCATCACAACAATGTCCCCGTCGAAAAAATGTCGGAATGTACAAATGAGGACATTCTTTTCGCTGAAGATGATGTAGGAAATGAAAGATAACAACCTTGTTTTTCTAAACTTATTACGTGTCGTTCGAATTAAACAATTAGAAAGAAAAATAAGTTAACACCTTAATATAAAAACTTTATGAATTGTAAAAACGAAATGTTTGTTTGTGTGATGAACTTCCTTAACATTATATTAGTATACCAAAGTCTTTTCTTCCTTTTTTTTTTTTTAATTATCAACTATTATTCTATTGTTTCTTTGTAACTTCTCTTTATTTATTCAAGCTGTCCAAATTCAAATTATCCAGTCTAAATTAATGTTTCTTGTTTAAGTATATTTATTTGTAATTATATAAAAATAGTTTAGTTGTAGTATTCATTTAATTGATGTATTTTGCGAGCTATAACATACCTTTCAATGTAAATAATAATTTTACTGACTGTATTTATTCAATTGTATATTACTGTTCCGTTAAATAATCCTGCAACATCGAAATATGGTATCTACCCTTTATGTACCCGGTTTCTTCTTCCATTAATTCATAAGTATTGTTGCCTAAAATTCTATTAATAATATAAGGTCCTTGATATGGTTTTAGCAGTTTTCCCATTATTTTATTTTTAAGATCAGTTACTCTCAATCTTTTCACTATTACCCTATCATTAAGATTATATGTCTTATATTTCTTATCAACGGTATTCCTCTTTCTTTCCCATTTAATTTTCTTTGTCAATAATTTCTCTCTTACTTCTATAAGTCGTTCGTTGAAGTTGATGGCTTCTGGATCTGTCCAAGGTCTCTGCGGTGGCTGACCAGTAAAAATTGTTATGGGACAATGGTTATGAACTGTACTGGGTGTGTTATTAATGGTGTGTTCTATTTGTTGTAAATATTTGGCCTATTTATTATGATTGTCATGTAGAAGTATTCTTAAATATTTCAGCGTTTCTCGTATATATCGTTCCAGTTCCTGACTTACTTTCTGCTGATAATGATACGGAATGGGGTAATTTTTACTAATTAGTGGGTCTTCGTTATCTATTTTAATCGGATGCTGATATCCTTTTGCAAACACTACATCATTGTTAATAAGAGTAATATTATTGTATAAAATTGCTATTAAGTCGGGTATGACAGTTGTATCTGGTATCTTAGAGTTCTCTATAAAATTCTTTATATCATCATAATTATTAATTGTTTTCACTACTTGATTATCCATTCTAACTTCCATAACATCTCCTCGCTCGTGACAATCCTTCGTTCCTTGCCTAACTACCATTCTCTCTATTCCAATATTTGTATTATTAAATTCTATTATTTTTCCATCTGTTTCATTATTCCCCTCGTAATCTCTTCTATTGCACGGTTCATTATTTAATATAATATTATTTATTTCACTCGTAAGCACTTCCTTCTTATATAGGTTATAACCTTTTAACTCTTCTTCTGATAATTGTTTTTCAAATATAACTTTATTCACATCTATATTTAGTATACCATTTTCGAAATCTAAGATCATTTTGAGTTTTTTAATACTGTCAATACCTATAATACAGTCGTATTGTAGTTTGTCTATAATATAGCAATGTATGATGTATTTTGATTTGTCGACTAATATTTCTGTTGATAATTGTTTTGTTACCGTCCCCATGCGTTTTCCGTTCGCTGCAATGATATCTGTCCCTTTCGTTTTTACAATGTTCTTCTCGTATCCCCGTATATTCGTAGCTTTCTCTGCCTTTAATAAAGTTATTTCCGCTCCTGTATCGATTAAGCAATATAAAAAGATATTTTCGAATTTTAATTTTACAATAGGTAAAGTATATATTTGGGTAGTTTGGTTGCCTGCATCTTCTACAGTAATGAATTCTTCCGGATGTTGATAGAAAGTAATATTTTCAAATTTAAAAGGTATGTTACAGTCGTCATGGGTTATTAATTTTGTGCTGATGATGGGCCTTGTGTTGGGTTGGTGTAGAGGTCCTCTGTTAAAATTGGCGTTTTTTTTAATACCTCTTCCATATTTGTTCGTATCGGCGATACAGATCGATGACGTCTGTTAATATTATTTACGTGACCACGTCCACGATTACGGATATGATTAAATCCTCTTCCTTGTTGATTAGTATTATGGTTTGTATTGTTATTGTTTGTTTGTCGATCCGTAGTGCGATTGTAATTATTGAAATAATTATTACTGTTGTATCTGGATGGCTGGTAGTTGTAATTAGGTCTATTTGATGGATTGTTTGAATTATTATTATCCCGATCATTGTACATATTATTGTTAGAATTGTTATTATTATTATATGCTCTTGTAAAATTTTGATTTCTATTATTGTTGTTGAAATTATTATATCGTTGCGGTGGTGAGTTATTTGGGTTATTGTTCGGATTATTTGAATTTTGCGACGGATGATTGCGAGAGTTGGGATTGCGATATATGTGTTGTGGCTGATGGTTATTCTCCGAATAATCATCTAGACGTCTCATTATGTCTATGAGAGAGTCCATATCCGTAACTCTTTGACATATGATAGCCTGTGTATCGGTGTAGATGAAATGATTTAGGAGCTGCCTGGCAATCATTGATTCTTCCATGTCATTCAGGTGTTTACACTGGTTATAGATACGGGAAGCGTATGTCTCGCGTGATACTTGTCCCAATCGATATTTGCCTGTCAACAACCGTATTCTAGCTCTGTTTTGTTGCGTTTCGTCCCAATAATTCTTCTTAAAGAGTGTAACAAATTGGTCAAGAGAATTGCAATGGTCCTCAATTCTTTGAAACCACTCTTGTGCACTGTAACGTAAAGTTACTCGTATGACCTCCATCCTCTGCTTCTCCTCAGGTATATCCTCTAAGTAGCGTAAAAGACAACTAAGATACGTCATAGGATGTACACGTGTGATATCCCCGTCGAAATGATGTAAATTTTCTATCTTTATAGAGCTATTATTAGTATTAATATAATTAGTTGATGTAAAATAGCCTTTTATTTTATTTTCCAATCGTTTAATGTTAGTCTGTGTGGTCGTATAATTTTCATTATTAGTTATAGTTATAGTATCTAAATTTTGTCTGACAATATTGATTTCTTGTTTATTATAATCTTTGTATTGGTTTAACGATGATTTTAATTGTTCTGTGTTATCATTGTTTAATTTGTTAAAATTGGTCAATTTTGTATTAAACAAATTATTATTTTCAGAAATCATTTTGTCTATGTTTTGTTGTATGTCTTGTGTTGTAGTTTTAAGTCTCTGTTCAGTATTATTTTGAATTTCCGTAGTTGCGGTCTCTAACTGCTTAGCCCAATGTAAATTCTGTAGATTAACGGTTTCATCAAGTTTAATTAAGTACTTGAGTTCGTTTTCTTCCATGTTTTTCTGAGCTGTAGAAATTTCTGCTATCTTACCCTCTAAATCAACTTTGAAAACACTTAATTTGTTGTCGATGTTTGCATTATTTATTTCAAATTTTTGATTAATACTGTTCATGTTTGTCTCTAATTTAGTTGTTAGATCACTATTCATGTTGCTTATGTCTGTTTTCATATTAGTTAGTTCTTGTTTTAAGTTTTCATTGTTAGTGTCTAATTTGTTTGTTAAGTCTTGTTTTAGGTTATCGTTATTTGTATCTATTTTATTATTAGTATGATCTAATTTATTATTACTATTAGTTAGTTCTTGTTTTAAGTCTTTGTTATCTTGTTTTAAATCGGTCATTTGTGTCATTAATATCTGTAACATATTCATCACCTGGCCAATGTCTGGTGAACTTACCCCTTCAGTTGTAGACGCTTGTGTCACGGGAATGTCTCCCTGTTCAACCCTATCTTCTTCAGTACTGTCCTTAACTGCTTTGGTTCTATGACGAGTATCCATTTTGATATTTATTAAATTTATAAAGTTTAATGAATTTATATAAAGATGTATCCTTTATTTTAAAAGTATGATAATAATAAATAGTTGAAAAATACAAAGTTATGTTTAAAATATGAATAATAATACTCGAGACACCGTAATTTTATTAGTGAATCAAAAGTTAAATAAAATAACGTAAGCACAAGGTGATATTTTCCCTTTCACTAACCTTTAATATGTCCTAGAATCCTCCAAAGTCTGCGATGTAGTGAAATAAAGGTAACAATCTGCTGTTATAATAGGAAAAACATGTACACACAACGACAATAATAATCTACACCTTTTTGTCTATATAATATATGAAACAATTTGAAAAGTATCAATTATTTGCAATATTTAACTTTGTAGATGAGTTATCAACAAGAAGCAACAGGCCCACGTTGTCGGCGACAATTGATAACGGCCCCCTTTACTGGGCTGTGGTGAGATTATAAAATGTTAATGAGATAAAAGTGTAAGATAAAATTATGTATTTGAAAAGATTAGTCGGGCGCCTTAATTTATAAAATCTCACCCCAGATTGCGCTATCTTTATCTCAAATAGCCAACTAGTCGGAAAGCAAGAAACTATATTTAATAAAACTTTACTAAATGTGGGTGATCTCGGGCTCGTTGTGAGTTTTAGGTTGTTGCTTCCAAAAAAGAGAATAATATTAATGTTGACGCTTAATATAATAACTCCTACAAATAAATATGAACAAATAAAAGATTCATGTAAAATTAAAAATATTATGTTTATTAAATTAAAGGAAACTGTAAAAATATAACGTATTACAAATGTGATATTAACGAAACTGCATATACGCATAAACAACAAGGTGTTACTAATGTGAAAAGAGGTTATGTGTGTTAAACTAATAAATAATATGTATATAAATGTGAATACTCTTATTACAATTATGGTGAGTACCCTTTTATTGTTATCTCTAAGATATAAATAGGTTGTTTAATTAAATATAAAGATCATGACAGGATGTGGTAGATTAGGTAAATAATTCGAGAAGATTATAAAATAAAAGTTTAAAGAATTTAATTTTTGAAAAAAAAAATAAATATTATCTGAAAACCTGTTATAATAATGATGCTGATGTATGTTTGTAGATCGTCTGTGTGAATTGGGAAGATCCTCGGTGATCCAAAAATGTTCGGGTGCAGCACAAAATGATGGCGGTGTAGGTGGCTGTTTACGCGGACGCTATCGAAGATTTTCCTCGGACTTCGTCTTCGGTGCCTAATTACTCACTGCGCTCGTTTCTGGCTGTAGAATTTCAGGTATCGTTGTTGATGTACGTTAGACTATATTGTTGAAGTTCGGCGATGGATTCTTATATATATTTCTTCTGATTTTCTATCGTTTTCGGTGGAACTACGTCTGTGACGCTATATTGTTTGAAAGTTCGTTATTACCGAAAATTCTTGTAGTAATTCTCTTGACGATCGAGTTAATTAATATTCTGGATACTTTTTATCACTTTTAGTTGAATTTATAATTTAAATTTGTGTTTTATACAAGATTTCTAAGGCTTGGTCTAAAAAGATGCGTCTATTTATTTTTCAAATTCAAGGATCGAATAATTCGACAGCACTTGTCTGAATATTACCAAACACGCTATCTATTGATATCAATAATCTCGATGATTTACCCTTTTAACAATTTTATATAAAAAGAATTTGATTAATTTAGAATATCTAAATGATTTTAAAAATTATATTATAAATTACCAAGTTAGGTTAAGATAAATTTGAATGATACAAATCGCATACTGCGCATGATAAATGTAAACATAGCGAGATGTCAATTTGTAGGCGTGTCTTACTAGTGTCGATATAATACAAAGTTGCATATGGATTTGAATATGTTTTTCGCGCTAATATTTGAAAATTTGAATATGATATAATAAAATTAGATAATGAAAGGAAAATGTATATAGAAATTTAAAGAATGAAATGATCGTTATAAAAATACATATGCACTTCGATACTACTAAGACTTAATAATATTATTTATATAACCATTATATTATAACCCTTTTTCACTTTGTATGTCTTATTCTTCCTATTTTAGATGCAGCTCTATATGGATAACATGCATCACAACAATATATATATATATATATATATATATATATATATATATATATGGGGAAGTATGCGTTACTTATTAATAGAGAACAAAGAGAAGTGATCTCATACTGAGATACTGTTTTCGTTATTGAATGTGCGTCCGGGGAAGAACCCGTTTTAATGCAGAATGCCTTGTTTGATAAAATTTTAAACAAGCGAGAATTTAAATATAAAGAAATGAAATTGCTTTTAATATATACAGTAGACAACTGGCATATACATTAACGTTTTATTTTCTAAAGAATATGACCCATTACAGTGGAATAAACCCAATCTCCATTTTCTAATTTTTTGCCCAGTTCTATAGTAACTTTAAATAATAAATGTTTTATGTTGTAGCTCTAATATTATATTAAAATAATTTAACAAATATAATTGTTTATAATTTGAATTTATGTATGACAACTGTCAAAATTTGAAGTTTTCTAAAGCTTCGCATGTGCACCAATCTTTGATTACTTAATTACTTAAAAAATAGCCTACTATAATGAGAAAAGTTTCTGAAAACACGTTATTTTGTGTATTGTTTAAAACACACTGGTTCTTTTGTAGTAACCCTGCATATATACGAATATGTAGCAACTAATAATATAGTTTTTTCACTTTAAATTTTATAATATACGGGATATACGGGATGTTTCCAAAGTTCTGGGGACAATGTATAATGTAGTTTTTCAATATAATCGGCAATTAATTGAATACATTTATCCGAACGTCAAATTAATTTTTTTAAGCCGTCCTCGAAGAACTTTTTCGGTGTCTCCACAATCCACCTATTTATGTCAGTTAAACTCTCAAAACGAACGGTAAAGGTTTTTTCAAATCTGGGAACAGATGAAAATCATTCGGTGCGAGATCTGGTGAATAAGGTGGATGCGGAAGCAATACCCACCGTAAATTGTTCAATACATCCTTCGTTTTTCTTGCGATGTGCGGCCTAGCTTTATCCTGTAGCAATAACGAATGCTTATGCAACGTCCCAAGCCGTTTTCTGATAAGTGCCTGTCGCAGCGGTCCGGATTATAACTTCGAATAATATTCTGCGTTAATTGTAGTACCTTTCGCCAAATAATCAATAAAAATAATTCCTTCACAGTCCCAGAATACAGTAAGCATTACCTTTCCAACAGACAAAACTGTACGCACCTTCAGTGAAGGCCCTTCTTCGGGTTTACGCTATTCTTTGGATTGAGTTTTGGTCTCAGGATTGAAATAAGGAATCCGCGCTTCGTCAGTGGTTATTATCCATTACCAAAATTCATCACCATAAGAGGCTAACTGCTCTTGAAGTTAACGACAAGTAGCAGATCTATTGAGTTTCTGTTCCAGTCCAAACAACCTTGGCACGCAGCGGGGGATGAAGCCGTGCTTACGCCCAAACAATTATGTAAGATCTCATGAACATGATTTACCAATTCCTAGGCGTACACTATTTTGAGAAATAGTCATTCATCAGTCCTCTTTCAGTAGGTTCACCATGGCAGTAATGTTTCTTTCATTCGGGCGATCACCGCATCGATCGTCTTCTAATGATGTTCTACCACTTTTAAAACGATCGATCCATCGATATACAGTACTTTTAGATTCTGCAGATTCGCCAAACACTCCTTGACGATGTTTAGTAATTTCTGAAATTTTCGCACCCTCTTTTCACAAAAAGAAAATTATTACTCTTTGTGATTTAGCCGCATCTTCCATGGTTACACAAACAGTGCTACGAAAGTGCGTCTATATCGGTTGAACACCTGAATCAGATTGAACAATATTGCATGGGATAGCTGCATAAACATGTTAAGACTTGTCTATCAGCGATAGCATTGCCTATAAGTTCTGCGTAATTGAATTAGAGCGCAATTCCCAGAACCGTGGAAACATCCTCGTATTATAAAAAAAAAGTTATTAGTTGCGCAAATAAAGAAAACCAAACAATTCTGTTTTTTTTTTTGTCATAATATTGATGTTTAACTTGTAAACGTATTTTAAAGAAATATTTCTATAATTAATGTATACGTTTTATACAAGAAGATGCTCATGTAAAAATACAATTAAAACATTTTAATTACTCAGATGATCATTCATTTAGAGAAAAAAACAATATCTTTGAAAACATACAAAAACATAAAATCGATTAGAGCAGTTCGGTCCGTAGATTTTAGCAAAGTATATTTAGCCGAAATAACACACACATAACTACAAAACAGGAAAACGCATAAAAACAAAACTTCACAAAAGCTCCAATAATCGATCTATATTTTTGTTGATATCCAAGTTGGCGTAAATAGGAAAATTAGGTCACCTGTAGGGTGTGAGATAGACGTTATTCACACCTACCTCACACTCCATCGTTATACCGCGCCTTTAGACGTCATAGAGCCATTATAACTGGCAAGTCCAAAATATGGTTCGCTATATGTTCTCTAAATGGCGAAACTTCATGCTGTACTCTGAAAATAGGGTGGGCACATCTGTGCATTATTGAAACAATGCTTAAGGGGCAATCTGCCTCTATCTCTGTTACCTCTTAAATTAAAGGACACCACGCTAAGAGCTAATGCACGACACTCCGACACGCATACACACAAACCTAAAATTCACCGTTTATGATTATTATCAATATACAAGTTAATAACACTCGACTAAAAAAAGTACCTTTGAAGTTGTACCTTATATTAATTATTAATTAATATGCTCTAGATGTTTTTGAAAATTAACATGTAAGAAACAACTCAAACAATAGACATATAAGCTATTCTATAAAAATACAAAAATCAATAAATAGAAAAAGTAAATTTACCGAAAATAAGCAAACTTCACAATTAATTTTAATCTTAACATACATGACACTTAGAAATAATGCAAAGCAGTCTAAAGTATTCGTCAAATATTCTTTATAATGCGTCAATTTTACTATAGAAACAACATAATCCACAAACTCTGTGGTACTGCTTGGGGCGCAAACGCATCCATCCTTAAAACGCCGACTCTTAGCCTTGTTTATTCGGTAATTCAACTGGCTAAACAGCTACCACGCAAAGATGATCGACCCCAAACTAAATGAGATTAGTGGTTGTTTAAAAAGTACGCCTCTACACTGACTCTCCGTTCTAAGCCATATTACACCTCCCACCATCTAGAGACAGGAGAGCCTGGTTAGAGAATATAATAAAATAATATCGACCCCACCTCCCAAAACACTGCGTCTTCTGTTCGAGCAGTACACCAGCTGAGAGAACATACGACGAAATACCGTCATACGAAGCCGGAAGCAATGGCCGGGCGAATTGTTACTTTAACAAAATTAATCCTGAATCCAAACACCACTATCAACTGGTCACAGGAATTAATAGAAGACACACGAGAAATAATTGACCAAACATTCAACGAACGAGACATCCAACAAATTTTACGGACATCGCCGAGCATATTTATGGTAGATCCAAACCAGCCAAAAATACAAGTCAGGATACCAGAAAATAACACCGAACCGCTCAAAGAAGAAAAAAACACCACCGAACACAGAACAAAATGCAAACTGAAATCAAAAACGCAGACGACTTTATATACCAGAAATTCACGAAGAAGCCAAAAATAGACGAAACAACCTCACCGATCGAAACTAAAAATTCTTACGACGCCCTCGAAAACAAAACCGAAGAAAAAATGGAAGAAGAAACTTCCGAATTCACTCCACAGCCTTCAACATCAGCTAGCTCGCCCAGGGTAAGTGACAAAACCAACATCACACATAACACAAACACTGTAACACGAAAACCACACAAAATTGCACCAATAATAGTCACGGAAAAAGACAAATGGACACACATACGACACATACTTAAGACAAACAACATTAACACTGAAGAAAGCAAACTTGTGAAACCTGGTATTCACATCGAACCAAAAACTGACGAAGACTACCGAAAAGTTAAACACTTACTTGACAAAGAACAAATACAATTTTACACTTTTCAACTGAGAAGCGAAAAGACACTAAAGGTAGTTATGCGTGGCATTCCTACCTTTATCACAGACACTGACATCACCGACGACTTGACTGACCAAGGTTACCCGACATTGAAAATTAAAAGGATGAACGGTAAACACGGCATACCTGCACCACTGGCACTAATCGAACTAACGAGACAGTACAAGTCAATTTACAACTTACGCGACTGCTGCGGACTTGCAATTAAAACAGAACCTTTACATAAACGGACAGACATAATACAGTGTCACAAATGCCAGACTTTCGGACATCACCAAAGAAATTGCAACGTAAACTACAAATGCATGAAATGCGGAGACGAACACTCGACACACTTATGTAACAAGACTAAAACAACCCCACCAAAGTGTGCAAACTGCGGTGGCCCACACTTATCCACATTCATCAACTGTCCAAACAATCCAAACAACCCAACAAACAAAACCACACCCAAACCTAAATACATACCAGCACCACCCCCAACAACTAATTCCTGGACTCAAAGACAAAACAAAACAACACCTAACACAGTTGATGAATTACCACTTGCCTTAGGCAATATGCTAATAACACTAAACTCGACAAACGCAACAAAAGAACAAATACAATACTTCGTAACAGAAACACAGACAATCATAACTAGAGCTGAGGATGTTTGCGGTATAACCATGGTTATATCATGTAACCATAGTAAATTACTATGGTTACATGATATAACCATGGTTATACCGCAAACATCCTCAGCTCTAATCATAACACTTTACAATAATAAACATTAAACACACACACAACTGAAACGCAAAAAAAAAATGTGATGATGACCAACAAACGAACACACATGACTTAAACGCAAAAAAGCGACTGACACACAGACTTTACACGCATGATACACACACGACCGCACAAAAAACACAACAACGCACGATTAAATCAGACTCAAACACGCCACAACCCTGGGAGATACAAAACAACGGAGTGGAAATGGAGGCAACTTCGACCACAGAACAAAATTCAACGACTCATACACACCTCCCAATACATAATGATCTGACAAATGCCGGCCTGGCGAGATTAAAATCTAGATCTCCTCTACGACTGCTTGCAGAACAACTTATTATAGCAGAAAATTTCAACCTAAATGATAGAAGAAGAGAGTATTCGGAAGCCTTGAAACCCGCTCAAGTGGCCCATATTATACCTTTATCAGGATTGAGGCTTCTTCGCCACGAATGGAAGATACTCAATAGAATAAGAAAGTCCCATGGCATCCGTTATGACTCATTCTATAAATGGGAACTGATTGAGACACCGACTTGCGAATGCTGAGGACCTCGCCAGACTATTCACCATATTACAGCCGAGTGCCCCCTTACAGCATTGGAAAGTGATATCAGTGACTATCACTGATTCTGTGTTGCATTGGATCAATAGCATTAATTTTAAAATTTAACTCTGTTCTGTCCAAGTGCGCCGTACACCGAATAAATAAATAATTATAAAGCATTTATAAATTTATTTTGCCGATTATAACTTTGTATGGGAGAAGACTAAAGAAATATTTTAAAAGGAAAACATATCGTTTTCTGTATGTATTATAGTTCAAGTTTGGAGACCAAATAATACGAAGAAAACTATTGCGATCATTTTAAAAGAATAGTATCTTGAACGCGCCTGAAGAAATTCTCGGAACCCATTACTTTTTAGTGAATTTTAGAAAATATTTCTAGAGAAAACATCCACAACCACTTCAGGTCAAGCATTTACAAGAACTGTTGGGAATTTTTGAAAGCATTACCCCTATACTTACGCTCCAACCAACTTGTAAAGTTGATACTTTGAAAACCAGTGTTCAGAATATTCAACAGCTGCTTGGAGCGATGAAAATCGCTTGCAACGAATTTTATTTTTAATGTTTACGAACAAACAGAAGTAACAAGTTGATCAATCAATTGAATACAAGCAATAGCAATTCAACGTTTTTACTGGCAAAAAAAATAACACTTCGATGCGCATGCTGATTGAGAGCAAGTGTTGTCATGATGGGGAATAATTCGCCTATTCTTCTTTTTTCATAATAACTTCCGGCAAACAAATTATGATATCCAATCAGCGATCACGGTTCTTTGACTCTTTAAAGTTGTGGTTGCCACAGGTCCAGTAAAACCGAAGACACAGCAATCGTTTGTTTCGCAGCACTACGTGAACAAGCATAAGTTTTCGTCCGCTTTGACAGATTAAAACGATGAATTGTTATTTACCTTCAGGACCGTACGACTAAATCCATGTGTTTACGCTAAGATTCCGCAAACTAACTGTAAATCCCATACTTGAATGGTGCTTTGCTCTCAAAGGCTAAATAAAGTCGATCCATGCATTCATGCAAAAAATCATGGCTTTAAAATTTTGTAAGCGAAAGTTTTTACATGAAACTCCTTTTTTTAAATGTTGAGTAAACAATACTATTTCACTTAAGTACGAACTGTCAATTATTGGGTAGAAATATCAATTTTACGAATATGACGCTTATAAAACGCAGGCGTCACTTAAACTAGTTATTATTGAGTTTTCGCCCTGTGCATTTGCTTATATTAAGAAATACCGGATGTTTCTGATATTAGTTTACAGACTGCAACTTCTCAACCGGGATATATACGAATAAACGTTTGAAATAAAAGTTGCTTTATCTCTTAAAGTCTATAGAATTAGGTAATTAGTTTTGCATTTAGTTATCGCTTTGTAGGTCATTTGAACGTCAACTTTTTTTTTAATGGAATCCTATATTTTTTAATGTAGCATAATATTAATCAAGAAGACACAAATAACTATCATCTGAATAATTTTTTCATTACATTTGCAGTTTTTGAAATAATTATTGAGAAATAGTATTGAGAGTACTTGCCTAGTAGTAGAAAGCTTTGAAAAATTAACAACTTTTATTTTTCACTTAAGTATTATTTGTTCTACAAAAATGTTTTAAATATGTCTATACGTTATATGCACGTATAAAGCTTTTGTTTCATTATGAAACAGACATGTAAATAAATTTACATATCTGTAACTGTATACTTGGACAATACCTCGTATTTTCGGCATTTACTTCTGCTTAAGACATATGTTTCTGCCATTTATAGGCGTCGCACAGTGCGAAATTTAGGAAGTTTAGTGGAACTTTATTCAATTTTTGAAATACGTAAAATGCATAAGATTATTTATTATTTTGTTAGGTAAATACCCCGCCTCTAAAACCTCATACTCAGTTTGGGGATTTACCCTGCGAAAGAACCGCAAAATGCACCTGAAAGTCGCATTACTTATTCAATCATACTTTTTGCCTATAAAAAGCTATTCGATTTGTTAAAGTTAATAGAGTGGTACATACAAATGGCAAATCAGTAAGCCATGATTTTTTCTTCATGTATTTTATTAGAAAATTGTCAATTATTGGCATTTAATTAATTGCAAAATCTTTCCTTGCTCGTGTGTGATTTGTTCGTGGAAAAAGTGATTTTTAAGAAGTAAGTTAAATTTACATTTTTAACTTTAGTGGAGATTTTAAATAGTGATACCACATAATACCAGCTTGAAACGCACAACATTTTAAAGTTTTTTTTCCCTCTGTTGAAAACTCAAAAGATCTTCTGCGATATTTTGCGATCTTCTTTTAAATGAAACATTTTCCAGAATGACTTTGCAAGTTTCATATAACTGTATATTCCAAAAGTGGAAGGAAGAACCGACATCGGATGCCATCATTGGTTTTGTTTTGGAAAAAATAGGCTCACCAATGTTAAGATCTGATGCTCTTTGCAGTTTAAAGGCAACTCTTCGCGCACTGGTTTGTAGAATACGAAAAAGGTGGAGGGATCCAGTCGAAATTTAGCATCATTTCTGAATAAAAATGCTGTCTGGCTTGAAAATAATGTAAAATTTTCAAATGCTGTAAGGGATGCATTGCCCAGTGGATCGAGGACCAATGCAGGCAGACCTAAAAAAGAATTTAGATATTGTCATCCTAAAGTGTAAAACAGAAAAGTGAATCATCTTTTGAAGTCCGGTAGTCAAGACGAGTTAGCCAAAGCAACCGTAACAAAGCTATATCAATCTTGAAAACGAAACTCTGCAGCGATTGTCAAGGAACTGGCATCTGCTTCTCCAGAAAGGGGAAGCAAAATCAAAATGGCTCGCATGTCTTCTTCAAACAGCCCACGAAAATTAACTCCGGACCAGGCTCCGCTACTTATTGATGCAAACTTATCGTCTAATCAATACAACATTGTTCGGGATCAAGCAAAACATCACGGTTGCACTTTGTATCCACCTTATTATGTTGTAAAGGAGGCAAAGAGGTTATGCTATCCAAAGGAAATAATAATAACTGAAGTTTCAGCTGAAGTATCAGTTCAGTCGCTATAAATCATACCATAACAAGACTTTGTACAAGGCTAGAAGAGACTCTTAGAACTTTGCGAAACGGTAAAGCACTAAATATTATCGTAAAGTGGGGTTGTGATGGGGCGGAACAAGTTAACTATCGACAAAAGTATATGGACAAACATAGCTCTGATGATAGTATGTTTAGTGTATCAATGGTACGAATCCAAATGTGCTCCGTAAATGATAATGGTGATAATCAGTCACTAATTTGGAAAAACCTTGGCTTGCTTATAGATATGCCAAAACAGCAGACCGGAAACACAAACGATGGTAATATCGCAAGAAAATTCTTTAGAAATGCCGAAAAGTCTGCCGAAATAACTGGCGTTAACTTAGAATTGATCAAACGTTTTCATGTGCTGTTAGAGTGCCTAAATTGTGGTCTTAAAATTGATTCAGAAAAGTTCGGCGAATATGCAAGAGAAACATTGGAATTGTATTTGAAAGAATATTTCTGGTACTCAATGCCCGTAAGTGTGCATAAAGTCCTTTGTCATGGAAAGGATATTATAGCCTCTTGCATTCTTCCGATCGGACAATTTTCTAAAGAAGCTCAGGAGGCAAGAAACAAAGACTGCAGAAAATATCGCGAACTTTTTAATAGAAAAACGTCAAGAATTGACACAAATACGGATTTATTTTATCGACTGCTTATTTCGTCGGATCCGTACATCGCTAGTCTTCGTAAAGCACCCAAAACCAAGCATAGTGAAGTTACGCCAGAAGTTTTACTGTTGTTAGAAAGATTTGCAGGCCCGTGTAATGATTGCTAGTCTTCAGACGATTGCAATGAGTCTAGTTCTCAATAGGTGTTCAAAATGTTGTTATAAAATGTATATTTTTTTAATTGTTCTATAATAAAAAACACAAATAAACTCAAAAACTTTAAATAAAGCATATTAATTTTTATTAAAAATTTTAAAAACCAACAAATGGAACTGTTTAACTGTTTTGAATAATTAAGTTCCGGTAAACTCAAGAAATTTCGCACTGTGCGTCGTCAGCTAAGCTAATGAAGCAATGTATACAAATGATACAAATCTTTATAAATAAAATCTGTATCTGTATATGACATTAAGCCGAACCGCTCATTAGATATAGCAAGTTTCATTCTATAAGGTGGCACTTATTTACGAGTGACATCTTACGGACGAAAGAGACTATACCAAAGAAAGCAATCTTTCGATTGACAAGCTATGCTCATACGAACCGAAAGGAATACGGGTAGTCCTTCTAAAACGAGCCAGGTGGCGGTAGATATACAAAAATATTTTAAATATGTCTATACGTTATATGCACGTATAAAGCTTTTGTTTCATTATGAAACAGACATGTAAATAAATTTACATATCTGTAACTGTATACTTGGACAATACCTCGTATTTTCGGCATTTACTTCTGCTTAAGACATATGTTTCTGCCATTTATAGGCGTCGTCAGCTAAGCTAATGAAGCAATGTATACAAATGATACAAATCTTTATAAATAAAATCTGTATCTGTATATGACATTAAGCCGAACCGCTCATTAGATATAGCAAGTTTCATTTTATAAGGTGGCACTTATTTACGAGTGACATCTTACGGACGAAAGAGACTATACCAAAGAAAGCGATCTTTCGATTGACAAGCTATGCTCATACGAACCGAAAGGAATACGGGTAGTGCTTCTAAAACGAGCCAGGTGGCGGTAGATATACAAAAATGTTTTAAATATGTCTATACGTTATATGCACGTATAAAGCTTTTGTTTCATTATGAAACAGACATGTAAATAAATTTACATATCTGTAACTGTATACTTGGACAATACCTCGTATTTTCGGCATTTACTTCTGCTTAAGACATATGTTTCTGCCATTTATAGGCGTCGTCAGCTAAGCTAATGAAGCAATGTATACAAATGATACAAATCTTTATAAATAAAATCTATATCTGTATATGACATTAAGCCGAACCGCTCATTAGATATAGCAAGTTTCATTCTATAGGGTGGCACTTATTTACGAGTGACATCTTACGGACGAAAGAGACTATACCAAAGAAAGCGATCTTTCGATTGACAAGCTATGCTCATACGAACCGAAAGGAATACGGGTAGTGCTTCTAAAACGAGCCAGGTGGCGGTAGATATACAAAAATGTTTTAAATATGTCTATACGTTATATGCACGTATAAAGCTTTTGTTTCATTATGAAACAGACGTGTAAATAAATTTACATATCTGTAACTGTATACTTGGACAATACCTCGTATTTTCGGCATTTACTTCTGCTTAAGACATATGTTTCTGCCATTTATAGGCGTCGTCAGCTAAGCTAATGAAGCAATGTATACAAATGATACAAATCTTTATAAATAAAATCTATATCTGTATATGACATTAAGCCGAACCGCTCATTAGATATAGCAAGTTTCATTCTATAGGGTGGCACTTATTTACGAGTGACATCTTACGGACGAAAGAGACTATACCAAATGAATACATATACATGCATATACATAATAAAACAAAAGCTTTATACGTGCATATAACGTATAGACATATTTAAAACATTTTTGTATATCTACCGCCACCTGGCTCGTTTTAGAAGGACTACCCGTATTCCTTTCGGTTCGTATGAGCATAGCTTGTCAATCGAAAGATCGCTTTCTTTGGTATAGTCTCTTTCGTCCGTAAGATGTCACTCGTAAATAAGTGCCACCTTATAGAATGAAACTTGCTATATCTAATGAGCGGTTCGGCTTAATGTCATATACAGATACAGATTTTATTTATAAAGATTTGTATCATTTGTATACAATGCTTCATTAGCTTAGCTGACGACACCTACAAATAGCAGAAACATATGTCTTAAGCAGAAGTAAATGCCGAAAATACGAGGTATTGTCCAAGTATACAGTTACAGATATGTAAATTTATTTACATGTCTGTTTCATAATCTTATTATTTGTTCATTTCACTTTGGATACTATTACCATAAACACGGTCGACATTCATTAACGTCGACCTCAGAGCAATATAATACCCATAACGCCCTTGGTGCATAAATAAATATTATGGTAGACAAGTAGAACTTATATGACAGTTTATTATTGTGCGTTTACTCTTAGTATTTCGTTAATACTCAATATGCCTCCTATATACACCACCAATGAATATGTAAAACATGTTGTTAATTTATGGACAACGTAATATGAATGCCCGAGAAGCAGCACACGTGTATCGAGAGTGATTTCCAGAACATGCACATCCATCACCTATGACTTTCAGTAAAGCGGAGTCAAAGATGAGAACCGGATCCTTTCCTAATAATGTAAAACATGGAAATCTTCGAGCAATTGTTAGGAATGAAGAAAACATTATCAAAGTTTTGGCCTACGTAATGATAAACCCTCACGTTTCTATTCGTACTCTGGCAGTTGAAATTGGAATTAGTAAAACCATAGTAAACCGAATTCCAAAAACACACGGATATCATCCTTTTAAGAGTCATTTGGTTCAAGGATTGACACCGAACGATTTCCAAAGACGGCTTGACCTCATTGCACGTTTACAGAAGAATAAAATCTAAATATCTTTAATTACATATTTTGGAGCGATGAATGTCGTTTCCACAACAATGGCATTGTTAACAAGCATAATGCTCATTACTGGTCAAACCAAAATCCACATTGGATGTAAGAAGCGCGCTTCCAGACAGTGTGGGAAGGTGTGGCCTTTTCAATTGTTATTTAATTGGTCCTTATTTTTATGAGGAAATCCTAACCGGATAACTTTATTTAAATTTTCTACAAAATGTGTTGCCAGGTTTAATGGAAAATATTCCTCTCGGAGAAAGAAAAACAGTGCTTTGGCAACAATATTTTTCCCCACCTCACAATGCACGTATTTTTAACGATTATTTAAATATGATTTACCCTAATTATTGGATAGGACCTCTGTTACCAGAGGTCCTATTCCTTGGTCTGTGCGTTCTCCGGACTTGTCGCCTCTTGATTTCTTCCTTTGGGGCTATTTAAAGGAAATTGTATATTCTGGGTGTACTTGGATGATTTAAAGAATAAAATTCTCCAAGGTTGCCAAATAATAACCCGAGAAATGATCATTTCTACATGTAACAGAGCATCAATGCGCCGTATAGAGGCTTTTGTGCAGATAGGTAGCGCACAATTCGATCACCTGTTGTATTTTTTTTTCTTTAGGAAAAATATTGTTATTTGTTTTCTACCATTTGTATCATTTATTAGCAAATAATTAAATTTAAAACATCTTGCGTTCAAATAACGTTTCTCTATAGTGTTCATAGAAGTTTCTCAATAATTATTTCAAAAACTGCAATTGTAATGAAAAAATTATTGAGATGAAAATTATTTGCTTCTTCTTGATTAATATTTATGCTGCATTAAAAAAAATATGATTCCATTAAATAAAAGTTGACGTTCAACCGACCTACAAAGCGATAACTAAATGCAAAACTAACTACGTCATTCTATAGAGACTTTAAGAGGTAAAACCAATTTTAATTCAAACATTTATTCATAAATATACCGGGCAAGGAGTTGCAGTCTGTAAACTAAAATCAGAGACATCGGTATAAAGTCGTAGTCCACTGGCGTCCTCGTATCCTTAACTTTCTTGTTAGGAAGAAATAATCTATACCGCTATTACAAATTAGGGGGGGCGACACTTCTTACAAACGGTGGTTTTTGGTGTGCCAATAATAATAAAATTATTTCCTAATAAAACAATTAATTGGTGGTGGTGAAGTTCCCTCAAAGGTCCAGGACGTGCGTGATGATGGTTAATTAATATATATATATATATATATATATATATATATATATATATATAACTTACTTACTAAATAAAACACATGTCCTTAAAGTTTGTATTTATATTTACATAAGAAGAAATTGAAATTGATATATTTAAAAGTAATTAATCAAAGTAATATATACACGAGGAGCGGTAAATAAGTAGATTAAAAATTAACACAAAAATATACTGAAAAGAATGTTAAATGGAGTAGTAATTAAGGGTTAATTAATTACGATGAATATAAAATAATCTCAGTATCGGACAATACCGAGTTACCTGTGAGTGGCGATGATGGTCACGTGGCCTTCGAAGATATACCTTGGTCAAGTATATGTAGAGCGGTGTTGGCCGGAGGAATAAGAAATTAATTAGTTTAAATTAATGTGAATTAATATGGATTCGCTTAAAAGAATAATATGTATAGAACAATACAGTTTACCTTAGAAGCGAAGAGACACCGGACGGCATGGTGGCGTGTACTTGGACAGCACGATGAGCGATGTGTGTGTAACTCACGAACGTTCGAAAGAGAAGAAGGACTGATAGTTTGGTATCGAAAAGAAAAGGTTTAGAAAACGGTCTGTTTTATGATCCATCGAAGAGAGGGGTCGATAACTTGAATTCTAATTAAATAAGAGCGCGACCTGAAGATGTGATCTATCGATGTCATAAATATTATTAGAATAACCTTTGTGACATAAACTTTCTAATAATATGAAACACCATATATAAAGGAAGATGTATAATTAAATTAATCAATTTAAAAATAGAAATGTAAATAGAAAGAAATTCCACATTACGGTTGTTGAGTCAGGTAGTAAACGAAGGGTCTGTCGGTCAAGATATATAACAAAAGAAAACTTTCTCTTTGGACACGAATACACAGAAAATGTCTTAAGTTAAATATATTTTAAAACGAGATATTTTAAAGAAGAAATAGGATTTAAAAATAGATTAAAGATTTTCTATATGCTAAGCGTAACACCGCAAATATCTTAACGATATATCTTTTAAAAACTCAAGAAGATATATAACCCCTTACCACAATTAATAATCGAATCCTAAATACGTATTTCCATCAATAGGTAAAACCACTAATAAAGGTTTCGCACATAGGGCACAGTAAAGCTAACACATAATAACGCAAAAACTTTACACGGCGTCCACGTATACACTGACATTAAAATAAAAATATAAGGCTAAAAATTACGACAACTTACCTCTCTTAAGAAAACGGCAACAACATGTGCTTATTCTCTATTCGCACGCCCTCAACCTTTCTACCTCTTTTCTAAGAATGAAAAACGACAAGTGTATGGTATCGGACCTTTGTCCGAGTTAATCGTATTACGTTTGTTTTTAACGATACGAATGCTTTTATATGCGTCAAGATCTTAGGTATTGTTGATGGCTTTGACAAGTTTTAACCCTTTAATCGACATATTGTGATCTGCGTTTAACGAATGATTAGCCATGTTAGATTTTTCTGATATATTGAATTTAGTATGTAATTTGTTCTTTAAAGCGGATTATTATTAAACGTTGAGCGTTATAAGCGTTAAGCGTTAAGCGTTATAAGCGTTAAGCGTTTGGCCTGTATATTTCCAATTACAATCATCGCAATTAATTTCGTATATACCTGATTGCAAATTAAAATTAACTTTATCTGTAGTATTACCTTGGAGACTTTTGATGGTGTTTTCGGATCGACAAGCAACTTGGAGCCCCCGTTTTTTAACAACTCTATTAATGTTTTTGGTGATTGAATGGTATCGTAAACACATACTTTTTCTCCTGGTTACGTTCAGATATCAAACTTGTTGATTCTCGCTGATTGTCTTTTTTAATTTCGTTTTTCTAATTAATTTATTAACTATTTCTATGTGAAAGCCATTCATTATACCTGGCGATGTTTTTAATGAAATCTAGTTCTATTTCATATCTCTCTTTTGTTAACGGAAAGTTTAGTAACTGATTGACTAAGAAATTAAACTTGTCAAAGCCCAGAGATCTTGACGCGTATGAAAACATTCATATCGTTAAAAACAAACGTAATACGATTAAATCGGACAACGTTCCGATACCATACAGTTGTCTTTTTTCATTCTTAGAAAAGAGGTAGAAAGGTTGAGGGCGCGCAAATAGAGAATAAACACATGCCGTTTTCTTAAGAGAGGTAAATTGTAATTTTTAGTCTTATATTTTAAAGTCAGTGTATACGTGGACGCCGTGTAAAGTTGTTGTGTTATTATCAGTTAGCTTTACTGTGCCCCATGTACGACACTTTTATTAGTGGTTTTACCTACTGATGATGACAATTTAGTTGTCAAAATACGTATTTAGTATACGATTATTAAGGTAAGGGGTTTATACTTTTTTGAGTTTTTACTTAGCCACAGTCTCCAAAGAAAGACATATCTTTTACAAAAAAATGTCTCACAGTTCAGAACAATTCAAAAATTGATATACACAGCAATAACCTGATTCCGAAAATTTATTTATTTTATTAGTACACTGCATCAAGAACGCAGAAAGTAATCATTCATATCCCGTTTATTATTTGGTTAGAAGGCACAACAGAATTAGTAAATTTAAAAAACGAATAACCAGCGATAATAATATTTTATTAGGAATATGGATATGATATTACGCCACGAAATCTTTTCTTTTAATACAATTAATGATTTTATTAAAATACTTAAAATAACTATTTCAAAAGAACTTTAACTTAGGGTTTAGTTTACCAAATCCTCTTACATTAACCTAGAAAGGCGTGAGAAAATTAGGTGCAATAGATATTGATCAATAGTTTTCGTTAACAGACGGTGTCAATAAATATGCAGGCAAACTATCAACTTACGTGCCTCGACCTTAACTTTTGAAACCCTCTGAAGGACCTTTTCCTTGAATTTTTTATATTTAATACGAAGGTACTGCCTATATTAAAGCTAGAATTATTCTGGTATATTTTCATTCATTAAAAAAAAATTATTTTCATTTCAAGACATGAATATTATAAAACCACTTTTATTTTTAAAAAAATGGGTACAATCATTACCCGATAAACAATAAATTTTAGTTATAGTCTTTAGAAAGGTCATACTGTATATTACACAAAAAGGGCTTGATTAAGACTTATTTATTCAACCGAAATTTGAGCCTTGTTTACATAGGAACTACCTACATTAACTCCACTCCTAAACAGAATTTCCAACTTAATAACGTAAAATTCACCCGTGTTATTGTCCTATTTTCAAACGTCAACAAGCATCGATCACGCGACAACGTCAAGATTAATATTCAATTTGTTCTCCTAAATTTAGTCGTCACTCACCCGTCGAAACGACAGCAATGGATTTCCACTTCATGTTGGCGACCATGAGGGTAAAAGCTCGTGCGATGTAGACTAACGACGGACCGGAATTGTTGTTCAGTTCGTCTTTTAATCCCTGAAAAAAAAACCGAAATAGAGCTTTACAAGAAAACTTTTACAAAGCCAAGGAATATAATTTCTTTAGTTACCTGAGGACAATTCCAAGTACTCAACGAAGTGTTTTGAAATGTGGAGAGAATGTATGCTGTGGAACATAGTTCTGGCTCTAAGGAAGCTATAACAGGCATTGCAGATGGAGACGTCACTGTCGTTGCCATGTATAAAGTTTTTTGATAGTCTCCACAAAAGTCTGTAACAAATACAGAAAAAATTATATCTTAAACAGCGATACCTACATGCAAAAGGAGTTACTTCGTTAATATTAATTTCTTTAAAGAAAATATAAAAGATAAAGCGTAATTTGAAAGACAAAAATATCCAGCTCACGGATTGCTATTATTAATTATGCAAATGTGGTATTGTAAAAGTAAGTTAAACCCCAAATTATATCGACATGCCTTTATTTTGAACTTAATATCAACATAATAGTATTGTAATAAATGTTCCTCCGTTAAAAATATGAAGCCTATTTAAAACATGTAGACGAAAAAGACTAAATCAGAGAAAAAATTAATTATTAATGCATTATTTGTCTTTTGGGAATTTTTAATGACTATGAATTTTTGCATAACAGAAACTAGAATCGACTCCCAGGGAAAGTTCTTCACCCAAAAACACCTATTTTAATGAAACTTGATGGTTAAATAGCCACATAGGAACTGTATAAGAAACCGTTTCCGGTTGGTGCGGTAAAGGAATTTTAAGGGATGAAGAGCGACTTGAAAGTCAATTCATTTTTGTTTGCATAATCGTTCCAAGAAAAAATATCGATTACTGCATTATTCTTAAAAAAAATCGCCACCCTTCACCCATACCGGTACATGAAATGAGGTAGTTCTTTTTTTCATATGATGTCTTATTCTCCACAAAATAAACAATTCACATGAGAATACTTTTGAATATCTTTTGAACACAATGCTCTCCAGAAATTCCTTTTAAGCGTAAAAATCTTCAACAGAATAAATCAGTTCCAAAAAGCCACAGGGGAGATTCTCGGGAGAATTGAACTATCCAATTATGTAATAAAAAATAAAATAAAGTCCTCAGTTCAGGTGAAGGATATTTGGAACTAGATATTACACTTTAAAAATGTTAACAGAATTGTGTAAGGAAAAATACAAAATTTGTCCCTCATATGGAATGGACAACAATTAGGTGTTTTAAAAACTGCGGCATCAAACTATTGTCCATAAAATGTTTTAATACAGACGAGAGTAGCGTCCCCCTTGTTCATTGTTTCAAATAGACCACGGAGACAGTTTAGCCCCATAGACGAGTATAACTTTATTTCAATATATATATTTTTTAAACATATGCCTTTATATTTAGATTTCGGTTTCCGGGTTGGACCCGCGTCAAGTTAGGCGTAATTACCAACGTTTCATCCACTGTTGTAAGGGACATCTTCAGGGCTGTACATAGATATTCGTAGTTTCGCAGTAGTTTGAAGAATGCTAAAGCAGAGACCGACACAAACTTATATAGGTGGGACCGGATCAGATGGTGCCTGCTATTGGCTGGAGACAATAAGCCAATCGGATGCGTCGTATGGGCGTGATATTTCATAGTAGAATTCAATAGAGTTTGTCACGTTGGATGTAACGTATAGCCATTGTCTCTATTGAGATTGCGGTGATGTTAGTGATTTTCAATAGATTCACGGATTTTCTTCACTGGACAGAAGCTTGACATCTTCGTCATCTAGCCGCATGTGCGACAGTCCCTGGATGAGTTACTACTTTTCTTAAACTCCAGCACCGTGACATTCGATTTACCATGGAGGTAGAGTCAGACGGAAGTCTCTCGTTTTTAGACGTCTTAGTGATTCGCAATATCAATAACAAATTGGGGCACACAGTTTACATGAAACCGACTCACACGGACGGTTATCTAAACGGGTTTTTCCATTATCACACGGCACACAAACAAGCGTCATCGTTACTCTTGTACACCGTGCGTTTTCTATCCCAGAACCTAGGGCACCACCCTCTGAACTTAAATATATTTCTAACACCCTACTCCAGAATAATTATAATGCCCACGACATACATCGTACTGTAGTTAGTCATCGTAACTCCAAACCTCGTAACGAACCAGATACTAACATTAGCACCGCCTCCTTAACGTTTATTCAAATTATCATCGATCATATAGGAAAGGTACATAAGGTTTACATAAAAGTAAACTCAAAACCGTCTTCAGAACCCATTCTACCTCTTACCCTCGGTTCAAGACAAAATATCTCCGCTCCAAGTGTATCACGTTCCTTGTTCATGTGGCAGTGTGTATATTGGCGAAACTAAGTGGCCAGTCGGCGTGCGTGTGTCCGAACATGAACGTTGTACTAGACTGTTAAATATAGCCGGTTCAGCGCTAGCAGAACACAAACTCAGCTTCGGTCATCAAATTCTATTCAAAGATGTCAAGCTTCTGTCCCGTGAATCGCATTACTTCCTTAGGAAAATTCGTGAATATATTGGAATTCGCAAACATACCCGCAATCTCAATAGAGACGATGGCTATACGTTACATTCAACGTGGCAAACTATAGAATTCTACTACGAAATATCACGCCCATACGGCGCATCCGACTCCAGCGAATAGCAGGCCACCATCTGACCCGGTCCCCACTGTATAAGTCTCTGCCTTAGCATTCTTCAAGCTACTGCGAAATTACGAACATCTACGTACAGCGCTAACGATGTCCCTTGCACCAGTGGATGAAACGTTGGCAATTACGTCTAACTCGACGCGATTCCCGGAAACCAAGGTCTACATCTAGAGAATTACCGCGGAAATTGAAATCAAACTTCATAGATTTCAGAAGTATCCAGAAATATTCCTGAAATATCTGATTACATATTGCTGTAAAATTCTCCTTCCAATGAAAGAACGTATATTGGTGGGACAACATGAACACTTATTTTTGCTATAACATCGAACCTAATCCATATAAATGATTTAAGGCATAATTTAATTGTAAATTTATGGCATATGATTTATAAAAAGTAATTCTATATAATTGTTTAATATATGCACAGATGACAAGATTCTATAAATTCCATATTTAGTTTGTAAAAGAAGTTTATTTTGATTATATTTTCAACCATTTGTATATATATATTTGTATTTATATCGAAATCTACGTATTAAGGGTAATGTGCGAAAATATTTTATTGTATATTTGATTTTAATATTCCAAAATACTTTTAAATATTTTACATTATCTGTTGATGAAGTCAATTATTTAATTTTAAGGGATAAGAGGCTTTTTAGGGTAGTTATTAGCCCGTCAAAAATCCCTTTCATTTATACTTATGAATATTAAGTCTTGGTTGCATGACTTATGATATAACATATTACTATTTCCACTTTTCATACATAGATTTAATTTATCAATTTGAATAGCATTCGAACATCGCAACTGCAAATGCATTTAATATTATACCGAATGTCCTCGAAATAAAATAACAACGTATTAAAAATGGAAAGATTAAATTATATAGAATATATACGTAAAATATTGTCCCAAAATTCCCTCTCATAAGCGAGAAAAAACAAAGATATTTAAAAATTTTTTGTCACATCTTGACGATATATTGAACGATAATAATGAAAAGAATACTTTTGTTATTGTCCATCTTGCTTTAAATTTCGTTCAGTTGTTGATCTTTGCGTACGTTTGATACAATGTTTTACTTAAAAATAGATTTGATACCAAACAGGACGTTAAATGCATGTAGAGCACATATCTTACATGTTCTTTTAATATATCATAAATATTCACAATGAAGTATAAATTTTTAACAGCTGACTTTTCTAGCAGATTATCAACCCCTTCCCTTAACAAAACTTAGACACACCGTTATTTTCTAGCTTTTTTATTATAAACATAAAAATTTCCGCCTTTAAATTCAATAGCGCGTTCTATTTCTTACTTCTCGTAACAAAAAAACATTCCCGTAATACACATGAAATGATGTCAGTCCTAAAAATCCACGAATTAGTTTTAAGGTAATTTTTAAAACGAGTTTTTGAAAACTAATTTTCTTTTTAGTTCTTCCTGATAATAGAGTGTTACCTATAGCGAACATACTATAATGACATACTTTACCTTCCATTTTATGTTAAAATATTAAAGCCTTCTAGTAGCGCGTATGGATTAAGGGAAAGATTAGATGATCTGTATGCCTTTAAAAATAAGGAACGATAGAAAGCAGATACTTGTTCGAGTTTTTGCTATAGTTTTTGCTATTCTTCTTTGTTGTTTATTAGACATAACTAAAGACGGCAGACTATGTGCCAGACAAGAATCATTTCACCATGTGTACTAAATATTATTTTGGATACTATAATATAAATATGTTTTGAAGGTGCATCTGTTATTGCCAATAATACCACTTTTTCTTTAGAATAAATGTTTTGTTCATTGTTAGAAAAACGAAATAATGTTTTTTTTTTTATTTTGATTTAGAACTGTAAAATATATGTTCAAATTCTATTATCTCTTTGATAAATGCATGTATGGAAATATTTACGAAACTACTAAATATATGTTTTTCTGCTCCGATATATAAACAAAGCGAGAGGAATGAAAAATAATATTTTGTACTAATGGTGAAATGATTCTTGTCACCATGCACCGGGCACATAGTCTGCCGTCTTTAGACATAACCTTGGATTTTTTACTTGTATATTTAGTTTGTGTCCCTTCTTCTGAACAAAGATTAATTTCAAAGGTTTTATTAAGGACATCTAAGGTTTTTCTCTCCATTATCATCAAATTATTTTACATGTAGTACGAGTACGTAATATCATTGATTACTTACAACTGCGATGTCTATCTCGTTAAATGTACCATATGAAAAGTGATCACTGAAGTGAATAACTGAATGTAGGGGAAAGATATAGCGAAAAAAATAGCGACGAATACATGTGCACAATCGTTGGCTTCGTTGATAGTATATACGAGGGTGATTTGACGGAAGAGTGAGTTTCCAATGAAATACTTATTTTAAGGTAAAAAATATATTTGATTTATCAATATAATTCCCAGTATAATGAACTTACTGCAACTGAGAATCAATGAGTATTAAATCTCACTTTACATGCAAATGTCGCCTGATGTGTTGCGTTGATTTCTACATTTTGACAAACTAAGTTTGTATAGTTAATTGGCGAAGGAGATACTTGTTGAAACTTCATTATATCGCTAAGAAATAAGTAATTAAACTTCTAGTTTCAAGAATTATTTTATTGTAAATACCACTACAATATTGTTTCGCCATACAATGGCTTCATCAGGTGGATGAAATACTAAGTTTGTACTAGTATGCAGAAACGCTACACATCACGACGTCACCTTTTTGGCTGTTAGGATAATGAACAATTCGCGAAAAATCACACATTTCGGGATAGGTGTGATTTTTCACCAAGTTTGTCGAAATGTGGAAATCGACGCAACACATTAGGCGATATTCGTATGTAAAGTAAGATTTAATACTCGTTGATTCTCATTCACAATAAGTTCATTATACTAACTACATATACGAAAAGTATGGACGTGAAAAATCATATCTGTCCAGAATACTGTGTATTGACAAGCTCCAATAAGAGCGAAATGCATCTACACATTCCGGGATAGGGTGACTTTTCACGAATTTTTCATTATCCTAATATAATTCCCATTCAAGTGGATGAGAGTTATCCTCCAATTCTATTCACTTAGCTCGAAAGCTTTTTAAGTTGTTTAAAAAGTAATATTTTAGAAGTTCGTCAAAATATTACTCGTCATTTATCCCTAATCTCTTTCCACCAAGAAGACATTTTCCAAGTTTGAAAACAAGAAAAAATCACTCGGTACCAGATTTGGTGGATATAGAGGGTAATGTAGCAAGTCGTATAGTAATTTAGAAAATTTAGCAATTGCCACAGCGAATGAATAGGCGGTGCGTTATGCTGATGAAACAAAACTTCTTTTCTAAATAAATGTAAACATCGAAACATTTCAATACATTAGCATAATATTGGCCAACTACTGTACTTCCCTTTTGTAAATAGTGAATATACGAGGGATATTTTTTAAATAAGATCCGTTTTTAAAAAAGACTGAATATCATTACAATATATTGCTTTCCACATTTTACATACTTTCATCTACTTTTCTACATAATTTCCATTTTTGTTCAAACATTTGTCATACCGTCCAACAAGTTTTCGAATTCTGATGTCAAAGAAATCTGCCACCTGTGAAGAAGCCCCAATTCATGACTGCAGTTTTCACTTCTTCGTCATCGTCCAACCGTTGACCACCTCGTACATTCTTTAAGTACTGAAACAAGTGAAAATCTGTGCAAGGTCTGGACTGTAAGATGGATGTTCCAGTTGTTCCCATTCAAAAGACCTAATTAGACCTCGTCTTTATTCAGAAACATGTGGCTTTACATTGTCATGGAGCAAGATCACGCTGAAAGGCCACGGCGCTTGTTTTGTACGATACGCCGGAGTTTTCTCAACGTCTCACAATCCGCATTAGCATCAATTTTAGTGCTTCTTGGCTTAAAATCCACTAACAAAATTCCTTTCCTGTCCCAAAATACAGTTGCCATAATCTTTCCTGCTGAAAGTGTCTGCTTAGCTTTCACTCTCGTTGGCGACGATGTGCATCGCCATTAATTGTATCTAGTCAAAAATGATAAAACACAGCCAGTCTTTTTTTGTGATAGTCAAAAAACAGTCTTGGCACCCACCGACAACACAATTTTCGATATTTAAATTTCTCCTAAACAATGGTGTACAAAACCGACCTTGAAAGCTGTGGAAAATCAATTTATAACTTTGAAATCGTAAATCGTCAATCCTCTTACAATTTTGTCGTCCACTTCACAAACCAAATCTTCAGTAATCAGAGAAGGTCGGCCAAGACGTGGCTTAACCCGTCTATCCTTAAACATTCTCACCCACTTTCGAACTTTACTGTTACTGAGTTACATGGTGGATTTCCGCTGCTGTCAAATTTCTTGCACTCAAGATTCGAATTACATATCGTATCTCACAGTTGACAGGCGACTCAATTTTCTTAAACATTATAAGCTTCTACTCAGCACACTGACAGACGATACCGTTGCATATGCGTCTAAACGCGCGCAAGGCATGTTGGGAGCAGACGCTCATGAGCACTGCGGCGATCGCATGTCCTTTTCACTCTCATTCACAAACGGGCCGGACCTTATTTAAAAAATATTCCTCGTAGATTACGTCTTTGGAATCCAAAAAAATCGTCGCCATAATATTATTGTTCAAAGAAACAGATTTCGCTTCCTTCAGAACCCGCTCGTCAAAAGAAATCCATCATTTTGATTGTGTTTCTAGACAGGAGATTTTTTTTCGTCTACGGTGATATATCGACGACAAAATTCTCTTAAATTTCGTTAGAATTTACCCATACAGTCATTTGAAATTGTAAAACAACTTCGCATTTTCTTAACAGTAAGCAAACGTGAAAATTCAATTTAAATGTTGAAAAATATTGCATACACGTTCGATTAAGATGTTTACGGCATTAGCTATCTCTTACACTTTTATTCGACGGTCGCTCTTTGGAATGGTATTGACTTCATTAATAATTTCTGTAGAAGTTACAGTAAATAAAGGCCCCTCTCCTGACATTCAGCATATTCTGTGCCAATATGAGCACGTTTGAAAGCAATGAGCCACTTACGATAATTCCATAGGAAAGAGTCGATTCATACTAATATTTATGTAACTTGTCTTCAATTTATTTAATTGTTTTTCCAAGTAAAAAATATTTAATTATCACACGAAGTTCTTCTTTTTTTCTCAATATTAACACCAAAACAACAAATTACTTACTTCAAACGACTGCAAAAACTTATTAAATGTTGACGATAGGTTTCTAAAACATGTCTGACATCAGCATTGCTTGTAATGGCGATAGTGTTGACAAGTTTTGAAAAATTACTGTCCCGTCAAACCACCTTCGTACATACATCAATATCTAACATCCATTATCAATACTATTCTTAAACATTATTTGGAGGAAACCATTAAGTTTCTATAAACAAATTGATAAATATAAAATACCTGTATTGCATTTCTGATACTAATAAATGTGTTAATAATAAAGTAAACAAATGAGGTAATTTGCAATATTCAGGATATGTCAAATGCAAAACACAATCTCGACTACTGATTTTTCCTCAGTAAAACAAATTATGGCAAGAAATTTATGCATGAATAATGAAGAACTTCAAAAAGTAAGGAAATAAGAATATTTTAAAACTTCATTATATAATACTATCTCGGAAACACGAAGATTCCTAAAAGAAGAAAATAAATCTGTTATACGCACGTTAAATATTC
The DNA here is from genome assembly GCA_935421215.2 of Melolontha melolontha. Classification (NCBI taxonomy): domain Eukaryota; kingdom Metazoa; phylum Arthropoda; class Insecta; order Coleoptera; family Scarabaeidae; genus Melolontha; species Melolontha melolontha. The sequence goes on along the minus strand of OW285237.1, from coordinate 92,092,530 downwards.
CCTTGTTTTTCAAAATTTCAAATAATTTCTTCTGATATAATCGGATTCCCTGTCTCATCCATTTTTGCGTATCGTTCAGGGGATTGACGAAATTTAATAAAAACGATCTGATTTATTTTCTTGACGAGATTTACCTTTAAATGGCTGTTGAAAAATACATTTGTATTTTATGTACTGATACGATACATGAATGTTATGAATTATGCATTATATTATGTGTTATACAGAGTGTTCACCAAAATAACCGGTATTAAAATAATTAAATTCGAAATTGCAGCTAAATATATTTTTTTAAACATAAAAAAATAGCTAGCGTAATTATATTTAAGATAAATATGTTTACTTACAATACTCAGTAAAAAAGAAAAAAAGGTCAATCGCCTTGAAAAAGCAAAATGCTCCACTATTGAGTAATTGTTTGGACTATTTCCATCGTTTGTAGGATTTGAATAATCCGACGTTTCGACAGTAAATTTACTGCCATCTTCAGAGTAGCCCTGAGAAGGCCTGATTCTTACCAAATTCACGTCTGACAGACCTATATATTGTGCTACGCTGTGTCGTATGCGCAGTAGTTTATGTTTTACATTCCTGCTCCTCGTTGTGTGCGCATTGGGTGATGTTGTCTATTCTGTTTCTGGTACCGTACTTCTTTGTACATTTTCCGAATAACAGGAAGCCAGACATCTTTTATCTCCAGGCTTGGTGTACTTATGGCGTTTGGCGTTATGGCCATACATGCTGTCTCTTTCAGCTTTCTTTTGATCCGATGGTACTTCTTTTCCAGTATTACTGCATTGTCCCATGTAATTATGTGTCTCTCTTCCCAAGCATATTGAGCTAGGCGTGATTTGTCGACTTCTCCCAGCCGGACCGATTTATGATATTCTTTGATCCTGACTAGTAGAGGTCTGCCTGTTTCTCCGATGTATTTTCTTCCAAATTCACTTGGTACTTCGTATATACAGGCTTCGGTTCTGTAATTTTCATTATCTGGTTTTGTCTTTCTCGGGGTTGATCTAATGGCGTTTGTTATCTTTTACTTATTCCGATCCAATACTTGTTGCTTAGTCTCTTGATTTTTTCCGATAGGCCCTTAATATACGAGATTACCGTGGCATACAGACAGGACTGCTGTTGTCCTTGTGCTACCTTATTCTCCCCGGCTTTTGACGACGCTTTTTCTGCATATCCACTTTGCTTTAGTACTTTTGTTACATTCTTCAGCTATTCTTCTCTATATTTTTCATCTGAGCAGATGTTCTTCGCTCTGTCATATACGAACCTGGCTAGTCCAATCTTATTTAACATTGTTGGGGATGGTTTAATTGATAGTGTGTTACGATATTTTATTGATTTGTCCCAGTATGCTCTGTCTCGTTCTTTGTTAATATCATATTACTGTGTTGTAGGCGATGCGTATTGGAAATTTCGAAGTAAGGAGCAAAAGGTTGCACGTGACCGTTTTCACTTTAGTTATATCAATATCGCAAGTTGCACGTATCGAATAGACGAAGTCTTTTTAAATATGAATTTAGTGCTTTCATCAATGATCTTATTGGAAAATTTATCACCTCTGTCGTAGATGTGACTTCGTTCTATTCACCTAATTATGGTATCAGCTTTGGTTTGTTAATTATACGTCAGCTGAATCTAAAACCCAAGAAAAACTCTTGGTAAGTTACGATTTCATTCTTTTTTTTTGTCGTTGCATTATTCGTCGCTAAAACTCGTTGTATCTTTTTCTATAGAGTGTCAGGAATATACCTAATAAATTGGAGCTTAAAATTATGGGGAACTACCCCGATGTTTGTAGATTACTATATTTCTGCATCTTGGCCACGTGTTTGAAACCGTTCCACCGAAGAGACACGCATGTTCCGTGAAAAAAGATGACTACGATCCCTCGAGGAAAGTAAAGTGAATCCTGTGTAATTTGTGTCCCGAAAAATATTCTGAAATTCATTAAATCAGAATTTTATTTGCCAATAAGAATTTCGAAGTGGTCTTGTCCTACGGCCATTTTATAAAGTATTGTTTCTTTTGTTGTAACTGCCGATTAGGCAAATTTGCATTTTCGTATCATGTTAAAAAGATTTAATATATCGTTATAGATTTCATTTGCCGTTTACGTAATTAGAACTATTTAATTTTATTAATTTTCTTTTACTTGTGGAATAATTATTTAAATTAATCATCTGGGCTTATATAATTTAAAAGTTGGTATACCGTATGGTATTTATTAGATTTAGATTGCTTAAATTTTGTTATACCGTGTGGTATTGGAATTTTCTATTATTATTTAAATTTGGTTATATCGTGTAGTATTTTAATTTACTTATACTAATAAATAATATAATAAATTTAGTAGCTTCCTTCTAAAACCAACTCTCTTTTATTTACCCCTGGTGAGTTTTAATTATAGACTGCGCCATGCGAAAACCCGTGCCGTGTAGCGTAGTCTGCCATTTACAAGTCAACCAAACTATAGTATACACGGTGGCGCCCTTTTTCTTAACTTTGAGCTGGATAATTTATAACGACTTTTCGTAAGGAACCACACGACCGTCTCCACTGACTAGCAAGGATCTGGCTCGTTGGTTTGGAATTTTCAACATTTCGTTCATCAAAGGTAAGTACCAGCAGTGCTACTGAATTTTTCAAAATATAGGAGCCAATTTCATATCAGGTTTTTAACGATACGTTTATACGTAGCAAGTGAATGTACTGCCCTGTGTGAGTCCGCTTTCTGTATACCTTAGTAACTCTGCCGTCTGTGTTTTTGTGTACTAGGACATCTATGAATGGGATTTTGTCTTCATTTTCCAAGTCCATAGTGAATTTGATGGATTCTTCTGTTACTGAAGTATTCAAGGAATCCATTTAGTTCTTCTCCTCGTGTGGCGATATGACGAACATGACATCCACATAACTGAGCCACATTTTTAGCGGTAGAGCATGTGTATTTATCGCTCTCTGTTCAAATTCTTCCATGTATGTATTGCCTAGTATAGGTGATGGAGGAGAACCCACTGCCATACCAAATTCTTCCAAATTATATTGTTGATAGAACTTATCCTTCACGTGAAGGTATGTTGTATTTACATAGATACGCAGAAGTTCCATGATGGCATTCACACTTAATAATGCTTTTCTTTTAATTTGGAGTTTCTAGACGGTCCGTTTTCAACTATTGGTAAGGTATATTGCGTTGGTACGTTCGTAAACAGTCTAGTGACGTCAAAGCTAATCAATTTATCTTGTCTTCTAGTTTTAGGTCTTTCATTTTTCCTACGAAGTCCTCCGTATTAATGATTGCTGACGTTCTACGAGATATAGGTGTAATTAGATCAATTAGGAACTTAGCTAGAGGGTGACATGGTATCTCCTTGTATCTTCCCGCTCTTAAGACGTCTTGTATTTCGCTGTTGTACGTTTCCATTATTACCGCTGCATTCCCTTTACCTGCTGGAAGGATATTCAGCGATCTATCCTTCTTCAGTAAACTTTATTATAGCTTCAAAGAATGTTATTTCAGTCACTCGTAAAATAGTATAGTAATTCTCATTATTCTTAATTTTACTTAATACACAATTAATTGATCGCATGGTATGCATCAACGAGTGTTTACCATTAACACAAATTTAAAAAACAGAGGAGCTAAAATATATATCTGAGAAACACCCTTACTTATATACGTCAAAACCTATTTCCCAGATGAAACACAATTCAGTTTAAATTCCCTCAAAAATAGTTAATTGGCAAGAAACTCAAACCCTTACTGAAGGCTACGAAGACTCCCTGCAACTAATTAAATCAAATAAAGCATTACTAACACATTTGTTTTAAATAAAACTATAGTATTTATTTAGAAAATAATGTTAATAATCTTATATCGATTAACGAGAATTATTTGACAAGAAGTGTCTCGAAATGAAGCAGATGTACCCTAATTCATTTGTTTCGCACATCAACTTCGGTACATATATCACCAAGTTTAAACTTTAGAAATCAGTGCTTCAAAAAACACCATTCGTAGGGTGTTTTTTGAAGCACTGATTTCTAAAGTTTGTTTCAAATCGGCCAAAATTTTAGAAATTTGTAAAAAGGAAATATTGGAGTACACAACAAATTGCGAGCTTATATAATTAGGATTTTCCTTTAAGACACTTTATTCGCATTGCTGTAACTTTCAAATCAAATATCAGAAATTAACGAAACTACACCGATCACAAAAAGAGAATGGCAGAGTTAGAATATAATGCGTTTTTTTCGGGTTCTGCTTGTAATTAATTTTTACTTCCCATCTAGTCAATCTCATATTTTTAAATATGTTTGGAAGAAAGGAAATCAATTGATATATAGTTTCTAATGTTATTAAGTTACTGTTTTCGTGAAAAGGTTTAATCTCGCCGTCCAGCTTTAAATTTTTTGAAAATATTTCTTCCGAATAGAATGTTTTAACTATTAGTGACAAAAACTTCTAACAATTGGTTATTACGGCTAAGTTTTATGTTTAGAAGCTTTTTATAATAACATTGATTAGGTTATTCAAAAATTAGCTTAAAAAGATTGCTATGTACTAAAATATTGTTTAAATACCAAAACCAAAACTCTCCTCGATTATTGAAAAATATATTGTTATGTATGTGTGTGTGATATGTGCAATGAATGCGAGTATTTGCACGTTTATTTTTTTCCCGTTCATGGTCGGTTGGTTTTGTACCGTAAATATAAGCCCGCTTATATTAGCGAGCAAATTGCTTGTTAAAGACAATTGCTCCCTAATCAACAATTTAGAAGCATGTACAATTTCAAGATGCTACGCATCTCCGTAAAGTTCAAATTTTGTTCCCGCAAACTTGATAAGAAATTTGAGAGGGGTATTTAGACTTTACTTATAATAAGATATCGTAAGTATTAGATGGGAAAATCTACGCTTTCTTTTCAATCAGTCAACATCTACCAACGCACTCCATTTATTCTATTCAAAATCATTCATACACTTTGCAACTAGATTTTAAGTAAGGAATAATTCTTGATAATTTTCATTTTATTGTCTAACATTTACAAGTCATGTTAAATGTTTAAATTTCTATGGACATTTTTTCTTTAACGATATTTTAACTTTAACAAAATGTCAGAACAAAATTTATACAAGGTGGAATTTGAAAACCAATATTTAAACGAAAGGTCTCTATTATAATTTATATTAAACTTATTGTATCTGAAGTTATCATTTTTATTGATTTATAGATGTATTTTTAATATTTGGAATAATTTTTAATTAAACGCATCCATATAATTAAAAATTATATATTTACGGAGTTAACTGAAAGCATCTGACGAGGGAGTTAAGGGATCCTATTAGCTGATCAGCGAATAATGAACATTTGGTTTCATATATTAATTACTCAATTTAGCTCTTCAAATTCATTTAATTTATTCTATCATACGTGGTTGTGCATGTTTCGAGGGTGATAGGATATCCCAGCAGTTAACCCTTGAAAAACATATGCTTACGTCTATTGAAACAATATTTTTACAAAATTTATATAGTATACCAGCATATAATCACTCAAAGTTTCTCGGAGGGCGAAATAATATCCCCCTGGATGATAGGTATCCTCTATGCTTCATTTGTTATAATTCAATCATTGAATTATAATATATTAAACCATCAGGCAAATCAAGAACAAAGTTTTGGTATTATATGTAATAATTTAATATTCTCTATCAAATCAGCAAAATCAGTTAAAGTAAATGACCATTTTTCATTGAGATGATTCTCCTAACATTTTTGCAGTCAATAATACATATTGCTATGGATTTTTCCCTAAATTATATTTGAAATTTATTTAAAAATAAATGTACATTGTTTTTGGATATCTGTGTATATCCGTTATATTTAGATAAAATATGTTTAAGCAAAAACTAGATTTTTGAAGGCTTTTATGTGAAAGCGAACGTAGTGACGATATTGAGGGGGAGACGAAGTTATACCTTTAGACAAGAACGTTATTTTTCTTTAAAAAAAAAATATATATATATATATGTATTTTTAATTAAATTCGGGTTAAATTTATTGAGTTAATTAGTTGTTGGTGTTTGATTTTCAATTCCCGTATATTCGACGAGATTGTATTCTCGTAATTTTGATAGTATTTGATTAAACAACGTTTTTCTTGTCAACGTGTCTCCTATATAATTTTTTATGTAAGTAAAGATATATATTTACAAGACGTCTTATAAATTCAAAGAGTTTTTTTAAGATTGTATATCAATTCTATTAATATTATTAGTTAAGAGTCTTAATTAGGTGAGATAAATGATAAAGAATATTTTTAAAATTTCTACGTAAAAAAAATATATTTGTAAAATATTTGTAAATTTTTTGTTACATGTGAGCGCGCATGTAGTAGATTTTTTATCGTGCTTTCAAGTTTGTTTATACTCTGTTTTTCTTTGGGGAGAAATTAAAAATAAACTTTGTTATTTTAATTAAGTTGATCGGAAGTCGCTAGAGGAAGTTTTAATTCACTTAGCGGTCATATTCAGTGAATTGTTTTACCTCAGAAGTTGCATATTGTTAAATACACAATCTTTATACTTTATAAAGATAGATTTTTTTCTTTTTTGATTTTCTTTTGTATTAAATATTCATTTAAATTTTATATTGTGCTCGTTTAATTTAATAAACCTTTTACTGCGCATTTATTATTAAAAGAAGTAAATTATTAAAAAGATAACTATCATATTTGTCAAGTACGTTTGATTGGCGCCTAGTAATATTCCAGTTCCACGTTTCCGATTGGAACCCTGAGAAGAAAGAAGTCTCATTGTTGGATATCAACTGGCTGAGTATCCTAGATGGATAGATTAGTTGTGGATGGTGCAGTAAATATATAAACCACAATTCAAAGCAATATGTATATACGTCCTTATTTACAGACTCTATTACATCTTCAAAACAACCAGGATTTTTATAATAAAAGAGCACAGCTTGTATCTATGTTCCCCAACGTGTAATAACTAGACCGGAAGCATGGCGCGCTTCTGTAATCCAACGACTCGGAGGCCGAATGTAGTGGAATAGTGCATCAGACAGTCGTGGATTTAGTAAATGAGATTAGAGTATCCTGCCAAATCATGTGTGATAACTAGAGTACGGGGATAAGAAAGCAAAGGTATTTTTGTTATAGAGCGAAGTACGTCACGATGCGAACTTTTTTAAAACTATTTAGTTTAGCCTAAATGTACTTACAAATAAAACATAGCTTTTAATAATGTTCCAGTTTTCGACATGAAGTAGAAATACTTTACTTTTAGGGCTCCAAAGAAACTTACACCCTTATCAATAATATTAATATAATATGAACATTTATGCTATTATTAAACATAATATACAGGCTGTCCTTGAAATAAAGAGAGAACTTATGAAAAATGGCAAGATGAAATTATTCAGGATATAAATCCAAAAAATTGTGAGTCAATTACAGCGCAACCTCCAAAATTCAAAACTACCCGAAAATAAAGTTATGTGTCGCCTATGAATCAGAATATCTATAAAAAAATACCTCGTTAGAATTCACACGCAAACATATTGCTGTGCAATTTCCTTTTTTTGTAGAAATTAAATAAAATTTAATGATGTATAAATAAATCAAACGTGTAGCATGAATAGCATAAACAAATTAAAACGAATTCAATACAGATGTGTCTTTTGGAATGCACCTCGTATATAACGTGAAAATTTTGCATTAAATACATGGTGTAAATAGTTTAAAGGTTATAGTGAATCTCTTTAGCAATTATAATCTATCTAATCTAACTTCAGACAAAGAAAGAAAAAACAAATTTCCATATATTACGTGGATAGATACAAGGGTTGAAACGGAAAAAACACAGATAAAATAAAATTCAAAATTAAGAGGAAGAGTGTTTTCCGAGAGAAATAACGAAATGATGTAAAAGGAGAAACAGTGGTAGAAGAGGACATTCAAGATTCGATATTCAAGATTCATTCCACATCATTCAATTATGACTTATGACACTTTTCACTCAGTGTACATTTAACATTTATTTAAATTTTAACGGTTTGAGTAAACTTAGACTTCTATTAAGAATGTTTATCAACAATTTATCCTATATCTACGTTTACGGTTAAAAGCATTTTTTATTTATATTAATTAATATTATATTAAATAATTTCTTTATACAGTTAGTTTCATTTATTATTGTATTGAAACTCTATTCAAGTAAAAGTGTTACGCGAACAGGGGCAAGAGTTGAGTAAGTTAAAATAAAGTACTATATTATTTGGAGTCTATAAAACGAAAATAGTATATTTTAAGATACATATATGGATTATTAATTTAAACAAATTCACGATAAATACGCCACTGTGAGTGTAAATTTATAAAAGATATCTGAGTAAGTGAGTAGGAAGTAGGTTTCCACGAGTGATCTCGTGATATCTGTGTAAATGAATTTTTTAATCAAATATTCATTGATAGACATAAATAAAACATATATATATATATATATATATATATATATATAAGTATTTATATATATATATATATATGTGTGTTTAGATAATTCCTTAGCCGTTCTTAAATATATCAATTGATAAATTCTTGGAGTTTTTCGGCTTTTATATGAATTAATATGTAGTTGCAAAGTAAGTTTAAATGTAAACATTGCTGTCTACAAATTACAAAGCAAGTCATACGAAATTTTTCAAACTTAATCTCGAGACGGGAATCAATCTTTCCGCCAAGGTTTGTATACTATTTTACTCACGATCGGTTAGTAATTAATTACTATATAAACTATTAAATCACTAAATTTCAAAAATATAATAGTATTAAATTTCATGGCATTTTGATAAATGCTTTTAATAGGTACTGTTGCTAGGTAACGTAACAATTAATAGTGATATTTTCTGACAGATTACTAAATTATTATCGTACGATTTTAAACATGGTCTTTCGCTAACAGTAAACAGTCATAGAAATTCTAATGCAGCAATTAATATTAATTCGAAAAGCGAATAAATTTTGAATTAAAACGTTGCCTTGTTATTTACTTAATAAAGATTTGTGAATAGTTTTATTCAATATGAAACAAACATGTAAATAATTTACATATCTCTAACTATGCACATGGACAACACACCTCGTATTTTCAGCATTTACTTCTGCTTAATACATATGTTTCTGCCATCTAGGCGTCCTCAGTTAAGCTAGTGAAGCAATGTATACAAATTAATACAAACCTGTTATAAACAACTGGTTTGTATCTGTATTTAAATTTACTGAAATAGCCCGCATAGATCAAGCAAGTTCCGTCCTATAAGAAGACAACTATTTAATAATTGACATCTTACGGGCGAAAAAGACTCTGTCTGGAGCGCTACCTATCGTTCGAACAGCTAAGCTGCTACGGGAAACGATAAAATACGTATGTAGATGTAGTCCATTAACAACCAGCCAGATGGCGGTAAATATACAAAAAGGTTTTGTTTAAGTAGGACAATACGTTAAGCACGTATAAAGCGTTTGTACAATATGAAACAAACATGTAAATAATTTACATATCTGTAACTATGCACATGGACAACAAACTTACTTAAACTTACTACTTAAACAAAACCTTTTTGTATATTTACCGCCATCTGGCTGGTTGTTAATGGACTACATCTACATACGTATTTTATCGTTTAATTTGTATAATTTGAGATGACATTTATATAATTTCGACTAGATCCTTGTACAAACAACACAAACCGCAACAAGAAAACCAAGGAAGTTGTAAAAAGTGTCCATTGTGTGATAAACTATGTTCTACTAAAGTGGATATGATTAAGCATTTTAATGGGCTACCTACATAATTTGAACATAGAGTTCAAGAATATGGAGTTCTTCGCGCGAAGAATTCCAGGCAACAGGTTATTGTCATTGGGATGAATATTTTTTACATGTCGCCTCAAATTATACAAATTAAAAAATTGTTTTGCACAACTAACAGAAATACAAATGTTGTTACAAGTCGGAGACGCATGCGAATAAGTTCAGGATAATTTGGGAAGAGTTAGACTGTAGACGCTTTTTCGATTTTGGGTTTTTCGTATAGTAGTGGCACAGACCCAATCATACTGGAACACTCGATATATGTATCAGTTGAAGAAAAATCGCTATATCAATTTCGATGTGTACATATCCAATTGAAAGTATAATTCTTTCTTAACGTTTTTTTTTTGCTAATATTGAATTTTGTGAAACAAAATATATACGTACCCTAAAATAGGGCAAGATCTGCTCTGTTTAATTCTGTAAGTGATTTTCGAGTTAAACTTGCTACAGTTACGTAGTTAAACTTGAAACTTTCCCTTTGTTTGCGATGAGTACTTCTTTTTGTTGTTGTCACTTTTTATGTCGTGAGTTTTTTATAACCTTTCGAGTATTTCCTTTAGAATTTAATACAGTCCATATCATTAATATGTGCCTTAATTTGTATTTAAACTTTTGCTTTGTTTGAATAACTTGGCTATTGCCTATATTTGCCTGTGTTAGTTAAGTCGGTCACAGTGACAGGTAGCTCAGCGTAAAACTGTAAAACGACATTTAGCACAAAATGTATTGTCATCCAGAAAAACTAAAATTTTGCGATCAATAATCAATATTAAATGTAATTGTAATACTTACAATAAATTTGTGGCTGATATATATTTTTTTAACAACAGTTTCTACATTACTGAGTGAATTTAAGAACAGAAACTTAATTATAGTCTAACAGCAACGTCTAACAGCAGTTCTTGTAAAGGAAAACTAGATTTTATTCAGAAATTAGTGAAAGACAAATAAGGTCTCGAAATGCTATTATTTATAATGTTCCCAAACCTGATGCGGGCAATGAGGTTGGTGGTTAATGAATATTGACTTTAAGAATTAAGAAATACTGAAAAAACAAGCCTATCAACGCGAGGAAACGTACAGACGACCGTTTCGTTCTAATTGGAACTTCTCAATGTACGGCATTCCCTTTCGATGACGACCTTGCTTTTTCATTTCTATACTTTCTGTATATATAGTTAACATTTGGAATTTACTGCAAGTGAGAATTAATGAATATTAAATCACATTCTTACATGTAAATGTCGACTTATTTAATGCGTATAAATCTACAATCCGTCAAACTAAGTTTGTACTAGTATGCAGAACACACTCTTTCGCGACAACGAACTTCCTGGTAGTTAGGTTAATTAAGAATTAAGAAATACTGAAAAAACAAGCCTATCAACGCGAGGAAACGTACAGACGACCGTTTCGTTCTAATTGGAACTTCTCAATGTACGGCATTCCCTTTCGATGACGACCTTGCTTTTTCATTTCTATACTTTCTGTATATATAGTTAACATTTGGAATTTACTGCAAGTGAGAATTAATGAATATTAAATCACATTCTTACATGTAAATGTCGACTTATTTAATGCGTATAAATCTACAATCCGTCAAACTAAGTTTGTACTAGTATGCAGAACACACTCTTTCGCGACAACGAACTTCCTGGTAGTTAGGTTAATTAAGAATTAAGAAATACTGAAAAAACAAGCCTATCAACGCGAGGAAACGTACAGACGACCGTTTCGTTCTAATTGGAACTTCTCAATGTACGGCATTCCCTTTCGATGACGACCTTGCTTTTTCATTTCTATACTTTCTGTATATATAGTTAACATTTGGAATTTACTGCAAGTGAGAATTAATGAATATTAAATCACATTCCAATTAGAGTTCCAATTAGAACGAAACGGTCGTCTGTACGTTTCCTCGCGTTGATAGGCTTGTTTTTTCAGTATTTCTTAATTCTTAATTAACCTAACTACCAGGAAGTTCGTTGTCGCGAAAGAGTGTGTTCTGCATACTAGTACAAACTTAGTTTGACGGATTGTAGATTTATACGCATTAAATAAGTCGACATTTACATGTAAGAATGTGATTTAATATTCATTAATTCTCACTTGCAGTAAATTCCAAATGTTAACTATATATACAGAAAGTATAGAAATGAAAAAGCAAGGTCGTCATCGAAAGGGAATGCCGTACATTGAGAAGTTCCAATTAGAACGAAACGGTCGTCTGTACGTTTCCTCGCGTTGATAGGCTTGTTTTTTCAGTATTTCTTAATTCTTAATTAACCTAACTACCAGGAAGTTCGTTGTCGCGAAAGAGTGTGTTCTGCATACTAGTACAAACTTAGTTTGACGGATTGTAGATTTATACGCATTAAATAAGTCGACATTTACATGTAAGAATGTGATTTAATATTCATTAATTCTCACTTGCAGTAAATTCCAAATGTTAACTATATATACAGAAAGTATAGAAATGAAAAAGCAAGGTCGTCATCGAAAGGGAATGCCGTACATTGAGAAGTTCCAATTAGAACGAAACGGTCGTCTGTACGTTTCCTCGCGTTGATAGGCTTGTTTTTTCAGTATTTCTTAATTCTTAATTAACCTAACTACCAGGAAGTTCGTTGTCGCGAAAGAGTGTGTTCTGCATACTAGTACAAACTTAGTTTGACGGATTGTAGATTTATACGCATTAAATAAGTCGACATTTACATGTAAGAATGTGATTTAATATTCATTAATTCTCACTTGCAGTAAATTCCAAATGTTAAATATTGACTTTATTAAGATTTTATTTTCAAATATTCAAAATGTACATCTACGCGAAGAGCAATTAAAGTGGATTTAAATGAAAGATATTTTAAATCTTCTAAAAAGTTAAAAACATTAGATTTATATAACAATATTTTTATTAGTAAGGATGTTTCAGTGCAACAACTTAAGTATAACGAAGTCAATAATGAATAGTTGATTAAAGAACAGAACAATCCTTAATCGCTCGAAGGACCATGAATAATTGATTAAAGAACAGGATATTCCTTAATCTTTATTAAAGAACAGAAAATTCCTCAATGCTTTATTTAACAAAAATTATCGAATGTATACAAATTCTATTTACAATTTAATTCCAGCAGTTCTAAACGTTTCAATTTTATATACATTACTTAAGCGTAATTGAATATCGAGGACATTTAATATTTGTTCTGGTATCGCTGATATAACTTCACTACTTTAATTGCGGTGTTTATACAGATGCTTATAACGTAATTTTTTTGTTTTGATTGTTTCTGTATCAGCAATTTACTGAACTAGGTTTGATTAAATACCTAACTGTCTGTGTGAATTATTTTATTGCTAAATATAATACGTAACTATCTTTATTTATCTTTATTTAGATTAATAATACTAAATTATCATACGTAACATATACAGTGCGATAATTTAAAAATATGAATTGAAGGGGTGAGTGCAAGGACCAGACAGCTCCACTTTTTGACGAAATACGTTTTTTTGTTGATTCCGATGCACAAAAAATCGCTCCATCGTTTGGTGCAAGAATCACGCAGCTCCTGGTAACGTAGCGGACGCTATGCATTATTTTGGAGCTACCTGGCTGTAATTCACAGCCATTTTACAGCAAGAATCGGACAGCTCCTGGAGCTACCTGGTTCTTGCACTAACGTGCTGACATCTTACGCTCAGTTTTACAAGTTGGTTAAGGTTTCTGTTTTATCATGACAGAATATGTTGTTCTTCCGTAGATAAACGTGTGTCGTGACACAGACAACGTGCCGTGTTTTACGCTACTTTAAAAAATGGCAAGTACAAGTACAGCAAGTGATGGTGAATATTTGGAGCCCTATGAAGATTCATCGTCCGAATACGTTCCCGAATCTGAGGATTCAAGCGATAATGAAGAGATATTAGAACAAGAGGAAAGCACTGCAGGTACATCACTAGAGGTACCTTCAGTACCTGGAGTAAACAAAATATCTAAAAAGGGAACTAGAAATCCGGATGCATGGAAGAGAAACGTGAGAAAACTGAAAAGGTCTAAAAGAGAAGAGTACGTCAACATTAAGGGTAATCTGGTTGAAAAGAAACGTAGAGGTGCCCCATGTAACTGTCGATGGAAATGTTGTGACAACTTAAGTGATGAAGTAATGAATAGGATATTTGAAGCATTTTATCAAATTCAAAATAAAGATGAGCAAGATTGTTATTTAGGTAAGTACAGTTTATGTGAATTTATTGTAGTATATCATTATTAATGCTTCATTGTTTTGCAGGAGGTTTATTAAAAGTGAGAACCATTAAGAGAAGAAGGCCGAAAACTGGTGGAGGAGCTGTCAAAAGTCATACGTTTTCCTATAAAATTCGCGATGGAACCCTTGAAAAGATCATCTGTAAGCAAGCATTTACAAGCATACATAGAATCACAAACAGCAGAATAGAAAGAATAGGCAATCATTTGACTAACCACGTACTTTCTCCAAAGGATAAGAGAGGTCGTCATAATACCAGACCGAATCAAATTCCAGAAGTTACAATAGAATGCGTTAAGGAGCATATCAAAAGCTTTCCAAGAAGGAAGAGCCATTACAGCAGAAGTGATAACTTTCATAGACGATACCTTTCGCCAGAACTGAATGTAAGACAGATGCACAGATTGTATCTTCAAAAATACGAACCCGAACAATACCTCATAATCGATGAGCAACACTTTAAGCCAAAAGTGACATATTCATTTTATCGACGCGTCTTTGTAGAAAATTTCAATTTGAGTTTTGGTTCTCCCAGAACTGATACCTGTAAAGTCTCCGATATGCTAGATAATAAAATAAATTCTGCAAAGGATAATGTTGCCGAAACAAATAAATTAAATGCTGAAAAAAAGGTACACTTGACGAAAGCTGATACTTTTTATAAGGAGTTGAAAGAAAAAACATCTTTGGCTAAAGAGAACCCTTCGATCGAAGTCATCTCATTTGATTTCGAACAAAACATGCCCTTGCCACATATCCCCTCTAGTGATGTGTTCTACGAGCGACAAATGTGGTTTTATCCTTTTTGCGTTCATAAAGGGAGTGTTTCAAAGAGTTTCTTTTATGTTTTTGATGAGGTCACAGCTCGAAAATCTCCGAACGAAGTAATAAGTTCCTTACGCGATTTTATTAACAACTACATAGCACCGAAAGTAACTACCCTGTACGTTTTCAGTGATAACTGTGCTGCACAAAACAAGAATGCAGTTCTCGTTCAGTTTTGGCAGACTTTAATATTACAAGGTAGATTTCAAAAAATCAGACATCGCTATCCAGAGCCGGGACATAGCTTTTTACCTTGTGATCGGTCCTTTGCTCTGGTAGAAAAAGAAAAAAGGAAGAAGGAAAGAGTGTACTTGCCACAAGAATGGAAACGAATGATAGAAAACACAAGCAAGAAATTTTTTGTTAAAGATCTTACGCAAGAAATTATATTAAACTATAAAGCCAAACTAGCCTCATTTTTTAAAAAACAAAAAATTCCAAATCTCAGGATAATGGAATTTAGTGGGGAACATAAGGAAACAATTTTATGTTCGGAGACAACAAGTGCTTTTTTAGTGGCAAGGTTCAATCTTTTGAAGAAACCGTCGGTCATGCCATTATTTCCCGGACCTGATGATAAACTATATAATGGTCTTTTACCTCTTAAAGAAGACAAGTTAAAAAATGTGATGGAGTTAGCTAGACAGTATGTAGGCCAAACTGATATGTGGTACTATGACCAACTGATTCCTGTGCAAAACCAAGATATTCTGACTTCAGAAACTGATGATGAAGATGATTAATTTTTTGTATTGTACTTTAGTATTAGTTTCATTAGTTTTGTATTTTTCATCAAAGAATTTTCATGTTTGTTACTTTTCGCAATAAAATAGAATACATAACCGTCAGTAAAGTGTAAAATTACATATTTTTTAAATTTTAGTCAAGAAACAGGCAGCTCCAACATCTTCGAAAAAAATTTTAAGCCTGCAAGTAATTAAAATTTCAAAAAGAAATGCTGAAACATATCACTTTGTGCATATATTTGTAGCAGAATCGAGTAAAAACCGTATAGCAATACTTCTTATTTTTCTGTAACTTTTTTTTCAATTTCCCACAAATTTGCTAAAATGGAGCTGTCTGGTTCTTGCACTCACCCCTTCAATTACACTATTTTATTTAGATTAAAATGATGTTGTTTAATCTGTGATTAAACAAAGTGCCAACTCTCGATAAGGGAAGTTACCTGTCGCCGCGAATGTTATCTGGAGCAGAAAATGTAATTGTTACTTTTATAATTGATATATAAATAGGAAAGTGTGAAGTTTTGTGCTACTGAGAGCAGCCTCACTCCCGAAATGTTGGCTTGGCCCGTAGCTTAAATAAAGGATAAACACTGTTAGAAAGCAGCCTCACTTTCTACTGGTGGTCAAAGGGTTGCTTAACGACACAGTGCTTAATAATGGTAATACAATAAATAGGATAAATAATGGTAATAGGATACCGAGAGCAGCCTCACTCTCGATGTTTGTGGCTTGGACCATAGCGCTGGTAATGATCAGACACTACTAAAAAGCAGCCTCAGTTTCTACTGTGGCCAAGGGTGGCTTAATGGCGTAGTGCTGTTGGTTCGAAGGAAAGCATAATCGATCAAACTTAGATAAATAAAAATAACACAAATAAAAATTATTGTATTTCAATAAATTTCTGCATAATTAAATAGTAATAATATCATTTAATAAATTTAACTTTTACTATTTCAACATTAATTATAATAAAAAATTACAAAACAAATCTTCAGTAACTCTTTATTCATAATGAATTGCAATTGTTTCACTACACTGTGGCATCATCAGATGAGCAATAGATTGTTTCAGTAATAATATAATTTCGAAAAGTAATCATGTAGATAAAATAATTATATATAATAAATCGTTAACGCTACTCGAATTTTAAAAAATAAACTTTTATATGGTTTTCCAATATATTTTAATATACGAAGGTAGGCTGAAATGTAATTCACACGTGCTTGTACAATGCGAACAAAAACAAATAGCAAGATCGGGGAAAAATGTACATTAAAGTACAATTCGTAAGCTTTAAATCATATATTGATTTTTCTACATACTCACCGTCAAGGTTAACACATTTCTCCTAACGTGTAACTTTTTTTTCAATCCGTCACTGGAAAATTCTTCCGACTATTCTCGAATCTAGGGCTTGACAGCTGTCTTCACCTCATCGTCCGAGGTGTAATGATTACCTTTGAGGTCTCTCTTGAGTATAGGAAAAAATAGAAATCGAAAGGCACAAAATCGTAGGAGTAAAGAGGGTGTGGAATCTACTCAAACTTCAGCAGAGCCTATGCACTTGCGGGCGGGATGAGTTGACAAGCGTTGTCATGTTGCAAGATTATTGGTTCCAGGCTGCCGCTACCATGATAAACTCAACGTCGGAAGTGTTCTAGAGTCTGTATATACCGAACAGAATTTACCGTTGCTCCTCGTTCTAGAAAATCGGCCACATAAATTCGGTGAACATCCCAAAATACACTCAAAAGAAGTTCTTTTGCGTATACTTGTGTTTGAACTTTTTCATCGTCTCCCTCGTCACGGTATCGTTGTAAAAGTTGCTCGCAACATTCCAATCGAGGCTGTTTGTTCTAGCCTGTGAGACGGCGCGGTACCCGGCGTTCACAGATTTTACTTTATCCCAGGTGTTCAATAGCGAAGCCGACACGTCCCTTGGATATTACAATATGGTTTACAATACGCTTTTGAGTGACTCACCGGTCATTTTGAATCGAATTGTGGACGAGTTTGGAATGTTTATCTTCTGTGACAGTGATCGGACGTCTACTGTGTGTTTATCGACAATTTTGGCTTTTCTAGGCGATCAGTTACGGAATTTTATTATCCATCGATTTACAGTAGACCTATCAACAACATCGTGACCATAAACATCCTTTAAACGACGATGAATTACACTAGGAATCACTTTTTCAGGAGTAAAAAATTCGATAATAGCAGGCTGTTTAACTCGCGTTGATATAACACTAGAACACTATACACTAGATGAATTCAACAATCTCAAACCTATGCATGCGTATAGAGGGGGGAGGGGGGGTCACCACATTCCACCTGGCGTGCTTCTGAAGCTCATTTTGTTCGCGTTGTTCAAGCATGTGTGCATTACTTTTCAGTCTAGCCTCGTAGACAAGAATTAGCTAAGAAAAATGTCAAAAATTGAACCTTTTCCTTTCTCCAACACAATAATTTCTATAATTAGTAAAAGTCATCTTATATTATTTATATTTGCAAACATTAAAATTTCAAAAATAATTGCTTGTCATTTGCGGCAGTTCCATTTTAATATAAAGGGGCAGTCAAAAGAAAGTTAGCACTTATATGGTTATCAAATTTTATTTGGTTTCAGATTAAACATGACGACACGACTTACTCTTCTAGAAAGAAGAAAGATTTCTGCTTGGATGGAAGTTTTCTCTTTACCATCTGTAGTCAGAAATAAATTTCAGGAATAGTAGAACAGGGATTCTCCAAGCCGTTTAACTATCCATTCATATAAAATTTGTGAGCTCAAGATTAATTGCAAATGGCTCTAGAGGAAATAGTGAGAGACCTAGAAGTGATACCGCTGTAAACGGAAATTTCTGAGCCAAGCGTTCGCCGAATTTACCATTCTTCCTTCTACCTTCTAAAGTGGATTCGTATATTCCCGTTTTCATACATGTATATTACTAACATAAAGAGAATCGCCCTTGTGTGATACAAAAAAATTTAGGGGATATTTTAGCCTTAGAAACTAATACTGAAGTGACAAGTGGAAACATTATTTTTTCGACAAACTATACTATGTCAAACTAAAGATGTTATGTTCCCTGAATAAAAGTCGACAAGAAGAACGCACTGACACACGCTGCAATGCTTTTATTCTAGAGACCCTTGGCGACTTCAAAGACATACCTCAATAAACTATACTATATATCCGCCAAGATCGCGATCAACATGGACATCCAAGAATTAAATATATTCCATCTAGGTGTAAAATTCATTTTGATTTTAACAGAATTCATTTAGATAGACAGGTTGATAGATTACTTGAGATGGCCGTAAAAGCTCTTCCACTGCGACCTTTCCAGATCTATTGCGGTTCTCATGCCTCGTTAGAATATTTGGAAAGTACAAATTCCTCCAACCCGGCTCTTTTATGTACGCTTAGCAGCTTCGAGAGGGGTTCTTGTAAATATAGTTCCACTTTAGGATATTGATCTCCCATTTATAAGAGTCGCCTTCTTGTTAAGCCTACGCATTGGTGTAGTACATGAATGCGACTTCCTCTCCCACTTGACAGAATTTACACACTGTTTCTTTTGTCAAGCTCATTTTCTTCTATCTTTCCCTAGTTCTACTATCAGTTCACCTTTTCGTAGCTGTTTTGATAATTGTTTTTGCAGTGCCAAAGTACAAATTCCTCCAACCCGTCTCTTTTATATAAGCTTAGCAGCTTCGAGAGGGGTTCTTGTAAATATAGTTCCGCTTTAGGATATTGATCTCCCATTAATAAGAGTCGCCTTCTTGTTAAACCTACGCATTGGTGTAGTACATGAATGCGACTTCCTCTCCCACTTGACAGAATTTCCACACTGTTTCTTTTGTCAAGCTCATTTTCTTCTATCTTTCCGTAGTTCTACTATCAGTTCACCGTTTCGTGGCTGTTTTGATAATTGTTTTTGCAGTGCCAAAGAAAGGCCCCAGTCCTATGAAAGCTGTAGACGAAGCCTGTCATGCCAGCTCGTCCGTCTTCTAATTAGATCTTCGTGCCCCAGGACTCAGGCTAATGTCACTTTCATGTGATCACTGAGCTTGTTTATGGTACACACGCAATCCCATACAATTTCGGATTTAACTTGTTCTAAATCCAGTGTCCCTAACCATTGCTTGGCTGTCGAATAAGATCGCCACAGTGCGATTTCTTCACCCTGTCTCTTAATTTACCTAACGCCGTGATGCAATGTAACCACTTCCGCTTGAAGTACCATAGTGTCTCTAGTTAAGCTCACTTGGCCTTTTTTGAGCCCATACCCACTCCTCCCTATCTGAAATTGCCATTTTATATTTCTTGTCAATTTGAATTTTTGAACCATGGCATCACTAAGTGTCCCTGCAATGGATCAGGCTGGAGTTATTCTATCAAATTATTGTGGATAATGCCGTGGACCCGTGTTTGGCTTTGCATTAATATGTAAGCTAGTGACCTTAAGTCTCCTTGTATATGGATATGTAGAAGTGGTAGATTTAGTATCACCTCCAGCGCAGCCATAGGAGTTATTCTCATGGCAATTGTGACACTTGGATATGGTTGTTCTTTTGTATGCTGTTTAGCTAACTACTAATTGATTTTTGCTTTTTGCCACCATAACCATTCACACACCTGCCCACGTTCACTTACACCTGCCCAAGGCAATAATTGCTTCAATAGTGGTTTTTATGATGTGGGGATTCCACGCAGGCTTTTATCAAATTATCCCAAGATACTTAGCTTCCTTGGCAAATAGAATTTTCGTATTTCCGAGCACTAGTGTCTGTACGTCTTGTAGCGCTCTCTTTTTTTGTGAAAGCGACTATTTGTGTTTTCTGAGCGTTTACGGATTATCACTCCTTCTTTCACGAGTCATCTACGATATTTAGGGCAGTTTGCAATCGTTCCGAAGTAACTCCTGCAAAACGAGATGAGATCTACTAATATCGCACACAAGAGAGGTGAAAGCACACCCCCTGTGGCAACCTCTACTTGCTCTGGGCTTAATGATGGTATGGCCTATTGAGAACCTTATTATCCTCGTTTCTAGGCACGCTCTCATCCACCTTCCTGTCGCACGTGCTACTCCTTTCTTAGGCCTCAAGTAAAAGGTTTGTTGTACCATTATTAAATGCCCCTTCTATATCTAGAAAAATGGCTACTAGCCTATCTATTACTTAGGGGTCGTTCCGTTAGGAATTCTTCCTTTATGTGTCGATTTACCAGTCTCCCCGGGATTTTCAACAAGAAAGATAATAGACTGATTGGTTTACATGACTTTGGAATTAGATCCGCCACCCCACCCACTTTGGCTAGATAGACGACTCTGATCTTTCGCCATGCAGTAGGCATGTATTCCAAAGCCACACAAGCTTTAAAGATTTTACACAGATATCGTATTAATATATCTACTCCCTTCTGTAGTAATGCAAAATAGAATCCATCCACCCCGGGAGACACGAATAGGTAGAACCTATTTATTGCTAATTCTATTTGGTCTTACGATCTCTGTGGCCAGCTTCCAATCTCATTTGTTTGGCCTTCTTGGTCTTTCCTTGATCTTTGGGCCTTTCTGAGAATTGACGATGCTGGAAAGTGTACCTTTAATACTTCACTAATACATTCCTCATACGTTTCAATATAGGTCCCTTCAGGCTTCCTTATGTCTCCCACCTCAGCTATGATATTACCTTCTTTGTCTAGGACTTTGTGCGTTCTGGAGCATGGGAAAGGCTTTATTCATCTCTCCGCAAATTTGCTCAACGAATTCCTTTTTACCTTGTGAATTTCCTTGTTGTAGTGAATTAGCTTATTTCTGTATGTATACGAGTTTTGGTTGTCTTTTGCCTTGTTTAAAAGTTTTTGAACTTCAGCCCTAACTTCTTTTTCCACCGAATTGTTTTATTATCCTTGTGGTGTTTAGTTCTTTCCGGAGAATTTTCCAGTTATACGGCCTTAATGTCTCTTTGACCTGTTCACTTGCTAGTTCAAGCCTCCAGTCTCCCTAGAGTCACTCCCCAGTATATCTAACTATCGGCCTATTGCTATTCTTTTCAATTTCGCTAAAATTATATTAACATTATTTATATAATCGCATATTTTCTAATATTCGTTTTTATATTTCTCCGCGACAACATGGCTTTTTCTCTGGGAGATCTACTGTAACTAACCTGGCAACTGGCACACTATATGTTAGTGATACTATTAATTTTCTGAGTCAAGTTGATTGCATTTATTTTGACTACTCCCTTGCATATAATACTACTCAATCATGTAATACTTCTAAATAAACTTTCCTCTTTTGGTTTCTCTCCTTGTCTTCTTAGACCTATAAAGTCGTATTTAAAGAATAGGACTAATTACGTTTTTTTGTAATGGTTACTTATGTGATATTTTCCTAAGGCTCCGATCTAGGGCCTCTATTGTTCTTACTATCTATAAATTATTTACTTACAAGTTTGCCTTCTAATGCCTTGGGTTATGCTGACGATATTAATATCTTTAATATAGTGTCAAGTAATGCTGATATCAAAATTTTACAAGAAAGTATTGATTTTATCTTCAATTGGTCTAGTAGCAATCACTTGGCGTTTAAAATAAATAATGTTGTCATGTCCTTCACTAAGAAACACTAATTCCTTCCTCCTATTTTATAAACGATTATATGCTTTTAAGAATTACTTCCATAAGGAATCTTGGAATAGCTTTTGAGCACTACTTAAACTTAGGTCTTCACGTGCAAAACATGTACCTTTCAGCGAGTAAAACATTAGGTTTTATCCAGCGTTAGGTACGATCCATCAAATTTTTCAATAACGTTGATCTCCTCAATACATTATATTTTGCCTTTCTTGTGAGTAAGCTTGAGTATGGATCTGTTATTTGGCATCCATTTTATGATGCTCAGAAGGAAAGGCAGACCTCGGAAGTCATAGGATGGAGTAATGGCGGAAATACTTAAGAAGGTGGATACATCATGGACGCAAGTAAAAACATTGGCTAGAGACAGAAGAGAATGGAGAAAATTCGTGCATATATTAATAGTTTATAGTGACAAGTGACAGTGATAGATTGTAGTATACATTACCCTACACCATTACATGGTAACAGGACATAGATTATATATATATATATATATATATATATATATATATATATATATAAGGTAAACTTAATTAGTCGGCGATTAAAGGTCTGGTTATTACTTCAAAGTGTATATATTCAAAATAATCCTACATGTTTCGGCAATGATGCCTTTGTCAAGGATATAAAAAATATAAATCTGATTTATATTTTTTATATCCTTGACAAAGGCATCATTGCCGAAACATGTAGGATTATTTTAAATATATACACTTTGAAGTAATA
Source organism: Melolontha melolontha (assembly GCA_935421215.2). Classification (NCBI taxonomy): domain Eukaryota; kingdom Metazoa; phylum Arthropoda; class Insecta; order Coleoptera; family Scarabaeidae; genus Melolontha; species Melolontha melolontha. The sequence goes on along the minus strand of OW285237.1, from coordinate 92,069,393 downwards.
ACCAGACCTTTAATCGCCGACTAATTAAGTTTACCTTATCATACCAAGGTCACGAAAATACTATATTTATATATATATATATATATATATATATATATATATATATATATATAGTAAATCCAATCAGTTGGCGATTAAAGGTCTGTTTTACTTCAAAGTATATATATATTTAAAAAACCATACATGTTTCGGCAATGATGCCTTTATCAAGGATATAAAATATAAATGACAGAATATAAATGTCAAATAATTGAGTTGCTATGGTTTAAATTATTCAAAGATACATTCCAATTGATAATAATAAATCATGCCTTAGTATTATTATTATTATCAATTGGAATGTACCTTTGAATAATTTAAACCATAGCAACTAAATTATTTGACATTTATATTTTATATCCTTGATAAAGGCAACATTGCCGAAACATGTAAGGTTTTTAAATATATATACTTTGAAGTAAAACAGACCTTTAATCGGCAACTGATTGGATTTACCATATCATATATATATATATATATATATATATATATATATATATGTATATATATAATATTTTCGTGACCTTTACCATATATATATATATATATATATGGTAAATTCAATCAGTTGGCGATTTAAGGTCTGGCTTTACTTTAAAGTATATATATTTAAAACAACCCTACATGTTTCAGCAATGATGCCTTTATCAAGGATATAAAATATAAATGACAGTATACAAATGTCATATAATTGAGTTGCTATGGATAAAATTATTCAAAGATTCCAATAATAATTTTAATTTTGAATAATTTTATCCATAGCAACTCAATTATATGACATTTGTATACTGTCATTTATATTTTATATCCTTGATAAAGGCATCATTGCCGAAACATGTAGGGTTGTTTTAAATATATATACTTTAAAGTAAAGCCAGACCTTAAATCGCCAACTGATTGAATTTACCATATCATACCAAGGTCACGAAATAACTATATATATTATTACAAATAAGGGGTTGTTAAAGGGGTATTGGCTATTTATAAAAATAATAATTATTCTAAGATAAATAATAAAATTATACGTTAGTTATTTTGTAATACAATAATTTGTGGTGTTGGTGAAGTTCCTTCAAAGGCCCAGGACGTGCGTGGTATTGGTGGTTAATTAAAATAAATATACAACAACTTAATACATAAAATAAAACACAGCGGCGTCCTTAAATTTTGTATTTATATTTACATAATAATAAATCGAAATTCGTATATTTAAATAAACGAAATTGATGTATGTAAAGGTAATTAAATTAGTAATATATACACAAGGGGCGATAAATTAGTAATCGAGAAATTAATGTAAAAAATACTCTGAAAACGAACGTTAAATTGATCAGTAAATTAAGGGTTGATTAATATGTATAAAATAACCTCTGTATAGAACAATCCAGAGTTACCTTAGAGTTGGCGATGATGGTCACGTGGCCTTCGAAGATATACCTTGGTCAAGTATATGCAGAGCGATGTTGGCCGGTGGAATAAGAAATGAGTTAAATTAATATAAATTCACTTAAAAGAATAATATGCATAGAACAATGCAGTTTACCTTAGAAGTTGAAGAGCCTGGACGGCGTGGTGAGGTCCATTGTGTACTGGAACAGCACGAGGAGATGTTTACTCACGAAAGGTTCGCAAGAGAAGAAGGAACTGTTTGTTTGTGTCCCTAGAAAAGTCTAGAACGGTCGGTTTTATGATCTATCGAAGAGGGGGATCGATAACTTGAATTATAGTTAATTAAAAGCGCGACCTGAAGACGTCGTCTGTCAATGTCATAATTATTCTTAAAATAACCCTTGTGACATAAGCTTCCTAACGATATCAAACACGACATATAATAGAAGATGTAAATACTATTAATTAAAACAATTTAAAATATGGAATTTATCTAGAAGAAATTCGACATTAACGTTAGGGTTCTGAGAGTCAGGTAGAAAGAAGGGTCGTCGGCGGTTAAGAAGGTGACAAAAGAAATAGAAATACTTTCTCTTTGGACACGAATATGTACAGTTGTACAAATGTAAAAAATGTCTAAATTAAATATATTATTAAAATGAGATATTTAAAGACGAAAGAATATGTATTTAAATAAATGAATTAAACTTCTATACGCTAAGTGTAACAATATATATATATATATATATATATATATATATATATATATATATTACTTTGTATGTACTTGTATTTGTTTATTATTGTCCTGTAATTGCAGTGACCTGTTGGACAATAAACGATATTATTATTATTAAATCAAAACTGATTTGCCTATGGTCTGAATTCATTTGATATTCATATTGTTTTAAATGTGTTATTCGCTACTAAAATCTACACTTATTTTCTCTAAATTTTCACCATCGAAATAAGAAAATAGATAAATAATATTTGTCCATTTAACCGACATTGTAACTTAATAAAAGGTCAGAATGGCGATTTACCTGCAAACTCCTCAGTATATTAAAATACAGAAAATCCTAATATAATCCCAGTACATATCTATGACGTCATCAATTTACGAAATAAATTATTGATATATTGCTGAAACAGGAAATGTTGAAAAATACAAAGAACGATTTTTGCGTTTAAAAATATCAATAAAAGCCTTGGACTTTTCTCGTCGTAACAAAAAAAAGTCACACACGCGCGCAATCCATTCCCATGTATTGTTTTTTTTTTATCATGATCGGCCTCAAAGCATGACGAGATTCTCCGCAAATAGAGTATTAAAAATGGAGAAGCGCGTATCGATTCAGGTGAATAGACGAGGATCAATCATTCACATACACTTTTACACAAATACGCGCACAAAATTTTATAAACCTGTTGTTGAAAAAAGGTCAAACTTTCAAACACGCCTCCGTTCTATGCAAAAGTACTGATTTTTCAATTTTAAATTTGCGTGTAAATATGTTTACCAATTTCCTTTTTTGAAATAACTCGAACGACTTTTAATGTTTTGTATACATCTGCAAGATTGTCAACGAACAAAAAACGAAATGTTATTGACACGTGGCAAGTTTATGTTAGTTTTATTCTAAAATAATTCAAGAACTGTTTGATTAGCAATAGTACTCTCAGTGTTATCTAACAGTGTTAGAACAACACGGAAAAATATTTGAACCTTAACGCACAGAAATAAAATCCAGGCACAAACTAATCATACCAAATTTGTAGATACCGCAATAAAGGTAAATACAAATGAAAAAATCGTACATAAATCATACAAAACTAAAGAAATGAAAAGAGAAAAAATTCGAAGAAAGTTATGTAATAGAAACAGATAAACTAATAAACTTAGAGAAAAAAATTACATAGATGAACGCAAAATTTACTGAAATAGAATCATAAACCAAAAACCAAAACGAACATGTTACTAAAAAAAACTGAAAAAAAGGCTGTTACGTGCTCGTAGCAACTTAGTTATTTTAATCTTTAAGTTTACATTTATTTATTTATTGTTTAACAAATTATTATCAAAACACACTTGGCTATTTCACAATTTTTTATTAGATCTATGTCTAACATATGTTTCGGCTGTTATGCCATTGTCAAAGAGTATCTTAAAACTAACTTACAATACGTGTCCTTTTAACTTTTATACCTATATTTTAGTGCTAGGGTGCTGGTTGAGACATATTTACAATCACGTCTATTATGGGGGTGTTAATAAATTCTAACTGTGTATTTGTAATTATTCTATTTTGTTTTTGTGATTTTTTAATTTCTAGTATTTCTAATAAATCTAGTCTTCTACTTTTTATTACGTTATGTAACACGGTGGAGCTATTAATGTCGGGCAAATGGCTTTGTTCGATACAGTGTGTCGAAAAACCTGTGTTCTTATTGCTACACTTTACGTCTCTTACGTGTTCGGATATGCGTTTTTTAATGGATCTTCCACTTTGCCCTATATATATAGCTTCACTGTCATTACATTTTATTGTGTATACTCCTGATTTTTCTATATTTTCTATTTTATCTTTGTTATTATTTAACATTGTACCTAATTTTTTTTATTGCTACATATGATTTGAATATCTAATTTTCTTAATATTTTGTTTACTTTGTCTGTGATTTGGGGGATATATGTAATTGCGTGCCAAATGGGTTTATTTTCTTTTATTTCCGGATATAAGAATTTTTTCCGAATATTCTTTCGTTCTTTTCGATTTAATATTTTGTCTACTATGTTGGGATTGTATCCATTATTTTCTGCTATTTTTTTTTTTTTTTTTTTTTTTTTTTTTTGGCACACTGTATCGAACAAAGCCATTTGCCCGACATTAATAGCTCCACCGTGTTACATAACGTAATAAAAAGTAGAAGACTAGATTTATTAGAAATACTAGAAATTAAAAAATCACAAAAACAAAATAGAATAATTACAAATACACAGTTAGAATTTATTAACACCCCCATAATAGACGTGATTGTAAATATGTCTCAACCAGCACCCTAGCACTAAAATATAGGTATAAAAGTTAAAAGGACACGTATTGTAAGTTAGTTTTAAGATACTCTTTGACAATGGCATAACAGCCGAAACATATGTTAGACATAGATCTAATAAAAAATTGTGAAACAGCCAAGTGTGTTTTTATAATAATTTGTTAATTACAAAATTTTTCACCAAGAAGTGTCTGCTACGTCAATTAATGAAATTTATTGTTTAGTTAATGTCTATCTCTTCAAATTGTAAACCTAACCCTTTTTCTTTTATTTATTTAGTTTGTATTATACTTTATCTTTTTTCTCTGGCCTACTAATTAACGTTGTCCAGATTACTTCACCCTTTTAATTTACTGTTACTTTCATTTATTTTCGTAGAATATTCTTCGAAGTATTTAATTTTGTGTGTTCCAGTTACCCTTACCTTTAACCTAGCTTAACGTGTAGTAGCGACTTCGAGAATAGATCTGCCATATATTCGGCACTGTAATGCCCGCTTTCTTCACTTTTAGAGGGATAACTATAAGAGAAACACATAAATGAGTTTCTTCACTTCTAAATAGACTTTATCTACAAGATAAATTGTCTAGATAAAAGTTTAATTGTTTAGATATCTCTTTACGTGCGCATGTTTCTAGGCTAAGAAAGGTTAGATGATAGTTTTCATTTTTTATTAACCTGCCATTAACAGATCTTCGAAATTGGTGTTAAATAGTGTTTAAACCAGCTTTTTAATGCTCTCTTCATAGAACTTTGCGGCCTGTGAATTAAGCTATGCTGTAAGAGAGTAGACATTAGTGTTTATTGTCGTCCCTCGTTCCATAAAGTCTACAAGAAAAACGCCTTTCTTGTCCCAAAAGACAGTGACCATGACTATTCTCACAGAAAAAGTTTGACGGCACTTTAAAGGTTTCCTCGTAGGCGAATTAGAGCGATCACACTACATTGACTGTCTTTTCTTCTCAACGGCGACCCAAGTCACATCACCTGTTACGATATGCCTTCACAACGTGTCAAAAAAGTTAGTGGCGATTCCATCGTCTTTGTTTTATGATTTTCGGAAAGAAGTTTTGGCACCCGTCGTGAATAAAATTTGTAGTAACCTAAATGTTTAGTAATAACCTCGTACAAAACTGTACACGAAATTTAAGGGAAAAAGGCACCCAAATTCTGTTATTGTAAATCACCGATTTTCACGAATTTTTACTTCGACATTACCCACTAGTTCGTCCGTCACAACAGTTGATCTTCCATCATCGTCGTCGTGGACATTAGTTCGTCCTTGTCAACAGATACGGCACCATCTTCTAACAATACTGTTACTCATGGCATTTTTACTATAAACGAAAAGAAGTTTACGATGAATCTCAGCAATCTTCATGTTCTTTGCATTTTCAATTGCAGCGGCCATATTAAACGACGAAAACTCCCTCACTAACACTGCCAGACTCACACTGTTCCAGACTACACCGCAGCGCTGCGATCACGCCAATATCCTCCTGTGCTCACTGGGTGTAAACGAAAATTACTTTACGAATCGCCTTCGTATTTTCCGGCTAAGACTCATCTTTTGGAACTCTTGTTGTAGGTTAGGACCTTGAATGACAACTTTACGGACCTGAGTGAGTTTCATTCAGGTAGGACCTGGGTAGGATTTAATTTTGCGGCACAAAATATCAAAGAAATATTACGAAACAAATAAAATGGCAGATTAAAATAATTACAAGAAATGAGTTAAAACATAAGCGGCCAGAAAACAATCATTTTAAATTTAAAACTATTTAATCGAAGAATTTAAAAACAACGATCGAAGATTTTTGAACAAATTAATCATAACAGATGATCAAAGAAATAAAAAAGGGGAACTGAAAATGAAAATTATTCAACAAAAAATTGAAAATCGGAAATATATTAATGCAACAATATATAATGCAACCCTAAGGAATTTTACAGGATAGTACAGAGCATCGTTTCTCAACCTGAGGGTGACGGTGGTATTAAAGGAAGTGACGAAATAGCCTAAACAATAATGAAAAATCATTTTGCAAGCAAAATCATTTATTGTAACCATTTTACTTACAATAAGTACACATGTAAAGAAAAGAAATTAATGTGATGTTTGCATTTGTTTTTCATATAAAGGTTTCTCCATACACGTAGATCTACATTAACAACACACAAAAGCAAATTGTTTTCGTGTGCTAAGAGACGATTCGTGTATCTAGATTTTACCGCAACCATAGACGAAAAACCCTTTTCACCGAGATAAGTGATTAATATTTTCAATGCTTCTGTGACTAAATTTCCATATTCATTTCGACGTTGCAAGCCAAAACGTATTTAAATCTTCAGATGTAAATTGCAGTTGTAGCGTTTTGTCGACAGACATTTCGACGAGCTGGTCGTGAATCTCAACTGATAACTTAGCAACGGCAACAACGTTTTCACTAAACGGATTCAGTATTCATCTCTTCGGGAAATAATCTTTATCTTCCGGGAAATAATCCGTCAACTGAGATTTGAGTTTACGCAAATACATCTTCATGCAATTCATGCAATGGTGAATAATAGTGTCTTGTTTATTTAAATTTTTCTCAATATAATCCGAAGTGATTGGGAACATATCTGTTCGATGAAGGCATGAACTTTACCTGTCATTAATAAAATGTTTTTATCACATTTTTGTAAAATCACACTCAAGTAGTCGTTTGAATGCGAAAATCCATCAGCTAAGTAAGCCAACAACAACATACACTCATTATTCTGTAAAAAGAACGAGAATGGCGTTTGTTTATCCTGGCAAATATTATTAATTCATCTCGAAATTCCAAAACCCGGATTAACACTTTCCCTCGCGATAACCGCGATGTATGGAAAAGAAGAGTTTTTTTATTTTCGCGCATTCCATTGCATAATGTAGCAAACAGGCTGTTCAGTAACAGTCAGCTTTTAATAAAATTAACCATTTTTACAGATTCATAAATATTTTTATCGAGATTTTCCGGCATTTTTTTTGCGACAAGAGCATGTCTGTGAAGGAAGCAGCGCGCCTTTGGTATAAGAGGATGTTTTAATACTTCCATTAATCTACTATTGTTTCCTGTTATCGCCTTTGCACCATCACTATATACTGTAATACATTTTGTCCAATCTATGTTAGTATAGTTTCTAGTAGTTTCATAAAGAACATCAAAAAGACATTATCCTGTTGCATGACCTGGTACTGTTTTGCGGAACAACATATTTTCTTTGATTAATGTGTCCCTATCACATTCATACCTCACAAAACATAAGAACTGAGACATGTTTGCTACATCTGTTAATTCGTCAAAGTGATACTAAAAACTTCACTTGAACTCACTTGCTGAATTATCTAATCGGGAATATAGGCAGCCATGTCATCGATTCGCCTTGATATTGTGTCGTTAGAAAACGGAGTTGTTTTCAATTTTTTTCCTTTTTCTACGACTATTAAGACACTGACCATATCAATTGCAGCAGGCAATATGAGGTTTTGGGATATTGTATGGGGTTTTGACATCTTAGCTACTCTTAATCCCACTAGATAAGATGCTTCAAGTACACTTTTGTCAGTATGACTTACAAATAGAAGTTTATTGATTTCTCAAGGTACGTAATTTTCAATCGAAAAATTCCAAGGGTTTGTTTTTATGAGACACATGTTTAGTTTCCAAGTGCCGAACTAATTTTGATGGCTTCATGTTTTCATCGGAGAGAACTTGAAAGCAAACAACGCACTGTGGCTTTCCATCCAATGAGGTAAAACCAAAATTTAAATAACTGTTATTGAACAACCTTGTTTCTTTATCAACCGATTTACTAAATGTAGATGGCTTATTTCGTTTTTTCGCAAATTTATCAATTTCGCATAATAAATTTAACAAATACAATTCAGTTTCACGGTTTAACGCACACTAAAATGGAAGGCTTCGCCTTCGAAACTTAACTGAAATTGTGCAATCGCAAGCGCCTCGTTTATACTGGTCACAGCACGACTTGTTCAAGCGCATCCATATGCATGTTCAAACATCTTCTCACAGCGTGTATTATAGAATAAATCCAAATTACGAAGGGCACGTACACATCAAGTTGGAACTTGCAAATTGTTCATGTATGTACACGTCATACATGCATGTTCATACCCGTCGCTATCAACGCAGCGACATAAAAAAATATTAGAAATAGTCGTATTACATTTTTTATACGGTACTTTCTGAATGTATAAAATTAGTGCAATGTGATTTTATAATATTAAATAATTTTTTACATTTATAATTACCTACAGTAAAAATTAAATTATTAATAGTAATACTGTTATTATTCCTTGGAGAGGGGGGTGGGGACCGCGAAATATTAATTTTATTTATATTTACTATTTGGGGGGTCTCGGAGCTAAGAAGATTTTGAATCGCTGGTGTAGATTATCATTAGTTAGTACGAAGATGATTTGACAGAAGGTGAGACTGAAAATGAAACAGTTGAATTACGCCAATCATTTTTTTAAATTTTTTACGTATTCCCAAACGATTTCCTCGTCTGTCTTGAATTTCATTCTGGCGAGGAACAGCTAAGTTTTGAGAATAAGTGAAAGCCGGCGAATAAGGTAGTTGGGACACAACCTGGAATCGTAATTCATCCAATATTTTCCAGAGCTGATGCGCGACGGCACATTGTCATGTTGGAATAACACTTTCTATCGATCCATTACAGATTCTTTTCTGGTAATTATGTCTCGAAGGGCAGCATAATATGCCCCGTTGATAGTTTTGGCCCTTTGCGAAAGAGTCGATGAGAATCCTTCGAATGCCAAAATATCTTGGCTATTACCTTTCCAGCGAAAAGAATTGCCTTTCTTGACCGAGGACTGCCGCGATACCTCCACCGCTGAGATTACCGTTTAGATTCGGGCACGTAGTAATGGAGTTTTATCGATCGAAACAAAGGAACGCAAAAAATCGACTGGGTTGATGATAAAGAGTTCAAATTGTCGTTTGAAATTCGTGCTTTTTCACATTTATGATCTACATTCAGTAAACGCAGCATCTACCTGGTAGAGGACTTAGACATGCCTAAGTCGACATACCAAATGTAGATACACGTTGAATAGACATGTCCACATGTCTTCCACTCTCACTACTGAATGCAGTCACATAAGGCGAATAACATCAACTACAAAACAAGAAACTAGATCTAGTATTTAATATAAAATCACTGGTTACTAAACAATTACACAAGATATAAAAATATGTGCGATGTTTGTGGAAAATTAACAAAATGCTTACTAAATATTAATAATCTCGCTTCATCCAGAGAGCTTTCATCATCCGATTCTATCAAATTACAAATTACTCATATTTGTCAAATTCGTAAAATTTAGCATTTCTAATCAATAATTCAGTTAAAAGTTCATTCTTAAGTGGACTATTTTCCTTTACATAGAATTTAAAAGAAAGTAGTTTTGAGTAAAAATGGAAGTTAAGTCTGAAAATTTTTCATTTCAAAGGTGATTTATCGCTGAAACTTATTTGACCTAATTTAATAAAGCAAAAGTAGTGTATACAGTTAATTTGTCGAATTTCAGCTTTGACGTCCCACTCTCAGGATCGAATTTCGTTAAGATGGTCCATAGACGTCTATTGTGGCCACTAGTCTTAATGCGATGCGTTAGATGATTGAACGAAATCGGTATATTACATACAGTAAAATTGAAGCACTCTTGGACATTGACATCAAAGCGATATACACGATTTTCCATGAACATTGCAGTTTAGTTTGCAGTCATTGAAACCCGCAAAATTTGCCAAAAGCTCAAAGGTGACCGTGTCACATGGTGCAAAGAAATATTAAATAAATTCAACCGAGGTCATTCAAATTTAATCCACAACATCGTTATTGTTAAGAAACCTTGGATTTATTCGTACGATTCTGAAAGCAAATAATAATCCGTCGCTTTAATGACTCTTTACTCGTATTTATCTAATTTATCCCCTTTTGATTTCTATATATCCCAAACCATCAAAAATAAACTGTGTGGTGAGCGTTTTTTGTCGCCTGAAGCAGTTGTTGAAAAATTCGAACACTACTGTTTTAAATACTGTGTAAATCAAACTAATTCGTTGAAATATTAACTATCAACTGAATCATTAGTTAGTAATATAACGCGGGCACTACTTAAACTAACTAGATTCCAGAAATATTCCTGACAATTCTCGTAAGACAAGATGGTACATATTGAGAATTATTGAAATATTAATTGAAAAATTTAAATAATATAAACATATGATTAAAAATCAGATTGGAGAACACAATACAAGTTCATATTTGTGTGAAAATATCTTTCCAAACATGCAGCCATGTATTTCATCTTACTATAGAATCATCAATACATGCTGCTGCAAAGATATTTTTACTATAAATAGCAACCTTATTTCACTACAAAAGTCATCAAGGTACTACGCAGAAGAACATTCAGCGCCGATCATTGACTAATGTCAACATTAGGAACACCAAAACAATAATCGCTGCCTTCACAACAAGTGTAAGACTTCGCCAGGGATTTTCAACTGACGGACAGCCGCAACCTTCGGAAACTGTATTAACGTGCCTCCACTCGACATCGGACATAACCGATAGCATATATAACGAAGTTATTTGAAACATACTTGAGTAGGTAAAACCATATTTTGTATAAAACAAAAACATTTTAATAATATAAAAATATTATTAAAGATCGGGTATTAAGAACACAATATACTATTTATATTATTAAAATAGTTTATGTCTTGTTATAAAAATATTTGCACACACAGAAAAAAAGTTAAATATTAGATTAAAATATAACGAAGTACCAAAGGGTTCCGATGAAACGTAAACATACAAAAATAAATAATGAAAATAAGAATAAATAAGGAAAAAGCAAATATACCATACCTAAGAATATGTGTTATGTGTGAGCGATAGAAAGCGATTTTAAGCTGATAAAATAAGATATCTCAAAAGAGAAGCAAATACATAACGTACAATAGGTTTGCAGTAAGAACAGAAAAATAAGAAACGACGAAATAAGAAATAAATTAGAAATGAAAGCATTGATGGACACAATGAGACAAAGAAACTAGCATTGCCTGAGCACATGATTTGTTGATCGATGGCGAAGTGATAAGTCACTTGTTTATCGTGCCGGAGATCACGGAATCGCTTCTGTGCCTTGCTACCCGAGAAGGTTTACATACGTGGTTTTCCTAATTGTTTAAGGTGAATGCCCACAGCCAAATATTTAAAGTCGCTTGACAGGCACGGACGTAATAATAGCTCATAGCCCGCCAATAGCTCCTGCAATTGGCGTAAAGCTTTTGCAGAATGTGTTTTTCACGTTTTACCGCCCTGTAGATAAAGAATAGTTCATTATATTCGTTATTTCCTTTGTGATCCCAGCTGCACCTTCTAGAATGGACTGTGTGCATGAGTTTGACCCCGCTTCGGGTACACTGCGATTAAAGGGGGATTATCCTGTTAAACGTGCAAGTGTGTAGTTCTTTCTTGGTGCGCTCCGTAAAGCGAGATAAAAAGCCATGCTATACCTTAATTTTTATGGTAATTTGTGTATGTGCATATGATAGTTACTAGAAAGCCTGGTACCGTTAGCGAATTTAGAAGTCTTACTGCGAAAGATTTAGACGTAATTAGGCTTAGGCTATCTTTGTCCGCCAAACGGGATTTATATTTCGCAACGAGGAAGACAGACAGCCAAGCAAACAACGGAGACAGGAAATAAAACCAACCTTGACAGAACATCTGGTCACAAGAACACATACCAGATGTGTGTTCATCCATCTCCGTCGCACACACACACAGCCAATCGAGGTACTTCTTGAAAGACTCATATTTTTTTCTTTTTTAATCTTCGTCGAATTTTTCTCTACCTTTTTTTTTTATTTGCTTTTATAACGATTTCCATTATTGATGGTATTAAAACGGTATATGCATATAGTCGTAGTTATTTCCGTATATATGTATATTAGAAACTTTGGTAAATTATCACATAATTCGCGTAGTTTTTTAAAATAATTTATTTGATTATTATTCAATTTTAACATTAATTTTCGTACATATATGTTTATAGAATTTATTTCTAAAATAATTTTGTATTTCAAGGCTTAATTGAGTTGATTTCACACACTTAAGTAATTTTAACAACAACTTTGTGTAACATTTTCGAAATATATTGCATTGTTTCGTCACCACGCAAACCATGGCGTGCCCGAAGATTTAAATAAATTGTTATTTCTGTTAAATACATTACTTTTCTTGATGCCATCTTACTAATGCTTGGATAATATACTGTGTGTGTAATTCCATTGTAAAGTTCCGCTACAGATCTGAGGCAGAACTAGATTTTTGATCCTAGGTATTAATTGAAAGTTGATTTGAAATCTCTTGAATATTGTCATATTTTTGATGCATTTTGCAGTTTAACTCAATTTATTATATTAATGGAGCATTTTGCTGATACAAGTACATTTTCAATTGTCATTCTATTATAACGTAAATTCGTTTGCGGCTTGAAAGCCACTTTGTTAATACTTCTTTTTGTTTGTCAATATACGAATTAACTAATTTCAATTCCTTATTTTGAATTTATGTACCCTTCCTTCAGTTTAGTCCGACGTTTTGTTTCAATTTAGCAGTCTGTACGCCCAACACTTTTCTTAGTTTTCAATCCCGAGCCTCCGCATGACGCTACCTATCATCTATTTAGTCAATCCACGACCATCTCCACTGACTAAGGGCATACACAATAAATAGGGGTTCACTTTTTAATTGGGCGTGACGACTACCGATTTCGATATTTTCCCAACGTCTTCATTACGCCAAATACGCACTATAGCAAATATCTTAACGTTCCTCGACAGCTTAACGTCATGGCTTAGCATGAATTGTTATTACTAGAATCAGTAGGCAATGGTTGGTAAGAATACTAAGAGTAGGAACAAAATCTGGAGTATTATTATTATTATAATCTATAAGCTTGTTTACCCCTAGGGTGTCAAGCTATTTACATTTTGCTTATATAACTATTCCTTATATATAAATCTTGCCCATTCCTTTTTGTTTCTCGCTATTCTCTTCCCTTCGTACAATGTTACTCCTCTGTCCTTTAAATTTTCCACTATGACATTGTCCGACGTTTTTGTGGTCTTCCTTTTGTTTTCTTCTGCGTTGTTCTTGCTAGCCATTCTCTTTTAGTCTGTCTTTGTTCTTCCATTCTTACTACATGACCGAACCACCTTAGTTGTTGTTTTGCGATTTCTTCCATTATGGGTTGTACATTTAATTCTCGTCTTATTACTTCATTTCTTATTTTGTCCCTTCTACTAACTCCTTTCACCGCTCTTAGGTATTTCATTTCTACGGCTTGTAGTCTGCTCTTCATATGCTTACTAAGTATCCAGCTTTCGCATCCGTACGTCGTTATTGGTTTGAACAATGCGTTATATACTGTGATTTTTGTTTTCTTCGTTATTTCCTTCTTTCTTATAAATGTGTTGTTTAGTGCACAATATAGTTTTGTTGCATTTTCTATTCTGCTGTTTATTTCCATATCTCCTTTTCCGTCTTTATGTATGTTTATTCCGAGGTACTTGAATGTGTCTGTTTGTTCTATGTTTCTTCCTTCTATTTCAATTTTTACTTTTAAATCATTTCTCCCCACTGTCATCACTTTTGTTTTATCAATGTTTATTTTTAGATTCCTCTTTTTTAGTGCTATATTCCATGTGTTTAGGTTTTCTTGTAAGTCTCTTTCGTTCTTTGCGTATATTGTTATGTCATCAGTGAAGACACATTCTGCTATTTCAACCCTCTCCATATTCTTATACCCTACTTGTAGTTTCTTTGTTATTCCCCTTATTTCTTTTAGTACATCATCTAATATTATGTTGAATAGTACGGGGCTGAGCACCCCTCCTTGTCTCAGTCCTTCTTTGGTTATGAACTCTTCGGACTTTTCTTGTATATGGTTCTTATAGCTTTTATGAGTTTTTCGCCTATTCCTCTTTTTTTAAATCTGGGGTAACGAAGTAATAAATGTCCTGCAAAGAAGCGGCAAGACATGGCAGAAGGCAATGCAAGTGGCCGTAAACAGACGAAAGTGGAAGAATCCATTTAGAAATAACGATCACATTCACTTCAATACCTCGTGATAATAGAGGCAGGATTAAGCAAGTTAGTAAGTAAAATATCACATTTTGCTCTTGGATGAACCACAGAGTAAAAGGTTGTTATTTCCAGGTCGATATCTCCTGTCATTTGCAATTGTTTAAAAGAAACAATAAAACTACGAAACCATAAAGGAAAATGTTCATTATTAGCAAATGTACTCTTACATAGCGTAAAACAGCATATGGATTAATACCTATGCTCCGTTCCTGACCTAATTAGATTTTCTTTAAATAATAATACTTTTTTTATTTCTTCTTCAAAGCATTATGAGGAAAATAAAAGAAACATAAGCTAATACTTAAAAGATAGTGAACATTAAGTTATAATTTAAGAATTTCCCGGTATTATAGAAAAAACAATTTTAAAAAACATTCACTTCAAAGTGGCTTAATAAAATATAGCTTCGCATTTTAGAAACTGTTCCTGAAAATTTATGTAGAGGTATTCTCATTGCAGCACTGCTTCTGGCAAAGTAATCATGCAAGTTTATGCAGCTTTAACGTAAAGCAAACATTCCCGTGCAATTAAAACGAAATTGCCTGATTAATTAGAATTTTAAACAATTAGTTAGGTAATATATCCAAGTTGCATATACTTATGAAATTTAATGGATTGATTCGATATTTACTTGGTGGAAATTCGTTTTAATTGTTTCAATTAAAACACAAAATATCAACTCTTAATATTTATTTGAAATAAAATGCGTTCGCCGCATAGTTCCTCAGCTTTTATTAAGCTGAGGAACTTAGCTTTTGCTTTTTAAATTTAACAATTTCTTCTTTTTTTAGGAGACCGATTGGAGGTAGCTTTAGTTTACGTAGTGCTATTGTATGCGCAGGTGAATTTTTTTAATTATAGCATGTTTCTTCTTCTACTAACTCTACTTTTTCACTCAATTAAGATTATTTAATCTTATCCACCTCTTCCCTTGGTTTCTGTTGATGCTTTCTAGACATATTTTAAGTAGTCTTCTACGAATCTGTTTGCTATCTGCATATGCATTTGTTATCACCACATGCACTACCTTAACTCATAAATAATTTCCATTTCACTAAAACAACCTTATTTATAAAAAAAAAACAAGCAGTAAATATATCCTAATCTATTGTTCCATTTCGCATATATTAATAATTTTTTTCACCCCATTACATTGTTTACAAATAAACCGAATTTAAAATATTCAAATTTCTTAAAGCATCTTTGTGAAATATTATTCGTATTTGCAAGAGAAAGCATTTCTTTTGTATCACACTGATCACAATAAACGACCCTCCGTCTGTCTGCCAGCCTGCTATCGGATGGTCAACTCAAGTATTCACTATTCGTTTCCAATTTCTATTATATCATTTCAACTTAGTTATATAATAATAACAATAATAATAATAATATTAAAATATAATAATAATAAGTTTATTTTCGTTTTCTTTACTTCCATGACAACAAAAAAATATATAATAATTAAATAAAGCAATTCACATCTAATAGAAAGAAAATAGAAAATAGAACGCAAAAAATAATTCATCATTTTAAAGTATTTTTCGCAAGAAATATTTTAATAATATTAATTTCATTGACATCACAACCCTTTATGTCGCATTTGTAATTAATTCTTAATTCTCAGACATCACTATTTGCAATGTGACTGGTTATCCTTAAACTAGATCATAAAACGACCCTTTTTCGACCACGGATTTTCTCTTACAGAAAATTATTTCATTTTTCCTGGTTGACATGAGGTGAACATTTCTCACTACAAGTGCTTGTTCAAGCATACACAGTGAAGCACATGTCCGATGGCGACATCATTCAAACATAACCTCTGTATTATTCAATCCAGATAGTACTTTAATTACATTCATCAAGTTATTAATTTACGAAATAACTAACTTTTCAGTGTGTATTTGTTACGTGTTATTGCTTTTTTTTAATTGCTTTAATATATTTCAAAGCGTATTTTCTTTCATGTAAATAATAAATCAAACATTAAGGACAACGTTATTGTGTTTTCTTTTATTTAATAAATTGTATTTGATAAACCTTTATTTCAGCATACAACACACGCCCTAGACCTTTAATCCTCATCATCACATTATTACTTATTATTTTAAATAAATTTTATTATTGTTAGGATGTTATAGCTAGTCCGGAACCAAAACAAGTCATAAGTGTCTATCTTTTAACAATTTGGCCCTCCCACGTGTTTACCTTTAGCGTAGAATTCGGCTAGTTTTGATGTCAAAAAGTTTTTGACAAGCTTTGGAAATCGGTTGCCATTTGAATCAAAGTATATTGCAGCCATCGAAAAGATGGTGCAAAGTCAGGTGAGTATAGCGATTGAGCTAGAACAGACCGGAAAAACTCTAAGTTTTTTACTTGCGATACTTTTGCTTTATGAAATCTGATCTTGTCATGAAGAACATCAGTTTTCCTATTGACAAATGGAGGGCATTTTTCGATTGCAGTTTAAAAACTCGAGACAAATAATACCATGATTATTCTATTATACACAACAATATTTTGTTTTCGCGTAGCGTAACTTTTTGGGGTCGACTGAGGGATATAACTTCTTTAATCCACTACTGCTTTTCGTGTTGAATATTGTCGAATTGTAACACGTGTTAAATATTTCAGAAATGAGTGATTTGGCTCTCGTAAAAGAAGACTAATTACTATTATAAACGAGGCACTCTGTTCTTTACACTAAGAATATATGGAATGAAACACCCAGCTTGCTGATTTTTCCTATCGTTTCTAAATAACGACATATGATAGACTGTGATGTGTTTACTTTTTTTATCATTCCCGTGTACTATATATTGCATTTCACCAATGATTTTAAGATTCTTATAGGTCCTCTACTCTGGATTCATCTACCAACGATGTTTCTCTAAATCGAAATTTGGCAAACCAATTACACACTTGCTGGTTGCGGCTCCTTCACTACAAACAAAGCATTTTTTTTCGCTTTTATCTTGTTTAAACTCCCACAACATTACGTGTCGAATACCCCTTCAGTTAAAAGTCAATAAATTTATTACTCAATACCGATGTGTACGTGACGATTGCTGTAATGAAACTGATCTCATTCTATCTATATGTTCCAATTTCTTGTTACTTATCGCTGTTTAGTTGATATTTTATAATATTCTGTTTTGATATACTTTTTTAAATTTTATTTCTCTCTAAGGATGAGTTAATCGATTTGGTGCTTCTATAGTAATTAAAAAACGAAATAAAAAGGAACAGAGGAATGTAACTTTTTATTTCGTTCTTTTAATATCAGCTCATATTTCTGCAGCATAACGTTTTGCTTTTGAATATAAATTAATATAAAATAAGTGATGGTGTGGGCAGTTATTAGGCATATCTTTATTTAGACTGCATAACTTTTGGGATATCTCAGGGCGATCTTTTTGGGTGCTACGTAACTAGGCCTAGCGTCCAATGTAAATGTAAAGAAATAATACAACAAGAGATAACATTCTTAACTTAGAACATAATTTATCAATGAAATTTTTGCACAAATATAAACAACACACGTATCGTTTTGGTGACAATTACGTTTAAGTATTTCACTCACAAAAAGAGACATTTGCCCTCCTAATGGTGAGCTTAATACACAAAGTGTATTTCTATTATGAAATGTGGATCTTTGGCTTCTACTGACAATTATTTTCAATTCGAGTATGCTATTCAGAGCCTATTTCAGTGGAAGTCAAGTTCCTACAGAATAGTTCACTTATCATCACACTGTATAGGTATTTTCTTATTTTCCACGCCTATTAATGAACATTTATTCTTCAATATCAATGGCACAGGTATGTTGAGATTATTCGTCGAAGCCCTACTTCCTACTTATTGGTCTCTAATACCTGCCCTAAGATACACTTCAATTGTGTATTTATGACTATTAAATTATTTAAACTAACAATCCACATATATTTTTACTAATTTAATTAACTCTATTTACTCCAATTCTATCGTGTGTACAGTCTTACTTACTCAAAACTGAGTTCCGCATATAAATTTTCAAATTCCTCTTGATACATTCTGACTTTTTAAATATTCGTTTCTAACAATAATAACTACACTGTAGTTAAATAACTAAATATTCGTGCAATTAATAAGTTACGAAATAAAAATTTTATTTACAAGTAAATGTAATGCATAATTAATCAAGAACAGTCTGTCGAAAGTAAATGAATGAATGAATGAATGAATGAATATCAATGAATGACCTGAATCTTCAGCGTTTGGCCCTTTTATCTCTTGCAGTTGGTGGCTCCCAGGATCGTTTTCCCACTCCAAGTAATTTATTTCTGTTTTGTCTGATATTCATTCTTAATTAACATTTTTACCCCTGTGTATTTCAATATATTATAGGTAGCTTTGTTTTTTCAATTTTCCTGCGCAATCTGTTTGTTTATGTATTTTTTCTTTTATCATAATTTTAGTATTTGGAACCTTGATCATGGAGTTGCAAATTTTAATCCCGTTGTTTCTTGTAATCTCTTCTCATCGCGTTCCAACCTGAAAGGTTTTCCCGATAAAACGGCCTACGTATTTTTCAAAAATCCCCGTGGCGTTTTCTTTCTCTTTCTCCCTCCTTGGTTACTCGTATGGTATTTTCCCGTCGCTCACTTCCATTCGTGTATGTCTCTCCAATCCAATATATGTTCTCCTTATTGAGCATGCGCCTTTTAATATGTTTCCCATTTTTGACACATGACTTGTTTGTTTACATAGGGAACATTGGCGGGTTTAATTGCATTATTTGTGTTTTACAATGTTCGTTTGGATCTTGTTACTGACATTTTAGTTGTTTTTAGATTTCCCCGTTACTGTTCTTGCAGTTTGGATGGCTTATTTATTTGCTTTTCTTATTTCAAAATGCCATTGATGTCTCATGTTGATTTATACATTTAGAATGTTATTTATAAAATATAATGAATTTAAATTAAATATGGTTACTAATGATACTAATGCATAAAGAAAATTTATTTACATATCGTTCCATTATTTACATATATTTTTTTAAAAATCTACATCTAATTTTTAATACCAAATTAGAATATTATATACGAGGTGCATTTTAAATGACACGACCTCTGTTGATTTCTTTTTGCTTATTCAGGTTACGTTTTATTAATTTATACATTATTTGATTCTCTATTTCTATTTTATCTAAAAAGTAAATTTCACAGCAGTATGTCACAGAAGTTTTGGGAAAATTTTTGTCCTCTTAAAAAATAAATATTAATTGCTTTAGTAAAGTGTTAATTTAAATAAATTAAGTTATACTTATTTTGAAGAATTTATTTTTTTCCCAAAACTTCTGTTACATACTGCTATGTATCTTTCTAAACAAGACAAAATTGAAAATAAGATAAAGCTGAAACAGCAGTGAAAATTTTGAAGCAGATCAATTTTGAATGCACCCTGTATGAAGCATCGATACAACAAATTTAATGTTTACTACATATAGAGTATTTTTCATTATTTTCTGTAATAAGTTTAAGATGTAACAAAACCGATTGTGTTAGAAAAACAAATCTGTGTCTGCTTGTTAAATTTATATTCAATGTTCAACGTCTTATAGATTATTATTTCATTACGTTTTATTTTATAAATATTAAAATCTAGAATTTAAGAACATACAATACGTACCAAAACTTAAAAGGCTATTTAGAACATTATAGTAGTAGCAAACTTTTATAATAAACATTTAAATCTTACAGATTTCTGTAATAAATAAACATTGTTTGTTTTGACATGGAGTACATTATATAACAAAATAATTTGAAACATACATGAGTGGGTAAAAACCACACCAATTTGTATAATACAAAAGTATTTTTAATAATATAAAATATTATTAAAAATGGGGTGTGAAGAACACAATACAAGTTATATATTTGTGAATGTATCTCCTCTCCAGAGACGCAGATACGCATTTCACCTTTCTACAGGATCGTCGGTACGCCCCTGCTGGAGAAGAGATACATTCAACCAAACATAACTACCTTGCTATCAACCAGAAATTATTAAGACAGAGCGTGAAAGAATATTCAGCGATGTCTACATAATAACTGCCGAACTAAGCAACGTGTTTCTATAGAAGGAGAAATACGTATCTGCGTCTCTGGAGAGGAGATACATTCACAAATATATAACTTGTATTGTGTTCTTCACACCCCATTTTTAATAATATTTTATATTATTAAAAATACTTTTGTATTATACAAATTGGTGTGGTTTTTACCCACTCATGTATGTTTCAAATTATTTTGTTATATACGCATTCGGTTCGCCCGACAAGTAGTGAAGACACGATAATATAGTTTTTTATAGATATGGTTGTTACCGTCTATAGAAACACGTTGCTTAGTTCGGCAGTTATTATGTAGACAGCGCTGAATATTCTTTCACGCTCTGTCTTAATAATTTCTGGTTGGTAGCAAGGTAGTTATGTTTGGTTGAATGTATCTCTTCTCCAGCAGGGGCGTACCGACGATCCTGTAGAAAGGTGAAATACGTATCTGCGTCTCTGGAGAGGAGATATATTCACAAATATATAACTTGTATTGTGTTCTTCACACCCCATTTTTAATAATATTTTATATTATTAAGAGTACATTATATTTTAAGTAAAAGATAGCCACTGAAATCTTAGAAAATCAGGTATATATTACTACATAACATATACACAACAAATTAGAACAGCCTAAAAAGACAATAAGAACTTTGTAATAAAACTGAACATTATAAAATGTGTGTTTTAAAATTGACATTTTGAAATACCTACTTATAAGAACAGTACGGCATTCGTTTAAAAATAGGTGCAATTAACCAAAAGAAGGATCAATGATACTGATAATATCTCAAAAGATTCCATAATATACAAAACAGAGCTTAATATGGTATCTGTTACATATTTAAGATAGCTGTATGTTTGTTTATACAAAATAAACATTTCAGTTGTCAAACTATATTTGAAACTTGAAGGTTATGTTTATACCCCATCACGATCGAATGAAACACAGAATAAGCTAGTCAATTAGTAAGAGAAGAAAGATACGGGCCGTGAATGTGGGATTCAAACGTTAAAAATAAAGAAGGCACATAAAACTGGACATATAAGATAAATTCTTTAATTGTTTCGACCTTTGCTTGATGTAAATCCATATCACTAATAAATAAAACACACATAAGATGTTTTAGATTTACACTTTATTAATAAAATAATGACAGCTGTTTCGCTAACACAGTAGCTTCTTCAAATTCAACTTAAGACTAAAGATACATACAAGATACAGCGTTAATCAGGTAGTTGACCCAAGTTAAAATTCTAAGAACTATTACATTTATATTTTGCTTTTTGGAAACTATACCATGTCCTACTTAAACCTCACACAAGTAGGACATGGTATAGTTTTCATTCTTGAAATTCATTGAAAGCAGTGGTCAAATATTGAAATTTGCATTTATAGTAAAAGACATTGTCGGATATTTTAAGTAAAACCATTTTTAGAATACGTACATTTTATTATTGATGTACTTGGTAGGAATAACACATTTGGATATATTTCACAAATTTTATTATATTCTCTAACATACATGTTTCGGCTGTTATACCATTCTCAAAGAGTTTCTTAAAACTAATTTAATTTAATTAAATTAATATATTTTATTTAATTTAAAGGAGAATTATTATTTTTACTTTATTTTATTTAATTAATTAATATCACCGTTTTCAAACAATGGATATGTACCTGGCAGAATTCGATAATTCCTATAATGATGAACTTGACAGGTCGGTATGATGTATTAAATGTGTTTAAGACTTTGAAGCTCGTAAATTAAAAATTTTAAGATTACTAATTTTGTATGGATTATTGATTGATTGCGAATTAATATTTATTTCTGTTTTTCTTTTAAGACACCAGAAATAACAAAAATTTTTTAATCGCAAGTAGGGAAAGGTCTCACGAGCATTTAAAGATATCTGGGTTTCGGACTCATATTTAAAAATCTTCGTTAAGTAATTGAGAGTTCAAATAAAAACCATTGTGTCAAATTAAATATCTCATGTGGTAGATTACATTTTTGTCGCATGAATTTAAAATAGCACACTTCTCTTTGAAAATGGGACTATTTTGAAAGAACGATCAAGAAATCCATAAGCTTGGTTGCTTTATTAATTTAAAATAGAAACCTGTGTCATACCTTGATATATTTGTAGAGTATTATACTTACTAATCTAAGGTGATACACAGATGTGTTTACAAGATTTATTAAAATCAAACAAAAACCTTCAAAGTTATATTTTTTAGATATTTAAATATGTGTATATTTTAATTATATACCAAGATTTACATGCTATGTGTTTCATTTTGAAATAAAAATATAATTTTCAATGTTTATCATGTTAAAAATTAATGTATATTTTTCAAGTCGTATTATTTCTCTCCTTATTACATTGGATGCTAGGCCTAGTTGCAAAGAACCCCTTTTGAAAACAAAATCCCTGAGAACATTTTATAAGAGTCTAAACAATTAATATCTGTGTGTGACGATTCACGTTTGTTAATTGGAACTCATTTTATAATAAAAAAGCACAGCAATACGTTATGTTAACATTGATCATAGTATTTCATATATTTTTATTTTTGTATTTATGTATGTATTCCTCCATATTGTGTTTCTGAAAAATTAGTTTCTAACTTTCTTCGGAATTTATATTTACCAGCCATTACACCTTGATTCAATGTGTATTAAAAAGTCCGATTTCTTTCGATTAAAACATATCTAAATATAAACACTTTCCAACTACTATTTAAACTTTCAAAATTACATCCAAATATTCGGCATTTTTTTATTAGTTTCGACTAATATTGAATTTAATACTATTGCTTTGAACACACCATAATTTGTGTTTATGCGAGAGGAATTCACTAACTAGTATTTTCGACACAAAGAAACAGTTTGGACGTTTGAAACAATGTTATCTTTGAACCTAATTTAAGGTGAATTTGTTCGTTTCGATGACAAAGAACTTGGATGTCCTAACTCAATTGTTCCGATTGTTTTTTCTTTTATTAGAAAACTAGCATAAATATGGGGTAAATAACTAACAAAAAAAATTTTAACGAAGAAGTGAGCTAAGATTATACTGTAAATAATGAGTCCTTCTACAAATACTGCATACTTTGTATTTTTTATTGTAAATCAAAGAAACAGACGTAAGATTGAAGTCTTTCGTAAAACTTTCTCTGATCTATGCCAACTATAGCAAATTTTACAATTTTTCAGAGGTGATTTTCCTTATGCATTCTGGTCCGTTGTTAATATTCCAAACACTCAACATAAGATTCAATTGATGATTTTTTTTTAATTGCCTATTAAAATGCCACATATGTCTAAAAATATTACTATTTCTTCGTTCGTTAAGTACAATGTCATTAAGAAAGTCTACGCCTTCTTATTATGTCTGTGTCGATGCTCCTAAATTTTATGCATGTTCACAAGACGTTTCCGAATTTTAAATCGCTAGATAAACTTCAACTCAAAAGCTGAGCAAATTCTGAATTAGCAACTCAGTAATTATAACTTATTATCGGGATAAAGTAAAACAAATTCGAATGAATTTCACTATTTTTAACTTCACAAAGTAACCGTTTCACTCCGCAGGAGCTTCGTCAGACATATAATTAACTTATAAACATAACATTTCTTTGCATAAATATACCTTAACAAGCACATGTTTTGAATAGTTAGAAGGGATGGGTAGTCTTTATTGCCTAATGTCTATGAACGAAAACTTCACATAAATATTGAACTACGGTTTATAAAGTTCATAAAGTGATAAAAGTAAGGGTCTACATTATGTTAAAGAGAGATAGAGCAGCACTTTGGAAAATATAATATTAATATATATTAATTTATAATTAACTAATATTAATTAGAAATTAATAATTCGCTGTTTCTTAATTTATTTATCTGACCATTCAGACTGTCATATATTGTATTTTCAAAAGTGCCGCTCTACCTCTTTTTAACATAATGTAGACCCTTAGTGTTATCACTTTATGAACTATATTGTATAAATCGTAGTTAAATATTTATGTGAAAATTTTCGTTCATAAATATTAAGTAATAAAGACTACCCATCCCTTGTAACTATCCAAAACGTGTGTTTGTTACGGTATATTTATGTAAAGAAATGTTATGTTATATGTCTGACGAAGCTCCTGTGTGAGTGAAACGATCGTTACTTTGTGAAGTTAAAAATAGTGAAATTAATTAAAGTTTGTTTTAGAATTATAACTTAGTACAGAATTTTGTAGATATCAAAGCGTTGGTGGAGGTTATATTTTAAATAGAAAGAATGTAAAGACTTATAAACTTGATATCAAAAACTATGCAATTGAAAAAGTTTTCGAGGTATGTGGTATAAATTTTAGATTACAGTCGTGAAAGTTTACAATAATTATAGACCACTGCGTTCTGATGTTAATCAGTTTTTCTTTGCTCTTACTAATTTACTTAATAGTATCTTTGCAAAAAATGATATACTATTCGTATGTAGCGATTTTAATATTAATATGAAAGACAAAAATCTTGAAAAAAAGACCTCAATTAATTTTTTTACTGACTTTGGACTGAAAATGGTAGTAACCGATTATATCAGAGCTACTAAACATTCAGCAACATTAATTGATAATGTTTTTGCAAATATTGCACATGATATCGTGCGTTCAAAAAAAAACTGCCTCTAGTGAGGCATGATTTCTAAGTAGCATCAAAAAGCATGTCGTAACTTTACCAATATGAATTTCTTAAATGACAGTTACAACGGCTTTAGAAAATTGCACAGTTATAAAATTGCAAGGTTAATTGTTAGGTTATAATCTTCCTGTCATGAATAAATAAAATTCTGTGTTATCATTTTTATTAGGTGACGCTAATGACATTAAAATTTGAATTCAGAACGGTGCGGTTAAATTACGACATACCTAAAAATTTCATGGCCAACTCTGATTTTGAACACACGATATTAGTTTTACAAATATTGAGTAAATACCTTGAAAAAATTTATAAATATCTTACGCTAATCAAAGGAACTTTTAGTAGCACCAATAAAGTTCGATTTATGTATTTTACACAAAGACAGGATTGGTATGACGTATACTTAAACAACAAATTCCAACAATTCATCAACATTTTCTCATTTCACTTCAATAACGCTTTTCCTTCTAAATACGTAACGGTTAAGAAACAAGAGAAATCTTGGGTGACTGAGGAGGGGAAGTTTTCAAGTTGGGCACTGCATGATCTATTTCTACTACAAAAAAAAACCTTTCCACAAGTTAAAGAATACTATAAATTATCGAAATTAAAACATAGAAAGCTTGTCGATGAAGCAAAGATACGAATTTCATTATGCATTCGTTAACAGAAACACTTCCATGTAGAAAGTTATAAAAGACAATTCTAATGCCATAAAATCTTATAATTATAGATCTTTACTGCTCAACGGATAGAAACTACAAGACCCCTATGCTGTGGCAAATGAATTTAATAACTTTTTTGACTCTGCTTCTACAGGGCTTATAAATTAGATCCCCAAAGTGTAAATGTCCACAATCATGACGCAGAATCCACATTTCCATGTTTTTATTTCCTTTTTCGGAAGCAGAAGTTACAAGTGTCATAATTAATTTAAAAAACAAGTTTTCAACTAAGGCGGATGATTGCCCTGCAGCGATAATTAAGGAATGTGGGTCTTTATTAGCTAGTGTAATGGCATTATCTAATAAACTTATTCTTTTCAATCAGTCATTGTACCAATTCATAAAAGAGAAGACGCGAACTACTGGAAACTATCGTCCTGTGGCATTAATATGTACCATCTCTAAAGGACTTGAGGACTGCTTAACAAGGTACCAAGTAGTTACAAAATCACAACACGGATTTACGAAGGGAAAATCAACTGTGGCTGCTCTAATGGAACCTTATAATGAAATGTTGAAGCATGTGGAAAGACTTCCGTCTTTAGAATATTTTGCGGATTTATAGAAAGCATTCGATTGCGTACAATATAACATACACCTTGAAAAACTTATTAAGCATGGAATTAGAGGAAATGCCGCTGAATAATTTTTCTTCATACTTCCAGGATCGCGTCCAGTGTTACAAGATTGGGCATTGCGACAATGATGGTCGTGTGACAGCTGTGAGGTCCAGATGGCTGCCGATTTTAAATGGCGTCCCGCAAGGATCTGTTTTGGGGCCACTTCTGTCTAATTTGTAAATCAATTATATTGCTCTATTTTTTATTATGTTTTTCTGAACAGGTATGCAGATAATATTTCGATTATTGTAAAGGATGAGAAGAATTTTTTGTCGACGACCTGGTGGAATGGTTCAATATGAATAAATTAAAGTTAAGCATCCCTAAAACCTAATGTATGCAATTTCATACTTATCAAAGAAAAACATCTGCAATTGATTTGCATATTAATGGAGAGGATCTACTTGATTCGCGCTCAGTAAAATTTCTTGGTTGTTACCTTTAAGTTGGAAGATTGATTGTGAAAATATTGTAAATTTGCCACATTCTAATACGTATTTGATTCGCTACTTAAAATCGCAGGTATCGCGGCCATGCTTACGTTCTTTGTATTTTGCAAAAATTTAGTCACGTCTACAATATAGAATTTTATTATGAGGTGCATCCAGCAGTGTCAGGTAGATATTCATCTTTCAAAAGTCATCAGAAGTATTGTCGGAGCGAAACATGTAAACATTTCTAAACCCATTTTTACTCTACTGAAATTTCTACCGTTGGCATCTTTGTATATTTTGGAATTAGCTTGCAAAAGTAGGGAATAATCATTACTCATTACTTTTTATCACTACTCATCCAATGTTAAGCACTGATATAACGATCGCAATTTTTTACCCATTTATTAGTAAGGCACGGCTGTCATCTAAAAGTCAAATTAATTAGTCAAATTTAAACGTCAAATTTTGAATTCAAATATATTTTCATAATAACAGTCGTGGACAAAGTATATTATTCTACTCGCATATAATAACTATTATTCACACGGTGATATGCGCCACTCGCTTCGCTCGTCGCGCAAACTTCACTCTGGTGAATAATAGCCATCATACTCGTTGAATAATCTACTATTAATCACTTGAAATGAAGACATAGAATAGCTAACAGAATAATTTAGTACGCCCCATAATTTTTTAAAACAATAGACTCATTTTGCAGATAATTTATGACAGTTATGAATTCAATCTGATCTATTTTCGAATAAACGCAAACAGCCTTATGATCAATAAAACGCAAAACAAACTCTTGAAATTTGCAGTAACGCAATAATTGTAAATCCACAGACACATTTCCTTCATTTGTCGATCAGAAGTTACTATATTAAAGACAATCATCCGTAAACGCTGATAACGTACATTTCTGAACTTACGGATACATACTTTTGACTTGACAATTTAGAAATTTTTCTCGTCGGATGAACACTGTAATGTCCTCAAATTTTGCAAACTTTATATTTAATTTACTCGCAAACAGTAACAGCAAAACTTTCACAAAATACCCGTTTCAATTTCAGAGTCAGTCCCTTTGCAAAGTTTCACAGGAACGTGTTTGCTAAGTGATGAATTTCATTTTTGTTACATACATGTTTAATTCAAATGAATTAACTTTAGCAAAATAACTTCTGACATACTCGTATTAAGAACATTACAGTAATCACGATGATGATAGATAAAAACGATTATAATTACCAGTAATAGCAGGCTTGTAAATACCCTTAAATTATATATTTCTTACTTATGTTTAAATCGAGAAGTCTTTGTAACGAAATATTTTTCCGTTTCTGTATTTTTAACCCAACGTCGAATTCATATTTTAATAAGTAAATAAATATTTTCGAAAAATGTAGTAAATAAGATGAGTTGAACGTAATGGTTCACGTTTGGCTTTTACAGTAGATTTCAGATTCAGTCTTGAGATTATCAACTCAATATCAAATAATTGTGACCTATCTGTGATCAGTAATAGTCTATTTTGGGACCAACACTTCATCTATACCGTGTGCACAACGTCGAGCGATCGATGGATATATAAGTAATGACTGGCCAACTGCAAGTGGGAGGGGCTACATACGTTAAACTCCTACAGGGCGTATTTAATTGTGGTGAACCAAGAAAGCGTTATGGTTGTTTATTAATAAATGATGTATCAAAATAAATATTCCAAATTAATAACTAATTGTTTAACAAACTACAAAATTATTTGTAGTATATTATTTATGGTTAATGTACGAATTTGGATATTTTATCCGACTACACCGTTGCTTTTCGCACTATTAGTCATATGCCGGCTGTCAACGTCCCTACAATAACGGATACTTTTGTTTATGTCTCTTCGGCCATAATACTTTAAATTTAACATTTAAATTTAAATAAAATGATATAATATAGTTGAAAGTATCATAAAATACAATTCGCCGTAAAGTGCAGAGTTTTTGTTTACTGCATAATAATAATTCTAATTCTATTTTCATCGCTAAATATCCAATGATAAGTTTCATCATAGCTTTGTGGCTTGAACTTAAAAAATTCTTATTCAAATGAAAACACATAAATAATATAAAATTATGAATAAAAACCGTAACTCTTATTGAAAAAAATTAAAATAAAAAGTATTCTGTAATAGCATATAATTTCAAAACAATAACGATTCTTGCAAGAATATAAATAAAGTGTTTACCATTTACCAGTAGAAATAAATTGTTTCCTTAAATAAACTACCTATAAAATATTAAATTTAACTAAAATACCTTTATTGGTAATAAATATTAATTATTAAATAAAAGAACATTCTAAAAAGAAAAACTAATTATTTAGTAAATGCTCAAATAAACCACCCTCTTGAGACGAGCAGTAACCCAATCGGTTATAAAAATTACGACGGACATTTGTTAGCATTTCTATACGTACTCTCCCTACGGATGTCAAGGAGCAACTGAATGACCAGTCGCAAGCTTGCTTGAACACTTTGGGCGACTGATAGGGATATTCAATGTGTTAGAGAGAGATTATTTGATTCGTACTTAGATCGTATGTAGAATGTGTTGGATAAAGAAAGGGAACGCCCGTACAGTTAGACAGTAGAACAGACTGAATATACCTCTCTCAACCCTAACCACATAAACTCGCTATTCGTCTTCGTCTTACTACATTGTGGTAGATCAATCACTCCCGGGCGTTCATACGGTATATAAATTGGGTTAATCCTATAGATAAATGATTTGATTCACTGCTTTTGGAGTTCTTCGACTTTGATCATCAACTATGCTGATGATACCAATAATTTATTTCAATAAAACATAGACATTAATGAAATTATATAGTGTTTCAAAAGTGAAGAAACATATTACACATACGAGGGAAAATATCGGGAAAACCTATACAGAAAATATTTAAAACGCAAATAAGAGGCTTTTTTGTTTCTCTAAATATTCATCATTCAATTCTATATACTTTTTCATTCATTCAAACAAATCATTGAGACAATTACACCATTCTGAAGTTGACGTACTCAAAATGTGTAACATGAAAGCAGAGATGGCCTCTTCTAGACAGGAGGAACGGTGGCCCCTCATTTTTTTTTATTGTCGGAAGTGCTTGGGGCCAAGTCAGGACTGTTGTTGTGTGCGAGTGGTGTGAGGAGTTTTTCGCCATTCATCAATAACTTCGCCAATGTAAGTGTTGTATATAATATTTTTAATTGAAAAATATTGTCTGCGTTGGGACTTAAACCCAAGTCTACGGTTTTCCGGACCGTTGCTTTACCACTTAAGCCACGATAGTCCTTGGTTCAAGCTATTTAGAAGTGCATATATAAAGTAACAGTGTTAATGATTCAGATGTCAATTATTGAATGCAGAGGTCAAGTTTGAAAACAGAAGTCAGTTTTCAAAGCAGATGTCAGTTTTGATAGCAGATGTCAGTGATTGAAAGCAAATGTCAGATATTAAAAGCAGATGTCTGTTTTGAAAGCAGATGTCTGTTATGAAAGCAAATGTCAGTTTTGAAAGTAGATGTCTGTTTTGAAAGCAGATGTCAGTTATTGAAAGCAGATGTCAGTATTTTGAAAGCAGATGTCAATTTTGAAGGCTTGAAATTGCTAATTATTACTCCATAGCGATATGTGTGTTTAGATAATTTCATAGCCGTTCATTAAATTTATCGATATAAATTCTTGAAGTTTTTCGGCTTTTATATGAAATATTTACAAATATCAAATTAGTATGTAATTGCAAAGTAAGTGAGGATGTAAACATTTCTAAATAGCTTGAACCATTGTCTATCGTGGCTTAAGTGGTAAAGCAACGGTCGGCAAACCGTAGACTTGGGTTCAAGTCCCAACTTAGACAATATTTTTTAATTAAAAAAAAATTTCGTATTATTTGCTTGTAATTTGTAGACAGCAATGTTTATATCTTCACATACTTTGCAATTACATACTAATTTGATATTTATAAATATTTCATATAAAATCCGAAAAACTGATCATCAATATATCAATTGATAAATTTAATGAAAGGCTAAGAAACACTTTTTTTGCCAGTGGACATGTGAACAATTTTAACAGAACCCCAATTTTTTTTGTTATGTGTTGTTCCGACGAGGCGTCTTTCTCAAACCACGGAACGGTTAATCAACGCAATACACACTACTGGAGTGTTGAAAATCCGTACTGGCTTCGCCAAGTTGAACACCAGCGCCCTTGGACTATCAACATGTGGTGTGGAATAATTGGGAACAAAGTCATCGGCCCCCACGATATTGAAGGACACTTGAATGGTGAAATGTACCAAGACATTTTGGAAAATGAACTGCTAGCACTACCTGAAGGCGGTAGCTTAGAACTGAGAGAGAATATATTATGGTTTCAACATGGTTGTCCAGCACACTATTTGGTGATAGCACGTGAAGTACTTGATCGTAAATGATTTCAATGGTCGCTGGATCGGTAGAACTGGTTCAGTAAATTAGCCTGCTAGAGGTTATCAAATGCAAAATATACAATCAAGAACCAACAACACGTTAAAATATGATTGAGCTAATTTAGAAATGCTTGCGCCAAAATTCAAGAAGATACACTTCTCAGTTATCTGAAGTAATTTGAATTGCTGATCAATAAATGCATTGAAGTCAAAGGCCATCACTTTGAGCACTTACTTTAATTGAACGATGATGAGGCGAGGGGAAATCTACCACTCTGATAAGTGAGAGGCGAAGGGATTTACATAAATGAATTGAGAGGCGAGGAGACTCAGGTTAATCAAGCACCCCAAGATGGTACTACATACACGTCGTTATTATTGGGTTACACTAAAAGTAGTTTATTCACCAACAATTTACATTTCTGCAGGTGACATTTTCTCAGTTCAGTTATTCGAAAGTTGTAAAATAAATAAAGTCTAATGAAAGAAGCAAAACTTTGTCATTCTTTAATAAAATTAAGAGTATCTAAACATTTACAACTAGAAAACATCTAAGTATCAACAACTGTCATTTAAAATACGTAAAACTTAATAGTTGTTTATTTTCAAAAAATTCTAAAGAAAAAATCAAATTTTTAACATTATTTAGCAAAATTAAAAATATAGTTTTCGAAATTTCCTGAAAAAATATGTGATCGGAAGCTTTTCAAGTTGTTAAAGTTCTTGGATGGAAAACATCTCCACTAGTACTTCGACAAGCCAACGAGAATTTATCTGATGCTGTAACAGACTTTAACATTATTCTGAATACTATATTCTTAGAAGAAATGCTTTCCTCTATCGTTGAATTAAGGAGTCATATTAGATGCGTAACGACTGTCAACGACATAACAGTTTCCGCTTAAGAAATTTATTTTTCGTGAAAAATAAAATCTTGTATGAACCACTGACGTTATGGCAATTATATTTCCCACAGTCGACATTAACGTCGACCTCAGAGCAATATAATACCCATAACGCCCTTGGTACACAAATATTTTGTTGATTAAACTCAATACCAGTGCATAGAATGTTTAAGTTATCCATTGGGTGATGTAGAGGCATCAAAAACAAACGTATATCGCTGGTTTCAAGAAATGTGGTCGTTCTTCGCTTCAGGATCATCTGTTGATGCGGAAAATATCAATGTTGTACATCGAATGATTGAAGAAGATCATCATGTAACGTATTATGAGATATGACGTATGATGAGAGACACACTTGTACATTTCTAGGATTTCGATATATTCAGTTTTGCATACTCATTTAGCCGCGAGGAAACTTTATTCTTGTGGGTTGCCGCATAATCTTTCCACACCTCAAAAAGATGATCGCGTAAAATGGTGTAAAGCAATGCTGAAAAATTCAATTACGGACATTCTAAACATGTCTATGACATCATTATAGGTGATGAATTGTGGATATATTCTTATGAACCGGAAAGAAAACAACAATCGACAGTTTGGGTGTTTCAAATTGAACTTCTGCCAACAAAAAATGTTTGCTCGCTAAGTACTTCTAAACTAATGATTGCGTGTTTCATAGCAAAATCTGTTCATATTACTATAATTATACTGGAGAATCGTCGAACTGTAAATGCGAAATGGTATACAACAATTACATTGGCCGAAGTTATTGATGAATGGCAAAAAACTCTTCACACCGCTCGCACAACAGCCAATTTTTGGGAAGTAAAGGCAAGGACTATCGTGGCTTAAGTGGTAAAGCAACGGTCCGACAAATCGTAGACTTGGGTTCAAGTCCCAATGTAGACAATATTTTTCAATTAAAAATTTCATATGATTTGCTTTGTAATTTGTAAGCAGCAATGTTTACATCCTCACTTACTTTGCAATTACATACTTATTTGTAAATATTTCATATAAAAACCGAAAAACTCCAAGAATTTATCAATTGATATATATATATATACATATACAGGGTGAGTCGTGAGGAATCGACCAAACTCAAGGAGTGTATTCTACTGGTGAAAGTAATGTAAAAAACTCAAATGTTGTTATCCGATTTTTATTTGTTTTCGAGTTATTTATAGAGTAATTAAAATTGTAGATTTAGTATACCATGTTTATGTATGTATTCGTAAAAACAGTGAAACCCCGGTAGCAATTCATTATAGGGAAGTCTTCCTAGCTGAAACGCTACTTGTTCGTGGTTTTCCGAACTAGCGGTAGTGACATTGAAAGCAGTCGAGAAATAGTGTAGAGTGGTTTGTATGCCTAATGTGTCTAATGTCGCTACCTCTAGTTCATCGTTGATATAGTGAGGGCGCTGCCATCATAAAAAATGTTCCCTATACCTTGAAGTAAATTATAACATTGTGTTCGGGTATTGTGACATTGACTTGACGTTTGTACGACTATAGTGTAACAAACTAAAATGCCACACAATTATTCTAATTTAGGATATGCTAATATGGTGTTTGTTTATGGATTTTGTGATGGGAATGCTACAGCTGCTGCTAATAAATATCGTCAACGGTTTCCACATCACAGACATCCTAATAAAACTGTATTTATTAGTGTATTCAACACATTGTGCGCGACCGGAAAGCTTCCCAGTGTAAACATAATA
The DNA here is from genome assembly GCA_935421215.2 of Melolontha melolontha. Classification (NCBI taxonomy): domain Eukaryota; kingdom Metazoa; phylum Arthropoda; class Insecta; order Coleoptera; family Scarabaeidae; genus Melolontha; species Melolontha melolontha. Next base: position 92,034,993 of record OW285237.1, on the reverse strand, counting down.
TCTGAACGAGGCAGTCGACAACAATTACAAGAAGTAGACGATATTCTGGATGTAGTAGAAGAAGACGCAACTACCAGCTCACGGAGAATTAGTATTCAATTGGGCATTCCACAAACAAGGGTGATAAAAACCTCCACGAGCATGGCTTACGTCCGTACCATGTACAAAGAGTACAGCACCTACAACGAGATGATAATCGTAGACGTATGGAATTTTGTCGATGGATAAATGATAATCCTCGTTTTGTATCGCGTATACTATTTACGGATGAAGCGACATTCACCCGTGACGGTATTAATAATTGTCATAACCAGCATGTATGGTCAGACGAAAATCCACACGCAACAGTCGGAAGTAACTTTCAACATAAATTTTGGGTAAACATGTGGTGTGGTATGATCGATGGTTTTTTAATTGGTCCTTTCATTTTTGAGAATCGCCTCACGGGAGACACCTATTTACATTTTTTAGAAAATGAACTGCACGGACTGCTAGAGGATGTTCCCATAAACATCAGAATCCAAATCTTCTACCAGCACGATGGAGCGCCTGCACATTACGCTCGTGCAGTCAGGCAACATTTGGCTGAAAGGTTTCCAGGGAGTTGGGTTGGACGTGGTAGTCACATTGGTTGGCCTCCTAGGTCTCCAGACCTCACGCCACTCGATTATTGTTTATGGGGCTGCTTAAAAAATGAAGTGTATCAAGTAAAAGTGCACACTCGTGATGCACTAATTCAACGGATTATGAATGCTGCTGACAATATCAAACATCAACCTGACGCAATCAGGAACGCAACCGCGCCATTGGTAGACGATGTAAAAAATGTTTTGAAATGAATGGCGGTATTTTTGAAAATATATTATAAAAAACGATAATACCAATAAAATACAAAAACTTCAATGTATGAAATTTTGTTTATTTTTAATTACGCTATAACACGAAAACAAATAAAAATCGGATAGCAACATTTGAGTCTTTTTACATTACTTTCACCTGTAGAATACACTCCTACAGTTTGGTCGATTCCTCACGACTCACCCTGTACATATATGGTAAATTCAATTTGTTGGCGATTTAAGGTCTGGTTTTACTTCAAAATGTATATATTTTTTATACCTGCTTTATACATTTAGTCCATTTCTTTATTGCCTAGGGTAATTAGTGAAGGATTTCCGGAGAGTCTAATTGTTTAATTTAATATACATAGTAGGCTCACGATATCAAAATATGTAGCTACCATAAAAATATATTATTGATGCATGATACAGATGAAAATACATTAAGAAGACTTATGAGTCATAAGTAAAGACGGCAGACTATGTGCCCGAACAGTAGCATGATGTGGAGGGATCGAGTAGAGGCGTACGACGATCAATTCAGTTGCCGTTGAGACGTTGTATTTATTAACTTGGAAAGCAAGTCAGTGCCAAAGACATATAAATAGTGACAAACATAAATCGAATAATAGTGGACGTAGATCATATAATAAATTTGTGTGTGATTTAACAATGATGTTAATTGCGACCAATATACCAATGCAGAAAGTGAAACACCCAATGTTTCGTCAGTTTTGGAAGAAATACAATCCTACGTGGAAATTACCAGAAAGAAGTACGCTACGGAATTACGTACCGTCAGTGCGTGAGAGAATTGTAAGTTGTACGAAAATACGGTAAAAAAAAATTCCTGTGGTTAACAATAGACGAAACTACAGATATTAAAAAACAGTCCATCCTAGCCATTTTAGTACGGACGCTGACTCCGCAAGGACCTTCTCCTCCTTATTTACTAACCTGTAAACGAATACAAGGGTGTACTGCCAGAGCGTCAGAGCGATATATGATGTATTAATAGAAACACTATACAAATTTGAGATTTTACCGAAGCAAGTGTTAATGTTAGTTACCGATGCTGCCAAGGTTATGTGTTCCACGGCAAACTTACTCAAAACGATTCAATCGAACCTGCTGCATGTCACATGTTTGCTTCACGCTTTACACCTTGTAACAAACACTATACGTACAACTTATACTTATCCTGATGTGGATCAAGTGATAGGACAAACGAAAGCGGATTTTCTTAAATCTCCGAAACGGATTCGGCTATTTCATTCGCTGTGTCCTGATATATCCGAGCCGCCGCAACCAATTCTTATACGATGGGGTACTTGGTTAGAAGCAGCATTTTATTATTATAAACATTTTGAAAAAATTAAATCAGTGATTTTACAACTAGATGCCAAAGAAGCAGCTGTAATACGGCTCAGCCAGGTTCAATTTAACAATCCTCAAGTTGCAGCAAATTTAAAAATTATTTACGACAGTTACGTTCCAATACTGGACGCAATAAAAAATTTACAGAACACTGCGCTGTCCTTATCGGACTCATTAGCAATTATTGACCACGTAAAACTAGTGCTGCATATCCTTGAAGATGAAAATAGTGATTGTGTCCGTGAAAAATTTAACAGTGTATTAGATAAAAATGTAGATTTTACAAAATTAGGGCAACTTTTTACCAATACTGAAGATCCGTTGTACAGATACAAAGAGCGCTTTAACTATGCATATATAACATCTCTCAACGTCGAACAATCCTTCTCTGTATATAAACATATATTATATACGTCGCTACGTACGAACCTTTCCGAGACTAATACAGAAACATATATTATGGTGCAGTTTTTTCATTGCGCACATCCGCATTTTTTTGCAATAATGTAAACATGTTGGGTAAGTTATGTATGTTTTTTCTTAACGTTTTGTATAGGGATTCGATATATTTATTTTTAAGTAAGCGCACTGTTATTCTGCTAAACTCTCCACGCAACGCCACTGCTGGGGCACATAGTCTGCCGTCTTTAGTCATAAGTCTTCTTAATGTATTTTCATCTGTATTATGCATCAATAATATATTTATAAGTTATGACACCCTATTAATACTTAATTAAGGTTTCTATTTTATTATTATATTTATTTATCAGTAAGATCTTTAAGACTATCGGAAAGATTGGGTATTGTTTGCATATAGATACAATTTCTAAGAAGTAATAATATAGGTTAATTCCACAACAATGACGTAAACACATACACACATTTTATGTTAAGGTAGAGGAAGTGATATGTTTTATATATACTTGTAACACAACAAACATAGACAATATATACTCTACAACAATCATTCTGTATACAACAGACGTACATTCTATAACAATCCGACATTCTACGATACAACAATCATCCTGTATACAACAGACATACAATATACAACAATAAAACTGTGAAGAATTAAGTTTAAGTTTACATTAAGTGGTTAAGAATTATCTTATGAAATCAGGTTTAAGTGTTTTTTGTAGAATAAATAAAATATTTAAAAAACACACCAACTTTCAGTATAACTGAAACCAACCAAAAGAAATAACCAGCTTATACGGAAGTTACGCCCCGTGAGCGATGGGTGAAACACAAAATTATACATGGTCCTTCGAAAATCGAGTACAACGCAACATTCGGTACTTTGACCAGATATAAGATATACATGGTCCTTCAAACCAAGAGGATTATACAGATTTTATGTTAAAAAATAGGCGAACTAGCAAACGTTAACAACATATTTTATTTATAAAAAAGTCTAAGAATCTAATAACAAAAACGTTTTCAATTGTATGTATTTCTAACAAATAATGAAATTAATAATCTGGTATTCAGCTGGCGGCGGCACATCTAAATGACGACATAGTAGTATTTTAGATTCAGTACAGGATTTACTATGCTTTTCATGTATACTCGAAACTCGAACTATCTAGTCGCGTACTCTATAACAGCTTTGGCTTTCGATATTCTATTCGTAAAACTAGAAAACTCAAATCCAATTTAAAGAAGTTATGGATAACCCTATTGTATAAGGCAACTGAATAAGTGAATACAGTACTTTATAACATTTTATACACTAGACAATTTGATCAATATACTTTACTTTAGTAAAACTTAAACTAAATTGGAAAGAACATTTGTTACAAAATTATATTACAAATATTCTCATATTAAATCGGCGTTAACAAGAAATAATTCAAATTTAGATATCTATATTAAAGAAAAAAAAAACACAAATAGAATAAAAGAAGATAATATTGAAACAGAAGTCGTACTAGATTGTACAGGAAAATTAAGAAAGTAACAATTCTGGAATCGTATTTTTATTATAAATATGAAACGACTTTGCTCAAATTTGGTACGTTAACAGTTTTATGCTTACGTTGATAACTAACAAATCGTAGACTGTGGCTTATAAGTGAATAAAATAAAATTAAAAAATCCTTACCACAATAGAATTACACATTAGAATTCTATTGTGGTAAGAGTTTTTTAATTTTATTTTATTCTCTTACGTTGATAGTTTTATGAGACAAAAAAAAACTGTATTAAAATTCGAGTAACATCATTCCACAGGCGTAGTACTTGTTTTTTTTTAATAATTGCCCATTTCAAATTTCTACGCCAATGGAAGAAGCGAGGCTAAAGTATAAAAGATTGTGTAACTTATTTACTACAGGAAAGGTATTTGTGTTGATTCAAAATAGTTTGCCCAAAATGAGGGTTACGAGGGTCACCTTTTATATTTCTACATAATCTGGGAAGAAAACAAAATTTTTGAGAACATTGTTTGCCTTTATGGTCTATACACTTTTGCATGCGTACGAACCAGTTCTCAAAACATTTTTTCCACTCTGACGGTTGTATCTCAGAAACATGGTTTTCAAAGACTTCGACTGCCTTTTGAGGTGTTGAAAATCGCTGTCCACGCATTTATTGTTTTATAGTTGGGAACAAAAAGAAATCATCCGGCGACAAGTCAGGTGAATATAGACAATTATTTCAACACTTTTCACACTCCTTAAAATAGTCAACTGTTAGACGTGCTGTATGGGAACTCGCATTGTCGTGATGAAGAATAATGCGACGTTTTCGGTTGTTCTTTCTGATTTCGTCTATCACTTTTGGCTAACAAATTACTGTATACCATTCGGAGTTAACAGTTTTTTGATCATCTAAAGGAATTGTTGCGATGTGTCCTGTACAGCCAAAGAAACAAGCGATCTTGGAAGTGCTCGTTCGATTCGTCTTGGAACACCCATACAGTAGATTGTTGCTTGGTTTCCAGCTCATATGCATATATCTATGTTTCGTCACCTGTGACGATGTTGTATACGGATTTTGCGGTTCTTACGTCGATTTTTTTGCGCATCTCTTTACATCAATTGACACGAGCTGCTTTCTGTGCTTCGGTCAAGTTATGTGGAATCCATCTAGAACATATTTTTTTACAAATAAATGGTCATGTAAAATCGAATGAATTGCAGTCTGTGATATGCCAAGAGATGCCTCTACCTCACTGTAAGCGTGTTCTATAATTTTCCGCACAGCATCGATTTTTTTTGGAATCACAACAATTCTTGGTCGACCTTTACGTGATTCATCACTCACTGAGGCACGATATATACGAAATATATATGAAATAATATATGACGAAATTGTAAACTGTTTTCTCTGATGGTACTTCATTACCAAACGTTGACCGAAGCGATATAATGCATTCTTGTGGAGTTAAGCCTTTCTTATAATAGTAAAAAATCATCCAACGAAAACCTTCTCGAGTAATCTCCGTTATTTTACAAACTCACTGTCAAACTACTGACTCAATTTCTAAGCTAAAGCGGATTTCTCATTAAGAAATGTCAAACTTTAAGAATTCGTATAGTGACTGTATATGTCAAAAGCACCATCTAATGGTCGATTGTAAAAATATAAAAGATGTCCCTCGTACTTGTGTGATAGTAGCAGGAATTTTTCCTATTCATTATTCCAGAATTGGCAAATGTTACTTCATCTGTGAAAAGTACATTGTCTAGAAAGTTAATCTTGACGTAATCGTAAAAGCAGCCATTTACAATATATAAGTCTCTTTCCAAAATCTGTTTGTAATAAGGTTTGGTGAATATTACTTTTATAAGAGTGAACCATGTTTTTTTAAAAATTCTTCAGGTGCTAGTGTATTGTAATTCCATGTTTCGAAATTTCCATTGTAGACACGTGCGGATTTTCTATAACTGATTAAATGACTGTTATTTCATTATCTTCTATAACCATAGTTTTTGTCCTTTCATGTTTGGGCCCAACTGATAAAACCTTACCAACAAATTGTCAATGCTCTTAATATGCGACGTTCTACGGTTAGGGTACTCAGCTGCATATATTCTTGATGCTAATACTAAATTTCTGCTGCAAGCTCCAAGAACAAATACCATGTGTTCCTGTTTCGAGAAATTCATTTTTAGTAAATGAAAATAGGAAAAGAATAACGGGAACAAAGCGGTATAATTTATAACCAAATTAAAGTAATAGGTAATAGCCAGAGAGCGAACTGAAGCGATTGAATGACCAATTGCCCCGATAAAACGTTGTGGCGCTGTCAGCTATAATAGCAGCCCCACAATTTGCTTACTCAATTGCATTCGTCGGGCAGATGTTTTTATTTCCGTCGTTATGAATAGTACATCGTGTGTATTCCTTTATAAATTTAATTCAACCGTGGCGTGTAAGACGGAATATTAATTTATATATTATTTCGTTAGACTTCGTCCAAATAATCGCTTAAATAATTATATCCGCTAATTTACAAAGTATATTCTCGTGTTTACATGCATATACATATATGTATTTATTGTTCTTGAGATAGTATATTTTCTATTCTCTTCTATAAGGGATTGCTTCTGGTTTCGTTGGTTTCAGTGTTATTTGGTTTCAACGTTTAGTATTTTAAAAAGTACGTTTTATATGTTATATTGTATATTTATCCTATAATTTTTTATTAATACTGAGTTTAATTTACTACCTTATTTTTGAAGTAGTTTTCGTTTCTTCGTTTTAGTCCATTTCCTTCCGTTCTTAGCTTTTCTCTTTATTTTCATTAACTAAGAAGAATTCTCGTAGGGCAACCATGGTAGGATGGATTAGAGGCCGTACAGATTGGTTGCATATTTGTATTGATACCGAGATATATTCATTAAGTATAAGACGTCCACAAAAGTGTAATGTGCAGAGACATGTTTCTTCGAAAACTCATCTAGATAACATATGACCATCTGCACCTGACACTTTTAACGAAAAACTGTGTGAAGTTTTCATGGCGGCCAATATCCCATTCAAAAAGCTTAACAATCCAGTACTCGAGAGGTTTCTTACAAAATATATTGATTGTCATATACCAGGTAAATCTACTTTACGTAAATACCACTTACCAAAATGTTATTTGAGAACCAATGAAAAAATACGAACAAACCTATCTAGTCATTATCTTTGGGTAAGTGCAGACGAAACAACGGATGTAATGGGACAATACGTGTTGGTATTCTTCATCCGACAACTTCATACCAACCATACTTAATTGCAACTAAAATATTGCCAATCGTAAATGGTGAAACAGCTGCAGAAGTAATTGATCAATGTATTCATAATATTCTGTCATCGGATAACAACTATAAAGACAAGATGCTATTATTTTTGACTGATGCGGCAGCTTATATGTTAAAAACACGGAAGTTATTAAAGCAATCTTATCCCAATATGCTACACGTTACCTGTGCAGCACATGCACTACACTGAGTATGTGAATATATCAGAGGTTATTTTCGAAATGTTGATAAGTTAGTTTCATCATTTAAAAAGATATTTCTCAAAGCTCAGACAAAAAGTTGATAGCATATTTAGCAGAAATCCAGATTTAAATATATTATGTTAATTCTGCACAGAGCCGATTGAAAAATCTATACATTCGAAGTATGGTGCACTCTTGCAACATTTTAATCACGCACCCATCACCAGTTGTGATGTGGAATGGACATTTTCTATTTTTAACATCTAAAATAACTAATTTAGCACAAGAACACCTTGAACAAATTTTAGTTGTTCATAGTAATATTTTACGCTTTCAATATTTCACAGAAAATACATAGTTTTGAGTTTTGTTCTTTGTAAATTATTTTTATTCAACATTCGATACGCAATTCGCTTGTCAGCATTACTTTTGTTTCAGCAGTAGTTGCTGCCGGTTACCAAACCGTTTATTACATTCGCTTTGTTGTGCATTGACAGATTCATATTAACTGCATATATAGGTATGTGCCACTTATGCAACTAACCATACGTATCAAATTGTTCGAAACTCACGGATCGCTTACAAAAACAAACGTATTGCGAATATAAGGCGCCTATGGGCTATTAATCATCAATCGCTCGAGTCTGCTCTCTGGTAATAACTAATAATCAATAACTAAATAATTCAAATTGCAATAAGCAAACAGTGAAAAAATTTAAATTTTCAGAAGAGATTCACTGTTTTGTTAAATTCTTAGTTGCTTGAAAATCATGGCCTTCTAACCATATTCGGTGTCCCGCATATTAAATAGTATTAAAGATATTTCCCATAAAAGTGGAATATCGTTGAAAATACTGTAAATAAGTATTACATTATCGGTATCATTTTTAAAGTAATCTCACAGGGTATTTGCTGACAATATCGAAAAATTTAGGTTCCATTTAAAAAATCGAGAGAGAAGCATTTGAATTTCGATAAATGTGTCACGACCTATTTAACACCCTGTGTATATTTTTACATTATACCATCTTGAAGCATATAAAATGTTAGACTCCAAATTTATATCCAAAGAATAATTTGATGCGTGATACATATCTTCAGCCTACGTCTTAAAACGTCAGACGCTGCAATTGTAAAATTTTTGGCACAAATTCCAATATAACCAAAACTAGTTGTCGGAAGTGCACATAATCATATATCACTGCAAAGGTAATTTATGTAGCTATCGAAATTCTAAAGAAATATAGCAATCCATTTAAAGTGAAAAGTCTGAAGATGGGTGCGGGAATTTGTAACACCCTGTATATTCGTAAATAATTTTACCATATCCGCTGTGATTAATATATATACGTACAGCAAATCTCACTTTCCTATCTTAGTTTTCACGCCAAACTCCCCCGACACACTACTGGCACACCCGGTATAGTAGAAAACACAGAAATATATTACAAGTAGCATGCTTTTATATCAGCTAAAGGTAGAAAACAAAGGAAAACGAATAAGACAAGGAGAGACAAGACCAGACTATTGCTAAAAAAGACGCAAAGATAATATGGTATTACAGAAAAAGCACTAAAGTAGATACTAAAAGAGGCAGACTAATATAATTAGCATGGTTTTTGCTTGAATTGAATAATTAATGTATTAAAAATATATTAATGCATATTATACTCGGTAATGTTTCTCATTAGACTTTTTTGTAAAGCGATCGTAAAAATATCATAGAGAGGATCGCTTAAAATGTTCAGCTCCTATACTACATTATTCGTTTATTCACATTCAAAAGTTGTTCGGTTGACAATTTTTCTTCCTCCACGGTCCTCTACATCTCATTTTATTTCCCTTTTTTAACGTTATATAGATATACATTTTTTATATGCTTTTTACGACAAATGACTTTTTGAAAGCTTTCAAAATGTAATATTAACGATAACAATTCTATTAAAGAAGAAGCTTTTTCCTTCTGCCCATACCCTTATCTTTTAATTAAACTTCGTTTAAGTCTATTTGAAAATAATGGCCGCTGCTCCATTAAATGATATTTTACGATCCAATTTTGCCCGATATCTACCACTAACAACTAACTCTCCCTCTGCCAAACACCAAAAACTAATCATTAGACAGCCGAAATTAACAGGACTTTGGACAACCGCCGACCACTACCGACACTGTTAGTTCATTTACAGAGATCGAAGCCATTTAATTGAAATTTCCGTAAGATAATCTCACTTTGAGCGTTCTCGGATTCAAACATAGTTCATGTATAATGTTTACTATCTCCTAAAAAGATATAATGAATTGCAGATTTTTTGAAAACTTTCCAAAATTAATTTTATAATATAAAATAATATAAATATGTACATAAGTAATTACAGTTACTAAAACTAAATTACTCCGTTGGTATTTGTTTTTTTTTGAATGTTACAAATTGGCACTGTAAATCCAAAGACATTATTTTATTTCCAACGTAATCAAAAACATTTAAAAAATTTTATTTAAATATAAAAATATTCAAATTAATCTAAAAGTGATTCATTTAGAACTAGAACTAATGGTGATTTCAAAGCGCTCCTCTGAGAAGTTACACAATCTTAATCGACTCTGAAAGCTTGTGAATTATATCGAGATGAATAGAGAGAAATATATCAGTTGCTAATATAAAAAATTTCAAAGGTAAAACCGAGTAATTTTGGCTACATGAGAACTCTAGGCTAGAGATTAATCTATCCAGACATGACAATTCTTTTTCCAAATCCTTAATGTTAATTAAGAAAGCTCTGGATATCTTATTACATCACTTTTTTACGCAAACTATAGTCGACACTCATACCCACAGAGGTATAAAATACCATATATATTGTCCATAATGAACACTAAACGACCAATCGCAACCCTTAACAAACTCAGGACCGTTGTTTTCCAGTCATGTTTGAGTCGTTTTCACTTTAAAAGCAGGTGCTAAATCCTGCTGAAATACCCAGTCGTTTCCCTTATGGGAAACAAATCAACTTCTTGTGTATACAAGAAGTTGATTTGAGGCTATAGGATCGATGCTTCTATCTCAATCTCGTAAACAATTACTGGTAACAAATGGTGACCATACTAAACTGGTGTCACAATGTTCCAGGCTCCTGGGAAACTTCGAGCAAACACTCTATCAATTTATCGGTTTAATTTGTCCAGAATAGTAAAAATATTCCCGTCTGGCAATAAGATTTTGCGATTGTGGGCGATCTTAGAAAATAATTATCTTCTAATCTCTCAAGGAGATTTTAATCTCCTTGAGAAACTATCCAACGGAGGAAGCCAAGGAAGCTAAATGCTTGGAGGTACTGTTTGACCAAAAGCGTAAGCCAGATCCTCACTTTGTATAAACCACAAATAAAGCTAACCTTCTCCACACAATCGCCTACACCCAGGCGACTGTGTGGAGAAAAACTGCTAGGTTAGTCTCAAAATGACTCTATAACCATGCACAATAGTTAAACCTATGGGAAGCTATAGAGCAATCTCAAAGTGGCCAATACCTAGGCAAGACGGTGTTAATAGACTGCTAAGGGGCATATAATTAATAGCATGTCTAAGTATCACAGAAACTCTAAGAATAACTCCCTATGGTAGACTGGAGGTGACATTAAATTTACTATCTATAAATATTCATATACAAGGAGAAGCAAGGTCAGTAACCTACTGACTAATGTAAGGCCAAACACCTGTGAGTCAAGTCCACGACGCTGGCCATCATAGGTTAATACAAGCGAAACCGAGTAATCCCATGGTTCAGAAATTCAACTTCGATAAGAAATATAAAATAGTTATACCATAAGGAGAAGTGGAAAAAAAGTCCACCTGTCTAGGTAGAAAAAACCTGAATATATGAACTCAAAAGAAGGACGATGATCCAAGTGAATCTAAGTAGAGGTACTACGGTATTTTAAGCGGAAATGACTGCATTGCATCACTGCATTTGATAAATAACGCACAGGGTGGGAGTTTCAACGCGGTCATCTTCTCCGACAGCCCAGCAAAATCCAATCTAGACTAGTGTGTGTGCCTTAAATGAGCTGAATGATCAGAAGAAAGTCACATTAATCGGGCCCCCAGTGCACGAAGGCCATAAGTCTAATGAAAAGGTTTTCGTCTTCGAAATTCACTCGATAGGCCTCGTCTATAGCCTTCTTATGACTGGAGCCTTCCTTCGGCATTGCAAAAAATATTATTAAAACAGCCATGAAAAGGTAGGCTAAAAATAGATTTAAGGAAGGGAGGAAGAACTCCCCAGATTAAAGGCAGATGAAACAGTTTTTTAGAGAATATTTGCCCAAGTTTACGACGGATCTACTACATAGAGACAGAATGTCTGTTAAGATTATAGTAGACATATTAATTAGGCATTATAAGCTCAGAGAGCATGGGCTCGACAGAAGAAACGCTATGTTGATTCTGGCAAAAAGAAGAGGAAACCGCGATTCATGTCTATACCAATGCTATGATTTGACAAATAAGTGGTCCTACAAATGGAAGATCAATATCTTAAAGCGGAATTATATTAAAAAGAATCGCTCTCAAAGGTACTAAACTTAATTAAAAGAGCAGATTTAGAGGGTGTATTCAAACGACGTATGAGGACCAAAATAGATCTAGAAAGGTCACAATGGAATAGGTTTTACAGCTACCTTCAGTAAACTAATCTAATCTAAGATTTGTCAGTACTCTTTTACCGCAACGACAGCTTCTTCGCTCTTTCGGTTCTTATGGCCTGACATTAAAAGGTGATGTTAGCTTCTTCTGTAATAAATTTTCATATCTAAATCTTCTCCAATTGTGCGAGAGATTGTTCTGCGTGCAATGTTCGTTTCATAGGTCAAGTTTGTTTGCCTGTACAGTTGATTTCGAGCTATTTTTGCACGAACAACTGCCACTATGTTTGACCGACGTGTAGAACGTGGACAAGCGATAGGAAAGCAATCAATGACTTCACCAATCAGTAATGGTACGATATACGAAACATTAATATTAAAGGCGCAAAATAAAAGCTAAAATCTGCCACAATTGCAATGTGAGGATAGCGATGCGGTTATAAATAAAGCACGGAAAGTACTAAATTGTCTAGTGACGCATACCAAAATATTTTTATATGACATTTGAAACATTCCCAATTTGAAAATCCAATTTACCTACTGGAATTCGGCCATTCGATAATAAGTTATTTTTTTTTCAAATAATATGTCCACCGAAATTACGTTTTTGGTACTGAATCAATCGTTTCATATTTTAAAAGAATGCTGATACATGTTATAAAAATCTTTAAATTGAAAAATATAAACAAAAATAATAATTCATAACAATTTCCAATAATGATTTTATTCTTTTTTACACTGAATAGACACTGTTCCTAACACATTTAGGTTACTGTTAACTTGTTACTTCTATCAACTAAGAAATTTTAATGCTGCGTAGAATAAATGATGTCTTAGATATGGTAATAACAATTAACCATTTCAATAGCATTATTTTTCATACATATAGTTACTATTTGAATACATCGGATAGCTCAAGATTTCTTAAGACAATTGACTTAGACTTTTTGATTGCTCTCCACTTATTCAAAGAAAAGATAATATATGTATACAAAATAACTACTCAGTGTATCACAGAATAACTATTCCTAACTTTCAGAAATGATAGAGAGCACTTAAATAAACATTTTTTATTAATAAACTAGTGTTCGGAAATTTTTCAGTATCGAGACAAATGAAAAAAATCCCAGGACTTTCCCGGTAGTATACAAAGTAAAAATTAGATCATAGCAACCTTTGAAAAACAACAACCATTTTAGTTGTTATGTCTGTCACAAATTATTCGTTATTAGAGAAGTGTTTGATTGTCATTTCACGTATCACAAATTAATCTTTATTAGATAAATTAGTGTTTTATTGAAAATGCATCATTTTACAAATATTTAATTAGCAGATATGCATTTTGCTTACGAAGCAGCTTACAGTAATGCTAACAAAGCAGGGCGAATTTATGCGGAGCAGCATCCTCAGCGTCATATTCCCTGTCATACAGCATTTTCAAGATTGGATCAGCGTATTTGAGATACTGATAAATTCCAAGTAAAGAAAATAGATTTGGAAGCCAATCGTACTGTCCGAAATGTTGACTTTGAGGACCAAGTTCTGCAACAATTTTAAAATAACTCGAAAACAAACACGCGTGCTATTGCCCATGCGTTGGATACAAGTCACACATCCATATAGAGGGTATTGATAGAATGCTAGAAGCATCCGTTTCACATTCAAAAAGTGCAAACGTTAATTCCAGCATATTATTCCAACAGAGTTCAATTTGCCGGATGGTACTTGAATAAAATTAACAACGAACCAAGATTTCCTAGAAGTCTATTATGGACAGACGAGGCACGTTTTACAAGAGATGGCTATTTTAATACACACAATAGTCACATTTGGAGCGAAGAAAATCCTCACGGCGTTCGCAGATTACATCATGGAATGGAAATTTTCTGTTAATATTTAGGCCGGGATTGTTGACTATTATGTAGTGGTGCCTGCATGATTAGATGGTCATATATATATGATTTTTCTGGAACATACTTTACCAGAATTGCTTGACAATGACCCACTTAATATTCGAAGAAATATTGTTTTCCAGCAAGATGGTGCACCAGCACACTTTTGATTAAATTGCCGAAATTATTAAATTCACAATTTCCAAATGGATGGACCGGAAGAGGAGGGCCGATTTCTTAGCCTGCACGTTCACCAGATATAAATCCTGTTGATTTTTGTATTTGGAGTCATATTAAGTCACTGGTTTATGAGACACCTGTTAATACAGTGGCTCGAATTAATCTAGCGTTTGATGATATTCGTGAACGTCCGCAGCTATTTCGAAGAATTCGGCAGTCGATTGCACATTGTTACAACTTGTGTATCGAAAATGGTGGTCGTTACATCGAACAATTTTTATAAAGTTTAATGCAGTATTATTTCTAATAAAATATTCCTTAACTTAATTCTTTCCTGTTATAATTGAGTGATAATATAATCCCTCATTTGTCAAGCACAATTGAAAACATGAAATGCAAAGTTCGTGTGTGCATCTAGACAAGAGGGCAACATTTCGAGCATCTTCTTTAACGTAGTATTTTTTCAATAAACGCATTTGAGTAGATAAATGTCTTTTAGTTAAATCATTTCACAAAAAATAAGATTAAATTATAACACTACTAAATTGTAATTTGTCAGATGACGGCTGTCAAAATTTGAATTCCGAAAACCTTACTGGCTCTCAGCCAACTCTATATGAAAATAAGTTGAAGGCATGGTGTGTAATTATATTATGGTACACTGTATGTATTTATTTAAGTTACGTTTTGTCTTATAATTGAAATTTTTCTGGACATTAAAGAATATTATTATTAACAAGTGCTATATAATTGTGAGATTTTCTGTTTCCTAGAAAATTGTGGGTCACATTTTTAAAAGCATTCCAAGCAACACGCTCCAAGATATTTAAGGTTTCTTCATAGTTTTTATCTTGTTGTAGAAGTTTAATTTGGGGTCCTGCAAAAATTGTCTCTATAAGTTTTACATATGAGATTTTGAGAAATTTTTGTTTAAGATATTGGAATCCACGGCCATCTTTATATACTGCTTTCACGAAATTTTTCATCAAACCTAATTTGATATGTAATGGCGGTAGAAGTAATTTATCAGGTTCAACTAATGACTTATGAAGTATATTCTTTTGTCCAATAATAAATATACTGAGCCCTGACTGGCCAGTCTGTAACAATATAGTGGGAATTTCTTTATCGACTGTCCCCCTGACAAAGAAAACAGCAATTATTTGTATACCCTAGTTGTAAACAGAGTAGAATTGCTATAACTTTGAGGTCTATGCTGAAATACCATTTGTACATTTTGTAATATTATGTCTAGAAGAAAAGTAATATTTTCACAGTTTCCTTTTAAGTAGATTGCGTGTTCAAAGGGGATGAATGGATAAATGTTTCCTATGAGAAGAAGGACAACTTTGAAACTTAATTTCGAAGCATTGATAAAAATACGCCATTCTTCGGAGTGGTGTTGGTAACCTAATGTCGGTTGAAAAATACTGTGATAGTTCTTTCTGATGGTTATGAGAGTGGACCAATCCGGAGCGATATTGGTAAATATTTCATATAAAAGCCGAAAAACTCCAATAATTTGTCAATTAATATATATATATATATATATATATATATATATATATATATATCAATTTATATATGGGTATATATAAATTGGCGGACCCACTACACGCCGCGATGTTCTTCGTTAAATTCGGAGTCCAAAATCCTAATACGAAAATGTTGTACCATGCTCCATATCTTTGCACGAGGTTCCTAAAGCTTGGACTTTCAGTCTTGAAATAAGCATTATTACTCGATATTTGTTGACAGAAAGTACTACAATTTAGAAGAAAGAAGAATTGTTGTTATTATCCTTTCGTTAAAGTTTTCTTTTTGATTTTAAAGTTTGTTTTTAATATTTGTTTATTAACTTATTTTGACGAAAAACACATCTGACAACGTTGTAAAACAATAAGTAGGCAGCCTAATGTTGTTCTAGTCAAATACATTACTACTGTCAAATTCATTCTGATGACAAAGGAAGCCTGATACATCGTTTTAGGATTAGGACTTTTAACTCAAAATTTGACCAAGAAAGTCGCCACGTGTAGTGGGTCCGCCAATTTATACACACCTTGAATATATAGAAATTGATAAATTATTGGAGTTTTTCGGCTTTTATATGAAATATTTACCAATATCGCTCCGGATTGGTCCACTCTAGATGATGCACAGAAATATGTGTGCCTGGACTAACAATTTCCATCCTTGGAGTTTAAATCCTAGTATTTCTGCTTTAGTTTTTGACAAATTCAGGTCCAGAATAAGATCATTTAATTCTAACTGATATATTATGTGTGGTCCATTCTCTTCAGATAGCAAATATTCATCATCGCTGGTCGATAACTTTACACTTGCTTCTTCTGATTCTGTAAATCGAAACAACCATTTGTAGCTCTTTATATACCCATATAGCCAGATATCTACCAATTCTTAATTTGATTGTTCGGCAGAACAATATTTTTAGCAGTATCTTCCTTATATAAAAGTAACTTTGAAATTTTGTAAAAATTACTACGTTTTTTGAAAAAACTATTTAACAAAATATCTCAAAGTCCTGACGCGATGGAACAAATTTTAAATCAGATTCAGAATCATCATGACAAGAGACATAAAATACATGAGAAAACTAAACTTTGTTGACCAGTGTAAGTGGCACATTCTCATTCTGAGAAAGTACAGTGCAAAAATTAGTTGAGCATAAATTAAACGACTTCAGACAACGATATAAATAAGTACGCCATCTGAAGTTCTTTATAATCATTTACACGTAGTTGTGGTTAAGGCGTTAGCTTAGTTTCACAAGTTGAGTGGCGTTGTAAAACTATTAAAAAGTTTCTAGCATATCTACTGTTTTAAATTAGAAGTAGCTTTATTATTATGTTCCATATAAATCCAGTAACAAAGTTAGAATGGTTAGAAAGGAAGAACCACCAACAATGTTAAAGTTGGCTGGTAAAAAGAGAATAATCATTATGTATAAAACACAAAAATCTGTTATTGCTAATTTGTACACGGAAGAATAATTACTTTGACTTTTTCAAGCTCTAAAAGAATTACGTCCTCGCGCAAAAGTAAATTCCTGGTTTTTCTATCCAAACACGTAGAACTCGCATAATTCGCAGCATTAGTTTAACAATTAAAAGCTTTTTTCTGTATAGCTTGCGATTTTGGATTTTATCTACGTAAAAAAATCAACTGAAAGATCGACTTTTTCAACGGTGTTAATCTAATAGTTCTATAGGATGAAGCTTATGCTATTGTCCCCAAAGAAAAAAGAAACAGGTTCACTGTTTTACGAACAAATAGTATTCTAGATATTATACAAATAGATATATACAAATGTACAAAATGAATAAAAAATTTTAAATTTAATCAGTACATACCTTCTTTTGTCAATATATTCAGTGAGACAGGACTCATCTGTTCAATTAAATAATTAGTGTCTATATCATAGTAGCACAGTTCTGATATTATAACAGTAGCATGAGGTTGGGTCACAACCAATGGGGTGCAAACCAGCAACCCCAGGAGCAGCAAACCTGCCATGACACCCCCTTCACCGAGGCATGGCACCAGGTGCCGCAGAAGTCTTTAGGTATTCCAACTCATTTCACATATTTGTGACTGCCACCAATGATAAATGTTCCTAAAACAAAAAAATCATGTTAATACAAGCATTGTGAATTTTTTTACTAAATCTTTAATCCAATATCGCTAAATTAAAATCACTTGCAAAAAATAAAAATTATATAAATAATAATACTAATATACAAAAAAGGGGTATTTATCAATACGTTTTCACGTATTACGCCGTTGTTATATAATGAAACGGATATGCAAAATACATATCCGTAACTGTAAACAAGGACAAACACCTCGTATTTTTAGCATTTACTTCTGTTCAATACATAGGTTTCAGCCATCTAGGCCTCATCGGTTGAACTAGTGAAGCAATGTATATACAAATTAATACAGATCTGTTAAACAACGGATCTGTATCTGTATCTACATTTACGCTAAAATCGTCTCCAAGCCATAACCAATTTCGTTCTATCAGGCGACACCAATTTAATCAGTGACATCTGACGGAAGAAAGCGACTAGGCCAGAAAAGGCGATCTTCCGCTCGAATAGCAAGGCTATTACAAATAAGCGGAAAAATACGTATATTGGTGCTGTCCATTAACACGCGCCAGATGGCGGTAAATATACAAAAAAGGGGTATTTATCAATACGTTTTGCACGTATTACGCCGTTGTTATATAATGAAACGGATATGCAAAATACATATCCGTAACTGTAAATAAGGACAAACACCTCGTATTTTTAGCATTTACTTCTGTTCAATACATATGTTTCAGCCATCTAGGCCTCATCGGTTGAACTAGTGAAGCAATGTATATACAAATTAATACAGATCTGTTAAACAACGGATCTGTATCTGTATCTACATTTACGCTAATATCGTCTCCAAGCCATAACCAGTTTCGTTCTATCAGGCGACACCAATTTAATCAGTGACATCTGACGGAAGAAAGCGACTAGGCCAGAAAAGGCGATCTTCCGCTCGAATAGCAAGGCTATTACAAATAAGCGGAAAAATACGTATATTGGTGCTGTCCATTAACACGCGCCAGATGGCGGTAAATATACAAAAAAGGGGTATTTATCAATACGTTTTGCACGTATTACGCCGTTGTTATATAATGAAACGGATATGCAAAATACATATCCGTAACTGTAAATAAGGACAAACACCTCGTATTTTTAGCATTTACTTCTGTTCAATACATATGTTTCAGCCATCTAGGCCTCATCGGTTGAACTAGTGAAGCAATGTATATACAAATTAATACAGATCTGTTAAACAACGGATCTGTATCTGTATCTACATTTACGCTAAAATCGTCTCCAAGCCATAACCAGTTTCGTTCTATCAGGCGACACCAATTTAATCAGTGACATCTGACGGAAGAAAGCGACTAGGCCAGAAAAGGCGATCTTCCGCTCGAATAGCAAGGCTATTACAAATAAGCGGAAAAATACGTATATTGGTGCTGTCCATTAACACGCGCCAGATGGCGGTAAATATACAAAAAAGGGGTATTTATCAATACGTTTTGCACGTATTACGCCGTTGTTATATAATGAAACGGATATGCAAAATACATATCCGTAACTGTAAACAAGGACAAACACCTCGTATTTTTAGCATTTACTTCTGTTCAATACATATGTTTCAGCCATCTAGGCCTCATCGGTTGAACTAGTGAAGCAATGTATATACAAATTAATACAGATCTGTTAAACAACGGATCTGTATCTGTATCTACATTTACGCTAAAATCCGTTGTTTAACAGATCTGTATTAATTTGTATATACATTGCTTCACTAGTTCAACCGATGAGGCCTAGATGGCTGAAACATATGTATTGAACAGAAGTAAATGCTAAAAATACGAGGTGTTTGTCCTTGTTTACAGTTACGGATATGTATTTTGCATATCCGTTTCATTATATAACAACGGCGTAATACGTGCAAAACGTTTTGATAAATACCCCTTTTTTGTATATTTACCGCCATCTGGCGCGTGTTAATGGACAGCACCAATATACGTATTTTTCCGCTTATTTGTAATAGCCTTGCTATTCGAGCGGAAGATCGCCTTTTCTGGCCTAGTCGCTTTCTTCCGTCAGATGTCACTGATTAAATTGGTGTCGCCTGATAGAACGAGATAGATACAGATACAGATCCGTTGTTTAACAGATCTGTATTAATTTGTATATACATTGCTTCACTATTTCAACCGATGAGGCCTAGATGGCTGAAACATATGTATTGAACAGAAGTAAATGCTAAAAATACGAGGTGTTTGTCCTTGTTTACAGTTACGGATATGTATTTTGCATATCCGTTTCATTATATAATAATACTAATAATAATAATAATAATTTAGTTTAGTAAAGTTTTGCAGTATCTTATTGAATTAATCGTTTGGTGGTGCAAGAAAAAATTCGTTCCTTCGTTCTTTCCAGCCTTAGGGATACGATTCTTTAGTGATCGTAAAGTTTTACAATATCGTTTTGAATTAATCGTTAGTCCCTTCGGCAGATATTCGGTATGAATTACTCCCTTTGCATCTCAGAAAGTGATGAGTACGACTTTCTGCACTGATGGATCTCTTTTGAATTTTCGTATATTTGGAGAATCAGGACGACAATATTCCTTTGACTACAGCCTGTTTTAGGGGTTATAATGATAGACACGCGACGTTCCAGCTTTAAAAATTCTTTCACAGATCGTTGGTTGGTACGCATCTCAGGAATCGAACTCATGATAAATGACACTATTACTCAACAACGGTATATAGGAAAATAAACTTGGCATGCTAAGATGAGATACTCGAAATTACCGTTTGCAGGTTATAGCTTGTTACTATCACAACTACTCACACAATGGCGCTGTTGGAGGCCCTATATATAAATCTGCCCTGGTATATTCACATAGTAAGTGCGACTGGAATACAGAGGTTGAACAAACATGCGAAGGAAAATGAGTTTTTGCGGTCTAACACTTAAAGTTAATACAAAATAATACAAATCTGTATAAAAACAAATTTGTATCTGTATATGCATGGACACACAGTACGTATTTACCAGCTTTTTCTTCAACTACCAGGCGCATGCGTTTCTGTGTAACCACTTTGTCAATGATATATTTACGAAGCAAAAGACTGTAGATACACTTGCGGTCATGTAGTAAGTTTTGTCCTATCCGAAGACATCAGATAACCTCATGCCATCTGACGGACAAAACCGACCACGCCGGTGCAAAGTGTTTCTTCTCGAATAGCAAAGCTATTACTGGAAAAGAAGAAAAATACGCATATTACTGTGAGTCCATTAACTCGTCGCCAGGTGGCGTAGTATAGCAAAAAATAAATTGAATGTCGATGCGATAATTCACATCAAGCTTTGATACAAAATAATACAAATCTGTATAAAAACAAATTTGTACCTGTATATGCGTGGACACACAGTACGTATTTACCAGCTTTTGCTTCAACTACCAGACGCATGCGTTTCTGTGTAACCACTTTGTCAATGATAGATTTACGAAGCAAAAGACTGTAGGTACACTTGCGGTCATGTAGTAAGTTTTGTCCTATCCGAAGACATCAGATGACCTCATGCCATCTGACGGACAAAACCGACCACGCCGGTGCAAAGTGTTTCTTCTCGAATAGCAAAGCTATTACTGGAAAAGAAGAAAAATACGCAAAAATACTCACAGTAATGTGCGTATTTTTCTTCTTTTCCAGTAATAGCTTTGCTATTCGAGAAGAAACACTTTGCACCGGCGTGGTCGGTTTTGTCCGTCAGATGGCATGAGGTTATCTGATGTCTTCGGATAGGACAAAACTTACTACATGACCGCAAGTGTACCTACAGTCTTTTGCTTCATAAATCTATCATTGACAAAGTGGTTACACAGAAACGCATGCGTCTGGTAGTTGAAGCAAAAGCTGCTAAATACGTACTGTGTGTCCATGCATATACAGATACAAATTTGTTTTTATACAGATTTGTATTATTTTGTATCAAAGCATGATGTGAATTATCGCATCGACATTCAATCTATTTTTTACTTAACGTTAAGAAATGCGTAGGAATTTTATCGTTTCATATATATAATGTAAACCGCTACAATATTGTTTCGTCATACAATGGCTTCATCATTTGGATGTAAACTAGATACGAGGTGCTACCAAAAAATTCCCGAAATTTAAATTAGACACGCGAAAGGATGGTAGTACTATGTAACTGTACTACCATCCTAGATGGTACGTACAAAGAACGTGCATCAAATTCCGCTCGAAACTTGATGAAATGGCGGCGAAAACCCTAAGAATACTTAAACAAGCACTTGGTGAGGATACTTTAGGCCAGACGAACAATCCATGGCATTTGTAACATTGTCAGTTTATCGTATGGCGTTTGTCACCGTATTGTGTCTGACGAATTGCAAAGTTTGTGGCAAAGTTAATCAGCATTGAGCAAAAACGGCACCGTGTTGATGTATGCACAGAGCTGCACAGAAACTGCCGAAATGGATGCGAACTCCAGTACCAGAATCATTACTGGCAACGAATCATGGGTGTACGAGTATGATCCCGAAACAAAGCAACAGGCATCGCAGTACAAGACGCCATCGTCACCACGACCGAACAAAGCAAGTTCGGAGTAACGGCAAGTCGATGTTGATTTGCTTCTTTGACACTAACGGCAGCGACTAGGCAAAACAGTTAATTGATAATTATTGCGATGTTCTTCGGCCACTAAGAGAAATTATTCAACGCAAGCGTCTTGCCAACTGACGCAACAATTCGTCACGACAATGCCCCAACCCCCACCCGTCCCTTGTTGTGCGTCAGTTTCAAGCCTCAACGAAGATAGCAGTACTGCTCCACCCTCTCTATTCTTCAGATCTTGCCTCTTGTGACTTCTTCCTGTTTCCGAAATTGAAACTGAAGCTCAAAGGACGCCATTTTTAGACGACTGAGGAGAACCGGACCGAATGGGGAGGGCGGTGTTGAACACGTTAACAAGCTAAGACATTCAGCACTGCTTCAGTACTTTGAAAGCAATGGCAACGAATAAGTAAGCACTATTTATTGTGTGTTTTTTAACATTCCGAGAATTTCTGGATAGCACCTCGTATTTAAAATTAAAACTGAGAATATATATACCAACATTAATAATAATAATAATAATATACTTTAATACCCAACAGGCTAGGCCCAGTTACAAGGTACATTATACTTATAAATTACATGACATGGAAGTGCAATCAAATGAAGTATAGACTTAAAATAGTGCTGTCCATCCGCGAGCCATCCTCAAGCAAATAGATCATCATGCATTATATTGGCCACGTTAGAGAGAATATAGGTAGGGGTCCGTTTCAAGACGTTTGTCTTCGCGAAGGGAACCATAAACGTAGCTTCGTACCTAGAGTTCATACGAGGAACCAAAAACGACATTCGCTCCAATATGAACGGGCAGTCAATAATGTTTTCCATCAGTTTAATTAGGAATTTCCTACAAATAATATATCTTCTTACGCTTAGTGATGACATGCCATGACGTAAAAGCAAATCATCCTGGGATGCACCACGTTCCGGGTAGATACCATCAGTCTCGAAAGTGAGGTACTTCAAAAACTTACGTTGAGCACGGTTCAATGGAATGGAATCGCAAGCATAAATGAGATACCAAATTAATGAAGCGTATTCCATCTTGCTCAAAACATAAGCATTGTACAGTGATTTAAGGCAAGTGATGTCTTTAAAGTATTTTGATATACGCATAATAAATCCCAAACTTTTGTAGACATCGGAAGACATGTGGATTATATGGGATCTGAACGTAAGATTAGAGTCAAATAAGACTCCGAGATCCTTTATTTCAGCTTTACTGGTCGCAGAACGAGTATAAGTGACCACGCAGCATTTGTCGATATTTAATTTAAGTTTGAAACGGTTACACCATGCAACTAATACGTCTAGATTTTGTTGTAGTTTAACGATATCGTCAGTTGTGGAAATCTCAGAATATATTTTTATATCATCTGCATAGGCGACAATGGGACACTTCACTTGGAAAAGGAGATTTTTCATATACAAAACAAATAGCAAAGGACCCTAATTTGATCCCTGAGGAACGCCAGAAGCAAGAACAAAATTATTGGAGCAGAACCCATTATAGGTCACGTAGCATTTTTTTGAAATAGATAAGACCGAAGAAGACTGATAGAAGTTGGAACGAGACCAAAAGATCCCAACTTATTAAGTAAAATCTCATGATCAATTGAATCGAAAGCCTTGGATGGGTCAGTATAAATTACATCAGCCTGACATCTGCCATCCAAAACCTCACCGATATGCTGAACAATCGATGCCAAATTGGCGACAGTAGATCCACCCGTGACAACACCATGCTGTTCGGTGAGATATGAGAACGCGTGCCACTAAATAGCCTGGTGTATAATACCTTCTCATACAGTTTGGCGAAGTTGGAAATAATAGAGATGGGCCTGTAATTATTAATCAACGCACGATCTCCTTTCTTATGCACAGATAATTCTCGTGTTCTTCCACCGATCAGGAAATATATTAGTTGTTATAGATAGATTAATAAGGAATTTCAGAGGATATGCCAGGACAAGTCTACAGCCACGTATTAAAAAACTCGGTAAAGAATCATCTCCAGTGGTGTATTTGTTAGGAAAACTGGTCATTAAATCGATTAATTCATCCTCGGTGGTCAACGAAAAGGAAAAGGGTAGGGAACGGTAGTCCGATCCATCACAAGTAAACCCCGACAAGGAGGTTGGCACAGTAGAAAACGCATCCGCGAAGGCATCTACAATAGTACTGGAATCCGAAAAAGCATTACCATTACTGTCATGAAGTGAATTTGGTATCCTACTGCAGCGCTGTATATTGCGAAGAAAACTCCAGAGATTAGAAGGGGTTGTTTTTATTGAATGCTCCATTGCAGAAAGGTAAGATGTATAATTATCCTGAATTTTCACCTTTGCTATAGTACGAAGACGTTTGAATTCATTGTAGGAGTCAATATTTCGAGTTTTGATCCACTTTTTGTGATAGTAATTCTTATTTTTGAGAATAGAAATTATTTCAGATGTAAACCAAGGCGGGTAAGAGGATCCAGATTGGACCTTACGAGGCACATATAGATTCAATACAGCGTTTAATGTATTGTAAAAAGCATCGAGGGCTAAGTTGACGTCAGAATAATGTGACAGAAAAGTCCAATCAATATTAATTAAATTACTGTATAAAGAAATGTAATTTGCTTTATGAAAATTATATCTGAAATTATTGGCCGAAGGAAAAAGTTTTTCAGAAGATGTATATAAAGGATAGAATAAAATTTCAAGGCTAGGGTGATATAAATCATCTCTAACGATAGGGGATACTGACCGCTGTACTTCGAAGTTAGTGGTAATATTAGAGAAGAACAGGTCCAACATCTTACCTTCACTATTAAGAATATTGTTGTATTGCTTTACATTAAGAATGTCTAGGAAACTTTGAAATATATTAATTTTATTGTAACACTGATGAGGAGGCGAATACAGATTTGGAAGATTAAAATCGCCAATAAGAATGAAGGGACTACCAACCAGAAGAGTCTCAACTGCCGAAACTGCCGAGCTCTTCTGAAGAGATGTTAGGAGGAATGTAGACAAGTGCAAGATATATAGTAGAACCACTAATATTGCATTTAAAGATCAATAGATCCACAAGAGGTACCAGTGCACTAATATGGCTCGTACTTACAATGTCATATGAAATGTCGTGCCTTATAGCAGCCAAGACTCCTCCTCTCCTGGAACGATTGACCATCATACGATCCCTGTCTTTCCGAATAACATTGTTGTAGTTCGTAAATAGTTCGTTATTAAATACGGAGTCAGTTAACCAGGTTTCTGTTATAAGTACTATATCACTAGACAAAGCAATCACGTTAGTAAAAAAAAGTGTGCGTTTTGTGTTCAATCCCCTAACATTCTGATAGTAAATCTTTACAGTGGCTGTTAACCTATTGGGTACATTTAGTTTTCCGGGTTCCGTTTGGTTATAGTTGTAATGCCATTTTTGTACTTAATCCGTAAATTAGTCTCGCCTGCTGCAACACGTGTGTTCAGTTCAGTTTTAACTGACCTAAAGAAAGCCATTTGTTGTGGGGTACGGTCAGTCGCAATGGAAAAATGAGAAAACTGAGTATCCGATTTAATTTCTCTGAATTTTCGGTTTACGCTGCTGAAGGGTAGAGTCAAACTTACCAAGCATAACCGGTGCAATTCTGTCACAAACCACATCAGCCCGACCAAGCAAGCCATGCACCATGTCCGCATCACACTGCCTCTGCTCATGCTTAGAGTGTCCCTCCTCTGGAGATCCATAATCTATGACGTTCTGAGAGCACCTACTTCTGTCATGAATTTCATTAATAATTTGCTCAGTAATAATCACAGTTGAGGGATTAACAGACTCAGCGCTAGAGTTGATGGCTACATTGGCATATTTTTCCTTCAGAAGTCGGATCTCGTCTTTCAGCTCATTAATCAAAGATATCAGTTTGGGAAGTTGATGAACACCTGTTCACATTCGACATATAAGTATTTAATTCTCCGTCTCACACTAGAACGCTATGTGAAACACTTTATTTCAGCGTCGGATAATTCCGAACAAGGAATGTGGATAGCTCGATTGCATCCATCGCATTTTATAAATTTATCAGTTTTCTCATTTATAGGTATGTTACATTTAAGACAAGACATTTTTTTTGCGTGAGTACTTATATGAGTATAATATATATGTATTGATATCAGGGAAAGCACGGGGACACACTTCACAACGACCGGGCCGATAGCCGTTGACTAATAGACAAGACAAGAGAGCCGCGGAAAAGGATAGGGATTATAAAAATACAGAGACTATCAATACATAAAAACAAACAAAAAAATGTCACAAAACGTATTAAAGAAATAGAAAGATATACCTTTTGCAGAGTGCTCAACGAAGTAATTACTCAAATCACAATAAATTTATAAATAAATATTCTTAAGAATTATTACTATTTTATAAGAAATTACTTGTTTACCTAAAAGCGTAAGACAGAAAATTAAACAACGCTTATTATCAGCCGGAACACCAAGTTAAAACACGGATAAATAAACATACGTCTACACACCACAAGCGTCTGCACTGAATGAATTAACAAGAATAGAAGGGGTAAGGAGTTAGAAGATTAAATTTAGAAGAGTAAAGTTATTTAAGTCTACTTGATTATTTAACACTAAATCTAACTTATTAAACCTGTTGAGCTCTAAACTGTCTAATAAGTTAAGATTTTTGCTTTTGTGTAAAGTTCGTAAAGTTTTGAAATTTTTATTGAATCTATGATTAGATAATGAAGAATAATTCGTGAAAGTAGAGTTCGTTTTTTTTGTCCTTATAGTTGCTTTGATGTTCGTTCATTCTAATTACCAATATCCTCCCTGTTTGTCCTATTTAAACTTTTTCACATGATTCACACGTTAACCTGTAGACACCTTTGACTGTTTTGTCTTTGTTTTTCTTAATTATTTTCTATTTGATATTGTCTAAAAGATCTGACTTTTTTGAAATTTTCCCGAAGTAAGTATAATTATATTTATAATATTGTTATATTGCTTTCTTACTTTTGTGTAAATTTAAGACAGAGTTAGAGAAATTTTTGTTATTTATTCAGAATATGTTGACAGTGTCAGTGGAATAACCATTATTTAGGGCTATTGCTTAAGTCCTATAATATAAATTTTAAAGTTTTACACATTCATCTAAAACTTAATATGCGTTCGTAGAAATAAAGTGATTGTAGCAGTTCAGGCGTTTGGAAAGACTTGTTAATTAGTTCGTACACAAATATTATTTGAGAGGTTACTCCACGATTTTCTAGAGAAATGTATTTCAACTCTATTAGCAAGAAGTCATCAGAATAATAATATGCTTAAAATTTGTTATAAATGCCGTAGTAAAACGTTCTAATAAACTTTATGGTAGTATACGCAACCCAAAGTACAAAACTGCTGAACAATATTCCAGTTTGGATCTTATAAAAGCGTTATAGAAACTGACAAGCGCACAAATATTTATCACATGTAAATTAAGCTTAGCCTCACATCAAACGTTACATTGAAATCTTTGGAGGAAACGCATGTTTTTAGAGCCTTATTGTAAGAATTGTAAAAAACTTGTTTTCTTGTAAAGCTCATAACAAGAGACCGGATGCATCAGGCCGAAATTGCGATGGATCATATAAATAGTCTATAACATCGCTAAGTACAACACGCAGTTATTGAATAGCACTATTTATTCGGTTACCCGCATATCTGTTTTTTGTCGTCGAATTATGGAGCACTTACTTCAATATTACAGTTAAATCGCTTTCTTCATAGGCGTAGATAGAAGCGTGAGGAGTTTTAATAATTTATTTTATTTATTAGTTTATATTTCGTAAGATAAATAATGTACGGTTAGTTAGATTCTTTTCTCATTGTTTTTTTAATTGTTTTAATCCTGTTTAATATCGTTTCATCAAATCCACTTCTCCCAATTATTTTGACGTAAATGTCCAGTGAAATTCGTTAAGTTTCAATAACTTACGCATACATTTTGTAATTTTCATTTATTTAGATCCAGAACATTGTTTAAGATACATTTTCAGATATGATATGGAACAACATCGAGAATGACATCGTGAAACAATGGCGAGTTGGATTAGGGATCATTCTGAGTGTTTGTCCATTGCCAATGATTCCGAAATTTATTGCAAAGTTTGTTAAAAAATTTCAAGAAATCACACGTAAAACGTCACTTAGCAACTCAAACACATACACAGATATTAGACCTGTTGGAATCTGACAATTTTAGTGAAGATCTTTGTGAAACTTTAATGGCGGCAAATACTCCATTAATTAAACTTCGCCAACATTTCTCCCAAAAAATATACTGGTCGAAAAGTTCCCGATGAATCCACCTTACGCAAAAATTATGTTTCTAAGTACTACACGAACGCAGTAGAACGAATAAGTGGCGACGAAACTGTTGATATAATAGGACACTATGTGGTAAATGTTGTAGCTGGTGTACTACATTACTACATCCAGCTATTTATAAGAATAAGCACCGAATAGTTCTTTAGGACGACAGGTATAAAGAAAAAATACTTTTATTTGTCAGTGACAGTGCTGCATGTATGTTAAAAACAGGCACACTGAAAAATATACTAATATGCTGCATATTATTTATGTAGCACATGCTCTCCACATAATGTGAATATATCAGAGACACCTTTCCGGAAGTTGATAGACTTGTATTCGGTTTTTAAAAATTTTTCAGAAAAGCACCATTGAAAGTAGGTTTTTACAGGAAAAAACTTCCATCTTTGTCACTTCCTTCCTTCCAGTAATAACTAGATGGGGAACATGGTTGGAACCTAATAGTTTTTATGCAGAGAATTTCAATAGTTTACAAAATTTCGTTACATGTTTAAATGACGATGCTCAAAGTATTTCTAAGTGAAAAAAACTAATACAAATTCCAAATTTAAAAAATCAGTTGTATTTTCTTCAGGAAATTTGCCAAAACTAATCACTCATTTTGAAAATCAAAATCTCAAATTAGATGATAGATTAATCACATTAGATGTGGCTATTAATAATTTGAAAAATATTCCAAGTGACTTCGGATGTGGCCTTTGGCGAAAGTTAGACGCAGTTTTTACTAGAAATAAAGATTTAATAACATTGCGGCAATTGTGTATGGAGACAATGCCTCAAAATCTGACTGCTAAATACGCTGAAATAAAAAAATATTTCTAGTATGCAGCTATAACCAGTTGCAACGTAGAAAGGACGTTTTCTATCTACGAGGATGAATTTCATTCAAAGAGAACAAATTTGACAGAAGAGAACCTTGAGAAAGTATTGTTAGTTAATATTAATACTCCTTTACTCAACTTGAACTACAAAATGAACAAATAAAAATGTATTTCGTATTTTATAGATCATCACGCGTTTGTTTTCCAATTATATAAATAAAATTAAAAACTTTTTAAAAATACAAATTTTCAATAGTATGCCCGTGGGCGATGAGTCATCGGCCTCTCGTGTCCAGACCCTACTCATAACCTCATGCACGGGGGCCTTCGGATTGACAAGGAGTCTGAGGAAACGTTGGTAAGGACTGATTGGAGACCTTACTATCGCTTTCAGAGGGCTAGCTTTGTAACCCTCGAAACAAAAAAAGACCAGAAACCGGTGATGCAGGATGAGGGTACTCTAGAAGAACCTCAGGCATCAACCTCTAAGGGTCAAAATGTTGAAGATTCTCCAAATAAATCTTCAACATAAGAAAACAGCCACAGCGGCACTTTGTCAAAGGACGCTGGCTGAAGATATCGATATCCTCCTCATCCAAGAGCCATGGATAAGTAGAGGTAAGGTGGGAGGACTACATATTAGCGAGCTGTTAGTTGGTGCCCCAGACACTAAAGTTAGAACTTGTATCTGTTTCAGAGACGACCTGGGCGTGATGCCTATCATGGAGCTATGCAGTGGGGACATGACGGCAGCCAAGATCAGATTGAGTGTCTATGGGGGGATATTGCAGACGACAATTGCGTCTCTATACCTACCCATTGACTCTCCAGAGCTAACAGGGCCTGATCTTGAGGCCTTGGTGGCATATACCAGTAAGAACAATCTGGAATTGATTATCGGCGCAGATACCAATGCTCATCATAAGGCTTGGGGCAGCAAGGATAACAATTATAGGGGTAAGTCTCTCTTTAGCTATCTCTGTGGTACTGAACTTGACTGTCTGAATCAAGGTGATAAACCGACATTTAAGACATCAACGGGGGAATCAGTTATAGATGTAACCTTATGCACGTTGAGAATACAGGATATTGTAAGGGGGTGGCATGTATCCGACGAGCCGTCGCTCTCTAATGATGCGTATATCCGCTATGAATTATGTACAGATTTAGCGGAACCCAGACTATACAGGGATCCCAAGAGAACAGATTGGGGCTCTTACAAGGAAGACCTGTTAGCTGCAACCCGAAATATCCGTTAGAATAGGGAATGTGGAAGAGCTGGAGTTGGCTGTTGAATGGTTGCAACTGACCATTCTTTCCTGCTATGAAAATAACGGTCCCCTTAGGGAGCGCCGTATAGCTAAGCGGGCTGCCTGGTGGAATGCAGAGTTAACCAATTTAAGGAAAGAAACTCGCCGGTCATTTAATAGGGCGAAGAAAACAGGTAATTGGGAAACTTACAAGGCTCTCCTCAATAAACACAATGCTAAAATCAAAGAGAGCAAAAGGAAGGCCTGGAGAAAATTCTGTGAGGACATCGAAGGTGTTCCTGACATGGCCAGAATTAACAGAATTCTCAAATAAGATCCTTCCAACGCAATTAGATCTATACAAAAATCGGACGGGAGGTGTACCAGTACCGTGGAAGAGACTTTAGAGTATCTTCTGGGGGTACACTTTCCAGGTTCGGAGCGTATTGATGATTGTGATACCAATCAAGTTGTCACCTCTTGGAGGGCGACTAGGAATGATTGGGAGATATCAAACGAGATCTTCAAGCGCCATTTAATTAGATGAGCGATAGGATCGTTTGAACCATATAAATCCACAGTTCCAGACGGAGTGTTTCCCAAGCTCCTTCAAGAGGGAAATGGTGAAATTATGGGTCCTCTATTGGAGATATTCAGGTCTAACCATGCTATGGGTTATATCCCTAGGGCATGGAGAGAAACTAGGGTAGTGTTTATTCCGAAGCCCGGAAAAGGAACATATACCCACCCTAAATCATTTAGACCCAGTAGTCTTACCTCTTTTATGTTGAAGACTATGGAAAAAAATGATATATTTAAATATTAAGGAAGGGGCTCTGGATAGATCTCCTCTACACTCACTGCAATGGGCATACCAGATGGGAAAATCAGGTGAGGGTGTCCTGCATAGCCTGGTGAGAGGGCTCGAAAGGAGCCTACACTACAAGAAAACTGCACTTGCTTAGACATAGAGGGAGCTTTCAATAACACCTCGACCTCTTCTATTATTCGATCTTCAAGAGATCGAAAAATAAAAAGCACCACATGCATCTGGGTTCATGACATGCTGCGCAGCAGAGTAGTTCATGCCCAAATGCAAAACAAAACGATTTCCATGAGGACAACAAAAGGGTGTCCTCAAGGAGGCGTATTGTCACCGCTACTATGGAGTCTAGTAGTGGATAATCTCCTCAGGGCATTAAATGACCAGGGAATATGGACGCAGGGGTTCGCCGATAACATTGTCATAGTGTTCCAGGGGAAATTTCCGGGGACAGTGGCGAGCATCATGCGAAATGCTCTGCGAATTGTAGAAAGATGGTGCCTTGAGTATGGATTAACTGTCAATCCTCAAAAAACCAAGTTGGTAGCCTTTACCAACATGAGAAAACTAAATGATCTGGGCAGCGTAAGACTGTTTGGACAAGATTTAGAACTAACCAATGAAGTGAAGTATCTAAGCATAACACTTCTGGAGATGCAGAAGAGCTGTTGGCAAGACCTGGGGACTAAAACCAAATGTGGTAGACTGGTTGTCTGGTGGAGGAGGACCGAGCGGACATCATCGGTGGAGCTCCTCACGACCCTCCAGCGACAGGCCCTGTTGGGAATCACGGGAGCTATGAACAGCACGGAAACCGCTTCCATGGAGGCCATCGTGGGTCTCCCTCTGCTGGAACTATTTGTAAAGGCGCAGGCAATGGCTACGATACTGAAGCTGAAGGCCAATGACGTATGGTGTCCTAATAAGGTTGTAGCGAGCCCTAGAGATATCACAGGAACTAAACTATACTGGAAGAGCCGATATTTCAAATGCCGGCGGACAGTATGGCTCCTGAAATTATGTTTACAGCTAAGCTGAACATATTTATACCGACCAGGGAACAGGCAAAAAGTCGCTCGATCGATTTTGGTGCCGGCACCTGGTACACTGATGGATCACAATCTAGTCAGGGGGCAGGTGCAGGCATATGCGGAATGTGCCCTAGAAGGAAGATATCGATACGTCTGGGGAAACATACTACGGTTTTCCAGGTCGAATTGTTTGCAGTCGCAGCCTACGCCGAGGAAATTCGGGAAGCCGGCTGCGCAAACAAAAAATTAACATAATGACTGATAGTCAGGCGGCTATTAAAGCCATTATGAACCCATCTACCAGCTCTAAACTGGTGAAATATTGTAAACAGGTCCTCAATAAACTGGCACAAGACAATACAGTGTCGCTGATATGGGTGCCAGAACATGAGGGAATTAAAGGCAATGAGAGCCGACAAACTGGCCAAAGGAGGTACTAATAGGAACTTCATATGACCAGAACCTGTATGTGGAATCACTAAGGATTCCGCTAAAAGGGAGATCTGGTTATGGCTAGAAAAAGAACATAAAAATAAATGGAGGTTAACGGAAGGTCAACTCCATACCAAAACACTACTAAAGGGGCTGGACGGAAAGTTTTCAGCCAACCTAATTCGTAGTAGCAAAAAAGAAATTAAAATAATTACCGGGTTAATAACCGGACATTGTCCTTTAAGTAAGCATTTGTACAGCATGGGCTTGGTTAGCGAGCCCTAGTGTAGGAGATGTGAAAAACAGGAGGAAACTAGCCTGCATGTAATATGCACGTGTGAGGAACTGAAGGAACTCAGACAGAAATATTTCGGGAGAGATCTATTGGATCCTTCGAGTGTACTCAAACTTCCCCTGAAGATGATAGTGGCTTTTATCGAGCACACAAGACTAACAGAGTGGAACTGAGAGATCTATTGGGGATAGTACAAAGAGCAGTGTGCTCAAGTGCCTGGACGTGCTGGCGTCCAACCCAAAACAGAAAAGAAGAAGAAGAACCTTGCGCATGCTTGTGCTCAACATCATTTTATTTTCGAAACTCGATTGCTCAAAGTCCCTCAGCTGGATCACTTAATCTTCAGGATCTACAATCTTTTGCGATCGTCAGCCCGAACCAAGACGTCCGATAAAATTTATTCCGTAATATCATTAGTAAAAACAAGAAATAATAATTATCACGTGTTTTATTATACAAATTATAGAAATATATAGGCGAAGAATTTTCACCAAGAAGCAAGAACATAAGCAATCTATAAATAGGACCTAAATATAAATAATATAATTGTACAAAAATATAAGAATGTTCTATATTATTGCGATGTGTTATGCGATGACCGTAATGAATGATGTCACCAGAAAATTTGAGAAAATTTGAGAGGAAGAGAACATTCAACGAGTAATCGCGGCTGAGTATAAATGTGAAATAAATATATCGACGTTGTTATATGAATATGAATATAAATATTTATATATATAAATTATTGTTATAGTTATTAAGTGATTAGTATATTTTTATTATTAATATAGTGTGTTTTTTAGTTACCGTTAGTTTTATTTAAACGACCCCGAAAGACAAGTTCTTCACAATATAAAACATAGTTTTGTAACCCACAAAATAAACTTTGCTAGATAGATTTAATCGTATGTATGAACAAAATCGAAGAATTCATTTGAAAGTAGTTCTTTTGCTACAACCGAATGAGAAAATGTGTACACTACACACACATATCTGAATAACTGTTATGCATAACAATATTTAACAATGCATTGTTCTTTGTCATTAAATAAAAACATCAATCGAAGAAACAAACAACAGTGGCCTATAACAACAGTGGCCCATAATAATATATGACTTATAAGAAAACGGAAAAAATATGTCGAAGATTATAACATCAGCAATGGACTGAATCTTCTAGTTTTGTGTTACATACGATATCTTCTTATAAACATGTAACTTACATATATCTGTACTCGAATCTCGACATAAACTGATTACCAACTATTTTACACATCAATAACCAAGCACCTAAGGCTCTTTG
The DNA here is from genome assembly GCA_935421215.2 of Melolontha melolontha. Taxonomy (NCBI): domain Eukaryota; kingdom Metazoa; phylum Arthropoda; class Insecta; order Coleoptera; family Scarabaeidae; genus Melolontha; species Melolontha melolontha. The sequence continues at coordinate 92,000,045 of OW285237.1, read as the reverse complement.
AAATATTAGATCATCCTAAAATTAATAGACAACTCGGTAAACTTCAGAGTGCCGTATAGTTAGATTGATACGGTTTAAACAGACATCTTAATAATGAATACAATACATTTGTCTAAACGATCCATTTACAAGTCCAATCCTCTTGTTCGCAGTGGTAGCTGAAATTAATTTAGACATGAGTAATGGGAAAATATACATTACCCAAACTAAAACGATATTTGTATATCTACATAAAATGCTACAATGTTATAAATATATCCCTTTTTTTGTGGTAATATCGTCCTCTTGAATCTGGATTACCGTATATTTCCCTCAGCTTTTGTTACTTTTTCATGTATTGATATTGAATACGTCCCCTTCAAGAAGCAACCTAAAGTATTACCTTCACCTCTCCATGATCTGTTCTTCACCTGTGAGAATCTCTTCTTGACCTTTATATTAATAGGTACGCTCACTATATTATTTCTCACATTTCTAAATCTTTTTATATTTGATCTTTTTTATATATTCTTCATAGCTCTCCTTTTTTTGTACTTAAATATTTTTTCCAAGTTCTTCAAGTTAGCACGCAGCAGTTCATTTGTGTCCTGTGCACCTATATTTTCAATATTTTATCGCTAGGGACCGGATACGAGAAGTTCATGGCTCATCGCCCACGGACGTACTATTGAAAATTTGTATTTTTAAAAAGAGTCTTTAATTTTATTTATCTAATTGGAAAACAAACGCGTGCTGATCTATAAAATACGAAATACGTTTTTATTTGTTCATTTTGTATTTCAAGTTGAGTAAAGCAGTATTAATATTAACTAGCAATACTTTTTCAAGATTCTCTTCTCTAAAATTTGATCTCTTTGAATGAAATACATCCTTATAGATAGAAAACGTCCTCCTTTCTACATCACAACTACTTATAAGTGTATACTGGAAATATTCTTTAATTTCAGCGTATTTAGCAGTTAGATTTTGAGGCATTGTCCCCATGCGCAATTGCCGCAATGTTATTAAATATGGATTTCTATTAAAAACTGCGCCTAGCTCTTGCCAAAGGTCAAATCCTAAGACACTTGGAATATTTTTCAAATTATTAATAGCCACATCTAATGCGGTTAATCCATCATTTAGTTAGAGATTTTGATTTTCAAGATAAGTGATTAGTTTTGGAAAATTTCCAAAGTGTTCCTGAAGAAAGTACAACTGATTTTTTAGATTTGGAATTTATATTAGTTCCTTGCACTCAGAAATACTTCGAGCATCGTCATTTAAGCATGTAACGAAATTTTGTAAACTATCGAAATTCTCTGCATAAAAACTAATTAGTAACTTCCAACCATGTTCTCCATCTAGTTATTAGAAAGATAATATTTGCATAAGGTGCATTCATCAGGAACATTTCAACCAGTATATTTTTGGAGAAATGTTTTGTGGGTGGGACTGTTAAGTTTATTTAACCCTTAAGTAGGCGCGCCGGCTTTTTTTACGTAAGTAGTCGCAAGGAGCACTTTGTGCACCTAACTTTTAAAGTGCTGTAAAACTATTAAAAATGTAAAAGTAATATAATTTGTATTTGTGTTTATTTAGTATATGTCTAAAATATATAAATTGTGTGTAATACACAAAAAAAAACATAATAGGAAATATGTATATGTATTTTAAAATATAGGATACAGAAATAAGGAAAAGAAATCTAATTTCTTACAAACTATGAAACAAAGTAAAAAGAAAATAAATACACTGAAAAGAATAAATACATTAAAAAGAAGTCAAATTTCCAGAAATACAAAAAAAAAATTATTTCAAAAACTAAGAACTATTCTAATCTTCATCGATTTCTTGTGAGCAATTTTCGCAAGTATACTTGATGAGAATATGTTTCTTACACGCAAATTTTCTACAAGTGCTACATGTTATTGTCGTGTTTATTCTTTTTGCTTTCGGACAAAAACAACAACGACCTCTAATTTTTTCTTCTGGGATAACTTCTTGGACTTCTTCTGTGACCGTATATTTTGACAGAATGGATTTTCACTGTTCACTTAGATGTAATGTCATCAAATTCAACGACAAAGATTTCAAAAAGACTCTCCTTGTTTGTAGTGAATCAGGATGAGAGGCATTAGAAATAATTTGAGCAATCCCTGCTATATTTAGCAGTGAAAAAAAATATAGCTAACGGCCACCTTCTAGTTCTCCTTGAAACAGAATATGAGTTACACAATTGATCGACTGTATCAATTCCTTCTTTTGTTGAGTTGTAAAAATGTATTATTTCCGGTTTATTTGATTCTTGGTCTATGGAAAAGTCGCTATGCATTGTGGAAATTAGTATAACTCCTTTATTCTTTTTCGTGGCATGGGATACCATTGTAATATCTTTTTGAAATCCAAACATCGAGCATTTGACGGCCTTATTTTTATTTGGTAAAAATTCCGGGGGAATTTCCCTTTTGTTTTTTTTTTAATGCCTACCAGTGTGATGTTGTCCTTCAAAAGAGTTTCAGCAAGTGGTATACTAGTGTACCAATTATCGCATGTCAAGTTGCGATTTTTTCCTTTGACTGGTTCTAATCATCTATGCACGATATCTGCTGGTGTATTTTGCTTTGCATAAGGTCCATTTGGTTGTTTGCCGCAGTAAACTTCCAGATTTTGGGTATAAAATGTTTTTGAATCACACATTGCAAAAATCTTAATACCATATTTTGCCGGTTTATTCGGTATATATTGCTACAACGGCCGCGAAATGGTTCTAATTTCTCGTCGATGGTTATAATTCCCCAACCGAATAGTTCTTTTTGCAGTTAGCTACAAAAGTATCCAAAATAGACCGTATTGGTGCTAATTTATCTACTTTTCGTCTGTCAGATCTTGTTTCCTTGTCATCGAACCTAATGCTACCCAAGAGAAATAAAAATCTTTTGTAACTCATACAGCCGCGAAAAATTTCGATGCCAGTTCCATCGTCTGTCCATAACTCTTTAAAGTTAGTATGATTTGCCTTTTTAACCCCAGAGAGATAAAGTAAGCCCAAAAATGCCAGTAGTTCAGCTGTTGTCACTGTCTTGGCGTCTCTTTCTCTTCCATATTTGGGAGTTTGGTGGTTTTTAATAATATAAAATATTATTCAAAATCGGGTGTGAAGAACACAATACAAATACATAATTTGTAAAGGTATCTCGCCAGAGACATAGATACATACATATTGCATCTTTCTACGGAATCATGAGTACACCCCTGATGGAGAGATATATTCACAAATACAACTTTGCTATATCAATAACAAATCCAGAACTCAGCAAAGTGTTTCCATCAGAAGGCCCAGTTGTATCTATAGAAACTGTATATCGTCTTTTCACTCTTTATCGGACGAAGAGATAAAATTAAAGAAACAAGACATGTTAGCGAAAGGTGCGCAAATCGCGCTTTACCATGAATACAATTCGGGATTTAAGATTCGAATTACTGGTACACCCGCTCTATTTACCAGACTTAGCCCCCTCAAATTATTATCTGTTCCCTCGATTGAAAAAAAGTTCAAAAGGACGTCAATTTTTGTGTAACAAAGAGGTAGTAGAAGCTGTGGAAGGCTGGTTTTCAGACCAAGAAGAATCTTCTTTAGAAGAGTTAAAGGCGTTGCAGGATCGCTGTATTAAGTGTATTAATTTAACAGAAGACTATGTTGAATAACAAAATATTCTAAGTCACAACTTTAAATTGTTTCAATAGTAGGCTAAAAATATATCAATATCCACTCGTATTTAACATATTTCTTTACATTACATACAAGTACAGTTAAAATAATTTAGTTTTGATTGTAATTAAGCTTTTTTCTCATTAACAATATTTCCTTTACATATTTACTTATATCCATTTCATAACAATATACAGGGTGTCCAGAAACTCTCCTGACAAACGAAGACCGGAGTTTCCTCAGATAATTTTAAGACAATTAAACCCAAATTCACCTAGTCCGAAAATGCTTCCTAAGGGAGCTAGAGTTCTTTGAAGATGGCGCCTTGTATTTATTTTTTTTAAATTCCTCCGGAATGCTTCTATTTAGAAAAACAAAAACTGGTATGCTTATTTGTCCTCCAGAGATGAATCGATTCCATCAATTGCGAATTTCTAGTACCGGTCATAAGCGTCCGTTTTGGGTAGGTCAACGGTTATTTTAAGGCATAACTTTTTTGTCTTTAACTTTTAAGCATTTGTGACACTAGATTATTAAATTTTCAGGTATTCCAGTACTAAAAGGTACTCTTACTTTAAGTCGGTGGATACACCGTTTTCTAGAAGAATCGATTTGTAAATTTTTCGTTTTTTCTTCATTAAAGTTCAATTTTTTATTTTTTGCAATAGTTAGCTCTGAACTGCCAACAGAAGTAAAACCTACGTTTTTCATTGTGATATTGTTGTCAGTTCGCGAAGTTTATCTTTTCATTTTTTACTTTGTGTTATTCAAACACAACGATTTCAATTAAAAAAAAAAATGGTTTTTACTAGTGAGGAATACGCCGATATGCATTTAGTTTATGGCGAAATGAGGTGTAACGCTCGAGCGGCGCAACGTAGATACGTTGAAAAATTTCCCAATCGTCAGCATCCCACTCACTCAACATTTACAGCTCTTCATCAACGATTAAGAGAAACAGGTTCAGTGGTCCCAAAAAGTAATGAAACAGGGAGACATAATGATGTAACAGCAGAACATGAAGATGTTATTTTAATGGAAGTTCAGGAAAATCCAGAAATTAGAGTTCGAAGACTATCTGCCTTGTACCCCACAATTTCAAAATCTTCCGTAGGAAATATCTTACACAAAGAAAATTTATATACTTTTCATTTTACAAAGGTGCAAGCACTGCTAGAAGGAGATTTTCCTGCTCGCGTAGAATTCGCTAGATGGTTACAAAATCAGAAAAATCAAGATGAAGATTTCTTCAGGAACATTTTGTTTGGTGACGAAGCTACATTCTCAAAAAATGGAATTTTTAATGTACATAATGCACATTATTATTCGTACGTTGGTGACAATCCACACGTTGTTCAAGAATTTAAACATCAGCATAGGTTTAGCATAAACGTCTGGATAGGAGTAGTTGACGATTATCTACTTGGACCTGTGGAATTACCTGCTCGTTTAAATGGTGCTGATTACTTACATTTCCTGCAAAATATTTTACCTGATTTGTTAGATGAGGTGCGTTTAAATATTCGGCAAAACTTATGGTTTCTACAGGACGGCTGTCCGGCCCACTTTAGCAGGAATGTATGAGACTTTCTAGATAATAACTACGAAGACCATTGGATTGGAAGAGGCGGTCCAGTTGCTTGGCCAGCAAGGTCGCCGGATTTGAATCCTTGCGATTATTGTGTTTGGGGATACATAAAAGCATTTGTTTATTCCGTTCCGATACAAAATCGCGCACAACTCTGGCTAAGGATACAAGATGCTTGCAACGAATTTAGAAATAACTTTGGAATTTTTGCAAGAATTCGGCGTTCTCTAAGCAAAAGGGTAAACTTATGCATAGAGACTAATGGTCATCACATCGAGCAACTTTTGTAACAATCTACCTTTGATACTTGTTCTTTTTTTGTTAGTTTCGTTCCATTGTAATAAATAATTTGTTTTTAATTTATTAAATTAATTTTCATCCATGCCTTGATAGTCCAAGCCAACTTCGTCGCTAAAAATAAGTAGGTACATAATAAATTGAACTTTAATGAAGAAAAAACGAAAAATTTACAAATCGATTTTTCTAGAAAATGGTGTATCCTACCGACTTAAAGTAAGAGTACACTTTAGTACTGGAATACCTGAAAATTTAATAATCTAGTGTCACAAATGCTTAAAAGTTAAAGACAAAAAAGTTATGCCTTAAAATAACCGTTGACCTACCCAAAACGGACGCCTATGACCGGTACTAGAAATTCGCAATTGATGGAATCGATTCATCTCTGGAGGATAAATAAGCATACCAGTTTTTGTTTTTCTAAATAGAAGCATTCTGGAGGAATTTAAAAAAAATAAATACAAGGCGCCATCTTCAAAGAACTCTAGCTCCCTTAGGAAGCATTTTCGGACTAGGTGAATTTGGGTTTAATTGTCTTAAAATTATCAGAGGAATCTCCGGTCTTCGTTTGTCAGGAGAGTTTCTGGACACCCTGTATACTATAATAATGTAAATATCAAAGGATTTTTTTTTAATTATCGATGGAGTCTACAGAATTGTAATTAATTACTTTGGCTCGTCCTTTATTATTTTCACATTTTTACGGTGTAATTTTAGAAATGCACAAAACATGCCGAAGACTAACCAAACTAGGGTTCTGAAAAGGTATCCAACTGAACGTCGTCTATTTCATCATACTTCATTTTCCTAATATTACTATATTTGTTCAGCCTCAATGTTTGTTATTCTTTACACACCAAATTTCGCGTTCTGTAATCTGACATGTACCAAGAAGGATATGACCTATGACAAACTATCAACTTAATCTTTATAAAGTTCTCAATTGCAAAATGCATTGTTTATCAATACACGATATTCAATTTAATCAAAACGTTTTCCTTAAAATATACACAATTGATTCTCTTTGAAACAAAGATTTCTTAATTGACTTTTTTGGTTCATCGTGTGTTTTACAGTCCTTTATACCGTGTAGTAAGTATCGCTCTAGAGTAAAGCTCTTCTTACGCGTAGATAACTATCGAATCAATAACTGCACAGATAATAGGATTTCTATGTAAAGCAAGCACATTTCGGCAAACTACCTACTTTGCTTATTGCATCTCGGATACAAGTTGCGATCAATTACAAGACAATCTCATTACGTAGCTACGCAAAAAGACGTCTTAACTGTAAACCATGCTCTAGAAAAACCTTAAAGCCCCGCGTTTATGTAAATTTGCCTTGAAATTCATTCATTAGCAAAAGTGCATTCCCAAAAAAAATAATAATATCAATGTAATTTACCAGCAAAAGAAATACATAACATTTCATTTCCACGCATAGTAAACTTACGATAAAGTTGAGTTTTAGTAACAATTACGTAATATTTTTATTATATTTAACAGCGTTTTAAGTTAGTTACGTAATTATTAAAGCTATTCTATTGATATGTAGGTACCTACTAAGTTTACCAGTAAATAATACCTTGAAGAGTTAAGTCGTTTGAGGACTTAGCGAAATTATTTTCACTAACCAATTTCAACCTACATCATTTAACAATAATAATTTAACAATAACAAACCAATAACTAACGCAATAAAGGAATTCGTATTGTTACGCTTAGCATATATTTTACCTAATAAAATCGTTCTAATTTTCGAAGGTGTACGACATTTTGCGACAAAACTAAATATTTCTAATGAGAAATGTTCTTTGCTCAGTTTAAACACGTGTCTGTCAGAAACCAAAGCTTTTATTTCCAGAAAACCTTACCTTACCTATCATAAAACACACAAGTTAGACGTTTCCTAAAATATACCGGGTTCTTTTTTTATCATTACACATACATTTATCCCTATGTGTAAAGCTAAAAAAAGAAAAGTTAATGCATAGATGGCATAGTAGGCAACAAGTTATACACCGGTGAAGCTTTTACGTACAATAGCTTAATTCTTAAATTAGATTGCCATTGAGAGAAAATATTATTTTTTTTAATGTCTAATATTTCTCAATTTTCATTCATTACATAAATCTTAAATTAAATACATTTTATTGTAAATGAAAAGTATAGGAAAGGCGAAAATATTTTCAATGATAATGTGGTACCAGAAGAATAGTGTAAGAACAGTCAGAGACATGTTTACGAATTACCGAACGTAACCCACCCATTGGGGCATTTCAGTAACACGATAAAATAGTGTACCTATACGTTAAACAAATAACACCTCGTGGTATCTTACGAATAAGCGATTTTATAAAATGGAGAAATTTATTTTAAAAGGCAATAGTGAGAAATCAAATGGTAGGTACCTATGTAGTTTAAAAAAGTTTTAGTATACTATACTATCTCTTATCCATATGTATATGTGAAACGAAGCAATAATTTACAAGAGATTTCTTATCGTATGAAGAATATACAAGAAGTCTGTCACTGCACTCAACAAGGGATAAAGATGCATTAGAATATAATGCCTAAAAAAACTAAGATAAAAGACTTTAAGTAAACCAATAAAATGAAAAAAAAACAGCTGTTTGGAAATATTTTAAAGTTTCAAATGACAAAAAACTAGCTAAATGTATAATTTATGGGAAAGAATATAGGACTAGTGGAAATACCAGCAACTTATGTGATCATTTAAAACGTTTCCATTATATCTTAGATATCAAGGCTATTTTCGTATGAAGGACGATCAGCAACTAGAGTACCAACTGTTTTCGACCCTAAATTTAAAAAAGAAGGTTTTCATAGTACTGAAAATGCTACTGGGGCTACTTCTTTTCTAGAACAAAAAATGTTGAATATTTTGAAGAAAATAAAGAACAAATAAATCAAACACATAAAATAATTCTAACGAAACAGTATTTACTACTTACACTAGTTCTGTAGGACTTGTATAAGTGGAAAATTCATCATTTTACATTTTCTTTTTTTACTTTTTATAGCTTCAATATTTGAAAACATCAAGAATTAAATTTCTATACTTCAAGTTTGACAATTCAAAATTAATACGTTTCCATAGTTACACAACCAATTTTATTCATAATTTCAATCCACCATCCATTTGTGAATAATTCCCTTTTCTTCAAAATTAAATCTGCACAGAAATTATATATAGGCCTCGTAGGAGAAGCCTCATTCCTGTGCTTGCGCTTTGACCTGGCAATCTTTATATTTCTCCAACAATAGTTAGGCTTTTTCTACTCGATACACAATGTACTATTTACTACTTTTTTTTTCTTAGTTGTAATTATAACATCATATCATTTTGAACTATTTTTTGCGTCTAATCTTTTAGTGATATTGTTTTTAATGTTGTTACGCTTTTTTAACTGTGTCACTATTTTAACTAACTTTAGTGTGCCTTTTTTAATCATTTATAAATGCTTTGTTGACCTAGTAATAATCACCAATTCCTTAAAAACACAGGATCTTTCAAAAATTAAAATGGTCATGTAACTAGTGAGCCATTATTATTATAAAAAGCGACAGACAGTATTACAAATCATAAGTATTACAGGTACAAGTACATTCTGTAGATGGAACAAATTCTTTTCTTTAAGCTTTGATAGGATATATCTACCATTCTCGATTTAAGCAAAAAGCTTTCAGCGTTCGTGAATATCGTTCTATATCATTATAATAATGCAGAAGCATAATTTTTGGCAAGGAGAACCTTGCCAAAAATCACTGCAACAAGTAGCAAACGAACAATTTGGATGAATGCCGACTCCAGATATTTCTGACGATTTATTTATTTAAAAAGTTAAACATTTTCGCTAGTTTTTAACTAATGTGTGTAAAAAACTAAAAGCCAGGCAAAGTGATGATTAATGAGAGACTAAAACTGAATTTAATGGTAATTAACTTAATATTAATTTAACTAAATAACTAAATCATACCAACCACAACCAATATATACATACATATATATATATATATATATATATATATATATAATGAACTTCATGTGTATGAGAATTAATAATTATTAAATCTCATTTTACATGCGATTGTCGCTATAATTTGTTGCATTTAATTCTACAATTCGGCAAATCACTTTTGCCCTAGATTGTAGACGCAACAAGCCGCGACATCAACTGTACAAGTTGTCAGTACAAATGAAAAATTTTGTGAAAAACTTATCTGCGCGGAATGTGCATATATCGATATTTCACTGTTTTTTACAGATCATAAGTGCACCTTACCGAAGACAGACATGATATTCACTTCTATACTACGTGTATATATACGAACTGTAATGAACTTCATGTGTATGAGAATTAATAATTATTAAATCTCATTTTACATGCGATTGTCGCTATAATTTGTTGCATTTAATTCTACAATTCGGCAAATCACTTTTGCCCTAGATTGTAGACGCAACAAGCCGCGACATCAACTGTACAAGTTGTCAGTACAAATGAAAAATTTTGTGAAAAACTTATCTGCGCGGAATGTGCATATATCGATATTTCACTGTTTTTTACAGATCATAAGTGCACCTTACCGAAGACAGACATGATATTCACTTCTATACTACGTGTATATATACGAACTGTAATGAACTTCATGTGTATGAGAATTAATAATTATTAAATCTCATTTTACATGCGATTGTCGCTATAATTTGTTGCATTTAATTCTACAATTCGGCAAATCACTTTTGCCCTAGATTGTAGACGCAACAAGCCGCGACATCAACTGTACAAGTTGTCAGTACAAATGAAAAATTTTGTGAAAAACTTATCTGCGCGGAATGTGCATATATCGATATTTCACTGTTTTTTACAGATCATAAGTGCACCTTACCGAAGACAGACATGATATTCACTTCTATACTACGTGTATATATACGAACTGTAATGAACTTCATGTGTATGAGAATTAATAATTATTAAATCTCATTTTACATGCGATTGTCGCTATAATTTGTTGCATTTAATTCTACAATTCGGCAAATCACTTTTGCCCTAGATTGTAGACGCAACAAGCCGCGACATCAACTGTACAAGTTGTCAGTACAAATGAAAAATTTTGTGAAAAACTTATCTGCGCGGAATGTGCATATATCGATATTTCACTGTTTTTTACAGATCATAAGTGCACCTTACCGAAGACAGACATGATATTCACTTCTATACTACGTGTATATATACGAACTGTAATGAACTTCATGTGTATGAGAATTAATAATTATTAAATCTCATTTTACATGCGATTGTCGCTATAATTTGTTGCATTTAATTCTACAATTCGGCAAATCACTTTTGCCCTAGATTGTAGACGCAACAAGCCGCGACATCAACTGTACAAGTTGTCAGTACAAATGAAAAATTTTGTGAAAAACTTATCTGCGCGGAATGTGCATATATCGATATTTCACTGTTTTTTACAGATCATAAGTGCACCTTACCGAAGACAGACATGATATTCACTTCTATACTACGTGTATATATACGAACTGTAATGAACTTCATGTGTATGAGAATTAATAATTATTAAATCTCATTTTACATGCGATTGTCGCTATAATTTGTTGCATTTAATTCTACAATTCGGCAAATCACTTTTGCCCTAGATTGTAGACGCAACAAGCCGCGACATCAACTGTACAAGTTGTCAGTACAAATGAAAAATTTTGTGAAAAACTTATCTGCGCGGAATGTGCATATATCGATATTTCACTGTTTTTTACAGATCATAAGTGCACCTTACCGAAGACAGACATGATATTCACTTCTATACTACGTGTATATATACGAACTGTAATGAACTTCATGTGTATGAGAATTAATAATTATTAAATCTCATTTTACATGCGATTGTCGCTATAATTTGTTGCATTTAATTCTACAATTCGGCAAATCACTTTTGCCCTAGATTGTAGACGCAACAAGCCGCGACATCAACTGTACAAGTTGTCAGTACAAATGAAAAATTTTGTGAAAAACTTATCTGCGCGGAATGTGCATATATCGATATTTCACTGTTTTTTACAGATCATAAGTGCACCTTACCGAAGACAGACATGATATTCACTTCTATACTACGTGTATATATACGAACTGTAATGAACTTCATGTGTATGAGAATTAATAATTATTAAATCTCATTTTACATGCGATTGTCGCTATAATTTGTTGCATTTAATTCTACAATTCGGCAAATCACTTTTGCCCTAGATTGTAGACGCAACAAGCCGCGACATCAACTGTACAAGTTGTCAGTACAAATGAAAAATTTTGTGAAAAACTTATCTGCGCGGAATGTGCATATATCGATATTTCACTGTTTTTTACAGATCATAAGTGCACCTTACCGAAGACAGACATGATATTCACTTCTATACTACGTGTATATATACGAACTGTAATGAACTTCATGTGTATGAGAATTAATAATTATTAAATCTCATTTTACATGCGATTGTCGCTATAATTTGTTGCATTTAATTCTACAATTCGGCAAATCACTTTTGCCCTAGATTGTAGACGCAACAAACATTGTAGAATTAAATGCAACAAATTATAGCGACAATCGCATGTAAAATGAGATTTAATAATTATTAATTCTCATACACATGAAGTTCATTACAGTTCGTATATATACACGTAGTATAGAAGTGAATATCATGTCTGTCTTCGGTAAGGTGCACTTATGATCTGTAAAAAACAGTGAAATATCGATATATGCACATTCCGCGCAGATAAGTTTTTCACAAAATTTTTCATTTGTACTGACAACTTGTACAGTTGATGTCGCGGCTTGTTGCGTCTACAATCTAGGGCAAAAGTGATTTGCCGAATTGTAGAATTAAATGCAACAAATTATAGCGACAATCGCATGTAAAATGAGATTTAATAATTATTAATTCTCATACACATGAAGTTCATTACAGTTCGTATATATACACGTAGTATAGAAGTGAATATCATGTCTGTCTTCGGTAAGGTGCACTTATGATCTGTAAAAAACAGTGAAATATCGATATATGCACATTCCGCGCAGATAAGTTTTTCACAAAATTTTTCATTTGTACTGACAACTTGTACAGTTGATGTCGCGGCTTGTTGCGTCTACAATCTAGGGCAAAAGTGATTTGCCGAATTGTAGAATTAAATGCAACAAATTATAGCGACAATCGCATGTAAAATGAGATTTAATAATTATTAATTCTCATACACATGAAGTTCATTACAGTTCGTATATATACACGTAGTATAGAAGTGAATATCATGTCTGTCTTCGGTAAGGTGCACTTATGATCTGTAAAAAACAGTGAAATATCGATATATGCACATTCCGCGCAGATAAGTTTTTCACAAAATTTTTCATTTGTACTGACAACTTGTACAGTTGATGTCGCGGCTTGTTGCGTCTACAATCTAGGGCAAAAGTGATTTGCCGAATTGTAGAATTAAATGCAACAAATTATAGCGACAATCGCATGTAAAATGAGATTTAATAATTATTAATTCTCATACACATGAAGTTCATTACAGTTCGTATATATACACGTAGTATAGAAGTGAATATCATGTCTGTCTTCGGTAAGGTGCACTTATGATCTGTAAAAAACAGTGAAATATCGATATATGCACATTCCGCGCAGATAAGTTTTTCACAAAATTTTTCATTTGTACTGACAACTTGTACAGTTGATGTCGCGGCTTGTTGCGTCTACAATCTAGGGCAAAAGTGATTTGCCGAATTGTAGAATTAAATGCAACAAATTATAGCGACAATCGCATGTAAAATGAGATTTAATAATTATTAATTCTCATACACATGAAGTTCATTACAGTTCGTATATATACACGTAGTATAGAAGTGAATATCATGTCTGTCTTCGGTAAGGTGCACTTATGATCTGTAAAAAACAGTGAAATATCGATATATGCACATTCCGCGCAGATAAGTTTTTCACAAAATTTTTCATTTGTACTGACAACTTGTACAGTTGATGTCGCGGCTTGTTGCGTCTACAATCTAGGGCAAAAGTGATTTGCCGAATTGTAGAATTAAATGCAACAAATTATAGCGACAATCGCATGTAAAATGAGATTTAATAATTATTAATTCTCATACACATGAAGTTCATTACAGTTCGTATATATACACGTAGTATAGAAGTGAATATCATGTCTGTCTTCGGTAAGGTGCACTTATGATCTGTAAAAAACAGTGAAATATCGATATATGCACATTCCGCGCAGATAAGTTTTTCACAAAATTTTTCATTTGTACTGACAACTTGTACAGTTGATGTCGCGGCTTGTTGCGTCTACAATCTAGGGCAAAAGTGATTTGCCGAATTGTAGAATTAAATGCAACAAATTATAGCGACAATCGCATGTAAAATGAGATTTAATAATTATTAATTCTCATACACATGAAGTTCATTACAGTTCGTATATATACACGTAGTATAGAAGTGAATATCATGTCTGTCTTCGGTAAGGTGCACTTATGATCTGTAAAAAACAGTGAAATATCGATATATGCACATTCCGCGCAGATAAGTTTTTCACAAAATTTTTCATTTGTACTGACAACTTGTACAGTTGATGTCGCGGCTTGTTGCGTCTACAATCTAGGGCAAAAGTGATTTGCCGAATTGTAGAATTAAATGCAACAAATTATAGCGACAATCGCATGTAAAATGAGATTTAATAATTATTAATTCTCATACACATGAAGTTCATTACAGTTCGTATATATACACGTAGTATAGAAGTGAATATCATGTCTGTCTTCGGTAAGGTGCACTTATGATCTGTAAAAAACAGTGAAATATCGATATATGCACATTCCGCGCAGATAAGTTTTTCACAAAATTTTTCATTTGTACTGACAACTTGTACAGTTGATGTCGCGGCTTGTTGCGTCTACAATCTAGGGCAAAAGTGATTTGCCGAATTGTAGAATTAAATGCAACAAATTATAGCGACAATCGCATGTAAAATGAGATTTAATAATTATTAATTCTCATACACATGAAGTTCATTACAGTTCGTATATATACACGTAGTATAGAAGTGAATATCATGTCTGTCTTCGGTAAGGTGCACTTATGATCTGTAAAAAACAGTGAAATATCGATATATGCACATTCCGCGCAGATAAGTTTTTCACAAAATTTTTCATTTGTACTGACAACTTGTACAGTTGATGTCGCGGCTTGTTGCGTCTACAATCTAGGGCAAAAGTGATTTGCCGAATTGTAGAATTAAATGCAACAAATTATAGCGACAATCGCATGTAAAATGAGATTTAATAATTATTAATTCTCATACACATGAAGTTCATTACAGTTCGTATATATACACGTAGTATAGAAGTGAATATCATGTCTGTCTTCGGTAAGGTGCACTTATGATCTGTAAAAAACAGTGAAATATCGATATATGCACATTCCGCGCAGATAAGTTTTTCACAAAATTTTTCATTTGTACTGACAACTTGTACAGTTGATGTCGCGGCTTGTTGCGTCTACAATCTAGGGCAAAAGTGATTTGCCGAATTGTAGAATTAAATGCAACAAATTATAGCGACAATCGCATGTAAAATGAGATTTAATAATTATTAATTCTCATACACATGAAGTTCATTACAGTTCGTATATATACACGTAGTATAGAAGTGAATATCATGTCTGTCTTCGGTAAGGTGCACTTATGATCTGTAAAAAACAGTGAAATATCGATATATGCACATTCCGCGCAGATAAGTTTTTCACAAAATTTTTCATTTGTACTGACAACTTGTACAGTTGATGTCGCGGCTTGTTGCGTCTACAATCTAGGGCAAAAGTGATTTGCCGAATTGTAGAATTAAATGCAACAAATTATAGCGACAATCGCATGTAAAATGAGATTTAATAATTATTAATTCTCATACACATGAAGTTCATTACAGTTCGTATATATACACGTAGTATAGAAGTGAATATCATGTCTGTCTTCGGTAAGGTGCACTTATGATCTGTAAAAAACAGTGAAATATCGATATATGCACATTCCGCGCAGATAAGTTTTTCACAAAATTTTTCATTTGTACTGACAACTTGTACAGTTGATGTCGCGGCTTGTTGCGTCTACAATCTAGGGCAAAAGTGATTTGCCGAATTGTAGAATTAAATGCAACAAATTATAGCGACAATCGCATGTAAAATGAGATTTAATAATTATTAATTCTCATACACATGAAGTTCATTACAGTTCGTATATATACACGTAGTATAGAAGTGAATATCATGTCTGTCTTCGGTAAGGTGCACTTATGATCTGTAAAAAACAGTGAAATATCGATATATGCACATTCCGCGCAGATAAGTTTTTCACAAAATTTTTCATATATATATATATATATATATATATATATATATGTATATATATATATAGCCGAGTTTAAAACTATTATATTTGTATTGTTTTTTTAATTTAGAGTGTCAATCTATAATTAAATTTCAAAAGTATATGACTTTCTTACATTTACTAAAATTATAGAACTATGTAAATCTAGTTAATTTTGTGTACTTCAAAGGTTATGTGTGAAGGAAAATTTAATTGTAAACCAATAAGTTCATAATATTAATTAAGAATCAAAATTATTGTATAAATGTCAAATATTTTGGAAAATTCTATATAACTAACGTGACCAATGAGCTCCAAAAACAGGAAAAGCTGTTGGGTTGTCATAGTGAGTTATTGAAACAATTGGAGAATTGAAAATCTTTGCACTTGAATTAATGGAATGTGTTTTGGATAAAACGAATTTTTTTAAAAAATGTAAAAACAAGTATAATTTATATTACATACCAAGATTTGAACTGTTTTCATTTTAAACTCGGCTATCAATTAATGAGCCACAAAAGACGTGTACCAGCTTCATAAATATGGGGAAACATTACAAGGCCTTATATTACGAGGATTGTGACCGTTGTTCTTGAAATTAAAATATACCAGCCGTACGTCAGGGAAGAAAGACTTAATTCCAGAGACTAGACGGATAATTGTGATAGAATATTGAGCTAAGTTTTTTTTTATTTGTATTTTTTTTAAGTAAACAGATACATTTACTTACCGAAGGTAGATAAAGATCCCTTTAATAACCATTTAGTTTAAAACATTGTAAGTAGGAAGGTTATATACAAATTCATTTATTCAGCAATTGATTTAACAGCATCTATTTGTTTATGCAGCCTAGTATTTGTCTCCTTTCCGTAATTTCACTTTTTCACCTAGAAGAAATTCCACATAACCAATAAATTTTATAATTCAATTTTCAATAAAAATAAATTGTTAATCTATTGTTGATTCCGAATGTTTTGTTAAATATTACCTAATTAAATATTCACTTATAAAGATAAGAACCAAAACAAGTCGTTTGAATTCTATTAGTTTATCATATTAATACTGAGCTAACATACCTTTTAATATCTTTGTCAGACAGAATCTTCACGACCCTGGAGATAATAGAGAACTCATGTTCCTTGTTTTATATTAAATTTCAAACTTTCTTTTAAGACCAAAGTACTATTTGGTTATAGAGGTTATAATATTTAACTACAAATGTTTATATTCATTGGACCTGCGCAGAAGTGTATCAGAATGCGGGGGTAAAAATTAGAATTTTAAATTCATTTTCTGCTTTAAAGTTAAATATTTTGTCTTTAAAAACACTTTTTAGTAAACGTTGGACTTAAAAGATTGTTACAATATATATATATATATATATATATATATATATATATATATATATATATATCTAGTAAACCTAATCAGTAGGCGATTAAAGGTCTGTATATTACTTCAAAATATATGTCTTTAAAAAACTCTACATGTTTCGGCAGTTCGCCTTTATCAAGAGAATACAAAATATAAATGACAGGATATAAATGTCAAGTAATTAAGTTGCTATGGTATAAATTATTCAAAGATACATTCTAGTAATAATAATAAATCATGCCTTAGTATTCCAAAAAATAGATAGCAAGGTGTGAACATATGTGTTGTTCGCTGCTAGTAATTTGTGTCTCTTTCTGGGTATGAACTTGTGTGTTGGTTGCTACTGGCAGTTTGCGTCTCTCTATGGGTGTGTGGTTTTGTGTGAGAGCGTAAGTGTAGGGTTTTGTATGTCGGTGCGTTCGTGCGTGTGTTTAGTGACCGATCGCGTGAATTTAGAGAGGTCGGATAACCAGCCGTTGCGTAGGGCCGCCAACCCTTTCCCGGCAACTTCTTTACAATTCCGTGCAGTACTTCGACGGCCTAACCCCCGCCCCAACGAGGCAAGGCGCAGACCAGCGAAGCGCACCCTGTACGGGGTTGCTCATCGCTAACCAAGGGAACACTCTTAGTGGCTACCTCGGTCGACGATGGTCACACTTGTGCCATCTTAACGTTTCCCGCCGAAGCGGAGGCATAGCACACACGTCGAACGTGTGTGTGCTGTTAGCGGCAGCCTAGCCAGGTTGCCGACCAGGACCGGTCCTAGTGGTGTGTGCATTGCAGGGTGCGCTTCGCTGGTCTGCGCCTTGCCTCGTTGGGGCGGGGGTCAGGCCGTCGAAGTACTGCACGGAATTGTAAAGAAGTTGCCGGGAAAGGGTTGGCGGCCCTACGCAACGGCTGGTTATCCGACTTCTCTAAATTCACGCGACCGGTCACTAAACACACGCACGAACGCACCGACATACAAAACCCTACACTTACGCTCTCACACAAAACCACACACCCATAGAGAGACGCAAGCTGCCAGTAGCAACCAACACACAAGTTCATACCCAGAAAGAGACACAAATTGCTAGCAGCGAACAACACATATGTTCACACCTTGCTATCTATTTTTTGGAATACTAAGGCATGATTTATTATTATTACTAGAATGTATCTTTGAATAATTTAAACCATAGCAACTTAATTACTTGACATTTATATCCTGTCATTTATATTTTGTATTCTCTTGATAAAGGCGAACTGCCGAAACATGTAGAGTTTTTTAAATACATATATTTTGAAGTAATATACAGACTTTTAATCGCCTACTGATTAGGTTTACCATATCATACCAAGGTCACGAAGTTATTATATTTATTTATATATATATATATATATATATATATATATATATATATAATAAAATAAATTAAAAGCGGGAAAGCGGTTTGTCAATTAAAAAACTCATTTATTAAAATTGATTTAATCAATTTTATTGTCCTTGTACGTACTTTTATTATTATTTTCAACTCTACATTTTTATCTCCGGAAGAAGCAACAAAGTTGTTGCGAAATATAGGGATACTTAATAAATTAGTTTTTTAATTGACAGACCGCTTCCCGCTTTTAATTTATTTTATTGAATATATTACGGTCGATAGTTTCGTTTAAATTATTTGTATATATATATATATATATATATATATATATATATATATATATATATATATATATATAGTAAACCTAATCAGTAGGCGATTAAAGGTCTGTATATTACTTCAAAATATATGTATTAAAAAACTCTACATGTTTCGGCTGTATACGCCTTTATCAAGAGAATACAAAATATGAATGACAGGATCTAAATGTCAAGTAATTAAGTTGCTATGGTTTAAATTATTCAAAGATACATTCTAGTAATAATAATAAATCATGCCTTAGTATTCCAAAAAATAGATAACAAGGTGTGAACATATGTGTTGTTCGCTGCTAGCAATTTGTGTCTCCTTCTGGGTATGAACTTGTGTGTTTGTTGCTGCTGGCAGCTTGCGTCTCTCTATGGGTGTGTGGTTTTGTGTGAGAGCGTAAGTGTAGGGTTTTGTATGTCCGTGCGTTCGTGCGTGTGTTTAGTGACCGGTCGCATGAATTTAGAGAGGTCGGATAACCAGCCGTTGCGTAGGGCCGCCAACCCTTTCCCGACAACTTCTTTACAATTCCGTGCAGTACTTCGACGGCCTGACGCCCGCCCCAACGAGGCAAGGCGCAGACAGGCGAAGCGCACCCTGTACGGGGTTGCTCATCGCTAACCAAGGGAACACTCTTAGTGGCTACCTCGGTCGACGATGTTCACACTTGTGCCATCTTAACGTTTTCCGCCGAAGCGGGGGCATAGCACACACGTCGAACGTGTGTGTGCTGTTAACGGCAGCCTAGCCAGGTTGCCGCCCAGGACCGGCCCTAGTGGTGTATGCATTGCGCGGCGACGAGATAGCGCCGCGTAGCATGGTTCCTCACTCTTGCTGGAAAGGCGGAATGGCACCTGACTGCCCAACGGGCAGACCCCCCTAGAGTTTTGTGGCGCATATGCTAGGCTACAACCCAGTAGAGGACCACATCAGCAAAAAAACAGAAAACAGGGATAGGCAGGGAAAAGCAAGACATGAGTTATTATTACGTATGCGCCCGTGGAGCGACTTAAGATGCAAAGTTGTCGGCATTCGCTCAAAACGAGAAGGAAAACCACGAAAAACTGCTCGGACAACTAGACAGGAATCAAAACACGGAACAGTCAGCATGATAAGCAAAAGTATATGATATTTAAATGATATTTAAATAACATAAGGTATATAACAAAAAAATATAATATGATGGTAAATTGTAGATCGTTACAAAATTAAATTATAGTATATACTGCTTAAATTTTTTATATCATTTCTGTTGTTAATTGAATTTTTTTCCTGTTTAATACTGATCATTTCTTTAATTTTTCTTTTCACTGTGTGTTGTTCTTTATCAATTATCTGTGTGTTTTCAAAATCGAAATGGTGATCGCGTTGTAGTTTGTGTGTAGACAATGCAGTTTTGTCTGTTCTAGAGTATTTGTTGGCTTGTATTCTTTTGTATAAATATTGTTTCGTTTGGCCTATGTAGTAACTATCGCAATCGCGACATGGTATTTTATATACGACATGTATTTCTCGATTTTTTTCTATTTTAGGTTTAAGTTTTGAAAATAAATGTTTATTAGTATTACTAAGTTTATATGTTGTAGCTATATCATATTTTTTTAAAGTGTATTTAATTTTTTCCGATAGTTGTGGAACATATGGAATTGTGATATATGTTGTGTCATTGTTCAAATTTTTATTGGTATCTGCAGTGTTGTATATTTGGTGTACTCTTTTTTTAATAGTTTGGTCTATAAGTTGTGGTGGATAATTATTATCAGTTAAGATTGTTTTAATTTTTTTGATGTTATCTTTTCTGTATTGAGTATGTGATAGTTTTACTGCCCTATCAGTCAGATTATTTATAATCATTTTATTGAATACTGTAGAAGCATTTGATTGGTAATTCATATATCGAAAAGAAGCTGTGGGTTTATTATACCAATTTGTATAAATAGTACCCTGTCTATCATAGCTCAAAGAAATATCAAGAAAATTAATACTGTTATTAAATTCTTCTTCAATAGTGAATTTTAATTTGTTGTGAAAACTGTTGAATTTATTTAAGAGATAGTTTATTTTGTTGGTCGGAATACATGTTACGATATCATCAACATATCTTTTGAAAAAAATGGGGTGGAAGTCTAATGAATTGATAACGTTTTGTTCTAAATGTTCCATTACTAGATTTGCCATAGGAGCAGCTAAAGCCTATCCCTGTTTTCTGTTTTTTGCTGATGTGGTCCTCTACTGGGTTGTAGCCTAGCATATGCGCTACAAAACTCTAGGGGGGTCTGCCCGTTGGGCAGTCAGGTGCCATTCCGCCTTTCCAGCAAGAGTGAGGAACCATGCTACGCGGCGCTATCTCGTCGCCGCGCAATGCACACACCACTAGGACCGGTCCTGGGCGGCAACCTGGCTAGGCTGCCGTTAACAGCACACACACGTTCGACGTGTGTGCTATGCCCCCGCTTCGGCGGAAAACGTTAAGATGGCACAAGTGTGACCATCGTCGACCGAGGTAGCCACTAAGAGTGTTCCCTTGGTTAGCGATGAGCAACCCCGTACAGGGTGCGCTTCGCCTGTCTGCGCCTTGCCTCGTTGGGGCGGGGGTCAGGCCGTCGAAGTACTGCACGGAATTGTAAAGAAGTTGTCGGGAAAGGGTTGGCGGCCCTACGCAACGGCTGGTTATCCGACCTCTCTAAATTCATGCGACCGGTCACTAAACACACGCACGAACGCACCGACATACAAAACCCAACACTTACGCTCTCACACAAAACCACACACCCATAGAGAAACGCAAGCTGCCAGCAGCAACCAACACACAAGTTCATACCCAGAAGGAGACACAAATTGCTAGCAGCGAACAACACATATGTTCACACCTTGTTATCCATTTTTTGGAATACTAAGGCATGATTTATTATTATTACTAGAATGTATCTTTGAATAATTTAAACCATAGCAACTTAATTACTTGACATTTATATCCTGTCATTCATATTTTGTATTCTCTTGATAAAGGCGTACACAGCCGAAACATGTAGAGTTTTCTAAATACATATATTTTGAAGTAATATACAGACCTTTAATCGCCTACTGATTAGGTTTACCATATCATACCAAGGTCACGAAGTTATTATATTTTTATATATATATATATATATATATATATATATATATACGAGGGCAATTCGCAAACTACTTGGCCTAAGAAAGAAAACGAAAGTTTTTTGGACAAAACTTTTCAATATAATCTTCTGCTCGCTCAATACAACGGTTATTCCAACGATATTCCAAATTAGTAAATTCCAAATTCCAAATTGCCTTCATTGTGGGTCGATGAGATTTAAGTCCTCGAAATAACTATTTATAGCAGCGATTACCGCAGAATTAAACGAAAATCTCTTACTGCCGAGCCATTTTTTCAGATTTGGAAAGAGATGAATTTCTGGGAACCAAATATGCAGAATAAGACGAATGAGGCAGTAATTCAATTTTCAATTCATGAATTTTTACCATTGTTATTGCAGACTTGTGGGCAGGTGCATTATTCTGATAAAGAAGCATTTTCTTCTTCGCAGTTGTTGCAACAAATTGGCATAATTTATTGGTTTCCCCTTTTCTAAGTAGGCGACCAAGATAATTCCATGAGAATCTAAAAAAACAGTTGTCATGACCTTTCCTACTGACGAAACCGTTTTCACCTTCTTTGGTGGCGGATAACCTTTTTTTGTCGATTGTTTGGATTGTTCTTTGGTTTCGGGAGTGTAATACTCGACCAAGATTTCATCGATGGTAATTAAACGACGTACAAAGTTCTTCTGATTGCGGCGAAAACGTGCCAAAAGGTTGCTAGAAACACTCAAACGATTCAGTTTTTGCTCCGGTGTGGGTAACTGCGACACCCAACGCGCCATATATTTTTTCATTTCCAATTCTTCATTTAAAATTCCCTGCACACTGTCATTTGAGATACCTGCAATGTCTGCTATCTCGCGAACTTTTATTCCACGGTCATCCAAGGCGATACGGTGGACTTTTCAATCATATTCGGAACAGTAACAGTTTTTGGACGTCCACTACGGGGTTTATCATTGAAAATAAAGGCGCAGATTCTAATAGTGTTGAATCCAGCTCTGCTTTTATTTCGGATGGTGTCTTTCAAAAGAAAGTACTTTATCACTGCTCTAAACTCAGTTTTTTTCATTATTACAAAATCACACGAGACGTTCACTTTGGCGTACTTTCAAAAACAGATTAATTAACAGATCGCTCTGTACTACCATATTTAACTAATTAAAAGACGATTCTACAGAATAGAAAATTTCTGCGAATTCGTGCTATCTCTGTTAGGCCACGTAGTTTCCGAACATGTAACTGTGTCACCAGCCCATACTCTCTAGCCTTGAAAATTCCAGATAGCATAACAGATTGGACCTTCTTATCGGATATAAAATCTACTTCCTCCACAATGTTAACCCTCACATCCTTGCCGACATAGATAATAACAGGGAGGAATGGTTATCATTTTAGTTAGAGGATAATTATCCGAAATATCGCAGCAGCCTTCATAGTCGCCAGACAAAATCCAATTGAAAACCTGCGAACTATTATGTAGCAAAAGCTTCGTGCAACACGTAACTGTACCACCAACTTTACCATATTTAATAATGATGTAATGATAAAGAATCGATGCTAAGCACAATAGAGATTAGACACCATATTAATTATTCAGCGAAATAATGCAATGCATTCCATAAAGCAAGTAACGTAAAGCAATGACGTCACCGGCTGCGCACGTTAGCACGTCCTAGGATTTTCTCGAATAGCCTAGACACAGAAAAATCGAGAAAATCCGAGGACTACATAAGCAATCGAGGAAAAGGATGATTCATTCAAGTAGTAATCGTCGTGTACTTACTGTCGTAGACGTAAATATGTATAAATAAATATAAATACTGTTATTGTATAATAATTTCTAATTACCGTGCGTTTTATTAAACGAACCCGAACAGAAGATTTATCACAATATTAAAAAGAATTTCTTAATTTACTTGGTTGTATTATAATACAAGATAAATATGTTAAAACGTAGAAGTGTTTCTTTGGGAGTAGCGGCCTGATAATTAATAATTAAAACAATATTTAATCCATAGTTACGTTTAGTTAACATGTTAAAAATGGCGTTCGCATTAATATATTATATTCACAGAATGTAATTATTAGATACTGCAATAGTTTTATGTTGAATTTAAATATTTAATATAATATCATATTTTATAGCCCAGTTTCAAAGTAAATATCAATTTGATTGATAATGACATGTGTTATTTATAACTAGACTCAGGGGAACGTTGGTTTTTTTTTCTTATCTCAGGGTAAGATTCAAAATGTAATAGATAATACATGTCCCTATTATGTGTTCTATCTTATACGTATTGTATGATAATGTACCTTATAAAATATTTGAAAACAAATAGTTGTTTGACAAAGTAGAAATCAAACATTCAAATAGATAAAATAATTTGTTATTGTAATGACTCATCCGCTGACGCGAGGTGCGTCATCCCTCTGGATGTTTTCGCGAGGCCTACGTGAAGGCTCTAGAAAAGTATTCACCGATATAAAAGCCGCGTCGAAGAAGGGATGGACATTCATTGAATCCTACAGTCTCGCGAAGTAAAGATAAATATAGTTACATAAATATAGAATACATAAATGTACTTATTGTTGTTAATAGTTAGTTTTATATTGTTATACGTTTTAATATTAATATAGTGTGTGTGTCTAAAGTTATTGTTAGTTTTATTTAAGAACCCGTAAAGACAAACGTTACATTATTTTTACTTTCAAAATACTCTTTACTTTCGATCAAAATACATTTATAATAATGGCCTATTTTGGAAACGGCTTATAAAATGAAGATCGTAATTGGATATATTCCAAGCAGTTCGCTTATAATCAATTTATCGAAATGTATCCAGAAGAACAAATTGAATTAAATGTTGTTACTTTTCTCAACACAGTCTTAGAATAATCGAACCGTTTTAAAACACGTGTCTAAAGGTATACTAGTCGTCCTACCGTTGTTACTCGATGTTTTGGAAATTGTGAATCAAATTGTCCAGGAATGTCCTCATCTATTCCAACTTATAGTTAAGCTGCACTTAACAATTACTCTGTTCTTCTAACCCTTGCTACATTCATTCTAGGACTGCCTTATGAATCCTTTCGTTTAAAACTCAAAAATGAGCTACATTTACACCCACTTAAATTTTCAATTTACTCATCCGAAGTTTTACAACGAATCCAGTTTGGTCAGTGGTATAATGATGATTTACATAATAACATTGACCAGAAAAATATTACCTTCTAATGGTTTCACCTCTCTGGTTATATTAATTCGCAGAATTATAGGATTTGGTCGGCAGATAATCCACACAATTTAAAGTGCCATTACATCCAGTTAAAATTGGTGTTTAGGCGGCAATATTAAAACAACGAATTATTGGGTCGATATTGTTTCAAGCAACAATTAATGGCCAAAGATACAAGTGCATTATTTTTGAGTCATTTACAAAATCAGTTGGACAACATAGAAATAGCTAATGGTTATTTCCAGGAGAATTCTGCCACACCATATTCTTCACATATAACTATTAATTATTTGCAGCAATTTTTCGCAGACGGTTTGATAATTGTAGGTTTATACCCAAGTAGGTTGCCTGATTTAACACCTCTGAATTTATTTTTATTCCCTTATTTTAAAAAACGTAATATTACTATATGCACCTTGAGACAATTGTAAATGTGCAATATATAACGACGAGTTCAGTATTGTTTACAAGTAAAAGGCCAACGTTTTGGGAATTTTCTTAAAATTATTTTCTTCGTACGTATTTGTATTATTTGTAATATAGGTTCGTAAAATTTGTTTTAACTATTATTTTGAATAAATCTCAGTTTTGATATCAGTTAATATTGATTTACCAGTAATTCTAACCATACATCGTCCATATTTATATAAAATATTCTAATACAAATGTATAAAGATAAATATAAAGCGGATGACTAGACAAGCTAACTTCTCACGGTTGCCCAATTAAATTTTTGCTTCAATTGTTTATAGAAACTCGTTATAATAAGAATTTCGAATGTTTGTTACCTTATTTTGCCAACTACCATCGAATACTCAGTATTGCTATATATTGCGGTAATGTTCGATCAACGGAAGACGCGGATACGCTTGGCTCTGTGAGCGTGCGTTTTGGAATTTTGGTGGTGTAGGAGTTTTGTATTTTGTGTAGTATATCGTGCAAGCTGCGAATGAAACACCTGTTGAAGTAGATATTTCATATAAATCTTCTGCTGAGCCTTTTGGCAACAACGTTCTGTTGGATTCAACACACACAGTCTTCGATATTTAGGTCCACAAACATCTAAGACCATAAACTGTCAACTTTTTCTCGTTACGCCTTGTACTAATATACGTGTTATATTGTACATTTACAGCACTAAGCTACCGTTAACCAGTCTGGAGTTAAAAAAGTCTTAACGCTGGTCAGGATGATTGCAGATTGAAGTGCTACCGGAATTGAGTAGTGGGGAACGTCGACGTGGTCAGGTGAATCGTCGTATGCCGTAGCTTGAAGACACACTTCGCCCTCAAAAGATAAGTTTTTATCAATTCTTGTGTCCGTGGCTTATAATTAATTTAAAACTATCTCTAATTGATATTTCAAGTCTGTGAGGCACACATAACCTTGGTTGCCGCCTTATATTTACAGTTTAAAGTTATTAATTAATAATTAATCTTAACACTTCGTTGTCAATATTGTATATTACAACTTTTACATTTAATAATTAATGATCAGTCTTAACATTTTGTAGTCAACATTGTATATAACAGAATTCCGTCAATTTAAGCATTTATTTCAGTACGTTAGGTAAGTTTGGTATGTACAATTGTGGAGATCTCCGACATCTTTAACCTATCAGCCTTTAAGCATATCAGGCATGTAAACGCTGCAATAATACTTATTTAACTCCGGCCAAATATATACATGTCTTTTCATTTTCTTATGTATTGTATAACTATTGTATATATTAATATTTTTGGATTATATACAGGTCCTGTCATAATTTTAGGTACTAATTATTTGTTAATATTTATTTTTGGAGTATATATACAACACCGTTCATATTATATGTATTGGATATTTGTTAATCATTTTTGAGAGGAAAACATTTCCAATAAATATTGTTTAATTATTAGTTATTTGTGCGAGTTTTGATTTGTAGTTATAGTTTCCTTTTTTTTGATTCTACACTTTGTGAGTTCGTTATAGCCTCTACGTCATCCGTGTGACTTATGACCTCTGATTACAATTCAAAAATAATTCACGGTGGCGCCCTTTTTAGCTATTATTTTAGTCAGTCACGTAATAACGCTTCGAGAGGAATCCCACATCGTCTTCATTGAGACCTTATTCTGGGTACTGGCTAATTGAATTGTCTTTTTATTATCAACCCTCCCACAAAGGTAAGTCCTTGGAACTTTATCGTTTCTCATAAATTTTGGGAAGACAGTTTTATTGTATTTATTTTTAGTATTGCCCATAGCATACTGTATAATTAATAATGTGTTTTAATGTCTAATTTTACATTTCTAATTCATATTAAAATAAAATAGAAATAAAACCACGGTTCAAATCTTCACTTTTCAATATTTAATCGTAACACGACAACATTAAAAAGTGAAGATTTGAACCGTAGTTTTATTTCTATTTTAAATTATGGATCTTCATCAAGTAAAAGCCGAATCAATTCAGTCATATTAAAATGTAAAAATTAACGTCATAATTATATCAGGTGGTTCAGCAAAAACGTCGTTTTTTTTTAAATTTAATTACTTTGTTTGCAAGACATCTAGATATGATTTTTTAATTTGCAGATTGAAAAGATAACTGTTCTAAACAATGTACTACGTTGATGTCAATCGATTTAATTATATCTTCTTACCATGCATAATCAAAAATGAAGAGTCCTTGAACTATTATTCTACGAGAAGGAGAAGTAACACAGTACAAGCGACACGAAATATCTGTGAACAAGAAAGGTGGTGAAGGATTTGTTAACTTTAGAAAAACCCGGCGTGAATTTAGAAAATTTAGAAATGGTGATGCGATTCTCTGAAGGAAACATGGCTCTGGTCGCCTTTTAAAGGTAAATCAAGATGTTCATTCAACTTGTTGCAACTTGTTGACGAAAACCTAGTTACCACGACACGTCGATTGTCTGTCCAGTAGAATGCATACAATTCAACCATTTGGTGGCACTTAAACAGTTGCGGTAAGGTTATTAAACATTCTACCAAAAGTCCACATTATACAAGGTGTGTATAAATTGTCGCAAAAGCTACACGTAGCGACATTTTTCGTTTGGTTCTGAATAAAAAATCTTAATGTTAAAATGTCGTATCATGCTTCGTAAATTCGTAAATGTCAAAATTTGACAGTAATGATTTTGATTGAACTCACTTTGAAATACAAACTTATTGTTCTACAACATTGCCAAATGTGTTTTTCGTGGAAGTACGTTAATGAATAAATGTTAAAAACAAGCTTTTAATTCAAAAAGAAGACGTTTACAAAATAATACTGTCGTGAGCAAAAAAAACGGGACAGTGTCAAAATCGTTATGTCAATTTCCTTTATTTTTTAGCGTTGTAATTTTAACATTTGATTAACTTTCAAACTCTACGTCAAATTATATATCATAGATGATAATTCAAAATTGAAAATGCCGCATCTTTCGAAAACTGATAAAGCCAGACTTGATACTAGTTGGAAAAATTGGAAATCATTCAGAAGTGTATCGGTTCAATTTAATATTGGTAAAAGTTAAGCCCCAAGAATATATACAAAAATGGAGGAAAGAGGATAATTTTAATTTGAAAATAATTTCCGGACGTAATAAAATTTCAAACACGCAGGAAGACGAAACATTAGTTAGTGAGATAAGGCACAACCCTTTCAAAACATTAAAGGAAGCTATAAGAACAACACAATTTCCTGTCTCATCTTGTAACACAATGGTTACAAGAGAATGAAATTTAAACTTGGGATATCCATACGTACAGTCTTTATCTAAATCCCATTGAAAATGTATGGGGATTAATGAGATAGAGCTTCTAACCAGGAAGAATTTTGGGTGATTGTTCATTAATGCTTGGCATCAAATTTCTATAAATTTTGTACAAAATATTGTCGCTTCAATGTCTACAAGATTAGATGCAGTTAATGATAACGGTGGAATGACGAAATACTAATTATTTTAATGTAATAATTATTTTAATTTAATAAATAATCTTTCTCTATCGTTTTTAGTAATTTTTATTTACATGTTTTATTTACATGTTTAATAAATGTCAATAAGACACACATTTTTGACAATTCCTGACTTACTATTATGAGTAAAGATAGCCACTTAAGTAGTCACAATTTAAACCCACGCAGAAACAGTGTCCCGTTTTTTTTTCTCACGACAGTACTAGTAAAAATTTTTTCTTTAAACTAAATTGCATCTATCTCTATTAACAGATATCGAAGAGCAAAGGTGAGTTACGCACTAAAAGTCTGAACTTCAAGAACCCCGTGAAAACAAACGAAGCATGATACGACATTTTAACATTAAGATTTTTTATTAAGAACCGAACGAAGAATGTCGCTGCGTGTAGCTTTTGCGACAATTTATACACACGTTATATAAACGAAGCTCAGTGACATTTGTACCGAATTATTCCAAAATCCCCGCGACGATCGGTTTCTAGAGCGACTCATTACTTGCGATGAAAATTTTTTAAAGAACGCGTACTGCTACAGATAATGGTTTTATCATTGGCAAGCGCCAATTCCAGTAATGAACAAAGATCGTTTTGGAAGAAAAATAATACTCAATGTTTCATGGAATTTGATAGTGGTGGATTATGATGTGATTCATTCTGAGTTTGTTCCTAATGGCCGTGCGGTTTAATTTTGAGCTTTCTTGTGCTCAGCTTGACAGAGTACAGGATATTTTAAGTTTACGATACCCTGCATTAGTAGTTAAAAATCAAGTAATATTCCATCAAGATAACGCAAAACAGCATAATGCAGTAGGACTCAACAAAAAAATTTGAAGATTAGACGAACTATTCTTTCGCATCCAGCGTATAGTTCTGATATTGCTCCTTCGGATTACCATAATGTTTCATTCGATTGAACACTTTCATAGGAACAGAAACATCAATAAACTTTTGAAAGTCAAAATAGCATGCCAAGAATTTTTAATCCGAAAGAAGTTGGCTGGTATCATCGCGGGATACAACAAATAGCCGAAAGATGGCAAAAGGTCACTAATGTAAATGGCGATTATAT
Source organism: Melolontha melolontha (assembly GCA_935421215.2). Taxonomy (NCBI): domain Eukaryota; kingdom Metazoa; phylum Arthropoda; class Insecta; order Coleoptera; family Scarabaeidae; genus Melolontha; species Melolontha melolontha. The sequence goes on along the minus strand of OW285237.1, from coordinate 91,969,565 downwards.
AGTTCAATCTAAGTGATGAGTATTTTGTGTAATAAACGGTTTTCCAAAAATGACTATAGGATTTTAATTGATTACAGCAATTTGTTTCAGGTGAAACTACGTATACACTAGTGTGTGTCCTATACAAATCGAGCAATGGCGCCAGTTAACACAAGAACTCAAGGAGACGGACGATCGACAACGCAGAAATTTTGTTAGTTGGATCTTAGAGCAAAGACCAACAGATCCATATTTTGCGAATAAATAATTTTTAGCGATGAGGCACATTTCACGTTAAATGGGACAGTGAATAAACAAAACTGTCGTATTTGTGGAGAAGAAAATCCTCGAACTATTCATGAACGATCACTTTATGCGCAAAAACGAACGGTTTGGTATGGTTTATGGTCTGAAGGATTCATCGACACATTTTTCTTTGAAAACGATCACGGCAACGCTATTACGGTAAATGCAGAACGCTATAATGCAATGTTAAGAGATTTTGTATGGCCTGTATGTCATACAACACGAGACATCGCATTACTACCCAGGCGATTCCCTGGTCGTGTCATCTCTCGGAATGCAGATGTAAATTGACCGCCAAGGTTTTGCGACCTGACACCTTTAGACTTTCTTCTATGGGGTTGCTTAAAAGGCAAACTCTACTCCAATAAGGCAGCTAATATTGAAGCCCTAAGAAATAACATTCGAGCAGCTATACAGGATATTGAAGCTCCCATGCTTGGACGAATCATGGACAATTTCAATTCTCGTATTGATGCATGCTATCGTAGCCGTGGTAGACATTATAATCTTTCACGTTTAATTGTAATCTATTTTACTTTGTTTTAAAATAAAGATAGCGGAAATTTGCCTTACATTTTCTTTTTTACAATAAAACAAAATCCTATAGTCGTTTTTGGAAAACCTTTATGGTTTTGAATTTGAAAAAAAAATTTCAAACAACCTAATAGCTTAAAAAATTATATTTAGTAAATCAGACTTACAGAGCAACTGTCTAAAAGGATTAAGAAATATATCTCGAAACTTTGGTAATTATTTAATAGAATATTACCCTTTGTATACAGATAAAAGATTGGCAATATTGATAAAATCTTGATCCTAATACTTCTTCAGAACAAATACCTTTTATATCCATAGATATATTAATGACAGAATTTCATTATTTTAATGCTTACATATCGCAACCTCTATTTATTAGCCCGAATGATTCTTGTGCTATACATATAATGTGTCAGGTTATTAGCCCGTTATGCTCCCTTCGCAGTCTGGCAAGTTTCCAAAACATTTCTCCGAACAAAACGTTTTTATTTATTAAGAGTATGAATTGAACGTTGAACAAGCCCTTCTCGCTAACGCATATTAAGTGATTTTATCCCCTAAAGAATACCTATAATCATCGCTATGTACACGTGATATTAAAATGTTGATATGGAATATTCATAAAATAGAATACACAGGCGCAATATTTTACAGAATAACAGTGAGTGACGTTTGTTCGCTTTAACAGCTAAGTATTGTTCTCTAATTATACAGGAAACCTATTTTAATGAAACCTAAAATCTTTGGAAATATTAAACGAAGTTAATGAATAAGACGCTTTCATAAGAAAAAAAGTTGTTTAATAAGCTTAATTAACAATCAGTAGGCTAATATGTTTCATAAGAATTAATTGTAAAATTAAACTTTGTCTAGGTTTCGTTTGACGATAAAGCTTAATGCCCGATTGCTTTCAAGAATGATACTACCACCTATTTAGGTCAATGACTTTCAAGGACACTTTTTTTTGCGAAGATCACTTTATCAATGTCCCTGAGGTAGAAGCAGGAATCGTTGCATAAGTGAAGAATTGAAAATCTCGCTTAAAAGTAGCAACAAACCATCTAACATAAAGGTTTCTAAATTTGGTTGTTGATTTGCCAATAAGAGCATCAGAACATTAAAATGCAACGTTGGCAACACTGGTTAAATTATCGACGCTAGGTTAGCATTACGGTTGTCAGTAGTGTCTGCCAAGTTATTATGGCGAGATACAGAAATTATTAAAATTTATCACCAAAATACATGTTCGGTTCAACAAACATTTCGTGCATTGAGAGAAACTTATGGGCAACATAATCGACCAACTGAACCCTTTATTTATAGTCTTGTTAAAAAATTTGAACAAACAGACTCAGTAGTAAACGAGTCAACATCTGTCCGCCGTCGCCTATTTTTAAGCGAAATGGCCGTTCAGCGCAGAACATCGCTGCTGCAATCCAGAATGTTCCAAACGCTTCTGTATCACGTCGTTCTCAACAACTCGGCCTTTATCAGATGACTATGTGGAAAATTTTGCATCACGATCTTCATCTAAAAGCTTGTAAAATTCAGGTACTCAAAAGCTCAAACATGCTGATCACCGTATGCGTCAAACTTTCGTGGGTTTGGCTTTAGAGCAGTTGGAAATCGATCCGAATTTTGGTTAAAAAAATCATCTTTTCGTATGAAGCATATTTCTGACTAAGTGGATACGTGAACAAACAAAATTGTAGGATTTGGGCTGATGAAAATCCTCAAGTGATTCATGAATTGTCTCTCCACTCTGAAAAAGTCATTATTTGGTGCGGTTTCTGGGCGCATGAAGTAATTAGCCCCTATGTATTTGAAGACCTACATGGAAATTACGTTACTATTAATGGCAAGCGCCATGTAATTATGTTAACAGAATATTTGTGGCCGCAACTGTTAAATATTGACTTGAACGATACTTTCTTTCAAAAAGACGGTGCCACATGTCACACATCTCACGAGACTATCGAATTGTTGCAAGAAAATTTTCCCGAGCGGGTCATTTTCAGAAATGGAAATGTAAACTAACCGCCAAGATCATTGGGCTTTTCTCTATGGGCTATCTCAAGTCTCAGGTCTACGAGAATAAGTCACGTACGATTCGTGACCTTAAGGAGGACATAGCACACACAATTCACATCCACATAATTCAAGATTTACCACCTGATATGTACAAAAAATTAATCAGAAATTGAGCGACAAGAATCCATTTTTGTCAACAAAGCAGGGGAGGTAATTTAAATGACATTATATTCAAAATATAATGTCACTGAATGCTTTTCAAAATGAAATGAATCTTTATTGTGTCCCATGTTAAAGTTCTGACGCCCTTATTGGTAAACCCTTTGTTTTATTTGATTAAATGTTAATAAACAACAAATTAAATACCATGTAAGAATCGATGCTTTACTAACATCTAGTGTATAAATACGATAATGCATATACATATACATATAGTACATATACAGGTGTTCATTTTCAAAGCGGGCCATAGAGATTTGGCATTATATCAGTATCACTATTTTAAAAAATAAATTTGTTAAAATTTTAGACAATAATATAGATAGATACATTTGTAATGTAAAACTTTATTAAGATTCGTAAATAAACATAAAATTATTTTTTTTAAATAATTTTTACAATCAAAACAAACTTAAAAATAAGCTAGATATATTTTACGAATAAAAAACAATTTAATTACAAAAGATATTCAAAAAGCCCCCCTTGTTAACACAAACAATATCCCAGTCTGTTGTAAAACGAGTTGATAACATTTGTCAATTGCCTATTGGTTATTAAAGCGCAATGCGCAAAAATTTCTTCCGCCAAAGAATGTATGTTTGGGTGTAGGTTTTTATACATTTTACTTTCTAGGTAGCCCCACAATAAAAAAATCACAAGGAGCGAAGTCTAGAGATCTGGTTGCACCGCCTCGCCCAATCCATTGATTTGAAAACGTTCCATCTAAATAACGTTTGCTCCATAATGAGCGGAACAGCCATCGTGCGTCATCTTCCGATTAATCCTTGCAGCCTCAGCAGGAGCTACTTCGTTCATTAAAAGTTCCAAATAACTGTATAAATTTGAATTTCCATTAATAACAAATGGACCAATAATTTTATCGCGTACAATTCCATCCCAACCTTTAATTTTTTGAGGATACTGCGTGCGTGTTGCTACATGGTATCTAGGATTTTTCTGGCATCAGATTCGTTATTTAATGTAAATGTAAGACGAATAGACAAATTGGAATCGTCGTTTGCTCTTTCCTGCATATCTTCACAGAAGACGCGTTTGCCTTCTTCGTCTATATCAAACAACTCCTGATGACATCGAGGTTTGTACAATTCTTTTTAATTTATTCGGATATTATCTAATGCACACTAATTTTAGCTTAAATTTTATACGCCTACCGTTCTTGTTCATTGAGTTGGAGATCCTTAAATACAGTGTTTACAGCTTTGGAAATACAAACCCGATATGTTAAAAACGTATCTGTATACATACACATGAATATATACAACGTTCAACAATTCAACAATTCACCTGGGAGACTTCAACGTACGGACACGTGCTTCGAACTTTTCCTTGTCCTCATCAGCATACGACGGAAAAGTGACCATGATTATCCAGGCTCGCTACTGTATGTCAATCTTGTATCACAAATGTCTATAAGAAAACGTCTCACAACATCCGATGGCCAATATCCATGTGCACATATAGATACAACTTTTAACAAATTATAGTTTTTTATAGAAAAACGAAAAAATATTTGTAACGCCCTCATATTTCTATATTATAAACCCGGTTAAGAAATGATAAAATCAGGGTAACATCGATAACGAAAAAGCATAAAATGTCTTAGGCTAAAGTTAGCAATTGACAACAAACATGATTACTCACTTAAGGAAGAACCATCGATCGCGAACCAAATGCAATTAAGCAAAACAGAACAATTCAAAAGTTGAGATATTCAGATTACAGTAACCAGCAAATATATTGAATTAATCCTAAGAACAACAATAAATTAGTCATTTTTTGAAGCCGAAATCAGTAAAAAATATTTAGAATTTTATATTTTACTATTTTATTAATAAACTTATGAAGTAAACGAAACCTAATTTAAGAAGAACGCAAAAATTATAGATTCATATCTCTCTTTAAATTTCTCAAAGTTGTAGAATTGCTACTTATTTCACCAAATGCTAACTTTAGGCCAGAATTTTCATCTCCAAATTCTTTCAAGAAAATAAATTAAAGAAGAAAGAAGGAAGTTGCTAAAAAATTCAGCAAAATAATACTGACTACTTGGCAATAACAACTCGAATAGCTTCTGAAGCGGTTGGAAAAGTGTTGACAAAGACACTTACTACAATGAGTTCTTATTACAAAAACAATTAAATTAAGCCAAGTTATGCTCATGTTTTCCATTATAAGAATCGTGAGACTTCGAGAAGGCTTTAAATTCAATGGAGCTGTATTGATTTAGGACATAGTGTCACACCAAAATATTTTAGAGAAGCGCAGTCCAGCTCGTTTTCTCTTAAGAAATATTATTTAGAGATGAAACAAAAAATGTAAGCGAAACGACAAATTTGGTCTCAAGTTGTTTAAAAACTATTTAAGTAATTCTATCTGATTGTGCTGATTTCACACCTCCAAAATTTCGCGAAAGAGTTATAATCAATAAGTAACGGGTTCACCCAATAAACGTTCACCTTTAACACTGTGAACAATCACTCTAGATCTCAATGAAGAGATGAACATCTAGTGAGCAAACGGTCGTCAACTGATCACTACCAATGAAGAAATTACCAAGTCATTAAAAAAGTTACCCTGTTTGAATATCTCTTAATAAATTGCATGCATATGAGGAAGCGACTTGATTTTTCAGGATTGCCTTTACGTAATTGTGAGAATGAATAGACTAGTAACGTAGTAGTACCTTTTGGTTTCCATGGATCTAATTTGCGCAAAACCAAAACTTATTGCTGTTGTCAAAATTATTTATCTATTAATTAGTATTATTTAGTAAACAAAATAAATATTATGTCAATGTACCCCCATGTCTTAAAGATAAAAAGAAATAAGAACATTTTTAATAATATTGAAATAACAATACAAGTTCATATTTGCTATACGAAGATGCAGATACGTGTTTCGTCTTGTTATAGACTCTGTCGACTCGTCAGTGCATGCGGTAGAAAAATTCACCACTACTCCATTACTGTACACAGTCAAGTCATAAAAGACAGCATGGAAGAAAACTCCATCGTTCATTGACTTATGTGAATATCACGAACGCCAAACCAACAGCGCCGTCTTCATGACAAGTTTAAGGCTTAGCAAGTGGTTGTATTGTGGTCTCCATACACGATTTTTAATAACATTTTGAAATTTTTAAAAATGTGTTTGTTTTGTACAAATAGTTAAATTTTACCCATTCAACTATTTTTCAAATCATTTCTGTTAAAAAAAAAGTTATTACATCAGTGTTCTTTAAAAATAAATGATTCATTTCATGAAAATAATGTTTCAAATACATACAGCAATATGGGTTCCCCGCCCGAAATTTCAAAATAGTAGCATGCAGCACCAAAACCAAATACTTCAATATATAACTCTAATATTTTATCTATTTTTATTACTGAACTCATGCTAAAATCCCAAAAATATTTTAACTTTAGAGCGTTTTCATACCCTTGAACCGTTTTTCGACATAAAAAAATAATTCTGAGCATGTCCTAAGATTACCTTTTTCTTAATTTTCCGAATACATTTTAGTTGTAAGAGTTCAGAATTCGGTAAAGTATTGATCAACCAAGATAGGAAGAAAATATATATTAAAGTCAATTATAAATATTTTTAAAAACATATTCACGAATTAAGGCAATAATTATTTAGATTATTAGGATCTGTGTGATAATTTTAAGTCTGAGCAGGATAACCTTCCTTAAACGAAGACTTAATTAAATATCTTAAAGAAGCAGAAATGAACTGAAACGATTTCTAAATAATAATAAGCAAGAATGCAAACACCTCGTTTTCGTCGATTTTCCAGAAGAGCTGCGGCTTAAAACAAAATGGATTTATATTACCCAAAATACAGAAGATAAAGCGAAAGGTATAGAACACAAGGAAAAGAAAAGCGTACACAAGCATAGACAAGTATCAATATATTTCGACTCAAAATAACGTATTGTAACGAGAATAGATATACTTATTATGTTATAAGACAATATATAGGTTTTTATTCAATATTTTAATACTTGAAATAGTAATATATTTATCATTTTTTAGTGGCTTAAACTTAAATTATCAGCGACATTATTTTCTTTTTAAATAAATCTAGGACTGATTTTTAATTTAACCTATAATAGAATAATAGAATTCCTAATAATTTCAATTGCTATTCAAGGTAAACAGCATTCATTATTTTCGTCTCTAACACAAATTAATTCTCCGATCAACGAATGGATTACTGTTTTGATGAAAAACATGTGAGCAAATCAAATAAAAGTTAAGCACTATTTACGGTAATCGTCGGTATTGGCTATAAGTTATTCTTTTAATGAATTATAAACTTAAGTACACAAGAATGGCTAGTCCAATTGAATTAATTACTAACGAAATGATTGTATTATTTCCTAAAAGTAATCCCATAGAGGGTGATGATGAAATATTTAAAAAAGAAATGTTAAATTTATCACTACATAGTAACACCTATAAAGTTATAGTGGATCTTCCCTATTTGAGTATACACATACGAAGTCGTACCTAAAAGTTTCCTAATGTAACAAAAAATTAAATTGCAGAATACCTAGATTTCATTCACATTCGTTATCTTCAAAGTAATCCCCATGATAGTGAAACACCTATACCAGTGCCTACGGTCATATAATTAGTTATATACATAAATGCGAAAATCGGCTATATGTTTAGTAGGATGCTCTTTAACTTTGATAACTGCTGCACATTTTTTGGCATCCATTCCACTACTATCAGGTCTCCGTTGGTATAATTCTTCCATGCTTGTTCGACTTAGGTAAATAAATTATTTAGTTAATTGACGAAGGAGATACTTGTTGAAACTTAATTATAACGCTAAGAAATAAGTAATTAAACTTCTAGTTTCAAAAATTCTTTTATTGTAAATACTACTACAATATTGTTTCGCCATACAATGGCTTCATCAGGTGGATGAAATACTGATACTAATACAGTATTTCATCCACCTGATGAAGCCATTATATGTCGAAACAATATTGTAGTGGTATTTACAATAAAAGAATTTTTTAAACTAGAAGTTTAATTACTTATTTCTTAGCGTAATAAATTATTTGTATTTTTATATTGCTTTTTTGCTATTTTCGTTTATACAACTTGTCGCAAGTTCTCAATAAAGTTCAGATCGGAAAAACACAACTTTACAGAATGTTTTAGATTTATATTATGTTGATACTGCTATATCACAAGCAAATACTCTTCAGCAAATGAAAGCATTATAGTTCTACGTATGTCTGTATACCAAGTTATATTCATAATAACATATGTCTGATCTATGGGAGCCATTCCTCGCCAAGCAAACCATGCCCATACCATTATATTTACACCTATTTATCTTTAATAATAATAGTAATAATAATAATAATAATAGTCTTCATTATCTAACAGATACATAAATCCACTTAAAGGATAATATAAAAATACAAATACAGAAACATATTGCTATGAATAGTGGTTTGAAAACTTAGCACCATCCACAACTAGTTTTCCCAACTAGGTTTCTCAGCCGGTGAATTTTCAAATATGAGACTTCTAACTTCTCGGGTTCCACTCACGAAAGACGTGTAAATACTAAAATTTATTTACTTATTTGATTAATTAATTAGCAATAATGGAGTGTCAAATTAAACAAACGCAAAATAAAAAATTTAAATAAATATTTAATACAAAAATTAAAAAATTTAAAAAAATATCTCTTTACAAAGTATAAAGATCCTGTATCATACAAAAATACTTGAGGTAAAAACATTCATTGAAAATTGACAGCTAAATGAATAGAAAACTTCCTCTTAATGACACCGATCAAAACTTATCTAAAAATAATAAAGTTTAATATTAATTTCTCCCCATAGAACCACACTGTATAAACAGATACTGATACACGAACAAAACTTTACACGTGTGCTATCGACACGCACAAAAAAACCTTTGAATCCTCTCGAACAAACTTTTCAATTATAATATTAACATGGAATTTTAATATTTGACTGTATTATCTATATACTTAAATTAAATCTCTTAATTACTTGTTTGAATATAACAGAAATATACTTATAATAATTTTATATATAATGACGTCATATAATTTTAATTCTACTTACAAGAAAAAAATATGTTGAGACTCTTACGAACAAACAATACATTTTGAATATACAATTCGATCCAACATAATCGTACATTTTTAAATTAAATTATTTTTAATTAAAAATCCATAGCACATCCCCAAAAATATATAATTAATAAGCCTGGACATGTCAAAATCTTATTCATTATATAGTTTTCCGCACTCATCGAAAAAATATCAGTTTCTTACACTTTCACTATTGTCCCCGCACTCAGCTGATGAGCAGTTTCAGTCTGGGCCTTCTTCCTCAACACGCACCTGTGGAGCGAACGGTTGCAGAGCACTAATGTGGTATCGTCCCTTCTTTCGACGACCATCCATAGTATACAACTAGTATGTGACATCATTAAATCTTCTGGTGATACGATAGGGTCCAATGTATGAAAGATCGAGCTTTTGGCATTTACCATGGCGACTCTACCGAGGCGATATCCAAGACGATAACTTCTTACAATAACGGAGTCACCAACTTCGAATCTGGTTCTGCTTGTAATTTTCTCGTTTTGTTTGTTAACATACTTTAACCCTTGCTTTGCCAGTCTTCTTCCCACTTGGGTTGAAATTTGCTCAATGTTTTCTACCCTTTCTTGTTGTTGATTCCAGGGTCTGGCAGGCTTTATCCCATACATCACAGTCGAAGGACACTCCAAAGTAACAGTATTCGGAGAATGGTTGATATTATCTTCAACCTCCTGGATATGTGTCACCCATCCTTCATGATTGTCGTGAGTCTTGATTCGCAGGAAGTTGATTATCTCCTGGATGTATCTCTCACATGAATTTCCACATGGATGGCGTATGGAAGAGAAAGAAATATTAATGTTTCGATCTTTCAAAGCATTTATAAATCCGGCATTATTAAAATAAGTTGCATTGTCTGCAAGAATGCGATTCATTTTCCCTTGGTGGGTAATCCAAGAATATATACATTGTAATGTAGTTTCTGTATTATATTGAGAGGTAGGAAACAGTTTCACGTATTTAGAGAATATATCTACCATAACTAAAATATTTCTATATTCGAGCTCCCCAGGAATAAGATTTCCTAAATAATCAATAGCGACTAATTCTAATTTAGCTTGTGCCACGATACTCTTTACCTCGAATTGGCACGTGCGGTTTTTATGTTTACCTAACCGACACGTAATAGAATTTCTAACTATTTCTTTAGCAATAGTTCGATCTTTCTTCGTGTAGAATGCCTCTCTAAAAGTAAGCCATACTTTATATCCACCAATATGTCCCAAACTCTCGTGTATTTGTAACATTGCTTGTCGAGCATATACATCATTAACTACCACATAACTCTGATCTCTAATTATTTTCATTATTAAACCGTCGCGCACAACAAATTTTTTATAATTTTCTTCAGTCCTTAAAACCTCTCTTAAATTACCAAAACTTTCATTCTGTTGGACCTGAAGGATCACTTCATACTCAAATGCCCCCTCAGCATAATCCCTATTATACGCATTCAATTCTATATAATTAAAGTTACTTTTACTGTTATACATTCTAGATAACGCATCGGCAGTAACATTTAGTACTACCATTATATGACGAATTTCAAAATTGTACTCTGACAGTAATGAGGACCACCGATAAACTCTATTATTTGCAAATCTAGTACCCATTAGTGATGTCAACGCAGCATGATCTGTTTCTACTAGGAAGTTCTTGCCCAATAAATAAAATATTAGCTTTTGAACCGCGTGTACTACAGCCAACATTTCTTTCTCAGATATAGTATATTTAATTTCATAGCTTTTTAAGATTCGAGATATAAAACAAATAGGTTCCTCTATACCTTCATTATTCACTTGGATTAAAACTCCACTAATTGCGACATCACTTGCATCTACTCTTAATACAAATTGTTTATTAAAATCTGGCAATATCAAACTGATTATAAAATTCATTGTTTAATTTTTCGAAAGCTTTTATTCTTTCCTCATTCCAACTAAATTTAACATTATTTTTTAACATTTCATAAAGTGTTGCACTTGTTTGTGCCAGGTACGGAATAAAATGTTTATAATAATTAATTATACCTTAGAACCCTCTTAACATTCTTACATTTTTAGGTCGTGGATACTCTTTAATCAGTTCCAGCTTACTTTGATCCACACTGACATATCTAGGGCTTATATTATAACCTAGAAACTTTATTTCACTCTTAAAAAATTCACACTTCTTAATATTTAATTTTAGACCTTCTCTTACCAATATTTCCATCATATTTCGTACATGCTCCAAATGATCCTAATAATTTGTACTGTATATTAAAATATAATTTATGTAATGTACTACATAATCTTCATGGGGTTCCAATATTTGTTGCATTGCCCTAATCAACGATGCAGCAGAACTGCTTAATCCATATGGTACAATCTTAAACTGATATAAACTGATATACTTTTGACTGCTACATGCTACTCTTAAAACATCATCCAGGTTAGAATTAGTAAGCCAGTTTCTATATTCGAAGGCGATTAGTAAAGTCAGTTCCGTCTCCACCTAGTCAACAGAGGAGTAGGGATATGGGCCCGATCGCAGCGCTGCGGTCTAGTCTGGTTCAGTGTCAGTCTGGCAGTGCTAGTGAGAGAATCGTTCGGTCATTCTATCATGCTATTTTGCTCGTTTAAAATGGTTGCTGCAATTGAAAATCCCGCCGACTATAAATTGCGCGCCTTTATCTGATTTCTGTGTGCGAAAAAACATGAAGCCTGCTTAGATTCATCGTGAATTTTGTTCTATTTCTGGTGAAAAATGTCATGAGTGACAGTACGGTTAGAATATGGTGCCGTATCTTTCGAGAAAGACGAATATCCATGATGAAGAACCGAGTGGAAGACCAACTGTTGTGACGAGCGAACTTGTGGGATATCGAAGAAAAAATTCGTGAAAATCGGCAATTTATAGTCACAGAACTGAGTGCCTTTTCCCCCAAATTTCACGTACAGTTTTGTATGAGGTTGTTACAGAGCATTTAGATTACCACAAACTTTGTTCACGAAGGGTGCCAAAACTTCTTACCGAAGACCATAAAACAAAGAGAATGGGATCAGCACTAACTTTTCTGACACGTTACAATGTCGAAGGTGAAGATTTTCTCGGACATATGGTAACAAGTGATGAGACATGGGTCACGCATCTCAACTTTGAGATGAAAAGACAGTCAATGGAGTGGGATCGCTCTAACTCGCCTACGAGGAAACTTTTAAAGTGTCGTCGTACTTTTTATGCGAGTAATGTCACTGTCTTTTGAGACAAGAAAGGTTTGGGTGCCAATGGTTTGAGAACGATGAAGAGCCGCAGGACAGTGTTACAACATGGCTTAATTCACAGGCGGCAGACGGCAAACGGAACTTACTTTACAAATCGCCCTCGTATATTTTTAACAAATTTTATTTTTGAATATGATGACTCGCAAAGATACGTTGATGCGAACAACGTAAGCAAAATTTGTACACATTTCTGTAGTCGTGTATATTTTAGATAGGTCGGGTATATGACTGGGCCACTCACAAAAACTCGGCGGATATTGCTTTTAGTATGAATAAAAAATAAATGTAAGGAAATGCGTTCATTTAATACAACCTTATATAGTGTACAAGTACGAATAAACACCTGATTGTAATACCAAACATAATTCATATTACAAAATTCTAAATTATTATAATCTAATTACGTATATTGCTTCCGACACAAATAAATAGATAATTGGAAAAAAGTTCGTCGAGGATGTAGAGATATTGCTTTTAGTATAAATAAAAAATAAATATAAGGAAATGCGTTCATTTAATACAATCTTACATAGTGTCTAAGTACGAATAAACACCTGATTTTAAAACCAAACAAACAAACCAAACAAATAAATAGATAATTAGAAAAAACTTCCAGCAAGTTCGGAGTAACAGACATATAACCTCATAATTATTACACCCGAACAATAATTTAATAAAATTTGAAGAAACATTAATATATATATATATAGCGAGGCTTTGCAGCTTCAAAGCCGCTTCTCGCATCCTAAGCGCCAACGCTCCTTATCACTCCAGTCTCCCTCCTGCAGATCTCGTTCTTTCATCTCTTTGTGTATATTTTGTGCCCATCGTTTCCGCGGTCTTCCCCGTTTGTTTCTTCGTGGAGGAATCCATTCCCATACTTTTCTGGGAATCCTTTCGTCACTCATGCGACGCAGGTGGCCGTACCACTTTAGCTGTTTTTCATTTATTGTGTCCAAGATAGTATCTGTAGCCCTCATTCTTTCTCTAATGTTCTCATTCCTAACGTGGTCGAATAAAGTTAAACTACAGCATCGTCTCCAATAAGACATCTCTGCTGAAAGTATTTTCTGATTGATGTTTTTATTCATGACCCACACCTCCGACCCATACGTCATAACTGGTTCAATTAGTGTTTGATATATATTTTTTTTTGTTTTTTTTGTCAAGTTATTATTCCACAGGATCGAATGCAGTGCTCTAGTCATATTCTTTCCTCTACCTATTTTCTTCAATATGTCCTTCTCATCCCTTCCATCTTCGCAGAAGGTGACCCCAAGATATTCATACTCCTTTACATGTTTTATTACTCCACTTTCCAATTCCAAATCTTGCCCCCTTCCTCCTATAACCATATACTGGGTTTTTTCCATATTTATTTCTAAGCCCCATTTATTGTATTCTTCTATGAGTCTAGTAAGCATATATTCCATGTCTTGTTGGTCTTCAGCAATTACTACTTGGTCGTCTGCGAAGAGAATTGTGTGTAGACGGCTACTTTCCAGATGTATCCCCATGGGGCTGCATTTCCTACTCCAATGCTTTAGAGCCGCTCCTAAGTAGATTTTGAAAAGGGTAGGGGACAAGCAGCAACCCTGTTTCACGCCTTTTGTTGGTTGGAAGGGTGCAGATGTCTGTTTTCCGACTTTGACCACGGCTTGATTTTCTCTGTAGAGGATTTTTATTGCGTTTATATACTCTTTATTTATGCCTTGGTCTTCCATTGTAATCCATAATTTCTGAAGAGGGACGGAATCAAATGCCTTTTTTAGATCTATGAATGTAATATGGAGTTCTCTATCTTTTATTATGCTCTTTTCTGCTAGATGTCTTAGGGTGAATATATTGTCCGTACAGGATCTTCCCGGTCTAAAGCCACTTTGTTCTTCTATTTCTCTGATTTCTTTCTCTATTCTAGCTTTAAGGATTCTTCCATACAGTCTACCAGTGGATGAAGTGATGCTTATACCTCTATAGTTCCCACATTTGTTTCTGTCGCCCTTCTTATATATTGAATTTATGTGGGAGATTGTCCAGTCATGGGGTATGTCTTCTCCAATTAGACATTTATTAAATATACGACATATTACTTTCAATGCTTCTGTTGTTGCATGTTTTAATAGCTCAATAGGCAGATCACCTGGTCCAGGTGCTTTATTATTTCTCATTTTCTGTAACTCCTTTTTTACTTCTTCTACCGTAATCCCCTCTATTGTATGTTCTTCTACTTTTCCCTTTTTTAAGCCAGTGTCTAAATATTCTTGTCTCTTCTCCATCAGTAGATCACTGTAGTAGTCTTTCCATACTTCTGTTTTTATAGGGTTGATTTTTCTTATTTCATTTGTATTTTTCCTTAGGTTGTTTATTGTTGTCCAAGCTGCTCTGGACTTAGATCCACCTACCATTGAGCTTATTTGTGCACATTTGTTGTTCCATGCTTCATTTTTAATCTTTTTTATTTCCTTCTTAACCATGTACTTGTATCTATTATATTGTTTTCGATCTTCTTCCTCTTTGGTAGCCAACCATCTGAGATATAACTTCTTTTTTTCTTCTACCAATTCGACTAGTTCGTCTGACCACCAGAAATCTCTTGTCTTTTTCTCTTTTATTCCTAAAGCTTCTAGGGCTGTCTCATGTAGTTTTTGTTTTAGAGTTTCATACATTTCGTGCGCTGTTCCAGTAATTTCTTCGTCAAGTTTTCGAGCCAATCGTAATTTATATAGAAAGCTAGTGGATTCATTTTTAAGACTATCTAAATTATAGACTTTTGGTTTTTCAGTATTTTGGGTCTGATCACGTTTCCCTTTCTTGTTGTTTTCATATTTTATATCCAAAATAGATTTGACCAACAAATGGTCTGATCCACATTCTGCTCCTCTCATCACTTTTACGTCAAAAGTTCTTATTATCGAATTCTGTTTTATAACGATATAGTCTAATATTGATCTTAATTCTTTCGTTTTCTGGATCCAAGTATATTTATTAATATCTTTATGTACATTAATACATAATGTAATTAGCCATATGTGTATCTATATAATATACACGTATAAAGAATTCATCATCCTCTGAAACGCCCTACGTTTTATTAAACTTCTTATTAGATATCACATCCTCTTTTTTGAAGACTGCGAGACGCAACATTGTTTCTCGTTTTACCACAAAGTTCGTGAAGGTATTATATTTATTACTTAACAGGCCTGATAAACGTGATAGAATTTCATTCTATATATCCAGTAGCATGTCTGTTTTTTTTTCATTTTATTGATGGATATAAAGTCATTAATCTTACTTACGTTTATCTATCCATTTCTCCCGAAAACTTTCTCTTGTTTCTGAAGTTAAATAATAAAATTTACTTCTGTCTCGTACAGATAGATAATTATCATTGTTCCGAGAAACTTTAATTAAGATTGACGCTTCTATATATTTGTTACATGTGATAATATCACGTTAAATTTGGAAGAAATAATACACCTTTCTAATTGATCTGACGTTAGTGTTATAATTTTCTTATAGTTGTTGTTGCTGTAGTTACCTTTGGAATTTAACAAAATATATATACCAAAATATCAGTTCTGTTAAAAAACGCTTCTTTTTTGTTTGTTACTGTGTGAATTAATGTAGTTACATGAAATTTGCCGCTTTGACCAATGCAAATATTGAAATATAGGTTATTTTACAATGTAATTTCAAATTCGACTGCCGAAAATTGATATAAAGAATTCAAAAATAGTGATACTAACCTTCAGATACAACCTTAATTGCAACAGCTTCAAAAGATAAAAAAAAGGAAAGAAAAAGGACATTTGCGACTGATATGCAATGAGCAAATATAATTCAACTCCGCCAATGAATAACATGTCTTTCATGAGTTAATTGTCAGTTCATACAATAATACATACATACAGCAGTTTCCGCTGTTACAGAATCCATTAAAAAAAAAAGCTGATTAAAAATTAAGAATAAGACCTATCGTTACGCTCGAAAAATGATCCCGACACCTTTTTGGGAATTTTTAATGAATTAATTACATTATTTGCTTTCGTTAAGTCATCATAGGCTATTCATAATTCAATATTTTCGTTTATTATAATTTTATTACTAATTATCGATCATCATAGGCTACTTCAAACTTTAATATCTTCATATTAATTTTGTATGTTCAAATATTTTGGATGTCACTATATACATAATATTTCCCGGACTAATGTTTATATATTTCTGCGCAGTCCGACATTTTGGGAAATTTTATGCGTTGTCATGCTTCGTATATATTGATTCTTATTTCAATTTTTGTTTCTCCTTAAACAATTCTAATATTGTGGTATTTTTTATTAGAATTTTGTAAATCTATTTGGGTGCTTTATTGATTGTTTAACCTTTTTTTTAAACTTAATTTTGCGTACTCCCTTTCTTTCGCTTGTAGCGCCATCTTATCTTCGCCACACTTAGTTTATTTTCCGATTACAGCTCGCTTGACGTTTAGTAAAATTTTTAATTGGTTAATTATCCTTAATTGCTGCGTATTCATTTTCGAATTTTAGTTTGTTGAGCTTCCTCAATTACTCTTTAACCTTGTTAGGGTTTTGGGTAATTATTTTCTTTTCTTTCAAATTTTCCGTCCGTAATCGTTTTTTATGACTATGACGTGGTGTTCTTCCGAATATATATAGCCGTACCTTCATATGGAAGATTCTCTCTTTATCGTGCTGCTCTGAAGTATTCAGTAGTTGGAAAACTAATAGTCAAGTTTTGTAATTTATATAGTGTATTTTCTGCGTATGCAGGTTTTGTCAATCTTGACTTTATTGAATTTAATTCACTTGTGAAGTGTTTAATACGGGGACTTTTCCCTAGTTCTTGAAGTTTTCACGACCACGTGTGCTTCAGGTGACTTTTTAGACATGGGGACGGCTGTAATTTCATCACGGCATTGTTCTCCTTTTTTTTTATTTTGCTTTTGGATTTTCCATTTATTCTTTTCCTTTTCTCATTTATTTAGGGCTGTTAATTTCGGCTCAGGAAAATTGCTGAATTATTGTCTGCGCGGGAAATTTAACATAGGCAGCATCCCGGCAGAAAGGCGTATCCAGTTACATCGAATTACTGGGACCCCGAAAAACCACTTAATTGGATTCGAAAGCCATTAAGCACGAAGGTAGTGTGTGAAGTTCATTAATTTGTCTTTATCTTTTGTGACGAAGTTCACGTAAAATTTGTTATAATCGCTTTTTTTTGGGACCGCATGGAGACCTAAAACGTGGTGTGCGAACCACCATTTTAAGCTAATAGATTTTATTTTTATTGCATCACTGTAATTTTCCGATCATCTTACATATATTAATTTAAACACCTTTCTTACTTAATTTGTCGTAATATTTTTCTTTCCTGTAACATATGATATCCATCTCATTTTCAGAGTGGTTTAATAGAAAGTAATTAGCGTTATTTAATACTTCTTTTTTGCTTAATCAGTAACGTATATTGACATGTTTTTATATATACATATATATATATATATATATATATATATATTCTATTGTTGCATAATTATACTATTTGCCACTTTCGAAGTCAATCTCACCATTTAGGGTAATTATTTTTTTTTGTATCAATTCAACATTTAAGTTAATCATTATTTTCACATTATTTTCTTTATAATTATCTACCGGTGTGTACCATCTATAATTGAACATATACTGTGTGTTGCATATTCGTGTAAAGTACGTTAAAGCTTTAATGATATATTTATGCATAAAACCATAACTTAAACACGAATTTTATACTGTTTATTACAATCCAGTCATGTATCTATGTTGTCGAATTTAATCTCTGACTTGTGAGATTCCCTATTTAGTCGAATATTCTTCATTATTTCGGATAATAAATATTATTGTTACTGTTTAATCTGTGTTTGTGTTTGATTACCTTATGTCCTAATGAGCAAAAGTGTTAGTAATTGTGAACCAGGTATACGGACACCCTTTTAAATTTCTTAAGCCCTTTTGGCCCGAGGGTGTTCTACGTTGACCAGGAAACTTGCCAGACTGAACGTAGTGGTGCCCTAATAACATTTTGCGTTGTGTTGGCCCACGACGCTCCCGCAATATAATTCTGAGCTGGCCGGCAAGTTTTTCGAGGGGCCTTTGTAGACCAGGGGCGGAATTAGGGCTCGTCCTAATTCCAACTGTGGTATTCTTACCTGAACCGTTTTAGGCGTAGCACTATGATCATCAACAAATGTAATCGATGATCATTATTTGATGTTACTAACACGAAGGAACAGAAGATTTGTCTTCTGATATACAGTTCACCGCGGGATTTATAAAGCTAGTATTGGTACAAGTACACCCACCTACATCTTCCGTTTACTATTCAACACGACTCCACGTAATAAGAGCAAAGGAACACTACCACCACAATATAAGAATGGCAGTTTACTGGTATAAATTTGAATCATTAAGAGTTAATTGACACTACATAGTGGAAAGCAAATATCAACAATTTAAAATTCAAGAAATGTTAAAAAACATACAAGGTCGTACACAACCCATATATTAGGCATTGGTAACTTTTGTGCTAATAAAGCATATACCAATTGCCATGCGCTCCCGCTATATAACACAATCTTATACGTCAAATATCAAGAGAAAACGTCTCGAGACATCTGACGATCAAGCGAGAGAGAACTGCTAACTCTTTCCTTGAGTAGCTAAACTACCACTAGAAGGAAAAGATGCGTTTAATGTGTAGTCCACTATTTGTAGCCTTGATGGCTCCCGTATATTATGTAAAAGATAACATACCGATGTTAAGCTAACATCAAGTGTAAATACAATAATACAAGAAATGTTAGAAAACATATCTGTATATGTATGAATATGGAGCAATCTAGGATATGGGTAGTTAGTTTTGGTATCCGTATGAGAGGTTTAGGAATTATTTTATGTAAAACGAAGAACTTTTTAGCACCTCTTAGAAAAATTTTGAAACAAATCTCTTATAAAACCCATTGATAAGGATGAATAACAATAAAAAGACTGACATGTTTCATAGTTTACTAAATAAAAATAAATGGAACATGCAGTTAAAATTCCATTCTTTCGGCGGTTTTTGGGCAAAATCGTTTATCAGTTTCTCGACTTGTATTTTATGCACTGTTTTATTTCATCAATTTAAGATTAGATAACTTTTGCTGGGCCGTTGTGTGCCGCAGATAGCTGTTAATAAACTTGTTAGTAGGGTTGAGCCAATTCTAAGTGCAATTGTAAAAAGCATCTTGTAGATCACGCTCACATATTTTCTGAGGAAAATCAATTGTTCATATTTGGGGCAGATTTACCTGGAAAAATTTGCAAGATACGACAGGAAGTTCCTGGAATGAAGACGAGAGGAAATTTGTAACCCCATAATAAAAGAGATTGCGCAAAAAAATAGAAAAAACGAAGTTACCTATAATAGATAGGAATGTACAGGGGTCAAAATGAAAAATAAATTTGAAACTAGACAAAAATAGAAATAAATCTTTCGTAGTGGGAAAGACATTCCAAGAAGCACAAAACACAGCATATAAAAGGCCTAACGCGGCAAAATTAAGGGATTCATCATAGACTTGAGATTCTGCATTGATTCAGCATTTATTGATTCGAGAACTCGCAATTACATTCATTCAGTAATAAATCATTTATGATTTCATATTTAATTTTAATTCTGATCTAAGTACATAATCATTCAATTATATTATTGTTGTCGTTAATAGAAATAAATTGTTATCAATTTTGAAAGGCACAGAATGTACAAAGAGGAGTTTGACAAAATATATGAGGAGCTCAGCTTCGAGTAAGCAAGACCTTCCACACGGTAGAATTACATAAAGCTAATAAATTATTCATTTTAAAACACATGTTGATTATTGACTTGAATAAATAATCATAAATACGCAATAGAAGTGTATGCCAGGTATTCGAGACAAGTCAAGTTCCTACAGAATAGTACTCTTACTTCACACTGTATATGTATTATACAGTGTGAAGATAAGAGTACTATTCTGTAGGAACTTGACTTCTACTTAAATAGACGCTGAATAGCACACTCGAATTTAAAACAAATGTCAGTAGAAGCCAGGAATCCATAATTCAATATAAAAATACACTTTGAGTACTAAGCTTTACATTAGAAGGGCAAATACCCCCTTTTGTAAGTGAAATACTTAAACGTGTTCATGTTCTTCTTAACTAGCTCGGAGTGTCCTTGACGATGTGTTAATTGCGGATCATTAGCAAATAAACTAATAATAGCCTTATCATGCCGCGTTGATTTAGCGCGGTTTTCTCCGTGTCCTGGAAGATCATCTATACTTTAGGTTTGTTGACAACGCCTTATCCATTGTCCAAACTTGTGTAAGTACTTAGCTGCTGCTGCAATTGTCATTTTAAAACCTTTACGGTGCTTACACAAAACACTGCTTCCAAATATTTTGCAAACTCTACACTAACTTCAACAAAAACTGTTACCTGGGTTACATACAACGGATAACTGAACTAAAACTGAATAGGCATAGTAAGTAAAAGATATTTCTATCTACTCTCTCCGTCACGCCCTCCTATTAACTTACCCTTCAAGCTGCATAAACCGGTAATATTCGATTACTTATAATTTGTATTAAATATTCTTAAATTAATCCAGCGTTCTGATATGGTCTGATATAATTCTGAAATCAAAAAAAGCATTTTTCTCTATAAACACGTCTCAGCTCGTTATTGCTGGCGTGTCTTATCTGACAATTTGAAGTTAACGAATCTGCATGTTTGGAACCTGGATTATTACAGGATGTATAGATACCCGTGCAGCATACTTTGTATTTCAGTTGAATCGCAAGGTGCATTGAGTGCAGTTGTAGTACAAAAGCAGTAATGGCATCGAAAAAATGTGTACAAAATGTAAAGTTTGGGGATCTGAAGTTCGAGGAAACGTTGTTGCAATTGGCAAATGAATGCGTTGATCCACCTCCTGAAGAAAGTGATGTTACAATAGTAGAAAATTGTGACATAATGGACAGTAATTTCGAAGCAAATTGTGATAAATTTTCTGGATCTAGTAGTGATAACGATGGCGATTACACTAATGCAAAAAATATTAGTGAAGTGATAATCCAAATTCGGATATTGCATCTGCAAGTTTTTATATTTCTCCAAACCGCCTAGAGTGGAGAATAAAGCAACCAGTTAAAAATAAAATCCAACCACATAGTATTATTTTGGGACATCTGCTTTAGCACAAAAACGTATGTCTCCTGCACTAAAAGAATTTTTTCAGCTATTTGTGATTGAAGTTATTATGCAGAAGATTGTGCACTATACCCACTTAGAAGCAGGGCGTGTTTACAATGAGACATCAAAAACGTGGACTGGTATTGGACTGTTGATGAACTTGATGTATTTTTTGGATTACTTATTTATGTTGGAGTTGACAGAAACTGGATTGTTCCTGCAAGGGAACGTTTTTCTGACGAATTTGCTAATCCTATATATCGAACCACGATGTTCATATTTCGATTTGAATAAATACGAAGATTTATTACATTTGACGATAAAAGAACTCGAGAAACACGTTTAGAAACATATGTCTCCTAAATTAGAACTGGCATCTTACATCTAAGATATATTTATTCAACATTGCTTCATACCAGATACCAACATTGATGAACAACTTAAACTGGGGAATCTACACTTATGAATCTGGAATTCGGAATAGTGTAAATTTTAGTATGTAGTATTCATAATTCTGGTCTGATTCTAATAATTGACAATTTTATTACAAGTGTTTCATTGGCAGAGTACCTTTTGGGAAAAAATATTACTCTTGTTGGTACATTACGTCAAAATAAGCCAGACATACCGAAGGAGATAAACCATCGAAAAATTGTTTAGTTACATTCTTCATTTTACTTCTAAAACAACGTAAGCATGGTAAGTTACGCACCTAAAAATAACAAATGCGTAATATTTGTAAACACTATGCATCATAGCACAGCTGTCAATGACGACGCAAAAAGAAGCCCGAAATTATCTCCTACTACAATAAAACAAAAGGCGGTGTTAACGTTTTGGATAAAATGTTATCCACATACAAATATAAAAGTATGTGATGGCCTATGACGTTTTCTTCAATATAATTGATGTCACAGCACTAAATGCGTTTATTGTTTTCACCAGAGAACATCCAAATTATAGCGCTGATGCCATTCACAAACGCAGATTTTTTCTAAAAGATTTAGCAAAGTAATTAGTGATACCCTATGTGACAAGAAGATCGACTAACTCTAACATACGTAAAATTGCAGAGTGTATGAAAAAATTTATCTTTGATCCATCTACAAGGATGCCCAATGTGTTCTTCAAAAATAGACCGCAAAAGCAAAATGATATGTGTTAATTGCAAAAATAATATATGTAATGAACACATGCACTGTTTGTGATTCTAATCTATAAACAATTTTTGTTAAATTAAATGTCTAACCCTAACAGAAAGAGATACATGGACAGGGTCGGTTTTAGTTTAAATTTATATTAAAATGTCTTTAAATAATAACTTCAATAATAAAACTCTAATGCAGAGTGTACCTATACATAATAAATTTCCACAAATATTTTTGAAATGATTAATGAATATCAAATTTTTGTAATATAATAGTGGTAATATGTATGGTGTTTAGTAGGTAGTTCTTTAACTTTCGAGATGTTTAGACCATGGGAAGTAGACAGTGTTTCTAATGTGATTAGTGTAAATACGGCAATACCTGATTGTGATAACGAGGAGAATAATAGTGCATCTAAAAAACACAATTTATCGAAATATGGAAAAGAGATTGTGTTAAATATGTATAACGGTCTATTGGATTTAGATAAAATCACATCTATAGAAGCAAGAAAGAAAACTCCACTTCTAACTAAGGCTCCTCTGAATACTGTCAATAATATTGTTAGTTTTAGGTGTAAAATCTCGGAAAAAGCGGAAAGTCAGTGAAAGTCAGTAAGTGTTCGAGAGATAAATATAAATGATCAAGAAGAAAGGAATTATAATTTTAGATTGTGGATCTGAAGAAGGTTTAGAACATGGTGCCGTTTATATATCTTCCAAAATCGTTAATTAATCTTCACTGGTTATCATGAAAACAATATATGGCACCAATCTCGAGAATTGGTTCGAATATACTTTAATACCACGCTTGCCCAAAGCAAAGCCAGTATAATTGTACTAAACAATGCTCCGTATCATTCGAGAACAGTGAAAAGTATACCAAAAAGTTCCAACAGGAAAGAGAACATACAGAAGTTTTTGATTGATATCTGAAATTGATATCTGTTTCGAAGAAAAATATCCAAAAAAAAATCACGACGTATCCCGATTGCCACCATACTATTGTATATTTAATCCCATCGAGATAATATGGGCGCAATTAAAACAATAAAAAATTCAAGAAGAAACAGAGGCGATATCGGAAGAAGCGTGGTCTAATGAAGTCCAACATGTCAATCAAAAAAGAGAACAAATACGAAAATGGCACAGGGTTGCCATTTTCGGCATAGTCTCTTTCGTCCGTCAGATGTCACTATATTATATGGTGCTACCTGATTGGACAAAATTTGCTATACCTTATAGGCGATTTAAGCTTTATTTACTTCACTAGCTTAGCTGATGACGCCTAATAGTAGATGGCAGAAGCACGTGTCTTAAGCAGAAGTAAATGCTGGAAAATACGAGGTCCATTGTCCATGTGGACAGTTACAGATGTGTATATTGCATGTCTGTTTCATTTGTAATAAATGCGTAATACATGCTTAACGTATTGATATACTTAAACCTTTTTGTATATTGGGATATGTTTCCTTTAATAGTCTGCGTGTTTTTAACATATATGCAGCACTGTCACTAACAAACAAAAGTATTTTTTCTTTATACCTGTCGTCCGAATGAAGCATTCTCGTAAATGGTTTTAGCTACTGTTTGCGCATCAACTATATTTCTAACTTTTGTTGCTATTATATATGCGTGATATGGAATAGTTGGGTGTAATACACTAGCTACAACATTTACCACACCGTGTCCTAATATATCGACAGTTCTGTCGGCACATATCCATAGATACTGATTTGAAAGATGGCTTCTAATGCGTTCTACTGCTTTCGTGTAGCACTTAGAAACATAATATTTGCATAAGGTGGATTCATCAGGAATATTTCAACCAATATATTTTGGGAAAAATATT
Source organism: Melolontha melolontha (assembly GCA_935421215.2). Taxonomy (NCBI): domain Eukaryota; kingdom Metazoa; phylum Arthropoda; class Insecta; order Coleoptera; family Scarabaeidae; genus Melolontha; species Melolontha melolontha. The sequence goes on along the minus strand of OW285237.1, from coordinate 91,944,763 downwards.
TTAAGGTGGGATTGTTAAGTTTATTTACTGGAAAATTTGCCACTATTAAAGTTTCACAGAGTTCTTCGTCAAAATTGTCAGACTTCAACGGGTCTGATTTCTGTGTATGTGTTTGCGATGCTAAGTGACGTTTTACGTCACGACGATTTCTTGGAATGTTTTAACGATATTTTAGAGCTTAGAAAAGGTATATAACCCCTTACCACAATTACTAATCATATCCTAAATACGTATTTCGACAAGAAATTTTATGAACAGTATCAAGGCACAACAATGGGTAACTGCCTATCTCCTTTCATAGCCAAATTATTTATGAGTCAATTTGAAGTAGAATTTAAAAATAACGCTAAATATTTCCCAAGAGTCTGGATCAGGTACTTAGATGACATTCTCGCGATTTTTTATACACGGAAATGTGAATTAGTTGTTCGTTAATCAGTTAAATTTAAATACCAAAGATAAAGTTAATTTTAATTTTAAATCAGGTATATACGAAATTAATTGCGATGATTGTAATTTTAAATATATAGGCCAAACGAAACGATCAATAATAACCCGGTTTAAAGAACACATATCACATATTAAATTCAATAGATCAGAAAAATCTATCGTGCCCAATCATTCTTTAAATACACTACACAATATGTCGATTAAAGGGTTAAAACTTGTCAAAGCCATCAATAATCCCCGCGATCTTGACGCATACTAAGGCATTCATATTGTTAAAAACAAACATAACACGATAAATGGAGACAAGGGGCCGATCCCTTATAGCTGTCTCTTTTCATTCTTAGAAAAGAGGTAGAAAGGTTGTAGACGCGCAGAAAGAGAATAAACACATGTAGTTGCCGTTTCCTTAAAAGAGGTAATTTTGTCGTAGTTTTTAGTCGATATATTTGTATTTTTAAGTCAGTGTATACGTGGACGCCGTGTAAAGTTGTTGCATGATCAGATATGCCAGCTTTACGGGACACAGTGCGACATGTGCGACATTTTGATTAGTGGTTTTACCTACTGATGATGACAACTTAGTTGTCGAAATACGTATTTAGGATACGATTAGTAATTGTGGTAAGGGGTTATATACCTTTTTTAAGTTTTTACTCAACCACAGTCTCGAAAGAAAGACTGTTAGATATTTTACAGGCGCCATTGTCGAGCTCAGTGGTCGAGCAACGGTCCGGCAAGCCAGAGGTCGTGGGTTCGATTCCTACTTGAGGGCGAACTTTTTCTATGAAAAATTCGAATAAAATAACGTCGTAAAGTGTAGAAAGAATATTTACAATTACATTACTTCGCGAAAACGCAATTAATTTGTGCTATATTAAGGTTAATAAATATTTCTTTGTAATTATAATATACCTAGTTGAAGTAGTGCTGATGCATTCATAATTTATGAATACGGTTCTGTGTGTGGTTATCTGTATGTCGACTACCTACAGCCTAAATTCCAAGTACTTTGGACGGCTTAAACTTATATAAAGAACGATATATTTCCGGATCAACTATAGAGATTGTACCGAGTATGTATCCTAGAGTTAATAAGATATTGCCTTGCGGTTCTTATTACACAAACTCAGGATACCGTGTGAGACATTACTCTTGCCCCTCTCCGTTAAATCCGGGCCTGAATAATAGTTACTTGAAAATTACTATTAAGATTTCTCCTCAGTGAAACGACTTTACAGAAATATCTTTGACAAGTTATTGAATCACTAGAAATAAATTAGATAATATTTCATACTTTGATGACTAAATTCACTGTAAAATCTTTTTTAATATTTCACCTAAAAAAATCGTGAGCAACCTTTCCGAGTATCTGATATTAGTAGCGTTGTTTAGGTAGCGAAAGGGTTAGGTTCATTATGTGAATTGAAACTTAATTGCCTTTCTATTTAGTAGAAACATCTTCGTAGCATTTTAAAAAAGATTCACAATGGCCAACACCTTTTTCGGTTTATTTCGATTTAATTAAACTCGATTGCCTTTAGAAAAGCGTTAGATTAAAACTAAAAACAAGGTTTTTAAATAATTATTAATATAATAAAAAAACATTATTTCTGGCAAAATTTTAGGCCAAATTTTACATTGAACAACTTCATTAAAGTTCCACGTAATATGATAAAATGATTGAGCTTTAGAATAAATAAATATTTCAGCTTGTCTAACACTTTTCTTTAGACTCTTTCATAACATCTCAAAATACCTAAAACAGGTTGTCATACGACTAACATTTTATAAAAGACTATTTATTAGCACGTGGCTATTGCCAGTTTTATTACAGTATATTGAAGGTTTTAATAAATAGGCGTCACTTAAACGCATGGTCAATATTGACTTTACGAGGCAACATGTCGTTAAACGACCTTAAATCCTATATTCGAAATTTATGACGACTATTTATGAAACACTGTTTCGGATTTTATTGAAACCAGCAATTAGCGGCAAACACAACTAAATTAACGGTTCTGTGTACTGAAAGGGATATAATACGCCGCTACAAAAATGTAGTAAATACTAGCTTATTAATAAAAATGGAAATATTAGTTTTCATATACAGTAAACCTTATAACTTTAGGACTATTATATATTTTCTTTTTTTTTTAGAAATATTCCTCCATGTAAAACGGGTTAAATACAGAATAGTTTAAATATTAATATTAATGTTGGTAGAAATTAAATTTTTCATGTAACCCGTTCTTTAGAAATTTTCTATGTTAACGCCTTAGCACACTTTTGAAAATTTGTGACACGTAATCTCGATTCTTGGTGTGTTGAAATAAAATATTTACACTCATGGAACCACTTTCGGTTATATCGGAAGTCATAGCCAACTTTAATACATATTTTAAATGGAATGTCATATTTTTATTGCTTTTTTAAATGCCTCGTAAAGTGCTATAATACTTTATATTAAGGATTCTTTTGTTAAAAATTAACCATTTTTGAATTATTTTAATTTTTATGATTTTTTTTATTTTTTTAATGGACTTTTCAAAACCACATATCCGAAGCATCTTTGAACTGAACTACGTTATATTTCTACCGGAGACAGCGAAAGGTCTAAGATTCTGAATAATGTTTAGACATTTAATAAATCTCTTACAGGCTGTTCGAAATTTATTGATTATTTAAGTAATCTTTAATTAAAGAAAAATCTATAAATAAGCACGCCATAGTAAGTAGATGAACATTTTGCATCGTACAGGTATATATTTCCCTATGTCTATCTCTCATAGTTTTGGAGTTATTAATGATTATTTTCTAAATTGAACATTATCAAGAAAAATCATAGTAGTAAGCCTTGAAAAGTAAATCTGAATTTAAATTGTCACAAAGTGATTTTAATTTGTTCACAAATATTTAATCTAATAGAGATATTTTGAATTTATCCTCCAGTCATGGCGAAATTCTTCAAATTATTGAAAGAACATGTCGGCTCTTTAATCAAAGACCCACATTTACGAGCAACTAATAAAACTAAATTCAAGCAAATAGAGTCAAATTTCGGATTACGGATTTCCGAATTGCATGTACATCAACAGATAGGATTTTAAAGAAAAATAAAATGCATCCTTATTCATTCCAATATGTTCAGGGCTTTCGTCTAGAAGTTCAAGATAGAAGAATTCAGTTTTGCGAATTTATTATAATTAAAACACAAGAAGATCCCAATTTCTTATTAAAATTATCTGGACAGATGTATCGAAGTTTAACCGTGAAGTTTAACCATGTTATCATTGGGCACAACAAAATCCACATGCCATTAGAGTAGTAAATTTTCAAGACATTTTTATCTTCAATGTTTTTGCAATAATTGTACATAACCACGTTGAATACGAAATTTATAACGAGAATTTAACAAGCGTCAAGTATCTACAATTATTAAGGGATGTAGTACTGCCATTTCTGAATAACCTACCTGATACGGAAATGTTGGTTTCAAATGGATGGAGCATTCGCTGAGGTACATCGGGAATTATCCAATATCTTTGAGGATAGGTAGATTGGCCGTGGATTCCAAAGCTTACTACTAAAAATGCTGGATTTAGAAAAGAATAATCATTAATAAACTATGAAAGACAGGCACAGAGAAACCTATACCTGTAGAATGTAAAATGTTCTTCTACTTACTATGGCGTGCTCCTCTAAAGATTTTTCCATTTGTTCCTTTAACTAAAGATTACTTAAATAATCAATAAATTTCGAACACTCTGTAAAAGATTTATTAATTGTTTAGACATTACTCAGAATCTTACACCTTTCGCTGTCTCCAGTAGAAATATGACGCAGTTCAGTTCAAATACGCTTTAGATATGTGGTTTTAAAACGTACATTGAAAAAACAAAAAAATTCACAAAAATCAAAATAATTCAAAAATGGTTCATTTTTTTTTACAAAAGGACTCTAATATAAAGTGTTATAACACTTCACAAGGAATCTAAAAAAGCAATTAAAAATATATCATTCCATTTAAAATATAAAAGTTGGCTATGACTTCCAGTATAACCGAAAGTGGTTCATTAAAACAATGGAAACCCGCTAGCAAGACAATTGTAATGTGTAATGATAGCTGACTACTGTTGGTGTTTAAAAAGAAACACATTGAAAGACATATCAGAGCTTTCAAAAAAATTAAGTTTTCTTTTTCCCAACAATGAAAAATTGTAGAAATTCATAATTATTTATACATAGTTATCTTTTTCAATATATTCATTAACATTTCAGTTAATTAAACATGCAGAAATAGTTTTGTATTATCTTCATGTGTTTAATATATTTGTAATATTTCATTGAAAACATAAATACATTGATTTTGTACGAAAACCTAGCACGATAAAGGGAAACTGAAAACAGATTTGAATTTAGAGTATTCATATTATATATATATACAGGTTGATTCATTTTCGGCCCTCACCATGGGGATCTCGCTTATTATTGGAGATAGAGTATAGGTTTAAATTTGGCAAAGTTGTTAAATTTTGTGTTTGTTATGAGGGTAAACTCAGCTCTTGAGTGTCATCACGCCACGACTACTGTCAGCGATCTCACACCGCTGGCCCTCCCCTCTGCAGCGCTTTACTTATGTACACTGCGCAACATATCAAACCCGTACAACTCTTATGAGCATAAAATGAGTTTTTTATTTGCGTAAATGGAACAAATATATTGATACTGTCACTTAAAGACTTCATAGGTTATACATACATTGCTAATACCTGCAAAACTTAAGTCAAATTTGACAAGTCAAGTAAGACATGTCAAATTTAATAAGCCTGGATTACATTGATAATAGTGTACGGGTTCGTGCTTTCGAGCATAACAAAGTATTTCCAACCGAATACGTTGCAACTTTTTATTGATTTTAATTAAATATGAGTGATAGTGAAAGTAAAAGTGATATTTTGATGATTCGATGATTTCGATGTTTCACATCTGTCAGGCGTCCCGTGACGGCTATTTTTTTTGTAGACCTGTTTAATTGAAGCAAATACTTAATTTGGCAACCCTGAGAAGTTGGCTTGCCTGGTCAGTCACTCACTTTATCTTTTTGGGTTAAAATATTTTATGTAAATATTGATTACACATGGTTAGAATTACTAGTAAATCAATAATAACTGGTATCAGAAGTAAGATTTATAGAAAATGCTAGTTGACACAAATTTTACGAACCTATATCACAAGTAATACAATTATGTACACAGAAAATTATTCAAAGAAGATGCCCGAAATATTGGCTTCGTACTTGTAAATAACACTGAACTCGTAGTGATAAATTGCACATTTGCGACTGCTTCGTCAATTACGTACCGTAGCTTTTACAACTTGTTTATATTAATATTACATGTTTTGTTTTAATAAGGGAATCAAAAGAAATCCAGAGACGGCTGAAGCTACTTGCCCGTAAACCTATACATAAAACGGTCTGGAAAAAATTGCTCCAAATAATTCATAGTTGTATGTGGAGTGGAAAAATCCTGTTAGAAATAGCCATTATTTAATTTTGTGATGTCCAAGTGATTTATAAATGACTCTAAAGTGAACTTGGTTTCGTATATCTAAGGGTTCAATATTTCTTAAGAGAATATTAACAAATAATTTATTGTCATGATATTGCACCCAAACACCAATTTTAACTGAATGTAATAATACATCAATTACGGAATTTTTTTCTTTTATATGTCTTGTTATTATTCTTTTATATTTTCATCATTTGCTTTAATTGTAGAATATATATATATATATTGTTGTGAGTCAACCTACCTCTTTAATTAATTTTTTCTTATTAGATATCTGTTTCAAGTATGTTATATCTTGAATGTTCATATTTGTGAAGTATTGCTTTATAGTTAGAATTGTGTAATTTTAATAGAAGTTCATAATTGGTTTTGAATTCATGTTATCGTTTAATATTGCATGTTATATTGAATCTATTGTTATGTATTGCTTATTAATAAATTTACTTTAATTAATTTTCGCGAGGTTATAGGATTTTTAAAACCAACTATGTTTTATTTCATTTGTGAACATATTATTGTAAGCCTTGTTATTTTTATATCTTCTGTGAACTTCATTTTCATATTTTGTAATTGAGATTACGTGGGTGGATTTTCCTATTATATTTTCTTTTATATTATTTTAGAAACCTTTGCATAAATTCCTTAGAATATCTGATTTATACTTTTACAAAATTTCTGATGGGAGTCTTGACGACGAAAAACATTATTGATTGATATTATTTTTTCTGACGGAGATTAAAAGATTTTTATCTGCATTTTAAAAATTCAGTTTTTTTTATTATTCCGATTATATACCGTATTTAAAATGTTTATGGTCATGTATTGTACATAAAGAAGTAATATAATAAGTACTCTGGATATATTATCCATATACGGAGAACATACATATGTTTGTGATTATTGAAGAATAGATTTATACGGAAGAAACGCTCTTAAAGAAGAAATCATATTACTTTTGATCTATTTTGGTAAAAGAACATCTCTTCAGGAACTTTGACTGAACATAACCTGGAGGGAGATACTGCAAAATTGTATAATCAGCATCGTAGCGACTAAGATAGTATCCGGTAGTTTAAATTAAGCAATGGACAACTAATCTAGATGTTATAATTGGAAACTTTCCTGAGACCTACATCCAAAGAGCATCAGAAATTGTGGACTACAAAATTAATTGTATTTATCAGGTATCTAAGTGAAAATTGTAATATATAAATTTGTTAAGGATATAACATTACTTGAAATCACTTTACTACATAATATTAACTCACGTCATCTCAAACGTCATTTTTATTTATTTTTAAATGTCAGATTTGATAGTTGTATTTGTATCTTGTGATAGTTGAAATTATATCATTTAAATATATTTATATACATAAATTTGACGCTTTCGTTTTATTTCATGTATTAGTGAATGTCTGTCTGTGTATCGAGAACTCGCTTCGAGACCCTTTGAGATTAAGTAGTATCCTTGCAATCATTATTATCTATTATTTAAGATTCTGAGCTAGCTATTCTATCATTTCATTTTATTTGTCAATTATTTTTAATTATTATTAAACTAGCAATTCTCCACGGCATTCATAGTATTATATCATTTGGCACCAGCAACGTGGGACAAATTTATAGATACTCAGACAGTTCATGTAAAATACATGAAATAAAAGGGAGTAATATATCAACTTATAAGAATAAATCAGGAGCGTAGTTATTTTAGAAATTGTATAATAAAGATATTTCTTTAAACATCAATTACAAAATAATATATACTATATTTCTTATCTATAACCTAATAAACAACTTTTACAACTAAGATATATATTAATTCATATTATCAATTATGGAAACACGTTCACGTTCCGGTTCAAGAACGGGAAAATCAGATGATGGACAAGAAAAAGGAGAAGGAGAGAGGTCGACATTACCAGAAACTCAAACTGCACAAGTAGAGATGCCGGTGGATCAGATGAAGATTATGTTTGAAGCGTTAATGGGAAAACTTGAGAAAAATCAACAAGATATGAATGAGAAATTCGAAGAAAATCAACAAGTAATGAGTGAGAAACTTGAGAAAAATCAACAAGATATGAATGAGAAATTCGAAGAAAGTCAACAAGAAATGAAGAGAATGAATGAAAAATTGGAACAAAACATAATTACTAAATTAGAAGTGATAATACATTTACAAAACAGGCAATGGGGATTGCAAGTAAAGAATATCGAAGAAGACAAAATAATTACAAGAATCCAAGAAGAAGAGGTAATATGCAATCCGGTACTGAAAGAACAACATTTGAGTACTAGTATGAACACTAATAACAACAAAAAGGTAACTAAAATTATGTCTGACTGTAAATTTAATAAACCGTTGAGATACAAAACTAAATCTAATTTACGTAATCAATTTCAAATAAATGATAAGAGCATATCAGAATTTTCTATTAACTTATGCAAAAGAGTATGATAATTTTAATATAGAGACATCGGGGATCAATCTAATTAATATTAATATTCATAAAATTAGAAACTTTATTCACAATAATGCTACCAACATGTCTCATGCAAATAATATTTATATACAAAACACAACTCTAATTTTACAAAACTCATTTATATACACTGACATTGATGAAACATTTCATAAAGTAGGAACCATGAACAATACTATAAGTAATGAATATTTTAATATTAACAATTTTCTGAACACTATACTTAACACAAAAATCAACACCAACTTATACAATTATACAAAAATGGAAATTATACATACTCTAATTATTAAAAACCTTCACGAAACACTAGGTAGAGGCAATATGATATTTTTATACATAAATAACAGCATTAATATACATAAAATCGTTCGTCGGAAAATAATAATTTAAACAAATTTTGTTAGAATCTCGGTGTTCTAATATACACACAATGACGAACTAAGCAAAGATGGGGGCATGATTTCTTATTACTCACAAATTAAACTAATTAGATTTATATATGATACTAACAAAGATATGCAGATCACTTTTGTATAAAAAAGAACATAATATAAAACTTAAATATATTTACGAACGTATAATCGATCTGATCTTTTTAATAATCGGTTTAACAATCATAATATGGATAATTCTCGGTATAATAATAATAGTGCGCCGTTTGATATCAATAACAGGAATATTAATACACGCCCTCAAAATTCATTGAAAAATGATTTTCGTCAAAATCCCAGTTTTCCTCAACCGTCCAATAATAGATTTTTTAATAATTATCATAATAATTTTAATCGTCCTTCATATGATAATAATAATTTTGGTCATAATTCAAGGAATAATCATTTTTCAAGAAGGACTAAGAATAATGATAATTATAATTCAAGAGGACGTGGTTATATAAACAATTTGCAACGTAGACATAGATCCTTATCTCCGACTATCCCAGAACCCGATTTTACCCAAAAAAAAAACTCCGTTTGTAAAACTGGATCCATACGAAAATCCGAGACCCAGTACCAGCGCGATAAACGACTAAATATATTCGACTGTAGCATACCTTACAAATTTAACAATGTATCTTTTTACCAAAACCCCGAAGAGTTTATTTCTATAAACGATAATGAAAATAAAATTTTAGATACGTATAATTTACCCATTATTAATATTAGATTAGATGAAGGCATTATCAATTGTTTGATAGATACCGGTGCAGAAATATCATTGTTACAAGAGGACAAGGTTAAATTAATAAATAATTATAAGGACAAAATCATTAAAATTAAAGGCACTGATATAGTCGCCGCAAATAGGAAACGGATAGGATCAATTAATCAGAGAGTAACTGCTGATATTATTATTAATAAACATGAATATTTAGTACCATTCTATATAATAGGGAAATTACAATACGATGCTATTATCGGTATCGATATTATTAAAACTTTAGGTATGGTATTGGACTTCGAGGAAGGAAAGATTATTATTAAAGATAATATAATTAATTTAATTAAAACATTGACTGAGGAGGAGGAAGTAGATTATTTTAAATATAAAGAAGTTAAGTTAAATGAAGAGATTAATAATGTTATGAATAGGATTAATATGATTAAGAAGAAGAAGTTTACGTGTGGTAATATGGTTGAAGGTTTAAATAATGAATATATAAATATAAATGATGATTATAATGGAGTGGAAAATAGGTTAGCAGGATTAGGTTTGGATAATTATGAAGAAGATGATGTTTTGGAGGTGCGAGAAGAAGTGAAAGTTGGTAATACAGTTAATAATTTAAAAGAAATAGAAGATTTAATTAAGATACAAAATATTAAAGACGATCATGTTTCCCATAGATTAATTGATATATTATATAATAACTTGCAGTTAATAAATTCTGATATTGTGTTTGCTAAAAACTATGAACATGTAATCAGAATTGACAAAGAAGATCCGTTAGTTAGTAAGAATTATCCGATTCCCTATTATTACCAGGATATAATAAACAAGGAATTGAAACGCTTAGAAGATACTGGTATAATAGAAAGATCTAACACATATTTTATAAATCCTATTGTTATTGTGAAGAAGAAAGATGACTCGTTAAGAATATGCTTAGATGCACGTGCCTTGAATCTTAGAATTAAACCAGAATTTGAAATGCCTCAAAATATTGATGTCCTTCTTACGAAATGTGGTAACAAGAAAATATATAGTAAGTTAGACTTGAAAAACGCTTTTTGGCTAATCAACTTAGAAAAGAATTCACGTAAATATTGTGGTTTCATTATAATGGAGTGGTTTATCAATTCCGAGTTTGCCCTTTTGGTTTAAAAACTTCGCCTGCCGCTTTAATACGATTTTTACATCAGATATTAGATAAGTACGAAGATTTTACTCTACATTACCTTGATGATATTATTATTTTTTCTAATAGTATACAGGACCATTTAGTAAAGGAGGATTGAATTTTTATACCAGCATCATATATGTTACGAAAACAAGTATAATTTATAATATTATTCAAAATAATGTTGCATGTTAGATATTTACATACTTTAAATGAATGAATTTATATACACATGGATTAATAAGAATAGGGGTTAGATAAATAGCTGTCAGTCAGGTATGTTACAGGTCGAAAAGGTATAATTATATATATAACTTAATAATATTTAATATTCAACTACTAATATGTATAAATTAATATTTACAGTTCGAAAAAAAAATTATATACAATAATTTTATTTTAATTTACAATGACTAGTTAATATTATTTTTGAAAAATTTTCTTATAATTTAAATATTAATATTATGTTCTGATTTAAATATATAACTTTGATATATTTTGTTCTATGGAAATAGTTTCCATTATATGCAGTTTTTATTAAGTACTGTTTGAACGTTATAAAAGTTTTAGTTTGTTTAGTTCCATCATATATATTGAACAATTATTTTCAGATTTACAAGACTAGTATTTTATTTGATGATTACAAGATACAATCTTCGTTTTTTTTTTTATTTTTATATACCTTCTATTTTTGTATTTAATTTTCCGAAAAAATTCCGACTTCATCGAATTTGTTTCGTTAACAATGGGGATAATGTTGTGAGTCAACCTACCTCTTTAATTAATTCTTTTCTTATTAGATATCTGTTTCAAGTATGTTATATCTTGAATGTTCATATTTGTGAAGTATTACTTTATAGTTAGAATTGTGTAATTTTAATAGAAGTTCATAATTGGTTTTGAATTCATGTTATCGTTTAATATTGCATGTTATATTGAATCTATTGTTATGTATTGCTTATTAATAAATTTACTTTAATTAATTTTCGCGAGGTTATAGGATTTTTAAAACCAACTATGTTTTATTTCATTTGTGAACATATTATTGTAAGCCTTGTTATTTTTATATCTTCTGTGAACTTCATTTTCATATTTTGTAATTGAGATTACGTGGGTGGATTTTCCTATTATATTTTCTTTTATATTATTTTAGAAACCTTTGCATAAATTCCTTAGAATATCTGATTTATACTTTTACAAAATTTCTGATGGGAGTCTTGACGACGAAAAACATTATTGATTGATATTATTTTTTCTGACGGAGATTAAAAGATTTTTATCTGCATTTTAAAAATTCAGTTTTTTTTATTATTCCGATTATATACCGTATTTAAAATGTTTATGGTCATGTATTGTACATAAAGAAGTAATATAATAAGTACTCTGGATATATTATCCATATACGGAGAACATACATATGTTTGTGATTATTGAAGAATAGATTTATACGGAAGAAACGCTCTTAAAGAAGAAATCATATTACTTTTGATCTATTTTGGTAAAAGAACATCTCTTCAGGAACTTTGACTGAACATAACCTGGAGGGAGATACTGCAAAATTGTATAATCAGCATCGTAGCGACTAAGATAGTATCCGGTAGTTTAAATTAAGCAATGGACAACTAATCTAGATGTTATAATTGGAAACTTTCCTGAGACCTACATCCAAAGAGCATCAGAAATTGTGGACTACAAAATTAATTGTATTTATCAGGTATCTAAGTGAAAATTGTAATATATAAATTTGTTAAGGATATAACATTACTTGAAATCACTTTACTACATAATATTAACTCACGTCATCTCAAACGTCATTTTTATTTATTTTTAAATGTCAGATTTGATAGTTGTATTTGTATCTTGTGATAGTTGAAATTATATCATTTAAATATATTTATATACATAAATTTGACGCTTTCGTTTTATTTCATGTATTAGTGAATGTCTGTCTGTGTATCGAGAACTCGCTTCGAGACCCTTTGAGATTAAGTAGTATCCTTGCAATCATTATTATCTATTATTTAAGATTCTGAGCTAGCTATTCTATCATTTCATTTTATTTGTCAATTATTTTTAATTATTATTAAACTAGCAATTCTCCACGGCATTCATAGTATTATATCAATATATATATATATATATATATATATATATATATATATATATATATATATATATATATAATATTTTCGTGACCTTGGTATGATATGGTAAACTTAATAAGTCGGCGATTAAAGGTCTGGTTTATTACTTCAAAGTATATATATTTAAAACAACCCTACATGTTTCGGCAATGATGCCTTCGTCAAGGATATAAAAAATATAAATTCATTTATATATATATATATATATATATATATATATATATATACATATTTCGTGTTACAAGGCAAAATTAATTACTTAAAAAAATTAGACATATTTGAAATTTAGGGTGATATGCATCAAACTGGAAGACAATACTTCTTCGAAAGCCACACTTGTGCAATTCAGGTGTAGTGATATGAGCATTCAAGACGGTGAGCGACGAAGACTATCTAACTGCTATACCTCCGGAAATAATCAATAAAATTAATAATATTGTTTTAAACGATCCAAATGTTGACATCAATGTGATAGTGGCCACATCGACTAAGCGCATACAGATAGAATCGAGCATGTCCAAGCTGTCGTCAAGGTAGCTGCCCCGAATTGAATTGTGATCAAAAACCTGAAGGAATACGAACGTTAAGTAATAACTTGGAGCTGTTTAACAACAAATAAGCCGATTCTTCCGATTCTTGTTATGGTTGGCGAAATTTAATATCAAAATTGTTTTTCTGAATCTAAACAACAATAACAAGAATAGACACGTCATGGTAGCTCCACGAAAGATAGCTAACACATTCCCATCAGCAAATTAGATAACGCCTACAATTTTTTAAGCTTCGAAAGAGATAACTTTCATAGACCATCTTGCAAAATGCCAAAAATTTATTATTATGCCGTTCTATTAGACCAATTGAAAAAGATAATTTCTGAAAAACTATCCGGAATGGTCCATAAGAAAATTCTCTTTCATCATGACAAACTGCCTTTTCACATCAGACAAATTATCCGCGAAAAATGGATTAATGGATTAATTAAGATTTTTGGTTGCGCCTCCATAGATAACTATCATTCTGACTATATCGACTAAACCCGTACATCACATTTTATACGTAGAATTGGGCATGTACAAGTTGACAGCAAAGTGGTTGTCGCGAATCTTGAATTGTGATCCAAAACCTGAAAGAATGCGAATGGCAAATGATAATTTGAAACTGCTAACAAGAATCAAATTGATTTTTTAGATTTATTACGGTTGATGAAATCGAGTTCCATCGCTATGTTCTTGCATCCAAAAGGCAATACCAACATAGAACACATCATGGTAACCTTCCACTAAAGAAGCCAAGATATTTCCATTTGTGGGTAAGTTTTTGGCTACGTATTTTGGGGGATTTGAAGGTGGTAATTTGTATAGATTATCTCGCAAAGTGCAAAATAGATCGTATTCTTTCACTCTACTAGACACCCGTTATATCCTAAGATACCGATTTCTGAAAAACTGCCTGTATTTGCGCACAAAAAGTTATCTTTCATCACAACACATCTTGTAATTAAGTTGTTCGTGAAAAATTGGATAGAGGTTTTCGGCGTGTGCCTCACCTTATTCGTCAAATCCTCAACCTCGAAGTTTTCCTTGCTGGAAATAAATTTCGATTGAATGATGAACTTATTGCATTAACGGAGCAGCGTTACGAGGATTTTGTATATATGTTGAAAGATAATAAAAAAATGAACCCCCTAACTCATTTATCATCCTTATATAGGACAAAACACAAAATTTTTAATAGAATTTTAAATTTCTAAAGAGCACATTAAACGCATGCCATAAATTTGAGTCTAAATACAATTAGAATATTTATGTACCAAAACTATAAATATCTATTGTTTGTGAGTTTAAATAAATTTATTTATTTCCAATATGAACCGAAAGTGAAAATTAGATATTAGTGTATAAATCACTTTTATGACAAAAAAAAGCTAATTTTTACATCAAAATCTAAATTCTTCAACCAGTCCAGTGCTGCAGAAGTTGCCTTGCTCAGCTCGTAGATGCCATCAACGAAACTTCTCCTGGGGCAGTGGTTTACTATGTGGGACATAGTTTGTTCCACATTTCTGGAGACGTAGAAACTACTATCTGCTAATTCCCATTTGTACAGCATTGAGTTGCACCTTCCGTCGCCTATACTGAACCTATTTAATTGAGACCATTCCCTACGTGGGAGGGTTACGCCCGGCAGAAGTTCTGAAGGATTTGGATCTCTATTCCTCAATTCAGGGTGTTCGAGGAAAGCTATCCAACAATCATTCACATTGTTGGGATGCTGAACTCCTGTATCCAGCCAAATGGATCTCCCAGATTTCAAACTGGTCCTGGGGACGCTCTCCTAATAATCGTGTATAGGAAGATCAATGTTGTTGATAATCTTATTCCATTCATTATGTGCTGCAACGAGGCGTATGATATTCGGCGGGGAAATGTTATAAAGAATCAGTAACCAGTGACTAGCATTAGATCTTACAGTACCAGTAGTGATCCTCATTGCCTCATTAAGCTGCCGTTCGTAAACTCTTCCCATTCGCCCCCCATGAATCGCTGGCAAGTTTATGTAATATATTATTGCGGGTCTTGATCTTTTGACTAGTTTTATAGAGGTCCTGCTTGAATGTCAGAGACCGGTCTAACATTTCACCCAGATATTTAGGGTTGGGTTTGTAGTTGATCCAATTACCACCAAATTCAACATCCACCTCTCTGTTGGCTTCCATGTTCAACAAATGGAAGGCACAGGATTCGGATTTTGAAGGATTTGATTGTAAGTCCCATTTCTTATAATATTCATCTAAAGCTTGTAGATCTTCAACAAGTTGTAATTCTGCATCCTCTAAATTCTTGGTTTAGCGCATAAAGCCAAATCATCTGCATATAGTAATTTTATAGGTGGGAGATCATGGATGTAAATGTTGAACATTAGAAGAGCCAGAACCGATCCTTTGGGAAGGCCATTTTTCAACGTTTTGCCATTACTGGTTCAAGTGCTTAGCCAGACTACGATTCGGCGATTGCTCAGCATATTCTGAATAAGTTTGCCTAATTTAGCACATAGGATAATTTTTTGAAATTTAAAAATCATTCCATTCTTTCAAACTGTTATAGGCATCGAAGAGATCGACAAAAGCAGCGGATATTTTCAAGCCCTTCTCAAAACTTGCTCTAATGTGCGTTGTTAACGCCAAAACTTTATCACAACAGTTTCTTCCCGTTCTAAAACCGGTTTGCTCCTTTTTAATAATCTCGTCGACGGCTGGTGCTATTATATTATAGATAAGCCGTTCTAGAAGTTTATAGCAAACAGATAAGAGAGCTATAGGTCTGTAGCTTTCAGAATCTTCCGGAAACATACCAGGTTTTAATATTGCTAAAATTTTTGCTTTTCGGAGGATTTAAATCAATTAAAAATCCTTAAGACTGAAGAAAAGAATTTTATTTTCGTTTAAATTTGTTATTTGAAAATATTGCAGTGTATAAATAGAAGATATTTCCACAAACGGCGTTTTAATTTTAAACCAACATTATGCGGAATTCCAGTTGCCACTGTCGCCTGCTTTTCAGTCAACCATGACTCAATTTAACTTTAAATTACTGGCAGAAATATTTCAATTACAGAAATAAATGCTGCATTTACTAAATTGCCGCATCACTTAACTTTTAATTCATATAATTTAATACCAAAAATTGAAAGAGCTTTTCTTAAAACTAGAAATAATTTAATATTTAGTTTATTCCAGATTCCGAGCTGGTGTCTAATCTCCAGATTAAAATTATATACCTCCGCTTTGAATTTAATTTTGTTATGTAAATGTGTTGTTTACAAGTAACAATACGCTATAATCTAAACAAACCTAATACAACAATCTCCGATTCTCATATTCAACCAACCTACATCCGCCCAACTTATGTATTACGTACATATGTACTTCGTTAGAATTCCGAAAGCTGCCTAAAATACATATTCACAAAATGACGGAAGTTCATGCATGACAAAGTTAATAATTTACAGCTTTTCGAATATCAATTCTAAAATATATTTACTCGGTAATCCAAAGTTTCTTGAAGCTACTCTAACAGTTTCGTTATTGGCAGCAGAAACGAAGAAAATTTATCTGCTTTCATAGCATTCAATAGAAAAGAATGCCTCTCCAACATGAAGTTAATAAACATCATATTGACTTTATCAAATACGAAACACATGTAGGTATATATAGCATATATGTATATATATATATATATATATATATATATGTATTTTTATATATATATATATATATATATTTAGTGTTTATAAGAATTTTATTTTTCTTATTTATTTTATTGGCCGTGTCTTAATATTAAAAATAATAGATTTTTTTTATTGGTGATTATAGATTTTTTTACTGGATAAAAGGTCGCTAAAACCAATAAAAAAAATCTATTATTTTTAATATATACATATATATACCAGGCGCGGCTCGTGATGACGTATTTGGGAGTGCAAGTACAATGATGCGAGTGCCTCGTGTGTTTTCGGTGTTTACTAAGAAAACGTTACAGTTAGTACACAAGAATACACGAAGCACTCGCATCATTGTACTTGCACTCCCAAATACGTCATCACGAGCCGCGCCTGATATATATATATATATATATATATATATATATATATTGAGGCATTGCAAGAAGGATTCTTTCTCTGAAAGAAACAAAGAATATATGTAACCTTAATATTTATACCATAATGTTTATATCTACTTTGTACTTTAATATTAAGAAGGGGAAAGATGGATTCAAAGAATAAATACGTTATTTTGACGACAAATTTACCTAGAAATTATTAACTTATTTGTCTAATTTTTTTATTATAATGTTTATATTCATTTTTCTTTCAAATACATATTTAACGCGTGTTTATTCAAACAAATATAACGTATTTATTTTCAAATGCATTTGAACGAGTAAGCCCCGCCCACAATTTCAACGGTGCAATAACCCGAGAATAAACTGATATTGACGGAGTGTTTGTAAACACATAAAACATATGTTATACAACCAAAATTATTTTATAAATCAAATTGTAATTTTTTTAACTGTTTTATACTGTAAAATTGTCTAATTTAATAATATTAACAAATTTAATGCAAGTAAAGAATGGGGCGATTTAGCGGAAAGTTATGCAATTAAAAACAAATGAAAAAGCAAGCGTCGGTAATTAGTCGTCACAGTGAGAGGTCACGTTTTTTTTGTGCTCCGTAATAATTAAAATAATTAAGCGAAATTATTAAGTGCAAGAGATTTTTAATATTACAAAACGTTACACCTACCTACCAACCACCTGTGGACAAAATTTAACAGCCGCCGACCAAATAGTCCGAGATTTACGAATTTTTAAAGTTTTTACCGCCATAAAAATCTCACCGTAGCTTGACAAACATCGTTGAACGATCGAAATCGGTCATTCGCTCAAGACGCAGTCGGACTTGGAGATTTCAACAAATTTCAAGTGATCCCGAGGGACCGTAGCAGAAACATTCTCCCGTTTCCCGTTGTGAAGACGTCTCCAGAACACAGGCGCAAGAAGCAACGGAGATTATATACGAAGATTCAGGTTTTTGCTAATTTTAACAAAATTTCCCGCGCCCTTTTTTTCTTGCGCATGTACATTTCTAGAACTTTACTTTGTTATTCCATAACTAACTATTTATATTACTTTCACCGATATTTTACCACTGTAATCTTTAGTCAACTTATTTAAATATTGGCATCTACTATTTGTATTTGTAAAACTTGATGCCAGGTCACTGTTATAAACTATTTTACTAAGACAACACATTATTGCACCTGTCTTACACCATATTATTATACTGTACGAATACCAACCGTCGAGTATGTCTCACTTAATATTACTTGTGTGTCACGAAATTATTAATATAAATTTCTCAAACTTTGCAAAATCTTTTATCCCTAATAAAGTTAATTGTCAATATTTTACTTTGTTTTTTTTTGTAATATACTTGAGATATTGTTCCGTTCCTAACTTAATAAATTACGTAAATAAAGTAAAAGTGGAAGGAAGTGAACCTACCTTAGCCCTGAAGAGAAAAAGAAGCTAGCCGAAGATAATAAAACAAGATAAGTATTGAATGAGCCCAATTTGAATTACATGACCTTTTTTTTTTATGACATTCATTCATTTTATTATACCGTACGTAGAAACAATTTTATTTATCAGCATATTCGTAACATATCATTTAGAGCCCAACGTTTTGGGGCAGTTATAACAGTAATTAACATTTTATTCAATATATTAAAGCTCGTAATATAACAAATGGCACCCTAACGTTTTGGGGCGTACTTCTACTCCACACTTCAATAAAACAGTCACTCTATTGTTAAAAATATTAAGAAGGAACACTTTCTCAAGTAACAAAGTTTCGTGGCACAAAGAATCAATAAATTAATAAAAATTAAAAATAAAAACAAGGAGAACCGGTGTATTCGCATTTACCATATTGTACTATTTGTTTATGTATTTGTTATTTTGTCTTTGTGGAACTTCAGAGAGAGAGCACGGTTTTGCATTTCAGGGGATTGCTGTATTCGAGACCATCGGTAAGATATTCAAAGGTTGTTACAGGGAAATATTAAAGTGCAGATTCATATTTCTTTTATATACATATATTTTTGTTATTTGTCATTGCATTTACGTGTGTACATTAAATCTAACAACACTATAAACAACAACATTTTACAACCAACATATTTACAATATAATTACCACTACCTGTACAAATATTAATATAATTTACAAACTAATTAAATATACTCTAAAATGGATACAAGACACAGAGCTAAGACCCCGAAAGACGCAGTAGAAGAAGACCGGAGTGAACAGGGGGACATTACAGTACCGCAACCGTCCATTTCAGGGGAAGCCAGTGTTTCGCCTGACAGTAAATTCATGGACATGTTCAACATGTTAATGGCACAAATGCAAGAAATAAACAATTCAAATAAAGATTTAAATACCAAATTAGATAACACTAACAACAAAATAGATACTAATAACCAAGAATTAAAACAAGATATCAATAATTCAAATAAAGATTTAAATACCAAATTAGATAACACTAACAACAAAATAGATACCAATAATCAAGACATGAACACTGCCAATAAAGACCTTAATAACAAACTAGATACTAATAATCGCGAACTAAAGCAAGACCTAACGAATTTAAATAGCGAACTAAAACAAGATTTAAATAACCTAAATAACGAACTTACGACGAGATTAGAAGTTAACCTAATCAACATAAATGAAAAAATAGAATTAAACAACACAAACATAGAAATGAAACTTAATACATTTAAGGGGGACATCGACGTACAAATTGCAGAAATCACCGCAACACAAAAGGCCATGGAACAAAATGAATTGAAGTATCTCCTAAAACTAGATGAGACCGTTAAAGCGCAAAATTTACAGTGGGCACAACAACTAGAAACTTCAACCACTCAAATTTACGAAATAACCGAATCGAAAATTAATACAGCAAACAAAGAATTTCACAAAGACTTAAATAAAATAATACTAGAAAATAATTGTACATTAGATACAAAATTAACAACATATAATCAAATCAATGAGGAACAGACCCAACAACTAAGACGCGAGCTTAATACACAAATTAATGAAAATAAAGAAATACATAATCAAGAAATACAGGCGGTGAACTTAAATCTAGATAATATGAAAACTGTACAAACCGAAAATTATAATGAAACGCAGCACAACTTACACCAATTAGAAAATAAACTTAGAACGTACACAGTACCTATACATAACATAAATACAGGTAATTCGATAATAAAAATCGAAAACTTGCAACATTTTGACGGAGATATGACTCGAGTACACCCCATGGCGTATTTAAATGGGATACTACGGTATTTAGAGGACGTGATGGACGAGAAACACCGGATCGAAGTAGTGCGAGCAACATTGCGGAATAGCGCACAAGAATGGTTTCAAAGGATAGAGGAACATTGCCATACTTTAGATCAATTTGTTGTGTTATTTACGAGGAACTACTGGGACGAAAACCAGCAGAACAGGGCCAAAGTTCGCTTATTAACAGGGAAATTTAGATTGGGACAAGTGACGAGGGAGATGTATGCATCTCGCGTATACAACCAGTGCAAGCACATCAGCGACATGAGTGAATCAATGATCGCGCGCCTATTATTGAACCATTTTATTTTCACGGATACTCAGGCGATTATCTGTCAAAAGGTCACTGACATGGACTCCCTAATCGAGATACTCCGAAGACTGGACGATTTCGCTGAAACCAACCAACAACAGCAGCCTAATAATCGGACGAACAACACTAGGAACCCACAAGCACCGAACTACATTCCCAACCCCATACCACGCTTTAACAACTACTCTAACAATAACAATACCAATAATTATGCTCAAAACAATCGTTATCAACCAGCAACCTCTCGACCATACAACCAAAATAATAACAACTACAACAATCATCCTCATAATAATTATAACAATCAGAATCGACCGAATACACAACATGCGTATAACCGACCCTATCCGAACAATTATCAGAATAACTCGGCAAATAATAACTATAACAATAACCGACCCAACAATAACGATACTTATAACACGCAGCGCGCACAAACTCACCAATCGAGACGCGGAATAAATCACTACGCAAGTAGAGGAAGAGGTCCAGGTAATAATGCTTACCGGCGACATCGATCGCTATCACCTGACAGAACGAACATAGAGGGGCTACAAAAAAAAACTCCAATTTTACAAGACGATCCGTATCAGAACCCAACACCCGGACCGTCAAACCAACAAAACTAAATAATGATAACGGCTATAACATGCTCTGGAAGTTACAAAATATAAAATTCTACCAATCGCCAGAGGAATTCTTAAACATAGAAGACGCAGGGGACGCCGTAAATGAAGTACATTCTCTACCCATTATTATTTTACAATTCAGCAACATAAAATTAAATTGTTTAATCGACACCGGAGCCGAGATTACATTAGTTAGAGAAGATCTCGCAAAACAAATAAAGGGATACGAACAGCACGTTGTTCAAACCAAGGGTACCGACATAGTTACTGCGAATGGAAAGAAGATGGGCACTGTCACAAAGCAACTCAATACCGAAATAAGAATAAACGAAATCGGTTATTTAATTCACTGTTACGTTATAGAGAAGTTACAATATGACTGTATATTGGGTATAGATAATATCAACAGGTTGAAAATGATATTGAATTTTGAAAAGGGTATTTTATCAATTGGAAAGAACAATTTAATATTTAATAAACATTTGTCCGTAGAGGAAGTGAAAGAATATAATACTTATAAGAAAGAAGTTTTAGCAGTTGTAATAAATAATTTATTAGAATATAATGTACCGTACTATAGGAGAGCTGAAGAAAGGTTTATTGATAGAGTTGGAAATGATAATATTATAAATAATGAATATATAGGAGTGAGAAATAGGCCAGATTTGTTAGGAACGAAAGATAGTTACGAGGGCGAAGGAGAAGTAAAGATTAAGGAGGATTTACAGACAACTGACATTATAAATGATAAGAATGATATAACGAATATAATTGATAAACAGGAAATACCATATTCAAACGTCGTACCGCAATTAATTAACATTTTGAACGAAAACATCACTTTAATTAATAACGATATTGTTTTCGCAAAAGGATATGAACATCCAATTAATATTGACAATGACTGTCCATTAATAAGTAAGAATTACCCTATTCCGTACCACTATCAACAGAAAGTTAGTTTAGAATTAGAGAGATTAGAACAATCCGGAATTATAGAGAGATCGAACACATACTTTATTAATCCCATTGTAATAGTTCAAAAGAAGGACCTATCGTTAAGAATATGCTTAGACGCGAGAGCTCTGAACAAACGAATTAAGCCAGAATTCGAAATGCCGCAAAACATAGACATCTTATTAACGAAATGCGGAAGTAAACAAATTTATAGTAAATTAGACTTAAAGAATGCTTTTTGGTTAATAAACTTAGAACCAGAATCCAGAAAATACTGTGGTTTCTTAGTGAATGGAATAGTATATCAGTTTAGAGTATGTCCATTTGGTTTGAAGACATCACCAGCCGCTCTGATACGTTTTCTGCATCGTATACTAGACAGATATGATGAATTCGCTTTACATTACCTAGACGACATTATTATATTTTCCGAAACTGTGGTACAACACCTACAACATATTAACATTATTCTGAACACCTTAAAAACTCATGGTATGAAACTTAACTTAGCGAAATGTCAATTCTTTAGACATGAGATTAACTATCTAGGATATGTGATTAATCAGAACAACATTTTATTAGACCCGACACGGTTAGATATCATTCAGGAGTATGCGAGACCGAAGAATTTAAAAACTTAAGAAGTTTTTTAGGAGTGTTAAACTATTATAGGAAATTTGTCTCAAACTATAGCGAGAAAACATTACCCTTGTTGGAACTAATCAAAAAGGGGAAGAAATGGAACTGGACGGCTGAATGCGAATTATGCTTCACAACTTTAAAAGAGAACTTTGTAGAAAATCTCCGTTTAGATCACCCAGATTTTACTCTACCGTTTGTTGTGCGAACAGATGCTTCACACAAGACAATTGCAGCAGAGCTAGTACAAATGAAAGACGATCAAGAAATCCCTATTTATTTTATATCACGCACGTTGAAAACATGCGAGACTCGATACACGATTTCCGAGAAGGAAATGCTTGCTATCGTATTTGCGTTAACGAAACTCAGATATTATTTGATTGGAAAGTCATTCGTATTAGAAACGGATCACAAAGCTTTAGTCAACATCATGAGCTGCAAACTTAATAACAGTCGCATTTATCGTTGGACTTTGTTAATACAACAGTACGAGTTTACAATAAAATATAAACCTGGAAAAGAAATGGTAACGGCCGATGCACTCACGAGACAGGAGGGGGACGTAAAGAGGCAGAATATTTGCATCAACTTAATAAATCTACAAAGGAGAGGCATTTTCTCGAAAACAAAAATCTTACAAATACAATCAAGCCCAGACTTCGATGAAATAAGACAACATTTAAGAACTGTAGGGGAATATAAAGGTATATCAATCAGGGACCGATTCATAGTAAAACAAATCGGAAGAACTACTGTGTACGTCACAAACGAACAACACACCAGAGAAATAACCGAATATATACACCGAAGATACACACACATAGGTGCACGAAAATGCTGGTTACTCTACAGAGAAGCTTTCTACTGTATAAATGACGAACGAATAATAAACAGCGTGGTAAAACAATGTCGACTCTGCGAAATAACCAAAGATAAAACTTTCACTAACACCAACATAAGCCACAATATAACTGCATATGATAGACTAGAGTTAATATCAATTGATTTTCTATCAAACCTTATTCCTAGCACCAAAGGTTATCGCCACATTTTGGTAATATGTGATATATTTTCTATGTTCATCAAACTCATACCTACGCAGAAATGCGATACCAACACCGTTTTACAAGCTTTAGTGGACTACTTCGCACAGTATGGAAAACCACAAACAATACTTTCGGACAACGCTACCTATTTTACTAACGATCGCTACAAGGAGTTCTTACATTCACACGACATCCACACCGTCTATACATCAATCCGCTACCCACAAGGAAATCCTACCGAGCGATATATACGCGAAACGATAAAATATTTACGTATATTACTGGACGAAAATCACAGAAAATGGGCCAGACTGTTACCACAGATAGAATTTACTATAAACAATACACCTAGCACAGTGCATAATCACTGCCCAATAACTTTATTCACAGGACAACCACCACAACGACCATGGACTGATTCTGAGCATATAAATTTACGTAACCGTTTACAAGAAGTCAGAGAAAGATTATCACTAAGAAAGCGAAAATGGGAGGAAAAGAGAAATACGGCAACTAAGAAGTATAAAACTTACAATGTAGGAGACCAAGTTATAGTTAAGAGATTAAGAGTAACAGATTTAAAACACAAAATAATGGGAAAGCTATTGAAAGCTTACCAAGGTCCCTACACGATTAAGAGAATCATCGGTAACAACACCTACGAACTTTTTGAACCCGAAACAAATTACATTAAAGGTAGATACCACATAACTATGTTACAAGACTACCACACTTAAAAAAAAAAAAAAAATACAGTATTTTTTTATATAAATACATAACGAGCCGAAATAACTTTCAGAACAAACCAGCCAAGCATGTTATAGTCCGTAAAACAATAACAAGTATTACATTACTATATTATATAATCTACATTAATCACAAGTTTACATTTAGACTAGGCTAAGTAAATTAATCATATTATTATTAAATAAGAAATAAAAAAGAAAGAAGAAAATAATTACTTAATATTAAAAAGGGGTTTTCAAACAAAAGAACCCGAACAAACAAAATAAAACAATTAACTTTAACCATTTAATGACAATTACCAAATAGGGAATTATTAACTAGAATAAAATAAAGAACTACTTATAGAATTTGAAATATTTTTAACGTGAACACACACATTCATTAAATTTTCATCAGATCACTATACTGCATTTATATATTTCTGTCTTACTCCTAGATACGGTTGATTAAAAGCTCTCAATAACTTTCTATCTTTTAATCAAGGGGGAAATTGAGGCATTGCAAGAAGGATTCTTTCTCTGAAAGAAACAAAGAATATATGTAACCTTAATATTTATACCATAATGTTTATATCTACTTTGTACTTTAATATTAAGAAGGGGAAAGATGGATTCAAAGAATAAATACGTTATTTTGACGACAAATTTACCTAGAAATTATTAACTTATTTGTCTAATTTTTTTATTATAATGTTTATATTCATTTTTCTTTCAAATACATATTTAACGCGTGTTTATTCAAACAAATATAACGTATTTATTTTCAAATGCATTTGAACGAGTAAGCCCCGCCCACAATTTCAACGGTGCAATAACCCGAGAATAAACTGATATTGACGGAGTGTTTGTAAACACATAAAACATATGTTATACAACCAAAATTATTTTATAAATCAAATTGTAATTTTTTTAACTGTTTTATACTGTAAAATTGTCTAATTTAATAATATTAACAAATTTAATGCAAGTAAAGAATGGGGCGATTTAGCGGAAAGTTATGCAATTAAAAACAAATGAAAAAGCAAGCGTCGGTAATTAGTCGTCACAGTGAGAGGTCACGTTTTTTTTGTGCTCCGTAATAATTAAAATAATTAAGCGAAATTATTAAGTGCAAGAGATTTTTAATATTACAAAACGTTACACCTACCTACCAACCACCTGTGGACAAAATTTAACAGCCGCCGACCAAATAGTCCGAGATTTACGAATTTTTAAAGTTTTTACCGCCATAAAAATCTCACCGTAGCTTGACAAACATCGTTGAACGATCGAAATCGGTCATTCGCTCAAGACGCAGTCGGACTTGGAGATTTCAACAAATTTCAAGTGATCCCGAGGGACCGTAGCAGAAACATTCTCCCGTTTCCCGTTGTGAAGACGTCTCCAGAACACAGGCGCAAGAAGCAACGGAGATTATATACGAAGATTCAGGTTTTTGCTAATTTTAACAAAATTTCCCGCGCCCTTTTTTTCTTGCGCATGTACATTTCTAGAACTTTACTTTGTTATTCCATAACTAACTATTTATATTACTTTCACCGATATTTTACCACTGTAATCTTTAGTCAACTTATTTAAATATTGGCATCTACTATTTGTATTTGTAAAACTTGATGCCAGGTCACTGTTATAAACTATTTTACTAAGACAACACATTATTGCACCTGTCTTACACCATATTATTATACTGTACGAATACCAACCGTCGAGTGTGTCTCACTTAATATTACTTGTGTGTCACGAAATTATTAATATAAATTTCTCAAACATTGCAAAATCTTTTATCCCTAATAAAGTTAATTGTCAATATTTTACTTTGTTTTTTTTTGTAATATACTTGAGATATTGTTCCGTTCCTAACTTAATAAATTACGTAAATAAAGTAAAAGTGGAAGGAAGTGAACCTACCTTAGCCCTGAAGAGAAAAAGAAGCTAGCCGAAGATAATAAAACAAGATAAGTATTGAATGAGCCCAATTTGAATTACATGACCTTTTTTTTTATGACATTCATTCATTTTATTATACCGTACGTAGAAACAATTTTATTTATCAGCATATTCGTAACATATCATTTAGAGCCCAACGTTTTGGGGCAGTTATAACAGTAATAAACATTTTATTCAATATATTAAAGCTCGTAATATAACAATATGTATATATATATATTTCAGTATCGAGATAAAATGAAAAAAATTGTCTGTCACCACAGGTGGTATACAAAGTAAAAATTGAATCATAACAACCTATGAAAAACACCGACTATTTTAGTACTTGTCATTTTATATCTGTCACAAATTATTCCTTATTAGAGAAGTGAGTTTAATTATCATTTTACGTGTCACGTATTAATCTTTATTAGATAAATTAGTGTTTGATTGAAAATACATCATTCTACAAATATTAAATTAACAGACATCTATCTTGCCTACGGAGCAGCTTAAGGTAATGCTAACAAAGCAAGACGAATTTATGCGAAGCAGCATCCTCAGCGTCACATTCCCTGTCATATATCATTTTCAAAATTGGATTAGCGTATTCGAAATTCCAAATAAATAAAATAGATTTGGGAGCCAATCGTGCTATCCGAAATGTTGACTTTGGGGACCAAGTTCTGCAACAATTTCAAAAAACAGGTAGTTTTATGTACTGCTAGACCAAATAAGTGTGAAAATCATTGGCAATATACTCGTAAAACGTCTGTGCGGTCATCCACCCATTGTCACTTCTGCCGATTCCCCAATTTTCTGGAATAGTCCTTGAAATCTTTTCCGGTATGCGTTTATATGGAAAAACTACCATTGGTGCACAAGTTTTTCCATCCGCAGAAAATGTGAAGATCACTGTAATATTTTCTTTGGATGATTCTTTATCAATCATGTAAACATTTTTAGAACCTTTGAATGCTAAAACTTTGCCAGTCTGAGGGCATATTTGAAATCTTGTTTCATTACCGTTAAAGATTCGGGAGGGATCTTTCATTACAACTTCTAATTCTTTTTCTTTAATGTACTTGGAAATATCTTCAAACCATTTCCTAATATCGTGTTCAGAAACACAGGCGCTGGCAGAAGTTCCAGCTTCACTACTTCGTGTAACAACTTCAGGATGCCATTTGAGAGAGACTTTCATCCACCCTTCCCCAGGTCTATGTAAATGGGTTTGCTCGCGGATTCTCTTTTAAAAATTACTGGACAGTCTATATCACATCATCTCTTTTTCGCGGAAGCCCTTTCTGAGCAAGTTCGACGATCCAGTTTACTATAATATTTTCTTCGTCAGGGGTCAAAACTGGAGAATGTAGTTTTGCATTCTGGATAATTTAATTTAAATTGTAAAGTGACTCGCGGTATGCCATACTTTTTTGCAATACTTCGTAACGAACCTTCACCACTTTGAAATAAGAAAAATATCTAAAAGTAATTATCAATTATCAGTACTTGGTCATCTTTGAATTATAGTTATTGGCATATAGCCAATTACTGTTTAAATTGAGACAGCAACATTTTTTTCTAGCACATAAACCGAATATCATATAATAGAGTATATGGAACAAAGAGGGAAAGCAAATAATGTTTTTCCGAAAACATAGTTATTAGCCCCCCTGCCAATAACTGTAAAATAGTGCGTTGAGAATCTAGTTATTGGCCATCCATGCCAGAAGTCTATGTCACATTTAAACATGCTTAAATACTTCGATAATATGTTTCTATATTAATTACCTTAAAATTTAAAACAACACCAAAACTTAACTGAATTTTTCTGCGACAAGATGATACAGAATTTTGTGTATAACACTGAGCAACTGTCAGGTATCGAACGTAAATTCCATCACTAACACTATCTGGCATAAAAACCAGTAACTAATGTCAAAATAGGAAACTGTAGCCAAATTTTAATTAAATGTCGACTAATGTAGGAGAACAAATAGAATTAATATAGTTATATTGGTCAATAACTGTCTACTGGCCAATAACTGTACCATTTACACTATTCCTCAAACAGGATATTTAGCTTTATGAGTTCTGCTAACATATGATTGGTTTTATTTTATTTTTCTTGTGGGAATTTAGAAAACAACCATCTTCGTTGAATTTGTTAAAATTGTTTTTCTATTTTGCGTTCGAAATGAACTCATTATGAAACCCAAACCAGTATCGAAATGAGCTTCATTTCGATACGCTTTTTTTCATTTTTCAATGTTGGCGTTGTTCGAATACAGAAATAAATATCATTGCTGTCATTTGATTTTAAGAATTTAAGTACATTTGACAGATATGGTATATGTTCGCACTCTACACAAACAACGTATATTGTATACAATTGACAACAAAATATATTAGTTTCTAAGTCACTCATGTTTATATTTTTAAATAAAATATCAAGTAATGTTAACGAAAATTAATAAATAATATGTAATATAATATACTTCGCGGATAGCAAGATTTAAATTTGACAATGTCAAGTATCAATATGACCAACTGCATGCTTTATATAAAAATTAAACTCTGAACTTCCAAATTAAGTAATTCCAATTTATTAATGTAAAAAATGCAAAATAGAAAAAATAGTATAAAAAACTCGTTTCATAAGGCCTTTTGCCGCACTAACTCTTTAGAAAACTCGCCGCTATCGCGGCTCGATTTCTAAACTGATCTCGTGCGGCAAAATGGTGCCTTATGAAACTTGTTTTTTAATATATGTACTATTTCGCAAATGGTATAGGCCTGTTATGATAATTAACAGAAAACAATGTCTCTGACCGTTCTTAAACTATTATTCTTCTGGTACCACATTATCATTGCTATGAAAAGGTATCAATTTCATCTTTATTGTATTGATTCGTGTTTGAAATAAATTATCAATTTTTCAATAAAATGTACTTAATTTAAGATTCATGTATGAACAAAAATTCATAAATATTTAACATTAAAACCTCTCCATGGCAATATAATTTAAGAATTATGCAACAGGAAAATATTTCACTGGTATATAACTGGTTGCCTACTATGCCACTAATGCAATGACTATTCTTTTTTTAGAATTACACATAGGGAAATTTATGTGTAATGATAAAAGAAGGACCCGGTATGATCAATGGTCACGCGCCACCACTGGATTCAATAATCATATTAATTCGGTCAAATATGCTTTCGAAATAGAACTAAACAATTTAAATATACAGTCTTAAATTACATCATAACAGATTCATATTAAATTTCTCGTAAATAGAAGTCAACATGTGTTTTCTGAAGCACTATACATAATTTAAGATAGTAAATCATTCACAAACCAGTATTTCGCCCCTTCTTAATATATGTAACACTTCCAAAAAAATATCTGTAAACTTTATGCTACCGAATAGATAGAAATAAAAGAGTTCTTATGTAAACACTAACAACTCTAACTAGTAATAGGACCAGATTAAATTTCATTTATATTCCAAACATAATCAAATTACTTAATGAAGTCCTTTATCAATTACGTATGCATCTACGATTTTTGGAGTTACTTGCTCGTTTTAAAAAAGTAATATAATTCCCGTATATATATATATATATATATATATATATATATATTCTCTATTTATTTTAGAAAAACGTAGTGACAGATTTAGTAAAAATATTTTTTCTCCACAGTTTAATTGGTCTTATTAATTAAAATCTATATAAATAAAAATGTGAATGTTCGTGTGTTCAAAATCTTAAATCTCCGAAAGTTTGCTTTGAAATTTTGACGCAACGTTGCATTCGAAAACACGCGTTTTTTATATACGAGTATACAGCTTGAGATTAAGGAGTTGATGCACGCCATCATTTTGATATGATGTCGCATTAGACAACGTTGTCATTTCTTTTCTCTTTAACATATGTGTTAGCTGTGTTGCCTATACATCAGTCTGTTAAAATTCTTATAAATAGAATTTTATAAAATTCGTAAAAGTCCTTATTGCTTAATATAATTATCAAGAAAATAATATAAAATGATCCAAGCTATTTATCAAATACACGAACAGTATTGGATGCTCGATTTCTGGTAATAGATATTTTATTTAGGTAGGTATATATATATATATATATATATATATATATATATATATATATATATATATATATACAAAATTATACACATCATGTACAAAAAAAAATTAATGCCTCAGGATAATTATGAAATATTTGATATAATTATTATACAGTAACTAAAGAAGTTATTCAATATCTGTAGCATAACATTAATCTTCGCTACTGTCCTCTTTTAAAGAAATTATTATTTCTGGAATCTCGTAGATCGAAACCTAATTCGCTTTCCCTAAGCCTTTCAGTGTGATCTACTGTACGTGACCATATTTCAGGTGTAATGGTAATCAGCTTTATATGCCTTAGGTGGCTTATTTAGAGCCACCAATTTTAACAACTTCTTATAACTATCTTCTTGAAAAGGAATATTTTGTTTCGTTAACCACTCTTTGATTTATCCCTTATTCCAAGAATTATTTGGTAATTTATATCCGAAAGACGAGTGATAACTTGCATTGTCCATTAGGACTATACAAGGTTCTTTTAAACTTGGTATAAATTTTGTTTAAAACCATGATAAAAAACTATTTTCATTCATTTCCCTATGATAATCTTCATCTTTTGTTTTAGAATTAAATATTTTCAAAGCATCTGAAATGAAACCACTTCTGCAGACTGCATGTTGTGTAATATAACGTGAGCCCTCTGATTTTATATTACGAACACTATGTTTAGTGCCATCTTGCCATGATCTTAGATACTGTTCTATTTTGGAATATCCATGTTTCATCTAAATATACAAACTGCCAAGTATCTGATCTCAT
This sequence comes from Melolontha melolontha, assembly GCA_935421215.2. Taxonomy (NCBI): domain Eukaryota; kingdom Metazoa; phylum Arthropoda; class Insecta; order Coleoptera; family Scarabaeidae; genus Melolontha; species Melolontha melolontha. Next base: position 91,912,665 of record OW285237.1, on the reverse strand, counting down.
ATATTTTACATAAGATTCCAAAAAAGTAAATCTCCTAAAACTAACATTAAATAATTCCGTATGTCCTATTCTTGGATTGTCTTTCCTTCTGCGAAAATCATGCGAAGAGAAAATGAGCTATCAGTACAGATATTCTTAGGTTTTAATAATTGGAGAATAGAACTTAATGTAAGCTGCTCTTTATTCTGATACATTGCATAAATCGTATCACGAATGTCAAATTCTGTTGTTCTCGAGATTTCAGTTGGTTTCTTTCTTGATTTAACTTTCTTACGACTAGAAATCTGTCCCTTGGATCTAACAATTGATTTTACTTACAGTTGCAACACTAACAGAAAGAGGTTGAGCAACACGCTAAAATATTTAAAATGAAATTCTTAATTTAAACATAACAAAATAGATTTAATTAACTCATTTGTAGCATATATGGATAACAATGGACCTCTATTATATCGTTCTTGTGTAAAATAGTAATTAGAGATGCAATTAGCATCTTACTTTGTTTGCAAAAAGCTTTTGGCATACTATAGAAATATAACCAATCTAAAACAATAACAAAAGTTATCAAAATAAATGATTAGAAAATGTAGCTCAAGCTGTAAAAATATGAAATAAATTAATAAGAAGCAGAGGGCAAATTTGGCAGGTATCAAAAGTAAACTAACTCATTGACAGAAATGTTAGGACAACATTACACTTTGGTAACCTTTCAATGCAATATAAGAAAACTAAATTTATTTTTTCTAAAGTATGTCATTTATTATTGCTTTTCAATGAACGCTTATGTTAAATGCTTAAATTTATCTAAATAAATAAAACGACGCATACTATTTCTGTTAAAAGTTGTGTATATCAATATCTCCATTTTGCATCAAATTCGCGTTGCTCTATTGGCTATGGTACGTCATATCATCATCATTAATGACGTGCATCGATTGCTTAATCTCACAGAGAAAACCCTGCGTATGTCACACCTTTTACAGGTAAAAACATGCTTTTTTGAAAAACAGCGCCATCTGTTGGGCATAACAGCAACACACGCAATACTAAACATTGCTCATGCCGGACAACGTGCTTCTTGACAGCTACTGTCAGTTAGCATTTTCAATGTGTCCGATTGCGTTGTTAAATTGACACTTTAATAAATTTAGATTTATTTCCATTTTGATTTAATTATTTCGCGTGACATTACATTGGAATAGAGCCAGGCGCGGCTCGTGATGACGTATTTTGGTTTGCAGTACAATGATACGAGTGCCTCGTGTGTTTTCGGTGTTTACTAAGCAAACGTTACAGTTAGTACACGAGAATACACGAAGCACTCGGATCATTGTACTGCACACCCAAATACGTCATCACGAGCCGCGCCTGAATAGAGCTGTGTCGATTACCATAGATTTCATTTCGTGAGTATAGTTTGTTTTTTTTCATTGTCTTTCATTTCGTTCTTTTAAATACTTTTTATATTTTTCAGTGCAATTGGCGGTGGAATTGAGCTGTGTCCAGCTACAAAACGATCGATCAGCTAAGATATTCTCACATCAATTGCTGGAAATTGGGAACGGAAAGGTGCTAGTTAATCTGAACTCAGGACGAATTTCATTGCCTCATAACTTCTGCAATTTAGTGACGTCAAAAGACGAATTGATTGAAAAAGTATTTCCCAATATTCAAATCAATTATAAGAATCACGATTGGAATAAGTGAACGAGCTATTCTTGCCGCCAAAAACAAAGACGTCTACGAACTTAACAATATTATTCAGTTTACCATTCAAAGCGAGGCAGACACATACAAGTCCTTTGACACTGATGTGGAAGCAAATGATGCTGTTAATTATCCAAAAGAATTTTTGAATTCACTCGATCTGTCAGGGATGCCACCGTACGTAGTGCAATTGAAACTCGGCGTGCCAATTATCATGTTGCGAAATATCAACCAGCCGAAGCTTTTCAACGTCACACGGCTTACAGTAAATAAATTAATGAGCAATGTCGTAGAAGCAACAATATTGACAGGACCATTCAAAGGTGAATATATCCTCATTCCTCACATTCCTATGTTTTAACGGATATGGCATTTCAGTTTAAGAAATTCCAATTCCCAATTCGATTGGCGTTTGCAATCACCAACAAAGCTCGGAGCCAATCTTCAGAATTGTTTGCTTTAGATCTGCACACGGATTGCTTCTCACATGGGCAATTATATGTTGCATCGGCAAACCAGACAATCTCTATATATGTACAAACAATGGAACAACAAAAAATATTGTATACCCACAAACATTGTGAAATTAAACATATTAGAAGCGTGTGCTTTCAATTTTCTCTCTTTTCAATTTAACCAGACTGAGTTACAGCAACGCCTGGCCGGTTACAGCTAGTTTATACCAGCTTCTTGTTTTTATTATTACATATACATTTCTCCTATGTGTACATTTAAAAATAAAATTGTCAAACATTAGCAACATAGTAGGCAACCGGCCATACATTTATGTTTCAACGAGCAAGAACCATGTGCTTCTATACTCCAAATCACCAAAGATGATCCCTGCGTCATTGATCTATAATTCTATCAACGACATTCAAAGAATAATCTCCACATCCGAATAACAAACAGTACCAACTTGTATGACAAGGATAGCTTGAACGAAAGTATGTGTTTTCTAGCAAAGACATACGGCTCAAGCAATTTATTTGAGTAAGACAAAGACGGGATTATTACCTACTCCGTGATAAATACACACATTTCCGCTTAGTAGTTCTGTTGTTACTCGTTGACATTTGACAACATACATTCGTTGATATTTGATGGAATTGTTATTTATTTTCTTTTTATGAATACATATTTTTTTAAATTTATTTTTTCAAAACTATAACGGCAGCAGTCACGAGAACTTGTTTTAAATTCGTTGCAATATTTTGAACGAGAGAAAAACCATGGTGGTGTTAATACGTATTACATGTGCACATAATATATTTAGATTTTAATAAACCTTTTGTTTAGCGAGTGGCAGATGCATTGTGCTTGGGATTAGTTACAGTAAAACGCATTAAAGCTGTGTAGCAGCAGTTTAAATCGTGTACTTCACAATATTGGATTTAAATATAAAAAGGATAATAATCATAGAGCATTAGTGGAACGATCCAACATTGCAGAGATAAGATTGACATTTCTTAGGAATTACATAAAGAATTTGAGTTGTTCTGTTCAGAGAGAAGTGGTATTGCTTGATGAGACCCGGCAAGATAATAATCTGCAGAGTGTGCGTAAACCTGAGGGTTACGAGGGCAAGCGATATGTTGTATTACATTGTGGTTCAAAATTATGTTTTGTGTCAAATGCTTCTTTATTGTTTTCAAGCAAATCACAAATAGAAGATTATCATGGTGAAATGAATGGAGAAATGTTTAAGAAATGGATCGATGAATATTTAATACCAAATTTGGAAGAACCGGCACAAATAGTGATGGACAATGCACCCTACCATTCACTAGTAGTAAAGAAACATCCATCATCGGCTTGACGTAAAATTATATTATTACATATTTGTCGAAACATAATATATCTTGCGAACTCTATTTAAAGCTGACCTACTACCCTTGCTAAAAATTTGCATAAAGAAAAACGGTGTCAAGTAGATGAATTGCTACAAAGTCATGGACATGAAATATTGAAGATTGTCTCCTTTTCATTGTGAATTTAATGCTATCGGAATTAATGTGGAAGTAATCACTAGAGCAGTGTATGGAAGAAATTTGGAAAAATTGTGTTGTACACACGGAAAGTATTATAAAAAAAATGGTATGATAGAGAATAGTGATTTATTGTACAAGTGTGTTATGTTACAAATAAGTCACGCAAGAAAATGTTTAGCTCACCAGTCCGCTAGGACGAGTGAGCTACTTTTCTCAAGTGACTTATTTGTAATTAACACACGTGTGCAATACAAAACTTTATCCAACACCTCTTAAGATCCGTTCAAAATGGCTTTTAATGTTTTATAAATTTGACGTTCTATGTCAAATTTAAATTATAAACGACTAATGCAAAAAGTTCATATACAGTAATGCAGTCACTATGGAGAATAAATAATGCAAATCAACAAGCAAACAAAATTAGTGATTGATTAATAATACTGCAGTTAAAAGTTGATGGTAATGGAAGAGTTGCAAGAGGCTGTTTTCATTCCGCTAGAAGTTAAGAAAGAAGCTCAAGCAGCATGTTATAAATTACTGCCAAAAAAATCGAAGGATAATTACGACAAAGAATTTCGTCATTTTGAATAATGGAGAAAACAGCAAAGTATAGAAGTTATGCTGGCGTATTTCCATATTTATAGAAGGAAAATAGCACCTTCTTCATTGTGGACGAAGTATTCCATGTTAAGAAGTACTTTGAAAGTGTATATGAATAGTGACATATCGAAATACGGAAAACTGGTTTCCTATTTGAAGAGTGAGGCAAGAACCCACAAGTCCAAAAAGGCGAAAATCTTGGAGAGGCTACATATAGAGAAGTTTCTGAATGAGGCTCCTAACAATAAATATTTGATGATGAAGGTATTATTTATTTTCTTATATTTAATTCAAAGTATTTATTCATTATTCGTTCGTGTATTCTATGCAGGTTGCCTTAATAATGGGTGTATCAGGTGCGTGTCGTTGTGATGAAATAACTAAGCTGAAAGTTGACGATATAGAAGATAAAGGAGGATACTTGTATGTTTCGATACCTGACACAAAGACAAACGTATCTAGAAGTTTCATTGTTATGGTAGAAGGATTTACAACAGATATTCTTGACCTCTACAGAAAATATGTCTGTATGAGACCAAAAGGTATTCCACATGGCAGATTCTTCCTAAATTACAAGAAAGAAAAATGCACTATCCAGCCAGTTGGAATTAACACCATTTCTAAGATACCTCAGAAAGTTGCATCTTTCCTGAACCTACCAGAAGCTCAATTATATACAGGACATAGTCTGAGACGTTCGTCAGCATCTCTTCTGGCAAACGCAGGAGCTGATATTACAACAGTTAAACGACATGGTGGGTGGAAATCGTCCACTGTGGTAGAAGGTTATATACAAGATTCAGTATCCAACAAGATTGATATAGCCAGAAAGATACAAGGTCCAGACAGTCTAACGTCCTCGACTTCTGGTCATCAAATTTCTGTTCAGGATACTTCATATACGTCTTCTAGTATAACTCTAAATTCGAATAACCTGAATGCAGAGCCAGATACAAAGAGGATTTCCTTCAACTTTAATATTAATGTAAATGTTAATTAGTTGCTATTGTTTACTCTTTAGAATTAATATAAATGTGTTAAAACTATAGCAGTTTGAATGTCTCTATGCAATCTAAATTTCATCTTGTTTTATCTCACTAGTGAGGTAAATTATGTTTTTAACTCACTAGTGAGTTATAAGCTACATAATTGATTTAAAATCGCCATAGTTATAGGTCTATTATTAGGAGGTGTTGGATAAAATACATTTACATTGTGAAATCAATGGCTTTATAATTAACATTGATGATTCAAGCAGCAGTGAAGATAGTGATTAACAATACTTCCTATATGACCGCAGATAAAAAAAACTGTTAGCTATCCCATGTTTTTACTTAATCTATATTATAGCCCAAGATTTAAGCCAACGTACGTGCTACACGTCGTTTTTAGTTGACGCCAAATATATCAAATTTTCTTGTGTTGGCAGTAAATGAATCAAGTATTAGTATACAGCTGATTAGTTGTTTATGTATTGTTAGTTTCTACTTTTAGTAACTGATTTTTTATGCAACAAATACAATAATATTAATACAAATAATCACACAAAATGTTGCACATGCAATTGCCAGACTGTGGCCACAATTTTTATCTAAATATGTCTAGAAAGGTAGAAAAATTATAGAAACAGATTTTATCAAGTAGCTAGATTTCCTAATGTACTAAGTAGAATTGATTGCACTCACATGAGAAAACAATCTCCTAGTGGTAATAATGCTGAGCTGTACCGAAACAGAAAGGATATTTATCATGGAATATTCAGGTAATAGGAGATTCTCAATTAAGAATTTGTGACATCGTAGCCAGATGGCCAGGATCTACACATGACCAAACAATTTTGAATGAATCGGCAATAAAAAGAAGCTAAGAAAATGAACATTTCAATAACCTAGTTATACTTTGTGATAGTTGTTACAATATTACAAAATATTTATTAACCTCTAGCAAATCCTCAAAGTCGAGCAGAACAATTGTACGATGAATCCCATTTTAGAACCAGAAACTGGATTGAAAGATTTTTTGGTGTCTTAAAAAGATTTCCAATCTTATTACATATATGGTATGAAAGTTAATGTGGAACTCTCGAAAGCAATAATAGTATCAGTTCGTTTTGCTAATTTATTCTAATATCGACTATTATACTATCTTCTAAATATTTTTTATATTTCCTTTTTTTTGTATATATACTCATGATAATTTTATTATTTAACAAATAATAAGGCAATTTTGTTAAATGATTACATATGTATATTAACTTATTAAACAATTATAATTCCCAGTTACATTGACAATTTAATATATTAAGTTTTTTTTTTAATTGGCTCCTTTTTCTTACTGCGTATTCTTTTTCGTTGCAATTTTAATATTTGGAGTTAAAAATTCAATACATATAAAAAAAAATGTATGTCCAATTAAATACATTTGAATGTGTTTTCATCTTTTTGTAGCAAGTTTTTGCAAGATAACTAGTGAAATGTGTTTTGACTGCCTTATTTGATTTGGTGTCCACAGCTCTAATCTTCTGGTGTTAACTTAAAAATTTTTAATATACACAAAACAAATTCATACAATTTGATGAAAACAATAAATAAAATAACTATTGTTTGTATATACTCCATTTCATGTTCCTTTTTCAAAATTTCTTTCTGCAATCGTACAAGTTCTATTTTACTAGCAGTCAACAAATAATTTCAAAGCAAAAAAAAACATTTCACAGCAAATAAGTTTGTATGAATATGTTTTGTTTATAATGCATACTGCGATTCCAAATATTTATACCGACCTTTGTGCAAAACTCAACTTATCTATTATGGCAGTGTTAAGTTATATTGCAATATATTCCAAATTTTATTTAAAATTAGGCACTGTAGAACGTTTAACTAATATCTAGGGTTATTCTATGATATAATTGGGAAGATAATGTTTATAAAACTGTCATAACAGTGAATATGTAATTACAGTTATACAAAATAGATACTCTGGTCTATTGTATAATTTCAATTCCAGTAATAATGCTTTTACAACTAACTTGAAACTGTTTGGTTTTGCCATTCATTAAAATGATTAAAGAATTACATAATCTTATATGTTGACTTAAATGTTGTAAATTCTTGATAGTTCATTTTATTTTTCAAGTGGTGTTATAGTTTAATTTGATTTGCTGTTTACGCAGCTTTATTCAATTTATAGTAATTTTAATATAACTTAAGATGTAATTCGATTATATATGTTCATACAACCTACAAATTCGACCGACTATGTCAAATATATTTGGCCCGGAAACGAAGTTAAGTTCCATATTCATTTTGCAATTTACAGTATTTAATATGACGCCGAAGTACTGATTTGAATCATACAATGTTTATTGATGACGCAGGGATCATCTTTCCTGACGAGGAGTATAGCAAAACCATTTCTACTACAGATCTATTTTAATGCAAATAAAATAACTATTCTGTAAATCCGCTACTCTTAGTTCATGTGATCTACTATTATTTATTTTTTCTTGTTTTGAAAAATTAAACTTTTCAGCATACATGAAACTTTTTAAATCTATTATGAAACCGTTAAAATCTATTGTGAGAGTATAGTAGAATCTGGTTCAGAAATAATACTCCTACTGTCAACAGTGGTAATTAGGTTATGTTTTTAGAAAATAGAGTGCAAAATCTTAGATTTTAATGAAGAAATTATTTTATTCTATCGACTAATTAAGACAAACAAAACATTATAACAAAGGTGAAGCCTAATTTCACACAGGGTATTCCGAATAAATTCTGGGTTTATTCCATCATATGTAGTACGTATACGGTCTTTCAGTTCGTCCAAGTTTCTTCCAATATTAGCACGTTATTATAAATTTTACTTTTCAGATAACCTCGAAGGAAGTAATCATTTGGAAATAAATCAGCTGATCCTGAGGGCCATGGTATGGGGCCAAACTTGCCAATCCACCGTGTTTGAAACGCGCTATTAAAAATGTCTTGACAGCGTTAGTGGAATGTGCCGGAGCCCCATCCATCTGGAACCAAGGCTCATCAACATTTAGCATCTCAATTGATGGAATGGTTAAGATGTTTTATTGCAATGAGGTTACCGTTAATAAAAAATGGGCCAATAAGTCCATCGCTTATTATTCCAATCCAGGCATTGGATTTTTGAGGGTACTGCGTTCGGGTTAGATTTTGAGCATGAGGATTTGTACGGGACCAATTCAAACACCCACTACCCACTATCCAATACCATCTTCTTAGAATTTGTTAAAAATATTTGAAATTGTTTTCTCACAAGGTATAGGCCTGTCAGCATAATTAATGGAAAACACGTCCCTGACCGTCCTTAAAATATTATTCTTCTGATACTACATTATCATCGCTACCTTTTCATCCTTGTTGTACTTATTCGTGATTTAAATGAATTATCTACTTTTCAATAAAATGTATTTAAGATTCATGTATGAATAAAAATTCAGAAATATTTGACATAAAAAAATGTCTTTTTTCTCTCCATAGCAAACTAATTTAAGAATTAAGCTATAGGTAAATCCTTCACTAGTGTATAACTGGTTGCCTACTATGCCGCTAGTGCATTATGAAGTCTTTTTTTAAAGTTACACATAGAAAAAACGTATGTGTTATAATAAAAAGAAACTTGTATATAAAAATACAAACTAAATAAAGGAATGCATAAAAATAAAGAATATACTCGTAGTTCGCAACAAAATATTCGCATTTTAAGGAGTCGTTATCAGAAATAAGGCTTTTGCGAAAGTTTACAGCCTGAAATTGCTACACGGTGGAGAAACAAAAAGATGAAGAAACTTCTAAAAAATAATGACTTCGTTAAAAATGCAAATCGTCTCTGGAAAAAATTCTAGAACTACTAGAAGGGGTAAGTAGAAAAACACATTTGGTATAATCAGAAACACGCCGTTGAATTAGTCAACATCTCTTATACGAGGGCGGATTGATGTATAAAGTATAAGAAAAAATAAAATAATAAAACTCAAAGTGAAGTAAATTTATTGTACTCCCAATGTACATAATATTTTTTCACATAATCACCATTTAGTGCAACACATTTCTCCAAACGCTGAAACCACAACTTCATTTCGTCCATGGAAAAACTTTTTTGTTTACTGTTTATCCAATTACCAACAACACCCCGACCTTCAGTGTCTGATGAAAAATATTTATCTCTCAATACCTCCTTCAACTTTGGAAGGTACCAAGTCAGGACTGTATGGAGGCTGTGAAACAAGCGTAAATTTCAGGTTCGTCACTGTCTTCATCGTTTCGTTGCTGCAATGCGTTTTGGCGTATCGTGGTGCAAGGAAAAATTCCTACTTTCCAGCCTTACTCTACGGATACGATTCTTTAGTTATCACCGGTTAATTCAATAAGATACTCTTATTGAATTAACCGTTGATTCCTTCAGCAGATATTCGGTATGTATGATTCCGTTTGCATTCCAGGCAATGGTGAGAATAACTTCTGCGCTGATGGAATTCTTTTGAATTTTCGTACACGTGGAGAATCAGAACAACGATATTCAACTGATTGCCGCTTGATTTCAGGGTTATAATGATGAATCCAAGATTAATCCTTTCATTCATGAGAAAATCACCTCCTTCACATCCCTACTGGTAAAAAAAGGTCTTGACAAATATTTTTCTTTGTTGTTTCATGACATCCGTTAATTCTCGCGGGACCCATCTCCAGCAAATTTTTCTCTAATTCAAAGTCTGGACTATTTCTTGACAAATGCCTAATTGCCAAGCAATTTGTTTTTGTGTAATTCGATGACTTCCTTGAATCAGCGCATTTAGTTATCTTTTGTTTCTTCTTATGCGTTACTGATACTGGTCGACCTAAGCGCTTTCTGTCAAACACTTTCATTTCGACTCAATGACAGAGTTTTGTATGTCAAATCCACTGAAGTACATTATTCACATCCATACAATCGTTACCATAAACAGCTGTCAAACGCCTGTAAATTTCGATGGACGCGCAACCTTCCAGCGTTCATAATTCTATTACGGATAGTTGCTTGGCACGCAAATGACATTGTTACTCATCGACGGATTGTTGCCGTTTACAGAGTAGAACTTGTTTCTATCCCCAGTACTGACAATGGCGTTGTTGGAGAATTTGCATATCAATCCGCCCCTATATACCTGATAAGTTCCTGATCACTTTTTCTTGTATTAAAAAAAAATTAAATTTGGAACCCGAGCAGAAGAAAATGTCTATCAGTCTGCAAAGTGAATGAAACAGCCAAATATTTTAAATAATACATCTGAAGAGTCAGTCCACTTTATTAGATTTATGTGATTCGCATACCCGATGGCAGGCACTCACGAATACTATAGTGATAGTGATATTTCTAACTGTATTTTTTAATTATTTTGCATTATTAAGGTTTTACATATTCATGAAGATCTATTTATATTTAACATAGTAAAATAGTACAATTTTTTGATAAAACACGTTCATTTATAATTTTTCGAAGTATCACCCTCAGAGTCGACCTACAGCCCAGTGGTAAAGCACTGGCTTAATATATCGGTGGTGCCAGGATCGACCCTGGGGCTTACTGTCCGAGAAGGTTGTCGTGGCTTTCCTTCTGGTTAAAGGCATATGTAAGCAGCGAAATATTATTAAAAATGTTTTTGTTTTATTAAAAAAAATGGTGACATTTTACTCACTTAAATATGTTTCAAATATTTTTTTTTTAAATATCCTCGAGAAACTGTTGGACTAATAGTGAAGACACGTTAATACAGGTTCTGTCCGCTACATCTGCAACTGTCCGATGGAAATCACTTGCTTTGTCTTCGACAAAGAGCATGATTTGATTTTGAGTGACGCCGTGTTCTTCCATACTTTGAATGTATATAATAAGAGAGATACTTTCGTGAATTTTGTCTTTCCCAGCGTCAAGCACTGACGAGTCTATAGTAAGATGACATACATGTCGTAAGTATGGATACCAATTTCCACACAAATATTAATTTGTATTGTCTCCTCCGCGCACGATTTTTAATAATATTTGTATAATATAAAAATGTTTTTGTTTTATACAAAAAATGATGGGGTTTTGTCCACTCAAGTATGTTTCAAATTGTTTCTGCTAATTGTTTCCTTTTCGGGATCGTAGCAGTATACCAAAGTTTCATCACCTGCATTGATGTTACACGAGATGAGATCTATTAGCGAAACAATCTAGTATAAATCTGAACAATCTCAAACAGTCTTCTTTTTGAACTGGAGACAAATTATGAGAAATCCAACAGAGACGAAACTTACTACGATTACAATCATAATTTAAGGGGCGACACGTAATTCCCTTTGTTATTGTTTTTAGACAATGTTAATCAAGCTTTCACAGGTATTCTAAATATCGGTTTCAATAGAATTAAGTCCTTACATACACTGCCTATAGTCACTTTTAAAGAGAAATAGAAATTAAGTTATGATCGTAACCGTATCTTCAAATGTTTGTATAGAATGTGTGCGTTGCTTTCACACCAATCTTTAGTGTAGCTTAAATACCCCTTGTAGTAATATGCCGGTTCTCTTCAATCATGTACCGAACAAGACCAATATTATGTTCGATAACAGCAGTCTTAGCAACTCGAAAATGTTATTTAACGAAAATTGATCACATTTAAATTCCACTGCTTGTACCACTGCTTTACGAAACATGACTTATCACCGAACACCGAATTGATTTCCTTGAAACATTCCTTACGGCTTATAATTTCAAACGTGGCTAGAAGTCACGTTTGGAATTGTAAAATATCACAGTTTGAAAATGTCTTACTCAATTCCATGATTTCTAATACATATAATTACTTTAAATCTTTATAGTTTAAAAATACACAATACGAGGACCTTTTTCAACTGTCACAATCATTAAGTTTGTAAATAACTAAGTTAACATGAGAAACAAATTACCCAAATTACATAAAGACAACATCCCATTAAGACCGATTGTGTCCTGTATTCAAAGTCCTTTTTGGAATTATCAAAATATTTAACAACACTAACCAATGTCATAGGCGAAAATGAATATTATATAAAAAATTATTTCGAGTTTAAACAATACATTGATAAAATCAAAATAAATAAAAACGAAAAACTTGATTTTCTGGACGTAGTATCAATGTACACAAACATACCTTTAACACTAGCTAAAAAGTAATTTTAGAAAAATGGGAGTCCATCACAAAATTCACAGATATACCGCTAATAGATTTCCTTGAAGCAATAGAATTAACGCTAACTTCCACATATTTTCAATTTGATAAAAAATATTATAAACAAATCGAAGGTTTAGCAATGGGAGCACCGATATCGACTGTGATAACCCAATTAGTACTTGAATACATTAAAGAAAATGTTATCAAGAACATGAATTTAGACCAACATTTTTTAAAAGGTATGGCGACGACTGTATAATTATGCTGCCAGAAAAGGAAATAAACAAGGTTCAAAATGTTTCAACAGTTTTCACCCTAACTCAAAATTTACCATTGAAATAGAAGAAAATAACTCAGATTTACAACTAATAGAAGTAGATAACAACACACAAACGCAATGGTACACGAAACCTATTACATCTGGCAGATACGTAAACTTTTTTTTCAAATCTACGTCTATCCCATAAAAGAAATATGGTAACAGCTTTGATAGATAGGGCTATAAACCTCACAAATCCAATTTTCATACCAACAATACTAAATAAAGTTAAAACTATGTATGTATTTTAACGAATATCAATTATCCACCACATTTTGTAAAAAACATTATTAAACACGGACTTAACAAGATATATAATAAAACTAAATGTCAAAATACAAATACTACGTCAATTAAACCAATATATATCCCTACACCCTATATTGATTATGGAAAAGACTAAACAATATAATCAAACCATTTAATTTTAAATTAGCACACCAAAACGAAAAAAACCTAAAATTTCTACACACAAAATTAAAAGACCCAACACCAACACTTAAACAATCACATACAGTATATAATATACCCTGCAAAGACTGTGACAAAGTTTACATAGGCCAAACAAAGCAGCTACTACAAGAAAGATTAAAAGTAATGGAGTAAAATGAGTAAATCAACATTTTCCTTAATCACGGCTATTTCCACAATACCGAATTTAGAACAACGAAAACAATTTCTAATTACTTAATATGAAGACAAAGAATCATCTAATTCATCAGTTATATTACTATTTTCAAGGCAATAAATTCATCGTGGAGAGATACTTTACGATAAGTCAATTAAATTTTATCAGCTTCTGAATAAATTTAAGTACAACTAAAGATTAAAATGAATAAATTCTAGAGAAAATAAGACAGAAACGTTTTTGACATTTTTTTCATATTTTACGTTAAAAACCCTTCCCATACTAAATTAAGTAAATATCCTGCACATTTTAACGAAACCACGAATTTATTAGAAATGCCAACTATACTATTAGAACAAGCAGGCGCGGCTCGTGATTACGTAATTTGGTTTGCAGTACAATGATACGAGTGCCTCGTGTGTTTTCGGTGTTTACTAAGCAAACGTTACATTTAGTACACGAGAATACACGAAGCACTCGGATCATTGTATGCAAACCAAAATACGTCATCACGAGCCGCGCCTGACTGAACAAGGCTTTACAAAAGAAAATTGAAAACCAACTATCAACATGTACAAATTTACACAATGCTAACACTCGCAACAGCTATGTGGAGTGTTTTTTAAATGAAGAGACAAAATAAAGATTAAATGACCTAGGTTTAAAATTGTGTGACTCTTCAACAGCGCACCATACAGTTTACACGTGTAATTTGAATACTATCCAAGCAACATTAGAAATATTCTCTAACTTGTACATTTGCCAGGGTCGGAGCCAAGTTTCTAAAATATTTTTGATGATCTACTTATGTAAAAATGCCTGTATATATAGTAACTATCAACAGACCACAAAAAGTTGAATTTTGTGATCTATACGCAGTTAAGCATTTGTCCATTTAATTTAGCTAATTTAGAATCAATATACATATTCACATTTCTGTTTATACCGTAATATTACAAAACATATAAAATAAACATAAGATTTAAAAAAACAACTCAAATATGATGGAACTTAAAAAGGATTAATTCTTTTATACTGTAAATTAATGCCAAATACATCATAGAAAAGTAAGGCATCAGAATAATTGAAACATACATGAATGGGTAAAACCCCACCAGTTTTGTATAATACAAAGGTATTTTTAATAATATAAAATCTTATTAAAAAAGTAAGGGGACACAATTATAGAAACTATAATAAAATCTATATAAATAACAGCACACAGTTGTGTTAAACATTCACTTTAATACTTTAGTAGTAAGTTACGGTCAGAATTAATCATCACAATGTTAATTATCGTTATTAATAAACGGCAAATTTCAAACCGTTACACTTCAAGGATCTAATAGTTCTTAAATTCATGAAGTCCCAGTTGAAATACAATATTTCTTAAATGAAAACAGATACTATACATATTTCATAAAGTGTGTATTCTATACGAAAGTGAGCATATATTTTTACTGAACACAAAAATATTTCAATGACAATTTTCAAAATAATTTAGATTGTCCCCGTACGTAGTAAAATTTATTTATCTATATCCGCTGTTAGTCGACTGGGCTAATGCGCTCAGTGATTCCACTATTTTAAATATATAAAATTATTTAGCGGCTTAGACGAAGTTCGTGTGAACAAAATTTATACGATTTAAAGATCGTTCTGGGTCAACAACCCAGTTCGTATCGTTTTTGTGCTATTAATGGATGTAACAGACTGATCTTAAAAATACTGTATTTATAAACTTAACTTAAATAATATAACATTTTGTTTCATTAAATTGTTTCGATATATTATATCATCAACAAAAAATTTACTCAACTAAGGACCAGTCTTTCCACCTCCAAATAATATTCCTAATAAAATTTATATAAAAGATAAATGCTGCACCTATATTTACACCTTCAAAATTATTTACTCAATAGTTACGCCACTAGCACACGAAGGATTTGTAGAGTGACAACGAGTCTGATCATTCTGTGTCGATGTTTTAGATTACTTATATTTAAATTTTTGTAATATATATATATATATATATATATATATATATATAATAAAATAAGATTTGGTATGCTGCCGAGGTATTCGAAATACTTCGCATTTGAATTCAATGACTAATTTTAAGCAAAAATTATTCTATTCACTTTTCCCGAATTCCAAACAATTCTTGAAACATCGGATTTTGTTGGCAGGTCATATGGATAGATGCAAAAAAATGTTGATTGTCAGTCCGTTAATTGTTATCATTGGCAGTTTTTTTCAATTGCGTCATTTGTCTTAAAATCATGCCTATAATTTAATCAAATGCAGAATACGCGGACATGATTTTCGTGTATGGATATTACAACGGTAGTGCCACCACCTCAGTTAGGGAATATCAACGACGATACCCAAACTGCCGTCTTACAGACAAGCAAACGTTCAGTAGAACTTTCAGAACTCTTCGATTAACAGGTGCGTTTCCTAAACCGACATGTGAAAGAGAACTTATGCGAAGAAACAATGCTGCAGAAGTCCTTGAGTTTGTTGAAAATGATCCTGGTGTTAGTACAAGAAGAATTTCTGTAGTTACTGGACAAACTAGGACTGCTGTGCAAGAATCTTTGCAGAAAACGGACTGCATCCCTACCATTATCAACCTGTACAAGAACTTCTCCCCACGGATCTTCCCCAAAGAGTTCGTCTTTGTGAATGGTAGAGTAATCATCTGGATAATCTTTCAAGAAACCTTTTCTGTGACGAAGCTACATTTACAAGAGATGGTATCAATAATTTCCACAACCTACATTTGTGGGTGATCGAAAACCCTCATGCTGTTCGAGAAACTCACTTCCAAAGGAGATTCTCCGTAAACCTTTTTTGAAGAACGTTCTACCTCTACTACTTAAAGACATTCCTCTTCAAATCAGAAGGACGATGTTGTTTTTAGATGATGGTGCTCCGGTCCATTATGGAAGAGGTCTCACTAATTTGCACAATGAACAGTATCCAAATCGTTGGATAGTTCGTGATGGTCCGATACAGTATATCGCAGTAACATATTTTCTAATATTTCAGTAGATTGCGAGAAAAAAATTAAGTTTGTAGTATGTCGGACGCAATGCATATTCCGTCGGAAGTGTAGACTTATGTACGGACTGTTGTACGTTGTATGTAATAATTATGGATCGGCAGTCAGGGGTGCCAATAATGTAATTCGAAGTTGCAAATACGTAACAAGCTGTACATTATATAATCTTGGTTGTGTATAGCGACAAAGAAAAAAAGAGGTGAAAGAAACATATGAGTACTGCCTCCATATAAAAAATCGCGATCTAATGTACACGTAGCAATGAGACAATGATGTTTCTTTATTCGAGTGCGGCCCTGTCGCAGTTAATATAGGGACGGCAATATGGGCTTCCACCTGAAATCCACGTGGACGTGGACGTTTAAAAGTTGACACATCAAATAAATAGTAAGAAGTAAATTACGCGCTCAAACAGATGTTATCTCGTTTGTGACTTCATGAAAGACTCTTAAAACGGTAAGTGTCTAAGCACGGTTTATAATTTACTTCTTACTATTTATTTTATCTGTCAACTTTTAAGCGTCCACCTCTGACAGTTGCCATTCAACTCGTATTTACTATCATTTGAACTCTGAATATGAACGGTCAGGATGTGTCGTATGTTTAATAAACACTGCAATATTTCTTCTGGAGATTGTGTATTTACTTTTACTTGGTAAGTAAGATAGATGTCCTCGCTCCGTCCCTGACACTGACGTCATGTACCCCTGACTGCCGATTCCTAGCAATAATGTCGCAGTTAGTGGTTCGGAACACGGATTTTTTATAAATAGGAATGTGTTTTACAGCGTTTTATAAATTACTACTTACTATTATTATTTATTTGATTTTAGGTACTTACTATAAGCGCGCGCACCTCAATTTCGCTTCGTTAATTACTATGTATATGAATAACACTTGAATGAATACAATGACGTTGAAAATATTCAAAAGAGTGTATCGATGTAATAAGTGTTCCACAAAGAAATGTGAAACGAAACAACAAAATTAAATTAAACAACGTTCTGTTTGCGTGTATTTAAATGATTTCCTCTAGTACTCTTCGATAAAAGAATGGGCGAAGAAGAGCTTTCGAATGGAAACTTGTAGACATGAACTACGTTCCAACCCAGCATTCGAAGCAATCATACCCAAATCTGATGGCGGATTTGAAAGAGAAAACATGCATATTTACTGAATAGATTGCATGAGAAGCTTTTGGTAAAATATGACAATTGCGTGACAGTATCCTGTTCACACTGTTACTGTTGCTCGAGTTACAATTCCTGATTGTGAATTTAAACAAATATTCTATAGTCCAGGCTTAGTTCCTAGTATTTACATTTATACATATTTAATAATATACGAGGATAAATCAAATATAAACCGGAATTCTTTTTAAAACGTTATTAGGACATGATAAAATATAAAGGCTTAAAATAATTTTTCTACGTAATTTCCTGATATCGTGACGCATTTTTTCCAACGGATGGGTAATTTTGCTACTCCGTTTTCGTAAAATGAAGATGGTTGCGCCATAAGCCAATTGCTCACGAAATCTTCAACTGCAACATCGTCATGAAAACGTTGTCTCCCAAGAGCTTCTTTCATCGGTCCAAACAAATCGTAGTCGCAGAGCGATAAGTCCGGACTGTGGCGGTTCAAATGCCGTTGGCACACTGCCATACGATTCCTATTTGATTTTCGATGAAAATACGAGGGACCCCTCTTGCGGACACTTTCCGAAACCCGAGGTCGTCAGTAATGATCGTCTGAGCACTGCCAAATATGATTCTTACCTCAGAAGCAATTTCAGCTACTGTTAATCGTCGGTCGTCCTCTAGAAGTCGGCGAACAGTACAAATTTTCTCCTCTGTCACGCTGGTTCTTGGTCGACGTTGGCGACCTTCAATTTTGACTACTTCTCGCCCTTTTAAAAATTATTTGTGCCATAAATACACTTGTGTCTTTTTAAATGTATTATCCGCGAACTGTGCCTGAAGTCTTCTCAAAATTTCTGATGGTTTTACGCCTTCTTTCGTACGAAATTTAACTATAATACGTTGGGCAACGAACGACGATACTTCTCGATTAGACATCGCGATAGTTACTAAACACGTGGTATAGCGGTGCAAAGTCCTCTAGACATCCCCGCCAGTGAGCCTCAGGCGCAACGTCCCGCTTTGGGACGAAAAGAATTGGTACGAAAAGAATTCCGGTTTATATTTAATTCACCCTCGTATAAAAAGAATTTCCTTTTATTTTATAGTAGGTTTGCAATTTATAGCACTAATTTATTTATTTAGTGGAAGGTTTTAAGATTTCTTTCAACACATTTTCTACTTTCTGAGAGAAATAATTTAATTCTCTAGCTCTACTATACTTTTAATGTATGAAATGCTTGTACAATGGTAGATTATTTAGATATCTCACACAATATTTTTTTACATAATAATTATATTCTTATCCATTTTTTGTTTCTAAAAAAATAGTCTTACATAAAAAATTTTCAACATTATTTAAAATGAAATAAAAAATCAAAATTTTCAAATATTAAAATAATAGACGTACAAAAGACTGTTGACTAACTTATTGCTAAATTGTTTTTTTCTATTTTTGAGCATCGTGACATTGCTTTAGAGAGAAGTGTAAGCCTTACTTACATACATAAAATCTATAACAAATATTTTTCATGATTTCACGAACATTTTCAATCATAAAAATGTATTACTTAATAATACTTAATACTTCTTAATACAAAACATTAATTGCAGCGGTGACTCCTAGTCGACGGCATGGGTCTCCCAAGATTAGCCAAATCCAACAAAAGTTGGTCGTGCACGAAGCACTTCGAAGCAAATGATCGCTTTGTAATTAGTGCAACGTCGGACGGTCAATTCTGAATGGTATACAAGCATTTGCTTGCCAGAAGTATTCGGAAAAATAAACCAACCGCCGAACACGGATCATTCTCCAAGACAATGCAAGCTCTCACACATCGGTTCAAACAAGAGAGTTTTTAACAACTGAAAAAGTGGAATTTATCAGTCATCCGCCATACAGCCCTGATATGGCACCCAATGACTTCTTTCTATTCGCGCAAATCAAAAATAAATTACGAAGTCAACGTTTTTCAGCCTTGAAGAAGCGGTTGAACCTCAAATGCATGTTTTGGAGGTACCTCAATCGGAGTGGAAAAAGTATTTCTAATATTGATTCAAGCGCATGCAAAAGTTATTGGTCTTAATGGAGAAGATTTTGAAAAACAATAAAGCCATGTACGATGATTAATTTTAGTTTCTATTCTTTATTCCCTATATTTCCTTAGAATCATGATATATTCATTATTAATGCCTTTATTGTCAGATTAATTGTTAGCGTAAGATTTTAAAAAAGCAGTAACCGCTATAAACTTTGGACCCATGATTAGTACAAGGAAAGATATCCCTCGTACTAATCATGGGTCCAAAGTTTATAGCGGTTACTGCTTATTTTAAAATTTTACACTAATAATTAATCTGACAATAAAGGAATTCATAATGAATATATCATGATTCTAAGGAAATATATTTACATTTTATATGATATATATCTAATCATGTTATTAGATAACGGGTGTTCATTTGAAAAGTCAATCTAGTAGCATGTGATTTACTGAGAACATTTTGAAGTATGTCCTAAATTAAAATTTACTACTTAACCTACAAAGTCGCATATTTTGACAGTTTCATACATACAAATAAATAACAAATGTGATTGACATTATCAAATGTCATTTGGATTTACGTTTACGGAACAACAAACACATACTAATATATATGCGTCTTATTCTATCAAAATTTCAAAGTAACCTAGATTGACTTTTCAAATGAACACACGTTATATGTCTAATAAAGAAATTCATTGTAATTGTCGCCGCAACGCCAGAACAATACTTCGATAGACTTTATTTGGCTTTTGGGGATGAAGCACCGTCCACGAGTAATGTTTCCAATTGGTTTGTCGAATATCAACGTGGAGACACCACTCTCAGTACCCAATTTCATCCATTGTTGTCTGTTTTTTGACACTACTATTGATACTTTGCGAGAAATTATTCAACGAAACTGACGTGCCACATACCGTGAGATTGAAGCATTCTTGGATATTGCCATAAGAGAAAACGATTTTAAATGAACTTTTGAACACAGAATCTTTTCAATCGTTGAATCCCATACAATTTAGCAGAAGCTAAAAAACAAGACCGTGTCTAATATTGAAAAATTAAAAAATTCAACCATTAAAATTTAGTCTACATCGCTACCGGTGACCAAACTTGGATCTATTCGTACGCTCCTGAAGATAAATAACAAACCCCCGCTAGAGCCTTTCGAAGCAAGCCAAAACCTACGAAAGTGGTTGGTTCGCACAGTACTATGAAGCAAATAATCACATGTTTCTTCAACTTTACTCGAAGATAAGTAACGAGCCATCGAAAAAATTCATAATTGGAGTAGACTGTGAAATTGGGTTGGTACTTTCACCACTTCCACATAATGACATTTATTATTTGACATTGAAACTATAAGTTTGTGTCAAATTTTTCAAAACTCTTATTAAGAAAATTGTTTGTGTTTAGATGTAAATGGACAACATTTTCAACAACTTCTGTAGCTATATGTAAATTATGATTATGATTTCGATATTAAATAAATTATTTGTTTTCTTTTTTGTTGTAGTATCATTTCAATGCCATAACCTTTTTTTACAATGAAACTGCCAAGCATCAAGTAATGTGTCATTATGTGGAAGTGGTTAAAGTACCAACTCAATTTCACAGTCTACTCCAATTATGAATTTTTTCGATGGCTCGTTATAAGGTTTTCCATTAAGGGCTCTCGAATTTTAAATTTAAATAAAACAAGTTGTGTACGTGATATTATTATTTTTTTTTTATTAAGTTTGACAATTATAATAAGCATAGAAGCAAGTATCTGGTAAACATGAGTCAGAAATTAATGAACGAATTGAAAAGGTAACCAAATTATATTACGCAATGAATAAGAACTTCTTTATGAAAAAAGAAATATCACGAGACACCAAGATAAAAGCAATCAAAGCAGTCTACAGAGCAGTTCTGACATACGGATGTAAATCATGAGTACTTAATAATAGACAGAAAAGCAAAATCCAGACTGCAGATATGAGATATCTTAGGAGAGTGAGAGGCGTAACTAGAATGGATAAAATGAGAAATTCACAAATACGAGAGGAACTGGAGATACAACGATAATGGACTTTATTGAACAGCGGCAACTACATTGGTGGGAACATCTGCAACGAATGGGGGATACTAGAACAGTAAAGCTAATATATGAAGCCAAAGTTCAGTATAAAAGGAAAATAGGAAGACCGCGACAAGTATGGGAGGATGTCATTGGAAATAGCATACAGAAGAGGGGAAAGAGCTGGAAAGAAGCAAAAACACTGGCCAGTAACCGAAGATTATGGAGAAATTTTGTTCAAAATTTAGATTAGACATGTATAGCAAACGCCAATTAAGTTGGCGCGAGGAGGGGTAAGTTCGCGCAGGATTAGAAGTAGTGGGGAGATTTGTATTTGGTTTTACATCAAATGTCAGATAATTCTAACCTCTGAGCGTGTATCACTTTATGATCCCCTAGCAAAGACATTATGTTCCGCCAAACGTCAATGACAAATGTATTCTGACAATTACTTGAGTAGTGGGGGTGGACGTTTTTAAAGACGGCTTCTGTGCACTCCCTCCCCGAGCCAACTTAATTGGCGCTTGCTATACTACCCGACATACTTGAGAGTAAAAGGGTTTTTGATATATATATATATATATATATATATATATATATATATATATATATATATAGGATAAAATAAACTAAAAGCGGGCAAGCAGTCTGTCAAAAAAATAATAAAAGTGACGTACACGGACAATAAAATTAATCAATTTTATTGTCCGTGTATTATGTGTGTATCATTTTTTTTGAACTCTACCATTTATCTCCGGAAGATGCAACAAAGTTGTTGCGAAATATAGAGATAATTAATAAATGAATTTTTAATTGACAGACCGCTTACCCGCTTTTAATTTATTTGATATATATATATAGTACGGTAGATAATTTCTTTTAAATTATATATATATATTGTAAAGTGCCAATCGATGCGCTGAGTAGGATTTAACTAAGAATATAGTATATGAATTAATTATAAAAATTGAAAATCTAAAAGAATGAAAGGTTAATGATTTTAAATTTAAAATGTGGGCGCCAATATACAAATATCCTTAGTCGAATCAACGCTATCTGTCCCTTTTTAATATAACTAGCTAATTGCGGTAGAGCTTGAGTGTAAAAGTTAATTTTTAATAATCTCAGGGTTCACGGTCGGTCAGGTGTATTATTTGCAGCTACAAACCAATCAGTGTATTCTCCACTCAAACACAACAATCACACTTCACAAATAAAAGATTGAATTAGATAAATAAATAAAAATTTAATATCACAAAAATAAGAAAACTGTAACAACAAAATTGAGAGATAAAAATAGGAAACTGTATTTAATATTATATAAATTATGCAAGATGTGACAAAAATTGAAATTAATAAGAGCACATGTGGGAAATGGTGATGAGGTTATGTGTACGAGATAAAATAAACAAATATTTAATAGTTTTTATATCTTATATTATTTTGGTGAGTATAAGCTTATTTGTAGCTAAATATCTGTAAAATTCAACGCTTTAAATTGATGCTTACTTTAAAATTGAATTTGATACATGAAATAATAATTTGTAGCGATTAATTTGAGCAATTATAACTTTTAAAATTAAATAATTTGGAATAAACGTTGTAGGTGAACCTGATGTTGATCTCCTAGATCTGATATACTTCTCAATATGTGGATATGCGGCAGACCAGGAAGCACGGCCTCGTTCACCGTCTTTGGCGGAGTTCGTCGAGTTGAGTGGTGTAAATCGTTGGCTTGCCCTGCTCTCTGCTTCAAATGATGCTTAGGACGATATCTCACGTTTGCGTTGAGGTATTCTTGAGATTTTTTCTTCAAAAGGTGGGCCTTTAATTTGGTTATCGAATGATTCAACACTAGGTAGGAGATTTTCACTTTAAAGATGTTTTAAAAATTTATTTTAAGGAAGTACACTCAAAAACGGCCATTTATGTTCAAAGTTTTATATCAGATGACGCCGATCGCGTTTTATTTTTTATTCCAAAGCCTTATTTCTATATCGAAATAATCTCGTAATTTTAGTTTAATTACATCAATTTAAAATGTGAGTTTATACAATGTTTTGATTTTAACATAAAGGGAAAATTAATTTAATATTTTACATTAACCTAAAATATGATTTGAATATAAATTTAGTAATGTTTTCTACCGTAAAGTTTGCTTTAGCGGGGTTCATATAATTTTGAATTGGTGGGCGTGGTTATCTAGCGTCGATATAAACCTGATGTTGATAAATTAAATACCTGTTGTTTCGCGCGTATAATTTGAATAATGAAAAAATGAAATTAAAATATAAAAAGTTAGTTAAAATCAAAATAAGATAATGATGAATTTTAAAGTTATCGTCGTATTAATTTATTTACATTTCGATGTTAGTTTCACAAATTCCGTCCACCAATTTATTGTTTATACAGGTGTTTATATTGATTGTGTACCTGTACTTTCCATTGTAGGTGCTGGAATACCTGAGCTGGTTGTACCACTACATTATCCCCGTCAAAAGAAAAACGAATGTACTGAAGTTATTTCTTTTCCCAGATATGGAAAATGAATTAAGAACATCAACTTGTTTATCTCCCTCATCATGTGTCAACATATTTAAAAAAAAAAACAAATAAACAAATTCAACTTGGAACAAAATAATAATTATTATGTAATTCTCTTTTCTAATATATAAATTATTTATTATTCACTTCAAACTTTTTTTTTAATTGTAAATCATGATTATTTATTTTAAAAATCTCGTTTCTTTTTATAATATTTGTCTTTATATTCATTATACTTTCTGTATTCGTTTTGTTTATTAACTTCTTTTATGTTTTATTATATCTTTATAAATGTTACATATTCCATACATTTTAATAGCATTATTATATATCTTTTAATAAGGTTTCTTATATTTAGTTTGTATATATGTATTAGTAATATTTTTGTGTTAGTTAAATCTTTCTTTATTAGTGTTATACTTTATAATGTATTGTTGTTCGATCTGTAACATAGTTGTAATACTGGGCTTTTCTCTGTGTTTAAAAATTGGTGTTATATACTTCATGTACTAATTACATTAAATATTCAGGTATTTGACTGTAGTGTTGTAATTGTTAGGGTATTTTGTTTATTTCTTTCATTGATGGTACATGCTTAATAATTCTTTTTATAACTAGTTATTCTTAATCTTTAATTATAATTGATATACTGATCTAAGCTTTAGCTTCCATAATAAATAATACTTTCATTATACATACAAGACGTTACATTCACTTCTCTTATCGTAAAATGCCATTCAGTAATATATATTTTCTACCTTATAAGAAGACACTTTTGTCTATATTTTAATATTTTCATAATAATAATAATTCATTTATTTTCATATAATTCTATACACCCCTATCATATATTAAGTCCTTCTACAAATAAAAATCTATATAGTCCATCTTATTATCATATCAACAATCCATTATTTATTCAATCATACTCTCTCTTTTTCAATAATAATAATACGTTTAAACTTTCATTATTTAACCTTTCGCATGTTTATAAGTGAATTGGTTCCCCTTTTAAACTCTATTGATAATACCAATATTATTTTAAATAATTGTTCTATTGTAATTTATTTTCATCATCTGAATATGTGATGTTACCTTCTTTTTCTCAGAGTATATAACTCTTAATTATAGATATTTAGTAGATATATTTGAGCTCCAGTTATGTTTGTTTTCTCTTTAATTTATACATTATTATTTGACTTGTTATATGTTCATTTATTGTATCATAATGTGTTCTTTCTATTTGGTATTAAATTGTGTTTATCATCTCTTTGTTTATGTTTAATCTAAGTGTAATTGTTTTAATTTATCTGTAATTATAACTCGTATCCCCGTATTCTGCTTTGTTCATCATCGTGTGTATTAGAACATCGAGATTCTGTCATCGTATTTTTTTAAATATTTATTTTTCGACGAACTATTTTAAAGATATCAATGTTGTTATCCCTGTGTAGAAATATCATGTTGCCTCTACCTTGAGATTTATGGAGGTTTTTGTTAATTAGTGAGTATGTATTTATAATTTTTGTGTGAATGTGTATATTAGTATTGATTTTTATATTGGATAAATTATTAAGGAAATTGTTATTATTTAAGTATTCATATATTACAGAGTTGTTTATCATGCCTTCTTTATTTAATATTTTATTTGTGTTATCATGTATAATTAAGTTTGTTGAAATTAAAGCTATGTTTTGTATGTACGTGATTTTTGATTGTGTGTTGTTGGTTGCATAATTATGATTAATATTCTTGATGTTAATATGGGATAAGTTAATATTAACGTTATTAATCCCCGTCTTCCCTATGTTAAAGTTATTATTCTCCCTTGCATTGTTTATTAAAAAGTTCTGATATTCTTTGTCGTTTATTAAAAATTGATTAGGAAAATTGGGTTTAGTTTTTCTTCTAAGCGGTATGTTAGTATTATGATTTTGTATTATCTTAGTTGTCTCCTTATTATTAATATTGTGCATATTATTGATTGTATTCTTATCCAGTACCTCTTTATGTGTATTAATTGTTTTATTATTGGTTGGTTTTTGATCGGCATTTTTGAAATCTATCTTGTTATTCTGTTTATTGCATTTAGCTTCTATTATGTTATTTGTGATATCTAAGTTCTTGCTTATGTTGTTGTAACTAGATCCTATTATGTTATTTAAGTCTAATCGTTTTTCAATGTTAATGGATTCTATTTTGTTGGTTTTGCCTAATCGTTTTGCCCACTGTAAATTTAGAAGATTGACTGTTTCGTCAAGTTTAATTAAATATTTTAACTCATTTTCCTCCATAACTTTTTGTGCGATGGAGATTTCTGCTATTTTTCCCTCCAGATCGATTTTAAAAGCACTTAATTTGTTGTCTATATTGGCGTTGTTAAGTTCGAATTTTTCATTAATGTGTTGCATGTTGGTTTCTAATTTAGTTATTAAATTACTACTCAAGTTATTTAATTCTTGTTTTAAATCAATGTTATCTTGTTTTAGGTTTTTGGTCGTTATATCCAATTTATTATTTGTAAAATCTAGTTTGTTATTCATGTCAATGTTATTATTTTTCAATTCATTATTAGTGGTTTCTATTTTATTAGTTAAGTCAAGGTTATTAGCATCTAGCTTGTTATTGGTAGTGTCTATTTTATTAGTCATTTGATTCATTTGTAACATTAGAGCGTTTAACATTTTCATTACCTGGCTATCCTCTGGAGAACTTACCACTTCAGATCCGGATGTTTGAGCTACTGGAATATCTCCTTGCTCGGACCTGTCCTCATCAACATTATCTTTTGTTGCCTTTGATCGATGTCTGGTGTCCATGTTAATGTTAATTTATTTGTTATAGTATAAGAAAGAATTTATTATTTTTTTTTTTTTTGAAAAATTGATAAGAATTATTATAATTGATATTAAAGAAGTATGAATTTAGATATTAATCAGAATAGTTATATGCCACACAAAATTAATATAAATTGGCAAGAATTGAAAACAATAAATACCCACAAGTTGATTTTCCCTTTCACTAACCTTTTATTCCTGAATATCCCGGTTAAAGTTGAGGTTCCCTCGTAAAATGTGATATTGATTTAGCTATACAATGGACAAATCAGATACACAACACAATACACATAAATACCTAATACAGTTCACAAATTTTTTAAACAAATATCTGTCTGTGTAAAAGTTGGTTGAGCACTATTTTTATAACTGCAGGATAATACTTGGCCTTCACGTTCGGGCGTCAAATGTAAAGTGCCAATCGATGCGCTGAGTAGGATTTAACTAAGAATATAGTATATGAATTAATTATAAAAATTGAAAATCTAAAAGAATGAAAGGTTAATGATTTTAAATTTAAAATGTGTGCGCCAATATACAAATATCCTTAGTCGAATCAACGCTATCTGTCCCTTTTTAATATAACTAGCTAATTGCGGTAGAGCTTGAGTGTAAAAGTTAATTTTTAATAATCTCAGGGTTCACGGTCGGTCAGGTGTATTATTTGCAGCTACAAACCAATCAGTGTATTCTCCACTCAAACACAACAATCACACTTCACAAATAAAAGATTGAATTAGATAAATAAATAAAAATTTAATATCACAAAAATAAGAAAACTGTAACAACAAAATTGAGAGATAAAAATAGGAAACTGTATTTAATATTATATAAATTATGCAAGATGTGACAAAAATTGAAATTAATAAGAGCACATGTGGGAAATGGTGATGAGGTTATGTGTACGAGATAAAATAAACAAATATTTAATAGTTTTTATATCTTATATTATTTTGGTGAGTATAAGCTTATTTGTAGCTAAATATCTGTAAAATTCAACGCTTTAAATTGATGCTTACTTTAAAATTGAATTTGATACATGAAATAATAATTTGTAGCGATTAATTTGAGCAATTATAACTTTTAAAATTAAATAATTTGGAATAAACGTTGTAGGTGAACCTGATGTTGATCTCCTAGATCTGATATACTTCTCAATATGTGGATATGCGGCAGACCAGGAAGCACGGCCTCGTTCACCGTCTTTGGCGGAGTTCGTCGAGTTGAGTGGTGTAAATCGTTGGCTTGCCCTGCTCTCTGCTTCAAATGATGCTTAGGACGATATCTCACGTTTGCGTTGAGGTATTCTTGAGATTTTTTCTTCAAAAGGTGGGCCTTTAATTTGGTTATCGAATGATTCAACACTAGGTAGGAGATTTTCACTTTAAAGATGTTTTAAAAATTTATTTTAAGGAAGTACACTCAAAAACGGCCATTTATGTTCAAAGTTTTATATCAGATGACGCCGATCGCGTTTTATTTTTTATTCCAAAGCCTTATTTCTATATCGAAATAATCTCGTAATTTTAGTTTAATTACATCAATTTAAAATGTGAGTTTATACAATGTTTTGATTTTAACATAAAGGGAAAATTAATTTAATATTTTACATTAACCTAAAATATGATTTGAATATAAATTTAGTAATGTTTTCTACCGTAAAGTTTGCTTTAGCGGGGTTCATATAATTTTGAATTGGTGGGCGTGGTTATCTAGCGTCGATATAAATCTGATGTTGATAAATTAAATACCTGTTGTTTCGCGCGTATAATTTGAATAATGAAAAAATGAAATTAAAATATAAAAAGTTAGTTAAAATCAAAATAAGATAATGATGAATTTTAAAGTTATCGTCGTATTAATTTATTTACATTTCGATGTTAGTTTCACAAATTCCGTCCACCAATTTATTGTTTATACAGGTGTTTATATTGATTGTGTACCTGTACTTTCCATTGTAGGTGCTGGAATACCTGAGCTGGTTGTACCACTACAATATATATATATATATATATATATTTCTTTTTTTACTTTAAAGGGTATTCGATTACATTATGTATGGAATATAATATAGTTCAAATGGGCGCCGCGGCTTCGCTGGACCGCGCGTATCCAAGAAGTCCAATTATCGATGACTCGATCGCATAAATCTGGCTCGATAACATTGTTGGCATTGGTTATGTTCACTTCCAAAACATCAATCGTCTGCAGCTTGTTGCATAAACCGTGATTTAACGTAGCCCCACAAAAAAAAGTCTAATGGCTTAAATCACACGATCTCGGTGGCCAGTTTATACCACCGAAACGAGAGATAACCATGCCGTCAAATTTGTCATGCAGAAGATCATCAATTGTTGCATGCGTTGTGTGAAAAATAGCGCTGCCTTGCTGGAACCACATGTCGTTAAGATTCATATCTTCCAGTTAAGGCCACAAAAAATTGGATATCTCGGTCTGTACCTCTCACCATTAACAGATAAAGTGAAAACACAAAAAATTGGATATCTCGGTTTGTTCCTCTCACCATTAACAGATAAAGTGAAAAGAGAGTGCGAGCTAATGACCGTTCCAAAATCTGTACCAAACAGTGACTTTTTCTGGATGCATTTGCAACTGATGCGTCTAATGTGGATTATTATATCCCTAAATGCGACCCCCCAAAAATGGGCCTCGTCGCTGAATATAATTTTTCGTCAGAAATCGGGGTCCATTTCCAATTGCTCTAGAAACCAGTTAGCGAATGCTCGACACTGTCTATGGTCGTTTAACTTCAGTTTAACTCAGTCAAATAAATTTTAAACGTGTGCACTTGCAACTTGAGGTATGCGAAAAGCCAAGTGAGCGCGATGAGAAATTGACAGCCTCGGGTTATCCGGCTTCAACGGCGTGCGGATATTGTTTGATTGTTTACTGAAACAGTTGATTCGAATATGTTCACCAAACGAGGAATAGTCGACTCAACAGGACGATTCTGTGCACCGTAAAACTCACATAGTTCACGGAATGGTAGCTCGAATTGAGCACTCATTTTGATAGTAAACTTTAATGATTTGCACATGTTGCTAAACACTGTGTCTTTCCAAGGTGATTTGCGCAATGTTATTTACTATAACCTCCAAATTTTACAGCTGTATCTTCACTAACATCGCCGTTATATACTGAACACTGAACACTCGAACTTTGACGAGAAATGCGCAATAAAATAAAATGTGGAGCTTTGTAGGTGCCAACATTTTGAAGGTTATTTTCGTCAACTCGAAGATATCGAGTAATATAATTTCTCTTCAAGATGCGCAGTAAATTGAAATGTGGAGCTTTGTAGGTGCGAAATTTTGAAGATTATTTTCGTCGTCGAATTCCAGTAAATATTTATGAATGAAAAAACGTACTATTTATATTCTAGAAAGAATAATCAAACGTAATTTTTATGAAATATAACTTTATTGACATTAATAAGGAAGTGTTACTTAAAGTCGTTGAATTTTTTTATTTTCACATACAAGAAACACTAAATCAACAATGCAAAATACGTTATTCTCACAGAAATTTAACAAAAGGACCAGACCAATTAGTAGACCTACTTCGAAATGGCGCCCCCCATATAGTTCCATTTTTTTTTGGGTGACCAATGAACCAAGCGTGATTTTCTTACCCCGTGTCTCTGATTTTATTGGAGATGTGGCAATTGTAACATTAGAAAATCACCGAACCGGAACTCTGATTGGTGTGCCACAATTTGTTTGCCGGAAGTAATCAATAAAATAACATGATTTATTAACATCAAAACTTAAATGCTTTGTGGACTATTTTCGACGCCTCAAACAGCTGTTGAAAGATGTCGAGCACTGTTTTCCAAAATATTAGATTGGAAAAAATGCTTGCAGGTTGGTTTGAACATATTCAGAAGTATATTGGTGTCAAAGCCAAATACTTTGAAAAATAAAACAAGTCGTTTACTAAATTTTTGCTTTTTTATGTCGTTTCTAGAAACATCCCCAGTCGTCCCCGTATTGACTTAGACTCCTAAGAGTAAGGGAACCACAAATATTAAGTAAATTAAGTAAATGCGTATGTACTGTAATACGCATTTGGGCAAATGTAGACATATAATCTATCTGACACACTAACACTTACATCAAAACACTAATTACATATATTCTTAAGCGCCTACTATAATATAGACGCTTTAATAAATATATCATGTACCTACATTCTATAGGTATTTTTAATGTCTTTTTTAAAATATTTAACAAAGAGGCAAAAATGTTTAACTTTAACTGCAACTTTTTTAGGTAACTACAAGCAAAAACAATATAGTCATTTTTCGGATTAACTACAACCTTAGGCAATAGGCACAAAGTTAGACTGAAAATACAAAAGAACCATCAATTTTAGACCACTATAAAATTAAAAACAAAATTAAACATTTAATATGTTCCTACATATCCTAAGTACAACAATAAAGCTATATTTTCCTACATTTAAAAAATTAGCCTTAATAAATAACTGGCATTAACTGTACTACTCAATATGAATTTTAAAAACTATTAAATTTCAAGAGCTGCCAGCAATAAGTTAACATTAATGAAATCCTCTCCATATCTTTAGAAATTTTCTCAAAAACAGGAATATACATAAAAAAACGTAAACAAAACAAAAGTTTCTTCTTATACTACTTTAAACTTTTTTATTAATAAAAAAGAAATATAATTGAAAAGAAAAACATGCCATATATAAAATACACTTTCAAAAAGCATGTTAGAAAATACCTTAAAATTTCTTAAATATCACTTGTGTATAATTTTTTAACAATTTCTTTTATTAAAGCTGTATCGAGATAAAATATTCAGTGTTTCTTATCAAATTCCCGTTAAAAAGTCAAATCATTTCACGGCACAAGAAGTTGAAAAACATTTCAAATTTTTTGGAAATGTATATCACACGATGGTACGTGTTTACTGAGACGCTCTGCATCACGAGAAGAGACGCTATTCACACACGATAGCCGCTTACAAACTGATAGAAACCTGGGATAACGACGCTTCAGCAAAATTTAAGCTCCGAGCTGGACCAGCCTCATCGATCGCCCTAATCTTTCATTGGAAAAATATCTAGAAATGTATATACTTTGATTTAAATATTTCAAAATATCTTCAAGAAAATAAATCAATTCTTGCTCCATTATATTTAACAATTGATTAAATAAAGTTATTTTGCGAATTTTATTCAACAAAAGTTCATGAGATGTTAAGTTCTTTACCGAAATTGTATACTTTGAGTACACAGCGCTGCATTATAACGGAAAACGGAAAATTTAAACAGCTCGCTACTACTCGAACCACTATCTACCTAAAAGGGTTTAAAGTTTGATATGAATTGTAGCTAATTACAACAGATGGCACTAGCTTTAGAGAGCCCTTCTTAAAAATGCGTTATTATTTAAAAATGTTTTCTACATTATTGATAAAATTCATAATTTTATATATTTTTTATATTCAACTGACATATATATTCCTAAATGATTCATTTATTATTCACATTTCATTAAACATAATTTATTTTTATCTTATATATTTTGTAAAACTTCCTGTTATAAAATAAATAAATATAAATAAAATAATATTTATATAAAACTACAGAAAAATTAGTAAAATGATATTTTCAAACTAACAAGTAGGAAATCAGCAGTAATTTAAAACGTTTTATTGTTATCCGAAAAATAATTGAAGTTTTCTGTCTTTTGGACAAATCACAATAATTTTACATATTGTGCCATCTTTTACTGTATTGACAGAATTTCTATGAATTTACAGTAACCATTTATCTCTCACCACATTTCTAATGATAACATAAATATAAATTTAAAAATTAAAATATACCAAGAAAATTATAATTTATAGCCTCTATAATAACTTTGTAAAAATTACTTGGTAAAGTCATTTTTGTTATTATGTAATATTCCGTCATTTGTCTCAATAAGAAATTACGTTTTAGTTTTCTTCACCCAATTTACTAAAAGTGTAGATTTTCTTTATAAGATGGCAGCAATGTATAAAATATATCCAACAATCATCTTGCCTGAACTGAAGACTACTTTTGTTTTTGATTCTCGAATCATATGATCCTACGCGTTCGATGTTTTACACATTAATTTAAATTCACTCAGAATTAAAAATTATATTCTTTTGAGTCAGTGTGTTTATAAAATTAATGAAAAAGAAGAATGAACACTTTTTGCAATATTTTAGTCGGTGTAATAAGGGTTTTGTAGTTGTAGCAAACAGCCGTGTTGCATACTTGACAGTGACTCTATATTTTACCTTCGAAGGTCTTATTTTGAGGACGGATAGCTAATTTGTGTGTGTTTAGAGACTGCTAGAAACGCCAAAAGTATGTTGGGCCATTTTGGTATGTTCACATTTTTAACGTACTCGATTTAGGTATGTTTCGTACCGACACATGAAAGAACATCTGTACGATACGAATGTTGATGGTTTTATTGTATTTTGATATCCAATGTCGTATATTTCAGACCATGTAATGGAGTTTCTATTTCTTTGTCCCCTGTTTGTGTAATTCATATAATTAATGTTCAAATAAAATAGTATTTAAATCAATTCTAGAGACAAAGAGACAAAACTGCATAGTAATACTAAAAAAATTTAGAAAAATGATAGAAAAAACAGAAGTATATCTGTATTTGTTATAGTTCGCCATTGATTTAATTTTTTTGTTTATTTGTTGTGAGTCATTTCAAGTTTCATTCTAATATAAATCTGAACATGCCAATATAGGTAGTTTGGAAATAGTTGTTAAAATAACTTTTCACTACACCAACTTATGAAAGTTTTGAATTGTCAAGTTAAAAATGTCAAAATAATATGTACAGCCAAAGATCCCTTATCTGCCAACTGAAGATAAAAGGGGAATGAGTGTCG
The DNA here is from genome assembly GCA_935421215.2 of Melolontha melolontha. Classification (NCBI taxonomy): domain Eukaryota; kingdom Metazoa; phylum Arthropoda; class Insecta; order Coleoptera; family Scarabaeidae; genus Melolontha; species Melolontha melolontha. Next base: position 91,878,588 of record OW285237.1, on the reverse strand, counting down.
ATAAGTGGAGGAAATTTGAACCTATCGTCTATGGCAGATCCAGCTAACAACTACGCTGCTGCCAGCACAAGCCGCCGCAAGCGTGTGCTGCCAACGCAGACACGTACAGAGGCCAAGCGCCTGAGGACCAATTCACAAGAAGATCTCAGTATCGATAGACATAACAAAAATAACAAATATTCCAAGGTAAATATTCACCAATATCTTTTCACTTAATCTTTATACTTAAATTATATGTAGTCAATATTTAAATGCAAATATGCACAATAATTGTAAACAGATTCTTTATACAACTGTATTATCTGTATAAGTTTATTTTATTTAACTTCGGGCAGTATCGTATCACAGAGGCAAATTTTATTGTATAAATGTAGTTGTAAGACGACTACATTTACTTTTAAGTTCCTGTAAAAATAGAACGTATTCTTTAAAGCAATTTTTGTAAAGCTATTTATATTTCGATGTAGCCAAAAAAAATTATAAAAATTTGAATATATTAAAATCTGACAAGTTATTAATTTGCTTCTTAGTGTTACAACTTAATATTAGTTAATTTAAAGTTTAAATGTTAACTGATTACAAAGGTGTCCATGATAGACAGACACACAGGTTGGTGACCTCTAAAGCATTAAAATGTATCTTGTGACAAAATTATACTATTATCCCTTCCAGTCGATATATCATAGTACAGTCATAATAGTAATACACTATGTCTTGTATCAATAGTGTTACTTTAACGTTTTACTGAAGTAATTATCGTGAATTCATACTTTATCTTCTTAACTTTTTAATATGCCATAGAATTTCATAGTCATCTTTAATAGTTCTTAAAACCCTAGTTAATTTATTATAAGTATGTATTATTACACACCCTGTATCCTACCAATTCTTCCCAGAATACTTTATACAAAGTTTTTTTATTCAGATTTCTCGAAAAATATGTACATGTATGTAAAATATTTATTATTATTATTAAAAGTATACGGAATATTCGAAAACTACTCTAGAGATAAATCTAAAATTAATTCTAGTAGTAAATCTTTCGCACTTTGCAATTCTCTTTTACTTCTACAATACTTAAGAGAGCTTCCAAATTATACCCCAAATTTTTTTGTTGAATATGCATCTAGATTCTGAATATTAAATACTACAAAATTCGGAATTTTAATTCCCCGCGCAAAAAAGAGAATACCTACTTGCTTGAATAGGTATAAATGCGGGCATTGCTTCTAAATTCTACATTAAACCCATCAAATCTCCAAAGCAGCATAGCGTTACCTACGTCGGGAGTTACCATTGACCCTTTAATACCTTCCTACAAGCGCTAGTTCGTTGCCATCGTATCAAACCTTAATTTTAAAGATCTTGAACTTCTATTCATTTGTCTATAATTTCACATTTTGTGAAACAAATATACCAAGTGTTTTATTTAGTAAATTACTATAATTTCCATTTTCCACTCATCAACAGACCAATTTTGGCATCGTTTTACTTCATTAACTTGGCTGGATGTTTGTAAAGCAGTGCGGCTATGTAACTATCTTTTTCTCTAATCAGTTTCTGACACGTTCTTAAAATTTTGTTATGGTAGAGTATCTACACTTGCAAATTTTTTTGTTTAAGGAACAAGATAGTACTGAATTACTGGTCTCAAAGATACACACCTGAAGAACTAATCTATTCCTTAATGGGGACATAAGAAATTTTGTTGTTTTATCGGAATTTAAAAATTTCCTAGTCCTTTACACGTGAAATTTGAAGAGTACATAACATGTGGTACTTAGATTATTTCAGTATTGATATTACATCTAATATTATTTCATATTTTTAAAACTACTGAAACAAGTAGATAATACATTAGTGCGCTTTATCATATTGTAGCATTTCAACTGTATTTTGAATTACACTGGTGTAACAAATACAATTTGTCTGAAACAGTATGGGTATGCAAACTTAGGTATGTAGTGTATATTATTTTTGACACGGGTAAATAAATAATTGACAAAATTTTCAAAACTTCAAACTATATGTGTTCATGTTGGAGGCATTTAACGTATTGTTAATGCAGAAATGCCACTTACATTTATTTAATCCTGACGAATATGTTAAACTCTTATTGATTTGCAGGAAAAATTCTCGCGAGGCAAGTCGTTTGTACTAGGAACATCATCAATTTTTGTATGTGATATATCTTAAAACAGAATAATAAGTAGGCATTCACTCCTTCTCCCAATTCAAGACATGTAGCATGTCGAAAGCCAAATAGGAAAATGTGATGTGTTTCAGAAAGTGTTGGTGTGAAAATAAAGTATCACTGAAGAAGTTTAAGTGAATAAATAACACTGTCCAATGGATATTAAAAGAACAAGGACCATCTCTGTTAACTCAATTTGGTGCAAGATCTTGAACACACCGATTTAAGTCGTAATCTAAAATTTATTATTGTAATCGCAATTATTATTCAAAACAATGTAACGCTTTTAATCTAAAATTGTTGAAGTGATAGAAATCGCTTCCTTAATAATGATGTAATTTGTAACCCCAACATCAGTTATGGATCCCATAAAAATCCATATTGAATTCGGCAAACGTGTTTGAAACAATTGGGGGTATAAATGTTTGATATGGGTTATTTGATTAGAGTGCATTTCAACATTAACCTGATAGAAGTATCCTTTTTTCTAAATATGTTACCTGAACTCATGGAACATACTGAATTTAATGATCTGGCAAGAGAATGGATATTTCCTGTTTACGCTGTGTTTGTTTCATAGAATGATGTACAGCTATGGAGACAAATTTTCAGCAACATTCAAAAGTTGTTACCAAACGATGACTTGGTCGCCCTGTTGCGATTGCAACGCGCACACTACTATAGATGGAAGAGATGATTCAAGTTGACATAGGCATTGTATCTGCAATTGAATGTTATCATGATTTAGTCTATAACATAATGCACAATTTTTTAATTTTCGATAAATGTGTGCAAGATGAATATCCACATAACCGATCGAACCGATCAAGTAACTGCCGAATTGACCCTTGCAGCATCACCTTACATTAATAGTTTCGTGGATGAAGATGGTGAACGTGAGGTGCGCGTGTAACTGAGACAACGGTTCAGAAACTTTTATACAATAGGTATAAACTGGTTTAAGTAATGGGATAAATGTACCAATTTTCGTAGAAATTCAAACATAAAATTGTTTTTAAATTGCATCGCTCGTTGTTCTGAATATTATGTTAAATATCCATTTGTGATCTATTGGCTGAGTTTTCGTCGAGGATGAATTAGTCAGGAATCCAACTATTTAATTGTCACATTCCTCCGAACGTATACCACTTATCTTTTCCTTCTAAACTATCTCAAAAACCTATTTTATAAAACTTAAATTAATAGCTGTTATTTCTACTGTTACAATTTTTAAAACTTCAAAATACCTAGTAGAACATCTAATTTAGTTATAAAATATAGTATAAGTATATACAAAGAGATTAAAAAAGGTTTACCGTGCCGCTTCATCATTATGGTGTAATTGCCGCATATGGCATGTTCTGAATTTTATTTCGTCCGTGCGACATCTATGATTATACGTATGAACCACTTTCGAGATTATTCATATTTACTTAATTAGGTGTTTTAATAACTTAAAAAATACATTCAACAATTGAAAATATCTTTATTAGAAATAATTTAATGTAGAGATATTACATCACATATTTAGAAATATTATAACATATTGCTGTGAACTATTAGGTTTACTTGAAGGGTAGGTCCAGTGTTCACCACAATATGTCCGAACTAACTCAGTTTGGTAAACTTCTTAATTGAGACTTCTTGATCCTGGGCTCTCTCTCTCGAGCGAGATAGTGGAAAAAATTAAAATAGTCAATAAAAGAAAGTCACACTTGTAATTTACTATTTTATTTTAAAAAAATAAAAAAAATACTCTTTACAAAATGTAAAGAGAGCTAATGCGTCATTATATAAAAGCCTAGAGTAAAAAGATTGTGTGATACAAGACACGCACACAATGAAAAAACTCTCATGACACGCGAACAAAAATAAAACTAATAGATCTGTTTAGAAAACTTTCAAATTCAAAATTCTAAATAATTACCCCCAAACTTCAAACGTACACAGACCAATTGTCAAAACACGTAAATAACTTTTCACTCATGCGCATCAAACACAAGCATAAAATCTCCCTCCAAAACCTGACTTTCAAAACGTTCTAGAATAACGTGACAAAAAACTCCCTCATAAAAAAATATGAAAGTTTTCTTCCCTATCTATATTTTAAGCTAATATAACTATAAATCAAAAATACAAATTGGCACAATTATAATCGAATTACAAATAATAGAATTTATATAAAACTAATATGAAAATTACTTACGTTAACGTAAACTTTTTCACACACAAAAAACTTAATGCGAGAGATATCAAGTAGATTTCAAATATTCATAAAAATACGAGATAAACAACACTCGTAATAAAACGATAATGATATTAATACACATCAAATCACCAAAACCAAAATAAACCGATATTAAATAAAATATAGAAATAAAAAAGGAAGTTTTTTATTTCTTAAACTGTTTCATTCCAAGCACAAGATATCTCTGTCCGGCCGGAAAAATAAGATCGGACATCAAGCACATATAATACCAAATAATTCCTCTAGTCGATCTATTTCCTGTTCAAATAACTATATAAATGTACAGGCGCGGTCAACAAAACAAACCCTAATAAATATATAAACATAATTCAAATATTAATAAATATAAATCAGAAAATACGTTTAACATAATAAATAATTATTTTTTTAAAATGTTCTTCGAGGAAAAGTCCACGACAATATGTTCTTCTGTTACACTGTTAACAGCATTTCTAATAGCATCGTGTAGTTTTGGTAACGTACGTTGTGAAGTTTTAAACACTGTGTTCTTCAAATACAGAAAAAGGAAGAAATCTAATGGAATAAAATCTGGTGATCGAGCGAGCCTTCTGTTTCTGCTAATCAGTCGGTTATTATGCAAATATCTTGGAAGGAATTGAATTGTATTATGTGCAGTGTGAGTATTGGCACCATTCTATTGAAAATAGCCAAATTGTCTTTCGTTATTGTCAGATTGTCTAATAAATGGTTCTTAAATAAGCATTCTATATCGTTCTGCACTTATTGTATCATGGAAGAAAATTAGACCTATGAATGTTATGTCCAACAAATTGTCATCCACGAGATTATTATTAAACCACATACAAAATTCTCTGCGTTTCTCAAAGTCTGTTAGTAACAATTTCTGTACAAAAAATACTTTATATGGATCTAAATGTAGTTTTTTAGTGGCATTATGGCATAGTCCGATATGAGCCGATATAAATCGCCTTAAAGATTTATTACGACTTACATCCAGCCGTTCCTAAATATCTTCTAGCACTTCTTCTATTAATAAACTAGGTCTATCAGGAGAGCGTTTCTTAGATTCACTGCCAGTTTCTCGAAAACGACTAATAAGACGATTGACATATCTTGCAAAAACATCATTTTGGAATTTCGTTTCTGGAAATCAAATGTGAAATTGATGTCTACACGAATCAGTAGAATATTTCCATTCTGCATTCAGTAACAGTTCTCCGCTACAAAAATAAGCTTCTTCCGTAAATGGTATTGTTGACATCAACGCAACTCTAAAATTAAGCAAAAATGTTAATGATACTCGTATAAACACGTAAAAAAATTACTTACACTAACAACGAAATGTGACTTTTATTGCCTTGAGAAATATATTTCTAATATTCAATTAAACGCAGCAAACCAAGGGAAAGAGAAACAACAAAAATCTTATATGATTGACAAATTCAAATGACAATATGGATTGACAGACACTTTAGCAAAGTTTTCAAACCAAATAATTCATACTACAATAATTAAGGTGTGGCAAACTCGTGCTAAAGTTGATGTATCGTTGAAGCGGCACGGTCAACCTTTCTTGATCCCTCTGTACAAGTATAGTGATGTTTATTTTTATGATACATTAATTTTTTTCTATGGGGGAAATCCACAAAATTTTGAGTGTGATTCCCTACTGTGTTGAAAATGTAGTGGAAAATATGTTTTAGAAAAAAAAGTATATAAGATATAATTTGAAAAAATATAGTTTTAAATGTGGAATCAGTTGAACTTTTGTTGTCACTCGAAAGTTTTATTTAATGTTCTTCCCTATCTTCTCCAATAGTGGAGAAGCCTCTGAACGAAATTCTGTGATACCCGGTATAAACCCATTCTGAAACACTATTTTCCTGTAATAAATATTAAACGTTTGAGACTTACCACTCAGTCTTATTTATATCAAAAACAAGGTATATTCTGAAAAAATAATGGATTTTTAAAACATAAGAGCCAGTATATTTTTCATACTTCGGTATAAGATTAAATTCTCAACCAAAATATCAACTGCTTTAAACATTAAACTTATTGACTACAAGCATTTGACGTTAATTAAAATGCCGGAGTTTTGAAGACATGCCCTCATTTTACACAATTTGGATTAAATTGATTATCGTAATTTCAAAGTGTTAATCCACTATATTTATTAAAAATATAATATTAATTTGAAACAAATCACCAAGCCATTCTAATGCAATAATTTCAAGTAGAAATACACAGTTGTGGCCAATATAAAGCAGTATAATAAACAAACCCTCACAAAAATTCGTATTATTCTTATTTATTTCGTATGAGAAGCGAAATCGAAAATTAGATAGTATATAAATCACTTTTATGACAAAAAAGGGTCATAAAACTAATTCCTACACTAATATCTAAATTTTTTAACCAGTCCAGAGCTGCAGGAGTTGCTTTGCTCAGCTGGTGGAAGCCATCAGGAGCAGTCATTTACTATGTGGATAATAGTTTGTTCAACATTTCCGCAGTCACAGAGGCTAGTATTTGCTAATTTCCATTTATACAATATTGAATTGTAGCTTCCGTGGCCTGTACGGAACCTGCCTAATTGATACCATTGCCTACGTGGGAGGGTTACGCCTGGCAGAGGTTCTGAAGGATTTCGATCTCCATTCCTCAATTGTTCGAGGAGAGCTCATTGTATCGTTAAACTGAATATCTACTAGCTTGGTGTAGTATTCAACAGGATAATAAGCCATTCGGTCTCCATGAATTGCTGGCAAGTTTATGTTATATATTATTGCGAGTCTTCACCTTTTGACTAGTTTTATAGAGGTGCTGCTTGAATATAAGAAACCGATTTAACGTTACGCCCAGATATTTAGGGTGAGGGTTGTAGTTTATCCGACTACCACCAAATTCAACATTCAGCTCTTTATTGGCTTCTTTGTTACACAAATGAAAGGCACAAAACTTGCAGATCTTCAGCAAGTTGTATTCTCCAACATATTCTTAAATAATTGAAGGATTAAATAGAAACCATTAAACCAATGTTCTGTGTGGTTAACCTTATATTAGTTCTGTACTAAAAATATGAGTAATAATTGGTCTGGCCAAAATAATAGCAACAATATAAGAATAGATAATACATAATATACCTAAGCATTAAATTTAATTTGTTTCTTCATGTAAAGGATTTAACAATTTATATTTGTTCCGTAACTGCGAATTTGTAATACTGATACATAGAGGCTAGGCATGCTGTCGACAAATTGGTGGCAGCGTTGGGTGTTGGAATAGACCGCTCACACAATTGTCATAATTCTTGTTCTGTTTTAGGCGTGACGTGATTTACTTGTTTGATATCTCTGGATAGATTTTAAATGTAATCGAAGTGACTGCGCGGGTCATTTCAAAACCTCAATTTGACAAAAATTTTGCTCTTTGTTCGTATGCTTAAGGCCATTGCTTTGTGTGAACACCCATTTTAAAGGGCATCCCCTCTTCTGAATATTTTACGATTTTGTTTTCTAATATTGTGGCATAATTCAGTCCATTTAAAATGTACTTGATCTATTTTATGGGTCTTGAAGCAATAATTTCTCCAAATCATGATTTTAGAGCTGCTCTTGATGATGTTTATTGTCTCTAATGTTTGTTGTGGCATTAAGGTTGTATTTATCGATCATAGCATACATTCTAGGACCACTGGAACCATTGTTATTTTACTTTCATCATTCCACAAGATGTTACGCTAGCATTTCTTCGGACAGTTCTGGTGATCTTTAACAAAGTTCCATGGATATGTCGTTTATTTAGTAAAGGAATTTTGTAGGCATGGAATTTTGTTAGCAAATTCTGTAATCTCTTGCGAATTGTTCTGCAGCTGAAGTTGTTTCCATGATTTTCTGGAAGACAAAATATAAAATTGATTGTTTTCTGTGTAATTTGTTTTCATTTTGTCTTCCGGAATTGTAGAGAACTTCTTTCGGCCATATCTTTTCATGTTTTCTTGCCACTGTACTACATTTGAAATCAGTTTTGCAGAGCGGCTTAAGATCTTTTAAATACACTGTTCTGCCTTAACTTTTTGTTTTTAAAACTATCTCATACGTTTCTTTATCAAATGTTTTCCTACCTATTCTATTTTCACAAAAGATTCTTTTAATTTAAAATTATTTATACCGTAACACTACGTACGCTGCTGCGTACAAGAATTGTTGATTTCACATTTTAAACTCAAATGTTCACAATACGAATACTGGTCTTATTTATGGTCATCGAACTTTAAATTCGGGAGTTCCCCAATTAAATAACTAGATTCCTAAATATTTATGTACAAATCTACCTTTAGGACTTTTATTCTTTCGCGTACATTCCTAATATTTGTACGTATTGGAACCTACGTATTCATTTATGAAATTTCATATACTACTGACTATTATTCTGACCACAACTGTATATACTTATAGAAACACAAATAAATTTTTACTGCGGCAATAATGATGTATAAAAGACAACGTGCAATAGCACGATTTAAATACACTTTGGTTGCAGTATCTAACAAATCAGATAAACAAGATATACTCATACAGAATTAGTCTGTAGGTTTTTCGAACAATTTAACTAGTAAATCAGTGACATTTTAAGAATTATAATTATCAATAAAACTTGTTAGCAATTAACCAACTTAAGGTTATCTAAAAGCTACTTCATTTTAAATCTTAATAGTTTTCTGATTGGGCGTTCACGCATTTAGGTTAAAATGTCTGTAGAAACTATGAGAGTAAATTAATATTTTCTCATCTCCAGTAATATTAGTCTTTTTTATTAAACATGTTAACCACCATTATTAGAAAAAAATGCTTCAGTTCTCCATAAATCTAGTTTTAAAAAAATGTTCATTGTCAACATTATTTAGACAAGAAAATATTTTTCTTTCTTGGTCTCCTAACCAAAAAATTTAAATTAGTTTTGGTCTATACATATATATCACAGATTTTTACTTTTTTGTAGATGTTTTTCAAGATATTATGACAAGTTCCCAATCTTACTCTAAAATTACCCCTATAGTCCAGCACCTACTAAATTTTTAGGAAATAAGGATGCCGTAATTGGGTTTCTATGTTATGTCATTACTTTTCTCTTGGGTCTAAATGTAACGTTTTTTTCGGTTAATCAAGTTTCGAATATTTTGAAGAAATACTTTCGGACGGAAAAGTTTTCTTTTGGGCACAAAATGCTATCTATAATGCTGTAGATGATATTTTGATATTTTTTTAATATGTAGAAATGACATTTTTCAAATCGTATGAACATAGTTTTCCATGCAGTAATCTAAAAGTGTTAAAAAACATCTCTCTATACAAGGGGAGTTTTTTATGTTATCTACCTAGCTATGAAAACAATATGCTACAGTGAAAAATTTCTTACTTCAAGTTTTTGTGGCATTTTATAGTGTCATCTCCAAGTTTGGTTCAAATCGTTTAATATTTGTTACTTTTACATTCGTTTAAAGAAGAGAAAATGAGTGATTTGAAACTTGAACACAGAAGCGTCATGAAATTTTGAAGAGAAAGCAATAGCTCGAACAATATTAATGAGAGAATGGTGGCAGTGTATGGAGAATATAGCCCCTCCGATTTCCATGTAACATTTTGGTGTAAACAGTTCAAATGCGGCAGAGAATCCATTCATGATGACCCAAAGTGTGGAAGACCTCTGAAAGCACAGACTGAAGTTGTAGATTTGGTGTTGACTGATCGCCGAGTTTCAGTTTCAAGTTATTGCTAGAGAAATAGGAATATCAGAAACGAGTGTTTTTAAAATTCTACACAAAGATTTGGGGATGAGCAATGGATTCCCAGACTGGTCTATCCCAAACAAAAATTGTGTAGGCAATAAATTTATGAAGAAAATTTGACTGTTTTATCTCAAGATGTTACCTAGTTACACTTCTTAAATAAAAGTGTTACTGGGGGTGAAGCTTTGGTACACCACCGGAACTCCCACGAAAAAAGAACTAATGCAATAGGTTCATAAGCCCCGTGGGGGAAAAGTGATGGCCACAGTTTTCTGGGACGCGGAGGGGATTAATTGAGTATATGCCAAAGGAGACTACAAATAACGGGAAATGTCCACAAAGACAAAATTAAGAACTTGAACACGGCCATACGCGAAGAAACCACAATTTTGCTCAGAAAACTCCGTTTCTGCACGACAATAGCAAGACATGCATAATGCATAAGACATAATGCATAAGACACGAATTGTTCAAGCAGTAATTAATAAATGCGGCTTTGAGGAATTACAACATCCACCCTACAATCCCGACCTCGCCCCCTGTGACTAGTATCTCTGTCACAAACTTTTGAGAGGGCCTCTTTTTATCAAATGGCGACATGGAAAACGCTTTGGGGTCGTAGTTTGCGAAATTACCAAAAGATTTTTTTCGAAAGCATAGCGTTATTAAAGAAACATTGAAATGCGTGTGTTAGTGTTAACGATTCTTACTTTGAAATAATTTTTTTTTTGTTTTCTAACTCGTTTCTTTCATAGTTAGATAGATAACATAAAAAAACTCCCCTCGTATGTATATATAGACATTCACAAACCATATACATATTAGATATTGATAACTTCTACGTCCAGATCACGTGTTTCGATCTTCTCTTAGATCTCGTCAGTGTACGTGGTGAAGCATAAACACAACGCATATTTTACGCATTTGTTAGATATTTCTACGTACAGAACGTATGGCATTCGTGCTTCTCTACGTGCACTGACAAGAATTAAGAGGAGTTCGAAGCACGTGCCTGTACGTAGAAGTAACCAATACGTAAAATATGCATCTTGTATGCCCATGTATACATTCATACAAATATGTCTTTTAAGATTTTTTTTATTACTGTATTTTACACTTGATGTTAATTAACTATCGATACGCTAGCTTTCACATGGTATATCGTTTTGCAAGTGAATTGAAAAATAATTATTGCAATACTAAATAAATTATGACTGGTCCTAAAGACTGATTTTAGTTCGATTATTATATATATATATATATATATATATATATATATATATATATATTGATATTGATGATATAGAAACGTCATCTGTGAGGCAATGTATATCATCCACATGGGCAGTTTATATATATATATATATATATATATATATATATATATATTTAAATCTATTTCTTAGCCGTACAATTAATATATATCATTTGATAAATCTTGGAAATTCGGCTATATTAAATATTTAATTAGAATGTTATTTCGCGAAGTAATGTGAAAATGTAAATATTGCTATCTACAAATTAAAACGCTAATTAACGAAATTTTTGAAAAATTTCGTTCTTAGGTGGAACTCGAACCCACGACCTTTAGTTTTCTAGACTAAAGCTCTATCCACTGCGCTACCAAGGCTCTTGCATTCGAGTATTGTTAGAAATGCCTTAAGTTACTTATTAAGGGACAGATATTAATATTCTGTCGTCATACAATTAATATATATCATTTGATAAAATTTGGAAATTCGGCTATATTAAATATTTAATTAGGATGTTATTTCGCGAAGTAATGTGAAAATGTAAATATTACTATCTACAAATTACAACGCTAATTACCGAAATTTTTGAAAAAAATTCAGTCGTTGATGGAATTTTTGCTAAATTTTCCATCCACTAGCTATTTGATAATAATCTATTTCTTAGCCGTACAATTATATATATATGTATATAGTAAATTCAATTTGTTGGCGATTTAAGGTCTGGTTTTACTTAAAAATGTATATATTTAAAACAATCCTACATGTTTCGGCAAATGATACCTTTTTCAAGGAATATAAAATATAAATGACAGTATATTAATGTCATTCTTGTACATTTGTAGTTGCTATGGATAAAATTTTATCCATAGCAACTACAACTTCATTTTCTTTCAATATCCTGAAAATATACTCAATCCTTTTCTCGAATATCTCAAATATTACTTTCAATTATCTATATGATTTTACAAACAAACATACAAATTCTACCCACTTCAATAATTTAATCGGTCTTGCATCTCGATGTTAACAAATTGTACAACTTATTAAATTTCTTATTATTAAAGTTACAGACTCGATTAATTTACTAAAAATATCTTTAGGCCTTTTCCGTAGTTACCATTATGTCTTCAATAAAACAATTGCTTTTGAGTTTGTGAGTTATTTTATTTTTTTATGAAGCACACCGTATATCGAGAGTTATTTTATTTTTTTATGAAGCACACCGTATATCGATTCATAATTGGATAACAAATAAAATTTTATGCAAAGTGCTCTTACACTTTTGCATTCGCGAAATGTCTTAATATTCGGATTCAATTATATTCTGTATAATCAACCAAAATCTTAATCAAATAAGAACCTACTTACAGTATGCGTTCTATTAAAAAGAACGCATTTTCAAAAATAATTTGAAAGTTCTATTTACTATTCTTCTAGTTAAATAGTGGTAATCAGCTAAAAAAAAGCTATCCATAATTAATAATAAGGTCAACTGCCCCCAATAATAAAGTCAGTAATAATATACGAATAACTTTTAAACAAACTGTATAGTCTATGAAATTTATATATTTTTATGCAAAATGATTTATGTGGATGGTTTTGAACGTTTGCCATTTGTCTTACATATTTTTAGATTAAAATAAATTATACCTTGCTAGTAGATTATGAAATTTGTGGGTTCCTTAAATGCCTGGAGAAAGAACAAAACATCACGGCATCGCCAATATTAAGTGTAAAATAAACACTTTAAAAAGATGTCACATACACTACCGTGCAAAAATTGAAATATGTATATAAAAATGGCGTTCGCAATAAAAATATCCCTAGGTGCAAAAATTACTAAACGTATGTTACTAAAAAAGATATAATAATAATACATACATGCATACAGATACAGTGGACCCCCGCTATTCGCGCCCCCTGTACTTGCGAATTGGCTTATTCGCGATTCTGTTTTTACTACCATTTCTCGTTACCCGCGCTTCGTATTCGCGGTTCAGTATGGGAAGTTCCCCTAAAGTTTTAGGGGTATTTTCCTTGTTCATTTATTTCTTTAAAAGTTCACAAAGCGTATTTGACTCTTATACGCAATATGTATGTGTGTAGGTATATCTATTTGTGTCGATTACACACACACATATATATATATATATATATATATATATATATATATATATATACCTGTAGTTTATACGTACATATAGCAAACGCCAATTAAGTTGACGCGAGGAGGGGGTGCGCAGAAGCCGCTTTTAAAAACGTTCACCCCCACTACTCAAGTAATTGTCAGAATACATTTGTCATTGACGTTTGACGGAACATAATATCTTTGCTAGGGGATCATAAAGTGACACACGCTTAGAGGTTAGAATTTTCTGACATTTGATGTAAAACCAAATTCAAATCTCCCCACTACTTTTAGTCCTGCGCGAACTTACCCCTCCTCGCGCCAACTTATTTGGCGTTTGCTATACATACCTATTATTTTTGTACCCCGATATTTGCAACTTCAATGTTCGCGATATTTTTATGGAACGCAACCTTCGCGAATAGCGGGGATCCACTGTAATATATTCAGTTTATGTGCTGAAATCATTAAGACGCCCACCTTTGGCTTATACCGGGTGTCCTTAAAATAAAAAACAACATGAAAAATGTAAGTAAATATGTAATTATACAGATGGAAGTCCAAAATAGTTTCCCAAAATTCCCTCTCGTAAGCGAGCAAAAAAATGCCAAAGATATTTAAAAAAATCTTGTTGCACCACTGTACGACCAACTACCGCGATATCATAAAGTTTCTGGGTCCAAGATGGCATTGAAATAGAAAATATATGTCTGAACTTTATCCATATTATCATACTGGTAACTTAACCTTAATTTTTGAAAATGATTTTGATAGTGTCATTGTGACATCAATAAATATGTCATTTGATTTAATAAAGATACAATAAAACAACAAGCTCAGCTTGTATTCAAAATTTTATTAATAAAAAAATGCAAAATTAAAGCAAATGTTGAAATTGTTGTCCGTTATTTTCAATTCCCAATGTGACACGCCTTTTCATGCTGTTAAAGGCATTTTGCAGCATTGCGGGCGTTATTAATGCACATTCGTCAATAATTCTTTGTTGCATATCTTGCAAATTAGCAACAGGAGTTTTAAATATTCTATTCTTTAGGTGAGGAAACACGAAAAAGTCCATAATTGTCAAACAAGGTGATCGTGGTGGAAACTCAACTTCCGTATGTAAACTTATGATCCGATCGTCAAAAAACTCACGAAGAAAAGCAATATTTTCTCGTGTTGTGTGTGCCGTTGCACCATATTGTTGAAAGTATGCATATTGCAATTAATCATCATGCAAGTGTTCAATAAATTCATTCAGAATGTTTCTATACCTCTCAGCATTAATTGTGAAATTAAAAAAAATAGGGCCAACAACTCTGCGGCGAGAAACTGCTAGCCAAACACCAAGTTTCGCATTATGGAGAAACGATTCAATAAAAATATGAGGATTTTCACTACTCCACATTCGAGTATTTTGGGAATTGGCATACCCCGAAAGATGAAACCATGCTTCATCAGAGAAAAATGACAAATTTAGCAGGTCATCATCTTCTATTAAGTTATTTGCAAACCACTGGCAGTACGCACGGCGTCTAGGGTAGTCTACCGGCAAAATAGCCTGATGTGATTGCATCTTATACGGATGCATGTGTAAGTTTTTCTTTACAATTTTCTGACATGTTCCATAAGAAAGTCCAATCTCTTGAGAAAGGCGTTTCAAAGGTTTTGTGGGTTCATTTACCATACGTTGACGAACATCATTTATAACTTGTTCCGAACGAACAGTTGGTCTACCAGTACGTGATTTATGACCCACAGAACCAGTCTCACGAAACACACCAACGCAATTGGAAAGGCAATTATAAAAATCTTTGGGAATTACAGCTAACTCTGGAAAGTGCTCTCTAAAATCACCCAAACATGCACGTTCACTGTACACCCAAATTCCATCAATTCGCACTCCACTCCGAAAATAGGCTTCAATCATGTACGCTTTTTGCACTATATTGTAAACCATATTTGAATTTACTCGAATGTGCTATGTTTCAAACTCGACGTTCAAACTTGCTTTCAGCAATTCTAACACATTAATGGATGACAGATGGATTTTAGTTCCTAACTTAAGTTCAGACATACAATTTATATTACAAAGCCATCTTCGTCCTAGAAACTTTATGATATCACGGTACATTAGAACAAATATCAGAGGCGATATATTAAAGCTGACAGACAATAAGAAAAAGAATAGTTTTGTTATTGTCCGTTTCGCTTTAAGTATCTTCTCTGATTCAGTCAGTTGTCGATCGTTACGTACGTTCGATATGTTTTACATTTTTACGCCTTCAGTTGATAGATTGTTACCAAATAGGACGTTAAATCCCGTAAAGCACACATCTTACATCTTTAAAAAATTAACACGCAAAGACGCTGACTTTTCGTATCAAGTTGTCGAACCCTTAACATACAAAGCTGTCTACAGAAAGTTATCTTCTAGTGCTTTTATAAACATAAACATTGCACTCAATAGCGGTATTTTTTTATAAACATTCTGAATACATTATATTTGTTACTTCTCGTAACAAACAAAACATTCACGTAATACACATTTTTTTAATAGTTCACTTGAATGTATAAACAGCTGATTTTTTATGTGGATATTGACCTTAGCATATAACTAAGTTATGGTTTTTATAACATTGACAGCTGTTACGTACGTAAACATACACTATAGCCTGTATGTTTGTGTATAACTTTAATAGAGGTATTTATTATTTATACACATTCTGAATATTTTGAATTCATAGGCACGTAATACAATTTGTAGGCAGTTTTTAATTTTGGGGTTCGCGTCCCAATTGACACAATATTTAAGATTTATATTCTATATAATTACATCTTTTCATTTATCATATGTCGTCTCTTTATTTTAAGGACACGCTGTATATGGGCAACTTATATGTGGCATTCTGAATATTAATTTATTTGGAATATCTACAGAAATATTCTTCCACTCCTTCTGCAGAATGTCCATAATTGATGGAAATTTTGTGTCTGCCACAGACTACCATGACGACCTAGTTCATTTCATAACAGTTCAATTAGAAATAGATTTGGAGACAGTTCATATTTTTTACGGTTTCCACTTCCTTTCTTTTTCCTGATAATACATGTCAAATTTGCAAATTTAATCCGCCGAATCTCATCCAAAACACTTCCATTGCCCTACTTCGTCTTCGACATAGTAGCCTTCCTCAGAGTGTTTTTCTTCCTCATTTTGTTGCCGCTACAAGAGAATCCGTTGTTAAGTCCCAAAAATTTCGAACATGACAACACAGTTTTGTTTTATTAACTCGTTTGAACAAGGATTTTCGAACGGCAATACGGCTATCTACTCCCACGGCCCCTATGCTCGGCCATAGAAACAGATATACATACTTAAAATGCAATAATTAGCGCTTCTTTAAACGCTAATATTCTTGTGGGCAAAATTTTGAAAAAGGCTTTAATAATTTTTACTTCTTTTAAATTCTTTAAAAACGATAAAATCATGAAATTATAGATTTTATAATGTTTGAGTTGTATATTTTCTTTGTGTGAATGATTATCTTAATAAATATGTTAGCATAATTTTATCTCGCCCTGAAGAAGCTAGAATCCCCACAAGAATTTGGTAATGTTACAATAAAAGGAAGTAATAGTTATTCAAGTATAATTTGTATGTTTTGCCCAGAAGAATATTAGAATTAAAGTAAGCGTTAATTATGCAACTTGAAGTTAGGCAAAACTTAGTACTACTTCTTCTAGAACAGATAAACTTTTCACTCGTCTTTGATTTAAACCTGCGGTAATTTATGATGCTGTTTTATTTATATCCATTTAATTACAATAACACGCTCTACTGTTTTTGTAGTTATTTTAAGCATATTTTAAAGTCTTCGTTCATCCCAATTTCAACGTCCCGCTGTAATGTTCTTTGTACTCCCTCAACCGAAATTTTAAAGATTTTAGTAATGTAGCAACATAAGCTTCTGCCTTTAGCACACATACAGCGACTCGTCTTTCGTCACTAATTATTTTCTTTTTACCATTAACACATTTTGTTAATTGATAAAGCATCACTAGTAATTTTTTTGTTTAAGAAACGAGATAATGAATTACTCCTTACAAAAATATCGCCGGTCCAAGTAGAGTCCCAAAAATTTTCGACATACAATAATATCGGAGTAGCGTCCGGTCTTAATTTTAAGGCTGATTATCTTTAAGGAGGATAATTGTGAAAACTGCTGGTATTATATAAAGCGAGCCACAATATTTGTATCCTAGGTAGGCCGTGAACGACTGAGATAGACATATAAGACATATAAGTCACGTGAGCTTAAAGAATTGACGAAGTGTCATTTGTAAATAATCATAAGTCAAATTGACAAGTTACGATTTAACCTATTACTAATAGTACGAAATGTAGGTTAGATCACTTAATCAATCTAAGACGTAACTGATTTAATCCATGGCATAGTCTGAAAACTTTTTTTGGCTCACTCCTTATTTATTCACATTAAAATATTACTTCATACAATATTCATTTACATATACATACATACCTATACTTTTTTATATTTTAAAATAGCTTCAAACTATCTTCACAAATTTAAAATTAGTAATTTCGGAATTTAACGACATTACAGTTACTTGGCTATAGAAGGATTATCTACATCGGACACACTCGGAGGTATCGAAAACGGGGAGTCAGTTAATACATGTCATACCTAATGTACGACGCAATTTTTTGCAATATTGTCAATGGTAGGCCGCCTTAATTTGAATTGGTATATACTGCAGGTTATGTTCATGTATGTTTCAAATGTCAAACTGAAAGTTTAAATTAAAGGCTATAAGAAGAACGTATATGTCTATAGTAATTATGTTGATCGTATGAATTGCCAAGAAAAGAAAAGGATGAGTTCTTATATTAAAATATTGTTCGGGAAACTATACTAGTACTGCACATGTCAAAATTACATACTTAATAGAATTTAGATTATGACATGTTGAAAATTATAAACAGTAATTATTATTATAAATCATTCAGAAATATATTAAATATTTCAAATTTGCAATATAAAATTTAGATTACAGTAACTAATAATGAAAATTGTAAACAATAATATACTTTAACCAGTAAAATGTATTAAAACTTGTTCGCATTTATTATCTTAAAATGTTAAGTAATTATGTAGCCTACTAAATTTGATATTATCTAGTATATAATAGTTATTTATGATACAAGTGTGTGAAGTAAGGCTTTTATGCACGAATTGCGAAGTTTAAAGCACGAGCCGAAGGCGAGTGTTTTAATCGCAAAGAGTGCATAAAAGCCTTTCACACACGTGTGTCATACAATATTTTATCTACGACCTAGTTAAAAAAAAAAATTATTCAGTCAACTTTTTCAAATTTACATTAATTGTCAAATTTGTACAGTTATTAATGTTACTAATTATTACATTTGGAATATTTTCTTTTCTTTCTCGGTGCACTACTACTTCTCTTGTAATAGTGTGTGTTTGAGATGTCGATGGCTGAAGTTGTTGATTTCCTATTCCAAAGATTTTTCTCGATGTTTCTTTTTTATTTTCTAGGGAATTTTCAACATAACCTTCTGCAACGGTGGAGGATTTCCATCCTCCATGCCGTTTAACTGCAGAAATATTAGCACCCGAGTCTGCTAATAAGGAAGCAGATGAACGTCTGAATTAATTTACAGACTGCACAATAGACAAAATCACTTTTGTTTTGTTTGTTGTCGCTTGGCGTCGTTGTCATCAGAAATCATTTAATAATGATAGTCCCATTTAATTTACATTGGGTTTTTACGCATGATTTAATTCATTTACGCACGATTTATTTAATGTAGCTCTTTACACATAAAAACTTATTAAATAAATTGTTAATTATAGGATGGTCGTAGATAAAGAAACATAACAAATTAATCCGAGTCTGAATCACAAGTGATATCACTGTCATTACCTAAATGTATAATTAATTCAGCAGCATCGTCTTTGTCAAATCCCACTTCTCTGTCCCAGCATTTTTGTATCTCTTTTGGTAGGATTAATAGTATTTTCTCATACTTCTAGAGTAATTGTATGAAGATCTACATTGTACGAAGATCTATATCGCAAAATTCGTTCATAGAAGAGCTGATAACTATGACAAATACTAAATAAAAAGCACCTAAAAAAATTACAAGTATAATGACAGCAGGTTAGCGGCATTAGCAGTACTGAAAATAAAAATGGCAAAATGACAACATCTAATTTTACTGTTAATATACAAAAAACACAGACTCTTTATAATTTGTTAAAAGAACTATATAATGTGCTTCTGTTAAATTAAACAATCCAATAATTACTAACACCTATTATATTAACAAAATAGTTAATTAAAAGCAAAAATGTAGGTTATTAATAGATATTATTATTCATATAAATTTTATGTTGTGAGGTTGTCATGGAACATGGTAAATACGTAATTGCTTAGGGCATTAACTGTTTCGGCTAACTATTGCAAAAAATAAAAAATTGAATTTTAATGAAGAAAAAACGAAAAATTTACAAATCGATTTTTCTAGAAAACGGTGTATCCTACCGACTTAAAGTAAGAGTACATTTTAGTACTGGAATACCTGAAAATTTAATAATCTAGTGTCACAAATGCTTAAAAGTTAAAGACAAAAAAGTTATGCCTTAAAATAACCGTTGACCTATCCAAAACGGACGCCTATGACCGGTACTAGAAATTCGCAATTGATGGAATCGATTCACCTCTGGAGGATAAATAAGCATACCAGTTTTTGTTTTTCTAAATAGAAGCGTTCTGGAGGAATTTAAAAAAAAAATAATTCAAGGCGCCATCTTCAAAGAACTCTAGCTCCCTTAGGAAGCATTTTCGGACTAGGTGAATTTGGGTTTAATTGTCTTAAAATTATCAGAGGAATCTCCGGTCTTCGTTTGTCAGGAGAGTTTCTGGACACCCTGTATATATATAAATATAATATTTTCGTGACCTTGGTATGATACGGTAAACTTAATAAGTCGGTGATTAAAGGTCTGGTTTATTACTCCAAAGTATATATATTCAAAACAACCCTACATGTTTCGGCAATGATGCCTTTGTCAAGGATATAAAAAATATTTTTTAGGGTTTTAAGGGTTTGAACGGCCTGATGTTCTCATACAGAAACCACTACATAGTGCGCGGGTTACGATTTGGTGTGCCGTATCCGGACACGGAACATTGGGCCCTAATTTGGTCAAGGGTGATGCACAGAACCCGCTAACAGTTAATCATGAATGCTACAGAGACATTATTATTGCCCCATTTGTGCGGGATTTGCACACTTTTTGCCGCGCAAGAAACCTGCCACTGCGACGACAGTGGATATAGCAAGATGGAGCTACAGCCAACACGGCGAGAGAGTCACTTATTGTACTCTTCTGCAACAACACTTTAGAGGTCGCATAATTTCCCGTGGAATGGAATTCCCGTTACCTGTACACTTCCCGGATCTCACAGTCCTGGATGCCTATATATGGGGAATGCTAAAAGAATACATTTTCCGATCAGATGACCCACCTGGAAATGTTCCCGAATTACGGGAGAAAATACAGTCATTTTTGTGTCCTTGCAACAACCTGTGTTCAACAATCTAAAGTACTGTTATGAACAATGTATAAGACGTGAGGGTGCACATTTTGAACACATGCTGTACTGACGCATTTAGATATGTGTTTTCGTTGTTAATTATTACATGTTATAATTACATATTGATTTTGTGAATACGTTTGCAAGTTCAGTTTATGTACATATATCCGTCATTCTTAAAATTGTCTATATTTGATAATTATAGGTCTCATAGTGATTAAAGCATATTACTTTAAAAATTAACTTATCGAATTATGAATAATATTAATACAACCAAGAGGGTATAGCCGAATTATTGTAATAAAATGTCAAAGGCTCGAGAAAAATTCTTCTGCATAGATTGAATTACAAATTGAATTTTAGAAGATTATTCCACGAGAAATTCACAAACAAGTTATCTTTCCCTAGTAAATAAAAAATTTTATTAACTTCAAACCTTTTTATTTTATTGATGTTTGTTATTCTATGGATTGCATTGAATTTATCTATTAATCTCTTTTACAAATTTATTATTATAATCCCAGATAAATTAATTTCTCTCTATATTTAAAATAACTCCAAAGTTACTACTCCCAGCAGGACATTTCGAATAGAAAACACATAACACTCCAATCGGTGGATGTGATTCCAACTGAGAATTTATTTATTAAAATTAATATTTGATTGAAACATGCAAGTTATTGAAAAAGAATGCAGAAAATATGTATACTAGGAAGAAGCCTGTTAGAACATTAACGTGATAAAAAAACATGTTACAAAACGTGTAATGACATTTACAGTGATAATAAAAGCGGAGGTCATAGAGAATATTAAGCCAGAAATATTTTTTTTTGTTAAAAATGAAACTAGTTTTTGCAAACAAATTGAAATACGTGGGGTTCGTTGATATAAGTGCACTGTTTTATAATAGTACCAGTAATTATTAAATATTTATTGAGATTATATAAAATCAAATAGGAACGTATCAAAAAATATACGGTATAAACAAACAATATTTAGCAAAGCGTCATTGCATTGCTAAATTAGCAATGAGATGTTATTTTGTATAGTCTAGCCATCAATATGACGATCCGACCTTTTAAGATTTAAAAGGATTATCGGGGAATATCCGCTACCTCGTAACGCAGATACCGAGAAAACTTATAAACGAGGTAATGAGTCGTATTAGGAGAAATTAAATTTTTTTAAGTAGAGATGTTTCGTTTAATATACCTAATCCACCGTTTACAATTTATACTTTATTATTCTAAAGTAAACCATTTTAATTTAACAGATAATATATACGTATAATTGTATTAAAAATATTGTAATTTTATTTTAAATATTAACACCCCTTTCCTTTAATTAACTAATAGTAAAACTGCTCGGAATATCACACAGGAAGATTAGAGAAATTGTATTTGACATGCAGCTACCATAGACAATTAATATTACCAAAGCACATGTACGAATCAGGAATTTATAATTAACGAGTATTGAAAATTCCGGAGAAGATTAATGCATATACAGGTGATTCTAAATATATGCGACAAATTCTATGGGCTGTTTCCTAAGGTTATTATCATCATAAGTTCATATGAATGTATGTCTTAAACGGCTTAGTTCTAAAGTTACGGGATGTTTAATAGTAAATTAAAAGTTTATACAATAAAACGTACTAATACTACAAAATTAACTTATAAAAAATTGTTGGAAATGACCGCCTTCAACTGCAGTGCAAGCTTCTATCCTCCGTTGTGTTGATTAGTGAGTGCGTTCAAACATGCCGAGGCTGTTTCGAATTGTCTCAAATGCTGGAACAATACGATTCATTTGTTATAGTATAACTAACAATATTTAATATCACACCTGTCTCTGCAGAAGCATTCGTTTTGAAGGGAAAATATTTATTTGTCATTTCAATATTATTTTGTCAAAATATTGTCTAAGTTTTCTAAAATGAATTACACAATAATTCACGTGCAGGTAGACCTCTTTGTCAAGAACGATACCCAAAAGTGTCATCCCGTATTATTCGATATTTGCCCGTCTTCACCAACGTCTTAGTGAAGTGGTACGTTTTAGAAACATACGACTGATAGCGTACAGTTAGAACTTCCCATGTGGAAGAAATAGTGCTAAATGAAATTGAGGAACATCTGCCTTAAACATAAGTCAGCCCACAGTTTGGAGGATATTGAACAATCAACTGTTGTATCCACATCATATACAACTGGTATAGGCACTTTTGCCAGCAGATTTCCCGCAAAGATTGGCTTTTTGTCAATGGATACAACAGAAAATCCCACTAAATCCTCAGTTTTCGGCTCAAGTATTCTACATCGATAAGGATAATTTCTCCAGACATGCTATTATTAATTTTCATAATAATCACTCATGGGCCGAAGAAAACCCACACTAAACATTGGAAACCGGTCATCATCAATGACCGGTTTCCAATGTTTAGTGTGGGTTTTCTTCGGCCCATGTGTGATTATCTGTTAATGTGTCGCCGGAATTGTTGGAAATCGCTTGATAGGTCCATATTTTTTGCCGATAAAGTTAAATGGAGAAGTATACCGCCGCTTTCTTGAAGAGGAGCTACCACTACTATTGGAAGAAGTCCCGTTGCAATTTAAGTCTGGAGATATCCAGACTTAAATTCTCTAGATCTTTTTCTCTAGGGTCACCTTAAATCACTAGTTTATGCGACTACCATTGAAAATGTTGATGAACTGATAAATTGTATTGTTGCAGCATTTTAGACAATTCGTAACACCCCCGGTATTCTTGAACGTACTCACCATCACCAATCAATGCAGCGGAGGATAGAAGCTTGCATTGCAGTTGAGGCGGTCATTTCCAACAATTTTTACAAGTTAATTTTCTTGTATTAGTACGTTTTATTGATTGAGCTTTTAATTTACTATTAAACGTCCCGTAACTTTAAACTAAGCCGTTTAAGGCAAGCATTCATATGAACTTTTATGATCATAATAATCCCAGGAATCAGCCCATAAAATATGTTGTATATATTTAGATTCACCCTGTATATCTATATAAATTATTATTTCCATATTATCCAAATAAACATGAGGCTATTGCTAGTCTTAATAGAATAAAAATTAATACTTATTACTTCTCTGGTTTCTATGCCGATATTATAATCACTGTTTGCAATTCTCTAAACCCTCACCATAGAATACCTAATTATATAGTATTTATTTACACATCAGAAAATTATCTTGTTATTTGAACTCAAATCGTTATATCTATGGACAGACAATAACCATTTCTTAGAGCTTAAATGTGTACGCAATAAAAGTATGTATAACGTTTAAAATATGGTATGCAATGCTAAACTAAGGCCCGGTTTCATAATCAAAATAAAGTGTTCTTTATTATTAAAGTGGTCTTTAACTTTAAAAATGCGTTTCATAATGACATTTAAAGAAGGAAAAAGGATTCTTTATCTGAACTTTAAAGTAAAGTGCCGAATGCAGCGGTTTTACATTTTAAACAGTCCTTTATGTATCACGAACAGCGCACGATACCTTAAGAGTCCAAACGAAAAAAAGATACTACATAACCTAAGTAAATATTTGTTATTTTGTTTTATATATTTGACACGTGTGTAAATATTTAGTAAAATATGAATAATTTACTGGATACATCTTCAAGTTCCTCATCTGATGATGAAATAGTAATGAGAAATCGCAAAATATATAAAAAGAGAAAAAATTGGCTAAATCAATATAATGATATTGAATTTTTTAGTAGATTCAGATTAACGAAACCTACTGTAACAACATTACTGAATCGAATTCAACATCAAATATCTCACCCCACAAATAGGTAAATTGTATTTTTAAATATTAATGAAGTAGTAGTATACTTACATTATTTTATTTTGTAGAGGAGGTTGTGTGCAACCAATTATTCAGTTGCTACTCACATTACGATTTTTTGCAACGGGAAGTATGCTGATATCTGCAGGAGATTTTATGGGGGTATCTAAAGCATCGGCAAGTAGAATAGTGAAGCGTGTTTCAAGTGCTATAGCTTCACTTTATGATGCGTAAATACATATGCCAGAAGATGCAGTTGAAGCAGGTAGAATAGTTGAAGACTTCTACAGAATAGCTAGATTTCCTCGGGTTATTGGAGCTATTGATTGTACCCTAATCAAAATACAATCACCTGGAGGAAATGATGCTGAGATATTTAGGTCAAAGAAGGGTTATTTCGCATTAAATGTGCAAACTGTATCTGATGCAAATTTAAAATTTAGAAATGTTGTAGCTAGATGGCCAGGTTCTTGTCACGATCAAACTGTTTTCAACAATAGCTATTTAAAACAAGAACTGCAAAATGGTAGATTTGGCCAATATTTATTATTAGCAACGTTTAAATAATAAAAGAACTATAAAAAACAAGAAATACATACTACCAACCGTAAAACGTGGCGTTAAAGTCTACTTTTCGTAAAGATTGAATGCTCTTTCATTATGAAACGCAATTGCATAGAAGTTGCATATAAAGCCTCCTTTATTTAAAAGTACGCTTTACCAAAAGGACTCTTTTCGTGTGAATTATGAAACCGGGCCTAAAACCTTTTTACAAAAATTTATTAAAGGTAGCAGTACCATTATCAAATCTATACGTATTTCAATTTATTTCTGAATGTTATTTGGCATTTTCGTCATTTCTGTTACTTATTTTATAAATTACTACCAGATAGACAATTAAAAATATTTTTAAATAGTTTTACTTTCAAACGCTAGGCAATCTTCGGTGTACATAAAAATTGAGAAAAGGTTAATATAATTAACAAGTGAATTTTGAAATCAATTAATAAATGTCCGTTTGTTCTATTCGAAAATATAAAACATGTACACTGCTAGAGTTGATATTTATTTATCCGATATAACAAACAAGACCAAATATTTATCATTGAAAATGGTTTTATTGTTTTCCAAAATATTCTCCGTGATAATCGATGCAATTTTGCTTATGTTTGAACCAATTTTCACATGACTTTTTCCTTTCTGATTCAGGTATCTCCACAACATGCATTTTGAACGCATCAACCGTTTCTTCTTGCTTCGAAAATCGTTGACCGCATAGTTTATTCTTGACGTACTGGGTGCCAAATCAGGGTTGTACGGCGAATGACCTTAATGGATGTTTTTACCGGTCAAATATTTGAGTTCTTTGTGCTGATGTGTGAAAGCTCGCATTGTTATGGCGAAGAATGATCCTGCGTCGCTGGTTATGTTTTCTTATTTCTCCAAAGAATTCTGGCAAATAATGTGTATCATTGACCATTCCTCTAATGTCACTGTAGCTACATGTCCATTTTCCCCTAAAAAAACAGGCGACTATTTGCTTTGAAGTGCTTCTTGCACAAATAACTTTTGTTAGGTTTGGCTCATCTTTGAACACCCATACGACTCCAGTTTGCCTTCGTGGTCATACGCATAGATCCAAGATTAGTTACCTGAATAGATGTTACACACGGTTGCGCCACAATTGAATTTTTTGAACATTTCTTTGCACCAATTGAGGCGAGCTTTTTTTTGAGCGATTTTCAAGTTATACAGGATGCAACGGAAAAAAATCTTTTCCTAGTGATGCCCGAGATGCACACACAGCATTTATGTTTTCTGACACAACAAACGATTTCAAACAAGCTTTTTTAAATTCTTCCCTGAGCGAACGAACAGCCACGACTAAATTCACTAAACCAAAGGTGTACAGTAGTTTTATATATCGTCCATCGGCAAAAGTCGAAGTAAGATAATCCATGTCGAAAGTCGTAGTAAATCATCACACAAAAAATTTTCGCGATTTAATTCCACTTTTTGACATATTCAATTTTCAAGTCCCTGTAAACAACACAAATGGCCTCACAACACTAGTGTTGCTAGTTCCGGATACATAAATAGCTACTCTCTTATTACTGCTATTCCATATAACATCATGAATGAATACTTACTTTCCTGTAAATTTAAAATGCTGCTTATTTTTCTACATAATTGCCTTTTAACTCTTTATTTACATTTAGTCCAGTCATTTTCAACTTTTTCATGCCCTCTAAAATTAGAGCGAAGTGCGAGAAAAGTAACAGCTTTCCTATGCCTGTATAAGCAATGTCACCGAGGCAAATTGCATTAGGAAAGTGGTTTGTCTGCAACTTCATCTTTGTTCTAAAATTATTGAAAATTGTAGTATGATAAGCAGAACCAGGCCAACGAAACCAATATTCATTGGTTTTTATTTATGGTCACACACAACCTATACATCTAACACTGGTAAAATTGCTAGCCTTTAAAACCCTTTTTGTTTCTCTTGAAGTTCAGATATCCAGAATCAAGGTACATTCACAAATATATGAACTTGTGTTTTTCATAGCCGATTTTTAATAATATTTTATATTACTAAAAATGCGTTTGTATTATACAAAATTGGTGAGATATTGCCTGCTCAAGTATGTTTAAAATTATTTTGTTATATACGCATGCGGTTCGTCCGTTAAAGAGTGAAGACACGGTAACACAGTTTCTACAGATACAGTTGTTACTGTCTAATGGAAACACTTTGCTAGTTCTGCAGTTGTTATATAGATAGCGCTGAATATTCTTTTACACTCTATCTTAATAATTTCTGTGAGATAGCGTACCGATCATCCTGTAGAAAGGTGAAATACATGTCTGCGTCTTTGGAGAAGATATATTCACAAATATATGAATTCGTATTGTGTTCTTCACACTCGATTTTTAAGAACTTTAACCTCTAGACAAATTTATCTTGTAGATAAGGTCTATCTAGAAGTGAAGAAACCCATTTATGTGTTTCTCTTACAGTTATCTAGCGGATAACTTCATCCGCTCTAGGTAACTATCTAGAGATGATGTGAAATTGACTATAGGTAGATACGTAAATAAAGATTTCTACACTTACAACATTGGAGACCGCACGACTGTGGTCTATAGCTAAAGTAATGTAGTTTCGATATAAACTCTTGCTTGATGGGAGACATTAATTGAAAGTGTTTTGAGAAAGCACATTACCTTGATATTTTGCCTCAAATCTATTAGAGGGTTTCTATTGCAAGCGTTTACGTTGTTTTCCTCAAAATATCTTTTATAAATATATAATATATTTAAAGCGTTTTTCACTTATTGCTGTTTATAACCGGTGACGGATAGATTTCCATTTTCAAGATGCTGGTTATAAAAAGAAAAGAGTGTCTTAAAATTTATCAACTGTATCTACAGACGAATTATAATTTGTAATAACTATAAATACAATTTTTTAACGTTTTGTAACCGTATATTCATCCATGTACACATATCCACTTCATTTTCAAACTGACATACTTTGAATATTTATTTTTTCCTCTGAAGAATTCTTTCATAAATTTTAAACTTTGAAATGGTTTAATGTTACAGGTCGTACTTTATTTTTTAAACCTAATGATAGTAAAACATAAACTTCATTGCTTACAAAAATATATTCAAAAGTATAATTCGGTAAAATATAATACATATCTTCCGATTTTTTTGTTGTTTCGACACCTAGTACATACTTTCATAGATTGTATCTTTAATAGTCAATTTGATCTTTGGACGTATTATATACCCATGCTATGTAGAATTTTCAAATTGGCTTAGTTTCAAAACCATCAAATTCATTCATAATATTTACTACTGTGTATTTTTAATTATTTCTTTACATATGTTTCTGAGAAAACATACATAATTTTCAAATTTTATTAAATTTTCTTAAACAGTATTACATTCAATTTAAACAGATTTTTGCTTGTATGTTCCCGAAACTATGCAGAGATTCAAATTTATTTTTTAAACATGTTTTAAATTGGCTATGATTCAAAGCACATCTATGTATCGACAATACTTTTAAAATTACTTCATGATTATGTACATACAATTCATCGTTAAAATGTAAATTGGTCTTTAAACTCCTTTAAGCATTTTTTGTTTGCAACGTTATACAGTATGCTTTTACTAAAATATATTAGATACAGGCACCTATATTCGATAAAATTAGCGTTTTCGCCTACTGTATACAATTTACTGTGCATATATTCCGTTACTTATTCAATCCTTATAACAATTTGACATTTTAAGTTTACAGTTGATCATTTCTTCTACAGTTGTGCAAAAAAAATTATAATCAAAAGGTATTTCATTTAGATTATTAAATAAAGATAGTAGAATTTTTAAGATATATATTTTTAAGATATATATATATATATATATATATATATATATATATTCCGAGTGTCCTTGAAATAAAAAAACAAGATATGAAAAATAGAAAAATGTGATTAAATAGAATATCAATCCAAAATATTTGACCAAAATTCCCTCTCATAAGCGAGAAAAAAATTACGAAGATATCCAAAAAAATTTTGCCACGCCACTGTGCGATCGATTATATTATTCAAAACGATATCTTAAAGTTGACCGACAATAACAAAAGAAATAGTTTTGTTATTGTTCATCTCATTCAACTACTGTTACATATATAAACATACGCTATGGCGTATGTGTGTGTGAAGTATTTATTACTTATACACATTCTGAATATTTTGAATTCATGGCCATCACGTAATACAATTTTCAGGTGTTTTGAATTTTGGTGGTTCGCGTCATAATTGGCTCGCAATATTTTAGATTTATGTTCCATATAATTACATCTTTCCATTTATCATACATTGTCCGTCTTTCCTTTCTCATCATAACTCTATTCTAGAGGGATAGAAAGTGCAAATGATGCCTAGAACTTACTTTTTGAAAGATAAACGAAAATAAAAAAATTTAAAGTAATTTGACGCTATTTATGATTCTTCTCAATTTGAACTTTAAGAGATTAAATTTTATTTGAATTTATGGTAAAAATCGAACGCAAAAGGATATCAATTCTAACAATTCCAAACAAAGCAACAAACATTTTGTGAGTAGCGAATATTAGCATTACTCATTCATAAACTGTATATATTATCAAGTACAAATCGGACAGCAAAAAACAAAAGCAATCCTAAAACTGTTCAGTCTGATGAACCCAACCATTATGTTTACATATACCTTATCAACTCTGTTAAATGAAAACTAGACATATATACAAAGCATCCAAGATTGTTGTAAGCATTTGTTTTAAATATTTTGCTTTCCATAATAATACATATAGTCTGGTTTTAATCAGAACGCTATTTCTATATTGTCTGTCGTAAGATTTATATTCGCTTAAATGCAAGAGTGTAAACTGTTTGCTTTCTTCTTATTCTTGAAAACCCCCAAACAACACAAAAATAAAAAGTTGTGGGAAACTACTAATAAAATTGATTATTGCTTACATAAATGAAAACAATAGTTGATATACACGTGTACATTTATATATATTTTTATTGCAATATTTCATTTCAACGTTTCTACAAACATAAAATGTATAAAGATAGTATTTTTATATTCTGGTCTTGCTAGCAAACTTTTTTTTTTCAAAGTATATATATATACACTACTGCCCAAATTATTTGAATAATTATTTTTATTAGGAAAGGAAATTCTCATAAAATTCATTTTCAAAGAATAATTATTTTTGATAGTTTTGTTTAATACGACTTCTACTTTTACACTAGTAAGTATCAAACGAAACTACAACATACCTCTTTAATCAGTTACGTTTACTAGTCATCAGCATCACACTGCATAACTAGATTATGCATAAAATGTATCCATAGAATAAACTAGAGGGTCTACAAGTTAAATAATTTCGACTGTGCCTCTTATCGATGCAGATTGTTAACTCGATTAATATCTAACGTGACTTAAAAAAGAATTTAAAAAATGCTACCAATATTTATCACAAAGTCACAATTACAAATTAACATAACCTAACATTTGGAACAATTTTAAACTTGAATAATAAGATAAGTCAAATACAAATAAACAGTGCATTGTTATTTTATAACTTTAGTCTATTACATTTGATAAATACGGTTGTAGCTAATATAATAGCAGAGTAAGAGCCACCAAAGCACGATCTTAGAGCCGCCATGTTTTATTGTCTGTAATGTGTGTTGCGCCTTGAAAGCTGTGTTTATCAGTCCTCTTATATATACTCTACGACCACAAGAATCATATAATACTATTTTATTTTTTCACTCCACAAAATGCTTCGCCAGCGTTCTTTCGGACAGTTTTGGTGATCTCTAAGAAACTTCAAACGTCAACGAGTATGTCGTTTATTTAGTGACGAAGTTTTCTATTAAATTACGATTCTGAAATCTCTTCCGAATTATTTTGCAGCTAGATTAGCTTAAATTCAATGCGTTCTAGCGGACTTCATTGATGAATATATAATGTAGTATTTAATAATGAAGTTGTCCGAGAACTTCAAATTACGATTCTATAATCTCTTCCGAATTGTTCTGCAGCTGATTTTTAAATTAAATTCTTTCCATAATTCTATCGAATTATAAATGGATTGATTTTTGTATAACGTATTATCATCTTATCTTCGCATGCATTTACTTGTTTTCCTTAACAATATACTGCATTTGAAATCATTTTTTTTTCATTTTCTCTTCTTAGTCTTAAAATTAATTCACGCGTAATGTCATAATTCCAAATTCTTTCTTTATAACACCATACTGTGGTATGATATTACAGCTCTACAAACAAGTATTGCAGATTTAACAGTTTAAACTATTACATTTTGCTCACAATGCGTATACTGGTATTATTTTGACCAATTGTTAGTCTTCAGGCTATAAAACCCAAGGGAATTCCCAATTGGATAAATAGATAGCTAAATTTGCATGCACACATATGTACCTTTAGGACTATAGTTCCTTCATGTATAGTTCTCATTCCCATTTGTATGTAATACAATCTATATATTCGTTTACGAAATTTCTTATACCGCTGTTATCAGTTCTAAGGACTCAGGGAACCTAGTGCTAAATATTTCGCTCAATAAATAAGTGACATTTAGAAAAACTAAAACAATCACAAATCAAAAATATCGATCACCTCTAACATCACTATCTCTGTTTTCTGTAGCCTAAAACTAGTATATAACTTGGTTATAGTTAAACTATAGGCCCTGTTTGCGATTAGCTATATATGTAGATGTGACGCTCACGTTTCTTATTTTACACTATTGCGCTAATTTTCAAGATATTGGTGATAGCATTGATCATTGATTGCGGAAGCAAATAATTTTATGTGAAATAAACATCACACCCAGAAAAATGTCTTACATCATTATGGAAAATTTAGACATGAAGACTAACAGAAGCAGCAAACAGCATCTTTTAACGTCATCTTTGAAGGCAATAAGAACCGAAAGAGTGATGCAGTTGTCAAACTATTACGTCAAAAGAAAGTATTGCAAAATATTATTCTCGGATGGGATAACCTTTACTATTCTAGACAAAGTAATAGTGTATGTATGCCTAAACTTTACTATAAACTTGGAACATCGATTCAGCGTCGTGACGATCCGGCTTCGGAAATAGTTTGGTGGGGTGTTTGCTGTGAAGATGTTTCTACTATTCATTTTCACGAGATTCGTGTAAAAGCATCAGCCCTAGTATGCCAAGAAACTGTGGTGAAGCCTCTAACATACTCCTTATCTAGAGTGAAGAAATGAGTATTTTAACAGGATTCCGCAACAGCTCACAAAGCGAAAACGACATTCCTGAGTTTATCAAGGCTTCCGATTAGCTGCCTGGTAGCCTTGACCTGAATCATCTCGTCAACAAAAATATCGTTTTTGTGCCGTTTCATAACCGTGGATCCACAACAACACACCAGAGACTTAGCAGCAATCGAAAGAGTGTTTTTTCCGTGCGAATCGGCACCGAAAAAAGCCGAGGTGGGTATGTCCACCAACAAGGTCATGGCGACAGTTTTTTTTGAAATAGTTGAAAATATCTAAGCAGTACTAGGGGCTAAAGTACGAATCAATATTTCTAAAAAATTTTCAGAATATTTTAACATTGGAGAACAACAATTTCCTCGTTTTATACATTTCCTTATGAAGTTGTAGACTAGAATTTTCGTTGCAGAATTCATGTTGTATATCATTTGAATACAGATTCATAAAGAACAAAACATAACTGACAGTTTACATCGAATTTCGGAATGATAGTTCAATAAGCTACGGCAATTGAATCCCTATTGAATTCACGAAAATAAACTTCTTTAATATTCGTACCATAATGCGAAAAATAGCAGTACGAGGTCATATAACTGGAATGCAGCATGGCCGCCCAAGTTTTACCACCATACTCTGCGGCCGTTAATAGAATTCTTGCCTCTAAATCAGTGCGGTAGCTCAATCTTTTTGTCATGTTCAAGAGTAGTTTCACAAAACGAATTCTGTGTTTACATTTCAGATAAACATCCTCCTATAACATTTGAAGATATTGTTTATGGATAACCGTTTCGTTCAAATAAAAATGGTCCGATATCTTTCTTCAGAATGCCACTCGATTTTATCATACATCTGTTTACGTTGTTTTTCATTTTAAAATGGGCCTTCAATGATTCATGAAATAGTTTTTCAAAACTCCAAACGATAGTTTGATTCAGCAATCGCAAAAATTTTAACCGATATGGTCTCGGTTGTTGATCATCTTAGCTTCTTACAGTCCAATAATCAATCCACAATTCCACAAATTCTTTCTGATAGATTAATGACACAACTTGTGCAATGTGCTGTGAATTTCCTTCCGGTTGTCGTTAACCATCTAGTGGTATGTATGTTTATAAACAGCTTCTGTTCGCTCTAATCGTTTGATAAAATATTACAAAATAGTTAAAATTGACATGCTTGCGATTCAGCATCAGAAAATTTCCTGTACTATGTTCTTGTTGCATCCCAATGTTGTCACACGAAAATACGTTATTTTGTGGCTAATTTTCGATTCATTATGTGAAGTAACACAACAAGGTAGAACAAATAGTTGCCAGCCTCATTTACACATGCTGTATGTACTGTTACTTGCCAGATAAAAACTCATTTATTCAAATAATCAGATGTATGGGTTTATGCGTAAATAAATATCAAAACCAGGAACAAATTCTTAAGGAAAACCAAAGTATTTCAAATCAATTTGTATTGTTGAGGTCAAAGCGTTCATGGTATTCTAACTTCGTTTTATGAAATAAAATATAATCGATATACAACTGAATTCGCATTTATTCATTAACAAAACTCTAAAAGTTTTCTTTAAAATCAATCGTAATTAATTTACAAATTGAAGTTTTAAGTTACAGTTGAAATGGTGTTTAGAGCAAATAAATGTTCTTCGGATGTTTCTTTCAGACGTAGCTCCTAAAAAAGTAAATATGTATCTAGCAGTTTCAAAAGATATTACTTTGATATTTTATATGTAATCAATTCTTTTGTATTAAAACGAAAATTCAACGAAGCATAGCAAATGTTAAATTATTTATTATATCGATGTTTTTCCTATCTCACGAATTCTCGATTTCTTATTTTAGACTGGAAATATTAGAAAATTGCCGATTGAAGGCGAAGCTCACATGATCAATTTTTTATAAACTTAAGACTTGCTATTACCAATCTTAGAATGTTTTGATTGCTTTCGATGAATAAACATTTTATTTTAAGTTTGTCTATGAACATTGCAATTAACGAACAGCTTCTCATGTTTAGAAGAAGATATAATAAGTATATATCCAAAAGATTAACGAAATATGGAACAAAAGATTATGTATCTTATGACAATAAAAGCCATTTATAGAATATACAACAGTACATAAATCGTCTGAAAGAAATCAAGAAATACTAATAGTTTCGAATCTAACAGTTGACATAATGGAATTTTAATTTCTAATTTAATATTTAAAGTTTTACATTTTACCAACATGAGTGAAGTGAATGGTAAACAACTTCGTTGGAATAATTCATTAAAATGTAACTTCAATATTGAAAATACATTCCAAAGGAAACTCAGTAAGCGCAGAAAGCTACTGAGATTATGGAATGGATAGGCTCGTTACTAATGGGTGTCCCAACAAGAGCGCCGGATTTAATTTTAAAGAAAAACACATTTATTTTTTGAATTAAGCAAACATTTTTATTTCAACATAAAGAAAAATAGTTCCGATTAAACGTGAAATACAACATCATGGCAAATGGCCACCACGAAAGCTTTGGCACAGGGTTATTCTTTTGTTGAAATTTTGAATAACGTTTTCGCATAAGTGTGACTGTATTTCACCAATAACGCGCCGTATTTCCTCTTCTGTTTCAGGCTTATTTGCATACACCTTTTCCTTCACATAGCCCCAAAGAAAAAAGTCCATCGGTGTTAGATCGCACGATCTTGGTGGCCAATGTTGATCGCCAAATCGAGAAATGACACGACCTGGAAACATGGGCTGCAGTAACACCATTGTTTCACTTGCTGTGTGGCAGGTCGCACCGTCTTGTTGGAAAAACATGTCCCCCACATCAATTACATCCAATTTGGGCCACAAAAACTCCGTTAACATTTCGCGATACTGCACACCATTAACAGTTAGCGCATTTCCAGATGCATTTTCAAAGAAATACGGCCCAATCACTCCGCCAGCCCAAAATGCACACCAAACAGTTACTCGCGATGGATGCATTGGCTATTTGAGTATCACACGAGGATGTTCAGCACCCTAGCGTTCAGCGTCGAGTTAAAAATGTGCCTCATCTGAAAAAATGATTTTATTCGAAAAATCCGCATTAATTTGAAGATGTCCAACACCCAATCAACAAATTCACGGCACTGCGCATGGTTCCTTGGCTTGATTTCTTGCACCAATTGAACCTTGTACGCGTGCAAATGCAGATCATTTACCAAAATTCGTTGCATAGTGCAATGTTTAATTCTTGACCACGATGCCGAATGGAAGTTTCTGGATTTTCGGCCACAGATTCCCTTACTGTGGCTAGACAACAATGATCTCTGATCCATCAGCGTAAATTTGGTCTCCAATTTTGTAATTAAACGCCTCGCTGTCGATTCATTTGGCGTATTATTGCGACCGAAAACTTGACGTAATTGGCGAACTGCTTCGCAAAACTTGCACCATTTTTGTAATCTGTTTTTACAATAATTAAACGTTGTTCGTTTGAATACTTCATATTCTTAAATCGCGTGGTCTGTACGTGACAACCGACAAATAAAAATCACCGTACAACTCGTATTAACAAAATGGCGGCAAATTTAAATCCGGCGCTCTTGTTGGGACACCCATTAGAACCCTACGCTACACTAAGATAGTGTATCGATTATTTTTTTAAATCTGAATTTACCTCTAATCAAGCTGGCTCCAAAAAAAAAAAACAATATATGTATGCTTAAACCTGTAACGACGATCGAACCGTGTTCACTAGGCCAACCGTAATGAGTTACTAAATTAACGTTTATCACCTTATATACTAGATTTATAACATAAATAAATTTCGTATTACATACTTAACATATTAATTTTCTTAAACAAATAATACTTTTAGTTAAAAATACGAGGGATGTCTTTTTTGTGTTATATATAGCCTTATAGAGGGCGCCACTAATAAAACGTCAGTTTAATTTTTACACCTGACGTTTTATTACGTCAGGTGTAAAAATTAAACTCAATCTTTCGTTAACCTAAATCTAAAGTTTCATCAAGATGCGGCAAGTTTATAAGTTGGCCGAAAATCGAATTGAGTCGAGAAAATTTTCGCGCAATAATTTTAACTCGATTGCACAACAACAATGCTTTATGCCTTGCCGAGTTGGTTTCTGTTTTTGAAGATGAATCATCACATCAATCGACGATTTCACGTTGGTAGTGTGAATTCCAACGTGTACGCACCTGTATCGTCGACGATCCAGGACAGGTTCACCATCGATGCTGTGCGACGCTTGATTAGGGAAGGTAGACCTGTGACATATCGTGAAATTGAGACATCCTTGGGTCTTTCAAAGACCTTCAAAACCTTTCGAAGACCTTCCAAACGATCCTATATGATGAACTCGGTGTGAGAAAGTTAGTTTCCCGTTGGATACCGCATCTTTTAGCCGACAAGCAAAAGTCGACTCGCGTTAATTGGCGCTGAAAAAGTTTAGGCCGGTTCAATAACAGGAATTCAAAAAATGTCTATAACATCCTTAGTGGTGATGAATCATAGATTTATCCCTCTGAACCCGAAAATAAACATCAGTCCGCTCTTTGGGCGTTTCAAGATGAAGAGAATCCGACAAAAGTTATCCGTTCTCGAAGTGTCTCGAAAAATCAGGTCATGGAGTCACTTTTCCTTTGCAAGATCGAAGAACGGTTAATGCGGATTGGTACACATCCGTTTGTTTGCCAGAAATAAACGCCGTACTCTGAGAAACAACCCCCAACGGCCAATCATCCTGTATCATGACAATGCGAGTTCACACACAGCTCGAAAGACAATTGAGCAAAATATCAAATTATTAGATTATCCTCCGTATAGTCCTGACCTAAGACCCAACTATTCTTTTACGTTCCCAAAGATTAAGAATGAAATGCGTCGTCGACGATTTCAGTCGCAGGAAGAAGCAGAAGATGCCTTCAAAACGGCAATTTTGACTGGCTCAACTGAAGACTGGAATAACTGCTTTAATTTTTACTTTGAGCGAACACAGAAGTGTATCAATTTTTGTGGAAAATATTTTGAAAAGCAATAAAGCACTTTGAGTCGATCCGCTGTTTGATGTTATGGCTATATGGCTAACACTAAAAGACATCCCTCGTAAATTCACTATTATCATGAATGGCAATTTATTTAATCCTTTAAAAAAGAATTCTTTTATGTCAAATTTTTTTTATTCAACTCCTGGCTACCTTCAACAACCAAATTTGAAACTTGTCTCTAAGAAACAATTACTCACTAATATATTAACATTCAACCAATATTTGATTCAGCAAGTTCCACGAAGTATTAATAAATATCGATTTAAAATTATAATACCAATAAATAATAAATAAAAAATTTAGTTAAAAAGTCTGTAACACACACCATTAAATTTTCATGACATCTAGCGCTACGCGCTTTTACGCTAGATGTCATTAGCGTAAAGTTCTTTTTAATGACGCTATGTAGATAATATGGTGCTTTTCAAAACCTCTATTCCTAACATGCGGTTCACTAAGAAAGGCAGACTTTATTGAATATTCATTCATGTAATTTTCAATCCTCTCTGTTCGAAGTCTTGAAGGAAATTTAATTCTTGATGATCTTTTACTCTTTAAACACATTGCTATTAGAACTAATTAGAAATAATTGAAGCAAGTAACAACATAATGATATAAATCCCTGCCAAAAACCATCGATTTTTATCAGTCTCAGTTCCCTTCAAATTATCATTTAAGAACAACACTTGATTCATATTAACAGGTTAATTTTTATTAGTTACACATCACAGTAAGGGAGTCAGGCGTCATTATTAATTTGGAAAGTCTGACGTTTTGACAAGCTTTTAAGTAACTTTTACTTGTAATTCACGGACAACAATAAATATTTTAATATATTAACGCTTCTTGCTTGTAGCTGTGGCAAGTGAAAAATAATTTTTCTATTTTGCGTTCGTAATGAACTCATTATGAAACCCAAAACAGTATCGACATGAGCTTCATTTCGATACGCTTTTTTTCATTTTTCAATGTTGGCGTTGTTCGAACACAGAAATAAATATCATTGCTGTCATTTGATTTTAAGAATTTAACTACCTTTGACAGATATGATATATGTACGTAGGCTACACAAACAACGTATGTTGTATACAATTGACAATAAAATATCAAGTAATGTTAACCAAAAATTAATAAATAATATGTAATATAATATACTTCGCGGATAGCAAGATTTAAATTTGAAAATGTCAAGTATCAATGTACCAACTGCATACTTTATATAAAAATTAAACTCTGAACTTTCAAATTAAATAATTCCAATTTAAGCAATTTATTAATGTAAAAAACGCAAAATAGAAAAAATAGTATAAAAAACTCGTTTCATAAGGCCTTTTGCCGCACTCGCAAACTGATCTCGTGCGGCAAAATGGTGCCTTATGAAACTTGTGTTTTAATATACTATTTGACACGAGAATATTATTTCCGCATTGTATGATATCATTACACTACTTAGAGTCATTGTTTGGTTAATATAAATTTTCACCACTCTTCTTTAAATTCTCAATGAAAATAGTATTTGCCAAAATCGTATGCACTAAAACATCCATCCACAAATCTCTCGTTCGTCAGCTTAGTATAAATTTACCATAATTTTCGCCAAGGAACATAACTAAAGACATTCCAATTAATATTTGAAACTTTGAGTGTCTCTTCCACACAATAAGTTTTTTTCTAATTTGAAAATCGTTTTACCCTTTTTTTTTTGATAATTGCATATTTATTATCGAGCTCATATGCTATTTTGACCTTAGAGTTGTGTTGTATTATGCCACGTCCACTAAATTGTGTGCATATTTCTATTCCTTATAACCTATTTTCTTCTAAAGCTTCCTGACCTATGTAAAACCTTTCCGCATTTTTAACGTTTTTCAGCTCAAACCTACGAGTATATTGCAAAAGATTTTTTAAATTCATAATATTTTTTTTTTATTATCGCAGTCCCGTTTTATAGATCTGCTGTATACTTCGTTCCAAGTCCAATTCAAAATTTACAAAAATAGAACTTAATTTTATTACAATACTTTGAATTCCATTATCCAAAAATATAATATATCATATTTCTAATATAATTTAATATTAAATATAGTTTTTTTTTATATTTTTGAATTAAAATATTTCAAAAATCATTTCCTGGAAAGAATATAATTAATTTCATTCTATTTTTTTTTTTTACTTTTTCAAAATAGAGTAAATACTATAAAATAGAATAGTTAGAAACATAACCCAGAAGAGATATTCAATTAAAAAATATGTGTTGTCGAAATTAATATTACATTTTTTTGTTTAAATGCCTTGACAAGTATTATTAATGCTTTCTTTTTATATTTTTTACGGCAATATTTTATACGTTATCGTAGATTTGCGGGTTTAATATTGTCTTACATTTGTGGTTAACGAAGTAGATATCTGTAGTCTTTCACATAAACGTATAACAAATAAAATACTTAGAAAAGTAAAATACAAAAACACTTTGAACAAATGTTGCACAAAAAATATAAAAATGCTACCTGCATTAGTTCTGTTTTTTTGGGTAAGGAACAACTTTGTGATGATAAACATATTGACTATTTTTTGTATATAAAAAAGGTTTTAAGAGGTTTCCCAACATTAAGATCAGATTTTAATTAGAAATTAATTACAAACCTTTAAAATGTTATAGAGCTTTTATAAATACATCAATTTTTAGGAAGATGAAATAAATATCCACGTTAAATATTACTTTTATTAAATATTCATATTTTAATGTACCAGTTAAATTTCGTGAGCGTTGAAATTTAACAAAAAATTTATTTGTTTTGCGGTTTTGACAATACGTTACAATATAGATTTAAACTAGATTACACTGAGATTTACTAGCGATCTGTGTCGCGTACAGTTACACTAATAACTATCAACTAATGCTTTGCCCATCTTTATATATTAAATATTATCGTATCTTACTCCACGTGTATCCGGCTGAATGAATGAAATTGTTGAGTGTACGTCTGGTAGTAATGAATGGTTTGTATTATATATGGACTCGTAACTCCTTCCGCCTTACATGCGAGATTATCCTTAAAAAGGCAAATCTTGCATTCTTTTCTCATCGGCATCTGTTTGTTTTTTAACCTTTTGTTTAATCCTTGTATTTTTATATAATTTAAACAAAAGAATTGCAAGTATTAATAGTATTAATATGAATGTAATTATATAAACTAAAGAACTACTTGCTTTATGTGAGATAGTAATTTTGCTTAACATTTCCTTTTGATTATTAATTCTATCTGAAAGATTTAAAATACTTACTTCAGTTAAATTTATTGTTTTAATTTGATTATGATTTTCACTGTAATCCATTAAATTTAGTTTCATATTAATTGTTGATTTATATTTTTTTATAATTTGGTTTTTAATATGAAATTCACAATTATTAAAGTTATTAATCAAATAAATTCCTTTTATTAATTTAATATCAATTTGTTCATTGCATTTTTGAATTAATTTGTTTTCTGTAGGACTAAGAATTAATTTCATATTATTTTCAATATCTTACTTCAAAATCTTGAATAGTGAAAGATTGATAAATACAATTTTTATAATTATTATCCATTTGTAAAATATGGACTTCACATAATGAATTATTTGAAATATAAAATTCTGAATCTTGATTACATAAGAATGTTTGTTTTGATATTTGAGGACAAATTTGATTTGACATGATATACTTATTATCTTTTATGCCAACATATTTAATTTTAGGAGTAATTTGTTTAAAAGTATAATTTCCTTCGTAAATGGGCAGAGCATTTAACATGAAATATTGAAATGCTTCATTACTTACAATTGGTATTAACAATATACATGTAAAATAAGTGTTAGTTTGATATACTCTAATCTCAATTAAGCTTTCTATTTGGTACAGGTTATTTATGAGTAGCTCAAACGGAAATTCGTTATTTACATTTAAATGAATATTCTTAATACTACTGAGTAATAATTTGGGAGATATTATCATCGCATGTAATACTCCGGTTTTAGCAAAGGTTATTGTATCAATTAACTCTTTAACCGTATTTTCCATTATTTCAAGTTGTTGTACTTGGTAATATATCAATTGCAGAGTGTTGATGTTATCTTCGTTTTGTTTAATTCGTCTCCGCATTTTATCTTGATTGGTTTGCATTGTTTTAATATTATTTTCGTAATGTGTTGTGGCATCTTCCAGTATTTTTAATTGGTTTTCCATTACTGTTTTTATTTTTCCTTGGTTTTGTTGTAATTCCGTTATTTGTTCTTCATATCTTCTGCCATCTTCTTCATCTAGATTACCTGTAATTGCTTTTACTATATTTCCTAAAAAGTTAAAGGCTCCTCTTTTGCTTCTAGTTTTCAGCTGTACTGCTTCTATTAGTTCTTGAATTTTCTTTTCTTTTTCTAATCGCAGACCTTTTAATTTCCTTATTTCCCGTGTAGATTGTTTCTCTATCCCTAGTGTTGAATTTTCTTTACCTCTAATCTTTAAATAATTTTTCCATGCATCAATTAATTGGGAATAATCTTTCCTTATGGTTAATTCGTATTGGTTCTCTGTGTTATGTGCTATTCCTATTTTTACAGGTAGTAATCCTATCTTATCTTCTATCTTCAATACTTCTGTTAGTCCTCTTCCGATGAGGATTCTGGAACATTGGCTAATTTTAGTGAATTTATATGATAACGTAAAATTTTATTCTTTTTAGTTTTAACTTCAACTGTTCCATTTTCATTGATTTTTATAACTGTGTATGGCCCTTGATATCTTTCTTTCGTTTTCTGTGAATAGTATTTATGGGGTTTTACATATACTGCCTGACCTATTTTTATTTCTTCGTTTTCTCTATTTTAATGATTTTCTTT
Organism: Melolontha melolontha; assembly: GCA_935421215.2. Taxonomy (NCBI): domain Eukaryota; kingdom Metazoa; phylum Arthropoda; class Insecta; order Coleoptera; family Scarabaeidae; genus Melolontha; species Melolontha melolontha. Next base: position 91,835,743 of record OW285237.1, on the reverse strand, counting down.
TCTTTATCTTCTTGCATTTTATTTGCAATTTTATTATAGAGATATTTCGTGCGTTCTTTATGTTTTTGAATATAATCTTGATAATACGTTTCATCGTAATATAGGTCCATTGGTTCTTTTGTATTAGTGTGTCCATACAAGAGTTCAAAAGGTGAAGTTCCTGTTGCTGAATGATTAGTCGAGTTGTATGCTAACAGTGATAATTTCATTATCTGTTTTATATCTTGAGTTAGTTTTTGATTTTTTATTAATCTAACATGTTCTAAAAGTGTTGAATGTAATCGTTCAATTGGTGCATTCGAATTTGGATTTAAAGGCGTTGTATAGTGAACATTGATTCTATATAATTTTAATAATTCTTTTAATGTTGTAATGTTTTAAAAATGGTTGTATCGAGTTGTGTCTTCGAGCATCCTCCATTATTAATTTTTCGATTTTTCGAACAAGTTCTGGAGTGATCACTTCAATAGGCCGCTCCGGCCGTGGATCGTCTTCAAGAGATTCCCTACCTTGCTTAAAGAGACTATGCTACTTATAAACTATAGCTTTTACTAGGCAAGAATCCCCGTGAACTGATGACATTTCCTTCAGTATGGTTTGAACAGATTTTCCTTGCTTTCGAAGGAACTTTATAACGGCGCGATACTCAATTTTGTCCATATTTCATACTTTCTTCCCGATTGAGTTGCTTGGTCGACGATAGTTGAAACACTCCTAACGCAATTATGATAGAACTTTATATTCATAGTAATAATAAGTCGCTGAACAGATTACGATATGAAGGAGCTCTACCACTACCATCCAATCCTCCCATTCTGCGAACTTAAAAACACTCCCTCGTATGTCTGTCTATACTTATATACTTATACTCGTATAATATTATTACACATACTAGGTGCTACCCAGAAATTCCCGGAATGTGAAAAAGAAACACAATAAATTCTTCTTACAATTTATTCACTACCATCTCCCTCAAAATACTCTCCTTTCGCATGAATACACCGATCCCAGCGACTTGTCCAAGACCGGAAGTTTTCGCGTATTAACGTGTTCAACACCGCTTGCGATTCGGCCTGAATCTCCTTAATCGTCTCAAGACGGTGCCTATTGAGCTTCAGTTTCAACTTCGGAAACAGAAAGATATCACAAGGGGCAAAATCTGGGGAGTAGGAAAGGTGGGATATTACTGCCGCCTTTGTTGAGACTAGAAACTGACGCGTGGGTTGGATTGGTGTATGTATTGTCATGGTGTCGGATCCACGAATTGTGGCACCACTTGGCAGGCTGCTTGCATCGTACGACAAGCCCACAATGTTACAAATGTCATGAATTGTTCTCCTTCCATCTTGCAGGATAGCATCACGTACTTTTGCCCCACTTCATCAAACGCCAAGCATTTTCAGAGTTTCGCTGCCGTTTTACCAGGTTTGAAACATAATTTGATGCACGTTCTTTGCTCTTTCATATCAGGCATTGCAGTGTCGCATAATAACTCAAACAACTTAACAAATATAAACGTCACCACCTAGCAAAGTACCGTTCCACAGACTACTTAGTGTAGACGTAGCTCACACCATCTAGCGCTATAAAGCTGTACTACCATCCCCTCGCGCGCCACATTCAAATTTTGGGAATTTCTGGGTAGCACCTCGTATATCACCCCTGATTAGAACGTACGTATATCGACGTAGAAATCGCGAGTGTACAAAAGAGTACTATGTACCAGTAAACTGATATGTTTAATTATCTGCTTTAAAGTGGCATTAAATATAACCTTAAATACATGTATTATATATATTTATATATATATATATATATATATATATATATATATATATATATATATATATATATATATAAACCTGTTATACTTATGGTGTAGCGGACATACTAGTCGAGAATTAGAATGTAGAATGAATGAAATTGTATCCATTCTATTAATCTTTATCAAATAACAAATTGGAATTCTTAAGAAAAAATTTACAAATACGTAAAGTCTTTGGAGACCGTGGTTGGTAAAAACTTAAAAAATGTGCAAAAGCCCTTACCACAATTAATAATCGTATCTTAAATACGTATTTCGACAACTAAGTTGTCATCATTAGTAGGTAAAACCACTAATCACAGTGTTGAACATGGGGCACAGTAAACTTAGTTGTCGAAATACGTATTTAGGATACGATTATTAATTGTGGTGAGGAATTTTATACCGTTTTTAAGTTGATACAAGTACGTATTGAATAACGAAGCACAGAGAAATTGATTCTTAGACTAAATAAAAATGTTTGGAATAACTATGAGTTTCGGGCACCTGTTTATGTGTTCTTAATTTATAGACAACATTTTAGTGTATGACAATATGACTAAGATGCTGTTTGTATGATATGAATACGAAACTAATTTATAACATAAATAATGAATTTAAAAATGTAATAAAGATAATAGAACGAACAAAATTAACATAAATCAACGTATAATTTATTAATTTGAAATACAAATAGTATAATCTACATTTACATATAATATACATAATTGCTTTTTTTGTCGCAAGTCTAAATTTTAAATTTACTTCCTAAAAGCTTCTTTGTCTTTGAAATGTGAATGCTTTGGCCTCTTAATATGTTGCTGGTAGCATGATACGTGAGAAACGCAATTCAACTACAGCTAAACCCGAAAAAAGATTATTTATTAAATTTTACGTACAATTTCATATTTTCATATCATAAAACAATAACAAAACACTATACTTAATCTTTTTCTATTCAACTTTCTACCTGACAAACTTAGGCGCTTGATGTCAGCCGGATTTTCTTCGATAATTGCATGGTTTTCCCTTATCTTATTTTTATAAAAAGTGGTTTCAATAAGTTTCAAATTAGTAATTTTTATTATGACATCAAATTTCTACGGTATATGACTCATGTTTTGATCCTACTGATGGTACCTTAGTGTGTATTAGTTAGCCTTCTAAAATAATCTGGTTGTATATTACATTTTAGTTTCAAACTATAAAAATAAGAATGCAACGTAAGCAGATGACATCACTCTTAAGGCACGTCTTTGGTTGTTTGATTAAATAATAAACAAAGTATATTAATGAGTATTAATGACAATGACAATGACCAATGAGTCAGTCTTACATCGGTATTGTTATAATTAAACACCACCATTCTCGGTCAGCTGACAGAAGCGTGAACAAGCGATAGATTCGCTTTACCAGCGCTTCGCACGCTATAATATGTATCATTTACAGTCACTAGCATTCAATTTTGGTCGTCAATGACATTAAAAACCTTTTCTCTTCTGTTACGAATTAAAAATTTCCTCTAATTGATAATGAATTTTGACAGTAAGTGTCAAAAATAAATTTGTCATAATAATGGCACCAATTTCTTATTTTAGTAGAGTATAAATAATTTCTTTAATTAAAACTGGACTATCTGACGCTGTGGTAGCAGTTCAAATGGGAATGTCCAAAAATTCAGTACAATCTTTAGTAAGACGTTGGAGAGAAAGAGGATCTCCGGAAAAGTCATCTGGTTCTAGTCACCTGGTTCACGCGCTTCAACACGTGAACATAATGATAACCTTTTAAACATTATTAAAAATAGTCCCTTTACAACTGTCGTAGAAGCAGTAAATTTTACCAGTTTTCCCGCATCTGTACATGCAACTCATCGTCGCGTTCGGAAAAGGAATTTAAGGAGCTACTCAGCAGCTAAAAAAGTCAAACTTACTGCCTGACAAAAAGAAATTAGAATGGATTTTGCTCTAGAGCACATCGTTAAAGATGACAATTTTTGATGACATATCATTTTTAGCAATGAAAAAACATTCAGAATATCTAAATCTGGGCGATTGAGGGTTTATAGACCAAGGAAGTAAAGATATAATGTCAAATATGTCAGTAAAACTTAAACTAATCGTAAGTTCTCAGTGAATATGTCGGGTTGGATATCCGCAAATAGTCCTGGAATATTACTCCACATGCAAGAACGCCTTACAAGTCCAGTTTGTATACAGATTTTAGAAGGCGTGATGTTACCTTCAGTGCGACAAATTTTTCCAGAAAGCAACTTTACATTCCAGCAAGATAACTGCCCAGTTCACACATCGCGTCAATTAAAAGAATGGTTTCAAGATTATAAAGTAAATGTGTTTGACTGGCCGCGTTTAAGCCTGGATATAAACCCAATAGAGAATATGTGGGGAAGAGTGACGAAACTCATAGGTAGCAGGCGTATGCAATATCAAAATAAGGAGGAATGTTTGGCCGCAATACATGACGCCAGGAATAATCTTCCTCAAGATTATTTTAGAAATTTATGCTTGTCCATGCCTAATCGTTTAAAGAAAATAATGGAAACTAATGGAGAAATGACAAGATATTAAATTTCTTTAAAGCTTTTTTTTATTGTTCGTGCCATTTTTGTTGAATTTTAAACTTTAAATAAACATGTTGTTTTTCATGTAGGGCCTCACACCGAAAATACGCCCCACAAATATATCGCGACGCATCTATTGCTCCTATACAATTTAATGCAACTGCACACACTGAACAAGTATTTATAGCGCGACTCTTTTATAGCGCACTTGCTGTGTTACGTATCCGTAACGCCCAACGCATCGTAACATTTATTTTGTATTTAATTAGTATTCTCTTTATTTTATTTTGCTCCGTTTCCAGCGAACCTATCTGTATATGTTTCGATCGTCGTTTATTTGTATAATATACAGTATGACTAAAAAAATTTTTGTGACGTCCAAGTATTATTCAGTTGATATGAAATTTTTACAGATCTTAAATCGTCATAACTAATCAGCACTGATATTATTTTGGTCTTGCATTTCGGTTGAATTAGAGTCACTAAACTGTGTACTACTTATGTGATCATTTACAAATACCATTCATTTCTGGATATTATTTAAAATAAAATCCAAATGGTCAAAAATAAATTGATAAACACAACTAATAATAATTAATAACACTATACATTTTTATTATGACCTGACGAAGCCACAGTGTGGCGAAACATATGTAGTTTCTACATTGTATCTTTTTGAAACTTAAACATTGTGTTATTAATTATTGTAATGAAATTTCAACACGTACTTCCTCAATCGGTTACAACAAATAATGACTTATTACAATAATAATAAAAAAACAAGATGATGAATGATACAGATAATTTCACTCTATTACTAGTTAATGGGAAAGCTATATATGTTAATTTCATAACTAGAGCGAAATAAATATAGTTTCATAAGAACCTTTACTATTTTCTAAGGTGTGAACAGACTGTAGTTCATACTGGAACTGTTATATGTGGAAGGCATTGACCTAGCGATGGCGGTGGTGAGGAATCTGTCTGCCGTATCAATTTGAAACGTTCTTTCCTTTTGGATAACCCTCATAATTAAATTCAAAAGGGCTACAGAGTAAATTATAAACTATTACTCAAGATAATTAATTTTTCATAACAAACTAGCAAATTTTATTATATACCTAATGGGCGGTACGAATTTCGGTAATGATTTTTAAAAAATTTGAGTTTTCGTTGCCATATATTTTGATTTGTACGTATACATTTAATATTATTAACACTTAAGTATTATGTTTAGTTTACTAAATTACTAAAATTACTAATTATTAAATTACTAAGAGAAATAGACATCTACTGGAGAGATGTTTACGTTTCGGTGAAATATAGGTAATTCATAGAGTTCAGTTCCAATTAAGATACATCATATTACGTTAGCTAGTATTGAGTTTTACAAACTCGTATCAATAATATAAAAACAAACTACTATACAATAATGTGTATACTTGAATTAAACTGTTTTAGTTCTTTGTAATTGGATATTTTGGAGATGGGTTATAATCAAAAATAAACGCATTAAAGATCAAAAGAGACTATAAATAATAGAAATTATATACATTCATGTACCTAATTAACAAATTTTATATTAGAAATACAAAATAATTTTGTGTAGACTTCCTTAGCTCTACGTGTAGCTGCAATTCTTTTTAAAATTGATGTATATAATTTTGTAATACCTAACTTTCTCTAATACACCGATACTTCAACGTTTGGTGAGGAAATTACCTGTGAGATTATCGTACACCCTTGCTTTTACAGCTAGGAAAGGGTTTTTGGTGAGGAAAATACGCCCGCCGTCCCAAACATGTTCTGACTTTTCAAGTTCAGATTTTGTGGGAGCCGCATCATTATTTCCAGGGTTCCTTCTTCAGTAAATTCTTGTAGATAGTTTTTAACAACTTCCAACAAATATTTGGGGACGTTATCGTGTTGAAACATAAACTTGTGCTCAATTAACCGCCGCGCGGTTTTCACATGCTTTCCTAAAATATAATAACGTTTACCTGTTTATTATTCTTTAATTATTATTAAATCCTCTACTCCATTTTCAGAAATGCAACTAACACACTAACATAGACCCATCACCGTGTTTATTGTTGGTCATAAACCCTCTAGGTTGTTCGGTTCTCGCCCTTTCGAACGAAAGGGCGTCTTGTACTGCCGAAAACTTCGAATTTTCATTCATGAAGTCCTTGCTTAATTACAATCTGTATAATAAGAAATGCAGGATAATATTCCTACCAGAAAAGAGTAATAGAAAAAATAGATATATTGTTACAAAGTACATCTTATATGCTAATACGCTATTATTTAATACGACGCCCAGTCACCATTACTTTTATTTTATTTTCCGCATAATTCGTAGGTAATGAGCGCCATATCTTTATATTGCAAGATAATTTGGAAATTTTATATACAGGTTTCCTGCAAACATTGGGTTGGCATATGGTTGCTGCGAGAACCAATCCCCGTTGATGCAATATCATTTGCAGCCTTCCGCTCCCCATACACTTTGTTTCGATGTTTTAGATCATTGTCTTCTAGTAGGATCCAATCAACACTGTTATCTTTAAACTACACATTCATCGATCTTAGATGTCCTTTTTGGTACAATTTTACCATCCGTTTCGCGTTTATAATATCGGTAATTCCAAAACCCCCCGTATTAAAACAACTTCAGATATGAACCTTCACAGGGTGTTTTACAGTACGTTCTGTAATACGTTCTTGGTCCGTCGACCCTGTCTTCCTTCCAGACAACCACGCCCGGAAAACTAAAAGTAACAATTTGTAGTAAAAAAAACCTTATATAGTCTAAGATTTTAGAGTAGAAATTGCACATTCTCGAAATTATCCATTACTGAATTTCTTTATAAGCTAATTGTGTAACTGAAAATTTTAAATCTTAACAAGGAAATTCGCATTACTTGTGTGTGATATAAGATATATTTACAGTACCAACCTACATGTAATTTATATCCTTCGTTCAAAACATATTCACAATACTATACCTCACTATAGGTACATTCCTTTCTACGAACCGCAGAACTTTCTTATGACAATCAATATATGTATTCAAGTAAGTGTACCATTTGTAATAAAAACTTTGCTTAATTTGAATGTTTATTTATGAGTTTGCTCTTTGAAAATGTTTACTGTAATACATCAATTTTTCTTGTACACATTTTATATTCATAACAGCCACAAGCAACTTAATATAGACAGCCACACTACTCAGTAGACTTTATAAATAATAAATCGACTTTATACTTGTCATATCACTGTTATAATTATTATAACAGTGATATGACAAGTATAAAGTCGATTTATTATTTAAATATGTATATAGGATTTGAAACTGCGTCTTTTCCAGAAATAGTTTTTATCCAAAATCACATTATAATCGGAGTTTTATCCACACTTATGAAACATATAAAGTGACCTATTATCCACTAGTGAAATAATGAATATACCATAGCAACCAGTAAGTATGACAGCCTGACACATTTCATTTTATGAGTACGAATATTTTTTAATTAAATTTCGAATAATTCCATTCCATTAATGTGGTGATTGTGAATAAAACGTTGTATTGCATGTGTTTTGATGCATTTTATACACTTAAAAAAACTAAACGCTCGAACTGGCATTCTAGCGTTTAAACATTCTTGTGTGGATAAAATGCTATCATACAATAAAAATCGTTTTATCCTTTGAACAAATGCATAACGGCATTTGCTTTTTCTAAACCATTATACAGGAATTTAAGCTGCCATCATTCTATAATACAAAGGTATTTTTAATAATATAAAATATTGCTAAAAATATTAATAGTGAACCTGCATTTGTGTTCTTCACACCAGATTTTTAGTAATATTTTATATTATTAAAAATACCTTTGTATTATACAAAACTGGTGGGGTTTACCTACTCATGTATGTTTCAATTATTCTGATCATTCTATAATTTTATTTATCTTTAAACGTCATAAAAGTAACAACTTACTTGTCATCATTGACAAGGTAAAAATATCACTTTATCAAATTAAGCAGATAAAATAACTAATTTGCGTACTTTATATGCCTAATCATATAAAATACAAAAATCAAATGCTTCAGACACTAATTTTTTAAAATTTAGTTTTTGTTTACATCGTAACCACGGTCAAATTGTATTAAGTATGTATTACGATTAATCATGAATTACACTTCACTTACAATATAAATCATTAAATTTTATTCTATATACTTGCGTTTGAAGATAAAATAGTATGTATATGTTATACGGCGTAAAAGTAGTTTTGTGCCTCAGCTGAATTTATTTGCCTCACTACGTTCGGCAAAATAAATGTTCAGCTTTGTCACATAAAGTATCACTTTTATGCCTAATGGCATAATCTACTATTATTATCGTGAGCAAAAAAAAAATCGGGACAATGTCAAAATCGTTATGTCAATTTACTTCATTTTTTAGCTTTGTAATTTTGACGATTTTTGGTTGATTTTCAAACTGTACGTCAAATTATCTATCATAGTTGCTAATTCAAAATTGAAAATGCCACATCTTTCGAAAACTGATAAAGCAAGAATATATAAAAAAATGTAGAGAAGAGGATAATTTAAATCGGAAAATAGGTTCCGGACGTATCAAAATTTTAAATCCGCAGGAAGACGAAACATTAGTTACTGAGATTAGGCACAATCCTATCAAAACATCAAAGGAAGCTATAAGAACAACACAATTTCTTGTCTCATCTTGTAAAAAGAGAATAAAATTTAAACTTGAGATTTCGCGCCCTACAGTCTAATCCCATTGAAAATGGGGATCAATGAGATGGAACTGCTACCCAGGAAGAATCTTTGGAGATTGTTCAAAATGCTTAGCATCCAATTCCTATAAATATTGTACAAAATATTGTCGCTTCAATGTCTACAAGATTAGATACAGTTATAAATAATAACTGTGGAATGACGAAATTCTAATTATTTTAATTATATTCTTTCTCTATCGTTTTTAGTAATTTTTATTTATATATATTTCAAAAATGATTAATAAATGTCAATGAAACACACATTTTTGACAATTCCTGACTTCCTATTATGAGTAAAGATAGCTACTTAAGTAGTCACAATTTAAACCCACGCAGAAATAGTGTCCCGTTTTTTTTTTTGCTCGCGAGAGTATCTGTAATTAGTTCATTACCTAAATATAGCAAACGCCAATTAAGTTGGCGCGAGGAGGGGTAAGTTCGCGCAGGATTAAAAGTAGTAGGAAGATTTATATTTGGTTTTACATCAAATGTCAGATAATTCTAACCTCTGAGCGTGTATCACTAGCAAAGACATTATATTCCGTCAAACGTCAATGACAAATGCATTCTGACAATTACTTGAGTAGTGGCGGTGGACGTTTTTAAAAACGGCTTCTGCGCACCCCCTCCTCACGCCAACTTATTTAAGATCACATATTTAATTGATGTTTTATTCAAATTGTTACAGAATACGCTGAAATTATTGAACCTTCAAATAGTAATTAATACAACGTTTCGTTTTTTCGAAAATACATAAAGTCGAAAGCAAAAAAAAAGTAGACAAAAAACAGTTTTCTGTAATAGATATTATTGCAGATTTAAATAACGGTTTCAAAATATGACAAATTGCTGCACGAAATAATAGTAAAGTAAAAGCACGGCTTTTAAAATTATAAAAAAATGGCGAGATCACTATAGATTTTCTAGAACTCCCGGTTCTGGTCGCAAAAAATATCTGCATCTGAGCAGGACTACCATCACACAAATGTACTTCAAGAACATCCATTTTTTTCAGCAGTGAATGCAACTGATGTTAGTAATTTTGCTGGTTCTGTTTTGATCGCCCGACGAAGAATTAAAGAACCTAATTTGCGCTGCTATCAAACAGCCGAAAAACAATCTAAATGAAACCCCCAAAGAAAATCGTGTAGGGTATGCATTTCAACACCTGGCACATAATAGAAACTTTTGGGAAAACATAATTTTTACAGACGAAAAGTTATTTCAAAGAAAGAAAATGGACCGATACATGTATACCGATCAAGAGAGAGGGTATAGATTTCAACAAAACTTTATCAATAATGTATACATATTCAGAAAATTTCAAAGTAAATATTTTGGGTTCGATTTCAATTCATGGCACTGGTGTTTTATGGAAATTAGAAAGAAATTCAAATTCTTGTAACATTCTAAATAATGTAAGGTTGCCTTCAGTGGATTTATTTCTTCCAAGTCGTAATTTCATTATTCAGGATTTCCATACGTTCAAATACAGTCAAAACATGGTTTAGAGAATTAAATAACATTGGAAATGTGTGGGGGTTAATTATTAACGAAATAAAGAGATTAAATCGAAGGCCCCAAAATAGAGAAGAATTGGTAGAAATAGTTAAAACAGCATAGGAGAATGTAGATTAAAATAATTATGCCAACCTTTACAACTCCATTCCCAACAGATTAAACGAAGTTTTAAATAAATATAGTTCTATTACCAGCTATTAATGTTTATATTTATTAATGTTTCTCCCGACCGAGAATAAAGTGTCATCTTATACATCTGACAATTGACATATATTAGACTACTTTATTCTCTAGGGAATAAAATATTCGATTTTCCCTAGGGAATAAAGTGAATACTGTAGTGAATTACTTTTGGTTCATTTATTTAAGTCAAAATTAATTTAACTGTCAGATTGACGAAGCATTTAAATATATCAATCAATTTTATTTTGTAATCGTAATAGTAACATTAGATGAGTTTACAATATTTATATATGGGCAATCATCTGATATCTTAACTTGGCGCTTGCTTACAGTAGTGCTTGTGCAAAAATTATCTCCTTCACTGCCATTAATATTCATTTTTGTACAATAACTTAAACGGACTGCGTTTTTTTGGAAAAAAATAAGACACAAACAAACTCGTTTTACCTTAGTAACCAGAAACTATGCACATTTTCATGTCAAACCAACTTAATTGAATGACATCAGATCAATCTATCAATCAACTGTCAAACTAATAATGAAATAAATTATTACATTTAAGGTCGGGAGAAAAGTTTTGTATGTAATTCGGGAGTAAACGTCTATAATCCCTCAACAGAAAATGCCCTCGCTCCCTTCGGTCGCTCAGGCATTACTTACTGTCTCGGGATTAAAACTGTCGTTTATTCCTTTAATACATAAATATCTATTTTTTATATTTATTATGCTTGTTCTTTTTAAACAAATACAAGATTTTTTAATAATTTGATATTCCATAGAATCATTGCATTTGGCACTAATGGCATTTCTAAGTTAGTAAAGCCAGGTTTAGAAAGCACGTTTTTATCTACTTTTCTTTGCTTTCGGCTGTATGTGTATATTTTCTCTAACTAGCATTGCCTAACTATAAATAATACCTTATCAAATGTGACAGGTTTATATATCAATTTAAGGAATAAAAATGTGAAACACATTGAAAATACGGAATAACCTGAAAAAATAATTAAGGAGTTCAAAGATTTATTTCTTATTAGATTTGGGCCTTTATAAATGTTACTTGTAACAAGGAATATTATAAACTGTATGCAAAACATTGTTTCTATCAAATACATCACTGCCTGAGACTAGATGACTATCTAGTTTCTACCTTGTTCTTAATCCATTGGAACCCTGGCAATATACAAAAATCTTTTATCAAATCATGGCATGAATTTCTTTACTCTGGTCAACTTAGCTTTAGCTTTCCTTACAGAATTCCTACATATATAAAAACTTTCTACCGTGTAATATATGTACTTTCTTACACACTCTCGTGAAATACTGACAGTGAGAATATTCCCCTTATTAGAATCAGCGCTTTTGACTATGGAAAATAAGAAAAATTCCGTTAAACAGGCTGTTTAAAGTGTGCTAAGACAAGTAATTTAATAATGAAATATATCTTAAGTACAAGCACTGCCTCCATAAACTAATTAATCATATTCATTATCGTATTTCATGCTTTAAACATTTTTCAAGGATTCAAATTTATTAAACTATATACAGAGTCTCTTTAATATAAGGGCACAATAATATTAATGATACAAATATTTAAGTAACTGAGAAGCATAGATTTTCATTTTTTTTAAATTTATACCTTAAATATTATTTAGTATAGTCTTCTGATTTCAGTATTTTACATTTGTCTTGACTTTCTGGAAAATTATTCGTGCAAGTGGTATTGTCAATGTTGATCAAAGCGCAAATCGATCAGATCTGAAACATAGTCTCTCTTCACCATCTCCTTGTACACAAGTACATTTCAGCAAAATTATCTTGGCCGATGAGATGCGTGAACGAAAAACAAAGAAAGTTACTGTTGGAGTGAGGAAAGAGATAAAATTTGGCCCGTATACTCCACGAAATAATTATCTTCAAACGCTGCATGAAATATATGGAAATACGTCGCGTCTCTTTTACTTCATACTCCAAGTTGAAAATATATGTAAAAATAACAATAAATTAATATTTTCAAGTTATAATTTAGTAGGTCGAATTAAAACCACATTAACATTTATTGTATAAATATTTTTATATAATCATATATTACCGAAAAAGATGTTCATGCAATTAGATAATTTATTAGTAATCATATTTTACTAAAACTATTATATATATTTATAAATAATACCGATAGTCTTCTTTATCCACTGACGGTTGATTCGAATATGTTGAACTTTAATTCTTCAAAACATGATGAATTTACTTCAGTAAGTTTGCTCTGATTTATAAACTGCATTTTCTTTTTGGAACGGCTATTTATCATCTATGAAGGTACTTTACCTTCCTCTAAATATTTCTATATATATATATATATATATATATATATATATATATATATATATATATATATGATTCTTTTAGCCTTTACTTGATGAAATTCCATTATAACTATTATCAGTTATATGTCTGATGAAGCTCAGGTTGGAGCGAAACGATCGTTACAGTGTTAATTAAAAAGTGAAATTTGTTTTATTTTATCCTGATAAAATATATATATATATATATATATATATATATATATATATTGTATATATTGTGTATATATATATATATATATATATATATATATCTCGAGATGACAAATATATCTTAAGTTTCTTACGGTTAAGTGTATCCCAAAGTTGTCATTCTTACATAATATATTTCTCAAATATCATCAAAGTGTACAAGTCCCTGCAAATTCCCAAAAAAATATGTGTATACCCAACAGCATACATGAAACCACCATAAAATTCTTGATATTAAAATGCGACAGTTTCAAACTATTAAACGCTATTCTTTTGTCTGGCCATTTTTTTAATCCATTTCAAATGTTCATAGACGTTTCATAAAGTCCTTTATCGGTATATGGATCAGAGCAGACGCCAATTACAGTTGTGTGTTTGTAAACTAGGGGACTTCCAGCATCGCGATATGCGGTATACTTCGTTTTTTCGTAGATACAAATAGGTTTAGGTGTTTTGCTATCACACTTTGAAAGGTCTTCCCAAACACGCGTGGTTATCATTCTCAATTTATCAGATAATTCGAGATTATTAGACTTATTCACACCCCAACCAAGAGCAACAACTTTCTCACCCTGATACTGTCCTCCTGTTTCTGGAAGATTAGCTAATTTAACTTTCTTCGTTAAAGTGAATATTTCCTTAAGTTTGAGCATAGCCAGATCATAAAATTTATTTTTCACGTATTTATGATGTATTTTTACGGAGGCGACTACACGCATTTACATATCTTTATCTGTATCTATTTTTTCTAAATCATAGATTCCCGAAATAAACTGACATTTGATTTTTGGCACTATTGGCGGTTTTCTCACAAATATACCGGGTGCGGCAATAGTGTGTCGGCGGAGCTTAGGCATGAAAACTAATAAAGTTGTAACAATGAAATTTTACGTACACATGTAGTATGCTACAGTGCATTTTCTAATTTTATTTATATATTAACAGGGTGTTCCAAATTTCCGCAACCACTTTCAATTTTTTTTTTTTAAATAGATTGCTATACTTTCTTGTTATTAAGATAATAGCTACCCAAATTATCTTTGCAATGATATATGACAATGTGCACTTACAACTGTTAGTTTTGGTTTTATTGCAAATTTTGTTAAAATCTTGACAGTTGCAGCGTCTAACATTTTAAGTCTTAGCCTGAAAATGGGTGCAGTGCCTCACGTAACTTTTTTGTTACCAATTTATGGACTAACACGTTATATGTTTTGAGGGTGAACAACGTGACAACATATACAGAGTGCTAAATATGTCGTGCCAAAGTTATCGAAGTTTAAAGGCTATTTTCTCTTTTTTTTTAAATTGAACCTATAATTTTTTTATTAGTTAGCAAATTCCTTGTAAAATTGCCGTTAAAATGGTACCAATAACACAGTACTTATTTCTAGTATTTTCGAAGTTATAACCCTTTAATGGGATATACCTATGTTTATAATATTCAATATGCGGTGCTGCATCTAATAGTTGGGTGGTTGGCCATGAAATGATATTAAGCAAAAATTGCTGTGTAACCAAACGTCAAATATCTACTTAAAATTTCCATTTAAAGTGTTTTTCAATAGTTTCTCTTTACTGTAATCGCGTTTAATTGTTATAATTTAAGTTCGGCTAGTTAATTATCAATTTCCGTTTGTTCGTTATTAGTTGTTATCTTGTTGTCAGTTATATCGTTTTGTTGTCATTATTTTTTATTTCCATGCCGTAATAGTTTATAGTTGTGTTTCTTTAGAATGAATTTAGACATGGTATTTGTTCTTGGCGCTAGCAATAGAAATCCACTTTTAGCATCAAGAACATATGCTATGGAGTATCCTCACCGAAGAGCACCAGATATTAAGACGTTTGAAAATTTGTTGACAAGGTTTCTTCGGACGGGTTCAGTGAATTATGTCAAACATGAAAGAACTAAGTATATGGTTACAGAAGATAATGAAGTAACAGTCGCCCAGTCCGTTGTGGAAAATCGGCGCGTATCTACAAGGATAATTTCGAAAGAACACGGGATAGAAGTCACTGCTGTAAGAAGGATTTTAAAAAAACATAAATTTCACCCTTCTAAAATTCAAAATCATCAAGGCTTATTACAAACAGATTTTGAAAGGAGACTTCTTTACTGTGAATGGCTACTTTTCCAATTACGACAAGATCTAACTTTTCTAGATCATGTGCTTTTCACAGATGAAGCAACATTTGCTAATTGTGGAATAACAAACAGAAAAAATTCTCATTATTATGACACTAGAAACCCTCATTTTGTGCAACCCATTTTATACCAACAAAAATGGAGTGTTAACACCTGGGGAGGCATCATAGAAAACACTATTGTAGGTCCATTCTTTTTTAATAATACTTTAAATTGTGAAATCTACACAAAGTTCCTACAAAATAATTTACCATTGCTGTTAGAAGACCTACCAGATAACGTCATAAGGAGATTGTGGTACCAACATGATGGTGCACCTGCACATTACGGTGCTGCTGCAAGAACACATTTAGATAGGGTATTCACCAATAGGTGGATTGGGAGAGGAAGCTTTATAAGCTGGCCACCGCGGTCACCAGATCTAACCCCTTGTGATTTTTTTCTGTGGCCTACTGTAAAAAATATAGTTTACGAAACACCTCCTACAACGGCAGAGAACATGCAGCAACGAATCAGAAACGCTTTTCTTCAAGTAAGTGAAAACAACATGGCTCAAAATATAAGTCTGTCGATGCAGAGGCGATTAAAAGCATGTGTAGAGCAGAATGGAAATATATTTGAACACAATTCAAATTAATTTTGTTTTATTATTGAAAAATTACAAAATGTAATTCTAAAACTAATAATAAAGAATTAAGAAACAGGTGTTTGTAAAAGTTACTTTGTTTGATATCATTTCATGGCCAACCAACTATTAGATGCACCGCATATTGAATATTATAAACATAGGTATATCCCATTAAAGGGTTATAACTTCGAAAATACTAGAAATAAGTACTATGTTATTGGTACCATTTTAACGGCAATTTTACAAGGAATTTGCTGACTAATAAAAAAATTATAGGTTCAATTAAAAAAAAAAGAGAAAATAGCCTTTAAACTTCGATAACTTTGGCACAACATATTTAACACTCTGTATATGTTGTCACGTTGTTCACCCTCAAAACATATAACGTGGTAGTCCATAAATTGGTAACAAAAAAGTTACGTGAGGCACTGCACCCATTTTCAGGCTAAGACTTAAAATGTTAGACGCTGCAACTGTCAAGATTTTAACAAAATTTGCAATAAACCCAAAACTAACAGTTGTAAGTGCACATTGTCATATATCATTGCAAAGATAATTTGGGTGGCTATCATCATAATAACAAGAAAGTATAGCAATCCATTTAAAAAAAAGAAAATTGAAAGTGGTTGCGGAAATTTGGAACACCCTGTAAATATATAAATCAAATTAGAAAATGCACTGTAGCATACTACATGTGTACGTAAGATTTCATTGTTACAACTTTATTAGTTTTCATGCTAAGCTCCGCCGACGCACTATTGCCGCACCCGGTATATATATATATATATATATATATATATATATATCTATATATATATATCTATATATATATACAGGGTGTGTATAAATTGTCGCAAAAGCTACACGTAGCGACATTCTTCGTTCGGTTCTGAATAAAAAATCTTAATGTTAAAATGTCGTATCATGCTTCGTAAATTCGTAAATGTCAAAATTTTACATTAATGATTTTGATTGAAATCACTTTGAAACACAAACTTATTGTTCTACAACGTTGCCAAATGTGTTTTTCGTGGAAGTACGTTAATGAATAAATGTTCAAAACAAGCTTTTAAATCAAAAAGAAAACGTTTACGAAATAATACTAGTAAAAAATTTTTCTTTAAACTAAATTGCATCTATCTCTATTAACAGATATCGAAGAGAAAGGTTAGTTACCACTAAAAGTCCGAATTTCAAGAACCCCGTGAAAACAAACGAAGCATGATACGACATTTTAACATTAAGATTTTTTATTCAGAACCAAACGAAGAACGTCGCTGCGTGTAGCTTTTGCGACAATTTATACACACCTTATATATCTATATATATATATATCTATATGTATATATATCTATATGTATATATATCTATATATATATATATCTATATATATATATATCTATATATCTATATATCTATATCTATATATCTATATCTATATATATATATATATATATATATATATATATATATATATATATATATATCTATATATATATATCTATATATATATCTATATATATATATATATATCTATATATATATATATATATATATATATATATATATATATATATATATATATATATAGATATATCTATATCGGGGGTCCGTTTAATGCAGAAGCTGACGTTGTCAAATTTCGTGGTCTATGAACATACACGGTTCCATTATTTGTTGATTCGAAATGTTTTTCATCGGAAAATATCACTTTTCCAAAAATTAATTGTGTAATTTATATGATTTAAAGCAAATAGCAGCCTACATTGCTTATGTTCCTGAGATAGGAGAAATTTCTTTGCTACAACACGGTATCGTAATTCACTTTCTTTTATCCGTAGACTTACCGTCTGATGAGAACCAGGAAAATTTGTTTGAAGAATAGTGTTTCTTGCAGTTTCAAAGAGATTATCTCTCAAATATTTGCACTAAAATGCGATCTTACTCCTGATTGGAAATTCTTGTAAGACCTGTTCCTTCCTTACGATTCCCTTCATTTTCCCACCTTTTCTTTACACATAATACGGTAGATTTATTTATGTGTAGTTCTTCAGCGATTCCTCTAATTGTATAACCGTTTTCCAAATTAACTATAATTCTTAATTTATCAAGCTAAGTTTTCTTGTCATTTTAAAAAATATTCTTAGATAATTAAATTGACATATTGTCAAATTGACAATCAAAGTACGTATTGGCCGATGAGATGCGCGAACGAAAAACGAATGTTGTTGTTGGAGTAAGGAGAGAGTTAAAATTTGGGCTGTACACTCCACGGCATAATTATCTTCAAACACTCCATGGAAATACATCGCGTCTCTTTTACTTCATACCATAAAAGGCTAAATACAACGTGTTTCAAAAAGAACTTCATCTCAGTAGGTACTGAGTAACTAGTATTTGCAAATTACTATAAGCCAGTTGCCTTTTAATTATAACTATTTATCTAATATCATTTTGACATTTGATATTTTGTGACCAGCAATATATTTTTTCTTACAAATATTTTTTTTTTACTTAATAAAGAATACTTTCTACTAAATAATGTACACATTGCAAGAAAATATTTTTATTGTTGAAGCATATTTCCGAGGTGCGCAATTTCTTAACGGAGAATGGCAATATTCCTACGTGGAATGTAAGCGACAGTTTCACTTGCAGTTTCCTTATAGGGTTGTGGATAATTCGTATCTCCTAGTACCGTTCATAGAATTTTGATGCGTCGTTTACATATTGCTATGAATAGTGGTTTGTAGGTTTACTGCGCCACCATCCACAACTAGTTTACCCAACTATGTTACTCAGCCGGTTGATTTCCAAAAATGAGACTTTCTAACTTCTCGGGTTCCAATCGTCCAATCCAAAGTCGTGTTCTACGGAATATACTAGGCGCCAGTGAATAATTCACGATAATTTATATACTTATTTTTTTATGAGTTACTTATTTTCAATTAAACAGCAGTAAAGGTCAGAACACAAAATTAAACACAGGATAAAATTTAAACACAATATTTAATACAAAAAATCAAAAAAAGAAAAAAAAACTATCTTTATAAAGTATAAAGATTATGTATTTTACAATCATACATGAGGTGAAATATATTCACTGTAACATTGACAGCTGAGTGAATGAAAACTTCCTCTTAATTACTCCGATCAAACTTATCTAAAAATAATAAAGTTTATTTTTAATTTCTCCCCAGAGAACCACACTGTATAATCAAATCTGATACACGATCAAAACCTACACATGCGCAAAATAAAATGTACAAAAACTATAACCTTGAATCCCGTCGAGCAAACTTTTCAATTTATAATTATTACAAAGAAATGTTAATAATAATCTTTATTATTTATCTCTAATAATTAAGACAATTTCCTACTTGTTCCAAAACAATAGAACTACAATTAATATAATCTGATTTTTAAATTTATGTCGACATAAAAAAATTATTCTACTTACAATTTGGAGACATACGAGAACAGTAATCTTTTAAAATCATCAAATTACGAGAATAAAAATCTCTAAAATATATCGGGAAATGAATATCAAAAATACAAACAACTAATTAACACATTCAAATCAACCCGAACTAATTTATATATAATATATATATATATATATATATATATATATATATATATATATATATCTTTCAATAAACACAACTGTCTCATTTAATAGCAGATCTTCGTCTCCCTAAATTCACCAAGGCCTCTCGATCAGATCGGCCTCGAATATAAAAAACCAGTTTTTATATTCGCACAATTAAATACATTTAAATATGTAACATATCGGATATACACATATATCCAAAAATAATAGTACATTTATTTTAAATTATTTTAAATATTATTTTAGAAAAAATCCATAGCAATATGTATGCATACAAAGATCGGTTTTTCAATAGATCTTACCTAGAGATCACGCTAGTAGGCTTAATTATTGGAACTTCTTTGAAGAAAATTTAAATAATGACAATTCTTGATCTAAGTTTTTTTACTGATGAAGCATACTTTCACTTAAGCGGGTTTGTAAAGAAACAAAATTGCAGAACAATCCAAACATTCACATCGAAGTTCGTTTACATCTTGTTAAAGTTGGAGTATGGTTAGCTGTATCTCGTCGTAGAAAAATAGGACTTCAATGGGGGTTACTTGCAGGAAGATGGGGCTACTGCACAAACAACTCGTGAAAATTTAGCACTTTTAGAATATTACTTTCCTCTTCGAGTTATAAGCAGAGGTGTTTGGCCAGCGCGGTCACCAGACCTTACTCGATTAGATTTTTATATTTTCGGATTGCAAAAGAATAACGTATATAAGACAAGAATTAATAAATTAAACTTGATGAATACAATTACAGTTAAATGTAATGAAATAACACCAAATGTATTGCAGAATATTTTTGACAACTTGAAATGTCGTATTGCATTATGCATTCAACAGAATGATGGCCATTTTGAACACTTGTTATAAATTATAATAACTAAAATGTCTACAAATTAGTTATTTACCTTAGTTGTTTGATTAATATCACATCTTTAAAGTTATATTAATAAACTAATTGTACTTGTTATTGAATTCATCACCATATCGCTTGATGATAAATTTTGACAGTGACAGGTAGATAACTTTTATACCATTTAATCTATATCCGCATTTCAAGAATGCAGATATCATCATAATTTATAGGAGAAATTTATGGACAACTAGATGTAATTCTTTTTGAAACATGTTATATAATGTAATAAAAATGTCTCGGACTAAAAATTACTAACCCAATTTAAAAATATATGTAAAAATAAGAATAACGCTAATTAATATTTTAAAATTATAATTTTGTGAGTTAAATTTAAATAAACTAAATCACATCAATATTTATTCTAGAAATGTATTTGTGTAATCCTATATTCAGTGAAAAAGATGTTCGAATATTCATGCAATTAGATAATTGAATGGATTCGGCTTTTACTTGATGAAGATCCATAATTTAAAATAGAAATAAAAGTAGTGAAAAATAGTGAAGATTTAAACCGTAGATTTATTTCTATTTTAAATTAAATAATTTATTAATAATCATATTTTACTAAAACTTTTAAATGTATTTAGATATAATACCAATAGCTTCTTTATCCACTAAAGGTTGATTCGAATATGTTCAATTTTATTTCTTCAAAACATGATAAATTTACTTCAATAAGTTGATTATAATCTACAATTTTTTGGAACAGCTATTTATCATCCATGAACTTTACCTTTCTCTAAATATTTCTATATCTATCTATAGAAATAATTAATCATATTCATTATTGTATTTCATACTTTAAACATTTTTTAAGGATTCGAAATTTTTAAACAGGAACTATGTACATATATGCAATGCCTCTTTAATATCAGGGGACAATGATATTACAAATTGTTAAGTAACCAAGAAGCATAGGTTTTGCCCTCTTGCATTTTTTTAAATTTATATCCGAAATATTATTTAATAGTCTTCTGATTTCAGTATTTTGCCTTTGTCTCGACAAATTCAATTGCAAATCTGCAATATGTATATACCCAACAGTATACGTGAAACCACGGATATTAAAATGTGACAGTCCAAACTATTAGACGATGATTTTTTATCTGCCCAACTTTGAATCCATTTCAAATGTTCATGGACGTTTTCATAAAGTCCTTTATCGGTATATGGATCAGAGCATACGCCGATTACAGTTGTGTGTTTATAAACTAGGGGACTTCCAGCATCGCCATATGCAGGATACATCGTTTTTTTGTAGATACAAATGGGTTTAGGTGTTTTGCTATCACATTTTGACAGGTCTTTCCAAACATGCGTGGTTATCATTCTCAATTTATCAGATAATTCGGGATTATTAGGGTTCGTCACACCAAAACCAAGAGCAACAACTTCCTCACCTTCATACTGTCCTGTTTCTGGAAGATTAGCTAATTTAATTTTATTCGTCAATGTGAATGTTTCCTTGAGTTTGAGCATAGCTAGATCATGACATTGATTCTTCACATATTTAGGATGTATTTTTACAGCGTAGACCATGCGCATTTGCATATCTTTGTCTGTATCTATTTTTTTTAAATCACAGATACCCATATATACTTCTGTCTTCTTGGGTTTTTTATGTTTTACGCACTGAGCGGCTGTCAGAACCCAATTAGTTTTTAGCAATGTACCTCCACATATATTCAACGAGTTATTTTTAATATGATACGCTCTTATATAGGCCATGAATGGAAAATGTACAATATTGACTACTACTCCTCCTACAATATTTGCCTGTAATTCTTCGCACACGATATTTCTGAATGTCCATATTAACCAAACAAATAGTACGAATTTAAGACAAAAATTGGTTCGTCGTAAGTCCAAAGTTAAAATCATTCCGGAATAAACTAACATTTGATTTTTGGCACGATTGACGGCTTCTCCACAAATATGTATGACGGATGTGCAAAAAAATAGTCAAATAAATCCATGGAAATTTAGTTGTAACATTTACTGTAGAAATGCATTTGTGTAATCCTATATTCAGTAAAAAAGATGTTTGAATAGTTGTAATGGAATAGGAAAATACCGAAAAATTATTACGCTTGCGGCGACTAGCAGGTGCCATTACTATGGAACTATATAGTTTGAGACTGTATGATCGATGTTAACCCTCCAAAAATATGGATTGGACTAATTCTCTTCCCACTATTGCAATAAATTCATTGCACAATCTTGACTCACCGGCCAAGACAAATTTGTCTAGGTGTACATCATATATCTATCAATTTGTTATTAGTAAAATTGAATCGATTTTTTATATTTTGTCTCTTTATTTCAAAAAAATATACATACTATTTTTGTTATCAGAGTAATATATCCAATTTATTATCTATTTCTATTGTAAAACTACAAAATCGATTATTATTAAAGTTTTAAAAACTAACACTGTTATTAGTTGTATTATAAAGTTATAAATTCCCTTCTAAATGACTTTTATATATTTTTCTTGTAGAACAAAACGTTAAACAACAAAGTCGTGCTGGCCAACAATAGTCAGTCGAACTCCGAGGAAGGACAGGGTACCTCGAGAGGACGATCCCAAGGTGACATAGCGACCTCATCATCCCAAACCCAATCCCAAAAAGACAAGAAAAACACTTCTATACCAGTTCCGAAACTGAGAAGATCTTCACGTTCTAACCTGTCGAAAATCAACGAATCTGACTTCTCGAGTTCTGAAAGTTTATTAACAAGTAAAAAAGACTCCCGGCAATTAGACAATAGTGATCCACATCAGAAAAACAAAGTGTCTGTAAATAAAAAGGCCGTTCACGAACCAACCACTGCGCTAAACGATCTTGAAATTGAACCAGGCAGTTCCAAGAATAATTTGAAACCAACCACAACGAAAAACAAGTGGAAATTCTTGAAGAAATCACAACCACCCCAACAAAACAGTAAAAGCAATTTGAGCAAAAGTGCAAGTTCGAACAAATTAAGTAATAGTGTAGAATCCAGCGACGAAACAAGTAAAACAGACAAGGAATTAGATAGACAAAATCATAAAGTTGGTCGGAAAAGGTATAAAATAAAAAATAACATCACATCTGTGAATTTAACTTCAAGTGAAATATTGAATACGAGCTCACAGCAAACTGAAGCCTGTTCCTCTTCGAATTTCACCCAACCACGTGTCTCTCATAAGTATCCATTAAGAAGTCAGGGTAAAGTAGCCGATTATCCGGCAAATTTCCTACCGATAAAGAAAAGTGCACCGGAACGTAGAAATCGTGAAGTTGTAGCGCTGGGGGCCAGTAGTAGCCAACATACAAAGCGAGAAGACCCCGAGCCTTCTCGCCTTGCAAGAAGTGGTGCAGTGTTACGACGCAGCACCAGAAATAACAGAGGTATTTATTACTAACTAATTATTGAAAAAAGTTTTTAATATGGCTTTTTTGCTATATAATGAAATTATTAATGAAATCAATTAAATTCTCTATATTTTAAAAAATACCCTGGCAAATACATTTAATTATACATTGTCTATACCTTTATCTTTCACTTTAGACAGCTCTTGGCTACTCCCCTATTTGTATTTATATTTGATCGTCATTAAATTACGCGATCATAAAAATATGAGGATGTCTGATGATTTTTTTTTAAACTAAAAAATCAAATTGGCTAATAAAAACAGTAACAAAAGTGACATTAAAGGAAGCCAACCTATAATTTGCCACACTTTTATAATGAATAAGAAATTATTTCTTAATTTTGTAATCCAAATATATGTTTAATCAAAAGTAATCTATTTTTAGAAAGGGTTATTTTATAAGTAAATTAAAATCCTTCAGAACAATAACTAGTAAGCCACTACACATAGGGTATAAGTACCGTGATATAAAAGATGACATTGAAGCAGAAAATATATGTCTGAACTTAAGCCAGGTATTATAACTTAGCGGTTTTGAAAATTATTTTGATAGTGACATTTACTGTCATCAATTAATGTGTTAAAACTGCTGAATGCAAGATTGAACATTGAGTTTGAATAAATTCAAATATGATTTACTATACAGTGCAAAAAAAAGGAAAAGATTAAAGCCTATTTTCGAACTGGAGTGCGAATTGATGGAATTTGGGTGTACAGCCAGCGTGCATGTTTGGATTATTTTAGAGAGCACTGCCCAGAGTTAGCTGTAATTCCCAAAAATTTTTATAATTGCCTTTCCGTTTGTGTTGGTGTATTTCGAGAGACTGGTTCTGTGGGCCATAAATCACGTACTGGTAGACCAACTGTTCGTTCGAGAAAAGCTATAAATGATGTTCGTCAGCGTATGGAAAATGGACCCACAAAACCTTTGAAACATCTTTCTCAAGAGATTGGACTTTCTTATGGAACATGCCAGAAAATTGTAAAGAAAAATTTAGGCTTGCATCTATATAAGATGCAATCACAATATTGCTGGTAGTATACTCTAGACGTGTTGCTTACTGTCAGTGGTTTGCAAATAATTTAATGAAAGATAATGATCTGCTGATATGAAGTAGTGAAAAATCCTCATATTTTTGTTGAATGTTTTTGCATACTGCGAAACTTGGTGTTTGGCTAGCAGTTTCTTGCCGCAGAATTGTTGGACCTTTTTGTTTTAGTTTTACAATTAATGGTGAGAGGTATATAAACATTTTGAATGAATTTATTGAACAGCTGCTTTCCAGCAAGATAGTACAACGGCACACACAACAGATGAAAATATTGCTTTTCTTCGTGAGTTTTTTTACGATCGGATTATAAGCTTACATGCAGCAATTTAATTTCCACCACGGTCACCTAGTTTGACAATTATAGACTTTTTCGTGTTTCCTCACCTAAAGAATAGCATATTTAAAACTCCTGTTGCTAATTTGCAAGATCTCCAGCAAATAATTATTGAAGAATGTGCATTAATAACGTCCGCAATGCTGCAAAATGCCTTTAATAGCATGAGAAGGCATATAAACTTGGAAATTGAAAATAATAGACAATTTCAACATTTGTTTTAATTTCGCATTTTTTTATTAATAAAATCTTGAATACCAGCTGAGCTTGTTGTTTGATTGTATCTTTAAATCAAATGACATTTATTGATGTCACGATGACCCTCAAAATAATTTTCAAAAAATCTTCGTCATAGAAACTTTATGATATCACGGTATAAGAAACACACCAGAAATATATGCAACGCTTGCGAATTTATCTTTTATAATAATTCACGAAAACGTTGAAATTGAATACCGAAAACTGGCAAAACCTAGCGAATTTAAATTAATGCCACATTAAGCTGAATCGAGTTTATCACACAAGAATGATATATTTCGTCATCTCCTTGGTTAATACAGGGTGGCGCAGGGGAACGGGAAATTTTGAAATAACGTCATGTCCACGAATAAATTCATAAAACTAGTAATTTATTAATGAAAGTGCATGTATGCAGCATGCCATTTATGTTTTTACAATCAAAATGTTCAAAAGTGTCTCTTTACTTTTTAAAGATGACATCGGAAAGATGTCCTCCCATTCGGCGTTCACACTCTAACAGCCTGTTATGAAAACTCTGGAATGCGCGGTGTAGCAAATCTTGGGGAATGGCAGTGATTTCTTGTTGAATGTTCTCCTTCAGTTCATGGATTGTTGCAGGACGTGTACGGTACACCTTGCCTTTAAGATACCCCCACAGTAAGAAGTCGCACACACTTAAGATCAGGGGATCTCGCAGGCCATTCAATCTCACCGTTACGTGAAATAATGCGTCTTCCAAACAATTAACGAACTGCTGCCATCGAATGTCGAGCAGTGTGTGACGTGGCTCCGTCCTGCTGGAACCACATGTTTTCGATGTTAAGATTAAGCTCGTACAGTCTCGGTGTAAAGAATGTTTGAAGCATTTCAACATATCGAGCGGATGTTACTGTCGCTGCACTACCATTCTCACTTGTAAAAAAATAAGGGCCGATAACACCATGACATGATACAGCACACCATATTGTTACCACCTTGTCGCTATGTAGTGGTCGCTGGTGTAACTCACAAGGATTGTTCTGGGCCCAATAACGAAAATTCTGTTTGTTTACGATACCGTTTAGGTGGAAATGTGCTTCGTCTGATATTCATATGTTACCAATGAAATTCGCGTCCTCGTTAATTTTAGCCAATATCTGCCTACTAAACTCCATATGTGACGCTGGGTCTCGTTCATGTAATTGTTGCACAATCTGCAACTTATAGGGATGGAAATGTAATTCGTGCAGTATTCTTTGTAAGCTTCGTCGCTTAATCCCTAGCGTAGATGTATGCTGTCGAACGGAGCGGCGAGGACTTCTCTCGATTGCAGCTCTAACAGCTTCAATGTTCTCTGGGGTACGTACCGTTCGAATGCCACCTGGAGCTTTCTTTTTCAAGGCAGATCCTGTTTGTTCAAAATTACGCACCCACGTTGTAATCGCATGCGCAGATGGGACACGTCCATGACGTCCAAGCTGGTAATGCTGCCATTTTTATAAAACGCTCTCACAGCTACTGCACGTTCCGCACCAGTCCAACGATCCATGATTACTAAATGGCAATGCGTTCACAACAATTGTGCGACGTTACGAACAACTGCCGGCTCTACAGTGCTGACAACTGTAACGTTCAAAATTCCCTGTTCCCCTGTATAAACTAATAAACAATATCACACCCATAGTTACTTATTAGATGATGCTTTATTACAGCAAACATTAGGGAAGTTTTTTTTCTAACAAACATCACTTCATGATTTCAGAATTTACGATTATCGTTTCATTGAAAGCAATAGTGCTGAGTTGGTTTAAACCAGTTTTATTTATATATTGTAAAGTATTTGTTTTTTCGGGTTCTTAAATAAAACTAACGGTGACTTTAGACACACTTTATTAATAATAAAAACGAACAACAATATAAAAACTAATTACTAACAATAAGCACATTTATGTATTTATATTTATGTAAGTTCACTCCGCGATAATTCGGTATCGAATTCCCCAAATCCCTTCTACATCTATCGAGAAGGCGCTGGAGGTATGATACGTGACGTACCGTTGAATGAGTCATCACAATATGAAAATGCCGGTATTTTTGGACGCTATTCTTATTAATACTTGGCGAATTCAACATGTATATTAGAATTACGTAATTATTTCTAAACTAATCACTGAAGCTTCATGAAACCAAAATGTCAAAGTGTTATATAGTTATATTACACTGAGTCAAATTCATTCCGTGACAGTAATGACTCATTATTTCTTCGTCTTTTTTACATAGACCATCCAACAATAAGTAATAGGCAATTATAGGATATCTTCGAAATATAACGAAATAACAGCCATAGTTACTTACCAGATGGCGTTTTATTATTATAATAATATATATAAACACGCTAGAATCCAATAAATAGGACATTCATTTATAGTGAATCTAGCTTTATGACAAAATTTATCATTATTCCATTAAAAGTTTCATTTTATTTATGTGTAATACATTAATTTTGTCAACATTTGTTGCTGCTAATGCTAAAAACTTTTGTGCTAACACATACTTACTAGTTTCCGTATTGATTTATTAGAAATAATTCCTACCAGATCATAACCAAAACCAAGTAATATAAAAACAAAAGTAAGGTCAGTTAATTGAAAATTTATAATTATCGGCATGCACAATACATACATATTGAGTGGACTGACTTATGTGTACAAATTCGCAAGTTCTCAAACTTCATCACGTTATAACAACTAATAGACAAGTTCGATTTGACATCTAAATATAATGAAAGAACCTCCATAATTACAACGTAAAGCTTTCTTGTTTTATTTATTGGTGGTGGTGTTGTTTTCAAATATAACATGTTCTGATAGAATAATGAACATAACTTTAAAAATTACGGTTCCAATACCATTGAATATTTCTTTGATACCTTTGAATTCATTTAAAGAATGTACAAAATAAATATTTTAACTCTTCCTAAGTTCTCGATTAAAATAAATACTTGCTAATATTTTAATACTGATTTGTTGATAACATTAGATTCCTATCTAGTAGACATTAAAGCTAAGCAACATCATCAGGAAACCATCGAATTTATATAACATACAGCTACGGACATGTAATTAGCCCACCCATCTATAAATTCGAAAATCACTTGATTTGATTTACCTACCGTTTAAATTGCAGAATATGTATTAATGTTCGATTACTGTAAATGCTGAAATTTTGGATTTCGGCTTTTATATTTTTAGTTAACAAAAATAAACTTAAATGAAGGAAATTAGGGACTAACTCGACGTTTAAAGCAAACTTATGCATATTAATACCCTTTGCTTTAATAATCGCTGTACATCTTTTTGGCATCAACTTCCCTAATATTTGATAGGTCTCTCGGCTGGTATATTCTTCCATGCTCGTTCGACTTTGTTAAATAAATCATTTGTCTTTTTTATATTGTTTCTTGCTATTTTGCGTTTTCACACAAGTTGTCAGTTAGGGCCAGATCTGGAGAACACGAAGAGGACTAGATGATAACTGATAGTATTTTACAAAAGCTATTCTCTCAAGGCCTTTGTAGAATACTTGGGTTTGTTATCATGTCGTAACTGCAATATTACAGAACATTCTCTTCATACTCGGCAAATGGAAGCATTACTGTTCTGAGGATGTATATATTAAGATTTATACATAAATGTATTATGTAATATATGGGGTCCATCCACCGCCATGAAAAGCAGATCCAATTTGTTCTGTATAATTGTTTATTTGAAGAATAGTTAGCAACACAAAATTAAAATATACATTCGACTTTCGAAATCAAATATTTATATTTATCAAATAATATCATCGGCTATAGATTCTCTACTAAACAAGTAATTTATTCCATAGACACTTTTTGCTAATTTGCTGTGAACACCGATTAAGCACACTAAAGAAGTAATCTACCAAATAATTTATTGCCTAGAAAATTACGAGGGCGATTAGTAAAAGAAGTTCCGTTTGATTATTATAAAAAAACACCAATACATGAAGAGATTTTTATTATACATTATAAAGCTACCACTTTCAGCTATTTTTCTACATAGTTGCCATTAAGATTGAGACATTCATCATAGTGATGAACCAGCTTTTTTATTGCCCTCTTCATAGAACTCTGCCACCAGTGAATTAAAGCCATGCTGTAATACTGTCCTGCAGCTCCCTCGTTCCATAAAGTAGAAACACGCCTTTCTTGTCCCTAAAGACACAGTGGCCATGACTTTTCTCGCAGAAAAAGTTTGACGGCACTTTAAAGATTTCCTCGTAGGTGAGCTAGAGCGACCCCACGGCATTGACTGTCTTTTCGTTTCAACGTTGTCATAGGCGACCCAAGGGCATCATCATCTGTTACGATATGCCTGAGAAAATATTCACCTTCAACATCGTAACGTATCAGAAAAGTTAGTGCCGATCCCATTCTCTTTGTTTTATAGTCTTCGGTAAGAAGTTTTGGCACCCATTGTGAACAAGATTTGTAATAACCTAAATGTTCAGTAACAACCTCGTATAAAGCTGTACGTGAAATTTTATGGAAAAACGCACTCAGTTCTGTGATTGTGGATCGCCGATTTTCACGATTTTTTTCTTTGACATTACCCACAAGTTCGTTCGTCGCAACAGTTGGTCTTCCACTCCGTTCTTCAACATCGACATTAGTTTGTCCTTCTCAAAAAATACGGCACGGCATCATCTTTTAACCAAACTGTCACTCGTGACATTTTCACCATAAAACAGAACAAAATTCACGATGAGTCTCAGCAGCCTTAATGTTCTTTGCACACAGAAATCGGATAACAGTACGCAATTCACAGTCGGCGGGATTTTCAATTGCAGCAGCCATTTTGAACGACCAAAATAGCACAAAAGAATGTCCGAACGATTCTCTCACCAGCACTGCCAGACACACTGAATCAGACTACACCGCAGCACTGCGATCGCGTCAATATCCCCACTCCTCTGCTCAATGGCGGAAACAGAACTTAATTTTCAAATCGCCCTCGTATATTAAAATTTATTCTTTAAATATCAACTTGTCAAGGAACAGCGTAAACATAACCCTACAAAATAATGACGGAGACATAACCTATAAGCATGTAGACCATTTCAGTACACGTGACCTACAAGCAGTCGCCATTTTCCTTGAGAAACATACAATCATATGACAGCACATACCAGGTGTCCAAGGTCAAGTGCACCAAGTTGGCAACGCCAGATTTAATTTGGTAAGACTGTAATATTGCCTGCCTTGACTTGGTAACTTCATTCTTATTCTGTTTAGTTGTCAAAAATGAATATCTTATGTAAAGGTTATGTTAGCATAGTTTGTATTCATAACCTTTCTAATTAAATTTCATGTATTGTATTCAATTCCATCGGTGAATTGATAACTTTTTTTAAGAAAAACGAAATACTGATGATCATTAAATTTACTAACTTGATATACCTAGATAGATAGATAGATAAATACTAACCATACAATTGAGAAGATTAGAAATTGCAAATAAGTATAAGAAATTTATTTTTATAAGTTTTTCACAAAGAAGAAAAAGCAGTACAATAAAGTCGCAATACATTAAAAAAATAAAATTCTACAATTGTAACAAGCAAAAGACTTAAGGGGACATATGGTTAAAATAAATTACAATTGATTTTCAAAATGTGCACCATTATGTTGCAAACATAAATTTACTCATGTTCTCATATTATTGAACACATTCTGCAGCATTTCTTCTGTAATATTTTGCACTGCATGTGTTATTGCAGCTTGTAGCTCATATAAATTGTGAAGCCGATTGCTGTAAACTTTATTCTACAGATAACCAAACAGGAAAAAATCCGGAGGAGTCAAATCCGGTGAATATGCAGGCCAGCGATTGTAACTTATCAATCTATCTTCATAAAATTCTTCTAGATAATTTAATGTAGTACGTGTAGTATGCGGTGGGGCTCCATCTTGTTGGAAATATCCACGAGTTAGTTCTTCATCGGCTAAGCTATTTATAAACGGTTCTAGTAGCATTTCTCTATATCGCACTGCATTTATTGTGTCGTGAAAAAAGATTGGTCCTAAATTCGCCTTCTTGACATGGCGATCCAAACGACAACTTTAATAGGGTGGAGATTAGTTTCTACAAAAACATGTGGATTTTCTGCTGGCCATTTACGATAATTTTGAGAGTTTACGTATCCTGACAAATGGAACCAGGCTTCATCAGAAAAAAAGCTACGATCTAAATCATCATCTCTTAGAGTTTCATTAAACCAGCGACAGAAATTTTGTCGTTGTTCAAAATCTTGCACACGTAAATGTTGCATAACTAGAATTTTGTAGGGATGCATATGCAATTTCTTCCTTACGGCCATATGTGCACACGAGAAATACCTACAATTTGATAAATATGAAAAAGGAATATTCTCTGAATCACACGGGTACCTGTTTGCAGTGTCAATTTTACAGATTTGTAAGGACTAACATCCATTCTTTGCCTGATATCATCCACTCTATCTTCTGTCAGCACAGATGGTGCTTGATCAGCCTTCCGTTTTGTAACGCTAAAGTTTCCATAAACCTCTTTATCAGTCTATTATGATGACACTTAAATGTTTCATAAGCTATCATCACATCAGAATACTCATTATGGAACTGTTGAAAGTATGAGGGTAGTGAATATTCCCAGTTTCCATTTTCGGTTAATGTCGCACTTCGAAAATGCGCCATCACAATAAATGTATCTTGCTGTAATGTAAACGGCATTGTCTTGAAAAAGATAGTTTGTATAATGATTACAGACAACAGATTAAAGGGTACCGATTAAAGAAATAAATGCAAAAGCTGATAGAATCACTAACAAAAACATAAATACAATAATGACTGAAAACTGACAGCAGTGGGACGGGTTAACGTAAACCTGTCCAACATATAGATATAAAACTGAACAATTTTTCTTCGAAGCAGGGATTTTTGTGTTGCCAACCCGGTGCACTTGCAATTGGACTCTTGGTAGTCATCATATGTAAACAAACCGATATTTCCTGTTTCAGAAAGTTTAGTTGATTTTGTGTATGTGTTAAATAAGTTATCTTAGAAGTATGGCAAAGAAGTTGTTATTATTTA
This sequence comes from Melolontha melolontha, assembly GCA_935421215.2. NCBI lineage: Eukaryota > Metazoa > Arthropoda > Insecta > Coleoptera > Scarabaeidae > Melolontha > Melolontha melolontha. Next base: position 91,802,823 of record OW285237.1, on the reverse strand, counting down.
CGTTTAGCTGGAGATATAGCTTAGATAAAGCTTAGATATGATAAAAAATTGGAAATAGTGAATGGAATAGACCCTTATTCTCTAAGAAACTGTGATTTAACTTACAGAATAGATTCAATTCCAATTGTGCCATTTAGTCAATTATTTAGTTTTAGCACACAGTTTTCATACTCGTTAACAACTAGAGGCCTATAAAAGTTTGACTGCCTATAAATATTATGAATCGCTTTAAGTGAAACAAAATGGTTTCATTCAAAGTGTGTATCTTTAGCAGATATACCAAACACATGGTATTGTAATAAGTGTTCTAGCTATTAATAAATATTACTTTTATTATTTTCAATCAATTTTGATTAGAATTGTTACAATTAACAAATTGTGGTTTAGTGTTATTAATTTTTAATAATGACAGAAGTAATTTTGGTAAAAATAAAACAGAATCCTGAAATAAAAATTTATTTGTAAGATTTTTTATAATGTATGCTTGTGTCTATAAATGTTCAGTACATTTAAACATTTACCAAAACTTAGTCAAGTGGCACTTCTGATGGGCATAAATTAACAAATGCACTGCATACTCTTGCTATTTGGTCTAAAACACTTGCTTCATTATTTACAATGTTAACCATACTTATTGGAATTGGCCCACGGGTTTGTAATATGTAAATTTTATAATTAGCAAATTCCAGTGCTTCATGCAGATTAGTAATATCATTGCCATTGATGTACTAGGTAACATATCTTTCGATTCCATATTAGTTTCTGTGTTGTTACTTCTTGAGTGTGCTTCATCAATATTTCACACACGCACATCTCCTTCAGTTTGTCTTATATGTCGTTCTAATGATGATTTTCCTTTAATATTTTGCATTGAATATCCTAAATGAAGACTTGGAACCCAATCTGGGTTAACTTTATCTAACAGAATAATTGAAACATACATGAGTGGGTAAAGCCCCACCAGTTTTTTATAATACAATTATTTTATCTACAAGTTGTGTAAATTCACCTATAAAATAAATTATATTTAGTTAAATTATATTACACAAACAAATTAATTTTACTTGAAATAAAATGTTTAGAGCACATACGACCATTTTTTAAAATGTGTCACTTAATTTGCCTCTTTTTAATGCTTTAATCCATTTTTTTCTTCTTTCGGGTGATAGTAACATACACTTGTCTCCTTTATGGGTTAAAATAGCAGGAAATTGAAAAAATCGCACTTTATTTCTCTTAGCTCTCATACCACACTTTATTATAGCACAAAACGAGAGCATTATTGTTTGTTTATATATGATTTATATCAATAATAAGGAAAAAGGTTAGATGAATGGGAGGATAACAACATATAACACCATACCATGTACGATTGTAAACAGTGTGTATGTATGCCCCTCGGCAAATTTGACTGTCTGGTTGAGACGTCATTCTGAAATGGTCTATAGATGGCGTTTTATTTAATAGTATTTTAATTTACTTTTAGTAGAGTTTCGTTTATTTTTGCTGTAGGTATATTGATAATATTCACAATAAATATAAATAATTTAAAATCTAGCTGTTCTGACAACATTTGTCACTAGTATAAGCTCTAAAGCAGGAGTCACCAAACTACGGCCCGCGTGCAACACCAACCTGGCCCGGTATCCGGCCCGTCGCAGTTTGTTTTTTTTACATTGAAAAATTTACAATGTAATTAAACCATATAAACCAAATGAGAAACACATAGTTGACATACATAATGATTGAACAAATTTAACTGTAATTAATGATATAAGATTTGTATTATTTATATTATCCTAAAAACTTAAAATAAGTGCCATGCACAGGTAACTCACATAATGAAATTAAACATTATAAATATGTATAATGAGATCTACGTAGCTGTAATTTCCACTCACAATTCTTTGCAGTTTTGGATTGAGTTTACTAGTGGAAATTATCAGCAGCGACTTCAAATGCTCATCAATTAACTTGGATCCGTAAATATTTTTTTATATATTTCATTTTGGAGAATGCTTTTTCACATAGATAAATAGTTCCGAAAGCTGAAAAAACCACGAGCAAATTTATGCCACTGATCAAATTATGTGAGTGAAAGACTCATAAAGTTCCAGTAATGATAAGTTTCAATATCTTTTCTTGAAAAATACCGTTACACTGAAAATCAATCATTTCAATTTGAAGTTCTGAGTCAATGGTTTCTATGTCGGTATTAAAAAGATTTTGAAAAACTTTAATGTCGTTTTCAAATGCATCAAAATCTGTCCCACATGTGATCTGATATAATTAACATGACTGCCTTTACAACTTGTAACAAATCCAAGCCTTTTCCGCACGAAGAATGTTGATGAATGATGCAATGTACAATTGATGGTTTTTGAACCAACGTCATTTTCTACGGCCTTTGATACCAGAGCAACGAGACCTTTATTTTTTTCCACACATGTTTTTGCCACCATCAGTAGTGCTACATTTCAAGTTTGTCCATTGAAAATCGTTTTTCTAAACAGCAACATAATTTTTATGTATCCCTCGAATAAAAAATTCACCTGAGCACTATCTGAGACATCTGTTAACTCATCCAAGACCAACGAGAACCAGTCCCGATTTTTGTTAGATAATTGTGTGTTTACTGACAAATTGATGTTTTTAAATAAATTAGCTTTTTCTGAATATATTTCTTCTGTTGCTGCAACAAGACAATCTTTAATTCGCCATTAGTAAATGGTTTCCCATGTTTCGTTATTAAAAGAGCCACGCGGAAACTAGCACGAGTTCCTGTCTCTTGTTCAGAATTTACTTTCTTTAACAACCATTGCTGGGATTTCAACCCACGTTTAAAAGATTCATATTTTTCTACTGTCGGATCCTTTCAATTTTAAGTTTTATATTGTATTCTTTGGAGAACCGATATTATTTCAGTGCAAATTATACATATTGCCTGATTACTTGACTCAATAACGACATATTGCTCTGTAAATATTCTACACTCACTATTTTCTTTTTTTTATTTCCATATTTATACAAATCCACACAGGTGCATACATAACTTCAAATAAAATAATGCTAGTTAATCCTGTTATTAGTCACACTATATTCGCTTTTCAGATCAATATGTATTTAGCATGGTGGTAACAATTCATAATGCACAGTACGCTCATCGCCTGTCTCCGCCCCATCTCGGTCCTTGCGTGTAATTCAAAACAACAGTATGTTGATATGATGGGCTAGGTAGGTCTTCTCCCTTGAGACTTAGTGTGGCGCTTAGGCTAAAAGGTTTGGAGACCCGTATTTTTAAGTATACTAAAATACATATTAATTCCCTACTTAGTTATTTTACTTGATCATGTGTTTTATAATACCGATTCAGTACTTTGCCAAATTGAAATAAGGCTCTAATCTTGAAGATAAGTCACTATTTTGAACAGTAAAGAATAATTTGGAAATAATACTTGAAAATACAATTATATAAACGGGTTTTTGGGACACTGTATTACAAAACAGGAAATTTCTATCGAAAACATGCATAATTACATTTTAACTAAATCTTAAGCATTAGAAGTAGTCAAAATTCCGGAAGTTCTTAAGATATAAATTTTGTAGTCATTCGTTACTTCGTCGACTCACTGACGAATGAAGACAGATAAACGTAGCAGAAGATAATAAATTTAGAAAAAATAATCTTATATATTGGTCTGTATTTAAGATTTTGCCGCTACACCATTTACAATTCACAAAAAAATATCACGCTAGTATTTCCCTATAACCTAACTAGTTCATAACAGTTACAAGAAATAAAATCCAAAAAGTGAAAACGCAATCATTAATACGATTTCGTATAGTTAAGGTATCCAACCACCCTAGTCTAGAGCACACTGCGCCTGTTATGTGACTATAAATGATTAAATCAAAAATTTAATTTGGCAAATCTGAGAGATTGACTTGCCTAATCATTCACTTTATATTTATCTTTTCGTGTTAAAGTATTTTATACAGGCTGTCCAGAAACTCTCCTGACAAACGAAGACCGGAGTTTCCTCTGATAATTTTAAGACAATTAAACCCAAATTCACCTAGTCCGAAAATGCTTCCTAAGGGAGCTAGAGTTCTTTGAAGATGGCGCCTTGTATTTATTTTTTTTTAATTCCTCCAGAACGCTTCTATTTAGAAAAACAAAAACTGGTGTGCTTATTTATCCTCCAGAGATGAATCGATTCCATCAATTGCGAATTTCTAGTACCGGTCATAGGCGTCCGTTTTGGGTATGTCAACGGTTATTTTAAGGCATAACTTTTTTGTCTTTAACTTTTAAGCATTTGTGACACTAGATTATTAAATTTTCAGGTATTCCAGTACTAAAAGGTACTCTTACTTTAAGTCGGTAGGATACACCGTTTTCTAGAAAAATAGATTTGTAAATTTTTCGTTTTTTCTTCATTAAAGTTCAATTTTTTATTTTTTGCAATAGTTAGCTCTGAACTGCCAACAGAAGTAAAACCTACGTTTTTCATTGTCAAATTGTTGTCAGTTCGCGAAGTTTATCTTTTCATTTTTTACTTTGTGTTATTCAAACACAACGATTTCAATTTAAAAAAAAATGTTTTTTACTAATGAGGAGTACGCCGATTTGCATTTAGTTTATGGCGAAATGAGGTGTAACGCTCGAGCGGCGCAACGTAGATACGCTGAAAAATTTCCCAATCGTCAGCATCCCACTAACTCAACATTTACAGCTCTTCATCAACGATTAAGAGAAACAGGTTCAGTGGTCCCAAAAAATAATGAAACAGGGAGACATAATGATGTAACAGCAGAACATGAAGATGTTATTTTAATGGAAGTTGAGGAAAATCCAGAAATTAGCGTTCGAAGACTATCTGCCATGTACCCCACAATTTCAAAATCTCCCGTAGGAAATATCTTACACAAAGAAAATTTATATCCTTTTCATTTTACAAAGGTGCAAGCACTGCTAGAAGGAGATTTTCCTGCTCGCGCAGAATTCGCTAGATGGTTACAAAATCAGAAAAATCAAGATGAAGATTTCTTCAGGAACATTTTGTTTGGTGACGAAGCTACATTCTCAAAAAATGGAATTTTTAATGTACATAATGCACATTATTATTCGTACGTTGGTGACAATCCCCACGTTGTTCAAGAATTTAAGCATCAGCATAGGTTTAGCCTAAACGTCTGGATAGGAGTAGTTGACGATTATCTACTTGGACCTGTGGAATTACCTGCTCGTTTAAATGGTGCTGATTACTTACATTTCCTGCAAAATATTTTACCTGATTTGTTAGATGAGGTGCGTTTAAATATTCGGCAAAACTTATGGTTTCTACAGGACGGCTGTCCGGCCCACTTTAGCAGGAACGTACGAGACTTTCTAGATAATAACTACGAAGCCATTGGATTGGAAGAGGCGGTCCAGTTGCTTGGCCAGCAAGGTCGCCGGATTTGAATCCTTGCGATTATTGTGTTTGGGGATACATAAAAGCATTTGTTTATTCCGTTCCGATACAAAATCGCGCACAACTCTGGCTAAGGATACAAGATGCTTGCAACGAATTTAGAAATAGCTTTGGAATTTTTGCAAGAATTCGGCGTTCTCTAAGCAAAAGGGTAAACTTATGCATAGAGACTAATGGTCATCACATCGAGCAACTTTTGTAACAATCTACCTTTGATACTTGTTCTTTTTTTGTTAGTTTCATTCCATTGTAATAAATAATTTGTTTTTAATTTATTAAATTAATTTTCATCCATGCCTTGATAGTCCAAGCCAACTTCGTCGCTAAAAATAAGTAGGTACAAAATAAATTGAACTTTAATGATGAAAAAACGAAAAATTTACAAATCGATTTTTCTAGAAAACGGTGTATCCTACCAACTTAAAGTAAGAGTACATTTTAGTACTGGAATACCTGAAAATTTAATAATCTAGTGTCATAAATGCTTAAAAGTTAAAGACAAAAAAGTTATGCCTTAAAATAACCGTTGACCTACCCAAAACGGACGCCTATGACCGGTACTACAAATTCGCAATTGATGGAATCGATTCATCTCTGGAGGATAAATAAGCATACCAGTTTTTGTTTTTCTAAATAGAAGCGTTCTGGAGGAATTTAAAAAAAAATAAATACAAGACGCCATCTTCAAAGAACTCTAGCTAGCTCCCTTAGGAAGCATTTTCGGACTAGGTGAATTTGGGTTTAATTGTCTTAAAATTATCAGAGGAATCTCCGGTCTTCGTTTGTCAGGAGAGTTTCTGGACATCCTGTATAAATATGGTTGACATGTGGTTAGAATTACTTGTTTGGCTTTTACTTTGTCAAATTTTTAACAAATTTAGTTTTAAGAATCAGGCATGTCAACATAGTGTTGGTATGTCTTATTTCAATGAAAAAATATGGCGCTAAATAAAAGGTTATAATTTCATTAATTTGACATAATATGAATTGTCACAAATATTTTAATTACATCCCAAATACTTGTTTTATTTTAACCTCATAAGAGTTTTATATCTTAAATGTTTCCACACTAGCAAATCCTACATTAACATATTGTTTACAAATATATTGTTTAAAACGAGAATAAAAGTATCCAAACTATGAAGAAAGAAAATATTTTTTACATTCTAATGCCAAATATTAGTTTTCACTAATAAATTTAAAAAAAGACAGAGTTAAGTTAAATGTTTTAAGCTTAATATAATTTCTTTACACATTGTTAATTTGTTAATAAAAATTTTAAAAAAATTCTTCATATTTATTAGTATACAAAAATATAAAAATAAATATTGTATTTGTAAATTCAATTCTTCTAAACTGTCATCACTGTCATCTAAATGAATAACTAACAGTTCAACATCATTTTGATCAAAGCCTATTTCATTATTCCACCATTTATTGATTTCGGACTCTGTATGAATAATTAAATTATACCATTATTCAGGTATTAGAGTTAACAATGCCTCTTTCCACATATCTAAACAATCCTGAATAGATTTGCCATGTCTATCAATATGCCTGTTATAGTAATTTTTTATTATTCTCCATATTAATTCATTGGTATTAAAAATACAGTGGTAAGGTGGTAATCATAACACTGTATGGCCATGTTTTTTTGCCAGTTCGTACACTACATATATTTTTGGTGGTTTATTTCTATAAAAAGAAATTATTTTTACATACAAAGCAACTTTTAGCAACAGCTCCCTCTTTAAACAATTTTCAACAAAATCAATACTGTGTTCTCTTAGCCCTTCTAGAATTTTAGCTTTTGTAGATGTGCTATTTGGAACTTTCATTGTTACCATATTGTGATATGGTGCGTTATTAATAATAACAGCTGATGGTTCATTTAAACTTGGTAATAATTGATATTCAAACCATTTTAAAAAAATTTGGTGACTCATTTGTCCGTGGTAGTCAGAGTATTTTATATTTGCAGAAAATACTAATTCTGCACCAGGCATAAATTCCTGCTTATTTCCTGCATGAAACACAATATATCAAAAGATTATTTTTTGTTTATTTCACACTGCGATTACTATCAAGCATGATAAATAAAACATTTTAAATTTGAAAATGCACCATTCTATAATTAATAGTCAGCTTTATTTATCTAACCTACACATTACTCAATATATTTTAAAATATACTGTTGTTATCCCTTTTTCCATCAACTTTTGTAGTTTTCACACAGCGTAAATCATCTCGCCAATGTCGTCCGACCTTACCATTTTTCAATGTCCACGTCTCATCCAGAAATACAAATTTATATGTCTTCGTGATTAATTTGATGATCGCAGAAACTCTAATCGCTTTAAAACAACACTAGGCGATTCCATCAAACCTCTGCAAGGATTATCTTTCTGCCATTTAAAACCTGATTGTTTTAGGATAGTTTGCAAGGACTTTTGAGAACCCAAAAAAGAGTTTCTGCTTTTAAATTAAGCAGTAGAGTTTTAATAGTTAGTCTAAAATTTTCAAAATAATAAAAATAAATCAAACTTCGTAGTGAATAACGTGAATTACGTCTTTCATACATCCTATAAATCATATTCCTAATAGCAGTCTGATTGAAATAATCCACTACAATTATAGGTTTAGGAGGTGGACGTTTTTTTTTGTGGGAGACTCCAGAAGATCATTATTTTTAATGGACTTCCATATTGTGCTTACAGTACCCACATTTATGTTTAAAGCTGTAGCTACACGCTAAAACATTGTAGAATTAATTATTTGCTTAAAAACAACTTGAAATATTTTTATTACATCTCGAACAGCTGTTACAGGTATAAACGGGCCTTCATGATCGTGTTCTTTCTCGAAGAAGTTGATTAACGAAGCCACAATCTCCTTGGCTTGACGTCCTAACGGTTTCGGCATAATTAAATAAAATGAAGTACCTGTTTAAAAAAAAAAACAGTTTTTCAACATAAAAATAAGCAATAAAATATAACAAAACGTAAATCTAACGCAAAACACACTAATACTTTTGACAGATATATGTACTCTAAAACACTTGACAACGAGTAATATTTTCCTATTTTTATGGGCTTTTAAGTTTTGAAAACTAATGTCATGTCGATGTCATCAACTGACGTAAGACGATTGTTTCTTTACTTCTTCTGTTTGTTACATAAGGAGTGAGACACAAAAAAAGTTTTCAGAGTATGCCATGAATTAAATCAATTATGTCTTGATTGATCAAGTGATCTAACTAGAGAATACAATCCCGGGATCCCGGACGGGTTTTGATCCCGTAAATCCCGGACTGTACTTGGCTAATCTCGGGATTTTCGGGATTGCCAGTTTGCATTCCGTAATCCGTTGCGCCTTGACACGGCACTTATTACTAGAGTGGACCAATCCGGAGCGATATTGGTAAATATTTCATATAAAATCCGAAAAACTCCAATAATTTATCAATTAATATATATATATATATATATATATATATATATATATATATATATATATATATATATATGGTAAACCTAATCAGTAGGCGATTAAAGATCTGTATATTACTTCAAAATATATGTATTTAAAAAACTCTACTTGTTTCGGCTATATACGCCTTTATCAAGAGAATACAAAATATGAATGACAGGATATAAATGTCAAGTCCATTTATATCCTGTCATTCATATTTTGTATTCTCTTGATAAAGGCGTATATAGCCGAAACATGTAGAGTTTTTTAAATACATATATTTTGAAGTAATATACAGACCTTTAATCGCCTACTGATTAGGTTTACCATATCATACCAAGGTCACGAAGTTATTATATATATATATATATATATATATATAAATTGATAAATTATTGGAGTTTTTCGGCTTTTATATGAAATATTTACCAATATCGCTGCTCCGGATTGGTCCACTCTACTTATTACATAAAGTCGATAACAGACGATTTGAGAAAATTTCTCTTAGCGAAATACACGGATTTACCAAAATCAGCCGTCACAATTCGAAACAATATGAATTACAGTGAAACAATCAGAAAGCAAGTAACTGCAGAATTAAAACATTTGAAAAGTGCAGGTGAAAGATTCAGTCTATCTTTCGACGAATGGACATCAACGTTCAATAAACGATACATGGCTGTCAACGTTCATTCTGAAGCCGTGACTGTCTTAATATCCAGGTGAAATAAACTAGACCAGCATAGTGGTCTGCCTCAAGCAAACCGTGTCCCCTGCGATAGTGATATGGATATAAGCCCTCACGTTTCAAATTCCCCAAACTGTCGTTCGTGGCACTCCTAGTTGTCTAGCGATTCAACATACACTGAGAGTTGGATCGCTTGTAACAATAGCTACTGCTTCTTCCTCTAAGTCTGCTGGCAAATTTACTCCTCGGTCGAAAAGATAATCACGCAGTCCCCATTCCCGAAATTGTCTGTGTACTTCCAGAAACGTTCTGTAATGAGGAATGCGCCTATCGGGAAACCGATGTCGGTATTCAATAACTGCTTGACGTGCACTGCCGTTACAGTAGCCATACACAAAATGCATGTCCGCATACTCTTGAGAAGAAAATCGGTAAGGCATTTTGAATAAAGAAAACGTGTCCACTCACTAATAAGCTGTTGTATGAACTGAGACGTAATGTAATCCTTTATTAAAAAATGCAACGTTAACAGTCATCTGAACATTTGTTTATTGTATGATATTCATGGTTCAGCACTTACGAAATAAGTAAGAACCTACTTTATCATAAATCAATTTCCAGTACTTTTTTTTGTAGATCTCCAAGAAATTACTGTATGCACTACGGCACGTGTTTATTTATTTTAGGATAACATTTTATTATGCGACGTTAACAATCCCAGGCCTGTTATTGAATCGTATAACTTTTTTAAATAAAATCAGTTTGTATTGACTTTAGGATTACATTTTTTTCATGATCTGACAATCACATTCATAGATCTGTAACATTGAAACAAATAAAAATGGATATACCAGTTTCGCGTTTTTGTTACTTGAAATGAAGTCTACTTTACACTCCTAAAATTTGAATATAACGATACGGGACACCCATATATATATATATATATATATATATATATATATATATAGATAGACGTATATATACAGGGTGATTCTTAATATATGCGACAAACTTTAGGAGCTGATTCCTGGGGTTATTTTGATCATAAAAGTTCATAAGAACATATGTCCAAAACCGCTTAGTTCAGAAGTTATACAATGTTTAATAGAAAGTTAAAATAATAAATGGTTTTATTATAAATTAACAAAATAATTAGTAAAACAAAATTAACTTATAGTAAATGTTGAAAATGACCGCTTCCAACTGTAATACAAGCTCGTAAACAAGTCTGTGCCTGTTTCTCTAATATGCGTAGTGGTCGCGTTGTCGATGCTAATCAGTTGGTGTTTACCAGTTGCTCAAGAAGCACGTGTTGTGATTATGTACGGTATTTACGAATTGTTTATTTGTTATTTCAATATTTGTTAATAGTATCAGAGTATTCATTCAGTTTATTGCCAGTTTCTGTTTTCTAAAATGAATTATACGAATGCTGAGATGTGTGATATGCATTTCGTTTACGGTCTTGCCAATGGAAATGCGCGTGCTGCTAGACGTCTTTATGCAGAACGATACCCGAACCGTATCATACCGCATCATTCCATGTTTGCCCGTCTTCATCAACGTATTAGTGAAACGGGAAGTTTTAAAAAACGGACGACTGATAGCGGGCCCCCATCTACAGTGAGAACTCCACAAGTTGAAGAAATGGTATTAAATGAAATCGAGGAACATCCGACAACAAGCACCAGAAAGATTGCGTTTGATTTAAACATTAGTCAGGCCACAGTTTGGAGAATATTGAAAGATCAACTGTTGTATCCATATCACATTCAACGGGTGCAGGCTCTATTGCCAGCAGATTTTCCACAAAGATTAGCTTTTTGTCAATGGATGCAACACGAAGTCGTACAAAATCCTAACCATTTGGCTCAAATATTCTTCACCGACGAGGCTACTTTCTCTAGAAACGCGATTATTAATTTTCATAATAATCACATATGGGCCGAAGAAAATCCGCGAGAAATAATGAATGCCCGTCATCAGCATCAATTCTCTGTAAATGTGTGGACCGGAATTGTTGCAGATCACTTGTTAGGTCCACATTTTTTACCGATGCGGTTAAATGGCGAGGTATACCGCAATTTTCATGAAGAGCAGTTACCACTACTGCTGGAAGAAGTTCCGTTGCAGTTAAGATTACAAATGTATTTTATGCATGACGGTGCTCCAGCGCATTTTAGTTTACTTGCTCGCGAGTTTCTGGACAGTACGTATCCAAATCGGTGGATAGGGCGGGGAGGTCCACAACCGTGGCCTCCTCGGTCTCCAGACTTAAATTCATTGGACTTTTTTCTCTGGGGCCACCTTAAATCATTAGTTTACACGACTCCCATGGAAAATGTCGATGAACTAAGAAATCGTATTATAGCAGCTTTTGAAACAATTCGAAATACCCCTGGTATTTTCGAACGGACTCGCCAGTCAATACGACGGAGGATAGCAGCTTGTAGTGCAGTTGGGGGCGGTCATTTTCAACAGTTACTATAAGTTAATTTTGTTTTACTAATTATTTTGTTAATTTATAATAAAACCATTTATTATTTTAACTTTCTATTAAACATTGTATAACTTCTGAACTAAGCGGTTTTGGACATATGTTCTTATGAACTTTTATGATCAAAATAACCCCAGGAATCAGCTCCTAAAGTTTGTCGCATATATTAAGAATCACCCTATATATATATATATATATATATATATATATATATATATATATATATATGTGTGTGTGTGTATGTATGTATGTATATACAGGGTGATTTATTAGCCTCTTTGCAAACTTTGGCAATGAAAACCAGATGTAATTTCATAAAGAAATGTTAATTAAGTTAATCTTTGTTAAGAAGTTATAGGATGTTTCAAATAATGATCTCTTTGAACACTAATGAGTAATCATATTTTAAGAAAATCAAAATGTTCGAGTTGCTTGATACCATAAATAAAAATCGGTGTCAATTACATGAATTTCTTACGTGTGAATTTAGTTTATCGCTGCCAGTTATGTATTCAGGAAAATGAGTTAATTTTTGAACATTTACTGTAGTCTCAATGTTGTTTTCTGTTTGTTACAATAAATATTTTGGATTTTCTTAAAATATTATTACATCTAGTTTTCATTGCCAAAGTTTGTAAAGAGGCTGACCAATCACCCTGTATCGTTAACTATAATTTCGTCAGTGGCTTTCTTTTATAGAATAGGATGGGTATTGCACCCAACCGTACGTACATAGGGTTAAATAAACACTCTATAAATATACCTATAAATATACATATATATATATATAATAGTTGTTCCTATAATAATTTTTAGTAGATCTGTAAAACGAAAGTATCATACTACAGCACGATTTCAAATAATACAAATACAAGTTATTACTATCAGAAATTTATAAACAACTTAATAATTACAAGCATTCAATTCTAGTGTTATGTTACAATAGGTACATTGATTATAATGAAATTATTGTGAAAGACATTATTGACATGTTTCATTTTAAATGTCGGATGTTTCAGTGCATTCATTTTTATTAAACTTATATATTGTGCAAATATTTAATTGGCGCTCGAGGCATTTTTAAGGGAGATGATACTCAGAGGTGTTTTATTTATAGTAAACACGTAAGCGATTTATTTGTATTTCCACCAATTAACTAATGATTCCTTATGACATATCTATCTACATTAACATTTATTTCTTTTCTTTATAATGTACTAAATGTAGCGAAGTCAATCCTGATATTTGTCTTAATTTCGAAAAAATATGAGAACTATATTCAGTTTCTTTTCTAAATTAAATATATTAAATTATCGAAATCTACTAAATATATAGAAATAATTATTAAATTAGGCATTTGTTGGACTTTGTTATATCAGTCAATGATATAAATAAGTGCATAAAATCGAAAATAATACATTTGGAAATATATTAACCTAGATGAATGTATAGAAATGTTATTAAAAATATTTTTAATAATATTCCATAACAGCATCGATTAGTAGTAATTCATTCAAAATTATTTCGCTAATTTCACGAAATTTAATAACTCCTATAGACTTAATTTTTTACTATAAAAGTTCGCAATTATTTTAAATTGTTCTTCTTAACCTAGCAAAACAGTAGTGTAGTATTTTCTAACAGAGAAGATAGTTATAATTAGGGACCGGACACGAGAGGCCCATGACTCATCGCCCACGGGCGTACTATTGAAAATTTGTATTTTTAAAGAGTTTTTAATTTTATTTTTATAATTGGAAAACAAACGGATGGTGATCTATAAAATTCGAAATACATTTTTATTTGTTCATTTTGTAGTTCAAGTTGAATAAAGGAGTATTAATATTAACTAGCAATACTTTCTCAAGGTTCTCTTCGTCCTTTCTACATCGCAACTAGTTATAGGTGCATACTGGAAATGTTCTTTTATTTCAGCGTATTTAGCAGTTAGATTTTGAGGCATTATTATTAAATCTGGATTACTATTAAAAACTGCGTGTAACTTTTGCCGAAGGCCACATCTTAAGTCACTTGTGTGTTCCAGGAGAAAGTACAACCGATTCTTTTTACATTTGGAATTTGTATTAGTTCCATGCACTCAGAAATACTTCGAGCATCGTCATTTAAACATGTAATGAAATCTTGTAAACTATCAAAATTCTCTGCATAAAAACTAGTAGCTTCCAACCATGTTCCCTATCTAGTTATTTACTGAAAAAGAAGGCAGTGACCAAAATGAAAGTTTTCCCCTGTAAAGAGCTACTCTCAATAGTGCTTTTCTGAACACTTTTTTAAAAGCGGATACAAGTCTATTAACTTCCGGAAAGGTGTCTCTGATATATTCACAGATTCTGTGGAGAGCATGCGCCACACAAGTAATATGCAGCATATTAGGATATGTTTTCTTTAATAGTCTGCCTGTTTTTAACATATATGCAGCACTGTCACTGACAAATAAAAGTATTTTTTCTTTGTATCTGTCGTCCGAATGAAACATTTAGTGCATATTGCGCATCAACTGTATTTATAACTTGTTGCTATTACATATGCCTGATATGGAATAGTTGGATGTAGTACACCAGCTACAACATTTACCACACAGCGTCCTAATATATCAACAGTTTCGTCACACTTATCCATAGGTACTGATTTGAAAGATAGCATCTAATGCGTTCTACTGCTTTTGTGTAGCACTTAGAAACATAATATTTGCGTAAGGTGGATTCATCAGGACATTTCGACCAATATATTTTTGGAGAAATGTTATGAAGGTGGGATTATTAAGTTTATTTAATGGAATACTTGCCGCCATTAAAGTTTTAGTTCTTCGTTAAAATTGTCAGATTCCAACGGGTCCAATTTCTGTGTATGTGTATGTGACGTTTTACGTGTGATTTCTTGGAATTTTTGGACGATATTTTACAGACTTTGGAATAAACTTCGGAATCACTGGCAATGGACATACAATCAGTTTGACCCTTAATCCAAATCGCATGTTTCACGATACCATTCTCGACGTTATTCTATATCATATATTAAAGAAATTAAAGAACTATATCATATCTGAAAAAGTAACTTAAACAATGGTCTAGATCTAAATAAATGAAAATTAAAAATGTATGCCTAAGTTATTGAAACAACGAAATGCACTGGACACTTACGTATATACCGTGAGTTTTTTATATCATTGAACATAACACATGAATACACCTATGTTCAGTTTTAAATTAAACGTTTCAATGCATGGGAACGTTGTGCAACCAACAATGCGAGTGTAATCACTTGTAATAAGGCATTGTAGTTGTCAGTGTCAACAAAGTGTGAAAATAATTTATTTAACATTTAACTTACACAAACAATATTAAAAAGAATTTTATGGTAAATTGAAAACAAGTTTGTTTTAATTTATAATGAGAGACGTAGTGGAACCACGTTCTCGAACAGATTGTGTTTTACATTTGTTAGCATTTGTTACTCATGAGGCTCCGAACAAGTTCAGACCTGAAATCCAGCTACGAAGTGGGTTTCTTTATGTATACAAGTCTGTGCAGTTTCCAAGCATTCACCACAATAGAGTCTAACATATTTATAAATAATGGCCGCCACCATTTTTTTCCACGAATATTCATTCGTGCGTTATTGTGTAAGTCAACGCCTTCCATATATTTGTTATATTTAAAAAGACGTGAAAAAGCTGTTCAGACAGGAATATTACTCATCCGTTTGACCCAATGTTGCGTTTTCACAACGCTATGTTTCAAATCAGTTTGAGAAATATTTCCGGAAAAAAGGGTTTGATTTTGAAAATCGCGCGTAAAATATTGATACGTGGAAGTATCTTTTACATGAAGCCTCTTAATGATAAATGAAGAAGTAAACCCTATGTTATTAAATTTAATACTTACGAGGGTGGTCTGAAAACTAAGATAAGTGGTACAAATAAGATACATACTTTATTTCAGTTTTTTACATTTATTTTTCTACATTGTCCCATTCTAATTCGATGCACTTATTCCAACGATGTTCAAGTCGTTTAGGGCCTCCACTGGAATAGGTCGAATCAAATGCCGCAAAATAATCATTTGTTGCTGCAATCACCTCCTCATTAGATGAAAATCGCTTTCCACCTAGCCATTTTTTCAAATTGGGAAACAAGAAAAAGTCAGATGGAGCTAAATCGGGACTGTTAGGTGCATGACAAAGTATTTCGAATCACAATTCAAATAATTTTGTCTCGACAATGTTCGATGCATGAGCCGGTACGTTATCATAATGAAACAAAACTTTCTTTCGTGCCAAATGCGGTCGTTTTTCCTTTAATTTATCACTCAGCTGGTCCAATAACGACGCGTAATTGTCGCCTGTAATTGTTTTGCCCTTCTGCAGATAATCTATAAAGACAACTCCACCAGCATCCCAAAATACAGTGGCCTTGTTAGCTGGTGGAACCACTTTTGCTTTCTTTGGTGCTTTGCAGCCAGCTTCTACCCATTGTTTGGATTGAACTTTTCGTCAACCATAATATATCGGCGCAAAAATTCGAGACATGCTTAAAAACAATCAAACAGTACTCAGAAGTTGTTACGCGCATTCGTTTCTGATCCACACTTAGCAGACGCGGCACCCACCTTGCTGAGAGCTTTCTTATACCCAAATGTTCATATAAGATATGACCAACTCGTTCTTTAGATATACCTATAGTGTCTACTATCTCACGCACCTTTAATCGACGATCATTTAAAACAAGATCATGAACAATTCGTCAGTGGTAGCCTCTTTCGGACGTCCTGCTCTTGGCTCATCTTCGGTGCTTCTACGGCCACGTTTAAATTCATTCACCCAGAAACAAACTGTCTTAAATGATGACGCAGATTCGCCGTGAACATTATCCAACTCTTCTTTAATTTCTTTGGGTTTTTTCCCGACGACATGAAAGTTTTTAATCACAGTACGAAATTCTCTTTTGTCCGTATTTACAAAACGACGTAATACGTTTACTTTAAAGAACTGTAAGAGACATCGGACGCAACGTTTTTGGCATAAACTTTTACAGCTGTCTTCTAACATATGATAAATTTGGCAGATGACAAACATAAGTAGATTATTGCGCCATCTCTGTGTTAGTTACCTCAATAATCCCCCCTCGTAGATATACAAATTCTGTTCTTGAAAATCCGATAGTTTTATTTTGTTTTTATTCACAATTGAAAATGCGATCATCCATTCAGAAGATTTTTATCAGTATATTGAAATATTTAGTCTGACAGTGCAGCCAAAATTATAGTTTTTTAGTGAATTTTTTTTTGTGATGCGTTTACACAACTATGGGAATAAATGGGTTAAAATACCTTAATAATGATACGAAGATAGATATTTGAAATAAATATATTTTTATAAGCTCCAAAATAATAGATAGTATCGCCACAATTTAATTAATTAAATTAATTTAATTAAATCTTTTTTACCTCGTAATTGATTTTAAAATTTATTTTTTAATGTTCTATAGTACTAATGGCATTACACGTACATCACATACACCCACAAACAATCTCCAATTTTGCTGATAATGGGATAAAATTCTGAAATTTCGCGAGTTTATAAATTATTATATTTTAAAACAGGGCTGTCCAAAATGAGGCCCGCCACGGCGTTTTTTGCGGCCCGAAATATGCTTTAAAAACAAAAATATATACAAGCGAGTCATTCCTACACCAACGATGAAATAAAATAACACATACATAGGTTATGTGACGCCACTGGCGGAGGATAGAACGCCGCAACGAAGTTACTGGAACATTGGAGATTTTGCTAGGCCGCTTTCGAACATTCGAATAGGCATGCGCGCGTATATAATAAGAAGGTTGACGAGTTAATAGTAAATAGAGTGGCTGTGGGATACAGACTCAGACAGAAAAACGCTGAATACGGTTCGCGAAGTTAATTGTTACGGTCAAGTGTTTATTTGTTTATAATTGTAGTTATTTTGTTCTGGTGTGCGGTACGCAGCAACTCAATTTAAGGTTTTTAAGTGAAATATGTCTTCGCGGAAAAGAAAAATTTCAAACGAACATCGAGTTTATAATGACCGTTGGGAATCAGACTATTAAATCACAAACAACAATAATAAACTTCAGTGCATTGTTTGTATGCAAATACTATCAGTTCCTAAAGAATATAATGTAAAACGACATTACACTACGTTACACGAGAAAAAGTTTCAGCAGTATACAGGCGAGTCTAGAAATGGTATCATTACGAATTATAAGAAAAAGCTAAAACTACAAACAAATTTTTTCAAAAAGTCTGACACTGATAACAAATGCAGTATTGCCGCTTCTTACGAAGTAGCGCTGGAAATTGTCAAAGCGAAAAAACCTTTTAGTGATGGAGTTCTTATTAAGAATTGTGCAATGAAAATGGCAAAACAATTCAATGAAACAAAAATTGCCGAAAAATTCGCAACAGTCTCAGTGTCGCATCAAACAATTGCAAGACGTGTAGAGTACATTAATCAATATGTATCCAAAAAATTGCACGACACAATTGAAAAATGTAAATATTTTTCACTCTGCCTGGACGAAAGCACTGACCTATCTGACATCAGCCAACTTGTAATTTTTGTTCGAACTATTGAAGAGGACTTCAGTGTAGCAGAGGAGATGCTAGATCTTATTCCCCTCCATGGTACCACCAAGGGTACGGATATTTTTGAAGCTGTAAATAAGGTGGTATCTGACTATGGGGATTCGATAAATGTTCCTGTATTGTTACTGACGGAGCCAGAAATATGATAGGAACTGAAATTGGATTTGCAGGACTCTTAAAACGAAACAATATCAACTGTCCTGTGATACACTGCATTGTTCACCAAGAGGCCCTATGTGGAAAGTCCTTACGTCAATCGAATGTCATGAAAGTGGTTGTTAAAATAACTAATATTATAAGAGGGGGCAATCGTGCTTTGACTCACAGAAAGTTTCGTGATTTTTTGGCCGAAGTAGATGCTACATATGGGGACTTGTTACTTCACACCGATTCGTTGGTTAAGCGCCGGAACTGTTTGCAACGTTTCTTCTCTCTACGAAAGGAGATTCCCACTTTCCTTAAAAATGACGTGAAGTCCGACACTACGGAAATGGAAAATCAAATGGTAGATGCAAAGTTTCTCTCAGACCTTGCATTTTTAACAGATCTGACATCTCACCTTAACGAATTAAATTTGAAGCTACAAAGAAAGCAGCAGAATATTGCCAATTTATATGGTCACATAAGAGGATTTCAAAATAAAATTAAGCTTTTCAAGTCTTCACTAGAAAAACAAGATTTTTAATTTTTTCCAAGCTGTGAAGAGCACTTTGAAGAAATGCAGGATTTTGAGAAAGTTTCATATTTAACTCATATAAAATATATTGACACAATTACAGAAGAATTCTAAAACCGATTTAGCGACTTTAAGAAAATCGAAGGAGAAATTTCAGTTTTTACTCAGCTACTTACAATTTCTGTTGAGAACGTAAGCAGAGCAGATCTTCAACTGGAATTGTGTGATTTGCAGTCGGATCCTTTTTACCAGGGAAGAACCGAAATAGGATTGGACTTTTTTAAGTTACTCCCAGGAGAACGTTACCCGAACTTGCGAAACTTAGGCCTTATGATGGGCTCAATGCTGGGAAGCACGTATCTTTGCGAAAGCAGCTTTTCCATCATGAAATTTATAAAGTCAAAATATAGGTGTTCCCTGTCTGATAACTCACTTACTCAGTTGCTTCGTTTGTCAACAACAAATATTAATATTGATACACTGGTTAGTGAAAACCAACATCCCCAAACTTCCCACTAACTTTTTTGGTATATTTTTTTTTTTTTTTTTTTAATAAATAAAAATAATTATACAAACAAACACGTTTTTTTGTACCTATTACAAATCACTGATAAAGTTGCATACGAAGTATTTTATGATGCGGCCCTCACAACCGCAAATTTATTTACAGCGACCTTGGACAGCCCTGTTTTAAAATATAAAAATGTAAACAATAAAAGTAAAATACCAACAAACAAAATTATTGAAAAGTAGAATAAGTCCGTGCTCTGAATAATTAATACTTTTTGTAGTCACTTCAAGAAATTATTATTATTTTGTGCCTTCCCACATTCTTTTCGCCAATCTATCCACAGGCATACTTTTTAGGTGCCGAAACCGTCTCAACTGGCATTTCTCTACTCTTTTCAATACTTTTTTATAGTTTAGCTTTTATGTACTCGTCCTTAATTTTTTTATCATCTGCTCAAAGTTTTGGGTATCACACCAAAACTTTGTAAACAGATAGTTCATTTACATAGCTTAGATTTTACTTTCAAATATTTTATAAGGGCTCCACTTTCACATTCAAAAGTTGAAATTGATGCTATCACTGTTTTATTGATGCTCGCTTTAATTTTATTGAATTAGAATGTTCATTATGGTTGTGTTTTGGAGTGTATTGTATTCGTAATATTTTTTCAAATCGCAAATTAATCAGAAGCGGAACAGAATTCCTTTTTACTATTTTTCCCTCCTGTCTCCGTAGATGTAAATACTCCATATTCACCCCTTATTTTAAAGGCACTTCCTATTCACCCCTTATTTTAAAGGCACTTCCTATTCAAAAACAAATTAATTTCTAAAAAAATATATACTAAATATAGTTACCAAGTTGGTAAATCTGTATTGTGGATGTTCTTATTGCTCTAATCTTCCACAAGGATTTCTGGCGTCTGATCAGGCGTAGCGTATGAGATATTACCCAGAAATTCCCGGAATGTGGAAAAAAACAATAAATTGTTCTTAAAACTTATTCACTACCATCCCCTTCAAAGTACTCTCCTTCCGCATGAATACAGCAATGTCAGCAAGTTGTCCATAACTGGAAGCAGCAGCGGAAGTCTACGCGTGTACGTGATCAACATTGCCTGCAATTCGGTCCAGATCTCCTCAATCGTCTCAAAAAACGGCGCCCCTTGAGCTTCCAGTTTCAAGTGGCGTAGTACTTCAGTCTTCGTTGAAGCTAAAAACTGACGCACAACAAGTTACGGGTGGGTTAGTGTGTTGTGGTGTAGGATCACGAATTGTTAGGCCACTCGGCAGGCCGCTTGCATCGTATGACAAGCCGACAATGTTGCAAACGCCATGGGATTGTTCTCTTTCGGTCTTGCAGTATAGCATCGCGCCTTTTAAACTGTTGTATCACTCATAAGTTTGCGTCTGGCCTAAAGTATCCTATCCAAACGCTTGTTTAAGCATTTTCAGAGTTTTCGCTGCCGTTTTACCAAGTTTTCAAGCAGAATTTGATACACGTTCTTTGTTCTTTCACATTAGACTTTATAGTATCGCAGAATAACTCAAACACTAAAACTATTTGCCACCACCTAGCAAACTACTGTTTGACAGACTGACTTAGTATAGACGTAGCTTCCACCATCTAGCGTTATAGAGCTGTGCTGCCATCCCTTCGCGCGCACATTCAAATTCTGGGAATTTCTGGGTAGCACCTCGTACCTTCCCCGAGCGCTTTCAATAATTATACGGTGAATGTTTAAATTGAATTAAATAATTCCAATGAAACCAGCTACCACACTATTCTTAAAAAAGATTTAAAATTATATCCATATAAAATTCAAGCTGTTCATGGACTCGGTCCCGTGGATTACGATAGAAGAACCGAGTACTGCCGATGGTTCTTGAATAACTTGAATAATGATTATGTTCTTAATAAATGTTTCTTTACTAATGAGGCCTGATTTCATCTTTCGAGATATTTAAACAAACAAAATATGAGAATATGGTCGGCAGAAAATCCTCATGAATTTGTGCAAACACCATTACATACGCATAAAATTGGCGTTTGACTGGCGGTGTCAAGGAGGCGCATCATTGGACCAATATTTTTTAATGGAACAATAAATGCTGAAATTACAGAAGGATTTTTCCAACAAGACAATGCTCCACCACATTCGGCTCAACAAACACGTGCTCGTTTGCAAGAGTTCTTTGATAATCGAATAGTAAATGTTCCTCCAAGGTCTCCAGATCTCACAATTCTAGATTACTTCATTTTTCCGCATATGAAGAACACAATTTTTAGAACGCCACAAAGAACTTTGCAATAATATTAGAGACGTTTGTGATAATATAATCTCTCCTTTGTCAAACGCATTTGGAAACATGAAAAACAGAGTTCGTGTGTGCTCAATGCACATCCGAACTAGTGCATATAAGTGCATTCAAGCGAACATTTTTATTATTATTATAATTTTGTACAAATGAAGGCGTGAAACCATCAGAAATTTGTAAAAGATTTAAAGACTGTTGGTAATACATAAGGGTCTATAGATGATGCAATGCTTTTTAAGACAGCCGACAACATATGAGAACGAAGCGCGTTCTCGACATCCGAGAACTACGGAATTTTGTTGCACTTATTCGATGTGATGGAGGAATTACAATGAGATATATTGCTTCTACATTGAATATTAGTGATGGTATTGCAGATAGCATTAGCAAAAATCAACTTAGCTATCAAAAAGTAAATATGTGCACATTGGATTCCAATACTGTTAACAGACCAGCGCAAACAAACTTGCTAGACCCACTCCTACCGGCTGCTCGTTTTGTGAGTTGCCGTCCGAACACCGTTCAGTGCACTTCGTTGGTTTATATTGATAAAGAATAATTTTATGTCACAAATAGCCAAAAAGAGACCGTTTTATGATGCAGCGAAGTACGCTCAACGTTGTCCGGCGGCGATTGACAAAATATATACACGCGAGGACAACCCACCAGTGATGTTACTCGAATGACCCTTTCTAGTCATTACTATTGACACGTCTATTCTGACTTCTGATGAAATCTATGTACACCATTTTGCCCCTTAACCAAGAGATCATTGAGACAAAAGAAAAAGGAAAGGCAGAGAAAATTATGGCTACTGGCTACTATCAGACTGATCAAGCAACAAAAAGTTTCTTTCAAAGTGACTACAGTTTAAAAATTAAACGACTGTTCTTCCTCACCCGTCCTAAAGTTCGAACCTTGCTCACTCGGATTTCCACGTGCCCATGAAATAATTTTTATATTAAATGAAGAAGTCGTCGAAACTATTCGAGAATGTAGCCATTTTTCTTGAAGAATACACCTATTAATTTTTATATAATTATTGAATTCTAATTTTAATTTCTACTTAACTTCTATGACATGTCAATTTTCAATTCATTTACGGATTAACTACTTTACTCAATTTTTTAGGAGACAATTACGGACGTTTGAAATTTATGGCCACCGATTTTGCGGAGCCACATTATGAGTCGACTATGAAAAAAAAATGTGTTAAAAAATAAGAATGCCCGGGTCGGATATGTTCGTTATCACAGTACCAACCTAATAACTCTTCAGAAATAATTGAAAAACAATTACCTATGAATTAAACTGTTACTATGTTTAACTTGATATGTGTACTTGTGTCAGCTATATATCGTTTTATTGAGTAATTTATTATTAGAAAGAAAATTAACATTTATAAAACTTTTTAATCAGGTAATTAAATTTGCTCTACTAAAGAAACAACGAGTGTAATTCCGCAAATATTAAATACAATATCTTTGCAATGTACATGTCATGTATTATTGAAATGTATAGAAGAACTTATAACTAGAGTGGACCAATTCGGAGCGAAAGCAGAGGCGTGACTAACGAATTAGTTCCCGCGTGCCCCATCGCACATACGATTACTTAGTATGTTGTTCACGGTCATCGTGTGTACACGTATAATAGCAGCAGGAAAGTGTATTCTGTGTATTTAATAATGTTGAAGGAGCGTGCAGTAAAAAACCGCTATCATCAAAGTTAGTCAATAGGTTTATTGAGAACCATCCTAATTTAACTTACAATGGGGTAAATGTAAAATGTTTAGTGTGCTATATGTATATAAACCATTTAACAAAATCAAATTTGCAACGCCACGTGCATAGCGCAAGACATAAAGATAGAGACACTGGTGCCGATACAAAATACGAAGTGTTCTTATTTGATTTGTAATATTTCATCGCGCTTCTCCAGATTTTCAAGTCACGTAAAACGCATAAGACGGTAAGTTTTTTTTTAATAATGTAATTACATACATTTTAGATTTTATTTTTTGTACGTATCATCGAGAACGTTTCATAGTCTAGAAAAACCGTCTTACATTTTTTTTTGTATCTAACATAATAACAGCACCGTTCGTGATAGTATATCTCTAGATATTAATAATGTTTCGCATGCGGGAACCAATTCGTTAGTCACCCCTCTGCTTTCGCTCCGAATTGGTCCACTCTACTTATAACACAATATTTTTTTTAATAATCTAATTACATACATTTTAGATTTTATTTTTTATACGTATCATCGAGAACGTTTCATAGTCTAGAAAAACCGTCTTACATTTTTTTTGTATCTAACATAATAACAGCACCGTTCGTGATAGTATATCTCTAGATATTAATAATGTTTCGCATGCGGGAACCAATTCGTTAGTCACCCCTCTGCTTTCGCTCCGAATTGGTCCACTCTACTTATAACACAATATTGTCGATAATCTATTGATTTATAACGATTCATACTAATAAAAACATATGCAATGTTTACAATTTAGATATATTATCGAGATTTTATGTATATACTTTAATTAGTGCATTTGAAGCAATTTTGTTTAGATAAACACAATACGTGGCAAAAGTATTTAGCAATAATGTAAGATATTGAATAAAATAGGTTTCCACATATTAGATCGATAGTTATGAAATACAGGTTTTTGCTTTCCTATAGAAATAATACACAATATTTTGCAATACTTCTGTTAAAAATATAAACTTTGAATGAGTCAAGACATGTGTACAATATTGTCATCTATATAGTTCAAGTATTTACTTATTAATATTTTGTCTAATGGCCAAAATGAGTACAGGTGAAATTGAAATGCGATATTCATTTGAACTTGGAAATATTGTGGCGGTCGCAACAACATTAATAGAATTTATAGTGAAGTTAGTCCAAGAAGTTCCGTGGTTATGAATCTCTAGTAAACAATGAAGTTTTAAAAAATTTAGTGGAAGCAAGATCCAAATGAAACCTTGAAAGAATCTGCAGACAGAAATGTTATCCATACTATAGCACTAGTTGAATAAGTGGATTCACCATTAAGTGTATCAAGAAACAAGGTAGTTAAATGCGTGTTCTTTGAATTTGATAGAATTGATAAAAAAATCGCGACGCTTTCCTAATTCAGTTAGTGACTTGTAATCAAAAATGGATAATATTAAAATCGTAGTAGAATATCTAAATCATTAGATATACGCCCGTTCACGATTCGAAGACGTGCACGTCGTCAATGGTGTCAAACCAATGTTGTGAAATCGATTTGTTTACATTTTAGGTTAGGGTAGTAAACGCTTATGTCAAATTTGCGGTATTAAGGTTATAAGTGCAATATGTAATATGAAATTATAACAAAACACAAATACGAGTTAACTTCTCTCACAGCTGATAAAGTTAGTAACGGTCCATTATCGCGTTCTGTTTCAAAATTTGTAATCGCGGATGCAGCGAATCGCTTACATTGGCTGCAAAACGCTTTCGACGTTGCAAACCAAGAGTAAACAAACAGATGCAAAATGTGACAGAATGATATATGTCAACACTGAACATTCGCACCAACACAAAGATGCATTCGCAGTGATGTTGATGTAAATATTATACTTCGTTTATTGTTTTTGTATTGGTGATTCCGAAAATTCTGTTGATGACGTGCACGTCTTTGAATCGTCAACGGCGTATAAGCACGAAATTTCAGGACATCTTGAATCATGGTTCATCTTCCTTTTCACCCAATGGTTCACGCATTACACTGATGAGGTGCTACTAATATATTCAACAAAAGCACAATAAATGCAAAATATAGTGCCTAGCCCTCATAAACAAAGATAGACCTACTGTAATATGATAATACGAAACTCTACATAATTGTAAATACTAATTTAGAAAGTTAATGATTTAAACTAAAAAGTTCTACAATATCCACCCTATGCATTTCAACAGATTATTTCTTTAGGTTAAATAATATTTTATGGAAAAATTTTGGCAAATTTTTTTTTTAAATTCCTTATTACATTCAAAAAAACATTAAATAAACCCAGAAAACTCATTATTTTGTAGTTAAAAGGTATATTAACAAAATTGTGAGTTTTCTAGATTTATTTATTGTTTTTTGAAATGAAAAAAGGCAATTAAAAAAAGCATATTTTGCATATAATCCGGACTCTACTCATAACCATTGCCCAGTAACGGGTGTTCATTTGAAAAATCAATCTAGTAGCATGTGATTTACTGAGAACATTTAGAAGTACATATGTCGTAAATTAAAATTTACTACTTAACCTACGAAGTCGTATATTTTGACAGTTTCATACAAACAAATAAATAACAAATGTGATTGACATTATCAAATGTCATTTGGATTTACGTTTACCGAACAACAAACACATACTAATATATATGCGTCTTATTCTATCAAAATTTCAAAGTAACCTAGATTGACTTTTCAAATGAACACACGTTAATATATGCTTTATGAATTTTAATATCAGGTTATGGGAATGGAGTTTTGCATACCTTAAGTGTGTAAAACGATCATTCTTGCTAATTGCATGCAAAAGTGGACAAAAATGTACACCAAGTACGAAGCAGTGCCGTGGACGCAGTTACAACCCGGAATCCGAAAAGAAATAATTTACTATCTGTAACAATTACTGTCTTTACTTTTCTTAACTATTCTTTGTATAATCGCAAATCTACCAACGATTTTTTTCAATATCTCAATACTCCTTTCTATGTACAATTTCTCTTTTAACCACTATTGCATTTAATAATACTAGATTTTCGAACCATTTTGTACTTCATATGTAGATGGTAATTTACATTCTACTGCTGCAATTTATACACGGCTACTATAAAAGAATCATTCATTTTCAAAACACTATATATTTAAAAGTATTACAAGTACAAATATAAGTGATATATGAGAATAAGCGCAAGCTCACTAAGTTTGTATTGTGTACACCAGGTGGAAGCCCAAGTTCAGTATCTGTCATAGTCTCCCAAAATATAAGGAAAGCAGCAGAAGAGTTTTTGTCTGTTAGAATATGCGGGTCGTTCGTCTGTTCTAGTGGTGCAACGCGCTTTTAGAAAAGAGTACGAAAAAGAACCGCCTTGTAAACAAAGCATTATGTGCTGGTATCGGCAATTCAAGGACACTTGTTGTAAAGTTAAAAGCACCGGTCGACCAAAAGTGCCAGACGAAACAGTGTGTTGTCCACCGAAATCAACGGCTCGTGAAAGCCGCGAACTTGGAATACCGCAGCAAACCGTGTCGAAGATTTTGTGAAGACGGTTACATTTCAAACTGCACCGTGTGCAGCTCCTGCAATACTTAACGCCGGAAGGTCTTGTCCGGCGACTGGAATTTTGCGTCAAAATGCAGGAAGTTTTAGAGGATAACCATTTTGCAGCCAAGTTGATATTCAGCGATGAAGCAATATTCTATTTATCCGGGAACGTGAACCGTCATAATGTGCTAATCTGGGGCAGTGAAAATCCACGTGCATTTGTGACAGTTCAAAGAAATTCGCCGAAAATTTTTTGTGCACTTTCACACACAAAGGGGTATGGACCGTTTTTCTTCTGTGACAAGACTGTGACTAGTGCAACTTACCTGGATATGTTGCAATTATGGCTGTTTCCGCAACCGACTGCTGATTCCAGGGATTTTGTCTTCCAACAGGACGGTGCATTGGAACAATAACGTTCGTCGATACTTAAACGATGAACTTCCGCATAGCTGGATTGGGCGTATTGGTGCAGATGACCTCGCTTTGTTCCTTGGGCCTCCTAGGTCACTTGA
The DNA here is from genome assembly GCA_935421215.2 of Melolontha melolontha. Lineage (NCBI taxonomy): Eukaryota > Metazoa > Arthropoda > Insecta > Coleoptera > Scarabaeidae > Melolontha > Melolontha melolontha. The sequence continues at coordinate 91,774,722 of OW285237.1, read as the reverse complement.
TTTAACGCCTTATAACTTCTTCTTTTGAGGGCACATTAAGGACCTTGTGTTTGTACCCCACTACCCACAACAAGAGCTCGGGGAACGAATTAATGCTGTAGTGATGACCATTGACAGGATGATGCTAGCAAGTATATGGAACGAGTTCAACTACCGGCTGGATACATGTCTGACTAAGGGGGCGCACAGAACATTTATAATGTGCAGAAAACTTGACGCATTTGCAATTCTCATATATCACTTATATTTGTACTTGAAATACTTTTGAATATATAGCGTTTCAAAAATGAATGAATCTTTTATAGTAGCCCTGTATAATGAAGTCTGAAATGCATATGCACGTCAGCGCAAAACATTTCAGATATTCCCGAATTTTACTGCATGAATGGTTTTGCATTATATTTTTCCGCCCATTTTTATAATAATATCAATAATTATTGAAATTAAATTCAAGCAATTTATGTTGCCTGCAAATTTATCCCTCGTTTTTTGCAAATTCATTTTGAAATTCCGTAGGCTTTCACGACCGGTATCATACAATAGTTCCAGGCTTTGCAATGTGGTAGTTATAATCAAAACTTCATTATTCATACTACCAGCTTCTTCAGGATCTATTAAGGGATTGTTTCTTTTCTTCGTTCTTCTTTATTTATATATTACAGTTTCACTAACCACTACAGGCTTTCTTAGTAAAATCTTTCAGGTGTTAAGTTTGCAGCCGACTCGCTTTAAGTTTTAGTGTTTTTCTATTTCGATAGCTTCCCTAATGATTCTCCAATCATTACCAAGCAATACTTCCAGTACGTAGAAATTACCTTATAGCAGTTTCTGTTCGGATATTTGCACTCACAAATTTATCTGAGAGGAGACTTTATAGCAGTTTCTGTTCGCATATTCCACTCGCAAATTTACCTGTATTTGTAAAAGGAGACCACAGTTTCCTACGTTAAATAAACAGGAAGAACTATTAAGCAGAGAATAAAGAAACATCAAAGTGATACACGAAGAAAAACAATCAGACAATCTGTGTTTGCAGAATATGCGAAATAAGTTAAGGAAGAAATGAAAGCATCGGTTGCTTTAAAAAGTTATCATTGGAAAAACATTAAAGAAGATCTCGAGGGAGGAAATGAAAAACTTTAAATTAAGAAGACCGGTACAAACTTAACAGCACATGAAGGAATTTACTATTTGGAAGCAGATTGTATTCCTATCTATTAATTTTGTAAAGAATATGTAAAAAAGTTTGTTGATTTTGAACTGATCATCATATATGTCTACTATGTAGTATTTCATATTTGACAATTATACCTTAATGCCTGTGAAAATATACATAAAATATAAGAATCACTACTTCTTAAATGTTTATAAGTTGAACTCGAAATTTATTGATCCTGGACATTACTCTAACCACAATTATACCTTCATATTAGGTAGAGATAATACAATCTTATAGAAATTTCACAATAAACTTTTTAATCATTCTGTAATGATAGACTTTTTTGGGGAGATAACATTTTCTGTTTCCATTATGTACGACGATATATTTCCTGATAAGATATGACCTTTTTTACACATAAAGAGAGCCTTGCAGATTACTGAACTCAAATATTTTTTAATCGGTGCGTGTGTAGATGTAATTTTTGACTAAAACCTAACGTGCGCGATATTTTTGTTCAATATGGTCTAATTCGAATATAAACTGCGCTAATTTAACCTGGGTATGTATCTTGTTGATTCAAAATTAAGGAAAATGAGAACAATATATTTTGATATTATTACGATAATTTCTTAATCAAATAAACAATTGTGATAAATTTTAAATAAACTACACGATTCTTTCGTATTTTGCGATATCTCATGTTACATTAACAACTTTATTGAATTTATATGCGACCGAGCAATTAAATATTACTGTTTTTAAAGTACATGAAGGTTGGTAGTACATATTTATATTCATCCCTAATCCAACTAAATAGTTCGTGCAATCGTAAGTGTGCTAATCTTCAAGTATAACACACATAAGAGACTGCTTGACGCAGATATGTCTCCCTCTTTTTCCAAGTTTTATCGAAGCAACTGTAAAAGAAATGTATATGTTACCGTGAAAGTCCGAAAACCGGTGATAGTCGAGATATACCGGTGAATGTCAACATTCACCAAGTTACTTGGCGTATGTCCGATATATTCATCAAATATCATTATTTCTAACTTACACCGGCGAATGTCAACATTCATCATGGACTCATGGTGTATGTTTAAAAGAATTTGTTTATAAAAAGAAAACAAAATAAAACTCTATAGGTTATTATTTATTTTGATTAAAACATGGAAGAAGTTTTCAAATGAACATAAAGAAATTGTTGAACTTAAAACAAACACAACAAACATAATATTAATATAATAAATAAAATGCATTTTATTTCTTGAAATGAAATTTAAAAAAACAAAGTAAATGTATGGCAACCTTATTTATTGCAACAACTTAAGCTACCATGACACTTCGAATTACACTAAAGCCTATTGTTTTTACAGCTACATTTAGCCGTGGAACACTTCTTTTTGCAGTTACAACGTGTATAGCCTTGCCCTCCACTTTTTGAATTAGCAGAAGCTGCTTCTCTTACCGAAATTTCTTGACCTGAAATCTCATGCATGGAAATTAACTTTTCTTTGCAAATTGCGAATTGATTACGAGTGAAAAGCTGCTTGAAGGTGCCATTTTTGTTCGCTAATTTATAAAAGTCTGTATTCTCTATCCCAATAACAATGGCTAACACATTTCGGGGATCTGTACGACCACGATCGACGTCAGGGACTTTAATTCTTACGGTATCACCAATTTGGGCCGCAGTAAACTTTTTCTTTGAGGTTCGCAACATTTTTGTTGCTTGGAGTAGTAGATTATCTTTTGCTGCTACTCTTTTTGAATTGATTAGCTCGTGCTGTCTAGTCAGCACTTGAGATGAAGACGTAATCGGTTGCAGATCAGTCAGTGTTTGAGTTGAAGACGTGCTGGGTTGTGGATCAGTCGGCACTTCAGATGAAGACCTGTTGGTGGCAGATGAAGGTGGATTGGCTCCAATGGTATTTTGGTCATCCATATCACTTACATCTAAAACATGGTCATCAATATGGTCACTAACCAAATTTTCTTCACAAGTATTAACGTAAGCTTCTAGCTGTTCCTCGGTTTCAATGTTTGTAATTTGCTCGTTGGGGAGAGATGACGATGCTATGCCTCTTTTTGGTTTAACGCCAAACAGAGCTTCATATGGACTCTGGCGTATTCCTTCATGGTAAGTTGTGTTTTTTGCGAATTGGACAAACGACAACCCTTCTGACCATTTATTTGAATCATTATCATGCATCCACGCAGTTAACATATTCTTTATGTCTTGATTGGCTCTTTCGACTGAGCCTTGTGTTTGGCTCTTTCGACTGAGCCTTGTGTTTAGCTGTGACGAGGCTTTCCGTGCACTATTTTAACATCTTTCCACATAGCGCATAGTTCAGATATGACTTGGTTACTGAACTCTCTGCCATTATCCGAATGCAATATAGCGGGAGCACCAAATATTTTTAAAAAATTTTAAGAAGGTGATATGCTACTTCTTCTGCTCTCTTGGTTTTTAACGCTCGTAACTGGACAAACATGGTTAAGTGATCTTGGTAAACCTTTATAAATTTGTAATCGCCATCGCTGTGTGATTGCAAGTCTATCAAGTCGACTTGGCATCTAGAGTTTAATTCGGAACTCACCATTGGTTTTACAACAATACCTTTTTTAGGAGCACTGTGTTTCATTTGACATTGTTGACATAAATTTAAATAGAGCATTATGACTTCATAAGTAATATTTTTGTATTTAACTTGCAATTCTTTTAGCATTCGTGTTCTTCCTTCATGGCCTGTTCGTATGTGAGTTTCGGAAAGTCTATTAAACAACTCTTCGTTTGTAACATAATACTGGATATTCGTTTCTCCTGGTTTTAATGGCACAATTAACTTTTGTTCGTCACTAACTTTTAAAATGTCAAAACGTTTTAAACGTCTGTAGTCCAAAGGGGTACTGCACTTACTTTTAGCAGAAATTACTTCAGAAACGATTTTAGAGTACCTTTCTTGAGAAAAATAAAAACAATTGTCTTCTCGTTTATTTCTTATTAGGGTATTTAACTTTTCAAGAAATTGATCACTATTTACTCCAGTAGCCATCGAGCACAAATTATAATACCTGTTGATGATGTTTCACCTGCCACGGGTTGTCTATTAGATAAGTCTCTGCGAGAACTGTCTTTACCGATTGATCATTTGGAACTGATCTATGAATTTGAATTTAAAAGAATATATAAACAGTTTACAACCCTCTGAATTTGGGAGATCCTAGAGCTATTGTAATGAACTACGGTAATAAATGGAACAAAACTAAGAACTAAATATTCGTTTCTTAATAAGCCTGTTGTGAATTTGAATAGATGCAAGAAATTACAAATACCTGTGAAGGGTAAATTAAATATAGCTGGAAATTCCAGAATGAATGGTTTGCAGTGACGTGAATAATATGAATAATAAACTTATATTATGAAAAATGTCCTGTCGTTTCTGACATTGACCGAAGCTTATATGTGTTTGTCGACATACACTGGTGAAGGACCGAATTTATAATATAACTAATAATTGTTCGGTCTTTCACCTATTCATCTGGTGTCTGTCGACATTAACCGGTGTATGTCGACAACCACTACTTTCGGTCTTTCACGGTAACATATATATGTATAGTCTGCTTTAAGTTATAGTGCGAACGGCAAGTTTTCACAGTTGCTTGAACACGACAGGTGGTGTGCAATAAAAGTAATTGATGTAAGAAACACGCTACAGGCCAGCATTATCAATATTTGATTATATATAATAAAAGTATACGTGTATTTTAATATGAATGTATATTTATACGAACTGTCACCCACGCTATGTGAAATACAAGAATACATTTTGCACGCTAATTTATTCCGTAAATTGTATAACAGTTAATTGAAAAATTAGCAAACATATAAACAAATCGAGATGAAAACTGAATTGAAAAATTCTAGTTTTACATTAATTACTTTGTTTTCTTAATACCCTTAAGCCGACCCAGATAAATGCCAGGTACTTGAAATTTTGTATTTACCATACCCAGATAATGGAGGGATTAGCACAATAGATCCTTAAAGGTTTTATTTATGTCAGCGCACTATGACTTGAAACGAAGTATGTGTATGTGTATATATACAGCGTGTCCACCAACAATCTCTAAAGAATGAAAGGGGTAATTGTACATACTAAAGTATGAAAAAATGTTTCTATCAACTTGGGTCCGGAAATGCTTCTTAAGTTTTTGGTCAATTAGTCTTGAACTACGTTTAATTCACTATTAAAATTTGGTACATGATTTACAAATGATAATTTATACTTTCTATGTAATTTTTTTAGTTCTAAATCACTTGAAAAAGACTGAATTTTATACAAAAAAGTCGAAACGTCGTTTATTTAAATGAATTGAATTCAATAAAGGTCGCTAAACCAAAAAAAAGTTTATTATTTTAATATTATGCACACGGCCAATAAAATAAAGAAGAAAAAAATTTTAATTTCTTATAAACACCTAATATATATATATATATATATAAATATAATAACTTCGTGACCTTGGTATGATATGGTAAACCTAATCAGTAGGCGATTAAAGGTCTGTATATTACTTCAAAATATATGTATTTAAAAAACTCTACATGTTTCGGCTGTATACGCCTTTTTCAAGAGAATACAAAATATGAATGACAGGATATAAATGTCAAGTAATTAAGTTGCTATGGTTTAAATTATTCAAAGATACATTCTAGTAATAATAATAAATCATGCCTTAGTATTCCAAAAAATAGATAACAAGGTGTGAAAATATGTGTTGTTCGCTGCTAGCAATTTGTGTCTCCTTCAGGGTATGAACTTGTGTGTTGGTTGCTGCTGGCAGCTTGCGTCTCTCTATGGGTGTGTGGTTTTGTGTGAGAGCGTAAGTGTAGGGTTTTGTATGTCGGTGCGTTCGTGCGTGTGTTTAGTGATCGGTCGCATGAATTTAGAGAGGTCGGATAACCAGCCGTTGCGTAGGGCCGCCAACCCTTTCCCGACAACTTCTTTACAATTCCGTGCAGTACTTCGACGGTCTGACCCCCGCCCCAACGAGGCAAGGCGCAGACAGGCGAAGCGCACCCTGTACGGGGTTGCTCATCGCAACTAAGGGAACACTCTTAGTGGCTACCTCGGTCGACGATGGTCACACTTATGCCATCTTAACGTTTTCCGCCGAAGCGGGGGCATAGCACACACGTCGAACGTGTGTGTGCTGTTAACGGCAGCCTAGCCAGGTTGTCGCCCAGGACCGGTCCTAGTGGTGTGTGCATTGCGCGGCGACGAGATAGCGCCGCGTAGCATGGTTCCTCACTCTTGCTGGAAAGGCGGAATGGCACCTGACTGCCCAACGGGCAGCCAGGTGCCATTGCAGCCTAGCATATGCGCTACAAAACTCTAGGGGGGTCTGCCCGTTGGGCAGTCAGGTGCCATTCCGCCTTTCCAGCAAGAGTGAGGAACCATGCTACGCGGCGCTATCTCGTCGCCGCGCAATGCACACACCACTAGGACCGGTCCTGGGCGACAACCTGGCTAGGCTGCCGTTAACAGCACACACACGTTCGACGTGTGTGCTATGCCCCCGCTTCGGCGGAAAACGTTAAGATGGCATAAGTGTGACCATCGTCGACCGAGGTAGCCACTAAGAGTGTTCCCTTAGTTGCGATGAGCAACCCCGTACAGGGTGCGCTTCGCCTGTCTGCGCCTTGCCTCGTTGGGGCGGGGGTCAGACCGTCGAAGTACTGCACGGAATTGTAAAGAAGTTGTCGGGAAAGGGTTGGCGGCCCTACGCAACGGCTGGTTATCCGACCTCTCTAAATTCATGCGACCGATCACTAAACACACGCACGAACGCACCGACATACAAAACCCTACACTTACGCTCTCACACAAAACCACACACCCATAGAGAGACGCAAGCTGCCAGCAGCAACCAACACACAAGTTCATACCCTGAAGGAGACACAAATTGCTAGCAGCGAACAACACATATTTTCACACCTTGTTATCTATTTTTTGGAATACTAAGGCATGATTTATTATTATTACTAGAATGTATCTTTGAATAATTTAAACCATAGCAACTTAATTACTTGACATTTATATCCTGTCATTCATATTTTGTATTCTCTTGAAAAAGGCGTATACAGCCGAAACATGTAGAGTTTTTTAAATACATATATTTTGAAGTAATATGCAGACCTTTAATCGCCTACTGATTAGGTTTACCATATCATACCAAGGTCACGAAGTTATTATATTTATATATATATATATATATACAAGGTGTGTATAAATTGGGGGACCCACTACACGCGGCGATGTTCTTCGTTAAATTCGGAGTCCAAAATCCTAATACGAAAATGTTGTGCCATGCTCCATATCTTTGCACGAGGTTCCTAAAGTTCGGACTTTCAGTCTTGAAATAAACATTATTACTCGATATTTGTTGACAGAAAGAGCTACAATTTAGAAGAAAGAAGAATTGTTGTTATTATCCTTTCGTTAAAGTTTTCTTTTTGATTTTAAAGTTTGTTTTTAATATTTGTTTATTAACTTATTTTGACGAAAAACACATCTGACAACGTTGTTAAACAATAAGTAGGCAGCCTAATGTTGTTCTAGTCAAATACATTACTACTGTCAAATTTTGACACTTATGTAATCTACCTATTTCATTCGACTTGCTTATTTTTCGTGTTTATTTGTATAATTTTGTTTAGTTTTCTGATGAATTTCAATTCGAACAATTATGTAGGTAATAATTACATTGATTTCTATCAAGAAGATGTACAAAAATTAGTCAATATTATCAACAATTTTTAAAACTTTCTAATATTTTCGTAATAAATATGTAATCTAAGAAACCAATTTTATTTCGTTTGTTTCTTTTTTAAATTTAAAATGTAAGGTTCACATGACGATGTGTAAAAATGTTCCGAAGATTATAACTAGCAAATGATCAATGTTGCCAAATGTATGTTTCTTTAAAATTCATTCTGAAGACAAAGGAAGCCTGATACATCGTTTTAGGATTAGGACTTTTAACTCAAAATTTGACCAAGAATGTCGCCACGTGTAGTGGGTCCTCCAATTTATACACACCTTGTATATATATATATATATATATATATATGTAGATAGATAGATACACCTACCTTTTTTGTAGGTAGGTAGGTAGGTAGGTAGATAATTATTTCTTGACCTTTGTTATAGTAGATTCAATTACTCGGCGGTTTAAGGTCTGTTTTACTTTTAATACTCGTATATATACATATATTGAAAATGATCTTACATGTTTTGGAAAATAATGCCTTTTTCAAAGAATTCTAAACTATGAATGTTTTTGGTCATTTATAATTTAAAATTCTTTGAAAAAGGCAGTAATTTCTGAAACATGAAAGAGATTGTTTTAAATATATACATATTAAAGTAAAACAGACCTTAAATCGCGGACTATCTAAATCCACAGGCTGATTCATTTTCGAACCTCACCATACGTATCTCGCTTATTATGGGAGATAGAGGGTAGGTTTAAATTTGGCAAAGTTGCTAAATTTTGTGTTTCTGTCTACCGACTTTATCAATGCGGGTTTAAGAAGTAACGACTTTGGTCCGCTTTCTGGTCAAGTAGTAAATTTTGTCCTATCAAATGATCTTCTATACGGTTAGCAAACTTAAAAACTGCTCTCTGCACAAACTGACTGATATTTTAACAATCGAACAAAAGCGTTATATTTTTGACACATTGCAGTACCTGCGCACATGCGTCATTTATCAAACTAAACAGCGTTGTCAGATTCCCGAAATTTCTCGACCGTCCCCCGTGTATATACGATCGTGTTGATTATTTATCTTATCAAAATTATATATTTTCTGAATTATTATTATATTTATGAACTAAATTACATTAATTACAAGTTTTCGTGCATATTCGTTTATAAATAACACAATATTTTCTTCATCATTTCAGTAAAAACAATGTGGCGAACTTTTACCGTTAAGCTCTTGAGCAATTATAAATATATTAAATGTTTAAAAAATATGTAAATCCTAAATATGCTGTCAAAATATAATAAACCTGCAACACTTGCAACGTTTCGAAAGTTCTTAACACTTAACTGACCGATCACGTAAATTCACGTTTTTCCATTCTGACCTCCTAGGACAGGCTACGTAGAATTACGTTTTTGCTTGAATTTTTATTATGTTGCGTGAGTTTTCCATTTTTACGAGTATTGGGTTTTGTTTCTATTTATTTATTTTTTTTGTTATCATTAAAACTCCTCCAGACTTTATAAAACAGTACCAATACAAAATTACTTCCTTGAAGGGTTTAAAAGTGTTTGTAAACCAAATCAAAAGATCTCAATAGATGAAGGAGTAATCCCGTGGAGCGGAAACCTTCGTTTTAAAACTTAGAACCCTGATAAACCCCACAAATACGGCCTACTTGTTAGAATGCTTTGTTAAAGTAAAACTGGTTACATAATTAATTTTGAAATTTACTCGACTCAAGGAAAGACTATAATAAGGAAAGGCGAGAATACCATATTTACTTTATTACATCCTTGTCTATTTGTTTGGCACCATTTGTATCAAGATAACTTCTATAATAGTGTGCAGACAACAGAACGAAAGTTAGAGTTTGCATAAATTGCACCCTTCCTTTAAAACTGATAGAAAAATCAAAGAATTTAAAAAGAGGTGAAAATATATACTTGGGAAAGGGTGATATTTTGTTACAAATATGGAAAGATAAGAGGGAAGTTCGTATGATATCCTAAATTCATGGCGCCCCAGCAGGATCATTGTTTGGAAAAAGACTAGAGCTGGAAAAGATATTATTTAACCAAATTACATTAACGACTATAACGAATATATGAAAGGGGTAGATAGGGCCAGTTCCTTTCTATTGCGGCATAATAAGAAATACTAAAAAATTGTCGAAGAAAGTGGTTTTGTTGCTATTTAATTGCGCCCTCTTCAATGCATTAGTAATTTACAAAAATTTAAGCACAAACGATTCCTAGACTGCTAATTACATCCAATTTATTATATCAAATTGGAAACATGAAGCAGCACATCCTTAAGCAAATTGTTGGGAAAGGAAAGAAAATATATCCTCAAAAGCCTTGCAAGGTTTGCAGCTCAACGAAAAAAAGGGGGGAAACAAGATATATATGTCAATTCTGTCAGGTGGAACCTTCCAATGGTGAACGTTTACAAAATATCACACTCGTAAGAAATACTAGACAAGTAAATAAATAAATTTGTAACATTTTATCAAAAATGGTGTTGATTTAATAAAACTGCAATTTTGGGCAGCTGAGGTTATTAAACGTGACCGTACCAGCTTGAGAGACGATGAGCGTTTGGGACGTCCAAAAACTGTAACCACTGACGATAACATCGTTAAAGTTCACCAAATGGTGCTAGACGACCGCCTAATTAAAGTGAGACAGATAGCAGAGGTTATGAGTATCTCCAAAGAACGTGTCACATATTGAATCAAGATTTAGGCATGAGATAGCTGTCCTCGTGCTGGGTGCCGCGCTTGCTAATCAAGAGATGGCTAAGACCAAAAACGTGTTTGAATGAACATTTCCAACTCTCTGTTGGTGCAGTTTAGGCGCAATAAATCAGAGCTTTGGCGCCGATTAGTTACTGTAGATGAAACTTGAATACACCATTATACGCCCTAAACAAAAATACAGTCAAAACAAGGGGAATCGGCTCCAAAAAAACAAAAAACAAAAACTGTTTCTTCGCCTGGAAAAGTAACGGCGACTGTTTTTTTTTTTTTTTATAGTAATGGAGTTATCTTAATAGATTATCTTCAAACAGGAAAAACCATTACAAAAGCATATTACGCATAATTACTTGACAAGCTGAAGGCAGAAATTGCAGAAAAACGGCCAAATTTACAGAAAAAAAATTGCTTTCGCCAAGACAATACGCCCGTCTCACACCTTGAATTGCTTAATCACCCTCCTTACTCACCAGATCTAGCCCCAAGCGACTTCTTTTGTTCCCTAATTTAAAAATTGCGCTCGGAAGACAGAGATTTTCGTCAAATGAGGAGAAATAATTATTTTACAGAGAAAGACGCCAATTACTATTTGGACAGGTTGCAGAGATGGGAGCATCGCTGGGAGAAGTGTGTAGATTTACAAGGAGACTATGTAGAAAAATAAAAATAAATTTTAGGAACAAATGTCTTGTATCTTTGTTAGGTCAGAAACATTTCAGACCACCCTTGTATGTTCTGTATCTTGAAAACTTAAAATAATCGCAAGTTTCTCAAGATATTGGCTGCGTAAAAGTGAAGCATGTTTTTAAATCTGACATCAATAAATTCTGTTTTTATAAGAATTTGTACACCTACCACTTTTGACTTAATATTTTTTTAGTGTTTTAGTTAGTGAATTACATGTTTTAATTATGCGCTTATGGTTATTTAAAAAATCTGGAATTCTACCTTTTGAAGTGATTTCTAATATCATTTTGCCAGATTCAATTAAGCGCTGAGTTGGTGATAATCATTTCTTTAAGATTAATCGTTCGTTTTATGACTACCAGATATATTAATTAAATGCAAATTTACTAACAAAGGGCTAGATAAAATGAAAGGACGTTTTATTATATTTAAAAAGAGAAAATATTTGATAGAAGTGTTACCCTGCTTCTGTCAAAGTACAATCCAAAATTTCATATATTATATATTGTTCTTTACCATTCGGGTTTAATGCATATAAATTAATTTTATAATAAGTAAGTTTTGTGTGTGGTACAAATTGATTTAATAAACTCGTGAACTAAATTTTCTTCAGAGAAGTTAATTGTGCTGTACATCCTTTAATTTATGTCCAGCAGTTTACAAATTCCATATGTTCATTATCTGAATTCTTAGGCCTTTGTTTGTTGCTCTCTCCAAAATTCCATAAAATAATTTTTAAATTGCATTGTTATTAAAGTTAACAAACTACTGAGATGAGTTGCTCTAAATTATAATTCTGTTTGAAAGGATTAATTTTCAATAACATTTTTATAGTCAATAACACATGTTGCGACCTTTCAAAAAATTCTACAAACGAACCTGCAATGCAATATGGGATAGCGAAAGAGGCGCCCGCCACGAGCGCAACTGGATTTGGGGCGCAAAACAAAGGCTACCGACCCGGTAGAAAGTTCACGAGCTTTTTATTTTACTTAACCATTCTACTCTACATTAATCAACGCCGTTTTTCGTCTCCTGACCAATTAGACCGTGGCACGTATTATTGCGCGTGCATCACACCCTCTCTCTTTCTTACACTCCGAAAAGCTCCTAGCATTGAAATATAATAGCGACTTAGATGTTCCAGAATTTGTATATGTGAAATTGAGAGTTTCAATTATCAAACCATGGAAGCTTTTGAAAATATAGGAGAATATGGATGCTTTTCAAATCTTGCAAAAAAATTACGAACTCTTATTACAAAACACGTATGCAAATCTAGACATAGCATTAAGGATTTTCATAACAATGCCTGTAACATCAGCTTCCTGCGAACGTCCGTTTAGCGAACTAATTAAAAATTGTAAAATCGTACCTTCGTTCTTCTATTGGACAAGAGCGATTAACATATAATATATATATAATATCAATTGAAAAAGATGTTTCCAAAACATTAAATTATGGCGATATAATACATGTGTTTGCAAATAAAAAAGCGAGAAAAATGAGTTTATAAAATATGCTTAGCTGCTTTATGTTTTTATTATATTATCTTAACACATATCTGTTTTGTATTTCTTTTATTTTGTCGTCGTTGAATATGAATAACAATTTGTTCTTATTTAGGTTACAGCTTATTATATTTATACAAATACCTTGACAAATACATTATTATATATACAGGCAACTCATTTTGATGAGGTTAACAGTATTTAATATATTGCATTTAGGAAAATTGAACTGTTTACATTAAAATTTTTAATTTTTTTTTTTTTTTAATTATTGGGTTACGGGGAGGCGCAACTTAGACACTTGCCACAGGCGCCTCATACCCCATGTTTTAATCATTTTCCATCTTTAACATGGTAGTTGACATAACAATAAACAGTGCCTTAAATAAGAACATACTCTTCATACGAAGTTGGACGAACGCGAATCTCTCGCTATCCTATAAACTTGATTCACATCATTATCAATCAGCAAACAGTATTTGAATCATGTCCGTACAAAGATAATGTACTCATCACTAGAGCAGACCAATTTCCGTGCGCGCCATGAGCGCCAGTATGGGAGTGTAATGCGTAATATATTAGAATATGCGATAGAATAGGAACGCAACATGAGCTTGTTACCGATATAAGTATAGAAGTAGAGACATTTATTCTATCAGAAATAATTAAATATACATTTGGTTTTCTGCTATTAAAGTAATATGCATAAACACACGAAAAATAAGAATAGTACATATTATAGCAGCGTTGTATGTAGCCATAAATAAAATGGAAAATGTATAAAATCAGTGATTGTGTGCACGACAGAGGATTTAAAAAAACACTTACCGTTTTAAGTATCTTCCAAGGATTGACAAACTGCAGAAACTCGATTGAATATTTTCAACATCAGGTGCGTTTCTAAGGTTATTTCTGAAAAACATGTCTGCCGTGAGGAAAACATATGTTTATATTCGGAAAACGAGCGTTTTACATCTAGTGATGTTATATTCGCATAATCAAAATACTTTTTTAAGCAACTTAACGCATCTGTAGACGTGCCCTCACAAATACGTGTTAAAGTGTAAAAATCTGCATTTCTGTCTAAAACACTTTCAAATTTAATTAGAACACTTTCACTTTTTGCATCTTCTACAGCACACAGTTGTGCGTGAACATCTTTAACGATTTGCAGTGATTCCTCTATCGCTCTAACGATAGCGACGAATTTTCTAATTTTGTTATTGCTTCTTCTAGTCCCAAGTAATTCTCACGAATACTTTGTAAATCCATTTTAATCTGGGAATGATAAAACCGCGTGCTTAATTTTTTCAAAATGTTCATGATAGTAAAACCCCGCCCGTAACCATGTACCACAACGTGTCAGAATCGGCTGTGGTGGCTCAGGGGCATGGGGACACAATTCGTGAAATTTCCGAATACGTTTTGGAGATTTCAGGAATACTGCCGTTGTACTCGATATTAAAGCATGTACCTCTGGATAACATCTACGAGCCTGTTCTGAAACAAGGTGTAGAGCATGGAGTTTACAAGTAATATGTAACAAGTTAGGACAATATTTTCTAAGAGACCGGCCTACAGAACACATGGTTGCGGCACCATCGGTCATAAACATTAATACTTGGTCTTTCGAAAGTTTAAAATTTTCCAAAGTATCTAATAGCACCTCTGAAATTTTTTTGGCATTACATTGTTCTAGTCGTCTGGATGCTAATAAAATTGAAGATGTTGGTTGATGTGGTTCCACATTACGCGCCATCACATTAACTACATATTGTTTTTTGCTGTCATTTGTTTCGTCCACACATAACCACAGTTTTTTATTTTTCAGTTCGGCTTTGATTTTATTTTCAACCTGTTTACGCACCGATGGTAAATTCCTTCGTTATGTTGTCGTGCTCAGTAATGTTTGATTCGCGTATTTATTCAAAAACTGAATAAATGAATCATTACTTAACAAGGTAAACGGCAGTGTACACACAATTATAGTTACACATAGTTCATGTATAAACTGTTGTCGATTAATTTTGTTATTATTGTGCTTCGAACTGCTTACGTGTTCTTTACAATGTGTTTTTGACCAACAAATTAGATATGTATTGCACACTAAACATTTAATTTTTGAGCCATCGTATATTAAGTCCGGGAAATCCATAATAAACTTATTCACTTCGTCTGACAACGGTCGTTTTCTCGATTTATGTGTCGACGACATTTTATTACGTATGCTTACACTTACGTGCAGTCTAAGCAAGTACCAAACACGTACTGAATGCTTTTTATTAGTTCTGATGCAATACAATCATCCTCACATCGGCGCACATGGCGCGCTCGGAAATAGGTCTGCTCTACTCATCACTAAAGCTGGGATTATATGAAAATGCATATTTTTTATTTATGATATGTTTACCAAGATTCTTGCAGATCTATACGGATCACGTAAAAAGAAAGCATTTGCGACTATTTTTGTTTTGCATATCTTGCAGCTAAATACTGCTTTCAGCATATTTCATGTAATTGCATATTTGTTCATATTTTATAATTTATTTCTAAAGGGCAGCGTAAAAAATATAGAAAACCATTTATTCATAATATATCAAAATTACACTAAAAGTCCGCATGAGCATTTCCATACAGCAGGTAATTTTATCTTGTTATTTTTGATGTGTCAAAATTAAATTCACATGTGTCGATCTGGATAAAATATTATCCTGAATTTTGTGTAGATAATGGCAGAGTGTTTTGTAAGTATTGCAATAAAATTGTAAGTTTATATTTATTAACGTTCAATTTCATATTTTAATACCTGCAATTAATTGTAAATTCGATGCGACAAAAAAAACAATTAACGCAACATGTAGGAACTGTTTTGTATAAAAGAAATATCACAAGATTGACAAATGCACCACAAGCTACTCTGAATCAAATCGTTTTACTTGAACAAGTAAAAATATAGAACAAAATAGTTTCCATTATGACTCACGTAACGCCTTCTTAAGTGCAAACATTCCACATTCAAAGTTGGATAATTCAATCTTTAAAATTTTTTTAGACAAGTATACGAAACTGGCAGTTCCTAGTCGCTCAACTACAAGAAAAAAGTATATTAATCTATTGTTTGAGGAAACTATGATGAAAATTAAGGAAACAATAGGTGAAAATTATATTTATTTCGTAGTCGATGACAGACAGTTGTGGACGCTATATTGCCAACTTATTTATTGGCATTTTAAATAAAAATTGCGCCCGCCAATCCTTTTTAATTGGTACAGAAGAATTGAAGAAAACAAATAACTTAACTATAACAAGATTTATAAACGATAGTTTAACGAGGTTTTATTTCCCGAATGCCGTTCTAAGTAACAAGGTATTACTGATGTTATTGGATGCTACTACATATATGGTGAAGTCAGCACAGAATTTGAATTGATTTCTTACCCGAATCTGATGCACGTAACATGTTTGGCTGTTACCAGAGTAACAGAAGAAATACGTTACACATTTCCAGATATTAATTCATTGATCAATTTCACAAAAAAGTATTTGGCAAAGCACCGCTGAGGATTCAAGCATAGAGAGATAAGTTACCTAGTCTGGTACTGCCACCACAGCCCATAATAACAAGATGAGGCACGTGGCTTGATACCGTTGTATTTTATGCAGATACCTTTGAATGGTTAGAGAATTCATTCTCTCTTTTTCAAACGACTTGATAGCAATTACAGATTGCAAAAATATACTAAATAAACCGCAAATGCGCCAAGAGTTAACTTTTATCGAAGCGAACTTTGGTTTTATTAGTAAAGCACTACGAAAACTTGAAACTCAAGGTGTTGAACTCAGTGAATCGATAGAATTGATTCAAAGTTTCAGAATAAAATTTGTAATGTGAGAGGTACCATAAGAGGCGGTTCAAGATTAAAGTACTAGAGAAAAACGAGGGCTTTAATTAGCTTAGTAGAATATCGATTGTGTTGCAAGGAAACTACGATGAAACTATGAGTCCATCAATTATCTGCAAATATAAGTATGCGCCAATCACATCAGTTGACGTTGAGCGAAGCTTTCTAGCATATAAGCTATTATTGATAGATCACAGATCATTTTTAGTTGAGACTTTAGAAAAGCATTTAATTGTTAATTTTTACAATACTACACGAAGGCAAATATAAATACAAAGAGTTACATAGTTTTGCTTACTTATTCATATTATTATACGTGTATTTTGTAAAATTTAGATTAAAATATTGATATAATACATATTTGTGCTATCTCTAAATTTAAATTGACATTATCTAATATTTTTACAATAATTTAGTTGTGTAACTATCATATTTTTGCATATTTTAATAAAAATTCTGCATATTTTCATCGAATTTTGAAAATATTATTCTCATATAATACAGTTTCCTTGTGCATATAATTCCCAACTTTTCTTCAATAATTATACTTTTTTAATTAAATTCAGATATTTTAATTACTTTAATAGCTCAAATATTTAAAGAATTTACTAAAAATTCTTATGTCAGTATTTGTTTTGTCGGACCATACGATATTTTAAATATCTTCCGGCGACAAATGAGCGTTTTATTTCGCCTATTGAAGCCTAGAGTTTTTTTTTTATTTCGCGAAAACTGAAGCGTTACATTTTAAACCTGCGTCTGAAAGATATCGACAAACGGAACGGTCTGAAATATTAGTTTTGGCGGACACTTACATTTGCAACTAGCTCGGAAGATTTTTTTTATTATTTCGTTCACGAGTGTTTTTTTCCCAGATTTTGTTCTACTTTTGTAGGGTCTAATACAGTGAAATGTACACCTAGAGCATTTCACTTTTATGGCAATTTGTAATTTTTAATTGCCTCTTCACTGTAGTGTAATAATTCTCGTCCTTTCTGTCTCATTTAAGTTAGCAAATTACAATACTTTTATTTTGAATATAATGGAAAGTGAAACAACAAAATGATAAAATATTTCGAAATCTGAAATCCTCCTTAATAATATTCTAACGCCCCTCGTGCTAGGAATTGATAATCCTGCGCAATATTAGTTGTTTTTTTTTACACTTTTAGCTATTATTACTGTTACTAATCATAGTATTTATTATATATATATATATATATATATAGAGAGAGAGAGAGAGAGAGAGAGAATTATATCGTGACCTTTGTGTTATGGTAATTGAATTTATATATATTTATATATATATATATATATATATATATATATATATATATATATATGAGGGTGGATCAATAAATACCCGTGATACGACATTTTAACATTAAGATTTTTATTCAGAACCGAACGAAGAATGTCGCTACGTGTAGCTTTTGCGACAATTTATACACACCTTGTATATGTTGAGATCTATTTTTTGGAATACTAAGGCATGATCTATTATTATTATTGAAATGTATCTTTGAATAATTTAAACCATAGCAACTTAATTATTTGACATTTATATTCTGTCATTTATATTTTGTATTCTCTTGACAAAGACATCATTGCCGAAACATGTAGAGTTATTTTAAATATATATACTTTGAAGTAATAAAGCAGACCTTTAATCGCCGACTTATTAAGTTTACCTTATATGTATATATATATATATATATATATATATATATATATATATATATATATATATTTATATATATATGTGGGTCGAAGTCGCTGATATCATTGACTACAACACATTGATGAACTATATAATTATTTCGAAATAGTTGGCTTAATGATAATATGTATTACTGTACGCTAACGAGGGTTGGATCATTTTCACACTGATCATAACCAAGTTCGTTTTCTAATGAAAGGTATATCAAGAGTATCAAGACATATTATTTAAATATTAAATAATTATAAAACTCTTAATTTATTGTTCTGTTGCGCAAGGGTTTTAATATAACACCATAAAAAAACTGCACTTTTTTTAAATTAATTACTAACGATATTTTTTAATTATTATCGTGTTTTCAAGTGCTATGAGACTCTAAAAATTAGCTAATTAGATTTAGTATCGATTATAATTTTACAAGATTATACTTTATATGTGTCATATAGAAGTGTGTATAAATTGGCGGACCCTCTACACGTGGCGACATTCTTGGTCAAATTTTGAGTTAAAAGTCCTAATCCTAAATGATGTATCAGGCTTCCTTTGTCTTCAGAATGAATTTGAAAGAAACATACATTTGGCAACATTGAACACGCATGTGCTAGTTATAATCTTCGGAATATTTTTACACGTCGTCATGTGAACCTTACATTTTAAATTTAAAAAAGAAACAAACGAAATAAAATTGGTTTCTTAGATTACATATTTATTACGAAAATATTACAAAGTTTTAAAAATTTTTGATAATATTGACTAATTTTTGTACATCTTCTTGATAGAAATCAATGTAATTATTACCTACATAATTGTTCGAAATCCATCAGTTTGTAAAATTCATAATAAACAAACAGAACAACTAGTAAACACGAAAACTGATTAAAACTATACAAATAAATACGAAAACTAAACAAAATTATACAAATAAACACGAAAAATAAGCAAGTCGAATGAAGTAGGCAAATTACATAAGTGTCAAAATTTGACAGTAGTAATGTATTTGACTAGAACATTAGGCTGCCTACTTATTGTTTTACTACGTTGTCAGATGTGTTTTTCGTCAAAATAAGTTAATAAACAAATATTAAAAACAAACTTTAAAATCAAAAAGAAAACTTTAACGAAAGGATAATAACAACAATTCTTCTTTCTTCTAAATTGTAGCTCTTTCTGTCAACAAATATCGAGTAATAATGCTTATTTCAAGACTGAAAGTCCGAACTTTAGGAACCTCGTGCAAAGATATGGAGCATGGTACAACATTTTCGTATTAGGATTTTGGACTCCGAATTTAACGAAGAACATCGCCGCGTGTAGTGGGTCCGCCAAATTATACACACCTTGTATATAATGATATTTCGATATTAAACATTATTAAGTTACAATAAACCGAGTAAGCTACATACAATTTTATAGAAAGAACTGAATGACAATAAAATTTATGAAAATAATTTTATATCGTTTGTGGAAAAATAAAACTAAAAACTTTTCTTCTTTATTGCCTAGTGTAACATTTTTTTGTGACAAAAGTTTAGTGCTGGGAATATTATATTTACGATAAAGACAATATTACTGAACTAATACTAATATAATCTAATTTCCTTAGAATTGTAAATAAAATTCGCAATTCATGTATCCTGATTTTACCTTTCTGCGGGCGCGCTTCAATATTTTCAATGAGTGAGCGCGTGTCGTAAATTTTACGACACACTTTTTTTGCCGTATCAAGAACTTTTTGTTGGGGTATTGCTCACATATTTGCGGTGACACTAAATGATGACCTTATTATAAAAGCAAAATAATTTTTATTGGAAAGTATACTATAATTATAAACAATATTTCTTACAATACAATGCAAAAATGTATTCAATTTATTCGTCGTGTTGCTCGCCTCGTCTGCAGGTGTCGCAGACGATTTCAGCTACGGAATGATTCTTGCAAGTGAAGGCAGTGTTGTTCCGTGACCTGTTGAGATAACACAGGTCTACAGTGATTTTGATGTTTGAAAGCTGTTTGCTAATTTGTATATGTTTGGGGGCCCTTATTCCAAAAAACGCCATATTTTTGCTCTATCACGTAAATTTTTTTTATAGCGCTCTGTATCTTAAAAATGTTAATTTATTAATATACATACCTATGACAAGAATATGTTTGTTCCATGTTAGGCATGATTTTTAAATGAATTGATTTTTATGAAATTAAATGTGATTTGACAACACTGGTTAATATTAGATTTCTCAGCAAAGCAACAGAGTCGGCGCAGAAGCGTCAATACAACGTTGAAACCTGCTTATGTGCAGTTTGGTTGTGTTAGTCGTCGTGCTACTGTGTCCGCGCACTTGTTGTCTTCGTTGTTGCGTATTTTAAGTGTTCTAGAACGTATAAATATATGGAAAGAAGACATTGTGTGAACAATCCGAATAACTTTTGTTATATATGTGGTAGTTATGTCGTAGTAAAGCAGAGGCAAACTATAACTTCGTTTGTGAAAAATGTATACCACGCTTCTTTTGGTGTAAAAATTGGCGACCAAGACAAGTCTTGGGCTCCTCATACTGTTTGTTCCGTTTGCGTTGAAGCATTAAGAAACTGGCAAAAAGGTAGGAAGAAATGTTTAAGCTTTGGTGTTCCTATGGTATGGCGAGAGCCTAGAAATCACAGTGATGATTGTTATTTTTGTTCGTGTAATGTTCAAGGATTTAACAGAAAAAATAAGAAACAAATTGTGTATCCCAATCTTGACTCTGCTATTCGACCAGTTCCTCATGGACCAGATGTACCGATACCTACCGCCCCAAAAGTACTAGAAAACGTCATATCGTCAGAATCAGAGGAATCTAATTGCGACCCAGATGACTCAGATTTCACACCAGATTTCAGAGAGCCCAGAGCGAACTAAATGATTTAATTAGAGATTTGCACCTTCCAAAGGATGCATCCGAATTGTTAGCCTCCCGACTTCGTGAGAAACATTTACTGGCACCTGGCGTCACATCAAGCTTTTACCGGGATCGCGAAAAAGAGTTATGTCAATATTTTACTCAAGACGGACCGCTAGTGTATTGCAACAATATTCCTGACTTAATGTAAAAATTAGGAAATGTGCCGTATGTAAAAGAAGAATGGCGCCTGTTTATTGACTCAAGTAAGCGTAGTTTAAAAGGCGTTTTATTGCACAATGGTAACGAGCTGGCCTCGGTTCCCGTTGCCCATTCGGTACATTTAATGGAAACGTATGAAAATTTAGAACTTCTTTTAAAGAAAATAAACTACCAAGAACATCAGTGGATGCTTTGTGGTGACCTTAAAGTGCTGTGCATGCTACTAGGACAACAAGGAGGTTATACAAAATTTCCATGCTTTATTTGTGAGTGGGATAGTCGAGCAAGGGATAGACATTGGACTCAAATAGAATGGCCCTCTAGAACAAGCCTTACACCTGGTAGCAAAAATGTATTAAGAGATAGCTTGGTTGACCCCAAAAAAGTTTTACTGCCTCCTCTCCATATCAAACTTGGCTTGATGAAGCAGTTTGTTAAAGCCCTAGACAAAAATGGACAGTGTTTTAAATATTTGTGGGAGACATTTCCAACCTTATCCGATGCCAAGTTAAAAGAAGGTATTTTTGTTGGGCCGCAGATAAGAACATTATGCAAAGACAAGGATTTTCAAAACACAATGACCAATGTCGAGAAAAACGCCTGAGTTTCATTTAAAGAAGTAATTGATAAGTTTCTTGGGAACTCTAAGGACGAAAACTACGAAAATATTGTTCAAAATATGTTACAACACTTTAATCGTCTAGGTTGTAATATGAGTTTGAAAGTGCATTTCCTGTTTTCACACTTTAACTATTTTCCTGAAAATCTTGGAGCAGTTAGCGAAGAACAGGAAGAGAGGTTTCACCAAGACATTAAGGAAATGGAACGGCGATACCAAGGCCGATGGAGCATAACGATGATGGCGGACTACTGCTGGATGTTAAAACGGGATATGCCCTTAAAAACATACAACCGAATATACAAAAAGGTTTTGTTTAAGTATGACAATACGTTAAGCACGTATAAAGCGTTTGTACAATATGAAACAAACATGTAAATAATTTACATATCTGTAACTATGCACATGGACAATACACCTCGTATTTTCAGCATTTACTTTAGCTTAATACATATGTTTCTGCCATCTAGGCGTCCTCAGTTAAGCTAGTGAAGCAATGTATTCAAATTAATACAAACCTGTTATAAACAACTGGTTTGTATCTGTATTTAAATTTACTGAAATAGCCCGCATAGATCAAGCAAGTTCCGTCCTATAAGAAGACAACTATTTAATAATTGACATCTTACGGGCGAAATCTTACGAGTAGCCCTCCAGACAATGTCTCTTTCGCCCGTAAGATGTCAATTATTAAATAGTTGTCTTCTTATAGGACGGAACTTGCTTGATCTATGCGGGCTATTTCAGTAAATTTAAATACAGATACAAACCAGTTGTTTATAACAGGTTTGTATTAATTTGTATACATTGCTTCACTAGCTTAACTGAGGACGCCTAGATGGCAGAAACATATGTATTAAGCAAAAGTAAATGCTGAAAATACGAGGTGTATTGTCCATGTGCATAGTTACAGATATGTAAATTATTTACATGTTTGTTTCATATTGTACAAACGCTTTATACGTGCTTAACGTATTGTCATACTTAAACAAAACCTTTTTGTATATTTACCGCCATCTGGCTGGTTGTTAATGGACTACATCTACATACGTATTTTATCGTTTCCCGTAGCAGCTTAGCTGTTCGAACGATAGGTAGCCCTCCAGACAATGTCTCTTTCGCCCGTAAGATGTCAATTATTAAATAGTTGTCTTCTTATAGGACGGAACTTGCTTGATCTATGCGGGCTATTTCAGTAAATTTAAATACAGATACAAACCAGTTGTTTATAACAGGTTTGTATTAATTTGTATACATTGCTTCACTAGCTTAACTGAGGACGCCTAGATGGCAGAAACATATGTATTAAGCGAAAGTAAATGCTGAAAATACGAGGTGTATTGTCCATGTGCATAGTTACAGATATGTAAATTATTTACATGTTTGTTTTGATATTATACAACCGAATGTCTGGACAACGCAGCTTTCTGGCAAGTAGACAAAGATTTCACTTAAAAAAGACTGAGTAAAGTATTTTTTTCCATTTTTTAACTTGTATTCCAACTTTTTACTCAATAAACAAATATTTTTTTTTAGAAATAA
The DNA here is from genome assembly GCA_935421215.2 of Melolontha melolontha. NCBI lineage: Eukaryota > Metazoa > Arthropoda > Insecta > Coleoptera > Scarabaeidae > Melolontha > Melolontha melolontha. Next base: position 91,750,947 of record OW285237.1, on the reverse strand, counting down.
CGTTTTTTTTCATTTAATATTTGCAAAAAAACCTTACGTGATACAAATAAATGAATAGAATTTTTGAAATCAGCCTACCAAAATTATATAAAATCAGTTTTCAAAATAAAAACATCTGTCAAAAAGTTTAATTTTGTAGACCTGTGTAATCAGTAGAATGATTCGTGAAAATTCGTTAGAATGGTTCGTGAAAATTCGGTAGATTTTTTATCCTTAGTTTAAAACCAATACGCATAAAGGACAAACACCTTGTTTTGCAACGCTTTGTACTGCTCCTCTCGGTTCTACAGGTTGACCATAGTTGCCGATTAGAAAACTGCTTACATCATGCGGCAAGGTATTGATTCTAGATCTAGAAATAAGGTGCTCCTTCATCAGATTAAGTGATATTTTTCAAAAAAACTCTTCGGTATTTCGAAGCTTTTGATGAACATAAAATTTCAGCGTTTACACCGCCAATGTTCATCAAGCTGTAGAATACAACTAAAGGCCATCTCTTGGTTATACGGGACATGGAGTAAGCGGCGGTATCAACTCCGAATTTTGTGGCATTATAATCTAAGATAATCTGAGGTTTACGGCCGTTGCGATCAATCTCATCGTCATTATGTAATGTGGATTATAGAATTACGGCCTTATTTTTTCGATGTACATAAGAAACGAGTGTTTTGTCTTTCTGAAATCCAAATACTAAAGACTCAGTTTTTCGGTTTTTTGTGGTTGGAACTCTTGCGGAATTTCAGCTTTATTCTTCTTCAGTGTACCCAGAAGCGTGATCTTTTTCGCAAGCAATTCGTCAGCTAACAAAAGTCAAATTTCTACCTGAGTTTTCTATAGGAGCTACAAGTCGCTTTACAATGTCTGATGGAGTGAAAGAGCAAATGGCTCCTCCGGTTGCTCCCCGCAATATATACCGAGAACAGAAGTATAAGAACATTTGGCATCGAATAAAGCACAAATTTTTATGCCGTATTTTGCAGGTTTACTGGGAAAGTATTGTATAAAACTACAACGCCCTCGAAAAGGATGCAACATTTTGTCAATTGTAGTATATTCTGTCAGGTTGAAGGACGACCCGCAATTGCGCACAAAATCAACAAAAAAATCTCAAATTGCTGATAGCTTGTCAAATTTTCTTCTTTCAGCTCTTGTTGTTTTGTCGTCAAACCTCAAGCAAGACTAATGAACAGGAACTTTTTGTAGCTCATTATAGCTCTTGCAATTTCAATTCCACTCCCGTCAGTTGCAAAGATTTCTTTTACATTTGTGCGATGACACTTTTTTATTCCTAACAAGGACAACAAACCCACGTAAGCAAACAACTTTTTTCTGCCAATGTTTTTACAATCGCGTTCTCTAAAATATTCGTGGTGAGTTTTCAGATGATTAATGTACATGTTGGTGTACTTCAGTATACTGTCGATCATAGCAACGTCTACAATCTTGAAAAAAGCATCTTTCTCATCAACAATACCTCGAACATGTTGATCTTAATCACTGCCTTCAGGATCTTCAACAACTTCTTCTTCTGATAATTCATTGTCACTAGAAGGTGCAAAATTTTCATCAGCATCGTCGGGCTCATCAAAGAAATTTTCTGCTAGAGTTTCTAGTTCCTTTTGCGTTATCGATCTCTTCGTCATAATTATATTATCAAAGTTCTAGAACGGAAATATAATGCAGTCGTACAATAAACTATGAAACACTTACTTACATGGGCACGCGCGTATCGTAAAAATTACAACGACAGCAAATATTTTTTTTTGCGAACTAGATTTGACAAGTCTACACACAACCGTTGTTGCTGACACTCAAGGACAAACTGATCTAAGAATACAAGCAACAAGCAAGCTCACATAGGTCAAATAAGGGGCAAGGGAGAGGTAACCGATTTAGTAAATTTGTCGTAAATTTTACGACAGCGCTACCGCTAGAAGGTTAAGTAAGTTTCCTGGCTTTAGTAAGAATTTATAAGTTATAAATAGCATAATACATATCGAGAAACACTTACCTAGTAAATATTAAAATTCCGAATGTGTTCGATTAAACATCCGAATCATAGAGTACGTTTCCACTGTCGTTTCCTTGAGCCTTTTTTTTGCAGTGAAAGAAAAATATTTTTATACAGGTGTACTTGAAATAAAGAGACAACGTATGAAAAATAAAAAGGTGTAATTATATAAAATATAAATACAAAATATTATATATTTTTTTTTTCATTGGTTGACTTCGCAGATATTTCTTGGTGAAACATTCTTGTAATAACTTGATTCATTATTAGAAAATAAAACACTTGGCTTAGTTTCACTAATGGAGTCCACTAAGCCCATTGTTAGCTAATATATACATAGATCACTTAGAAAAAAGATTATTTAAGATTAATAATACCGTTACAAGACAAATACATTATTGGGCTAGGTACGTAGATGACATTCTGTGTATTTGGAAGGGAACCGATAGACAATTAACAGAATTCCTAACACTACTTAATACATTAAACCCCAAAATACAGTTTACTATAGAAAAAGAACACAATAACACATTGAATTTCCTAGATATTGGAATACACAAAAAAGACAATAAGTTATTATATAAAATATATAGAAAACCAACATTTTCGGATAATATAGTACACGCTAACGCAAATCAATCACAAAAAATTAAAATGTCAACTTTCCATAGCTATATACATAGAGCAATAAGTATACCACTAAATAAGGAAGCCTTTAATAATGAAATGAACACAATTAAAATAATAGCAAAAAATAATGGTTACAACCCAGATATCATCGATAAGTTGATAAAACATAAAGAAAGGAAAATACTTCAAAAATTGTTATACCCAGAAATAAAAGAATTAAAGAAACCTAGTTGGCATGTAATCACCTATATCCCTCCCATAACACAGAAAATAAACAAATTACTAAAGAAACTCAACATTAACATAGTGTGGATAAATAAAGTAAATTTAGGTACATTGTTGAATAATACTAAAGATAAAATAGATAACTTAGATAAATCAGGAGTATATACCATAAAATGCCAGAATTGTGAAGCTATTTATATCGGACAGAGTGGCAGATGTATTAATAAACGGTTAACAGAACATATTAGAGATATAAAATATAGTGTTAAACACACAGGGTTCGCAGAACATTGTATAGACCAGAACCACTTACCCGATATAAAGAGCTGTAACCTCATTCATAATGTAGTAAAAAGTAAAAAGTTAAATATATTAGAGATTTTTGAAATTAAAAAAGCCCAAAAACAAAATCGAGTTATCACAAACACACAATTAGAATTCATAAATACCCCCTATATCGATGCAATTTTAAATATCAATTACCCTCATTCTCCCACCCATAATGAACACAGGTATATAAGTTAACCTTAAGTAGAGTAAGTTTAGTTTTAGATAGCTCTTTGATAATGGCCTAATAGCCGAAACAATTGTTAGTATATCTAATTAAAGAAGTCGTGAAACTAAGCCATGTGTTTTATTTTCTAATAATTAATCAAAATATTATATAAATAAATACCTCTGCAGTTACACACACATACGCTACAGCGTATGTTTACACACGTAACAGCTGTCGATGTTATAAAGACTATAATATTATATGCTAAGGTCAATAACCTCAATATATTTACGTACAAAATTAGCTATTGATAAACTTTTAGAACTGACCTAAATCAGCTTCATTTCATGCGTATTACGTGATGTTTTTTTTTTAGTACAAGTAACAAATATAAAATATTAATATGGATTCAGAATGTCTATAATAATGCCGCTATTGAATTTACACGGAAACACACGCTGCAATGTTTATGTTTATAAAAACTCTAGATGATAATTATGTAGACAGGTTTGTATGCTAATGTTTCGATAACCCGGTATGAAGTCAGCTGTTAAAATTTATACTTGCGTCTTAATTTTTAAAAGAAGAGTGGGCATTTCCGTCCAATTTGGTAACAATTTACCTTTAATCGAAAACGTAAATATAAATCATATCGAATGTACAGTTCTGTGCAATAAATTGTCGTACACGTCTTATTGCTCATTCTGGCATTATTTTATCACTTTGAAAACGGCTTATTTTTCCCATATTTAAAAGGTTAAGTAATGTCTTCATTATTGACATTAGTTGTCAAAATGCTTGATTCTATTCATCTTCTATACAACTATCAATGTTAGTAATTTTTGGTATGATCTTATGTAGGCATGTGTATAAAGAAAATTTCCTTCAATGACTGTATTCAATCGATGGGGCTTGAGTTTGCTAATTACTGCATGTAATTTTCATCTGCCGCTAATTCTTCCCAAGCATTTTCTATAGAGTGCCAAAAGTGATTCACGTTAAGAAAATTAATATTTTGAGAATATAATTTTTTAGTTAATAAACCCCAGATATTCTCAATGGGGTTCAAATCTGGGCTGTTAGTGTGTCACGGTAACGTTTAAATGTTATTGTTATATAGCCATATTCTAACAACATTAGCCGTATGTACAGGACAATTATCATGCTGGTAAATAAAATTTTCCGGATATAATTGCTATAATGCGAGCCTTACTTAACAAATCTAAATGCGTGGGCATATTTCGATCTATATCTGTCAGTCAAGTATGACAAATTTATTTGACGCGATATGACAAATGGAAGTGTCAAAGCCTATATACATTTATATTTATCCCGTAATTATGGAAACCAAAAGCCTGATTTAAATTATCGTATATTAAGTGTATGCCAATTTATTGCACAGAACTGTACACGTAACGATAATCTGAATCGTAAACGAAACTTAAAACTGACTGACAGTAACAACATTTTTTTTTTTTTTTATTGTCACTCGCCTTTAAATATCGTCTTCCAAACTCTATATACAGGGACCGGCAACGAAGCGGGGACGGAAGATTACACGCGTATTTGAAAGTTAGTCAAATATTAAGTCATCGGATATCCTTCCCTACCATCAAGCGCACGTTTTAAAAATATTATGTTTTATACAGGCTGTTCCAGATGGAAATGCCAGACTAAAGTTGCATTTTTTTAAATGGAACACCATGTATATTAATAGATAAAATGATCCGCGGTTGAAAGCTGGTTAAATCGATATAATGTTGTATGGGTCTAAAGTTGATAGTTTCTGTGTAAATAATTATTTTACCTGATAAATTGATACATTTCAGTAGGCTATTCTGCATAAGGAAAATCAAAAGATCCGAAACAAATAGAATAGAATATTTTCTACTAGTATGCACTTTCGTTGCTACGTGAAATAAATTCTGCAACTGCTAGCGTTATACAGGCTGTTCACAATTTTGCAAAATCGAAGAAGTATCGTAATTTTTAAATGAAACAGCCTGTATATTTTTAGCTCATTTAAAAGCCCTTTTACTACGCTTTCTATTGATACCTCATTTGATGCACCTAGAATGGATCATTTGCTAATTATTTCTTTTTAGAGTTGAATTAATGAAGAATGCTTGTATTTTTAGTAGCTAATTTGCGCTTTTAAACCTTCTGTAAGATCGGATATTCAACAAATTATCCATAAATGGTCTATAACAAGAAGAAACCCCATTAAGTACGAGAAACAGTTGATTTTCACTCATCGGTGAAAGCAAATTCTTGGGGAGTGTACAAGAAATTGTCTCCTAGCAAGTAGAGTATATGCGATTTCCAAACCTTGAAAGTAAGCCAAGACCGGAAGCATTTGAAAGGTTACTAGAGAGATTTACAGAAATTGGTAGTGTAACCTACAAGAAGAGAGAAATAAATAAGCCGGTAATCAATGAAAAAAGCGAATTGGCCGTATTATTAACAATACAGGAAAATCCGCATATAAGTATAGACGGTATTTCAAAGGTAACAGCTATTGAAGATAGGAGCGTACGAAGTATTTTGAGAAGTCATAAGTATCATCCGTACCATATGGAATTAAATCAGGAATTGCATGGTGATGATTTCATTAAACGAACAGACTTTTGTGGTTGGTTGTTAAATAAATTGCGAGAAATGCCAAATATTTTAACAAAGATTTTGTTTAGCGATGAGGCTACTTTCAAAAGTATTGGGGCGGTAAATAAACATAACATGCATTATTATGCAACAGAAAACCCGCATTGGATACGTCATGTAGACAATCAGAATAGATGGTCTCTTAACGTCTGGGGAGGTATACTTGGTCCATATATCATTGGGCCGTACTTTTTCGATGGAACCGTTACAGGCGATACGTATTTGGCATTTTTGCAGAACGAACTGCCTAATTTACTTGAGCATGTGGATGCTGACACCCGACAAATTTTCTAGTTCCTAGAGTTTCTAGGGCGATGGAAGGAAGACAAATGGATAGGAGGAGGTGGTCCAATCGCTTGGCCTCCACGAAGTCCAGATCTTACTGTCTTGGACTTCTACTTTTGGGGATATGTCAAGGCCCTAGTTTATGTGGAAGTTCCTACAACAAGGGAAAATATGATTGAACGCATAAGAGAGGCATTTAGAAATATTCGCCAAGAAACATTACAGCATGTCCAACAGAATTTCTCCAGGCGGCTTCATTTATGTATTGAGAGACATGGAAGGACATTTGAAAGTTTTCTTTGATTTATTTGCATTTACTGTTTCCATTTACTTTATTTTTATTTACTGTGCTACTACTTTTGTTAATTAAATTTTATGTTGTGGTTAATTAGTATTTACTTAAAATAGTACAAACTTTTAATACTACTCGTACTTGATTCTTTCCTGCATGATTTCGATTTATGTTAAGCTAATTAGGTATGTATTGTTTCATATTAGGTATTCGTAAAATAGTTGGATTTACAAAATTCTTTAAAATACAAATTAATTAGTGCAAATTTTTTATTAAACTGACACCAGATAACTTGATCACCAGTTAATCTATTGAAAATGCTATATTACTTTATATTAATTTAATGTTTGCTTTCACCGCTGAGTGAAAATCAACCGTTCCTCGTACTTAATGGGGTTTCTTCTTGTTATAGACCATTTATGGATAATTTGTTGAATATCCGATGTTACAGAAGGTTTAAAAGCGCAAATTAGCTACTAAAAATACAAGCATTTTTCATTAATTCAAATCTAAAAAGAAATAATTAGCTAATGATCCATTCTAAGTTCATCAAATGAGGTATCAATAGAAAGCGTAGTAAAAGGGCTTTTAAATGAGCTAAAAATATACAGGGTGTTCTATTTAAAAATTACGAGATTTCTTCGATTTTGCGAAATTGTGAACACCCTGTATAACGCGAGCAGTTGCAGAATTTATTTCACGTAGCAACGAAAGTGCATACTAGTAGAAAATATTATATTCTATTGGTTTCGGATCTTTTGATTTTCCTTATGCAGAATAGCCTACTGAAGTGTATCAATTTATCAAGTAAAATAATTATTTACTCAGAAACTATCAACTTTAGACCCATACAACATTATATCGATGTAACCAGCTTTCAAGCGCGGATCATTTTGTCTATTAATATATAGGGTGTTCCATTTAAGAAAATGCAACTTTAGTCTGGCATTTCCATCTGGAACACCCTGTATAAAACAAAATATTTTTAAATTGGGCGCTTGATGATACGGAAGGATATCCGATGACTAAATATTTGATTAACTTTCAAATACGCGTGTAATCTTCCGTCCCCGCTTCGTTGCCGGACCCTGTATAGTCGGTCGTACAGTGGCGTAACAAATATTTTTTTCTCGCTTATAAAAGGTAATTTTAGGAAAATATTTTGGATCTAGATTCTATATAATTATGTTTCTCCATTTTGATACGTTGTCTCTTTATTTCAAGGGCACCTGTATAACGAAAACGATTGTACGATATCTAATTATGTGATGTTTGCATAAGTGTAATAATAGCCTTTCAAACAAGTAAACGTATCTGCAAGGGCGTCGTTATTATAAATCTAGCTTGATCTAGCCAAATTTGTATTTTTTTATAGTACATTATTAAATTTTATTCTCACACATATACTTTTCTCGTCATTTAAGGTTTTTAGTATTCTTTGCACGCTCTCTACTGTTTGCTAAGATTCCACTAACGGTAATGAAGACTTGTAATGCAGTAACGACATTCATTCTTAGTAGTTGTTGAAAATAATTTCATTTAATAGCAACTTGATAGTCTTGAAATTTCAATTGGCTTGTTTTGATGGCAGCAGCTTCTTTTGTACCGAGATATCAAAAATTATCTTGGTCAATGGTGGCCATGGAGTGAAAAGCGTTTGAATTGGAACGGTGCGCGGTACCGTATTCAAAAGTACGTGTACCTGAAGCGTATCGATTACTGGCAAATGGAACATCGATTTAAAATTCGAGAACAGTACTGTTTGGTTGTCAGTTTTTAACTTGTGATTTTAGGTTAGTTTTGATTTTAGATTTCTTTAAGAAGTTTGTTCCTTTATTAATTTGAAGTTACATTTTGCGTAAATTACTTTTGCCTATCACTTAAAATGGACGCAGTTGTTGGTTTAAAGCTGTTACGATTCATTTTCGTATTATTTTCTTAAACACGTTTGAAAAAAGATTTGAATGTCAAACACGTGTACAATAACTTAACCAGCCAATGATATGCTACCATACCAAGCGTCCTAAACATATAAGCTAGTACGCCAAGGGAAAGGGGAAGGTATTTAGTACGGTTAAAGAATTTCCGGTTTTGACAAATGGAACACAGTTGGTACGCGTACTGTAATGTACCGAACGTACTTTGCTCAAATGGAAAGCAGCTAATATCTGCTTAATCTTAATGTTAGTATGACACTTAACCTGAAAATTTTATCAGAATTTTCTCAAAAGGGTAATATAAATTAAGATAGACGGTTTTCACTCCATGGCCACCGTTGAACAAGATAATTTTTGATATCTGGGTATCAAGTTGCAACATTTGGAACCGCAGTGGATGAAAATGTTTAAAATATTGGAACGCAGCTTGCAACCTCGTTCCCCATCGGGTGTCTGGGTTATTACAATACATTTCATAATATTGTCGAATTCGATTAGGAAGTTAGGATTCACTTGTAAATTTCCAGTCGGGGTTATATTTGCAGGATATGAAACTGTTCTTTTTGGATGTTATTTTATGGAATATTACAAACACTCTTCACAAATATTAAATCCATTACAAACTGATATCGGGTTTTGACCGCGCTTTTTCCATCTGACTTGTGTTATTGATATGTTGATATTGTGATCATTTGCAAATCAAATTCTTATTGCACACCAAACATCTCACATGAGATCCGCCGTATTTGATGTCTGAATATTTTGAAATAAACATTAGTAGCATGCAATTATTTTTGTGGATTATTTCTTCACTCATAAACACGGTCAAACGAACGTCGAACAAACTTCAATAATATCTGCAGACTGATATTATTTACTCGATTGTTAAGTTTCTCCTCTCTTAGGTATATACGCAATAATTTACGCAAGTATTTTTATTCAGTATTATAAAACTAAAGAATTATTTTTGCCTTTTTAACGTTACTAGTATTTCCATACTCGACATAATACGCTAGGCAACGTGAAAGCATGCGTTACACAAAAACATAGATTACTTTCTCTGCCAATAATGTTTCATAATATTTCATTCTATGATAACGGTTAAGGTATAGTACAAATATCAAACCATTTTAATATATTATTTAAAACCTTATTACACCATTCGTAAAGAAATCAGATTTATTTTATAAATTAATAATCTGTAATAAATACGCCTTTTAACCGCAGTTGTGATACCCAAAGAACTGTATTATCATAAATAAAAAGAGATGATATAATTTTTCTATACACCTTTATGGCACCGACTTTACAAACCGTGATTATAAAACTAAAGAATTATTTGATCTTTATTATCTATAATATTATTATAATCTTTATTAGGGTAAATTAACTCATTGACATAAAATTTAGGAACCAAAGGGATTATCGGAACTAATTAACTAGTACCCTTACTAGTAAATAGCTCACTAATATATTTGCAATTCCAAATTTCTCAAGATGTAATCCTTTTTAATTAATTTTTGATGTGATGTATACAGAAACCTCTTATTTATCATCTTGAAAAATAGACAAATTTACGATTATTGCTGATTCATATCCTGACTTAAAGCAAATAAAAGTACATAATTAACTAGTACCCTTACTAGTAAATAGCTCACTAATATATTTGCAATTCCAAATCTCTCAAGATGTAATCCTTTTTAATTAATTTTTGATGTGATGTATACAGAAACCTCTTATTTATCATCTTGAAAAATAGACAAATTTACGATTATTGCTGATTCATATCCTGACTTAAAGCAAATAAAAGTACATATTTGTAAAAGTGGCATTTAATTTCAAATTTTATATTTGTAAGAGTGGCATTTAATTTCAATTAATGAAAATTCAATTTTTCATTTTTTTAGCGCACAACTCAACAACGGGTTCCTGTGCAAGTTCTAGTGGTGCGAGTGGCAGTGGCAGAGGCTCCAGCCGTACTACCCGCCAACATAAGGTGGGGGCTGCCGCCCCTGTCCCGCTCTCCACCCCCGCTACAAACGCCGCCGCTGCAATGGCTGCAGATCAACCAGATATGCCTAACAATGGATTAGCAGGTATATAATTTTATTGTTATTTCCTTCTTTAAGATCTATTGCCTTGTTTAATTTAATGTTAAGTAAGGTCCGGTCTTTCCACCTCTTGTTAAATCTTAATCAGCACCCGTTAACTTTAACCGTAAGATTTGAGTCTTTCCACCTACGATTAACAATAACTACCAGTTAAAGCGCCTTTAACCGGCACTAAAGTTAACAGTTGGAAATAGTTTCCAACAAAATAATAACCAGTACTCGAAGTGTAAGCGAAGACATCCGAATGGATTATATCACAGACATTTTGAATTTATATCAATGTTAATGTAAACAAATTTCATATTAATATCCATATATACTATATAATGACACCTCTTGGTCACCCTAGAAATCCTGCTGAACATCTATATAATGAAAGCCAAATTCGAACACGAATAATTGTTGAAAGAATTTTTGGAATATATCTTAACAATGAGGTTACGCTGTAAAATACCACTAGCACAAGAAATAATAACAGCTATTCTACATAATATGGCCAGAATGCAAAATGATCCAGAATTTATTGAAATTGATGATAATTTATAGTCAATATGATATGGAAGATTAAAATAATCTAAATCAATGTAAAATTAATAATAATATACAACAGGAATTAATAGCCTATTTTGGAAGATTAGTGTAAATATGTATATACATATATAACGAGCGTTCAACTAAATTTTACCTCGAAGTTGCCCATGGAAATTATACGTATATCTTAGCTTTTTACTTAAGTTCTTAATATGAATTTTGTTGGTTATGAACTATTTGAATGACATGATAAATGCCAAAATAATAAAATCAAAATATTTAACTAAATGAGATACGTTTATTTGCAACAAACAAGTAACATTTTATAAAAATTGTTGAAAGTGGCCACCACCTTGTTCGAGACATTTCTCACTTCTCTTCTTCTGTCATCGATTTCGTAAATTCTTTCAGCAATTCTGATTTGAAGGTCTGCAAGATCAGGCATCTGTACCCGAAAAATTGAGTTCTTTAAAAAAGGCCACAGAAAAAAAAAACACAAAAAAGATCTTGGTGGAAATTCATGTTCGGTGTGTAAACTTATCAACCAATTTTGATAAATTTGCCGTATCATATTAATTGTTTCACCAGCTGTGTGCGCTCTGGCTCCGTCCTGTTGAAAGTAACCATAATTTATTTCTTCTTCATTAAGCTGTTCAATAAATGGCATAATAATTTCTTGTCGATACCTTTCTCCTGTTAAGGTACCGTTAAAGAAAATAGGGTCAATGATTTTCCTTCGACTAGGCGCACACCATACACCAATTTTCTGTGGATGAAGTGAGGTTTCAGCATAAAACTCATGTGGTTTCTCAGTATTCCACATCCTTATATTTTGTGAGTTAACATATCCATTCAGATAAAACCATGATTCATCAGAAAAATAAGTTTTATCAAGAAAGTCATTATCTAAATTATTTAAGAACCACTGACAAAATGTTGTTGTTGTCTTCTAGGATAGTCAATTTCTTTTATTTCTTGATAACAGGTCATGCGATATGGAAATAAATTTAAATCTTTTTTCAAAATTGTATGACAGGTGCCAATTGATTCACCTACTCGTTGAGATAATACTCGTATGGAAGTTCGTGGTGCATCATTCATAATTTGCGTTACATCGTCAACTAGCTCTTCCGTACGTTTTTTCGGCCGGCCACTGCCTTCTTTCCGTATAACACTCCCTGTTTCTCTGAAAACCTTAGTGCAACTGTGTACCGAAAACTATCAATATCAATGGCGAAGTTTGGAAACATTTCTAAATTCGTCTAAGCATTCTTCAATAAAATAGTGCCATTGTCCGTCAATCTTACGTCCGTTTCGAAAATAAGATTCAACCATGAATGATTTGTGTTGAATAGTTTTAAATCAATTTTAAGTTACTAAGCAATTTAAAAAAAGTTCCAATTAAGTATACATCAGAATAGTCCGAGAACTGATGCAAATGTAAATAGTACAAGTTACGACAAACATTTTTATTGTCATGGACTACTAGAGGTAAAATTTATTTGAACGCACATTATAAAATTACACAAATTGTATGTAATACATTAAAATATTTAATTGAATTAAGTTTTTGTCGTTTCATTAATCTAGGATGAGCTTTTTAACAATAGAAGCATTTTCCTAGAATATTATTAAATAGAAATACTTTATTATGCAAATATGTATATTAAAATAACACCCCGCTATATAGTTTTAATTTACAAATGTTAAACAGATATGTGATAATATGGCATTAGAATATATATATATATATATATATATATATATATATATATATATATATATATACACATATACATATATTATTAAGTTAAATAAAATACTAATTTAAATTATCTAGTTTTCGTTTTAATTCTAGTTTTAAAATTTGCATACGAACTTTATACGCTTCTTCCTTGCGATCAGAATCTCTGAGCTTCTTGAAATAGGAGCTTTGTTTTTTTATTAAGCTCGTATTCTTTAATTTAGCTTTCAGATTTGGTAAAACTAGTTTGTAACTACCAATTCCATTTTTTTTCGGCTAATGTGGTAATTTTTTGAGTTGTTTCAATTTTTTTTGATACAGCATTAAATTTGTTTGTAATAACCTCCCATGCTTCTTCTTTTCCTTCCAACTTATTCCATTACTTTCTTTATTTTCAATAATATTAACACTCCCTTTTCTTTTTTTACCATTTTGTTCCATGATGTAATTTGTTTTATTATCACTACGACAATTGAAACGAAAGGGTAAGATACTATACTAATAGTAGCGGGCTTAAAACCATAGAGGTCATATACATCCTCTTAGCTGGCGGAAGTTATTGTATCGTCGTCCTTTTTCAAAACATACAACGTTTTTCTCTATCTTTCTCGAAGAACGTTGCCAGAACAAATATATTTGACGTTTCTCGTGGTTTACAAACCGGCGATTAAAATGCATTGGAAAGACCCATTTCCCTTAATCGTTAGATTTTTAATTTAACCAACGGTTAGTTAATCAGAACTTTAACCAGAGGTGGAAAGACCGGGCCTAAATCATTTATTTAGTATTAAGTAAATAATGCTTATTATTCACTGCGTTTGCCATAGTTTTGATCCCGGACGTGAAATTTTTGCCATTTCAGTCCTATAAACTCAATTAAATTTGCTCTCATTATAAAATATTACCAGACAATTTTTTTCTTCTAGTATTCAGAAGAATTATTGTAGATTAACCGTCATTATTTAAAGTAAATTTCTTAACTCTATCGTAAACTTATTCCTTAAATTTAAAGCAAAAATAAATATTTTATGTAATTGCACATTTGATAATAAATTTCTTAAAATTATCCAGATAACATAATGACATGCTGTCATACTTTTCTTTGCCTTTTTAACGTTACTAGTATTTCCATACTCGACATAATACGCTAGGCAACGTGAAAGCGTGCGTTACACAAAAACATAGATTACTTTCTCTGCCAATAATGTTTCATAATATTTCATTCTATGATAAGTTGATAACGGTTAAGGTATAGTACAAATATCAAACCATTTTAATATATTATTTAATACCTTATTACACCATTCGTAAAGAAATCAGATTTATTTTATAAATTAATAATCTGTAATATCTGTGCAGTTGTGATACCCATAGAACTGTATTATCATAAATAAAAAGAAATGATATAATTTTTCTATACACCTTTATGGCACCGACTTTACAAACCGTGATTATAAAACTAAAGAATTATTTGACCTTTATTATCTATATTATTATTATAATCTTTATTAGGGTAAGTTAACTCGTAGACGTAGAATTAAGGAACCAAAGGGATTATCGGAACTAATTAAATAGTACCATTACTATTGTAAATAGCTTTGTAAAATATTTGCAATTCCAAGTATCTTAAGATGTAATCCTTTTTAATTAATTTTTGATGTGCTGAATACAGAAACTTCTTATTTATGACCTTGAAAAATAGACAAATTTACGATTATTGCTGATTCATATCGTAACTTAAAGCAAATAAAAGTATTTGTAAGAAAGGCATTTAATAAGATATCAACGTCCAGATACATAATTTATGTAAAAATTTATTAGACCCATATAACCTAAAAAATTATGGATATAATAATATATACAAATATATTGACTTTATCATTCTAAAATTATGAACCAATGAAAATGCAGGATTTTCCGTAGTTGTCATGTATTACAGCGGTTATTGGCGTATTATGACGCAAACGAACTCTTGTATATTCGCTGCCAAAACTACGATTTGATTACGATGATTTCGACTTCAATAATTTGACAGTACTGAATTGTCAGATTTGTTAGTTATCATCGTGGCTCGTTTCGCACTACTTTTTTTCTTTTTACAGGGTGGCCCAAAATGACCGAAGGGGTTTGAGTTCATTATAACTTCTTATTTAAGACATAATTATTAAATTTTTTTAATTTTAAATACAATATATTAATGGAGAATATTTTTAATTTAATTATGAAAAATTATATCTCGCAAGTGGTGGCCATTTTCTGCTTCGCATATTCGTGCTCTTTCCAAAACATTTTCCATAACCTTTCGCAAAACTTCAGGTGTTATGTTGTTGATTTTGTCGCGTATATTATTTTTTAATTGCTGTATGGTTCGAGGCTTATTAATATAGACTTTTCCTTTCAAATAACCCCAAAGGAAACAGTCTGAAGCGGTTAAATCCGGTGAACGCGGAGGCCAATTAAAATCGCTTGTACGGGAAATAATTCGTTCACCAAAGATGTCGCGTAAAAGAGCCATTGTGTCCCTCGCAGTGTGCGCTGTGGCTCCATCCTGTTGGAACCATACTTGCGGATGGTTTTCCACGGCTGGCCTTAAAAAATTTTCGAACATTGTCCGATATCTAACACCAGTGATGGAAACGGCGACACCGTGTTCATTTTCAAAAGAATATGGGCCAATTATCCTTTCCGACGAAACACCGCACCAAACGGTACACTTAAGTGTGTGTAATTCTCGCTGTTGAACTACTCTTGGATTTTCCGTAGCCCATATCCTGCAGTTTTGCCTATTAATGAACCCATTTAATTGGAAATGGGCTTTGTTGCTCATAATTTAATTATGAATAAAAGCATGATTTTCTTCTGCTTTTTGACGAAAATAAATTGCATAATCAAGTCGTTGCTGGTAATCTATCGGTTTCAATTGTTGGACAAGCTGAATTTTGTATGGAAACATTCTTATTGTATGCAAAATTCTCTGCAGCGACCCTCTTGAGAGGCCAAGTTGTGTCGAACGTCTCCTGGTTGTGGTTTCTCCATCTTCCCGAATACTCTCCTGTACCCGTTCAATATTGTCATCCGTGTGCACCGTTCGTCGTCTGCCGGCACCAGGAAGGTTCCTTACTGCCTCTTGTTCTCGAAAATTTGCAACCAGACGGTTTATTGTTGACTCTGAGGGTCCAACCCGCACATTAAAATAACGACGATATGCACGCTGAGTCAAAACAATGGATCGTTGATTTGAGAAATAAAGTTCAACGATTTTGGCACGTTGTTCAATTGTATACTGTTCCATTTTAAATTCCCCAAGTCTTCTTTACAAAATACTGAAAACAAAAAAGAAATTATAATAAAAAAGTTATAAGGAATTAAAACCCCTTCGGTTATTTTGGGCCACCCTATATTTTCATGATATAGTCTACCAGTAGTATACAACTCGATACTTGAAAATTCTCGAAACTCGATGTATGTGCCTAAAAAAACACCACTCGACCTTTGGTCTCGTGGTGCTTCAGGCAATACGTCTCGTATAATCGAGTATTTTCAAGTGTTTTATTGTATAATATATGAAAATATAATTTCAATATAATGCAAACATGAAGGGCGTATTGGTAAATATATAGTAAATGGCATGGAATATACAGTAAAAACTTGTATACCACGTTTAAGCTACAAACTCCCGTAGATCACTTTATCAGCTGTATCGCTTGAACCATTTACAAGGATTAAGCTTAAGAATTATAAAGCAATTACACATTTCATAGGGTATTTTCAAACGAAGAAATTAACAGCAATTATATATTTCGTGTCAATTTAAGATATCTAAAGTTTCCAAAACTTGGCAACCTGAATATCTGAATTATTATTAATTATTATCATACCATGCCTTCTAAATCTTTCCAGATTAGAGATGGCCATACTTTTTGATAATAATTGGGAACAGTGCATGCATGCACTAATCACTTTAACAGTTTATATGTCACCAATGTGTGTGAAAAATTAAAAATTTTACTTTATTAAAATTTTTAATTATATTAGTTAAATTCAGAAGATAATAGTACTCAAAGTTATGCTGAAAATGTTCTCCATTATATTGAAGGCCAAATCGAACTCTACGCTTCTTGTTCTCAAAACCATTTACCACAAATTGTAGGGTTATGTCGGCACAGAAATCCTTAATAGCATTGTGAAGCTCTGCGATTGTGTGATGTCTGATATTAAAATGATATTCTTTAAATATGGAAAAATAAAATAATCTAAAATTATCAGATCCGGCGATCTTGGAGGAAAATTCATAATTCTATCGTCGAAAAATTGTTGCAAAAATACTATTGTATTTCAAGATACATATGTGTGCCGGGGCATTATCTTACTGAAAAACCCTATAAGTTCACTACAATTTCTATGAATTCGTGAGGGTTTTCTACCGACCATATTCTCATATTTTGCTTATTTAAATAGCCAGAAAGATGGAACCAAGCCTCTTCAGAAAAAAAAAAAACATTGTCATTATTTATGTTATGTAAAAACCAATGACAGTACTGTGTTCTCGTACCAAAATCTATCTGCGTGCGTTCAAAAAAATGCTTGCATTTTTTATGGAAAGAACTTTAAGTTCTTTTTTAAAATGGTGTGGCATGTTCCCACTGATATGAACTTTTTGAAGGCTTTGCAATTGATATTTTAGGTGAGTTGTCCATTCGACGTCGAATATCCTCTATGCAATCTACGGTTCGTTTTTTAGGTGCTCCACCGCCATGTTTACGAGTTATTACCCCTGTTTCACCAAATTTATCAATGGAAGCATGAACTTGACTTAGCAGCTGTGCATAAATAACTGGCAGATTAGGAAACTGTTGCCGGAAATTATGCAAGCACTAACTAATGGAATGAAGCCATTCTCCATTATCTAATTTTCGATCAGTTCTTAAGTAACTTTCGATTTAAACTTTTTGTGTTGTATCTTTTAACATGTTAATAATAAAATAATACAATCAAATGTAAGGTTTTCTAATTTAAGTTCGACACTGATAGTTGTCACAATTTAAAGTACAATTTGAAAGTATCGCAGTGTCGTCAATTTTACTAAAGAAAATACTTAAAAAACAGCCTACACTAATCAGGAAAATTTTTGAAGGCATGGTAGTCCTTCACTTGTGAATCAGTTGCAATTTAATTTTATATTGTAGAAATAAGTATGGCATTAAAGTCAAGTACATATTTTGAAATTCTCATATAAAGCTTTTTGAAAATTACTAATTATGTAAACAGCACACGCATCAAAAGGCAGCGTCGTTCGATGGCGGTATAGTGTTGCTTTGTGTCCAGCTAAAATTCTATAGGTGTGGAAGTGGTTAGTTAAGATGGTTTCAGAGCACAATAATGGAGGACCGAGAAATGTTGATCTTGTTGAAATTGTGACTACTATATGCAAACGAAAGTCTGTGTATGAACTAGGAGAATTGCCTAGTAAACTAATTAGAAGAGCCACTGAAAGTATGCCTGGCAACAGCATTACTTTAAAGGATGTCTTTTACATAAGACAAGCCTTTTATAGAATAAAAGGTTGAATATCCGGGTGTAACTAAAATTGTGGGTGAAGTAAATGCTACTCTTGAAACAAGGCACCTGTGACATTAGAAATGGAAGGTTGAAATAAGAAAATGTTAACTAATTACAATTTGAATACATACTCACCGGCACAAAATTCGATCCATATACTTTTTTTCGATTGTTCTTTTTTTTCGTTTCATTAATAAATTTGAAGGTTATTATTATCTGTTATAAATATTATGTCAACTACACTTTGTTGAAATTTTTCGAAACTGTTTAGAACCTTTTTTTGAACATTAAAAGCGCGCTTACTCCGTTGTTAGTTAGAGTTAGTTAAATTCAAACTGTTTTTTTTAATTTGGTATATTTTTTTAATCATTGGCTTTTTTTTTCAAATTCGTGTTCAACAAAGCTCGTTTAGTGTTTTTTAAATTTGAATATGGTGTTAAATCCAACAGACACTTCTAGAGCAATAGCTTTGATACAAGATGGGCGATCACAATATTACGTGGCTCGAGTCCTAGGTGTTTCTAGGTGTTCTGTCCGAAGAGCAGTAGAACGGTTCCGTGTAACTAGTGGCCACACTAGACGAGTCGGTTCTGACAGAAGATGGTGTACAAGCGCTCAGAATATCCGCTTTCTTACATTGAGAGTCCTGAGAAACAGGGACACTACAACAGTTTGTGCGGGACACTACAACAGTTTATTCCAGAAACGACTTAGAAGAGGGCCGTGGTGTAGCAGTTAATGAAAGAACAGTAAGATGAAGCTTGCAGGAATACTAGAAGACCTGGACACTGCCCACAGTTGACCAGAGAACATCGCGTAGAGCGGTTGCGCTTTGGTTGTAAACATCAGAACTGGGTTAATGAGGAATGGAGCCATATTCTTTTTACAGATGAGTCGTGATTTAATCTCAGCTCTCCTGATGGACGCCAAAGAGCATGGCGAAGAGCTGGTGAAAGGTTTGCCCAATGTAATATTGTTCCAAAGCTTAGTTTCGGCCGTGGATCAGTCAGAGGAATTAATATGGAAACTCGTACGGATTTATTAGTGGTAGATGGAGGAGCTCTGAATACAGACAGATGCATTAGGAATATCCTAGAACCACATATGGTACCTTTTACTCCGTTTGTTGGCGACAATTTTATGCTAATGCATGATAACGCCCGCCCTCACGTTACTCGAGTTAATGGAAGAAATTGGAATTAATCGTCTGATCTGGCAAGCAAGATCCGATCCAACATGTGTGGGATATGGTCGGAAGGCGACTTCGAGCTCAAATTCCAACAACAAAAAAAAATACAAGAGCCTAAGCATGGCAACAGAATGAGCGAACATTGATCAAAATGACATTCGACTCCTTATAAAAGGAATTAAAGGAATGCCAAGAAGAATGGAGAATGTAATTCAAGTACAGTGGTGCAATACACGCTATTAATTCATATTATTTATCATTTACAAAAAAAAAAACATTTTGTTGATTTAATCACTATTCCATTTCTTACATTATTTTTGTTATTCAGATTATATTTTTTTAAAATTGGTTTAAATTCATTACGATGATTTGCTTTACCGTTTAAACCAATAAAAAGAAATCAAATTAGTACATGAATCGAATTTTGTGCCGGTGAGTGTATGTTGAAGAGATTTTTTAATATGTAAAAAAAATTCAGAAATATTGTGTTTTTATTATCTTTGCATCTCATCGTATTTGTATATTTGGCGATAGAACTAATTCAATTGGAATATATTTTCGAAGGCTCAAACGTCCTTACATATGTATCGCAAACGGTATAACAGATTATTGTAGTGCAGGTTTAAAAATAATTTTGGTCATATTCCGTAAAAACAACGTCCGAATGGTCACAAACACATACTCAGAAATGTTCACAAGAAAAGAAATAAGAATGCTCTCTGACTATACATAATACATACATACATACATACATAATACATACTCGACTTGATAGATCGTAGTGTCGTAAGGGCATATTATTTGTAGAGGAGAGACGTCAGATCAATTCTGTTAAATACAGCGTGAGTATAAAAGACATCATCGTGTTTCAGATACATATATGTCGCACACTATTACAGATAGATATAATATTCAAGGATACATGAATCGAGCAAAATACTGAGCAAGTTTAAAACGCGCGCTTACAAAGTTCGTGAATTTACGTACAGGAGGCAGATTGAACTCGGTTAGTACGACGGTGCGAGAGAAGGCAGTTTGTGTGCTCGAGTATGCTTGGAGTTTCTCAGTAATTACGGAACCCACTAGGTCAGCAGAGCGTTCTGCGTTAGTATCGTTAATTTAAGGATACAGGCCCCATAGTAAAACGCAAAAGTACCGGAAGACCACGTGTTGCGGACAACATGGTGGAAGCCGTTAGGCAAAGGTTTGTGCGTACCTCACAACAATCAACTCGCAGAACTAGTCGAGAGCTTGGATTTTCGTAGAAAACTATGTGGAAAAAAATACAGAAACGCTTACGATTTAAACCATACCGCCTACAGTTGCAAAAGTTCCTCCCATAAGGAATGGCATTCGATGCAACAAGTGATGGAGGGGGACGATCAATTTGCAGCTCATTTGGTGTTTAGCTCAGAAAAAAGTTAACGCGTTCTGTGCAGTTTCGAAAACTAAAGTGTACGGTCGCTTCTTCTTCCAGGAAACCGCTGACTGGCAAAACATACCTGGATATGTTGCAGTTGTGATTGTTTCCATAACTGAACGAGGATAGCAACAATTTCATTTTCCAGCAAGTGGGGCATCACCTCGTTAATGTAACCACACGCGTGGCTATCTTAACGAACAACTTCAGGCTTTTAGGTGTGCGATTTTTTTTGTGGAGTCACATCAAAGGTGTGATTTACATGCCACCATTACCAGTTTCCCTTGCTTGGCTCCGAAATCGCATTACTGCTGGTGTGAGGAGCATCACTGGGGATGCGCTACAGCATGGGTGAAGTGAACTGGACTACCGATTAAACATCTGCCGTGTGACGGGAGGGGCTCATATTGAACATTTGTGATTGTATTTGTTGTGTTAATTTTTTATGTTTTATTGAATATTATGTCTGTAATAGTTTGTGAAATATATATATTTGAAACCCGATGATTCTTTTATACTCACGGTGTGCATTTCCCCCAATTGAGTTTAATTTCATTTTTGATTTCGTTTGTTTTGCCCAACATTTATTTACTTTGTATTAAAATTTTTTTTTCTTCGTTTTGCTTCGTTTCTCTGTGACAAAAGAGTTTATTATAAAACACCATCATCTTGGTCACATCTGAGGAATTGAATGTCTTTTTTATAAAATCAAGTTTGAACGTACTATTGTTAAAACAGAACGTCACGTAATTAATATTCTTTGAAAAATTTGCCTGCTTGTATTCACTTAAATGCAGAGAAGAAAAGACCACAAAGCGAAGAACGCTTTTTATTAATATGTGGTACTGTAGAGGAGCATCTACAATTGTCTTCTCAAAAAATTGCAGTAGTGTTTAATATTTCTGCTAAAGTAAAATTTACCAAAGATTACGGATGCGCCATAAATTCTCAACTAAATTAACAGCTCAATGTAACTACAGGCAATTCCAAAATTGACGGTTTTTAATATGGAATAAATTTTTATTGGTTAAACATTAAGAAATTACATCTTAATATATAACTGTGGGAGTTTTTTTATTTACAAATTGAATGGCATAGGTGGCTTCTGCTACACATTCTAGCCGTCGCACGAAATCATCCATCACGCATTCTAGCATCTCAAGTGGAACCGTTTCAATTTCGTTTAAAAAATTTTAAACATTAGGGTGTCTATTATTATACTTTTTAGATATGCCCACGAAAAAAGTCTGGCGTTACTTTCGCTGTTTGAAGAGGTCGTTCGTGAAGTTGACTTGGGTTTCTTGTTGCCCAATATCTAACATTTTGTTTATTAACGAAGCCATTTAGATAAAAATGAGCTTCGTCGCTCATAAACAGTCAATGTGCAATATTGGATTCGCCAGCAAACAGATCTTAAAATTTTTTGCAAAACTCAAGTCGATTTTATGATCTAATGAGCTTAGTTTCTTGAGCAAGTGCCAATTTATAGGGATGGAATTTAATACCCCTAAGTATACTATGAACGCTGGTTATCTTTAAATTTAAGGTACGTGCATAGTGTACAGTTGAGCGTCGTGGACCTCTTGTAAAGGGAACTCTTACACGCTCAATATTTTCAGCAGCCATAGGACTTACGTGTCTCCCAGTCGATTTTTTATTCGCAATATTACCCTCATTAAGACACTTCTGATACCATGCCAAAATGGTATTGCGGAATAGTACATCACGACGATTAAATTAACGACGGAGCGAACATTGGGTCGCAACAACCGATTTTGTACGCAAATAACACGTAACATTAGAAATGCACTGTTCTGTTGAACCGTGTAATTGTCCATGACAACTAATTACACTTAATGTCAAATAAACTCCCATGCTGTCTTGATTAGAACCCGTAAACAAATTCAAAATCTGACCATAAATAAAAAAATTATTCCATACCAAAAACCATCAGTGCATTATGGTGTTCTCTGTATAAGACATGCCTTTACTAATTGTATCAAAGCTGCAGGTATAATATGAGGTTTGTTTTATGTCAACGCATTACGTTTAAATTATACATATATATTTCTAAAACACAATGAAACAGGATAATATAATAAAAGGTGATTTCTTTTTTTTTTTTATTTGCCGGGCGTAGGTATATTGACTAACTCGGTAATGTCATGCAATGATATCTATCACTTTCAAAAATGAAAACGATATCTAATATGTACGAATTTCACTGACTTTTCTCATCTAAATTGACTAGCTAAATTTCTGTATTATAAATGCTTCTTACCTTTCTTTAGAGCTTTGTTCATAGAGTTAATTTGTGATTGTGAGCTTCTAACGGTTACATCTAACAAAGATTAGTGCCAGTAGTTTGATATTTTATCTTATCAAACGTCCGAATTACTATCATTCTATTATTATTATTATTATTTTTATTCTAATAATTTTGCGATAGAAGGAAGGTTTTTATGTAAATGTCTTACGATTATTCCACCTTACAATAATTCTTTCAGAAAATATTTAGAGGAGTTTTTAATTGTTGCGGGCACATATACATACATAAATATGTATCACAAAATGAAAATATAGAAAAATAAAACATAATTGAATTGTGTTTTGAATCCAAAAAAAGTCTATTACATTTTTTTAAGAAAACGTGATTGTAATTACGAATAAAACCGCAATTATTTCAGACCACTTTTAAAAATACTTTTCGCCGCTTTCAGCTTCTTGTATTTAAACAAATTTCATACATTTCTACGAAATTGCATTTATTTTCTACTATTCTAATTTTATTATTATGTATTCTAATTTATTTTCTACTATTCTAGTTTTATTATTATTCTAATAGAAAGAAAGATTTGTCATCCCATTCTAACAACTTTACATACGCATTCATATCTATGGCTTATAAAAAACGCACCGCGTTATAGCTGTTAATATTATGATCGGATTTAAGTGAAATAAAAACGAGAAAAAATGGCTTAAAATATTCCAAACTGCCTCAAATTTAGACAAATTCAAGCCCTATGTTTCCATAAGAGGTACAAAGGTTTTATGAAAGCGATCTAAATCGAAGACAGGTTTGTTAAGCAACAATAAAATCGGTCCATTTTACCTAGAAGAAACTTTATTTGCTGCCAAATACATATATACATCTGCTACAGAATAACATAATTCCAACTCTACAAAATCTAGGGGACGCAAACAAAGTTTAGTTCCAGCAAGACGAATGTCCTGCTCATAATGCTGCAATTATATACTAGCATTAAAATATCAAATCGTAAAGATTATTATTCAGGGGTAGATAGTAAATTATATTTTGCATTTTATATATAAAAAACATAAAATAATTTTCTTATTAAAAATTCGTTAATACCGTTTTGCCATTCTTGCGTTGAATTTTGCGTAAGATTCCGCATTGTGTCGATTTTCCGTTGTCATGAATAAATTGTTTATCTGACAAAAGAAAATAATAAACAATTGTGGGTACCACTCAAGAACTTCATTTTGGTATTTAATTAAAAAACAACCGTTTTTCCACCATTACTGAGTACATTAGGTATATAAAATGTAAAAATAAAACAATTTCTGCTTAGATGTACATGTACTCGTAAATGGAGTTACATTTTTAAAAGAAATTAAATAGGCATGCTTTAAAAATCATATTCAGATTTAAGGCTAATAATAAAATCCTCACATTAGAGTTCAAAATTTAACATACTGTGTATGAAAGTATGCATTAGAAACTAATTAAGATAAGCGTATTTGCAAATTTTAAATGTTTTCCTTTATTCTTGTATAAACAATGAATACTGGGTAACAACTTCAATTAAAACTTAATTAAATTGATTTGTGTATAATCAGTCTGTAGAAATGAGCCTAAGTTTGTTTTTGTTAATATTAAGAGATGACTGATACAAATTACTTTTAACACGACATACGAAAACAATCGTCCATCTATAACTAATGATAATATTGTTTTGATTCCGTGTTTCACCCTGAAGAAATATGAACTACATGTGAGTCATTAACAAAAAAAAAAGAAAAATCTATTAGATATTTAAAATTTTCCATTGCCTATGTATGTATATATGTATGTTATTATTTACATCCGAATTACCATTTGCAATAAATATATGTAATGAATTAGATAGCAATAATAATAATAAACATGTGGATATAATTACAGAGTTAATCTTAAAGTAAAATTAAAACAGCATAAAGCAACAAATAGGCAAATTACAAAATATTGTTAAAAATTTAAATCATACAAATTCAATGATTTTAATATTAATTCATAATTTCTAAAAAAGTTAACAATCTAATGTATATGATTGTTTCAGCCTTTACTTGATGAAATTCCATTATAACTATTATCAGGATAAAATAAAACAAATTTTAATGAATTTCACTTTTTAATTTACACCGTAACGATCGTAACCACAACAAGATGAGAATATTAAATCTGTAAAAGCAAAACAAGTAGGTTGTAAAGGGTATTAATTGATGTGTTTTTTTACAAAAGCAGCCTTAGTCCAATTTTCATATGTAACCGTTTTTGCTAGAAATACCACTGGATTATGGTCGCTTTTGCAGAAACCCCTATATTTTACAATGCTTTATCTCCGGACTATTGGTGGTTTTAAGGATATCTAATCATCAGCTATTCGGGTCTACTCGGAGTTACAAAAAACTGTGTAAATCTCAAAACTACTATTCTTGGACTAAGGCTGTTTTTCGTAAAAAACCCTTCAATTACTTAAGAATTATTGGTATGGGCAATATATCATTGACTTTTATCAACATTTATTTCATTTGCGATGTGCCTAATGCTCATGCCGTCCTCTAGCCTAGTTCTAATTATCGGCTTTTGCAGTTCGTTTAATTGAGGCATTTTAAAATTGTGTACGCTTCTGACTTACAATAAAATGACACCAACATAACCATACCGGATAAGAGTCAAATCTACAAATTACGAATTTTTTTAATTTGACAGAATGTGTCAAAAGTCGGTGTCTGAGCTTTTAGCGGCCGCAACTGTACACTGCGTGACAAACCCGTACAACTCCTATGCATTAAATCGAGTTTTGTAGTTAAGTAAACGGGACAAATATATTCATACTGTCACTTATAGACTTCATAGATTATAATACCATAATTTTAAGTCAAATAAGACATGCCAAATTTGATAAGCCTGGCTTACATTGATAATATGTTCGTGTACGGGTTTTATATGTCGGACAGTGTACTATCGAATTAAAAAAAAAGTGGTACAGTCATATTTTAATCGGTTTAAATTAGGCTGCGTGAATGTAGGTATAATTCATAAAGTATAAGTTCAGTTTAAGGTCAAATTCGAAGCATATGATTCAAATCAGTACTGCAAAGTCAAATGAAGTCAGTATTCAATCGCTGGAAACAACCGTCGGTCTTCATAAAATATAGACATTATGTTTTGCAATATTGTCAAAATTTTAGTAAGCAATATAACCAAAGAAAGCATATACATAACCTACATGTCAAAATAATAATGAGTAAAGTGGGAACATGAATAGTTCAAAAGTATTGTTTCTTTTCTACTTCTCTATAAATATATTCTATCCAAGAAAACTATGCCGTTAATACGTTATATACGTTAATATTCGAACAAATTATTTTAAATGTTATTTATAATTATAAACTCACGAAAATATTCGATCAAAAATTTATTTAAAAAGAAATATTTCAAGTCAGATATCAATAGTGAAATGCATAGGTATTGAAAAGATCTTTAGTGTTAAAAATGTTTGCATTATTAAGAATGACATACCTACCGAAATCATTTTCTTGCACTATATCTGGGTTAAGAAGATTGGGAATGTATTAATTTGATGAATAATTTAGATATCTACTTAATTTATATATCGTTTATATTTTAAATAAATTTAAATATATTGGAAAAAAATGTAAAAGATATGTTCGTAACTCTTTGAAAAAGAATTAAAACCTTTTGAGAGTTGCCAATATATGTTTTCAAATTTCATTTAAAATTATACATAAAAGAAAACATTTATCTAGTCCACATTTAATATTTTATTGTTTCTTAAGAAAATAATGGTCTAATAATTCGTCTTGCAGATAATACAATCCAAATCCATATTATCCTTTATTAGATAAAGATAATATTTAACACATGAGGATTTTCTGATAACTACATTTGATAATTTTGCAAGTTAGTACACCACGAATAAAAAAAAACAAACTGTACACCACCAATAAGAAAAAAAAACTTCATTCAAATAAAACATTGCCAGGAGATCTTCATCATGTAATGTTTCGTTGAACCAGTGGCAGTAATTTCTTCACTGCTTCATATTATGTGCATGCAAATGATGCACATTGATGGTTTTTATGGCAGTATTAATGTTGTTAAACTTCTGCAAAATATAAATACAAAAATATTTTGCCAAAATAAGATAGTTACCTGGTTATTAATATTTAGTGAACTTTTATAGAAGTATAACTTGCCTGTTTCAACCAAACAAAACCTCAGAAATATTACTTGTATTATTTGCAATATGTTATTTTTAATGTGAATGGAGTATATATTACAAAAATGAATGGAAACTAGTCAGTTTCTGATTCTGACTAAGAACTTGAGTCATTTACATTAATTATTATTGGAGCAATCTGCCCTATCAAGAAATTTCTCTCGCTCATGCCATTTTTTAATTAACTTTTCCGTATGCCTAGCACAATTATACCAAGTAATTTCATCACACTATTGCAAAGCTTCATTCCACATTTCTTTAACTCTCATCTGAATAACCATTTCTTCCAATATTTGAATTATAATGATTTTTAACCTTAGCCCAAATCATTTCAATTGCGTTCAAGTCACAATAGTAGGTACGGGGATAATCTTAAAACTTCATGTCCACTTTCTCTTATTATTTCATCTATAATAAATATCGTCTCTTCTTTTAATATTTTACTAATTGAATTAATTCATTCTTAGTCATTGCAGGTGAATAGCTTGTACCTTTTTTCCTCAACCATTCCATAATTTCTGTTTTTTTGAGGAGGTATTTGGTTGTTTCTTTTGAGTAGCACTATGATAAGGAGCATTATCCATTATTATAAGTGATGGTACCTCAAGATTTGGTATAAGCTGATCATTTACCCATTGCTTAAAGGCGTCACCATTCATTTCTCCATGGTAATCACCAGTGATTGTTTTTGATGGCAAAATCAGACTAGCTCCTTTAATGAAGCCATTTTCTGTGCCAGCATGTATAATAATAAACCGTTTACCATCACAGTCTTCGGGTTTCCTAACACTTTTTATATTATTATTTTGCCAGGATTTCATTCTATTCCCTTTCGAAAAGATTCAAGTTTCATCAAGGAACGTGACCTGACGTAAAATTGAATTTAAGTTATTCATATATTCCCTTAAAAACACATTTCTCATGCAGACTATATTTAATTTCTCTGTGAGCGCCCTCTTGTTACACTCTTTCTTATTATCTTTAAGCAATTTTGCTAAAGTAGTTGTACTGTATGAACAAATTCTTTCATAGCCAAAACATTGCTTGGAGTTTTTAAGGTAAGATGTTTTTCTGAAAAATTTGAACATGTAATAAATGTTTACAATATATTAAAAACATACTTTCCTTATACATGTCATAAACAGTATTTCGAACTTCCGAACTTCGAAGAAGTATTAAGGGCTACTGCTACCCTCTAAAATAAAACTTATTTTATAACACTGCCTTATCTGACTGATTATGCGAATTACCTCATGAACACGGTCGATGGACATAAATGGTCCACCATTCTCTTTTTCCCGTTGAGAATAGGCTGTAAGATTTAATATAAGCTGTTGAGATTGAGAACCAATAAGTTTACCTGGCATCTAAGAAATATTATATAAAATAAATAGGTTAGAAATGTCATAGTGATAATTAAACAATTTCGTACTTATTGCCACTAATTGATATTTCTATTTATTATCAGTATTGTTCTCAAAAGAACAGATTTTGTAATTTTTGATAAACTAAATATTCAAATTGGAAGAATGCTTAACCTAGAAGTCAGAATACCGGAAACAAAGTCAATAAACAACAATATTGAAATAATTTGACAACAAGTCGAATATCGTAAGACTATCTCTTAGAGAACCTATACTTTTTATTTAATATAATACTTCAAAGACGTACGTCATACTCATAACAGTCATAACTTAAAATGACAAACGTGTGTAGTATAACAACGCGTATTCATGTTTGTTAGAAAGAGATATAGTACAAATTGCGGTTCACCATTGGGCAGTACGAAACTTATACTTTTTGAACTGTATACACCTTAAGTTCGTCGAGAAATTTTAGGGTGCGATTCCTTGGGTTATCTCGAGAGAAATAGTTCCTATAAACATTTGTCCTAAAGTTTTCCGTTGTAGAGATACAGGCTTTTTAATTTTTCCAAAAAAAAAAATTTATTTCAAAAATTTAAGAAACGGTTACAATAAACCCTAAAGGTACTGTTGAAAATGACCACCAACAGCTATATGCAGGCTTCTATCCTCCTATTCAATTGCATACTCACACGCTGAAGAAGTCCGGGAGTGTTTCGAATTGTTTCGCATCCAACAATTATGCGATTTCTTAGGTCATCGAGATCTTGAATTGGCGAAGTATAAACAAGGGATTTTAAATGTCCCCACAGAAAAAAGTCTAGAGGGTTCAAATCAGGTGACCTTGGAGGCCACGGCTGATTCGGAACTTCCACTCCTCGACCTATCCATCTATTCTGATATGTCCTATTTAAAAATTGCCTAGCTTGTAAACTAAAGTGTGCTGGAGCGCCGTCATGCATAAACCAAAGTTCATTTCGGATCAAAAGTGGAATATCTTCTAAAAGGCCAGGCAACTCGTTTTCAAGAAATAGGCGATATGATGCACCATTAAGTCGTATAGGAAGGAAAAAGGGACCAATTAAATAATTATTAATTATCCCCGCCCATACATTTAAGGAAAATTGCTCTTGAAAGTGCATCTCCCTTATGGCATGCGGATTTTCATCTGACCATAAATGGTTGTTGTGGAAATTCCTAATACCATTTCTGGAGAAGTTCGCCTCGTCAGTAAATAGAATGTAGGTTAGAAATTGTGCATTTTGGGCAATTTTTTGTCGGAACCAATCACAAAGGACTAAAGCGTTGCGGAAAGTCACGCGGAAGAAGAGCCTGTACTCTCTGAATATGGAAAGGATAAAATTTTTGATCGTGTAATATCCTTAAGATGGTTTGATGGCTTGCGTTTACCGTTACACCAATCTTTCTTGTACTGGTTTCTGGATGTTCATCGATTATCTGCAGAACAGCTTCCTCTAAATCGGGTGTTCTTTTAGTTTAAGGTCTTCCCGGAGTATTTTTGTTTCTCTCAAATGTACCAGTTTCTGCTAGACGACGGTGAATATTACTGAAGGTTTTCGCACAAGGTACAAGTCGTCGAGAATATTTTTGTTGGTAAATACGCCTTGCTTCATAACTATTTTCATTAGCTAGACCGTACACAAAATGCATATCTGCCATTTCAGCATTTGTATAATTCACCATAATTACAAAAAAAGATTTGTAGGTACGAACTTTCAAATTAAATATTATTTGACAATACTTATGTTATGACAGTTACGTAAGTACAAATAAATGCTGTAAACATGACAACCAACACAACAGTTCCATAAATCGATTTCTAAATTTTTGAAATAAAATTTTTTTTTGTGAAAAATTAATCAGCCTGTATCTCTACAACGGAAAACTTTAGGACAAATGTTTATAGGAACTATTTCTCTCGAGATTACCCAAGGAATCGCACCCTAAAATTTCTCGAAGAAATTAAGGACCACCTGTATATTAAATGTAGGCGTCATATTTAAATATTCAAATAACATAAAAGTGTCAAAAATGACTTTTGCACGTTACTGCGATATTAAGTACGTTAGCAATGTCACAATACTAAAATGTTTAAAAATTGACTTTACATATAACTTCACTATTGTACCACTTTTTTTTTAATTCTATAGTACAGTTCTGTACAATAAATTGGCGTACACTTAATATACGATTATTTAAATCAGGCTTTTGGTTTCCATAATTACGGGATAAATATAAATGTATATAGGCTTTAACACTTCCATTTGTCATATCGCGCCAAGTCAATTTGTCATACTTGACTGACAGATATAGATCGAAA
Organism: Melolontha melolontha; assembly: GCA_935421215.2. Classification (NCBI taxonomy): domain Eukaryota; kingdom Metazoa; phylum Arthropoda; class Insecta; order Coleoptera; family Scarabaeidae; genus Melolontha; species Melolontha melolontha. The sequence goes on along the minus strand of OW285237.1, from coordinate 91,719,624 downwards.
TATGCCTGCACATTTAGATTTGTTAAGGCTCGCATTATAGGGAACTTTGAAGATAACTGGTATAACTGTATTTTACTTTTCGTGTTAAATATTAAACAATTATGTAATGTAGTAAATTTTCTTTATACGCATACCTACATAAGATCATACCAAAAATTACTAACCTTGATAGTTGTATAGAAGATGAATAGAATCAAGTATTTTAACAACTAATGTCAATAATGAAGGACATTACTTAACCTTTTAAATATGGGAAAAATAAGTCGTTTTCACAGTGATAAAATAATGCCAGAATGAGCAATGAGACGTGTACGCCAATTTATCGCACAGAACTGTACATTGCCCGATATATAAAACCTGTACACTAACATATCAATGTAAGCCAGACTAATCAAATTTGACACGTCTTATTTGACTTGTCAAATTTGACTTAGTTATATAGTTTTATATGTCGCACAGTCTACTTTTGTCTTAGGTCAATTTTGATTTTATTTACTTTTTTACTATCCTGTACAGTGCGCGTCAGTTTTTTAGTTGCGTAAACGGGACAAATATGTTCATATAGTCACTTATAAACTTCATAGGTTATACATACGTTGCTAATACCTGTACAAGAGAATAGCAATACTGATAAATCTGGTTCTTCAAATCTCAACCTCCAATTTCAAAATCAATTTTCATGTAGAAGTGTAGATTTAGAGAATTCAAAAGCAGGTATACGCCGTTCACGATTCGAAGACGTGCACTGCATCAACAGAATTTTCGGAATCAATAACACAAAAACAATAAACGAAGAATAATATTTATATCGACATCACTGCGAAGGCACATTTATGTTGGTGCGAATATTCAGTGTGGACACATATCGTTCTGGCATATTTTGCGTCTGTCTGTTTACTCTTGGTTTGCACGGAAAGCGTTTTACAGCCAATGTAAGCAACTTGTTACATCCGCGATTGTAAACTGTGAAGCAGAACGCGATAATGATGGACCGTTGAAGAAGTAAAACCGTATTTGTATTTTGCTATAATTTCACATTACACATTGCACTTATAACCTAAATATTGCAAGTTTGACATAAGCGTTTACTACCCTAACCTAAAATGTAAACAAATCGATTTTGCAAATGATTTCGCGACATTGTTTTGACATCATTGATGACGTGCAAGTCTTCGAATCGTGAGCGGAGTGGGGTATTTTTACTCTTCTACACATGTCTAACTGATAGTGATGGTAACCTGTCATATGTAATGTACGTCAGTTATTTACTTGATAACTCAATAACACAAGGCATTTTTATATCTATTATATACTATTATTAAGATATTTCAATAAATAAATTTCAATGTATCTTTTCCAAAGTAGTCAAGTCTTGGATTAATACAAAAATATATTAATTTTAAAACAATTATATCTTACTTAACACAAAGATTGAAAAAAACAATATGTTGCATGTCTAAAGTATTAAGTCTAAATTAAATGCAGCTGATTAATAAACAGATTTGAAAATATTTTTCTATAACGATCAGCATTTATCGTATTAATTAAAAAAATTGGATCCTATAACCGGTCTTCTGCTAATTCCAATCCATGCACCAATTTTGATCAGATGCGGGTCTGTTGCAAAAGCATTATGAAGATTGTCTGTTGACCAAGACCGATTGTTTTGAGTTGACATAACCTGACAAGTGAAACCACAACTTGTCAGAGAAAAGGGTTAAATAAATCCACATATGCATCATTAAGGGTATTGTTAAACCAATGACAATAACTTTGTTGTTGCTCAAAATCGTATTCACACAAGTGATCTGAGATAGATACTTTGTACCAATATATGTGTAACCGCTTTTTCAGTGTAGTCTGAACACATATACCTTTAAAATGTAAAAAATAGCGAAGCCATATTTTTTATTTCCTATAACCGACTAATCTCTATTCTCTTTTGAATATCTTCCACATCATCTTTTTGAGCTACCAGTTTCCAAAAACTTTGGAACCAGCCTATAGCACTGACGTTCAAATGTATCAAGGGCTACGTCCTGAGGATTTTCTGCTTTATTTCGCTTAAACGGCATCATTATAATTTTATTATTATTTATATATTCTTTATAAATACAAATTTTTCAAAAGAATGTAAAAATACTCAGAGAAAAAAAACAATAAAAATAGAACACAATGATCAATAACAAACAATAATGACAGATAAACAAGCTCAAGCATACGTACAAGAAATAAGAAATCTTGCCAATTTACAAATATTAAAATGTTCTTATCTAGGGATTTTCATGCAACCAACTACAATAAGTTGATTTTGCGAATGTATATTGAGACTGATTGCCACAAATAATCTAGTATCTTTAAAATACATATACAAGCTGTTGCATTAATTACATATTAAAGTACTCCAAAATTCGGAAGAAAGTTGCTTTCACGTCTCATAACGATTTTGACAATTTTGAGCATATACGGATTTTAATAATCTTCCAACTTTTCATATATAAATTGCTATTTAGGGTAAAAATAGGTAGTACTTTATCGTTAGAGCTCAGAAGGATCGTAATAACACAAGAGTTATTAAAAAGGTGAACGTGGTGGTCTTTAATCTCGATATTTTAAAAAACAGCATATTTGAAGATTTCAAAACTTTAGTTTAGAAAGCTGCCGAAATACTCCACATGCTTTCGATGATTTTGAATACATATCTGCTTTCTGAAATTCATATTAATTAATTTCATTTCGCATATACTTTTTCTTAAATTTCTATGAATTTTAAACCAAAATTTTAAGACAAACTACCTATTACTGTAACAAATCAAGTAATCTATATGCAGAAACTACTATGATATTGACAAGTTTATCTGTCATAGTATGAATAAAAATATAAAAAATCTACAACACGATGGAATTCTTAGACGTTCTACAGTGCTTAGCCGAACTTCAATTTATATTTTCACGTATAGTTTTTTTATATTTTTCGATTTATGTTTATCTTAACACGTTATATATTTAAGTAGATTTCAATTATTTTATTTTTTAGTAAGGTAAAGTAAAAAATAAAATTTAAGGATATTATTAAAACTAGCTTGTCACCCAAAGAATGATAATTTTCATTCTATTTTATTAATTCCTTTTATTATGATATACATTCCGTAGCATTGATATATTTGTGTAAAAAATTGTTGGGTTATTAAAGTAGAATTGTTGAAATTAAATGTAGCTATGAAGTAATTATATTTCACTTTATTATTTACAAGTTTCATGCAATCAACAAGTATTATTTTAAGAAAGTACGATAAAAGATAGATTATATTAAAATAACTGTAATAAAAGGTATATATTATAAAGAATAGAAAAAAGTATTTTGTTTATAAATTATATATGTATCTAGGTAGGTATATATGAAAAACCTAACAAAAACATAAATTTTGATAAAACTATATAATCAATATACATACCCTTTCATTCTTCAAAAATAATTTCCTCAAAACTAAATACCCATATAATGAACAAATACTTTTTTTATGAAATTCTCAAAATAAGGAAAGTATTATATCAGACAATTATGATTTTTTACTAAATTGCATTTCTTGTTTATTTATAAAATTAAACGTTTACAAGGACAGAATTCTTGTTCAAAGAGTTATTAAAGTGATTAACTTTTTATTATTTCAAGAAGTGCTTCAGGTATAATAAATATAATAATTCATGAAAATTTCACAGAAATTTATCATAAATTTTATTTAGTTTACCATTGTATGTTTACTTTAATTAAATCCCACCATTTCTAGCATCTGAAGAACCTCCTTCTCCTCAAGAAGCGACTCAAGCGACGGGTAGTAGTGGGGGTCCATCAGGTCCTGGCGTAGATTCAGAAAGTGATGACAGTGAAGTCGGTCGTCTGCAAGCTTTATTGGAAGCCAGAGGTCTTCCACCGCATTTGTTTGGCGCATTGGGCCCGCGTATGCAACACCTTTTACATCGTAGTATGGGTGCTAATAGTTGTGAGTTAAATTTGAGTATTAGTCGTCGCGTTCTTCCTTCAGCAATGTTTCCGTTGTGTTTTGTAGCTGCAACGAAAGCACAACAGTTGCTTCAAGGTTTGCAGGCTACGGGAGATGAGGGTCAACAACTTCAAGCGGTAATCGAGATGTGTCAAATGCTCGTAATGGGAAACGAAGATACTTTAACCGGATTTCCCATTAAACAAGTAGTACCCGCGTTAATTTCATTATTAAGAATCGAACATAATTTTGATATGGTAAGTACAATTTCTTAAGCAATTATAAAGTATAACTAAATCAAATTTTAAAAAATTGTTGAATTAACAATATAAACTAAGAGTATAAACACTATCTCAAAAAGTATCATTGTGACTTTCATATTCAGTAAAAGAAAAATTACAATAACAAATACTACATAATTTGACTAATTGTTGTACAATAAGATTTAAAGGCTTATGTTTTATTCTAGATGAATCATGCCTGTAGAGCCCTCACTTACATGATGGAAGCCTTACCACGATCTTCTAGTGTCGTTGTCGATGCTGTTCCTGTATTCCTCGAAAAACTTCAAGTTATTCAATGTATGGATGTAGCAGAACAATCACTAACAGCATTGGACATGCTATCAAGACGACATTCGAAAAATATTTTGCAAGCGGTAAGTTAATACATTATAATTTTTTTATATTCAAGAGAAGATGATATTTATTATTCAGTTTCATTAATTTTTTTCTACCAAAATACAGTTTCTGTAAGAAATGATTAGCTTATAAAATATTAGTAAAAATACTAATATTTTTTTTAATGATAAAAAGAAAACTATAACAAAACAAAAGTCTATATAAAAATTCGAATTTAAAGAAATTTTGGTTTCCAAATTAGTAAGAATTCATGTACTATCAATTTTGTAATATTAATTAAAATTAGTTAATCGCTTGAATCAATATTCAAAAGTACCAAGAAATGTTCAGTGTTTATCATTTATTTACTTCCTTTATTTTAATTCAAGAAGACCTGAGTTTAGTTTAATAATAATGTGAAAAACAAATAAATTTTATGTAAAAAATATTTTAATTAATTGATATCATGTCCGATTTGTAGACACATTTCAAAAGAACTTACTGTTTTTATATATCATAAAGATTTTCTTTATTTTAATTTTTCTAAATTCCTCGCAATGATGATAATAATTCAAATAATTTGTCACTTTGCATAGTTTTCAAAATATTTTCGGTTGGATAGTCAGTCTTCAGATAGTCTTCAGAACATCGATTAACAACTTTGATTAATTTAGTTTTAAAATGTTGGAACTATTAACATGTCAACATTTACTAAGAAATAACGAATCTAATATTAATTTTGTACTGCAACAAAAAACTTAAATCGCTAATAAAAAAATTTTGTGCTGATATAAAACTACTATTTATTTAAAGCTTCGTCAAAATTATAGCAAACAACATTGCTAAAAAAGATACTCACGGCATCGTAATTAACGTTATCTATTATTTAGTATTAATAATAAAAAAAAATACGGAATCAGTATTTATTATTTTGGCCAAATGATCTGTTGCGTTTAAATAATTTATTGTAAGTACATTTTTGTGGGCCAATCAGTTGTACGGCTAGGTTACGGCATAATTACAAAATTATCGATTCTTGGTAAATCATGCTATTACTGCAATATAACCGTTGCAAGGGTTTAACAATATAATTTTTGAACTATGTTAATTGAATACCAGTTGCAAATCCTAGTATCAAGCTTAGAATTGCTATATTACACATACAGGTCATACAGTCGACACTCTATATAGTGAAAGACCAAAATGTTGACCGAAATTTCACTAGTAAAGAGTTTTTCACTATATAAAGAGAAAAAAAATCAGAAAATTGAATTATTAGAAAAGATTTTATTAAACATTTGAAAGATTAAATACATAGCATGTACATACTGTAGACATTACATATGTATGTATAGCAAACGCCAATTAAGTTGGCGCGAGGAGGGGTAAGTTCGCGCAGGATTAGAAGTAGTGGGGAGATTTGTATTTGGTTTTACATCAAATGTCAGATAATTCTAACCTCTGAGCGTATATCACTTTATGATCCCCTAGCAAAGACATTGAACGATTTACGCTAGATTTTTCACTTTTTTGTTTCGTTGAAACGAATACTCGCATGTAAATATGTATACGGATTTATTTACTACGAGATTAATACACTTAATACAGGAGATACATAACAATTGCTAAGTTATTTCTCGTTTGTACGTTAAAAAAGACCAAGACATGTTATGTCTTGCCTTGGTGAACTTCTCGAATGAATGTTTCTTACATTATTTTGTCTGGTGAAAATGGTCCCCACCCTTCTGAGAGGGGGTTAGGGTAAATAAAATGGTTCATAGTAGATATTGCAACAAAATCTCTCAGATACATTGATTACGCATTTGTGGAATTTCCAAACTTAAATTGAGAATAAATGATTATTGCAATATCTTTACAAAGGATAATAACATGACCGTAATAAAATGTATCGATACAAACAATTTCTCTTATGACCCATGGTTATAATACGCATTTATTTTATGGCAATAAGCGGCTCGGACTTTCAAAGTAAGCTACATAAATCCCCATCTGCTAAGTTTAGGGGATAATTACCTTCGAAGGTTTTGTAGTATAAACGCTGTAATATAAATATTAACGAGATTTGCATGTCTTATTCTAAAATAATTCTAGTTAAATGCTTTTGTGCACAGCGGTTGATATTATATGGATATGTATACGAATATACATTAAACATACATTAAATCATATGATAGTAATAAAAGAAAAACTAAAAGTAAAAAAAAATAAGATAAAAACAAAACCTTATTATAAATATTTCCGGGAAACCGGAACAGACATTATGTCCCGTCAAACGTCAATGACAAATGTATTCTGACAATTACTTGAGTAGTGGGGGTGGACGTTTTTAAAATCGGCTTCTGCGCATCCCCTCCTCGCGCCAACTTAATTGGCGCTTGCTATACAGGGCTGAATACTACATACGAAATAAAAAGAATACATAATACAAAATCTGTTAATACATACGTGTGTTCATTTGAAAAGTCAATCTAGGTTACTTTGAAATTTTGATAGAATAAGACGCATATATATTAGTATGTGTTTGTTGTTCCGTGAACGTAAATCCAAATGACATTTGATAATGTCAGTCACATTTGTTATTTATTTGTATGTATGAAACTGTCAAAATATACGACTTCGTAGGTTAAGTAGTAAATTTTAATTTACGACATACTTCAAAATGTTCTCAGTAAATCACATGTTACTAGATTGACTTTGATGAACAGCCGTTATGTATGTATAGCAAGCGCCAATTAAGTTGGCGCGAGGAGGGGGTGCGCAGAAGCCGTTTTCAAAAACGTCCACCCCCACTACTCAAGTAATTATCAGAATACATTTGTCATTAACGTTTGACGGAACATAAGGTTAGGAACATAAGGTGATGTAAAACCAAATACAAATCTCCCCACTACTTTTAATCCTACGCGAACTTACCCCTCCTCGCGCCAACTTAATTGGCGTTTGCTATATGTACATTTAAAATTTGTGTAGTCTTGAGAAATTGCTAAATAACACACACATTATGTACTAGGAAAAATAATCAGTTATTTTCTTTTGAATATTACTTCTGAAAAATAATAATTTAAAGTTATTTCTAGTTTTAATTCAATAATTATGTTATACATTAATTGATCGATTCGATAAATTAGCTTTTCTCTTATTCTTATTACTAAGGTTCACAAATGACACCTCCTAATCATAGGCGTCCATGGAAAATATATTAATTTATAATTAACATAATACATATTGAGAAACACTTACATAGTAAATATTAAAATTCCGCATGTGCTAGACTGAATCATGATGTACTTTCACTGGCGTTTCCTTGAGCCTTTTTGGCAGTGGTGAAAAAAATATTTTCATATAACGGAAACGACTGTTCGACATCTAATGACGTAATTAATGTTTGCATAATTGTAATGATCTTTGAAACAAGTAAACATATCTGCAAGAGAGCCGTTATTATAAATCTAGCTTAATCTTGCCAAATCTGTTTTTTTTATAGTATATCATAAAATCAGACACTTCTTATCATTTAAGGTTTCTAACACTCTTTGAACACTATCTATATACTTGGTTCAGTCAACATATAGAGTAATAAAAACGCGTGATCACTGTGTGATTTTTAAATACTGCCTTTCTATTGGTTCTTATAGCTACATAGAAATCCCACAACAAACGATGTAAATCATATTCACAGAAAATTGTGACTGAGATTTTCTCCATTTCTTATTGAATATTTAATCCAGTAGAGTTAATCTGGAGTCAACTGAAGAAATATGTTCGTCGCAATAACGTTAATCTAAAATGAGGGCTGAGGATTCTGGAGAAGATTAAGCATATATGTATATCTATATGAATTATTATCTAGCTATATTGACTATAAAATGTTTTTTTATATACTTTTTATCTAAATTTTTAATTCAATTAATTATAATTATTAATTAAACAAATTATTATATAAAATAAAATTTATCCAGTTTCCAGTTTATGAAAATAAATGTAAGGAACACTTATTGTTAGTCGTACAAAATAAAAATTACTTAGTATTCCTCTATAGCTTCCATGCCGATATTATAATCAGCGTTTATATTTGCCTAAACCCTCACCGCCCGGGTAAGCCTGGGCTTATATGATAATGTATGCAAGTTTAATAATATATCTATTATGCCGTAATAAAATTTTCTAAAAAGTATGCAGTTTAAAATTATTTTCCTATATTCGAGGAAAGTACAACTGGATTGTTACAAACCTTTGATAGAGGCACTAAGGAGACCGTGCAAATTTAGTGATTGAAAGACAAAACACGAACGATAATTCGATATTTTAAAACACCCGTCTCTAAAGAAGAGCGTTTACCAGCTGATTTGCAAAAGCATTTCACAACGTTAACCTACTTATGTTTTCATATTAATTTCTTGATTGGTAATTTATATATTTCAAAATACTGCTTCATACTCGTATATTTTGTATTTTTCTAACAAATTTTGTTCATTTATAACTACAATTTTCCTCATTTATAATTTAATGTTGTCCGACAGCAAATTAATAATATTTCGGTGAATTTTAACTTTTTAGCAATGTTATTTATTGTGCGAAGTCATATATCTATAACATGCGGTTATGAAGCCACAATTAGGTCTTAAAAATTGGTAAAAAGGGTAAAACAATATCTTTCGTGTAACATTAATTACAAATCTGAAATATTTAAGCTTCTTTCAAATAATTTCTTAATGTTCTTTTACAGAGAGGTGTATCAGCATGTCTGATGTATTTGGATTTTTTCTCAATAAACGCCCAACGAAATGCCTTATCAGTAACGGCAAATTGTTGTCTAAATATGTCTTCTGAAGAATTCCAATATGTCATGGAGTCACTTCCATTGCTTGCTAATAGATTAACACAACAAGACAAGAAAAGTGTTGAAAGTGTTTGCCTTGCTTTTTATAGACTAGTCGAAAGTTTTCAATTGGAACCATCTAGATTGCAAGAGATAGCAAGCACGGAGTTGCTGACGAATTTACAACAGTTACTAGTAGTCACACCCCCTGTTATCAGCACAGGAACGTTTATAACAGTCCTGAGAATGTTATCCATAATGTGTGCAAATTGTCCCGATTTGGCGCTTACGCTTTTAAAACAAAATATATCCGAAACTCTCTTATACCTTTTAACTGGATCTGGAGAAATTAGTCAAGAAGAAGTAGAATTAGTACCGAGGTAAGTTTCCATATCATATCACTACTAGCAAATTTTTGGTTGAAATAAAACCTAAAAGAATCAATTATTGTTTTAATAAGTACATATTCAAATAATATAATATTTCAAAAAATTCAAAGTACATCCTAAATGTTAATATTTCATGAAAAATATTTTCTCTATCTTCATTGTTTGATAATAAAATTCTAAGGAAAATATCCAAACAACAATTTTGTATTGTAAAATCAATTTCGCCTAAATTCGTTACACTTATCTCAGTTTCAAAGAAATGTAAAAAGGTCGATTTAGATCATTTTTAAGTATGTATTGCATTCAGAATATGTCCACAAATTATTAAGAAACCTTTCAATGATAATTCTGAATTTTTAAAATAAAATAATTATCTATAAAAGGCAAAAACAAGTAAATACTGAAAAAATCAACATGCACACTTGACTTCAAAATAAAAATTCTAAAATTCCTGTTAATGATTTGACATTTTCATAAAAAATGAAGTGCTTTAATTTTCAATAGAACTTTTTTTGCTTATGTTAAAATTCCTTCCTATTCAATACAGATATAAGTTTAGAATACAGAATGTCATATACAATCTATGCCACTTTGAAAAATATTCATACTGTCAAACTGTGTAGAAGTCTCTAGTTAATTAAAAAATTAATGCGCAAGCATTTCTGTAAATAGTACTTATGTGTGTTAAAAGATAAGCGATACTGTTTTTACGCAAAAAATAATTTCTAAGTATGTATTTCATAATTAATATATTATTACTTAAATTTAAATACTACTTTTTATAGGCAACCGCAGGAATTGTATGAAATAACTACGTTAATCGGAGAATTAATGCCAAAGTTACCATCCGACGGAATTTTTGCGGTTGATGCCTTACTTGAACGTCCGACAAATATGAATAAAGATCATCCAACCTGGCAATGGCGCGATGATAGAGGGTTATGGCACTGTTACGGTCCCGTAGATAGTAGAATGATCGAAGCTGCTCATACGAATGGAGAAGACGAAGTCAGCTTAAATACATTAGGCCGTACTTATACAATAGATTTCCATTCTATGCAACAAATCAATGAAGATACAGGAACAACGAGACCAGTTCAACGGCATTTCTCCGCAAATAATTCTCAGGTAGCCCCTGCTGAACCTATAATGACAGGAAGTAGACCCAATTCTGCGAATAGAGATGCCCGAGTTGCTTGCTTGCGTGAAGAAAGAGGACTGGCCGCTGCCTTTATAAGATCTTTGTTTTCCGTTTTATATGAAGTTTATTCTTCTAGTGCTGGTCCAGCTGTAAGATGTAAATGTTTGAAAGCCCTTCTAAGAATGGTTTATTATGCCACCCCGGAATTATTAAAACAAGTTCTAAAAAATCAAGTTGTTAGCAGCCACATAGCTGGAATGATGGCTTCAAATGATCTAAGAATTGTTGTTGGTGCTTTGCAAATGGCGGAAATATTAATGAATAAATTACCGGACGTTTTTGGTGTTCATTTCCATCGCGAAGGAGTTATGCATCAAATAAATCAATTGGCTGATCCTGAAGTGCCTTTAGGTGTCAGTCCTCCAAAATCGACTAATTCAAGTACAACTTCTTTTTCTGCCAGTATTAACGAATCGCAACCGGGACCCTCACAATCAAACAGCACCTTAACAGCAAATGGAACCGCCGGAAGTACACCAAGTGTAACCTCTTCAAGCTCAATGTACACATCAACACCAGAAGGTAATCGACTGCCACCACGTGAAGGTCGTTCGCCCAGTCCTTCCCATGTTCGCCTAAGCGATGTTCTCAAACGAAAAAGAGTGAAAAGAACAAGTGGAAGCAGTCGCTCTAAAACGAGGCACGAAGATCTCCCTCTTTCGCCTTCGCTAATGCAGGACTTGTTTAGTAAAAGCGCTTCAATAGGAAGTTCTACTCCTAGTAACGCTTCCCGTGCGAGGTGTTCAACTTCCAGTTCAAAAACCGGCGGCTTTCTACAGAGCTTGAATCCAGCAAGATGGGGTCGTAATATGAACTCGTCTTCGCATGATAGAAATTATAGCAAAGATCCGCTTAGTAATTGCTTAGGAAAATCTACTTCAAATTCGAATATTACTGCAGGAAACCGCGAGAAAACAAGAAATTGGATCAGGGAACAGGTAACTATTTATTATATAACTTATTTACGATATTGCAAAAAAATACTATTTCTCATGTGTGATTTTCAAAAATGTTGTTGATAATCATCAAAGTAACGCAAAAAAATGGAATCTTTCGCTATAGGTACTATACAAAACAATTTTGCTTTGTATAAAAGCAGTAACGTAATTTCAATCCGCTTCAGATTTCAAGTTACATTTATAAATATGTAAATTATATGTTTCTATAGTTTGTTTCAACTTATTTTAATTTGACTAAATAACAGGTAAGTACTTTTATAGCACCCCCTGCCGTGAGAGCTTAATGAAACCTAAACACACCTGAGTTATGAGCTGTTCCTTACTTTAATAGCTAGAGTGATATTAAATAAATTGTGGTTAATAATTAATTTTATTGGTTACTAACTTTGAAACAGTTTTTAATATTTAATATTTCTAAACGTTAGTTACAGGTTTGAATTCACAATACAATATTGCATTATAACACGATTTTTAATATAGACATCCAGGATGTATATTTGGTTGTAATCAGCATTTTGTGAAACATGTAGCGCAAATTTTATATAATAGAAATAATAAGGCTTTCATACATCTTTTGGCACTCAGCATCATACAAATTGCATGCTTTTGCATTGAAAACATAATTTATTCATAATTCATCAAACTGGCATTAGAACAAATGAAAAAATGCGTGAGAAGCACGTCCATCCCGAACTTGTATACTTAACAAGTTGAACTTGTTAAGTATATATACATGCATTACAGTAGTGAGAGTTTCCGAATATCGTGTACTGACCATTTCTAATGAAAGTTAAATACATACTAGTATTTATACGTTTTGGGATGGACGTGCCTCACGCATTTTTACATTTATCCCCGTGACCAGGGAAGGTTGACGACGCTATTGCATCTACATTCTTATACAAACTTAGTTTGGCGGATTGTAGAAACAAACGTAACACATTTATCTAAGAATGTATGTGGTCTATGTGGACTATGTGGAATGAGATAGTACTGATTATTGATTCTCATTTACATTAAGTTCAACTTGTCATTAGAAATTTCTAAAATTCTAATGATAGTTCAATTCCAAAAATTGAAATCGTAACAGTCGGCCACGATCTATTTAATGAAAACATTTTCGTTATTTTTCTACTACCGAATTTGCCAGAACTAGCCCTTTATTTTAAACGCAATTATATTTACTACTTCAGTTTTGAAATTCCCGTTATAACACTTATCAGACATTGTCACATTCAACGATGAATTAATTGACTTTACCTTTTCTTGAAAATCACATTTAATTGCAAAAAATGTACTATTTATTAATAGTAAAATAATGCTTGTTTATAATCAGAGACAGGACACATCGGGCTGAAATGGACGTCATTGCGACGGACGATATAAATAGTCTATAACATCTGTAAGTACATTACGCAGTTGTTGAATAGCACTATTCATTCGTTAACTGCACATCTATTTTTTTGTGTGCGGTTAACCGAATGAATAGTGCTATTCAATAACTGCGTGATGGTCTTACAGATGTTATAGATTATAGATTTCAGCCCGATGTGCCCGCTCTCTATTTATAATATAACATCCATGAATATTCTAAACACTGGATAACGTGTATGTTCATATTAATTTGTTATTTATTACATTATAATTATTTATCTGTTTCTGTAGGCTGCAAAATTCCTAGATACTTACTCAGCTAATGAACTAACAGGCAATCAACACCCAGCTCTAAATGTTCTGTCCAGACTTACAGCATCTATACAAAAGTTACCAACAGACGATTGTGGTGATGCCCTTGAAGAGCTACGTGAAATTCTATTGGAATCCGATATATCTCCTTTTGAGGTAAATCATTCTGGCTTAATCAAAGCTCTCCTCAACTATTTAGCTGGCCTTAATGGAACTATTGACCGCGATCAGAGACTTAGGATATTCTTAAATGTATTTGCTGGATGTCCCTTAAACGATGACGCTGTCGAAGTCGTCGAATTGAAGTCGATGTGGATGGGCGCCCTAGTTACCAAGCTAAACGGATGTATATCTCAACTCGAACAGTTTCCAGTGAAAGTCCACGATTTACCCGCAGGATCGGGCGCTGGTAGAGGAGGAACTAGTGCATTAAAATTTTTTAATACACATCAGTTAAAAGTAAGTACTCATACGCCTCGTAAATATTTACCATGAATTTCCACACATTTAGAAGTAAATTCTCAACTTTTATAACAAAATCAAAATAAGTTGTATATTTAACCAAAAACGGAGAAACATGTAAGAAAAAATGGACCCTTAAGGCGGTTGTCTCAAAAACGTAAACTTGGGTTTTGTAATGTAATTTAATTTAGGAGTGAGCGTACTATGTATACATACTTCATCGACAAATAACATTGCCATATATAACATTGAAACTATTAAAAATATATTTTCACTACGTGAAGAAAAAAACCGTAAACATATATCGGTTTTTTTTTAATCATTATACATGTGTAATTCTAAAAAAGAATTGTCAATACATTAGTGGCATACTAGGCAGCCAGTTATACACCAGTGAAATATTTTCCTATTGTTTAATTCTTAAATTATTTGTCACGGAGAGTTTAAAAAAAAATTTTAAACTCCATGTAACATCTATTGTCATTAAAAACGGCTCTTTTTAAGCTGAGCTTGAACTACTTACTACAATTAGCAGATGGACTAGGTCTAGGCTCTGTGTCGTCATATGTATCTAAGATGGAATGGAAACGTTTTAAACGATCAGATAAGTTGCTGGTATTTCCACTAGCCTTGTATTTTCCCCCATAAGTTATACAATTAGCCAGTTTCCTGTCATTTGGGACTTATATTTTGGAAATATTTCCATTGTAGATTCTTCATATGATAAGAAATACGCAAATTAATGTTTCGTTACCCATTAGACCCATAGATAAGAGATAGTACACCGTACTATGTACACTGGACTACATACCATTTCATTTCCCACTACTGCTTTTTAAGATAAATTTCTCCATTTTATAAAACCACTTATTCGTAAGATACCACTAGGTAATTTAAAAAGGTATATAACCCCTTACCACAATTATTAGTCGTATCCTAAATACGCATTTCGACAACTAAGTTGTCATCATCAGTAGGTAAAAACTACTAATTAAAAGTCACACATGGGGCACAGTAAAGTAAAATAAACGCTTCCGCACAACTACTATACACTGCAACCCTGTAAAGACTAAATTTACCATGCCAATCTCAAACTACGAGACAAAACACTTGCCTCTTAGAAAAGGTTTTAAACATGTGTTAAATTATCGAACAAAGGAACGGCAGAAATTCTTCTCTAAAGAAGGCGCCTACTAAAAACGATTTTTAAAGTTACGGTGACCTACTATTAAACTAAATGAAACACCTTATATTTTCACAAAACACTAGTATATTTAACTATATGAATATTTCATGTGCATTGTACACATTAGTAGTTATTATTTAAACGTATTATTTCGAGTACACAGGTAGTGACAAAATCTATATTGGGTAGGGGTGTAAAAATTTTCCATTACAAATGGTTAAAAAGTCGTATATTGTATATTGTAAAAGCCGAACTCTCATTGCAAATTCTGAGAAAGACAAAATTAAGAAGGGGCGTTACATGTGAAAAAACAAGACATCCGGCTGTGTTGAGTTATATTAAATGAGAATCAATTCACGTGAAAAGGGTCTATGAATAATTAGATATTGTAGGTATATAATTTAAAAGTTAATTATAAATAGGTGACAATGTCCTAGTTAAGGAGTTAAGCAATTTAATATAATGTATAGAATTCACGGTAGGCTCTGGGTGTGTTAAGGAGGTAATTTTTGCATATTAAATGAGAATCAATTCACGTGAAAAGGGTCTATGAATAATTGGATAATGTAGGTATATAATTTAAAAGTTAATTATAAATAGGTGACATGTCCTAGTTAAGGAGTTAAGCAATTTAATATAATGTATAGAATACACGGTAGGCTCTGGGTGTGTTAAGGAGGTAATTTTTGCATATTAAATGAGAATCAATTCACGTGAAAAGGGTCTATGAATAATTGGATATTGTAGGTATATAATTTAAAAGTTAATTATAAATAGGTGACATGTCCTAGTTAAGGAGTTAAGCAATTTAATATAATGTATAGAATTCACGGTAGGCTCTGGGTGAAACATGATAAGTAATTTAATAAACAAAACACCCGGTACATCTGTTCCACAAAACGCGAAACATTTTACATTTCGTGAAACCAACACACCGAGTGCTTCATTCAACAACCATTGTTAAGGAGGTAATTTTTTTGCATTATTTCACGTGTATGGATTCCCACATGTCTATATTTCTGCTGTTACATCCCCCACCCACTTATAAAAATGTGAATAGACAGCTGAACGGCATTGGAGATTTATCGCTATTCAAGGAGGTATGTTTATTTTTCGCGATAAATATACTTTCGTAAGCATCAAGTTCATGGGGTTTATTAATTCCTTTTATCAATTTCAAACCTGTAATCGGTACATTGTGCAGTGTGCTCAAAGCGTGATTTGCGACATTTGATTTATCCGGTCTATTGTATTTGATATGTGCTATGTGTTCTTTAAAACGTGTTATTATATGTCGTTTAGTTTGGCCTATATATTTCAAATTACAATCCGCGCAACTAATTTCATAGATCCCTGATTTCGAATTGGAATTAATTCTATCTTTAGTATTCCCTAGCAGACTTTTGATGGTGTTTTCAGACCGAAAGGCTACCTGGAGACCTCTTTCTTTCACAATTCTATTAATGTTTTTCGTGACAGGGTGGTATGGTAGACATATGTACTTTTTCTCTTTTTTGGTTTTTTTGGTTATTTTGAGGCAAGTGTTTTGTCTCGTAGTTTGAGATTGGCATGGTAAATTTAGTCTTTACAGGGTTGCAGTGTATAGTAGTTGTGCGGAAGCGTTTATTTTACTTTACTGTGCCCCATGTGTGACTTTTAATTAGTAGTTTTTACCTACTGATGATGACAACTTAGTTGTCGAAATACGTATTTAGAATACGACTAATAATTGTGGTAAGGGGTTATATACCTTTTTAAATTATTATTTAACCACAGTCTCCATTGAAAGAATACCACTAGGTGTTATTTGTTTAACGTATACATTATTTTATCGTGTTACTGAAATACCCCCAATAAGTGGGTTATGTTCGGCAATACTTAACATGTCTCTGGCCGTTCTTAAATTATTCTTCTGGTACCACATCATCATTGTTATGAAAAGGTTTTTACCTCTTCATAGTAAAGTAATTACCAAATTAAACAACTTGGTGTATAACTGGTTGCCCACTATGCCACTAATGCATTGATTATTGTTTTTTAATGATTATACATAGGGAATCTCTGTGTAATGATAAAAAGAACTTGGTATAATAAATGCTCCTTATATAACCTCAGAGCCGAATCAGTTCCAGCTTTATTTTATCAATTATATATTTTTTAAGTTATTAAACAATTTAATTTCATATGTTATTAATAATTTAAGTACATATTATATAAATATTTAAAAAAGTTCAAATTATACAGTCCATTTGTAAAATCTAAAATATAGATCTGTTTGTTTTAAGTGACAAAATTATTTAAAGATTAACACTGCTCAATAATATTTAATGTTTTCATAATGCAATAATTGAAATTGTTAATTTATACTTCTTTTATACGTCTTTTAAAATAAATTGTTATACTATAATGAAAACAAAATCAAATATATGGCAATGTAATTATATCGAATTATGTTATTTCTCTATTTTTTTTAAATTAAAGATGGTTAAATAGAATATACATGACGTAAATAGACTAAAAATAATCATTGTCGATTCTTTTTGTTTTTTATTTTTGATTTTATACCTTTTCAGTGCAATCTTCAACGTCATCCGGATTGTACAAATCTAAAACAATGGAAAGGCGGTACAGTGAAGATTGATCCCTTAGCTTTAGTACAAGCAATAGAACGTTATTTAGTTGTTAGAGGATATGGTAGAGTGCGTGATAGAGACAGTGCGGATAGCGATGATGGTGATTCTGGTGACGGAGATATCGATGATACTTTGGCCGCCGTAGTTATCTCACAAGCAGGCTCTAAACATAAATTACAGTTCCTGATTGGAAATACAGTTTTGCCTTATAATATGACCGTTTACCAAGCGGTTAGACAATTTAGCAATAATGGCAACGATCAGAGCGAGACCGATACAGACAATGAAACACCTTTGGGTATGTGTATTAACTTAATTCAAATAATTCAATTATAATAAATGAAAAATATTTTCTTACCTATTAATCTTGGTTAGTATATATATTTAATATAAATTGATTATCTTTCAGGTAACGCAGCAGTTTGGGTACAAACACACACCATATATTACCGCCCAATTAGGGAAGAACCTTCCAGTACTAGCAAACCGTCGAATTGTTCGTCAACGCATTCAAGCAGAAAGGGTAAAGGTTCTTCCGGCAAAAATGCATCACGAAGAAAAGGTGATGAATTATGGAACGGTATGTCCTCAAAACTTCTTTCACCTAAAAAAAGTATATTTCTGAAATGATGTCTAACAAACACTAGATAATTTCAATAAGTTTTTCAATGTTTTCTTCTTTTTTTTTGTTTTTGAGACTACAAGCATATCTTGTGAAAATCTAAAATCTCATATAGTCCCACGAACTGCTGAACGATACAGATGATAAAAGCGTCCGACAATGTTACTCCTGTTATCCGATGTTCATACCACGTTTGGTCATGGCTTGAATCTTGGGACCAACGCGTGAGTGGTTGGGCTTTATCGAAATTAGTATTCTCTTTAGTTACCCTTAAATATTAGGGAAGTAAAAGTAAAATCAACATTTTTACTCTCTTAGGGCGAGGAGGTGTTGTAAAAAAAACATGAAATCACACCATCAAAAAAAAAACTATTGCAAATGTGTAGTTTTCATAAGAACTTTAGAATTCGTTTTCTATTCATTTGATCTTATTATTTTATCTCGGTGTTTTTAATGAATTTCGAGGTATTCCACCTGTTATATATATTTTTATTTCATTACAATATTGTATTTAAACAAAATATCTTCTATTGACTCCAAAATTGTATTTTAGTATTTTTAGTACATCTTTGAATTATTAACTGAAGATAGTACTATACAGTTTTTACAAGTAAGTTTTTCTATTGACATACCTAAATTTACAATTACTAACATTTCAATCTATTATTCTACAAATATGGATGCGCGTTTAGTCTGACTATATAGAATAGAGATGGGATATAGGTACCACTGGCGTTTATTACCAACGCTTTTTCATATAATAAATATTTGTCTTTCTAATATTAATCATTTAAATTTTAAGCATAAGTCCACGATATTATTTAATTTTAAATTCGGCCTCGTATATACAAGGGCTGTTCTCTTTCCGCTAAACCTATCTAGTAGACGATGGTATTTTGCGACAAATTTTGTTTGGTAATTTCAATCTAGTTGTTTACAAGTTTAGTTATAGTGACAGTTATCAAATATACCTGATTATTTGTAAGTTACATAAGTTTAAAGTAATCTTTTCGCCAATAAGTCATAGAACTGAACAAGAGGCATCGAGCTGTGATTTTTTACAATTTCAAGCGTGGCTTAACCCATAATACACCAAAATAAAAAAAAAATTTTCGTACTAAAAAGTAATAATTTTGGATGTACTGTCAGTAGCATTGCGTTAATAAATATTTAAACAACCTAATAAACATTTTGGGAACGGGTAATCGCATTTTCAATTTTGAATAAAAATAAAATAAAACTATGGAATTTTCAAGAAAAAAACTTGTGTATCTAAGTTTAAATTAAATAACATACAGCTTATTCATTTATCATTAAGAGGTTTCATATAAAAGATACTTCACGTAACATTATTTTGGAAAAAAAATCAATCCCCATTTTTTCCGGAAATATTTCTCAAACGGATTTGAAACATAGCGTTGCGAAAACGCAACATTGGGAAAAATAGTGTAAAACTTTACTGGTCATCTGATGAAGATAAAGGTGTTCAATTTGTGAAAAATGCGATGTCTCGAAACAGATTTTTCGACATAAAGCAGAACATTCATCTTGCAGATAACAATCAATTAGACAAGGCAGACAAATTTGCGAAAGTAAGACCGCTGGTTGATCTCTTGAACAGCAATTTCTTGAAGTATGGTGTTTTTAGACATCACTTATCAATTGATGAGCAAATGGTAACCTACTTCGGCCGCCATTCAGCGAATGTTTTTGAAAGGGAAGCCAGTACGTTTCGGGTTCAAAATGTGGTGTCTGGCATCTAGCGATGGGTATTTATATCAATTTATACCTTATGCTGGAAAAACTGGTGAAAATGCCAAAAGAGAATTTGGTTTATGTGAAACAGTGGTCATCAATCTTTTGAACGTATTAGAAAATAAGTTGACTCAAGGTATACTTTGATAAATTTTTTACGAGCTACAAGCTATTAGTTTATCTGAAACGTCAAGGATACTTTGCTACTGGAACTGTACGTGAGAACAGAATGCTGAAATGCCCTTTAGAGACTTGTAAGTCTATAGGAAAAAAACCTCGTGGTACAATGGATTCTCGTTCACGATCACGTAAATGAAATAAGCGTGGTCCGTTGGAATAACAATTCTGTGGTTACAGTAGCAACCAATTGTGAGTCTGCACTGCCTAATGTGTTTGTGAAGCGGTACGATCGTAGAGAAAAAAAGACATCTCTATACCACAACCAAATATGATTGCCAAATATAACAAATATATGGGAGGCGTTGATCTACACGATAACGCAGTTGCAAATTACCGAATAAATATTCGTGAAAAAAAATGGTGGTGGCCGTTATTTATAAATATGTTAAATTCTACAGTAGTGAATGCTTGGAAACTGCACATACTTGTATACACAGAGAAACCCATTTCGCAGCTGGGTTTCAGGTCTGAACTTGTACGAAGCCTCATTAGTGCCAACAAATGTAAAACACAATCTGTTCGAGGACGTGGTTCCAGTGCGTCTCTATCATCCAGTGCACGTTTAGATAATGTGGGTCACCTAATTGAAAGAAATCGCGAAAATTGGAGGAGACGTTGTAGAGTATGCAAAAGTACAACCATATTTATGTGTAATAAATGTGGTGTTCCATTACATTCACACTGCTTCAAAGACTACCATAATTAATAATTGTAATATTTTTTGTGCAAGTAGTCCCATCGTTGCGTTAACGCAACGCAAAAAAATATAAGAATCAATGGTTTGTCTTTTTTTTTACTTTAAAGGATGTTTATAAATATGTACCTAAATAAAAGTTTAGTCCTTAAAAAAATTGCGTTTTCCTTGATTTGTCTAATAGTGGTCCTAAATGGGTTAAGCCATAAAGAATATTTTGACAAAATCAATTGAGTGTTTGGTGACAAATCGTGTTTCTTCGCTACCGTAAAGCGGCGGTACAATGAATTTCAACGCGCTCGATTTTCCTTAAATGACAGTTTTCGAGCTCCTAAACCAAAAACGGTAGTTACAGAAAAAAATATTCGTCTTATTCGGAACATGATTGAAGAGGACCGGCATACTACTGTCAGAATCATTCAAGCAACTTTAAAGATTGGTGTGAACGCAATTAACATTATTTTACACAAACATTTGGAGGTTCATAAGCTTTGTTCTCGATGGATTCCCCACAACTTGACTTCAATTCACAAAGAAGACCGTGTGAGATGGTGCAGATCTACACTAGATCGCTTTGACCGTGGATCGTCTCATTTGGTGTACAACATTATCACAGTTGATGAAACATGGATATACTGCTATGATCTCGAAAAAAAAGCAACAATCGTCAGTTTGGGTCTTTGACAATTAGTCGGCTCCTACAAAAGTTGTTCGTGAAAAAAGCCAAAACAAGAAGATGGTCACCACATTTTTTGTAATTACTGGGCATATTTTCATTGTAGCCCTGGAGGATGGACGTACTGTTAATTCAGAATGATACATTACATTTGTTTGTTTTCCAAGAGTCACGATCACCACACTACCAATGCCCAAAACATAGAAATAATGGGTTATTCACGATATAGTGCAGACCTAGCACCTAATGACTCCTTATTTCCGCGGGTAAAGGATAAATTACGGGGTTTACGTTTTACATCGGCCAAAGAAGCGGTTGGGTTGATGCCTTTAAAAATGAAATAAACAAGTTATGGCCAGAAGATTAGAGAAAATGTTTTTAAGATTTGTTTTTACGGATGCAAAAATGCATTGACTGTGAAGGAGAATACTTTTAAAAAATTATAAAAATATAGTTTGTCTGTATGAGAAAACAAACTATGTAACGCATACAATTGATTAAAATTAAGGAATATACAAAATTCACGCAGATATCTTACTTTAACGAATCTTCAAAATAGCGAACTAATAGGTTCAATACCTTATTGTATTAAGTAATTTTTATAAAAATAGTATATTGAATATATTTTCACAGGCATTTGCACTTTGCATTCTATAAAAAAAAACTCACATAATTTCTAAAAATTTACTTTAATGCTAATTTTAATTTTTTTTATTTCTTTCAGAGGGTACCGTGCCTTCTCCACAATCCCCACTAACGCCATTCTTAACAACATCTCTTCCCGAGTCCGTAACAATACAAGATGCGTCCTTGGACGTGCTGTGTTTATTAAGAATTTTAAGCGCTTTGAATTTACATTGGAATACGCTATATCCTCTCTTTGAATATAAATCGATCTTACCGCCTACAGATTTTTTGAACGTCAAAATAGCAGCAAAAGCTAGCAGACAGTTACAAGATCCTCTAGTAATTATGACCGGTAATCTTCCAAACTGGTTACAACAAATAGCTACAGCTTGTCCGTTCCTGTTCCCTTTCGAAACCAGACAGTTACTGTTCTATGCGACTTCTTTCGATCGAGATCGTGCTTTGCAGCGTTTACTGGACATGACACCGGAATTAAGTTCTACAGATTCACAGGAAAGGGTCACCCCGCGATTAGATAGACGGAAACGTACTATATCCCGCGATGACATTTTAAAACAGGCCGAACAGGTGATGCAAGATCTCGCGTCTTCGAAGGCCCTTTTGGAAGTGCAATACGAAAACGAAGTGGGGACTGGATTAGGGCCAACTTTAGAATTCTATGCGTTAGTTTCTAAAGAACTTCAAAAAGCTGATCTAGAACTTTGGAATGCTCCCGATTCTCAAGGTGAATATGTGTTCAATAGTGCGGGGCTGTTTCCTTCACCAATACCAAGAGGCGCTAAGGTCACGCATATTACCAAGATTAAATCTAAATTTAGGTTTCTGGGAAAATTTATGGCTAAAGCTGTGATGGATTCAAGAATGGTGAGTAATAATCATTTAAATAATGTTTTAATATTATTCAAAAACGGATATAAAAGAACCATTACAATACTAGTGAATGAAATTTCGTAATTAAACATGCACTAGCTATTTTTCACGCTTATGCAATTACAATTAATAGAATATTCAATTAAAATTTTGTTTTTTTCTTTAACAGTGCTTAAGTAGCATCTATAAGGTTTTTCGTAAATCTAAGTCTAAATCTATTGTTTATGTATCCTGAAAATCGATTAATTCAATATGCCTTCGTTTCCTATTTCCAGTTGGATCTTCCGTTTTCTTTAACGTTTTATCGATGGCTCTTGTGTCAAGAGCACACATTAACCTTGTCTGATCTCCTTCACATAACACCAGAAATTCACAAGAATTTAAGGAAGATGCAGGAAATCGTCAGACAAAGGGACCTAATATTAGCCGATCGAGATGTCCCTGCATCGGAGAAAAACGAAAAAGTAAGTCGCTTTTGCTATACTTTTTTTTGCTAAATTTCTCTACAAATTCAAATAACAAGTGTTCATTTGAAAAGTCAATCTAGGTTACTTTGAAATTTTGATAGAATAAGACGCAAATATATTAGTATGTGTTTGTTGTTCCGTAAATGTAAATCCAACTGGCATTTGATCATGTCAATCACAAATATCACTTAGTGCATAAAATAATGGTGCGTCGATTCTGGTTTAAGTAAATTGCTACTCAGTTTTAAAGTGGCTTTCACTTTAGAACATAAATTTTTTTTAGTACAGGCTTATTTTCGAAGTGGTAATAAAATTGATGGTATTTCAAGTTGAGTTTCCACATTTTGTAATAGATTATATACAATTTAAGAATACTTTGGATAGAACCTTAAAACTTTTTTCGAAACTGGTAGTCTCTTAAGAAAATCAGGCAGCAGAGCAGTTAAGAAATGTACACCTCAAGTTGTCAATCGTGTTGAAGAAATAATGGAAAATGAACCACAAACATCTGTTTGACATTTGAATCAACAAATAAACCTTTCTGTTGGTACAACTCACAAGTTATTAAAAAAGATATGCAACTTTATCCATGCCGTGTCAAAGCAGTACAAGAATTGTTAGAAATTGATTACCCACATAGACTACAGTTTTGTAATTGGTTTGTAAATATGAACAATAATGGAGAACTTTCGCAAAGAGTCATCTTTACTGATGAAGCAAGGTTTTATAAAACGGGATACCTAAATTCACAAAATACAACGATTCGGAGTAGCGAAAATCCACATGTAATTAATGAAGAATCGCTACATCCAGAGAAAATTGGTGTTTGGGCAGCGATAAGCCAAAGACGAATCATTGGACTAATATTTTTTCGGGGAATTTTACAACCATTTGTCAATCAGTTGCATGATGATAAACTTCAAAATGTATATTTCCAACAAGATGGAGCACCTTGTCACTGTACTGCAGAATCTTTGGATTATTTAAGAGAATTTTTTGATGAGCGTATAATTAGTCGAAATACTGAAATTGCCCGGCCTGCACGTTCATGCGATTTAACACCTTGCGACTTCTTTTTGTGGCCTTATCTAAAAAATAACATATTTCGAACACCTATATTGAATTTGAATGATATGCTACAGAGAATCGAACAGAAATGCATGGAAATTAATAACAATCCAGTAATGTTGCAGAATATATCATCAGAAATTTTGAACGGAGGATTTTAAAGTGCATTGATCTTGAAGGACAACATTTTCAACATTTGTTATAGTTTTCAATAAATTCCTATTATTTGTTATTTATTTGTATGTATGAAACTGTCAAAATATACGACTTCGTAGGTTAAGTAGTAAATTTTAATTTACGACTTACTTCAAAATGTTCTCAGTAAATCACATGCTACTAGATTGACTTTTCAAATGAACACTTGTTATAAACATGCGAAACGCAAAATTAGGACAGATAAGCATTACTACACTAACTAGGATATCTACGAAAAACATTAACCTTGTAAGGATAAAGTATTACCATTACAAGTCCAATTATTTTCCTGAACAAAATTTTAGAATTACTAAGACCATTTCGTATAAAACCTTCAGTTTAATATTTTCTTTCTAGATCGAATATTTAGAATTTGACGGATGTACAATCAACGATTTAGGACTTGACTTCATTCTACCTGGTCATCCGAACGTCGAACTAATGAGAAACGGCAAGACAATCGGTGTCAGCATCCATAACTTACATCAATATGTCAACTTAGTAAATCACTGGATCTTAATGGAGGGCGTATCGAGGCAGATGGATTCCCTCAGAGAAGGTTTCGAATCTGTATTCCCGATACAAAATCTCAAAATGTTCCAACCGGAAGAACTTGAAGCGGTATTCTGCGGTAGTCCTCAAGAATACATATACGGTTGGGATGTAAAAACGTTAATGGAATGCTGCAGACCGGACCACGGTTATACAGCGGATTCCAGAGCTATAGGTTTTTTATTCGAAATATTGAGTTCCTACGATCGTGAAGAACAGAGAATGTTCGTACAATTTTTAACCGGTAGTCCTAGATTACCTGTCGGAGGTAAGGATATTATTTAATATAAATTAATTTGAGAAAAAATACATTTGCTTATTATTAATTTTTACTTGAGACGGATGCGAATATTTTCATGAAATTTGTTTCTTTGCGCGAAATAGTTTCTATAGTCCATTCGCCCCTTAGAAAACAGTTCAGCGCTTATATAGATACCGCACAGCGCTGCCACGTTTCTTTATTAAAGAACTTGAGTAAAATATTTACACAAATACAATAAGCTTGAGAAACTTGAGTATTTAAGAATAGGAAAATTAAGTCTACGTTTGATGATTTTAATGATGTATTAAAAAAATAACATAATGCGCCAATAAAGCTATTAATTATAAACAAAAGATTCGCTATTCTAATAAATGTTTTAATTTGCTACATTAACGTAACACTTACATCTACAAGTCATACGCTAAATCTCACTGATCAAAACATGTTTAAACTGGTTCAAACGATATTTAAAAGGATTATCTTCTAAAGTATATGTATATATATATAAGGTAAACTTAATAAGTCTTCTAAAATATATGTATATATATATATAAGGTAAACTTAATAAGTCGGCGATTAAAGGTCTGGTTCATTACTTCAAAGTATATATATTTAAAACAACCCTACATGTTTCGGCAATGATGCCTTTGTCAAGGGAATAAAAAATATAAATGACAATATAATAGCTCTTTTACATTATTTCATTAGCTTTGCACAAATTGGCAATTTTTCAAAATTTAGTAATTTTCCATAGAAAGAATGTGTAAATAAGCGATTCTTATTGTGGAATGAACCAATTTACCAATTAATTTATACATTAATTTTATACGGTAAATTTAATTTGAATATCTGTTTGAAATATAAAATCTGCAGCAAATTAAATTGTATATGGATTGTTCAGAAATAATTCCACAGTTAAAACAGCAGAATGGTAAATATAGTAATTACAGCACATAAAAGTAATTCAATTTGTCTAAAAAACATGTTATTTCATTTATTTGTTGAAAAAAATAGTCAAACAGTACATGTCCTTACTGATAAACATTGTATGTAATACATAATATGCTATACAATATTAAATAGCTTAAATTCTACAACTGTAACAGTGTATGACAATAAATTCTAATTAAAACAGATTTACAAGTTAATTAATAACAATAATATTTTATAAAACTATTTGAAGATAGTTGAATTCAGTCTGACGTTGGACAAGAAATGGAATCATCAATATCATTGTTGTCTCCATAAGAAATTATAAATGGTTCAACAACTTCATTAATAATTCTTAAAGAACATGTTTTATGCATTTATGCCAAGTTGTTGCAGTTACATTATTGATAGCATTATGTAAAAGTTGTTTGACTTCATTTAATTTAAAAGTTCTATTTTTTGCAGCTGCCTCATTTTTTATTTGTGCCCTTACAAGATTAATCAGATTCAGCTCGCAGTGGTATGGAGGTAAACAAAGAACAGTCTTGGTTTTTAACTTTGCGATTTCATCTATTACATATGAATTATATTTACTCTTGACCATATTTACTAAGTTCAATAATTCTGCTCTAACCATATCCTTCTCATACTCTATCCCCTTATTTCATAACCAATTTTGTATGTCTGCTTTTCTCCACAATATTGTTGGTGTCTTTTCAACCTTGCGGCTATGATACAGCCATTATCCATCACTGCGACAGCATTCTCTGGTAGATAGGGTAATATATTAGGGAACCAATCCTCAAACACTGGGGCATTAATTTCCTCATGATAATCAGAGATTTTCTCCCCCTCAAACAGTAACAAACCATTTTTGATGAAACCATCAGAACTGCCAATATGTAATATTATCAGGCGACGTCCCTTATCAGACGGATTTTTTAATCCTATTGTAAGTCCTTCCACAAAGGTCTGTCCTATTGCTTAAAACACTTGTGTCCATCCATACCTTCTCTACTGTATGCCCTCATTCAACCAGGTTTCATCTAAATAGAAAATTGGTCTACCCTGGGATCTGTATAATGAAATATCTTTCAGATTTGTCGTCTCCATCTTACGATATCATCTGTCTCAGTAAGAACACTGTTTCTGCCATGTTTAAGGTATCTATAATATTTAGTACAGTTATATTTAGATATGTAAGTATACCTACTATAAATATTCTCACTTAAAATTTAGTTGCTTCATTAAGTGATACAATGTTGAGCGACTCATATTTGGCAGTTCATTGCTATTATTTATATGAGCCAGCACTTTATCTAATGTAGGCAGTTCATTTTGTCGAAACATGTTGTTAACAATTTGACGAACAGCAGTTTTGCCAGCCTCATCAAAAGATTCCAATACAGAATGTCTACCAGTTATCTTTTTTGGCTCTGAAGTTTTCCCTGTTTTCTTATATTCGTTGATAACCCGATATACTGTCGGTCTTGAAATTCCTTCATTCATATCTTGTTATATATGTTGCACTCAATAAAATTACCTAGTACTTGAGAAATCTGCTTAATCATGTCACCTTTTCTCATGTCGGGTGTATCTGTCACAAGTTGCTTATAAGCATTTATTGCTGTTTGCTTTTCAGCACTACTCAAATGACTTACTTTCTCTCTCATTTCCTTGAAGGAGAATATACATCTGTGCTTTTAGCAGCACTGGTGCTGGGTTCTGCATTCATATTTGAAATCAACAGCTACAAAATTATAATTTTACAAGAATTTAAATTCTCTTATTACATATTACTTACATAATCAATTAATCTTCAAATTGAAGCTATAAAAAGAACTAATCTACACCGCAAAATAATTAAAGCAATATAATAATTTATTAATATAATAACAAAACTCTATAGTGTTATTTTGCCTTGCTCTGGACCAATTAGAAACAACTGTCACTTAATATATATATAAATATAACTGTCACTTAGGTCTATTCAGAATTTTGTCTCTTCTTTTTGAAATATACCATAGGTACAACGTAAACATATTACAAAAACATAACCTATAAAGTTTGTGTAGGTGATGTTTTATTCAAATGTATTATAATTTAGTTTTAGTAAGGTTTCATTTATTTTTGCTATAGCTATACTGATAATATTTACAAATGAATATAAATATATAATTTAAATTTTGTTGAAAACATTACCATCTTTTCTATCATAGCATAAACTCTAAAATATTGCAAAATACATAAATACCTGATAAGTTTTTTTACTTACTATATGTTTAATGCTTATATTTAGTTTATTGTATTTATTCGACGAATTACTATTGCCGAGATTTTTTTTCTTTATTATATCGTCTCTAACGCAATTATAACAAAATCATGCTATTATACTTGTATATTATTTAAATCAAAGATAGCTAGATCAATCAACTAATAATAATGTTAATTGTTATTAAATATAAACACTTCAAATTATAGGTATAATTTTTTTTATTTTATCTTAACAGGTTTTAAATCACTTTC
Organism: Melolontha melolontha; assembly: GCA_935421215.2. Lineage (NCBI taxonomy): Eukaryota > Metazoa > Arthropoda > Insecta > Coleoptera > Scarabaeidae > Melolontha > Melolontha melolontha. The sequence goes on along the minus strand of OW285237.1, from coordinate 91,690,202 downwards.
TCCACCTCTAACCGTTGTTCGCAAAACTTTAGAGCCTAATATGAATGCAGACGATTTTCTACCATCAGTGATGACGTGCGTTAACTACCTCAAGCTACCGGATTATTCTAGCATCGAAGTTATGCGCGAGAAACTACGTTTAGCGGCCTCAGAAGGGCAACACTCGTTCCACTTATCTTAAAAACAATGGGAAATGGAATGGACGTTGTTAAACGAGTAAAAGCAAGAAACCTCTAAGGACAACTATAAAAAGAAATAAATAAATAATATTAAACTAGTGTAAATTTATAAACAAAAAATGAGAGAGAAATAATATGATGGTGCAAATCATCTAAAAACTTGAATATATAATAATTTAAACAGTGACTGTAAATATCATAATTACTATTATCAACTTTTAATATTATTGATTATTGCCCCATTTTTAATCCAAATTAGTTGTCCGCAGGTGTCACTGTATGTTCGTTTTGATTCACTTTTAATTTTATTTTCTTCTTTAATAGTGATTGGAAAATTTTTGCACTCGCTTTTATTCGCATGTTATGTTGCTGAGAAGGGATTTAAAGAATGATGATCGCATAAACATTTTCTTGGATTTTGTAGTTTTAGTTCTTTTGCGTTGAAAGAATATGAACCTTTCCTTTCGATGTAGCTTTTTGTTTTATTCTATTCGTTTTTTTTTCTTTCGCGTAGTATATATGATGTGTGTTGAGAAAAACGTTTTATTTAATTATGTAGTTCAAAATGTAAGCATATTGTTATATAGAGGGAACTATTTTTTTAGGAAATAATATGAAATCGAATATGTATATGGTGTAAATAATACTAATAGTGGCTAGATTAATTTCTAGCTTATATATAAACATTACTAATATATATTGAGGAAAGATAGCCCTTAATTACAGAGTATTTTAAAATTATGTGACGAAAAACCTAGGAAACATACATTATGAAGCAGTAGTCTTACTAGATTAACTATTATTTTGCTAATAATATATTTCATACAGCAAAATAGTAAAAAAAAAAATACACATGACATTGACAATTGTCAATTTTTTCTTATTTAATTCGACTGTACCACAAAAATTTGTTATATCAAATACCTAATGATCCAATTTTTAGCTGATTAACATGGTATGCATTATTTGTTACATATTTATTTCTTGCTCAAAGATAGAATATGAATATAATTAAATACTTATTCAATATGTTATTTAAAAGTTAATACAGAAATTAAATTTTGTTGGCAAAAATAATTGTATTTGATTTTTCTTATTTAATTCTCTAATTAAAAAAAACTAAAGAACTTAATTAAAAAAATTGAGACTTTACAATTTAAATTATTAGAATCTAATTAATCTATTTTTTTAAAGGCAACGAGTATGACTAGTTAGTAGTATAGTAACAAGTAATTTAATTCAATTTTTAAATCGTTTAATTTTTTGAATATTTGTATAGTTTGTATTGTTATAATTTTAGCCTTAATTAATGAATAACTGTCATGAAACTCATAATTGCAAAATATTTGCATCATAATTTTGAAGTACACTGTAGGGAATTTATCCTAACAATTTATCATAATATAATGTAATGATGCCATACACGTGATAAAATATAATTTTAAGAGGAAATTATTAATGCTGTGTTATCCATAATATTATAATTAACAATTTAATGATGCGATTTTATGCGTAAAATAACGATAATAATTAAGAAATACTATATACCTTAAATGTCGTATTGTCCGTATGTATTATTTCTCATACACTTTTCTCAGTACAAAGATGATGTATAAGAATTACAATAGCATGAGTGAAATATAGTTCTTTTCTTTTTTACACAATTATGATTTCGATCCTCTCCGTTATAACTAGAGCAGACCAATTTTCGTGCGCGCCATGTGCGCCAATTATTTTTCGTGTATTTATGCATATTACTTTAATAGCAGAAAACCAAATGTATATTTAATTATTTCTGATAGAATAAATGTCTACTTCTATGGGTAACAAGCTCATGTTGCGTCCCTATTCTATCGCATATTCTAATATATTACGAATTACACTCCCATACCGGCGCTCATGGCGCGCACGGAAATTGGTCTGCTCTAGTTATAACTAATAATACGGTGGTGATATATTAGGATTCAATATACTCTTTGTTTTTGTTTTCTTATTTTTTAGCTTTTCTTAGCAGGAAATTTGGAGCAAGTTTTTATTTGTTGTCGTTTTTATTTGGCTATGAGTACAATATTTTAAGTAGCATACTGTGCACCTGTCATCAATTTGTATTTTTTTTTTATTAAGAGGGGCCACCGACTGATTGTGCAATGGACACTGTATGTTAGTAGTGTTGGTGATAAGTGAACAATATTTTCATCTTATCATTTAATAATCAGATTGCCAAATGTATAGTTATTTTAATTAAAGGGGCAGTTCCCTTACTCATTTCTCGTGTTGTCTTGGAACGCCTATACTACAATTTCTATATTTAATTAACAAAAATGTAGTTTAAGTTAAAGTGCAAATGTAATGTTTCAATAAATTTGTATACTGAAACAAATTTTTGTTTTTTTTTTATTTAACAAATGTATTTGAATGATTTGCCGCTCCTTTTTCGTCACTGTTTTACGTTCACCACAAATTAAAGTTATTGGGCCCCGTCAATCTGGTATGTCGACTACGATAAAATAAGTTTTTGGGGTACTACAAAGTAGTCAATGCGCAATGCTTGCACTACCATCTTTTTACCGCGACATATCTGCTATATTACAACCTCGACATTACAAGTTAGATTTATTTATTTATCGTGCGGCTTACATGGGCTGAAATCTACACAGAACAGTTAAATTTTAAAATCAAGGCCATTAATCCAGTTGAGCAGAGTCCTCTCACACCCATATGCTGCAATATGATAAACAGTCTCGAGTAACCGAACAGTGTGACGTTTTCGAATGTGCTCCACGTTTTGTATTCCAAGCTACAATTTATTGCTTATTTATGTTTTTGTTTTTTTTTTAATAATGGAATAGATTAGCTGTTGGTTGTGTCTCGAATAAAATGTGGATTTGGTTTTTCACCGAGTTTGAATGAGAAAATTCCATCCAGATAGCTATTAAAATGGCATTTTTGATAATACCCAATATCCTTATTGTAGTCATTATTTTCTCTTTCTTTTAGATTTTTTCCTTTCAAGTTGGCTTAATATTAGTTTATTAATTTATTAGTTCACTCGTTATAATTTTTCACCTACTTTTTTAGCGTAAAGGCATAAGTTTATAATTAAATGTAAGTGACAATTTTGCTAGTCCGTATTTCATTAAAATTATTTAATTTTGTTATTAATTAAGAATTGAATTGTGGGTGCAAACTAGCTCGCGTTCATTAGTAATACAGTATACGTGCACCCTGAGTAATGCTGAAGAGCTAGAGTTAACTTTGAAATCTTCGAATCTCCCGACTATTATACATGGATTCATATACAAGTTAAATATTTCTTCTATACTCGTAAATAAACTCAAATATAAGAAGTATCGTAAATAACACGTTAAGACACGTTCATGGCATCTTATAACTACTATAAATTTCCGTGGTAAATCTATTATTATCTATATCTTTCCTTTCATATACAAACATTAAAAATATACAGACACTATAAATAAAATAAATATGTGCATATAGGTACTTTAAATATATTAATCTCAATAAACAAACAAATTAATAACAAAGAAAATATAAAATAAACGCTTAAAAACTAGTCATCTGTGATAAGTCTTTAAACACGCTCAAGTCTCTCATTAACATTTGTGTGGTTTGTCTCAATTTAGGATACTGTTCATCATTTTCTTCATCTAACAATGGTGCAAGTTTATTTATTTGATCCTCGAAATCGTTTAGTCGCTCCTCTACCAAAGATTGACTGTGTTGAATATGCTCTAACAAATTCAATCTGCAGTCGGCCGAATCTATGGCCGCTTCTGGTTGAGGAATTCTTAAAGTATTAACTGGTACTTGATCCAAATTATTCTCTATTAAAGTATTTAAATCTAATTTAGGGAATTCTGCTGCAACATCAGAAACTACTTCATCTTTAACAGGTTTTAACAAAGATAATAGTACTGCATCCCCAGATTCGTCATTTTTACTGTATTGATGATCTTCCTGCTTTGTATTTTGGTTTTCATCTTTCAAATCCATTTTTTCCGGTAAAGGTAACTTTTCCCATGGCTTTGACCAAAGGTAAGACTTTGGGTGATTTTTTGCTCTAAAACATAATTTAAAAAGTAACAAGATACTAGAAAATTATAGACATAAACTTATATGTAAATTAAAAACTCGCTGTCAGCTGAAAAATTTGCAGAAAGTGTGTATTTTACCCTGCATATCATAAACTGATATTTCCCCTCATTTTTGGATGCAGAAATGTGAACAAATCCTTCATTTCAGTTATGTTAACGAATTTAAAGGTTTAATTTAAATAAGTATTGTTTTAATATACAGTGGTGTGAAAAAATAGGCAAAACGCATGTAGTAAGTATAATAGAATAAACTAGTATTAAAGATCTACTTTACTAATAATCATAATCATTTTTAACACAGAAAACATTCTATTCCAAAATATATTGAATACGAAAAAATAAGGTGTGCAAAGTAGTAGGTATATTTAAAGTAAAACTTCTTAAACATGTACAAAGAAAAAAAAATTCTGGAGAAATAATATGATTGTTCCTTTATTTAAGTGACATCTACAAGGGATAGATTTTACTAAATGTTACCATCTTTCAATTGGAATAGAACGCCAAGCTTCCTGTAGTGCAGTACAGCTTGGCGTTCTTGTTTATTTATAATATTGACACTTCCAATTCTATAATCATCCCACAGATAATCTAGAGGGTTTAGACTACCGGACTAATACCAAATCACAAAAACAGCCGCACGGCGTAATATTGCCTCTGTCGTGTTTAATGTATTGTCCATTCTATATGCTTTTTTTACAAACCCTACTCATTGACAAACACTTTATTTACTTAAGAATGGAACTTTTCTTGGTGTTCTTGCTAGTAAATTACTCTGTATAAGTCATCTTTTAACAGTAAAATGAAATCAATAGTTAAGAAACGATACGGGACTGTACTTGACTGTCGGAACGTGAAATGCAAGGGTGCGGTGGTAGGTAAACAGAATGATGAATTAGTTCACATATTTTCCAAGGCTCAAATCTATTTGGTCGCACTATAAGTGTACATATTTTTACTTCTAATTATAATTAATTAATACTTATGCCACGCCAATTATAAAAGTTTTAATTATTTATATAGTATATTATACATAATCTAATTAAAAATGTGTTATATATATACATCCGACTATCAAAGTCGCGTCCTTTCATAATCCATCATTTTGGCGTCCCTGAGAAGGAAAGCTCGAATGTCAGTTTTGATTCAAGTATATTACTTCCTCGCTTTAAACCGTTACGTTTCTTAACTTAGTTGAGATTTTTCAACTTTTACATTTTTATCAATTAGAACTCCTTTCACTCTAGTAGCAATATAACGTCTGAAGTATATAACGCCTTTTAGTACATCGGCAATTTGGCGTCCGTAACGTATATTATCTTTCATGTATCGGTGCATTAAGCGTCCGACACCGTTGCCGATACAGTTTAGTCAAAGTTAAATATCTTACAGGAATATTTCAATGAGGTCACTGTTCACCGTTTATAGTAAACTCCACATCTATCATTATATAAGCATTGTAAATCAGAGTTTATATATATATCACAAAATTTCTTTTTAAAGACTTCTTAATATATATTAGATTATTTTCTTTCACCTCGTTTTATCTATACTATTCACTCAAAAAAGAGCTGAATGATAAAAATTAAAATTTTATATTATAAAATTAGTATCTATCTATTAGTTCTATTGGCGGATTATTTATTTTGAACATATAAAATATATCACGAACGATGTATTTTGCAAAAAAATGTGTCTAAAAAAGGCTTAATTGATTTTTAGGGTTGACGCGAATTTCAAATTGGTGATTTATTTATGAGACGCTTTCATTTTAAGATCAATTTACTTTTTTTATATAAATATATTGAGTTTATTTTACATTTATTCCAAGCTGAAAACTAAACAGCTCACGTATAAGCTATTTTTCGATTTAACCTGCAGTTTTTCAGGTAAGCATAAGAAATGTTTTAGTAAATACCTAATGAAGTTACATTCACTAAAATATCTGAATCAATATTATCATTAGCACAATTATATCGAAATATTTTACGTGATGGAGTCACGGCACATGAGTCTAGTTCCGTATAGCTTCCGTAAAGTTCCAAGTGTGATAGGATCACAGGTCAGTGATGCATTATTTTTAGTATTGAAGGAATCTACGAATGCATTTGGATATCGCGTTGCGCAATCATTGTTTCGACCTGTAATGTATATATTTCTTCTTCGACATCTGGAAAGCTCACTTCTGATCATTTCAAAACCTGGCTAATGGATGTTTTCTTCCCAAACGGTGTTCTTTTATTGATTTTTGGAGTGGGCATTGTGTGTTGATGAAGTTCAGAAAATGGTACCAGAACACAAAACTTTAAACATTTTGAATACATATACCAAAAAAACTCGACACCGATGGCTCAACCTCTAGATGTGTTTGGTTTTAGACTGTGGAAAAATTTCGTTAGAACTTTTTCTGATACGGTAATTCTTATGAACAATGACATAAATTTGCACCAGAGAAATAATATTATTATGCTGAAATTGCTAACCCAAGTTTTCCCAGTTTCCTTCTTCAAGCTTTTTCGATGTGTTCAAGTACGCGTGGTATAAGAGTGGATACGTGGATGACAAACTTGGATCCTTTAAAAATCCTGTACAGTTTTGTTTTATGAAAGATGTAGAGTCTACGTCCTTGTGTAGTATTTGTAATAAACCTGCTATTGAGCGCTGTTCGTGGTGTAAGCAAAATGTGTTTTGAGTACTTTTACGCTGACTATCATTATTGCAATAATTACATATATTACTGAAATAAATGCTTTCTACATATACGACGCTAATTATTCGAATTTTTTACTGAAAAAAAATTCGCCCTTATGCAGGATTCGAACCTACATCCTTTGGTTTGTCGTACCACGCTTTTAACAATTAACAATTAAGCTATTAAGAGACTGAAGTTTCTATCGTCGGGAAAAGCCTTAAATTGCATAAGAACACATATTTTGCCCGTAGTTGGCAAATTTGTGCAAATCAATTGCATTTTCGCTAAGTGATGTGAATGAAATAAATATTTTCTACATATACGACGCTAATTATTCGAATTTTTTACTGAAAAAAAAATTCGCCCTTTTTCATTATATATTATTATTAATTCTCTATATTTGTGATATACCATCGTTTTGTATGTAAAAGCGAACGTTTTTTTATAAATAAGAAATAAAAAAAATGGAAGGTATGAGGTATTCCGTTCCCCGTGCTTAACTTTTTTCGAAGACAAGTTGCCTCATCCTTGGTACCATGTAATATGTTGCAAGTTTTATTAAGAAAACAAAATAATATTTGTTATAGTTTCGGAGATATTTGCAAAAATTAAAAATTAGTGCAAACTTTGGAAGGGCCTGTACCCCTAAATTGGGCGTTTTCGCCGAAAAGAAATTGCGTAGTTCTTCTACCAAGGTACTCTACTAATCTGGAAAGTTTCTACGAAATCGGAATTTGACACCTGCTGGTGTTCTCTTGCAAGAATCAATAAACACCTAAATGTTAGATCGATCATTGAAAAGTGGAATAATGTCTTTGTATTGCCGACTTTTTCGAGGCGCACTCTAAACGTTTTCTTAAATCAAATATATAATAAATCCTGTATTTCGGTGTTTATTATTATTCCATTGACAGTTACGCTATTCGCCTGCATATTATATGTATGTACGATACCGATATTATTTTTTATCGGATCAAGAAATGAAGGAATCCCCTGATTCGTATTAACTTAAACAAATGAGAGGGTGCATCGAGTTTTGCTTAGTTTTACTTAGCATATTTTACGAAAACGATAAAAAAGGTAGTAGATAATCGAAGGAACACTATAAACACAATGACAATAATAAAGGCTACCGATACTTTCGACGTTCAACTGAAATTAGTAGCACTAAATATTTAAAAGAAATATTTATAAACACCATCCATCAGAGAAATCACTGTATTCATATTAGTCTTGCGTTAAAAACTATATATTTATATCCTTTTCTAATGATTTTCTAGTGCTTTCGTTCAATGGCAATTAGCTGAACAGCTAGTTTTTTTTGTAAAAAGTTAAATTACTTTTGATAAATAGGAATATATCTTTAATATTCTATAAAATGGTTCATATATTAAGTAAACGAACAATACAGATGCAATATGATGCACAGTTAATTATGTAACAATTTATGTAATATATTAAAAAACGTCAAATATTTAAATCGATATAGAAACAAAATTATTGTGCCAATGACAAATTCCATCAACAATCTGTTTCTTTATAAACAAATGTTGATTATTATAACTTCAATAAGTAAGTACCTATCATTATTTACTAAAATATTTTTATTTGTATTAAATCAAAAAGTTTATTAGGTGACTACCAACTAGGTAAAAGTATTGAAAATTAACATCAATATTTTTATTTGTTAGTAGATATTGTTAGCGCGCTGTAAATATTGTATCATATTGATCAAAATCATATTAACTGCGGTTACCCTTCTTCCTATGTACATAGTTGCCAAATTGCTGGACGCCGAATCATGCGCCGACTAAAAGTAAAATATACAGTCAATATACGGCATGCGATTGGGATACCTCTAACGGAATTTTGGTCAACCAAAATTATATGGATTTTTTGATTATCTCATCATTTGGACGTCCGAACAAAAATTTGCCAGATGATAGAGAACGTCGAGAGCAACTCGGAAAATAAATTTTATAGCAATGTAATTTAAGGTCCGTATATGGACGCAGGATTACAGCCGGACGCCCAAATGATAGGGAATGGTCAATTAATGGACGCGACAATGATAGACGAATATATATACAGGGTTAGTTAAAAGTATGGAGACGGCGATTTATTGTCGTTAATATTCATTTTAGGGATTTATGTTCAATATAAAAGTTTGTTATAATATTTTGATCTACATTTGAGAATATTTGAATTTTTTTTTTCTTCAATTGTTTTTTAGTTACGCCTGTCCTCGCATTTTTTTTAAATGGGAACTAGTAAATTTTACTCTACCATTCGATAGAGATTTTTTTCCTCATTACAATAATATTTTTGTTTTTTTTAAATTCATTTTAATAACTTTTTACAAGAAAAATTAATCAAATTAATAACAAAGTAAATTAAAGTAAGTGTTCAAATTGTCGCCCATTAGTAATTTGACAATGACCCAATCGATTTACAAAACCCCGAACAGAGTTCTGTAAAAAATCTCGAGGAATTTCTTGTATCGTTCTGGTAATTCGGATTTGGATTCGGATATCTTCGACGTTATCGGGCTTTTCTTTCTAAACTTTGTTTATTACGTATCCCCAAAGAAAAAAATCTAAAGGACTTAAATCTGGCCATTCGGGCTGGCCATTCAATGGTTCCTCGTCTTCCAATCCATCTGTGGGGAAAAACGTTGTCCAGATATTGACGAACATTTACACCATAATGTGGTGGGGCGCCATCTTGCTGGAACCAGATCCTGTCATTGGGCAGGTGTTCATTGTTTTCATGAGGATAGAGCGTAGCACTAGCAGGTATTATTTCATTTTGCAATAACTGCAAATACAGAGCCGAAGTTAAATTGCCATTGATGAAAAAGAGACCGATAATATGACCGCCTAGAATGCCAACCCAAACATTAACCTTTTGGGGGTACTGCGTATGGTGCTCCAAAAACCAAGAGGGATTTTCCGATGACCAGTATCTGCAGTTATGTCTGCTTACTTCACCGGTAAGGCAAAAGTAGCGTCGTCTGAGAAAAGAATATTGTTGACAAAATTTTCATTATTATTGCAAATATTTAACATTTCTTCAGAAAATTGTAATCGCCTATCAAAATCATCTTCCGTTAACTCGTGTACAAGGTGTACCTTATAAGGTTTATACTTTTCACTTTTTAAAAATGACACGATCGATGACTGTGAAATATTGAAATTGGCCGCTAATTGATTGGTTGATAAATGGGGATATTCAGATACAACCAATAAAATATCCAGTTTGTTATCATCGCTTTTTGCTGTTCTAGGTCTACCACTCCTTGGCAAATCTTTAACGCTACCCGTTTGTTCAAAGCGTTTTAAAATTTTTCCAACATCGGATTTAGAAATTGGATTTCTATTTGGATGCGTATCATTAAATAAATTACTATCGTCTTGTAAACTTCTGCGTCTATCTCCATAACCCAACATCATAAGTATTTCAATTCGTTCATGTTCACTTAAACTCGCCATTGTTAATATTAACAGCAACAAATTGCACAAATGAATTATTTCTGTCAAAGATTTGACGTACACAATAACCACTGATAAAATTATGTCGCTCAAGTTTGTTTATCGCTACGCTTCTGTCTATCTGCGATGTACCGAACATCTGTTAAACACATGAACCGGCTTTTTCTTATAAAAAAGTTTTTAAAATGAATTTTAAAACAAAAAAAATTTTGTAAAGAGAAAAAAAATCTCTATCGAATGGTAGAGTAGAATTTACTAGTTCCCATTTAAAAAAAATGCGCGGCCAGGCGTAACTAAAAAACAATTGAAAAAAAAAATTGAAATATTCTCAAATGTAGATCAAAATATCCTAACAAACTTTTATATTGAATAATAAATTAAAACACTTGGCTTGTTTCACTATGAGATTTATTTAAATTCTCTAACATCTGTTTCGGCTGTTATGCCATTCTCAAAGAGATCTATAAATCTAACTTAAAGACTATCGCACTTGTTCTTATATGTTGTCTGTTCTTGTGTGTAGTGGGGGTGGTACTATATTGTGTATTACGGTGTCTATAAAGGCTGTATTGGTATATTCTATCTGTGTGTTAGTGATTGATAGATTTTGTTTTTTCGCTAGTTTTATTTCTAATATTTCTAGGAGGTCCAATCTCTTGCTTTTTGTGATATTGTGTATTAAGTCACAGTTATCTATATCGGGGAAGTGGTTGAGTTCTATACAGTGTTCGACAAAGCCTGTGTTCTTCTCACTATATAAAATTGACTTTTTGTGTTCTTTAACTCTGTTTTTAATGGCTCGTCCACTTTGGCCGATATAGATAGCTTCACAGTCTTTACATTTTAATTTATAAACACCTGATTGGTCCATTTTATCTCTTTTATCTTTGTTGTTGCTAATCATTGTTCCCAAATTTGTTTTATTTACCCAGCTTATTTTGATATCTAATCCTTTTACTATTCTGTTTATTTTATTAGTGAGTTGGGGTATGTACGTAATTTTGTGCCATCTTTGTATATTTTCTGTTATTTTCGGGTATAGGTATTTGTTCTTATTATTTTGTATTGCTTTACGTTTTAACAGTTTATCTACTATTTTAGGGTCATATCCATTATTTCTTGCGATTAATTTAATTGTGTTTATTTCTGAATTAAAATCTGTCTTGTTTAATGCAGAATACAGAAATAAACACAATTAAATTAATCGCAAGAAATAAAGGATATGACCCTAAAATAGTAGATAAACTGTTAAAACGTAAAGAAATACAAAATAATAAGAACAAATACCTATACCCGAAAATAACAGAAAATATACAAACATGGCACAAAATTACATACATACCCCAACTCACTAATAAAATAAACAGAATAGTAAAAGGATTAGATATCAAAATAAGCTGGGTAAATAAAACAAATTTGGGAACAATGATTAGCAACAACAAAGATAAAAGAGATAAAATGGACCAATCAGGTGTTTATAAATAAAATGTAAAGACTGTGAAGCTATCTATATCGGCCAAAGTGGACGAGCCATTAAAAACAGAGTTAAAGAACACAAAAAGTCAATTTTATATAGTGAGAAGAACACAGGCTTTGCCGAACACTGTATAGAACTCAACCACTTCCCCGATATAGATAACTGCGACTTAATACACAATAGCACAAAAAGCAAGAGATTGGACCTCCTAGAAATATTAGAAATAAAACTAGCGAAAAAACAAAATCTATCAATCACTAACACACAGATAGAATATACCAATACACCCTTTATAGACACCGTAATACACAATATAGTACCACCCCCACTACACACAAGAACAGACAACATATAAGAACAAGTGCGATAGTCTTTAAGTTAGATTTATAGATCTCTTTGAGAATGGCATAACAGCCGAAACAGATGTTAGAGAATATAAATAAATCTCATAGTGAAACAAGCCAAGTGTTTTAATTTAGTATTTATTATTTACTGTATGAAGTTAAAATGTTTCACCAAGAAGTATCTGCAACAACAGCCGAGAATATTTTATATTGAACATAAATCCCTAAAATGAATATTAACGACAATAAATCGCCGTTTATTGTGGTTAATATTCATTTTAGGGATTTATGTTCAATATAAAAGTTTGTTAGGATATTTTGATCTACATTTGAGAATATTTGAATTTCTTTTTCTTCAATTGTTTTTTAGTTACGCCTGTCCGCGTAACTACAAAATGGGAACTAGTAAATTTTACTCTTACTTTTAACTAACCCTGTATATATATATATACATATATATATATATATATATATATATATATATATATATATATATATATATATAAGTGTTTAGATAATTTCTTAGCCGTTTATTAAATATAACAATTGATAAATTATTGGAGTTTTTCGGCTTTTATATGAAATATTTCATATAAAAGCCGAAAAACTCCAATAATTTATCAATTGTTATATATATATAATAGGGTAAAATTCATATATTATTAATTAATAGGGCAAAAACTTGTTAATAGTGACAAGAAACAATTGCTTCATTACTAGTTCACAAGTAAGTGAAAAACAATCAAATCAATTGTCTTGTTTGCAATCAATTAAAAACGAGTAATAGAATGAACAAACTAAATTAAAAAAGCACCATGAAATAACCACTTCGCGAACACATACTCAATTAAGGTTTATTGAACTTTTCATGGAGAATATAATAAAAATCAAAATGTCTAGTTTATTATTTAAAGCTAACTAAAAATATGAAAATCAGGAAATGTTATTGGAAAAACGTTTGTAATTAAAATATTTTCCGTTATTTGTTGATAAAGTTCTCATAAAATCCATAGTGAATGGTGGTGTATTTTGAACATGTGGTAAAAACTATAAAACACCTAATAATCTTTTATTCCGTGACAAGTACAACGACTCAGAATAAATATTTACAAATATTAGAGTACATTTTTTCCATGTTTACAAAATGTAAAAAATATTAATTGTATCAAGTGTTCAAAAATTATAGCAGTCCTGGGTGACCATGTACAAGAAAACGTATGTCGAGCCATGATAAGTTCCAATGCACGTCATGACGTGATGTCAAACATGTAATCAAGTGACATCATAAATATCCAATGCGACCACACAAATAAATTAAAAATATTTTATATTAGGATATAATTATGACATAATAGTTAATAATTAAATTAAATCTCAATGGATAATGCAACATTTGTTTTTTAATACAAACGGTCGTTATATCAAAGTTTAAAATGTAAAAAAAATAATTAATTACTTAATTATTACATTTCCGATATCGCAGTACTTTTGCGTTGCTGTTATTGGCTATTCGGAAGAAATTCGATGACTCGCGAAGATGCCGGTTGTCATTGGTTCGGACATTTTGGCATGTATACAGTTCGTAAGGTATCAAACACTTTCGTTATTTCTCCGTTTACGTTAGTTTGTGTTTAGTTTTTGTCGAATTTTTTAATTGCTTTACATTTCCACAAGTTCTTTGTAGAACTAGTCGACGTATATTTACCAAAATGCCACGTGCATCGTGTCAAGGACGAAAGAAATAATCAGTTCGCTGATTATATATTTTGAGCAAGAACGCGACAGCAAAGGCCTCCTTGTTACCGTTGACTGCTGTCAGAGAGGTAGATTATTTCTATTTTTGCATACACGATATCAACGGTATAATATTGTTGCATTTTAGCGCGTCGCTGCTGCTGCAAATGTGAGTATTTGGACCGTGAGTCAGATATCAAAATTGGTAAAGTCACAGAAAGCATTACCTTCCTGCAGCAAGAACAAAAAGAAATCGGAACCAATGTGGATATCAATGAAGCGAGCGAAGCTGCTAGCAGCAATGTAATTTACCAAATGTACCATAATCGGATGTTAAAATTCTACGTAATCAGACGTGCTAATGCCAATTTATTTTAGGAGAATACATTACACGTTCATCTCTTTTATGTAAATTGAAAGGAAGCGATTTGTTTAGTGGAGGCACTTCATCATTAGGAAAAGTTTTAAAAAACCTTAACGTGGTCGTCTTCGTCTTTTATGTAATTTCATTTTCAAGCATTTTGTTATTTTTTATATTTGTATTGCCTCATGTTGTGTGTTTGCGTGCGTGAAATCAGTTGCGATGCAAATATTTTAATAAGGAAATTGTGACCCATTTTTATTTAATTTATAAATAATTTAAAATATTACAAATAAAACCTTACTTTCCTTCAGTCGAGATATATTTAGTTTTTGTAGTCTGATTGAACATTTTTACATAATGTCAGATGCTTCTTACTAAATTCTGTAGTGCTAATCTGATACCTTATCATACGGTTCCAACCAAAAAAATGAGAAATTGACGTACACAGAAATTTGTGATTTACGTTTTTCTAATCTGTTTAATTATGGCTTTTTTCAAAGAGGTTAGAATTATCTGAAATTGCCATCCGAATGATTAGTCAAAATAATTTAATAAGACATCATAAAATAATTTGCGGCAAGAAAATAAAGGTCATATTTTTTAATAGGTTGTTATTAACAGAAATATAATAATACTTTAGTATTTTGTTGCATTGCCATTACTTTCTATCACCAAATTAATCCTTCTAGGCATAGATCTAATTAGAGCTTCACAATATTGTGCAGTTAAATTTTGCCATTAATCAATTCCTGTCAGTTTAAAATTATTACGACGCATTGTTTTTTCCATGTGCCCCACAAATTTTCAATTGGATTAAGATTTGGGCTTTTGGCAAACTTAAAACTAAAACCAATAGTAACGTTTGACACGAATAAAACTGACATAAGCTGACAATTAATAGCACATGATCAAATTTTAGATTTCCCATTTTTTTTCGTATTGACAGTAATAGGTAAAGTATAATACATACAAGTTATATCGGTTACATTAGTAGGTTAGGTTTTAACGCAAGATGTCAGTGTATTCGGCAACGGTGTAATACCTGACGTCACGATTTCTTGATGACGCACATTGGAACTTATCGTGCCTCAACAATATCCATTCTTACCCTATGCGATGTCTATTAATATGAAAGCAAATATTCCATAAATTGACGTTTAATTTTTAATTAAATTTGACATTTACGATGTCGTACACTGCTCGGACATATAAATCCCGTACACTAACATATTATCAATATAAGCCAGACTTATCAAATTTGACGTGTCTTATTTGACTTGTCAAATTTGGCATTAGTTATATGAGATTAGCAATATATGCATAACCTATGAAGCAGTGTACTCTATTAATCAATAATTTTTAATTTAATAGCCAATGTTTACACAAGAGCAAAAATCATTTTTGGTAGAAGCTTGTTTCCGCAATAGTCGTCGATTGGAATACGAAGAATGGAAATATTCTTTGGATGTATGCAAAAATGAATTTATTGAGGTATTTCCAAATGTCATTATTAACAATAATACATTTGCACGAGACGTCTTAGGTATGGTGCGGTGTTTTAGAAATACCGGCTCAATACAAGATCGTCGAAGTGCGGGCAGGCCTATTGTAAGGCGAGAAAATAGCATGCAAAATGCCAGAAACCTTTAAGGCCCACAATATCTGTGAGACGACCATAGGGTGTCCGTTTAATACTGAAGCTGACGTTTGTCAAATTTTGGAAAGAAATTTCCAAAATTGGAGTTATTTATAGTTAATATCAATTGGTGTTTGACATCTTTTGCCATAGTCGTACAAGACTGTTTTCCGATAGATTTTAATCACATTTCTTGTTCGGAACGCGTCACAATCTATCCCATTTTTTAATAATTGTAATTAGCAAATACTGGCAATAAAAATTTCGAAAATAAGATTATCATGTTTTAAGTTTATCAATTTTTATATTTACGTCAAAATTGATTGCCGCATAGGACGCTAATGTTAATTGTTGCGGTCAAACTCAAGTACAGTAATGGTAACTTAACCAAAATTTGAGCTCAATATCAAACGGACACCCAAACAGCAATTAAATTTTAGTGTCTCAAGATATTAGCATGCATCCGTATAACTATAGATATATCCAGAAATTTTACCCATCGATTACGCAAGAAGAGTTACATATTGCCATTTTTTAACAAACATCTAAATAATGATAACACATTAGACAGAACATTTTATACAGATGAAATATGGTTTCATTTGAATGATTACGTAAATTCCCAAAATGTGCGTATGTGGTAAATCGAAAATCCACATTGCTACAGGGAACTTATACAAAATCAAAATAGGGGTCTGGTGTGCAATATCCGGAAGAAGACTTATTGTCCCTATCTTTTTTTGAGGTAATCTCAAGGCTCTAATTACCGCCAGAATATTCTTGAAACATTTATTAACCAGAAATAAATGTACGACGCTAATTATTCGAATTTTTTGCTGAAAAAAATTCGCCCTTATGCAGGATTCGAACCTACGTCCTTTGGTTTGCCGGGCCACGCTCTGAACCTTTGAGCTATTAAGGGACTGAAGTTCGAATCGTCGGGAAAATCCTTAAATTGCATTAAGAACAGATATTTTGCGTGGTCCGGCAAACCAAAGGACCTAGGTTCGAATCCTGCATAAGGGCGAATTTTTTTCAGTAAAAAATTCGAATAATTAACGTCGTATATGTAGAAAGCATTTTATTTCATTCACATCACTTCGCGAAAATGCAAATTTGCCAGCTACAGATACAATATTATCTATTCTTAATGCAATTTAAGGCTTTTCCCAACAATTCAAACTTCAGTCTCTTAATAGCTCAAAGGCTAAGAGCGTGGTCCGGCAAACCAAAGGACGTCGGTTTATTAACCAGCTTGACGATGATGAATTGCAAAACGGGTATTTTCAGCAAGATTCAGCGCGATCTCATGTGACACGCATTACTACGGATTATCTGCATGAATTTTTTGATGACCAGTTGATTAGTGTAAATATATTTCCCACAAGATCGTGCGACCTGCCCCTCTTAACTACTTCTTATTCCTCTACTTGAATAACTCGGTTTTTAAATCACCAGTGCATACAATAGATGATTTAAGAAATAAAATTGCGTCAGTGTGAATTAGTATGAAGAGTCATATTACTTATGTTTAAATACTAATGGACAACATTTTAAACATCTTTTATAAAATTTTATTAATTATTATTATGCTGATAATTAGTAACGTTTATTTTTTAATTAAACTTGATATTTATGAAATATTTGCTTTTATTTAAGTTATGTTATTAGTAGACATCGATAAGGCAGGAATTGATATTGTACGTTTTATGGTACATGGCCAAGACTGCAATATTTTTGGAACACACATTATATGCTTATGCACGATTACAATCCCTGCCAAATGATAAAATCTAGACAATCTGAATATTAGTATTTTAAATTAAAAAATCGGAGAAAGTTAGAAAATATAATGCAAGATAATGATATTTTATACTAAAATTAGTTTTTTTGTGGAATACATAATCTCCAATCATTTTTCTATCATATCCGCAGCAGTTTCCAATATGTTGAGAATACTAAACAATATTTAAATAGTAATAAAAGGTGTATGACTGGTGCAAAGTATATGAACAAATATGCATCTCAGCTGAAAATAGGTGGCATGTGAGATGGCCCCAAACCTCTATAAATAACCCTAGTATTCAAAAAGTAAACAATCTTATCCAATCCAATTATAAAGTTAAAATTAAAATTATAGCCGAATCTTGTAGAATATATGTCAATTACATATGAAAAAATAATTCATGAACTTTACTATAGAAATCTACCGCGATAACATAAAGTTTCTAGGACGAAGATGGCTTTGTAATATAAATTGTATGTCTGAACTTAAGTTAGGAAGTATAACTCTGTTTTGTAAATTATTTTGACAGTGACATTATCTGTCATCCATTAATGTGTTAGAATTGCTGAAAGCAAGTTTGAACGTCGAGTTTGAAACATAGCACATTCGAGTAAATTCAAATATGGTTTACAATATAGTGCAAAAAGCGTACATGATTGAAGCCTATTTTCGGAGTGGAGTGCGAATTGATGGAATTTGGGTGTACAGTCAACGTGCATGTTTGGATGATTATAGAGAGCACTTTCCAGAGTTAGCTGTAATTCCCAAAGATTTTTATAATTGCCTTTCCAATTGTGTTGGTGTGTTTCGTGAGACTGGTTCTGTGGGTCATAAATCACGTACTGGTAGACCAACTGTTCGTTCGGAACATGTTATAAATGATGTTCGTCAACGTATGGTAAATGAACCCACAAAACCTTTGAAACGCCTTTCTCAAGAGATTGGACTTTCTTATGGAACATGTCAGAAAATTGTAAAGAAAAACTTACACATGCATCCGTATAAGATGCAATCACATCAGGCTATTTTGCCGGTAGACTACCCTAGACGTCGTGCGTACTGCCAGTGGTTTGCAAATAACTTAATAGATGATGACCTGCTAAATTTGTCATTTTTCTCTGATGAAGCATAGTTTCATCTTTCGGGGTATGTCAATTCCCAAAATACTCGAATGTGGAGTAGTGAAAATCCTCATATTTTTATTGAATCGTTTCTCCATAATGCGAAACTTGGTGTTTGGCTAGCAGTTTCTCGCCGCAGAGTTGTTGGCCCTATTTTTTTTAATTTCACAATTAATGCTGAGAGGTATAGAAACATTCTGAATGAATTTATTGAACAGTTGCATGATGATGAATTGCAATATGGATACTTTCAACAAGATGGTGCAACGGCACACACAATACGAGAAAATATTGCTTTTCTTCGTGAGTTTTTTGACGATCGGATCATAAGTTTACATACGGAAGTTGAGTTTCCACCACGATCACCTTGTTTGACAATTATGGACTTTTTCGTGTTTCCTCACCTAAAGAATAGAATATTTAAAACTCCTGTTGCTAATTTGCAAGATATGCAACAAAGAATTATTGACGAATGTGCATTAATAACGCCCGCAATGCTGCAAAATGCCTTTAACAGCATGAAAAGGCGTGTCACATTGGGAATTGAAAATAACGGACAACAATTTCAACATTTGCTTTAATTTTGCCTTTTTTTATTAATAAAATTTTGAATACAAGCTGAGCTTGTTGTTTTATTGTATCTTTATTAAATCAAATGACATATTTATTGATGTCACGATGACACTATCAAAATAATTTTCAAAAATTAAGGTTAAGTTACCAGTATGATAATATGGATAAAGTTCAGACATATATTTTCTATTTCAATGCCATCTTGGACCCAGAAACTTTATGATATCGCGGTACTTGTTTAGTTTAACGTCTTTTTATTAAAGAACACAAATGATATCGTATTAATGTTTTAAGATCAATATGAAATCTTAATTACATTTTATTGTCAATAAGTATCAAAACTTGCAATAAATCAACCAGCAATTACTGATTGTTTTTTGAAACAAGAAGAAAATTGTATGTTTTGATTTTCATACACATCAATAATCTTTGTTATTCGTCGCTGTTAAAGAAGAACGTAAGGTCCAAGTGTCAAATTAAATGGTTAACATAGTCAATATGAAATATTCGACCCTTTTATTACAATATCTCACCGAATTTAATTCCAGATTTATCCTATTGGTCTTCTTATTGCTGGAAGTGAAAAATTTTGCGCAAAGAATGATTTAAAACTCAGTTAAGGCTTCCATCTTAACTCAAATATGATCGATCAGCCTGTAAGTTTGATCATGCGCCGCGATTGGTAATTGTTTTGTAAAACTGTTATCTTAAGAAAATACATAAAAATTATAAATATATCTGAACTATCCCCGTGATAAAATATTTTTATCTAACATTCTACATACTTCTCACATGCTTAACGCATTGTGCATCCGAAATTTCTAACTTTATTACATAATTTATTCATGTCTTGTTTCAATTTTGCATATTTTCTTTTTATTTCTTATAATACTAATATAATAATAATATAATTAAAGTCTCATTATTAAAGTTTAGCTATTAATATGAAATAAATATATTCCACCAAAATATTAAGACTTCTTAATGCCAACAAAAGTAACTTTCATAGTTATAGGCGCATTGCATTATAAGTGACGTGAATGACAATAACACGTTCTGATATTAAATAATAACTACTAAATCAAAAATTTAAAAAAATAAATAATTTTTGGATATTTGATATTCTAAACATAGTGAAGCTGGTTTTAACAATGAAAACTTATGAAATAAATAATGATAATTATATACTTACTGCGCTATTTTTGTTTTAACCCTAAGTGTGTGTAAATAATCTTTAAGTTCCAATAAAGCACCAGACAAGTCATGACTTTTCTTTAATTTCTCGAATCGTTCCTTCAATACCTGTTCATCTTTGCAGTGGTAATTTCCAACCGGCATTGTACCATGCTTTAACCAATCTTGGTCGTGTATATATTTTTTTGAAGACCTTTGTCTAGTTGGATTCTGACATATATAACATACATATTTTTCTGGAACTTGACTTTCACGTTCTATATTATTGCAATAAGCATGTTGCCAACATAAACACAATTCACACTGAATCATTAAGCCATCTTCTTCAGTAATACCACACGTACAATTAATTATTTCTTCTCGCTTCATTTGTACAATTTTTATGACTTCACCTCCTTCAATTATAACATTACTTGGTTCTGGCTGAACTAAAGGTTCAGTTTTTATAGTGTTTTCAGTTAGATCTTTATTTGGTTTAAATTGAGTTTCAATATTCTCAGAACCATTGCGCTTTCGTTTAAAAGTGTATTTTCCGATAAGATTCTTATTTGCTATTATTTTATTTTCCGGATCAGGTTCCTCTGATTTAACTTCTGAACGAGTAACAGGCAATAAAGTCTTTATTCCTGTTGGTCTCTGAGTACTTGCACTAAGAGTCTTTAAATTAATATCATCTCTCTTGGGAATAGCTTCTGACTTATTCAAGAGGTCTTTCAATTTTATATCTGGATACATAGTTGGTGGTAGTCCTGAAGGCAAAATCGGTGATTGTGGTTTTTGATCTTCTTTTTTTACTCCATCATTCGGTTTGGTACTTAGCAATTTAATAATTTCTGAATCTCTAACTTTAGCAGCATGCTGCTGTTGTTCAAGATCATAAGAAGGCGACTGTGATGTTTTTGTAGTCACTGGTTTTTGACTAACGATTTTTTGAATAGGTTTAGGTGCGGGTGGCTTCGGTTTATCATGACCAGGCGACCTATCTAAAGATTCTCCAACGGTTCTTGCATAAGCCAAATCGGCCACATTTGGTGTGGAATCCAAAAACTTTGTATACTCAGGATGATAATGTTTAACGTGCATCTGTGCCAAGTTTTCTCTGCGAAAATTTTTACCACAGCCTTCAATAGGACACTTATAAGCATTATCCACTATAGGTATTTTTAGACAATTTGATGAAAACTCTGTAATTA
Source organism: Melolontha melolontha (assembly GCA_935421215.2). Lineage (NCBI taxonomy): Eukaryota > Metazoa > Arthropoda > Insecta > Coleoptera > Scarabaeidae > Melolontha > Melolontha melolontha. Next base: position 91,668,306 of record OW285237.1, on the reverse strand, counting down.
CTAAAAACGTTAATATTATGCCACAAAAAATATGTAATAAAAAATGCCAAAAAAGTCTACATGAGAAAATTTGGTCACAATGAAAAATCAATTTTTCATTTGTGTAATCTCTTCTCCTTTAACATATTTATTAAGGCAGAAGGGAAAATAAGTGCTTATAGATTAAAAAATATAGGCGTTTGACTGCCTACAAAAATATCAAAATTACTAGCATGACGACGACAAAGTATGTATGTATTACAAATTTTTCTTTCAAAGTTGAAATTAAATGACTCAAGGAACTTGTGTAACATTACAAGGCCCGCTTAACTACATACAAGATGTCCTTGAATAAAGAGACAACGTATTATAAATGGAAAGATATAATTATACAAGTGCCCGTATCGTTATGTTCAAATTTTAGGAGTGTAAAGTAGACTTCATTTCAAGTGACAAAAACTCAAAACTTGTATATCCATTTTTATTTGTTTCAGAGTTACAGATCTATGAATGTGATTGTCAGATCATGAAAAAAAATGTAATCCTAAAGTCAATAAAAACTGATTTTATTTAAAAAAGTTCAATTAATAATATTTTCGGAATGTCCACCTCCTTGTTGAATGCAGGCTTGTCCCCGTAAGCCAACAGAAGAAGTACTTATCCGAATTTCATATTTGTTTTGTCGGATTTGCTCGGCAGCCTTGGTGAATACGATCCAACAATTCTTCTCTTGTGTTCGAAACTTGCGTGTAGACTAAATTTTTCATGTACCCCTATAAATAAAAGTCAAGGGGATTAAGATCGGGTGATCTGGGTGGCCATGCAACAGGACCACCTCGACCAATCCATCTTGGATAATTGACGTTAACCCAATTTCGGACAGCAATTCCGAAATGTGGTGGTGCCCCATCCATGTGAAACCACATGCCTCGTCGAACATTCAGTGGGACATCCTCTAAAAGACCGGGCAGTTCGTCAATAAGAAATTCAAGGTAATTGTCCGCATTTAGCCTCCCAGGAAGAACGACAGGACCGATCAACAAGTCATCGATTAGGGCCGCCCAAACGTTAATAGAAAATTCATGTTGAAATTTAGATGGGCGTATAGCTTTGGGATTTTCTGATGACCACCTGTGCAGGTTTCTCAGATTTGTAACACCACATCTCGTGAACGTAGATTCATCTGTCCAGAGTACTGTTCTGCAGAAATTAAAATGAAGTCGTGACTGTCTTAATATCCAGATAGAATAAACTAGACGAGCATGGTGGTCTGTCTCAAGCAAACCGTGTCCCCAGCGATTGTGATATGGATATAAGTCCTCACGTTTTAAAATTCGCCAAACTGTCGTTCGTGGCAGTCCTAGTTGTCTAGCGATTCGACGTACACTGAGAGTTGGATCCCTTGTAACAATAACTACTGCTTCTTCCTCTAAGTCTGCTGACAAATTTACTCCTCGGTCGAAAAGATAATCACGCAGCCCGCATTCCCGAAATTGTCTGTGTACTTCCAGAAACGTTCTGTAATGAGGAATGCGCCTATCGGGAAACCGATGTCGGTAGCTCAATAACTGCTTGACGTACACTGCCGTTAGTAGCCATACACAAAATGCATGTTCGCATACTCTTGAGAAGAAAATCGGTAAGGCCTTTTGAATAAAGAGAACGTGTCCACTCACTAATAAGCTGTTGCATGAACTGAATCGTAAAAATTAAAAAATGCGACGTTAACAGTCATCTGAACATTTGTTTATTGTATGATATTCATGGTTCAGCACTTACGAAATAAGTAGGAACCTTCTTTATCATAAATCAATTTCCAGTACTCGTTTTTGTAGATCTCCAAGAAATTACTGTATGCACTACGACACGTGTTTATTTATTTTAGGATAACATTTTATTATGCGACATTAACAATCACAGGTCTGTTATTGAATCATATAACTTTTTTTAAATAAAATCAGTTTGTATTGACTTTAGGATTACATTTTTTTCATGATCTGACAATCACATTCATAGATCTGTAACATTGAAACAAATAAAAATGGATATACAAGTTTTGCGTTTTTATTAGTTGAAATGAAGTCTACCTTACACTCCTAAAACTATAGAATATAAATCCAAATTATTGAGAGTCAATTACGACGTGAACTCCATCTACAATTTTCAGGGGAATTGTATTACAGCATATGTTTACATACGTAACAGCTGTCAATGTTATAAAATTATAACGATGTATGCCTAGATCAATAATCTTAATCTAAATCAGCTGTTTCTACATTAAAGTGAATTATTAAAAATTAAAAAATGTATATTACGTGAACGTTTCTTTTTGTTACAAGAAGTAGCAAATATAAAATATTAATATGGATATAAAAAATGCCGCCATTATGCCGGCATTTGTTATGGCAAGGGTTCGATAACCTGGTACGAAAGTCAGATGTCAAATTTATGCGATTGACAACACTTTGAATATGCAACAGAGTTATTCAATATACAATCCACTTAATACATTTTTCATTTATAATTATTTCTAAGTTTGTCTCTGAAATAATTAAATTATAATAATAATTCATGCCTTAGCATCCCCCAACAGCGCCAACGCCAATTACAGGGGACATTGGGAGGGTCATGAGTTATTATGCCCGCGCCCGTGTTGCGATTTAAGATGTTCTGCTGTCGGTATTCAAAACGAGGAGCAAAACCACGATAACATTCTCGTGCGATAAGCTATCACTAAACAATCGACCGGTTAATAAAGGGGTAGAAATTTATTTCAATATTATTCTGGAAAATTTTGTTTCTTGGTTATTTAATCATTTTCCTCCTTGTTTCGAAGCACGCCAATTTAAAACTTTAGAAATGTAACATGCATTTGTAGAGCTTTATTACTGCAATATGTTGAATTCGTTAAATTAAAATTAGTAGAAAGAAAATATGTACTTGCTTTATTTATATTATCTAAAAATTCTAAATTATTATAGTTAATTATTTATTTTTTGCACTTCAAACGCCTTCTCAACAAAGGGTAATACTATATTTCTTGTAAAGTGGCACATAACTTTATAAATATTCGCTACACAAAGGTTGCCAATGCTTCGGTATTGTAAGAAGCCATGTATATATAGTCTTTTCTACGATATAGCGACCCGACTAAAGGATTAAAACCGTAAAATCCATTACGGACAAGTACCTGAGCACAGCGGGAGGTATGTCGAAATGCAAATGTGTAAATGGAGCCGTACTTAATCTACTTTTAGCATAATTTACTTTGGTGTTATTGTATCAACAATAAATATTATTTTTTGTATAAATGGATAATTCCACCTATTTAACTCCATTTGAAGAAACTGTTTAAATTTAATTTGCTATTTAGACGAGATTTGGTACGATAGCCATGACATTGTTAAGAAAGGTTGGAACGATGAGCCTGAAATGTGTCAATTTGATGTTCCTGTTTCCAGAGGCATACGCATAATTATTGCACATGCTGGATCAGAAAGTGGTTGGATTGGTGAACCACTACTTTCAGCAAAAAACATGAAATCTTCTTGGTTCGATTATCACGAAGATGTGACTGCGGACCTGTTCGAAAATTGGTTTACCATTAAAATACTGCCTTCTTTGTCACCAGCAAGTGTTATTGTAATGGACAACGCCAAATATCATTTACGGCAACTTTATAAAATACCAAATAAATCTAGTACAAAGTTAGAAATTTGGACATTTCTGGAAGAAAATGAATTGTATTTTGAAGAAATCTACACAAAGAAACAACTTCTGGAAGTTTTACATACAAAAACTTTTTCAAAAGAATATTATATTGACAACGTGGCAGCTACTGCGAGACATACAATTTTACGACTACCTCCCTATTATTTTGTTCTCAATCCTATTGAATTAATTTGGATTCAATTAAAGGTGTGTGCGACGAAATAACGGTAGCCCAATATTTAGTGAAACAACTATTTGGAAAATTCATGAAGGAATATCTCACATTTCACCAGAAAATTGGACAAAGTTTTTCTTCATGTGTTTGCGGTTTCGAAAATGACTATTTACAGCATCTAGATTTAATTCCACAATTTATAATACGCCTTAGTGAAAATGAAACTGATAGCACTGACTATGACGATTCTAACAACTCCGAAGACTTGTAGTATATTCATTTTATTTGTATATAAATATATAATACATTGGCATTGTGTAATTTTGTTTTATTACGGGCCTGGTTGGGTATCGATTCCTTTTGTGTAGGATATAGGAACAGTAATGCCGTAATAAACTTTACGGTTTTAATCCTTTAGTCGGGTCGCTATATCGTAGAAAAGACTATACTCTTTCTATTTTTTCGAGGTGCTTAATGATATATATACGAGGTGTGGCAATTAAATAACGAGACTGCGCCCCTCCTACCCCGTGGTCGCATGATGGGAGGTTGTCAGTGGAATGTAGTCGACCTTGATCCTTCCCGAGCAAGCATACTTCGTTTCGTCGCTGTACCTGCTTTAGTTTGATTTTGAGACTTGGTTGTAGTGGACGCTGTTGTGTAGTCGTGCCGCGATCATGGTGAACATAAAAGTCGAGCAGTGCATTAACCTGAAATTCCTAGTGAAATTAAAGAAATCACCCACGGAATGTTTTCAAATGTTAAAGGAGGTGTTTGGTGACAATGCTATGTCACGTGCACGAGTGTTTGAGTGGCACAAACGGTTTTCTGAAGGTCGGGAAGAAGTTGAAGATGATGAACGTCCCGGACGACCTGTGACTGTCAGAAGTGAAGGAAACGTCCAGAAAATCAGCCAAATTGTGCGGAAAGACCGACGTCTGAGTATTCGGATGATTGGCGACATGTTAAACATTAACAAAGAGACAGTGAAACAAATTTTATATGATGAATTAAACATGATAAAAGTTTGTGCAAAATTGGTTCCGAAAAACCTCACTCAGGGACAAAAAGACAATCGGAAGAACATTGGCTCTGACATCATGGCACGACTCGCAGATGATCCAGACTTGCCCACAAATGTCATCACATGTGACGAAACATGGATTTTCCAGTATGACCCGGCAACTAAACGTCAATCCATGCACTGGAAGACCCCCTCATCGCCAAGAATGAAAAAAGCGCGAATGAGCAAATCCAATCTGAAGGCAATGTTGATCGTGTTTTTCGATATCAAGGGTGTTCTGATGATTGAATGGGTTCCTGAGGGTCAAACCGTAAATCAGCAATACTATATAGAAGTCCTAATCAAGATCAGGGAACGTGTAAGGAAGAAAAGACCAGATACATGGAAGAACGGCTCATGGATTCTTCACCAAGACAACGCGCCAGCCCACAACGGCCTGTCTGTGAAGCAGTTTTTAGCTGAAAAGTGCATTCCTGTGCTAGAACATCCTCCGTATTCGCCTGATCTTGCTCAATGTGACTTTTATCTCTTCCCAAAAGTGAAAAGTGTATTGAAAGGAACACATTTTGAGTCGGTGGAACACGTAAAAGTAAAAACGGCAGAGTTGTTGCGCAGTATCACAAAGAATGACCTACAGCATTGCTTCGAACAATGGAAGGGACGTTAACGAACCATATCGAAAGTCCCGCCCGGGTTCCCATTTAAACAATGTTAAAAAATATCCGTTATAACAAACCCGTATTTTACGATCCTCCGGATATAACGAACGAGTATAGCTTCGTCTATAGCGAACTTCGCGCCACAAAATCAAGCGTTATCTGTCAGGGAACTGGGGAATACCCGTATTATTTCCCTTGCATTGTTTGCGCCGCGATTGATATTATTTCTGCAATCAGTTTATTGAAGATATTCACAGCGGACGGATATTTGCAAATAAAATGGATAATTTAGTGCGAAAATCTTTTGCACTTAAAGATAAGTGTCAAATAATTTATGATATACAAAGTGGAAAAAAACAGAAAGACGTTTGCCGTGAAAGAAATCTCAGTAAATCTACTGTTGGTACAATATGGAAAAACAGATATGAAATACTTAAAGCATTTGAAAGTACAAACGCAAAAGTAAAGAAGATGCGGAAATCTCACTACAATGACGTAGATCAAGCACTTTTAAAGTGGTTCACTCAACAGAGACTAAACAACGTAACTATAAGTGGAGCAATTTTAAAAACAAAAGCAGAAGAGTTTGGAAACAAAATTCACGGTGAATTTGTGTGCAGTGAAAGTTGGATAGACAGATGGAAAGTACGTCATAACATATCTAGTGGGAAAATTGTTGGTGAAGTGGCATCAGTAGATAACAACGTGGTCAGCAACTGGATTACCACAGTTTGGCCGCAAATTAGAAAAGATTTTAGTGAAGATGACATCCACAACGCGGACGAAACAGGTCTTTTTTTTATAAATTAACACCTGACAGAACCTTAAAATTTAAAGGAGAGCAGTGCAAAGGAGGCAAATTATCAAAAGAAAGAATAACCGCTCTTTTATGTACAAACATGTCGGGAAAAGATAAACGAAAATTACTTATTATAGGAAAATCAAAAAATCCTCTTTCCTTTAAGAATGTGGTTAGGCTGTCAGTTGATTATAAAGCCAATTCAAATGCTTGGATGACATCTGAAATTTTTATCGAATACATTCGTAAATGGGATGAGGAACTAACTAAAACGAAACGTAAAATTATATTGCTGGTAGATAACTGCCCCGCCCATCCCAATATTGAACATTTAAGATACATCAAAGTAGTATTCATGCCACCGAACACTAGTTCAAAACTTCAACCTTTGGATCAGGGCATTATACATGCTGTTAAAAAATGTTACCGTCAATCACTTTTGTTGAAGGTAGTGCAAAATATGGACGCCGGAATAGATTTTAAAATTACATTACTCGACGGGATAAACTTAATTCACCGATCTTGGCAAAAGGTCTCCGCACAAACAATAAGAAACTGCTATAGACATGCAGGATTTTATCCTGAAGCAAGTATGGAGGAGTTCGATTCGGAAGACGAACTTTTATTAACGGACTGGTTAATTAAACAAACTTCAAACGAGGAACAAGTGTCGCCAAATGTTACAAGTACAGAGGACTATGTGACTGTAGATGATAATCTCGTGACATCAGACTTTTTAAATGATAGTGAAATTATTTCCAGTGCAAAAAGTAGTTATACAACGGAAGAACATAATGAAAGTGCTAGCAGCGATGACGAAGCAATACAAGAGGCTATGCCAATCAATATAACAGCGGTTACACAAAAGCTGAAAGACATTCGTCAGTTTTTGCAGTCTCGTGGAGCACCAGAAGATGTTTTGTGTGGCTTGGCAAAAGTAGAAACATACGTAGATAAAATATGCATTGCGGATGCTCACATACAAAGCAAAATAACTGATTATCTAGCACATACTGTACTTAAATAATATGTATTACATACATATTATGATGACAAATATGTACATACATATCAGTATTGGGTCAGTCAAGATCATACTCCATTCACATATGTATTATACACTGTGTCCATAAAGTATGGACACAAGCCTGTAATAACGTTATTGTGCATTATTTGACAAAATGCGAAGATATATCGATTAATGTTTTTTATTAGCTATATTTAGATGCTACTATTTTGTTTTTTCCGTCGACCTTGAATAAGTTATGACGTCATTGATAATTTTTTTTAATGTCAACCCCAATTTTTTTTTTGTGGATTTTGAAAGCTACAATTCTTTATTCGATGATGTAAAAATTTTGGTATGTTACATTAGAAAATTTTTGAGTAATCATTTGCGTCCATAAAGTATGGACACTAGCCCGTAATAACGTTATTGTGCATTATTTGAAAAAATGCAAAGATAGGTAGATTAATGTTTTTTATTAGCTATATTTAGATGCTACCATTTTGTTTTTTTCCGTCGACCTTGAATAAGTTATGACGTCATTGATAATTTTTTTAAATGTCAACCCCATTTTTTTTTATGGATTTTGAAAGCTTTTACAATTCTTTATTCGATGATTTAAACATTTTGGTGTTAGTGTAACATTAGAAAAGTCTATGCGACACAACCAGAAAATTTGGACGTTTTACGACAACGCATCATCTACGAAACCAGACTAATCACTCCCGAAATATTACAGAATGTGCGAAATGGAATTTATCATCGCTTAGGATTTTGTCAACAAAATGAAGGAAAACATTTTGAGCATTTGTTATAAATTTGATACTGAAAATGTCAAAAATAAAACTTAGAACATCGATTAAGAATTGCAAAAGCTTTCAAAATCCACAATCAAAAAGTGGGGTTGACATTTAAAAAAAATATCAATTACGTCATAACTTATTCAAGGTCGACGGAAAAAACAAAATGGTAGCATCTAAATATAGCTAACAAAAAACATTAATCGATATATCTTTGCATTTTGTCAAATAATGCACAATAACGTTATTACGGGCTTGTGTCCATACTTTATCGACACAGTGTATATCTATATTTTTTTGTTTAATCCATAATATGAACATTTGTATCTTTTTGTAGTACATATTTATGTAGTATGTATTTTGTTTAATAAAGTTATTGTACAAGTATTTATTGTTTTTTCCTATAACGAACCTCGGCTTTAGCGAACCGATTCCTACGGTCCCTTTAGGTTCGTTATAAGTTATAACGAACCTCGGTTATAACTTATAGCCGAGGTTTACTGTATATACAGGCTGATTCATTTTCGGCCCTCGCCATGGGGATCTCGCTTATTATTGGAGATAGAGTATAGGTTTAAATTTGGCAAAGTTGTTAAATTTTGTGTTTGTTATAAATCCGTAAAGAAAATAGACCTGTGACAAATGACCTTCGTTATTAAAAAAAAAACGCGAAAACACCATTTTCTTCTTTTACCTGTAGCACCGACATTTGGCCTTGTAGATAAAATATAAAAACACGTCCTTGTGGCTATTTCTAAACCTCTATTCAGTGGTGTACTCTAAATTTTTATACGACGTTTCGTTTCTTTCTGGTCATCATCAACTATCTAATTTCTTATAGGCGCCATATTGGATTTAGACATCTTCAGAAAGAGTTTTATTTCTGATTTCAACCATGTAGGTACCACATGCTGACTAAAGTTTTTGACATTAGGTTTTATTTGAAAGAATAAGTTATAAGATTAAATAAGGTAGCCATGGAATTTCAATCTGTCAAACATTTCATTTATTGTTCATTAATAATATAAAAATGTCATGCACTAACGGAGAGAAACGAGATATGATAAGTATTTTTTATTCTTCGAACCGAAATTCAACAGTAGCGAGTACAAGATATCTACAATTATATCCAGAACGACAACAGCCTCATCGTACCATTTTTCTAGATCTCGACAGAAATTTGGTCGAGAATGGATCGTTTACTAAGCCGCGTAATGGTCAAGACAACAGGAATTTCAATGAAAATCGACAAGATATTTTACAAATGGTAAATTAAAAGCGTGTTTTCAAATTTCATGTTAATCTTGTATTTTTATAGATACACTCCAAATCACGAAAGATGATCCCTGCGTCATTGATCTATAATTCTATCAACGACATTCAAAGAATAATCTCCACATCCGAATAACAAACAGTACCTACTTGTATGACAAGGATAGCTTGAACGAAAGTATGTGTTTTCTAGCAAAGACATACGGCTCAAGCAATTTATTTGAGTAAGACAAAGACGGGATTATTACCTACTCCGTGATAAATACACACATTTCCGCTTAGTAGTTCTCATTTCTGTCGTTAGTCGTTAACATTTGACAACATACATTCGTTAATATTTGATGGAATTTATTTTCTTTTTATAAATACATCAATCAACAAACCAGAATTCGGTGTGATTCGATACATACGTGTTCGATTGCAACTTTCCCCTCCTGTTTAAATAAAACATGATTATAAATCCGCTGTAATCCCCTTGCCCCTCCGAATCCTTAATAAATGATGTTTTGTAATATTTTGTATGTTTACAATCATAAAAACTTAACCTCTTAACGTAAATACAAGGCTGTCAAGATACAATTTTCCGACCTGCTGTTAATGAATATAAAAATGAAAAAGGTAATTATCCAACATGAGTGGCAATAAATATCAAGTTTTTTTATCGCCTTACGAAATAGAAGAAGCTGAAACGGGTAAGTTAACTTTTAAACATTTGTCAATAACAATTTATTTTTTGATGTCGATTTTTCAGATTCCAACTTCTATAATGAACTAACAAAGTATCATAAATTATACGAACAAAATATAATACATAGGATTGAAGATCACAATGATGAAGTTGCAGGGAATAAAGATCAGCAAACTACAATGTTTTCTGAAGACCTGAATGAAAATTATCATGTTGAAAAAGAATTGGATGAACGGCAAGAAAATAGAAATAGCTTTGATGAATTTTGGACCAAACAAGAAACTTTATTTCTCATTAGTTTGTATGCAGAATACCAAGACGAATTGAAGCATGCAAAAAAGAAGAAATATGTGTGGCAGATAGTATCTGAACGAACTGTCAGTATCACTAGATGAGCTAGAAGATGATAAATCATCAAATGATTTTAAAGCCATTTCCTGAAATATTTCAATTAAAATATTATTATAAAATATACATAGTCTCCATTTCTCCATTTTATTTATATACATATGTCAATCGGCACTATTATAGAATCAAAGCTCTGAATACGACGTTCTTTTGCGACGTCGGATTAGTTACAAATGATTACTAAACACGGATTATGTTTACGTTAATCATAATCAAAATAAGTGCACAAACGAAAGCAGCTATATTCTTTGAAATTTATTTTTTCAAAACTATAAAGGCAGCAATCACGACAACTTGTTTTAAATTCGTTGCAATATTTTGAACGAGAGAAAAACCATGGTGGTGTTAATACCTATTACATGAGCACATAATATATTTAGATTTTAATAAACCTTTTGTTTAGCGAGTGGCAGATGCATTGTGCTTGGGATTAGTTACAGTAAAACGCATTAAAGCTGTGTAGCAGCAGTTTAAATCGTGTACTTCACAATATTGGATTTAAATATAAAAAGGATAATAATCATAGAGCATTAGTGGAACAATCCAACATTGCACAGATAAGATTGACATTTCTTAGGAATTACATAAAGAATTTGAGTTCTGTTCAGAGAGAAGTGGTATTGCTTGATGAGACCCGGCAAGATAATAATCTGCAGAGTGAGGGCAAGCGATATCTTGAATTACATTGTGGTTCAAAATTATGTTTTATGTCAAATGCTTCTTTATTGTTTTCAAGCAAATCACAAATAGAAGATTATCGTGGTGAAATGAATGGAGAAATGTTTAAGAAATTTCGTCATTTTGAAGAATGGAGAAAACAGCAAAGTATCACTGGAATTAACGAAGAAGTTATGCTGGCGTATTTCCATATTTATAGAAGGAAAATAGCACCTTCTTCATTGTGGACGAAGTATTCCATGTTAAGAAGTACTTTGAAAGTGTATATGAATAGTGACATATCAAAATACGGAAAACTGATTTCCTATTTGAAGAGTGAGGCAAGAACCCACAAGTCCAAAAAGGCGAAAATCTTGGAAAGGCTACATATAGAGAAGTTTCTGAATGAGGCTCCTAACAATAAATATTTGATGATGAAGGTATTATTTATTTTCTTATATTTAATTCAAAGTATTTATTCATTATTCGTTCGTGAATTCTATGCAGGTTGCCTTAATAATGGGTGTATCAGGTGCGTGTCGTTGTGATGAAATAACTAAGCTGAAAGTTGACGATATAGAAGATAAAGGAGGATACTTGTATGTTTCGATAGCTGACACAAAGACAAACGTATCTAGAAGTTTCACTGTTATGGCAGAAGGATTTACAACAGATATTCTTGACCTCTACAGAAAATATGTCTGTATGAGACCAAAAGGTATTCCACATGGCAGATTCTTCCTAAATTACAAGAAAGAAAAATGCACTATCCAGCCAGTTGGAATTAACACCATTTCTAAGATACCTCAGAAAGTTGCATCTTTCCTGAACCTACCAGAAGCTCAATTATATACAGGACATAGTCTGAGATGTTCGTCAGCATTTCTTCTGGCAAACGCAGGAGCTGATATTACAACAGTTAAACGACATGGTGGGTGGAAATCGTCCACTGTGGCAGAAGGTTATATACAAGATTCAGTATCCAACAAAATTCAGTATCCAACAAAATTCAGTATCCAACAAGATTGATATAGCCAGAAAGATTCAAGGTTCAGACAGTCTAACGTCCTCGACTTCTGGTCATCAAATTTCTCTTCAGGATACTTCAAATACGTCTTCTAGTATAACTCTAAATTCGAATAACCTGAATGCAGAGTCAGATACAAAGAGGATTTCCTTCAACTTTAATATTAATGTAAATGTTAATTAGTTGCTATTGTTTACCCTTTAGAATTAATATAAATGTGTTAAAACTATAGCAGTTTGAATGTCTCTATGCAATCTAAATTTCACCTTGTTTTATCTCACTAGTGAGATAAATTATGTTTTTAACTCACTAGTGAGTTATAAGCTACATAATTGATTTAAAATCGCCATAGTTATAGGTCTATTATTAGGAGGTGTTGGATAAAATACATTTACATTGTGAAATCAATGGCTTTATAATTAACATTGATGATTCAAGCAGCAGTGAAGATAGTGATTAACAATACTTCCTATATGACAGCAGATAAAAAAAAAACTGTTAGCTATCCCATGTTTTTACTTAATCTATATTATAATTATAACCCATGATTTAAGCCAACGTACGTGCTACACGTCGTTTTTAGTTCACGCCAAATATATCAAATTTTCTTGTGTTGGCAGTAAAAGTATCAAGTATTAGTATACAGCTGATTAGTTGTTTATCTAATGTTAGTTTATACTTTTAGTAACTGATTTTTTATGCAACAAATACAATGATATTAATACAAATAATCATACAAAATGTTACACATGCAATTGCCAGACTGTGGCCACAATTTTTATCTAAATATGTCTAGAAAGGTAGAAAAATTACAGAAACAGAATTTAACAAGTAGCTAGATTTCCTAATGTACTAAGTAGAATTGATTGTACCGAAACAGAAAGGATATTTATCATGGAATATTCAGGTAATAGGACATTCTCAATTAAGAATTTGTGACATCGTAGCCAGATGGCCAGGATCTACACATGACCAAACAATTTTGAATGGATCGGCAATAAAAAGAAGCTAAGAAAATGAACATTTCAATAACCCAGTTATACTTTGTGATAGTTGTTACAATATTATAAAATATTTATTAAATATTTTTTATATTTCCTTTTTTTTGTATATATACTCATGATAATTTTATTATTAAACAAATAATAAGGCAATTTTGTTAAATGATTATATATGTATATTAACTTATTAAACAATTATAATTCCCAGTTACATTGACAATTTAATATATTAAGTTATTTTTTTAATTGGCTCCTTTTTCTTACTGCGTATTCTTTTTCGTTGCAATTTTAATATTTGGAGTTAAAAATACAATGCATATAAAAAAAATGTATGTCCAATTAAATACATTTGAATGTGTTTTCATCTTTTTGTAGCAAGTTTTTGCAAGGTACACTAGTGAAATGTGTTTCGACTGCCTTATTTGATTTGGTGTCCATCAGCTCTAATCTTCTGGTGTTAACTTAAAAATTTTTAATATACACAAAACAAATTCATACAATTTGATGAAAACAATAAATAAAATAACTATTGTTTGTATATATTATATAAATCTATAACTTATTGCAAGTAAAATTTTTTGAAAGTTCAATTACTAAACTTTTTCTTTCTTGCTCCATTTCATGTTCCTTTTTCAAAATTTCTTTCTGCAATCGTACAAGTTCTATTTTACTAGCAGTCAACAAATAATTTCAAAGCAAAAAAAAACATTTCACAGCAAATAAATTTGTATGAATATGTTTTGTTTATAATGCATACTGCAATTTCCAATATTTATACTGACCTTTGTGCAAAACTCAACTTATCTATTATGGCAGTGTTAAGTTATACTGCAATATATTCCAAAATTTATTTAAAATAAGGCACTGTAGAACGTTTAACTAATATCTAGGGTTATTCTATGATATAATTGGGAAGATAATGTTTATAAAACTGTCATAACAGTGAATATGTAATTACAGTTATACAAAGTAGGTACTCTGGTCTATTGTATAATTTCAATTCCAGTAATAATGCTGTTACAACTAACTTGAAACTGTTTGGTTTTGCCATTCATTAAAATGATTAAAGAATTACATAATCTTATATGTTGACTTAAATGTTGTAAATTCTTGATAGTTCATTTTATTTTTCAAGTGGTGTTATAGTTTAATTTGATTTGCTGTTTACGCAGCTTTGTTCAATTTATAGTAATTTTAATATAACTTAAGATGTAATTCGATTATATTTGTTCATATAACCTACAAATTAGACCGACTGTGTCAAATATATTTGGCCCGGAAACGAAGTTAAGTTCCATATTCATTTTTCAATTTACAGTATTTAATATGACGCCGAAGTACTGATTTGAATCATACAATGATTATTGATGACGCAGGGATCATCTTTCGTGATTTGGAGTGTAAATAATAATCCATCAATTTCTACACACGAAGTAGCGTCAGAATTAAATTTGTGCCAGTCCAGAGTTTGGAGAACTTTACATAAAAGTAGGTTTAGACCAACAGGATCCATGTTAGTCACTCTTTACTGCCTGGAGATAATTTGAGAAGGCTAGAATATTGTAATTGGTAAATGGGAAGGATAGAAAATGACGAAAATTTTTTAAGCAAAATCATCTGGTCAGATGAAACAAAATTTACAAATTCTGGAATGTTCAACAGAAATACGGAGCACTATTGGGCAGTACAAAATCCCCGACAAAACAAGGCTAGAAGACCACAACATCGTCTTGGAATAAACGTTTGGATGGGTATTTTGGCAAATCGTCTCTTAGGACCAGTTATGTATGAAGAACATTTAAATGGAGAAAGATATTTAAACATTTTACGTACATACGTATCTGACTATCTTGACGACAATATCCCATTAAATCAATTACAATATTTATGGTGGCAACAAGATGGCGCACCAGCACACAATGCAGCTGTTGTTAGAAATCAAGAGATTGCAAACCGTTGTATTGGAAATAGGGGAGTTGTTGAATGGCCTGCGAGATCACCTGATTTAAGTCCGCTAGATTTTTTTTTATGGGGATATGTTAAAAATAATATTTATAAAGTAGATGCGCCACAAAACATTGAAGAATTACGAGACAGACTTCAGAATGCCTTCGATGCAGTTCCTAGAACTATACAAAGGGCAGTACAAAATGCCAGAAGGCGTGCCCAATTGTGCATTACCGAAGATGGCCAGATAATTGAACATTTACTGTAATTGTTTATTGTTTACTTTTCTATGTATTTTTATTAATGTTTTTGTTATCTTGTACTCGCTACTGTTGAATTTCATTTCGAAGAATAAAAAATACTTATCATATCTAGTTTCTCTTCGTTAGTGTATGACATTTTTGTATTATTAATGAACAATAAATGAAATGTTTGACAGATTGAAATTCCAAAGGCTACCTTATTTAATCTTATAATTTATTCTTTCAAATAAAACCTAATGTCAAAAACTTTAGTCAGCATGTGGTACATGGTTAAAATCAGAAAAAAAAAACTCTTTCTGAAGATGTCTAAATCTAATATGGCGCCTATAAGAAATTAGATAGTTGATGATGGACAGAAAGAAACGAAACGTCGTATAAAAATTTAGAGTACACCACTGGATAGAGGTTTAGAAATGGCCACAAGGATGTGTTTTTATTTTTTCTCTACAAGGCCAAATGTCGGTGCTACAGGTAAAAGAAGAAAATGGGGTTTTCGCGTTTTTTTTTTAAATAACGAAGGTCATTTGTCACAGGTCTATTTTCTTTACGGATTTATAACAAACACAAAATTTAACAACTTTGCCAAATTTAAACCTATACTCTATCTCCAATAATAAGAGAGATCCCCATGGTGAGGGCCGAAAATGAATCAGCCTGTATATACAGTGTGTATAAGCCAAATGGAATAAATTCATTATTTCGGTTACTGTACATATTTATAAAAAATCCCGAAACATGTCATATTTAATTTATAAATTAACATTCTTCAACGTGAAAATGCGATCCCTACCTTCAACCCCCTTCGAATGACAGGTACAACCCCCATTTTTTTAAATGGGAAGTATAGGCTTGTGATATATCGTTGTAAAGGTTTCTTTATTCTCTATTCAAAAATGTTATAATTTTCATGTTTGTTGCAACAATTAAGATAGAATAAAATAAAATCATGTTGTTATCGAAATTCGCTACAATATACTCAAAAAATAAAATTTAATGCAAAATGTAAAGAAAAATTTAAAACGCCAAAAAAGTATGAATGTCAATGAAGTAGATGTTCAAAATGTTCACCATGAACGTCTTGGCAACATCCTAATCTTAAATAAAACTGTCTTCTAACATTATTTAACATATCAGGCGTGATCGACCTAATCGCAAGCGTTATTCGTTCTCTTAAGTCATTTAAATCCAAAGGTTTAGTTTTGTACACAATGCTCTTCAAATATCCCCATAAAAAAAATCAAGTAAGGTCAGATCAGGTGATCGCGCTGGCCATTCTATCGATCCTCGCCTTCCTATCCACCGATTGGGAAATATTGCATCGAGGTACTGCCGGACATTGCGTTGGTAATGTGGTGGTACTCCATCCTGCTGAAACCATATCGTATTCATTGGAAATTGAGGGTTTCCTGGATCAGGATATAAATTTGCCAAAGTTGGAATGACATCATTTTGAAGTAGTGCCAAATAACGATCGCCATTCAAATTGCCCTCAATGAAAAAGGGACCAATGATATGGTTTCCAATAATACCTGCCCAAACATTAACTTTTACTGGGTATTGTGTGTGTTCTTCCCTCATCCAGTGAGGATTTTCCGTAGACCAGTAGCGGCAATTTTGCCGATTAGCATGACCGCTAAGAGAAAAAGTGCACTCATCAGAAAACATAACGTCTTCTAAATTGATAATATTGTTATCCAGCATGTCCATCATTCGCTCACAAAAATAAGTTCTTCTATCAAAATCGTCTTCCATAAGCTCCTGAGTAGATATCATTTTATAGGGATGCATTTTATTTTCTTTTAATATGTTTACTATCGATGTATGGCTAACATTTAATGTAGTGGATGCATGTCTACTCGATGTATGTGGGTTTTCCATAAACTCAAGCATCACATCTACTTTGATTTCATCACTCAGTGCATTGGCAGCTGGTTTTTTTATCTGCCTTACATGACCAAACTCTCGAAACTGCTTCTCTATCTTACTTATTGTTCCTTGAGCTATAGGCGGTAAATCAGGAAATTTCTCATGAAATAGGCGGGTTACTTCTTGTTGTGTTCGGGTTCTATCTCCGTAACCAATCATTTGTATGACTGTTATTTTATGCATTTCCGTTAATCTAACCATTTCCCAGAATTGTATTTTACGAAATTCAAACTAAAATTATCAAACTGTCAATTTAAATGACAACTTTTAAATACAAAACAATTTACTAAGGCGTTTTAAACAAACTAATGTTGCCACGGAGACTTTTTAAAGTATTTTTAATGGATACCATCTAAAAAGCACATTGGTATGGTTTTTACTCACTTTCTTATTATGAAGACCTAAACGGGAAGTAAGTAATGCAATGATGCCTTTGATGTATGTATTAAATCTTTATAAACGCAAATGAGCATCTACTTCAGTGACATTCATATTTTTTTCTGGCGTTTTAAATTTTTCTTTACATTTTGCATTAAATTTTATTTTTTGAGTATATTGTAGCGAATTTCGATAACAACATGATTTTATTTTATATCTTAATTGTTGCAACAAACATGAAAATTATAACATTTTTGAATAGAGAATAAAGAGACCTTTACAACGATATCTCACAAGCCTATACTTCCCATTTAAAAAAATGGGGGTTGCACCTGTCATTCGAAGGGGGTTGAAGGTAGGGATCGCATTTTCACGTTGAAGAATGTTAATTTATAAATTAAATATGACATGTTTCGGGATTTTTTATAAATATGTACAGTAACCGAAATAATGAATTTATTCCATTTGGCTTATACACACTGTATATAAATTATATGACCAAATTTTCATCTGTATACCTGAGAAACTTTTACTCTTACTTTCTTCATCGTTTGGAGATTCAGATGGTGAATTATCGCGTGGAGTTGTTTCACTTGCGGACTGCTGTTGTTGCGGCTGCTGCTGCTGTTCTTTTTTTTGAGTTAAACCTTTTCTCGACTTTCTATATATGGAAAAGTCGAACATAGATTCGCTTAGATTTAATTCAGGATTTTCTTCGATATATGCCTTTATTTCCGACCTTGTCCTAAATTTACGACCGTCTGGACTAGAAAAAAAAATACTTAGGCATTCTCAATATATTTTCTTTTAAACGTAAGGTCACAGAATTGTGTGTTTCAAAACTTATGAAACAAGTTTCTAAACATGATTTACGAGAAAATGTGAAATCAAATTCGACATGTACTATTAAATGTGATAGATAAGAATGCATTTTATATTATTTGGACATACACCGGGTGGGGCACATAAAGTGTTACAGAGCAATAGCACTCAAACGATTAATCATATCGAAAAATGTTTCAGACAAAAGTTTCAGTGTTCGGGAAGGCGGTCATACTGGGCCACCCAGTTTTTTGGTCGGTGTAGGCGTAGAAGCTACGTCAATGTCAACTCCAATTTTTTAAATGGAACCATGTATTTTCTTTACAATAACATTATTACAGATTTCAAGACGAATTCAGCGACCTACAACACAAGGTCATTCTAGTCACGCAAAGTATGAAAATAGTCGAAAAATCGAAAAATATCGGAATAATCAGCATCAACTGTCAACGCATACGGCTGTCAGTTAGTCACGCATTACCTTCTATTGTGAGTACATCGGATCGCGAAAATGAACGATTATCAAGAATATTTTAATATGTTAATGGTGCTGGGGGAATGCCGCAAACATTACAGAAACGCGGAGCAGTTGTACGCGGCTCGTTATCCGGACAGACAACAAAAATCGCACATGGCATTTAAGCGATTAGCTGACCGTTTCTGTCGCTTCGGTACAATGAAACAAACACGAGCCAAACGTCGACCGATTGTTGATGAAAATGCGGCTGCTATCTTAGCTTTTACTGCACAAAATCCCCATGCGGGCACCAGGCAAATGAAAAGAGAGAGTGGAATTAGTCGGCGATCTGTATTAAGAATATTACATCAACACAAATTACATCCGCATTGTATGTCACTGCATCAGGATTTGTTCGGCAATGATTTCCAAAATCGCGTCAATTTCTGTAACTGGATTCGTTCAAAAATGGACACGGATGTTTCATTTTTGAGTCATGTGCTTTTTTCTGACGAAGCTAACTTCACAAATACGGGAAATGTGAATAGACATAACATGCATTACTGGGCAAATGCGAATCCTCGATGGACGAGAACTGTACGATATCAACATCCGTGGTCCGTTAATTGTTGGGCCGGCATTGTCGGCGATCACGTCATTGGTCCACATTTTTTTGAAGGTCACTTAAGCGGGCAAGTTTACACAAACTTTCTGCAAAACGTACTGCCCGAATTACTGGAAGACGTGCCCTTGCTAGTTCGCATAAACATGTGGATGCAACACGACGGTGCACCATCCCATTATGCTCTATGTGCAAGACAAGTGATGAATGAGATTTATGGTGAAAAATGGATAGGACGAGGCGCTACTGTTGCTTGGCCACCTCGTTCGCCAGATCTAACACTAATGGATTACTTTTTCTGGGGTTTTGTCAAAGGACACGTAATGGCGGAAGCACCTACCACGTCTGACGACATGAGAGAAAGAATACGCCGAGCATGTGCCGAAATTACACCACAAATGTTGGCTAACGTTAGACGGTCGTTTCCTCGGAGAATTAACCACTGCTTACAAGCGGAGGGTGGTCACTTCGAGCATCTTCTGTAGGTAGACCCAAACCAAAGTTAGTGGATCCTTTGATGCTGATTATTCCGATATTTTTCGATTTTTCGACTATTTTCATACTTTGCGTGACTAGAATGACCTTGTGTTGTAGGTCGCTGAATTCGTCTTAAAATCTGTAATAATGTTATTGAAAAGAAAATACATGGTTCTATTTAAAAAATTGGAGTTGACATTGACGTAGCTTCTACGCCTACACCGATCAAAACACTGGGTGGCCCAGTATGACCGCCTTCCCGAACACTGAAACTTTTGTCTGAAACATTTTTCGATATGATTAATCGTTTGAGTGCTATTGCTCTGTAACACTTTATGTGCCCCACCCTGTATATTATAAAAGTGCTTAGTAACAGCGTTTCATTAAGTTTGTAACCGTAAAGAGTTTCTAAAAAATGCGAAATGTTATTACAAGAAATTTCTAATAATTAAAAGCAACCCATTACCTTTTAACCTGGATAATTAAGACATGATCATGTAGAGGGATCACCCCTCTAATATGCGTTAATTTTAATTGAATATTATTCTTTATGTGAAGTAGATATAATTGTGGTTGAAATGAATTCTGTATAGGCGAAAGATTCAGAGGCAGTTTTCTTGTGCGTGCATTTAAAATGAGTAAATGCAACTACTAATTATTTACATAAGTCTGAAAGTTTTGGTAAGATTATGGATTAAACGATATAAATCAACCAAGACAATAGATGATGTCCAGTTCAAGGCAGATCACGTACAACAACAAGGCAAGATAGTGTTCTTGTTATTTTGAAAAGAAAGCATATCGATATTAATAACTAAAGTGTATAAACACAATATAAAAATGTTAAAAACATATCTGTATATAAGGACATACATAACGCATAATTAAGCAATAGTTACTTCAACGTACAGACACATGTTTCTCTTAGATTTTGTCAGTGCACGTGGTGAAGCATCTACTGCTAGTCGCTGCCGCTAAGTATAATAACAAAATCTTATACGTCAAATGTCAACATAGCGTCTCGAGACATCTGATGCCCAATGGATACACGCTAGCAACCGTTTTCCCACGAGTAGCCAAACTAAGGAGAAAGTACACATTTAAATGTGTGCCTCTCTTAGACATCAGACGTCTTGAAGCGTTCTCATGACATTTAACGTGTAAGATTGTGTTATTATATTTAGCGGCAGCGACTAGCAATAGAAACTTTATCACTTGCACTGACAAGCTCTAAGAGGAGATCGAAATACATTGCTTAAATATGCGTTGTGTATGTCCACGCATACATATACATTTTTGTGTTATTGGACTTCTTCTTACTTGCTAAAAAAAGCTTGTATTGACACTGCGCGAAGAAGGGGAGGAGTAAAACTGACAAAAAAATATAATAATGTGTTTGATGTCTTTACGAAATCAAATACGCAAGAATATCGTCATTTATCGCAGCACATTAACACCATTACTGAGAAAAAATCATCGCGAAAAGCGTCTTGCTAAGGCGCGCAATAACGAGGAAGAGGAACAGTTTGGTCGAATATTTTGTTTTCATACGAGAATAGTTTCTGGGTCCAGATACCCCGAAAGAAAATAAAACATTCAGTGAAACTACACATGCGGGCGGTTTCAACATGGAATCAAATAATACAAAGGTATTTTTAATAATATAAAATATTATTAAAAATCTGGTGTGAAGAACACAAGTACAGGTTCACTATTAATATTTTTGTGAACGTGTCCGAACATATCCCTCCCCAGAGACGTAGATACGTATTTCGCCTTTCTACAGGCTCATCGGTACGCCCCTGCTGGAGAAAGGATATTCTCAGACACATTCACAAAAAAGAACCACATCGCCACATCACAGAAATTATCCAGACCGGGCGTAGAAGTAAATTCAGCGCTACCTGTTGTCAGACAGCCGAAGTACCTCGCCCGTCCACATAACCAATGTGAAGCTACGTCTCTGGGGAGGGATATGTTCGGACACGTTCACAAAAATATTAATAGTGAAGCTGTATTTGTGTTCTTCACCCCAGATTTTTAATAATATTTTATATTATTAAAAATACCTTTGTATTATACAAAACTGGTGGGGTTTACCTACTCATGTATGTTTCAATTATTCTGATGGAATCAAATACACAAGAGTAAATATTGTTTAATTTAATGTAACTTTTGCACCTCCTTTTGCTAGACATACTATACTATATTATGGATAACTACGACATTGCACACAACATTTAACCAATAACATATAGGGCTTACTAAAGATCTAACAAAGGAAGGTTTCCAGCTTGAAAATGCTCATGTTTAGTTTTTGTGTTGAAAAATAAAGCGTTTAAAATAGAAAAAATACAATGAAGGCCCGCAAATCCGGATGAATTAAAGTTGGCTCGATTCGAATTAGTGAAACATTCGGATTACTGGGGCATTATTGAAATGATTCAATAAAAGGAGAAATAAGCAAAAAAAATTATTAGATTCTGTTTCCATAAAAACAAAACAGCACTAAATACAGGTTTTATAAATTAAGTATCAGAAAATCGCACTCAAAGTAAAAATGTATTTTAAAAAATCTGATATTTTCGTCTGACGAATTCTTCCCTGTTTCGCTTAAATTGCGCGTTGCCGCAGCATTCGCAGAATGGTCCGACTATTTAAGTCGACTTCGTTTTCTTCCAACTGCCTTCTCATGCTTTACTCTTTATTTCATCTCTGCACGGTCCTGACACCTTTTCGTCGGAGAAACTACTGTCAACACTATTGAATTGCAAATGGTCTTCATCGTCATCGATCCATTCATAAATTTCAGTGATGTTTATTATCAGTGCTAATTTGCTGCAACATATTTCCAATTTCGGTACATAATTCTTGTTAAACGTTATTCGCCGAATGTAATTGTTCTCTAAAAATCGACAATGGAATATCATCATCTGAATCCCATTGATATTCTGAATTTTCAGCAACGTTTATTAAATTATTATCAGTTGAATCGCAAAAGATTTTTCTCCAACAAGTCTTTCAAATTTTTCATCTTAAGAGCCTTTGAAATGTCTTTCTCCTCTGACGATAAAACCTAGACCAAAAGGCTTTTTCGATAATGCACCTTGGTCAAACGTATGGCGTTTTGGTCCATGGGTCATATAAGAGGGGTACAGTTCGGTGACAGGAATGTGGTTATGGTTTGTCCACCATCACTGGTTAGTTGCGTCTCCGATGTGTTGCTTCGAGCATCGTCGACTAACAGTATAGCTTTTCCATTGAAATTATTCTCAATGGAAAAGGAAGAAGTTATCCAGGCGTTTTTGTCGAGGCAT
This sequence comes from Melolontha melolontha, assembly GCA_935421215.2. NCBI lineage: Eukaryota > Metazoa > Arthropoda > Insecta > Coleoptera > Scarabaeidae > Melolontha > Melolontha melolontha. Next base: position 91,644,891 of record OW285237.1, on the reverse strand, counting down.
ATTCTGCTGAAATTCTAGGATATTTCTTAGAAGCTATGGGATTTCTTGCTTTGCCAATGACCATCATTTTGACTTTATGCGTACCATCGCCATTTGTACATGCAAGAAATGTTACTCTCTCTTTCAAACTTTTTCACCCTAGGGCAGTTGCTTCTTTGGCATGCACCAATGTTCGATGAGGTAGAAGTTTCCAGAATAATGCAAATTCATTTTGATTGTATATTTGCCTTGGTAGGAGCACCATCTTGTTCATTTTTCTAGCGAATGTTTGTGAAAATGGTTGCACAGCAGATGAATCACTGGACAGTTTCTCTCCAGCCAACATCAAACGACGAATTCCTCGTCTTTTTATAAACCTTCCCACCCATCCTCTGCTTGCAACGAATTTACCATTGTAATATTTGAGGTAAATTTTAAGTGCTTTTTCTCTTAAAATATTAGTTGTGATAGTGGCATGTCTTTCAGGCTGTAGCTGAAATCATTTGTACAGTTCTTTCTCCATTTCTGGATATTCTGACTTCTCAGATTTTTCATTCTCGTTGGAGTTGATACATATTCAGAAATATAACTGTAAATAGAAAAACTCATTACCCTGAATATTCTGTTAAAAACAAAGCAAAATACTAATGCCATTATTTTCTCCTTATTCTTTTTCACATAAAAAATTGTGGGTATACCAACACCGTATCTCTTAGCAAGTGATTTCCCACTTACACCACTGTTCAGCTTTTGCAATATGTCCTCTTTCTCGAAGAAAGTTTAAAAAAAAATTTTATGCGCTCTTTTCAGTGCCATGACGATTAAAACTGAATAAGGAATTAGTTTTTGTTCCACACTTGTCTACCGGGAATCCGCGTGTTATTCAATAACACGCAAAACAATGTAACCAAAATCACTCGGCGTGCGATCCGGATTAGTAGATCAATGGTCGATCTGGATTACAAGACACCTAATGTTAAATCTGCTTATTTTAGTTTTGTGCGGATTACAAGGCGATCGGGATTATAAGGCATTCGGATTTGCTAGTCTTCACTGTACATACATAATTTATTTAAAACAAATTAACTTAGATCAACAAAATAATGTATGCACTATGTATACTAGAGTACGTACTTATACGTACGCAACGTGATCAGGTGTATCTGAGAGCGTGAGCTAGACAAGTTATATGTAATATATACTACCCGACATGGAAATTGCAACATCAAGAAGCGGTTCGAATTCTTTGACTAAAGTAAGCAAAAACATGTAACTATTCGAAGGTATTAAACAGTTGGTTATAATTTCAAAGAAAAAGAACAAAAGATTAACACAATTTAATTTTATTTTTATTAATAACATGTTAGAGCATTACTATTAACTTCACACTTCGTAGCATTGATTACAGTAGGTGAATGTCCTCTTTGTCTTCGAGCTAGTAAATATATGAGAAAATATATGATTCCCACTACCTCATCAAAATAACGCTAGGCATTCATGGAGCCTTACAAAACTCCAACGGCTCGGTGCACACGTCACCGTATGCCACTCCACGTTCCAGCCCATTCGCAACCTATCCCACTCCAAACGTTGCTGTCGGCGTTGAGCCGTAAGAGCCTCCGCACACGGGTCGATTGGTAATCGAAGTGGACGCGTCTCGAAGTCGAAGCGATTCTCCCACCTTTCAACTTCGTACGTAAGTGAATGAGGATCCACCAACGGATCGAAGTGTGGTCGATTCGTAATCGGTGCGTTTGCGTCTCGATCGTCGCTCGAAGCGTGCGACCTGCAGCGAACGGGAAATCTCGAGAGTGACGAGCATATCGTACGGTGGATTTGGATTTTTTTTGTATGTTTTTACATCATAATTTCATAATCTATGTATAATATTGTACTTATTATTATTATATATATATATTATATATATATATATATATAATAATATATATATATAATAATATATATATATATATATATATATATATATATAATAATAATATATATATTATATACATTATTATTATTATTGTACAAATTATTTCCCCATATATGATCTACATACAGTGTGTTTCACTTTTCATGGGGACACCTAAATAACTTTTTTATTTTGAAAGCGATCAATATAAAATTTTTATCAGTTGTGCAAGCCATAACAATGCACCTTTTTGTGTGATTTGAGTTTTTATAAAGCCAATATCTAGCCAACTATAATTAAAATAAAAAGTACTGTTTCAAGTAAAGTCATGCTAGCGATTAAGATAGAGCAAAAAGTATTAGTAAAAGTTTTTACAAATAACTCAAGAACCCCTAATACCAAAATTCGCGGAAAAATTTTCATTTTTAAATTCTTCTACATTTTTATGCTATCAGTAGATAATTGTTTGTTATTGCAATAATAAGAGTGCCATGAAGCAAGAAAATAGCAACTGAAGTATAGCAAACCCCAATTAAGTTGGCGCGAGGAGGGGTAAGTTCGCGCAGGATTAGAAGTAGTGGGGAGATTTGTATTTGGTTTTACATCAAATGTCAGATAATTCTAACCTCTGAGCGTATATCACTTTATGATCCCCTAGCAAATACATTATGTTCCGTCAAACGTCAATGACAAATGTATTCTGACAATTACTTGAGTAGTGGGGGTAGACGTTTTTAAAAACGTTTTCTGCGCACCCCCTCCTCGCGCCAACTTAATTGGCGTTTGCTATAAACTGTTGTGAATTGATGTTTGAACTGACAAATTATTTTTTTGTTTCATATAATTCTATTCTATAGAATGCTAAAAATTGTGCATCATTCACTTGCAATTCTTTTGCCGCAACAAATAAACGGCAATGAAAATTCCGTTCTATGTACGGATGCATCCAAACTCTCCGTTTTCTTCTTTTTATCCGACGGTAATAATAAAACATAACAGCATCTTCCTCGTCACTTGAATCACTCATTACAACGGAGTTGAGACAAATATTAAAATCACAGGAGGAATTTAAAAACTTTTATTATAAAGATAAAATCAATCACTATACAAATATAAATATTCTGTGAACTAGCTTACAGCACAAAGTTACGGTAGAATGGTTACAAAAATGACTACGCCTAATAAAACTTTTTAACGTAAATAATACTAAAGAGGGCGGGTAATATAGTTTGTGTATAGATGAAGAAAGCAGACGAGAAAAATCGAGCCGTGTGCGGATGGACAGAATTTGCATCGTGCAGTTCGCGCGTGACGCGTGTAACGCTTCGACTTCGAGACGCGTCCACTTCGATTACCAATCGACCCGTGTGCGGAGGCTCTAAGTGGTAACACAAGATGTGGTCGATAGGATTGCAAGCCGACAGCGCTGATTCGGCGGAAGGATCACAAGAAGATCTTCATTACCTAACCATATATCGGTTATTGATCTGGTTCTGGAGAATTGGAATCTTAGTGCCATTAGATGAAGGTGGAAGTCCTGCAATTCATTAGTTCCTTTTCGGCGTCTTTCCTAGTTAGTCCATGACCGATAACAGGGCATGATATTGAATTGGTTCCGGTTAAGGCGATTTGCAATTTCTTTGTACGAAAAACCACCTTCGTGCAAGTCAACAATTCGACCTCCGTCGAATTCACTCAACTGGTGGTAATTTCTACATTGTCGCATTATAGTTATAATCAAATACTCAAGACACGTTAAACAATAATATAACAAGAGAAAACGGCGAAAATCGAATCAAAACTCAAAAGTGTCAGATATGCCATGACCACTTGATCTATCGCAACAAAATTATAATCAATTATTACCTTTGAATTTGTTTCTGCCAAGTTTGGTCAAAATATTCACCCCTCTTCTTGGTGTTACAATTTCCATCTCATATATTATACTCGTATTTGGGTCAACAGATTTTATAAAAATTTGCTGACTTTAATGTATACAGTGAAATCACTAACAAGACAAAGAACTTTATTAAGTACGTCGAAAAAATGGAATCAAAACTTTCAATAATTGTGAGAATAGAGTCACCGTTGACAGTGCTCATTATTTTTGATGCTATTAAATGAGGCCTTTAATTGATATCAAAAGTCATTTCTTCCTATTGCGTCGACTGTCTCGTCTGCACCAACCCAAATTTAGTTAACTTTTTCTTAAATTCTATTATCAAATAACTATTCAATAAATATTTTTCTATTGAAGTTAATTCATCTGCATATATTTAGCTAGAATGTTTTTAAAACAAACAGAAAATAAGGATGTACTTCTAAGGCAAAATTTAATCAAATGCTAAAGATATAAAAAAATCAAAACTATATTAATAAATAAATGAAACTATATTTGTAATAAAACAAATATATTTAACTCGTTTATTTATATATGTAGTCTGTACAGTTGGCAAGGTCAAACCTAACGTCGTCCGTTCTCTACTTATGGCCAAACAGATTAAATAGCATAAGATACAAATACATTTACTTACTTTACAATGACTGAATTCCATTTACCAGCTGAAGCTCCATGATTTCTTTTAGCTAAGTGTTTAACCCAATGGGGTGGTAGTCGCGGATCTGGAACAATAACTGACGGCCTAGGACCATCCATCGTCTCAATAGTGGATTCTTCCCCAACAGGTCTCCCATTATCCCATCTAACAATTATTGACAAAAATCTTTTATTTAACATTTACAAATTCAATTCAAATATATATTACACTGACTACAATGTGACATCTAATCTCCATACAAATAATATCGTGTTATAATCAGCAGGTGTGTCTAACGATGACACGCTAGTATCGAAACTGATTCAGGTATAAATTTAATATCTTACTTAAAATACTTTATTTTTAAATGAATTAATTCCACACATCTTACTAATTATAATTAAATTGTAACTGATTTGTTAAATTTAGGCCAATGACCTAAATACTTACTAATATCTCCTTTTTCAAACGAAATCTACGATAGTAAGCACCCTGTAAAAGAACTGTATACATTGTGTAATAACATATTTCTTAATTTTATGCATATAAGATTTCCGGTTCTACGAAGACATGTGAATCTTTAAGGTATTTTCAGTATCCAAGTGCCTTAAGTTTTCCTACAGAACTTATAATTGCAAATTCTTGTTTGACATGTCTTCTGTGCCTCTGATATATTTATGACTTTTAAATGAGAAACTATTGTTGGTCCAAAAAAAAAAGTTTTATTTTTCTACATAATCGCCTATACACTTAGACCAGCGACATTACAACTTTTTATGCCTTCCAAAAAGAAGGTCCTTTTCAAGAACTCTTCTTCGTCGGTCTCCCGACCGTAAGCGCAGCCGTTAACATTTTCATATCCAGCTATTCATGCAAGATATTAAATACATGTTCAGTAAAGATGTTTACAACCTAAGCTATTTCACACACACCTTCAATCGCCAATTTTTCAACACCACAGATGTCGTTTATAATTTTGGTGATCGTTTTGTGCGCTAGCATTAGTTTTGCACTGCTTTTGGACCGGTGATAATTATAAAGAAGTTGGAACGTATTTCTGATCGTTTGATTATCAATCTATTTCGTAGTATTACCAACAGTAATAATTGTAATAATCAACTTTGTTCTGTCCTATGATATTGTGTGATATTGTTATTGCCAACTGTAGTTCTCACAGGATGAAGTATGTAGTGCACATATCAGTACAAAAGGCACATTTTTGTGCCTTTGTGCGAACTGTTTTGAACGTCCCGTGGCTGGTTTCGGTACGAACAAAATTTAGTTGGAACATTCTTGGTATCGTGCAATGTATAGTTAGATATGAAGTTGGAACGCTTTTTCTGCAGTGCGCATGTACCGGACCGTCACAGTAAAGTTTTCTTAACGAATTAGAACAAACCTACTGTAAACGAAGGACTTGGGCACGCAGCGACAGCCATGCTCATATGACCACAATAACATGCAGCCAACCACTTTTGTATCAATCCATGGGAAAGGCAGAATACACGTAATACTTCTTTAAGTTTTCTTCGGTTTTTTTTAATTTTTTTCAACTGTCAAGCGGACCTGCTATATTTGTTTTTTTTTTTATTTGAACAATTGCTTATAATCTTTAAATATGGGCACAAGTTATTGGTTTTGATAAAGTCACGTGTCGACACTATTGTCAATTTTACGTTCGTAAGCCAAGAATTACAACTGACACACTGAATATCGAAAAATCGTCTGTATTTGGGCATCTAAAGAAATTTGGATTAACTTCTAAGCTTAAAGCATGGCCATCGCATTCTTTGATGGACCAAAATAGGCTGAATCGTAATGATTTCTCTGCTTAACGCCGTTAAAAAGTCGTTTTTAGATCGAGTTTAATAGAAAAAAGTCCTAAACAAAGGGAATACAAGGGAAAGTGTAGAAGCACTGTTAAAAGCATGTGGTGAAAGTGTTGCGTCTGTATGGTAGGGATTTCAGAAGAACCACTATTTCTACATTCACCTACGAAAACAATTACAACGTATAAATACTCTCAACAGTTCACCGATTTCAACGCGAAAATTCGACAAAAGAGTGTTGGCTAATCGAAAAGGCGACAGGTTCCATCATAATGTCAGATAGCACAATATTGCGAAAACTGAAGGAGTTAAGATGGGAAATTCTCCAGCATTTAGCATATTTTCTAGACCTTATTTCTTTGAATTCTTGTCTATTTTGGACTTTACATAATTGGTTTATTGGCAAAAACATTGGTTCTGTGTAAGCCATGAAAAACTACTTCATCACCTTTTTGTAGAAAAACCAGAAAGTAAATCGATGTAAGACTCACACAAAATAAAGACATTATCTACTATAAAAGAATTTTTTTTAAATATAGCAGCTTACGTTTTATTTTCAAGTCAAGCACAAACTTTTTTAGTTCAAAGAAGACAAACTTTTAAAATTTATTTAGACTAAATTCCAACTATATAATATTGTCAACAATAATCAACCTTTTAATGAGCATGCATCTGCAAAAAAGAATGCACTTGCCTAAGTCCAACAGATTCAACTACAACTGATAGAAGCACTATGATATATAGAAGCACAGTGTACATAGTTCATATATGTACACTGACTTTATCAAAATCAAACACATGCCATTAATCTTAGATTCTAAAAAAAGATAGTAAATCTAGTATTATTACCAAATCAATCTACAAAAACACTGGGTACAGAAATTAGACAACCATTCATTATATATACATAGATATGCTATATATTAGGTTTCTCAATATCATATATAGAAAATTAATACTAGAATTAAAATAAATAAATAATTAAATAACATATAGCAAATTTTATTCAAAATATGTAAAATAAAATTCAATATACATGCAAATATAAAAATGACATTAAACAATAATATATTAAAACAAAAAGGCTTACTTGGGTGTCCAACTCTCTATTTCTTCAGGACTATTTGCTGAATTTTCAACTGTTTGAGAATTAGATTTATCTTCCTGACTACTTGCTCTAATTCTTTTGCCAAATAGAGCTGCGACATTAATTTTTCTCTTACGATCACGTCTTTCTTGTTTTGTACCACTTACAGGATCAAATAATGGTGATGACTGCAATGTTTTCCCAGTTGCTTTAGACATTCTATGTGCTTTTAGTATTTTCACAAAACCATCATCAAAATGAACTTCATATGTGTCTAAATTGCAAATTATAATAAGAAACATAACTTAATCAATCAAAGCATATTTTACCTTTGTCGATTAGTTTTGAGACAGTTGCTGGAAATTTTCTAGCATTACTCCATGTTGCTAAACATCTTTCACCCACTTCATATGTATCAATTTTTTTAGCAGTACTATTATTATTATCAGTATTGGAAGGTAATGCACGTAAAGTAGAACTATTCATGCATATCCATTCATCATACTTATTTGAATATTTTTCGAAATGGACTAAAACCTCATTCTCTTGATAATCTACTTCAACTATTTGTGCAGGACACCAAGTCTGATTGAAATCTAAGGCTTCTATACGTGTGTTTGGAGCAAATGTTAATGGGCCTGTTGATGTTTCAACTGTTTTAACTTTTTGTTCAATTGTTGTTGATTGGTTAGGACTTAAAACTTCTTCCTTTAAATTTGCCACATCTAAAATACTCTCTTCACCTTTCAAAGCAAAAGATGTACTTGCATTAAAATCTTGTTCTGTAACTTCAAATTTTATCTGTGGCATTATTGATTCATTAGTACTTTCTGATTTTTCACAATCTTCATCTTTTATTTTATCAGCCTTTTCTTCACTTTCAATTTTTATTTTGTCAGGCTTCATTTCAAGTTTGGATTTATTCCAAGGGAACACACTAGGTAACACCCCTTGCCTTAACATATACTTTTTACCTTTAAAATGGCAAAAATCCACTTTCAAAAAATGTCGAGAACATACATAAATAACTTTCATAAACTTCTTGTCTTCTGGAATTCGACAAAGAGACATCCATTTCGGACGAATATCAGGGTGCATTGGAATTTTATGAAAAGTAACTCCTCTGTCTTCTTCTCTATTAGAATCAGACATACAAACAGATATACCGCATTTACGTCCCATTATTTCAAGAACACTTTCAATTGCACTTGCAAAATAACTTGTGAAAGGGCAGGTATTAATTTTCAATTATTTTTAAATTATATCAAATACTCTAATAGTCAACAATTTTGACATATAATAATAAGAGAATTAGGACACTACCAACATTAATTTAAACAACTTAGAGCCAACATTCAAATACTGTCCTAATTTAAAAAATAAAAATATTTTTCTGAAATCCTATAGAATTTATAAATCTAATTACTACGAGATTTATTATTTTGATGTGTAGGAAAATCTTAAGTAAATTAAGTAAATCACATCGAAATATGTTGGCATCAAAGAAATTACTATGAACGGTGCGAAGTGCGAAGCTCATTGCTTTCATGTTCTGTGGCTTTCATTTAGTTTCATTCTTTCCGCTTTAAGCGTTGCCGAGGTGTGTGCTTGTTCTCAATCGAGCTAAGGCCTAACGGCGACTTGCACAAATTTTAAATAAAAAATTAATATTTCAAAATGACTACTACCGCTGAATTAGCTTGTGTCTACGCATCTCTTATTTTAACAGATGACGATGTTGCAATTACCGTAAGTTCAATGACATAACCTAAAAATGTTTATATCATATTTATTCTCAACATTTGTTAAACATCATCTAGTTAAAGTTAGTTCATTGTTTATGAATATCCTAAAAATTATATTACTAACACTTATTTTTCGTTTAAGGGCGAAAAAATCCAAACAATTTTAAAGGCAGCGTCGGTGGATATAGAACCCTATTGGCCAGGGCTTTTTGCTAAGGCTCTGGAAGGTATAAATATCAAAGATCTTATTACCAACATTGGATCTGGTATTGGTAGTGGCGGTGCTGCAGCACCTGTAGAAGCTGCACCAACTTCTGCTCCAGTTGAAGCAGCAAAAGAAGAGAAGAAAAAGGAATCAGAACCTGAGGAGTCAGATGATGACATGGGTCTGGGTCTTTTCGACTAAGAACTTGTTAGTTCGTTCTATGTTATAAGTACAATTAAAGTATTTTATACAAAATTTTCTTTTATTTTAGATAAGAATGCTTTAGTTAGTATATTAGTAATTTCTTATAGATACGTCCATATTTATTACAGTATGGAAATAATGATAACAAACATGCAGCCTACAGCAATTGCTTTTGATCAATAAATAATTATACCAAGTGCTAGATTGAAAGAAAAGAGATTATACAATTCTTCCATATTTTTCAAATGAAAGTGTAATTTTCTAAGACAAAAACTGAATAGAATTTACTTAACATAACATGAATTGGAAATGATAGGTATAGCATTGTCTAATGCTGAGAATATGAAATTATCACATCAAAAATTTCGTCATTTTCTTTAACAATTTCCTGAATTCATCTATAAAGAAAATAAAATTTAACAGTATTAAGCCTGAGTTACATTACACTTTTTCGTCTAAGAAACTTGAACAAGTTTTCAAACTAGATGAACTTGTTGAAACTTTGATAGTGTAATTCAGAAGAAACACATCAAAGTTTCTTTAAGCCTGAGTTACATTACACTTTTTTCATCTAGAAACTTGGACAAGTTTTTAAACTAGATGTAGTTGTCGGAACTTTGATAGTGTAATTCAGAAGAAATACATCAAAGTTTCTAAACTACAAAACTAGACTACGACCAAGTAAATCTGACCCCCGGAAAATATGCGAACTAATTTACCAAGGTCTCCGTACACCCTCTAACCCACACTTTACACGTTCGACAGCTGTGTACAGTCCCGTTCATGCTCCGTCATTTACAGTGCTCCTTTACTTGTTTATTAAATCGTTTTCATATTCTCTTGCGCTCTTACTCGTTTCTATTATTTTTTGCTTCTTTTTGAATATCCGAACAGTTTTTCTTAAAAGTATTTCATTTTCTGTTGAAAGGTAAGTAATAATATAACCTCAATTATTTTTACGCGTTTACTTATGTTACAAATATGTTGTAGATTATCCATCATCTTCATTATGGCTAAACGAAAATCGGAGAAAGATGACGCTTTGACTATACTGGAGACAGTTATCGAGTTTTGTGAGGAAGAGAAACGAACAGGCCACTATGCTTTTCCTGTAGAGCAAGTCATTAGAAGAGTAGCTGCAATGACAGGAAAATCAGAAAAAAGTATTAAGCGTATCAAAACCAATTTACGCAAGAGTTTGGAGGACCAACCTTCATCTTCTACTATCCATATACAGCCAAGAAAGGAGAAAAAGTCCAAAATTATATTAGATGATGCGGACAAGTAATATATCAATATAAATATTCAACGTACTTTATATTTATTTCAATTTAAATCTTAGATCTGTATTGCGGAACAAGATCACATCTATGTACACTGTACCTACTTTACAAAGTTTACATTCATATATGAAATCTGAAACAAAATTCCCCGGCAGCAAAGAAACTTTACGGAAAATTATTATTGGTATGGGTTAAGTACAAAAAATGTGAATCGAACAGAAAAGTATTAATGGAACGACAAGATATTGTGGCCTGGCGAGCACGATATTTATGATTTAAAATGTATAACGATAGTCTTGGTGAAAACAAGAGACCCCTGGTATATCTTGATGAGAGTTATGTGAAGAATATACAATATCACCCTGAGATGTTAAAGTGTGAATTGCTTGAATTAGTGAGACGTAATAAACCAGAACCTGAATATGAAATAGAATATTATGCAGCAACATTAGGTCATTCGGTGTTAAGATTACCGCCATATCACTGCGATCTTAACCCAATCAAAATGATTTGGAGCATGGTGAAAAGGAAGGTGGCCTCTAGAAATATTGATGGTAGTTGCGATGTTGAGGGTTTAATTTTGCAGGCTTTTAGTGAAATTAATCCAAATTTATGGCAAGCAGAATGCAGACATGTTCACAAAATAGAAAAAGAATATATCAAAGGGATCAATTAATGGATATACACGAAGAATTTATTATTAGATTATGCGAATCAGATTCAGAAACGGATTGGTTACAATCGGATGATGAATAAGAATTTTGGAGTGCATTTATAATGCTATATTAATTATTTCTTGTATTACTTTACTATTTTTGAATAAATCATATATATTCTTGTTGTTTTCTCCAAAATGTTTTAAAAATGTGTATGCATATTAATATTATAACATTCTACCTTTTTTTAACTGCAATCTTTACATTAACATTAACGATACGACTGATTCAAATACTGGCGCGTTCAGTTTTTTTCTGGGAATGTACACAACAAACCGACAGTGCTGCTTGAAGGGTCACGCTTCGTTGGTCGTACTCTAGATCCTATCCCACTTTTCATCCAAGTTTCATACTTGACTTGCGCATTAAACACCATTTCGATTGTACCAACTGTTCATTTTAAATAAAAATCATATACAGCCTTATGCATAGTCGCATAGATAATATACTTCTATAGATTGGTAACTCCTGTTTCAATTATCGTGCATTAACAGCGCCATTTCAGGTGTAGTATGTAACTACTATTTACAGCGGGCTTTTTGATTTCTAAATGTGCATTATTTTTGTTGGAATTTTTGGTTATCTGTTCGAATTTGTGGTTCTAATCAATCGAAGAGCTGTTACATTTGTATCATTCCATACAAACGAAAAGCCATCGTTTTTTCTTTAAAACGCAAATGTTACAGTTCAACCATTGCAAATTCGAACAGATTTTAATAAAATATGCTTTCATCAGTAAACGGTATGTATAACTAAATAGGTAAAAGGATTTGTTGAAGGGAACAATAAAAACAAATTGATATTCTAATTGATCTTATTTATAATATAAAACGATTAAAAATTGCAAGACACGTATACATTATAATATTTACTTGAATAATAAACATATACAAATCTACCAATTCTGTAATATTGAATATTCTAGGATATTGTATAGTTCTATTTTCTATTCCCTTGATAATGGCAGTAATGTCAAAACTATAGTCGCATAAAAGCAAAAAAGTAGTTGTATTTTACGTTATACGAGTCTCTTTAACATTTTAATTTTTTTATTTTTTGTTTTATATTTAACATACCTCTTTTGAGCCAGTTTTGCAATTGGATTCAGAATATTACTCTTGTAATATTTCTTATAGTCTAATCCTTTCAAACTTTTATTTATATTTCTTATCCATGTATGTATAAAAAAAATTACAATACGTATTAAAAAAATATCTTTTAAATTATGCTTGTTGCATAGACTTTCATCTATTTGTATATGTTTTTGCAACATTGAAATACAATAATTTTTAATGTTTCGTTTGTGACATATTTTGGGAAGTATAACATGCAAAATACCAATGCATTCCGAGAAATTAATAAAAAAAGCACTATTTGGGCGAAATAATTTGTTACGGCTATATTCTTTGACTTCTATCAAAAAATGTTCTGGCTTACATGCCTCTTCATTTTTTAAAAAAGTTGCACATTCTAAGCAGTTTGAAGTAATTTTTCGAATACTACGCATTACATAGCCAGCAATGTAGGAATGTACAGCTTGTATTCGAATATTTTTACTGATATGCGAAACATTAATACCTTCTAAATTAGTAAAAGATGGTCTGACCTTCTCTTGCTCTCTAATGTCTACAAAATTTTTCAAATTGTCTAAGGTACCTTCTGACGCATCCTCTTCACAGTTGGATCCTGGTGAATGGGTGCTCAATAAATTTGTCACTAGAAGTGACTTGAATGAAGACATAAAGCCAGTTGGTGTAGGATTAATATTTCTGGCACCATGGCTTCTAATGGACCCAAAAAAGTTTTCGAGTGGGTCCTGATTAAAATTTCTGGGACAGAGATATGTCAATGTACTGTTCAATTTCTCCCAAATGTATTGTAAACCACGAACAGTTACTATAAAATTTGTAACAGATGGAGGCACAAAATCTTTTTTATTTCTAACAAATGTCATGCTCTTTAGAACATTCTTCGCTTCATTCCAAAAATACAAATGTTGTGATTCTTTAGAAATAGCACAACTTAATGGTTTTCCTTCTTGTGGTTTAATGACAGACCCATTGACACTATCAAATAGTTTGTCCACAAATAAAAGAAAGTCTGCAGTGTCGCTACATGAAGCTGGAAGAGACCCAAGTCCTAAAAAATTTCAATTGCAATTTATATACATATGACAAAGATGGCGTAATTGTACAATTCAATTGTATATTACAAACATTTATCTACATTACCTAATCTCACAAGAGCCCTCATACTTGCAGAAACTGAATGGCTGAATATTTGTGCTGCAACATTAACTTTCATTTTTTTCATATGGTCAGTATACACATGGGCATCTGTTAATTTATAACACATCTTTGTGTCGTAATCACCTACATCAATCTATAAACAAATGTCTCTATTAATTACCATTAAACATCAATGAAGTACTGATCAATATGTCAGCTATCCAACAAGTAGTATATGAGCCACCTGGTTTTATAAACACATGACAACTAAATTGAACATTGGATAAAAATTTTTTTTACAGCAAATATTGCAAAATATATTAGTCTAAGGGAAAGATGAACAGCAACATGCTAAACTGCATCTTTTATTACTGACTTGATTAAATAATAAATATTTACATCAGTTAAAAAAAACTATATAACAATATAATACATAATTTACTCACCTCATAAAACTGCACAATATCTTTCCATGATGCTGTCTGGATATGATCTTCTTTCCATTTAAATTTGGCATCATATTGCAGAAGATTATTTCGTAGTCCCTTCAACAAATGTGGTGGATCATACAAAGGAACTACTTCAATGCCATCGACAAGAAAACCTTCATATCGATTTTCAATATTATTTTTAATGCATTCAGCATTGGTTTTCTCTTTTAGTGATCTAATTACGGATCTATTGACCGATAGTTGATCACAAACTACAGCCACTACTTCAAGACCAGTTAATCTGACTGCTCTGATTATTTCTTTTAAATTCCTTTCTAAGTCAGGAGATTTCATCCCTCCTTCAGTAAAAAAATAAGCAAGAGGCTGTTTCCACTTTTTACATAAACCTTTTGCCATGAACACTAAAACATGGTCAGCAAATACAGCTTTCGTATTGTGTCCACAATTTTCGAATCCTTCAATAGTGTCAGTTTTAGTGTTATATGACAATCCGGCCTCTAAACTCATTTCGTCGAACATTATTGTACAAAATTTATCATGTTGCTTTAATTTTGTACAAGCATAAGTTAAATTTTCCATAATGCATTCATTAATCCCACAATTTAATGGCACTTCATTTAATAATTGCATTAAGGTTCTTCTAGATGGAAGTGCAAATACTCGCCCTAAAAACCTGTAAGCTTTTGGGCTTTGTTTCATGATTGATAACCCTAACAACTTGCTATCAATATTATAACGCCTTCCTTTGGGCTTTTTCTTTTGTAATTGTATCTGTGACATAATGAAATTACAAGTTGTTTGATTAACATGCAAACTAAGAAACTCTTCTGATTGCAAGAATGTATTTGCCATTTGGAATCTTTCTTTAATATCAATGTTTTCATATTCTATTCTTCTTGCTGTTTTTCTGAGATATGCTGCCATTCTATATAATTTGCGAGCCTTGGGTGTCAGTTGTTGTTTTCTTGTCACACCAACAGTCTTTAACAAGCTGCCATGGTTTCTGAGATCTAAATATATAAGAAATATTGATTACATATGTGAGCTAAATATTATAAAAATTAAAGACAAAACATATCTGATGCTATTCTTACAAAAAAAAAAAAACATGGAACAATCAGAAGTATATTAAAATAATTACCTTTCCTAGATTTAGGTGTTTTCACATTTCGAAAAGACAGTGAGGTAATACTTTGCTTAGTGGGTGTAGTTGGAAAGTTTGACATAGTACCAATTGATACTGCAGATTCTGTAACACATTATTTATTGATATACAAGTTAAAACGGGGGATTTCTTAAGTAGATACCTTCTTGTGCTTGAACAATATTAGAAGGGCCTGCTTCACTGTTTTCATTCTCAATCGTTGTAATTGTTGTCCGATATTTTAATAATGAGTTTTGTAATGTGGGAGTTTCGCAAAAACCTATAATAATTCATTGTAAAGCACATATAATATATAAATAAGGCTATTTATGATTTACCAGGAAGTAAGACTGATGGTATACTTCTTGCCTTAAGGTCTTTTCGTCCAGTTTTGTGAGAAATGCGTACACGGGAGAAATTACTAAAATGAATATGGCAAATTCGGTAATTCCTGTTGACATTAATTGGGTCAATGTTTAACAATTTCTTATTGCCAATTCTGCCAATCCAACAATTGTACAACTATAAAGAAAATGGTATATTACATAGTGTATGACTAAATAAACACGTTATTACACAATTATTCATAAAGCGATAGCAAGTATTTAATTGTTTACTAACCTCTTCATCCAAATGAGGAAACCGATGCATTTTATAGTCTTTATTTGTATTCTTACAATTTGGTACACAACACTTAAACACCATTTTTTTAAAGTTAAATTACAGCCTTAACTGAACTTAATTATTACGCAAAACCTGCAAAAACAAATGCAATCTATGAATGCGATGAAAATGATGAAATATTTATTGTTTACATCTATATATATATATATATATATATATATATTTATATATGATACAACTAGCGCCAAATCAGGTGTAGTATTGAACTAAAACAAAGTCCGACCTTGGGAATTTAACATTATCCCCCATGCATAGTCGTTTTAGTGGCTACTAACACGCTACTAAGACCATTTTAACATCCTACTAAGAATTTCCGTATTCATAGTCGCGTTTCATGCGTACTAACAACGTTTTAACGTTAGTAGGCTACTAAATCCTTAATAGCGTTTGAGACCGTGTTTAAAGTGTCTATTAAAGCTAATCTACAAAAAGAAAAAGCGCAAACTGTCAAAACATAACGAAATGATACAAAATTGAGAGTAAAAATCATATCAATGAATTCATTAACTGTAAGTATACGGATAATCGGCATACAGCAATTTTAATAATAATGGAAGTGCATGGTGTCTCATTATAATTTCATTATCAACAAAATTTTAATCAATTTTAATTATTATTTTTTGAATGCTGTTTCCAAGTACCCATGAGATGCAATGAAGCAAACTGATGAGAAAAAGTCTGTTTAATATGTATTTATGGTATGATTTATTTACAAATTTTATTTGCAAATATTAGTTCTGTAGCAGGTGGATGGTGTGATATAAATGTATTTATGTAATATATATATGTCACTTTGTTGGCTATAAATGAATCATTTATCTTAAGGGAAGTAATATGATATATTTATTACAGGATTTGTTAAAGATTCAAAGCGTCTTCGAGAACATTGGCAACAGATGCAGATGCAAGCACCGAAAAATATCAGTCAGTATTGGAAAAAGTTTACTTGAAACTGGAGCTGAAGTTATTGCGTGAAAATGATAATTGAATATGTTTATTATATGATATTAGATAAGTATGACAATAGGATGATATGATGTAATTTAAAATATAGAATAAAGTAGGTATAATTATATCTAAGTTACGTATAAATACTGCATCATGTATAAAGTAGGTATGAATATTTGTTACATGTGGATACTTCTAAATGTATATATTATATTTCATACTAATAAAAATTATATCAAAATATCCCTAAAGTATTTCAATAAATAATAAATTAGGTATTAACATTGTTAAAGTCTACTAATTAAAATATCTTCATATATAATTGTTGTCGGAATAAATTGCTGTGGATATTGTCATGTGAATCCATGTTGTTCCGCTAAAATAAATTCAGTAATAAATATGTTACAAAGCCAGTTAAATATGTATATACCTATATCATCACCATAAGCTTTGGGATTTCGTATGATATCTACCCGTGCTTCCTCAACTTCTTGCAACTCAGCTTGTATATCAACTAGATCTTCCATACTTTCAAAATAATATAATTTCAGTAATACAAATTTTAAGTAAGATTATATATTACACTTACATTTTTCTTATATCAAATTTAAAAGCAAAAAATCATAAAATTTATTAAAACAAAGAAGATTTTTTAAAACGTATTTAAAATAACCTACAATTCCAATAGGTAAACTATTTTAAATGTCTCCTTCATGCAAAATGCGCATGCCTGCGAACTCCGTTTTCACGGTTGCCACATATTTTTTTCTACTAAGATCCTATTAGTTAGTAGCCACTAAGTATGATGAAATACGCGACTATGAATACGAAAAGATAAAAGCATCTTAGTACGCTCTTAGTAGCTACTAACTAATAGCGTACTAACACCCTATTAACTTCGCGACTATGCATAAGGCGGATAATAATTACAGGTTACGTAGTGTTTGTTTTGTTCTGGAAATTAATAGAAATTGTGCTATTAGTTAGTAGCTACTAAGAGCGTACTAAGATGCTTTTATCTTTTCGTATTCATAGTCGCGTATTTCATCATATTTAGTGGCTACTAACTAATAGGATCTTAGTAGAAAAAAACATGTGGCAACCGTGAAAACGGAGTTCGCATGCATGCGCATTTTGCATGAAGGAGACATTTAAAATAGTTTACCTATTGGAATTGTAGGTTATTTTAAATACGTTTTAAATAATCTTATTTGTTTTAATAAATTTTATGATTTTTTGCTTTTAAATTTGATATAAGAAAAATGTAAGTGTAATATATAATCTTACTTAAAATTTGTATTACTGAAATTATATAATTTTGAAAGTATGGAAGATCTAGTTGATATACAAGCTGAGTTGCAAGAAGTTGAGGAAGCACGGGTAGATATCATACGAAATCCCAAAGCTTATGGTGATGATATAGGTATATACATATTTAACTGGCTTTGTAACATATTTATTACTGAATTTATTTTAGCGGAACAACATGAATTCACATGACAATATCCACAGCAATTTATTCCGACAACAATTATATATGAAGATATTTTAATTAGTAGACTTTAACAATGTTAATACATAATTTATTATTTATTGAAATACTTTAGGGATATTTTGATAAAATTTTTATTAGTATTAAATATAATATATACATTTATAAGTATCCACATGTAACAAATATTCATATTTTATACATGATGCAGTATTTACACGTAACTTAGATATAATTATACCTACTTTACTCTATATTTTAAGTTACATCATATCATCCTATTGTCATACTTATCTAATATCATATAATAAACATATTCAATTATTCTTTCAATGGAGACTGTGGTTAAATAATAATTTAAAAAGGTATATAACCCCTTACCACAAATTGATAGTCGTATCCTAAATACGTATTTCGACAACTAAGTTGTCATCATCAGTAGGTAAAAACTACTAATTAAAGTCACACGGGGCACAATAAAGTAAGATAAACGCTTACGCACAACTACTATACACTGCAACCCTGTAAAGACTAAATTTACCATGCACATTTCAAACTACGAGATAAAACACTTGTCTCTTTGGAAAAGGTTCTTAAACATCTGTTAAAATATCGAACAAAGGGACGGCAAAAATTCTTCTCTAAATACGGCGCCAACTAAAAACGATTTTAAAGCTACGGTGACCTACTAATAAACTAAATGAAACACCTATATTTCCACAAAACACTAGTATAATTAAATGTATGAGCATTTCATGTGCAATGTACAAATTAATTGTTATTATTTAAACGTGTTATATTCCAATACGCAGGTAGTGACAAAATCTATATTGGGTCCGAATGTAGAAACACTTTCCATTAACAAAAGGTTAAGAAGTCGTATCGTAAAGGCCGAACTCTCATGACAATTCTGAGAAAGACAAAATTAAGAAGAGGCGTTATATGTGAAAAACTAGACATCCGGCTTGTTGTATTATACTAAATGAGAATAACAATCCTCGTGAAAAGGGTCAATAAATAATTAGATATTGTAGGTGTATGATTTAGAATTTAATTATAAATAGGTGACAATGTGTTATATTAAATGAGAAACCATTTCGGTGAACAGGAGGTTTATGAATAATTAAATATTGTAGGTATATAAATTTAAAAGTTAATTATAAATAGGTGACAATGTTCTAGTTAAGGGGTTAAGCAATTTAATATAATGTATAGAATTCACGGTAGGCTCTGGGTGTGTAGGAGGTAATTTTGGATATTAAATGAGAATTCAATTCACGTGAAAAGGGTCTTGAATAATTGGATATGGTAGGTATATAATTTAAAAGTTAATTATAAAAAGGTGACATGTCCTAGTTAAGGAGTTGCGCTATTTAATATAATGTATGGGATTCACGGTAGTCTCTGGGTGTACTAAGGAGGTAATTTTGCATATTAAATGAGACTCACTTCACGTGAAAAAGGGGGTTTATGCATAATTGGATATTGTGGGTATTTAATTTAAAAGTTAATTATAAATAGGTGGCATGTCCTGGTTAAGGAGTTAAGCAAAATAAAATAATGTATAGAATTCACGGTAGGCTCTAGGTGTAGGATTGTAATTTGAAATATATAGGCCAAACTAAACGACCCATAATAACACGTTTTAAAGAACACATAGCACATATCAAATACAATAGACCGGATAAATCAAATGTCGCAAATCACGCTTTGAGCACACTACACAATGTACCGATTACAGGTTTGAAATTGATAAAAGGAATTAATAAACCCCATGAACTTGATGCTTACGAAAGTATATTTATCGCGAAAAATAAACATACCTCCTTGAATAGCGATAAATCTCCAATACCGTTCAGCAGTCTATTCACATTTTTATAAGTGGGTGGGGGATGTAACATCAGTAATTATAGACATGTGGGAATCCATACACGTGAAATAATACAATTACCTCCTAAACAATGGTTTTTGAATGAAGCATTCGGCTTGTTTCACGAAATGTAAATCTTGTTTCGCGTTTTGGGGAACAGATGTACCGGATGTTTTTGTTTATTAAATTATTTATCATGTTTCACCTAGAGCCTACCGTGAATTCTATACATTATTTTATTTTGCTTAACTCCTTAACCAGGACATGCCACCTATTTATAATTAACTTTTAAATTAAATACCCACAATATCCAATTATGCATAAACCCCCTTTTTCACGTGAAGTGAGTCTCATTTAATATGCAAAATTACCTCCTTAGTACACCCAGAGACTACCGTGAATCCCATACATTATATTAAATAGCGCAACTCCTTAACTAGGACATGTCACCTTTTTATAATTAACTTTTAAATTATATACCTACCATATCCAATTATTCAAGACCCTTTTCACGTGAATTGAATTCTCATTTAATATCCAAAATTACCTCCTACACACCCAGAGCCTACCGTGAATTCTATACATTATATTAAATTGCTTAACCCCTTAACTAGAACATTGTCACCTATTTATAATTAACTTTTAAATTTATATACCTACAATATTTAATTATTCATAAACCTCCTGTTCACCGAAATGGTTTCTCATTTAATATAACACATTGTCACCTATTTATAATTAAATTCTAAATCATACACCTACAATATCTAATTATTTATTGACCCTTTTCACGAGGATTGTTATTCTCATTTAGTATAATACAACAAGCCGGATGTCTAGTTTTTCACATATAACGCCTCTTCTTAATTTTGTCTTTCTCAGAATTGTCATGAGAGTTCGGCCTTTACGATACGACTTCTTAACCTTTTGTTAAAGGAAAGTGTTTCTACATTCGGACCCAATATAGATTTTGTCACTACCTGCGTATTGGAATATAACACGTTTAAATAATAATTAATTTGTACATTGCACATGAAATGCTCATACATTTAATTATACTAGTGTTTTGTGGAAATATAGGTGTTTCATTTAGTTTATTAGTAGGTCACCGTAGCTTTAAAATCGTTTTTAGTTGGCGCCGTATTTAGAGAAGAATTTTTGCCTTCCCTTTGTTCGATATTTTAACAGATGTTTAAGAACCTTTTCCAAAGAGACAAGTGTTTTATCTCGTAGTTTGAAATGTGCATGGTAAATTTAGTCTTTACAGGGTTGCAGTGTATAGTAGTTGTGCGTAAGCGTTTATCTTACTTTATTGTGCCCCGTGTGACTTTAATTAGTAGTTTTTACCTACTGATGATGACAACTTAGTTGTCGAAATACGTATTTAGGATACGACTATCAATTTGTGGTAAGGGGTTATATACCTTTTTAAAATATTCAATTATCATTTTCACTCAATAACTTCAGCTCCAGTTTCAAGTAAACTTTTTCCAATACTGACTGATATTTTTCGGTGCTTGCATCTGTTGCCAATGTTCTCGAAGACGGTTTGAATCTTTAACAAATCCTGTAATAAATATATCATATTACTTCCCTTAAGATAAATGATTCATTTATAGCCAACAAAGTGACATATATATATATTAAATATATTACATAAATACATTTATATCACACCATCCACCTGCTACAGAACTAATATTTGCAAATATAATTTGTAAATAAATCATACCATAAATACATATTAAACAGACTTTTTCTCATCAGTTTGCTTCATTGCATCTCATGGGTACTTGGAAACAGCATTCAAAAAATAATAATTAAAATTGATTAAAATTTTGTTGATAATGAAATTATAATGAGACACCATGCACTTCCATTATTATTAAAATTGCTGTATGCCGATTATCCGTATACTTACAGTTAATGAATTCATTGTTATGATTTTTACTCTCAATTTTGTATCATTTCGTTATGTTTTGACAGTTCGCGCTTTTTCTTTTTGTAGGTAAGCTTTAATAGACACTTTAAACACGGTTTCAATCGCTATTAAGGATTTAGTAGCCTACTAACGTTAAAACGTTGTTAGTACACATGAAACGCGACTATGAATACGGAAATTCTTAGTAGGATGTTAAAATGGTCTTAGTAGCGTGTTAGTAGCCACTAAAACGACTATGCATAAGGCTGCAAATATATAATAATAAACAAACAGTAATTTTTATTTTATGTTGGTAACGCACTCAAAGTTTGGTTCCCTCTATTCAACATAGCATAAATTAAAACTTGTATGAAACCTTCTACAAGAACTTGTTCAAGTTTCTAGTACGAAAAAAAGTGTAATGTAACTCACGCTTAAAGCCTGAGTTCCTTTACACTTTTTTCGTCTAGAAACTTTGATAGTGTAATTCAGAAGAAACACATCAAAGTTTCTAAACTACAAATATCTATGGTAAAAGAAAGACCCCTATAATATACGGAATATTTTGAATTTAAAATATTACCTAAAAGAAAAGAGTTATTAAAAGTTAAAGTTGCAATGTGAGACATTCATTATAAAAAGAGATATGGTTACCACACGGCCTCTTTATCCTTATTACGAATTAGTTTCTTAATAGTTTTGTATGCCTACTTCATAAATTTATGAAAACCTATTTTTAGCGATAATAATTAAAGTTAAAAGTATTTTGCAATAAGAGTAAAAGTGGCACTTCCGGTAGGAATTTTGAAAAAGTTTTTTGAGAAGCTACTTTTAAACACTTTTGTACTCTTGAGAAATTTTCGTGAACGTAAACTATGAAAAATTTTTTTCAGCATTTTGGAAAAGTCTTTAGACAAAAGTTATTCAAAATTTATTTCTAAACACTTTTGTATACTTAGGAAGCCTACGAAAAACCTTCTATTTTCAGCGATAATAGCCAAAAACTGTTTTGCGCTAAGAGTAAAAGTGACACTTAGAAATTCTTAAGATTTTTCCTAAAATAATTCTTTTATGTTCCATTTCTAAACACTTTCGTACTCTCTTGAAATTCTCGTAAGCTTATATAGTCGTTAACGAGATATTAACGGAGCCTACTTTACGGACCTACTTTTCAAACGGGAATATCTCGGGAAGGGGATGAGCACAAAATTCGTGCTTTACGGCACAAAACGATGGCGTATTTGAATTTTGAAAATGTGGGAGCCACCGTAAAGTTGGCTCCCACTTTTCAAAAGCGAATATCTCGGGAAGGGGATGAGCACAAAATTTGTACTTTACAGCATAAAACGATGTCGTATTTGAATTTTGAAATTTCGAAAATGTGGAAGCCACCGTAAAGTTGGCTCCCAATTTTCAAACGCGAATATCTCGGGAAGGGGATGAGCACAAAATTCGTGCTTTACGGCACAAAACGATGGCGTATTTGAATTTTGAAAATGCAAAAATGTGGCAGCCAATTTTACGGACCTAATTATCGTTAATGTCAATTGGTGTTTGACATTTTTTGCCATAGTCATACATGCTCATTTCCGGTTGTTTTTATTATTCACATTTCTTGCTTCAAACGCGCGCCAATCAATCAATCCCATTTTCTTAAATAATTGTAATTAGCAAATATTGGCAATAAACATTTCGAAAAGAAAGGTTATTGTGTTTGATTTGATGAATTTTTATATTTACGTCAAAAGTGACTACCGCATAGAAAGCTAATGTTAATTGTTGTGGCCACCTCAAATGCAATATTCACAGCAGTATTGCTAACTTAACCAAAATTTGACACGAACTGTCACTGTCAGCTTCAGTGTGGCACAACGAACACCGAATATGTAATATATATGAAAACATAATTTTTTGCGGTGTTTGATAGTCTCTGCTTTATTCTATTTTTCGTAGAGGTATTTTATTACAAATTTAAAAATGTTAAATTATGTAAAGAATATTACGTCAAAAGTTTACCTCTTGACAATGAAAAATGTAATAATTTAATATTGAAAATTTATCACGTATAACCTTAAACACAGTTTCAGAATCAAGTAACTAGAAATAAATGGGTTGACCATAGAATGATAAGAGATGTGAAAAGAAGACAAATTACAACAGAATATGCTCCAATGAGATTACGTGTAAATGCCTTACGCAAAAATGATATTTTACCAACAGAAATAAAAGAACTTGCCACCGATCAAATTAATTCTTTTCCTCGAGACTCCACATTAATGAGATGTAAAAAGCGATGTGTTATAACATCTAGACCAAGAGGAATTGTTTACCGATGGAGATTAAGTCGAATTGTTTTTAGACATTTAGCAGATTATAATAAATTAGCAGGTGTTCAAAGAGCTATGTGGTAAATTTTTATTATTAATAAATGTAACTAAAACAATTTTAATCTAATTTAAATAGAGTTTTTCTTATTCGGTTCCTGTATTTTTTAAGTCAAATATACAGTAAACCATAACATACAGTGAAAATATATTGAAAGGGGAATGTAAATACACAAAATCTCATGCTCAGGCAAATATGCCTTACGTACATGTGTCATTTGTTTATGTGAATTGAAGGCGCCTACGGCCACTTGTGATAAGTTAAATTTTAAAAATTGACTGACTTTTTAAAGCAGCTGAATATTGAAAATCTTATTAATGAATTTGCCAAAAGTAAAGCTAGAAAAGTACAATTTCTATAAGACATTTCCGTTGTTTTCCTTCACGTTTATCTATTTAAAAACACGAGCACTCTAAAAATATTTTATTTGACCTTTTGTTTTTTAATAATTTGGAATACTGTTTTTTATTTTGTTACTGTTGTTTCAGCGTGCAATAAAAATTTTAATATTTTTTTGTATGTGAACCTATTGTTTGCCTCAAATAAGAAATACCTACCAGTAGTAACAAGTCTAAAGAGTTCGTCATAAATTTCAATGTTGAACTGTGGGAGAGTGGCTGGTAATTTTGGCTCAATACATATAGGGTAAAGGCGCCTATCAGTATTTTGCACGACGGCGCTGAAGATACTTGGCGCGTTACTGCTCAATATAGCTCTCATGTGTCTATTATAGCTCTCATTCGAGATACTTTTAAAAACCGGCCTATTCCTTGTTTGAATACAATTCACCGCATCAAAACTAATTTTGAAAAATTCGGTTGTGTTTCGCAATCGCTTCATAACAAACCTTAAAATAACGATAACCAGGATCGCAATGTAATGATATGTTGATAGCATAGAAAATAATTATACTCGGACATCTCAAATAGGACAAGAACTGGATGTATCACGTGAAACTGTGAGAAGAGCCTTAAGAAAAAAGAAATATCACTGTTATCGTGTTCAGAAGATAAATAAAAATTTTGCATGGGACAATTATGATCGCATTCAGTTTTGTTTAGATATAATTGAAAAATATGCACAGAATGAAGATTTTATTTCGAACATTTTCTTTACGGACGAGTTTACGTTTTTCTTACATGGCCGGCACAATTCTGTGATACTTCGATACTGCCCCAGAACAAATAAACACATTACGTATACTGCTCACACACAATACGCGCAAAAGGTAAATTTATGGGTTGGGATATTAGGAAATAATATTGTTGGACCATTTTTAATTGATGGTACGTTGAACGTACAGAAATATTTAGATCTACTGCAACACAATATTATTCCTTTTATACGTGAAATATCTAACATTTTAATCGAAGACATTTGGCATCAACAAGACTCATGTCCTGCTCATACAAGCACGTCACTAGGCTGTCGGAGTAGGTTTTCCTTCTCGTTCAAGACGAATGCCGACAGATTAACATCTTTCGTCGCTCCACGGGCGCAGACATAATAACTTACGGCTTGCCAATCCCCCGTAATTGACGTCTACCTGTTGAGAGTGCTGAGGTCTGAATTATTATTAAACTTAAATGTATCTTTGAATATTTAATTTATCGATGACAACTACAGGTATATAAATATGACATTAATATAGTGTCACTCAGGCGCGGCTCGTGATGACGTATTTTGGTTTGCAGTACAATGATCCGAGTGCTTCGTGTATTCTCGTGTACTAACTGTAACGTTTGCTTAGTAAACACCGAAAACACACGAGGAACTCGTATCATTGTACTGCAAACCAAAATACGTCATCACGAGCCGCGCCTGGTGTCACTTATATTTTAAAAACAAAAAATCTCTAAATCTATTATGATATGCTTAAGTAAAAATAAAATGCTTTACTTTAGAAGTAAAATAACATAAAAAAGCACTATGCATTTCATTTCAAAAATGGAGATTTAGCTATCTGAAATTTGTGATGTTGCTTTCCTATCAAAAAACTTAATTTTAGCAATTCGTGAAAGTTATCGTAAGTATAAACTACTCACATACCAAAAATTTCGTTTCTATAATAGGATCAAACATAAGTAGCAAAATAGTACCTGCACATGACATTTATTAGAGAAAATGTTAAATATTTTAAAAACTATTACGGTTCGGTAAAGACAATGGTATATGAGAAACATGTTGATTTTATAGCAGACTCTAAAAATGGAATAAAATATAGTGTTTCATTGAAAGTGTCCATTTGAAAAAGTTAAGTTAGGTTCAGTATTGCTATTCTGAGACAACCTGTATAAACGAAAGTATTTTTAGGCTATGCTCCTTTAAGAATTAAACATTTAAATTTTTTTGTTGCTTCAAACAGTATCGAGACATCGACAGACACCGCACTATTGGGACGCCCAGTATATATGTATATATTTGATTTAGATATTCGGCGATTTAGTCTGTTTTACTTTATTATGCATATATTTAAAATAATCTCTCGTTTCGGTAAATATTACCTTTATCAAACAATTGTTTTTTATATTTCTTTGATAAGGGTATTTTTATATTACCTATTTTGAAATTAGCTGTAATTAAAAATATTCAAAAACGTGCAATTCAAGTATATTATTGGTGTCAAAAATATAAAAAAATAAAACAATTAGTTTCGAGCTTCTTTATTGAGTATGTACAGAAGCTGTTACAAGTCAACATTTATTTTCAAGTCTATCATCATCAAGTTATATTAACGAAATTAGTTAACAAATATATATTATAAAAGAACTTAATCTAGAGACTAGTATTCAGTAATGAAATGCGCCTTTTGGTTCTGAAAATAAAAGCCACCAAGTAACATACAAAATAAAAATTTAAATATTCATTCGCATAAATTACAAAATAAAAAGGAAACAAAAAAATAAATATTCATTCGCATAAATTACAAAATATAAATAAACTTAAAAAACACAATTGAATAATAATGAAAAAGAATCGTATAAGTTTTTCCTTCGAAATTCTTTTCGATGAAAGTAATTCTGCTGGAGCCATCTAGAAAATAATAAACGGTGGTTGTTGATGAAGATGTCCTTGGTGATAATGGCTGCAGACTGCACTAAGTCTAGTTATTTCTTCTTTTGTGCCTTCTCAGCAGCCTTTGTAACTTTACCAGCTGTATCCTTGAAATTGACCGACTTTATGACCCCTACAGCAACTGTTTGACGCATATCTCGTACGGCGAATCTACCCAATGGAGGGAATTCTTGAAAAGCTTCAACACACATTGGCTTAGTGGGAACCAAGTTTACAATAGCAGCATCACCTGATTTTATGGACTTTGGATTTTCTTCAGTTGTTTTGCCAGTACGACGATCACACTTTTCTTTAATTTCAGCAAATTTGCAAGCAATATGTGCAGTGTGACAATCCAATACAGGTGTATAGCCATTAGCAATTTGTCCAGGATGATTTAATACAATAACCTGAAAAAGACAAGATCTTAATTGAAAAATATGAAAACAGTGTTACATTTTAAAATTACGAGAAAGTAATATTCCTTTAATTTTAATATAATTTTTTTTAATTATAACCGTGATCAAGTACTAAACTAATATCTAGTTAGTCTACATAGAGTTCATCACAATTAACAAAACACCCCGAAATTTCTATTAATTATCTTAGATACCCCATCAATTCACTCTAAAATGGAAATAAAGTACATCTCCAAATTTCATAAAAGCCATTATTAGGTATAGTTATTTGAGTTTATTTTTTTTTCTAATTTACCACCATCTCTAAATACAAAGAATTCAAATAAATTTTACCCCTTGGAAATTATGATTATGTCTTAGCTTGTTACTCATTTTAATAGGAATTTTGTTGGTTATGAGATGAGATATTTGATTGAAATGACAAATGTCAAAATAATAAAACGAACATTTTTAAGTGAATGAAATATGTTTATTTCCAACAAACAAGCAAAATTTTATAAAAATTGTTCAAAGTGTCCACCACCTTGTTCGAAACATTTCTCACATCTTCTTCTAATGGAGGAAAAAGTGTTTTGTAGTATCGCATTGTCAATTCCATTAATTCTTTCAGCAATTCTGATTTGAAGGCCTGCAAGATCAGGTATCTGTACTTGATAAATTGAGTTCTTTAAGAATGGCCATAAAAAGAAATCACATGGGGTAATGTCACAAGATCTTGGTGGAAATTCATGTTCAGTGTTTAAACTTATCAACCGATTTTGAAAAAATTGCTGCAGAATATTAATTGTTTCACCTGCTGTGTGTGCTCTAGCTCAGTCTTGTTGAAAGTAACCCCGTGTTATTTCTTCGTCGTCAAGCTGTTCGATAAATGGCATAATAATTTCTTGTCGATACCTTTCTCCTGTTAAGGTTCCGTTAAAAAAAATAGGGCCAATAATTCTCCTTCGACTAATCGCACACCATACACCAATTTTCTGCGGATGAAGTGCGGTTTCAACCAAAAAATTATGTGGTTTCTCATTAGTCCACATCCTCATATTTTGTGAGTTCACATATCCATTCAGATAAAACCATGACTCATCAGAAAAAAAGGTTTTGTCAAGGTCATTATCAAAATTATTTAAGAACCACTGACTAAACGTTATTCTTCTGGAATAGTCGATTTCCTTGATTTCTTGATAACAGGACATGTGATATGGAAATAAATGTAAGTCCTTTTTCAAAATTGTATGACATGTGCCAATTGACACACCCACTTGTTGTGATAATGCTCGTACGGAAGTTCTTGGTGCATTATTTATAATTTCTCTTACATTATTAACTAGCTCTTCTGTACGCTTTTTCGCCCGACCTGCGCCTTCTTTCTGTTTAACACTCCCTGTTTCTCTGAAAACCATAACGGAATGTGTCACTGTGTGCCGAAAACTGTCATAATCAAAGATGACGTTAGGGAACTCATTTCTAAATTCTTCTAAACAATCTTGAAGAGAATACTGCCATTGTCCGTCAATCTTACGTCCGTTTCGAAAATAAGATTCTAGCATGAATGATTTGTGTTGTATAGTAAAAACCATGTTAAATCAATTTTAAATTACAAAGCAATTTTTGTCAACTATGCATCTGTCTAATTGACAACTAATGCAAATTTAAATTATTAATAATCATACGTTTTTAAAGGAATGGCCTACTAGAGGCAAAGCTTATTTGAACGCTTTTTATATAAATTCACTTGAAAACATTACTTTATTATAACGAGCGTTCAACTAAATTTTACCTCGAAGTTGCCCATGGAAATTATACGTATATCTTAGCTTTTTACTTAAGTTCTTAATATGAATTTTGTTGGTTATGAACTATTTGAATGACATGATAAATGTCAAAATAATAAAATTAAAATATTTAACTAAATGAGATACATTTATTTGTAACAAACAAGTAACATTTTATAAAAATTGTTGAAAGTGGCCACCACCTTGTTCGAGACATTTCTAACATCTTCTTCTAATGAAGGAGAAAACGTTTTGTAGTAGCATATCGTCGATTTCGTTAATTATTTCAGCTATTCTGATCTGAAGGTCTGCAAGATCAGGTATCTGTACCCAAAAAATTGAGTTCTTTAAAAAGGCCACAGAAAAAAATCACAGGGGTTAACATCACAAGATCTTGTTGGAAATCCATGTTCGATGTTTAAACTTATCAACCGATTTTGATAAATTTCCGTATCATATTAATTGTTTCACAAGCTGTGTGCACTCTAGCTCCGTATTGTTGAAAGTAACCCTGATTTATTTCTTCTTCATTAAGCTGTTCAATAAATGTCATAATTTCTTGTCGATACCTTTCTCCTTTAAAGAAAATACGGCCAATGATTTTCCTTCGACTAATCACACACCATACACCAATTTTCTGTGGATGAACAACATAACAGTCATGCGGTTTCTTAGTATTCCACATCCTTATATTTTGTGAGTTAACATATCCATTCAGATAAAACCATGATTCATCTGAGAAAAATTTTGTCAAGAATGTCATTATCAAAATTATTTAAGAACCACTGACAAAATGTTGTTCTTCTAGGATAGTCAATTTCTTTGATTTCTTGATAATAGGCCATGCGATATGGAAATAAATGTAAGTCTTTTTTCAAAATTGTATGACAAGTGCCAATTGAAACACCCACTCGTGGAGAGAATACTCGTATGATGTTCCTGGTGTATCATTCATAATTTGCGTTACATCGTCAACTAGCTCTTCCGTACATTTTTTCGGACGGCCACTGTCTTCTTTCCATATAACACTCTCTGTTTCTCTGAAAACCTTAGTGCAATATTTAACTGTGTACCAAAAACTGTCAAAATCAAAGACGAAGTTTGGAAACATATTTCTAAATTCCTCTAAGCATTCTTCAAGAAAATAGTGCCATTGTCCGTTAATATTACGTCCGTTCCAAAAATAAGATTCAACCATGAATGATTTGTGTTGAACAGTGAAAACCATTTTAAATCAATTTTAAATTACAAAGCAATTTCAAAAAGCTCCAACTAAGTATACATCAGAATAAATAGTCTGTCAAATTGACAACTGATGCAAATGTAAATAGTACAAGTTACGACAAACATTTTTATTGTCATGGACTACTAGAGGTAAAATTTATTTGAACGCTTTTTATTATACACCTAAACCTAAGAATATAGAAAGAAAAATTTATATTATGTTGTCAAATTTTAATAAACGTACGTATCAAAATTTGTTTTAGAATTTTTTGGTTACCTAATTTTCTATTAAATATACAAGATTTGGTAATAATATATATGATGTTACCTGAGCCATAAAATCAGCAGCCCCTCTGGGTGGATTGTTTTTAGAATCACCAGCAACATAGCCACGACGCAATTCTTTAACTGAGACGTTCTTAACATTAAAACCAACATTGTCCCCAGGAACAGCTTCTTGCAAGGCTTCGTGATGCATTTCAACAGATTTGACTTCAGTAGTCAAGCCAACTGGAGCAAATACTACTACCATACCAGGCTTTAGAATACCAGTTTCCACACGACCAACTGGCACTGTTCCAATACCACCAATCTTATAAACATCCTATCAAACAAATATTTATAATCTGTTTAAAACTAATTTCAATTTAATTTTAAAATTAATTAAGGTGTACCTGCAAAGGAAGACGTAAAGGCTTTTCAGTTGGACGACTGGGAGGCAAAATAGCATCAAGAGCTTCAATCAATGTTTTGCCTTCAGCTTTACCTTCTTTACGTTCAACATTCCATCCTTTAAACCATGGCATTTTATCTGAAGGTTCTAACATATTATCACCGTGCCAGCCAGAAATTGGAACAAATGCAACAGCAGCAGGATTATAACCAATTTTTTTGATATAGGAAGAAACTTCTTTTTTAATTTCCTCAAAACGAGTCTCAGAATATGGTGGTTCAGTAGAGTCCATTTTGTTCACACCAACGACTAATTGTTTTACACCAAGAGTAAAAGCAAGCAAAGCATGTTCACGTGTCTGGCCATTTTTAGAAATACCAGCTTCAAATTCTCCCGTGCCGGCGGCTACAATTAATACTGCACAATCAGCCTGAGATGTTCCAGTAATCATATTTTTTATGAAATCTCTATGCCCAGGAGCGTCAATAATAGTGACATAATATTTTGCAGTTTCAAATTTCCATAAAGCAATATCAATAGTAATACCACGTTCACGTTCAGCCTTTAATTTATCCAAAACCCAAGCATATTTGAAGGAGCCCTTGCCCATTTCTTGGGCCTCCTTCTCGAATTTTTCTATTGTTCTTTTATCGATGCCGCCGCATTTGTAAATTAAATGGCCAGTCGAAGTAGATTTACCGGAATCTACGTGACCAATTACGACGATATTGATATGAGTCTTTTCTTTACCCATATTTTCGAGCTATTTGCCTGAAAAAATAAAAAAATATTCTGTGTATTATTAAAAAAAACATGGAGATTTTAAGTTCGAACATAACGTTGAATGCATCAATGAATACGACCTTGACTGGGATTTGGAATGAATAAGTAGTATATCTAAAAATGCATTTTTATTCATATTAGTGACTGACATGGCCATTTTGTGTTGAAATTATGCGAAATGACACCCTGGTGCACCATAGGAGTTGCCATAAATCAATACCAAATATTGATTATGGGCGGACAAGAATTATGGATGTTCTGAATACTGAGAAATACGCCGCATTTAAAATTTAAAACACAATTAATAGTGATCATTGTAACTTAGTGGTCATTCAAAAGATACTTCGCACAAATTTAGAGCATGCAAATATATTTTAAAGAAAATTTCGCAATGTTACACTACCATATACTACCGACTGGGAAATTAGGTTAATATTTCGGCACATCAAAAAATTCCTTAAATACCGGTACTTTAAATGTATTGCTAATAAAAAGTAATAAGACGCTAAATGTATGAAATAGCAATTATTATTAAATGAAATATTTCAACTTTATTTTAGATAAAAAATGTTATTGACAACAATTTAGCGATTCAAAAAGGGAAAAAAAATCGGGATGCCTTTGAGCAAAATGCCGGCGTCCAACTATTAATAAGTACTCAAAAATTGATCAGGATAAAATTTTCCTAATTCAAATAAAATATGGAAAGATGTGTACATAGGTTATCAATAATACAGATAAGGAATGCTCATTACATACTTATTGAAAAAAATATCTAAGAAAGCTCCACTCACCTTCGAAAGCACTGAAAGAGACCGAGAAGACGACTCTGGGATCCTACGAACGATGTAACGGAAGTATAAGGAGCTAGATGTTAGAGTGGGGATAGAATATTGATTTCATGTATTTATGTTTCTGAAAAATATTTAACAAAAAGGATATATCCTTCTTGGAGTTAGAATTTAACGAAATTTAAGGATATATAGTACTTGAAAATAAAACTTAATTAATGGCATAAAAATATTTGGGACTACTAAAAAGGGGAAGGGAGGAAAAAATAACCACCAATAGGGATGGCGTTCAAATTAATAACCGGATATGTCACTGAAGGTTTACTTTTCAGGCATGTGGCGGTCAATTTGAAAGATTTCAAGAAAGAAATGACATTTATTTCATAATAAAAATATATTTTCAAAGTGGTAATTACAACATAACTTATTTTATATACAATTTATACATAGATATAAAGTTATTGAGGTTTATTTGGTGATCCCCAGGAAATTGGTAAATAGTTCGACCATCCTTTTTCACCTCTGGCAACGTTATTTAATTTTAGCGTTTCTTCTGGACTTAATTTAAGTATAGTGTTTAATACTGGCACTAAACGACTCCTCTCATCACCGCTACCAAGTGTTATAAACTGAAATAAAATAAATCAATAAAATATATTTTAAAACAAAAATTAAAGAATACTTTAAAAATAACATTTTTGAGATATTCCAAATTTTCAGCATGTTTTTCTCTTTCGGCGGATCTTTGTTGTCTCCTAATTTCCTCTTTCAGTACTTTATTTAATTGTACATATTTCGCTAGATCTTGTTCTGTATCCGCTAATAACGCAGTCAAATGGGTTACTTTTGATTCATTTTCAGTCAATTGTTTCTTGATATTTAGAACCTCATGTTCGGATTCGTTACTTAATAATTTTTCTAAAGGAATTGGATGGATTCCATTATTGGTAATACTATCGACGCTTTCTGATCCTTCACCCTCCTCTCGTGGCATTGAAGGTATTATTAAGGGATTATCCGGTGGTGTTGTGCCTCTATCCATTTTACTTTGTAACTCTATAATTTCCCTGTTGTGTCTGGATTCTTGTTCTGATAATTGCTGACGATAGCACTGCGCTAAGGTATCGGAATGTATCTAAAACATTTAAAGAAATTTGTATTTAATTTTTATTTTGAATTAAAAGTAAATTTTGTGAAATTAAAATATTAAATTACTAAAAAAATAGTAATTGTTTGCTAATATTTAAATAGTACGGCACCTATAATGTATACAGTAATAATTGAAACTGCTGTATAAATCAAACACTACCGATTTTAAGCAGCAATAATATCTTCATGTTGCAAAATTTAAACCATTTTGATAGAATTCTATACTGAATTAAAAAAAACTATATGTTTATATGGAAAACATAATATTGAATATTAAGAATTCTATTTCAGCCAAGTTATTATAAAACAAGCAAATCTTAGTGTATAATACACATGTAATAAATTTATCTCCTAATTTTTGAGCTATATAAAAGTCTTTTGACCTTGATCAAAAAAGAAAAAAAATAAAAATGTTGGAAATGAGTACGGAGCAAAATAAAACAGAAATTATAATCAAATGGACAGTTAATACCACCCCAATTTTCCTTGAACTTTGCGATTTATTTGTTTATCCATGTAAAGCAAGCGTCAAATAAGATGGCGAGAGGAGGGGGTGCGCAGAAGCCGTTTTTATAAACGTCCACGTTATATATTTTACCAGGCGCGGCTCGTGATGACGTATTTGGGAGTGCAAGTACAATGATGCGAGTGCTTCGTGTATTCTCGTGTACTAACTGTAACGTTTTCTTAGTAAACACCGAAAACACCCGAGGCGCTCGCATCATTGTACTTGCACTCCCAAATACGTTATCACGAGCCGCGCCTGTATTTTACTCTAATAAATTATTAATTTATTAAGTGATAGATGTGCAGTTTACACCACCTAAGGTATCTTGCAAATTGATGTAAAACTAAATACGAATCTCTCTAATACTTCTAATCCTGCGCGAAATTACCCCTCCGCTCGCCAACTTATCTGGCGCTTGCTATACATCCATAACTAAATAGTATTAATCCAAACTTTGAAAACATCAATAGTACGCCTTTTTTAATAAATAAAGTTTTATAACGTAATGGCTATCATACTAATCGAGCTAACTGCTACATGCTGTTTGCGTTACTGGATTAGGAAGAAGTGAACAAATAGAGGATTTGCTGAATAACATGCATAAAACATAATCGTATTTTCAGAAGGATGCTTTAGAATATGTTAAAGTATGTCAAATTATTACTGACGTCAGATAGTCATTCACCTTTATAAGCATTTGGTTAATTTATTACCAATTTAATATTCACAGAACACCGAATTATTTCTAAACCTATAAAGAAATGTATTTAAATATTCTGAAGCTCATGTGCCTTCAAATAAACGGCATAAACTCCTAAACAGCAACGTACGTTAATGTATACATAGAGTAATGAAGAAAATTTGTAATCGAGTTATTCATGAATTTGAGTCCGTATGTCTTTTCCGATTGTAACCGTTGCATAGTTATACATTCGACTGACGTTTTACTTGACGTTTGTAATGTAAGTGCAGTTCAAGTAACTACATACAATTTCAGAATCAAGAATGGTTGGATTTCAAATTATCTTGATGGCTCGTTATGTATAACGAGTGATCATTAAAATTTTTACTGGTTAATTCAAACGTCTACAATGTGAATTATATATCATATAGTTTGATCAAAACAAAAAATAGTGGCCTTTAATGATATGCATAAAGCTTTTATAGTAGAATGTTACTTCCTCACAACTTTTATAAAAACTATAAATATATTTAATATAAAATCCAACATTTTAATTTATTTTGTGACAATCTCTAGTAACTTAAGTTTCGACATTACGACTTTTTGTAAACATGGCTTACTTGACTGGAAATTTTAATGATCACTCTTTATAATAGTTATTTCCACCTAAATTTTTCATGAAAATGAAAATCTATAACAATGTTGAAAAGATATCTTGATTTTTAATATTTTTTTTAATTTAAAATTCTTTTAATTACAAATAATAACGGAACATTCAGTTATGAGTTATGAGTGTTATGACACTTATGACATATTTATAAGCTGTATTATTAACGATTTTTCTATTCTACTCATATTTACTTTTCAGAAATTTATATTACAGCTTATATTTATTTATATCATATGACACATCGAATACAGCATATTATTTAATGCTGTATTGGATGTGCCATACGAAATAAATAAATATAATCTGTAATATAAATTTCTGAAAAGTAAATATGAGTGGAATAGAAAAATCGTTAATAAATAAAGTTTCTTGCAAATAAGTGGTTATTAGTAATAATTATTTTTTTTTACAAAAGGCAATAAATATCAAATCTGTATTTGATAAAACCAATTTTACAATATATTTTTTTTTGGAATTATTGATATGCATATTAAATATCGTTTTGAAATAAACTGATAATACCTCTTTAGTGTTTACTATTTTTTATTTTAATTAATAAAATATTTTAGATATTAATCAAAAGAAATAAAATTATATTAACAAGCCTTTCAAATAATTTTATACTTCTCGGTGAGTTTACTAGACTCAAATCTCCTTGGCGAGATTTTTAAGATATTTAGAAATATTAATTTTATTTATGAAATCAATAAAATCATTTAATAGTTTGGCACATTCTATAAAGATTGATAATTTTGATTCATGTTATAGAATCTATTACTTGTACATATTATAGGCCACTAACCTTGTGGATAGAACTGGATAGAAATATAAATAACAAACCTTTAATCCCCTAACAGTTTCAGTATTTTCTGAAATTATCTGCTGATGTTTCAAAAATAAATCTTCATAATTTTTCTTATGAACATCAACTAATATTTCCAAGTCTTTGATTTTCTCCATTAATTTTTCATTTTTTTCCTGAAGGCGATTATTATCTGACGTAGTCGTATCGAGAGTTGATCTAAATAAATTTATTGTATTTAAATTTATAAGATATATTTAAACTTTTATAATTACCTTATTTCTTTCATTTCAGATGATAAAATACTAACTTGAGCATGCAAACTTGCCGCCTCCTGTATTAATTTTTCTTCCGCTCCGACATCTCTATTCTGATTCTGTCTTAAGACACTCTGAGCCCTAACTTTATAACCTTGGTACTCTTTCTGCATTTCTGAAAATTCCTGTTCTTTCAATTTCAAAACATCCTGAACTTCTCTCAAAGTTTGTTCTAATCCCATATTTCTGGATTTTAAAAGATCACATTGCTCTTTTAAATTGGTATTAATTTTTTCATGTTCCGCTATTGTTTTTGAGAGCTGTGTAGAAAGATCTTCATTATCTGAACGAACAGTTTCAATCGTGAACGTTAGATCTTGTAATTTGTTGTCTTTTTCTAATAAAATATTCTCAAATTCTGCAATTTTCTTTTTGTTAAATTCATTTTCACTGTTAATCTTGTCATATCTATTTTCAAAAGTCTTAATATTATCCTCTAATTCTTGATTTTGATCCTTTAATGTATTTAATGAAGTTTTCTGCGTTTCTAGTTGTAATTTTAGTTTATTCACTAGTTCCTGCTTCTTATCAATCTTTTGGGATAACTCTTTCACGCTTCTTTCATAGTCCTGCATCTCCAAATTAAGTACAGATTGTTTTTTGCATTCATTATTTGATTCTTGCAAAACAGTCTTGGTTTGATTATGTCTTTCAATCTCTTGCTTTAGGATCTTTTCCTTGCTTTCAAGCTCTGCATTCAATTTATTAATTTTATTTTCAAATTCCCTTTTCAGCAAATTATTAGCTTCCTGTTCCTTTTTTAAAGTTTGTATTTTGGTACTCACTTGTTTCTTCCAATTTTCAGTATTCATCTTTTCTTTATTTAGGCCATCTAATTCTGACTTTAACTGAGATATAATTTCTTCATTTTCGGCTAATTGTTTTTTATCTTTACTAACATCTAATGCAATAGAATCTAATTTCTTTAAGTACTGCTTGCTATCCTTTTTACTCATTTCTAAATCATCTTGTAATTTATCAATCTGTTGCTGAAATGATTGAATTGTTTTGGCCTGTTTTTGGTGGAATTCCGTTTTTTCTAACTGCTCCTTTTGTAATTCAGTTGTTAAATCCCTAATTTTTCCTTTCAATTTTAAGGCTAAATTTCTCAATTTCCCATATCTTTCCTCCCAAGAGCTATCCAAGTCCTTCATTCTACTTATTTCCTCTGTTTTTGAGATTGTAGATGTAGACATATTTTCACAATCAGCATACATATCACTTTGCACATCGCTTTGTGAAATTAGCTTTTCTTTGAGTTCTTGTATTTCTAATTTCATCTGATTGATTTCATCTACCTTTTTCTTTGAATTATCCGAATTTTCATTATTTAAGGAGTTATTGGTAGTTCGTAAAGAAGTAATCTCCTCCTTGAGATTTTGTATTATTTCATCCTTCATAATTAAATCTTCTCTACTGCTGTTAAGTTGTGCTTCGTAATTCTGTAATTTCTTCAGGATTTCTTCACAATAAGCTTCTTGATTTGATATTGTTTCACCTCTTCCTTTCAATGCTTGGTTCATCTCATTCATTTCAGATAGTAATTCAGCATTTTCTCGCTTCAAGGAACGTATTCGTTCTTCAAAATCATACACAATATCGGTTGTTTGCACTTCTTTGTTAAATAATAATTCATTTGCTGTTTTCTTTAAATTTTCTTCCAAATTTCTTACTACTTCGACTAATTCATTGTTCTTCTTAATTTGAGTTGACAATTCTATATTAGATTTATTTTTTCCATCATCTAAATCTTCTTGTAAAGTTTTATTTAATTTTTCCAAATTATCAATTGTCTCTTTAGAATTTCTAAGTTCATTTGTCAATAATTCTAACAGTGACTCATTTTCTGTATATTTCTTTTGTAGATCTCTAAATTCTTCATATTTTTTATTGAACTCATTAATAGTAGATTTAAAATTTTCTTCTCTCAGTGAAAATTCTTTATTTTCCTGTAAATATTTGCTGATATTTTCCTTAAGTTCATTATTTTCATTTGAAGTTTTTAGCAAATTTTCTAATAATTTATTTCCATTACTTTCATGCTCTTGCTTGATTTGATTTATTTGTTTTTCATATTGCATGTCTTTAAGTTTTATTTCTTTGAGATTTTCTGAATTACTTTTCTCCAAATTAATATATTTTTCTTGCAGATCACTAAGTGTTCCTTCCAAATGCTTTTTTGCTTCAATAGCATTGCTATAACTGTTGCTGCAATCTGCAATTTCTTTTTTGTTATTTTCAATAATTGTATTACATTCGTTAAGTTCATTTTTTAAGGATTCTATAATTATCTGAGTTTGTTCTAGTTTTTCCTGTAAATTGTCATAATCCTTTGCTTTAATATTAAAATTATTTACATTTGTCTTTAATTTATTATTTTCTTCTACAAGTTCTTGCAAATTCTCTTGATATTCTTTGTTTTGTTCAATAAATTTGATCTTTTCAAACTCATAGTGTTTTTTAATTTCGCTAATCTTTTCTTCATATTGACATCTACTATTTTCTAGTTCTTCTTTTGTTAATGTATATTCATTATGTTCTTCAGAATCCTTTCTTTCTAAATTTTTGTATTCTTCTTGTAATTTCCCAATAACCTTTTCCAGATTTTCCTTTTTTTTAAGAATATTAGAGTACTTCTCATTAGAATTCAAAATTTCTTTTTCAACAACACATAACTTTTGTTGGAATAAATTTAACTCTTCTTTTAGTAATTTATTTGAATCCTTCAATTTCTCATTTTCTCTACAGTATTCCTTATATTTTTCAAATTCTTTTAATTCTTCTAATAATTTCTTATTTTCTGCAACTTCTTTAGTAATAGCTTCTTTATATGACTGATTTTGTAATGTTATTTCTTTATTTTCTCTATCTTGATATTCAATCTTACCCAATAATAAATGCAATTGTTCCTCCCAATTTGATACTTGTGAAGTGTACATTTTAAATGTAGATAATAATTCAATTT
The DNA here is from genome assembly GCA_935421215.2 of Melolontha melolontha. Lineage (NCBI taxonomy): Eukaryota > Metazoa > Arthropoda > Insecta > Coleoptera > Scarabaeidae > Melolontha > Melolontha melolontha. The sequence goes on along the minus strand of OW285237.1, from coordinate 91,604,461 downwards.
TTGTTTGTTTCAAATATTTTATATCACCGGCAAATTTTACAATTTTGGAATGATATAATTTCAGTTTTTCCTTCAATTTTTCATTGGCATTTTGCAAGTCTGATGCAACTCCACTAGACATAATTTGATTATTTGTTAATTTGTTATTCATGTTAATAATATCTTGGTGTAACTTTTCAACTAGTGCTTTATTTTTATGTAGCTCAGTTTTTAAATCATCAACAATATTAACATTTTTTTCCATTTCTTTATTTTTATTATTAATTTCTTTTTTCAAGTTATCCACCATAGCCTGTGATTGTTTTAATTCATTTTGTAATTCTAATATTTTTTTATTTAATTCTGTTTTCTCTACCAATGTTTCATCTTTATTTTCATACATTTCTATTGGTAAATGCACAGTTTTCAAATTATCTATAATTTTTATCTTCTCTGATAACTCGCAATCTTTCAATTGTAATTCTTCTTCATTTTTTTTCAAAAGTGATTCCAATTTTTTTAAATGATCATTTAATTGAACATTTTCTGATTTTAAATATTTTATTTCTTCAGAACTGACACTTAACATATTTTCCAAATGATTTACTTGAGAATTATTTTCATTTTTATTTTGTTCTCTCAGCTTTTCAGTGATGCTATCATTAGTTTTAGCGAGCAAGATATTATTTTTTTCTAAAGCAAGCAATTGCTGTTGTTGTTGTAAACCAACAGTTTTTAACTCTTCAATTTGTTTTTCTAGCCCATCCAAATGAGTGATTAATTGCTCATTTTCTTCTGTTAACCGATCAACTCTCCTTTTGTAGCTTTGATTTGCTGTGTCCAACTCCGAAATTTTATTTTCAGCATCATGTAATTGACTTTCACAACAAGTAAATTTATTATCTAGGTGAACTTTTTGGCTTTTCAGTTCTTCTAAAGCGGTTAATAAATCAACTTTCTGTTGAGTTAATTTTTCTATTATTTCTTCAGAACTAAATGTTTGTTGTTTACTTAGTTGTTCCTTTAGTTTATTATTTTCTTCAATAACAACATCTTTAGCCTGTTTGGCCTTTTGCGCTATAGCTAAAAAGCTCTTACATTTTATTATAAGCTCGTCTCTTGATAATTCTTCCAATAATATTTTTTTAGTATTTGTATCAGACGTACTATCCATTGCTTCGTAGCAGTTTTAATATGTCATCAATTTTCATTTCATATCATAACAAAAATGACACATATGTACTTTAGGAATTTCCTGTTTTGTAAGTTGGCGAAACATATGAAGATTTTAATTAACATTACATAATTTTAAATCTGTCTGTGCAACCGACTTTAAAATTAACCTTCTTGGGTCTAAAATAAAATTAGGTGCAGAAAATTTTTAATGCTAATATATTTCACGGTTATCTCCGTTGTAATGCTTATTATATTTATAATAATAATAATAAACTTAAAGAAAACTATCATTAATTTTTGAACCATTTTAACGTTTGGATACATTCTGAATTGTTCTTTTCTAGGTTATTATTGGGAGGTATTGCGTTTGTACTATAAAATTCAAATAATTAACAATATTAGTATCTGTGAAATTACGAAATATAATATTTTGATATTTTGGTTTATCGTTACTTTTTGGAAAAAAATATTTATTTTATTTACATTTAGGAATGCTTACTCTAAAATATAACTTGTTTATCCATGTTTATCTTTTATAGGTTTGACAGATTCAGGGAAACAAGAATTTATGCAATTTTTAGAGATAATTTAAACAATCACCAATGCATAATTAATAAGAGTTTATTTTTTGATACAAATTATATTTTTCTTTTATACTTACATATTTAAGATGGACGGGTTTTTCAATATGGAAATATCTGACCACGATATGGTACCTGTTATATTTTTACAAAATTTCGCTTGAAAATTGATTTAATATCTTGCAGGTTACTCAATGGTTTAATACAGCATCTGTAACTCAAAGTAATGCTGAAAGACTAGATATTTTTTATAAAATTCAAGAGGTACTCGTTAGGAAGTCACCTGATCTATTGAATGAATTTCTACAAAACGTGTTAAATTTTACTACAGACAAAAGTGCCGATATTAAGAAGGCTTTAGTCAATTTAATTGAAGAACTTAGGTTTGTTGAAATGTTTCTGTATAATGAACATAACTTATATTATTATTTCAGCAAAATAGATGAAACAGTTTTGACAAAGGTTATGCTAAACTTACATATGTTATTATGTGATGAAAGTATTCCAGTACAAAAGCGTGTTATTCAAGCTACTATAACTATTTATCGCAGAATGCTTAGTTGGTTATGCAAAGCACCAAATGTTACAAAGGAAATGGAAGATGCTTGGAATCAGCTTAATACAATTAAAATGGAAATTGAAAATATGATAGATAGCGATAATGATGGAATAAGAACTAGTTCGGTGAAATTTCTTGAATGTGTGGTTCTTTTACAATCATATCCTGATCCAAATGAAAGAAAACCCCCAAATGATTTTTCACTGGATGATGTTCCTTTAACATTGAAAGTCGCAAGAAGAAGAAAACTTGAAGAAGAAGCTAAGTAAGTTGATTATAAATACATATTGTACAAAAATGAACAGAACATTTAATTTTAAAAGCAATATAGCTATTGTGACAATGCAGTAAATATTATATTTTTTTGTTTTAGTAAAATATTCGCATTACTAATTAAATTTAATGGCTCTCAGCATATCAGTAGTGCAAATTTATTTGCTTGTATTGGTGCATTAACAAATATTGGAAAGCACAGACCTGTATTTTTAGATCAAGTAATAAATGCAATTGAACATTTACATTCTAATTTACCACCAACTTTAAGCACAACACAAGTGAATTCAGTAAGAAAGAAGTTAAAATCGGAACTAATGGGTCTAATTAAACATCCTAGTACATTTGAGTATATTGACATAATTACTCCTATGCTGATTGATTTAGGTAAGAAAAGCTGTATATTTTAATTTTTATGTGAGACTCGAGAATTAGTAATTAGATATAAATAGTACAAATTCAGTTAAGTAAACAAACATACTCATACATAAAAAAATAAACTAAACTTAAGATAGTTTTACCCTTACAGCCTTAGGGGTAGAAAGGGTTATGATTATGTATATTTATACTTTGAGAAATGAATACTCAACAACATTGTGTCACATGGTATATAATGGTTGTATTGGGATGATACTGTGTTAAAATTATTTATTAGAAAACATTAAGAAGATTTCAGCAATTTTGTACTTAGCAACAGGCAGAAAAAAAAGTACAAATATTTCTTTACTTGAACTGAGACTGTGAAGTTTATTTTATGCCAAAGGGGAATTATTCACAGCTGCAAGGAAAATTTTATAAAGAAAAATTAGACAAGATTTTGTTATTTTGAACTGTAAAGATAGTAGGTAAAAAATATATCACAGTGATTGACATTTTACTCAAGATAATGTGACCCTAAACCCTAAAAATCTTGCAAATCTACAACTTTCACTTGGCATCTCTGTCTGAGAAAACAAATACAGTATTAGACATCTGTATTCCAATTGTGATTACATTAAGAAAAACAAAGGACTTAATAGGTGTTCAGGTTGGTCAAAGATTTGCAATTGCAAGTAATAAATCTCATCTCCTAGGAAACGCATCTCGTCATTAACATATGCAGCAGAATGTATTGTAGCTTAGTATCAAAGACAACACAAAGAAAGAGCGTGGCCATTTTAATTATAATTAAATATTAAAGGATTAAAACGGCGGTTGGAAGTTACTACTTAACATTTAGCATTATTTAAAGAGTTGTTATTAGTAAGACACTAATCAAAAATTCTGACATAGTTAAAAGGTGGCGTCGTGAGTTTAAATGTGATAGACAGGCGTGTACAGATGAATATTCAGGTGGAGCGCTCATAACCGTCACTATTCAAGAAACTGTACCACGAATGTTAACAGATGCACATAAGGAAACACAAAAAGACATTTCCAGTAGTCTTCTAACGCGGTATAGACACAACAAAGAAAATATTCTTGCAAGATTAGTGACAATGGATGAGTTCTGGATCCACCATTATGATGTAGAAACCAAAATACAGAGTAAGGAGTGGATACATCGAGGTTCACCATCGCCGAAAAAATTCAAGATGCAACCTTCAGCAGGGAATGTCATGCTTTCCGTATTTTGGGATGCTGAAGGCGTAATTTTAGTAGATTTCCTGCCGAAGAGGGCCACAATTACAGATGCTTATTATGCCAATTTAATTCCAAAATTATGTAACTTGTTAACAGAAAAACGTCGGCGGAAGTTGTGCAAACGTTGTCCTCTTGCATTAGGATAACGCACCCAGTCATAGGTCCGCCATTGCAATAGCTGCAATAGTTCCAGCAGGCTTCGAATTAGTTGAGCATCTGCCATATTTGCCAGATTTGGTTCCCAACGATTACCGACTGTTTCCAAAACTTAAAACACACTTGAGTGGTAAACGATTTCCGTCAAATAATGACGTGATATCAAGCGAGCTACAAAATCTGAATCCTAGGCAGGCCATGAACAACTGAGATAGACATATAAGTCACGTCTGAGCTTAGAGAATTGACGAAGTGTCATTTGTAAATAATCATATGTTAAATTGACAAGTTAGGATTTAACCTATTACTAATAGTATGACATGTAGGTTAGATCACTTAATCAATCTAAGACATAATTGGTTTAATCCATGACATACTCTGAAAACTTTTTTTATGGCTCACTCCTTATGTGCGGTAAATTGCAGAGGTTGAACAATCTTTTTTTCGAGAAGCTTTAGAAATGGTAGAACATCTATGGGGAAAATGTGTTAACCTTAATGGAGACTATGTTTAAAAATAAAAGTAAGATATTTGCGAATTTTTTATTGTGAGTAGGTCAGGGGTGTAGCAAAGGGATTCACCCTCGTATTAGAGCGGAAAGCAAAAATTATTATTTAAAAATGCCATTCCATTAAATTTCTAATACAGTCGCAGCAGCAATCCTAACGGCTCATTCTACAAAACAGCCCAATAGCGATTCAGCTATAAACACTGCATCCTTTTTAATTTTATACTCTAATACCGACCGTAAATTAACTAAGAATAGCTATACAACATAACGTTAATATTAGGTTTCGAATGGCTCTGGATAGTGGAAATTGTGATGTCGAAGAGGTCAGAAACCTCGAAATTTGTGACAGCGCCGAAATGAAAATGTGGATTCGTCCAATGCAATCGAAAATGTAAATTATTCCGGTCAAGACTCTGCTTCATCACAATTTTCCGATATTGAATATACATTGTCAATATGTACAATGGAAACCTGTTCGAATATTTACGTTGCTGGCTATGTTGCTTACAAAATACTCAAAGACACAAACTGCGATTTATGTCGGAAAATTTATTTATAAAGGAATTTACTATATAAAGACGTTGGACTTTTGTACTTTGGATTTATTTATTCAGTTTTTTAATATACTAAGTACTACGTTTAGTAAGTAAATCATGTCAAAAATATAATTCAGACGTCGGTGTTATTAAAGAAAGTAAAAATGATTTATCAGAAAACCCTGACTGGTTACAATTTGAATGCGAAGAACACTAAACTAAAATCATTACGCTAACCATAAAAATGAAAATCTTCATATATTGTCAAAATTTTTGTTAAGTCGGGAACAAAAAGAAACAACCCACAGAAAAATTATTATGTTAAGTAGACAAACTTGTTCATAATTTGTCTTAAGGACAATAGTCCTTAAATTTAAATTATGAACAAGTAATACTAGAATACTAGTATTACTTGAAAATAATTTAAATTCTTCATTTCAGTTTTCTTTTGACATTTTAGAACTCTTTTCTTATTTATTGTTTATTATTATGTGCAATTACTTCAAATAAAAGTTAGTAGATTTGTCTTTGTCTTTATTCTTCAAAATAATATTAATAACGGTAATAACTATGTATAATAATGATAAATATAACAATACTAGTATAAATATGATTGATAAATAATGATTGGTTGTGAAATCTAATTGTTAATGTATTAAATATGTATTTATAAAAATATTCTATTAGGTATGTATATATTTCCCTTTATTAAATCAATAATACAATACAGCGAAAAATAATTTTATCTTAATTTTGACAGTTGTTGCGGCAGAATTCTCCTAAATACGCAAGTTTTTATTTGTGCATCAGCGTTAAAAAAGCGTCCATGTAAATGCAACGATTATAGTTCCACTCACCTGTGCACTAATCTGTAGAGTCCTTGCCATAGATAAATCACCAAGAAGATAGTATAACCACAGTATAAACTTAAAACTATAAAACTATAAACTAACTATAAACTTCACCTTTGATCTTTTCTCTTCCTCTCTTAAACATGTGCTACAGTAAGTCACATGGTCCGAATTGAGTTACCGTTTTATCAGCGATTACATAGGATTACCATCGTCTTGCAGAAGGATGGCACCTTTTGTTAAATTTTCGAGATGTTGGCGCGTAAACAGTAGTGTTTGCATATCCTCAGTTATAATGTTGATACCAATTTTTTTTAAACCTAAGGGCAACACGCCTCGATAAAAAAAAGATCTTTACTTTTCTTGCTGAATGATAAGATTTTTTCCTCTTTGGAGATTTTGCACATTTCCACTGAATTCTGGCGTTTTGATTCTGGTTCATAGATTCATCACCAGGAATGGTTGAGTGTAAAAGAAACGTTACCTAATTCTTGATGGCTGGACGCTAATTCTTCTGATCAGCAGTTGTGGGAGACACAGTGCAGCAATTTTATAATAGCCAAAACTATGAATAATTAGAATGAACAATTTCACTCCGATGCTCAACATACATTTATTTACACTTACAAAACAATAAATGATATTATTACATTTATTTGGCTGTTAGCTAATGTAATGTAACTGTATGATTTTCTTGATTTCAGGGCTGGAATCGCGTCCATAGTTCTGCATCTTCCTTTACCGACGTTTCATCCACTTTTATAAGGGACTTCTTCAGGGTTACTACTACTATTGACGCTGTATTGAAACAGTGTTAATGCAGCAGCAGTAGTAGTGCTGACGATATCACCAATGAGAGTGGATGAAACGCCGGCAAAAGAATAAGCAGTGCCAAGGACGCAGTTTCAGTCCGGAAACCAAGAAGAAACTATTGGCAGTGGCCACCAAAGTATACACGCCGGATTAATGTAATTGCATTTTTATTAAATTAGCATAATTTTAAATTATTTTTTACTTTGCTATAATAGAATAACTACATTGACTAAGTGCTGTCACAGGTAGTTTATTACAAAATTGTATTTTGCCAACTGACATCGACAATAACAGAACTTATTGTTATTTCCATTTTCTTAATTCATATCATTTTAGCATAACGCTATATATGTAAGTATAGCAAACGCCAATTAAGTTGGCGCGAGGAGAGGTATGTTCGCGCAGGATTAAAAGTAGTGGGGAGATTTGTATTTGGTTTTACCACAAATGTCAGATAATTCTAACCTCAGCGTGTATCACTTTATGATCTCCTAGCAAAGACATTATGTTCCGTCAAACGTCAATGACAAATGTATTCTGACAATTACTTGAGTAGTGGGGGTGGACGTTTTTAAAAACGGCTTCTGCACATCTTCGCGCCAACTTAATTGGCGCTTGCTATACATACAATTAGGAACTAAACAAAATCAATATTGATTTACAATGATGTCAAATACAACATTTTTTTCCATAATAATGTTGTTTTGTGACATTATGTTCTTACTGAAGATACATTGAAAATGCTTTGCAGATTTATATTTACATATTTTTTTGTCTACATACAAAATATATTAAATTATATTGTAGAGCTATTAAAAAGTGTCAAAAAGTTTATTTAGAGCAAATTAAAAATTTATTTAATAACATTTCACCACTTGCGAATCTGCGTCAAAATTCTTAAAATATAAGGTTCCTTCCAAACTCATTTTAAATACCCTCAAGTAATACTGGAGTAATGGGCTAATGAACTAGAGTAATAAATTCCTAGTAAATATAAATACTGCATTACTTGCAACCCAATTTTGGCTAACATGTAGTCTTCCAGGCGACGATTGAAATCTATTTCATTTGCTGTTATATTATGTAGTTGCCTAATATATACAATGTCAGTTTATTTCCAACTTTACAAATGTAATACACACCCAAATTTCTCTAGATACATAAAAGTTTATGGAAAGGAATGTTTGAATAGTTTAGGAGTGGTAAATAGGACAAAATGGAACGTTGATTAAAATACACGAGAATGCATTGGCAGGCACTTGCATAGTAGTTCAGAATACGCGCTTGAAAATCAGCTACATCTTGAAATTTATGTAGATTCTGTAGAGGAAATGTGAAAGTTACGTGGGTCGTTAAATATGTTTACACAGAACGCCAGTCAAATGGGCGTATTTATAGTAGTTTACATTACAAATTATTTTTATTTGAATTGCTTGCTATTTCTTGTTACAAGTTTAAAAAATCGATCCTCAATTGCAAATGTTTAAAGTTATTTATTATCAAAGAGGATACGCGTTGAAACTCCATTTAAATCTAGATTAAAAACGGAACTTAGAGTTCCAAATAATTTTTCATTGCACTACAACACGAAAATATGATTTTTAATTAGGCTAAATTATTAGATGTCTTGAGAGCAATCGTAAATGATAAAATCAATATTGTTACAGGGCTTTCTCAACAAGAGATTTTTAAGAATGTGCCAAAGACAGATGATCGTGTTAGAAGGCAATCGAAACGTGCGAACGAATCACTAGAAACCAATAGCATAAAGAAACCTCGAATAGAAACAGAAACAGAGTTAGATATCCAAGAAAAACAATTATCTGCTGCAGAGCTGAATGAGCAATTCATCTTGGAAAATTTGAACAAAAATTCCGCCATACAAATCGTAATGAAAACTTTGCAAGTTGTTCCAGAAACCATGCCTGCACAATTTAAATCAGATTATTCGGATTTGCTAAAATATGAACAATCGGGAAACTTGAACACGATAGGCAAACAAATGGCTTATCAATTTGTCGAAGCAGGTGTTGGTCCTGGTTCTAAAATTATTGGAAAATCCCCAATTTTATTGAAATTACCATGGGAAAATTTGAAAGAAGAAAAAATGAAAACAGGGGAAGCAGAAGACATCAAAAATGAGAAAGAAAAGGTATGTTATAGTATTTTTTTGTATATTTACATACTAAACAACCAGTTGAATAGTCTCGTAGTATATGACCATCCTTCTAATACACGAATCGATAGTTTGAACCTGAAGTCTGATACTCCGGTCTCTCATGGATGAGCATCATTGGTATATAATTAACTAATACGTTAACGATATTACATACTGCTCTTAGTACACACAACTCCCCATAGGAATGCTTAATTATAGTCAAAGCCTTTATAGAGGGCAAATAATAATGTTTGTATAAAGTAGATTTCTCTTACATGTATTTAAATAACGTCTGTTATCACAACATATTCTTTTGTTATTTCTAAATAAGCTTCTATGACCAGTTTCCAATATATTTAATTTCTCTATTTGATACCCCAAACACCCCCAAACCATAACATTTCGCCTTTAATATTTATGGTAGTTCTAGCATTCTTTATCCAGACTTGCAGCAGACAATTGTTCGAAGTTTTTACATTGACATACTTTCTGGGTTAACTTTTAAATTTAGCTGGGGTATCCGGGGTTGAAAGTCAATTTCGTAAGGTGACCGTTTTAGTGTATTGGTTATCACATTTTTTTTATAGATCTCAGCTTACTAGAACGTTTGCATACAAATTTCCCTATTTGTAATTTTTAAATCCTATGAGGCACAAATTCTTATCCTCGTTTCCAAATACAATCCCCCTTCATGGCAAATAAAAAAAAATCAACTAAAAATTTCTCTAATCACTTATTTTACGTGATAGATATTGACGTTGTATTTATCTAACACTAAATTTACTAACTTTATGACAAACTGCTATTCCATTGTGTCTCTACTAATATGTAGAAACTTAAAGCCTTTTCGGTATGTTCTCCGAAGTATTACGAGGACGGATTTTGCCGCATCATTAAGATTTTTTGCTTGCAAAATGTAATTCGTGCCAATATTTATTATAAATATTTAGTATTAGAAAAATACTTTTCTCAGAAATATATTATTTATAAAAATTAAAAAGAAACGTATTAAATGTTTTTAACATATTCTATCATATAATTTAACATTTGTAAATTTATCATTTTTAAGAATTGGTTTTAGTGTAACAATAATGCGCGTCTCCAAACATAATTCTAGTATAAGTAACAAAGCCATTGCGTGTTTTTGTACACATTATTTATACAATTAGAGCTCTCGAAACTATTATAAAATTTAGTTTAAAATTCAAGTCGATTATACAAACCAGAAAAAGACGAAACGAAACCTATAAAATTTACACATAAATTCTTCTGTCTAACACATTTTATGATGTCAAATTAATTTGAATTACCACACTAGAAATAAATATATACAAACACAGTTTATTCTGGCTTAACTCGATATTTAGAATCAAAATTCTGTTTTATTTATTAACGTTGAACACAATACTTTCACATTAAATATTATATTTGTTAGTTATATAACTAACAAGTAATAATAATCATATCAAGCGAGTCACAAAATTATTAATTAGATAGGCTATGAACGAGTGAGATAGACATATAAGTCACGTCTGGGCTTAGAGAATTGTCGAAGTGTCATTTGTAAATAATCATAAGTCAAATAGACAAGATGGAGTATATCTTTGCAATTTATTATCTATTTAATAATGGCTTTAGTATCTAACGGACAACAGTAACGGCACATGGTTGGAATTTATTTTAGAAATTGTAATAAAATTAATGGTGAATGGGTTTATTCTATCAGGGATGCATTTTTAGAAGAATTTCCAGATATTGCTATCCCATATGATCAGTTTTCTACATGCATTCGCCGTTTTGTGCAATTATTCAGGGAAACAAGAAACGTGAATCGCAACTAGGGCAGTGGTAGGCCGACAGTTAGATATGACGAAAATGTTGAAGCGATAAGGCAATAGGTAGAAGAACGCTCTCAGCTTTCTGTGCGACGTTTACACCAAGAATTACATCTCTTATAGCACATTCTAATAGCACTTGCAGACGTATCCTTAAGCATGATCAACATTTACACCCCTACCGCTTGCAAGCGACTCATGAAATACTTCCCGTGGACAGACCGAAACGACATGAATTTTCTCAAAGATTTATTGACCATTTTATTATTAATGATGGAGGCGTTGAAAATGTTATGTTTACTGATGAATCCTGGTTTCACTCTCTGGCTAAGTAAATTCTCAAAACATGAGGATGTGGAACGCAAATAATCCGCTCTTTTTTGTGGAAGCAGCATTGCATCCACAGAAAATTGGAGTTTGGGTAGCTGTTTGTCAGAGAAGGATTATTGAACCTATATTTTTTGAAGGCATGTCGATTAAAAATACAAAATTTTAAACAGTGCCAAAAAATGCTTGCACCTCTTAGGAATATTAAACGCTGCAGTTGCAGATGAGAATTTTTTTGAGATCGAGTTATTAGTTTAAATACAAATACAATTTGGTGACCTCGACCCTGCGATTTATCACCGTGCGATTTCTTTTTATGGCCGTACTTAAAAAATATTTTTTGTAACATCTGTTTTTGATCCTCACGAACTGCAACATAGGATTACTAATAAGATCGTAGAAATTAATAATTAACCTTGGATCCTAGAAAATGTTATTCACTCTGTTAAGCGAAGTACTTTACGCTGTAGATATGAAGGCGGTGGCCATATTACGCACCTTATTTAATGAATATTGTTACGTAATTTGCTGTATTGTTACGTGCTTTGTTCTTCTATTGATTTAAACAATAGGGTAAAAGGATCATCAAAACCCCACACGACAAACTCCAATGGATGACTTCACAGATGACGAAGATGATAATTTCTCCAATAAAAAAAAACGTTTCTTTTCAGAACCAACACATTTGTGTTAAAAGAAAAAAAAAAAGATTGCTTCAATGTCAAGTATGTTTTCTATGCTGCATTAATAAATTGCTGTGGTTACTTTAATTATTAATTTGATCTTTATTCTGAATATTATGAGATTTTACATACACAATGTTGTTTAATCTGATTCGGTTTTTGATGTCAGTTTTCAAATTTTATTTTTCGGTATTTTTCATTTTAACAGACAGCACTTCAAAAAAAATTATTTTTAAAATAATTCATTGTAATTTACACATTTCAGCAACCAAAACTTTTTAAATAACCGTCTTTTTCCTGAAATTCAATATTACTAGTAGAACGATATGTAGGTTAAATCACTGAATCACTGAAGCCGTTTTTAAAAACGTCCACCCCCACTACTCAAGTAATTGTCAGAATACATTTGTCATTGAAGTTTGACGGAACATAATGTCTTTGCTTGGGGATCATAAAGTGATACACGCTCAGAGGTTAGAATTATCTGACATTTGATGTAAAACCAAATACAAATCTCCCCACTACTTCTACTCTTGCGCGAACTTACCCCTCCTCGCGCCAACTTAATTGGCGTTTGCTATATTTGACCTGGGAAATTTGATTATTATCTTTTATTATATTTTATTATATTATATTTTTATTTAACAGATGGAAATATTGCAATCGCTATGTTAATTGACAATGAAGTACAGATTCGCTCGGTCGGTCCGCTTTTTAATGGAACAACGAAATATATTTCATAAATTTTTTTAAATTTAAGCATCATTATGCCGAACTTCATTGATCCTGATTTGAACTTTAGTAGAATAGTTCAACAACTCGCACTTGGATGAATTTGAAACTGAATTGCATGTCCAAAAGATATTACTTACTGTCCATGTCCGAACATCGTCAATACTCTACATAGCCGACCAATGTTTAGCCGTGGCTATAGCTTTGTCATTTGCGAGGTACAGGTCGTCAGCTTTCCCCAAGGCAAGGGTAACACAACAGATGCTGGTCGGTTTGGGCCTCCCCGCATTCACACAGATCGCTCTCCGCCTGGAAATTCAATCACCTGAGGTTTACGCGACAGTGAATTACACCGATCCGCAGTCAATACTCTTCATGTTGTATAAGGCTGATTATGTCCAGAGACAAGTTTCTCGTTCAGTTCAAATGGATTATTTGCTGTTTTGTTCTTCCTCAGTTCTACACGTCCTTTTAGTAAAACATTTCCTACATTTTAATCTCGATTTGGCCGGAGTGTAGTTGTATAGGGGACGCCTTGTGCCTGTCATTGGCCTCTTTATCTCCTGCTCCGGGTGGAGTGATGCGGGCGAGAGGGTGTATCTTTTCCAATTAAGTGGGACATAAGCATTCTCTAACTACCATGTGGTTTAAAGTGGCGTCTACGTGTTTTGTGTGAGCAGATCAACTCCACACCGGCGCCGCATATACTCCGGCAGAAAAACAGCGAGCGTGAGCATAAGTTCGCAGAACCGAAGGATCGGCTCCCCACTTCGTGCCAGTGAGCTTACCCATGATACCGTTTCAAGCTTGGACTTTAGCCTTTGTGATCTGACAGTGTTTCTTAAATGAAAGCGTACGGTCAAAAGTTACCCCTAAATATTTTGGGAACTCACATGACTCCAGTTCTTCGCTTCTCCACATGATCCTTAGTTTGCGCTTTGCCCCTTACCTTGTTTCCCAGGTGAAATGCACATGCTTGAATTTTACTGGAATTAATTGATTATTTTCGTAGTACACTGCCAGATCTTCTAAGTTCTCGGAAAGCTTATTTTTGACGCCCTCAAAGGACTCTTCCTGGGCTGCTACTGCTGTGTTGTTGTCGTATATGAAGTTACGAGTTAAAATATGAATTGTTTGGTCATTTGTATACAGGTTGTACATAATTGGGGCAAACATGCTGTCCTGTGGGAGTCCGGTTTTTTTTTTGGTCTCGCTACCTGCTACGCAACATATGTATATTAAAATGTTCTTATCTTAAGAAGTTCATGACGGGTTTGCTGTATGGAAAGAATAGCCCTCCTGCCTAAATGTAAACATCCTTGGTTAATGTTTAAATGTTATAAAGAGAGCATTACCTATTCAATAGTTGTTTATATTCATTTTGCCGTATGGGTCCTTAAGCAAAAACATTCCCTGCTCTTTCTTCAGATATGAGGTTGCAAATCATTAAACTGGGGGGATATTTAACAGTTTTTATATTTTTATTTGACTTTCTACATACTGTTTTGTTATTACCCTTATATGTCATCTTCAGTTGTGTAATTTCCGTGTTGTTTACCTCTGTTTAACCAAGTCACTCAATTTTATTTTTGTTGATTTCCTGTATCTTAAGTTTATTCATTAAGATTTTCTGTATAGTGTTGTCTTTGATATGTTAGTGCCTTGGTCTCAATGTTTATATTTCATAGGACATTATGTTTGTGATAAATTTTGTTTAATGACATTGTTGTGCTTGATTGAAACCATGAAAAAAAAGATACCTTTCAAGTTTTCGCAATTTCCTTTTAGTTCAACTTCTGATTTTCTAATAATGATCTCTCCTTTTCTGATGTCTTTTGCAAAACCTATAGCAAATTAAAACAATGTAGTTACTTTCAAATGTATGATGTATGTAGTACATAAAACAAAATATAAGCATTAAACAAACATGAAACGTAATGCAGAATATTTTTTACCCAATTAATCGATTTTAACTCGACGAAATATAGCCGATATTGAACCTTATGCATACAAATTTTGTCTAAAAATGTATTAAGCACAAATTCAAACCATACCAACATCAGTCAATTTAATTAGTTTTAGATGTATAAAATCCTATCAAATTCTTCTTTCTTCGGGTTTTTCTTTTATTAATCAAAGAGCTTGTATAAAATTTAGAATATTTTAAATTCAACACCTACTGCATAGGTTATATTTGATACTTAACCAACCGTGCATGCTACAGCTAGCTATAAGCATTCCTTTCCCCACTTTTCGTAACTATGTAAGAATACTCAATTTACCTCACAAAGGGTATTATGCCTTGATCTAAGTAACGATAATTCTTTTGACGTATCATAATTTGTAATTTATTTTGTATGTAATTTAAAACAAGCAATATAAGCAATATAAAAATATAAACAAACTTGACAGCTCGATCAAAATCTACTACATGCGCGCTCACATCTAAAAAAAAACAGCCCTTGAAATCCAAGCGTATAAAATTTTTACAGTGAAATTTTATTACTTAGAAATGTTAAAAATACTCTTTGTCATCTACCTCAACTAATTAAGACTAAATCTCAATACAACAATATTAATACAATTGATATACAATATTCAAATCTTTTGAATAAATAAGATATCTTTCAAAAATATATATATATTTCTACTTACATAAAAAAATTGTGAGACACGTTGACAAGAAAACGTTATTAAATTAAATATAATCAAAATTACGAGAATAAAATCTCGTAGAATATTCGGGAATTGAAATACAAACACAATCAACTATAAAAACTCAAATTCAACCCGAATTTTTACTTTAAATATATATATTTAATTTTTTTTTTTTAATAAAAAGAACGTACTTGTCTAACTGTTAAACTATGTCTCCCGAGTCCACATCAATCGCGGTGGCATCGCATAAGGCTGACCTTCAAAAATACAAGTTTTTTTCTCCAGTCACATGAATTACATACGGATATACACAGATATCCAAAAATAATAGTACATTCATTTTTAAATAAATTTTTAATATTTATTGGGGAAAAAACCATAGCAATATGTATGTACATTATTATATCTACCCATTTCACTAATGATTTATAATATTTATATCGGTCTACAACCTGATAGTGATATCTGTTATGAATAATTCAAATAAATAGTCACCAAGCAACAATTGTATTATTTTAAATATATTTTTCTCCATCATGCAGTAGTGCAGTTAGGTTCGAGTTCTATGCAGCTTGTCTGACTAATCATTGGCAAGGTTAACAATAATATTTTCATCAATATCACAGTCATAAATAATTAAATCATCTTCCGAATCATTCTTTACATTTCTCCGAGTACATTTGCCCCGGAAACAATAATACTATCTGCATCGTCAAACTAATCATGATGGACTTGGTCATGCAGCAAGTCATTTCAAATCTTAATATAGATATTTCTTTACCATTTCATGATATAGTTAAGTTTATAATTAATTCAAATTCAATTATACGTAAAATAAATTTTATTTGTTCTTGTTCTCTACAGAATTATAGGAAAGAACGAGTTAAAGTCATTCGTATAAAAACACTTAAATTAGGTGAAATTACAAAACCCTTGGATAGGACCTCAAAAGAAAATTTACTGTTGGGAGCTGTCAAACGAATTTTAACATGTGATAAAAAGAGCCCATTGCCTTTACGCCAGAAGGTCATTATAACCATAGCTTCAACATTCAATGATGCTGTTAGAGAACATATTTTAACATTTCTTTTGTGCGATTTAAGATCACATTTGGATTTGGCACTTGCATGGCTATATGAAGAATATAGTATTATGCAGGTAAAGTATAATCACAGTATAATTATATATTATGCTATTCAAACATGTAGTTAATAATTAGATAAAAAAGTATCTGGTTTTTATTATTTCCTTTTAAATTTTAATAATCATTTGAATATGTTAGTGTTTTTTTTTGTTTTTCCTGTAATATTAAAAGAAGCTATGAATACACATTCTTTAAACTCTAAATTTCTAAAAATTTCTTTTACCTTCTTCCATATATTTTTAAACCTTTGCATCAACGTGGATATTTATTTCATTTGATATTATTTTTTTAAATTACTTTAAATCTTGAAATATAATGATACATACATTATTGTATGTAAAGTAATTCAAGTTATATGTAAATTCAATGCCATGATTTACTATTTTTCCAAAACATAAAGCATATTTAACTCCTTTCTTTAGTTCTTATAAACAATATCCATAAATTATTACATTTTTCTTAGGGCTTTACACGTTTACCGGATCTACGAAGAAATAGTCGCCTGGATCAGAGTTACAATACTTTACTGAACTCATTTGTGAGCAGTTCTTCATCAGACGCTATTGTATTATCAAGACTTCTTTTGGAAGCGCCGGTTGTAACTGAACAAGTACTCGATCAACTTTGTATCATTTGCAGGGATGAACAAAGATGCAACTGGTCAATGGGACTTTTACGCGATTTAATCACAAGACGACCCACAAGAAGTTCCATGTTCTTAAATGCTTTATTAACTCACACGACGCACGAATCGACCATAATTAGAGAATGTGCTATAGGGCACATGCTGGATCTCTACAAGAGTCTCGAATTACAAGAATCTATTAATGATTTCGTATCGAAGAACCTTGAATACTTGAAACAAACTCAGCCACCCGAAAAATTCTTCGGACATGCTCAAGGTAGATTAGAAGGAGCTGAGACTTGGAATGACGATTTAGCAAAAGCCTGCTTACAAGCATACATTTCGTTATTACCTTATAACGAAGTATTGATACATAATTTAGCTAAAGTGTATGTTCAAACTAATGCGGACACAAAGCGTACAATTTTGAGATTATTAGAAAATCCTATAAGGTTGATGGGAATGGAATCTAGCGAATTATTGAAACTTGTTGAGGAATGTCCGAAAGGTTCAGAGACATTAGTCACTAGAGTTATACATATTCTGACTGACAAAGGAACTCCTAGTGGTCAGCTGGTTCAACGAGTGAGGGATTTGTATAATACTAGGGTGTCTGATGTCAGATTTTTGATACCTGTTTTGAATGGCTTAACTAAAAAAGAGGTAAGTTTTAAAGTAAATTTTAGAGTTGCTTTTCCAATTAAGTTCGTATTTTATAAGCATTCATCCAATAAACAATCCCTGATAATAAATACAAATCACCAATGTTTACCGATATGTTATAAATATACGGATGCGCCAGTGTTCCAGATATAATACTAGATCGGATTACGCAAAAGTGAATTGAAAATAACCTTTACTACAATAAAGCTTTAAAACCTGAATACGTATTTTAACAACTAAGTTATTATCAGCAGAAAATATAATACACTCAAAGGCCTAACACACACTTTACACAAGTAAAGCACAACATATGATGATAATGACAACTTAGTTGTCGAAATACGTATTGTTTGTCTAGGATTTTTATTATGGTAAGGGTTTTTAAAATTATTTTTTACAGAATAAGCCACAGTCTGCGATTAATTCTAATTGACATTGCAGTACCGATTTAATATTGCAGTATGATGACGGTAAACCCTGATGAATTTAAAATTAGTTTTGAATTACCTTGATTTTGGTTAAAATATGTAGATGTTGCTATTTCAAATAAGTGACCTATTCAACAAAGTTTTCCAGTCATGTTGTTTTTTGCATTGTTAATATATATAAAAAATTCAAATATATGATATTCCTGTTATTAATTGCGTATTTCTTTCGTAAAATTAACTTTTTATTCGTATATCGATTGTTAAAACCAACATTTATTCACTATCATTGTTTCTGATTTATATTTTATTGTTTTCCGCCACTACTGAAATTATTTTTGCCGGCTCTCAGCTGGTTCGTTGCGTACCCCTGGGATACATATCCCAGATTGGGAACCGCTAGTATATAAAATTAATGATAAAAAATAACAGTAATATATGTTTTATTTTTTTATTTCTATTCTACTTATTATTACTTTAGCAGATCATAAACGAGCGAATATTACCAATTTCATAATAATATACATACAAACTCTGTACTGTATTTAGTAAACTGGCATGCGCGCTAAGCAAGTTCACGTACGCCAGATCATTTCAGTGTACTTTAGGCACGAGAACATTCTATGTTGTCGTGCCTAACATTTCCGAACTATAAAATTCTTTGTAATTTTACTCGACGTGACAACGGCCGTGAAAGCCTACGGAATTTTATAAAATTCCCTCTTCTCTATTATCTACCTATCAAAATTTTGGAGTTTGTTATAGTCATAAAGGTTGGAATAAATAAATGATTTGTATTTGGACAAACACATAACGTAATCATAAATAAAATACTACTTATAATCGCCACCTGACTAAATGTTAACCAAAATTGCATTTCGAGCAATGCACCCGTCGTATATTACACTACAGTTTGAAGTATTTAAAACAAACTGGGAAAACAGCTAATGTGTACCTTTGTATATGAAATTCATGACAAACAACTGTTGTGTTGATAAAGTTGGCCAAAATAAACCATCTGCTGTATCTTGGCAGGCCTATATGAATATTTCTTTGGCTCCATGTTTCTCTAAAAAAGTATAAAGAAAGTATATATGTATGCTAACTGCATAATGTAGCAGCATCTATTAAACTAGGCTCAACCGCACACTGATTACATTGTCCAACAAAGAATATTATATATTGTACATACACTTTTTCGTTTCCCGTTCTTTTCCTTAACCTTGTTATTAGGTTTCCTATTATTAAAAAAAAAGATATGCTGTTATCAAACATTCCCTAAGAATGACCACAGCTTCAGTTATTTATTGACAGCATATACTAATTTTGTTCTCTAAACAATATTCATTTTTATTATTATTTAATTTAGATGTATTGGTTGCCTCGCAAATACTTGAATTTTTTTTTCTAATCCCTATCATTACTGTTAGATACTTTATTACAGTAACCGTTAGTAAAATTTATTTAAAAAACCAAACACATGTCCTGCGTAAGATGTGTATCAAATAGGAGCCGAGTTTACCTTATCTGTCTAAATAAATGTGTTTCAAATTATTTGTAAAAGCAATCTGCTTATGCAGAGGCTTTATTCTATTTAATATAACATAAAGGCTTAAAACGTAGTTCTAGTCCAAAAATCAGGAAAATACCAATAACGAATATTGTATTTTTGTATACCGAATTCAAAATTATACTGTATAAGCTTTTCTAAAATTTTTTATGGTTACGATTTTGTAGGTGATTGCAGCACTACCAAAGTTAATCAAATTAAATCCAGTAGTGGTACGAGAAGTATTCAATAGGTTATTAGGAGTCCATGGTGATAGTTGTATTACACCAACTGAACTGTTAGTAGCTCTACATCTGCTGGATCAATCTAAAGTTGATTTGAAAACAATCATGAAGGCTACCTCTATGTGTATTTCAGAAAAGCAGGTACTGTGTTTATTTTAAAATATTTGATTTAAAAATATTAAACACCTATGCATATACTATTTGCTTAATGCATCTTAAAACAAACGTCATCAATTTTTATCCTTCTGAAGCAAATCAATACTTCTTGCTCAAGTCAAATACTCATATGTTATAAGCGTACTTAATATATTACTTTTGCTGTAAAATTGAAATGCGTTTAATTATGGAAGTAGTTTAAATAAATTCAAAAGAAAAAAGCTGCGCGGTAGATATTTAGTCATAATATCTAGCGAAATAGGTTATGTATGTATAGCAAGGGCCAATTAAGTTGGCGCGAGGAGGGGGTGCGCAGAGGCCGTTTTTAAAAACGTCCATCCCCATTACTCAAGTAATTGTCAGAATACGTTTGTCATTGACGTTTGACGGAACATAATGTCTTTGCTAGGGGATCATATAGTGATACACGCTCAGAGGTTAGAATTATCTGACATTTGATGTAAAACCAAATACAAATCTCCCCACTACTTCTAATCCTGCGCGAACTTACCCCTCCTCGCGCCAACTTAATTGGCGTTTGCTATACTTGTCAAATTATAATATTTTGAAGTTATGTGATAATAATGCCAGAATAATATTTACATAATGCATTTTATTAAAGTTTCAGATTTTATTCTACATAAGAAAATGAATAAATATCCTTATATTATATATTTTAGGTAGTTAGGTAGGTAAATTATTCATAAAGGATTCTTCTATCATTGAAATGCCTTTCTTCTCTTTAAACAATCTATTTTTTGTTATATTTATACACCTAACTACAATGTTTGTGAATATTTGAAATGTTATATCTAAAATATATCATCAGATAGAGAAAGAATTGATTGGCTAATTTACTTGATATATGTAGTAGTTTACGACATGACTGTCACTGTATGATAGAATTAAAATACAAACATAGTATGTATTTTATACGCTTATTTAAAAAGATCATACTATTTGCTAGGAAGTGTTCAAATATTTTGCAAAGTTACTAATAAACACAGTATCAGACAAATAAATATCTAGAATTTTTTAATATATTTAATATTTAAAAGCATAGTATTTGACAATAAATAAACAGGTATTGATTAATTTCAATATGAATTTCACTGCTGATTGATGCTTAACTATCCGATTCTTCCACTAAACTCGATAAATCATTTGGATTTATAATAATTGGTTCGACTTCAACATTTATTATGTATACCTCCCGTTCGTACCAAGTTTTAATCAAGTTATTCGTATGCCTTTACACAGTTTGTTCTAATGATTCACCCCACATAGCTAAGACTTTTTCATCCCCATAACAATCCCGGCCAATATTTGTATTGTAATACCCCTTCGCTGAAGCCAAAATTAATTCAATTGAATTAAAATCACAATGATATGGACGTAATCTCAACACTTCGTGTCCCTCTTTCTGTAATATTTCATCATTAGCATATTTTTTATCAGACTTATTCCTTTTAACTAAATCTAAAAGTTCATATTTTATCAAATTATTTGGAAACATTATCTTATTGTTTGTTAACCAATCTATAATATCTTGCTTTCTTGACGAAGTATTCGGGACTTTATTAATAACAACACATTTCAGCATGATAGTCTGCAGTTTTCGTTTTTGATGAAAATATTAAGGTAGCACCATTTATAAAGCCCTTGTCACTTCCAGCATGGGCAAACACATAACATTGCCATCATAACCTTTAGGTTTTCGTACACTTTTTGTAGACTCGTCTTGCCAAGATTTTTCTCTGACATATTCGGAATAAATCCATGTTTCATCCAGAAAAACAACTGGCTTTGGTGAATTTTATATCAAATTGTCCATATACTTTCTCAAAAAAACACTCCGTAATAATGCAATATTATGCGTCTTGTTTTTTGAATTTAAAGCCGATGTCATGTAATAAAGTACTCAAGGACGCTGAACATAAATCAATGATTTCTCCGTTTTCCAGTTCTTCTTTTAATGTATTTAAAGTAACATGTTTCTCTAGAATAATCATTTTATAATAAGCTAATAAACAATATATTTTAGTAATACTTACTTTATACTTGTTGTATACGTCCATCTCAACAGACTCTCAAAGATCTTTAATTTTTGGTTTAGATCGATGTCTCTTTTTACCTGGAGAGGCAAGAATTGAGTTTTAGGCCTTCTGCTGTTTAATTGCATAAACTGTTGAACATGGTATATGAATATATCACCTACTCTGAAATATATATATTTTAAAAGTAATAATTCAAAACGTTTAACACAAGCTCCTGTGCTTGTGAATTTAAGCCCTTTCCAGACATTTTCTGATACACATTTATGTTAACCTCAATTTGATTTTTTATTTTGAGAGAAAAACGCAATAATTACAAATGACAGATGATTGTAAGACAATTTGTTTAGGGTAGTAATACCGGTAGTACGCTTTCTGTCCTTGTCTATCATATGAACAAATTGATCTTTTGTGATTCTTTGTCTAGCAGACTAATGCAATTTTGTTCGTCTGATCCGATATCAGTATTAAAAAGAGATGGTTATATTAAAACAATGCGTAACTCGCGTTGCTCGATTATGACGTTTGTCTTAAGATCGATTGAATAGATATTACATCTAAACGCCGTTCACGATTCGAAAACGTGCACATCATCAGTGATGTCATAACAATGTTGAGAAATCATTTGCAAAATCGATTTGTTTAGATTTTAGGTTAGGGTATTAAACTCTTATGTCAAACTTGCAATATTTAGGTTATAATTATAAATAGCTGAATTATCTTACAAAATAATCAAACAATAAACACAGGTGAACACTTTATACGTATTTAATAATAAATAAAATACTAAAAAACATTTGTGTTACATCAGTATATATGTTGAAAGAAGATGAATAATAAAACAACAACAACAACATAAAAATAAGTTACTCGTTTTAGAGCAATATGCGGTAATTCCACTAGCGCTCTTCTTGAATCATCGTTTTTATAATGGAACCCAATGTCCCGCAACACTTTCCATGTTTTACCACCTATAAAAATGCCCATTGCAACAAGTATAGTATTTAAAGATGTTAGGGTAATATGGTGTTCTATAAATATATACCAGAATTACATTATAATTAGAGACCGGACACATTGGGCTGAAATGACGTCATTACAACTACAACACCTGTAAGTACATCAAGCAGTTATTCAATAGCACTATTCATTCGATTAACCGCACACAAAAAATAGATGTGCAGTTAACCGATTGAATATTTCAGCCCGATGTGTCCGGTCTCTGATTATAATACAGTCAATTTTTTCAAATATCTTGCTATTTCTTTACATCTTCTTTCTTTTTTTTTTTGTCATGTTTCCGTTTGGGGCTGCAAATTGCCTGTCCTTTTTGTATTTCCGAGGAAATTCTGCTGACAGATATCACGCTTACTCCCTAAAACTTTTGCTGCACGCTACAAAAAAAGTGCAATATGTAATATGAAATTATAGCAAAATACAAATACGATTTTACTTCTCTCACTAACAAAGGCAACGACGGTCCATCATTATCGTGTTCTGCGTCACAGTTTGCAATCGCAAATGCAACAAGTCGCTTACATTGGCTGCAAAACGCTTTCCGCATTTCAAACCAAGAGTAAACAAATACGTAAAATATGACAGAACGATATATGTCAACACTGGACATTCGCACCAACATAAATATGCATTCGCAATGATGTTGACATATAAATATTATACTTCGTTTATTGTCTTTTTGATGGTGATTCCGAACATACTGTTGACGACGTGCACGTCTTCGAATCGTGAACGGCGGATATGATATATTTTACTGACTATATAGTTTATGATTTCATGATGTATATATCCACATACATATTAATAATATTTAAAACAATATAAATTGGTGACATATTTAATTTTGTTTTAAAGATATTTACCCAAGAAGTTCTTGCAGTTGTACTTCAGCAGTTAATGGATCAACCAACATTGCCAACTTTACTTATGAGAACAGTTATACAAGCACTAGGTCCTTACCCTAGGTTATCTGGTTTTGTTATGAACATTCTTCAGAGATTGATTTTAAAACAGGTACGGTAAAATTAAAACCATAAACATTTCTTACTGATTGAATTCATATTCACAGGTGTGGAAACATAAAGTAGTATGGGAAGGTTTTGTGAAATGTTGTCAGCGCACAAAACCCCAAAGTTTTACTGTCCTGATGCAATTACCAGCACCACAACTCACTGAAGCTCTCGAAATGTGCCCAGATTTAAAAGTTTCTTTAAACGAACATTTATTGACATTTACTGAAAGCCAACGAGCGCATATTCCAACTGCAGTGCAAGAAATTATTTTGGGAATGCCTGTGATAACCTCACCACCACCTATTCAACCAGTAAGTAATATATTTAGTACCTAAAGGTGCGTCTTAGCGAACTTATTTGCATAGCTTGTTTAGCTCAGCTCGACTATAGAATAAACAATTAACCAATCGTATCGCGCGAAGTAATCACATGTTCAGGGTAGCACAGCACGGTGACAAAACTTGGTCAATTTCAATCGATCACTTCAACTGTCAAATTAAATTTGTCAAACCTAACCTGACTTTTAAGATTAGGAACCAAAGAGATTGTAATATTGTATATTTCTGTGAAGCGTTGTTCTGGTTGTTGTTTAGTCATGGACGAAGTAGAAAATTTTATCAATTTAGCACAAGCTAAAGAGAAATTGTATAACGTGCGACTAGTCAATTACAAAAATGTATATATAAGGAAAAAACTGTGGTAAATCGTTGTAAACATAACTTAACAATTTATCAAATAAACCAGGTTTCATTCTATAAGAATTGAAAAATAATTTCTTGTTCCGAAGCCGCATTTCTAAACTTAAGTGAAATACACTCTTAATTTGTCTCTTTGTAATAAAAGTCTTAATTTGGTTTCGCATCTTCAGCAATTTACAGTAAAGATAACAATAAATTAAAATTTTTCTTCGTCATTGATCCATCGCAAACAAAGGTTGAAAGAATTTTTGGTAGTAAATTAATAATAGCCAGCAACGTCAACTGTCAAATAGAAAATGCGCTAAGACCATGCATGGAAATAAATCATTCTGAGCTATGCGAGCTGAGCTAAACGATGTAAGCAAATAAGTTCGGTAAGAGGGCACCTTAAGTAAAAAAATCTTACCATAAAAAAATTATATAGTTTTCATTTTATACATGAATTTTGTGAACTAAATCGTCATTTTAAGTATGAACCAAATTTTTGTTGATTGTCATATAAATAGATATTCTACATTATAAGAAAACTGACTAACTTTATTAAATAATTAAATACATGTTTTATCGACTACTTGCCTTCTAATACAATATGATCATTTATATTTACCCTCTAGCAAGCCATGAAATTATTTCTTGAAAATATCGTGTTGGTAGTGACAAATAAAATACATCTGTCATTATGTGCATGTTCTGATAAATAAATCTCATCTGTCATTAATGTATTTATTATTGACACTTAAAAATGTTTACAATAAATCATAAAGTTTTTCTGATCGAATCATACTTTAGGAATTGTGTAAAATTAGAAAATGGAAAATGGTCGTACTCCTTGCAGCCTTGTATAGAAGAATTTCGGGTAGAATTTACAAATTTTCCAACAACATATGACAGTTTGCGGCAATTAATTCAAAAGTCAGTGGTTAAATTCCGTGAAACAGGGTCTGTGTCTCGAAAACCAGGTGCTGGTAGACCACTAAAGCGAACAGGTGAAAATATAGCAGATGTTGAGGGACGAATAAATCAATCACCTAAGAAATCGATTCGTAAGCTTTCACAACAAACACAACTGTCATATGGGACCTGCCAGAGAATCCTTAAAAAAGACTTACAAAAATTTCCATACAAATTTCATTGCGTGCAAGAGCTTTTACCAATCGATTATGTAACCAGAGTTAATTACTGTCAGTGGTTCTTAGGTACGATTAATAACGATGACATTCTTGACAAATCCTTCTGGTCCGATGAAGCATGGTTTCATTTATCAGGATATATAAATAAACATCTGGTCTAGTGAAAATCCACATGAAATTCCTGAAACACCCTTGCATTCACAAAAAATAGGCGTTTGGCTTGCTGTTTCTCGTAGACGGATTATTGGTCCAATATTCTTTAATAATACGATAAATGCAGAACGATATCGTAATAATTTATTGCTACCATTTGTAAATCAATTACATGATGATGAGCTCCGCGTGGGATATTTCCAGCAAGATAATGCAACAGCCCATAAGACAAGAGAAACGATGGAATTATTGCATGAATTCTTTGATAATCGAATAGTAGACTTTCCACCACGATCTCCGGATTTAACAATTATGGACTATTTCATTTATCCACATCTAAAAAATAGAGTATTTACGAATCGTCCACATACAATTGAAGAACTTACTAATGCTATCCGAAATGTCTGTGAGGAAATTACACCACATAATTTAAGGAATGCCTTCAATAATATGAGACGAAGAGTTGCGCTATGCATAGAAAATGAAGGAGCTCACTTTGAACATTTATTGTAGCTGTTTTTATTATTAAACTTTTTATTTTTTCAACTGAAACGTTTGTATGTAATTATTTGTCAAAATGACAAAACCTAATCTGTCATCAGTATAAAATAACCTATATCACACACACGCTGCAAAATAAGTTAACTTAAATTATGGTACCAACTTAAGTTTAAAAAAGAAAAATGTCATTGCCTTCTAGAGGGTAGAAATATATGATCATATGGTAGCACTGCCTTTCATTTAAAAAGATTTGATAAATTTTATCAAATGCATAAAATGCCATTATAGGAATAGAATATATTTAGCAACATGTTTCGAGTAATTAACATAATAAATAAAATGATATATGTATTACTTATTTTTTACGTGTGAAAGGTATTTTCCGTACAATAGGCAATTGTCATTAATTTTAGCACAACCTAGGAGCCATTTTTAAGTTTCGCGAATATTTTAAGTTATGCACGGAAGAAGACAAATACATCGAAAATTATATTTCATTTTATTACAGCATGAATAGGGAATTATTAAATTAAAGGGAAACATATTTCATTAAAAAAACGAAACCAATATTAAAAATAAAACCCGTATCTGTTAGAAGAAATATGTTAAACAGACAGAAGAAAGAAAAATCCCTAACCACAAACAATATAAAACAACAATCTGAAAAAAAGAATGTTAAGCGTAGTATCTTTGGCTAACGTACAACCTTTGAAGATATACGTTTCACCAAATCGCCAGTGGGATAACATTAAATTCCTAACATTGAAACAAACCCTATACTACTTAAACCTAGTGTAAAAATTAAAGAACCGTGAAAAAACATGAAGCGTGAAATTAAGAACTACAGACACAATAAGGCATACAAACTGGTACTGAGGAATAGGTCCATCGTCAGAATTCATTAATTTACTCTTATTTCTATGTATATTAATACTTTCGTAACTATCTAATTCTCTATAATTATTTAGTTTTAATTAATCTAAGATTATCTGGAGGCATAGGGTGTCCTGTGTCCCAAATATGTCAGACAATGCTAGATTTTTAGGATCTATTAAATCTAAAATAGGGTTTAAATAGTATATAAGGGTTTGTTTTAATGTCAGGAATTTAGTGTTATCCCGCTGGCGATTTGGTGAAGAGCATATCTTCAAAGGTTGTACCTTAGCCAAAGACGCTACGCTTAACACTATCTTTTTTTTCAGATTGTTCTACAGAAGATGGCAACTTATTTACCGAAATATGTTTTTAAAGTTTATTAATTTATATTGTGATTAGGGATTTTTCTTGTTTCTGTCTGTTTCAGATATAGTCACAGTCTCCACAAATTCGGATATTATTTGTTAAGTTCTTTAATGAAGTAAAATCATTCGTAACCTTTATTAGTAACACTATCAATATCCGCGAAATTATAAAATATCTCGCTTTGTCAAGTAACTGGATAAATTTTACTGTGCTGGATTTTGATAACAATCATCTTCTGAGAGTTGTTTTGGCATTTGCAATGATTTCTCATATTGTTAGTTTTAGATTCTACTTGCGCCACAACCACAGCAAAAAGGCTTTTTTAACAAAAATAAGCCAAGGTTAATCAATTAATTAAGCATAAATAAATACACGAATCATCAGTTAAGGCTAATTTACATAATATCCGAATATCCTGGATTCGGAGCTATTTCCGCGCTTAAATTTTAGTCATTTTCATATTTCCACACCTAATAATTTCTCAAAGAATGGGTTTTATCCAAATCCGCAAAGTAAAATTTAAATTAAGTTACAACAATTCGTTACAATAGAACAATCAAAAGAAATGCCATTCGATCAAAGTCTTTCAGACACTAGAAAGACACGAAACTTTTTTCTTCAAATTTAAGTTGGCAATGTAAAGTAGTTAAGTAACACCGTTTAACACCGTTGACAGATGGCGTTTTTTTTACAAATAATATTCCAGTTGTAAACATAAACAGTTTGATAATCAAAAACAGTTACAATAAATGTTTAAAAAGCGTAATTTAATTTTTTTCGATATACAGGTGTCCTTGAAATAAAAAGACAATGTATGAAAAATGGAAACATATATTTATATAGAATATGAATCCATAATATTGTGAGTCAATTACGACGCGAACTCTAAAATTAAAAACCCCCTGAAAATTCTCATATGTGCCGTCAATGAATTCAAGATATTCAGAATGTAAATATGTACCTCTATTGAAGATACACACACCGTATGTTTACATACTAACAGCTGGCGATGTTATAATAGGTATAATATCATGTATCATGTGTCAATACCTCGTACTAAATCAGGTTTTTAATACATTCAAGTAAATATGTAATTAAAAATTAAGACGTCCGTTATATTTATTTACAAACCCATTTCAAAAATCATACCAAAATTTCATGTATATTACGAGAAAGTTTTTTTTTGTTAGAGAATTTAAATAGGAATGTCGGAATCAGAATACCCCATTGTATTCAGAGAAAATATGTTGGGTATATAATTTAATCTTTCAATTTTTCATACGATGTCTCTTTATTTAAAGGACACGCGGTATAACGCCACTCTTCGATTCATTTCTTGCAGGCATTCCTTAAGTTTTGCGAAAACTTTCGAAACTTCTTAGGCAACTGAGTTATTTGTTCCTCAACATTTGCGAATCTTTATTTGTCCTGTTTGTTTTAGTTTACCACGACCTGGTAATTGAGTTAGAGGCTCTATTCTACGAACTTTCTTAACATATTGTTGGATTTTTTGCGGCACAGTGACACGTTATTGCAAATTTTGTCCGAAATTCGTCTATACATGGCTGCAAAGAGTATAACCATTCCCTATTTGTTTTAAATTTGACATTACATCGTGATTATGAAAGTAACTTTCGATAATGAAAACTTTGTAATTTATTGTAAACATTCTTCAAGAGGAAATAAACCAACACAATACACACAGTGAGAGTTGTATTTGTCACACTGCCAGGATATTTTCAAGAAATAATAGTTTCAACAGATTTGGGCGTGATTGTTTGGGGTGGTGGAAATTGTTATATTTCGGAACCTTATCCACTCTTCACTCTTTTATGATGCAATGCGAGGAGCCGTTTAATTTGATGTGGCATTTAACCTTCATTTGTCAAAAGAATTATCAGCACACAATACTTTTATTTTGGATACCTGCGTCAGTTCACTTGAAGTACTATCTTGTTTAACTATGAATAATCCGACATTAAGCGGAGAATTGGTAATGCCTACTTGTACAGAGAGAGCCAAAAAGACTGAAATAGTTGGTCAAACTGATTTTGTTAAAAACAAAAATCCATAAAAAACATATAGTAAAGGTTTTTTTTTAAATATGAAAATTGTAATCAATATTGTGTCATAGTAAAAAGATGTAAGCAATTTTGACTTCTAAATCTATCTTTTCGCATTAACTGTATTTGAACGTTTTGTTTATAAAATTATTTTATTATTTTCTTGTATTTGTTTTCATTTTAATATTTTTAAAACCAAATAAATTTTCTATTTTACAGTTATACCTGATATAGATGCAACATTATTGTTATTTGCTCTGCTCTAATATTGTACAGGGTGCGGCAAAATTCTCTCCCTAATTTAAAGGTTGAATAAAAAACAGATGGTACAAAGCAAAGAAACTATATTAACACGAATAGAATATACAGAATGGGAAGTTACGTTACATGTTTTACAAGTTTCATTCTTTGAACAGTATATCGCTCAAGTGTTTTCCTTCGTTATCAATGCATTGTCGAATGCGAGCTCGGAAGTTCGCCATTATTCTAACCAACATTTCTTGAGGAATACGAGCAATTTCTTCTTGTATCGCATGTCGTAGGGCTGGCAAAGTCCCGGGTCGATGTTTGTAAACTTCAGCCTTAAGAAACCACCAAAGAAAAAAAAACAGGGGTTAAGATCTGGAGATTGCTGGCCATGGGATGTTGCCACGCAAAGACATCAAGCGTCCTGGGAACAGCTGTTTCAGCTCTTGGAGAGATCTGCTTGTGTGAGTAGTGGCCCCGTCCTGCTGAAACCACACATCCTCTTGAATCTGCAGCGCATTGAGTTTTGGTGTCATAAAAGTCTGAATCATTTGAACGTATCGATCCGAGTTTGCGGTCACTGTCAGTCTTCCCTCTTAAAAAAAGTAGGGGCCAATCATTCCGACACTGCTAATCGCCCACCAAAGAGTAACACGTTCACTATGCAGAGGCATTTCATAGTGTTTCCGAGGGTTTTGTGCACTTCAATAACGATAAAGATTTGTTTATTCCCACACCCCAATATGTGCAAATGTGCCTCATCACTAAAGAAAACCACGGCATCATTTGGTACATTTTCAAGGATGGTTTCACATGACGTCATACGATTTTGCCAATCACGGTCAGACATTTCGTGAATAACGACCATTTTGGAAGGATGATATTTCAAGTCTAGATGTAAAATTCGACGCACACTCCGATCAGACAGCTGAAGAGCTGCAGCATGTTTGCAAGTAGACCGCTTTCGAGACTGCTGAATCGAACGTCTAACTGGCTCAATGTTTTCTGAAGTGCGAGCGCTGCGTGGCCTTCTTCCGCTCTTTTTTTAATACAGAACCACTTGCTCTAAAGATCGATACCCATAATGTTATGCTTTTTCGATCTGGAACTGCCGCACAAGGGGCAAACTGGAAGCGTGTGCGAAAACAACTTCCCCCCTCTAGCGTCCTTTCCAACCGGTACCCCCTCTCTAGAGTTAATACTCGCCTTTCTACACGTAAACTAAACAAGGGAAGCAGTTTTGCCGCACTCTGTACAAGTATTATATATTTATTTACGCTCAAAAGTTTTACCAAAGGAAAGAAACCTTCTTTGGACATATCCTGGTTCTTAACTCAAATTTTAATCAACTTAAATAATAATTTTATAAATAAAAATCTTTTCTAAATGAATCACATTGAAAATATATTACTGATTTCTTTCCAATTTAAATTTTTGCTATATATTAATTTGCACATTTTTTATATAAAAATTGCTATATGATTTCAACAATTAATATATAGTTTTATTGGAATTTTATAATATATTTATTTAGATAAATAGATTTCATAAGGTATTTTAAAAACATTTCAGGCTGCCATTGTAGCTGATGGTCAACAACTAGCTACGACGATTGAGCCTTTACCACCAGGAATGGAGTAGCATTAAAGAGTATCTGCTTTCGTCCATTTTATTTTACCATAATTAAGTCTAATACATATACCAAGTAAAATGATGTGTTTTATTTTTGTTATATGTAATTTATATTTTTGTTATAAATTGCGAATGTATAATGTAAACTTTTTATGAAAAATATTTTAGATATGTAACATTATAAATTCTTCAATCAAATTATAATAATGTAAATATATATAATATTTACAAAAGTATAGAAAATAAATATGTGTAATTTCTTTATAATAGCATTTTATTACAGAAGTATTTTATTCTTACCTGGTCTGTTTAGTTGTAGACTTTTACATTTGTCTGCTTTTTATAATATTATATGAGTAATTTAAATCTCATGACTGGAATGGAATAGTATTCAAATTTAATGCCAATGTTGCTAAGTATTACAGAAAAAAGTGAAGAATGAAATGAAAGTACAGAATTAAAAATAAAAAAAAATTGTGGAATAAACAAAAGAGATAAATTATACAAATTTATAAGTTCTAATTGAAGTAATATTAGAAAACTTCGCAGAAAATGCAATGAAATTAGTAAAGGATATATTTGAATAAAACTCCATATATGGAAGAGGGTTTTAAAGTCAATTTATACAGGCAGCAGCTTACGCTGTTTTGTATTAATTACACTTAGGTTGACCCACGATTGTTTCTCGGCAATTGTTTGTGATTTACATTATATGGTGCTGTACTCATGTCATCTATAGTTCTGTTGTTTTAAGTGTTTTTAAAAGCAAAGCAGATGCTCAATACATGGAAAAGTTAAAATTTTTGTTAAACTTGATATAAAACAGCGGCCAAAAAAATCGGTAACACTAGCGAGAAATTTCATCATAGTTACAGACCGAATTAGTTTAATTATTATTTCATATTCTTCATCGGATTGTTCCTCAACCATTTAAATGATTGGCCTAATATTTGCTATTATTACATATTTCTCTCAAATTCAATAAAATACTTCAAGAACACCTCTGCTGTTTAATTTACACATCCTCACATTGGATAAAATATCACTTACCCCTTGATTTGCTTATTATTGTAAAAGCATAAACTAGAGAAGTTAACGATGTTGAAATAGAAAATGCATTACGTAGTTATCAAAATAATGAAAGCAAAGCAAGTTGAAAAATGCGCAACAATAACGTCACACTATAGAACGAATCAAAACTCTGACGATTATTAATTAATAAGTCTGGCTTTTGTGAGGTAAATTTTATTTTGTGAAACTGTTTAAATAATTTCCAGTCTAAATATTATTGTGTTATTATAAAATAAGCAGTCTATGAAAGTTAAATATTTCCTTTAATTTAAAATTCCTTCGTAATACATTTTACAGATTTACTCGTTTTTTGACACCAGAAGATCGTTTGGTATTACTGTCAAAAGTTAAAATAACCTGAGATATATTAGAACATTCTGACGTATTACTACCGACACTATGATCAGATCGCACAGAAAGCGAAGAAACCGAACTAGAACTAGATGACAATTTTGTTTTGGGTCCTGGAAGTTCTAAATTATTTTGAAAAATGTAACGGTTTATTAAAGGAGCTACTTCCGGTTTTCTAACGGAGATTTCCGATAGCTGTTGAAGGGCACTTCTATTGGCATCTTGTAATTGACGAATCTCCAGATTTCTCTGCAAAATGAACAGTCAGATATTACGCTAAAAATATTGACAATGTATTTATAATCAGAGATATGGATGGAGCACTTTAAAATGCGCAGTAAAGAAACGTGGTACTTCGTAACAGACATGGAGAACGGAGATTGCGTTTGGTCACAGAGTTCGTTCATTGCGCATTCAAAATAAATATTATCGGACTCAGTCTGATTAACACACGCTCGAGAAGAAGATGCCAGCGAGAGCATTGAAACGTCGAGTCGAACCAAAGAATATCTACAACGTGGCAAAAACTCGAAAACTCAGATTTCCATATATAAATGAACACCTAGTAAACGTTGATATATTTTAGTGAATTTTTCAGGACAAACGTATTTTGTTCGTACTAACAAGGTATGAAAGTTTCAGAAGATATATTCAATTACTCAAGGTAGCAATGGTAAGGACCTAAACATATTTTTGTTTTTCTATTGACTATATGATGGTGCTGAACACATAGGACGTAATTGTTGGCAAGAATGGGCAGAAAATAATGAGTAACGTCGATATTTGTGGCCCAGACGTCGAAGACGCGTTACTGATCGTGTTTCAGCTTCTGGGTCTAAGAGGCCGATTCTCGTTAACTATGGAAATTGGTGATAGATGGAAAGATTTAATTAATCAACAAATGTTCATACGATTCAAATATCTAAGAAATCGACCTTTTCGGCTTCGATAGTACCAACCATTTCTTTCTTTACTTCTAACTCCAATCCAAAATATTGCACGGCAAAAGTGGTGTAACGAAAGGTTGCACTGCAAACCAAATCGGGCTTCAGTGACAAATCTCGGTTTTGCTTAAAGGAAGCGGCATACGCTTCTTAATCAAGGTGTGATGTATGGGGGGTTATGTGCCTGGGAAGTATATCTCTAAAAGTAATTCAGGGAATAAATGCCAGGCGTTACGTCAATAATGTTTTTTACCAGTATTTTAGCCATTTTTAAGAGGATAATGCGCGGCCACACATCACGAGGGTTACTGTGAATTTTCTGGTTAATACTAATGTTAATCGCTTACAATGGCCTTCTCGTTCGCCAGACTTGTCACCACTCGAACAGTGTGGGATATGGTAGGGCAGAATATTAAGAATTTATAACCACGCCCAAACACGTAGATGATCTTCAACAAATTTATTTTGACTACTCCCGCGCATTTGATACTATCGATCAAGTAATACTTCTAAATAAACTTTCTTCTTTTGGTTTCTCTCCTTGTCTTCTTAGACTTATGAAGTCGTATTTAGACAATAGGCTTAATTACGTTTTTTTTATAATGGTTATTTATCTGATGCTTCACATCTACCCAAGGCTCCAATCTAAGGCCTTTACTATTCCTACCGTTCATAAATGATTTACTTGCAGGTCTACCTTCTAACGCCTTGGGTTATATTGACGATATTAAAATCTTTAATGTAGTGTCAAGGGATGCTGATGTCAAACTTTTGCAAGAAAGTATTAATTTTATCTTCTATTGATCTAGTAGCAATCACTTGAGTTTAAATAAATGCTGATGTCCTTCACTAGGAAATTAACACCAATTCCTTCCTCCTATTCTACAAACGTTCATATGCTTTCAAGAGTTACGTCCGTGAAGGATATTGAAATAGCTTTTGATCACTGCTTAACCTTCAGTCTTCACGTGCAAAACATGTGCCTTTCAGCGAGTAAAACATTAAGTTTTATCTTACGATCCAGCAAATTTTTCAATAACGTCGATCTCCTTAAAACGTTATATTTTACCTTTGTTGTGATTCAGCTTGAGTATGCATTTGTTATTTGGTATCACTTTTACGACGCTCAGAATGTTGCTGTGGAGATAATTCAACGTCGGTTTTTGAAATATCTAAGTTTCAAGATATCCAGGCATTTATCCGAATATTGGAATTAACTGTCATTTATAGTTAATTAACAGTAATTGTCTGATCGTAGGCAGGGTAGTGCAAATTTTTTGTATAAACTTATCAGTGATCGGATTGACTGTTCGGACTTGCTCTCTGGCGTTAACTTTCGTGTTCCACGCATTACTTTCCGTCAATGTTTCTCATTCACACATCGCACTCCTAACACACCTCAGTTGTTCTTTTTGTTTCGAACCTGCATTTTAAGTTATTCTTATTATTAAGTTATTAATAACAAAGAATTTTAGAAACGTGTGATAGCATATCACAGGCTACCGTTGATTCGCTAATTTTAAGTATACCTAATAGATTAGCTGAATGTTTATATGAATTTCTTGCTGAAATTTTCGTAGCTTCTTAATACGAAAAAAATACGTACGTATTTCCTTAGCTGAAAATGTCATTAAAACATACAACCGTTTGCTAATACATTTTACTATATGTATAGTTAAGTCCACATAAATCTAATGCAAAGACTTTGTTAGTTTAATATAAAATACACTTTCATTGTCATTTTGACAATGTTTCAATTTATTATTTACCTATTTATTATTTACCTATTATTATTATTATTATTATTATTAAATACTTAAAATGGTAAGAAAACTCAACTTGATAAATTAAGGATTATAACAAAATGAGGAATCTCTGAAGAAATGTTTACAAATAAATCTACCGTATGTAGATCAAAGAAAAAGTAGGAAAATGAAGGAACTTCCAACCAGAAATAAGCAACCAGTTTTAAAAGGATTTCCAGCACATTTTAGTGCAATATTTGAAAGACCATCTCTTCGAAAGTGGAAGAAACGTTGTTCTTCCTGGTTCTCATCATACGGCAAGTCGATGGATAAAAGAATGTGAATATAGATACCATATTGCAGCAATGAAGATTCACTTATCTGAAAAATGTACGCAATCCGGGCTAATATTTGCGATGAAAAAAATCAAGTCAATATTCACTACCCAGCTCTTGGATATATATTCTACAATTAAGAATAAGACAAAAATGAATAATATTAAAAATCCGAAAGCGAAGCCGTTTTCTGGTAAAATTGAAATAAAAAATTAAGGAACGATTCGATGACGGCAGCTTAGACAAAACCAAACACAAGCGGAATTCGTATTTATAGAAAGTACATTTGTTTCCAAGGCCCATAAGTTCGATAATAGCGCATACGACAATGAGTAGCGTGTTCAAGTCCCCTCCCCCCACTTTACACAACGGCGAGCCAAAGTTGCGCGAGGCAGTGTTGTTCTTGTTGATCCTAGTTGCCAAGGATTTACTTGACTTTGACGTTATTATGTGCATTTGGTTTGTATCATTTATTGTCTATTAAAAGCTACAAAAATATTTTTAAATTCAAAATGGCATGGTATACTAACAGTAACGCGCCAAGTATCTTCGGCGCCGTCGTGCGAAATACTGATAGGCGCCTTTACCCTATATCGTATGTATTGAGCCAAAATTACCAGCCACTCTCCCACAGTTCAACATTGAAATTTATGACGAACTCTTTAGACTTGTTAGTACTGGTAGGTATTTTTTATTTGAGGCAAACAATAGGTTCACATACAAAAAAATATTATTAAAATTTTTATTGCACACTGAAACAACAGTAACAAAATAAAAAACAGTATTCCAAATTATTAAAAAACAAAAGGTCAAGTACACTCTTTGAAGTAACAATAAAATTATTGCTGTCAATGCTAAAATAATTGTAATAATTGTTTTATGTAAATTTGTTGATTTGTTGTAAACTTTCAACAAATGTTTTTAATATTTTTAAAATTTAACTTATCACAAGTGGCCGTAGGCGCCTTTAGGGCCTTGGCGCCGTTGTGCTCTGCCCGACCTTGCCCATATGGACGGCGCGTCACTGTATACTAACATACATAACATAGAATACGTTGATATCATAAAAGTTTTAGGCGTTTGTAATGATTTCCTAACCGCCTACATCCAGATCACAAAACAATCCAAAATGTAGAAATACGTGTTGTGGAGACAGGATGTATCGTTCTAAAACGTTCTTTGCATGTAGGTCGACTTCAAAAACTTACAGGACAACAGGAGAACCAGTTATTGCAGGATGTTGACGATAATCCTACTACCAGTAAACGTTTATGTCAAGAAATAGGCGTCACACTCATCCTCTGTTCATAGATGTCTCCGAAGATACATATCACCTACAGCCTGTTCAAATGCTGCATCCTGGAGATGACCTATTGAGTAAATTTTTGCACGTGGTCATTACATAAAATTCTGACTTTTTCTATAATATTTTCTTAACCGATGAAGCTCATTTCAACCAAAAAAGAGTTTTCAATCACCATAACCTTTATTATTGACACTATATCTAGGGGAATCTGCAGTATTATATGACATAATTAAAACGTGGTGTCGTGAGGTTAAATGTGGTAGACAGTCGTGCACAGACGACAACACACAGGTGGCGCGCCCACAACCGTCACTACCCAAGAAATTGTTAAAAAGGTCCATGATCTCGTGCTACAAGATCGACATGAGACTATTAGACAAATAATTGAAGATACTGGTCTCTCATACCATGCAGTATAAGATTAGTAACAGTGGTTGGATCCTGGATCCATCATTATGATGTAGAGACCAAAATACAGAGTAAGGAGTGGACACATCGAGATTCATCACCTCCGAAAAAATTCAAAATAGGGCAGAACGGGGCACATTTGAACATGGGGCATGTTTGGACATTTCAAATTTCGCCGTTTATATATGTCTTTCAATGTTGCTAATCTTTGATACGTTAGAAATTCGTTATGTTCTTTATAGCTGTAACTTTGAGAACCAAAGTGGATGTGTTTTGTTAGGTAGTGAAAAAATTGATTTTAGTGTAATCAAGTAACTATTTTTGTATTTGCTTCTTAAGGTACCTAATAAAAAAATTTCTATTTATTTATTCAGTTTTATGTTTCTGGCAATCAAGATAATAATAATTAGGAAGTAATTTACATTTATTATAGACCTATAAAGCATAACTTTAGATCTTTATTATTATTTTTTGAACTCGTGGGGTAGATGTGGACATTATGCATGGGGCAGTTTTGGACTGTCCAATCTAATGTCTATACCCCACAAATAATGATGATTAACTAGTGTTGAAATATTGTTTCAGAATGGTTAGATTATAAGAGAATGACAGATAGATGTAATATATCAGAAGAAACCATAGCTCAAGCTGTAGACGCTGTTATAAGACATAAAATATCTAAAACAGTTGCAGCTACAAATTATGAATTAAAAAAATCTACACTTTTCTTTCCTGTAAAAAAAACGTATTTATGCCACCAAACACATTTAAATAGCTTAGTATGGCGTTTTTAAATATTTTTCAACATTGTCCAAAACTGCCTCACAAGTGTCCTAATGTTTGGAAAAACCACTTTTTTAAAAACATTTTAATATAAATTTAATGATCTAATAGTGCTTTATAACTATAGTACATTCTAGTAGTAGTAATTACCTATCTGTCTGCATATGATTTGTTTTAAAAATTAAAAAAAACAAATTTTATATTAGATTATTTTTAACAGTCCAAATGTGCCCCGCACTCCCTTACATACTTCAACAGGGAAGGTCGTGTTATCCGAATTTTGGGATGCTGAAGGCATAATTTTAGTAGATTTCCTGCAGAAGAGGCCCACAATCACAGTTGTTTATTATGCGAATTTAATTCCCAAATTACGTGATTTGATAAAAGAGAAACATGTGGGGGAAGTTGCGCATAGGTGTTCTCTTGCATCAGGATAACGCACCTAGTCACAGGTCCGCTATTACAACAGCTGCAATGACTCAAGCAGGGTTCGAATTAGTTGAGCATCCGCTATATTCGCCAAATTTGACCCGCAATTACCCACTGTTTCCAAAACTTAAAGAATACTCGCGTGGTAAACGATTTCCGTCAGATAATGATGTAATATGTGCGGTAAATACATATGCGAAAAGTATAACATGTTACTTCAATATTTTGTAATTTAAAAACAGTTTTAAATTTATAATATAAACGAGTATAAGTACCTACCTCTGGTTTTTCTAATGCAGTTTTAGAAATGCGCTTCTTCAAATCCTTCAATTGCTTACAAGTTTTGGTTAATCTGTCATGCCTTGGCACTTCTTCTTTTTTTAAAGTCGAATATTCCCTTTTAATTTCCTCTAACTTTTCTGTTTCTAACACTTTCATCTCGTGGAGTTCTTCAAGTTCTTCTTTAAGTTCTAACAATAAAATAATTTTCTGAATATAAATAAACTAGATGAATGTGTAAAAAGTTTGAGAAAATAAAATAAATGGTTAGAAAACAATTCCTTTCACGTACTAGAAGTGATAGATGAGCTAGAACACAAATACTGAAATCAAGGGGCTAAGAAATGTGAACAAATGTAGAAAATTATGGCTAAATTTAATGTAGAATAATTTGGATTAACTACTTTAAACAGCCTTGGAGAAATACAATATAAATTAATTGAAAGTTGATTTTTAATGGAAAATATCAAGCGAGTCACAAAAGTTGTATCCTAGGTAGGCCATGAATGACTGAGATAGACATATAGGTCACGTCTGAGATTAGAGAATTGAGTGTTATTTGTAAATAATCATAAGTCAAATTTACGAGTTACGATTTGATAAAAATGTAAAAGAAAAAAAAAATCGGAAACGTCCTCTAGTAATTTTTCATTTTTCAAATATCGATAGCATTTTCATAAACTAAAAATAGATATTCAAAATGAGGTTTAGAACATCGATGTTGAAAGATTACAGAAGGTTTTTGAAAAAAGAAAAGAAGACTAGCGAAGAAGTTTCTGAAAATTACAAATTTTGTAATGAAAAATTGCATAAAAATATGTTTTGGTTTCTCCTTCAATATCTTGAATTAGTAGTTAAATTTGTCAAGACTTAACTTTATATACATAAAAGAAAAAGGGAACCTGCAAATCCATATAATCGAAACTCATGGTTCAGCATAATTTTCATTTATAAAAACATGGAAGACACATTTTTGGTTTAGATTCATGAATATTGCATATTTTGTTAGACACTTAATTAATATATCGATATAGGTATATATACTTACTTTTCAGAGTAACTTTTTTGTCTGCCAGAATTTTCTTCTGTTCTTTTAATACAATATTGCAATTGTTTACTTCTTGTTCTAAATGCTTGAACTCCATTCTCTCTTCGCCTATAATGAAATATATGTAGAGCAAATGCAGTTTTGTTATAAACTAAATTAAAAGAAGAACAAATAGATGTTAATTGTCATTAATGTCCAATTCGAAATGTATGTCAAACAGATAACAAATTTTGACATTTATCAATTTGAATAAGGAAACAATATGATCCCCAAGTAGTTGATTTTTTTAGTCTTATTAAGATTATTTTAAAAAACGTAAAAATAGTTATTACGTGGATGACTTGGCAGGAAGGAAGACTCAACTACCTGTTGTAAAAACTTAGCATTATATCCTAATTCTGACATATTTTTTCATGTGACATGTGAAATTTGTAAGTTCTGATTTTTGACAATCTAAATGGAAAATCCTAAAATTAATAAACTTGCAATATGTGATACAATCAAATATTTATGTTTTACAGGAGTAAACACATTTGAAATTTTGGCTGATATGTAACAAACTTTGGATGACAATACACCTTTGAAAATCA
This sequence comes from Melolontha melolontha, assembly GCA_935421215.2. Classification (NCBI taxonomy): domain Eukaryota; kingdom Metazoa; phylum Arthropoda; class Insecta; order Coleoptera; family Scarabaeidae; genus Melolontha; species Melolontha melolontha. The sequence goes on along the minus strand of OW285237.1, from coordinate 91,563,165 downwards.
CAATTTGTCGCTGGGTTGAGCAATTTAAACATGATGATATGAGCATAAAAGATGATGTGTGCGCACCATAATCAAAAACTTCAACTCTGGAAACTATCCACAAAATCAATGATATTGTTTTGAATGACCGAAGAATTGACATCAAGGATCATCAACATATCAACTGGACGTGTAATCACATTTTAGACGTAGAATTGGGCATTTCCAATCTATCAGCAAGATGAGTGCCGCGAATATTGAATTGTGGTCAAAGGTGTGAAAAATGCGAAATGTAAGCGATAATTTGAGGCTGTTTAATAAAAATTAAGGTAATTTTGAAGTTTGTTACGATTGATCAAACCTGGCTTTACACTACGTTATTGACTCCAAAACAAAACACACCATGGTCTCTCCTACTAAAAAAAGCCGAAATATTTCTATTTCTACAATTTGTTGGGATTCGAAAGAAATCATTTTCAAAGACTAATTGGCAAAATGCCAAACCGTTACCGTTATTATGTCGCTCTATTAAACAAATTAAAGAAAACAATTTCTGAAAAATGATCTGATGAATTGTCTGATGAATTGTCCATACAATGTTCTCTTTTATTACAACATGTTTTCTTCCGCCAGTCAAGATGTTCGCAAAAAATAATCCTCCATACTCAACAGATCTGACCCCAAGTAACTTTCTTGCTGAAAATAAGGTACAGTCGGATGAAGAATTTGTTATAGCAATGGAACTTGGAAAATCTTTATATGTTGGCATAATCGCACTTTAGTATGGTTGGTCGAAGTGCGTTGAATTTGAAGGAAAATATGTTGAAAAATAATAAAAACGTAATGACCTAATTCATTTGTATCATTTCTCATCAAATAATTCTTCTAACGGGTGTTCAGAAAAATCCAGAGTATATAGGTTTTGATCAAAAAATCGTAAGTCCTAATTTAAGTTTATCTTTGTATTAATTTTTAAATGTTAAATGTTGTCTGGTATTTTAATGAACTCAAACTCTGCTACAATTACTTGTAAACGGAAATATCTTTTGACATAAACTGACATTTGCGTGTATGACAATCTATGAAACTATTTTATTTAAATGTATTTTTCTATCGTACTCTACGTCAGACATGCCTTCGCAGGGCCGTTCCTACCCAGGGATGGAAGTGGTGCAAGAAACCAGGGCGGCAAGGCTTCAAAGGCGGCGGCGGGGACCTCAATTCCACATCAATACATTAAGTTATTATGATTAGAAAAACATGAAAAGGCCGACGGCATTGCGACAATCTTACACAAGACAGGTAGCGCCGCAGCATTTACATTACCGCAACAACACAAAATAATAATAAATAACCTGACAAGTATGTTTGGTCCGATGTTGGCGAACTACGGTACGTGATACACGAGTGCATCTTTGGTGCATAAGTTTTAAAAGTTATTCAGAAGAAAATTGTCCGGCCACCAGTATAAAAAAGAACGCCAAGAAAAACAGGAACGCCTGAAACGTCTGACATCAGATATTTCTAGCTTTTTTCGACCTCGCAGTGAAGGGCCTTCGTCTCAGTCTCAGCCTGATCTTACAGTTGTTGTCGAACACGGGGGCAAAGAGTAAACAAGTCAAGGAGGTCAAGCTGAAGAAATGTCGGAAACTGTGGAGTTCGGTGCAACTGCGTCTCCATAAGAAAAAAGTGCTGAAGACCATAGTGACGATGATGATCATGATATTGACCTTAAAAAATTTGATGATCTTGCAAAATGGCCAAATATAATTAGTGATAATTTGAAAACATTAATTGTCATAAAAGTGCCTGTCAAGTAAAAAATTAATGATGTAAAAGATTTTGCAAATGCCAAAGCTTGAAATGTTGATTTTTATTCATTCTTTCATGGCTCTTTGTTCTTGCAATACTTATTATTATATTTATATGGTTGTTAGTTTCTTATGACGATTACTTTATTTTTAATACCTACAATACATATTGCTATGGATTTTTTTTAAAAAAATTAAAATATTTAAAATAAAATATTTTGTGACAGGACTCTATACTAAATTTAACTAGTGAGAAAAACTGATTATCCGGTGTCGTTCTGATGTAGAGGTCGAAGTTGAAAGGGGAGACGAATTTTGCCTGTAAAACGAGAAGGTTGCTTTCTTCGAGAGATATATTTTATATATATATTTAAATTAGTTCGGGTTTTGTATTTTTTAAAGTGACTTATAGTTGATGTTATATTGATATTAAAGTCTCGATTTTTATTCAGTTAAATTCCCGAGATATTGATGATTAAATTTGATTAAGCACCTTTTTTCGTGAGAGTCTCCATTAATCTTGTAAGTGGAATTAAAATTTTATGACGTCATAATTAACAGAAGTATATTTCTATTGTATTAAAGATAGTAGTTAAGAGAATTCATTGTTAAGCATTCAAATAATACTGTTTAGTATTAACAATTCTTTGTTAAAATTACATACGAAAGTTTGTTCGAGTGGAGTCAGGGTTTTTTTTTGTGCTTGGTGATAGCACATGTGTAGTTTTGTTCGCGTATCAGTATCTGAATATACAGCGTGGTTTTCTGGGGAGAATTTAATAGTAAACTCGATTATTTTTCGATAAGTTTTGTTCGGAGTCATTAAGGAGGATGTTTTCCATTCATTTAGCGGTCAATTATCAATGAATGTTTTTACCTCAAGTATCTTTGTTATTTGGTACAACATCTTTATACTTTGTGAAGATATATTTTTTTATTTTTGTATTTAATATAATAAATATATTTTTATTTCACCTTTTAATATGCGTTTGTTTTATTTACTCACTCCAATTTTGTTAAATATTTTATACCTAGATAGAAGAATATATTTAAAAGAAATTTAAAGAGAAATTAGTTTGGAATCAATTTTATATAAAATAAGTAAATAAATTTTTGTGAACATTTCACTGGCGATCAACTATATATTTTAGACACGTCTTTCCTAAGTGGAACCCGATAAGTTAGAGGTCTCAGATTTGAAGATTCACCGGCTGAGAAAACCTAGTTGGGAAAACTAGTTGTGGATGGTGGTGTAACAAATCTTCAACCCACTATTCATATCAATATGTAGCTATGTAGTAAGTTCATGTTATGTAAAAGTATGTATAATAAAATGCGTTGATTTATCATTGTGACTTTTGTCTTGGCGTCACTGGATGCTGGTATTCTAAAATTATTTATCTAAATTTTTGTCTCAACAAAGGGCGGCAATTTTCCGTTTGCAACATGGCGCACACTGCCACAAGAACGTCCTGTGCCTTCAAATTTCCATGGATTACTTTGACTCCGGATGTTTCTGAACACTCGATATAAATAAAATTAAAAATTTAAACACGTTTTTGTTTATCTCAACGATAGCCTCTAATTAAATTATTCATACTCAAGCCTTTGAGAAATTTGGATGTTAAAATATTCATAATTGACTATATCAGTACAAATTTGAAAATGTTATTTTTCGATAAACGATTTAACGACTTGAATGTTGGTAAGTGTCTAGACGCCATTATTTTTTCGATCAAAGTAAAATAGTTAAACGGAAAATTTTCTAATTTTTCATGTTTGGTTTCCAATGAAACTTATAAGGAAGGTATGCAGTTACTAAGAAACAGTATATTTATATTGTAAAACGAGAATTAGAAAATTGACGACTAAATATAAAGAATAGCAGTAAATTAAATTCCCCACGCGATCATTATCATACTATCGTGATGACTCACCAACGATGCGACGCGCGTCATACCTCTGGTGCTTTCTGGATGCATGCAGAACGCTCGAGAAGAACTTTCACATTCATATATAAACCGTCGAGGAAGGGAGATTGAGACTATTCAATACCAGAGCATCGCGGAGTGAATATAAATACAAATACACAAATGTGCTTATTGTTAGTAATTAGTTTTTATATTGTTATTCGTTTTATTATTAATATAGTCTGTGTCTAAAGTTATCGTTAGTTTTATTTAAGAACCCGAAAAGACAAACTTTACACTATCATAATCACATTACCACAATTTCCCTTAGTGAAGTGGCACTTGTTTTATAATAACTTTTTCACATAAACGAGGTGAGGTCTGTCCGGAAAGTTTTCGACCATTCGCTGTAGCAAGAAAAAAAGTTAAATCTAGTCAATGGCGATGGCGTTCCCTTCAAAGTACTTCCCCTAGGAAGCCATAACCTTCTTCCAGCGATCCTCCCACTTTCAGAAACAGTCCTTGAATTCGGATTTCGGAATAGCTAACAGCTGCTTCGTCTCATTCCTTTCTATCTCTTCCACGTCGTTGAATCTTCTTCTTTTAATGGGATATTTCAATTTGGGAAACAGCCAAAAGTACCAGAGAACTAAGTCGGAATTCTAAGGTGGTTGGCATAGCTTAACAACGCTGTATTTCACAAAAAATTGCAGGTACGTTGTAGTGTAGCACCCAGTTGCCATTTTTTCACAAATCTGGCCGCTTCCTTCTTGCCGCGTCACGTAATCGTTTCAAAACTTCTTGGTAATTTTTTTTGTTTGACTTTTTTTCAGCGTATTCATGATAACCAATATCTTTCTTGGTCGAAGAAAATAGTGAGCAACACCTTGATGTTGCTCCAACTCTGGCGTGCTTTTAAAATCGTCTAAACCACTCTTTAATTTGTGTGTCACTTATAGATTCATTGCTATATACTTGACGAATCTTACTGATGGCTTCCAAACATGAATGACCAATGTTTTGGAAAAATCTAAAGCAAATAGTTTGTTCGCTGCGTTCAGTCGTCGTAAATGCAACGCGCACGAGGTTTCACCTTCACCCAACGATGTATCCTTGTCGATTGAACAGTGGCACGACCACGTAATCTGGTGCGTTCACTTGTAAAGGTCCCTCCTACATCGTAAATATCTGTTTCTGACAATAGCACACGTAGATTTATTCATTTATTTCGTATGAGAATCGAAATTTAAATATTAGCGAATAAATAACCTTTATGACAAAAAAAGCGTCATAATTAGAGACCGGCACTTAGGTAGGCAAACAGCGGCGTGAGTGCGTTTGGTTTCCTGAAATAAAAGTGAGCGTTATTTAGAAGAGGGCAATTCGAATTACACTTGGGCGTATTCGTAAATACGTCTATAAACAACTTCACACTATGATATCTGTTCACGTATGTATTCATGTACTACATACACATAGCACATGAAGCGCTGGTAAAGTGAGTCTCCCGAATCTATCGCTGGTCTATGCCTCTGTGAGCCGACCGAGAATGCCGGTCTTTAGTCATAATACTAATTTATACACTAATATCTAAATGTTTCAACCAGTCTAGAGTTGTAGGAGTTACTTTGCTCAGCTCGTGGATGCCACCAGTGAAACTTCTTCTGGGGTAGTCATTTACTCTGTGGGCCATAGTTTGTTGCACATTTTTCGCAGTCGCAAAGGCTAGTAACTGTTAGTTTCCATTTTGTGCGGAACCTATTTAATTGAGACCATTGCTTACGTAGCACACCTAGGTATTAAGTTATAACTAAAAACGGCAGACTATGTGCCCGGTGCATGGTGACAAGAATCATTTCACCATCTGTACTATATATTATTTTTCATTCCTCTCGCTTTGTTTACATATCGGAGCAGAAAAACATATATTTAGTAGTTATAGTTATAGTTTATATTTAGTTTCCTAAATATTTCCATACATGCATTTATCAAAGAGATAACAGAATTTGAACATATATTTTACAGTTCTAAATCAAAATTAAAAAAAAAACATTATTTTGTATTTCTAACAATGAACGAAACATTTATTCTAAAGAAAAAGTGGTATTATTGGCAATAACAGATGCACCTTCAAAACATATTTATATTATAGTATCCAAAACAATATTTAGTACACATGGTGAAATGATTCTTGTCTGTCTGGCACATAGTCTGCCGTCTTTAGACTTATAACACAAGTCGGATACTTTCTGGACAGATCTCGCATATCAGTTTTTAACAATCGCCATCTAAAAATATAATTTCAAAGAACTTGTTCTCGTATGCTATAGATTAGACATGGCTCTTATTTACTATTTTGTTTATTAAACAAAAATTCAGTTTGTGTTAAAGAAAATTGAAAACTAAGAAAGAAGTATACTTTGCGATTTTAGTACATTCCAAAGCGCTTTTGCGAAGATTGAAAAACAATGAGAAATTTAAACGTAAAAAAAGAAAAAGTGAAATCGAGGAATAAGTTTTAGAGAGAGGTTTATAGCTTTTGAAAGAACCCTTGTAACTCTGTGGAATAAGAAAAATATGTAATCAGGCAAATGTTAATGTTAAATTTAATTAACAGCTTTTTATAAAAAAACATGGGTAAAATAGATATGGCGCCGTTATCAACATTCTTTTCCATAAGAATGGATGGAACCGTAAAACAAATAATAGATAATAAAATAAGTATGAACTAAAATATCACTATTAAATTAGAAAATATAGACTAGGGAACGATATTTGCTTTAAGGGCTCTCGAAGTATTATACACATACAACGATTTGAAACAAATGGCCGTTGAAATAGATTTTGGAATAAATGCAGATAACACCAAATGAATCATAGGAGACCCTTAGCAAGTAATGAAGATTTCAGAATCATTTGGCACAACACAAGAGAAAGAGATATGACCCAGCTTTCAACACACGATTTGGTACTATAATGCAGGCGCGGCTCGTGATGACGTATTTGGGAGTGCAAGTACAATGATACGAGTGCCTCGTGTCTTTTCGGTGTTTACTAAGAAAACGTTACAGTTAGTACACGAGAATACACGAAGCACTCGCATCATCTCGACTTCCCTTAGGCCTATATAAGTGCTTGAGAATGAGGGAGTTTTAAATGTGTATAAATAAATATTGTTATTAGTTATTAACTGTTATTATTTAGTGTATATTTTATTAATATAGTGTGTTTTTGATTACCGTTAGCTTTATTTAAACGAGCCCAAGACAAATTTGATTACAGTACGTAAATGGAAGCTAGATTATCTAGTACCTATATACATATTATACCAGACGCGGCATAAGTCAGGCAATGCTGTACACACTCTTCACTATTCGTGTTATTTCGCCAAAGGTCGCCATTAATATTAACCACCATTAATGTAGTCATTCTTATAATGTTCTTTATACTCATCGTTAAACTCTAATGGATTGTTAGAAATACAGTTTAGAAGAACGTATTTTTTGGTAAATGCACTCTTTCCAGACTGGATTGGTCGACGAGGTCACAGAATAGCCGGCCAGATCCCGCGATTTGACCCAGTGTGATTTTGCGTTGTGGAATACTTTAAAAGACAGAATTTTCCGCTGTAACTTACCAAACATCGATGTTATGAAGCAGGTAATAACTGATGAAATGGAAGCAATGTTAAATTATTAATAATTATTACATCGCATATGTGCAGCTGTCAAAAAGAGATGCTCTGTGCATTGAAGATAATGAAGGTTATTTTTAGCAGAAACATTAAGAATAAAAAATTTAATAATAAAAAAGATTTATTCTAAATACAGGTTATTTTTTATTATTTAAATGTAAATTCATGCCGTTTTATATTGGAATGAAACATGCATACAATGTAAAAAAAACAGAAGAGAACTTGGAAGTGTTGAATAAAAAAGTAAAAGCAATAGTGAACAATTTAAGCTGCAATGCATAAATAATTTTATATGTTAAAATATGTGTATAATAGAAATAAACGTTTCAAAAGAAAACTAATAGGAAACTCCAAATCGTATTAAAATAACGGGTGTTCATTTGAAAAGTCAATCTAGTAGCATGTGATTTACTGAGAACATTTTGAAATATGTCGTAAATTAAAATTTACTACTTAACCTACGAAGTCGTATATTTTGACAGTTTCATACATACAAATAATTAATAAATGTGATTGACATTATCAAATTTCATTTGGATTTACGTTTACGGAACAACAAACACATACTAATATACGACGCATTTACTCGTATATGCGTCTTATTCTATCAAAATTTCAAAGTAACCTAGATTGACTTTTCAAATTAACACACGTTATGTAAACGTTTGTAAATTCTTTATAAAAAAATTAATAAACGTTCTGCACGCATAATACTTACTGTCTTCATCTACTGAGGATAAACTTTTCTTATACGTAGCGTTTGTAACATTTATAATTTTCAATGTATTCTCCATAGCAACTATTTCTTTTTCGGCTTTCTTAATTTTATTATCCAAGTCGTCACCTTCTTGTTGCAACATGTATTTTTCTTGAGCATTTTTTATTTTAAAATGTGTTATAGATAAAGGTTGTCCATCTTCATCTTTTCCTAAGGACATTAGAGCAATGTGGTGCTTTTTCTGGAATTGCTCGATACGAATTTTTCTAATGTTTATGTCGGCACGAAGACGTCCTCTGGCTTCATCCAAATTTTTCCGTTGAGCTGTCAAAATTTCTTTGTGGGTGTTTATTTCTATTTGCCTCTCTCTTAAGGCCTCAAAAGCAAATATAAGTTATAATTAAATAATTATATATTTTACAATGACAGAGTATGTAGTAAATCAAACAAATAAAAAGATTATTATATAAATAGAAAATAAGCTAATATGGTACAAACAAAATACACAGAAATAAAAAGAAAATGATCAACTATTCTTCTTAAACATGGACAGTATCCGTCTTATTTCGCTTAAGATTTATTAATTTTAATCTTTGGTGGTGTCTGTGCTTATTAAAAATATGGATAAAATTCGAATGAGAACTGTATCTCTGTGAAAAGTGTTAATCGCTTCGTAATAATATGATCGTAAGTCTGCTTTTTCATATCAAGCAATTAAACATTCTTCCCGATAGTTTAACTTCGGAAGACAGTCTTGTAAACGTGTACCTAACGCGGCAGCATTTCAAACAATGGTGTTCAAACGAAAAGGTTGATTCGGTTCATGACTTGGCACTCAATGATCGAAAGGTTACAGTAAAATTTTAGCAGTATAGTATGGTTCGTCAGTAGCATTCTTGAAAGAATGTTTATGACGGTGTAGGTGATTGTTGCTGCTCGGGGGATGACTGGAATGTTAATGATTGGTTAAAACCATATTAGGCAAACCACCACAATTTGGCGAGAACACATATATAGAAAAGTTCTTAAAAAGATTTGTGACAATTAATGAAACTTGGGTATGAAACTTGCACTATGATCCAGGGTCAAAAGTACAAATTTCGGAATTGTAATACAAGAGCTCAGCCCTTCCAGTTACAAGAAATACACAAAATGAGAAAATGTAATGGAAGCATCAGGGGCAATAGACTTCAGTTAAAAAAACAAGGAAGTATACCGGAAATTGGATGATTAAACCAATATTTTGTATTTCATTGAACAATTCTCGATATTTGTTTGACAAAATAATAATATATTGGATTGGATAGAGGTAGGTAATGTCGACGATACTATGGAGAGGAAGGTGGAGAAACGTAATGTGAAAAATAAGAAATTAATGAGAACTAGAAAAAATACTATACAAATAAATAAAAAAGAATGGAAAAGATCAATACAATAAAACAAGACAATTCTAAAACCGAGGTTTTATCATGTTTCTATGCGGTAGTTATGTGAAATTAGTTAAAATTTTCTGGGCATGTCGAAATTATTTCAGGTATTAATTTAATAAGTATTAATTTTTAATTTAATACATACCGTTTCTAATTCAATTCTAAACCTCTGTAAATCGTAAATACTGTCATTTTCTTTAGAAATAGACTTTTCCAATTGGGAGACTTTTAAACGTAGTACATTTTCTTCTACTTGTTTTTGTTGGGATTTCAATTTGGCGGCGGCTGCTTGTTTTACACCACCTTCAAATAAAAGAATCTGATCTTGGAGTTTACCACGTAAAGTCTCAATTAGTTGTGCATCCGCCGCAATCGCAATCCCTAGTCTTCTCATTTCGTCTTCCAAACGCGTTACTTGCCCTTGAAGAAAGTTTTTGACTTCGTTGTGCTCGGCGAGTATTTGTTCTAATTCTGTAATCTTCGCGTTCATGGCTTCAGTTTCTTCGTCTACTTTATTTTGACCTTCCCAGGTACTTATTTGAACTTCCATTTCATTTATTTTATAATCCTATGGAATGATCCAATGTTAAATAGTAAAACACTTATTAAATAAACTTACTTACTAAGCCATAAATTAATTCTTTTTGAATTTGCAAATCATCTAGTTTTTGTTTACAGTGTCTTTCTAACATTCTTGTAGATATTTCGCAACCAGATATTTCTGTTTCTAAAGTTTTCGCGACATTCTTTAGCTCTTGTAACATAATTTGATTTCTATATAATATCGACTGAGTTCTTTCAGAATCTTGTGCTATCAAATGCGTTTGTCGTTGTTCCTCATTGATTAGTTCTTCAAGTTTTTGAGCACGTTCAGAAGCGGTTAGCATAGAAAGATTAACTTTGTGGGATTTCTTTTTAGTGTCTTCCAGATCTAAGTTTTCCTTGGTGATCTTATTTTTTATATTTTGCAATTCCTTATCTAAGTTCTTTGATTTGGTTCTTTCTTTTTCTAAGTGATTCGAAGAGGAAGCCATTGCTCTCTTCAAAGCGTTAAGCTGTTAAAAGAAAATATTAGAAGAGAAATAGTATTTTTTATAATAAATAAAACCTCATTGGTGATTCGAAGAATGTACTGCACTAAATCATTTAGGTCCCTTCTCATACGCGAGTTAACACTATTCAGTTCATTCATTTCTTCTTCTACGGCTTTATTATTATTCTTTTCGTTGTTGAGAAATTGATTGTTTTCGTCGAGAATCTCTTGTTGATTTGTTATCGCCATTTGAGTGAGGAAAATGTCTTTGTTTGTTCTATTTATATCTTCATCTCTTTGGCGCAGATGCTTGACTGCGTCCTGCCATTTCGCCACCAATGCTGTTCGTTCTTCGTCTTGTTGTTTAAAAAGTTTACCTGCAAACATTATTTAATTATATCTTTATGTGCATTTTTTTTTAAATAGTTTGTCAAAAAAAATATATATAAATTCTGGGACAATAATAATATTTTGTCCAAAATATTATTTTCACTACTGGTATTAGTTGTGGATTGAATTTTAACTGCAAAATCTAATTGGCGTATTCCTGCTAATACGAGGGGGTATTGATATATTCTTAGCCTACTGAAACAATTTAAAGTTGTGACTTTTTCTTGGTCCGCAAACCAGCCGTTCCCAGCTTCTATTACCTCTTCGTTACACAAAAAATCGGCGTGTTTCTAACTTTTTTTCAATCGAACAGAAGTTATAAGTTATAACTTCTAACTTCATTCACCTAGTTCAAGTAGGTAGTATATATAAAATATATGCAAAATATGTGCTGCCAGGCTTTGAAAGGCTGTGTGACAAGATTTTAATAAATCGAGGTTTCTTTTGTTTTCGTAGCTTTTATTGCATTTGGTTATAAAAATAATATAATAAATAGTAATAAACACAGCTTCTAATCTAGTAATATATTATCAGAATGTGTTTTTCTGGATTTTAGTTAAATTTACACCTTGTTTTAGAATATTGTGAATGAACACTTTACAATTGACTACTTACAACATGGAAATTCAATGAAACTAAAACTTCAACACTAATAAAAGGCCTTTGTTGTTTATAATAATAGTTCTTAACGACAGTAATAAAATTTTCTAAGAATAGGGGCTTTACTTCAGCTCCAAAATGTCCATTTTCGATCAATTATGGAAGTTATTCGTAGAGTTGCACACTTTGTCTCGAATGCATGTATTGTAAGGACGGCTTGTCGTTAAAATATTACGATTCGTTTTAAGTTTAAATTGAATTCACAACCAAATACAAATACATGCGTATTATTATTTATGATCCATAAATACAAATGGCTATTATGATTTTGTATAATAACAATATCCAGTGCATACTAAAATATCACTCTATTAATTTATGAGATCCGGCAAATCATTTCAGAGAATATTTAGATAAATAGTTAAATGTGGGATGCACTACATACGGTCCTGCCGTACCGCAAACATCCTCAGCTCTATTTATAACCAAGCTTTGTATCGGTCAAAGAAAATATCGTGTCACCTTCTCCTTTTAATCGGTTGCCGAGACACTATTTATTCTCTGGTGTCTGCTAGACCAACTGCCGAATTATATTATATATGACTTGTTAAATAATCAATTTATGACATTCACTACGTATTCGTCCAAGAAAATACTTCATGCTGAATTTAAGAATATCCATTTCAATCGTAAGATATTTATATTATTGAAATATATGCTCTAAACATAAGTCAAATTATTGTTGTATCTTTTTTTCTAGTTTAAGATGTTTTTCTAGAAAAATAAGATGTTTAATATACCATGTGTCATTACCTAATACCCTAAAAATATAATAGTTATATACGCCGTTCACGATTCTAAGATGTGCACGTCATCAATGATGTCAAAACAATGTTGCAAAATGCATTGGCAAAGTCGACTTGTTTACATTTTAGGTCAGGGTAGTAAACGCTTATGTATGAAATTATAGCAAAATACAAACACGATTTTACTTCTCTCACAGTTGACATTGTCTGCAAAACGCTTACGGCATTGCAAACCAAGAGTAAACAAACAGACGCAAAATATGACAGAATGATATGTGTCAACACTGAGCATTCGCACCAACATAAATATGCATTTGCAGTGATATTGATATAAATATTATACTTCGGTTATTGTTTTTATGTTGATGATTCCGAAAATTCTGTTGATGACGAGCACGTCTTCGAATAGTGAACGGCGTAAAGAACTCAAGTTCACGTCATAATGTTAACGTTATAATTTCTTGTAGGTTAAGTAGCTGAAGTTGTATACGATATATACTGAAATATGTATTTCAAATAATCATATATTATTAATCAGCACAGGAAAAAAATTTATCAGCTTAAAGAAAAACATCTATTTTTGAATTTTTAGTTTACATGTCAGTGTAATAAATCGAATTTATTAAATCTTACCAGTTCTCTCTAACATTTGTTCAAAGTTAGTTATTTCGGCAATCATACGTGCCATAGTTTCCTTTTTGCTGTTAGTTTCCATTTGCAAATTTTTTCTTTTAGCTTCTAGATCGTTAACTTTTCGCTCATCAGCTTTGGAAAATTTTTTTAACATTTCATTATCGTCATCGCGTTTCTTCAAAGATTCTTCCCAAGCTTTCAACGCCTCCTCATCCCAAGTGGTTTCTGACTTCAACTTTTCAAGCTTCGTCATACTTTTGGATAAATCATTTCTTTTAACTTGATTACGTGTAGAAATATCATCCATTTTTTTCGCCATCTGCCGGATTTCTTGGTTAACTCGTTCATTTTCTGCCAATGACCCCTTTAGTTTGTGTTCTTCCGAGTCTATTTGTTGTTTGTATGCTGTTATTAATTTCTGAAATGAAAAAAGTAATAACCGGTATAGTCCAAAAATAGAAGTTTAGTATTGTTACAGTTTGGTACAGTTTAGCTATAAATATTGTTCACGATGGTATTACAAAAAGTGTAATCAAGATCTTAGGTACATATATTTAAAGAACGTCAAGTCAGATTAAAATTTGCATTATTGCTTCTTGGATTCCAGATTGGAACCGCATCCTTGCCACCGCTTCTTTCCTGGTCGACGTTTTGTCCATTGTTGCGAAGGAAATCTTCAGGGCTTCAGTTTCAGTGCAGTAATAGTAGTATTAACCCTGACGATGTCCCTTGCAACAATAGACGAAACATCTGCCGCGAAGGAAGTAGTGATAGGAACGCGCTTCCAGCTCGGAATCCAAGAAACAATAACAGATTACAATTGTTTTCAACTTAGAGCATTAGATAGTAGAAGATGGAAATGTAACTTAAAATCTAAGAAGAACTAATGTCAAGTCTATATGTTCAAGTCTAGAAACACGATATGAATATTTTCAGTTTACTAGAAGAGCTAAGATGAAATTAATCAATAAAAGCATAATTAATGTGTTGTTATAAGAGAGCGCAGCACTATTCGGTACATTAGTGTTCGTTATATGAGCGGACCCGAAGTAACGATTGCCTATTTGAAAATATAATCGTTACTTTCGTATTTGATTACTTTCGGTACATGTCGTTATATTCGTATTTGATTACTTTTGGTACAAATCGTTGCATTAGTATTTGATTACTTTCGCTACATATCATTACACCCGTATTTGATTACTTTCGGTCAGGCGCGGCTCGTGATGACGTACTTGGGGGTGCAAGTACAATGATGCGAGTGCTTCGTGTATTCTCGTGTACTAACTGTAACGTTTTCTTAGTAAACACCGAAAACACACGAGGCACTCGTATCATTGTACATGCACTCCCAAATACGTCATCACGAGCCGCGCCTGCTTTCGGTACATATTATATTCGTATTTGATTACTTTTGGGATATATCATTACACTCGTGTTTGATTACTTTTGTACATATCATTACGTTTGTATTTGAAGCTATTACTTTTGGTACATATCGTTACGTTAGTACATATTGCTATGGATTTTTCCCCAATGAATAGTAAAGGTTTGGGGATGAATGTAATATTGTTTTGGATATCTGTGTGTATCCGTATATATTTATGTGTTTGCAAAAAACTTGTATGTTTGAAGGACGGCTTTATGCGAAAGCGAGGTTAGACACAAGTTAACCTTAAGACGAGAAGTACGTTATTTTTATTTAAGATAAATAATTATCTGTTGTAAAGTCGGGTTGTTTTTGAGTTTTATTGGTTGATGTGATTGTATTTCAATTTCCCGTATATATTTTACGAGTTTGTTAGTCTCGTAATTTTGAATTTAATAACGATTCTCGTTAATGTGTCTCACATTGTTTTTTATGTAAGTAAAAATATATACATATATTTTTTTTAAAAGATATCTTATTATATTTGAAAGAGTTGAATATTGTATTTCACTTGTATTTAATATTGTTGTATTGAGATTTAGTCTTAGTTAATTGATTTAGATAACAAAGAGGATTTTTAACATTTCTAAGTAAAAAACAGTAAATGTAAAATTTTATACGTTGAGATTTCAAGGGCATTTTTTCTTGGACATGTAAGTGCGCATGTTTTAGAGTTTTGTTCGAGCTGTCAAGTTTGTTTATTTATATTGTTCTCTGGGGAGAAATTAGAAATATTCTTTGTGACTTAGTTTATTTTTAAGTTGTTCGGTATTCACTTAGGTTTTTTGAATGCACGTAGCTGTCATTTCCGTGCGTTATTTTTACCTTTTAAAATATGGTTTAATGATGCAATATTAATCTTTATACTCTATAAAGATGTTTTTTTTTTTTTTTGATTTTGTATTAAATTTTCATTTTAAATTTATATTGTGATTATTATTGAATTGACCCTTCATTACGAGTTTTATAAGTAACTTAAATATATAATTATTACATTTGTCAATACTCTTTTGCTGGCGCCTTAAAAATTTTGTAGAAGAGTCAACCACGTTTCCGATTGGAACCCTGAGAGGAAAGCAGTCCCATTTTTTGGAAATGAACCGACTGAATATCCTAGCTGGATAGATTTGTCGTGAATGGTGGTACAACAAATATATGTATTATATGTATATGTATACTATAAATCTACGGGTACAAGATATCATATTCATTAATTATCTGTACTCTATAGTAAACTTGTTAAATATAGACATGTCAAATATAAACTAAGGAATTTTGCAATCAAATTTACTTGCGTAATTATAAGATTCAGATTTACAGAATGTGCAGTCAATTTAATTTATTATAAGTAAATAAATATCAAATAAGTTGATCATGTTTATCAGTGATTATTTTAAAATTAATTACTTATTTGCAAATAAGTACAAAACTGTAACAACAAAAATATAATTTGATTTGATAAGATCAGGACTCTTGGTTAAACATTTGATTGGGGAAAGTTGGAAATACTCTTTTAGTTGTCTATTTATTTGTAGCCGATACTTCACCACTCAATTGGTGTGCTTCATCCGGATAAAGTAACGGTAATTAAGTTGTACCTAAAACAAAATATTACACTCGTATAATATCATACAATAAAAATATACTTATAAATTTATAATGTGAGGAATTATTTTACGACAGCATATCTACAGCAAGTAAAGTGCCAACAAATACAATGATTTTAAAAGATGAAAAGGTAAAACAGGTTTTCTTATCCGTCAACAGCCAACATCATGTTATTAGTTTATACTTTACCTGTTGCTACATGCTGTCGCAAAACGTTTACATGTAATGTATTAAAGTTTATTTTCTTGTTTGCCACTATTTCTTTTTAATATTTCATCACGCATCATATACGCTATATTAGAATAAATATATTATAATACAACTTGATAAAATTTATGCAGTTTGTTTTAATATTTCCCCAAATTCAATGAAAAGCAGCTAGGTATACCATTACCAATTCTGAGGCAAGATAATACCGATTACACAGGTCTACAGTGATTTTGATGTTTGAAAGCTGTTTGCTAATTTGTATATGTTTGGGGGCCCTTATTCCAAAAAACGACATATTTTTGCTCTATCACGTAAATTTTTTTTATAGCGCTCTATATCTTAAAAATGTTAATTTATTAATATACATACCTATGACAAGAATATGTTTGTTCCATGTTAGGCATGATTTTTAAATGAATTGACTTTTATGAAATTAAATGTGATTTGGCAACACTGGTTAATATTAGATTTCTCAGCAAAGCAACAGAGTCGGCGCAGAAGCGTCAATACAACGTTGAAACCTGCTTAGGTGCAGTTTGGTTGTGTTAGTCGTCGTGCTACTGTGTCCGCGCGCTTGTTGTATTCGTTGTTGCGTATTTTAAGTGTTCTAGAACGTATAAATATGGAAAGAAGACATTGTGTGAACAATCCGAATAACTTTTGTTATATATGTGGTAGTTATGTCGTAGTAAAGCAGAGGCAAAATATAACTTCGTTTGTGAAAAATGCATACCGCACTTATTTTGGTGTAAAAATTGGCGACCAAGACAAGTCCTGGGCTCCTCATACTGTTTGTTCCGTTTGCGTTGAAGCATTAAGAAACTGACAAAAAGGTAGGAAGAAATGTTTAAGCTTTGGTGTTCCTATGGTATGGCGAGAGCCTAGAAATCACAGTGATGATTGTTATTTTTGTTCGTGTAATGTTCAAGGATTCAACAGAAAAAATAAGAAACAAATTGTGTATACCAATCTTGACTCTGCTATTCGACCAGTTCCTCATGGACCAGATGTACCGATACCTACCGCCCCAAAAGCACTAGAAAACGTCATATCGTCAGAATCAGAGGAATCTAATTGCGACCCAGATGACTCAGATTTCACACCAGATTTCAGAGAGCCCGAAGTGTTTAACCAGAGCGAACTAAATGATTTAATTAGAGATTTGCACCTTCCAAAGAATGCATCCGAATTGTTAGCCTCCCGACTTCGTGAGAAACATTTACTGGCACCTGGCGTCACATCAAGCTTTTACCGAGATCGCGAAAAAGAGTTATGTCAATATTTTACTCAAGACGGACCGCTAGTGTATTGCAACAATATTCCCGACTTAATTTCAAAATTAGGAAATGTGCCGTATGTAAAAGAAGAATGGCGCCTGTTTATTGACTCGAGTAAGCGTAGTTTAAAAGGCGTTTTACTGCACAATGGTAACGAGCTGGCCTCGGTTCCCGTTGCCCATTCGGTACATTTAATGGAAATGTATGAAAATTTTGAACTTCTTTTAAAGAAAATAAACTACCAAGAACATCAGTGGATGCTTTGTGGTGACTTTAAAGTGCTGTGCATGCTACTAGGACAACAAGGAGGTTATACAAAATTTCCATGCTTTATTTGTGAGTGGGATAGTCGAGCAAGGGATAGACATTGGACTCAAATAGAATGGCCCTCTAGAACAAGCCTTACACCTGGTAGCAAAAATGTATTAAGAGATAGCTTGGTTGACCCCAAAAAAGTTTTACTGCCTCCTCTCCATATCAAACTTGACTTGATGAAGCAGTTTGTTAAAGCCCTAGACAAAAATGGACAGTGTTTTAAATATTTGTGCGAGACATTTCCAGCCTTATCCGATGCCAAGTTAAAAGAAGGTATTATTGTTGGGCGCAGATAAGAACATTATGCAAAGACAAGGATTTCCAAAACACAATGACCAATGTCGAGAAAAACGCCTGGGTTTCATTTAAAGAAGTAATTGATAAGTTTTTTTGGAACTCTAAGGACGAAAACTACGAAAATATTGTTTAAAATATGTTACAACACTTTCATCGTCTAGGTTGTAATATGAGTTTGAAAGTGCATTTCCTGTTTTCAAACTTGAACTATTTTCCTGAAAATCTTGGAGCAGTTAGCGAAGAACAGGGAGAGAGGTTTCACCAAGACATTAAGGAAATGGAACGGCGATACCAAGGCAGATGGAGCATAACGATGATGGCGGACTACTGCTGGATGTTAAAACGGGATATGCCCTTAAAAACATACAACCGAATGTCCGGACAACGCAGCTTTCTGGCAAAAAGACAAAGATTTCACTTAAAAAAGACTGAGTAAAGTATTTTTTTCCACTTTTTTAACTTGTATTCCCCCTTTTTACTCAATAAACAAATAATTTTTTTTAGAAATATCGATTTTTTCATTTAATATTTGCAAAAAAACCTTACGTGATACAAATAAATGCATAGAATTTTTGAAATCAGCCTACAAAAATTATATAAAATCAGTCTTCAAAATAAAAACATCTGTCAAAAAGTTTAATTTTGTAGACCTGTGTTATTGATGTAATAAGGCCAATAAGATGAATTCCGGTACCGAACGTTAAACTGATACTTATGTAAAATGAATATATCACTTTACTTATATGAGTCAAAGTCAGTCAAAGTATCAAAGTAATCAAAATAATTAAAATACTCAAAGTATTTAATCAAAGTAACGAATACATTAAACGATTACTCGAAAATATCTATTTTGATATGAAAAGTATTACATATTCATGATTCAAAGTATAAAATATACTTTTTAAAATTTTTGAAAAAGCTTTACAAATAGAAAAATTCCAATGTAAATTGATATAAAGATTTAGAGAAATACCTGATTTTGTTCCGCTTCCTGTGTTACATATTTTAAATGTTTAGCTAATGCTTCGTATCTCAAGTTAGAATTTTCGAACGAGGCCTTTGCTTTGGCTTTTTGAACTGTTAACCTTTCTAGTTCAGCTTCTAAAGCCTGATTCTCCGCGTTAGCGACTGGAACATGAAAGCCGTTCGTCCAGCCGATTTCCTGTAATATCTCGTTCATATTCAACGACATTCTGAATTATTTACTTATACTAAAAGTCCATTACTTAAAAAATAAATCGCGTGTTTCTAATAATTTCGTATTACAATATTGCAATAATGTTCTTGCAAACTTGACAGCAGAAAAGTCTGGTTTGTTTCTATTGACATATTTCGTTTCCATGGAGACGTACTTGCGGAACTTATATTTAGAGCTGCGAGGCATGTATATTAGGATTCAAACACATGCACGAGACTATTTAAAAATAGACTTTAGATTTTTTTAATATTTAACGTGAGATGTACCTATCGTAATTTAACATATTTTAGCCGTCTTATAAATGAATTTTATATAAAATGATATCAGGTATGTTTATGGTACTGAATGATGTGATGTGTCTGCTTTCTAAAACATTGTTGCAAAATGTAGGAAATACTAACAAAATAATAATAGAATTATAGTTACTTAATTCTTTCATTAGTAAACCAACTATAATACGCATTAATTTGGCATAAAAAAATAAACTAATTCTTGTTTGGAGTAGAATAAAATAAAAATAGCATAGAATTCTATTTGTTTTAAAAATAAAAATGAAAGTTTTTACTTCACCTAAAAGTCAAAGACAATTTATGCCAACTATTGTATCTAATGTTTTTTGTGTTCGTGGTACGTTCTAATGTCAGTTATGTTATAACTAAAGACGGCAGACTATGTGCCCCAGCAGTGGCGTTGCGTGGAGAGTTTAGCAGAATAACAGTGCGCTTACTTAAAAATAAATATATCGAATCCCTATACAAAACGTTAAGAAAAAACATAAGTAACTTACCCAACATGTTTACATTGTTGCAAAAAAATGCGGATGTGCGCGATGAAAAAACTGCACCTAATATATGTTTCTGTATTAGTCTCGGACTCGGAAAGGTTCGTACGTAGCGACGTATATATATGTTTATATACAGAGAAGGATTGTTCGACGTTGAGAGATGTTATATTTGCATAGTTAAAGCGCTCTTTGTATCTGTACAACGGATCTTCAGTATTGGTAAAAAGTTGCCCTAATTTTGTAAAATCTACATTTTTATCTAATACACTGTTAAATTTTTCACGGACACAATCACTTTTTTCATCTTCAAGGATATGCAGCACTAGTTTTACGTGGTCAATAATTGCTAATGAGTCCGACAAGGACAGCGCAGTGTTCTGTAAATTTTTTATTGCGTCCAGTATTGGAACGTAACTGTCGTAAATAATTTTTAAATTTGCTGCAACTTGAGGATTGTTAAATTGAACCTGGCTGAGCCGTATTGCAGCTGCTTCTTTGGCATCTAGTTGTAAAATCACTAATTTAATTTTTTCAAAATGTTTATAATAATAAAATGCTGCTTCTAACCAAGTATCCCATCGTATAAGAATTGGTTGCGGCGGCTCGGGTATATCAGGACACAGCGAATGAAATAGCCGAATCCGTTTCGGAGATTTAAGAAAAACCGCTTTCGTTTGTCCTATCAGTTGATCCACATCAGGATAAGTTGTACGTATAGTGTTTGTTACAAGGTGTAAAGCGTGAAACAAACATGTGACATGCAGCAGGATTGGTTGAATCGTTTTGAGTAAGTTTGCCGTGGAACACATAACCTTGGCAGCATCGGTAACTAACATTAACACTTGCTTCGGTAAAATCTCAAATTTGTGTAGTGTTTCTATTAATACATCATATATCGCTCTGGCAATACACCCTTGCATTCGTTTACAGGTTAGTAAATAAGGAGGAGAAGGTCCTTGCGGAGTCAGCGTCCGTACTAGAATGGCTAGGATGGACTGTTTTTTAATATCTGTAGTTTCGTCTATTGTTAACCACAGGAATTTTTTTTTACCGTATTTTTCGTACAATTTACAATTCTCTCACGCACTGACGGTACGTAATTCCGTAGCGTACTTCTTGCTGGTAATTTCCACGTATTTCTTCCAAAACTGACGAAACATTGGGTGTTCCACTTTCTGCATTGGTATATTGGTCAATATATTCATACTGTCACTTATAAGACTTTATAGGTTATACATACATTGCTAATACCTGTAAAACTTAAGTCAAATTTGACAAGTCAAATAAGACATGTCAAATTTGATAACACTGGCTTACATTGATAATATGTTAGTGTACGGGTTCGTCCTTTCGAGCATAACAAAGTATTTCCAGTGGAATACGTTGCAACTTTTTATTGATTTTAAATATGAGTGATAGTGAAAGTAACAGTGGTAGTGATAATCTAAATATTTCTTTACTTTACTTTATATTCCCTTCTTTAAATAACAATCGATTTCGATGTTTCACATCTGCCATATTTGTTAAAATTGAGTACTTCATGCTGCAGCACCGCAGCCATCACATTTCGGCCGCCACTGTTAAAATATATAGCTTGAAAAATATTTCTTGCAAACATAATATTGTCATGACCGATTTAGAGAACATTTTTATGAACATGCGTTTTACATTATTATAACATGCCAGTGGCGGTGTTTAATATGGTATAATTCAGCTGTTCCCTGTTGTGCGCCGTGGCGCTGCGGCGCTCCGGGACATGTATTCCCTAAGCGGACTGATAAAGTTTGGGAACTCTATAATTTGTTCATGTTATTCTACTTAAAATACATATATACGTGTTACGTAACATACTTTTCTCTTTTGATATATAATTTTTATAACAATTGAGGGCTGAATAGAGTGTCTCACGAAAAATAATATCTCATATAGTAAGCCGTAGCTGTTATCACACAAATATACCTGCGATCTTATCTAAAAAATTTTTTCTGATTTCTGTGTATATGATCTTTTAGAATCAATTCGAAATAGTGGAAAGAAGTTCCTCATCACTTAACGTCACATATTTTTCTAATATGAAAGAAAAACGGTCATTGGCATTTATAACTATATATTAAGCAAGGTCAGTTTATTCTTTAGTCGTTTTATTATTAAGTGAACAGATAAAATATATTTTCATTGATAATATCTACGCTCAAAATAATCAATTTATTTCCGATTTTTTGAAAATGTCCATCGTCTGTACCGATACAAGCTTCTATGCGCTGGTTAAAAAGTCACTTTGCTATGTCTGCCTCCGATAAAACCATTTACAAAAAGTAACTCGTTGCATATGATACGGGTGCAGTAAATAACTGTACAATGTTCTATGGATCATGTTATTAGAAACAATCGTCAGCTGTGCAGCATTCGCAAATTCTACCAGTGGTTCTACGCCATCTAGCATTCTTGGCTGCCTCGATTTTCTAAATTAGGAAAAAGCTTACTTCGATTTCTTAGCCTTTGCACAGTATCTCTAATTAGCTCTCAAAAAGAACCTCTTGGGCATGGAAGACGCTTTTTGTATAAATGTCTTGTTTTCGTTTATTGTCTCCTATTTCCTTAATTCTTGCGGATTAAACCAATCCGTATTTTCCACATTCACTATCATCTAGCTTCGAAAGAACAGTGACAGTTTTCTTTTACTTTCTTTATTTTAAATATCATGACCACCAGAATCGTACTTAGCACAAAATGTTTTTACTACTACGCTCTTGAAGATATGTAAACGCACCATTATATCAGTATTTTACATTTAGGAATATTTTGCTATTTTGTACCTGTTTAACGGAGGATTTGAATATAATTTTTAAGTGGCATTTTAGAGATGTTGTATTTAATTTATTAATAAATTATTTAGACGTTAGTTATACCGGGTGTCCTTGAAATAAAAAGACAACGTATGAAAAATAGAAAGATTAAATTGTATAGAATATATACCTAAAATATTTTCCCAAAATTCCCTCTCATAATCGAGAAAAAATATATGATAAAGATATTAAGAAATGATTGTCACGCCACTGTGTGATGGACTATATTATAGAAGACGATATTCTAAAGTTGACCTGCAGTAACAAAAATAATAGATTTGTTATTGACCATCTCGCTTTAAGTTTCCTTCTGTTGTCGCTTGTTACGTACGTTCGATACAATTTACATTTACGTCTTCGATTAAAGATAGATCGCTATCAAATAGGACATTAATTGTCTGTAAAGCACAAATCTTACATTTTCTTTTAAAACAACTTCTTTAAAAAATCATCAAACCCTTAGCATACACGGCTGTCTACACACAATGTTATCTTCTTATTTATATAAACATAAACATTGCATTCAATAGCGGTATTTTTTTATAGACATTATAAATTCATTATATTTGTTACTTCTTGTAACAAAAAAAAACATTTAGATAATACACAATAAATATTTTTAAATTTTTTAATAGTTCACTTGAATACATAAACAACTGATTTTGTACGGGGTCCCTTAGCATACAACAATGTAATAGTTTTTATATCATCAACAGCTGTTACGTATGTAAATATACGCTGTGGTGCAAGTGTGTGTAGTTTCAATAGAGGTGTTCAGAATATTTAGAATTCATAGGCGTCACGTAATACAATTTTCAAGGGATTTTTAATTTTGGGGTTCCCGCCATAATTTTTTATTGCGTCCACTACTGGAACGTAATTCTCGTAGATAATTTTTAAATCTGCTGCAACTTAAAGATTTTGAAATTGCATTTAACCGAGCCTTATTGCAGCTGCTTCTTTAGGGTTTAGTTGTAAAATCACCAACTTTATCTTATCAAAATGTTTAAAATAATAAAATGCTGCCTCTAACCATGTATCCCATTGTGTAAGAATTAGCTGCGGCGGTTCCGGGATGTTAAGACATTGTGAATGAAAGAGCTTCGGAGATTTAAGAAAAACCACTTCCATTTGTCTTATTAGTTGATCCACATCGGGATAATATTTTTGTAGTGTATGCTACAAGATGTAAAGCATGAAGCAGACATGTAACATGTAGTAAGTTTGACTGAACTTCTTTAAATCATGTCCTATGCGATGCATTACTGCAGCAGCATCGGTAATCATCATTAATACTTGCTTTGGTAAAAGTTATGTAGTGTTTTAACTAATATATTATGAAGTGCTTCAGCAGTATATTGCAGTCTTTTACAGACTAACAAATAAGGGTGTGACGGTCCTTGCGAGGCATTGTCTGTACAAGGATCGATACAATGGAATTTTTTTATATTTGTAGTTTCATCTATAGTGGTTCGCCACAGTCTTTTATTTTTTACTACGGTTTTTACACAATTATTAATTTTTTCGCGCACTGTCAGTAAATATCAAAGTAGCGTCCTCAGACTTGGTAGTTTTCATGTAGGATTGTATTTGGTCCAAAACTGACGAAACATTCTTTGTCCGATTTTTTCAAACGGTGTACTTAATAATCATACTTAAATCACAAAGAAATTCGTTATACGGTCTCCCTCCGATTTTTTTTTTAGATTTGTGTGTTTTCTACACAAACGTGGATTCCAACATAATAAACTTTTCTCACAAACTAAGCACCTCACTACCATTACCATTATATCTTAAGTCTGGGAATCATCATAAAAATCTGCTTATCCTGTTAGTAAACAGGCGAGTTGATGCATTTCTATGTACTTTCGACATTTTCAAAGCTTTGCGTTCGAATTACATATACGCGTATTCGTAATAATATTTACGCATTATGATGTTGACGTACTAAAGTGGGAAACGCGAGTCGTACAACTTGAGCCTACAGCAGCTCTGAATCACCCAAACCCCTCGCTCCTCTACGCCAGTGTAAGCCGACCGAGAATGGCTGTCTCTACTGAATAGCATCATGACTGACAAATCTTCGCCCCGGTGAAGTCGAATTATGGGTCCAAAACTCTCTAATATCTAAATCATTCCCCACTCTGATTCTGTACTGTATACGTATTGTTCATTTTTAGCTGTACTACGTTCCCAAAATGCTTTTGTGTTTCAAATTCATTCATCATTTGATACAGCTTATTACGATTTATAAATTCATTGGCGCCATTAAAATCCATGTATATGTTCATTCCGTATTCGAACATTAGGTTATTCTTATCAATGGAAAAGTCTCTCAGTGTTTAAATGAAAGTTATTTGTACGTTGTTGAATAAAGTATAAGATACAAAGTCATGCCATTTTATTAGTATTTATTATGCACATGTTTATTCAGTTCTTTCAGTTGCATTTAAGTCTTATTTATTCAGTAATTCAATGATTTTTTTCTAATAAGATAATATGTACTTGGATACATATTGCTATAAATAGTGGTTTGTAGAGTTATTGTGCCACCATCCACAACTATACTTCCCAACTAGGATACTCCAGTTGATTTCCAAATATGAGACTTCTTACTTCTCAGCCAGTGAATAAATCACACTAATTTATCTATATATTTTCTCTATCACTTATATTGTCTGAGTTACTTATATTTTCTGAGTTACTTATATTTTAATAAATGAGCAGTAAAGGTATATGAAAAGAAACGAGCATAAGATAAAATTTAAATGAATATTTAATACAAAAAAAAATCAAAAATGGAAGAGAAACTATCTTTATAGAGTATAAAGATATAGTATCTTTCAATGACACAATGAGGTAAAATATATCCACTGTAAATTGACAGCTAAGTGGATTAAAACTTCCTCTAAATTACTCCGAACAACTTATCTAAAAATAATAAGACACGTTGTTTAATTTTAAAATCAACAAATTACGAGAATACACCTCTCTACAATGTACGGGAATTGAATAAAAAATACCATCAACTAATTAACACAATCAAATCATCCCGAATTAAATTAAATATATATATATATATATATATATATATATATATTTCAAAGAAATACAACGTTCTTGTCTTAGGGCAAAACTGCGTCTCCCTAAATTCACCAAGATTTCTCGAACAAATCGACCTCGAATAAAAACTAGTTATTGTCTCACACATGAAATAACATATCGGATATATACAGATATCCACAAATTATGTACATTTATTTTTAATTAAATTTTAAATATTATTTAAGGAAAAATCCATAGCATATCGCTAAAAGTATATAATAAATAAGCCTGGACATGTCAAAATCTTATTTATTATATAGTTTTCCGCACTCACTGAAAATATTCTGTTTCTTACACTCACAAAATGTCCCCGCACTCAGCCGATGAACAGTCTCAGTCTGGCCCTTCTTCCTCAAGACGCACCTGTGGAGCGAACGGTTGCAGAGCACTAATATGGTATCGCCCCTTCTTTCGACGACCGTCCATTGTGTATAATTCGTACGTAACATCATTAAACCGCGCAGTCTTCTTCCCACTTGGGCTGAAATTTGTTCCATGTCTTCTACCCTTTTTATTTGTTGATTCCAGGGTCTGGCAGGCTTTATCCCATACATCACAGTCGAAGGACACTCCAGAGTAACAGTGTTAGGAGAACGGTTGATATTATCCTCAACCTCCTGGACATGTGTCACCCATCCTTCATGATTGTCGTGAGTTTTTATTCTCAGGAACTTGATTATCTCCTGGATGTATCTCTCACATGGACTTCCACATGGATGGCGTATGGAAGAGAAAGAAATATTAATGTCACGATCATTTTCTTTCTCCATTTCTTCTAACACCATTAACTCCTTTTCTTCCACTACTCTTACTTCTTCATTTTCTTCCATATTATTTATTTTATCCATATTTTCCATTTTCTGCATACAATTTATAATTTTCTCTTCCTCTCCAGCCTCCTGGATCCATTGCACATTTTTATTATTAATTATTATTTTCTTTTTATTAATATCTATTATTGTATTAATTTTATCTAACAAGTCTATTCCCAATATCCAATTTCTTCCTAAACCTTTTACTACAATAAATTCTCCGATATATTTATGGTTTTCTACTTCAAATTCAATAACATAAATTTTATTAACTACAGCTATAATCTTTTTAGTAGCTGATTCAATTGTAATTTTTCTTGTGGGTACATATTTCCCTTCCTTATTCTTAATTAACCATTCAACAACTTTTTTATCCTAAAATGACGTTTCACTACCAGAATCAATCAAACAATAACATTCCCTTTTTCCTATAATATTAACTTTAATGTGTGGCAAACTAGTATTTATCGCACAATCTGACTTATTATATAACAATGCAAAACTTTCTCTCTTTTTGGTTGGCCCTAACAGAAATCCTTATTACAAGCAAGTTCTGATTTATTCTTTTCATCTACTTTTACAGCTTCTAAATTAAAATTAGGCCTTGTATCTTTATATCTCGTACCTGTGTATTTCTTTTGATCTATAATTCTATCTTTTATTTCTCTATTTGGGGAAGGCATTTTATTTCTATTAATTTGAGTATTATCATTTAGCATAGGTCTTTCTGATATCAGAGGTGTATTATTCAAATTAAATCTTGAATAGTGATTTCTCTTAATATTACTTTCTGAATAATTATTATTATATCTATTTTCATGCTCTGCGTCATCTAACCTTTTTAATAATTCTAGAAACTGTTGCATATCATTTATATTATGTATTGCTACTGCCTGATTAACTTCAAAATCAAAATATCTACTTACTTGTGAAACCAAATCTACTTCACTTATCTTAGGGGTTAAATATTTTAATACAGAGTACCTCTTCATGACATAGGTCTCTCTTGTTTCATTATTTCCAACTTTATATTTACCAAATAATAATTCTTGTCTTACCCTAGTCTGCTTGTTCCGTCCCCAGAATTGATTTGTGAATCTGGCTTCAAATTCATCCATAGTTGTCACCTCATCTGACACCATCTCCCACCAAACTATAGCATCTTCCTTCAGGCAGTTTACAATCATTTGCAACTTTCATTCTTCCCCTGGCACACCTTCCAAGCTGGCTTTTATTTTCTTTAAGAAATTCATAGGATTTGTGGTTGACATCCCATAAAATTTAGGTAACACTTCATTTTGTACAGGTACAGGAATATAAGTGGGCACATTTATTTCATTCTTCTCTTTTCTTACTTCTTCTATTTTCTTTATTAATTGTTTTTTCATATACTTCATTTGTTGTTCTGCGAATTCTCTTCTTTCTACTTCCTCTGATAATTTTCTATTAAAAACCATTATATTTTCTTCTATATCTTGTTCATTTGACAATTGCAAAGAGTCCATACCTCTTGTTAAACCTTCTTCTTGATTCGCATTATTTAACGCCATTAATTTTCCCATCATCACATCCATCTTTTCTTCCATTCTTGTCTGTCTTTCTTGCATTCCTATTAATATGTCCATTATAATCTTATCCCTGTTTACCCTGTCGTGCCCCTCTTCATGTATGGTATTTACTGGACCTAATATTGCCCTTGCTTCCACCAAAGATTCTTGACTTCCAGTTACTTGTTTTGGCTGCCTCCATTCTCCTCCTGATTTCATTATTCCTTCCATCTTTGTGCTCTGTTTCTTGCTTTCAACCAATACTGCTAGTGTTCGCCCCACGCTGGCCTTGCTAAAAATATGCTATGAATAGTGGTTTGTAGAGTTATTGTGCCACCATCCACAACTATACTTCCCAACTAGGATACTCAGCCAGTTGATTTCCAAATATGAGACTTCTTACTTCCCAGGGTTCCAATAAGGAAATCCGTGTTCTGTAGAAAATTCTAAGCGCCAGTGAATAAATCACACTAATTTATTTATATATTTTCTCTGTTACTTATATTGTCTGAGTTACTTATATTTTCTGAGTTACTTATATTTTAATAAATGAGCAGTAAAGGTATATGAAAAGAAACAAGCATAAGATAAAATTTAAATGAATATTTAAAACAAAAAAAAATCAAAAAAGAAAAAAAAGACCATCATTATAGAGTATAAAGATATAGTATCTTTCAATGACACAATGAGGTAAAATATATCCACTGTAAATTGACAGCTAAGTGGATTAAAACTTCCTCTAAATTAGAACAACTTATCTAAAAATGATAAAATTTATTTTTAATTTCTCCCCAGAGAACCACACTGTATAATCAAATCTAATGAAACACGATGCAAATTTTTACACATGCGCAATCATCAAACGCATATAAAAAATACCCTTGAACCAACGAGCAAACTTTTACAATTATAATTTTTACGTAGAAGTTTAATAATACTCTTCATTATTTATTCTTACTAATAATAAATCTCTTAAATAACAATATTGTATTCAATATTGTTATTTATTCTTATTATATTAATCAAAGTTTTATGATATCACAAAAAAAAAAACTTACAGTTTTAGAAGAGTTACAAGACAAGTTGTTTAATCTTAAAATCAACAAATTACGAGAATACACCTCTCTACAATGTACGGGAATTTAATAAAAAATACCATCAACTAATTAACACAATCAAATCATCCCGAATTAAATTAAATATATTTTTCAAATAAATACAACGTTCTTGTCTTAGGGCAAAACTGCGTCTCCCTGAATTCACCAAGGTTTCTCGAACAAATAGACCTCGAATAAAAACAAGTTTTTGTCTTACACATGAAATAACATATCGGATATACACAGATATCCACAAATTATGTACATTTATTTTTAATTAAATTTTAAATATTATTTAAGGAAAAATCCATAGCAATATGTTTCTATGAATGTAAGTACATATTGCCATGAACTGTGGTTTTTATATTTACTGTACCACCGTTCACGACAAATCTACCCAACTAGGATACTCAGTCGGTTTATTTCCAAAAAATGTTCCAATCGGAAACGTGGAACTGGAATATTACTAGGCGCCAGTCAAAATGTATTGATAAATGTTATAATTATATCTTTAAGTAAAACTCGTAGTGAAAGGTTAATTAAATAATAAGCACAATATAAATTTAAAATGAAAATTTAATACAAAATCAAAAAAAAGAAAAAAAATCAATCTTTATAGAGTATAAAGATTAATATTGCACCATTGAACAATATTTTAAAAGGTAAAAATAACGCACGGAAAATGACAGCTACGTGCATTAAAAAACATCCTCAATGACTACCGAATAATTTAAAACCACAAAGACTATTTTTAATTTCTCCCCAGAGAACAAAATAAATAAACAAACTTGACAGCTCGATCAAATCTCTAAAACATGCGCACTCACATGTTAAAAAAAAATGCCCTTGAAATCCAAACGTGTAAAATTTTACAGTTACCTTTTTTTACTGTTTTTACTTAGAAATGTTAAAAATCCTATTTGTCACCTATCTCAATTAATTAAGACTAAAACTCAATATCACAATATAAATACAATTGCAAATACAATATTCAAATCTTTTAAATAAAATAATTTTATGATATCATAAATTAAAAAAAACTTACAGTTTTTAAGGAGACACATGGACAAGAAAACGTTAATAAATCAAAAATTACGAGAATAAAACTCGTAGAAAATTCGGTAAATGAAATTACAACATCATCAACTAATTAAACTTAAAATCAAACCCGAAGTTACTTTAAAATTTATAATTATAAATCTTTTTAAATAAAGAGTACGTTCTTGTCAACTATCAAACTGTGTCTGAAGATATATCAAAATCGTCCACATCAAGAGTGGCATCACACCACAAGGCGCATGACATGAAATATACATAGAAGTCCAAAATAATAGTACATAGATAAATAAATAAATTTTTAATATTTATAGGGGAAAAAATCATAGCAATATGTACTCATATATGTTTTAATATTTATTTCGTTAATGCAATTTATATCTTCTATTTTTAAAGTGTACTATAAATAAATTGCATCTGTATACCTGTGACATTTACGTGAACTACTAAATTTACAGAATGTCCTCGATAAGCTAGTTTATTCAACCACAGTTGTGTACAAAAATTACTGTAATTACTACACTTAAGAAAATAGGTATTTAATACTGTCAAAGGAATTGGAAATTCCGCGAAAAGCTGTATGTGTTCTAATTTTCTTATTTTATTGATTATGTTTTTATTTACTAACGTACAGTTGATTGAATAATATATTATACGTTTTAAATATTTCATCCTCCTGATGAAGCCATTGTATGGCGAAACAATATTGTAGTGGTATTTACAATAAAAGAATTTTTGAAACTAGAAGTTTAATTACTTATTTCTTAGCGTTATTATACGTTTCGTTATATTTCATATACTGCCTTGATAACAGTGTTTTTAATCAGATGTACTATGGTGATCAAAAAGTACTGAGGCTGGTTAATTTAAATCACGCGGTTAATTCAATCGAATTCAATATTTTTTCCTAGGTTTCTAGCACTGTTTTTGACATCTGCACAAAATGTTATTTCATTACTCTTGGCAATTCGTCAACAAACGATTGTTTTCTATCACGAAAAAATTGTTTTCTACAGCGAAATGAAATTTTTGACACGGATTATCGGATTATTAATTAATAAAAAATTTGTTAGAAAAAGTTTTGGTAACAAGTGCATGTCAATTATAAGAGTATTTAAGTGAATCATAGAAAGGCAGAGAACTCGTTGAAAACGAAGAACGATGTATACGAACTTCTCAATCAACACATGAAAATCACGTCAAAAAAGAAAAGAACATGTGCTTAAAAATCTTCGCTTGACAATTTGGAAGACCTTGTAGATAATATTGGAATTACATTTGGATCGATCCAAACAATTTTGAAAGACTATTTGGGCCTCAGACGTGTCTCAGCTTAATTAGTTCAAAAAAGTTCAATTTTTGTTGAAAAACACCGATGTGGTAATATGAATAGAAATTCCTTATGACTCACAATTTTGTCATGAATAGAGCTGGATAATAAAACCAACAGGCAGTGGTATAGGTTCGACAATAAGTGGTTAGGCGGCGATGGTGATACAATCTTCAGTATGACTTCGATTCTGTACGAGATTTGTTATATGTACATGTATGCTGTCATAAGTACTATTTCGTAGTTCTACGTTTATTTTTAAAATGTCACAGTTACATACGTCGCGAAAACGACCAATGTTAAAAACTTTATAGCATAAATGCCGAACTTATCTTATAATGGCGCCAAAATTCAATCTCTACTTTGTAATATCCCTTTAATGTTGGTCTAAAAAGGATTGTCAACGTCACGTCAATAGAAAACGCCATTCTTCGATAAAAGTGGCAAACGACACTATGAAAAATTTAAATTTATTTTATGTGTTACTTTTCTTTTATACAATCTAAGGTTTCATTTACTAGACGACCAGGCATTGAAGAAAGTGTTTTAGACAAGGATTGATATTTTCTCATATTTAGACAAATTTGTGAAGGCGTGTCTAAAGATCCGTTAAATTGTTTCAAAGATTATTTTAAATATGCAAATATAACATCATTAGAAGTAGAACGGTCGTTTTCGGCATTAAAAAACGTTTATTGCGCACATCGTACTACTGAAAGAACTCTGGAACTATATCTAATGATTCAGAATAATTGAAACATACATGAGTAGGTAAACCCCACCAGTTTTGTATAATACAGGCGCGGCTCGTGATGACGTATTTTGGTTTGCAGTACAATGATTCAAGTGCTTCGTGTATTCTCGTGTACTAACTGTAACGTTTGCTTAGTAAACACCGAAAACACACGAGGCACTCGTATCATTGTACTGCAAACCAAAATACGTCATCACGAGCCGCGCCTGGTATAATACAAAGGCATTTTTAATAATATAAAATATTATTAAAAATCTGGTGTGAAGAACACAATGCAGGTTCACTATTAATATTTTCTGTGAACGTGTCCGAATATATCCTATCCCCAGAGACGTAGATACGTATTTCGCTTTTCTACAAGCTCATCGGTACGCCCCTGCTGGAGAAAGGATATTTCCAGTCACATTCACAGAAAAGAACCACCTCGCCCTATCACCGTAATTATCCAGACCGAGTGCAGAAGTAAATTCGGCGCTACCTGTTGTCAGACAGCCGAAGTACCTCGCATACCGTCCACATAATTAATGTGAAGTAACGACGCCCTTCCAAAGGTTAGCACAGCCAACTCTCTAGAAAACTGCATTTTGTTTGTGCCTTCACTCATACTACGGCTTAACCGCATGTGTAATGTATCAGAATAATTGAAACATACATGAGTAGGTAAACCCCACCAGTTTTGTATAATACAAAGGTATTTTTAATAATATAAAATATTATTAAAAATCTGGTGTGAAGAACACAAATGCAGGTTCACTATTAATATTTTCTGTGAACGTGTCCGAATATATCCTATCCCCAGAGACGTAGATACGTATTTCGCTTTTCTACAAGCTCATCGGTACGCCCCTGCTGGAGAAAGGATATTTCCAGTCACAAGGAAATATCCTTTTTCCAGCAGGGGCGTACCGATGAGCTTGTAGAAAAGCGAAATACGTATCTACGTCTCTGGGGATAGGATATATTCGGACACGTTCACAGAAAATATTAATAGTGAACCTGCATTTGTGTTCTTCACACCAGATTTTTAATAATATTTTATATTATTAAAAATACCTTTGTATTATATCTAATTATGTATATTTAACGGATATTCTCTACTTTGTGATTTTACGGAAGGCTCTTGAAACAATAAGTGTTTGAGCACGGTTTATAATGAACTTCTTAAATTTTATGTGTAAAAAAAAACAGCGGCCGCCACTAGCTATTGGCGTAAATTTGCCAGTTCTAGTCATGAAACACATTATTTTGGACGATGAGACATAGATCCATGTCTATGATCCTGAGACAGCTAACTAATCAAGCGAATATCGTACCAAAGGTGAAGCAAAATCGACAAATATACATCAAGGTCGTTACGTGTCATTTGTGCGAACTCATACGTCTAAAAAGTCCTGAATTATGGAAAGATAACTCATAGTTTTCGCATCACGATAATGAGATAAAGCAAAATTCGAAACGCGTTATGAGGGAGATACTGGAAATCGACTTTTAGTAGAACTGCTATGGAGATTGAAAAACGTTGGAATAAGTGTATTGTTTCATAATGGAGCTACTTTGAAGAAGATTAAATAAATTTGGAAGAAGAATAATACGTTTTATTTAACCAGTCCCGATACTTTTTGATCACAGTAGTATAATAAAATTACCCTAATTTCGTAAGATAATTAGAAGTTTTAAACATATATTTGTGTGAATATGAAACACATTTTATGGATTTTATTATGTTCGAAACACAGATTTACTCATTTTCCTATACTTACTATACAATAAAATTTCCTTAGAGGTATAAATATAATATTTAAGAAAATATAAATAAAGAAGAGAAATAACAAATAAACACATTCAACATTTAAATAAATAAGTTAGTTTCGATCAGAATTTGACTATATTAACGGTCATATATGAACTGCCCCCCCCCCCCCCCCAGCATTTTGGCATTACATTACATAAGTGGAAATCCACAGGTATGAAGTTTTTAACCTAATAATTTCGTCTATAACTAATCTAATTTGTGTTGTTATCTACTTGCCTGCAAAAAGCTCTCTTTTAATGTTAATCAAACTGCAAGTAGGCTAATGCTCATACAGAGACAGTTCCCTAACACAGATACCTTTGTTTTTTCTTTTATTGGCGCTATTTTTTACCTCTTTTCAAATAGTGTGATACTAGTGAGGCAATACAAGTTTTGCTAAATATCAAGTTTAATAGAGTTCATTCTTTTTGATGAAATTTACATGCCCAAAGCAAAATTTAAAATTGTATTCTAGTCTGTTTTAAAGCATTGGTATATAACTGTTTTATATAATAATGTGCATTCACGCTGCAAGAATAGCAAGAAGAAGACTGGAGCTCTCAGTAACCACTCTAATAGATTTCTTCGACGCGTCAGTCAAGGAAAGGTCCTTTTCAGGATCATCCATTTACAACGAGGGCCAATCGAGAGTCTAACACAGTGTGTATATTAATATGTATATATTTAAAATAATCTTAAATGTTTCGGCAATTACTGCCGAACATGTAATACATATTAAAATACTCCAGTCCTTTTTGTTTATATAACTTTAATCTACAGTTTGATTCACAAATTTATTTACTTACACAACAATACTTATACGGCTCTTGCATTATCCTGAGATTCTCTATAAACTAATCTGAGCTAGTCAATTATATATAAATAACAAGCTTAATCCTCACAGTAAGTACAACTTTATATGTCGTATTTATATTATTAAAGATCGGAGTTTAATTAGTTACATTAGTTACTTAATTTACCCCATATCAATCGACGCCATAAACATGGTGCCAAATAAACCCATTATTCAGACCCTGTATCAATATATCATTTATATATATATATATATATATATATATATATATATATATATATATAAATGATATATTGATACAGGCCATATATATATATATATATATATAAATGATATATTGATACAGGGTCTGAATAATGGGTTTATTTGGCCCCATGTTTATGGCGTCGATTGATATGGGGTAAATTAAGTAACTAATGTAACTAATTAAACTCCGATCTTTGCATGCATATGTCTAATTCTATTCAATTTAATGCTTCGAATTTAATGCGAAATATTAGGATAAAAATAAAGAACTGACTTAAGTAATAGAGTTTAATTTTGCTGGATTCCCCAAAAAACAATTATCCTTTCCAAATATATATATATATATATATATATATATATATATATATATATATATATATATATATGCAAAGGATAATTGTTTTTTGGGGAATCCAGCAAAATTAAACTCTATTACTTAAGTCAGTTCTTTATTTTTATCCTAATATTTCGCATTAAATTCGTATGCCTCCTCAGTGGGTCAAAATGTGAACTGGTTTTTTGTATGGAGAAATTACCCGTCTCAATATTCATAATGTTTGTAATATTCTAAATTAATACAACTAATAACAACGGCGTACACATAGTTTACTACGAAATTATATTTTAAAAGTCAGCCCATATATATATTAGAGTGTCCCTTATTTTAAAATTTTTTGAAATGCTGAAACGGTACCCTCTCATTTTTTTCCATTGGACTAGAAAATAACTCACGTAAAATTTTTCGCCTCCCCGACCACGCCTTCCCTAAGCGACGGGGCTCTGAAGAGAGCACTATGAATTGTTCGTATGATTTCGATTTGCTTGAATCTGCAATGCTTTTGTTTATTGCTATGATGAAGAAATTTAAATTAGTAGAACATAGATGGAGGTAGCCCCATGTGGAGTGGGCTATGACGCCTGCAGATCAATTTTCGATACACAAGAAAATCGGTTGGATCTGCTTATAAGCACTGGAGTAGACCTCATTTAGGTGTTTTTAAGTTTTTTGTTTTAAAATTTTACGGTGCTCTACCATTTTTTACTATTTGACGTAAATATAGCTCATGCAAATTTTTACGCCCGCACGACCACGCCTTCCCTATGGCGCGGGCCCTAAAAATGTTCCTTTATTCTTTTATAACTTTTTTTAAATTTCTTTTTTTTAACAAGTTTTTATTTAAATAAAACTAAACAATTTCATGAGGAAAACGTAACATTAAGATAATAATTAAAAGTAAGAAATTCATCTAAAAAAATAAAAGTATAAAATTAGAATTAAAGCTTTTGTGTTAAAAAAATAAAAGTATAAAATTAAAAAAAAATTTGTCTTTTAACACAAAAGCTTTAATTTTAATTTTATACTTTTATTTTTTTAAATGAATTTCTTATTTTTAATTATTATCTTAATGTTACGTTTTCCTCATGAAATTGTTTAGTTTTATTTAAATAAAACTTGTTAAAAAAAAGAAATTTAAAAAAAGTTATAAAAGAATAAAGGAACATTTTTAGGGCCCGCACCATAGGAAAGGCGTGGCCGTGCGGGCGTAAAAATTTGCATGAGTTATATTTACGTCAAATAGTAAAAAATGGTAGAGTACCGTAAAAATTTTAAAACAAATAACTTAAAAACACCTAATTGAGGTCTACTCCAGTGCTTATAAGCAGATCCAACCGATTTTCTTGTGTAGCGAAAATTGATCTGCAGGCGTCATAGCCCACTCCACATGGGGCTACCTCCATCTATGTTCTACTAATTTAAATTTCTTCATCATAGCAATAAACAAAAGCATTGCAGATTCAAACAAATCGAAATCATACGAACAATTCATAGTGCTATCTTCAGAGCCCCGTCGCTTAGGGAAGGCGTGGTCGGGGAGGCGAAAAATTTTACGTGAGTTATTTTCTAGTCCAATGGAAAAAAATGAGAGGGTACCGTTTCAGCATTTCAAAAAATTTTAAAATAAGGGACACTCTAATATATATATATTTATTAATGTATGTATATATGTATATGAACATATGATGAACATATTCTTTCATTTATTTTATTTACTAGTGTGTTTCTAATTTGTTTATATGTTCAGCATTTAGGAATGTAATAATGTTCCTTATTAATATATTTTTTCTTTTTATGTTTATGTAATAAACATATATATATATATATATATATATATATATATATATATATAAACATAAATATTTATTTACAATGTAGACATTGAATAGAATTAGACATATGCATGCTTACACTTACCATTATAGAGGTTTACTAAAACGGAATTAAAAATTTTAAATATACATCTAGGATAATACCTCATTATCAAGTTATAAATCCAAATTATTTAATATCTACTAACTGACTATATTTGTCATAAATTAATGTAACTTCGAAAAATAATAACTTCGAAATTTAAAAGTAACCATTTTTTTAAATAAAGTTAAAATTTATAAATCGATATTTACAATAAGAAATTATAAACAAAATAGACAATATAAGGGTTATATTTTAATTACAAAGAAGGAAAAAGGTTTTTAGATGATTTCAATTATTAAGAAGAAAAGAGAGTTTGTAACTCTGGAATATAGAAAAGGACACACATTCACCAACACTACCAACAATAAAGTTCGTTTTTTTAGTGTATCTATATAACGAGCCATCGAAAAAATTCATAATTGGAGTAGACTGTGAAATTGGGTTGGTACTTTAATCACTTCCACATAATGACACATTACTTGATGCTTGACAGTTTCATTTGGTTTTATTGTAAAAAAAAGGTTATGGCATTGAAATGATACTACAACAAAAAAGAAAACAAATAATTTATTTAATATCGAAATCATAATCAAAATTTACATATAGCTACAGAAGTTGTTGAAAATGTTGTCCATTTACATCTAAACACAAACAATTTTCTTAATAAGAGTTATGAAAAATTTGACACAAACTTATAGTTTCAATGTCAAATAATAAATGTCATTATGTGGAAGTGGTTAAAGTATCAACCCAATTTCACAGTCTACTCCAATTATGAATTTTTTCGATGACTCGTTATACCAGGTGATTCAGTTTGGTATTCGCCCACCTGTAACTTTTTTACCTTTAGAAAAAAGTATAATAAACCATATATATTCGTAAATCCGATGGCAAAGCTTGTTGGATGGGATCAACAATTTATCTTTGCAATGACATCTGTCAAAAAAGTGACTGTCAACTTTTTTTTTCAAATGACACCCTGTATATTTTTTTGCACCATTTAATAGGTATTTTATTTCTAATTCCAAATATGTATCACTATGATAAAATAATAAAAAACATTCACAAAAATAATAAAAGTTTATTCAGATGCGTAACAAGTAGATGACGATGAAAACAATTGTTAGGATAATTTATTTAATAATTTTAGCAAAAAAACTTAGTTCATAAAATGCTCGAAATGTGCACCGTTCATCTCAAGACACATTTCAGCCCTATGTAATACCTCCTGAGTACAGACACGCAAAAGAACTTCTTGAGTCAATTGACGACATTCATGTTTTATTCTATTCTGCCGATCTTCCAAATCAACTAGAGGTGTTGTATAAACCCTCCCCTTAAGATATGGCCACAGAAAGAAATCAAGTGGCGTGAGATCCGGAGATCTGGGGGGCCACTTTACTTCCACACTACGATTTCCAATCCATGTCCCAGTATAAACTTCATTTAAATAATTGGTGACAATTCTACCGCCATGAGCTGGTGCGCCGTCTTGTTGTAATATCAGATTTGACCGTATTTGTAACGGAACATCGTCCATATATTCGTATAATTCCTCCTTTAAAAATTGTAGATACCTTTCCGCCGTCTGTGTGCCTTCATAAAATTTTAGTCCAAAAATTTTTCCATTATGGATGCCACACCACACATTTATTCCCCAAACATTTTGAAAATTGGTTTCTCGAAGCCAGTAAGGATTATGTTCTGACCAATAGTGGAAATTGTGGTGATTCACTTTTCCATTGTTATGAAATCGAGATTCATCTGACCACATGATAAGATGTAAAATCCCAACTTCGTGGGCATAGTTCAGCCAGGCTATAAATTTTACGTTCGTCGTAATCTCGAGGAAGCAAAGCTTGATGTACGTGAATTTTAAATGGATGCAGTTTATTATCTTTCAAAATCCGTTGAATTGACGAAAAAGAAATATCAGCTTCATCGGCTATTTGCCGAATGGATATGTGGGAATCAACACTTACTCGAGCTAAAACTGCAATTGCATTGTCTTCATTTCTTGTAGTCCTTGGTCTAAAAGCACTTCTCTTCTTCTTGAAACTCCCAAATGCACCCAAATTTCTTGCTAGTTTTGCAAATAATTTGTCAGACGGCAATGATCTCTCTGGATACCGTTGTTGGTATATTCGTCTAGCGACCTTACTATTTTTTTTGGCATTCCCCATAGATTAAAATCATATCTAACATCTCTTGGTTTGAATACACAGCCATTTTTTTAAAGAAATTACAACTAAGTGACGCGCCGTGATATTTGTTGTTGCCAGTTAAAAGTGAATTGAAATTATTTTCATGGGTAAATATTTTTTTCCTAGAACTTACAATATCTCCACGATTTTAGTGATTAATTCTGTTACTCTATCCAAAAGTAAAGAGTGTGATACATATTTGGAATTAGAAATAAAATATCTATTAAATGTTGTAAAAAAATATACAGGGTGTCATTTGAAAAAAAAAAGTTGACAGTCACTTTTTTGACAGATGTCATCGTAAAGATAAATTGATCATCCTATCCGATAGGTTTTACCATCGGATTTACGAATATATATGGTTTATTATACTTTTTTCTAAAGGTAAAAAAGTTACAGTTGGGCGAATACCAAACTGAATCACCTGGTATATATTGAGTACATATTTCAACAATTTGTAAATAAAGTATTTATATAATTTATTAAGGACTTATTCTTTCTATATGTATCATATTCGATCAAATAGTCGATGTTGCTTGTGATGGCTATCACCCAAGATGATTTTCGATACTGTGATGACTCATCCAACGATACGTCACTATCACGCCTCTGGCGCCTTCTCGACAGATCTAGAAACTGAAAAATCGGGACTAAGAAAACACGAGTGGTTCGACGGCCCATATATAAGCCGTCGAGGAAGGGATTTGAATTCATTCGATACCAAATCATCGCCGCGTGAACTTACATAAATATAAATACATAAATGTGCTTATTGTTAATTATTGTAATTAGTTTTAAATTGTTTTATGTTTTTATTATTAATATAGTGTGTGCCTAAGTTACAGTTAGTTTTATTTAATAACCCAGCAGACAGCCAAACATTTCACAATCAACATTTATACTGTTTCAAAAGAGAATGTTGAGATAGATCGCATATATTGAAAGAGATTCGAACGCCAAATCTAGTAAATGAAACTTCAAACCTAGGCAAAATATACAGTAAGACAAGAAGTGAATTCTGAATGAAGCAATCATTGTAACGACTAATAACGTTAAGAAAAGGTTTTTCTCTGTATATGGTAGGATCAGAAGAGCGCACTTCGAACCATTAATCGTGTCTTGTTAAGAGAGATTAATATGTTTGAGTGATTCGACTGGAATTAAAACAACCGAAAAGTCATCCTACTGCATAAAAATACTAAACCATTTACAACAGAATCCACAAAGGAAACGTCTTACGTTTAGCTTAGGAATTGTTTTCAAATTTGACTCCATGAGATTTTCATTTGCTTTGGTTAATGTAATATATTTGAATGCATATTTTTGAACTAATAAAGAAAGTACTTGACCTAAAAAATATAAAATTATAAAGCTGACAACTAGCATGTTTCTATAAATTTCTTCAAACAATTTAAGATAGTTTATGTGGACTATGCATGTGGTGCATATTGAATATTGTCTATAAAAATGACCAAACGTTAATGCTAATGAAACAGAAGGTTATCAAACTTAAATAAATTACTATAGTA
Organism: Melolontha melolontha; assembly: GCA_935421215.2. Lineage (NCBI taxonomy): Eukaryota > Metazoa > Arthropoda > Insecta > Coleoptera > Scarabaeidae > Melolontha > Melolontha melolontha. The sequence continues at coordinate 91,521,657 of OW285237.1, read as the reverse complement.
TATATTTTTTCTAGGCGAATAGTCATCAAAATGGAATTACTTTCATGTCCTTTGTGCTTGAAGCCTCATTTCCAAGGTGTCGATGAATTAAGGTCCAGTCTTATTACAGTAGCAACTTCTCAAATATCTTGTCCAGTATGTAACGAAATTTTGATGGGTTTAGACAAACTAACGATACATCTCTTCAGTCACATCACAAACACATTCGTGAAGCAGCACAATTTGAATCAAGCCACGACATTTTTAGAAAAACCAAGCAATTACAAAAATAGAGAAGAATCTAATGTATTACAGAAAAGCATTAACGTAAGTAATGAGGACATGGTAAAAAAATCAATAGAAGTTGAAAATTATAGTAATTTAATAGAAGAATCCATTCTGACAATTCCAAAGGAAAGTCCAGTGAAGAAGACGCTAAGATGTGATATATGCAATTTTTATTTCTCTGACGAAGCAATATTAGACATGCATCAAAAATTACTACATCAAACGCAAGTGGATACCAAAACTGGACAATGCAGTTATCATTGCCATATGTGCAGTAAAAAGTTTAAAATGAGAGGTAGCTTAATGGTACATTTACGTGTCGCACATTTTGGTTTTGCGAATCAAGAGGATGAACTCTTTTTAAATAAAGACAATAATCACCAAAAAAATGATTTTGCGAAAAATAATGAAAAGACCGATAAAACCGTTGAAGGAAAACAATGGGTTTGTGACGTGTGTTCCAAACAATTTACTACAAAATATTTTCTTAAGAAACATAAAAGGCTACATACTGGTAAGTGGATAAATCTTTTCTTTTTAATCTTCCAGTAATTTCCGTTTTTATCATTTTAGGTGAGATGCCGTATTTTTGCGCGCAGTGCAACAAATCTTTTACATTTCAACAATCGTATCATAAACACATGCTTTACCACTCTTCAGAAAAACCACATCTGTGCAGCGAATGCGGTAGAGCTTTTAAAGAACTCTCAACTTTGCATAATCATGAACGAATACATTCCGGTGAACGGCCGTTTGTATGTGAAACTTGTGGTAACGTATTTTACGATGTTTTAAATACAGAATGAGTTGAAAATTAATCGCACTTCTATAAAAAATATTGCAATAAAAATTCACTATTTCGATACAAAAGAATTAGTTGATTTGTTTGATTTTAGAGCGCACCATATTGTTATTAACAAACAAGCCTCGATCTTACTCGTTAGCTATTTACTATGTCCTATCATTATAGGCTCTCACGCCTTGTCGCAACTACGAACAAAAAAGATCTTTGTACAAGAATGGGCTTTGTTCCGTGAAGAATTCGATTACGAGTTGGAATATCGCTCAGGAACACAAATGAAACATTGCGACGCCCTCATCCGTAATCCTATAACCATGCCGGTTCAAAATGAGTTCTGAGAAGAAAAAACAAAGACTTGATCACAAGAGAGTATTATATTCCGAAATTAGAGAACAAAATCGAAACTTGTGTTCCATGTATGGCTAATAGGAAAGACGGCAAACAAAAAAGCTTGCTATACCAGTAGATAAAAGAGGAACACCTTTCCAAACCTATCACGTAGACCATTTAGGTTCATAACCGCAGACTGGAAGGGATTATCGATATTTGTTAGTTGTTATCGATTCGTTCACCTGGAAGTTCGTCTGGATTTATCCTACAAAAACTACCACCAACAAGGGGGTGCTAGAGAAACTTGAGTTTCAAAAGGGAATTTTCGGAATTCACAATATCTCCGATAGTTTACATCTAAAGAATTGAGCAAATATTGTGATGATTAGAGAATGCACATTAAGGTTACGGCCGGTGTTCCAAGAGGAAATGGGCAAATTGAGTGTATTAACCGTGTTATATATAATACCGACTTAACCAAGTTAACGATAGAATGTCCAGAGGCCTGGTACAAGCACGTCAGAAAATTTTAATAAGTCTTGAACATTACCTACCAACTTACTATCACCACTTCGGAACTGAGACGTTGAGAACAGAAGACGAAAAACTTAAGGAACTTGTCGAAATGGAATATTCGAAGCTGTTTACCGAGGAAAAAAAATTATGCCACCCTAAAAGATGTACTTTCTTGAATGGCATATGAAAGCGATAAATAGATCAATTTGGATAGTTATTTTTTACTTTATCTAACAATTTAAAGGTAGCGATCATATCCATGAATGAAAAATACAATACTTTACTTACAATACAAATTAATAAGAAGGTGTGGTATCATAATGGACTGTATTTTGATTTTTAATTGTTATTGTTTGTTTTTCGTTATATTAAATTATTAAATTAAATAAAATATTTATATTGAAAAAAACGAAACACTTTTGCTTGGTGAAACATTGTGTATTTATACTTAATACAAATTATAAAAATACTTGACAAGTTTCACTATGTTTTCATTTTATTTTTTTAACAATATTATATTGGTATTTCTACCATTATCAACTACTCACTAACTCAAATATATAGGTACATTAGTCTCCCCGTTCGTAAAATTTAGGTAAAAGAAATAAGATCTACAAAAAAATGGGGATGTGTGGGGGAAAAACCCAACTGGTTTTCGATTAATGTATACAAAATAGACTTTAAAACGGTAGATCGCTTTAACTGTTGGTAACTCGTATAATATTGAATTTGTCGCTGATGGTCTAGAGTCAACTTTTATTCAGCATGACTAGACGAACATTTCGCTCTCTGTTTTGGTCAAAAAACTGCATGTTTTTAAGAAAGTTTGCATGCATGACTTTTTTCTTTAAATTAATTTTTTGCAAATTTTGAGGACCGGAAAATTTATTCTGGAAAGCTTATTTTATCGAAAATTGAATAAATATTTATTAAAAAAAATATTTAAAAACATTAATTTTTTAAGGTGCGTGGCCTATTCTCAAAGTTAGGAAAAAAAAATATTAAAATTTTTTTTTTTTAATTTTGACTTTACTGCTAGCTAAACATAATTTTAAATCGTATATATTTTTTTCACCTCCAAAAAGACATAAAGATATGGCAAGAAGAACTAATGGAAAAGAACTTGAGAGTTAACATAAACAAAACAAAGGTGATGATGATAGGTAATGAAAATAAGAAAATTAATATAGAATTGAACGAAGAAAAGATAGAGCAAGTAGACGAGTTTAAGTACTTAGGAACAGTGCTGGAGAGAGACGGCAATATGGACAATGAAGTAAAAGAGAGAATAAGTAGCGCGTCGAAAATATATCATAGTCTAAGCAAACCTTTAAAAAGGAAAAGAGAAATAAGTGAGAAAACCAAAGTAACAGTGTATAAAACCATTTTTAGGCCTACGTTAATTTACGGAAGTGAGAGCTGGGTATTGAACCAATCCCAAAAAAGTAAAATACAAGCAATAGATATGAAATATCTAAGAGCAGTCAAAGGTATAACACGGAGGGACAGGATAAGAAACCAATTGGTTAGAGAAGAATTGAATATTGAACCAGTTCTCAACATGATCAAGAAAAACCAATTAAAGTGGTTTGGCCACCTTAACCGCATGGCTGGGAATAGGCAGGTAAAACGGGTATGGGAAGCAAGAGTTCAGAATGGAAGAGGAAGGGGAAGACCAAGAAAGACGTGGAATGCAGAGCTTGCAACAATTCTCAAGGAAAGAAATAAGCCCTGGACAGATGCTGTGGTAATGACGAAAAACAAGAAAGAATGGACAAAGTTTGTGCACCTAAGTGATTTGTAAAATTTTGTATAGTATACTCCTTATACCTTAGGGTAAAAAGGTTACTGATTATATATATATATATATATATATATATATATATATATATATATATTTTTTTTTTTTTCGATATTTTGTTCCTAACGATATAGCTTTTATAATTATTGGTCAAATTGCATTTCTTTTAGGTCATGATGTTAAATCGTTGCATCTTTCTCACGAACATATTAGAAAACAACATATAAAATGTAGAACTGAAATTTATAATGCCATTAGAATGGATTTTTCTACGAATGTTGTTTTTACTGTGCATTAGGAAGGTAAAATATTGGCTGATTGCACGAGTGTTAACCAATTAACAATAGGTTAGCTATTATTTTATCGTCTAATGATAATTCAAAGGTATTAGGAATTCCAAAAACACGTAGTCGAAAAAGGTCTGAAGAAGATGCTGCTGTTTATTCAGCCTTAATTAATTGGAATGTACAAGAAAAAGTTATGGCCATGTGTTTCGATGCTACAACAAGCAATACTAGCACTTCAATTGGAGCTCGTGCAATACTAGAACAGAAACTAAATAGACGCTATTACATTTTGCATGCATCATGTTTGGGAATTATTGGTTGCAGGTGTGTTTGAAAAAACTGTAAAACCAACAATTTCGGGTCCAAATATTTTGTTGCTTGAAAAATTTCGTTCAACATAGCCTCAACTAGATCATGATAGTTTTGATCCTGACATAACAGATCCAGATGTAGCTAAATATTTTAAGAAAAAATTCGAATGGAATTATTTATTATATTTCACAATTTTATTTAAGACCAAATTGAAAATAAGGTTGATGGTCATGCTGGTAGCAGACACGACTATATTGAATTTTTAAAACTAAGTTTGCTATTTCTTGGAGAAGTAATTCCCGGATATAAAATTCCTAAGGCTGGTGCTGTCAATTAAGAGGACAGCTGTGGTATCTAAATGAAGCAAATACTGCTTTGTTGTTTTTCGATGATGAGGTTAGCATTGAAGAAAAATGGTAGAAAACTTAAATGTTGATGGATACCCGGACAGGCCACAAAGAATAAATTTGCCAGTAAACAAAATCATGTCATCAGAGTTGTGCGATTTTGTTAGTAATCGTAATAACACATATTTTTTTATGTGATGGATGCTAAATCAAGAAATTACCGGTATAATCAAGAACTTGTGATTTCCGATCCAGCGACATGGGAAGAAGACGAGAACTACAATGCGGCGAAAGCAACTATTAAAAATTTGTTAGTTGTTACGTTGTTACTAATCTAGCAGAGCGTGGAGCAGCTTTATTGTCACGATTTAATACTGTTCTAACGCATCAGAAGCAACAAAAACAGTATATCCTTCATGCGTTGGACCAATATTATAAACCAATATGAATGCAAACCTATTCTAAAACAAAATTTATTGAATATTTGACTACAAATAATGAAGATGAGAAAATAATTTAAAAAAAGAATATCATTACGTTTTAATTTTACATTTGCGTAAAAAGTACTTTATATAGAATAAAATATCGAAAAAAATATATAAGATTTAAAAATATGTTTACCTAACAATAAAGTCAAAATTAAATAAAAATAAAATAATTTTTTTCCTAACTTTAAGACAGGGCTACGCATCGTAAAACTAATGTTTTTAAATACTTTCTTTTTTAATAAATATGTATTCAATTTTCTATAAAATAGGCTTTCCAGAATAAATTTTCCGGTCTCTAAAATTTGCAAAAAATTGATTTCAAGAAAAAAAGTCAAACAAATTCTCTTAAAAACATACAGTTTTTGAACCAAAACAGCATTAAATTTTATCCGTATACCAAAACTTTCAGAGAACGAAATGTTCGTCTAGTTATTCTGAATACTAGTCCATCAGCGACAAATTCAATATTATACGAGTTACGAACAAGTAAAGCGATCTACCGTTTTAAAGTCTATTTTGTTAACTTTAATCGAAAACCGGCTGGGTTTTTCCCCCACAGATTCCCATGTTTTTTGTAGAATAAAAGTATCTTATGAAACTTTTAGGCTTAATAAAATAATCTTAATAATTTGTTCCATATTCATTGAACTGAAAATATATTGATGAGTCATTGGTTTAATTAGAATGCACACACATATATAATAAACTTAATAAGTCGGCGATTAAAGGTCTGGTTCATTACTTCAAAGTATATATATTTAAAACAACCCTACATGTTTCGGCAATAATGCCTTTGTCAAGGGAATAAAAAATATAAAATTTTATATTTTTTATTCCCTTGACAAAGGCATCATTGCCGAAACATGTAGGGTTGTTTTAAATATATATACTTTGAAGTAATGAACCAGACCTTTAATCGCCGACTTATTAAGTTTACCTTATCATACCAAGGTCACGAAAATATTATATATGTCGACTATCTCATAGTTAAGCATTAATGTATTTAATAAGTTTGTGTATTATGTAGCAAAAATTATTATATCAATAATTATTATTCAACTCATTCTGTAAGTATACATTATTTTTATTAAGAAAGAAAGGAACATTAGTTTTTTGTTGCAGGAAAATCGTTTCGTCAAAGAGTTTCTTATCTTGTTCACAGAAGAATTCATACAGGTGCAATGCCTTATAAATGCACTGCTTGTGACAAAAGTTTCAGGTATAAAATTAGTCAAAAATCTCATAAATGCCCAGCAAATCCTCCAGGTTCTGTTATTAGAGCACCTGCTTTAGTAGAAAGACTTATGGAAAAATCTATGGCGCAATTAGAAGGAGTTTTAATTCCTGAAATTATAAATGGAAAGGTCGATCAACATAGTAGTTGTAATAGTAATTCGTATTCTCAAGAACAGTTGCGAAAATATGGAGACACGAATTTTTCTATAAAACAGAAAAATGAGAAAAACATTTTAAGAAATAGCTCAAGCCCAAATTTACTGATTACACAGAATACTCTGGAAAACGACATAGCTAAGACTAATAATAATCATATAAATACAATCATATTTAATTCAGAAGGTCAAATAATTGGTCAAAACTTTGCTTTTGATGGCCAAAATATCATCGCCATTAGTCCGAAACCCGTTACCAATACCTGTAATTCCACTATTAATAAAGCCATTGAATCCAGTGATGTTTCTAAAGAGAATCTACAGGAAACATGTGTACCAATGAGCGTACAAGGTATAATATATTTAATTTTCTCAGTTTTTTTGTATTATTTTTTTTCTTATACTAAAAATATTAATTTGTATTTCAACGGACCACAGAACACTTTTCCATGAATCTACGATCCAATAAGCATGAGTTTTTGATACCAAAGGTTGTTTCATAGATGATTGTTCACGCAATCCTATTTTATCGAGTCGTCTCCTAATTGTTCTTAGAGATATCTCTGAGGTTCCAACATCAAAGAAATCACGATGAATTTCAACTGTCTTTTAAAGTACCTTCGGCTGTATTTTTAAATTATAATTCTGCATTATTACATTACATACCATCTTTATTAAAAGATGTAAAGTGCCATCTTTACTAAAAGTATAAATTGCATCTTAGGAGTCTTCAAAAACTTTCCTCATTATAGTAAGTTGTTTTTTAAGTAATTAAGTAATTGGTGCACATGCGAAGCTTTAGAAAACTTCAAATTCTGACACTTGTCATACATAAAATTCAAACTACTAATTTTTACGCACGTTTACATGAAATTATACGTTTGTAACAGAATACATGCACTGTCACCAACCATTAAAAAAAGCTAATTAGGAAAGTTTTTGAAGGCCCGTTAAATAAATTTTACTTTATTATATTTTCTTATATACTATGCGTATTCAGTGCACTTCAGTGCACAGATCTAAGAATGCTTTTATCGTTACTTTTCAGGAAATTATCTTGAGAACGTATCGAATTAGATGTTCACAAGATTCGCACAAATAACGAAATGACATTATTTACTATTTTATTTTCCAGAACTAACAATATAAAGTAGAAATAAAGTAAGTATACACGGTGTCCTTGAAATAAAAAGACAACGTATGAAAAATTGAAAGATGCAATTATATAGATTATAAATCCAAAAAATTCAGAGTCAATTACGACGCGAACCCCAAAATTAAAAACCCCTTCAAATTGTACTATGTACTGCCTATGAATTCCGAATGTCTATAAATAATATATATGTACCTCTATTGAACTTACACACACACACACACACACACACACACACACACACACACACACACACACACACACACACACACACACACACACACACACACACACACACACACACACGCGCGCGCGCACGCACGCACGCAAACGTAACAGCTGTCGATGTTATGAAAACTACAACACAGTTGTATATTAAGGCTTCAATAACTTCAATATATTTACGTACGAAATCACCTATTAAAATTTATACTTTTATTTTGTATGAAAGTGAATTATTAAAAATTAAGATGCATGCTCTACGAGCCATTTCACGCCCATAACCTTCGTAATTTGGTAACAATATATCTGTTTCCCTTAATCATTGGAACACGTAAATGGAAATATATCGAACGGGTAGCAAAAATTGTTTCGCTACTTAACGGTACCTCTACTCTTTGTAACATGAACTTCTTGAAATGCAGTGGCAGAACAAATATTTTACAAATATCTTTGTCATTTTTGCGAAAAATATTTTGGATTCATTTTCTATTTTCTTTCTTTTCATTTTTCATACGCTGTCTTTTTCTTTCAAGGACACCCGGTATATATGGACGCTAAAAGTAACAAATAAAGTATTTATAATATACGATAATACATACATGTATAAACATATATATATATATATATATATATATATATATATATATATATATATATATATATATGGTAAATTCAATCAGTTGGCGATTAAAGGTCTGGCTTTACTTTAAAGTATATATATTTAACACAACCCTACATGTTTCGGCAATGATGCCTTTATCAAGGATATAAAATATAAAGGACAGTATACAAATGTCATATAATTGAGTTGCTATGGATAAAATTATTCAAAGATACATTCCAAAATGGAATGTATCTTTGAATAATTTTATTTATTTTATTTATAAAATGTACATTGCTTATAATAATAAGCAATGTACAAAATAGCTTCAACAACTTCCATCCAAATTTAAACTTTAGCATTGAAATAGAAAAAAAAACAACTCCATAAACTACTTAGACTTAACACTAATAAAAACAAACTACAACATACAAACAAAATGGTACACTAAACCAATCACATCCGGCAGATACGTAAACTTTTATTCAAACCAACCCCTATCCCACAAAAAAAATGTAGTAACAGCGTTAGTAGACAGTGTTTTAAATCTCACCAATCCAGTTTTCAGACCAACAGTACTGAATAAAGTAAAAACAATTTTAACAGAAAACAATTATCCACCACAATTTATACAAAAAATTATAAAACAGAGACTTAATAAAATATATAACAAAACTAAGTGCCAAAACAAAAATAAAACAACCAATGAATTAACATATATCCCTACGCCCTATATAACTGGATTATCCGAAAAACTAAACAATATATTTAAACCGTTTAATTTTAAAATAGCACATCAAAGCGGAAAAAGCCTAAAATTCCTACACACCAAACTAAAAGACTCAACACCTACACTAAAACAATCACATACAATATATAATATACCCTGCAAAGACTGTGACAAAGTATACATAGGCCAAACAAAACAGTTACTACAGGAAAGATTAAAAGGTCACAAATACGCAAAAAATCAGACTGCTTTAAAAAAACACCAGATGACACAAAAACATAATTTTGATTTTGAAAATACCAAAATAATAACAAAGCAAAAAAAATACAAAGGCTAGGGAGGTCTTAGAAGTGATCCATATTTTCAAAAACAGCAGAACAATCAACGACCGTAACAAGATTGATGGACTTTCTAAACTCTATTATCTACTCATTAAACAATAGAAGACAACCAATCCCACCCACACACACCAAAAATTTTTTTATTGTTTCCTATTGTAAATACATATACTATGTTCCCCTAACATATGGCCTAACCATGCTAATTTTAAAACGAAATAGGAAATTTCATTTCTCCAACAAAGACATTTAGTCACATAAAATATTCTGAGTGACGCGGTCGAACCCTGGATAGGTCTCGGGCAAGTCCGACCACACATGTACACAAATATGTGGTTTGAAACGGAATAAATCGGTGAGTTTTATATCATTTAATTTTCCTTACTTTATTATTATTTTAATTTTAATTTTTAATTAATTCATACAAATGTAAACATATTTTCTTACCTTTCGTTATATTAATTTTTTGTTTCTAGTCACTTGAAAAAGACTTAATAATAAAAAGAGTCGAAACGTCGTAGAGAAAAACATTGAAATTCATTAAAGGTCGCTAAACCAATAATAGTCTATTATTTTAATATATATATATATATATATATATATATATATATATATATATATATATATCAGTTTTCTATCTTAAACAACACTGTGGCTGCTGTATGCATTGTAAGTAATTTTACTGTTATATCGGGTACAGTTTTTGTTGCTGTTCTTTCGGGTATACGTACTTTCGGTGTTTTTGTTTTGTTTTTATCGGTGCCTCGCTATTCGTATTTATTTGTTTGTTTTCCTCTTGTTTCTGTTGCTGATTATCCGTTGTCCTCCTATCCTGTGTGTTGTCTTTTTTTAAAAAAGTCCCTACGACAGACACCGTAGGGTGAAGTATGTGTCCTCGTATTTAATCCTTTTCCTTTTTCTTTCAATATGAGTTTAATTAAATGTTCGCACTGTTCCATTACCGCAGAGTCTCATAAGATCGTGAATTGTTCTGTGTGCCAGAAGCCTTATGCGGTTGGGTGCGTCGATATCTCTAATGCGGAGGCGAGAAGGATTCATAATGGCGTCTACACGTGGACATGCGTCTCTTGTAAGGATCTTGGTAATGATCTAAATAGTCTTAAGGCTGTTATTGTTGCTCTTCGTGACGAGATCCAGATGCTTAAAACAAGTATTGCCTCTCCTTGCGTTGTTTCGTCCTCTTTATCATTGTTGGAGACTGAGAAAATTAATCAAGAGGTGCAGGATCGCGAGAAACGCAGAAATAATGTAATTATATACGGCTGTACTGAGTCAGCTACCTCCAGCAAGGAGCAAATAGCTACTGATATCATTTCTATAAAGGATATGCTTTCTGCCGTAAGCATAGATGCACCTGACTTTCAGGTATATAGATTGGGTAAGTTTGACCCTGGCAGCAGCAGCCGTTGTCGTCCTATTAAAATACAGTTTCCAGGAGAGTCTATTGTTACTGCTTTGTTGAGGAAAACTGACAAAATAAATTCTCTTAATCAGTGGCGCGGTTTTGGTTTTTCTCGCGATCGCACTCTCATGCAGCGGGAACTTTATAAAAGTGTTAGGGCACAATTAGAGCAGCGATTGGATCAGGGTGAACATGCCTTGAGAATTGTGTATAGGAGCGGTATCCCTGTTATTATATCGGAAAACCAGCAAAGCCCGACAGTATCTCCCGGACATTAAGTATTTATTACCAAAACACTCGCAGCCTTCGCTGTAAGTCGCATATTTTCTATCCAAGTTCTTCTGATTTGGCATATGATGTCATACTTATATCTGAAACATGGCTTGACGAGTCTTTCGACAGCTGTGAATTTTTTCCTCCCTACTACAATATTGTCAGATGCGACAGAGATTTTGCCTCTGTGGGAAAATCCACAGGTGGTGGTGTTCTGTTGGGCTTAGCAACTGAATTTACATTAGAGGTGCTTGACATCTCTGAATTAAAAACTCTGGTGCCGTCGATTGACCTTTCGGTAATTCAGGTGGAATGTATATAACGGAAATATAGAAATTGAAATTATGAATAGTGCACTTTCATTTGCAAGTGCACTATTCATAATTTCAATTTCTATATTTCCGTTATATACATTCCACCTGAATTACCGAATTCTGCTTTGGATACCTTCTTCGAAGCACTTCAAATCCTTATAATAAACAAACCTATTTTAATTATTGGTGATTTTAATTTACCACAATATTATGAACATATTAGTTCCAGTACAGTGAGTACTAGAGTTTCTGCTTTCCTGGAATTTTGTGATTTTTTACAACTCAAGCAATACAATGCGATTGTGAATGCTGACGGTCGACTTCTTGATTTGGTCTTGTCGAACTTGGATCACAATCTGAGCACTACCCACGACCAGCATCCCTTTGTTCCTGAAGACGCATATCATCCTGCCTTGTCAGTTAATATGAAGTTTTTATCTACATTGAGACCGGATCAGTTTCCATCTACTAACTGTCAGTACAACTTCAGAAAGGCGAATTATGAAAAACTGTATGAGGACCTAGTGGAGGTTGATTGGTCCTTTCTGGATGGTATTAATGATGTTAATCTCGCCCTGGATTGGTTTTACAATGTTCTGAGCGATATATTTGATTCAACTATTCCGAAGATGTCGAGAAGCACCTCGCATTTTCCTGCTTGGTTCAATAATGAAATTAAATGTAACATTAAAGCAAAAAATTATTATAGGCGTAAATGGAAAGGTACTAATAGTCCGATGTTCTATGAAGAGTTCAGAAGACTGCGTACACTAACGAAATCACAAATATCTACTGCTTATACTGCATACATGGTGAATATAGAGACCAGCATCACGGCGGATCCTAGAAGAATATGGTCTTTCGTACGTTCCCGGAGGGGAACCTCACGTATTCCTGGAAAACTATTTTATAGAAATGCTTGGCTTGACAAACCACAAGCCATTGTAGACGCATTTGCCAGTAATTTCTCGGAAATGTTCTCGACCGCCAATATTGTTGACTCTCCCACTCTAAAATCTCAATGTCAGCCGTTTTCTCTCTGTCGCATTACTGAACATACTATTTCCAGCATAATGGCTACTTTTCCTGATAAGTTAACCTCTGGTGATGATGGCATTCCCAGCTTCCTGATCAGGGACACCAAATTTGTTCTATCAACACCACTAACCAAAATTATAAACCTAGCACTGCAGACATCATCCTTCCCCGATAGATGGAAGTGCGGCCGTATTGATCCTGAATTCAAGAAGGGTGATAGCAGACATATTTCAAACTACAGACCGATTTCGCTCTTATCAAACTTTGCAAAAATTTTCGAACAAGTTTCGTTTGATGCTATTTACTTCAATACCCATTCATATATCACACAGCACCAGCATGGTTTTATGAAAGGTCGGTCTACTACTACAAATCTAGCTTGCTTTACGCAATATACGAATGAAGTCTTGGACAGTAGGGGTCAAGTGGATGTTGTTTATATGGATTATTCACATGCTTTTGATAGCATCAACCATATGTTGCTACTTCAAAAACTTGATAGCTTTGGCTTATCTCCGAATTTATACATGTTGTTGGGATCTTATTTATCTAATCGATATAATTATGTGTTTTATAATGGTTATAAATCGTACACCTTTGCAGTGGCTTCTGGAGTACCGCAGGGTTCCAACTTGGGACCTTTGCTTTTCTCATTATATATGAATGACCTTTTTCCACTGTTAAGATGTCAGGCGCTAGCTTACGCAGACGACATCAAACTATTTTCTGATATCGCCAAACCAGGTGATGCTATTGGCTTGCAGCATGATGTTAACATTCTTGTGGAGTGGTCTCAGAGGAATGAATTGTCTTTGAATATCGACAAGTGTGTGGTGATGTCATTCTCCAGGAAGAACGCACCAGTCTTATCACGTTATTTTATAAATAATCAGCAGTTGAATAACACAAACTCAGTAAGGGACCTGGGAGTGACGTTTGATCCGGAGCTATCTTTTAATGATCACATTGTGGGCATCTGCCGCTCGTCTTCGAGAGCATTGGGCTTCCTCATTAGAGCCTCGGGGTGCTTCAGCAGCATCTCCTTGCTAAAATCTTTGTATTTCACTCTTATAGTTCCGAAACTCGAGTATGCGTCTATTGTTTGGTATCCCTTCTACATCTCGCAACAGTTTCCAGTTGAACGTATACAACGCCGATTTGTAAAATACCTCTTCTTCAAATCTAATCGTGTATATCCTGACTGGAACACTTCCTATGAAGAACTGCTTCGACTCTATGGGGTTCAGTCTTTGACTGTTCGTCGAGTTAACTACAGCGCAAGGTTTCTTCATAATCTTCTCCACAATAAAATTGATTGTGCCGCGCTGTTGTCTAGGGTCAGATTCAATGTGCCTAGTGTGAGTACCCGTAACCCTGTTACTTTCTTGCTGTCGACTCCAAGGACGAATCTACTGATGAGATCACCGATATTCCACATGATGAGGAATGCTGAGGCATATTATAGTGACATATTCATTGGAAAGGTGGACACTAAGGATATGTGAACCTTGACATCATAATTATCGGTATTACTTATTTGTTATATATCAAAATTATTTTAGTTATGTAATAGTTTAACATAGTATGTATGTGTATTCATACATCTAATTTGTGTACTTATTGCTCTGTAATTGGGATTACCTGTTGGGCAAATAAATAAATATTATTATTATTATTATTATTATTATTATATATATATATATATATATATATATATATATATATAACATTTGATAAATGATTGGAGGTTTTCGGCTTTTATATGAAATATTTACAAATATCAAGTTAGTATGTATGTAATTGCAAAGTAAGGTGGGATGTAAACATTGCTGTCTACAAATTACAAAGCAAATCATACGAAATTTTTAATTGAAAAAATGTCTATGTTGGGACTCGAACCCAAGTCTACAGCTTGCCGGGCTGTCGTCATTACCACTAGACCACAATAGACCCAGGTTCAAGTTATTCAGAAATGCATTATAAAGTAACAGTGTTGATGAATCATACATACTAACTTGATATTTGTAAATATTTCATATAAAAGCCGAAAACCTCCAATAATTTATCAAATGTTATATTTAATGAACGGCTAAGAAATTATCTAATCACTTATATATATAGTATATATATATATATATATATATATATATATATATATATATATGTGCACGCACAAACATATCAACGCTGTATTGAGGACGATTAACGTACGGATATGTGTTATAGGCTGTCACTGCCCTCATCAGCATATGATAGGTGATCCTCAACAATACATTAAATGTCAGATAGATGTCGCTGTAATCCTCTCTTAGTATATGAAAATAGTTAATTGTGGAACTACTCTTGTTGTTATGTAAGATTATTTTTCTTTTGAATTTATTTTGAAAAATTTATTACATTTTATTATTACGATAACTAAAATTTCCTCATGCAAGTTGGAGAGATATATTTTCTCTGAATACAGTGGATTTCAAACGAAACCGCAATTACAAGTATGTCTTCTATGTTAAATCCCTCCAGAAAATGTATTATTTAAGAAATGAGAAGTAAGGTGTTGCACAAATACGAAATATTAAGTATCCTCAAACAATACAAGAAAACAAAATGAAGAAATTATCAATAGAATAAGGACGACAATAAAATTATTTAATAACATTAAGAGAGGTTTTATTAATAAAGAGGAAATAAGTAACAAAATAAAGATAGTCTACGAAATAATATAATTACCAATTTTGTTCTTAAGTAATATCATGAGAAATTATATATGCTAGTGGGGACACTGGATGAAAGACTAGATGGAAGAAGAGAGGTTAGGAAAGCTTGCGATGGCGTTATTATAAAAAAGTCTTCAAGGAAAACGATCTTTACAAATACAGTCGGCTGGTGTGATATCTCCAACTGTTTCTATAATAAAGGCCGCATTATCTGCGCTACAAACTCATGCACGTTGCAAAAAATTATTTATGACTTTTTACTTTCCATGTTTATTTATTTTTTACGACGATGTAAAAATATGATATTTCCCTTAAACTTATTTCTCTAGAATCTAGAATACCCATGTTTTATAAAATATTACACAGGCCTACAAAAAAAAATTTTTTTTTGGTGCATCTCTGTTTGTTTGAATAGTCGATAAAGTAGGTAATGTACAGTATATTGACATACGTCATTTTAACTCATCAGCTCTAGTTTACCTACTACCCTCATTGTGAATTGTTGTCGGTCTTGTTCGTAACTAGTCATTATTACAATATCATCGATAAAGTTTGTGTTACTATTTCATTACGGCTAGTACGTCCAGACGTTGTGTTAACGATCCTGATATATTTTGTTATGTTTGTGGTTAATACATACTGAAAAATCAGCGTAAATCGATTACAAACACAGTGCGTCGTTTGTATTTTGCTTACTTCGGTATTGAAATTCTACACCAAGATAAAGTGTGGGTGCCTCATAGTGTTTGTAAAATATGCGTTGAACATTTGCGACAATGGGAGAGAGGGAAACGTAAGTCTTTGAAGTTTGGAGTGCCTATGATATGGCGAGAACAAAAAAATCATTATGACGACTGTTACTTTTGTATGATTAATATAGTGGGCATTAACAAAAACAATCGCCATAAATGGAAATACCCCAATATTTCTTCAGTACAAAGACCTCTTCTTCATTCAGAAAATGTTCCAATACCAACTTTTCACCAGGTAGTGCAGCAATCTCAGGAGGATGAAGCTGAAGTACCTATTTCTTCCCAAGTAGATGATGACTTTCAATACTGCGGAATAACATCAGATCCTAAGCCATTTTCGCAGAATGAGCTTAGTGACCTCATCAGAGACTTAGATCTTTCGAAGGAACGTGCTGAGTTACTAGCGTCACTAAATACCCATGTTTTATTTGTCTCTGGGACAGTCGAGCTAAATCACGTCATTGGACTGCAAAAAATTGGCCTGTGGGAGATGCTCTTGTTGTTGGCGAAAGAAATGTTATAAATGAACCCTTAGTTTCAAGAGAAAAAATCATTCTTCCGCCGTTGCATATAAAATTAGGGCTAATGAAGCAATTTGTTAAGGCTCTCGATAGAAATGGTCAATGTTTCCAGTTTATTTCTCACAAATTTCCTGGTTTAAGTACTGAAAAACTAAAAGCAGGTATCTTTGATGGACCTCAAATACGTAAATTGATGAAAGACACAACTAATTTTGAGACTTGTATGAATGATGTGGAGAGGCTTGCCTGGCAATCTTTTGTAGCAGTTGCACAAAATTTCCTCGGAAATCATAAGGCTGACAACTATGTAGAACTAGTAGAGGAAATGCTGGTGCGATTCAAAGATTTAGGCTGTAATATGAGTATAAAATTACACTCTCTTAATAGTCATCTACATCATTTCCAACACAATTTAGGAGATCTAGGCGAAGAACAAGGGGAACGTTTCCACCAAGACCTAAAAACAATGGAGAATAGATACCAAGGAAGGTGGGACAGTCATATGATGGCTAACTATTGCTGGGGAATCATGCGAGATTGCCCGAGTCAGTTTCATTCTAGAAAATCACTCAAAAGACAATTTCTTGATGTTTAATGTCAATAAAATATATATTTTTTCGTGAATTGGGTTTTTTTTTCTCGGAAACTAGAGCTGACAGAAGAAAACGGGTAAAATTTTAGATATCGCCATGTAAGACATACTTAAAATCGGGTCTAAAATCTCCAGCACCAAAATGGTTGTAGGCCAGTGTTATTAACTAGTATAGTATCGTGTTCAAAAATATAATATTGATAAACTAAGGTAGAGGTCGTCCAAAGTTTTTGGTTACCGTTTACTTTATCGTTGTCACTTTATTTGTGTACTATGGTTATATTATAAATATTATATTTACAGATACCCCAGAAGCCAGTGGACATCGAACAAACAATTTCGAACACAGTAATACTAAAAGTCCTGACTTTCTTTCTATGGTATTATCGCCAATGATACCCGATGTCCAGTCATTATGTCTATCAAGTTCACCTACCAGTGAAGATTGTTCAGTAAAGCAAGAGCCATTAGAAACTATAAATGAAGAATCATTCAAGAGCTTATTAGACGGTTTATCTAATTGTATATAAAATCACTTATATGTATTTTTGCACTGAAAAGTATTAATAAATCTGTAACATATACTCATTGTAAAAACGATTAAATACATATTATCTAAATGCATTCAATGTTGAAGATATAATATCGTGCTGTTTTATGTGAGGTTCCCATAATTATCTAGTAGCACAAATATTAATAAAAAAGTAATTTAATTGTTATTACTACGATATACAATAAACAAAGGAATATAATTTATGCATTCTACCTTCAGATAACAAAATATGTTTCACAAACTCGTGCATATTTACAGTTTTCGTGTTTTATATTAAAACGCCGTACAAAAAAAATATTTATTTATGCACTTTGGTTTTCTTTTAAAATTTCTACAAAATAAACCTCGTTTGATGTTTTATTGAAGAGTAAACCTTCCGATTAATTATGAACCACGAACCACTCGGTCAAGATTGTGTTTAAGAGCCCGAATTATTTCAGGATTGTATAGCGTAACATTAAAAAACGCCCAACAGCATCAAATCGCATCTCCGCGCAGGACAAACAATACAAAAAATGGCAAATGTAGTCTCTGTCGGGATAGAGCACTTCTACACTAGGAATGAAGTTATTGTTCAGAATTTGTTGATATTTATTGGCATTAACAATTCTATAGCTATTATCTCCATCTTTCGTAAACTCTTTCCAGAAATACACCCTCAAATCATCACACCCTTTGCAAATTTCACAGTCTTTTTAAACAGTCCTTATTAAAAGTTTCAGATTTATCCTGAATAATCCTTTTCCTATTGTCACCTACAGAAACGTCGAATTTGGACTTGTCGCTAACTATGACTTTGGACCAGTCATCTACTGTCCAGTTCAATTTAGATTTGGCCCAGATTAGACGGTTTTTGATTTGGGTTTTTGTTAACAACGGTGTTTTCTTTCGCCTATATAAAATCGCTTAAAATTAAAGAAATCTCAAATACATAATATATTAGTGCATTTGAATTATACCTTATAAAAACCAAGTCCTGATTTGTGGATCCACTGTCTGCAACATTCTCGCGAAATTCTCACACCGGTTCCTGCATCGAAGCGAGCAGTTATATCCCTTAGAGGGGCTCTTCGGTGGGTTTTACATATTTTTACAAGTCCCGTCATTCTATAAGTCACTTTTTTGGTTGTCCAGCACTTTTACCTCGATTTTCGTAGCTATTTGTTTCTCTATAACATTTCCTACAGTCTCCTACAGTAGATTTCACCAAGTTCTATTTTTTTTCCAATTGCACTCATGTTTTTCCCTTCATTGTACTGCTTCACCACAATTTCACGAATTTTTTTTTGAAGTAGCTTCACAACGACCCATTCTTAATAGCACAGACTGAGTACAATCATAAATAAACGCTTACAAGAGTGATCGATGTCAAATCTGTCATAACAATCGTTGCCATTCTGTTAAAAATAAAGTCGTCCAAATATTAAGTTGTCAGTGTCATTTACAAAGATTCTCATTTTTTCATTTAAAAAATTATATTTGTTGAACAGTTATTTTTTGTCAGAAATTATTTAAAATTGTATATTTACCAAATCAGATATAAAAATGAATAATTAACAATTTTCAGTATTTACAAAAAATATTAACTATAAAAATTAGTATCGTCCGAACATTAAGTATAAGTCATTGTAGATTCAAAATAAATGTACATACACTTAGTATAAATAAATATATTTAGATGAAAGTACATTTATTCATTTAACAAACAGTCACCGAAGATCTAAAGTATAGTGTTACAGCCTTACAACATATGCATGGTGAAATAGCATGGGGAGGGGGGGGGGTTCTATTAACTAACTGACGTTGAAGCATCGCCGCCAAAAACCGGATTCGTCGTAACCAGTTTGGTCCACGAGCCAACATCAACCAATTGGTACATCAAGCCCGAACAATAATTTGGTCTTCGAGCCTCATCAATTTGGTTTCAAGAGTGATGGCTTCTGAAAGCAAATTGATGCAGCCAAGCATAATTTTTATCCTTCGACCGGATTCTCCCGGGAGTAGATATATATGGAACAATACTTAATTGAGCTTAAACGTAATTTTGAGCGTTAAAATACATCTGCCTCTGTATATAAGGAAACTACCGATATTGCAGTAAAAACTGAGAAATATTGTAATTGTGAAGAGTATTAAATTTTATAAATACAGTGATTGATGGTGAAGAATGAGGACAGTATGCTTGTTTAAATATGCTACTGTCAGCATGAAACTATACAAGTGTCCCGTATCGCTATGTTCAAATTTTAGGAGTATAAAGTAGACTTCATTTCAAGTAACAAAAACGCAAAACTTGTATATCCATTTTTATTTGTTTCAAAGTTACAGATCTATGAATGTGATTGTCAGATCATGAAAAAAAATGTAATCCTAAAGTCAGTAAAAACTGATTTTATTTAAAAAAGTTCAATTAATAATATTTTCGAAATGTCCACCTCCTTGTTGAATGCAGGCTTGTGTCCGTAAGCCAACAGAAGAAGTCCTTATCCGAATTTCATACTTGTTTTGTCAGATTTGCCCGGCAGCCAGGTGAATACGGTCCAACAACTATTCTCTTGTGTTCGAAACTTGTGCGTAGACTAAATTTTTCATGTACCCCCATAAATAAAAGTCAAGGGGATTAAGATCGGGTGATCTGGGTGGCCATGCAACAGGACCATCTCGACCAATCTATCTTGGATAATTGACGTTAACCCAATTTCGGATAGCAATTCCGAAATGTGGTGGTGCCCCATCCATGTGAAACCACATGTCTCGTCGAACATTCAGTGGAGCATCCTGTAAAAGACCTGGCAGTTCGTCAATAAGAAATTAAAGGTAATTGTCCGCATTTAACCTCCCATGAAGAACGACAGGACCAATCAACAAGTCATCGATTATGACCGCCCAAACGTTAATAGAAAATTCATGAAATTTAGATGGGCGTATAGCTTTGGGATTTTCTGATGACCACCTGTGCAGGTTCCTCAGATTTGTAACACCACTTCTCGTGAACGTAGATTCATCTGTCCAGAGGACTGTTCTGCAGAAATTAAAATGAAGCCGTGACTGTCTTAATATCCAGGTAGAATAAACTAGACGAGCATAGTGGTTTGCTTCAAGCAAACCGTGTCCCCAGCGATTGTGATATGGATATAAGCCCTCACGTTCTAAAATTCGCAAAACTGTCGTTCGTGGAACTCCTAGTTGTCTAGCGATTCGACGAGAGTTGAATCCCTTGTAACAATAGCTACTGCTTCTTCCTCTAAGTCTGCTGCAAATTTACTCCTCGGTCGAAAAGATAATCACGCAGTCCGCATTCCCGAAATTGTCTGTGTACTGCCAGAAACGTTCTGTAATGAGGAATGCGCCTATCGGGAAACCGATGTCGGTATTCAATAACTGCTTGACGTGCACTGCCGTTACAGTAGCCATAAACAAAATGCATGTCCGCATACTTTTGAGAAGAAAATCGGTAAGGCATTTTGAATAAAGAAAACGTGTCCACTCACTAATAAGCTGTTGTATGAACTGAGACGTAATGTAATCCTTTATTAAAAAATGCAACGTTAACAGTCATCTGAACATTTGTATATTGTATGATATTCATGGTTCAGCACTTACGAAATAAGTAAGAACCTTCTTTATCATAAATCAATTTCCATTTTTAAATGGATATACAAGTTTGCGTTTCTGCTACTTGAAATAAAGTCTACTTTACACTCCTAAAATTTGAACATAATGATACGGGACACTTGTACTACGTGACTATAAATGTTTGTAACAAATATTTACTTTGGCAACACTGAAAAATTTTTGTTATTGTAGGTTATGTCATTTGTATCATATGGATGCGTTAAAAATCAGGTGTGCTAACATAAAATTACAGAAGTGTTGCCAACTTAAGTCGAAAATTCACAATCATTTATAGTCTCGTTGTATATGCTAATCAGGTATTTGCAAATAAAACAGAAATAATGAAAACAAATCTTTCAATATATGTAGTTGTGTGGTTGCCCTAAAAATGTTTTTAGTAAAAATTTTACGAAACCAGATGATACTTACGAACAAATTTAAATGAAAGAATAGTTTTTGAATTTGTGAATTTTTGCAAAAATTGTATTAATTATTGACAAAAGAAAATAAAACGCAAAGCAGAAAAACACGAGTCTTTCCCACGTATTCTTTTGTTCGAGATCAACAGAGGAATTAATGGCGAGGAAGCTGCTTGAATCATTTGTAACGTTACGGCAGAAACGTAATTGGGAAACTGTAGCGCGGAGATGGCTTTCTCGACTTAAAGAGGCTCATTTTGATATAAATGATTCTCAAGGTTCAGGAAGACTTTGATGAAGGTCAACTGAATGCCTTAATTCATGATAATCCACGCTAATCAACTCGTGAATTGCCCAATATAATGGACTGTAACCAATCGACCATAATACGATATTTGCAATGTAAAAAGAATGAGTTTGTGCCTCTTTGCTAGCTCGTTAACAACATCCATAATTTTTGTCCCGCATTGCTGCTTGTGATGAAAGAGGTGGTTTTATGTCAACATCAAGAACAGAAAGGAATAGCTTAGTCCTAGCAAAAACTTAACTCCACAGGTTGATACTTATCCGCTTAAGATGATGTGCATGTGGTGGCACAAATAAGGCGTCGCTTACTAAAAATTGCTTCCGAGGAATGTAACCATCACTGCTGAGATTTACGACCAACTATTCCATCGCTTTGAGGCCGTAACTAAAAATCGGACGTGGTGAACACAATACATGCTTCATCTTACTATAGAATCATCAGTACATGCTACTGGAAAAATACTTTCTCTATAAATACACTTTTACCACATCACAAAAGTCACTAAGACACAGTTTGAGGAAAGTTCACCGACGCTCATTGATTAATGTCAACATCACGAATGCCAAGACAACTATCGCTGCTCGTATGACAAGTGCAGGACTTGGCCAGGTATTTCCATCTGACGGACACAGCCGCAATTTGCTGATTCAAATGTATTTTTATTTTATTAAAAATGTTTTTATTTTATACAAAATATGGTGAGGTTCTACCTACTCAAGTAAGTTTCAAATAATATTGTTATATATGCTATGGGTTGTGTCCGATGTAGAGTGGAGGTACGTTAATACAGTTTGGGCAGGTTGAGTCTATGTCCGTCAGATAGAAACCTCTGGCCAAGTCTTATACTTGTCATGGGGGCAGCGATGGTAGTTTTGGCGTTCATGATGTTGACATTAGTCAATGAGCGGCGCTGAATGTTCTTCTACGCTGTGTCTTAGTGACTTTTGTGATGTTGTAATGGTGTTATTTATGGAGAAAGTATCTATACAGCAGCGTGTTACTGATGATTCTATAGTAAGATAAAACACGTGTATGCATGACTGGAAAGATACTTTCACACAAATATCACTTGTATTGTGTTCTCCACACCCGATTTTCAATAATATTTTTATATTATTAAAAATGTTTTTGTTTTATATAAAATATGGTGGGGTTTTTACCTACGCAGGTATGTTTTAAATTATTTTGTTATATCCACTTGCTATGATGATCTAGGCGCTGCCTACTTTCGTTGAGAACCTCTACGGATTGGATGAATTTTTCTCTGGTTGGGTGAGTTCGGGTACTGGTCTGTAGAGTTGGTAGAGATTTAGAAAGATCCTTCTCTATATATGTAGGGCGATCTGGGGGGCACAGATTAGCTCATTTGTTCAGAATCGGCGCGCTAATTGAGTGTATATCTCAATCCCACTGCCATTGGTGGCTATGGTGCGCAAAAAGTAAAATGATTTGAATTAATAGTTTTGTTGAAACAAACATAATTCCAAAAAGGAAGATGGTTTATATAACAAATTGCCGTTTGCTATAACATAGATAAAAATTCTATATTTTAAAAGAGTGGGAAAGAGTAGTGGAATAGATGAAACCCTGATTCAGGGAGAACACAAATTTCGATTCGAAAACATGGCGGATATTAGTACAAGCTCTAAGAGTAAATAATTTGCTCAATCGTACTGGTTGTCGGTAAGTAAGGTAAACGTATTTACGCTGAGGCGATTTGTTTAAACTTTACTTACTTCACTAGCTTAACTATTGACGCCTGATAGTAGATGGCAGAAACACGTGTCTTAGGCAGAAGTAAATGCTGGAAAATACGAAGTGTATGCATGTGTATAGTTACAAACGTGTATTTTGCATATTTGTTTCATTTGTTGCATAGAGTTTGCTGGTTAAGAGAAATAACAATAGAGAGGTTAGGACCTGAAATATTGAAGAAACCATAAACATGACTCAGAATATACGGGACAACCTTTATGAAGATCACTGCGTTAATACAGCCGTTATTATACGTATTAATAAACGTATGTAGATTGAATAATAAAAACGGAGCCATAATCAAAATTTAATAATAATTGATTGTATTTTAAGTAATTTTATTACCATTAGGAGAAGTTTGCCGGGACTGGACCGTCTCCTCGATTGAACCACCAGCTGTTTAGTGCGACTCAATGTTCTGAGTGCTTTAAAATTCTAACAGAGGACGCTGATATATATGCCGACGCAGAAAATATCACAAATGTACGAAGTATTTTCTTTGTGTATAAGTGTAAAAAAAAGTTAAATTGCGTAGATTGTATGGAATATTTAACTTCTGTGCCTAAGAAAATGGGAGAAAGAGGGGTGAGATATACTGACAAAACTTGTATTTAGCTAAAAGTATGTAGAATTGAAAATGGATTGATCTATTTACTTCGTTTCTGAGATGAAGTTTATAATTTTTTTAATGCCAATTATTCGGCAAAGTATCACTTTCCTGAAATGGACCACTTCGACCTCCTCGAATGGACCGGTATATTTCAGGAAATCGGCAGTGAAAAATTGAAATTATTCGTAAAAATATTTCTTTGGCATTCAGAGTATGACTATGCCCAAAGAGAAAGATATGTGGACAAGGGAGGAGTTTCATGAAAAGGCCACTAAGAACTCAAGAATCCACTTCATTAGCACGTGCTAAAGGCTTTAATAGAACCAGTGTATCCAAGTTTTTTGACTTACTGGAAAATATTTGCTATCATTATGCTTTAGATGAGACGAGGATTTTTAACGTGGACGAAAGTGGATTTTCAACAGTCCAAAAAAGATGTTAGAAAATTGTAGCAAGCAAGGGTAAAAAGCAAATTGCAGGACTTTCAAGTGGTGAGAGAGGAGTAAATACAACTTCAGTTTGCTGTTGCAGTGCTGTTGGGCATTTCGTGTCACCCATGATAATTTTCAAAATGTTGTGAATGCCCGCGGAATTAAAAGTTGGGGCTCTAGAATGTAGCCTTGTAGAAATTTACGAGACTGGCTATATTGACTCTTCCTTATTCGTTAAATGGTTAAAGTTCTTTAGAGCAACCGTACATCCTACCAAAGAGCGAAGTTCTTTTGTGTTTAGGTGCCCATACTACACATAACAAAAACTTAAGAGCCTTAGAATTGGCCCGTGATTCCGGAGTTATAATATTAGAACTCCCAGCTCACACCATTCACAAATTGCAGCCGCTTGATGTCACATTTTTCAAACTAGTGGAAACTATTTATATGCAAAAGTGGATGAGAACTAATCCCAATAATGCTGTGTCTATGTATAATGTAGCAAAAAATTTGGCACCTGCATATAGATGCGCAGCCACAATTGAAAATGCAGCTAGTGGATTTAGAAATACTGGCATCTGGCCTGTAGACAGAAATATTTTTGGCGAGCATGAATTAGTTGACAACTTATTGCGGTTGGAAGCGACTGAAGGAACTGATCTGTGTAACAAAAGTAAGGACGTTGAGAATAATAATCCAGTTGAAGAAAAGGACACAAACCAAGATTAGGAGAAGACATTCTCATCAACATCTTCTTACGACACTATATGATTACAGCTGATGAAAATACACCTTCCCAAAGAAGCAAACTACTGGTTTCCGCAGAAGAAATTTCGCCGATCCCAAAGCCGAAGAAAATGTCGCAGAGGTCAAGAAAAGGAGCACAGTAAGCCTGTGGGCATCCCATACAAAAATGAACTCACTGAAAAAAAATAAAGTAGTCAAGCCCAAATCCATACTGAGAGAAAAGAAGCAAAAGTCTCTAAGAACTCCTCAACCGTCCACATCCAAATCCATTTGCCCCGGTGCATCTACTTCAGCAAGTATAGGTTCAATAGATGAAACATGGCATTGCTTTCTATGTGAGAAAGATAATTAACTGGATATGACACAATGCCAGCAGTGCCACAAATGGGTGCTTGCCGTCTGCGGAAATGTAAGTCCTCTTCGTAAATTTTATAACTGCCCATATTGTCTTGTCCTAGACGGCTTTTAACAAATGTTATATGCATTCGATTCTGTGTATAATACATTTTTTTAAAAAATAGCATTATGCTTTATTCTATTATACATAGCTGCAAATAGCGGTCCAATCGAAGAATCCAATAATCCTTTCGCGGCAACTGGTTGCCACAAATGGATCACTTGCAACCAATTGGAAAAAAAAAAATTGTGCTAGCTTCTATGGAAGATACTATGTCGTAAAAATCAAAATCCGGTAAGTCAAATATTACCACCTTATGATCCTACATCTATTTTACATCAGAAGTCCGTAGGTAAGACAAAAAAAATTATAATTTGAAAATCGGTCCATTCATGGCAAACTTCCCCTACAATGTGGAACTCGGTTTCCGGGTTGGAACTACGTCGAGTTAGGCGTAATTGCCAACGTTTCGTCCACTGGTTCAAGGAACACCTTCAAGGCTGTACGTAGATGTTCGTCGTTTCGCAGTAGCTTGGAGAATGCTACAGCGAAACGACGAACATCTAGGTACAGCCCTGGAGATGTCTCTTGAAATAGTGGACAAAACGTTGGCAATTACGCCTAATTCGACGCGGTTTCAACCCAGAAACCGAAATCTACATCTAGAGAATGATCGCGGAAACCTACACCTACATTCCCCTACAATAATTTCGATATTATCGTTTCATTTAATTTATGTGGCTCGTCGGTTTTAATGGTAATTTTTTTAAGATACCAAGTAAGTTTTGACGGTAGGCATAATCACCCTAAAAAAAGACTTGTTCCTTTCGTGTCAGCGACAGTACATTATGTATGCAATCTTTTGTAAAAAAGCTTCCATATACTAATTTTTGGCTACTATTTCGTCTGCGTACCATTTTGCGGATTTCTGAGTTATCTTGAGGGTTGCTGCTCCTCGCAGATTGGAAAACGTTACCTTAGCCATTATTAGAGAAGTCAAATTGACGTGCGCGTGCACTTTAAAAAAGAAATAATAATTTGCCAATTTATAAAACGTGGTGGGACACTTACCGTTTATATTCCTGTTTATAATAACCCCATGTTTATAATAAATTAAGCTTATTCACTGCGTCGGACCGTTCTGTCGAACTACTAACTACGACATTACTATATAACGTGTGTTCATTTGAAAAGTCAATCTAGGTTACTTTGAAATTTTGATAGAATAAGACGCATATATATATTAGTATATGTTTGTTGTTCCGTAAACGTAAATCCAAATGACATTTGATAATGTCAATCACATTTGTTATGTATTTGTTTGTATGAAACTGTCAAAATATACGACTTCGTAGGTTAAGTAGTAAATTTTAATTTACGACATACTTCAAAATGTTCTCAGTAAATCACATGCTACTAGATTGACTTTTCAAATGAACACCCGTTACAACGTACAACAGTCCGTACAGAAGTCTATATACACATCGGAAGGAATACGCCAATTCATATATAGGATTATTAAAAACCGTCATTCTCGGTCGGTTCACAGAGGCGTGGACAAGCGAGAGGTTAGGGAGATTCATCTTAGAAGCGTCTCGTGTGTTATATGTATGTAGTACATGAACAGCTATCATAGTGTGAAGTTGTTTATAGACGTATTTACGAATGCGCGTAGGTGTAATTCGAACGGAAAGCATTTTTCTAAATAACGCACACTTTTATTTCAGTAAATTAATCCAGTGACGGCGCTGCTTGCCTACCTAAGTGGCGGTCTTTAATGATTATATAAAACAGTCTTGCAAAACATATACGCGTCGCTCTCAATAAACATAATAATATCTAATATCGCAGACGAAATTATGGAAATCACAGATCGAGAGGAAGAAGGCTCCCCATTGACCTGGTACGCCAGTCGAGCGCACCTCGAAATTGGCATCTCTAGCCATTATTCATATATATATATATATATATATATATATATATATATATATATATATATAATCTAAGTTCCCTTTCTACCTTTCGGTGTAGGGATTATTCATATATTATTGAGTTAAATTCCAATTACTAAATTTAGAAACAAATCTAAGAAACTGTCTTAAGATGCTCCACACTTTAAAAGAAATATTTATTACCTAAAACTATTGAATTCAAGAAAATATAACACTAAAAGAAACAATATTCAATATATACTAGCATAAATTTATTAGGAATTTTGGTGTATCCTTTTATAACTGTGCTTACTATATAAGAGAGAAAATATAACATTCTCGAACCATCTTATATTACAAAATAAAATAAATAATTCATTATTAAAGTATTTATTAATAACATTCGTACTTATACTCATATAAAAAATAATACCGAGTATCATTTACAAAAATAAATTCACCTATCAACGTGATTTATTATATTTGTTAATTTATTTATAATCTATATTTTATAAAGTAAAGCAGTGTTTATACAAGTTCATATTTAATTTATGAAAATAATACATATTATAAATATAAAAAAAATCATTTGCAATAATAATTAAAAAGAAAAAAATGTTACATTTTATAATTATTTACAGAAATTGCTATATTTGAGTTTGAGTTTTTGGTAGTTTGTCATAGAAGCTGGCAGTTTTGATTTTGCCTTGGAACTTTCTTTCTTTTCTTCATACTTGCTCTTACAGCTTCCGTTATTATTTCATCTAAACCATTCAATTTCTGCGCAGAACACTCCAAATAACATTCAGCCCTAATAGCTCGCGCTAATTTTTTACCATCTTTGGCACTGACTAGCTGGAGATTGGGATCGTCTACGTCTCTTAAATCATTTTTTGTACCTATAAATTTAAAACAAAATCTTATGAAAATGCAATGAAACTGAAATTAGAAAATATAGGAATTTTATGTACAGTTATGCTCACATAAATCTAGTACAACCAAAAAATGTCAAAATCAAACTTTCAAAATTTGTTTGGAGTAATTGTGCTTTTCAAACACAACAGTAAAAAAGACAAAACCTCAAATATTGTATTTTAATATATAAATTGATGCAATTAACTATTTTTATTCACAAATAATACATTTTTTCTACAATCAGTTGATAAAGAATGCTCTTTTGCTTGTCATTTGTAACGAAAAGTTGATGTTTACCGAGGACCGTAACTTTATCGCTCTAGCGCGATTTAGTCTGAAAATTGCGCGTCGTCAATAGCAACCAATATGTAACATTTAAATTGGTAGATTGAAAACCATAATAATTAATTTCTTTCAATTTGCGAGTTAACTTAAATATATTTGAAGAAAATTATGGAAAATAGTGACAGTGATAACCCGAGTACACCTCCTGAGATCAGAAGTGCTGCAAAAGCTGTATGTTTGAATTTGTTGCCAGAAAAATCAAAGCCATTATATGAGAAGCAATATAACCACTTCATAACATGGTGTAATGCGAAGAAAATATGTAAATATTCGGAAAACGTACTTGTTGCCTATTTTTCTGAGAAAGCCAAGACACTAAAATCGTCATCACTCTGGTCGATTTACTCTATGCTAACAACCACATTGTTTACAAAAAATTATATTGATTTAAGTCAGTTCAAAACTGCAAGACTGCAACTTCAAGACTGCATTTTTAAAAAAGGAGCAATTGGATTCAAACCCAAAAAGTCAAAAACCTTTTTACAGAGCGAAATATGCAAATTTTTGTGCGAAGCTCCTGACGAAATACACTTATTAAACAAAGTAAATTGTATATGTTTATTTAATATTATAGTTTAATAGAGATTTCTATATTATAGGCTGTTTTAATTATTGGAATTACGGGTGCCTGTAGGCGTGACGAAATAGTAAAAATGACTGTAAAAGATATCGAGAACAAATTTAATCGTTACTATTCCTGATTCAAAAACAAAAAGGTCTCGAATTTTCACTGTCACAAATAACACCCAAGAAAATTCAATTGACTATTTATTTTTTTATAGAAAATACGTTGCTTTGAGACCTAGAAATGGAAACGCGCCGCCACGATTATTCTTAAAATGGACTAAAGGAAAGTGTTTTAATCAAGTTGTGGCAATGCATGTTATTACCAAAATACCGAGTGAAATTGCTAAATATTTAAACCTACCAGACTGCCCCTTATACACAGGACACTGCTTCCGCCGAACATCGGCCACTCTGTTAGTAAATGGTGGAGGTGACATCACACAATTAAAGCGATACGGGGAAAAGTTCCACAGTTGCCGAAGGCTATATAGATGATAATATTAATGAAAAAATTAAAACAGCAAAGAAAATTTTACCGGGACCATCGAATGTCCAAATGAGTAATTATGCTGAACACAATAATCAAAAAATTACCATATCAGAATATGGCCCTAATATTCCAACGGGATCAGGAATTATTTTTAAAGACTATACAAACTGCACTTTCAGTTTCCTGATTACAAATAATGCAAATAAGTGAATTACTGTAGACTACTGTTTTATTTATTTGTTATAAATATGTTATATAATAATGTTTCATTTTGTAGAATAAAATGTTGTATATATTACAAAGGTATTTTTAATAATATAAAATATTATTAAAAATCTGGTGTGAAGAAGGTTCACTATTAATATTTTTGTGAACGTGTTCGAACATATCCCTCCTCAAAAATATTAATAGTGAACCTGTATTTGTGTTCTTCACACCAGATTTTTAATAATATTTTATATTATTAAAAATACCTTTGTATTATTCAAAACTGGTGGGGTTTACCTACTCATGTATGTTTCAATTATTCTGATATGTTGTATATATTACGAGCAAAGAGAGACATTATTGCTCTCGAGTAATTATGGTACTGTTACTTTAGAGCAATAATATATCATTTTTCGCTCTTAATACATAAATAACTATTAAATACAGATTTACAAAAAAAGGTCAATCCTTTATTGGACCACCCTGCATCAATAATTGCTTTCAATCTCCTGGGAATTGAAAGTTGGAATATGTAATTATTCTGGGGAAAAATTTGTTGAGCAGATGGCAGCATCACATCTTCTAATATACGAACGTAATTTATTGATGTAAATTTTTCTTCAATTCTCCAACACATCCCAGTGTCATGGTAGTTTATCCATGCCCACACATTCACTGAAAACCTTCCCTTCCTATCATTGTTATGTATATACTGCTCCTCAGATCTCATATTCCGTGATCAATAAACATGCAGGGTTCCATTATTTGTTTACAGGATTTTTTTTTCATCAGAAAATATCACATTTTCGCAAAAATTAGTTGCGTAATTTATATGATTTAAAGCAACTAGCAGACTGGATTCCTGAGATAAGAGAATCTTTGCTGCAACACGGTATCGTAATTCACTTTCTTTTATTCGTAAACTTGCCATTTGAGAGAACCAGGAAAATTTATTTGACGAATAGTGATTCTTGCAGTTTCAAAGGGATAGTTTCCCAAATATTTCACTAAAATCCGATCTTGCTCCTGATTAGAAATTCTTGTAAGACCTGTTCCTCACTTACGATTTAAATTCCCTTAGTTTTGAACCCTTTTCTTTACACATAATACGGTAGATTTATTTATGTGTAGTTCTTCAGCGATTCCTCTAATTATATAACCGTTCTCCAAATTAACTATAATTCTTAATTTATCAAGCTAAGTTTTCTTGTCATTTTAAGTATTCTTAAATAATTTAACTGACATACTGTCAATTTTACAATCAAAGTACGCATTAAAGCAAACTAAAGATTCAAAAAGTCTTTGTACTAAATTTATGTTAGCACAACTGTACATACGAAGAACTGGTAACAGGTAACCGGGTTCTTTTTTTATCATTACACATATATTTCCCTATGGATAATGATAAAAAAAGAGTAATCATGCATTAGTGGATTAGAGGCAATAAGTTAGACACCAGTGAAGTATTTTTCTATTGTTTAGTTTTTATTTTAGATTCCTATGAAGGGGTTAAAAAAAATTTTTAATGTCAAATATTTATGAATTTATTTAAAATATGAATAATACGAAATTGCTAAATTTTCATAGCAAAGATAATGTGGTACCGTCGAAAGATAAAACAGAATAATGTCGGCCATTAGGGCATATGGCTGACATTATTCTGTTTTATCTTTCTGGTTCTTTAGTTTATTCCATGGAGAGTTAATAAACCCGTAGGTAAATAAGGAATTGTCCTCGATTCTAAGGCAGTTTTTGCTATTCTTGACTATGTAAGTGTCTTTGTTTTTTGAGTGTTTATGTCGAGTCCAATATGTTAGGCTTCTTTTTTTAGTCGTGTGCATGTTTCTGCCGCCTCTCCCGCTCGGCGAGGCATGACATTAATATCATCTGCGTAGGTTGCCATTTGTATCGATTTGTTTGTGAGTAAATATCATCTTCCAACGTTTACTAGTCTTATGACATATTCAAGAGCCATGTTAAACAGTGTCGGGGCTAGACCGCCCCTTTATTTCGAACATTTATTAATTTCAAATATATCCGTCATTTAGTTCTGAATGCCTACTCTTGCCGTTTTTGAGTCTATTGTTGCCTTTATGCAGAAACGCGGAGAGGAGGTAACAAGTGACACACAAGAAATAAAATTGATCGGAAAACTTATTTCCAACTCTGTTAGGGACACAAGAGGAAAAAGCTCAGTAAATATGCTGCATCAAGAGAAAGAAGTAGGATCACCAAACCTGAACGAGGTGGGACAAACAATACAAGCACAAAGAAGAAACAAGGGGGCAGGAAGCGACAAACTTCCTCTAGAACTATAAAAATTAGGAGGGGAATATCTAACAACAGCGATGCATACATTGCCATACATTGATGACTAAAATATGGAACGAAGAATCATTCCTAACGACTAGAAAATAGGAATTATCTGCCAAATCTACAAAAAAAAGGGGACGAACCAGTATGTGAAAATCACCTGCTGTGTTCAGCTTAATATTACAATATTACAATATTTACATACATCATTAACAAGCGTCTCTAGCCCATTACTGATAATCTGATCAATGTTCCGCATTGACCAGCTCTTCACTGTTAAACAAATCAAGAGCAAGTTCTAGGAATATGACATAGATGCGCACATCATATTCATTGTTTTTTAACAGAACTATGACTCAATCAACAGAAACAGATTTTATCAAAAACTATATAGTTCCAGCAACCCTCCAAAATACATTCGGTACTTCTTACTATTTACGCAAATTACCTAATTCACTTTAGGCCAAGAAGTTGAGCTGATGATGGTAAGATTTCGACCCGCGCCTTCACAAACCAGTTATTCATTTCCTTGTTCTTATTTGTTGGCTGTCTCAAATGATTTTAAGTAGCACCATTTAAAGTTATCGAATGAAAGTTACAAAACTTCCAAGACAGTAGAAATTTTGTTGTTGATTTTCTGTGCTAAAGAACAATCTATTTAAATAAGCACTTTGTTTTGATATAGAAACGATGTATTTCAATTATGTGATAATACATAACTTAATGATAAATATTATTAAGTTATAATTAATACATAATTCTGAATAGAATTATAGAATTTAATATAATTCCTCTATAATAACATAAAAAATGGAATATATGTAGTACTGATTAACGTTTTTCTTAATTATATGTTTTTTAGTATTTATTATGATTACTTTCATAATTGAAGCCTGATTAGAGTTTATGACTGATTACTTTATTTATAGCTAAAATCGTTTTTAAATTCTGACTTAGATAGAGAATAACTTACACTTTTAAGGTTATAGTATAATTTAAGTTTGATCAATCTTGAAAACTTGTGGGTTTGTAACAGGATTCCCTTCTAATGAGAACCCTTTGTTAGAAAGGAGTAAATACACCCAACAAAAATTATAACGCGGGAATAAACAAATATAAAAAACGAAAAATGTACTATATATAACAAAGTAATTTGAAACATACTTGAGTAGGTAAAACCTCCCTATTTTTGTAGAAAACAAAAACATTTTTAATAATGTCAAAATATTATTAAAAATCGGGCGCGGAGAACACAAGTTAATATTTGTGTGAAAGTATCTTTCCAGATATGTAGACATGTGCTTCATCTTACTACAGAATCATCATTACATGCCACTAGAGAGATCCTTTCACCGTAAATAACATCCTTACCATATTACAAAAGTTATTAAGACAGAGTGTTTTTACCTATCACAGGTGCGACATCTATATAATAGCTATATAATAATACATAGAAACATGTGCGTATTCGAGTGTATCGTTGTGTCAAAATTTCAAAGCAATCGGTGAAGAACTTTCGGAGATCTAAGATTTTGAACAAACGAATATTTACATTTTTATTTATATAGATTATGTTCGCATTGAGACACCTATGCATAATTCTCCATGCATCGGTTACATATTGTCATCCATCGCAGGCCAAAATACGTTTAATGCCACTGTGTAGGGCCATCCACATCCTTACTCGTTTATTCTAATGTTCTAGTGTATATTAAGTCATCCGCATAAGTAGGTACGTTTGACGTGAGTATTCTCTAGATAGTATAAAATTACAAGAAGTAGTGGACCCAAAATAGAGCCCCAAGAAACTTTTTATGCAGCAACAACTTCAAACAATATATATCCATTATAATAAACATAACAGGGTTTATGTTCCAAATGGGAACGTAAGAGATTACTACAACTTACGCAGTAAAATGATCAATTTTAACATGATCAATTTTGTCAAAAACTGGTGGGAAGAGAATGTAGATGACGTTGACTTGCCCACCATCACCCAAACTTTCACTTATAAACGGCGTTGTAGTAGTTAAATTGGTAACAGTCGACCTACTGAAAATAAACCCATGTGATTTTTGGAGAGGTGAGAGTGTACATTGTAGCACGTGGTTGATTAACACAATAGATCACAAAAATTGGAAAGAATTAATATAGCCTGTAATTCCTAATATCAGAATTTTTCTCTTATTTAAAACAGATATATAATACGTGCACTTTTCTATTGTTTAGGGCAGCGATTTTCAACCTTCTTAGCACCGCGACCACCCAAATAGTAAATGTAAATAAAATTAATATTTCACGACCCCCCCCCCCCCACCCAAAAGAATAATAATAGTAAGCTTTACGACTACTAATTTAATTTTGACTGTAACTATAAACTCTAAAAAATTATTTAATATTATTATACATTAAGAAAATACCGAGAGTATAAAAAATGTAATATGATTAACAACCAATTATTTTATGCCACTGCATTTATAGCGACGGGTATGGACATGCATGTATTACATACATGAGCAATTTACAAGTTCCAACTTCATGTGTAGGTACGTCCTCTTTGTAATTTGGTCTCCTTCTTGCGATTGCACAACTTCAGTTAAGTTTCGAAAGCGAAGCGTGCGTCTGGTGCTTTTATTTTAGTGTGAGGTCAACCGTAAAACTGAACTGTTTTTTTTTTTAATTTCTTATGGAAAATGGATAAACTTGTGAAAAAAAAGAAGGTTGGTAAAAAAGACAAGGTTGTACAATGACGGTTATTTAAATTTGGTTTTACTGCATTGGATCGAAAGAGACAGTACGTTGTTTGTTTTCAAGTTCTCTCCGATGAAAGCATGAAGCCGTAAAAATTAGTTTGACACATGGAAACTAAACATCCGGCTCATAAAAAGAAACGCTTGGAATTTTTCGAAAGAAAATTATATAATGGGATGGACGAACTGGACGAACTGCTTCTTTTACAGACATGCTCTTATCCAAAAAAACATGGCGGAAAATCTCAATCAAATCCTTTGTGAAGCTGCTTTATTAAACGCTGATCGTTATAGAACAGGCTGTTTGCTAAACAGTGCGATGAAATGGGCAAAAATAAAAAATCTCTTCTTTTCCATACGAAGGTTATCGCGAAGGAAAGTGTTAATTAATATTTTTCCAGGATAAACAAACGCCATTTTCATTGTTTTTACATAATAGTGAATATAATGTATAGAATTCACGGTTGGCTCTTGGTGAAACATAATGAATAATTTACTAAATAAAACACTTGGTATATTTGTTTCACAAAATGTATTTAAAATATCTCTGAGATATGTTTCGACTTATTCAGTCATTCTCGAAGAGTGATGTAAACTAAGTAAAAAGTATACTCCTATCAATATTTATGAGTTATTTTTTAAAAGGTTTATTACAGCATCGATTGTGGGGGTGTTTGAAAAATCCAACTGCGTGTTTGTGACCTGTCTGTTGAGATTTATGGCTTTTTTAATTTCTAAAATTTCTAAGAAGTCAAGCCTTTTACCCTTATTACAAGAGTGTAAAAGTTTGAAATTATTAGCATTAAACAAATGAGAATTTTGAATACAGTGTTCCGCGAATCCCGTAACCATATTGCCATGTAGAATAGAACTTCTATGTTCTTTGATACGTTCTTTTATAGAGCGTCCTGATTGGCCAAAGTTACACAAAGAATCGATTCCCTTAAGACCGGTGGTGTCCTACATTAACGCCCCTGCCTATAAATTATGTAAATCGGTAAACAAACATTTACCGGATATAATAAATTTCATTTCGCCCAAAGCAGTAAAAAATTCCTTGAAATTAATAGACAAATTAAAGAATATTGAGTTAACCTTTAACATGAAACTAGTGTCCTTTGATATAAAAAGCCTGTTCACTTCTATCCCCTTAGATGAACTGAAAATTATTTTAAAGAGTCACATTCAAAAATCTATTCTGAACATCGAACTACAGAACACTTTATTTAACCTAATTAATATTTGTCTTAAACAAAATTATTTCAAATTTCATAAAAAATTTTATACACAAACCAACGGTTTACCGATGGGTAGCCCTCTTAGCCCTTTACTCGCTGAACTATATCTAGCAGATTTTGAAGATAAACACATTAATAATTTCAACCGCAGTCCACTATTAAAATACATTTACTTTTGGGGCAGATATGTAGACGATATTTTGTGCTTGTAGTCGGGCACTGATAGACAGCTGGACCAATTTCTTAATTATTTAAATTCCCTTAATAATAAAATACAATTCACAATAGAAAAAGAGGTAGACGGAACGATTAACTTTTTAGACTTAAAATTAACAAGAGCTGAGAAACGATTTGAATTTGATATCTTTAGAAAACCCACTACAACAGATACAGTAATTCCGGCAAATTCCAACCAATCGTGGAATATAAAAATGTCAGCATTTCACAGTTTCATACACAGACTGATTAATTTCCCTCTAAATAATGAGAACTTCGAAAAAGAAGTATATACCATAAAAACTATAGCTAGAAACAACGGGTACAAAAGAGAATTCTTAGACAAAATGATTTACAAAAAACAACGCGCTATCCTTAAGAAAAATTTTTACTCCGGACATACTTATACAAAAACAAACAAAGCGTTTCACACCCTAAACTATATACCTGGGGTTAGCAATAAAGTTTCTAATATACTTAATAAATTAGGTTTAAATGTCATCCTAGAAAATAAATGCAATTTAGGAAATATTCTGTTAACAATAAAGGAAAAACAGAATTGCGTGATAAGTCAGGGGTGTATGAATTAACTTGCAGTGATTGTGACGCGGTATACATTGGCCAATCAGGACGCTCTATAAAAGAACGTATCAAAGAACATAGAAGTTCTATTCTACATGGCAATATGGTTACGGAACTCGCGGAACACTGTATTCAAAATTCTCATTTGTTTAATGCTAATAATTTCAAACTTTTACATTCTTGTAATAAGGGTAAAAGGCTTGACTTCTTAGAAATTTTAGAAATTAAAAAAGCCATAAATCTCAACAGACAGGTCACAAACACGCAGTTGGATTTTTCAAACACCCCACAATCGATGCTGTAATAAACCTTTTAAAAAATAACTCATAAATATTGGTAGGAGTATACTTTTTACTTAATTTACATGACTCTTCGAGAATGACTGAATAAGTCGAAACATATGTCAGAGATATTTTAAATACATTTTGTGAAACAAATATACCAAGTGTTTTATTTAGTAAATTATATAATAGTGAATGTAAGGATGTTGTTGTTGGTTTACTTAGCTGATGTATTTTCGCATTTAAACGACTTGAGAGTGAAGAATTTATAAGGACGTGATAAAAACATTTCATTAATGACAGAAAAAGTTTAAGCTATCATTAAGAAGCTCGATATCAGGATTATTCGCTCTCAAAGCAAAAAGTTGGATATGTGCTCACTCACTTCGAATTGTATTAAGAAAAATTCGAATGAACAAGGCACTATTATTCATCACAGTTTGGATTGCAAAACGATGTATTTTTGTGAGCTAAAATCTTAGTTGACGGAGTATTTTCCGGAAGATAAAAATTATTTCTCGAAGAGATTGTTTAGTGAAAACGTCGTTACCGCTGCTAAGTTATCAGTTGAAATTCGCGATCAGTTTATCGAAATGTCTGCCGACAAAACGCTACAACTGCAATTTACATCTGAAGATTTAAATACATTTTGGCTTGCTTGTCGAAATAAATATGGAAATTTAGTCATAGAAGCGTTGAAACTATTAATTCCTTTCGCCACATCTTACCTCTGTGAAAGGGTTTTTCGTCTATGGTTGCGCTAAAAACTAAATACAAGAATCGTCTCTTATCACTCGAAAACAATTTGCTTTTGTGTTTTTCTAACGTACGGACAAACTTCTACATGAAAAACAAATGCAACCATCACATTAATTCCTTTTCTTTACATGTGTACTTATTGTAAGTAAAATATTTATAATAAAGATTTTTCATGATTGTTTAGGCTATTTAGCGACCCCCCTTTAATATCACCGCGACCCCCAGGTTGAGAAACGATGGTTTAGGGAATACCCCAGTCCTTAATTAAATGTTAACAATTATCATTAGAGGCCTTGCAAACACATATTTTCCATCCTTAACCATAAAACTGGGTATATGCGGTAGCATCCTCTCAAGTTGAATCTTTGTTAGATAAGCGTGCTATAGATGTTATTACATCTTCTAGTTTTATTTGAAATGAGGGGACAAATATATGTTTTTTTGTCGGCTTGAGATACAAAGAAATACAACAAAAAAAATTTAAGAAAACAGTATCAACGGGGAAACCTAAAACTGCGTTTTTGCTCTAAAGAAATACATTCCGAAGGAGACAATAACTGAAATTTTCAAAATGCAGGGGCAGATTAAGAGGAGCTGGGCAGGAGAATCTGAAAGAGCCAAGGAGAAAATGAGGACAAGTGAATAAAAGTGAACAATATTTAAGTTGCTAATGTTACTAATGTAGTCACTTTCGATGAATGTAGTGTAACAACAATGTAACTATAAGTTACATATTGACTGTTTGTTATTTAAATACATTACATATTACATTAATTACATATTAATTAATAAATAAATGGCAATGTTTAGATAGTCACGATAAAATTCTTTTATTGTAAAGATTTTTTATAAAGTAAGATAGAAAAGTTATTTTTCCAACAATATCAGTAATAATAATTTTTACATTTACTCATACTTCTGTGAGTATAAAGTATGTCACAAACTTACCTACTAAAATAAGTGGAGTATGGGGCATGTGATGCCTTACTTCTGGTGCCCATTTTGTTCTAATATTATCAAAAGAGTCTTTGGTATTAATTGAATAACAAAGTAGAAAACAGTTAGTCTGAAATGAAATAAGCTTCAATTAGAATACTTTACAAAAGGACATGATAGATCTATGTCTAAAATATTAATTAAAATATTTTTAATAATATAAAAATATTATTAAAATTGGTTGTGGAGAATACAAGTTCGTATTTGTGTGAAAGTATCTTTCCAAACATGTACATATTTTTATACTATTAAAAATGTTTTTGTTTTATACAAAATTTAGTGAGGTTTTACCTACTCGAATATGTTTCAAAATACTTTGTTATAAATTAATTAATTAATAAATAATAATAATAAAAAAAGTATTTACTTCAAATTTGTAATATCCATAAATAAATAACTTAAAAATAAAATATTGTCTCAAATAATCACTTATACTATATTGTTCTAAATATCTTAGTAAGTTTTTTAGTTCGACCTTAAAACTTTCTATATTTTGAGATCTCCAAGTTGGCTCTGATAATCGATTATAGAATTAGACACTATTATAATAAGGATTCTTTTCAATTAGCACCAGTCGATGTTTGGAGTAAAGATGAAGCGCTCTTGTGTTGCTCCTGCATTTCAAATTCATGTTTCCATTGAAATGTAAAGAACAAACTTGTACAGGTTTAAATACTCCTCGACAAGTTTCATAAGAGTTTATTTTTGTTGAAAAGAGGAGTGTGAATATCCTCTTTTTTGAATAATAAATATATTTTGAATAATGGAATGAGAATATAATATATCTGAGCATAGATTCAAAGTTGGCATAATATATCATCATAGACTGCTTACGTGCACATATTTTGTTACTATTCTTAGACTATAACAAATTTTTCTAAAGTTCCAAACTAAGATATTCAGCGTGAGATAACCGTTTGTAATCTCAATCCAATATTAAAAATATACAGACTATTTTATTTAAAATAATAAGTTACCATCATTTCCGGTTAAACCGGAAGTCTGATTTGAAAATAAATATGTTCTTCGAATTTTCTACTTGCATTAACTTAAATCTTGAAAATTTTACTAAAATTTAAGTAACCGTGTCAAAGATATTTGAATGGATCCATACATTTGCTTAACCCTGTATAGGATTTATTTCAGCGAAGCGAAAGTAACTATCGAATAGAACGCCTAAGTCCGCTAAAACTCCAATGATAGTTTATATTGTAATCATAAGATATCATATGCTTTCGCCTCGAGTACCTAATAACTAGAGACCAGACACATCGGGCTGAAATGGACGTCATTACGACGGACGATATAAATAGTTACAAATGAAACAGACATGCAATATACATATCTGTAACTGTACACATGGACAATACACCTCGTATTTTCAGCATTTACTTCTGCTTAAGACACGTGTTTCTGCCATCTATAGGCGTCGTCAGTCAAGCTAGTGAAGCAATGTAATACAAATGATACAAATCATTTTAAGAACAGATTTGTATGTGTATATACATTTACGCTGAAATCGCCTACAAGATATAGCAAATTTCGTCCTATAAGGTGGCACTATTTAATAAGTGACATCTGACGGACGAAAGAGACTATACCGAAAAAGGCGACCTTTCGCTTGACTAGCTATGCTAGTACATAAGTGAAAAAATACGTATAGGTGTAGTCCGATAACACGAGCCAGATGGCGGTAAATATACAAAAAGGTTTATGTATATCAATACGTTATGCACGTATTACGCATTTGTTACAAATGAAACAGACATGCAATATACATATCTGTAACTGTACACATGGACAATACACCTCGTATTTTCAGCATTTATTTCTGCTTAAGACACGTGTTTCTGCCATCTA
The DNA here is from genome assembly GCA_935421215.2 of Melolontha melolontha. Lineage (NCBI taxonomy): Eukaryota > Metazoa > Arthropoda > Insecta > Coleoptera > Scarabaeidae > Melolontha > Melolontha melolontha. Next base: position 91,480,161 of record OW285237.1, on the reverse strand, counting down.
TAGGCGTCGTCAGTCAAGCTAGTGAAGCAATGTAATACAAATGATACAAATCTTTTTAAGAACAGATTTGTATCTATATATACATTTACGCTGAAATCGCCTACAAGATATAGAAAATTTCGTCCTGGCACTATTTAATAAGTGACATCTGACGGACGAAAGAGACTATGCCGAAAAAGGCGACCTTTCGCTTGACTAGCCAGATGGCGGTAAATATACAAAAAAAATGTGTACAGTTACAGATATGTATATTGCATGCCTGTTTCATTTGTAACAAATGCGTATAACGTGCATAACGTATTGATATACATAAACCTTTTTGTATATTTACCGCCATCTGGCTCGTGTTAACGGACTACACCTATACGTATTTTTTCGCATATGTACTAGCATAGCTAGTCAAGCGAAAGGTCGCCTTTTTCGGCATAGTCTCTTTCGTCCGTCAGATGTCACTTATTAAATAGTGCCACCTTATAGGACGAAATTTGCTATATCTTGTAGGCGATTTCAGCGTAAATGTATATACACATACAAATCTGTTCTTAAAAAAAATTGTATCATTTGTATTACATTGCTTCACTAGCTTGACTGACTACGCCTATAGATGGCAGAAACACGTGTCTTAAGCAGAAGTAAATGCTGAAAATACGAGGTGTATTGTCCATATGTACAGTTACAGATATGTACATTGCATGTTTGTTTCATTTGTAACAAATGCGTAATACGTGCATAACGTATTGATATACATAAACCTTTTTGTAGATATAAATAGTCTACAACATCTGTAAGTATAACACTATTGAGTGTTGAGTAACACTATTCATTCGGTTAACTGCACATCTATTTTTTGTGCGCGGTTAACCGAATAGTGCTATTCAATAACTGCATGATGTACTTACAGATGTAGACTATTTATATCGTCCGTCGTAATGACGTTATTTCAGCCCGATGTGTCCGGTCTCTACTAATAACACATCATTTTTCTATATTAAGAGATAATTTATTATTCGAGCATCATTTATTCACAATTTTAAGATTGTGTTGTAAGTTCATTGCATTTATAGTTTTGTATGTACACTTGGAGGCAAAGTTTGTACACAATTTGAAAGTTATTCGAAGATTCATAAAAATTAAGAATAACGGAGGACCGAAATGGGATCTTTGAGGTACTTCTGGTGTTGGGATAAATTTGAACGAACAATCATCATTGTAGTGTACGTAATTAATTCTAGTCGAAAGGTATGAGTCAATAAACGATATGAAGATGTCTCTAACACAAACTTCACTCAATTTCCATCGTAAGATGTTATGGTGTGTCAAAGGCTTTTGGTATATCTGTGTAAGTGACATCTCCTTGACTTAAATCGTCAATGACAATGCATATATCATGAGAGATACATGCTAAATTAGTGACAGTAGATCTTCCTAGAAGCAAAGGTGAAAGTTTTGATTCGAATTTGTTATATACTGCGTTGCACAGGACATATTCGCAAACTTTAGCGAAATTGAAAACTATTGATATTGGTCTGTAATTACGCACATCAGTAATGTCTTCTCTCTTAAATACTGGAGTAACTCTAGTTCGCTTCCAATATAATGGGAACGTATTTTTTCGAATCGTTAAATTAAATACAATATAAAGAGGAAATGCTAACATCATTCTGCAATTCTTTATTATAAATGAATATACCTGACCATCACCAACTGTACCTGTATTGTTTAATTTTAACATACTGTTTGCTAGATCGCTCTCACATATGTATTCTACAACAACAATATCTTAAGGAAAAACTATATTGTTATTCATATTAATAGAGGTAGAATTTGATAGATAAGCACTTAAGAATATTTTAGTGAAAGCATTAATAATATCATTAATATTATTAAAATGGAGGACGTCATCGTACATTATTGTAGGACTTCTGGGATTCAATTTCTTCTGATTTATGAAGTTCCAAACTGGTTTGGCTCCGTTTGAAGTTTAAATTCCGCATTCCTTCCGCCTTCCGTGTGTCCCAATTTCGATGCTCACCATTGGTATCTCGGTTATTAGAAGATATAATAGAACAACGGTTAAATGGGGAATGTTTTGCAGAATTCAATACTCGCGGCAAATCTCATTTCAAATTTGACCTAACTTTTTAAATTTTTAAAATATTTTGAAAAATCAAAAATTTGCCGATTTCGTTATTCCTCAATAACTCGATAACGCTTAGTCTGACCTCTTTTAAAGTTTTACATTGTTCAGACACTTTTTTAAAACAAATTATTTGATACAAACAGAAACCCCCGATTGTCATTTGTTTTTAAGTTATTACCACTATCTTTTGTTTTTCATATGGCGGCCATATTGGATTTTGGGTTTGTTAGGTAGTCCTCAAAATGTGCTTTTCAACGATGTATAACATGCCTGAAAAATTTTTATTTATAAGGAAAATATTAATAAAAACGTAAATTAATCTTTAATATGAAATTAGTAGGCTGAAAAATTAAACACCAATGTCATATGAAAGTGAAAAGATATTCTAAGTAATACTGTAAACAAACGAAACGATAAAAAAATTATAGAAATAAAAAGTAAAGATACAGAACTTAAAGTTCACATTCACTTAAAGAAATTGTTCAATATGACGACCATTCTGTTCCACACAATTTTGACACCTTGTTCGAGTAGAGTTACAAACTCTACGTAGCGTGTTTCCGTTTACTGATCGTAGCACATCTAGTACTCTTTGTTCTAAAATTTCCCGAGTTTCTGGCGGTTCAAAATCAAATACTTCGTTTTTAGTGGTACCCCATAAATAAAAGTCAAGCGGGGTAAGGTCGGGTGATCTCGCAGGCCATTGCACGGGTCCATTATTTGAAATCACTCTCTCATTAAAGTTTTCTCTCAAAAAATGTTGCACGTTACGAGTGTTATGGGCCGGGCAACCATCTTGCTGGAACCAGATGTTTTGCATGTTCTCGGGATGAATAATTTGCCTCAAAGCAGGAATTATCTCGTTTGTTAGTAGCTCCAAATATCTATTACCAGTTAAATTGTAATCAAAGATGAAAGGACCTATTAACTGATTATCTAAAACGAAAAAAAGAGTTTAAAAAACAAAAAAAATGTAAACAAAATGTCATACCAATTAAACCGCACCAGACATTAAAACCAAATCGAACTTGAAATCTTCTTTGATTTACCAAATGTGGATTTTCAGTAGACCAATGATGATAGTTATTCCTATTGAACACTCCACAATTGGTAAATCGTGTTTCATCTGTCCATAGTATTTTCCTAGGAAAATTAGCGTCATATTCACATTTTTGAAGGTACCACCTGCTAAACTGTAGTCGTCGGAGATTGTCATTATCACCTAAACCTTGTGCAATTGTTGGTTTGTAAGGGTGATACTTGTTTTTCGTCAAGGTTCTGTGAACAGTAGATTTTGAAATCCCTGTTTCTCGTGTCACACGACGAACTGATGTGCTGGGATTGTTCCTAACTTTCTGCAAAATATTATTTCGACGTGTATCAGCATCATTAACTTCATAGTTAGCTCGTTTTTGTTCGAAGCTTCCAAAGTTTTTTAATTTGCTAACTAGTCTTCCAAAAATTGTCCTGTGTGGCTGTTGTCTTTCTGGAAAACGCTCTGCATAACTCGTGCACGCATTTTTAGTGTTTCTATTTGCTTTGAAATACACTTCCAACATATCAACTTTTTCTTCGTTTGAATATGTATGTGCCATTATCAATACTTATAAATCTTAATACTTGACAATAATTACTTATCACTAGTATCACAAGTAGTTTTAATTAACTTATCTCTGCAACACTAATTGTACTTTGACAGGTTATCGTTTTGTTTCATTGTCAGAATACATTTGTCATTGACGTTTGACGGAACATAATGTCTTTGCTAGTGATACACGCTCAGAGGTTAGAATTATCTGACATTTGATGTAAAACCAAATACAAGTCTCCCCACTACTTTTAAACCTGCGCGAACTTACCCCTCCTCGCGCCAACTTAATTGGCATTTGCTATACTTAGAATATCTTTTCACTTTCATTTGACATTGGTGTTTAATTTTTCAGCCTACTAATTTCATATTAAAGATTAATTTACGTTTTTATTAATATTTTCCTTATAAATAAAAATTTTTCAGGCATGTGATACATCGTTGAAAAGCACATTTTGAGGAATACCTAACAAACCCAAAATCCAATATGGCCGCCATATGAAAAACAAAAGATAGTGGTAATAACTTAAAAACAAATGACAATCGGGGGTTTCTGTTTGTATCAAATAATTTGTTTTAAAAAAAGTGTCTCAACAATGTAAAACTTTAAAAGAGGTCAGACTAAGCGTTATCGAGTTATTGAGGAATAACGAAATCGGCAAATTTTTGATTTTTCAAAATATTTTAAAAATTTAAAAAGTTAGATCAAATTTGAAATGAGATTTGCCGCGAGTATTGAATTCTGCAAAACATTCCCCATTTAACCGTTGCTCTATATCTTCTAATAACCGAGATACCAATGGTGAGCATCGAAATTGGGACACACGGTATAAGCTTCATAAGATACAGATATTATGGTTTTTACAATTCGTCTGAGACAACGAAATTCATCATAAAAGCAAACGCGCTTAGTACGCTTCCCACTTTTGATGATAAAATTCCTTTCAAATTACGTTTGATTTTTGCAGTAAAGCAAGGTGGAAAGGTTTCCTTGTTGTACTGATTTATTAAATATATTACAAAGCTTAGTATAGAATGCGTTGACATACACATCAACATCCTTATAACCACACAACTCAATCTAATTTACATAATAGATGTCATTATAGAGTTTTATGTAATCAGCTCTATGAATATCGTAACGCTGGTTGCTGTTAAAGGGAAATGGTTTTCGCTTTATTACAGAAGGCAAGATCAACATTACAAACAGCATAAGATGATGAACATCTACAGATGCTAGTAGTAAAAAACCCCACACACAGTCAATTATGGCAACGGATTGTAGAGGAGAAGTATCGACGGACTCAAATATAATATCTTTCCGAAAAGCAATAAAGACGCCGCTTCCAATAGTATTCATTGTTTAAAATAAAGTTGTTTAATCATGTTTCAGTCAATACTATAGTACGAACTCCCCGTGTATTTTGGGAGAGCAAACTTAATTGGCAGCTAGCATTACTGTTGTTGAGCGTGTTTATTTTTCCGCAACCTCCCGCACAATTATAGGAATACCTGATATATTTTAGATGAAAGTTTGTTTTGCCATTAAGAATTATGTTGCTGTAATTCAGTTTTAACAGTACTAATATATATTTTGGATCAGGAAGTAGAATTCCTTAATTTACTACTTTCGCGAAGAGCCAACTTCGACCCCGAAGAGAAGAAAATACGAATAGGTCGACGATGAACAGTCCTCGAAGCATCGAACCTACCCAATCTTGTAAGTTCGGAAGGAGATTTAGTAACATTTAAGAACGTCAAAAGGTTCTGTACTGTTTGAAGATCTTCATCAGTCTGTTCCTTTTTTGAAGTGTGGTTTTCAATTTCATATAAATACATGAATAATAAGGTTATTTTTCTGTTTTTCTTCCTCAGACGCTTCACGAACATTTTTATCCATCTCAATTAAAGAGAGAGATACTTTAGAAGAACCAAAAGATTTTTTTAAAGAAGCTATTTCTTGTTCTAAATTAAAATTAGTAGCCTTTAGACTATTAAAATCGCCATTAAATTTTTGGCATGCAGCACAAGACCAACTTAAACCAGAGTCAATATTTTTGTTTAGCAGTAGCTTCACTAATACCGATACAATTTATCAAATAACAATTGGGAACAGCAATTTTAGTTGTTTTAGATACGTGATTTGCTTTTGACTAACTTTTGGCCTCTGGATCCAAAAATAACCGCAGCTTTTGTCTATGACATCAACTTTTTAAGCTACAGGATACCCTCACATTGTCTCAAAAGTCATATAAAATGTCCATAGAAAATAAACTTACCAAATATACTGTTCATAAATAATAGTTTTATTCATACAAAGGCTGTAAGTTAAATTGTGTTAATGCAAATGGTAAAGTTATTTTACCAAACGGTAAGCATAAAAATTAAGGTAAAAATTTTTGCTTATAAATTTTTCTGGAGTGTTAAATCTGTGGAGACTCTCGCTTGATGCTCCAACAATAGTCAGCCATCATATGTATGTCCCATCTATCATTATACCGAACCTCTATATCTCGCTTGCCCTGCTCATCACTGACTAGCATCACCAAGATTGTTCGGGAAGTTAGCTCATGTTGCAACCAAGCATTTTGTAGCTCTCTAAGAGTTGCTGGACGATTTCGGTGTAATTCAGTGCTCGTATATTTAAAAGAAATAGAAAGTCTGTGACAATGTTTTTGAATGCCAACCAGGCATTCTTTTGGATTTCTGTTATTGTTCCATCAAACACACCGGCCTTTATCTTTTGAAATGACAGGGTAGGAAATGCCGAAATGGGATACTTGAAACAGTTTCCTTAAATTGACAAAGTTTTTACAAATTACTTCATGAGGCCCAGTTTTATATGGAGAGATGGAAATATAATGTTCTTTCTGTCGGCAAGTGGCTGATGTAGAATGTTTGGATCCCCAGGTTTCAAGTCAGATCTTGGCGACAAATTTGACTGCTCCCAATGCTTCTCCCGAGCTCTGCTGTCAGAGGTACTTGGTATATCCACGTTGCTGACCAAAGAAGAAGCAGACCATTTTAATGTCAACACAGATGATCCTTTGATGCATGTGATATTACAACAAGTCAATGAGTCTCTTTATGTCTTCATATTCTTCACGCAAACAAACTGGAGGGTCTATTGGGACTGCGCCAAATAAATTTCTATTGTGGGGAAGAACACAATTAGCTCCGCATTGAGCTATCGTTAAACAATCGCCATTCAGTTGCGTTATAGGCTGAAATTCCCAACTCTTCCAATATATAAATCCATTATTACTTCGAAAGTAAGAAAGAAAGCACTTTCGCGTGATCGAAAGTAGGACACTTTAGCTCCTTTTTCAAGCAAGTTCTCCTCGTGCAGTTTTGATGCTAACAGCTCTGAAGTTTTTTGGATAGTAAGGAATGTCGGCATGCTGCTGACATTCCTTACGAACGGAATCATCTTCAGTTTTAAAATCTTTGTCGTTAGGGTCATTTCGAGCTTTACCACCCACACTCATATCCTGTGTTTCTAAAGAGTGTAATTCTTTAAAAACTGGCACTGGCATTACAACTGAATGCAGCACTGGGCGTATAACAGGTGACTCTATTTTACATTTTTTTTTCTTGTTACATCCTGACGTTTTCACTATACAAAAGTAACAATCACTCGGGTGATCTCTGGGCTATCGCCAAATCATAGGTATACCAAATGGAAATTTATTACGTGTTCTCTTCGTCCACATCTGTAAACTTTCGACACACTGCTTGCACATTTTATGTGGGGCCTATGATTTATCTTGATTACCAATTTACACTTTAAAATAGGCTTGTCTGACCAATGTACAGATGTTTGTCCTTTGACTGGGAATGATAAAACCGACACATATATAACAAAACGAATTGGAGTTGTTTAAGCACTTATGACGCGAACTAGCAGAGGCAGATATTAGAAAAGGTTTCAGTTCATATAAATAAAAACTAAACACTGCTAACATTGTATACAAACAAGAACTCGGACTCCACTTCACTATATCAGAGTGACACACAACGTCTCACTACAGTATCTCAAGCGTAACTGAACTAGTCTAGACAAGTATGCACCTGCGGCTGATCTTCTACGGCGTCATACACCCGACGTTAGTCAGAGAAGATTTATGTCAGCCAATTGGGGAGCAATAGTGCTTTCTATGATCCACGCTCAATCCCGCGTGGAGTTGTCACTTTCAAATAAGGTGTATAGAAAAAACTTGACGTGGTAGAAAAAAACTAACTACAGTTTTGAAATCAGCGTACCTATTTAACTATGAAACGGCTCAAAAATCGAACTCAACATAAATTGTGTTACAAATTGTTCCCCAGTGTAATTTTTATTGTGTGCTTCTCCCATTTTAGAGCAACACGAACACAAAATAATCTTGTTAAAAGAATTAATAAATCAAAGATCAGGAAAAGGATAAACTCTTCTGCACCTCTGAGGGTCTGTCACGGTAACTCATCACAAAGGAACATCAAGGCAACATACGAAAATAACCAGTTGATATAAAAAATTAATAAACAGAAAATGTATAAATAAATGAATATATTTAGATACCCGTATATAGTTACATTTATGCTTGTCTGTGCCTACCATTTCACCATGAAGCGTTCAACAACATTTCTAAATTATGCAGATGTTTAATCAAAATGCACTTTCTGCCGCGGGCTAGTTTACATGCACTAACAAGTCAACTGAACGTCTTAAGCAAAAATTAATCAACATATTCATTTCATGATATTCTCGTGCGAGTGAGACAAAGGTGCAAGAATGGAAGATAATAATGCAGCTATATGGTCAGAGGGTTTGTAAAGCTCCAAATTTGTCAATTTCTCGTCGATCTCAAGCATTACAGATTTCTAACGCCAGTTCGTAACGAAGTATGCAAAAAGTCTATATGCTTAGAAGATTGCTTTAACCCAATAACTCAAATCAAAAGATCAATGTGTCGCAAATTTGGTAGCTTTAGAGAAACTTGAAAATGATCTCAAATTTCATAAGAAAATAATCTTCAGACATGAAGTTCACTTCTGACTTAATGGCTTTCTGAATAAAAACTGTAGTACCTGAAAATAAGCCATAAGTAATAGATGAAGAAGCATTGCATCAAACTGACCGTCTGGCTATTTAATGCTATGTAATTTTTTTTTCTATAGTGCCGATATGAATGAAAAATGCTCTCAATCTTGACAATATGTGATTACAACAAGACTGCCACTTGCCACAATACTAATCAAACAATTCACTTACTGAAATAGACGTTTGGTGAATTGATTATTTTCAGAAATAGATCAGTTCCTCTTTGTTCATGCGATTCCACACCCCTAGACTTCTTTCTCTGGGGTTATGTTAAGTCATTAGTTTACCAACAAAAAAAACCATAGGTTCAACGAATTTATTCCTGCTAAGATTTTCGCGAAGGAACGCTGTTTTGTACTTTGCTCCGATTTAGAAACAATATTAATTTAATTTCTTACGATATCTGTTTTATTTTACAAACGAAATTCATCGCTCTTAATAAAAACGATTTAGATAGTCTATAATTAAAAAGTCTACGTCTGAAAATATCATTAAAGGTTCGTATCTATTAGAAAAAACTTACATTTGGATAAGATAAAGGCCGCAATCTTTCGTAATCTTCTTGTCCGGCAGTATCCCATAATGAAAGACTATACATTTCACCGTCTATTTCTTTCTCTTCTGCATAATTGTCAAATCTGTTAAAAAATTAAAGGAAGTTATAAGCATCGTAAGAATTTTAATATAAAATCTTACACTGTTGGTATATAATCTTCATCTGGAAATTGTCCTCTTGTATATGCTACCAGCAGACAAGTTTTGCCTACGAAACCATCCCCGACTACGGTTATCTTGGCTTTATTTTTACTCATTTTATCTGAAAAAAATTGTAAATAATTTTTTTATTGTAAGCAACAGGTTGGAATATAAAAAAAATATGTTTTTAAACAAAAAAGTGTATCCCAAAATATTTTAGTAAATACCTATATACATGGTACGAGGTACTACCCATAAATTCTCGGGTAGTACCTTACCAACCGCTTGTTTAAGTATTTTCAGAGTTTTCGCTGCCGCTTGAAGCAGAATTTGATGCACGTTCTTTACTATGAAAAACTGTTTTTCACCATCTAGCGAAGTACTATTTCACAGACTGACTTAGTATCGACTTAGCTTACACCATCTAGCGCTGTAGAGCTGTACTACCATCCCTTCGCGTGACACATTCAAATTCCGGGAATATTTGGGTAGCATCTCGCATGTATTTAATAGATATATGTATATTATTTTGTTGAAGAATTATATAGATAGTTTGCATTTCGATAAACTTTAATCAAGTATACAAGAACGTACAACAATTCTATGACACATGTATATTTAAAACTCGTACTCGTATTTCACGAAAATCATATACAAAGCGAATGCAGAAATTGCAGATTTTTTATACTCGTAATTCGTTTTAACAACGTAAATTAAATAAGTCACACTAAATTATAAAAAATGCTTTATATTACGTAGGTTTATATCTCCTAAAGACATCAATGTATTTTAAAGTTGCTTGAAACCCAAATATTTAAGATGAAGTAACTAATGCACCTGTGAACTCCTGTGAACAGTATCCTTTCGAATGCTTTTGAGGTTAAATTTGGTTAATTATCATTTTTAGTTTACGAGGGTAGTTCGGAAACTACGTGGCCTAACAAAGAAAACTCAGGTTTTTTTTGACAAAAACATATTATTTTTCAATATAGTCTACTGCTCGCTCAACATACTTATTCTAACAATATTCCAAACCAGTAATGCCTTCACTGTAGGTTGATGAATTAGACGAAAATCTCTTACCGCCAAGCCATTTTTTCAGGTTTTGAAAGAGATGATAATCACTCGGAGACAAATTCGGGGAATAGGGCGAATGACGCACTAATTCAAATCCAAATTCAAGAATTTTTTGCCAATGCAATCGCAGATTTGTGGGCAGGTGCGTTATCCTAATGGAAAAGCACTTTCATCTTTACCAAATGAGGCCACTTCTCTTTGATTTTGTCGTTTAATTGTTGTAACAAATTGGCATAATACTCCACATTTATTGTTTTCTCCCTTTCTAAGTAGTCGATCAAGATATTTTCATGAAAATCCTGCTGAAAACCCCGTTTTTACTTTCTTTGGTGGTGGAGAACCTTTTTTGTCTATTGTTTGGATTATTCTTTGCTTTCACAGTGTAATGGTGTACCCAGGTTTCATCTACAGTAGTGTAACGGCGTACAAAGTCCTTCTGTTTGCGGCGAAAACGTGCCAAAAGGTCGCGAAAAACACTCAAACAGTTTCTGCTGCTGTGTGAGTAACCGCGCCACTCAACGCGCCAATTCTTCAGTTAAAATTCTATGCACACTGCCATTTGAGATACCTACAATGTCTGCTAGCTCGCGCATTTTTTCTCGACGGTCATCTAAGACAATACGGTGGACTTTTTCAATCATGTTCGGAACTGTAACAATTTCTGGCCGTCCACTATGCGGTTCATAATTTGTGCTCATACGACCACGCTTAAATTCGGCAACCCAGTTTTGAACCATTGAAAACAAAGGAGTGGATTGCAATAGTGTTGAATCCAGATCTGCTTTAATTTCGGTTGGTGTTAAGCTTCTCAAATAAAAGTACTTTAATACTGCTCTCAACTCAGTTTTTTTCATTATTACAAAATCACACGAAGCTTTAACTTTTGCGTATTATCAAAAAGAGACTATTTGACAGGATGATTCTTCATAATGGTAAAGAAGATTCCTGCCAATTCGCGCCATCTCTGTGTTAGGCCACGTAGTTTCCGAACAATCCTCGTATATGGACGTACCTACATACATAATCTTAATGTAAAATCCAAATAAGATTGTCAATGGTTATTATAAGAAAGAATATTTTACATTTAATATTACAACGGTTGGTATTTGGAATAAATACAGAAATATTCATGTACAAATGATAAATGCTATATAAATCATTAAATTAAATTAATACATTTAATTATTATAATAAAAGTTTAAAATAATCATCTTTATTTTAATTACAAATTAGCAAACGTCTTTTCATATTATTAAACACATTGTAATAATATCCATTAGTAAAGAAGCGAATATTGCGTTGTGCACCATGAGCGGAGCGTCTACATCGAGTCTATATTTATATGTCGAGCGCGGTGCCGTATTGCTTTGAATGTGTAGACTTCTGTAGAGAAGGTTGTATGTAATAATGTCGTAATTGTTAGTACGAGTACGTTTTTTATGTTATCTACCTAGCTATGAAAACAATATGCTATCGTGACAATTTTCTTGTGTCAAGTTTCTGTGACATTTTATAGTGTCATCTCCAAGTTTGGTTCGAATAGCTTAACATTTGTTACTTTTACATTCGTTTAAGAAAGAGAAAATGTGTGATTTGAAACTTGAACACAAAAGCGTTCATGAAATCTTGATCAAAAGAAGGCATTAGCATGAAGAATATTCATGTGGCAATGGTGTCAGTGTATGGAGAAAATATCACGTCCTATTTCCAAGTCAAATTTTGGAGTAAGCAGTTCCAATGGGGTAGAGAATCCAGTCATAATGAATCAAAGTGTGGAAAACCTCTGGAAGCACGAACTGTAGAAATCATCAACAAAGTTGAAGATTTGAAACAGAAAGTATCTTTTTGTTTGTCCAGCATAAACCCCCTGGCATCTACCACACATACCTGACGTTCTTCTATTATGGAGTTTTTCCTTGTTATTTTTAATATATTTTGAAATGGTATTATTTGTTCTAAAAATTTAGACACTTAATTTCTTCATAAATTTTGACAATTTAAGACTAGGAAATCCATTGTAAGTGTTTAAATTTATTGGCGATATTTTTGGTAATTTTTGGGTAGGCATTTAATGGCCTTATTGTACAACTGTTTTTAATAACATATTGCATATTATTTGGGGGGTTACAGTCATTATTACTTGCAATATGTTTTATGATATTTAATTTGTTTTTAAAATTAACCGTTGACATAGGAATGCTTGTCAGTCTGTGGATCGTACTATACATCAAGTAAAGGCGGAATCAATTCAACATGGTGTAAAGTTTGAAATGAGATAGTTTACTTCTGTTAATATAAAATTTTGTAATTCTTCTAAATTAAGCAGTAACAACTTTGTTTTTTAAATTCGCAAATAAAAATAAGTACAATGGAGTCCAAGGTGGAGAACAACCTAACCAATATCCTACTGTAATTAAAAATATTGGTCAGATAATCTATATATATTATCTAATGCTGTATGTGGTGTATCATTATGAAAGTAACCATTTTGTAGATCATGTCTTCTAAATGATTGATGAAAGCGAAATTATTAACGAAAGACTCTAATATCCCTTTTCCATACCTAATTGCATTAAAGCGTCACTGAAGAAAATTATTCCAATAGTACGTCATTTTCGCACAGCAATCTATAGTCCTATTTTTATTGAATGTGAACTTGTCATCTTAGAACACCTGTTGGTTTTGAGTTGACAATCTGCGATCATTTTGGCTTTTAATATAACCCGATAAGACAAGTTTCATCCGGAAAAAAGTTATTCCAATATTTCATCAATATTAATTGTGTCAAGCATTCACAATAACTTATTCTATGTAAAATCGAGGGGAAATAACTAGTGAAATACAGATACTTCATAGTAATGCATCATAGACTATCTTGCAATGGGCTAAACAGTTAACGAACAGTATTATGCCGCTCCATTAGACAAATTGGAAGTAGCAATTTCTAAAAGACAACTTGCAATGGCCCATAAAAAGTACATCTTTATCATGACAACACGTCTTCTCACATTAGTCAAGTTGTTCGTGAAAAATTGTATCAATTGAAATTTCAGATTGTACCTTACCCTATTCGCCAGATCTAGGGTAAATTGATTTTCATTGATTCTTCGCACTCAAACTTTTCTTTTCCAGAAAGAAGTTTTGATCTAATAAAGAACTTATCTATAACGGAGCAGTATTTTGAGGTTTTCGACAAAGAATATTATAATGACACTTCTGCATCATTAGTCCAAATGGTCCAAGTGCGTCGAAGTTGAGGGGGATATATTGAAAATAATAAAAAATCGAATGCGCATTCAAGTTATATTTTAGTTAAAAAACATGTAGGTACTTTCTTGTAAGTATTATTTTTTAAGGATTTTTTAGTTTTATTCATATTTTATATTCGATAGATATATAATTTGAATAAAAACACGAGAACATTTTTAATAATATTAAATATATTATTAAAACACTGTGTTATAATAACTTGTGAGTTGTACCAACAGAAAGGTTTATTTGTTGACTCAAATGTCGAACAGATGTTTGTGGTTCATTTTCCATTATTTCTTCAACACGATTGACAACTTGAGTTGTACGATACGTTTTCTTAACTGCTCCGCTGCCTGATTTTCTTAAGAGACTACCAGTTTCAGAAAAAAGTTTTAAAGTTCTATCCAAAGTATTCTTAAATTGTATATAATCGATTACGAAATGTGGAAACTCAACTTGAAATTCTACCATGCAATCTTGAACTGAATAAACCCATAAACCATAAATTTTATTACCACTTCGAAAATAAGCCTGGACTAAAAAAATTTTATGTTCTAAAGTGAAAGCCATTTTAAAATTGAGAAGCAATTTATTTAAACCAGAATCGACGCACGATTATTTTATGCACTAACTGAGGTTTGTGATTGACATTATCAAATGTCATTTGGATTTACGTTTACGGAACAACAAACACATACTAATATATTTGCGTCTTATTCTATCAAAATTTCAACGTAACCGAGATTGACTTTTCAAATGAACACTTGTTATGGCTTGCATTCTCCACACACTATTTTTGAATAATATTTTTACTATTATTAAAAATATCTTTGTTTTACTCAGTTTAGTATGTAAGAAATTCTTTTTGCAAATTTTGTTAATAGGTAATTTGTCTGCAATCATTTCATATAAAATCGATTTAAAGGATAGGTACAGATTAATTTTTTTAGATTCGCGTTATGTTTTGTAATATGACATTAAATTACTTTTTTCTTATTGTACGGGCTAGGCATGAAATAATAATACAGTTTATATTATACAATTACAGTCTAGATATTTACAGCCCGAAGGATTTGAAAGTATTATTTAAAGAGTATCTTTATTTATTTTTGTTTGTTATTATTTAAGTTTTGAAGAAAATATATAAACCAAATTTCTTGAGCTTAATTAGAAATACATCTATGGCGATCATATTAAAACACACAAAATACATAGAAAATCCAAGGAAAATCCAAATGTGTGGACCTATATTTAATTGAGCGCTTTACATATTTATGAAATAACAGGAAGTTAAATTTGTTTAGAACTGCGTATAATGTTTCAATCATCGGTTATATTTTATCGCTTGAATAACTCTATTAATAGTCATAAAATATCATTGACTCTTAGATAATTTGATATACAATACAATATTAGATTTAATCAATTATTTTATATCTTTTCATCAAATACATTGTATTTGTTTTTTAATAACGTTATGATTTAAATTAATCATTTAAACAATTGTATGATATACGTACACAGAGTATAAATGAAATATTCCGCATAATACGCTAATATATAATAGATACGTAAGACAGCAATTCAAATCTACAAAAAATTTTATTCTAACGATTTTTTTTTTCTTCTTACGTAAATTTAGGAACACAAACTTTTAAAATACGGTTCTGTATTCAGATTGCATCTAAATAAATAGAAATTATATGTTTATATGTTGTCGATTTAACAAACAAATGCTCAAGTTCACCAAAAAATCCTTTTCACATTTCAATAATGTTAAGAGTCTTTGTGTGAAAAGTTTTGTAAATATGTATTCATTCTTTTCCTAGACCTAAATTTTTTTTATGCATCAGGTGTTCTGATATTATTTATAAGTAGGTCAATGGCCTGACCTTTGTAATATCGAGTTTCTTTAAAAATTTTAAACGGTATAACAGTTTTATGGTGATATGAAATTTGTAATTTAGTTGTTTTAATATTAAATTCACGCCGAGAAATAATAAATTACATTTGTAATTTTAATTGAATGTTCATATCTTTTTTCTGTTTTCTTTTGCCTTTTTTTAATGATAATTTAATTGACATAAAAAAGGCAGATTTGTGTGAAACAGGCGGAATGCTTAAAGAAGATGTTCAATGTGGCTGTCATTTGCTTATAACCAGTTGGAAAACTTTCGAAGTACACGATTTAACACGGCTCGGTCTTCCCTGGATATGGGCTGCAGCTTGAAAAATACGTTGCCGAAGAGGTCTTCGTTGACCAAAATCAGTGCCGTTATAAAATTAACATTCCATGGAGCCTCATAAGAAGAAATCCAATGGATTGAAATCGAGATTACGTGGAGGCCATAGGATACGATCACTTCGTCCTATTCATCGAGGATATGAATGATTTAAATAAAAAGTTGCGTACTTCATGAGAATAATTGGCAGGTGCACCATCATGCATAAACCACAACGAGCTCGTATTTCTAGAGGAACATCGTCTAGATAATCAGGTAGCAAATTCTACAGAAATCCAAGTAGCTCAGTCCGTTAAGTTGTGTTGGTAGTACGTGCAGCCCTTGCAATTGATCACCGATAATTCCAGCCCACACATTTATTGAAAAACGGTGTTGGAAACGACCGTGATATATGATGTGGGGGTTTGCATCGACCCAGTAATGAAGGTTGTGAAAATTTAGAATACCGCCCCTCGTAAAAGTACACTCATCGGTAAATAACACCCTTGAGGCAAAGTGCAAAGTGCAAAGTGTTGGGTAAGTTTCCGACTGAACCATCTGCAAAAGTTAATTTGTGGCAGGCGATCAGCTTCCGTAAGTTCTTGGACATGTTGCACGTGGTAAGGGTTGTAACAAATTCCTTCGAAGTATGTCATGGACCATTGTGTGTGAAGCGACTACTTCTCCCGCAGCCGCTCGGGAAGTTATGCTTGGATTTTCATTTACAATATCCAAGATTTGTTCCTTCGCATCTACTACACCACTTAGTCTTTCACAGCCAAGGCCTTCATAACTTGGATGACATGTACCGCGATCTCTCAATCTGTACACGGTTTGTAAAATTAAATCATTTGATGGACATCTTCGGTTCGGAAACCTCCCTCATAGATACGTCTAATAGCTCTAACATTTTTACACCTGTTTCACCGTATAGTAAGACGATATTTGTTAATTCGTGATTTGAATAAGCCATACTTCTGTGCATGTACGGAAATAAAGTAGCAAATTGCAAATATTAAAATCTAGTTGTAACCATAATAATGTACAAGCAGTAAATAGCACTAGTGAATTTTCTAAGACTTAAATTGTAAACATTAAAATTGAATGCAAAGTTCTGGAAAAGTGTTTATGTAGAGTATTGGTTTATCCTGAACAAAATTGGGTAATAATAAATTTGAAAATTGATGAAATACGTGTCAATAATATTTTCATATTATTAAAAAGTTTTTGTTTTATACAAAATATGGTGAAGTTTTACCTGCCTACTCAAGTATATTTCAAATCACTTTTTTATACAGCGTTAGTAAAAAGTATATCTGCAACGGTTGATTCATTTTAAATAAAATTGGGTATACCTTTGTAAAAAGATTCAAAGATTCTAAAAATAATATTGGATTTTCGATGTCACTTCCGGTTTTACCGGAAATTGACATACATTTTGTTATTTTAAATAGAACATCCTGTATATTTCTACATTTTTTAATGCCTTGTTAGATTCTGAATACAGTAAACTTCCACATTGCTATTGAGATCAAAAACATTACTTCCTGGAAATCAAGAGTGCCCAAGCACTCTTGAAGTTACCATCGCAACGAGAAGATCCTCAAGAAAAAAGTGAAAGTGATGTCACTGAAACGTCAGGAAGAAAGTTATCTCTCTCAGAACGAAATATCCCGAAGAACAACGCTTCATATATATATATATGTATATATAGATTTTAATAATTTATTTAAAATTATTAATTACCAATTATTTACTTGGGTATTTCATATCGAACACTTCCTAATCTTTTTTTTAAAATTCTGCTTACACTAATTATAGCGTAGCATCACATTATAGCATTGTGAATGCTATATTGTATTGATATTTTCTTTGTTTTTGCTATTACTAGTTAGTTTCGCCTTTTCTTTGGTTGTCTACTTTTCTAAGATTTTAGATATTAGGGTTACCATATTAACATAAACTAACAGATTAATAAATTAATTTATAAGAAAATAGAGAAAAGTAGTTTAAAAGTAAAATAAAAAACCTCAAAATTGCATTATTTATGAGTTACAAACAACAATTATCTTATAGGTAAAATATCTCTTAAGTACTTCCTTGAATAAAAAGAAACAAAGCATCATGTTTACAATATTTTGAAATATATACAAAAAATTGCTTAACAAGAAATGTAAAAGAATATTCGAGTTTGTCTTAAAGGCAGGTAATGACTTTTAAAACTTACCAGGTAAAAATGTATTGCTGAAAAATATATTTTTTATATTTTTAGGTGAATTAACATATGGTATTTATAATCAATTGAAAATTTTAGGAAAAGTACTTTTTCTACGATGCACGATAACCCACTTTTACACTATTCTTTAACTAATCACTCGTACACAAAATTTTTTGTGAAAAAATTATGTTCCAAACTTTTAATAGAAGAAAGAGCATGTAAAAATCGCCAGGTGACAAAACTAGCAATGTTTTCATGTTGCATTAGGCTCAATACATATTTTAGATTAAAAAGTCCGTTATAAATGATGTGAATTATAATGCTTTTATATCTCAGATATCTACTCGATATTTTAAAAAATTATTCATGGCTTACTTATATTTATGTTTCTTCACAAAAAATTATATTAAAATTTTACATTACTTACAATGTTGGCATCGTTAGACGTACTGAAATGTTGCAAGTTTAAATATTTGAAAAATGTTCCTTTCTAATATACAGGCTGCCCTTGAAATAAAAAGACAACTTATGAAAAATGGAAAAATTAAATTATGTGAAATGTATACCCAAAATATTTTCCAAAAATTCCCGCTCATAAGCGAGAAAAAAAATGACAAAGATATTTAAACAAGTTTTGGTACGCTACTGTGTGATCCACTATAGGTATTATAAGGATTATTAGTAGAGAACGGACGCAATTTCCATAAAACGCAATCGGCAATTGGAATTGTGTATAACGTCGCTGAGTACATCCCGGCGTAATTCAATGAAGTATTTGTTTTGACTTACTCGGACACCTGGGCTCGCTGCGATAACAATGGACAAGCCAGCTATTGTATTCGTAGAATATAGTGCTTTTTATAGTGTTTTCATGAGCGTAGATAGAAGCGGGGTTTTTATGTATTATTTTATGTATGTATTTTATTTATTAGTTTATATTTCGTAAGATAAATAAAGTGCTATGAGTTAGTTTCTTGTTTTCGTAGTTCTAACTGTTATTTACATCGTAATTTTTGTGATAGATCCTGTTTAATATCGTTTGATTGAATCTACTTCTACCAATTATTTCGACGTAAGTTTGCATTGAATTTCGTTCAGTTTCAATAACTTACGCACACATTTTTAGTTTTCATTTATTTAGATCTAGAGCATTGTTTAAGTTACTTTTTCAGACATGATATGGAAGAATGTCGAGAACGGCATTGTAAAACAATGGCGAGTTGGATTGACGGTCATACTGATTGTATGTCCATTGTCAGTGATTCCGAAATTTATTACAAAATCCGTAAAATATCGTTAAAAATTCGTCACTTAGGAACGCAAACACATCTGAACTCTGTAAAACTTTTATGGCGGCTAATATTCCATTAAATAAACTTAGCAATCCCACTTTAAAAATATTTCTGAAAAAATATACTGGTCGAAATGTTCCTGATGAATCAACTTTACGCAAATATTATGTTTCTAGGTGCTATACGAGAACAGTAGAACGCATTAGAAGCCATCTTTTAAATCAATATATATGGATAAGCGCCGACGAAACGGTGGATATGTTAGGACGCTGTGTGGTAAATGTTGTAGCTGGTGTACTACATCCAACTATTCCCTATAACTCATATGTAATAGCAACAAGTGTTATAAATAGAGTTGATGCGGAAACAGTTGCTGAAACCATTAAGGAGAATATGCAAAAAATGCTTCATTCGGACGCCACGTACAAAGAAAAAATACTTTTATTTGTCAGTGATAGTGCTGCGTATATGTTAAAAACAGGCAGACTATTGAAGAAAACATATCCTAATATGCTGCATATTACTTGTGTAGCACATGCTCTCCACAGAATCTGTGAATATATCACAGACACTTTTCCGGAAGTTGATAGACTTGTATCAGCTTTTAAAAAAGTTTTCAGAAAAGCACCATTGAGAGTAGCTCTTTTCAGGGAAAAATTTCCATCTCTGTCACTGCCTCCCACTCCAGTAATAACTAGATGGGGAACATGGCTGGAAGCTACTAGTTATTATGCTGAGAATTTCGATAGTCTAAAACATTTCGTAACACTGCTAAGGATGAGGAGGATGCTAGAAGTATTGGTGAGTGCAAGTAGCTCACACAAATCCCAAATTTAAAAAATCAGTTGTACTTTCTTCAGGAACACTTTGGAAAATTGCCACTTATTTTGAAAATCGAAATCTCAAATTAAATGACGGATTAACCACATTAGATGTGGCTGTTAATAATTTGAAAAGTATTCCAAGTGACTTCGGATGTGGCCTTCGGCAAAAGTTTGAAGCAATTCCTAATAGAAATCCAGATTTAATTACATTGCAGCAATTATGTATGGAGACAATTCCACAAAATCTAACGGCTAAATATGAAGAAATAAAAGAATATTTCCAGTATTCACCTATAACCAGTTGCGATATAGAAAGGACGTTTTCTATTTATAAGGATGTACTTAATTCAAAGAGAACAAAATTGACAGAAGAAAACCTTGAGAAACTATTGCTAGTCAATATTAATACTCCTTTACTTAACTTGAACGACAAAATGAACAAATAAAAATGTTCCAATTATATAAATAAAATTAATTAATAAATATGTATTTCGTAATTTTAGACAGATAGATCACTACCCGTATGTTTTCTAATTATATAAATAAAATTAAAAACTTTATAAATACAACTTTTCAACAAATAAATATGTATTTCGTAATTTTATAGATCACCACCCGTTCGTTTTCCAATTATATAAATAAAATTAAATATTTTAGAAATACAGCCTTTCGCCAGTACTGCACTGAGTGGTAAGCGTGTCCGTCCTCTAATTATTAGTGACGCTATCTTTTAAAGCTGACGGGCAATAACAAAGAGAATGGTGTTATTATTGTCAATCTCGCTTTAAGTATCATCTCCGATTCAGTCAGCTCTCGATCGTCACTTACTTCGATTAAACATAGACTGTTAACATGTGTGCCCGAAGAGCACACATGTTACATATTACATCTTCTTTAAAAAATGCATCGAACCCTTAGCATATAAACCTCTCTAGACAATGATATCCAGTGTTTTGTAAACATGAACATTAAATTTAATTGCCGTATTTCTTTATGGGCATTTTAAATTCATTATATTTGTTACTTTTCGCAACAAAAGAAACATTTACGTAATACACATAATACATGTAATACACATTTTTTAAATTCTTAATATACGTAAACATCTGATTTTTTACGTGGTTATTGACCTTAGCATACAGCAATGTAATAGTTTTTATAACATCGGTATGTAAAGATACACTGTGGCGTAGTGTGTGTGTGTAACTTCAATAGAGGTATTTAGATTCAGAATATTTTATAATTTTCATGGGGGTTTTAATTTTGTCTCCATAAAGCGTATAGCAAAAAAGTAATCTATAAATAATTCTGAGCAAAATTGCTGAAGAGGCCATAGCTCTAAGTCAGATTCGGAGCCCCCAAATTTTCAAAATATATATTTTTCTTAATAAATTTGTATTATTTTCAATAAAATCATCATAAAAGTTTATAGAATCATAGTAGATTGCTCAGTACGGCTTGTTGGAAAGGTAATTCTTCCATCTTTTAGAATCACTATTAATATACATATATGTTTTTTTAATTTCAATAAAGATATGCGGTATTAATACTAAAAAAGCCTACATTTTCGAAATCGTTTTGGTAGAAAAAACTTGAGAAATAATCATTTTCAAGGATTAAACAAAGCAACACATTAAATTTTTAAGCTGATTTTTTAAGTAGAAAGTTGGTTTCAGTGCTATTTCTCTAAATCTTCACCTTCACGATTCGTTTCTATAACAGGTTTGGAAACACTAGTACATGTCTTTCTGTTCCTTGTATATGCATCAGTATTTGTAGATCAGTTAATGGTGGTTCATCAAACTCATCTCCAGATTTAATTTTTTCTCTAGCCACTTTAGCTTTATCCATAATGGTAGGTTTACCACGTTCATCCCTGAAATTTATGTCTTTGAAAAGAGCTGTTGCTGAACATGAAGCTACCCTATTTGAAACTCCAAATCTATCACACATCACAGCAAAATTAAAAGTGTCGCATTTTTAATATAATGCTCTCGTTTCATTTGAGTAAATACTTCTGCACCTTCTTCATTTTCAACTATATCCACATCTGATTGACATGGAATGTATGGTGGATCATCACTACCCGTTGGAATTCTTGATATTATTGTGAATACTTCTTCGAAAACGTTTTTATTTTTTCGTAATATTTATCAAGCAAAACAGTTAATTTAACAGTTAATACTTTTCTATTAATTATTTCAATATTGAATTTACTCCAAATATCGATCAATTTATCTGCTACATGGGAATAAGAGTACATTTTGATTTCAAGTTTAGCACGATCACTTAAGAATATTTTAAAATATCACGATTAGTCGGCAAATTAAGATCATTTAAATTACTTAATGAACCAAAAACAAAAATATGATAAAGCATATGTGACAATCTTTCCATTTGTGAAGGTGCTGCGGACGATGTAGATAGTTTTTCCATATCAATAATAATTTTGAAATTTAAAATTGTTTTCCTCTTTTTTGTGACGCTATAGAACGAAAACGTATGTTGAAAAAATAATAGAAAGATTTATTAACTAAAATAAAAAAAAAACTTATATTTTAATAGTGGTTCTGAAGGTAATAGAAATACCGTTCCAGCAAGGCTATTCTGAGTAATCTACTATAATTCTATCGACTTTTATTGAAAATAATAAACATTTATTAAGGAAAATATCTATCTTGCAAATTTTCGGGGGCTACAAATCCGACTAACACCTATGGTTTCTTCAGCAATTTAATCAGAATCATCAAAGGGTTACTTTTTTGCTATGCTCTTTATCAAAAAAATTTACCTATCCTAGTATATATTCTATAAAATTTAGTCTTTCCATTTTTCATACGTTGTCTTTTTATTTCAAGGACACCCGGTATATTAACATCGCCAAATTAAAATTAATACATTTACTTATTTTAATTGAAACTTGAATAAAATTGTGTTCTATTTTTTTAGTATTAATTTCATCCTAGATCAAATTTTAAATCCTTTTCACACAACACCTAATACATAACAAATACATAGCTGTAGAACAAATTAGAAATCGTTACCAGTTTTAAATAATACAAAAAATTAAAAAAATTGCTATTAAAAACACAGATGTAAGGATATTTTTAACTTAATTAATAATCATATCCCACGGTTAAATTTGTAATCAATTTTAGCGTTTATATTATAAATCGCGTAAAGACTTCACTAATCTTATTATATAAATACTTTCTTAAAAGTTTGC
The DNA here is from genome assembly GCA_935421215.2 of Melolontha melolontha. Lineage (NCBI taxonomy): Eukaryota > Metazoa > Arthropoda > Insecta > Coleoptera > Scarabaeidae > Melolontha > Melolontha melolontha. The sequence goes on along the minus strand of OW285237.1, from coordinate 91,456,543 downwards.
ATCAATGATTTCAATTAATTTAGATTTAGTAAAGCTGTGCCCATTGTTTTTAAATGATTCGCAATATGGTTTTTCTATTTCCAAGATGTTTTCTTTAACTCGATATTAATTGTCTTAATCGTTTGAAAATTCTTTAATATGCTGATTTTGCTTGGTTTGTTTGAAAATCGAAGTAATTGTTTCTTATCGTTAATACATTTATTGCCATAATTATTAATAAATTCATTCACAATGTCCACTGCCAGTTCAGACTAATTAGTCTAATCAGTCTGAACAAACTACAGTGTTGGTAAAAGAATCATTACTACGAGTAAGTATAATAAAAATTTGTGTAAGTCACACAATTGTCTTTCTTATGTAATTTTGCAATGGATTTTCATCAAGTAAAGGCCACATCACTTAATTCTTTTTTAGAACCTATGTTATTAGATGATTGATATTATTTCAGAATACATACCATGCCTTCATCTAAATTTTCATTTAGAGTAACGTATGATTTCAACATAAATTTGGGTACGCTGTGAAACAGTAAAGTTTTTCGAAAGTCAAATTATGACAACTCATAGTTAATTCAATTGATTGAAAAGTGGTCTTATCAATTAGATTATTTGTTGTCATGTTAGAAATACAACACAAAGTTAGTTTTTATTGTTGAAAGTTATTTTAGGACTGGTAGATTAGTAAATGAACAGTGGGTTTATGCAATTAATTAATGTATACAGGATCTTCGACAACAGTTCCTTAATCTTGCAACAACTGACTAGTTAAATTCTTGGTTGTGTTGACAGATTTCGTAAAACTGGGAGAGTATTTCGTAAATCTGGGAGCGGAGCACCTACAAAAAAGAATGGCTGATTGCATTGAAGATGTTCGACGTCGAATGGAAAAGACACTAAAGAAATCCATTATGAAATGGTCGCAAGAAGTTCAATTGTCAGTTGGAACATGCCACACTATTCTTAAAAAAGATTTAATATTAAATCCATATAAAATTCAACCTGTTCATGAACTCGGACACGTTAATTACGATAGAAGAACCGATTACTGCCAATGGTTCTTGAATAACTTGAATAATGATGATGTTCTTAATAAATGTTTCTTTACTGATGAGGCTTGGTTTCATCTTTCGGGATATTGAAACCAACAAAATATGAGAATATGGTTGGCAGAAAATCCTCATGAATTTATGGAAACACCATTACATACGCATGAAATTTATGTTTGGCTGGCGGTGTCAAGGAGGCGAATCATTGGACCAGCATTCTTTAATGGAACAATAAATGCTGAAAGATGCCGAAATGACTTATTAGAATCCTTTATTAATCAGTTACATGATGATGAAATTACAGAAGGCTTTTGCCAACAAGACAATGTTCCACCACAGACAGCTTAACAAACACGTGCTCGTTTGGAAGAGTTCGATTGCATTAGTATTAGAGAAGTTTGTGATAATATAATTCCTCATTTGTCAAACGTATTTGAAAACACGAAACGCAGAGTTCGTGTGTGCATCGAGACAAGAGGTCTTTTATTTAAAACATTTCACAAGAAATAAGATTAAGTTGTAACACAAACTAAATTGTAATCTGTCAGATGACAGCTGTCAAAATTTGACTTTTGAAAAACCTTACTGTTCCAGTGCTCTCGGATTTATATTGAAATACGAGAACACTGGAACATTTAATTGAAGGCATGGTATATGATGGTATAATATGGTTGTATTATATGAGCATGAAATATTATTAGAGTTATTATTATTATAATATATGGTTAATAGTACAATAACATTCAATTATCAGAAACTTTTTATTCTTTGAAAAAGATATTTGCAAGGACTTCATATTAACTAAATAATATTAACAGAATAATTTGAAACATACATAAGTCAGTAAAAACTTTACTAGTTGTGTATAATACAAAAGTATTTGTAATAATAAAAAATATTATTAATATTGAACTTGTATTGTGATCTTCACACCAGATTTTTAATAATATTTTTTATTATTAAAAAACGCTTTTGTATTAAATAATATTAGTTCAATATTTCGAAGGTAATCAGTTTCCCTAAAATCAAATCTTTAACTGTACATGTAAATTCATGTAATGGGAACAAATGGACATTTATGCATGCTTTCAGTCGTTTGTTTTTGTGTATAGTTTTGTATTAATGTACCCATTTCATGCTAACCTAATTTTTTACCAAGCAATTTATTAAGAGACTTCCTCATGACCTGATGTCAATTTCTTTATTAGATTAAATTTTAACTTCTAGAATATTATATTACAAAATTGCTTTAAGTAAATTGATTTTGTTAGGTATTAATAAACATAAATCTAAAACTATGAACTAAAAATTTAAGATGTACATTGGATATACTGCCAAATAAGCAATGAAACGTGTTGAGGTTTTGATATAAAAAGGACCTTTTTGAGCTTACGGTCCTATCAAAAATATCTACAAAGGCAATATGTCAGTGAAATATTGCAAACAATCTTGAATACTTTATTAAAATCATTCAGTTATAAAACCTTTATTTGAAATATTTTTTAAATAACTTTAATCATGGGAATTTACAGAAATTCCCATGATACAGTTTATGTATGAAAGCGGAAAAGCGAAATCAAGTTTAAACGTCTACTATGTATTACAACCACAGAAAAATAATATTAAAATTTGATATCACTAAATTAAGTTAACAGATATAGTTTCCGAGAAAAATATTTATCTAAAAAAACATTAGCTGTCCTTTATTTTTAACGTTTGTAAATTTATTTTTTGTTGTTGATAAATATTTTCTCTTTGAAAATTTGATACAATTTTATACATGATCTAAACACATTTCGACATTATTTTATCACACTTATTAACATGCTATAATTAAATAGTAATCATATGTAATTTATTGGGCGTTACCGCCAAATAAGTATAAAAATTTAGTTGCTATAAAATATATGCGTCATAACGTATGCGTAACATTTCCAGATCAATGAATAGTAATATGAGCATCTTACCTGCATTAATTACATCCAAAACACTAAAAATTAAACACTGTATGTCATAATAAATACATTAAAAATTAACTCACTGACCAAAGCCATTAAATTTCTGAGGTAATACTACTATATAAAATCAAATAGAGGAAACTGTTATCTTATCATATTTAGCCAGTGTGTGTCTCATACTGACACTTAATAAAACACAATATTTCTGAACATGGAAAATTGTGTAAATAGAAATTACAACTAACTATATCTACGTGTGGTGGAATTATATTTTATCAAAAGCGGTGGAATTCGCTTCCTTTTTTTCTTTGCGTTGTATGTGTATTTATACATGTGTATGTGTGTGTGCGTGGCGCGCGTTTTGTTTGTAAATGATGAGACCTAAGCTTAATTAGATACAGACGCTCATTTCCGTAATTGGCCATTTAACCCCGGACATTTAATTCGTTGAAAATTCCGACATTTTATATGAGCAGTTCGGTATGTGTCAGAGAAAATGTGTCATATTTATAATAAAGTATATAATTCGCCTAATGAATGATTGTATGAATGAATGTAAGCGTAGTAAATGCCCCTCTCTAAATACTACTACACAAAATGGAAAAATTCTATTTTATTTTAATTAGAAACCAGTATTCATCTTATTAAATTTCGACAAAGTATCAGTTTTTTTACAGTTCTAGTTAGGAGTGATATATAAGGTCTCCAACTCTATAAAAAAAGAATAAGAAAAGATAAATTAATGAAACCAGTCTCAAAATGAAGTAAATCTATTGTGCTACCAATGTAGATAATTATTTTTTCACATAATCGCCATGTAGTGCAATATATTTCTTCAAACGCTGAATCTATTTCTTCATTCCGTCCATGAAAAACTTTCTTGTTTCCTATTGATCCAATTAAGAACAGCAGTTCGAACTTTAGTATCTGATGAAAGATGCTGACCTTCCAATACTTCAATTTTGTGAACAACTAGAAATCTGAAGGTGCCAAATCAGGACGGTGCGAAACAACCCTCGTCACTATCTTCATCATTTCGTTCCTGCAATGTGGTTGTTGCAAGAAAAAAATCGTTGTTTCCAGCCTTACCCTACGTATACAATAGTATACAATAGTAATATACAATAGTAATACATATATACAATAGTTTGCCAGTATCTAATTAAATTAATGTTTGATCCTTTCGGCAGATCTTCGGCATTAATGACTTCCTTTGCATCTTAGAAAATGGTGAGTATAACTTTCTGCGCTGATAGAACTCTAGAAGAATTAGGACACGATGATTGACTGCCGTCTGTTTTCAGGACCATAACGATGAACCCAAGATTCGTTCCTGGTGGTGATGTTTTTGAGAAAATCATCGTCTTCACGTTGACACTGCTTAAGAAGTTCTTGGTCGACTTGTTTTTGGTGAAACACTTTCATTTCGCCTCTATGACATAAACAGCTTTCAAACGCCTGTGAATATCGATAGGTGCGTAACTTTTTAGCGTTAAAAATTCTATCACAAATCTTTGGTTGGTACGTATCTCAGAGATCGAACTCTTGATAAATAGCACCCAAACATTGCATGCTAAGACGAGATATTCGAAATCACCGTTTGCAGGTTAAAACGTTTACATCTCCACAACTCACACAATGGCGTTGTTGGTGACCTTATATATCAATCCGCCCTCATAATATTAAATAATTTAGTATTTTTTATTAAACTAATGCCAATAGCTTTTTTTTCTTCTTTGTTCTTGGTTGGTCTTTAGTTTCTGCTAACAATAGTCTTGCAACAAAGGTCTTGCAATAATGTGCCTGTTATCTCTTTCGTTTGATTAATCCACCTACTTGGCGATCTGCTCTTTGATCTTTTACCCTCAATCTTGCCTTGGACAATCAGTTTTTCTAGGTTGTCTCCCTCTCGTCTAGTTGTGTGCCCAAAGTACTGCAGGATTTTTCTGGATAATCTATCTTTAACCTTTCATTTCTATAACCAGTTCATTCAGTGTAGATGCGTTAGTGCGTTTTTCAGTCCAAGATATACGCAGCATACGCCGCCAGCACTACATCTCAAATGTATCTATCTCTTTCCTGTCAGAAAAATTGAGAATATCAGGGATTCAACCATCATGGTTTTAGTGTTTCTCGTAATTTGGCGGTTTTTCCATATCCTTTTCAGGTTCGCCATTGTACCTCTCACCATTGAGATACGTCTATTAATTTCTTTTTCACATCCTCCTTGATGGCTTAGGAGTGATCCAAGGTATATGAAATCATTGACTTTTTTCACATTTAATCGATTGCCTTGTGGAAGTATGTTTCCTCTGTCAATGATTATCATTGATCTTGCTCAAGTTAATCCCAGACCTAATTTCGTGCTTTCTCTCGACACCCGCTCCAGCATTGCTTGCATCTCGTCTATGTTATTCGCTATTAATATAGTATGATTCGCATATCTTAAATTTGTAAATTTTCTCCCTCCAATTGAGACTCCTCCTTCAAAGTCATCTAGTGCTCGTCTCATAATCTATTCTCCATATGCGTTAAAAAGTCGTGGAGAGAGTATGTACCCCTGTCATACTCCTTTTCGTATCTCAAATATTTGTGATATGTTGTTATTTAGTTTCACGCATGTTTCACTTTACTGGTACAATTGTGATATGAACTTCATTAGGTGGCTAGGTACTCCCATTTCTTTCAATACCACCCACAGACTTCGCCACTGAACACAATCAAAGGCTTTCTTGTAGTCAATAAAGCACAGTACCAGCGGTGCATGAATTCTCTTGATTTCTCTTAAAAAATTGGTCTCTCGTGCCTCTTTCTTTTACAAAGTCTGTCTGCTCCGGTGGTATTTGCAGCTGTATAAACTGAGTCAGATGCTGATCTATTATTCTTAATAGTATTTTGCTTGCATGTGATATGATAGCAATCATTCTGCAATTCTCGCATTTTTTCGTTGAACCTTTTTTGTGTATGGGAATAAATGCGGATTTGGCATAATCGCTTGGCCACTGTCTCGTGTGCCATACCTTGTTACATATATCTAGGAATATTTCAAAGCCGTCGTCCTTTAGTATACGCAGTACCTCTGTTGTAATTCGATCTTGTGCGGATGCCTTTTTCAGTTTCAGATATTTCATGGCTTCTATCAGCTCCTCTTTTATTATGATTAGCTCCTCCTCTATATGTTCTTGATAGCTATTGTTTCCATATCATTTCGGGAATTTCCTGGTAATTTGGCCAAGTTTCTTAAATAAGTCACGTGCCATTAGCTATACCATTTCTAATTTATTTATAATTTATATCTTAACAAGCCCCGACAGCTTAACATCAATTTCAGCAGCATTGGAAGACCATGAGCTATTATTACGCTCGCGTCCGTGGGGCGACTTAAGATATTTGACTATCGCCATTCACCTCAAATGGGAACGAAAATCATGGAAACCTCGAACAGCTAGCCCCGGATTCGATTCCAGGACGCACGACACGAATGACTTACTACTCCACAATCGGACGGAATTAATAGATGTAACGATTTAAGATATTTAGCTATTCGACGGAAATGCAACAGCAGCTGCAGCCGAATATCAACGACGCTATCCGAATCGTAGGATGTCCAATCTAAAAACAATTACTGGTAAATTTAACATATTAAGACAAAGTGGATCACGAAGGTAATGTAATAGAAGAAGAAAACAATCTCGATATTATACATGCCAGTCCCCAAACGTCAACAAGGTGTATAGCTCTGCAAGTAGGTTGTGGTTCTACGAGAGTGTGGAGAACGCTTAGAAAGAATGGTTTGTACCCGTATCATATTCAAAAAGTTTAACGTGTGCAACCTGAGGATCTTATCCGCCGTGTCGAGTTCTACAATTGTCTAAATTGGAATGGTAGAGAGTTTTAACGGCTTATCATGTTCACTGATGAAGCATAATTCACATGGGATGGCATGAACAACTTGCACAACTCACATGTATGGGCAGAATATAATCCAAACGCCATAGTGGAAACTAATTTCCAACAACGGTTTCATGTAAACGTATGGTGTGGAGTTTTACATGATCTATTGATAGGGCCATTCGTTTTTCCTGGAAATTGAACCGGTGGTATGTACTTACATTTTCTATAAAACAACTGCTATTATTACTGGAAGATGCTTCTCTTGAAACGAGACGCCGTATGTACTTCCAACATGATGAGGCGCCCGCCCATTTCTCCTGTGCCGTGCGTGCTCATCTGAACAATTATTTACTAGAAGGTTGGATTGGCCGTGGAAGTCCATATGAATGGCCAGCGAAATCTCCAGATTTAACACAATTGACTATTGCATATGGGCGTAGATGAAACGGATGGTATACGAGGTGAAAGTTGGAACATGTGAAGAGTTACTTGAACGCATTATGAACGCTACAGAAACAATAAAGAACAGTTCTCTGAAACTCGTGGGAATTAAATGAACCAAGATAAAAAGCAAAAACTTCAAAAGATGGAGTCTGAAGAGAATCCAAAACCTAAGGTATCTACAGAGACTCCCTTGGCAATGGAGACTGGTGACTCGAAAAAACTGACCGAAACTGAGAACGTTGCGAAAACCAAATATGATGATTGATAGTCAGGCAGCTATTAAAGCCATTATGAATCCATCTACCAGGTCGAAACTGGTAAAATATTGCAAACAGGTCCTCTATAAACTGGCACAAGACAATACTGTGTCGCTGATATGGGTGCCAGTACATGAGGGAATTAAAGGCATGAGATAGCCGACGAAGTGGCTAAAGAAGGTACTAATAAGAACTTCATAGGACCACAACCTGTATGTGGAATCACTAAGAATTCCGCTAAAAGGGAGATCTGGTTATGGCTAGCAAGAAAACATAAAAAGAAATGAAGGTTAACGGAAGGCCAACTCTATACTAAAACACTACTAAAGGAGCTGGACGGAAGGTTTTCAGCCAACCTAATTCGTAGTAACAAAAACGAAATAAAAATAATTACCAACTTAATAACCGGGCATTGTTCTTTAAGAAAGCATCTGTACACCATAGGCTTGGTTAGCGAGCCATGGTGTAGGAGATGTGAAAAACAGGAGAAAACTAACCTTCATGTAATATGTACGTGCGAGGAACTGAAGGGACTCAGACAAACACATTTCGGGAGAGATCTATTGGATCCTACGAGGGTACTCAAACTTTCCCCTATTCTACTTGTTACTTTCAATTTATGTTCCGATTTATTGCAGAATTTATTCCTATTTTTTACGAATTTTTATACTTCAAGTACCTATTACAAAATAACTATAAGTCAGATCAAATTGTTTTATTTCAATTTTTTGTTCAAAATAACGTCAAGAATGCACTTTGCTAGTGCCGATAAAACTTCGTGAAATAGCCTATAAATGTAGAACTATGAACGAAAATAATTTAGACTACTTTATTAACACGCTAATTAATATATTGGCATACCGACCTTAGAAAAACTCCAGATTGTGTATCACGAAAGGGGTCAACAATAGAAACATTAGGATAGAATCGATCTGAAATCTATCTACGGATCACTCGCCAGTAATAGTCACTATATACTCTGACATACAGTATCTGACATAAGAACTATTTCTCTGCACTGCGAAAACCGACAGGGTAGTAAAAATACGATCCCTCGCATTTTATCCTTTTTTTATAAACTTTTGATTTAAGCAATAATTCAATGTCGTTCGCAAGGATATATTATAGCTTCTATTAAGAAATTCCAATGATAAGAATTTTAAATTCACAGAATTATTTCTAATTTGTTATTGTACCATGCTAGATTAGAGTTTGTGATGGAAGATCAAGAAATGTGTGTATGGTAGGCATTTGGCGCGAAATCGAGCAGAGGAGGTTTTTTTTAAGTCATATTGTTCACTTCTGATGAAACATGAATTCATCATTACATAATAGAAAGTAACCATGGAGTGGCCACAACCAAGAGAAGCCAAGATCCGTCTTTCTGCAGGGAAATCCTTACAAAAGCTTATTTTTGATTTGCAGAGACTACTGCTCATTGATTTCTTTCACGAGCGATGTACTACTGCCAGTTTTCATGAAGCAAGAAAGGCGAGACATGCCTATCCTAAATCTCACTTTTTTTTCATGACAACGTTGAGTCAGACACATTGCTTTAACACGAGAAAAATTGAAATACTCCAACTTCCGCCCCATAATCCAGATTTATCTCCGTGTCACTACCACATGTTTGATCTACTCAAAGACGAAATGGGAAAACACCGTCTTGGCGACAATCAAGATATGGAAACATTCTTGCGCAATTAGTTATAGACACGGCGAGATTTATTCTTTAATAACGAGAGTAAAAAATTTTCAATACATTTGAAAAAATCTGTTAATAAAAGTGTAATTTATGTAGAAATGTAAAACGTATTCTTATTTTTACTGTTTCAATATATTTCAAAGAAAAGTCCGGTTTATATTTGATTCACCCTCGTAACATCGACAATATTGAGATAATAGCATTTTGAAGAACTTGTATGTATTGTTCATTAGGTAAACTAAGCTCAAAGATTCAGAGGTTTATGATACGATCGCCCATATATTGAATTTGAATATTGTTAAAATTAATTTTTCTTTCTAATTAACAAACGTTTCTCTGCTAACATGCCTACCGGTCTCGGCTAGTTTTTACTGATGGTGTACCTTATATGGATGGTATTTTTCTGTTTCAAATTAATATTGATTTTTTTTCTAATCTGTTGTCCAAGTTGTGTTGGCGACGCGTTTTAGTATTTTGCTGTATTTTACTTTATCATTCATTTCTGTTTTTGGTTCTTTGCCGAGAATCATTCGGATTTTCAGTTAATTCGTTTTCCCGAAACTTTGTAATCTAGTGCTTCTCTCTTTTAACATATTTTACTTGCATCTATTTAACTTTGTATGGTTTTATAATTTCTACATCAGTGATATTTGACTAAATTACTATATATCAAATTCACACTACTGATGGTAATTGAAAAAACTATTGAAAACTTTTGAGATTTGACACAAATAATTTATTGTTTTGATACAAAATATAATAATGCTATTTTGAAATATCTGTAGCTCATTAAATCTATCAAGTATCAAGTATGATAAATCTGAAATAATTTTTTTCGTCGAATTCATAACAGGAAAAACTACGTCACAAGTACTGCAAATAAAACAAAAGATGGAAAATTACATATAAGAATCGACGTTTTAGTAGGTTAAAACGATGAATTTATTCTATGATCCATGGGAATAATAAATAATTAATAATAGTTATTTATTGTATAAGTGTTTTAGATAGCATTTTATCCACGCAGGAATGTTGAAACTGCGAGAACGCCAGTTCGAGCCTTTAATTTTCTTAAGTGGATAAAATGCATCTAAAACACGTAATACAACGTTTTATCCACAATCACGACATTAATGAAATGGAATTATTAGAAATTTAATTAAAAAATATTCGTATTCCTAAAATGAAAGTGGCAGGCTGTGTCATATTTACTGGTTGTTATGGTATGCTCTATATTTTTTCATTATTTCACTAGTGGATAATAGGTCACTTTATATGCTTCATAAGTGTGGATAAATAGTATATTGTACAACTAGTGCTGAAAATAGGATATTTCACACGAGCATGAAGTTTGAGCCACGAGCCGTAGGCGAGTTGTTTAATTATGCGAGTGTGAAATATTTTCAGCACGTGTTGTACACTATACTTTTCCGATGACCGCTTAGTGACAAGAATTAATTTCAATGAAAATAAAAGAATGATTCACAAAATAATGATATATGATGTATTTCATAACAACAATTTGACATTTGAGTCATTCATTTGACAGTTTCCTATTTGTTATTTTATGATTAGTAGGTTGGCACGTCTGTTACTTTGCACACGGTGCTGCGACGATTCTAATTGGCCCTCTTGAACTTTTCAGCACAGTTTTAGTTACAAGATAACTTTTCAACACAGTTTTGGGGATATAATGCAATTTGCAATTTTCAGTGCTAGTAAATCATGCGAATTTTTTCTTTTTACATTGTGGTCGTCGGAAAAATCATATTATAATGTGACTGTGGATAATAGCTATTTATGGTATAAGTGAATAAAGACAAATTTTATCCACGAAAAAATTGTTTAGCGCACGAGGTGCAAGCCAGCCGAGTGCGATAATGTTTTTGAGTGGATAAAATTTGCTTATTCACGTGTATCATACAAGATTTTTTCCAATTTTGCAAAAGTTTCAAAAAAATTTATTGATTAGGTAATTTATTTACATGAATATTTATTGTACTATTAATAATTTGATGAATTCTTAAACCAGGAAAGTTGACTCTATTTTCGTCAGAGTCAAGTACAGTGCAAGCTAAGTTGACTCTACTTTCGTCAGGGTCAAGTGCAGTGGAAGTTCCAGGCCTTTCATTTGAATTTACATCTGTTAAAATTTTTCTTGACGTGGACATTTTTTGAGCAATTGATTCGTCGATATACTATTCTGCTACTGTTGTCAATAGCAGTGTGAATAAAGTGTTGCTAGAAACATTTTATCCACTGTTTTGATTAATTTTATTCACCTTTATGATTAAAATGTTGTTTTAATAATGAAATTCAATATATGTAATGATCATTTTAATAAGTAAAATTGGAAAATAGTTATTTAAGTAATAAGGGAGGTAAGTAACATTTACTAGTCCAGGACTAGTTTGCGTCCGAGGGCTTGCCCGAGGACTTGCAATAGAGTTCGAGACTGGTAAATGTTACCTCCCGAATTGCTTATAACATTTTTCCCACTCCCCAGACAATAAAATCCTCAAAAATTAAATGTAATCATGATAAACAGTAACGGTGAACAACCTCGGAATTTAATAAATTAGACACTAAGTGTTGCTGATAAAGTAGGTGATAATAACATTGAATTATCAAGAAATATATATAAATGTCCCAATTTTGTTAATAATGTTACTAATTGTACAAACTGTAATATTACCATAAATATAAATTAATAGAACACGTGTTTTGATGCACTTTCTTTCCCTAAAGGACGTAAGTAAATTACTTACGCCCCGTTGTCATAACAATCACAGTCACTTCAGTAAAACCAACTTACGTCTATTGCAACAATGTATTAATGGTATGCTTACTATAGACGTAAGTTGGTTTTACTGAAATGACTGTGTGTGTGGGAAAATATATTTTCCCACTCCCCTTATAGTAAGCATACCATTAATACATTGTTTCTATAGACGTAAGTTGGTTTTACTGAAATGACTGTGATTGTTATGACAACGGAGCGTAAGTAATTTACTTACGTCCTTTAGGGAAAAAAAGTGCATCAAAACAAGTGTTCTATTAATTTATATTTATGGTAATATTACAGTTTGTACAATTAGTAACATTATTAACAAAATTGGGATATTTATTTATATTTCTTGATAATTCAATGTTATTATCACCTACTTTATCAGCAACACTTAATGTCTAATTTATTAAATTCCGAGGTTGTTCACCGTTACTGTTTATCATGATTACATTTAATTTTTGAAGATTTTTTTGTCTGGGGAGTGGGAAAAATGTTATAAGCAATTCGGGAGGTAACATTTACCAGTCTCGAACTCTATTGCAAGTCCTCGGGCAAGCCCTCGGACGCAAACTAGTCCTCGACTAGTAAATGTTACTTTCCTCCCTTATTACTTAAATAACTATTAATAGAAAGTAAAACTTACAGTCTTTGATTGTTTGCTGTTTTCGGCGTCTTTTTTATTATTTTGAGTAAAGAAAAGAAAGATTAATGTAATGCATCAAATTACCAGGTTTTGAGCCCAGTAAACAGAGTAATAAGCATGAATGCCAATTTGCTGTTTCCAGAAAATAGTGGGAGGAAATCTATAAACATTCTTTCATGTGTTTATTTCATTAATTTCCTGTAGTACCTAATAATCTCATAAATTAGAATTTTGGAAAAATTAAAATTATTATTATAATGAGAATTTGAGGTGGAAATACGGAACAACAAAGCTGTTTGGCTTAGATATAGTATAGTAGCTTAGATAGGTATATGAATTTTAACTTTTTTCTTTGAACTTTTTTTTAAGATAATCAAGATTTATTTAATTTTATAATTTAATTTAATTTTCAAGTATTTGTTGCGTGCGTTACATATTCCATAATAGAAATGTATAAATTAATCACATATGAGGCATTACTCAGAAATTCTCAGAATGTGAAAAAAACACAATAAATTGTTCTTATAACTTATTCACTACCATCCTCCTCAAAGTACTCTTCTTGCGCAGGAATACACCGATCTCAACGACTTGTCCATGACTGGAAGCAGTGCTGGAAGCAGTGGCGGCTCTTGATGACGTACGATGTGCGCTGCTGCACGGATGAGACAACTTCGAACTATTTCGGAAGATTTCGGTGCGGTTACTTGCTTCTCTGTATATATGAAAGCTTAAACGAAGCAGTCTCATCCGTGCAGCAGCTCACATCGAACGTCATCAAGAGCCGCCACTGGCTGGAAGTCTTCGCATGTTAACGTGTGCCTACGATTCGGTCTAGATCTCCACAATTGTCTCAAAACGGCGTCCCATGAGCTTCCGTTTCAATTTTGAAAACAGCAAGAAGTCTCAAGCGGACGATCTGGGGAGTGGGGAGGGTTGGGTAGTACTGTCGTCTTCCTTGAGACTAGAAACTAACGCACAAGTGATCTGTGGGTTGGTGCATTGTCATGGTACAGGATTCACAAATTCTTGCGTCAATTGACGTCGTACGACAAGCCGACAATGTTACCAATGTCATGGATTGTTCTCCTTCGATCTTGCAGGATAGCATTACGCGCTTTTGCGACATTTTGTTGCGTGTTTTCCGTCGATAGACGGCCGGAACGCTCACCATCATCAACCGACACACGTCCATCTTTAAAATGGTCGTACCACATAAGTTTGTATATCACCTAAAGCATCCTTACCAAACGTTTGTTTAAAAATTTCCACTACCGTTTTACTAAGCTTGAAACAGAATTTGATACACGTTCTTTGTTCTTTCACATCAGACGCTGTTGTGTCGGAGAATAACTCGAACACAGCTCAGCAAATATAAACACCTAACCTGTTTGTCATCACCTAGCCTTTACTAGGTTTGACAGACTGACTTAGAATAGCCACAACTCACAACATCTAGCGCTATAGAGCTGTACTGCTATCCCTTCGCACGCCACATTCAAATTCCGGCAATTTTTGGGCGACACCTCGTATAACTATATTTAGAAAAATATATAAAGAATTATAATAAAAAATAATTATAAGCAGTGCGGTACTGTAGATGTGAATAAATAATAGATGTTCTAGCAACTTCTATGTATGTTCAAAAAATAGAGGGAGCGACGGATGTACCGTGGAAACTGCAAGGAATATACTTTTGGAATAAATAGACAATATTTAGTATTAGAATTAATTGTATTCAAAAAGGTTTACATAGTAATCTGCGGAATTATAAATTGTATAAAACATAAACATTTTTAATATAAAAATGTTATTAAAAATCGGGTGTGGAGAACACAATACAGGTTCATACAAAAATCGGGTGTTATCCACACCGATTTTTAATATTTTTATATTATTGAAAATGTTTTTGTTTTATACAAAATATGGTGAGGTTTACCTTCTCATGTATGTTAAATTATTTTATTATATACGCTATCGGTCGTATCCGAAGTAGAATAAAGGCACGTTAATATAGTTTCCGCAGGTTGCGGCTGTGTCCATCAAATAGAGACCCCTGGCGTATTCTTATACTTGTCATGAAGACAGAGATGGTGGTTTTGGCGTTCGTAATGTTGACATTACTTAATGAGCGGCGCTAAATGTTTTTCTAGGCTTTGCCAAAATGACTTTTGTAATATAGTAGTGTTATTTATAGTGAAAGTATTTTTCCAGCAGCATGTACTGATGATTCTATAGTAAGATTAAACACGTGTCTTATACAAAACATGGTGAGGTTTTACCTACTCAAATATGTTTCGAATTATTTTGTTATAGAAATTGTATATTAAAATATTTTTGGAAATAAAAAAGAATAAATTGTTGTATAGACAATTGTTATTATTTCTAACCTCCAAAACGTAAATATTTCATAAGTTTTACTTTCGAATTATCCTTTTTTGTTATAAAATAGATTTCAGCTGCATAATAGTTCGCGTAACCAATTTCGTTTTCATAGTAATTGAAGGGTATAGGAGAAGAAAGATGAATGTCAGAAAATGTAACTTTTGAGAAGAACGACTTTAGAGATTTGAAGAGCCCCACACATGTATTGAATTATATTATTTCTGCTTCAGATTTTTTGATAATACGTATACATATGTGCGCTACCTTTTGCATAAAAACCTCACTCAAGTACAATATGTCGGGGGAGAAGAGGGATGCATGTCACATATCACCAAAAAACATAAAGTATTATAAGAAAACCAAAATTCATTTATTTATTTAAAAACATGAAACAATACAAAAACAGTAAACTAACAAAACCAAACTTTTAGTCATCACCTTCCTTAGATACACCACGGCTGTAAAGTAAATTCTCGTAATATGCCTTAGCATCAGCATCTTCAAAAAAGCTTAACTGTTGAAGGTTTTGATACTTTTGTGCTTTATATTCAAAGCTAATATTAAATTTGGTAACAAAAATAGTTCGGTAGGCTTCATAGGAAACTTGTTTATTAGGGTAGTCCTCCATAAACATTCTGTCCATCTTCTTGACATTCAATTATTCTGGTAAATAGAGCCTTTCTGACTCACGAAACTTGTAATGATCTTTCCTACCTTAAAAGGATTTAATATGTTTGCAGACTGCATTTTTTGTGTCCTCTTTAAGTTCATGACGGTGGTTAGAATGTCGACCATGTTTATCTGGTTCTACGTGTCCAACAGTGACTAAGTGACGCTGGATATTCTGAAGACGTTTTGCAGATATGCCGTGTAAAGCAAACATTGCTTTGTAGCATGCTGGCACCTCAACTAGGCCAATATTCCATTCAACTCGAACTCTGTAGCTACACGAAAATGAATGATACTGAACATCTTCGTCATTCACTTGCCTGCTTCGATGTGTTTTTACATAACCATGTTTAATTAAACCCCATAAATATAGGTTCTGCTTGTCGTGTGTTTTAAAGTTATTAAAGTGTTTTATGATTTATGCCCTTTCTTCAGCTACGATGTTTTGAATGCACTTAAACCGACTACACTTACTACTCTCACCAGTTTCATGAGTTTGCAATTTTAGTTTCCTGAAAACATCACTTATTCGTCCGTGATTGCTACATTTCTTCGAGTCATACTGCTGTTTGTTGCGGTCCTCATCCACTTTAGAATTTACCACTGACTGCAAAAGTACTTATCACAATAACAACAACGAGATGCAACTGTATGAGAATCGATCTTGCAACTAACAAACAATGCAGCACACTATTTACACAGCATGATTTCACACGCGTGCATAATCTTGCAATACTTTTACGTGGACATTCATCTTTCTTTCCCTGCATAGTAAATCTCTATAGTG
This sequence comes from Melolontha melolontha, assembly GCA_935421215.2. Classification (NCBI taxonomy): domain Eukaryota; kingdom Metazoa; phylum Arthropoda; class Insecta; order Coleoptera; family Scarabaeidae; genus Melolontha; species Melolontha melolontha. The sequence continues at coordinate 91,439,968 of OW285237.1, read as the reverse complement.
CTACAACATGTTACCCTCACCCATTTTATTCTGTATGTGAAGTTCATCGAAAAGTAACGGCCTTCAACTATATTATTACGTAGTTATCTCGAAATGGTAATATTTAGACATTAATCTTTCTTCCCCTGTACTCTTCGATTGATAGAATATTCAAAATTCAAATTTGAATAGAAAGATTTTTTGTAAATACATTTTAACATATTGCTATGAACTTTTCCCCGAAGAAAAATTAAAAGAAACTATAAAAGACAATATATTTATGTGTACTTTATTCCAGAGAAATATTTGAGGATATTTTATATTTTATGTATATTTTATTATAATGTATATTTATGTCCACGCTTGAATATCTTGCGAGTTTAGTTTGATGTATGCAGTCCGGATGGAGTGGTAGTATTTTCATATTGTAGCTCTTTTGCTTTATGTTAGGTAGGGATATGATTCCGTTTCCGGGAGGAAGGAGATGGAGAGATTTACCAGTCATTGAACAGATAGGTCTAGTTTTTTTTCTGCTGAATAGAACTTCTTTTTATTCAGATATTTTTAGATAAATTCGGTTTGTGTTTTAGTGGTGCTTTATTGATGTGTTTAAAGTTAATGCTCGATTTATTACGAGTCTTGTATACTTGTAATTTTGATTCAAATGATCTATCTGTAGTCTCTCTTGTAATCATTTTTTGTGAAGTGACGTTTACATTAATTAATGTACGTATATTTTTGCTATTACATTTATATATTTAGAAATAATTTTGTAATACTATTAAGATAATTGAGCTCAGTAAAGTCTGTAATTTTAAGTTTATAGAATATTTTGTAGTCAGATGAATATTAAGAAAAGTTATCAGATTTTTGGAAGTGATTTTTTTCAAATAATATGTTCTAGAAGATTAGGATTGGTGGGAAAAGGTATTTGTATCATGTTAAATGTGCGCATGATTTAGAATTTTGTTTACGTGTACAAAGAGCTATTGTGCTGTTTGATGTTTGATATTTGGGATAACGTAATTGATAACATCTGATAGTTTTTCTAAATATTTAATTTATTATTTGCTCGCGGTCAAAATTAGTGAGGTTTTTAGCCTAGTGTATCAGTCATATTTTACACAAGTTTTCCTCACATGATAGATGTTTCATTACAACTTTATACTTTATAAAGTTTAATTTTTTCTTTTTTATTTTTTTTTATGGGATAAAAATTTTTGGGGTAAATTTTTGTTTGTTTTCCTAATACCTTTTGTTTTTATTTTTGTGCTACGTACCCTATGAGGGTAAACCTTTGAGATTCAAGAGCTCCTGGAAGGCGACCCGACTGAGATAGACCGGCAAAGCTACTGTGTATTGTGAACTAAAGTTAAATAAGCAATCAACATCACAATTCACTGCAATATGTTTTTATTTGTCTGAATGTTTACGATAATAAAATCAAATTTTAAATAAAACTGGTTGTTTATATAAGAGTTATTGGAAATGTTCTGGGAAATCTTTAGAAAAAATAGAAATAGTAGCTTTTAAACATATGGTTTTACTTGTTATTATTATGATATTGTTAGAAATATTCTCCTTGCATTTATACACTTTTACAAAATAGCGATTTCTCAATTGCTCCGCATTGTCATCATTTCTGAAGTACGAGTATAACAACGAAAAATAATTTGTGACAGTAAATTATTTTCAGTGTTGAAATAGCAATCACCTACAAATATAATTATGACTTTTTCCCGTGCGCAGTTAATTCTATTTCATTTATACGTTGTTAGTCGACTAGACTGGTGTCATCAAATGGTTCCACTATTTTAAATATATACGTTCATTTAGCGAATTAGACCGAAGTTCAAACAAAACTTATGCCGTCTAAAGACTGATCTAGATTAGTTAGTTCGGTTTTTGTTTTTGTTGCATATCTATTTGAAAAGGGAGTAGGGGTTTTCATAGAGGAGGTTGGCAAGGGAGTTCGATATGGGGGAATGGGATTTTTGTAGGGTTACGCTTAAGATATATATTGTAGGAATATGGAGAAATAAAGAACCGTTAAATGTATTGTGACTATATCCTATTCCTACCCGTAAATATTACACTACATACACAACAGTTTGGCGACGAGGAGGGTAGAAAAGTGAACCTTACGATTACGAAACAATACGTAGAAGAAAATACATACGTTTAAGTACCTGAATTACAAAATGTCCGACTCAAATCACACAATACATACGGTATTTTCTATCGAAACGTTTGACACAACGAAGAAATTTGATCGTTGGCTAATGCGTTTAGAAAGTGCTTTCGACGTTTTTGCAGTGCCAAGTTCAAAGAAAGCAGCTTATTTATTACACTACATGGGTCCAGATGCATACGATATAATTTGTGATAAAATTTCTCCAGAAAAGCCAAGTGATAAAACTTACGAAGAACTCACAATTACTATGAAATCACATTACAGTCCAGAGCCATTAGAAATAGCTGAGATATTTCGTTTTCTTCAGCGAAAGCAACACGAGGGAGAGAGTGCGCCTGAATATTTAACAGCACTACAAAGGTTAGCTACAACATGCAAGTTTGGCGACTATTTAAAGAAAGCTTTGTGAAACCAGTTTGTATTTGGATTACGTGCACAAAACATTCAGAGTATACTGTTGGAGCAGAAAGATTTGTCAGTGGAAAAAGCCTTGGAAATTGCAGTTAGTATGGAAACTTCAGCAAGAGATGCAGACAACTACATCGATTCCATCCAGCTGGAAGTGTTCATCATATCAATTCAAAAGTTACAAATAAAACACTGTATCCTGTACAGAATACCATAAATCAAAATGTATCTAATCGTAATTTGAAATGTTTCAGGTGTGGTTCACAGAAGCATCTTGCAAATAAATGCGATTACCAAAATTTATCATGTAATAAATGCAAGCGTAAGGGTCATCTGAGCAGGGTTTGTTTTAAAAATACAGAACGGAGTAAAGGTAAGGTAGAACAAGTAGAGGAGATATGTATAATACATGCAGAGCATTTGCAGCACAGAAATAAATTTACATTAGTATTAGATGTACAAAAGGCTAAAATAAATTTTGAAATTGATTCTGGTGCAGCTGTAACACTTTTAAGTTTTAATGATTTTAAGCAGAATTTCACTGATTTAAAATTACAAAAAAAGAAAATAAAATTAACTACATATTGTAAACAGGCATTAAAAGTAATGGGTTTTGTTAAAGTACAAGTTACATACAAGAATTTAGTAAAAAATTTAAATTTATATATTATAGATAATAACAGACCACCATTATTAGGTAGGGAGTGGCTAGGTCAACTAACAATTCCATTAAATACCTTTGAAGTGGAACAAATAAACTCACGACTAGACAATTTATTAGATAAATACTTAACAGTATTTGGTAAGAATATGGGAAAAATTAGTAACTTACAAGCTACTTTCAAATTAAGGGATAATGTTCAACCCTTTTTCCTTAAATCTAGAAGGGTACCACATGCGTTATTGCCTAAGGTAGAAGAAGAATTGTTACGTTTAGAAAAAGAAGGCGTTTTAGAAAAAGTAGACAGTTCGGAATACGCGACACCAATAGTGCCGGTTGTTAAAGCAGACGATAGCATACGAATATGCGGAGATTTTAAATGCACACTAAATCCGAATTAATAATTGATGAGCACCCATTACTTACAATTGATACATTATTTTCCACATTAGCCGGTGGCGATAAATTTACTAAATTAGATTTACAACAAGCGTATTTGCAAATGGAGATATGGAATGGAAGATAGAAAATACGTTACATTAAATACGCCGAAGGGTTTGTTCAGAAGTACGCGTCTAATGTACGGAATTGCAAGCGCACCCGCGATTTGGCAGAGGGAATTTGAAAATATCTTAAGAGATATACCCGGGGTGTCAGTTTTCCTGGATGATTTTAAAATTACGGGTCCAGATGACGAAACTCATTTTGAACGATTAGAATTAGTTCTTAATAGATTAGCTAAATATAATATTCGTGTAAACCGAGACAAATGTCAGTTTTTTACAAATCAAATCGAATATTGCGGTTACGTTATAGACAAGCGCGGTATTCACAAATCTCAATGTAAAATGCAAGCAATTCAGAAAGCCAAAATACCATCCAATAAAACTGAAGTAAAGGCATTTACAGGTTTGGTCAACTACTATGGGCGTTTTTTTCAGAATCTAAGTAACACTTTACATCCAATATATAGATTGTTAAAAGACGATGTGCCATTCAAATGGGACAAAAATTGCCACAAAGCTTTTACTATGATTAAAAAAGAAATAGTGTCAGACCGAGTTTTAGCACATTTCGATCCGACATTGCCTTTAATTTTGGCGACAGACGCAAGTTCATACGCTGTGGGCGCGGTATTATCACACATGTATCCGGATGGTACTGAGCGACCAATTCAGTTTGTTTCTCAAACGCACAGCAACTCAACAAAAATATCCACAGATTGACAAAGAGGCATACGCAATTATTTTTGGAATAAAATAATTTTATTATTACGTTTATAGACGACCATTTACACTTATAATTGATCACCAACCATTAGTTCAAATTTTTGCACCTTCAAAGGGTTTACCACCTTTGACGGCAACCAGAATGCAACATTACGCATTATTTCTACAAAGTTTCACATACAATATTAAATACAAAAGTACAAAGTTACATTCAAATGCTGATGCACTTTCGAGATTACCAGTAACTACTACTAGCGAATATGATTACGATGTTTCAGATAAATTTGAGATTTTACAAATAGAAAATTTACCTATATCCTTAGCAAAATTGCAAATTGAAACTAAAAAAGATACAAGTTTACATAACTTATTAAAAGGATTACAAACAGGCACACAGATTAGTGCGACAGATAGATTCAATATTCCACAGGCAGAATTTGCATTACACAACACTTGTATTTTCAGGCAACAAATGGCTGTAATACCACGAAGCTTACGCAGACAAGTTCTTGAAGAGTTGCATGCTGTTCATTTTGGAGTGATCAAGATGAAGGCATTAGCTCGGGGAAACTGTTGGTGGCCAGGAATTTCGTATGACATTGAGAATATTTGCAAAAATTGTGTAAATTGCAACAAAATTCGGAATAATGTCGAGAAAGTTCTAGTACATCCGTGGGAGGCTCCCAAAGCACCATTTGATAGAGTTCATATCGATTTTGCAGGTCCATTCATGAACACATATTATTTTATACTGGTTGATGCATATGCACGATGGCCAGAAATACATACGGTTAAGAATTTAACTACGCAGAATACTATAATATTGTTAAGGAAAATATTTGCAACGTACGGGATACCTCGAATGTTGGTATCGGACAACGCTCAAACATTTCTAGCTTACGAATTCAAAAAATTTCTCCAAGAAAATGGAATTATACATAGACTGAGTGCGCCATATCATCCAGCCACAAATGGTCTCGCGGAGAGGTATGTCCAAACTTTAAAACAAGCATTAAGAGCTTTAAAAGGAAATGATAATGAAAAGGAGAAACAACTAGCTAAATTTTTACTTAACTATCAGAGAACTCCACACACAGTGACGAACTTAAGCCCATCTTACTTAATGTTCGGAAGGGAGATACGATCCAGGTTAGATTTCTATAAATGGGATATTACAGAAAATACGAAAGGAGAACTGGATACAAGGAGGACCGTTAGGGTACAAAGTTTGAAGGTTGGAGACAGAGTAGAAGTTAGAGAGTATATTAGCAAAGACCAGAAATGGGAATTCGGACGGATAGGCAGGAAATTGAGAAAACTCCACTATTTGGTCAAATTAGACGATGGTAGAGTATGGAAAAGACATTTGGAACAAATACGATTAATTGGAGAAGATACTCCAATTTCAATCAGCAGACATATACCTACTTTTTACGAAGATCCAGCTATAATTATACCCACTGTCAGTACTACTGCTACAAATACTTGCCAGGATGGTAACTTGGAAACATCCAGTGAACTGCCAGAAACCAGGGAAAAGGAAGTAACTACAGAACCGGTATTAGATGAACAGAATTGCTCAGATGACCTACCTTGCATACGAAGGTCACAACGTGTAATCAAACCCCCAAGTAGATTAAATCTGTGAACTTACCTTATTCTATGTTTTAGTTGTACTTTAAAGTCTGTAGGATATAATATTCTAAGGAGGGGGAGATTGTTGCATATCTATTTGAAAAGGGAGTAGGGGTTTTCATAGAGCAGGTTGGCAAGGGAGTTCGATATGGGGGAATGGGATTTTTGTAGGGTTACGCTTAAGATATATATTGTAGGAATATGGAGAAATAAAGAACCGTTAAATGTATTGTGATTATATCCTATTCCTACCCGTAAATATTACACTACATACACAACAGTTTTGTTGATAGATATAGCAAATAGTTCTTAATGAAACATTGTATTTATAAACTTTAACGTAAATAATATAATATTTGCTTCATTAAATTTTATTAGATTTCACTAATAATATTATTCCGATATATTAAACCATTATCAAACAGTTTACTCAAATAAGCCGTTATCATCGTAAATACTAATATGTCTTATTTCGAACGTGTGCATCTATAGTCGAGGCACGATAAGTTCCAATGCACGTCAGCAAGAAATCGTGACGTCATGTATTACAGCGTTGCGGAATACACTGACATCCCGCGTTCAAACCTAACCTAACACACTAATGTAGCCTATATAACTTCTATTATTATATATACTTTACTTATTATGATATATCAGATTAGCACTACAGAATTTAGTAAGAAGCATCTGACAATATGTAAAAATGTTCGATCAGGCTACAAAAACTAAATATATCTCGACTGAAGAAACGTTGCGTTTTATTTGTAATATTATAATACTTTGACACTCTACGAACTGTCAACATTCCAAAATGGCCGAACCAATGACAACCGGCATCCTCGCGCTTCTTCAAATTTCTTTTCGAATAGCCATAACAGCAACATAAAAGTATGGGAAATGTAATATTTAAGAAACTATTTATTTTTTTACATTTTTAACATTGATATAACGACCGTTGATATTAAAAAACAAATGTTGCATTATATATAATTATATAATTATATCTAAATATAAAATATTTTTAATTTACTTGTGTGGTCGCATTGCATATTTATGATGTCACTTGATTATATGTTTGACATTACGTCAATAACGTGCATTGGAACTTATCGTGCCCAAACTATAGTAATCCGAACAGATGGGCATTTTTAATTTCGATGTTTGGAAAACTTAACAATGGCGGTAAAATAGTTTAATCATCAATATTCTTAGTGTTGGACAATAAGATTTGAATGTGTTCATTTTTGTAAAGTCTCTGTTTGAAATAAAATTAATTTTAACTTACAATTAGTGGAAATGGTTTTTATTAATATTTTTTTAAATTTCTTTATGTAAAGTGCTTTTTTCGCTCTTCTTTGGCTAAATTGTGTGGACAAATATATTCTATAGGCCACGAAATGTCGTAAAGTGTTTTAACCGGCTTTCCCAGAACTTTTGAAAATCTGCTATTTCTCATGACCAGTTATTTTTTAATTGTTATTTTTAAACTTGCCGCTTACTGGAAGTGTTGGTATACCTTTTAACAACAAATATGCATTCGAGCTTCAGTTATTGGTAGAGACCGGACACATCGGGCTGTAATGGACGTCATTACGACAGACAATATAAATAGTCTACAACATCTGTAAGTACATCACGCAGTTGTTGCATAGCACTATTCATTCGGTTAACTGCACATCTATTTTTTGTGTGCGGTTAACCGAATGAATAGTGCTATTCAATAACTGCGTGATGTACTTACAGATGTTGTAGACTATTTATATCGTCCGTCGTAATGACGTCATTTCAGCCCGATGTGTCCGGTCTCTAGTTATTAGTCTAGATAAAATCAGTAGTGACACAGTTAGAAAGCAACTAAAAATAAAAGATGTTACCGAAAGAATAGAAAGATATATAAAGGGTCTTTCAATAAGGACGCTCGATTTTAACCTTTATGTGACTGGGAAAAATAACACCTTCTAATGACGACGTAGGTACCCGGGTACCCCACGTTGTATATACGTTGCAGCTATACATATATGGGAGACAGTGGTGGGGAGACATAAACTGCGCTGTTATGAACAAGATTAGACATGTCTGAAAATCAGTAACCGTCCATTTTTCGAAGTGCTCGTATATAATTTGTTCGATACAGTACATTTACTAAATATTTTTAGTATTTTTGGTAATAACAATTGAAAATTTTATTATTTTTATCGGAATGTGTGATAATACGCCTGGTCCTAGTTCGGGTTCATTTACAAAACCAAGATGGAGGAGAACCAGGTATGATATAGAAGTTAATATAATTACAAATCCTGTAAGAGTAAAAGTAATAGTAATAATAATAACGTAATGTGATATTTTATGGTTTTCAGACTGACATCAGTAGAATTACTAGCAGCAGCGGAAGAAGCATTAGAAGAAGAGCCATTTATTGCTTCGGATGAAGACGAATACATTCCGGAAATCGAATCTGAAGAATCTGATGCAGAAATAGAACCTGTAATCGAACAAGAGGAACCTTATTCAGATGAAATTAGTGATGAAGAAGAAACGCCTGCACAGCCTACTGTTTTAGTTGCTAAAGATGGAAATCATTGGACTAATACTCCATTACCACAAGCGCAGACAATTAGCCGAAATATCTTGCGCGAAAAATGTGGCGCACCAAGTTTTAGTGCATTATATACTGCTAAAGAAACTTTTAAATCTATAATGTCCAATGAAATTTGTACCATAATTTTAAGGGAAACTAACAGAAAAGGCACACAAGTAACTGGAGATTATAATGAAAAACAAGCTCAAAAGTACAAAGATTCTAAGCGGCAACCACCACCACGAAAGGTTTTCAAGGCATTTACTGAAGAGGAATTCGATGCATTTTTAGGAATCCTAATTGCAGCTGGTGTACATAAATCTAATAAGGAACATATATCTGAAATGTGGAAACTTGAATCCTTACCTCTTATTCGTGCGGCTATGTCTCGTGATCGCTTCAAAATGTTTTCACGATTTATTCGTTTTGATAATCAGAATACACGTGCTGAACGATCTAAAGGTGACAAAGCTGCTCCAATTCGTGATATATGGATAATGCTAAATAGTAATTTAGAAAACAACTATAAGCCGTCTGAATGCATAACGGTCGATGAGCAATTATTTCCTTATAGAGGACATACAAAATTTACCCAATACATTCCTTCAAAACCGGCAAAGTATGGGATAAAATTTTTTTGGGCTTGTGATGCGGCAAATGCTTATCCTTTACAAGGTAAAATTTATACTGGAAAACCACCAGACGGTGAACGGCAAGTGAATATTGGAGAGCGTACAGTTCTAGATTTAGTTACTAAATATAAAGGTTCTGGAAGAAATATAACGACAGACAACTTTTTCACAAGTTTACAGTTGGCTCATAACCTAAATTCTTAGAACTTAACTTTAGTAGGAACCGTTCGAAAAAATAAAACTTTTCTTCCTTCCAATATGCAATCCAATAAAAGTAGAGTCCACTAATTTTGCATTTACTAAAAGAGCAACTATATGTTCGTATGTTCCCAAAAAGAACAAATCTGTCATCCTATTATCATCAATGCATACAACAGGCAAAGTAGAACATACTGGTACTGCAAAACCCGAAATTATTAAATATTACAATAAAACCAAAGGCGACGTCGACACGATGGATAAAATGTTATCAGAGTATACAGTAAAGCGTAGAACAAATCGTTGGCCCTAGCATTTTTTTACAATATGGTCGACCTTGCTGCACTGAGTGCATACATAATTTACATGGAGCACAATCCTAGGCTTACATCAACCGACCGACGACGGAGATTTTTGAAAGATCTTGCAAACGAGTTATGCATGTCTGCTGTACTAACTCGAAGCAGTATTTCAAGAGTTTTGGGCAATCATTTTACACGTACATCACTAGAAATGGTTCTAGGACGCCAAATTACACAACCAGTCGTTACAGCAGTCAGAGATCAATCATCTCGAGATACTTCTGGGCGTATTTTGGTAGTTGGAAAATGTTACATTTGCCGGGAATTGAATCACAGACAAAGAAAAACGCGAAAAGCATGTAATTCTTGTTCAAAAGAAGTTTGTAATGAGCATTCTGTTACTAAGGCCGTCTGCGATACGTGTAACCAACAGGCAGTTTAATCCTATTATTATTTATTTTCGTTCTTTTTATACATCTTGTTTATAACATATATAAATAAAAAAATGTAAAAATGCTACTTTTGTTCTTTCACATTCATCCATTAATTTTAAATGGAGGTACCCGGGTACCCATACCGGTCTTAGAGGTTGTAATAATTTCGGATGTCATTTTTTCGTTAAAAATTAAATCTAAATAACGAAGTATACCTATATAATAAAATGTAATATAAAACAAGTTTAGAGATGTCACAGAATTTCCAAGCTCAGCAAGTTCAAACACAAAAAATATTAATATTTAAATCTGAAAAAGGCACCCGGGTACCCTTCCAGTCACATAAAGGTTAAATGTAAATAAAACAACTTGTGTATGAGTTACGCATTCTTTTTTTTTTAATTTGAAAAAGTATTTTGTGGCATTAAATATGAAATATAACGTCGTTCAAATATCCTCCGCGGCTTTGCTTAACGACACGTATTCAGGAGGTCCAATTTTTGATGACCTTGTCGCATATATCTGGCTGAATTTGCTGGTTGGTGTTCGTTATGTTGACCTTGAAGACATAAATTGTTTGCGGCTTATTCGCATAGGCCTGCGATTTAAGATAACCCCAAAGAGAGAAGTCTAATTGCGTTAAATCGCACGATCTCGGTGGCCAGTTTACTGCTGAATGTCCATTGTAACATAATGTCCATAACGCTGTCCTGTTGGAAACACATGTCGTTGCTATCCATATCATCCAGTATAGGCCACAAGAAGTTGCTTATTATCAATCACTAGCGCTCGTCGTTGACGTTATGGCAATGTCAGTTTCGTTTTAGAAGAAGTACGGACTAATGATTCCGCCAAAATCCGCACCAAACAGTGACTTTCTCGGGATGCATTTGGTGCTTGTGTACCTCGTATGGATTGTTATTGTCCAAAATCCGACAATTTTGCTTGTTCACACATTCATTCATCGAAAAATGTGCCTTGTCACTAAAGATGATTTTTTGACGAAATTTGGGTCAAATTCCAACCGCTCCAGAGCCCAATCAGCGAACACGTTGTCGTTGCCTATGGTTAGTTACCTTAAGTGCCTGGCTCAGTTGGATTTTATACGGGTGCAGACCTAAGTCCCGACGCAAAATTCGCTAAGTTGAAATCGCAGAAAGGCCAAGTTCTTGTGAACAACGAGGAATTGACTGCTTCGGATTTTTCCATACACTCTCACGCACAGCAGTGATATTTTCTGTAGAACTTGGGTTTCGGTGATTTACGCGTGTTGGCTGATTTTTTGTCGAACCGGTTGACTCGAATTTGGACACCAAACGTCTAAGAGTCGACTCGACTGGACAGTTGTGGCTAGGATAAAATTCACGTAATGCGCGGAACGTTTCTAGAACGAAGCACTGATTTTGAAAATAACATTTGATACGTACACGCTGTTCAACTCTATAACCTTCCATGGTGATTTGCAATTTACTACTGAACAATTCGCAACAAATTTGACAGATGTCGTTATAGCAACATAGCTGCTATAACCTAACAAATTCCGAGCGTCCCTATTGAAAGACCCGCTACAACTGAAATAGGTCGGACATGTAGAATGAACGAAGAAAGAAATGTCAACAGAAGTAAATGTAAAAAAAAGAAAATTTAGACCAAGAAAGAAATGGAACGCAAAAAATAATTCATTATTGGTATAATGTATGTGATTATATTCACTGTCTGGATCTATATATTAAAGAGAAAGGACTAAACTGGACGGCAACATAACGAGAAGCAACAGACAGAAAAATATTTAAAAAGAATCATTACATCAATAACAATGGTGGAATAGGTCAAGGAGGTAAGTAAATAAAGACTATATATCCATTTTTTTGGACAGTTTGGATAATCAGAGATGTAATTTAATCGTTTATAATAAGAATATTTCTATTTATGAATAAATGTCTATTCATTTAATTGCACTATATGTACTGACTATATAGATACAATTATAAGTTAAGAAAATTGTTAAGTATTTTTATTATTGTTTAAGACAAATTTACTACACAAAATTTAAATAAGTTTCTTTAAATATACTAAACCACTCACCAACAGATATTACACTTTGAAGAAATAGCACATACAATTTTCACACAATCTAACTTAGTAACTAAATAGAAATTCAGACAAAAATCGACATTTTTCCATAACGATCTTTGAACACAAATATACTTAATTATTAGTAAAGATAACAAAATGTATATTAAATGTTCAGATAATATTTGTAAGATAATATTAGAGATTACATTAAGACAAACTGCACAATCTAATAATTTATTCAATATCATGATAATATTAAGTATACACAAAAAATTGAATTTTTGAATAAATATAAATTTAATTCGTACAATTTCTCGTTTATATTTATTTTAGCTTTTATAGCATTGTCAAACATTTTAGGAGAGCGTAAATAAAATATAAACTTAATGTTATTGTGTAAATGTTTATTTAAAACTTACGTATCATTTTGCTAATAATGCTGATTTGCTGAATGCTTCATTGTTAAATTATATGATTGAGAAATAGTAGATTATTTTCGATCAAATTTATCAATACCTAATTAGCAAATATCCTACCGAAAAATGTTTTGTTTTAAAATTTGAATTCCGATAAAAGATAAAGATTGCTCACATTTATAAAAGTTGTTTAATAATATAATGATTTTATAATACTAATAATCGTCATCGTCTACCAATTGTAAACCCAATAAAGGACAAAATTGAAAAAAAATAGGTATATACACAATTAGGAAAATTAGGAAATTACAAGAAGTGCATTAATTGCATTTTCGCGTAGTAATGTGAATGTAAATATTTCTTTCTATATTTTGAGATGCTAATTATTCGAATTTTTAATTGAAAAAAGTCGCCTTTAAGGAGGATTCGAATCCATATCCATGGTTTGCCGGACCACTGTTCTACCACTTGAGCTATCAAGGACTGTAAATCCGAATATACTGAGAAGCCCTAAATTTCATTAAGGAAATAGATGTGAATATTTGCTCGTAGTCGGCATATGTTACAAATGAATTGCATTTTCGCGAAGTAATATGAATGTAAATATTGCTTTCTACATTTTACGGCGATAATTATTCGAATTTTTAATTGAAAAAAAATTCGACGCCAAATATTCACATCTGTTTCCTTAATGTAATTTAGAGCTTCTCAGTATATTCAGATTCACAGTCCTTGATAGGTCAAGTGGTAGAGCAGTAGTCCGGCAAACCATGGATGTAGGTTCGAATTCTGCTTAAGGGCGAATTTTTTTCAATTAAAAATTCGAATAATTAGCGTCGTAAAATGTAGGAAGCAATATTTACATACAAGAAGAAATATTACTATTGCACTGTTAAAAAAACTGTTGGCGTAATTATCACATTCTTCAGAATATTAATTCTTTCTCTTACGAATAAAAAATGTATTGACGAACTTGTCATCTGGAATAAGTCAAGAATCCAACTTAGATAGTAAGGAGAATCTACGCTTTTGCGATACGATTGATTGAGAATCGAGCAGTATAATCATTTCTCTCAGCTAAAAGAGCCATAAAGCCGTTACAGTCATACAATATGAAACGCAGTAAATGAACTCAATTTTTTAAAAAATTGCTCTATATTCACATTCATTTTTGACACATTTTTGAAACAATATATGCGTTTTAAAAATGAAAATGCATTCCAGTTTGTTTTTCTTGATGAAATTTGTGTTTTTCAAGATGGAAGGTCTCAAACACCACGGCAAGATGAGAATATTAAATCTTTAAAAGCAAAACAAGTAGGTGGCAAAAGGTATTAATTATTTAAAAAGTATTGGCATGGACAATATATCATTGACTTTTGTTATATAGGTACGGTCGCGGTCACATAAAAGCGACCGGCACTTTTTCCTATTGTATACATCATGTCACTTAATAATGAAAAAAGTCAAATATTATTTAATTTGTCATTAGTGTCATTACTTACAAAGCCAAAATTTATAAAAAAAAAAACACAAAATGTCAAATTAGTGGTCGCTTTTATGTAACCGCGACCGTACATAGTTTTACATGCTGGTAGCAATAATGGTTTTGTTCCTGGAGCAGAATTAATTTTTGCAACAAATAGTAAAAACATGGATTACTTTGTGACATGATTGTGACATGAATCGAGAAAATTCATAGAATGGTTCGAAAATCAGCTGCCTAAAAATTTAGAAAACCCTTCAATTATTATTATGGATAATGCTAGCTATCGTACGATATTAATAAATAAATATCTTACTTCATCTTCACAAAATACCAAATTCAGGAATGGTTAACAATAACTAACAATAAAATCAACTTTGACAAGACAGCTAAAAATACAGTTACTGGAATTGGTTAGACTGTTAGTTCATAAAATAATTACTAAATTATCGTATTTTTATTATTGTTTATTTCATTTGCGATGTGCCTAATGCTCATGCCATCCTCTAGCCTAGTTCTAATCATCGACTTTTGTAGTTCGTTGAATTGAGGCATTTAAAAAATTATGTACGCTTCTGACTTACAATAAACTGACACTAACATAACCATACCGAATAAAAGTCAAATTTACATATTACGATTTTTTTTTAAATTTGGCTGAATGTGTCAAAAGTCGGTGTCTAAGTTTGTAGAGGCCGCAACTATACATAATATAACGTAATTCTAAATAGTTAATTGACGAAGGAGATACTTGTTGAAACTTCATTATAACGCTAAGAAATAATAATTTTGAAACTAGAACTAACAAATTGGAGACTGTGGCTTATAAGTGAATAAAATCAAATTAAAAAATCCTTACCACAATAGAATATAATGACTCTAAATACGTATTTCTACAACCACGTTGTCATCTTCAGTAGAAAAAACTAGAAGACGTTCAGAACAATCCTTCTGTGAGTGTTTTTGTGCGTTCAAGTGTTACACTGTTTTTTCTACTGAAGATGACAACGTGGTTGTAGAAATACCTATTTAGAGTCATTAAATTCTATTGTGGTAAGGGTTTTTTAATTTTATTTGATTGAAACTAGAAGTTTAATTACTTATTTCTTAAGGTAATTCATTTACAAAAATATTTCTATTCGATGTTCGTCTGTATTTCATTGCTGGCTCGTCTCTTTTAAGGCTTCAGCAGGAGTCCGTAAGCAAGCTTTCGTTATATTTTCCTTTGTAGCGCGATTCAATTCGGCTGTTATCTTAGTAAACTGTCTCACCATAGTAATCGCTTACTCTGTTACACTTCGTATATATCAAGCTAGTTTTTAATTCTATTTTAAATTATATTCCCAAATATATCGAAATTAAAATATTAATTCTTCTAGTCATTTTATATGTAGTTCGTATTTGCAATGGAAAACCTTTCTTTTATATCGTACTGGTCATAAGTGACAGCCTTCTGGACTGAACGGTCAATTCAAGTATTTAACGTAGGTTTCGAATTCCTATTCTCGTAATTAATTACTTACGACTTCTCTTCTAATTATTTCTTAGTTAGTAATATTATTTCTAATCGAGCCATTTTTTCTACATGTCGAAATTATACCGACCCCATATTAATACTGACATATTTTATTGGCAAAATTTAAATCGCTATTGTGAACTTCATCCAAACTGCTTCATGTTTGATATCATTTGAAAGCATTCTTCGTAAGGAATATTTTAATATTATTTATTTCATCAACATCGCCAATCTTTAGCTTGTATCTTTAATTAATTCTTAATTCTAGGACATTGCCAGCTTCGATATGACTCCTCTCCTAACACTGAGTCACAAAACCTTTTCCAATTATGAGTGTTCTCTGACAGAAAATTGTCCTTCTTCGGCCAACTGCGTTGGAGCAAACATTGTTTTTTCGTAACAACTAACTTTACATATACTTGTCCAAGTACCATGTGTCCGATCATGCACACATTTCGCAGGTAAACTCTGTATTATTTGATACAGAGATTTATTGTAATCACATTAATTTACGAAATAATTTAACTTTCTTTTCAATTCAATGTTTATTTATTATGTATTAATTTTCAGATACTTATTCGTCGTTCTTTGTATATACAGCTTTGAATTTGATCGCTTTAATGTATATGTAATGTCAGTCGTAACTTCTTTCTTATGTAAATATTAAATAAAAACTTTAAGGACAACGTTGTTATGTTTTCTTTTATTTAATAAGTTGTAGTTAATGAACTTTCATTTCAGCTCACTGCACATGTCCTGAGCCCGATGCATTATCATCACACCATCTATTTATTTGAAATAATTTACATTATTGTTAGGGCGCTACAAATAGGCCGGAATGAATCAACATGAGCCACAAGTGTTCATCTTGTAACAATTTGGCGCTTCCACGCGGTCAGATATACCATTACCCAAACTAACGTTCTAGTAACAACACCAACAGGATTATCTGGAAAAAAATCCAAATGTGAACGGAGGAAATAAATCTTCAGAGAGATATTTGTTACCAGTTTGTTACCATAGTATTGAATTATTGCCAAACTGGTGCCTCTCCTTTATATAAGGTATTGTTGAAACTGGCATCTTTCATGAGTTCCCTGATTTGGAGCTCCACACATACTCGCTCTTTTATTTTAACTTTGCTTATTCTGGAAAGAAATTTTTTTAAATAAAAAAATCTTCACTATCCTTATTCATTGCCTTTCCAATTTTCCGTCAATCCCATGATGTGACGAGGTGACAGCAGAATTTTTTCTGAATTAATGTGAGGCTTATAAAAAAGATTCTTAAAACCAGGAGTAAGGTTACTTCTTCTCGGACATTGGTTCTTTATGTAATTATATCATTATTTTTTTCTGTCCCTTCTATCCTACTCACACAGAAAGCAGCAAAACTTTGTGTACCCTAACTGCAAACCCAAAACTAGGGCTACAACTTTCAAATGTACACAAGTGGCTTCATGTTTGCATAAGACTCGCTCATGTTGACAGCGTAAACAATGGAAATAGATTGATTTTCATTATCGTTATGAAGGAGAACAACTTTAAGACTGGTTTTCGAGTAATCTATAAAGAATCTTCTTCTGTATTATGACGCTCGCCCATTGCCTCTAGTAAAACGTTGACATTGTTACAGAATATCAGGATCATCTAGTTTTGAAATTAAATACTGCAATTTATGCTGCCTACCACGGAATGAGCATATTCTTGACCTTTAATAAATTTCATTCTTTGAGCCTTGAAGCTCAAATGAAACTGAGATATCAACAAAGTCAAGGCCCGCTTCCCTGTTTTCTTGATCGTCGAAGTTATCTAGTAGGTTCTCCTCAGAATACAGAGTCAATTAATCTGGTGACGATAGTATGGGAAGATGTATAGATATTGTTCAACACAGTTTTTATAGCATAGGGAAATTTAGGTATTTTACGTTAATTCTTGACTTACTTGATATGCCAGCGATTTTAATTGTACAAAAGTAGTATTCTGAAGAATGATTCCTTCGCTCTTTCCGCGTCACTGGAACTGCAAACGGTATGTACCTAACAATATTTTCCATTCAGCCAGCCATTGAACTAGGAAATACATGTTAAACAGCAGCCAAGTGGAGCGCAAACACTATCCTGGTCTCCTAACTTTCTTTATTGGGTGGGGTTATATTATTCTTTGAAGTTTGAAAGTCATTTCTAACACGCACGTAACAAAAGTTGTCAGGACTATTCACACAGTTGCGTGACATTGTAACGTTAAAATATAAATCGTACAAAGCTTGAGTGGTTCACAAATTTGGTTAGTCCAAGTGTGATACGCGTAATAACAATATATATTTATATGCACCTTATTAACGACAGGAAGGAAATGGAGAATTTAGAACATAACGCGTCATTCTCAAACACACGCCCACATACACCACATTGTTATAAAGTGGCTTCGAAAACATGAAATTCAAATAATTAAAGTATAGAGAGAAAGATATGCTAATTTGGGGATAAAACATACTATTACAAAAAAGGGTGGGTGATGGAACAAATTCAGGTGTTTTTTATAGTGTTTTCCGTTGGTGCGTTATTTCTCCCGAATAGAGTACGCAAGTGTCTTGCCGTAGCTGCAAGAGATTCCTCATTTCTATAATAATATTTTATTAATTCCACACGCACTTCCGTTGGATACGACGCCATCTTGAAAACTGACAAGGCAAATTTTTCATATATTTATTGTAAACCGCGCTTGGCCCTCTAGTGTAAAAAATATATATAATATTAATTTCTATATATACAAGGGAATAACTCGATTTTTAAAACCGCAACATTAAATGGCCAACCCATTATGTAATTCTGCCTGCTGGAGGAATGCCACCTGAATTTGTTCCATCACCAACCCTTTTTTGTAATAGTATGTTTTATCCCCAAATTAGCATATCTTTCTCTCTATACTTTAATTATTTGAATTTCATGTTTTCGAAGCCACTTTATAACAATGTGGTGTATGTGGGCGTGTGTTTGAGAATGACGCGTTATGTTCTAAATTCTCCATTTCCTTCCTGTCGTTAATAAGGTGCATATAAATATATATTGTTATTACGCGTATCACACTTGGACTAACCAAATTTGTGAACCACTCAAGCTTTGTACGACTTATATTTTAACGTTACAATGTCACGCAACTGTGTGAATAGTCCTGTGTGAATACAACTTTTGTTACGTGTGTGGTAGAAATGACTTTCAAACTTCAAAGAATAATATAACCCCACCCAATAAAGAAAGTTAGGAGACCAGGATAGTGTTTACGCTCCACTTGGCTGCTGTTTAACACGTATTTCCTAGTTCACTGGCTGGTTGAATGGAAAATATTGTTAGGTACATACCGTTTGCAGTTCCAGTGATGCGGAAAGAGCGAAGGAATTATTCTTCAGAATACTACTTTTGTACAATTAAAATCGCTGGCATATCAAGTAAGTCAAGAACTAACGTAAAATACCTAAATTTCCCTATGCTATAAAATCTGTGCTGAACAATACTATGTGTTGCTTCCTCCTGGTTTGAAGGAAGTCGGTATGTGTAGACCGAAGTATGTGTTGAAATAATACAATATTTTTTGTATTATACTAATATATTTACAAGTTTAATCTTGGAGTTCCGTTAAATAAATGCTAAATGCAGTATCTGGTCTTAATACTAAAAACCGAAAAAAACTAGCTTATAAATAATATTTGCTCCTATTTAGATCACTGAGATCTTAGTAGGAGCTGTTTGTTAGATCACTGAGACCTAAGCTTTAACTCGAAGAGCTCGTACTTGTAACTGTAGTGAGCTCTAAGAGATCTTGTTTGGAACTACTTCTTCATTACCTTATTTTTCGGCAAGAAAGTTTTCTCCCCGCCAGTCAAAGAGAGGGAGAAAACAATGAAAAAGAGTATACGCAAATTTCCATATAGCAATTATTTTACCTTTCCAAGAAAAGTATATGCTGTAGTTTCCGACGTCACAAATGTATTGAAATAAACAATATACGCCGGAAACCCTTAATTATAGAAAATAGTCTTCTTAAAGTAATAAATATACAATGCACAGAGGATAACCTAATGTTCGAAGAATCGTATCGAACCGAAACCATTTAACCTATTATAATAATAGATAACAGGAAATATGTACAATAAAACTTATTCTATTAAAATTATGCTTATTCAAATACATTATTTACCTAATGAATGCAGAAGGTTGTGTAAAAATAAATAGTTTTTATGACTGTAGAAAATAAGACAATGAAGAAATGTAATACCTGACCAGTCCTAAAGTAATTAACAATATTAAAGATATCTCAGAACTCCAAGACCTTTTCTATATACAATATATAATATTTACAATTTAAAAACTAGAATTAAATATATTATACCTACATCTAAATAAAACTAAAAATACAAAATTAAATCTATTTTGCCCGAACACTATGCATCTTCCCATACTATCCTCACCAGATTCATTGACTCTGTATTCTGAGGAGAACCTACTAGATAAGGCCTTGACTTTGTTGATATCTCAGCTTCATTTGAGCTTCAAGGCTCAAAGAATGGAATTTATTAAAGGACAAGAATATGCTCATTCCGTAGTAGGCAGCATAAATTGCAGTATTTAATTTCAAAACTAGATGATCCTGATATTCTGTAACAATGTCAACGTTTTACTAGAGGCAATGGGCGAGCGTCATAATACAGAAGATTCTTTATAGATTTCTCGAAAACCAGTCTGAAAGTTGTTCTCCTTCATAACGATAATGAAAATCATTCTATTTCCATTGTTTACGCTGTCAACATGAACGAGTCTTATGCAAACATGATGCCACTATTTAATAAAACAGAGTACAGAGATTTCAATTGACAAACTTGTGCACATTTGAAAGTTGTAGCCCTAGTTTTGGGTTTGCAGTTAGGGTACACAAAGTTTTGCTAAAATAATTACTTAAGTTAATAACATAGTTTATTCGGCAGATTTTTTTCTAAAGGTATCAGTAGAGATTTACAATAATTTTAAAAACAGAAATAGCGATATTCTACTCACAAATACAAATGATTTAAATTCTAAATTCAAAATTATGAAATTACAAAAATGCGTTATCATTTATCGACACCTGCATGTATGCAAAAAAAGAACATCTGTGATCACGTACGACACGGCAAAAACAATTGTGACCGCAGAAGAAATTACTATAAAATATATCGATATCGGAATATGCTACAAAATTTAAATTTGAATTTCCAATATACGAAAGAATAATTTGACCTTAAATGCAAGTAAGAAAAATACTTTAATTCACAAGAATGAATTCTTTTAAGTTATACTATATAAGATATATTAAGTTTTAAATGAGTTGGGCTCTAAGCCGCTATGCAAATTGATTATTATGGCATTAAAAATGCTAATAACTATATTAATATTGCAAAAATTTATTTAAGTCCGTCGAAGATGGTAATTAATTCCTCAGGTCGATCGCTGTTCGGGGAATTAGTCGACCATAAATTGCCCTTGAAGTATAGGCTGCAGTGCTCGTGAACTTTTCAGCAGGAAGCTTTTTTTTCCGTTTACGAAGACGTAATGGATCGCCACGCAAAAACCAAGGTTGGGTTATATTTTCGTTATATAAGTCGCAAACGGCAATTGGCTTTTCCAAAAATTAGAATTTTCCCTTTGAGATGATCCGTTTATGAACAATGCATTAACTAAAGGTCAAAGATGCATGAATTAACTTCCATTAAGAAGATGTACATTCGTAATTTTTTAAACGACTTTACACTACCAAGGTCTGTCTGCTAATCTTCGAATCTCACCCGCGTGTAAGAAGAAGGGGTGCTATAGTTACCCAAGTTAACCACAGACAGCGGAACAAGTATCCAAATGAACGTATTTAATATAAGATACCGGAACTCGTCAATAAATAATGAAGACTATTAATCGATATTAAGAAGGAAATTAAGGCGTAACAGTCATGGTACTGCCAAGGCTTCGAAGGAGGTACTGGGCGAGGAGCAGAGAGCAAACTAGCATAATTAATATTTTTCTTATTTTTGTTGGAAAAGCCGAAAGTTTTCGTACAGCAAAAGTAGCAATCAGTCGAATGGTCCATTTGTTCAAGCCAAATCTTAGGTCTCGCAAATGGCATGACGCTTTTCTTACACCAGCCCCTAAGAGTAACAGCACAGCGTGCGCAGCAAATGCCAGGAGCCCATGGCTTGTTTTGGAAGGAAATTAAGTGATGTTAATTGTTAAGCCAAAATAGAGAAAACATACCTAATTTTTCTATTATTAAAGGTGTAAAATTCCGCTTATGCTGGTGGGTAGTGAATTCTCCTCAAATATATCGGAAACTATTTGGATTATCTGTACACGTACGCGACATTATGAAATAAAAAGACGTTCAGTTATCACAAACCGTCTTACATAGAATGGAAAGAACCGCGTGTAGCTCTTTATGTACAAGGACATGTTCAGACATGTACACTCAATCTTCGACACAACAATATTTTTTAGTAGTATCTTTTTATATAAAACTAACTTTGAAATTTTGTAAAATTTAATACGTGGTTTGAAAAAACTATTTAAGAAAATATCTCAAAATCCTGACGTGAAGGAGTAAATTTTAAATCAGGTTCAGAATCAGCATGACAAAAGACATAAACTACACGTATTGGTGTATAAGAAACCAAACTTTGTTGACCAGTGTAATAATAAAATAACAATGTTTTCTTTTTTTTATTGCTACAGTTCGCACTATTTACAGGACAGATTAAATATTACAATAAGCACAGCTTATTATACAAAGAAACTGTTATTATGTAATATATATATATATATATATATATATATATATATATATATATATATATATATATATATATGAACAAACATGAAGGTAATATTTCCAATCATAGATGATATTATATATGGATATTTATATATACCAACGAGGAAAGTATTAGCATTTCGAACATGAGTGTCAAGAGAGCCTAACACATTCGGTTAAAATTCAGGAATCCGAACAGCCTCCATAAAGAACATGTTATGAGTTGAAACTGTAAAATACAACTGGGGGAGCAAATGAGGAGAATCAATACGATGTGTACAATATTTAACAGAAATTTGGCACTGTAACATTCCCCTCGTTGTTCAAAGAGACAAAATAATAATATATCCAGCAGTTGATAATAATTTGAGCCTCTCTTCCTCGATTTTATACCGTAACAACTTAAAAATCGTTTTTGTATATGCTCCAACCCTAAGTCAAGGTAAATACATATTGAATACTATACAATTGATGCGTATTCAAGTTTGCTTCTTATAAGTGTGTAATATAGTGTTTTAGAGCTAACGGATTCCGAAAGCCACGACATACTCTAAGAAAATTTAATCAGGATAACTGACTATCAAAGAGAATGCCTAAATTACTAATTACCATCTTCTTCAGAATCGAAGCATGGCCAATACAATATTGAGTATAGTAGGATTAATCGTTTTCGTATGCATAACCACTCCAATTTTAGTGTATAGTTTAAGGTAATTTTTGACGCGCCACTAATAGATATATCGCAGTAAAATTCCTCTGCAAATAATTGCAGCCTACGTCATTTGTAGTTTTTTTCTATCATTCGCTTAGGCTTAGGATTTTATTAAATCATTTCTATTTCTATGGGTCTTGGTATTGGCACAGCTTCCAAATAAGGTACTGTATGAGTAACAGAGGGTGGGCTGACATAACCAATATTTTTCTTATTTTTCTTGGAAGACCCAAAAGTTTTCATGCAGCAAAATAGCAATAAATCTAATAGGCCATTTGTTCACGCCAAGTCATAGGTCATGCAAATGGCCTAGCGCTTTTCTTACCGCTTGACTAGCCTCTCAGAGTACCAGCACAGCATGCGCAGCAAATGCTGGGAGCCCATGGCTTGTCTTGATGTTCAATGGTTAAGCCAAAGTAGTGAAAATATAACTTTTCTATTAAAGGTATAATAATCCGCTTATGCTGGTGGGTAGTGAATTCTCCACATACATAACAGAAACTGTTTGTGAAATAAAAAGATGTTGAACTATTACAAACCAACTTACATTGAATCGAAAGAGCCGGCGCGACAAAGACATAAACTACACGTAGTTGTATAAGAAAACCAAACTGTGCTGCCTAGGGCTGGGCGATACCGACGTTTTCGGTATCGGGTACCGATACCAATCGAGGTATCGATACTTAGCGATGTATCGGGTCTGTGCACGGTATCGATTCTGAGTACTGGAATCGGCAAAGTATCGATAGGTATCGATGCTATGGAATCGATACCTTGGAATCGATACCTTGGAATCGATACCTTGGAATCGATACCTTGGAATCGATACTTTGGAACCGTTACCTTAATTCGATACCTAGAAATCAATATTCATAACCCGTTTTTTAGGTGTCGATTGTTTGATATCGGTTTCAAGAGACATAAAATTAATTTACCGATTCTACCATAACTACGGTATGAAATTTGCAATATTTTGAGATTTTTTTTGTAATAATTATTAGGGCTGGGCGCAGTATCGATACATCGTCCAATACCCGATACCATAACTGGTATGGATTCCCCAATACCTCATATAACGAAGGTATCGATTCCAAAGCATCGATACCTATCGATACTTAACCGATTCCAGTACTCGCTAAGTATGGATGTATCGGGTAGCGAGGTATCGATTCCAAAGCATCGATACCTATCGATACATTACCGATTCCAGTACTCGCTAAGTATCGATGTATCGGGTAGCGCTGTATCGGGTAGCCATGTATCGGGTAGCTTACCTTTGTGAATTTTTTTAAATGTACATAAAGGATGGAATAACTTGTTAAGTAAAGAATTTTTAAGTATATATAGCATTATATATATATAAATTGAGGCATTGCAAGAAGGAGTCGCTCTCTGAAAGAAACAAAGAATATATGTAACCATAATGTTTATACCATAATATTTATATCTACTTTGTACGTTAATATTAAGAAGGGGAAAGATTGATTCAAAGAATAAATACGTTATTTTGACGACAAATTCACCTTGAAATAATTAACTTATTTTTCTAATTTTTTTATTATAATGTTTATATTCATTTTTCTTTCAAATTCATATTTAACGCGTGTTTATTCAAACAAATGTAACGTATTTATTTTCAAATGCATTTGAACGATGAAGCCCCGCCCACAATGTCAACGGTGCAATAACCCGAGGAAAAAACCAATATTGACGGAGTGTTTGTAAACACATAAAACATATGTTATGCAACTAAAATTATCTTATAAATCGAATTGTAATTTTTTTAACTATTTTACACAGTAAAATTGTCTAATTTAATAATATTAACAAATTTAATGCAAGTAAAGAATGGGGCGATTTAGCGGAAAGTTATGCAATTAAAAACAAGTGAAAAAAACAAGCGTCGGTTATTAGTCGTCACAGTGAAAGGTCACGTTTTTTTGGTGCTCCGTAATAATTAAAATAATTAAGCAAAATTATTAAGTGCAAGAGATTTTTAATATTACAAAACGTTACATCTGCCTACCAACCACCTGTGGACAAAATTTAACAGCCGCCGACCAAATAGTCCGAGACTTACGAATTTTTAAAGATTTTTACCGCCATAAAAATCTCACCGTAGCTTGACCACCATCGTTGACGATCGAAATCGGTCATTCGCTCTAGACGCAGTCGGACTTGGAAATTTCAACAAATTTCAAGTTATCCCGAGGGACCGTAGCAGAAACATTCTCCCGTTTCCCGTTGTGAAGACGTCTCCAGAACACAGGCACAAGAAGCAACGGAGATCATATACGAAGATTCAGGTTTTTGCTAATTTTAACAAACGCTCCCGCGCCATTTTCACTTGCGCATGTACATTTCTAGAACTTTACTTTGTTATTCCATAACTAACTATTTATATTACTTTCAGCGATATTTTATCACTGCAATCTTTAGTCAAATTATTTAAATATTGGCATCTACTATTTGTATTTGTAAAACTTGATGCCATGTCACTGTTATAAACTATTTTACTAAGACAACACATTATTGCAC
This sequence comes from Melolontha melolontha, assembly GCA_935421215.2. Classification (NCBI taxonomy): domain Eukaryota; kingdom Metazoa; phylum Arthropoda; class Insecta; order Coleoptera; family Scarabaeidae; genus Melolontha; species Melolontha melolontha. The sequence continues at coordinate 91,414,144 of OW285237.1, read as the reverse complement.
CTGTCTTACACCATATTATTATACTGTACGAATACCAACCGTCGAGTGTGTCTCGCTTAACATTACTTGTGTGTCACGAAATTATTAATATAAATTTCTCAAACTTTGAAAAATCGTTTATCCCTAATAAAGTTAATTGTCAATATTTTACTTTGTTTTTTTGTAATATACTTGAGATATTGTTCCGTTCCCAACTTAATAAATTACGTAAAGAAAGTAAAAGTGGAGAGAAGTGAACCTACCTTAGCCCTGAAGAGAGAAAGAAGCTAGCCGAAGATAATAATACAGATAAGTATATATGAGCCCGATTTGCATTTTACATTTTTTTATGACATTCATTCATTTTATTTTACCGTACGTAAGAAACAATTTTATTTATCAACAATTCGTAACATTACATTTGGCGATCCCAACTTAGTGGGGCATTTATAACAGTCATAACAGTAATTAACATTTTATTCTTTACATTAAAGCGTACGCAATATAACACATGTCAGCCCAACTTTTGAAATAATTCAGAAATATAATACATGGAGCCCAACGTTCTGGGGCGTTCATAAATATTACATTTACATACATTTTTATATATCACAATTCAGAAATATAATAATATATATATATATATATATATATATATATATATATATATATATCCTACAGTAAATAATAAAGAATAAATTAAAACACTTGGCTTGTTTCACTATGAGATTTATTTAAATTCTCTAACATCTGTTTCGGCTGTTATGCCATTCTCAAAGAGATCTATAAATCTAACTTAAAGACTAGCGCACTTGTTCTTATATGTTGTCTGTTCTTGTGTGTAGTGGGGGTGGTACTATATTGTGTATTACGGTGTCTATAAAGGGTATATTGGCATATTCTATCTGTGTGTTGGTGATTGATAGATTTTGTTTTTTCGCTAGTTTTATTTCTAATATTTCTAGGAGGTCTAATCTCTTGCTTTTTGTGATATTGTGTATTAAGTCGCAGTTATCTATATCGGGGAAGTGGTTGAGTTCTATACAGTGTTCGGCAAAGCCTGTGTTTTTCTCACTATATAAAATTGACTTTTTGTGTTCTTTAACTCTGTTTTTAATGGCTCGTCCACTTTGGCCGATATAGATAGCTTCACAGTCTTTACATTTTAATTTATAAACACCTGATTGGTCCATTTTATCTTTGTTGTTGCTAATCATTGTTCCCAAATTTGTTTTATTTACCCAGCTTATTTTGATATCTAATCCTTTTACTATTTTGTTTATTTTATTAGTGAGTTGGGGTATGTATGTAATTTTGTGTCATCTTTGTATATTTTCTGTTATTTTCGGGTATAGGTATTTGTTCTTATTATTTTGTATTTCTTTACATTTTAGCAGTTTATCTACGATTTTAGGGTCATATACATTATTTCTTGCGATTAATTTAATTGTGTTTATTTCTGTATTAAAATCTGTCTTGTTTAATGGTGTGTTTGTGGCTCTATGTATATAACTCTGGAATGTTGACATTTTTATTTTCATCGATTGTTTAGCATTTGCGTGTAATATGTTGTCTGTAAAAGTGGGTTTTCTGTAGATTTCAAATGTAAGCTTATTATTATTTCTGTTTATTGTAATGTCTAGAAAGTTTATTTTTTATTCTTCGAAGTTATTCATGTATATTTCTGCTAATAGTGAGCTAAACGGGTTTCCCATCGGTAATCCTTCTATTTGTGTGTATGTTTCATTGTTGAATTTAAAGTAATTTTGGTGTAGACATACATTTAGAGTTTCTTTAATTTCTCGTTTATCTGTGTCCTTAAGATTATTGTTATTAATGTGTATGTCAATTATCTTTTTTATTTCATTTATTGGTATAGAGGTAAAAAGGCTTTTAATGTCAAATGAGACTAATTTAGCATTGCTAGGTATTTTTATCTTTAACACCGATACTGTATGGACAACTAAAACTTCATAAAGACAACACCACAATGCAACCAGTAGTATCATACATAAATGCCCCGACTTACAAACTTTGCCAGTATTTCAATAAAAAGTTACCGACAAAAATAAATTTCAAATCTAAATATGCAATAAAAAATACCATAGAATTAACGAACAATTTAAAAGACATAAAGATACCTAGCAATGCTAAATTAGTCTCATTTGACATTAAAAGCCTTTTTACCTCTATACCAATAAATGAAATAAAAAAGATAATTGACATACACATTAATAACAATAATCTTAAGGACACAGATAAACGAGAAATTAAAGAAACTCTAAATGTATGTCTACACCAAAATTACTTTAAATTCAACAATGAAACATACACACAAATAGAAGGATTACCGATGGGAAACCCGTTAAGCCCACTATTAGCAGAAATATACATGAATAACTTCGAAGAAGAACTATTCAAGAAAAACACGGTATTAATTCAACAAGTCCATTTCTGGGCCATATATGTAGACGACGTAATTTGCATATGGAAGGGTACAGATAGGCAATTAACGGAGTTCCTAAAAGTAATAAATTCTATAAACCACAAGATACAATTTACAAAATAAACAGAAAAAGACAAGAAAATAAACTTTCTAGACATTACAATAATCAGAAATAATAATAAGCTTACATTTGAAATCTACAGAAAACCCACTTTTACAGACAACATATTACACGCAAACGCTAAACAATCGATGAAAATAAAAATGTCAACATTCCAGAGTTATATACATAGAGCCACAAACACACCATTAAACAAGACAGATTTTAATACAGAAATAAACACAATTAAATTAATCGCAAGAAATAATGGATATGACCCTAAAATCGTAGATAAACTGTTAAAACGTAAAGAAATACAAAATAATAAGAACAAATACCTATACCCGAAAATAACAGAAAATATACAAAGATGGCACAAAATTACATACATACCCCAACTCACTAATAAAATAAACAAAATAGTAAAAGGATTAGAAATCAAAATAAGCTGGGTAAATAAAACAAATTTGGGAACAATGATTAGCAACAACAAAGATAAAATGGACCAATCAGGTGTTTATAAATTAAAATGTAAAGACTGTGAAGCTATCTATATCGGCCAAAGTGGACGAGCCATTAAAAACAGAGTTAAAGAACACAAAAAGTCAATTTTATATAGTGAGAAAAACACAGGCTTTGCCGAACACTGTATAGAACTCAACCACTTCCCCGATATAGATAACTGCGACTTAATACACAATATCACAAAAAGCAAGAGATTGGACCTCCTAGAAATATTAGAAATAAAACTAGCGAAAAAACAAAATCTATCAATCACCAACACACAGATAGAATATGCCAATATACCCTTTATAGACACCGTAATACACAATATAGTACCACCCCCACTACACACAAGAACAGACAACATATAAGAACAAGTGCGCTAGTCTTTAAGTTAGATTTATAGATCTCTTTGAGAATGGCATAACAGCCGAAACAGATGTTAGAGAATTTAAATAAATCTCATAGTGAAACAAGCCAAGTGTTTTAATTTATTCTTTATTATTTACTGTATGAAGTTAAAATGTTTCACCAAGAAGTATCTGCAACAACAGCCGAGAATATATATATATATATATATATATATATATATATTATATAATGTTTCAAAGGATGTTGTTGAATTTTATATTATGCGTAGCAAATATCCATATTATAACATGAACATAATACCTATAATTATTACAAAAAAATATGACAATATTGCAAATTTTATACCGTAGATATGGTAGAATCGATAAATTAATTTTATATCTCTTGAAACCGATATCAAACAAACGATATTTAGAAAACGGGTTATGAATACTGATTCCTAGGCATCGAATCAAGGTATCGATTCCAAGGTATCGATTCCAAAGTATCGATTCCAAGGTATCGATTCAAGGTATCGATTCCAAAGTATCGATTCCAAAGCATCGATACTTTACCGATTCCAGTACTCGCTAAGTATCGATGTATCAGGTTAGCGATGTATCGGGTAGCCATTTATCGGGTAGCTTACCTTTGTGCATTTTTTTAAATGTACATAAAGGATGCAATAACTTTTTAAGTAAAGAATTTTTAAGTATATATGCATTATATATATTATATAATATATATTTAAAAGGATGTTATTATTGTGTGTAGCAAATATCCTTATTATGACATAACTATAATTATTACAAAAAAAATCTCACAATATTGCAAAATTGATACCGTGTTATGGTAGAATCGGTAAGTTAATTTTATATCTCTTGAAACCGATATCAAACAATCGACACCTAGAAAACGGGTTATGAATATTGATTTCTAGGTATCGAATTAAGGTATCGATTCCAAAGTATCGATTCCAAAGCATCGATACCTATCGATACTTTACCGATTCCAGTACTCAGAATCGATGCCGTGCACTGACCCGATACATCGCTAAGTATTGATACCTCGATTGGTATCGGTACCCGATACCGAAAACGTCGGTATCGCCCAGCCTTAATAATTATAGTTATGTCATAATAAGGATATTTGCTACACACAATAATAACATCCTTTTAAATATATATTATATAATATATATTATGCATATATATACTTAAAAAGTTATTGCATCCTTTATGTACATTTAAAAAAATGCACAAAGGTAAGCTACCCGATACATGGCTACCCGATACATCGCTACCCGATACATCGCTAACCCGATACATTGATACTTTGCGAGTACTGGAATCGGTAAAGTATCGATAGGTATCGATGCTTTGGAATCGATACCTCGCTACCCGATACATCGCTACCCGATACATCGATACTTAGCGAGTACTGGAATCGGTAAAGTATCGATAGGTATCGATGCTTTGGAATCGAAACCTTAGAATCGATACCTTAGAATCGATACCTTCGTTATATGAGGTATCGGGGAATCGATACCAGTTATGGTATCGGGTACCAGTTATGGTATCGGGTATTGGACGATGTATCGATACTTCGCCCAGCCCTAGCTGCTGACCAGTGTTAATAGGATTCCTCGCAACCTGGAAGATTTTCTCATTGTACATGCATTTGGATATTACTGTTTCATTAAATGTCATAAAAAAAACGTAACTATTGCGTCTATTCTGCCAACACTTTTCGAATTAAAACATAAATTTTATTAAACGACAGTTCATTTTGAATAATAATAATAATAATAATAATAATAATAATAATAATAATAATAATAATAAAACTAATTTATATAAAGTTGGTAGTTTATTGTGACTCACATATTTTTTTATAGTATACGGTTAACGAGAATTGAAATAAAACGACAAAAATTAAAACAATCGTTAATATATTTTAATTAAAGAAATTATTTTGAAAATGTTCTAAACTTTGAAATGTAATTAATAGAAACTCAAACTATTTGGCTTGATGTACAAGTATTATACAATCATAAAAAATCGTCTAATCTCTTAATAGTAATTTGATGTTAAAACTTACCATAGTTGCAAATAGGAAAGAAAACAATAATACTCTACTAATACACTGTGATAAAAACGATAATATCCATAAAAAATAACACCACTTCTTTGTTAAATAACAGGGTAACGTTAATGCAATCTTCAAATTAAATAAACTCTGCTGAACAATAAGTAAAAAATATTTTGTCGGCTTGTGAGATTGGAATAATGATTAATAACTAACAATTATTAATAACGTAATTAGTATTCCACACCGGCTTTCTAGACGCGCACAAATAGTCTTGGTATTTTCAAAAGGTGCCGTTGCTCGTTAAGGACTCATTACGTACATACGTTAAGGTGAAAGATTTGGAAGACATTTCCTTGAATAATTAAAAGTGAAATTTAAAAGGGAGTGTTTATTAAAATATTTAGCTTATTAAAAAATTACACTTGATTTGTACTAAACATTGGATGAATTCTATCTCGTTTAACATATTTTTGAAAGTTTATATTGCCTAATAAAGAAAAGTTATTATTTTAGAATAACAAATAATGAAAAAGAAACAAGACATAATTATTTTTCTGTTATAAATGTTTAACTGTATTCTTCTTTATATCACTGACTGGTGACATTATTATGTTTAGATAATTGGCTTTTTAAACTAAAAGCTCAATTCGGAGGTATGTTAAATTTAGCTTCATATAATAAGGGATAGTCAAATTTATTATACACTACTCGCACCATTAGGGAATCCTAGTATGTGACTAGATAAAGAAGTATATTCGATTCCTTGATAATTAATAACCTTTAATAAATAAACTTTGTTTAATCATTTAGTAAATTAGCGTTTAAAAATTAATACAGAGTGAAAAGCAATGAAAAAGGGAAAATTTTGGAAAAATATTAATTAGCATTTTTAATGAAATGGCCCCAGTATCGAGTATTTCCACCTCTGCTTCTAATTGGCTTGGCATCGACGACTCATACTTAAACTAGGCGAGCTTATATCATTCTGATCCAATCCATTCCATATTTCCACAAGGCGGCGTAGGTTATTGGCTGGGTTCGAATAATCTAGCATGCATTTGCCAAGCATTTCCTAGACATGCTCTATAGCATTGAAGTCTGGACTTCTTGCTGGCCAAGAACAGTCGGGTCTTGCATTATCTTGCATTAATAAAAAAATTGGTCCAATATAAGGCATGCATGGCACAATATGGCCTTGAACGATGTTAATTATATACCGATCAGCATTAATACTTCCATCGTTTAACACTACTAAGTCAGTACGAGCTGCCAAAGAAATGCCTCCCCACACCATTACAGAATCTCCACCAAATAATGTGGTATTCAGAATGTTGCATTGAGCATAACGTTTATTTGATCGTTAGTACACACGAGCACGTCTATTACAATTATAAAGAAAAAATCTGAATTCGTCTGTAAAGAGAGCTCGTTGTCAGTCATCCTGCAACCAATTAACATGATTCCTACCAAAAATTCGAGCGAAGTGTCCGATGTTCTACTGACAAGGGTGACCTCGGGTTGGCACAAAACATACCAAATTAGCTTCTCTTGGATGTTTATGAACTGTTTCTATGCTAATTCGACTACCATGAACTGCCTGTAGTCGAGATTGCCAACAGATGCTTGTCTTAGAGCAGAAAGTCTCAAAAAGCGATTTTGGACACGTATTGTGGCGCGATATTTACCTTGCTCAGGTCATCGCCAAAATCCACGTTGCATAATAGCGAAAAGGCAAAACAAGAAACAATAAGATAACTTTACCAAGATAAAACACGATATTAACACAGTTAAAACCGATAGTTCATTAAATGATTATTGGATGTGATTTCATTTTATGTAACTAGCACCAAACACAACACTAAATGTCAACACAAGTTTGACAACTGAACGCTAAATACCAAGTTCTTACAACAAATCAACGTCAACTGCTACAAATTATCAGCATCATTTATTCGTTTACTACATGGCGGGTTAATTTCTTGGAGCAGTGTATATATTTTGTATAGAAAGTTGGTACTATAAACTCAAGGTCTGTAATTACATTATGAAGTTATGGCAACATATCCTAGAAGTATTTCAACGATAGCATATGAGACTAATTTGACGGTAGGTGAGACTCGCATCTCAGTGTTAGTTTGTGAAAAAAATGGCGTTATTTTCGATAGGTCATGCGTTTAAAAGAGGCTATTTTACTTTTTGATGAATCGGCTGACGTTTAGTTTAACAGATACAGTTGCTTAAAGAAAACGTGTTTGATAAAACTTGTAAAATGGATAAAATTCTGTTCATAATGCAATTCGGTACTTGTTTTTTACAAAAATTAACGTAGGTAAGATTTTGGCGGATATGCAGCAAACATTCGATCATGATGCTTCTTCTACGATTTGTCGCTGGGTTATTGATTCTGACGTTCCAGAAATGGTTGAAAAAGTTCATGATGTTGTGTGGCGTGACCAAATAGTGAAAGTCGAGGAGATGGCCAAGACTGTGGACATGTCTACTGAAAGTGTACACCGCATTTTGCATGTGGAAATTGGTATGTCTAAGTTCTCTGCCATATGTGTGCCGCATTTACTAAGTGTCGAACAAAAATGTCATAGAGCGCGAATTCCCAAAGACAATTTTACTCTTTAACATCAACCCAGTAGATTTTTTGCATCCATTTGCTACGGTTGATAAAACTTGGTTCTATTATTAGGTGTCAAAATCGAAATGACAATCTCAGCAGTGGAGGCATCCTGGCAGTCCTCAGTCAAAGAAGGCAAAGACGTTTTTTTTGCCCGAAAAGTAATGCCCACGATTATTTGAGATTCGAAGGGAATATTTCTCGTCAACTATCTCGCAAAGGGCGAAACTATCAACAGGACATATTATGCTGGTATTCTGGATAAAGTGAAAATTGCCATTAGCGCAATAGCTCAAAAGAAAGTGTTATTCCATCATGACAATGCACCGTTACACACCAGTCGCATTGTTCGAAAAAAAATGGATAAATTAGAATTCCAGGTTGTGCTCAACCACCCCATTCACCGGATCTAACCCCTTCAGACTTCCATTTATTACCAAAACTCAAGCTGTTTCTCGCTAGAAGAAAATTCAAGACAGACAAGGAACTTATTGCAGAAGTAGTAGAGCAGTATTTTGTCGACGTAGATGCTGGTAATTATAAAACTAGTACAACGGCAATCTATCACCGCTAATTCAAAGATATTAATGTCGAAGGGAAATATGTTGAAAATTTTTTAAAAATAGTTGCCGTAATTAGAGTGTTTCATTTAGAAGAATATGTAGAAAAATGGTTTATTGAATAATTAATAAATTACAAAATATAAACTACATATCATAAATCATACAATGCAATTCAAAAACCTCAAAAGTCAAAACATAACAAACACAGACAAAAGGCCTTAGATACTATCGTAATATTTATTCATATTATAAGGTTTGATATATATTAATAAATTAAGAAGATTTAAAGGTTTTAAGGTTTTAAGATCTGTATATTGGTGATAGTGGATTAACGAATTTTTGCTGATCTATATGTATTATGTAAAAAGAAAGCATTTGCGACTACTTTTATTTTTCATATCTTGCATATAAACACTGCTTTGAGCGTATTTCATATAAAATTGCATATTTGTTCATATTTTATAATTTATTTCGAAGTGCACCGTAAAAAATATATAAAACCATTTATTCATAATATATCAAAATTACACTAATGCATGATCGGGCGGATGTCAGTTGGGCCAGACGTCAGGTAGACGGACTTATCTATAGTTCAGTTGGGCCGGTCATTAGTGAGGTGAGGGATTATCACCAAGGGAGAGAATTAAGATTTTATATTACAATTTTATTCTCAAACAAATTAACATACTTATATATACGCATATCATACAGGTAAATAATTAAAACAAACAGATTTTACAAACGTAAAACGACTTATTCTACCATGCATGTAATCACAAATTTTATTATTAATGTGCTCTACTTTATTACGAGTGTCTTTCCTCATTTTCTTTGTATATATATTAGCAGTTCTTATTTTGATATAGATTTCAGTTTGGTATGATAATAAAACTTGTGTAAAGAAAAAAATATTGGGATGAGTATTATAAAAGTGACCATTAAACTTTGCGTGAAATGATTCACAGTTATTTGTGGTTCTATATAAATAATTTGAATTAGAAGCCCATGTACTTGGAGAAAATGTTGCAGTTTCTGAAATATAGTTTTCAAATAAATAATTTCTAAATTCTATGATTCTAGAATCATTGTCTGGAATTAAGTAATATAATTCTTCATTAAAAAAATCAACAACTTGTTGAGGATCTAGAAATTGTATGCCAAAATACAATTTTAAATATTTTCCTACGACAGAATTATTGTCTTTATATTCTTTCTTCTTCTTTAAGTGCCGTCTCCGCTTCGAAGGTTGGCAATTATCATAGCAATTCTTACTTTTGAAACCGCAGCTCTAAACAGTTCATTATTATTACATCCAAACCAGTCCCTAAGGTTCTTCAGCCATGAATTCCGTCTTCTTCCTATAGATCTCTTGCCCGGGATTTTTCCCTGCATAATTATTTGTAGTATTTGATATTTTTCTCCCCTCATGACATGTCCCATGTACAGCAGTTTTCTTCTCTTAATTGTCGGAATCACTTCTCTCTCCTTATGCATACGTCTCATCACTTCTACGTTGGTTTTTCTCTCTACCCATGAGATCTTCAATATTCTCCGGTATACCCACATCTCAAATGCCTCCAGTCTCCTCAGGTCGGTTACCTTCAGCGTCCAGGCCTCCATCCCATAGTATAGTATAGACAGCACATAGCATCTCATTATATTCTTTACATAAACCCAATTGTTGTATTTTCCTATACCAACTCTGGCATAAGTGAAACCTGCAGCCTACAATGATTACATTATTCCAAACAGCAACACAAAGTCTCCGGCCCAACTAAACGGTCACCTTAATCCCCCCCTCTGACCATCTAATCCAATGATAATTGCTTTCTGGCCCAACTGACATACGTTCGCATGATCATTCCCGTATAGCGGGAATTCCCAGATTTGTGGTATATGTACACGTAATTTTACCTTGTTATTTTTGATATGTTGCACATTTGTCGATCTGGTTAAAAGATTTTCCTGAATTTTGTATAGATAATGGCAGAATGATTTATAATTATTGCAGTAAAATTGTAAGTTTACGTTTAATTTCATATTTTAATACCTGTAATGAATTATTGTAGATTTGATGCGACAAAAAATTTCAATTAACGCAGCATGTAGGAGCTGATTTACATAAAAGAAGTATCACAAGATTTAAAAATGCACCACAAGCTACTCTGAATCAATCGTTTACTTCAACAAGTTAAAATATAGAACAGAATAGTTTCCATTATGTCTTGTGTAACGCCTTCTTAAACGCAAACATTTCACTTTCAAAGTTGGATAATTCAACGTTTAAAAATTTTTCAGAGAAGTATACGAAACTGTCAGTTCCTAGTCGCTTAACTGCGGGAAAAAGGTATCTTAATCTATTGTTTGAGGAAACTATGATGAAAATTAAGGAAACAATAGGTGAATATTATATTTATTTCGTAGTCGATCATATTGATTGGCATTTTAAATGAAAATTGCGCCGGCCAATCCTGTTTAATTGGTACAAAAGAATTGGAGAAAACAAATTACTTAACTATAACAATATTTATAAACGATAGTACGAGGTTTTATTTGTTGATTGCCGTTCCAAGTAATGCACGTAACATGTTTGGACCATGCTGTTAATAGACTAGCAGAAGAAATACCGTTACACATTTCCAAATATTAATTCATTCAATCAATTTGACAGAAAAAGCATTTATTAAAGCACCGCTAAGGGTTCAAGCATACAAAGATAAGTTACCTGGTCTGGCACTGCCACCACAACCCATAATAATAAGATGTAGCACGTGGTTTGATGCCGCTGTATTTTATGCACAGATAAGAGAATTCAGTCTCTCTTTTTCAAACGACTCGACAGCAATTGTAGATTGTAAAGATATACTAAATAAACCGTAAATGCGCCAAGAGTTAGCTTTAATCAAAGCATGGCTTTATTAGTGAAACACTATGAAAACTTGAAACTAAAGGTGTTAAACTTAGTGAATCGATAGAATTGATTCAAAGTTTCATGAATAAAATTCATAACGTCAGAGGTACCATAGGAAAGTGGTTCAAAATTAAATTAACACAAGTTCTGGAGAAAAACGAGGACTTTAATCAGCTTAGTAGAGTATCCAGTGTGTTGTAATTCAACTACGATAAAACTATTGAGATGAGTCCAGCAATTATCTGCAAATAAAGGGTTTTCCAATAGTAACGCTTGATGTTTGGCAACTGCGCATGACGTAGTCGATAGTCACACAGCTGCTATCTTTGACAGACGTATTCAGTTAGTCTCTGCATTTTATTATGGAGCGTTACACGTCTGAACAACGGGTCGAAATTGTTAAAAATTATTATCAAAACCAATGTTCTATTCGGCAAACACCGTTTGTTCTTGAGTAAACATTCTGAATGTGATTATACTGTTTTTTAAAAAAAAATAGTATTGAAAGAATTAATAATTCACACTGACAGTCTGTCATTAAATGTTTGACAGAAAAATATTGTGAATATAATTCACGAAATACGATCTACGAACCGCAGCCTCCTACTACCTCAATTCATTTTGCTCTCATGTTAGAATGGACAATACATTAAACACGACAGAGGCAATATTACGCCGTGCGGCTGTTTTTGTGATTTGGTATTAGTCCGGTAGTCTAAACCCTCTAGATTATCTGTGGGATGATTATAGAATTGGAAGTGCCAATATTATAAATAAACAAGAACGCCAAGCTGTACTGCACTACAGGACTACAGGAAGCTTGGCGTTCTATTCCAATTGAAAGATGGTAACATTTAGTAAAATTTATCCCTTGTAGATGTCACTTAAATAAAGGCACAACCATATTATTTCTCCAGAATTTTTTTTTCTTTGTACATGTTTAAGAAGTTTTACTATAAATATACCTACTACTTTGCACACCTTATTTTTTCGTATTCAATATAACTGAATGTTTTCTGTGTTAAAAATGATTATGATTATTAGTAAAGTAGATCTTTAATACTAGTTTATTCTATTATACTTACTACATGCGTTTTGCCTATTTTTTCACACCACTGTATATTAAAACAATACTTATTTAAATTAAACCTTCTTTAAATTCGTTAACATAACTGAAATGAAGGATTTGTTCACATTTCTGCATCCAAAAATGAGGGGAAATATCAGTTTATGATATGCAGGGTAAAATACACACTTTCTGCAAATTTTTCAGCTGACAGTGAGTTAATTTACATATAAGTTTATGTCTATAATTTTCTAGTATCTTGTTACTTTTTAAATTATGTTTTAGAGCAAAAAATCACCAAAAGTCTTACCTTTGGTCAAAGCCATGGGAAATGTTACCTTTACCGGAAAAAATGGATTTGAAAGATGAAAACCAAAATACAAAGCAGGAAGATCATCAATACAGTAAAAATGACGAACCTGGGGATGCAGTACTATTATCTTTGTTAAAACCTGTTAAAGATGAAGTAGTTTCTGATGTTGCAGCAGAATTCCCTAAATTAGATTTAAATACTTTAATAGAGAATAATTTGGATCAAGTACCAGTTAATACTTTAAGAATTCCTCAACCAGAAGCGGCCATAGATTCGGCCGACTGCAGATTGAATTTGTTAGAGCATATTCAACACAGTCAATCTTTGGTAGAGGAGCGACTAAACGATTTCGAGGATCAAATAAATAAACTTGCACCATTGTTAGATGAAGAAAATGATGAACAGTATCCTAAATTGAGACAAACCACACAAATGTTAATGAGAGACTTGAGCGTGTTTAAAGACTTATCACAGATGACTAGTTTTTAAGCGTTTATTTTATATTTTCTTTGTTATTAATTTGTTTGTTTATTGAGATTAATATATTTAAAGTACCTATATGCACATATTTATTTTATTTATAGTGTCTGTATATTTTTAATGTTTGTATATGAAAGGAAAGATATAGATAATAATAGATTTACCACGGAAATTTATAGTAGTTATAAGATGCCATGAACGTGTCTTAACGTGTTATTTACGATACTTCTTATATTTGAGTTTATTTACGAGTATAGAAGAAATATTTAACTTGTATATGAATCCATGTATAATAGTCAGGAGATTCGAAGATTTCAAAGTTAACTCTAGCTCTTCAGCATTACTCAGGGTGCACGTATACTGTATTACTAATGAACGCGAGCTAGTTTGCACCCACAATTCAATTCTTAATTAATAACAAAATTAAATAATTTTAATGAAATACGGACTAGCAAAATTGTCACTTACATTTAATTATAAACTTATCCCTTTACGCTAAAAAAGTAGGTGAAAAATTATAACGAGTGAACTAATAAATTAATAAACTAATATTAAGCCAACTTGAAAGGAAAAAATCTAAAAGAAAGAGAAAATATTGACTACAATAAGGATATTGGGTATTATCAAAAATGTCATTTTAATAGCTATCTGGATGGAATTTTCTCATTCAAACTCGGTGAAAAACCAAATCCACACTTTATTCGAGACACAACCAACAGCTAATCTATTCCATTATTAAAAAAAAAACAAAAACATAAATAAGCAATAAATTGTAGCTTGGAATACAAAACGTGGAGCACATTCGAAAACGTCACACTGTTCGGTCACTCGAGACTGTTTATCATATTGCAGCATATGGGTGTGAGAGGACTCTGCTGAACTGGATTAATGGCCTTGATTTTAAAATTTAACCGATTCCCCTGCAGAATCCACAATTCGCCGTTTAATAAACAAATTCGAAACAACTGGGTCTGTGGCAGATCAGAAAGTGTCTGTACGTCAGCGAAACGCAAGATCTCTTGAAAATATTGCTGTAGTTCGGGAAAGTGTGCATGAGAATTCGCAACAGTCCATTCCGCGTCGGGCTCAAGAACTTGGCCTGTCTTCGACGACAACTTGGCGAATCCTGCATAAGGACTTAGGGCTTCACCCTTATAAAGTACAATTAACCCAAGATCTAAAGCCCAACGATCATAGACTGTGGCGTGCATTCGCTGATTGGACGAGGCTCATTTCTAGTTAAGTGGCTCTACTAACAAGCAAAATTGCCGAATTTGGAGCTACGAAAACCCACGGGAGATTCATCAGGTCCCCCTACATTCCGAAAAAGTTACTGTATGGTGTGCACTGTGGTCCGGCGGAATAATGGGTCCATATTTTTTCGAAAACGAAGAAGAAGTGGCACTTACTGTCAACGGTGAGCGATACAGGGCTATGATAAGAGATTTCTTTTGGCCTACATTGGATGGGATCGATCTAACAAACGTGTGGTTTCAGCAAGATGGTGCTACGTGCCATACATCACGTGATCCAGTGACACTATTGCATGAGAAATTTAATGGTTTTGTTATATCGCGAAATGGTGACGTTAATTGGCCGCCCAGACCCTGCGACCTAACGCCACTGGATTTTTTTCTCTGGGGCTTTCTAAAATCCAAAGTCTATGCTGACAAACTGCGGACGGTTGCCGCATTAAAGGCCAACATTAGGCGCGTTATCGCTGAAATTGAGCCACTTTTATGTGATAAAGTCATCACAAATTGGGTATCTACCTGATAGAATTTTTAAAACATAGTGTTAACACATGTACTTTATACTACAAATAAAAATAGATCACTATCATTCTCACAATTTGTTTTATTGCGTTACAAAAAACAAGCGCTTCTAATGGAAAACCCTTTTTAAGTATGCGCCAATTACATCAGTTGACGTTGAGCGAAGCTTTTCAGCCTACAATCTATTATTTTATTGTAAATGTTTACAATACTATACAAAGACAAATATAAATACAAAGTGTTACGTTGTTTAACTTACTTATTTTTATTATTATTATTATTATTTTATTTATTGTATTATTATTTTGTAAAATTTCGAATAAAATATTGATATAGTACATATTTCTGGTATCTCTAAATTTATATTGAGATTATTTAATATTTTGACAATAATTTAGATGTGTAGCTATTACTTGAACTTTACATATTTTTCCATATTTTAATAAAAGTACTGCATATTTTCATCGAATTTTGGAAACATATATGCGCATATATAGTTTCCGTGTGCATATAATTCCCAGGCTTACTCATAAGTCTCATAACTATAACAGTCATAACTAGAGTGGACCAATTCGGAGCGAAAGCAGAGGCGTGACTAACGAATTAGTTCCCGCATGCGAAACATTATTAATATCTAGAGATATACTATCACTAACGGTGCTGTTATTATGTTATTAAGTAATATAATAAGTTATTATCTTACTTAATATTACATATTTGTATTATATTTTGTTTATTTTAGTTCCAATTTACAGTCGTGTATTGTGTATTGTGTATTCTATAGAACAGGAAAGTGTTTTATATTTATATGAATATGAATATCACCTATATTTCTCTCAACACTGCTTTATAGAAATTATGTGTCAACAAATTTTTGCTGTTCCCTAGTTTTGATTTATTATAATTCCTACCTAATATAATATAATATAATTCCTAATATAAGCACTTATATTATATAAGTGCTTATATTAAAAAACTTTAGACGACGGATAAAGGTAGGAATTATAATAAATCAAAACTAGGGAACAGCAAAAATTTGTTGACACATAATTTCTATAAAGCAGTGTTGAGAGAAATATAGGTGATATTCATAATCATATAAATATAAAACACTTTCCTGTTCTATAGAATGCACAATACACAATACACGACTGTAAATTGGAACTAAAATAAACAAAATATAATACAAATATGTAGTATTAAGTAATATAATAACTTATTATATTACTTAATAACATAATAACAGCACCATTCGTGATAGTATATCTCTAGATATTAATAATGTTTCGCATGCGGGAACCAATTCCTTAGTCACGCCTCTGCTTTCGCTCCGAATTGGTCCACTCTAGTCATAACACTCATAACACTCCACTTTTACAATAACATCAAATAAATACGAATGATGAATATTAACAAGTTTCATATTTCAATACACCACTTTTTGATTAAATGATCCAAATAATAATTCCCTAACCCGACAAATTATTAGCTTAAAATAAAGTTGAATAAATAATCAATCTGAAATTAAAACTACAAATTTATGAGAAAACATAAAGAACATGAACAAGCAATATACGTGCTTGAAATGAAAAACAATTTTTGTTTCTAGATAATTGTATTTATTGTTATCACATCTTAACCAGAAGCTCTGAAATAAATTTCTTATTTCCAAGAACATATTTTCAAAAACGTAATGTTCCTTTCGATTTCCAATTATTCAAAGATTAGCAAAAAGGTTGTTTAAAATCAAACTTATTTATATGAAATTAAAACTTATTTTTATAAAATTATTTAACCGCATTATGAAATTATTAAAAATTCAGAGATAAGGGACAAATATGCAGACAATATACGTCACATTGATGGGTCATGTATATCCTATCATTGTTTGTTTATTATTAATTAATCTTTGTGGTGGAAGTTCTGGTTAAATATATGTGATGTTTTATAAGTAAATTATATGTTCATACTTCACTTTTATTTTACATGCCTTCTCTTCTATTTCTTATTCTTAAAAATTATACTTTTAGCTGATGTGGCTTTTACTTGATGTAAATCTATTGTAAAATTAAATACGAAACACGATTGTGTAATTTGCGCAAATATATTTCGCAATTGTGTTTAATTTTAGAAAATCGTACTTTTTTCGAAATTATCGAAGGTGATGTGAAGGTTGGTGTTTAAGTTCACGATACTTTTAGATGTTCAGTTATTGAGACTTCACCCAGTATTGAACAAATATGGTTATTAATTAATCTGAGTGGTAGAAAAATCAATATAGGAACAATATATAACCCATTTCAATTGGATCCTCTCGAGGATACCTTTATTAAATGCCATTTTACATCAGAAAAATTGTACTGGTGCCGCGACTTCAACATTTATTTGTTTGAGATCAACTATCCGTCAACTATACGAGGCTAGCACCTATTATTTCTGTAAACAAATAAAACAAAATGTCGTAGTCAAAAATTATTTTTATTATAGTTTTTCAAAACATTCGCCCTTGAACTCAATGCATTTAGACATTCGATAAAACCGGTTATCATAGCATAAATTCCACTCTTCTTAATTAACTTTAGATATAAAGTTTTTTAAATTCTCCACTGCATCTTCTGGGCTTGCAAATCGTACACAACGCATTTTATCCTTTAGTCTTGGAAATAGAAAGAAATCTGAAGGAGCCAGGTCCGGACTATATGGCGGATGATCTAATAATTTTAATCCGAAAGCTTTCAAAAATCCGTTTGCTTGACGCGTAGTGTGACTTGAAGCATGTCGTGATAAAGGACAATCTCCGATCTAGGGCGTCGTAAACGAGCCTTTTGAACATCTGGAAAACATACTGTCGTGTACTATTCTGTGGTAAACGAACGTTTATTTTCAAGCACAACTGATATGATAGGTCCTGATTCTGAGAAGAAACTGACTACCATTTTCTTTCCAACACTTTCAGATTTTTGCACTTTGACTGGATTAAGTTCTGTTGGGAACACCCATTGAGCAGACTGCCGTTTTGATTCCGGTTCAAATGCATATATCCAGCTTTCATCACCAGTAATGATGTTGTAAACTGCTTTAGACCTACCTCCATCATATTTCTTAAGCGTTCTTTTACACCATACCACTCGGTATTGTTTTTTTCCTGTGTTAAATTATAAGGTATCCAACGACAACAGACTTTCCTCACACCTAAATTATTATATAAAATCTTGTTTATTGCAGTCATGCCAATACCCAAGGTGCTCCTAATAATCCTATACGTAACTCGATTGTCGTCTTGAATCATTCTTCATACGGCGTCTACATTTGTTTCAGTAACGGCTGAGATTGGCCTTCCTTCGCAAAAATCGTCACTAAGTGAAACCCTTTGAAATTTAAATTCGTTATACCAGTTGTAAACACTCCTCTGAGAAGGAGCTTAATCACCAAATGCAGCACGAAGTCTTGAAATACATGATTTGTTTTGGAGTTTTGTAAAGAAGAGAACTTTTAAAATCATAGCAAATCATGGCTCCAAAATTTTCTCTCGTTAAATACATCTTTACTGCAGATCACTTGGTATGAAATTAGCTTGCAAAATAACTGTTGCAGTTATCAAAACTAAATTCGAACTGTCAAAATAGAAAACAATAAAGATTTGTTTTGTTTGATTCAAGAGAAATATTGGTTTGCAGAAATAATGGGTACTAGCTTCGTATTCTTTAATTCCTTCTTAGATGGAATCGGAGCCAAGCAAACCATCACCAGTCCCACTAGAATTACTGCAACGACACCGTCGCTTGTTGACTTTATTATTATTACCGAGAATATTGATGTTGTGGACAGTGGTGTAGTTGCGTGTCATGACCTAGTCTTCTGTACTTTCAAATCCGATAAACCAACAAGTACACCTGTCTCACACTCATTTAGTAACATCAAAAATATATCCATGCACGACTTTGAAATTTATCTGTTTGAGATTGATTTTAATTATACGCTGTATATACATGATGTAGAAGAGAGAATTCGATTCTTTAATTACACTATTATGCTATTATTTCACAAACATGCACCTTTTATTACACGTAAATTTACCAAAAAATATGTTCCTTAGTTCACAGAAAATCTTAAATTATTGTAAAGAACTTGTCTTTTGAATGTGAAATACTTGTCTTTTTGAGTGCGTTTTAAATAAAACTAACGGTAAGTTAAAACACACTATATTAATAATAAAACACACTAAACATAATTTAATAACTAGTAACAACAGTATTTATATATCAGTATTTGCTGTTTCCCACTTCCCGGGCGCTTATATAGGGCTGGAGATATCCTTCTAGTGTTTTTGCAAGATATACTAGGACGTGCTGGACGGTGACATCATCGCCTGACGTATCCTCGGATGATTCACATCACACTATTAATTAAACTACGTAATGAAGCCAAAAATAAATTTCATAGAACAAAGAGTACGCGTGATTCGAATTATTATAAATCGCTCAGGAACCTGACGAATTGAACCTTTAAGCTCGAAAGAAGAGCATATTATGGAAGTTGAACCACTTGAGTTTAAGGAGGAGGGAAAATAGTATACTTCATACCATGGCAAATTCTGATGAAATAAATGATTACCGTGTAAGCAGTGTCTTATTATCTTATTGTTATCCTGCACCAGTTGTTCCATCTTTCCAGCCTCATTCAAATTAGTTTGATGTAAAGTCTTTCTTTGGAGACTGTGGTTAAGTAAAAACTCAAAAAAGGTATAAAATCCCTTACCACAATTAATAATCGTATCCTAAATACGTATTACGACAAATAAGGTATCATCATCAGTAGATAAAACAACTAATCAAAGTGTAGAATATGGGCACAATAAAACTAAACACAAAGAATTACGTACTACTTTACAAAGCGTCCACATATAATACGCTGAATATAAAACACACAAACCATAACTAAAATTGCGTAATCTTCTCTTCATCAGAAACGGTACACATGTGTTTATTCTCACCCCCAACTTCTTCTACCTCTTTTCTAAGAATGAAAGAAATATGGGATGGGACCATTGTCCGCGTTGACTCTATTACTTTTGTTTTTAACGATATGAATGCTTTCATAAATATCGAGCTCTCTAGAGTTATTTATTTGTTTGACGAGTTTTAACCCTTCTATCGTTATGTTATGATCCGTATTCAATACATGATTCGCGATGCTAGATTTTGCTGGTCTATTAAATTTAATATGCGATATATTTTCTTCAAAACGGGTTATTATTGAGCGTTTCGTAATTGGGTGGTATGGTAAAAACGGGTACTTTTTCTCATGATTATGTTGAGATGTCAAACCTGTGGACTCGCGGATTGCCTCTTTTAAATTAATCTTTTTAATTAATTTATTAATTACTTCTATGCCAAAGCCACTGTAATGAAACCTAGTTCTTTGTCATATCTCTCTTTTGTTAACGGAAAGTTTAGTAACCAATTGACTAAGAAATTAAAATAAACTGCCTTTTGTTGAAAACTATGATTTGAATCCGCGGTCATAAATCTATTGACATTGGTTTCTTTTCGGAAAATATTGATTTCTATTTTATCCTTATTTGTAATTATGTAATTACTAATGCATCTAAAAATGGTATCCTATCATTGTTTTCCTTCTCCGCCGCAAATTTAATAGTCTGAAATTTCACTATACTAATGTATTTAATAGTATATTAAAAAACGAGTTTCATAAGGCACCATTTTGCCGCACGAGATCAGTTTAGAAAACGAGAGTTTAGAGTTTTCTAAAGAGCGAGCGCGGCAAAAGGCCTTATGAAACGAGTTTTTTATACTATTTTTTCTATTTTGCGTTTTTTACATTAATAAATTGCTTAAATTGGAATGATTTAATTTGAAAGTTCAGAGTTTAATTTTTATATAAAGCATGCAGTTGGTCACATTGATACTTGACATTTTCAAATTTAAATCTTGCTATCCGCGAAGTATATTATATTACATATTATTTATTAATTTTCGTTAACATTACTTGATATTTCATTTAAAAATATAAACATGAGTGACATAGAAACATATATATGTTGTTGTCAATTGTATACAACATACGTTGTTTGTGTAAAATACGAACATATATCATATCTGTCAAATGTACATAAATTCTTAAAATCATATGACAGCAATGATATTTATTTCTGTATTCGAACAACGCCAACATTGAAAAATGAAAAAAAGTGTATCGAAATAGAGCTCATTTCGATACTGTTTTGGGTTTCATAATGAGTTCATTTCGAACGCAAAATAGAAAAAAATAATTTTTCTGTTTAACGAAAATGTTCAATTCACATTTACGTGTATTAAAAATCAAAAATGTCATATACGTACCTGATCAAAACTTCTGTAAAATATTTAGCGTTATTTTTAAATTCTACATGAAATTGACTCATAAATAAATTAGCTATGAAAAAAGATAGGCAATTATCCACAGCTGTGTCTTGTTTCTGTTCATAAAATTTTTTTTTTAATTGGAAGGAAATTTTGCGCCATGCATGGAGTTGTCGATCGCATGTGTTCCTTGACTTTTAGAGGTTCAATGTTATTCTTATAAAGCAAGTCCTCTAAATATTTCAAAGTTTTTGAAGTAGATACCGAAGAAAACACGGGCGTTACATCGAATGAATCTTTAATTGACTGACAAACTTTCTGGTTTTACTTTTAGCTTATTCCTCTGTGACCATTTTAGATCTATTGTGGTCCTCATGCCTTCTTAGAATACTTCCTCCAGTTCTGCTCTTTTAATTAAGCTTAGCAACTTCAAGAGCGATTCATTTAAATATAATTCCGTTTTAGGATAATGATCTCCCATTTTGCAGGAACCGCGTTCTTGCCAAACCTTCGCATTGGCATAGTACATGAATCACGGTTTCCTCTTCCTCTTGGCAGAATCTACATACCGTTTCTTTTGTCAACCCCATATTATTTATCCATATGTTTGTTGAGCTTGCAATGCCCCGTTAACAGGCCTACTATCATCTTAAGACTTTTTATCTCTATTCAGTAGGTCCATTGTAAACTTAGGCGAATATTCGCAAAAGAACTGTTTAGCCTGTCTTTGACCTAGGGAGTTCTTTCACTTTTCCCTACATCTATTTTCAACCCACTTTTTCGTGGCTGCTTTAATCATTCTTTTTGCAATGCCAAAGAAAGTTTCTATGAAGTCTGTTGACGAGGCTTGCCGAGCCAATTCGCCCGTCTTCTCATTAGGCCTGTGGTCTTCGTGCTCCGCGATCCAAGCTAATGTCACTTTCTTGTGATTACTAAGCTCGTTTAGCGCACACACTATGCCATACAAGTTTGGATTTAACTTGTACCGATTAGTACCGAATCCAATGTTTTTAACATTGCTTGGCTGTCGGGGAAGATGGTCACGGTGCGATTTGTTCCAGCCTATCTGTTAATTTCCCCAACACAATGACGCAATGTGGCCACCCCCTCTTAAAAAATACCGTAGTACCACTACTTAAGCTCACTTGGATAATTGTCCATTCTTTGAGGCCATATATTCCGGCTCCAATCCATTTCTCTGTTTTAGAGCCGTCAGTGTACCAAACAATATTCAAAATATATTTAACAGGTTGTTGGGAAGTTTACATACATATTGTAGTGTTTTTTCCCCGAAGAGAATTTTGAATAATATATTTGAAATATACATTTATTTTAGCAGGATATTTGTATATACTTTGAAAATTAGTTTATTTTAATGTTGGACCGATTCACATGTGGTCACATATTGCGCTTCGGTTAAGAGGTTTGAGGGGTGTAACCTTCAGACACACATTGAATATTGGCAGATACGCTTGATTTTAAAGAAATAGTTAATTAACTATAGTTTTGATTAATATCACGTTTATTGTTATTAATTTGTTGTTGGTGATTTGAATTCATTACGGGATTATTAACGAGGGTTTTGACTCGTTAATTTTGATTAATTTTATACTTATCTGCCATGTGTGTTTCAACTATAGTTTTTATATATTTAAAAACGTAAGTAATATTAAATATTTAATATTTCAATGCATTGATTATATTTGATTGATTGTTAGAGTTATAGTCATTATTGAGTATGTTTAATTTAGATATGTTTGATAGATGAATAGCAAGGAAAATTTTCATATTTTTTATGAGGGATTTTTTTTCTTTATTCAAGTGTAAGATATTTGTTGAAGGTTTTGGAGGGAAATTTATATTCATGTTTATGTGCGCATGATCTGGTTTTAGACACGCGTGATAACAGTTTATGTGTCTGTTTGACGTTTGAATTTTGGGGTTACAGTAAACAATTGAAATTGAAAGTTTTTCACACTATTTATTTAGTTTAAATTTTGTTCGCGTATAATTGGAGGTTTTCATTGCGAGCGTGTCACTTATCTCGCAATCTTTTTCCCTCCTGCTTCTTGTTATTCATGCAATTAGCTATCTTAATATTTTATTAAGATTTTTTTTTTTTTGAAATAAAGACATATTGTGGAAAAGTACTTGTTTTAATGCTTATATTTTGTTTTTCTGTCCACGTTCGTAAATGAACCTGAGACTTTAGAGGACTCTAGTAAAGGAAATAAACTCTCCGAAAGGCGGCCCGGACTCATTGTGGTGCATTATGGGTTATCTTCAATAACTTCGGACAATTCACTGCAATATGTTGTGGTATTATATATTTCATGTTTGTTATTGTTTGTTATGTACGTTTCGATGAGCGCATTAGTTCAATAAAATGATAGTCTCTGCCCCCACTACTTCAGTAAAAGATGGCGACAATTGATGCATGTGCGCGAAGTGGCGGCAGAGAAATAATAAAAATATAAGAACACAGAACAGAAGTCAAATCACATACACATTACACAGGTTGTTAATTTAAATTTATTGAACCAGTTTCTTTTATACTCAAGAATTAAAACAAATCTCTTTTCTTTGTAACGTTTATTATAAAATATTTAACATGCAATTAATTGTTATATACTTTTCGTAATTTAAATAAATTTTACCTTTATATGACTTTGTTTATATACACACACAAAACATGAGTATATCGATATAAACATAATAAAATTAAGATGCGGATATTTCGTTCCATTATTGCACTTATAATTTTACATTATAACGTTCAGTTAAATACGCATATATAAATACACTTGATAAAGTATTTCTTTGCAGTCCGTACTGCCCAAAGTGTGAATCGCAAATTGTATTTCATCTCTTTCTACCACATATAAATACGCGCGGTAATATTACACACGTTATTCATTTTAAGGTATTCTTATGCCTTACATTTGGTCATGTCACTGCAAAGAAATATTTTATGAACTGCATACTGCATAATCTATGTGATATGTGCTTCACTGCTGAGATATATTAGAAATGTACATACTGCACTGTATGACCTAGTATTGATCAAGAAAAACGCTCAAATCTCAACAGAATTGGATGATGTCAAACTGATTTATTTTCCAAGCCTGACGTTCTCGAATTTGTTCTGCTATAGTTTCGTTTCTTCTAGTGTTTTTTCTACTTATTCTCAACAGCGTTACTGAGTCTTTATGCGTTTGTTAAATTATAAATAGAATTAAATTTAAAATTAAAGTTTATTTTACACGAATTTTCTAATAATAAAATAAATAAATTAATACTTGCAATTAATACTATTTGCTATATATAAAACGTATGCACGTATCCTAAGTTTTAATTTAATATTTATCACACGCCATAATGAATTGATTTGTTTTTTAAGATTAAATCAGTGCACCAACCTTATTGTTGAATTAGCTTTTTTGAAGTAGGTATGTATTTACAGTCATTTCTTCATAAAGCACTACTCTTTCTTTTAGTTTTTAAGTACAAAGTAAGTTAAGTTAATGTATAATGAAATAAAAGCAAATAACCACAATTATTTTTTTATTAATAAAACAAATAAATAGTAACTTTCATAATTATGAGGAGTGAACAATTTGCTACCGATAAAATATAAAATGTCAGTAACAAAGTTGCAGCATAAATGTACATATGATAATATAAAGATTTGATAGAGTATGCAGTCATATAACGTATGCGTCCCAAATTTTGGACGTTAAACATGAAAATACTTAATGATTTGTCTGCACCAGCAGCACATCTTATCACAATTAATAAACGTAATGGCTGCAGTTACGAAAGTACGCATGTGCTTTTAGTTTTATCAATCTTTTTAGCTGCAACACTCACGGCTTCATTGAAAACGTGTTCTATACCTTCCTTGGTATATGCAGAACATTCAACATAACCATGTGCTTTGACTTCCTTTACCAATTTGAGTATTTCTTCTTTAGGAATTGTATCTGTCGGTGTTCTTCGTAAATCACACTTTGTACCTGAAATATAAACGTAGGTATTTTAGATATTTAAATTTCGAAAATTGATAGAGTATTTGTGAAATTTAAATACTTGTTTTTGGAAAATAAGTTTTTTTTAATATTATAAAACTATAACACGTAACTTCTAACTTAGTTACTTATCATTAGTTACTTATTTAGTTAGTTACTTAGTTTAGTTAGTTACTTATCATGCGATTTTTGTGGTTATGTATAGCAAGCGCCAATTAAGTTTTGCGCGAGGAGGGGGTGCGCGAAGCCGTTTTTAAAAACGTCCACCCCCACTACTCAAGTAATTGTCAGAATACATTTGTCATTGACGTTTGACGGAACATAATGTCTTTGCTAGGTGATCATAACGTGATACACGCTCAGAGGTTAGAATTATCTGACATTTGATGTAAAACCAAATGCAAATCTCCCAACTACTTCTAATCTTGCGTGAACTTACCCCTCCTCGCGCCAACTTAATTGTCGTTTGCTATAGTTATCCAATGATTTAGCAAAGGCATGTGCATTAAATTAAATAGAAACGTTTTTTGTAAAATGTAGATCTGAAGATTTAATGTACATACGTCCGTTTTTGAGTAAAAGTTTGATAACCTTACGGTATAACAAGGAAATGTTATACAGATATGTATAGCAAATGCCAATTAAGTTGGCGCGAGGAGGGGTAAGTTCGCGCAGGATTAGAAGTAGTGGGGAGATTTGTATTTGGTTTTACATCAAATGTCAGATAATTCTAACCTCTGAGCGTGTATCACTTTATGATCCCCTAGCAAAGACATTATGTTCCGTCAATCGTCAATGACAAATGTATTCTGACAATTGCTTGAGTAGTGGGGGTAGACGTATTTAAAATCGGCTTCTGCGCATTCCCTCCTCGCGCCAACTTAATTGGCGCTTGCTATACATAAAAAAAGGTTGTCAGTGCCGCTTCATCGATATATCAACTTTAGCACGAGCTTGCCAGACGTTAATTATTGCAGTATGAATTATTTGGTTTGTAACATCGCTAAAGTGGCTGTCAATCCAATATTCAGTCATTTACATTATTTGAATTTGTATATAAGCTTTTTGTCGTTTCTCTTTTCCTTAGTTTCCAGCGTTTAATTGGATATTAGAAATAACTTGGTCAAGGCAATAAAAGTCACATTTCGTTGTTACTGTAAATTATTTTTTCTGTTTATGCAAGAATCATTTTCGTTTTTGCTTAATTTTAGGGTTAGGTCCATTAGATTTTTCCTTTTTTTGGTATTGAAGGAACGCAGTGTTTAAGTCCACTACGTTACTTAAACTACAAGATGCTATTACAAATGCTGCTAATGGTTTAACAGAAGAAGTGTTTCAAAATGTGTTCAATTCGTGTTAATATGTCTACAAAATGAAGGGCATCATTTTGAACTTCTTACTATAATATTTCTAAATGAGGAATGTAATGTCGATCTCTATATTAAATGATTTCTAATAAAGAGATTTTCAATTGTTGAACGTATTTCGAAGTAGTTCATATGTGAAATCATAGATGATGCAAGGACGAAATACAATTCAGAGTGTGACATAAGAGGCAATTCCACTATAATTATGAAACGGCACGGTCACCCTTTTTTGATCTGTTTGTATATACAGACAGATCAAAAAAGGCTGATATACAATTGTAAATACAAAGAGCGTGTTGTAGGACATTTGATTACATTGCATTTAGCACTCCTGTGTACCTTTTATACGAAGTTGTTAGCCAAATTAGAAATAATATACTTCTTTACAGTGGCGGCTGGCGCATAAGCGCTGCAGTGCTGCAGAGCTCCCAAAAAATTGGGCGGGCGAACCTGTATTAGTTATAACTAGTTTTCTTTTACATAATTTTTCCGACATTTCTGATGTTTATAAAAGCGTAACATATTGTTGTGAAAATTCTCCCTCTGTATATCAAAAAATTTGCATATTTTTCTACATCATCCTGTAGACGACATCAAACCCTACAATTTGACACCTCAATCAAAATCCGATCAGTAGAAGCCGAGATATTCGCTTCCGAAATTCCAACACTAACGCCGGTTATATATAGTATATTATCAAATAATATACAATAGGCGAAATAGATTGGAATAACCAACCTAATTCGCGCGATCGCTCACTTGTTCCTTATCTGGTCCACACGAACGTGCGCACAGAGCTCTTTCAAACACCCGCGCGCACCCCGCTACCCCCGCTGCTGTCTAAAACCAATGCGTGATTTTATCAGGCATGTTCGCTGCATTCTCTCCAGCGCGGTCATATGATTCGGTATATGTATTTAATATTTTCGCGTGTTTTTTACTGTGCGGCGAGTTTAACGTAAAAACAATAATATTAGAGTGCGCGTGCTTGTTTGTTTTTGTGTATTGTTGACAATTTATATAAACTCTGTGTATTATGGAGGTGGTCTTTAATTTAATTAATGTGAAGAGATTATTTAAATATTCATTCGAAGAAAAGATAAAATTAAAAGCAAATGGTAGGCCATTAGTAGATATCACTATTGAAAAAACTGGTGTAAATAGAGGGAAAAATTATACACGTAAATTTAGTAGCGATATTTACTCAAAAAACGAATGGATTTGTGGATGCAACAAAAAAATGCTTTATATTGTTTTCCCTGTTTACTTTTTGGTGGCGATAAAGTTTGGACGGAAATAGGGGTCACGGATCTAGAGCACTTGAGTTTGAAAATAAAAAGACATGAGAATTCTAAAAGCCATCTTCATAATTGTATGGAATTTGCGTTACTAGGGTCAACTAATATTATGGCTCAACTAGATTCTGCTTATTGGGTAAATATACAGAGACATAATGAAAATGTGTCAAAGAATCGTTATATTTTATCAAAAATTATTAATTATATAAAATTTTGTGGAGCTTTTGAATTGGCCCTTCGGGGACATGATGAGAGCGATACTTCCGAGAATCCGGGGATATTTCGTGGACTTATTAATTTTTCGGCTGAATTAGATGCAACTCTAAGTGAGCACCTAAAAAATTGTTCGGTATTTAAAGGCACTTCCAAAGAAATACAGAATGATCTGTTACAGTGCATACTTGAAGTCTGCCAAGAACAAATAATTGAGGAAATTAATAATTCTCCGTTTTTGGCGATCATGGCGGACGAAACAACGGATGTTGCTGCAAAAACTCAAATGGTAGTTATTTTTAGATATGTTCGTGATGGTGAGCCAATTGAACGTTTTTGGAACTACGTCATTCCTGAAAAATGTGATGCAGAAACACTTAGCAAAACAATTTTAAGTGTCATAGATGCTTTAATTCAAAATTCACCTCACAAACTGATTGCACAGAGTTACGATGGAGCAGCGGTGATGAGCGGACAACACGCAGGCGTTCAAGCATTGATTAAAAAAAAGTACCCTTTTGCGCACTATGTACATTGCTATGCCCATCAATTAAATTTAATTATATCTAAAGCTGCTTCTGCAAATTCGCAAGTACGTCTATTTTTTTGGAAATCTACAAGACATTCACGGCTTTTTTAATAATTCACCCCAACGAGTAGAAGTGTTAAACAAGATTGTAAACAGAAGGATCCCCCACGGCGCTACAACCCGTTGGAATTTTAATATCAGGACCATTAATGTTGTGTACGAAAATAGGGCCTCTCTCATTGCGTGTATGGAAGAAATAGAAGAACAATTCTCCAACAACACAGTCTGTAGTGCAGCCGCCTCTATTCGCCGTACATTAAATGATCCAATCTTCAATTTTTGGCTGACTTTTTTCCATCATGTAATGCCCCATGTAGATATCCTGTTTAATCAATTGCAGCAAAGAAAAATTGAACCCACTCTAGTAAAAGACGCTATCGAAAATTTTGAACGCAGTATAGGCCAAGTTCGAAATAATATTGACAACATCATAAGTGAAGCATCAGATTTAATAAGCGATGAGCCACCACCAGAAAAACGCAAACGTCCAAATAACAGCAGATTTAATCATCGAATTTCGGCTTTAGAGGTGTGTGATGTTATTCTAAATTGTGCAAAAGATCGATTTCATTTTAAAGAGCATCTAGTAGTGGCATCACTTTTTTTTTTCGGAATGCTTTGGAGAGTATTGCAGTAAATTTCCTGAGGACAAACTCACTTCCGCATGCTCCTATTATCCCACCCTTGATAAAGAAAGATTACGAACTGAATTGTCTGTTATTTACTCAAGAACTGATTGTAGATCTTTAAAAGGCACACTACCTCTTCTAAAATTTTTAATAAAAAACAATCTGGGAGATACGTTGAAGGAGACTAGAAAATTATTAGAAATTGTAATAACAACTCCCATGACAACATCAGAGGCCGAACGATGCTTTTCAACACTAAATCGAATTAAGACGTTTCTCAGAAATTCAATGACCGAAGATCGTTTAACATCTCTTTCCATGCTATCTATCGAAAAAAAGTTTATCTCCGAAATAGACAATTTTAATGACAAAGTGATAACAAAATTTGCAAATCGAAAAGAATGTAGAATAGATTTAATTTATAAAAAATAATTTGTTAGTAAAGTAGTGCTTAGTGACTTTTTTGCGTGACAATTGACAATCGTTCCAGAAATACATTACTTCAGTGCGGAAGGCGAAGAAAGCACGATAAGATCGATGGGAGACAACCTCTTACTGCCCGTGCAAGTTAAATTTTTTTGTAAAACTTGCAGAACACCTTAAAATTTTTAGCACGAGCCGCCACTGCTTCTTTATAAAAAAATATCTAATACATATTGTGTAAATGTTAGACATGTGTAGTTAATGAATGAACTGAACGTGCTCCAATAACAATTTCTTTTCTGATTTAAAAAATAAACACACTATTTAGTAAATTGGTACAGCAGTTTTTATTTATTTTTAAAGTACAAAATCTGCCATTACGTGTGAAAGAAAATATCTGGCAAATGGCTTCCCCGACTGCATCGGCAGGTGGTCACTCTTTTAACATAGTGTTTCAACATATTTTGACATAAGGTCGGCTCTATTTCAGTGATGTGGCGTTAGATTCCATTCTTTAGCTCTGCAAATGTTTGAGGATTGTTCTTGTTGACCTGATTCTTCAAATATCCTCAAAGAAAAAAGTCCAAAGCGATCAAGTCGTTTTGTTAAGGCTAGCCATTCTTGGTTATTGTTGACGTTAACATGAAGGCACCAATTTTTTTAGAGGCACAAGTATTGATACGCGGATTCTTGTTGTTTTCGCTCAAAACATGTAGCAAAAAAACACCCAGTTTTTAAATTTTGACTATGGAATGCTTATTACAGTCGATTGGTTATAATCCATTATAATAGCTTCTCTAGTTGATTCCCTAGTTGATTGGCGTGAATTATCATGAATTAAAACGTTAAAATGATCTTCATAAAAAATCCGATGGTGCTTCTGAACGTTAAGAATTGTTTATGCCAAAGTTGCACTCTGTAAATCGAGAAAACTACTTCGTTGCTATACTGTCTCCAATTACGTTTTCTTCGCAAATGGCACAAATAAATCTAGCGGCTTCCGATGCATTAATACCTCTGTTGAACTTGAACAAAAGTATGTCAAAAATGTTTTTTTTTTGTTAGTTCGTTAGTGGTAGAGCCATTGAGCTGTTGTACAACTGGAAGGCAACATCACGGAGGAAATTAAAATAAAAAGGACAAGGCTGTATATTGTCACCTACATTATTCAATCTATAGTCAAAAGAAATAATGCGAAATGGGTCTAGAGGAGTTACGAATAATAGTTAAAATAAAGTCATAAAAGCGAGCGAGGAATACGAACTATCTCTAATTAAGTACATATTAGCGACAAGGCAACACAGAACAGGAAAAACCTATACATATGAAATAAACCTGTAGAAAAAGTAGATAAGTACAACCCTCTAGAAACAGTCATAAACAAAAATAGTGACTGCTCACAAGAAATAAGAATACGGATAGAAAAGGCAAGATCAATTTTTATGACAATGAAAAGAGTACTAAGTGGCGAGGCCTTAGCCTCGAATTAGAAATTAGATAGCTGAGATGTTACGCTTTGTCGGTACTATTTTACTGTATGGAAACTTTTGACATTAAATAAATCAGAAATCAGAAAACTGGAGGCATTTGAATTATGTATATACCTAAGAATGCTAAAAATATCGTGGGTTGACAAAATAACAAACCATAAGGATGACAAAGGAAAAATAAATTATAGTTACCGTCAAAAAACGAAAACTACAATACCTGGAACATATCATAATCTCAAAGAGATACTATTTTCTGCAAGTAATTATGCAGGAGAAAATTCGAGGGAGAAGAAGTATCGAAAGAAAAAGACATTTATGGCTGAGGAATCTTAAGAATGGTTTACCTGCACCTCGAACCAATTATTTCGATCAGCAGTTGAAAAAGTGAAAATAGCAATGATGATTGCCAACCTTCGTAGCGGAGACGGTACTTAAAGAAGAAGTAAAGATACACGTCTACTTTGCCTCTTTCTTTTCTATAAAAGCTTTTTGAGTATCCTACTTGAACTGCAACTTGATCTGTTTTCGGGTGGATTTTGTTTGTTGTCGGATCTACTTTAGGTTGCTCATTCCTGAATGGGGGAAACATCGCAACCGCAGAGCGTACAGTTTCCTTAAACTACTTCTAATTTAACTATAACAATTAACAATATTCCGACATGATTTAATTAGATAAGTAGTTTTACTTTCAAGAACTACTATACCATTTAATATATAAAGATACCACATAATAAATAATATATGTACAGAAATACTAAATTTCTTACCCACTATTAACATAATTGCTTTTTTATTTGCTTTTTTAGCATCCTTTATCCATACGTGACGTATATTTTCGAACGATGTTCTGGAATCCACCGCAAAACAAACTAGAAAGCAGTCAGTCTATGGAAAAAAATTAATTATTAATAATAATATTATACTTTGACAAAATTAAAAATTTTATTGCTCGATACACCCATTTCTCATTTTATTATTATACGAATTATGAAAGAAGAACAATCTCCTAATTTATCTCTTTGGTTACTTTTTAATAGTTGTCTCAGTAAGCTCGAGCAGTGTAAACATATATTTTAAAAGACGGAATAATATCAAACACAAAATAATTTTTAACAAAGCCGCAAATGTAAATGAGGATGTAGTTACGAATTATTAAAGTAGAGTATAATTATTACCAAGTGCATATTAATTAAAAGATATATAAAACAAACAAGCGAATGTAGTTTTATGATACCTTACTTGACAAAGCATTTATTATGAGAAACGAAAAAAACGTCATATTTTATAAATATAATCGCAAGCAATTTAGTGATTGTATATACGTAAACTTGTTCATCTGCAATTAAATAAAATGATTTAAGAAATATTTATTATGTGTTTATAAGTCATGTCTACATTATAACTTAATAAAAGTATCACATAAGAATGTTCTTCCTCCTATAGCTCTTACTTTAATAATATGTGTTTAGGTATATGTTACATAGGTACATATTACATAACTAATTTGTTAAAGAACGGGGTCTCCAAATTGCTATTCGGTCCTGAAACCTAAAATTTCTTTTAGAAATCACAAAAGATAAATTAGATATGAATCAGAAATCTGATATATTTGAAATTAATTACCATGATTGTAGATTGAAATATATTGGTCAAACGTTCAACAATAACCTGTTGTAAAGAACATATACTTATCGCATATTAAATTCAATAGACCGGAAAAAATCGAGTGTTGCCCGTTATGCGTTAGACACCAATCATAGCACTACGGGAGATTGTATTTCAGATCTGAATATAGGAGTAAGTGACCTAAATTTAAATTGCTTAAAACTCAGTGGATATGTGGAGGTCTTGTGAAGTGTTTCGCAATTGTTATGTTCGTTTTACTCTGCCTCATATTCAACAGTGTTACCTTTACCTACCGAGGATGACAACTTTGTTGTCGAAATACATATTTAAAATACGAATATTAGTGTGGTAAGAGATTCTATACCTTTTTAAGGTTTTTGCTTAACCATAGTCTCCAAAGAAAGATTTTTTGCTAGGGACTGGGCACGAGAGGCCGATTACTCATCGCTCACGGGCGTACTATTGAAAATTTGTATCTTTAAAGAGTTCTTAATTTTATTTATATAAATGTCTCTGAGGAAACATATCCTAATATACTGTATATTACTTCTGTATCACATGCTCTCCACAGAATCTGTGAATATATCAGAGACACCTTCCGGAAGTTGATAGACTTATAACCGCTTTTAAAAAAGTTTTCAGAAAAGTACCATTGAGAGTAGCCCTTTACAGGGAAAAACTTCCATCTTTGTCACTGCCTCTCTCTACAGTAATAACTAATGGGTGTTTCAATAAGAGGGCAAGATTTGAATTGCGCGCCATCTTTGACAGTCATAATGTCACATGATTATGACGTGGCAGATCGAAAGTTGACAGATGGGAGTTAGTAAACATGGAGCATTACACGGTAGAACAACGCGTCCTGATTGTCAAAAATTATTATGAAAATGGTGAAAGTTTAATTGCCACTA
The DNA here is from genome assembly GCA_935421215.2 of Melolontha melolontha. Taxonomy (NCBI): domain Eukaryota; kingdom Metazoa; phylum Arthropoda; class Insecta; order Coleoptera; family Scarabaeidae; genus Melolontha; species Melolontha melolontha. The sequence goes on along the minus strand of OW285237.1, from coordinate 91,380,003 downwards.
TTCGTAAAGTGCGTCCAACGTTCGGTCGAAATAATGTGCCTAATTCATCTACGGTTAAACGAATAATCGAAAAATTCGAAAGTACCGGTTCGGTTAGTGATGTGACATACACGATACGAGCTCGTAGAGGTCGTTCAGATCAAAACATCACGGCAGTTCGCGAGAGTGTGACAGAAAGGCCAGAGACGTCAATTCGCCATCGGGCACAAGAATTTCAACAGGCACTCTTCAGCGAATTCTCACTAAAGATTTACAGCTGCATGCCTACAAAATCCAACTGACTCAACAACTTCTGCCAGTAGACCATGAACAGCGAAGAGAATTCACCAATTGGATCCTTGAGCAACCTGCTGATTTTGCAAACAAAATCATTTTCAGTGATGAGGCCCATTTTCACCTCGATGGCTTTGTTAATAGGCAAAACTGTCGCATTTGGGGCTTAGAAAATCCACGAATGATTCATCAGAAAGCAATGCATCCACAACGGGTCACTGTATGGTGTGCATTATGGTCTGGAGGAATAATTGGACCGTTTTTCTTCGAAAACGAAGAAGGTAATGCAGTAACGGTGAATGGCGAACGTTATCGGGCTATGATAACACAGTTTCTTGTGCTTCATTTGGAAGCTATTGATCTTGACGACATGTGGTTTCAGCAGAACGGTGCCACATGTCATACTGCCCGTGAAACATTGACGATCTTGCACGAGTTTGCTCCTGGTCGTGTCATTTCCCGATTTGGTGACCAGGATTGGCCTCCACGCTCTTGCGATTTAATGTCTTTAGACTTCTGGCTGTGGGGTTATCTGAAGTCACAGGTTTATGCCAATAAGCCTGCAACCATCGAAGCATTGAAAGCCGAAATTAGACGCTGTATCAATGAAATACCACCACGTGTATTCAATAACGTTATTGAAAATTTCGTCAAAAGGGTACGCATATGCCAGCAAAGCCGTGGCGGCCATTTACAAGATATTTTGTTTCATACATAATTCCCAAATGTATATTTTCTAAATCAATAAATATTTCAATACTTTGCTACAGAAAACCATGTTTTATTGAACACTGAAATCTTGCGCTCTTATTGAAACACCCTTTATATGGGGAACATGATTGGAAGCTACTAGTTTCTATGCAGAGAATTTTCGATAGTTTACAAAATTTCGTTAAATGTTTAAATGACAATGCTCGAAGTATTTCTCAGGGCAAGGTACTAATACAAATTCCAAATTTAAAAATTCAGTTGTACTTTCTTCAGGAACACTTTGGAAATTTGACAAAACTAATCACTTATTTTGAAATTCAAAATATCAAATTAAATGATGGATTAACGACATTAGATGTATCTATTAATAATTTGAAAAATATTCCAAGTGACTTCGGACAAAAGTTAGACGCAGTTTTTAATAGAAATCCAGATTTAATAACATTGCGGCAATTGTGTATTATGGGGACAATGCCGCAAAATCTAACTGCTAAATACGCTGAAATAAAAGAATATTTCCAATATGCACCTATAATCAGTTGCGATGTAGAAAGGAAGTTTTCTGTCTACAAGGATGTATTTTATTCAAGGAGAACAAATTTTACAGACGAAAACCTTGAGGAAGTATTACTAGTTAATATTAATACTCGTTTACTCAACTTGACCTACAAAATGAGCAAATAAAAATGTATATCGTATTTCTTAGATCACCACCCGTTTGTGTTCCAATTAACAGTTAAAACAATGAAAAAAAGAAACTAACTGACCGTACTTAATTTATCTTATGAAATATATACTAATAAATAAAATAAATTACTAAAACTCCTCACCCTTCCATCTACGCCCATTAAAAAAGAACTTAACTACAATATTGAAATAATTGCGTCACAATCCAACGACAAAAACCAGATGTGCGGTTAACCGAATAAATAGTGCTATTCAATAACTGCGTATTGTACTTAGCGATGTTATATACTATTTATATCGTCCATCGTAATTTCGGCCTGATGTGTCCGGTCACTACTTTTTACATAACTAATATTTACTATATTTAACAATAAACTCTTTCTTAATTTTTTGGCGCTCGTCTATTTGTGATAAATGTGGTTTTACCGGATTTTCATATTTCCGCATACACAAATTTCAACAAAATCTTTTAAAATTTTATATTTTCGAATTTCGACATTTATCTCCATTACGATGCCATTTTATTTAAATGACGAATTTCATTCCATAAAAGAAGTCTTCTTCAAAATTGTGCTTGAGTATTTTAAAATTTTGAAAACATAACAACCAAAGTTAACAATGAAGATATTTGTGGACGATGAAATGGAAAAACATAGGTAGGTGACAATATTTATAATAAGAAATATATCACCTACACATGACGTTTAATACACACACTATGAATGTTAATAAAATAAACAAATGAATTGTAAGTTAAAAAAATTACCTACACAACAATTAGAAATTGCATATAAATATATCTTTAAGTAATAACTTAACGTAATCCAACAAAGAAATGCACTTCCAAAGATGGAAACTTCTATTCTATTCATTTAAATTTGAAAATATAAAACTTTTATTTTGTTATCTAAATAATTTCGTTAAAGTTACCGTTTTGCCATTTTAGTCAACCATAAATTTTGATTTATGGATAAAAGAAAATTTCCTATAACAATCCAACATTATTTTTTGAAAGGCAAAACGTCTCACGGAACTGACATTAAGCTGAATAAATATTACGGCGAGTCTGTTCCATCAGTTAGAATTGTGCATAAGTGGTTTGGTTGATTTTGCAGTGGTCACATGAACACAAACGAAGTCGAGCATTTTGGAGGGCCTGCTGAAATATTGAGAAAACTTATAATATGGTGATGGATAAGTAGACCGGATACCAAATAACCGAGTTAATAACATTTTATATGAATATTTACATATGAGAATATTTCCAACAAGATTACTATCACGTTTACTACTGATAATTGAATCAAAGCGTGAGCGAATAAATATTTGTAAATCCAGTTTGGGACTATTTCAACGTAATTCACCGTAGGCTCTGTGCCATTTTGGAACAGTAAATGTGGACATATTATTACCTTCCTGAAACTAAGGAATAGTCGATTTAGTTCAATGCCCGGCCTAAAGCTACACATATGGGGTTCGAGGTGAAATTCCATGTCAAACAGTAATCCACCCATCCAAGGTCTCACGAACTCTAACAGTTCAACTCATGAGACCAAGAAACCAAAACCCTCAGGAGTCCAACACCTGGATGGAATGGACCGGAAAACCTCTGCCCCCCCCCCCTCCTCGCGGCAGTCTAACATAGTTCCCATTTTAGACGATTTTTTCGTTAACGTTGAATGGGTCACCGTCTAGGTCAGTCTCCCTAAACATTACTTCACTCTCTCGATAGCCCAGCATCACTCTCTAAACCAATAGGACTGATCCTACTGATATAGGATAGATTAGGGAGGCCAAACAGCTAAAGTATGGAGTCTGTTCAGCTAACCCTTGTAGGTTGCCAAAAGACGGGGAGCGGCCGAACCTGTACTCATGCCTATAACATTGAACGACTCATTGAGGCAGATACCTTCCAATACCTGATATAGAGTACGTAAGATACGATACAGTAGTCTTAGAGGTCCCACGGCGGATTCCTCAACCAAAATAGTAGTAGTGGTCTCAGTAAACTGGTCGCTTTTAAGAGTCCCGCTCACGTTACCTACCTACTGTAGAGATGCCGACGAGAACATCCATTGACGCATGCGATAAGTAGGGTAGTTCAACGTCGGCTTTAGGGGCGTTCACCAACAGGTCCCTGAACACCCAATGAAACTAACGAACAGTTAAAACAAAGGTTTTCAGTTGGGGAAAGCGAAAATCGTTCTATCAATTAGAAAGGTGGTGATTACTGTTAAGTTGGCAACAATAAAAAAAAAAAGTAGGGTTTGAACAATAAAAAAAAATAGTCTTAAGCACAAGTTAGTATTAAGAGTTTGTGTTATAGAAGCATTTTTTAAATAAATACCAATTACTACTTCACATATAAGAAAGAGAGTTTTATTTTATTATTACCACAGCTTCATTTAAATACATTTAACCATAGGTTATGGGCCCAGATTACGTGTGGTAAATAATAAAAAAAAAATAACAAAAAGCGTGGCCGGCCAAGTTGATGGGAAAAACAGTAGAAGTCATGGAGTCACAAGTTATTAAACTAAATGAACATAATTGGCCAACATGCAAGTTTCAAATCACAGTTATTTTAAAGTCAAAAAGGCTTATAGAAGTAGTAAAGGGCGAAACGGTTAAACCGGAAGGACAGGGACAAAACGCACAGGACTGGGAAGAAAAGGATCTAAAAGCTCAGGAAATAATAGAAACACGAGTCGAGGAAATAATTTTAACCCATTTATTATCGTGTGAAAGTAGTGCAAAAATGTGGGAAAAGTTGTTGACAGTCTACGAACCAAGGTCACAAGTAAATATTCATTTAATACAGCAGAAATTCTTTAATATAACATTTGAAGAGCCAATGTCAAATTTCTTTGCAAAGATAGAAGAAATTACAAACCAACTAAAGACAATGGATGAAACCCTATCTGAAAAAATAATAATCACAAAGATTCTAATGGCATTGCCAGAGAAATACAAGCATTTTATTTCTGCTTGGGAGTCTGCACCTTCAAAAGAGCAACACTTAAAAGAATTAGTGTCGTGACTGCTGGTCGTAGAAGAAAGAAATCAGAAGATGGAAGAAAGAAATGGATCAACTGCTTTAATTGTAGGAAATAGAAGAGATACTTACAGAAGAGATTCAACAGTTCGAGGTGTAAGTAGTTGTGCAAAGAAGGACATTTCAAGAAAGATTGTAGATCAAGAAAACTCTGCCATTTTTGTCAAAAACCAGGACATTTAATTAGAGACTGTAGGTTTAGAATACAAAAAGAAAAATGCAGTGGTAGTAATAAAAATGCATCAAATGCATTTATTACAAATGATTTAAAGGATATGAATATATGGGTAATGGATACTGGTGCGAGTGAACATATGTGTAACAATATTAAACTATTCAAAGAATTAAGTAAGGTAACCTTACAAAGATATGTCACTATAGGAGATGGTAACAACATAAAAGTTGAGGGCATAGGCAAGGTGTATTAGTTAGAAATAGATCAAAATTAATACCTTCTGTATTGTATAATGTATTGTAAGTTCCAGATTTAAAAGTTAATTTGTTTTCAGTTGCTCAAGCAATAGATAAAGGTAATATAACAATAACAGATAATAATGAATGTAGATTTTTAAGAAACAATGAGGTAACAGCTACTGCACCTAGAAATAATAATTTATATATTATGAATTTTGAGCTTGACGAGAGTGTAGCCTTAGCAAGTTTAACAATGTGGCATGAAAGGCTCGCTCACCAAAACCATCAGTATGTAAAAGTAATACTAGCTAAACACAATATCAAGTATGATAGGGAAATAGAACAGTGTATTGCATGTGTAAAAGGGAAACAGAATAAATTACCATTTAGCCGAAGTGAAAGTAAATCTGATATGCCTGGACAGTTATTACATATAGATTTATGTGGGCCTATGGAGCAAGAATCCTTAGGCGGTTCAAGATATTTCTTACTAATTAAATATGATTATAGTAGCTTTAGATTTGTCTATTTTTTAAAGTATAAGTCAGAAACTAAACAAGTAATAGAAAATTTTATATCAGCTTTTGAAAATGAAATAGGGCATATTATTAAAACAGTTAGGTCAGATAATGGTAAGGAATTTATAAATAAAGAAATAGATAATTTGTTCAAACGAAGGGGAATTATCCATCAGACAACAGTAAGTTATATCCCCGAGCAAAATGGGAGAGCAGAAAGGGAAATGCGAACCATTGTGGAATCAGCAAGAACCATGTTACAAGCAAAATCATTAGAAAAGAAACTATGGGCGGAAGCAGTGAACACAGGTGTATATACACTAAATAGAACTGGGACAAGTAAACAGAAAGGTAAAACACCATTTGAGTTATTATATGACAAGATGTTTGACATTAACATTCTTAAAATATTTGGAACAAACGTCTATGTGCACGTCCCCAAAGAAAGAAGGCTGAAGTGGGATTCGAAGAGTAAGCAAGGAATATTTGTGGGATATGGAGTAAATTGTAAAGGATATAGAATATGGTTTCCACACACAAATCAAAAACACAAACAAATCAAAATGAAAGGAACCAGCCGCAAAAGTTGAAAGAAAATGAATCAGTACTAAATGAGAAACAAGACTACGTGTTATCAGAAGAAACGAAAAACGAAACGGACACGAGGCAGGAACACTTGGAATAGCAAGAAACAGACAAAATTGAGAGGGTGGAAGAAGTGTGCACAAATACCATGATATAAATGAAGTGGAGATTGAACAGGATAGAAATGCAGAAGAACCAGAAATAAGAAATCGTCGAAACATAAGAAAACCAAAATGGCATGAAGATTATGAAATATGATTCATAGCAGTGAATGAGGAACAATTAACATTTGCAGACGCAATTTAACGCGCTGATGACACAAGAAGCGTTTACCAGGAACAAAACTGATTATTGCATTTATTACAAATAAAAGAAACAAAAATTTTATATTTTACTATAAGTTGACGATCTTATTATAGTAAATGAAAATTAACAAGAGGTTAATGAGTTGGTTGAAGAAAATACTTTATAAAAATTTCGAAATGAAAGATTTAGGCACAGTATCAAAGTATTTGGGTATAAATATAAGGGGAAACAATGACACTATAGAATTAGACCAAAAGGATTAGTTAGAAGAAGTTTTGAAAAGATATAATATGTCAAAGTGTAAAGCAGTTACAACACCTATAGAACAAGGCTCAAAAATCTCTCAGGAACAATCAGAAAATAGCGAACTAATTACTAGATGTAGAAAGCTGATAGGGAGCCTAATGTATGCAATGTTGGGAACACGTCCGGACATATGCTTTGCACTGAGTTTTCTAAGTCGCTATCAAGCAAATGCAAATGAGGATCTTTGGAAGGCGTTGAAGAGAGTTCTACGTTATATAAAAGGAACATTAAACACAAAGCTGATTTATAAATCGGACAAGAACACACTTCTATCAGGATTCGCAGATGCGGATTGGGCAGGCGATCAAAGTGATCGGAAATCAACATCAGGATATATTATGCAAGCATATGGATGTACAGTGTCGTGGTGCGCAAGCAAACAACAATGTGTTTCATTATCATCTACAGAAGCACAATATGTGGCTTTGGAAAAGGGGGTAACTGAGGGTTGTTGTATTAGGAATTTATTAAATGAGATAGTTATAAAGTGTGAACGAATATTAATGTATGAAGATAATCAATCGGCTATATATATTGCGAAGAATCCAGAGCATCATAAGCGCTTAAAAGATATAGATTTAAGATATCATTTTGTAAGGGATAAAGTAACCATGAATATTGTAACTTTGAATTGTATAGCTTCTGAAGAACAAATAGAAGATTTATGTACAAAAAGATTGGGTAAAATATTACACCAGAAATTTTGTAAAGAGATTGGTTTAAGTTAATTAACACTTGTTTTTTTATTGAGGGGGAGTGTTAAGTTGGCAACAATAAAAAAAAAAGTAGGGTTGGAACAATAAAAAAAAAATAGTCGTAAGCGCAAGTTAGTATTAAGAGTTTGTGTTATAGAAGCATTTTTTAAATAAATACCAATTACTACTTCACATATAAGAAAGGGAGTTTTACATTATTATTACCACAGCTTCATTTAAATACATTTAACCATAATTACTACTTTCTGGGATACTTACAATGGACTTTCTAGAGAAGAGCAGAAAATTATTTTTTACTAAGAAAACTCGTAATTAATGGAATTACGATAGGAACTCTTTCGGGATAGAAGGATCGTGAAGGGTTTCGTATCGTAATTCGATTAATTTTTCTGTAATGATTGCCGAAAGTGGGAGTGGGACTCATTAGATTTATCCCCTTTAGACTATTATCTGTTTCGGAGTATGAATAAATGACTTTCAGGAAATAAATTTACATTAAATAATGAAGTTACCGACGAAACAATAACTTATTTTGAAGACATGGATAAATTGTAATGTATGGATAGTATTAAATACCTACAGCACCTTTGGGTAAGGAGTACAGATTTGAGCAGAGAGTGTGTAGAGAAATAAAAAGTGTTATTTTTTCAGGAAAATTGAGTCTGTTTAATTTTTGCAGGGACTTATCTAATCCTCCCCGCATTCTGGTTTAATATAGTTTAATAGATACTAAATATGTTATAGTACCACAAAATGTTTTCGGATGTCATTCTTTTCAAAGAGCACTTATTTTTAAATCATACTTACTATAACGAAAGAGTAGGAGAAACTTCTCATCTGTTCAGAATATTCTTGTCCTGAAGTGTCTGTAAGAATTACATTGTACTTCTTCCCGTCTGATGCTATCGTACAATTATGCGTTTCAAAAAGTGTTGGCTCATAGGCTGTCGGTAATTTATTAGTAACATAGCGGACAAGCATAAAGGTTTTTCCCACTGTTCCATCTCCTACAACATTTATCCTTATTATATCATCTTTGGTTTTTCGCTTTTCCATACTTTAACATCTACAAAATAAGAATATTTTTATTGCAAACAGGTAGACCAATAAATCTAATAACATAGTTGAGAATCTTAATCTTAGTATACACACACATACATACATACATACGAGGCATATCCACAAACTAAGTTCCGATCCTTGATATATTTTAAGATGGCGTTAGTGTGTCAATTTAGGTCTAAATAACATTTTTATTATATAGGATGGCTATAAACACCGAATTATTAGTGTCGTTGACGCTTCACGTGTCATATTGTGCTAAAATCAATAAAGTTGTACAAAATCTGTTCAGTTGTGAGACACGGTTAGTGAGTAAATTTGTGCCAGAAAAATTAGACTTACAGAAATTTTTCAACAAGTTTGTAAAGTTTATGATTAATATGCAATGAGTGTAAGAATAGTAACTACTAAGAATCTGCTATAAGTTGCTACAACATGAAATGAGGCGAAAACAGAAAATTTACAATATCTGAATTAGCTACTCCTTTTTGACAAATTTGTTTTTGTACGAACTTGTAACAGAAAAATTGCATTATCACGAATTGTGATAACGCAAGATAGATACAGAAAATGCTCACTGAAGAGAACACGGTAAAGCGAATGGCAACAGTAATAGATCTTTTGGACCACTAAAGTGTTGGTGGTGACGAATTTTTCATAATCATATTGGCGGGATATGAAACTTTGGTTGCTCATGCCACACCAGAGACTAAGCAGCAATCGATGCAATAGAGGTGTAGTAGACATAGTAGATCACCTAAACAAACAAAAATGGAACGGTCACTTTCCAACGGGAAGGTCATGCATACCTGATTTTGAAACAGGCATTTTACTAGTAGATTTCATGGAACACGGAACAACAGAAAACACAATTGCGTACTGTACTAGTCTACAAAAACAGGAATTTTGTAGATCAGTTGCAACACCACGTGCATCACCTCCAAAGCCAGATGTTTTTAGTGGAGATATTTTCCAGGACCCTGAAGTATTCCTCCAACAACTAGAAGCACATCTGAAAGCAGAAACGCTAAGCCCAGCACGAACGATAGACGAAATCGCAACATATCTTCACGGAGAAGCAGCATTATGGTTTGAACAATTCGATAATCAAATTGATTCTTTTGTATGTTTTAGCGAATTATTTCTTGAACGTTACAAGTCGAACGAACGTAAGGACAAACTTCATGAAATTGACATTTTCAGCGAGAGAATGAACGCGCAGTTCCTTTTCTCTTAAAGAAAAAACGATTGTGCAATCGTTTATATCCAAATTGGGATGATACGAAGATCGCAGCGTTAATCAAGAGGCAATTACGATCCGAATACAAAGTGATGTTAGGACCGAAACCTCTAGAAACATCGAAAGCGTTAAGAGAAGCATGCATGGAAATAGACAACTACATCCATGGCGATCCAGCAGACATTTACGCAAGTAAGATATCGTCTTTATCATCTAATTCAATTTCAGGCAACAAAGTGAAGCAATTAACGACGAAAGGATTACCGCCATCTGATTACTGTTCTGATAATCACTGGAATCGCAACTGCCCAGTTCTGCGAAAGAAACATGAACCATCGTTGAATTATATACAGCATAATTCGTCATCGAAAACACCTCGTATATGTGTGGAAGTCACAGGACACTCTGTCGACGCCAGCTTAGACACCGCGGCGACCCATAACTTTGCCGCTCCTGCAGTTGTTAGACACATAACTTCAAACAAGGTCAGTACAGCATCATTAGGACTCAAATTTGCACACATGACTATTACCGGAACTGGAATCGTAAGTGCACGCATCCAGAATCAAGTAATAGAAGTCCCTGTTCTAATTGCACCGGATTTGCGAGAGAATTTAATATTGGGAATGCCATTCTTCGAGACGCAAGAAGCGGTATTAAATATAGGACGACGTTGTTTACATTTTGGTAAGAAAAGTCGTAATACAATTAAATTCTTTACAGCTCCCGAATCTTACCATGAAACCAAATGTAATCCTACAATTAACCCTATCCCACCTCCACGCACAATCGAGTCTGTTTGTTTTTCGCAGAAATCAAAATCGCCTAAGTTAACTAGGTCAACGCAGATACAGCGAAGGAATTCTCCGAATCGACATCGAAGCCCACCGCATCCGGAGCAGGTAGAAACGATCCCCTTCGAGCGACGCCGCCGCTACATATCTCACCGGGGACAGTCAACAGCAACCGACCGACAACGGACAAAAGCCGCCATCGAAAACCCAAGAATCGACGCCAAATACCAACAGCAAGATCGCCGCTACAGGGTGAATAGTACGCGAACGGGTATTTCAATTAAATATTAGCAATAATAATTTAATCAAATTAGTTAGATATGTAATGATAGATTAGGGCCCATTCACCTTTTTTGTTTTCGTTCGATATTACATATTTATACTACATTGTGTCGCGACTAACACCTAGCGACTTACTAATCAGATCAGTTTTTTTCTTTTGCATTTAATTAATCGAACTCTGATTAATTACTCAAGTCAATTAATTCAAACTGTACCTCTGATTTTTAAGAGCGCAAACTCGTCTAGTTAAGGGGTTTCCAGGTTTCCCCTTACGCCATACGTAACATGGTGTAGGCGCAGTATGCACAAATTGGTCCTGGCCGTGATTTTGTCCTTAAATTAAAAATCAACTTAACGATTAATTAATAATTTCTTATGCAAGACACTCATAGACATAAATAAATGTCTTTCAAAGGGTGGGCGAATTGTTACGCTTAGCGTATAGAAGTTTTAATTCATTTATTTAAATACACATATTCTTTCGTCTTTAAATATCTCATTTTAATTATATTTAACTTAGACATTTTTCTGTACATATTCGTGTCCAAGAGAAAGTATTTCTTTTGTCATCTTCTTGACCGAGACCCTTCCTTCTACCTGGCTCTCAGAACCCTAACGTTACTATCGAATTTCTTTCTAGTACATTCCATTTTAAATTCTTTTAATTTAATATTATTTACATCTTCTTTTATGTGTCGTGTTTGATATCGTTAGAAAGCTTATGTCACAAGGGTTACTCTAATAATATATATGACATCGATAGAAGTCGTATTCAGGTCGCGCTCTTAATTAATTATAATTCAAGATATCGATCCCCCTCTTCGATAGATCATAAAACCGACCGTTCTAGACTGCTCTATCGACACGAAAACTAATAGTTCCTTCTTCTCGTTCGAACGTTCGAAAGTGCAGCACCACGCGCCGTACTGCTCAAGTACCGGTGGCATGGCCACGTGTCCCCTGCATCTCTTCCGCTTCTAAGGTAATTCTGTATTGTTCTATATATATTATTCTTTTAAGCGAATTCATATTAATTTAAACTAATTAATTTCTTATCCCACCGGCCAACACCGCTCTACATATACTTGTCCGAGTATATCTTCAGACCACGTGGCCGCCAACTCAAGGTAACTGTATTGTTCTATACAGAGATTATTTTATATTCATCGTAATTAATTAACCCTTAATTTACTACTCCATTTAACGTTCGTTTCAGAGTATTTTTATATGTTAATTTTAGTTACTTAATTGCCGCTCCTCGTGTACATATTACTTTGTTTTAATTGCTTTTAAATATACGAGTTTCAATTTCTTATTATGTAAATATAAATATAAACTTTAAGGACGCCGCTGTGTTTTATTTTATGTATTAAGTTGTTGTATATTTATTTTAATTAACCAAATACCACGCACGTCCTGGACCTTTGAAGGAGCTTCATCAGCACCATCTAATTATTGTATTTATCTTAGAATAATTATTATTATTATACCTAGCCAAACCCGCAGTTAGTAATAGCACATGACAAAGTACAAAAAAGTGTTTAAGGATTAAATGAAATAATTGGATTCAAATGTTGCAAAATTGCATGCCCAGCTACGACGAATGTTTAAATTAAATAGCGATTATATTAAGAAATAGTTTAGAATACATGTGGAAAATGATAATTAAAAAAAAAGAATCAGCAAAGTTCCTACAGTTTTTGTGTCTAATTGGAAATTAGTTTACAGATGCCTTGTATATGTATGTACATGAGTTTACAAGACTGCTGTTCCTGCTTATATTCTCAGATGAGAATATATGAGTTTTTTATAAATTCAGCCATTAATTTAATTTAATTCTGAAATGAATTCTAAACATTACTAAAATTGCGACTGTGCTTAAAAAAACAGATGATTTCTTAACCAATCTGCATTTCCTTATGTTTTAAAAGTTAGTAGTGAATGTAACGAATAGTTTGGCGATATAGTATTCATAGGAATACTCGTACGAAATTTTATACACAACATTGTAAGTGAAATGAATCAGAATTTTATGAAATTATTATTTTACAATCAACTCGAAAGGATGTTACTGCTACTACTGTTAAATTATTGATATTTACGGCTAGTTTTTGTAAAGTCATTCCCGATTTGAATTACCGAATTTGGTTTCCCACACATGATAATCTGAATCTTTATTATTTCGCGCAACTATTTCATATCAATTTATATCACATTACATGTTTATTACCACAACTTACGATTCGTAAACACATGACCAGTTTTAAAAATTAAATATAAGAATGATATATAGACGAATATATATTCAATTTGCCATAATTTTTGTGCTAAATATCTTATATCAATTTTTAAGTTAACTGTATATTAATATCAAGACTAAAATGGAGGAGCGTTTTTAAGAGACAATATTTTTGATTTGTTTGTTATTATCGCAACATAAATATAAAAATTAGTTAAGTGCTCCAGCAGTCAGTAAAACAACTCAAGTACGATAAATTCTATCCCTCAGGGGCACATAGCTAGTCTGTGAGAACGACAAGGAAGTAAATAAATAAGCCTGTGTGGGTCAACACCGTAAAATAAGTAAATTTGATGTACAACGGCAAGATATGATCTGCTAAGATATTTGGAAGATCCAAGGCTAAAGTGCCAGTGCTGGAGAAACAGAGCCAGCATAACAAAGAAGCTAAATAGCTTCAGTCAAGATCGATTTCACCAGTCGTGTGCAAAGAAGAAGCTTTTTTTGAAACTCTTACGTACGATTAAAGAAATAAGACTAGAAATGTAGAAGCCCCCGATGTCTAAACCTCGTTGGCGATCAAGGATGAACCTGGGTCCTCTGCCGAAGTAAGTACATAAGTTTTCTGGGTCAACACCATAGAGAAAGTGGATTTGAGCTCCGATGAGAAGATTCAACCAGCTAAACTATCTGTAATTCTCAAGGTTAAAGTGCAAGAACTGGTGAAAAATTATATTTCTCACAAATACATATATCGAATTTAAAATATTAACTCCTAGCCATTTTCTGTATCTTAAGTTTTGCAAAGAGAAAGCCTTTTTTTGTTATTGTACTACCCAATCGACCCTTCGAAATTTACGTGGACTGAACGGTCAACTTAATTAACCAAAGTTCGTTTCAAAAACCTATTATATATTTTTCATTTTAATTTAGTTATTAATTTTAGTTATTAACATGCGACTCTTCTTTTAATTATCTCTTAGTTGGTTTTTTATTTTATAATCGTCTTATTTTCTCCACAAGTCGAAATTGTACCGACCTTGTATTAATATTGACATATTTTAATAGACACACACAAGAATATTTTAATGATATTTATTTAATCGACATTGCAACTCTTAAGCTCGCGTCTTTAATTAATTGTTAATTCTTAGAGATTACTATGTTTTTAGTGTAATTCGATATTCAATAAAACATTTTCCAACCACCAGTTCCCTACTACATAAAACGTCCTTTTCTTCGTCCAACTGCCATGGGGTAAACATCGTTTCGTCGTAACAACTAACACTACATGTACTTATTGTATTATGACACGTTTCACAGGTAAACTCTGTATTGTTCGATAAAAAGATCTACCTTAATCACATTTAATTTACGAAGTAACTAACTTCTTTTCAACGTGTATTTATTGTGAGTAAATTTTAATTTGTTATTCGTCCTACTTGTATACAGGGTGGGGCACATAAAGTGTTACAGAGCAATAGCACTCATACGATTAATCATATCGAAAAATGTTTCAGACAAAAGTTTCAGTGTTCGGGAAGGCGGTCATACTGGGCCACCCAGTTTTTTGATCGGTGTAGGCGTAGAAGCTACGTCAATGTCAACTCCAATTTTTTAAATGGAACCATGTATTTTCTTTTCAATAACAATATTACTGATTTTAAGACGAATTCAGCGACCTACAACACAAGGTCATTCTAGTCACGCAAGGTATGAAAATAGTCGAAAAATCGAAAAATATCGGAATAATCAGCATCAAAGGATCCACTAACTTTGGTTTGGGTCTACCTACAGAAGATGCTCGAAGTGACCACCCTCCGCTTGTAAGCAGTGGTTAATTCTCCGAGGAAACGACCGTCTAACGTTAGCCAACATTTGTGGTGTAATTTCGGTACATGCTCGGCGTATTCTTTCTCTCATGTCGTCAGGCGTGGTAGGTGCTTCCGCCATTACGTGTCCTCTGACAAAACCCCAGAAAAAGTAATCCATTAGTGTTAGATCTGGCGAACGAGGTGGCCAAGCAACAGTAGCGCCTCGTCCTATCCATTTTTCACAAAAAATCTCATTCATCACTTGTCTTGCACATAGAGCATAATGGGATGGTGCACCGTCGTGTTGCATCCACATGTTTATGCGAACTAGCAAGGGCACGTCTTCCAGTAATTCGGGCAGTACTTTTTGCAGAAAGTTTGCGTAAACTTGCCCACTTAAGTGACCTTCAAATAAATGTGGACCAATGACGTGATCGCCGACAATGCCGGCCCTACAATTCACGGACCACGGATGTTGATATCATACAGTTCTCGTCCATCGAGGATTCGCATTTGCCCAGTAATGCATGTTATGTCTATTCACATTTCCCGTATTTGTGACTTCGTCAGAAAAAAGCACATGACTCAAAAATGAAACATCCGTGTGCATTTTTCGACGAATCCAGTTACAGAAATTGTCGCGATTTTGGAAATCATTGCCGTACAAATCCTGATGAAGTGACATACAATAAGGATGTAATTTGTGTTGATGTAATATTCTTAATACAGATCGCAGACTAATTCCACTCTCTCTTTCCATTTGCCTGGTGCCCGCATGAGGATTTTGTGCAGTAAAAGCTAAGATAGCAGCCGCATTTTCATCAACAATCGGTCGACGTTTGGCTCGTGTTTGCTTCATTGTACCGAAGCGACAGAAACGGTCAGCTAATCGCTTAAATGCCATATGCGATTTTTGTTGTCTGTCCGGATAACGAGCCGCGTACAACTGCTCAGCGTTTCTGTAATGTTTGCGGCATTCCCCCAGCACCATTAACATATCAAAATATTCTTGATAATCGTTCATTTTCGCGATCCGATGTACTCACAATAGAAGGTAATGCGTGACTAACTGACAGCCGTATGCGTTGACAGTTGATGCTGATTATTCCGATATTTTTCGATTTTTCGACTATATTCATACTTTGCGTGACTAGAATGACCTTGTGTTGTAGGTCGCTGAATTCGTCTTAAAAACAGTAATAATGTTATTGAAAAGAAAATACATGGTTCCATTTAAAAAATTGGAGTTGACATTGACGTAGCTTCTACGCCTACACCGATCAAAAAACTGGGTGGCCCAGTATGACCGCCTTCCCGAACACTGAAACTTTTGTCTGAAACATTTTTCGATATGATTAATCGTTTGAGTGCTATTGCTCTGTAACACTTTATGTACCCCACCCGGTATATTGCTTTTATTTAATCACTTTAATGCATTTTAAATCTAAATTTCTTTCTTAATTAAATATTCAATAAATTTTAAGGACAACGATGTGGTGTTTTATTTTATTTAATAAGTCGTAGTTAATGAAACAGTGGAACAGGCTGGCTTTAGGAGGGGTTACAGTACGATAGACCATATCCATACAATACGTACTCTGGTAGAGAAATGTACGGAATACAATGTACCAATGCACCTGGCCTTCATTGACTTTCAGAAAGCGCTTGACACCATCGATATTACGGCAATATTAAACTCACTAGAAAACGCACGAATAGACTCTAGATATATACAAATAATCCAAAACATCTATGAGGAAGCATCAATACATATTAAAATTGATGAAACAACGAAAACAGACAAAATACCACTACAAAGAGGAGTACGCCAGGGAGATGTCATTTCACCGAAACTATTCACGTTGGCCCTGGAAGATGTTTTTAAACGGCTAGATTGGCACAACAAAGGTATCAACGTTAATGGTTCTAGACTAAACCACCTTAGGTTTGCTGATGATATAGTCTTGATAGCAGACAGCATTGAAGAACTAAATGAAATGCTACAACAATTGGGCCGAACATCTGCAGACATAGGTCTAAAAATGAATTACAGCAAGACGAAAATACTAAGCCCTGATGATGCCAACATATACATAAACAATAACCACATTGAATGCGTAGAGGAATATATATATCCTGGTCACGTTATTAAGCTTGGAAAAGAAAACCAGCATGCAGAAATCACTAGGCGAATCAGGCTCGCCTGGATAGCTTTCGGCAAGTAGGGACACGTACTTAGAAATAAGGAAATTCCAATAAACCTAAAAACTAAAGTATACAACACATGTGTTCTGCCAGTCCAAACCTACGGACTTGAAACTATAAGCCTGACCAAGGCTTCCGCCAATAAACTCAGAACATCACAAAGAGCCATGGAAAGGAGCATGCTTGGTATTTCACTAAGAGATAGGATCAGGTGCGAAGATATCAGAAAAAGAACGAAGATAAGAGACGTTATATGGGAAATAGCAAAATGAAATGGGCGTGGGCCGGACACATAGCTAGACAAACCGAGGATAGATGGCCACACAAAATCACGGAATGGAGACCAAGACAAACAAATAGAGGTGTGGGACGCCCTGCAAAGAGATGGGTGGATGATATCAGAAGCGTAGCGGGAAGGCGATGGGTCCATACTACACAAGATAGAGACGAGTGGAAAAGATTGAGAGAGACCTACGTCCAGGAGTGGACGGATACAGGTTGAGAAAGAAGAAGAAGTTAATGAACATTAATTTCAGCATACGACACACGTTAATGCATCATCAACGCACCATTATTTATTTTCAATCTTTCCCCTTATTTTTAGTACGCCCGTTCAAGCAGTGTCCCTCTATGTACAGGCTAAAGGAGTCGTAGTCGGGATTGACTTTACCAATCATATACAAAGAAACCACGCAACTCCAGAAAAAGTATTCCAACGCCAAAATTATTTTTCTTTTGAAGCTGTTAGCTCTAATTAAACTAATAAAACTAGAGAATGTACTCTAACGAGGCATGAGAAGTACAATAGATCTGAAAAGGTCGCAGTAGAATAGGTTCTATGGCTACTTCAAGCAATGCTTATCTTTGGTCAATTCTAGGAATCTTACAGATCCAGCGATAAAGTCGTTAAAGAAAATCTTATCCGAAATTCACATGCTTCAAAATTCAAATATGCAGATGTACTGTCATATCGAAAGCTACACGTTAGCTTTTCAAGGAATGTCTTCGAACAATTCTAATACAACATCTCGCTATCCATTCCCATAAACATCTCAAATGGGCAGGTCCACACTCAAAATATGTTCTAGTTACCTCTAAGAAGTGAAGATTTTTAATTATCCTAAATTTAATTACAGAAATTAAATAAACTCTATCCACAACCAATCCTTTTCTGCCAAAATCTGGGCGACCTAATAAATACCATGTAAAGAATGATCATTTACAGGACCTACTCTTTGCATTCTTTGTGTACGGTTTGGGTAAAGTGGCGGATCGGGAAAAAAAAGCTATACTATACATTGAAGTTATCATTTGGAATATTACTGCGTTTGTACAAGATTCTCTTTGTCAAGATATTTAAAAATGTCCTTATAAAACTGTAGCGTGTACGAATTTCGACCCTCCGAAAACGTTATTACGTTTATACGAGCTGCTACCCAGAAATTCCCGGAATGTTAAAAAAAACAATAAATTGTTCTTACAATTTATTCACTCCTTCAGAGTACTCTCCTTCCGCATCAATACAACGATCCCAGCGACTGGAAGTAGTGCTGGAAGTCTTCGCGTGTTAACGTGGTCAGCAACCCGCGATATGGTCTGAATCTTCTGAATTGTCTCAAAACGCCGCCCCTTGAGCTTCATTTTCAAATTCTAAAACAGGAAGAAGTCACGCGGGGCAAGATCTGAGAAGTAGGGTGGAGTTGTACTGCCGTCTTCGTTGATGTCAGAAACTTGCGCACAACAAGTGACGTGTGGTTTGGTGTATTGTCGTTTTGTAGGATAGATGAATTATTGCGCCACTTGGCAGGCCTCTTACTTAGAATGTTTAGTCTTAGTCACCGAGGAACATCGCAATAAAATCCTCCATTAACTGTTTCACTTGGTTGGACGTTGCTTCGAACTTGCCGTGCTTTCTTTGCTCGTGGTGACGATAACGTCTTCCACCACCATGACTGCTGCTTTGTTTCGGGATCATACCCGTACACCCATGAATCGGCGGCTCAACAAGTGAGTAACCTTAGCACAAACTTCGCAGCAATACGTTGCAGGTTGAGTTTGCCGGATAGAATACGCTGACAAACGCTGTACGATACGCCGACAATGTTATGAATGTCGTTGATTATTCTCCTTCAGTCTTACAAAATAGCATTACATACTTTTGCCACATTTTGTGTCGTGTTTTCCGTTGATAGACTACCGGAACGGTCATCATCATCAACCGGCACGCGTCCATTTTTAAAACGGTAAGTTTGCGTCTGTCCTAAAGCATCCTCCCGAACGCTTATTTAAGCATTTTTAGAGTTTCTGTTGCCGTTTTACCAAGTTTTAAGTAGAATTTGGTGCAAGGTCTTTCACATCAGACATTGTGGTGTCACAGAATAACTCAAACACAACACATATAAACATAAAAACTGTTTGTTACCACCTAGCAAAGTATAGTATAACAGACTAACTTAGTATAGACCACGGGCATTTCGTTCAAATTTGAAATTTCGAGCAAGATGTTCTCTCTATCTCGATTTCATATAGCGTACTAAATATAGAATTGTTGCCAAGTCTTTGTAGTCCCTGTATCTAAAGGGGTTATAATCATACAAAGGTATTTTTAATAATATAAAATATTATTAAAAATCTGGTGTGAAGAACACAAATGCAGGTTCACTATTAATATTTTTTGTGAACGTGTCCAAATATATCTTATCCCCAGAGACGTAGATACGTATTTCACCTTTCTACAGGCTCATCGGTACGCCCCTGCTGGAGAAAGGATATTCCCAGACACATTCACAAAAAAGAACCACATCGCCCTATCACCATAATTATCCAGACCGGGCGCAGAAGTAAATTCGGCGCTGCCTGTTGTCAGACAGCCGAAGTACCTCGCATACCGGCCACATAATTAATGTGAAGTAACAACGCCCTTCCAAAGGTGGCACAGCCAATCTCTCTAGAAAACTGCATTTTGTTTGTGACTTCACTCATACTACGGCTTAACCGCATGTGTAATGTATCAGAATAATTGAAACATACATGAGTAGGTAAACCCCACCAGTTTTGTATAATACAAAGGTATTTTTAATAATATAAAATATTATTAAAAATCTGGTATGAAGAACACAAATGCAGGTTCACTATTAATATTTTTTGTGAACGTGTCCGAATATATCCTATCCCCAGAGACGTAGATACGTATTTTAACTTTCTACAGGCTCATCGGTACGCCCCTGCTGGAGAAAGCTGCTGGAGCCTGTAGAAGGCAGCGCCGAATTTACTTCTGCGCCCGGTCTGGATAATTACGGTGATAGGGCGATGTGGTTCTTTTTTGTGAATGTGTCTGGGAATATCCTTTCTCCAGCAGGGGCGTACCGATGAGCCTGTAGAAAGGTGAAATACGTATCTACGTCTCTGGGGATAGGATATATTCGGACACGTTCACAAAAAATATTAATAGTGAACCTGCATTTGTGTTCTTCACACCAGATTTTTAATAATATTTTATATTATTAAAAATACCTTTGTATTATACAAAACTGGTGGGGTTTACCTACTCATGGATGTTTCAATTATTCTGATACGTTATAATCATACTTCAAAGAAGGTTTTGATATGAAAAATGATAGTTTTTAGCGTTATTTTCACCAAAAAGTCTTTTTGTTGCTCATATTCTTAAGAAATCTATGAAAGAAATATGGTTAACTATAAGAGTATGCAACATGGCAGCAGTGTACGGCACCGAGGATACAATAAAAATGCAAATCATGATGACGTAGTGTTTACAAATTATTTTTAGTAGGTGATGCAGTGGAGTTAGGTGAGATTATGTGAGAAGAAGACAGGTTATGAAGAAAAGAAGAACAAGTTTTGCGTAAGTTTTGTTATTATTAATTGTTGTTTAATTTTATTAGTTGTTGTAGTGATAATTAATTTTAATATTTTGCATAAAAATTTATTTTTATAATGACTTTTCCAAGTATGCACAAATATAAATGTAAAATTCTAGGTTGCGAAAATCGATATTATTCTAATATTTTTCATGATTCCGATCATGAAACTTTGGTTCAAGAGTAGTTGATTAATTATTAGGAAATTTAATAAAGATATTTATCGGTCTTCTAATGATAGATCTCTGAATCGAAACTCGAGAAAAATTAGGCAGCTGATCCATTTGTAGAAGACAAATTAAATTCTTGGCATATTTCTGTTTATTTATTGCTATGAGTATATCATTTTGTTTTTCTTTTCAATAATATTACATTGTTTTATATATTTTATTTGTTGAATGAGTTTTTAACAGAATTAATTTTTATTTATATGCACATAAATATGTGCCTGTGATTTCTATATTTATAGATATATCGCACTGATGAGATCAAATAAGATCGAAGCACGTATTTACAGCATATTTAGAACAAAAAGAAACATTAGCGCGCGAAATTAAATACATATGCTTCTATATCAGTTTGTTTGTTTGCTGTTTACTAATATATTCAGCTATGTGTATAGATACAGATATATTTTATGCATATTTCTATCATTTGTAACAACACTTGTTGCGAGCTCTTGCATCGATATGCTAATTTTTTTTGGTAATATATTCAGGCTTAACACCAAGCTTATGAAATTTTTCTATTTTTCAAGCTAATATATACAGGAGCCGCCAAAAACAATTTTACGATTTAATTGTTAAATAACTATTTAATGATAAATATTACAAATTTCACATAAAATTGTTGTTGAAAACAATGAAAGGGATTTTGTTTGTGTTCAAGTAACGCTTGATGAAATTGAACATAACTTTATAACTTTATTAAGTAATTCCTGGGGTATAGCTTCAATCTCTCTTCTAATGTTTATTATTAGATCATTAGATTTCTTGGCATTGAAGCATAAACTCTTTAAAGAACTCGTAAGAAGAAAATATCTGGAACGGTAATGTCCAACGGCCAATTCGAAACAAATTAAACGATTAGGAAATACCTCCCGTAAGATTTTCATCAATGCAACTGATCTGTCTTGCTGAAACAATTATTGCAGTTGAAGTCCTTGACAAACGACCTTTTGTTTAGCTAAAAAAAAGTAAGAAGTTGCTCAATATATTGGTTATATTTGCATTTACTTGAACAGAACCTAATTGGAACGGAAGAAAACTTGAAAAAAGACATGTGTTATTAGACTTATTAGCATTAAGAAAATGAAAAAAAGCTTTCCTGAGATATCGTGTTCAAATGTTAAAAATAATCATAAAATAGTCATTTATGGAAGCTATGAAAAGGGTTCATGTACATTTTTTCCTTTGACATGTTATTAAATGCATAGATGCTTCAAAAAAATGTTATATTAGTAAATATTCGTAAATAACTATGTTCATTCTGATTTTGTATTTAATGCAAATGGTCAAAAATAGTATGACTTTGGATATTAACTACTTCAACTATTGTGTAGCATTACAAAATATCAATGAACGACATAGCATGAGCGTAATTCTGGTTACTGAAAATATTTGAAATTGACTGAAATGCGAAACTGAATTAGTGCAAACAAATTGGTGCACAAGAGCTGTTAGTAAGACTTGGGATTGAAAGCAAGAGTGGTGCACTGGTTGTATACAATTATAGTAATTGTGATGACTGAAAATATTTGAAATTAACTGAAATGCGAAACTGAATTAGTGCAAACAAATTGATACACAAGAGTTGTTAGTAAGACCTAGGATTAAAAGCAAGAGTGTTGCACTGGTTGTACACAATGATAGTGAGACCAATGATTACCTATGGAAAGGTAGTCTGATGGAAGAGGATGAAGCTGTCTTCGACAGTAGGACTCCTCTCAACCATCTAACGAAAAGCTCTATTGAAAATCACAGGAGCAACTAACAGTACGGAAACCGCCACCATTTAGCGGGTCTGCATCCTTTGAAACTACTAGTGAAAATGACTGTATCCTGAGGCTGAAGGCTAACGATATATGGCATTATAATACACAGATACTACAAGAACGGTACTGGACGAGTAAGCATTACAAATGCTTTTGGACAAGATGGCACCTAAAATTATGGTTACAGTTAAGCCGAATGTCTATAGGGACCGGAGAACAGGCGAAGACTCGCTCGAGTGATTACGGCGTCGGTACTTGGTTTACATGGATCACAAACCAATCATGACACTGAAGTAGTTATCTGTAGAATGTGTCTTAGAAGAAAGAAATCAATGAGTCTGGAAAATTACATGGCGATTTTCCAGGCTGAGTTCTTTGTAGTCGCAGCCTGGCAAAAAGAATGATCAACACAATGTCGAAAGTGGTTAAACACTGTAAGGAAGTCTTCAATAGGCTGGCACAAAACAATACTGTGTCACTGATATAAGACATGAGAAGATTAAAGGAAATGAGATAGTCGACGAACTGGCCTGGGAAGGCTCGAAGGGAAACTTCATAGGACCAGAACATGTATGTATAATCGTCAATAATTTCGCCAGAACAGTCTGGTCATGGCTAGTCTGGTCATGGCTAGAAAAAGAACATAAAAAGAAAT
This sequence comes from Melolontha melolontha, assembly GCA_935421215.2. Classification (NCBI taxonomy): domain Eukaryota; kingdom Metazoa; phylum Arthropoda; class Insecta; order Coleoptera; family Scarabaeidae; genus Melolontha; species Melolontha melolontha. The sequence continues at coordinate 91,356,267 of OW285237.1, read as the reverse complement.
GGAGGCAAATAGAAGGCTTATTCGATACTAAGACACTATTAAGTTTTCAGCCAACCTAATTAGAAACAACAAAAGATTGTTATTGACATGATAATCGCACATTATCCTTCAAGAAAGCATCTATACAGCATGAGTTTGGTAAGAAAGCCCTGCTGTAGAAAATGTAAAAAAAAAGGACGCTAACCTTCACGTAATATGTACTTGTGAGGAGCTGAGGAGGGACTCAGACAGAAAGATTTCCGTAAAGATCTATTGGATCCTACTAGTGTTATAAAATTTCCGTTGAGGATTATAGGGGCTTTTATTGAATACTTACACAAGAGTAACAGAGTGGAATTGATAGATCTATCGGGAGCAGTACAAAGAGCATTTTGCTGAACTATTTTAGTTTTTTGGTGTCCATTAAAGACGAGAAGAAGGACAAAAAGGATTGTAATAAATATACCGCCTGATTCTGAGCAAACGCAACGGCCTGAATGTACGAATATTTCTCCCGCTCCGAATAAAAATCCCCTGAACGCGTTAAGCCAATCACAAAACAGTCTGTTGCTAAACCCCCTCCTCGCGCCAACTTAATTGGCGCTTGCTATATGTATGACATCGATGTTAAGCCAATCACAAAACAGTCTGTTGCTAAACCCCCTCCTCGCGCCAACTTAATTGGCGCTTGCTATATGTATGACATCGATGGTTGACGCGCCTACAGCATTCAGGGGAATTGTATTCGAAGCGGGAGAAATATTCATACATTCGGATCGTTGCGTTTACTCAGAATTAGGCGGTATGTATGTATGTATGTATATATATATATATATATAATAATATATATATATATATATATATATATATATATATATATATAGATATAGTAGATTCAATTAGTTGGCGATTTAAGGTCTAGTTTTAGTTCAAAATATATACATTTTGAATCTACCATAACATACTAAGGTCATAAAATAATTATCTTTATATATATATATATATATATATATATATATATATATATATATATATATTATATCCTAAAAGAAAAATTCCACTATCAACTCAATTCATTTATATAGGATTATTAGCAGAGAGCGGATTGAAGCGATTGAATGACCAATTGCCCCGATAAAACGTTGTAGCGGTATTCGGTATAATATGCATGTTAAAACAGCCCCACTATTTGCTTGCTCGATTGCATTCGTAGAGCAGATCTTTTTATTTCCGTCTTTTTGAATAGTACATTGTGTGTATTCCTTCATAAATTTAATTCAACAGTGGCGTGTAAGACGAAATATACATTTATATATTATTTCGTTAGACTTCGTTGAAATAATCACTTCAAAATTATATCCGCTAATTTCCAAAGTGTATTCTCGTGTTTACATGCTGTTATACATGCATATACGCATATGTAGTATTTATTATTTTTGAGGTAGTATATTTTCTATTCTCTTCTATAAGGGATTGTTTCTGGTTTCGCTTCTTTCAGTGTTATTTGGTTACAACGTTTAGTATTTTAAAAAATCCGTTTTATATTGTTATATTGTATATTTATCCTATAATTTTTTATAAATAATAAGTTTAATTTACTACCTTATTTTTGGAGTAGTTTTCATTTCTTCTTTTTAGTCTATTTCTTTCTGTTCTTAGTATTTCTCTTTATTTTCATTAACCATGGAGAATTCATGTAGGGCAACCATGGTAGGATGGATTAGAGGCCATACAAATTGGTTGCATATTCGAAATGATACCGAAATATATTGCAGTGCCTGTTCATTAAGTTTAAGGCGTCCACAAAAGTGTAATGTTCAGAGACATGTTTCTTCGAAAACTCATCTAGATAACATATGACCATCCGCACCTGACACTTTTAGCGAAGAAAGACAATATCCCATTCAAAAAGCTTAACAATCCAGTCTTCAAGAGGTTTCTTACAAGTATACTGATCGTCATATACCAGATGAATCTACTTTACGTAAATATCTTTTACAAAAATGTTATTTGAGAACCATTCAAAAAATAGGAACCAACCTATCTGGTCATTATCTTTGGGTAAGTGCAGACGAAACAACGGATGTAATGGGACGATTTGTGTTAAATGTAGTTGTTGGTATTCTTCATCCGACAAATTCATACCAACCATACTTAATTGCAACTAAAATATTGCCAGTTGTATATGGCGAAAGAGTTGCAGAAGTAATTGATCAATGTATTCATAATATTCTGTAATCGTATAACAACTACAAAGACAAGATGCTATAATTTTTGACTGATGAGGCAGCTTTTATATGTTAAAAACAGGGAAGTTATTAAAGCAATCTTATCTCATAACCTATGCATTGCACAGAGTATGTGAATACATCAAGGGTCAATTTCCAAATGTTGATAAGTTAGTTTCATCATTTAAAAAGATATTTCTCAAAGCTGAGACAAAAAGTTGATGCCATATTTAGCAGAAATCCAGATTTGAATATATTATATCAATTCTGCACAGAGTCGATTGAAAAATCTATACATTCGAAGTATGGTGCACTTTTGCAACATTTTAGTCACGCACTCAACACCAGTTGTGATGTGGAATGGACGTTTTCTATTTTTAAAGACGTTTGAACATCGAAAAGAACTAATTTAACACAGGAACACAAATTTTAGTTGTTTATAGTAATGTTTTACACTTTCAATGTTTCACAGAAAGTACATAGTTTTGAGTTTTGTTCTTTGTAAATTATTTTTACTCAAAATTCGATACGAAATTCGCTTGTCAGCATTACTTTTATTTCAGCAGTAGTTGCTGCCGGATACCAAACCGTTTATTACATTCGCTCTACATGCAGTAGCCACACGTATCAAATTGTTCGAAACTCACAGATCACTTACAGAAACAAACTTATTCCGAATACAAGGCAGACGCCTATGGGCTATGAATCAACAATCGCTCGAGGCCGCTCTCTTGATTATTAGCTAAAAGAGCATATTCGAGTACGTTTATGCGCAACGGACATATAATTAGCATACCCCTCTGTAACGTTAAATACTACTTTACATTTGTTTCTTTTGGAAAATTAAAAATAATAAATTTGATTGAATTGTTTTCATTCGCGAAACCTTTACAATACAGCAGTTGAAAGTCATCGTGATCTCTTTCATGTTGAAACAAGTTTAGATGAACGATCAGCAGACAACGAGACAACAGAAGAAACTCCAAGAACGCCGAAAACACGAAAAACAACAACATGGATGAGAAGGCGGCTCAACGAAATAGGATTACATGGATAATCAGCTAGCAAAAAGCCTATGTCATCAAAAACGAATCAAATGAAACCGTTAGAGTCGCGAAGGCTAGTGTCTATTGACCGTAAATCAATGGAAAACTATCGTTCGGTAATTTAATCGGAATTCTCCAGATGCTAAAATTATAGAATGATATCCGAAACGTCAACAATTTAATCCAAAATATTAAAGGAAGAGAAATAAAAAAATAGTTTTCTAGCACTAAAATTGTTCGGTAATCTAGATCTAAGTCTCGCTTAATTTCCAAAAAATAGCACTTTTTGGGTTTTGATAATTTGGAAACTGTCATTTTTAACTAAGTAAAAAATTGCTCGATACATCTGCTGTTAACCTTTACAGAGCTTATATATACAGGGTCGCTATTATGTATGGAAACGGTCGAATATCTCGAGAACGGTTCGAGATATCTATATGAAATTTTGTATACGGATAGAAGGAAATGTTTGCATCTTTTTGGCTATATTTTTATTTTTTTTCTTATCGCATATTTGAAATCCAAGGCTTACTTGATCTTTTTTAAATGGCAACAGTGCATGAATTTGGTATCGTTGGAAACATATTTTTTTTTTTAATTCTGATGTAAATATTGTATGTCTTTTTCCAAAATAGCTTTAAAAAAAGTGTTTGTTTCTTTTGAGGTAAATACATTTTTCATTTAGTTGGCTATGAAATTACGGATGACGGATCAAGTATTTAATTACACTTGACAACCGTTAACGTCCAACTGTGAATTTTAGATTTGTTTCAATTACCATACGGAATTAAGATGTATTTAACTGAAAGAGAAAGAATCTAATGATAGCAATGGTTCGATACGGCGACAGAAAACGCACATATGCTGAAGTTTGTCGATTATTTCATGAAGTACATCCAAATAAAAACATCGACAAATCGATAGTTTCAAAAACGGTGAAAAGATACATTAGACAAAAAACAAAACCTAATGACGAAAATTCATTGAATGTCTTTATTGATGTAATAGACAATGTTCTGTCCAACAATTAGCTTTAAACCATAACATGTGTAGACGCTCAGTTCAAAAAATAATAAAAAAAAGATTTTTATCCATACAAAATACAATTACTGCAAGAATTAAGTGAAGATGATTTCTATCGTAGGATTGAATTTTGCGAAGTTATAATGGCAAAAATGAATGCCAACTCAAACTTTGTTTTAAATATATTTTTCACATTTTGTTTTAGTGATCATGTTAATAAATATAACTGTAAATACTGGGCTGATACAAATGCTCACTGGATGGATCAGCTTCATACACAGTATCCCCAAAAATTAAATGTTTGGATGGGATTTAGTAGCAACAATGTTGCAGGACCTTTTTTCATTGATGGCAACTTGACACCAGATAAGTATTTAGAACTATTGCAAGAAAATATCATTTCTCTATCAAAACCAGGAAATATGGTTCCAGTAAGATAGTGAACCCAGCACACTATACCATTAACATTAGAAATTTTTTTAACGCTACTTTCTCAAACCAATGGATCGGCCGACGAGGAACTATTGAATGGCCGACAAGGTCACCAGACTTGGCACCACCTGATTTTTTTTTGTGGGGGTATTTAAAAAGTCGGGTTTACGTTAATAGGTAAGAAAATCTCGAAGATCTCAAATTACGAATTCGGAAAGAAATTTCCGATATACCTTTGATTTAGTGGGAAAACACAAGGCTTCATTCGACGCATCCATTACTGCCAGGAAGTTAATGATCGACATTTTAAACACCTTTTGTAAGTAGTTTCTTATTTATTAAATGTTTTTTATTGTTGTTACCACAAAGGAGACGGAAACACTTTTTATCCGTTTTCTTTTAAACTATTTTGAAAAATAGACATGCTATATTTACATCGCTGAAAAAAAAAGATATTTTCAACGATGCCAAATTCAAGCACTGTTGCCATTAAAAAAAATCAAGTTAGCCCTGGATGAAATATACAATAAGAAAAAAATATAAAACTTACCCAAAAAGATCCAAACATTTCTTTATGTTCGTGTACAAAATTTCATTAAGATATCTCGAAGCATTCTCGAGATACTTGACTATTTCCATACATAATCACCTGTATGTGTGTGTGATATAAATATAATTACATATCAAAAAGGGCGATAAAATATATTTATTTAAAAATTAGTGGATGTTAAATTGCTAACAGTAAATTGCTTTCTGTATCTGTACACATGTGTACAGATACATAAATATTTTTAACATATTTGTATTAATTTGTATTCACAATACCTGATGTGTATAACATCAATATGCTATTTTTTAGGTGTGAAACTATTTTTTTTAATTTTTAGATATCGTTTTTATATGTTTTCTTTTAATAATGTATATACATATTGTAGTCTCTTTCTTTATCAATGTTGAAAAAATGTTAGACTTCTAACCCGTTCACAGATTTGGTCTCCAAATCAATAAAACTACTGACATTCTTTTTAAATGTATTGCTTTTTTTCAATAATTAACTAAATTTTAACATGCTATCATAATTACCATTGCATTAAACTAGACCAGCTTTTAATTTTTATTTGTTCAATAATGAATGTAAGATGTTTCATTATTGATTTGGCCCTTATAAAAATTGATTATTGTATAGTCCTATAGAAGTATGCGAAATGTCATGAGTCATGACTAACAACTAATAATTAGGTATATATTTTATGTAAAATATTAATTCTGTTTTTTTTTTTGGATCAGTAGAATTACACGTTTAGTTAATCTACACCAATCTGTTATCTATACGTATACCTACACATATAAGATTAAAAAGTTATAGGATAACAGAAACAGATTAAATGTGACGAAACCTCATTAAAGTGAAGCAATGCTAATTTTAAGCCAATGTTCCCATTATCTTAATAAAACGTGCAATTATAATATGGAAAATTCCAAAAAAATACGCAGCAGTCCCGCCCAAAGTTAAGAAATTTTTGTTGTATACTTACTTTAATATATACATTTCTTCATTGACAAAATTATATAGTTTATGATTCATATCGCGGCAGATTTAAACAAGTAAACACTCACTCAAATCCATTACCAGAATTTGATTTGAAAATACTACTGTTACATAATTGAATATCACTTATTAAATATTTTCACTAATTATACATATACAAACACATACATCAGCAAGCACAACATGTCAACAGCGTATGCACTATTAGTAATACAATATTTATCTGAGTTATGCTATCTAATCAGGAATACTAAGAAATAATTTGGTTGATTTATTCTTAAAAGGATATGGTATATTACACTAAATTGATAAAAATTGTTCATATTCATAGAAATTCGTAAAAACTTCGTATATTAGATTACATCCGTAATTAACGTATAGACCATTACGAATGATGATCGATCAATGTACGTGCTTTTAGAACGGCTTATAGAGTGGGGTACGTTTGTGTTTCAGTGAATGTTACGAATTTAAATTAAGATTAGCATTTATCCAACACGCGCTTAATAAATTAATTTACTTTTTTTTTGTATTTACGTGATTTATATGCTTTAGTGGAACAGAAAATGCAGCATCTAATAAAGGTCGATATTTTTTCGCCAATTTTTACAGATATTACTCTAAAATCTACATCAGATAAACTGGAAGATCTATGCAAACAAGAATCAGAACACAAGAGATGTTTTAATTATAACTATAGACCGGACGCAACAGGCCAAAATTACGATGGCCTCTGAATAAAAAAAAATACTGTAAATATTATTTATTAAAATATATTTATTTCCACATTCTACATACTTCCATCTAATTTTCTACATAATTTCCATTTTTGTTCAAGCATTCGTCGTACGGTTCAACAAGTTTTTGAATTCCAATGCACAGCTCTAAAAAAGCAAACTGTAAACGTCCTTTTAAAAGGACGATGAGCAAATTTCGGTTAATCATAAAAGGTTAATCTTTCTTGAAATTCGGCTTTTTGATAAATTATTCTTCAAATAAAATACTTATTTTAACGTTTCGACATTGATTGTTTTCTTCAGAAACACATTGATTATAATAGTAGGTGTAAAAAAACAGTAATTAAAAATACGATAATTATATATATTGTACTTTCAATTTGAAAGCATCTCTTCTTCTGTTTTACTAAATATAATTTTCTACTGTTTTACTAAATATCAAATGTATATTGATTTTTGCACATATTATATTGACTTACAGATACTATGGAAGCCAACTGAACTTTAAAACTATCTGATACATGCGTTTATTTTAAAAAAATTTCGTTTACCACTGCATGTAATTTGATATCTTTATCATCATTAAAAGAATTAAATGTTAATATTGAAATTAATATTACCTTTATTTATAATATACTAGCTGCCCGTAACCCGGCGTTGCTCGGCCACATTCTATAGAAAAATTAAAACTTCCTTTGCGTTAACTGCCATTAATCGATATCAAATTTGTGTTTATTCTCTAGCTAAATAACGAATCAATGATATTTTATTATAATCAATCTATCACTCCAATGCCTTTGGATACACAATATTCTTCGTTATTCCCATCTGGTGCATAAACAAACAGAGCAAATAGTTCCCAATTTGCGAACATACTACATATGCACATGAGGATTGATAATTTCCAGGTGTTGTAATCACCCATAGCAATTCGATAACTGTGCTCGCAGACAAAAATGCATTGCTCACCCTAATGTCGAGGTAGTTGCCATTCTGTTGAGACAATTGCTAAGAGACAACTTAAAAACAGTATACATATGTGCAGTTGTGGCCCTTGAAAACCCAGATACGTAAATACAAAAACATTTTAAGCGATGTAAACTTTTTTTAAACGCTTCTCAAACCAATTATTGGCGTAGAATGCAAAATATTTTGCAAAAATAATAAATTTAAAAAAATTATTAATAAAACTGCAGATAGTGTCCTGCTTTACTTAAATTTCAAAAATATCATTTTCAAAATCAAAATACAAAACTTTACTTCAAAATTAGGTTTGATAATAGATTTTTGTAACTCTAATAATTGCGGCATTTTAAAAAATAAATTGTCTATGGATTTAACAAATGTGACGTCATCAAAATTTGATTTACACACATTCTTCTTCTTCTTCTTCTTCTGTTTTGGGTTGGACGCCAGCACGTCCAGGTCCTTGAGCACACTGCTCTTTTTTTACACACATTACAAAATTTTGAATTTTTCACATTCACGTCAAAATCGAATGTCTGAGTTTTCAATGGCCGCAGGCATAGGAGATTTTCTTTGTTTGGTGATCTAATGTCTGTTTCAATTTATTGTGTGTTGGTTGCTGCTGGCAGCTTGTGTCTCTCTTTGGGTGTGTGGTTTTGTGTATATTTATTTATTTAAGATACTTTAACTATTAAGTACATGTTTCAGCGCTTATGGCATATTTGAAAGAGTTTTTTTTTTAATATAAATATAAAAAGTATTATTTTAAAGTAATAATAATAATAAATAATATTTTAAATATGAAGATATAATTATAAAAAGTGACCGTATACTCGTATTATATTTTGTACTGTCATATTTTTTATGTCACGTTGTCATATGGTTTTTATATATTGAATATAATGATTTAAAATGACCTTACGATTTTTTTGTATAGAAATTCATGTTTCACATATTGTTAATTCTTTAATATTTGCAGATAAAATTTGGAAAAAAAATATGAAAATATCCTTCCACACAACATAAAGAATATACACACCAAATTTTATCAAAATCGATTATGTACTTTGTGAGTCTATAGAGAACAAATGAAATGTTTTTGATTTTTATATATAAATATATAGATTTATATTATAGAACAATATAATTTTGATAAACTTCCAATTTCATTACGATCATTTACGACGTTTTCTTCTTCTTTTTTAATACGAATTAGTTTTCGAGTATTTTAACTTCTTTGTAATTGCAGGTGTCACTATTTTAATTTTCATGTTTTTTAAGACTATTATTAATTCTGTCTTTGAAGTGTTGTTCTGTTTGCCCTATATAAACGCCACTACAATCATTACATAGTATACTACAGAGAAATCCATCTCAAGTGAAGTGTGGTGGTGCCATAAAATTCCCTAAATTAGGGATTAGCATTTTTGTGTTTGTCAGATAATGATAATGGATATTTTCAGTTTGTTTGACAGTCCTGTCATTTGTATGTATGTTGTCGTTTTTTGTAGTTTCTCTTGCTTTATTCTGTTATTTATTGATATATTTATTTACATTATTTCATTTATTTCGGATCTACAACGACTTATACTAACATAAAACTGCTGTTGAGACTAGTGTCTCTCGTTAAAATATGATTGTCATGATGTTACAACGGATCTTCAGTATTGGTAAAAAGTTGCCCTAATTTTGTAAAATCTACATTTTTATCTAATACACTGTTAAATTTTTCACGGACACAATCACTTTTTTCATCTTCAAGGATATGCAGCACTAGTTTTACGTGGTCAATAATTGCTAATGAGTCCGATAAGGACAGCGCAGTGTTCTGTAAATTTTTTATTGCGTCCAGTATTGGAACGTAACTGTCGTAAATAATTTTTAAATTTGCTACAACTTGGGATTGTTAAATTGAACCTGGCTGAGCCGTATTGCAGCTGCTTCTTTGGCATCTAGTTGTAAAATTACTGATTTAATTTTTACAAAATGTTTATAATAATAAAATGCTGCTTCTAACCAAGTACCCCATCGTATAAGAATTGGTTGCGGCGGCTCGGGTATATCAGGACACAGCGAATGAAATAGCCGAATCCGTTTCGGAGATTTAAGAAAAACCGCTTTCGTTTGTCCTATCAGTTGATCCACATCAGGATAAGTAGTACGTATAGTGTTTGTTACAAGGTGTAAAGCGTGAAGCAAACATGTGACATGCAGCAGGTTTGGTTGAATCGTTTTGAGTAAGTTTGCCGTGGAACACATAACCTTGGCAGCATCGGTAACTAACATTAACACTTGCTTCGGTAAAATCTCAAATTTGTGTAGTGTTTCTTTTAATACATCATATATCGCTCTGGCAGTACATCCTTGCATTCGTTTACAGGTTAGTAAATAAGGAGGAGAAGGTCCTTGCGGAGTCAGCGTCCGTACTAGAATGGCTAGGATGGACTGTTTTTTAATATCTGTAGTTTCGTCTATTGTTAACCACAGGAATTTTTTTTTACCGTATTTTTCGTACAATTTACAATTCTCTCACGCACTGACGGTACGTAATTCCGTAGCGTACTTCTTGCTGGTAATTTCCACCTTGGATTGTATTTCTTCCAAAACTGACGAAACATTGGGTGTTCCACTTTCTGCATTGGTATATTGGTCGCAATTAACATCATTGTTAAATCACACACAAATTTATTATATGATCTGCGTCCACTATTATTCGATTTATGTTTGTCACTATTTATATGTCTTTGGCACTGACTTGCTTTCCAAGTTAATAAAGTTGTTTCACAAACTAAACATTTCACTACGGTACCGTCATATATTAAATCGGGAAACCGATGTAAAAATTTCTTTACTACGTTAGCATGCAACCGAGTCGATGCATTGTTTCTACGCACTCCCGACATTTTCAACACGATTGTGTTAACAATGTATCGCTTACAACGTCTCAACGGCAACTGAATTGATCGTCGTACGCCTCTACTCGATCCCTCCACATCACGCTACTGTTCGGGCACATAGTCTGCCGTCTTTATTCATAAGTGTAAATATTTTATTTTAATAAGATTACGTGCCACAAAGTTTCAAAGGTGTCCTAAGGCGTTAACATAGAAAACTTCTAACGAACGGGTTACGTGAAAAATCCTGTATATGTATCATCGAACAACAAATAGGGATGATAGTATTAATAATTATTATGAAGCTGGCCATCGCTGAATGCAATCAGAACTAGGAATGGACCATCTAGCAGTATGGAAGTTTATAGATGGGTTGCACAAAGTTCAAAAAAGATAAACTACTAGTTGCCGGAAATCAGCCGCAAATTAAATTTAAAAAATATAGGAAGGCAGATGAACGTATATTTGGGATTGTTTCGGAATACGACAACAGAAACGTAGTGAAATATTTACTAGGCCTTGTCCACAGTTATCAAATAGCGTAGTAAATTGTCATAAGATATGGTTTATTGTGTGCATTATTGTATATTGATTATTAATTATAATAATAATAATTACATGCATGCAGTCCTAAGCTTAATTTATTATTATTGTATCCTAATTTTGAATATGCCAATTTTACCAATAAATAGATGTAATAATAAGTAGATAATAATTAAATTCGACCCTGAATCTGCCAGCGTTGAATCGGCGGCGCTGTATCGACGGTGCTAAATCGCCCCATTCTGTACACCAATAAGATCAGTAGATCCACTCTATCTAGAAAGGAGTAGTGCTTGGAGAGACGGAGCAAGACGTTGACTCATTCAACGTTGGCGGAAGAATCCGTTTTAAACATGGGGACTGTGGGAATTGTGGTGAAGCATTCGCAGCATATACATCAATTACACAGGCCTGCATAAAATTTGTGATGACGTGATTTTTGTTTGTTAAGGTCAGTTTTTATATAGCAATAACTAATTAAAATACAGTTGGTCTATACTACCCACAGATTTTTTTTTGCACAAAAGATAAAGAAAAAAATATAAAAAAAATCTTATAATAGGCGTTTTAATACATTTGAAAATGAATGTACTACTTCAAATTCTAGGTATTAACCCAAAAACGATTTTCTGTTGTGGTTTTAAAGAAATTTGTTAAATAGGCTCTCATTACCTGATGTAAATCTTTTATTACATGTATTAATTTTGGACAACATTTCCGGGAATTTTTACCTGCTAAATCCTATTTATCATGCTTTCACTTTATTAGTACTGCGAAGAAGGATTTCAAGTTTATCACTCCAAACAAAATGTATATTTTAATGTCATTTACTTCATTATAGCTCTGAGTGTCGATCAGTAAACAAGTAAAATTAATTTGTCTTTAGTGTTGTGCGTGGTATTTGATAAATAAACATTGCTTAAAAATATGTCTAGCAGGTGTTGCAAAAACAAACCAGATGATTTCTTTTATATTTGTGGATATTTCGTCTTGAAAAAGTTTAAGAGACCAATTGGTGAATTTGTGAAAAATGCATATTATGCTTATTTCAAAATCAAATTAGGAGATCAAGATAAAGATTGGGCACCGCACGTTGTTTGTAAGGTATGTGAAGAAGGTTTAAGACACTGGACCAAAGGGAATAGAAAAAGCCTTCCTTTTGGAATATCGATGGTTTGGAGAGAACCGCAAAATCATCATGAAGATTGCTACTTTTGTCTTTGTGATATTAAGGGGCATAATAGAAAAACTTTGAAACATATTTTGTACCCAAACAATATTAAATCAGCTATCAGACCAGTTCCTCACAGTGATCATGTACCTATACCTATACCACCCAAAGTACCCAAAGTACTACAAGAAGATATTGAAACCTCTTCAACTTCCGGCTCCGTACAGATGGATAGTGATTTTGAACCATCAACCTCAGGTCAAAACCAACCTTAGCTATTTTCACAAGCCGAACTGAATGATTTAGTAAGAGATTTGGGACTTTCAAAAGATCTTTCTGAAGTACTAGGGTCTAGGTTGAAACAAAAAAAATTGCTTGCCCCAGAAACTACCTTCAGATCTTCCTTTAGCTGAATATGTCAGAAAAACCACCAAACGAAGCTTTTCTAAAAAACGAAAACGTTTGTTTAAGAAGCATAAAGAATAAATAACAATTTCTAATAGTTTCTATGTGTATATTTTTGTATTTTTTTTAATATAATATAAAACTAGCTTATAAATGAAATAAATCGTGTTTTTTCTATATTTTTTGATTTTACTGGTTTGAAAAATAACCTTACGTGATACAAAAAAAACTAAAAGCAGATTTGAAATCAGCCCTATCCAATTACTAGAAAACAGTTAAAATTTTTAAATCAGCATTCAAAGAGTTGAAAAATGCAGGCCTGTGTTATTCGTCCATTGATCATTTTTAAGCTATCCCTCTTGCCAAAAATTCCTGCTAAAGTTTTAAGTCACTCATTTTTTATTCGAACCGCTACCAAAATTTCTACACCACCTGGTCAAACTTATAAGTTGGGACTACTTGACATTTAAAAATCATTACTAGTTGTCATTATTTTTATGGCTAAGTAGATTAAATAAAAATCTCTCTTTGCAAATATACTAAAAACAAGAGATTGAATTACGTCTCGTCGTTAAATAATAGTTGCGGTAGATTGATTCTACAGTATATATGATATATGTAAAATATTGATATGAAATATTTATATTTTGAATCGAAGTAGCCTTTACTTGATGGAAATTCATTTGAGGTAATACAGTTTACATCTTGAATAGAAAGTGCCCATTATTGAACCATCCTTCTTAGAATAATTATTTTTTAATTCTTTCATTATAATATTCATTTAAGTTTAAATTTGTTAACATCCGTTAGGTTTAGTTTGCAATACAACTCTATCTTAGAAAGACATTGTATATCGAAACAGTTGTTATGGGTATTTTATCTCAATAAAGTGGAAATTAAGAAATATTTATACATATAATGTTACGGTCATTTGTTAAACGATGCGATTAGGGTGCATTTCTATACATTGAGTAGTTTTACTATCCTGGGAGCGCGTGTGTATAATTGACCAATAGGGGACGGCAACAGAAAACGCCGGGCGACGCTGGACTCTATGTACTATCGTGAGCAATTGAAAGTAAACGCACTATTATAGCTGCGTAAATTTTACCAAATTGTCAAGCTAATGTCATTTATGTTATGATTAAATGCTGACACTGACACTTCAAAAGTACTGTATACATTAGATAAATTTTGAAATTTCGACATGCCAACATAATAAAGTGTGCACTTTCATTTGCTCACGATAGTACGTACATATTAAAATTTCTGCGAATTATCTAAGAGTGTCATAGCACTTTCGATTTCATTTTTGGTCGAGATAATTTCAACGCAGTGTGTGTGTGGGTTAAGACAGTTATATATTGTGTAATATCGTGTTAAGTTTCAAATAAAAGAACCATTTGAGGGGATCCCTCTGTCCCCTGTCACTGATGATATTTGGCAAAAACCTTTCATTGATTTCAACAAACGCAGTGCCCGAATTGCCCGTGTCCGTCTAAATGCTAAGCAGCCATTTGTATTATGCTTCTTTGCGTTAAAAGATTTTCTATGGCTCGTTTCGTATTATGATATATGGGAACGGTTAACAGCTAACCAGTACGAAATAATTAGAGAGCGCTAACTAAAGAATCCTCTGCGAATTATTACCTATCCAAGGAAGTAGGAGCTGTACCCCTTCTTTTAATCGCCCGTCTGGCACAGGTGCAAATTAAACACATATAAATCTAGTTAACTTCATGTATTAAGATTTGTATTTAATAGTTTATATATACCGGATTTTTCTGTTTGTCATTACACATGGGTATAATGCACTGACTTTTTTTTCATTTACCCTTACACATAGGCATAAATGTATGGTGGCATATAGTACGCAACCGGTTATACACCAGAATCTACGTACAAACAATAGCTTAATTCTTAAATAGATTGCCATGGACATAAAATAAATATAAAGAAATATATCACATATTTCTCAATTTTTATTCGTTACAAAAATCTTAAATTAAATACTTTTTATTGAAAAATAGATAATTTATTTAAATCATTAAACACGTATAGCAAAGACGAAAAAGTTTCAATGGTAATGTGGTGTCAGAAGAATAACAGTTTAAGGACGATCAGAGACATGTTTTCTGTTAATTATCCTAACAGGCCTATACCTTGTGCAAAGACAGTTTTAAATATTTTTAATAAATTTAAAGAAGATGTCTTCGAAATTCCCACAAAAAAATAAAGTTAATCACGTGTTAATGGATGACATGAAGCTGAATATCCTCTGTTATATAGAAGAACGGTCTGTACGTATACTTACTGCATGTGATGGAATAAATCCAGAATATATTCGGAATACCCTGCGTTGCTTTCAAAATCGCCTTGCTTATTGCCTTGAAAGACAAGGAGTACATTTCGAAAACTTACTGTTGTTTTGTTTGTCTTAACTAATCCTTAGAATAAATTCATTTTTTCATTCAAACAGATTTTCTTTCTTTTCTAAAAACATAACCTAATTCTTTGTGGCTTTATTTTGTTTAGTATTACCCATTGTTGCCAGTATAAGTATTATTGGCAAACTAGATACTTTAGCGACAAATTTTAAGTTTTGAAATAGATTTAAAGCGTTTTATGTACATTCTGTATAGCAATCGAAATAATTTCTCTTTGTAAACTTAAACATTCATATTTTAATAGTTAGAATTTGTTAGAAAGCATAGTAAGATGAAACTTATTGAGTTATTTCTTTAGCTAATAGGAAAAAGTTGGATATAATTTTAATAAAATAATTATTTAGATTACTTCTAATTTTTTTAAATTTTTATTTGGGCAAATTATCATATTAACATTTTTGAGTTTTAGTCTTGTACGCCTTTGTTCTATTATTAAACTAGCTGCACTAAACACTCTTTCACTTTCTGGTGAACTTGCTGGAATACAGAACTATTTCCAAGCACATTATTCTAAGGATTTCAGCTCTATTCCTGTTACCTAAAAGAAAATCCAAATAAAAAATGCAATTACCCTTCTTTTTTAAACTTACCTTCCAAAATAAAATAGGATCTACGTCCTAATTTGAATTTGGCCCTTCGAGGTATTGCCGTTTTATTATTACATCGGCTGTAACTGATTTTACTTTCTCTAATTCTTTCTTGAAAAAAAACAAATAATGAAAGTGACTTTTGATGTGGACTAATGCCTGTTTCGATTACAGATTCCAAAAGTTTGTTCCCCAATCTTTAATTCCAGTAGTGATGCTGTCAGATAATTGTACAGTCCAAAATTAATTGGGACTATTAAAGAAATAGTAACATATTTATTACCCCTACAAGAATTTTCCACTATTGCTTTTTAAGATAAATTTCTCCAGTTTATAAAACCATTTATTCGTAAGATACCACGAGGTGTTATTTGTTTTTATCGTGTTACTGAAATGGCCCCAATGCGTGGGTTACGTTCGGTAATTCATTAAAAGTAATATGAGGACGTTCTACAATTTCATTATGTGGTAAAATCTATTTGTGCTGTTTTGTTATACTTTCTACCTTTTTGCTACACTAATTTTACTATCTTAGATATATTTCAACCTTAAAGAATTACTATCCATCTTCATTGAATTTGTTAAAAATATTTAAAATTGTCTTCGCCTGTTGGGATAATTAACAGTTTTAAATAATTACTATTTTTCAATAAAACGTATTTAATTTCAGATTTAAATATGAACGCAAAACAGAAATATTTGACAATTTGAAAAATGTTACTGGTGCATATAACTGGTTGCCTACTATGCCTTCACCATACATTCATGCCTATGTGTAAGGGTAAATGAAAAAAAGTCATTGCATTATATAGCTATGTGTAATGACAAAAGAAAAATCTGGTATATATATATATATATCAATATATATATATATATATATATATATATATATATATATATATATATATATATATATATTGATATATAGTTGACGGGGTTTGTTGTCTCTCTTTTCGCTAGTCAAATTGTAGATAATAGTTGATATAATAGTGTAATTAAATATACGAAGATACTAGATATAAGATAAAAATCCACCTACCTTCGGTTAAGCTTATTTACTTCTATAAAAGTCAGATGTCGCTCTAAGTAGTGTTTGAGCGAATCGATTTACAATAAATTGATTTTAATTTATTGTAGTTAATTGGGCGCCAGATTATAGACCAAAGGTACTATAATCAAATTAGTTAATTGCCTGCGGCTATATGCGGAAACTAGAGATCTTATTTCAGAGAGCCGGTCCTTCTGTATAATTATATGTATGTATTTTAATTGCATATATCAAGGTTTATTTTATAACAGATTCAAAAATATGAATATTTAATTAGAGGATTCAGAATTAATAATAACAAACAAGATATTAATATGGAGTAAAGCATAAATAAAAGTTTGGATTCGAAATAAATGTCTAACAGGCTTAAAAGTTAACATCAACAGTATTTATCATTATCTTGTAACAAACCAAATCAGCTGTTCTTACTATGCGCAGAACACATACATAAACGTTATATAAAAACCAAATGTAGTACTAAACATACTGCTATGAATTGTGACAACCCTTTCGAATGTCTGACCGTAGTGTTCGTCGAATTCTACACAAGGATCTTCATTTCCATCCTTACAAGATGGTTGTTGTGCAAGAACTGTCACAACGTGATGGGCAGAGTCGCACGGAAGCATGTCAATTCATCTTGGAAAGTCTTCCACCAGACAGCATTGTTCAAACATCGCCCCGGAAACCTGCTAGACCTGAAAGAAGCAATTCGCGAGGAAATTCTCGCATTCCTCAAGCGATGCTTGAGAGAGTCCACGAGTGCTTCAATGTTCGCTTGCAGCAGTGTATCAACCGCCACGGCCACCATTTGTCAGATATTATTTTCAAAACCAAGTAAAAAAAAATTCCCGTGTTAAAGAATAAGCTTGTAAAAATAAAATTGTTTTATCTGTAAAAATGTTTTTTTTATTTACGTCAAAAAATAGGGAGGTTATTTTGCCGCACCCTGTATATTAATTTAAACACAATATTTATTTCGAAAAGGACCAATAAATTCATGATCAATGCAACGTAGCAGTTGCCTGTTAATAATCACAGAAAACTTGGAAAAGTGAGCCAAAAAAATTCCTAAAAACCATCGTCCAACAAATTCACAATTATCCAACGTAGCAAGTTATGTAGTTAGATATTTATGACGTTTTGACTAAGAAATTCCGCTACAGAAAATTGTACTTAAAATGGATGTCGAATATATTAACGGATCTCTATAAAGAGCAGCTTGCTGCAGCTCGAAAATTTTGGGAATACTACAGAAATTTAAATTAAAAATTATTTAACTATAATATTATCGTAAATGAGAATTGAAGAGTTGAAGTTACCGTTGAAAGGGAGACTCTTTGACGATGTTGAAGACATGAAGATCGTTGCTTGATCGTGCCACTTGTACCGATTCAGAAGGAACGTACTTTGAAGCAAATACATGTACTATTCAATAGCTTTGTTTTCATTTAATATTAAGAACTCAATCTTACTATCTAATTATAATTGTTGAACTGCTTACATATAATTTTCTTTAATGAAATTTACATAACCAGTAAATAATTTATACCATATTTCATTTTTATAACGAGGTAGTCGACGCAAATAAAATTGTAAATGGTCCTAATTTGTTTTGCAAACATGCGTGCTTATTTAAGAATGGAAATGATCAACGTTAGTTATCAGAAAAGTAACCTTTATTGGCAACAAAATTCATTTTACAGTGCTTCCAAATATTTCTCTGTGTGACAATAGTATTTACACATATACTTCTAAGTAATTTAAATAAGTCTATGGCCTACAAGATATAGAAAAATCACGCAATACATGTCATTTTCTCACATGTGTGAGGATCGTTTAAATTTAAACCAGAAGTCTTCGTCCGTTATCAATATCATTATTATTTTTGCTTAACGTTTACAAATATCACAGAACAACAAGTTCATATCTATTACTAAGGATGCCCATTTTGGAGCAAACCCAGTGTCGCAATGGAAAGGAATTCGGTTGCACACGCATATATTATATTTTATATGTCCATATGTGTCCACTCTCAAGGCGGCTACGATATAGTACAGTTATTTCGTGTAAAGTAAAAAATAATAAATCAATAATGTCGAAAGCTATAAAGAAACCGTTCTACCACGAAGCACAGAAACGAATAAGTAGATTTTCGGATTTATTTTACACTGGTACTACAATAAAATGCAAAGATTGTGAAATACCGCTCTCGTGTACAATAAAATGTAACTGCCAGAGGTATGGCAATAGTGCAAAGCATATACGGAAAATAATGGTGACGTATTCGTGTTCGAGTTATGTATAGACGTATAAAACAGTAAGTATTCCAGCAGGTTTTATAAATTTATAACTTTATTTATTATTTACTATTATTCGTTTGTCAATACGTATCGGTATTTTAGAGTAATAATCTTAATCGCTATAGGCCGTTAGCACCGCTATTCGAAACATGTACATATAGTAGCTGCTCGTGCAAACGAATCCCCTTCCAGTAAGACACTGAATTTGCTCCAAAATGGACATCCTTGTCCTTATCTATTACTGGATAGATTCGACCTTACAGTAAATTCATTTTAACTATTTTATTGAACACAATAATTTGGTTTGTATTTTTATTTTTACAGATAATTGTTTAGTTTCTTCAGCTATTATTGCAAACGTTTGCATACGTTATACTCGTAGATAAATAAATACACCATCGTCACTATCTAAAGCTAATATCGTGAAAGAATTTAACTTAAGCAAACAACGAATTAATAACGAATATACACCGCAAAAGGTAGAAGATACGCATGATAACAAAAACAAAATAACCGCCACGCGACGAATGGCAGAAGTGAAATATCGAAATCGATTGTTATTTAAAGAAGGCTATATAACGTTAAGTAAAGACATATTTTGAGTAAAAATAATTTAATTTTACAATCGCTGAAATACGTTTAAAGTTATGTGAAATGTCAGCGTTGACAACTAAATATCAAATGTTAACATTGACAAATATGTATGCATGTAAGTTGATCGCTCGTGGAATGTTACGCCGATGGAATATTACTCGAATGAACCTCTCTAATTATAATTATTAATTTTATTTGAAATTCTCTAACTTATAATAATTAATCATGTTCTTTATACTGAGATTTACACTGGTGAGTATAGATTTGGGACTGGGAGTAACTAGATACTGTTGTAATAAAAAAGTTGCGACGTATTCGGTTGGAAATACTTTGTTATGCTCGAAAGGACGCTCCGATTTAAATGAAAACTTGAGACGATGCCGTCTACAGAAGTAAAGCGACTATAGCGCGCACCGGTGGACACACACACACACTGCTGCCTCTACGTGTGTAGAAGCAGCGAACGCCTAGTGTATAGCTTGCAGGGATAGCGGAGAGGGGAAGCGCCAGCATATACACAGATTATAACGTTCACCGATATACATGCACACACAGTATACGCGCTCCAGGGAGAAGGGAGCGCCAGCGGTATGACGAAGAGGGGGAAGCGCTGACTGAGCGATCGTCACGTGATCTCGAGATGGCATTCAAGAGCCGAGTTTACCCCCATGGCACGCCATTAGATGTTTCACATCAAAAAAATTAAATTTAAAAGAGTAATTTTTAAAACGTTTTTAAAGTAGAAAAATAATACATTTAAACAATATAAATTAACGTTAGTCAGACTGGATGATTATTTGAAATAACTTGATTGTATCTATTGTATCTCTATCTCTTGCTGTTAATGAAAAAACACAAGTTCGACCACAACTCTAGTATATCCACGCAAAAAATAAAGATACTAAATTAAATTTACTTTACAATAGCAACAGAAGAAGTTAAACATCATGAAACAATTGCCTGAGAAGAAATCAAATAATATACGATGTGTGGCCAATTAATTTCCGAATTGATGCTGCTGTAGTAAAGCCACCAGAAATAGAACCAAAAATAAAACAGCACGTAATAATTCACAGCCTCACCAATAGATGACGGAAAAGCGAAGATAAAAGAGCTGTTAGTTTCTCTCAGCAGGACGCTAGCGCGCACATCGTGTTTCTGTCAGTCGTAATGGAGCAATGAGTAAATATTAAATGTTGCTGTAAATTAGATAAAACTGCAACAGAAGCTTACGAGATGTTAAAATCTGTGTACGGTGATAACACCTTAAAGTCGTACTACTTACTGTGTTTGACTGGTTTAAGCGATGGACGCAAGAGTGTACAAGATTACGTAGAACTGGACGTCCGTCGGTCTGTCTAAATGCAGATACGATCGCAAAAGTGCGTGAACTTGTGGCACGAGATCGACTAATGACCCTTCGAATGATGGTAGAACAGTTACACTTGAATAAGACGACGATTCAACAAATATTGCATTAAGATTTGGGAAAGAGGAGAGATTTGTGCAAAGTTCATGCCACACAATCTTACGGATGAGCAAAAACAGAAGAGTTTCATCCTGTGAAGCTTTGTTCAGAATTGTCGCGATGATGCAAATTTTCTTGACTGCATTATCACCGATGATTAATCATTTCAATACGATCCTGAGACGAAGTACCAGAGCTTGCAGTGGGTTGGAAAAACATCACCAAGACCCATAAGTTTTGATGGCAAAAATCCAGAATCAAAACCTACATTTTTCGATAATCAGGGTGTAATCCATAAATAATTTTTACCAGAAAGACGATTAGTTACTGGTACATGCTACCTTAAAGTGATGAAGAGATTACTAAAGCGCATTGCTGGAGTACGACCACAATATCTCTCCTACAGTGAAAATGTCCTCAAAGAGAAACGATTTCAAGACGTAGAAGATATTCAGAAAATTGTAACCGCCGAATTGAACACCATTTCTTCGGATGCATTTATTGACTGTTTTCAAAAACTTTTAGAACGTTGCAAGAAGTGTATTAATGTGAATTGAAATTACTTTGAATAAATATCAAACATTTTTTTGTATTACTTCAATTGTGTTCTTGTATTTTGTACCAATCCGGGAATTAAATTGCCACACCTCATATGTATAGATATCAAAGTTGTCTTTTAATAGTTCATGTCTATACTGCGCAACGTATTATTCTTAAGATTCTTCGCCTTAATTTTAAAGAAAAACGGTATATACAATACATTAATAAGAAGACGTTTTCCAGAAATTGAAAACTACATATATGTAAATAAAACTAATAAATGGGGATGACGTAAAAAAAACTTTTATGAAAACCTAAAATACACAAGAATTTTGTGAGATGTGTTCGAAAAATACTCTCTTTGGACTAGAAACAAAGACGTATTTAAATTGAAATTGTTAAACTCTTTATTTGCGTAGAAATGTGGTTAAAACTTATTAATTCTGAATCTAAGAAACCAAGAATGGAAATGAGAAAAATTTTACCAAAATTAAAAATACAAAGTCATCTCATTCATAGAGAAGATTACAGTTATTGTCCTTTTGGAATACCCCAGCCCAGAAGCTCCTTGTTTGATTTTTTTATCAATCGAAGCTTATATTACTCTAAATTATTATCTGACAAGTAATTAAACCCAACGCTTCGATTAAACAATTAAAAACTATAGCCTTGTACACACTGCCGCCGCAACATGCAGTGCACATGTAACGCAACGTGTACGGCTTGAATAATTGACACAACGCGTTTCAAGTTGTTTCCACTAGTTGTTCGCGAGCACTGTGACAACATACAGCGTTCCTTTAGTTATAATTATTATTATTATAATCATCTAGCCGTAGCGCGCGGAGCTTATATGTTAATACGAGGGTAGCACCGATTTCATTTCTGCAAACTAACAAAACAAAATGTTATAGTCAAAAATTATATTTATTGTTGTTTTTCAAAATATTCGCCCATAAACTCAATACATTTAGACATTCGATAAAACCAGTTATCATAGCATAAATTCCACTCTTCTTGAGTCACTTCAGATATAAGGTTTTTGAAGCTCTCCACTGCTTCTTCTCTTCTGGGCTTTCAAATCGTACACCACGCATTTTATTCTTTAGTCTTGGAAATAAAAAGAAGTCTGAAGATGCCAGGTCCGGACTATATACGGATGATCTAGTAATTTTAATCCGGGAGCTTCGTTTGTTTGACGCGCAGTGTGACCTGAAGCATTGTCGTGATGAAGGACAATCTCCGATCTAGGGCGTCGTAAACGAGCCTTTTGAACAATATCTGGCAGACATACTGTCGTGTACCATTCTGCGGTAACCGTGCCACTTCCTTTCCAACACTTCGTTTGACTGGATTAAGTTCTGTTGGAAACACCCATTGAGCCGACTGCCGTTTTGATTCCGGTTCAAATACATATATCCAGCTTTCATCGCCAGTAATGATGTTGTAAACTGCTTTAGACCTATCTCCATCATATTTCTTAAGCGTTTTTTACCATTCCACTCGGAATTGTTTTTGTTCCTGTGTTAAATTATGAGATATCCAACGACAACAGACTTTCCCCACTTTCCCAACTTCCCCACTTCCCCACTTTCCCAAATTATTACGTAAAATGTTGTTTATTGCAGTCATGCCAATACCCAAGGTGATCCTAATAATCCTATGCGTGACTCGATTGTCGTCTTGAGTCATTCTTCGTACAGCGTCTACATTTGTTTTAATAACGGCTAAGATTGGCCTTCCTTCGCCACTAAGTAAAACCCTTTGAAATTTAAATTCGTTTTACCAGTTGTAAACACTTCTCTGAGAAGGAGCTTGATCATTAATGCAGCACGAAGTTTTGAAACACTTTGTTCTGGAGTTAAAGAACTTTTAAAATCATAGTTAATCATGGCTCTAAAATTTTCTCTCGTTAAATGCTTTTTTACTGCAGACCATTCGGTTTTAAATTAGCTTGCAAAATAACTGTTGCAGTTATCAAAACTAAATTCGAACTGCCAGAATAGAAAGAAAACAATAAACATTTGTTTTATAGCATGTTTGATTCATTTGATTCAATAGAAGGATTAGTTTGCAGAAATAATCGGTGCTACCCTTGTACATGAATTAACCACTCAAAGGAATTAACGAAGATGGTGGAGAACCAATATATTTTGGCTTTTTCGCGCCTAAAAGATGATAAGAGACTAATCATGGCAACTCAAGGTAACTTATATAACTGTATTGATCTATACAGAGATTATTTTATATTCATCGTAATTAATTAACCCTTAATTTACTACTCCAATTAAACGTTCGTTTCAGAGTATATTTTTGTGTTAATTTTTAATCTACTTATCTACTGCTCCGCATGTATATAGTACTTTGTTTTTATTACTGTTTTAATTACTTTTAAATATATGAATTTCAATTTCTTATTATGTAAATATAAATACAAACTTTAAGGACAACATGTGTTTTATTTAGTATGTAAGTTATATATATATATATTAATTAACAATCATCACGCACGTCCTGGACCTTTGAGGGAACTTCACCACCACCAATTAATTGTTTTATTATAAAATAATTTTATTATTATTAGCACACCAAAAGCCACCGTTTGTAGTAGGTGTCGCCCCCTAATTTGTAATACTAGATTTAAAAATTGCGCAAAAAAATAAAAATTTGCAAAAAATTTACTTGATATATAGTGTGTCGAGAAATATACCGTTGACTTTTAAGTAAAATTTAAATCTTATTTATTGCACCGTAATTAACTCAGCATGAGGTTTGATCCTAACAGGGCTGTAGGTAGTCGACATACAGATAACCATAGACAGAACCGTATTCAATAATAAAAATAGAGATATTGAATATATAATTTGATATTCACTTATCAATTCAAAAGTATTCGTGAAATTTTATTAGGTGCAAGTACAATCTAAGCTAGAATTTTATTAATTGAAGCTATTACTTAATGACTTTGTAATACATACATATTTAAACTAAGACCGACTCTGGTACACTAATGTCTCTGTTTCTGTTAGGGTTAAGCCTTGTACACACTGCAGCCGCAACGTGCAGTGCAACCTGTAATGCAACATGTAACGCAACGTGGAGGCTTGAAATAGACAGCACAACGTTGAGAACGCGCAACCTACTTTCAACACGTTTCTAGTTGTTTCCGCTGGTGGTTCGCGAGCACTGTAGCAACGTGGAGTGTTCCTTTAGTTCTAATAAATATTATTATCATCATCTAGCCGTAGTGCGCGGAGCTTATATGTTAATACATGAATTAACCATTGACATCAATCCACGAAGATGGTGGAGAACCAATCTATTTTGTCTTTTTCGCACCTAAAAGATGATAAGAGACTAATCATTTTATTTTTACAAATCTCTCCCGTTGTACCCATTCGTTGGCCGATATAATTCCACGCATCCGCTTTTAGGTTACTTTTTTTTTTAATGTATATTTGAAGGATTCCATAAAAGTTCCTTCTGCTTATATAATTGAATGAGCAATATAGATTTTTCTTCATCCCATGATTCTAATAATGAGTTTTCTGGTGATATAGACATTTTTAATAGCGTATATCTAGACAGATTTATACAATTTCGATGTTGCACATGCGTGCAATAAGTACACATTCACCAATCATTCATATGCTTGTCCAAACTGCAACTGAGAATCCCTTTGTGTTCGCACAAAAAACCGACAACCGACGGATCAGCAGCGCGCAATATCTGTGACGTGAGCTGTAACATGCAACACGTCCACACACGTTGCATTATTTATCGCTTTACACGTTGCACTGCACGTGTGTGCAAGGCTTTAGACCTCATGCTGCGTTAATTTCGATGTAATGAATAGGATTTAAATTTTACTTAAGAAGGATATACATTACTTACATTACTTGACAATATATCGAAGACAAAATAGAAAGAGTTTTATGATATATATACTTGTTGAAAGGAAATTCATGGTAAATTAGTATAGATTTTTTTGTAAAAATCTCAATTCAATATATTGCTAGAACAATATTTTGATTTAAACTTAAACGGCCATAATAAAACTAAATAAATAATAAATTCACTAACGCCATTTCCAAAATCTTGTTGTTTCTTCAAATTTTTGCTGTTATTTATTAATTTAATAAATTTATGAAAACAATTAGGTCCTGAAACTGGTTAAATACTGACAGGGAGGACCTACACAGTAAAATTCCAAAGAACTTTTTCCCATTTTAAATTAAATTAGCCTCTAAATATATTATTTATATACACGTAATTACTTTCCAAATAAATATAACGAAGACGATCACTCTGTTATAAAATTGTGCATGTTTTCTTTTTATCAAATATAACTCTAACAGCTTCTTTAAACACAGTATCTACACCCTCCTTCGTAAAAGCTGAACATTGTATATATCCATCTGCTTTAATTTTTTTTACCAATTTCAGCACTTCTTCATCGGTAATAGGATCGTTTAAATTTTCGTTTTTCAAATCACATTTAGTACCTAAAAGAAATTAAAGTAGTAATGATATTTATAAATATTTAAAATATCTACCTATTATTAGTATTTTTGCGTGCTTGTTTACTTTTCTAATATCCTTTACCCAAACGTAACTTATATTGAGGAAAGAATCTCGTGAATTGATTGCAAAACATATTAAAAAGCAGTCAGTCTGAAAAATTTGTATATATTATTATTTTTAGTAAACATGTTCACAATTTAAAAATATACTGATTTTCAAAAAAATCCTAACATCCAGAAACAGTCGACCAATTGCAATGAAATTTGTTATACTACTCCGTTTTGTCTCTGACGAAATGATAACAGTATGGGAAAAAAGTTTAACAGGTGTACAATTGTTTTATTTTGTTTTTTCAAAAAATTATGTCATTTCGAAATCGTCAGTAAAGTGTCTAAAATCGGCACTAAACTAGTTCATTATAACGGGTGTTCAGAAACATTCGAAGTCAAAGTAGTCCTTGAAAATATGAAGTCATGTCTGAGATAGATTGATTTTTGACAGACAACAGTTGACATTTAATAATTAATACAAATCAGATACTTAAGTAAAGATATACGATTTTTTGTTCAGAGCCCACTTGACTTCGAATGTTTCTGAACACCCGTTACTACAATTTTGTGTATTGCAGGTTGCGAACATTGATCAGTAAATTGTCAACTGTTGTCTCTGCTGTTATAGAAATTCGATTGAAAAGTTTAAGTATAGATTCACAATGGGTGTAAGGCATAGATAAAACGTATACGAAACACAATTATATCAATAACAATAATTCATAGCGTTCAAGAACATTACATAAACATAACGTAAACCTAGCCATCTCCATGTCATCTGTCAAAATTAAAAAACTCATGTTACGAAATGGATGAAAAATCAAACACAGAAATATTATTACTGCTGTTACTGCAAAGACAAATACAACGTAGTAATGTTAGGAAATGTAAAACTAGTCGCTGGTGGATTCGACCTGTAAATATCAAGCGAGAGAAAAAATGGGAATTTAGAAGAGTAATTTTATTTTAGAGTTAAAAATGCATGGCAGGGAATGATTCTTCACATATACCCTCATGACACCCAAGCCTCTATTTTGGAAGAGTGGGACCCTAGAGGCTTGTGTATGACACCAATGCTGTTTGAAGAACTGTTAAATTTAGTTGGTTCCAGACTAAGAAAACATAGCATTCGAAATTATTTCGATCATACTCTGGAAGAAATTTGAATGTGGTGAAAATTGGTTTTAATTGCAGTCTGACACGTGCAAGATGAGTAATTGAAAATGAATGGTACCAAATAGACGAATTTTATAAAACATTTAAGAAAAGACATGGAAAAGACTTTACCTAGGTATTACTTAATTATTTGAAATTAAAATTAATTTGACAGATACAAAAGCATGCACCATATCAAATTAACCTACCTAGCTGACTATTCTACTCAATTTTCCGTGAATTTAACGTAACGAAAACATACGTTTATTTTACGTGTGTACGCATCTAATTTTCGTATTCGTAAGAAATACGTGCAGTAATTATGAACACTAAAGTTATTTTTCATCACTCATGTACAAAGAGCGGACATGAGCGATTGATGATTCATAGTCCATAGGTGTCTGCCTTGTATTCGCAATAGGTTTGTTTCTGTAAGCGATCCGTGAGTTTCGAACAATTTGATACGTATGGTCACCTGTATAAGTGGCACATACCTACATATGCAGTTAATATGTATCTGTCAATGCATAACAGAGCAAATGTAATAAACAGTTTGGTAACCGGCAGAAACTACTGCTGACGCAAAAGTAATGGTGACAAGCGAATTGCTAATTTTGAATAAAAATAATTTACAAAGAACAAAACTTAAAACTATGTACTTTCTGTGAAACATTGAAAGTGTAAACCATTACTATGAACAACTAAAATTTGTTCAAGGTGTCCCTGTGTTAAATTAGTTCTTTCAGATGTTAAAACGTCTTTAAAAATAGAAAATGTACATTCCACATCATAACTGGTGATGAGTGCGTGATTAAAATATTGTAAAAGTGCACTATACTTCGAATGTATAGATTTTTCAATCGGCTCTGTGCATTGATATAATATATTCAAATCTGAATTTCTGCTAAATATGGCATCAACTTTTACTCTCATCTCTGAGAAATATCTTTTTAAATGATGAAACTAACTTATCAACATTTGGAAAATGACCCCTGATGAATTCACATACTCTGTGTAATACATGTGCTGCACAGGTAACGTGTAGGATATTGGGATAAGATTACTTTAATAACTTCATATAAGCTGCCGCATCAGTCAAAAATAATAGCATTTTGTCTTTATAGTAGATGTTATCCGATGACAGAATATTATGAATACATTGACCAATTACTTCTGCAACTGTTTCACCATTTACAACTGGCAATATTTTAGTTGCAATTAAGTATGATTGATATGAAGTTGTCGGATGACGAATACCAACAACTACATTTAACACATATCGCGGCATATAGCGGCCTGATGATGCACTTCTCCTTCAGAAGAACATCGACTTGGTGTGGACGTGGTGTCAGCGTAACGGTTTGAAGCTCAGCATAGGAAAATGTTGCGTGGTTCGATTTTCAAAGAAAAAAGATCTTTACCATTTTGATTATAACATTAATAATGAAGTTTTAACTTCTGATGGTACAATCAAAGACCTAGGAGTCATATTTGAAAGCGGTTTAACATTCGTCAATCATATCATTAATATGTGCAAATCTGCTTCTGCTGTGCTTGGTTTTGTATTGCGCAGCTCCAAATATTTTTCAAAACCCGCAACTATTAAGCATATCTACTATTCATTAGTTCGAAGCAAATTCGAATACGCTTCAATAGTCTGGCATCCCATCTATATTCAACATAAACTGAATGTGGAGAGTGTTCAGCGTCGTGTTTTAAAGTATCTTACTTTTAAAACGAGTGGTGATTATCCTCCTACAAATACTGACCATAACCTACTTCTCAGGGAACATGATTTGGTGTTGCTGGATGTCCGGCGCGAAGTAACCTGTGCTAACTTTCTACGCAGTGTTGTGCATAATAACATCGATTGTCCTTCGATACTTGGAAGACTGTGTTTTGCTGTGCCTCAGTTTGCGTCTCGCAATTCTGCAACTTTTGCCTATCCCGTGTGCCGGAGTAATGCATTGGTGAGGAGTCCGATTTATCAAATGTGTAGATGTGGGAATAAATACTTTAGAGACATATTTTTTGAACCGAAGTTTAGCGTTTAAAGTTTGATTTTCTTCTTTTTCTTTTTTTTTTGGATTTAAGTTAACTGTGTATTGTATATATTTTTGTTTGTTTGTTTTTGTAAATTTATTCATGTACGATACATTTTCTTTGTGCCTATATTTGGCTTTGCTGTTGGGTGCTTAATAAACTATTATTATTATTATTATTATTATTATATCGTCCCATTACATCCGTTGTTTCGTCTGCACTTACCCAAAGATAATGACCAGATAGATTGGTTCGTATTTTTTCAATGGTTCTCAAATAACATTTTGGTAAGTGGTATTTACGATCAGTATATTTTGTAATAAACCTCTTGAGGACTGGATTGTTAGGCTTTTTGAATGAGATATTGGCCACCATGAAAGCTTCAGACAAATATCACTGAAAGAAACGAAAGCAGAAACACGCCACTGTAAAATAGAATTTTATGAATGAATAGACACAATAACGACGGAAATGACAACATCTGGTGGACTAATGCCATCGAGCAAACTAATAGTGGGGGTGTTTAACATGCATACTATACATGATACCGCCACAACGTTTTATCAGGGCAATTGGTCATTCAATCGCTTCAGTCCGCTGTCTGCTCATTTGTTTTATTTGCAACTAAACACACATTCGTGATGAAAAATAAAACTTTAGTGCCTTGCTACATAAATAACTATTTCAAGTTTGCGCTTCCTTCATTAACTGAGAACTGTCATTTATAAATCAAATCAAAGTCGAGAATATTTTTCAAGAATTTGTGGAAATTCGTCAGTAAATAATGCATGCAAATAGTGTATAAGTTATATTTAATGAACAAAAATAATTATATCAAGTTGAAATTTATCTAAAAAATGGTAGAAAATTCAATGATGAATGGGTTTATTCTCTAAGAGACTTATGTGAACATTTTCTAGAGGAATTTGCGAATGAATCTTTTCGAATAATCGTATCAGTATATTTATTCTTTGTTTTGTATAGTTATTTAGAGAAAAGTGTGGATCTTGGAAAAAGCACTGGTAGACTAACGGTTAGAAGCAAAGTAAATGTTATGCGATCAGGAATGTCCACAGATTTCAGTACAACAGTTTCAGCAAGAACTGGATCTCTTCTACGATACTGCTAGACTAGACGTATCCTTAGAATTAATCTACACTAACATCCTTACCGTTTACAAGGTCTTGCAAACATACCTCGTAAACCAAAATTTTGTCAGCCATAATAATTTGCTGACAAAATTTTTAGTTCGATGACAATTACGAAACTTTAAATTATGAAATTATTTTTAGCTTGATTTATGATGCAAGCTTTTCATTTGTAAACGATAAAATAATAATAAGTCAAAATACCCAACTGCAAAATAGCCAAGACTGTATATTTTTTTTGCTCAGAAATTCACGGAATTTGAATGTGGCGTACGAAGGGATGGTAGTACATTGCCCGACATATAAAACCCGTACACTAACATATTATCAATGTAAGCCAGGCTCATTCAATTTGACATGACTTGAAAAATTTGACTTAATTTATAGGTATTAGCAATGTATGTATGAAGTCTATAAGTAACAGTATAAATATACAAGGTGCGCCAGGGGAAACGGACGTTTTTCAAATGAACGGTACTCCACTATTTTAGGGTTTAAAAAAATTCTATTGGCACAAATAAGTAGGTCAGAACATGCAGTTTGAGTGACCTATGTACGAAAAATAATATCATTAAGATGGTGTCCATTTTCACGCTGACAAATGGGGAGGCGCTCCCTGAAGTTAGCTTCCACTCTCTCCAATAGTTGACGATCGATCTGAGCGATGTTTTGCTCTATCGCTTGTCGTCGCAGTTCGGCCAGTGTACGAGGTTTGGTTTCATACACGTGATACTTTAATGCTCCCACAAGAAAAAATCACACATTGAAAGGCCTGGAGCGCGAGGGGGCCAAGGCAAATCACCGAATCTGGAGATAATGCGATAAGGGAACAGTTGTCTAACAGCAGCCATCGACACGCGGGCAGTATGGGCCGTAGCTCCGTCCTGTTGGAACCAAACATTTCGCAGATTGATTTGTCGTCCTCCCAGCTCAGTTCTCAAGAAGTTGTTAACCATATTCACGGGCACGGTCACAGTCTTCCCGTTTTCCTCAAAAAAGTAAGGCCCTATTACATCAAACTTCCCGATGCCGCATCACACCGTAAGTTTGGGACTGTGTAGTGGTGTTTCATGTAAAGTTTGTGGATTTTCAGAGGCCCAGTATCGGATGTTTTGACGATTCACAACACCATTAAGGTGAATGTGAGCTCGTCGCTCATCAAAATCGCATTGCAAAAGTTGGAGCATCGCTTTACGTTGTGGGTAGTTGGCCTCATTCAATTGGTGCACAACTGCCATTTTATAGGGGTGAAAACGTAAATCATGGTGGAGAATTCACCGTACAGAAGTGTCGGACAATCGTAGTGCTGCAGAATGTCGACGAGCTGAACGCTTTGGGCTACGTAACATAGCCTGCCTTACACGTTTCACGTTCTCCGGAGTTCGAACTTGGTC
Organism: Melolontha melolontha; assembly: GCA_935421215.2. Taxonomy (NCBI): domain Eukaryota; kingdom Metazoa; phylum Arthropoda; class Insecta; order Coleoptera; family Scarabaeidae; genus Melolontha; species Melolontha melolontha. The sequence goes on along the minus strand of OW285237.1, from coordinate 91,323,993 downwards.
CAAGTGGTTTCTTTTTCATTAAACTGCCTCCTGTACGAAGGGCATTAACCCATCGCAAAATGGTGTTCCGATACGGTATGTCTCCATGGGGAGGAACGTTAAGCCTTCTACGAAAGAGACGTTGAACTTCCGTGACTGATTCGCCACCCCCCACAAAATTGTCATACACGAAAATGCGATGCTCCACGGTCCACAGCGGCATAATTGAAACTAAACCATAACTATTCACAAACTGCAAGGTCAGGGGAGGGCGTTGACGCCCTCGGCTCCCCTCTCCGGTACCTTCCTTTAGTACTACCTATCCAAAAACGTCCGTTTTCAGTGGCGCACCCTTTATTTGTTCCGTTTACGCAACTAAAAAACTCTGATTTTATGCTCATAAGAGTTTTACGGGTTTTATATGTCGCACAATGTACAGCTCTATAGCGCTACATGGTGCGAGCAACATCTATACTGCAGTCTGTCAGACGATACTTTGATAGGTTGTGACAAACAGTTTTTGTGTTTATACATTGCGTGCATAGAAATTGGCACACTGTAAACTTTTGACTTTAGCTATATTTTGTTTCGAATCTATTTATCAGATCAACAAAAAATATATGCAGTTTGAGAGACAATTTAATATGCTTTAAGTTTAAATTTATTAAAATTTATTTCGGCTTCCTAAACTAAAATTGTGAAATTAATACATGAAACAAATTATCTTTTTTTATTACTTAAGGAAGTATGGTTTATTGACAATTACCTAAATTAACACTTAATTTTTAATAATACCTCCTCTTGCCCTAATAACATCTCCCATACGATTAGGCGTAGATCTAAGCAAGTTTGATATAGTTTCTTGTGAGATGTCAACCCACTCTTCTTCTACTGCAACAATAAGCTTTGGTATCGAGATTGAGACACGAGCTCTAGCACGAATTCTTCGTTTTAGGTCATCCCATACATGTTCGATCGGATTAAGGTCGGGACTGCATATTGGCCAATCCATAACCCGAAAACCGACTTCTGTAATGTAATCTTGCATGTTAAACCTCTTCTCCCGTGACCACGGTCGTCTCTACGGATAAGAACTGGGTCGGTCCGTGCTCCCATAGAAATTTCACCCCAGATCATGCAAGAACCACCTCCATAAGCATTCTTCTTTGTAATGCAACATTCTGAAAATCGCTCTTCTGGCCTCCGGTAAACTTTTCTTCTTCGGTCGCTGCCATAGATGCATATCTTGCTTTCATTTGAGGATAGAACGAGCCCTACTATTGTTGTTATGTCCAATTCAGATACTTCCCTGCACAATGCAGCCGTGTTTGACGATAAACTGCGTTTTGGACGATGTGCAGATGTTTCAAAAGTCAGGTTCGTCCCTTTAGTCTTCGTCTTACTGTCTACTGACTAATTGCCACTTTTCGTATATAACGGAGCTGTTGCTGCACTTGAACCGCATCAAGAAGACGATTTCTTTCTTAATATGGTTGACACAATAGAGCGGTGATCGCGATCTGTTGTATATCGCTTTCTGCCATTTTCAGGTCGCCTATAAAGATCCAGTCTCCTCATAACGTTGGTACATTCTTCGAACAGCTACTCGTGACCTATGTAATTGTCGAGCAACTAAGTCCATTTTCGATAGAAGCCATTACTTGGGCGGCTTTTTGCGGTGTAGTATACATTAAACTAACATACCTGAAAGCTAACCCAATTATGAAAAACGAATAATATGCAAATTTCAATTACTAAGGCAAAAATTTTAAATTGTCACACTTTTGTTATTCTCGTTATAACAATAACACAAATACGTTTCATTTGTTTACCGGTTATCATATAGACGATAAGCACACTTGATAAATTTAAACTCATATAAAAGCATATTAAATCATCTTTCAAACAGCTTATATTTTTCCTTGATCTGATATATAGATTCGAAACAAAATATAGTTAATGTCGAAAGTTTACAATGGGCCAATTTCTATGCACGCAACATATTTGTTGAGTTGTGTTTGAGTTATTCTGTGACACTGCAATGTCTTATGTGAAAAAGCAAAGAACGTGCGTCAAATTCTACTTCGAACTTGATAAAACGGCAGCGGAAACTTTGAAAATGCCTAAGCAAGTGTTGAGAATGCTTTAGACCAGACGCAAACTTACGAGTGGTACTACCAATTTAAAAATGAACGCGTGTCGGTTGATGATGATGAGCGTTCCGGTCGTTCATCGACGGAAAACAAGCCACAAAATGTGGCAAAAGTGCGTGATGCTATCCTGCAAAACCGAATGAGAACAACCCATGTTACATTAGCAACATTGTCGGCTTGTCGTACGCGTTTATCAGCGTATTCTGTCCGAGGAACTTAACATACGGCCTATTGCTACGAAGTTTGTGCCAAGGTTACTCCCTTGTTGTTCCTAGGTTTAACAACCTCCTTACTTCCAGATCTTGCCCCTTGTGACTTCTTACTATTTCCAAACCGAAGCTCAAAGGGTGCGTTTTGAGACGATAGAAGAGATCCAGACCAAATTGGAGACAATATTGAACACAATCACATAATGTTGCAGAATGTCATCACAAATTTTAAGCAGTGAAGTTTAAGATGTATTAGCCGAAAAGGATAACATTTCCAACATTTAATGTAAAAGAAATTGTAGGTAGCTATTATTTGTTATTTGCATTGCATGTATGAAAATGCAAAAAAAAAAAATTACTGGCGGTTAGACAATTAAATTTAATTTAAGACATACTTCAAAAATGTTCAGAGTATATCAAAGAAAACTAAATGAACTTTTCAACTGAACCCTGTAAGTAAATTCGTCTGTTGAATTAATAAATGGATTTTTATTATTATTTACTATTTAATACTCTCCAAAAATATATAGATTTAAATGTTTGAATTTAATTATTTTGCAATAAGGGGAATCTGAGAAAATTATTTTGATCAATTGGTAACAAATTTCAAACTCAATAACTTGAAATCGTTTTAAAGAATTTAAGCTTATTATTTTTTGACAATACATTGTGATGATTTCAAAATCGATTTGCCTCAATTATGAATTCGATTTTGACTTAAACTAATTTTTTTCTTGTTAAAGTCGTAAATTCGTAAATATCGTTTTGCAAGCTAAGAATATAATGCAATATTTACGTTGATTAACTGAAGTAAATTTGTGTATTAATTTTTTCGCTTATTAAATAGATAATGATTAATAAATACCGTCAAACTAACTAACATTCGGATATGATAAATTCCTTAATTTTTCGAAACCTTCCTGGCCAGCGGTGTCAACTAAAACTGCATCGTAATCTTTCCCGTCATGATTAATCGTGCAGTAGTGGTTTTCAAATACTGTTGGCTCATAATCTAACGGAATTTCCTTAGTGGCATAACGGACGAGCATGAAAGTTTTTCCAACGCCTCCGTCTCCAATGGTTGTTATTCTTATAAGATTACCTTTATTTTTATCTTTGTTTTGGCGCTTTTTCATTTTTTACTCTGAAATACAAAATAACATTAAATATAAATTTAAGTGTTAAAAATAAAATGGGTAACAAAATTATGCAATTTTATTAGTTTATCTCCATAATTTCACTGCACGACTTACTTATTAATGTAGAAGAATATAAAAAGAATATAAAGAAATATGTGTGGCAAGTCTAAAGGATTAAATAAATTTTATCAATGACTAGAAGAAACTACTTTGAAGAAAAACTAGTTTATATTTCCCGGCATACCGAATCCCGGGATCTAGGGATTTTCGGGATTGCCGTTGCGCCTTGACAATGACCTTACCCAGATTATATTAAGGGCACTTATTACATAAAGACAAAAAATCAACCTTAGGTACGCCGTACGGTAAAAGAACTACACAGGTACAGCCCAAATAATATGTAACTTAGAAGGGACCAATCACCCGACCGCTGATTATATGAACGATAGCGATGATGATGACAATTTAGAAGACGTAGACTGTCCAGAATTAGGTGTAATCTTAATGTCACAAAATGAATTTGCGCGAGAACACATACCAGAGTTAACGAAAGATGAAAACATTAATGAGCTGATAAAGAAAATCCGCAAAGTTGTAGTGTATTTCAAAAGATCACCATTGAAAAATGAAACAGTACTTCAAAAATATGTGAAGATTGAACATGAAAAAGAGCTGTCACTTCTTTTGGACTGAAAAACCAGGTGGAATAGTCTTTTGACCATGCTGGAACGATTTTCTCTTTTAAAAACCTGCATTCAAAAAGTTCTTATAGATCTCAATCATCCAATCCGTTTAGAAGATGGTGATTTTGACTTGGTAAATAAAATTGTTGATGTGCTGACCCTATTTAAATTAACAGTAGAAGCACTCTGTCGACGAGATGCTACTTTATACATAGCTGATGCCGCTTTGAAAATTCTTATAAAACAATTGTCTAGCAAAAACTCAGCACTCGATTTAACTGGTGAGTTGAATTATTTACAAAATCCAAGAAAAGATTATGCAAATCAGTTATTATCGGATTTGGAATGGCTTCACTACTTATTTCCAGTTCCTAGTGAGGACGCAAATAAAGAGTATTGTTAAAAGACTAAATAGTCGAGATGACACGGAAGAGGAAGAAAGGTCAGGATCACAAACAGATGATGAGCCAAGGCAACAAACCTCCCAACCCAAATTGACACTAAAGGAAAAGTTACAACTGGAAATTAATAAGAGCATGGAATCCCCAGATCCTGAAGTCGTAGAAAATGAATCGGGGTTGGTAAATAGTATTAGACGCGAAATGAGCCTGTTCGAAAATGGAGAAGTTCGTGGATATCACAGAATTAGCATATAAATATCTATTGTCTATTCCTCCAACCAGTGTAGAACCTGAGCGAGCGTTTTCAGCTGCTGCTTATGTTGGCTATAAACTACGAAGTATGCTTGGAAGTCAAACATTGGATGCTTTGATATTTCTGCGATTGTATTTTCGAAATTCTAAATAGTTTTTTGTATAGTCTTTATTGTCTTTTTTGTTCCTTATTTTAGCATATTGTGTATTGTGTTGTGCAACAATATTAATAAATAATTTTTAAGAAATTACTTAAGTTTTTTTTTCATATGAGCCCAATTAGAAACCACATAGTTTAATCCCGGGATTGTATTCTCTAGTCATGTGCCGACATCTCCGACCGACTCATTACCTTCCACACTCAAGAGACGAGCGCCAACCGCCTTTGTGGAAGAAAAAACTTTTGTAATACCGAAGTTTTGTATCTCACAGATACTTGCGAAGCTTGTGGTAAGTTTTCAAAGATCGCTTTTAAAGAAATGCTTTTGCTAGTTTTAAAGTAAAGTGAGTTTAATATTAATGAGTGGGCCAGCGATCTGCATATCAGGACTGAATTCAGTCCGTATCACCGCGCGCAACGCAGATATAACTTGACCGGAAAAGTACCGAAAAATGCACGACCAAAAGTCGCAACTAATTAATTTATTGCTGAAGATATTGCCACTACAGCATTAGAAGAATTACCATGAAGTTCTACTACATCCCTCGCAATAAACTATGATATAAGTTGCCGATCAGTAGCCAGAATAGTGATGCGCGAAACATCCATATAAACCACATTACCTGCAAGAATTATTGGACGGGGATTATCATCGTGTAGAGAATTCACTGAATACGGTCTCCAGATTTAAATCCCCTAGAATTTTTCCTTTGATTTATGATCTGTGGTTTATACTAAACGACCACATAATCTGGACGAGTTGCGGCTGAGAATAACTAATTGAGGAAGTATAATTAATTCGTGTGGAGGCTTTGGCAAATGTCATTTAAAAATTTGTTCACAGACTTGCATATTGTCAAGAAGTTAACGGTCATCATTTCGAAAACTTTCTTAACTGATATTGATTTTGTTTATATTTTTTGTGTTAATTTTTCTTGTCTATAATAGAATTTTCATTATTAGATTTAATTAAATACCTCTGCCGTTGTTGACAGTTGAAGTTAACATCGTTTCCGGAAATCTGAAAACTTAAATGTGGAAAATTTTATTAAAATCTAAGTAGCTGTATCAATGATATTCGAATGGATTCATACATTTGCCTAACCTTGTATACTTGCATTTTTTTAATAGGATTCGTTATATATCATATTGGATGATATGTTAATAGAATAAAGTAAACATTTCTGAATTGCAGTATTACTAGTATGTAAATAATACTCGTATGAATAAAGTTTTTAAACAAAAGAAAGTCAAATACATCGAATCAGATGATCTTTAGACTGTGCATATGGTAATAATTCTCCTGCGTATTGCGTAAAACGTGAAAAAGTTTCAATTAGAAATATAATTCCGCAATAGTGCGCCACGTTTCGAACAACCATTAGAACAAATTACACCCGAATCTATGTACCTCATTGTGAACCTACCTTTAATCAATAATCGAAAAATTAACGGAAAACATATAACAATGCATCTGCTTCCCTGTGAGGAAACGATTATGATGACCAAATTTGAATACAAGACTGCAACAAATGTGTAAACATGTTCTATATAAATGTTCTTTCGTAACTAAGTCGGAATTGATTTACTACGTAGGTAAGCAGAAAATTATAACAAAACAAAAGCAGTGGGTAGCAGCAGTAGGTAAATGAAATAAAAGTGCTTTTTTATCTCAAAACATTAAAACATGTCAGTATTTTTAGAAAACACCAGCTAACGGAAAATTTGATTTTTTTCTACTTCTCATTTTGAGCTGTGACGTCATCATGTTCTTTTTAATTACAACCCTCCTTTTTTAACAAAAAGAAAATTGGAAATTAAGCCAAGAAAATTACAAAGAAGTGGGTAATTTCGAAGAAATCTTCAACGAAAATCATGAATATGTAACTTGGAATACCCAAGAACTTCTTAAGAAACAAAACTCAAAGTTTGTTATACATTTATAACAGATAACCAAAAATTGTACCATTAAGAAAACATAATTAAGAGAAACTTTAAGAGGCGAAAATTTTGCAACTGGTGATGAGATGCGATCTAGTAACCAAGCGACAGTGTTGAATAACAGTTCCAGATAAAGAAAAATGTTAAAAACCTGTTTGGAGAAGTAAAAAATAGAAACAATGCTTATTGCGATTCCACAAGGAATCTCCAAAAAGAATTTGTTCCATGTGGTACAGTTGTTAATGCTAATTATTAACTGGATATATTGAAATGTTTAGTAATATGTATTTATTACGTTTGCCGTGAAGAGCAAGAACTAGGCAATTGGCGGTTGTTGCATAATAACGCACCGCCTTATCGTCCGTCACTTGTTACTGATTTTTTGCTTCCACATCTTCCGTATTCATCCGATTTGACTTCTTGCAATCATTTTTTATTTTTAATAATATAAAATATTATTAAAAATCTGGTGTAAAGAACACAAATACAGGTTCGCTATTAATATTTTTTGTGAACGTGTCCGAACATATCCCTCCCCAGAGACGTAGATACGTATTTCGCCTTTCAACAGGCTCATCGGTACCTCGATTGCCTTGAAAGACAAGGCGTTCACCTTTATTATGTTGTTTTGTTTGTCTTAATAAAATAATTTCTTCATTCAAACCTGAGATTTTGCACTTTCTTTTCTAAAAACATAACCTAATTCTTTGTGCTTCTATTTTTCTCTGTATTACCCACTGTTGCCAGTACAAGTATTATTACGGAATCAGATTCTTCTATACTTTCGCGATAAATTTTAAGTTTCGTAATAGGTTTTAAAAATTTCATGTATGCTGGAAAGTTTAATTTTTCAATACAAAAAAAAATAGATTCCTTGAACTGAGAGTAGCGAATTTACAGAATAGTTATTTTATTTGCATTCAAATAGATCTGTAGTAGCACTGGCTACACTGGTTGCTAGAAGCTAGAAGAATAAAAAAATGTATCAGAATAATTGAAACATTCATAGTAGGTAAGCCCCACCAGTTTTCTATAATACAAAGGTATTTTTAATAATACAAAATATTATTAAAAATCTGGTGTAAAGAACACAAAAACAGGTTCACTATTAATATTTTTTGTGAACGTGTCCGAACATATTCCTCCCCAGAGACGTAGATACGTATTTCGCCTTTCAACAGGCTCATCGGTACCCCCTTGCTGGAGAACGGATATCTTCAGACACATTCACAAAAAAGATATGTTCGGACACGTTCACAAAAAAATATGAATAGTGAACCTGTATTTGTGTTCTTCACACCAGATTTTTAATAATATTTTATATTATTAAAAATACCTTTGTATTATAGAAAATGAATGTTTCAATTATTCTGATACATTTTTTTATTCCCTAAACCCTAAACTGACTGATGGCTGAAACTAGCCATCTCAACACCATTGAAATCAGCGATATGAAAAAATGATTTGATACGCTTCTTGTACGTGTAAATCGTTATATTTATACCAATTACAGGATTTTATAAAAAAATGCACATAAGAGATAAGGTTTCCAGAAAAAAAAAGCACGCCTAATTATTCAAAATCATTCATTCATCCATTAATTTATTACTTATTTTCTTCAATGAAAATGTACTTAATTTGTCTTTAGAAAATTTGGTCAATTTAGATATAAATACAACCTATAAACTTCACCGTAAATTTTATAAGTCGACACAAAGCTCACATAAACACACTACAACTATTACGTCATGGATTTTAATGACGAAAGTGGATTGCTTGGTACGTTTAGCTACATCACTTAACACTTAACCTGGACAAAGCAAAGGAAAAACGGCATTATGTATGTTACCTGTCGTACATGTAACAATCCATACAAATACATATATATTTTTCACTTACGAACAAAATTACTGTAAAATACCGCATCCTCCAATTGTGTTGTGATATATCAATCAATATTCGGACACCTAATCTGAATTGAATGATTCTACTGTATCCTAGATTACGAGTCGGAATATTAATATATGATGACACAATAGAGCAGTATTTTATAGAAATTCCAATTGTGAGAAAAAACACACACTTATCCAAATTGCTACATGTACACAAGTCAGATACAATAATAATAGTGTCGTTTGTCCGGGTGTCATTACTACATACAACGCTTCTTTCTTCATATAGAACACTGGTTCCCAAAGTGGGCGATAACGCCCCCTTGTTGACGCTGCAGGTCTAAAGGGGGGGCGGGGAGGAGACTCTTAGACACCGACTGAGCTCTCGACTCTCGACGCGTCGAATGAGATAAACGAGTTTATGCATGTTTGTCTTATTCCTGTCGGTGCGTGCTGCTTATGCAATCCTATATAAACAACGTAATATTTATTTCATTTTCATTTGCGGTTTCGCGCGTAATTGATAAGCAGTACTTAAGTTCAACACTTACTTACGTATTTCTCAAAACAAAACAATGTCGGAAGTAAAAAAGAAGAGACGGCAATACTGTGCGGAATATATTAAATTCGGATTCATTGAAAATCCTACAAACCAGTGGCGGTTTCTGCTATGGTTTGCAAGTTTGCGCAACCACCAAAACTAATAGATTTAATTTAATGAAAAAAAGCGTAATTCTACATCTTTTAAATTATAAATTAAAAATTTGTACTACCTCACAGAATAAATGAACTATTATAAATATAATAGGTATATCTAATTCGATATGAATACGTTAAATAAATGAGAGAATAACACACTTGGTTTGCAAACTCATCGCAATCCACGAACGTATATATCCCTATACGGCTGACGAACTTTGTCGAACGTCTTTCAGATATATCTCCATAAACGAAAATAGTGTTGCAGCGGCAGTGCAACCAAAGCGATACACGTATTTCTTGCTTACGGTGCAACGGTATAAAAGCGATTAAAAAAGTTGTATTTGTGTGTTTAAAAGTGTTTATGCTCTTTATTTTTAAATAATAATGAATTCAGTGCAGAGTTTAATAGTGGATCCGTTCTATAAAAGAACGTATGCCGAAAAAATTGAAATAAAGCGGTTGGGCAGACCTGTTCCGAATTTGAATCTGAAACAAACGATTTCCAGTAAGACGCGAACTTTTAATAGACTATTTAATAAGGATATTTATAATAAACATTTGTGGATTTGCGGTTGTAGTATAAAAAATGCATTATTCTGCTTTCCTTGCTTACTTGAAAACGCTATCTACAATCATTCTTGCAGAACTAGAAACACACATTAAAGATAACGAAAGAAAATTGATTGCCCAGACATATGATGGGGCAGCCGTCATGGGCGGATCGCATAATGGGGTACAGGCACGTATTAAACAAACTTATAAATACGCTGCTTACGTGCACTGCTACGCGCATCAGTTAAATTTAGTTATGTTGAATGCTGCCTCTGCCAACACTAATGTCCGTATATTCTTTGCAAATTTACAAGGAATTTGTACCTTTTTTTCAAATAGTTCTCAAAGAGTTGCAATATTGGACGAAACAGTTAAAAAGCGGCTGCCTCGTTCGGCCCCAACCAGATGGAATTTTAATTCCAGAATTGTCGCCACTGTGTTTGAACACAGAGAAGAAATTATAGAAACAATGCGAAGAATTTTGAATGAAAGTAAAACTGTAAATATCACTACTATCAATCAAGCTTCAGGTTATATTACGCTTCTTACTAATAAGAGTTTTATTTTCTGGTTAAATCTATTTTACAAGATAATGCCTCAAGTAGATATATTATATGCAAAATTTCAAACTAGAGAAATTGATCCCCTTATGGCCAATAAATATATATTATCATTTGAAACTCAGTTAGCTCAAATCAGAAATAATATAACGAACACTTCGGATACAAGTGACAGTGGGCCCGGCTCATCAACTTCAAAACGACGTAAGATCGATGGAAACGAATATACACGAGAAGCAAAGGAAGTTTGTGATATTATTGTTTGTCAAGCCAAAGATAGGTTTAGCTTTACTGGACACTTAACTGCAACGTCTCTATTTTGTTCTGATAAATTTAATCAGTACAGCCTCCATTTTCCTGAAAATGTCTTTCAGGAAACAATTAAGTCTTACCCATACTTTGATGAACGGAAATTCCGTACTGAACTAAGCGTAATTTATGAAACGGAAGAATTTAAATCAATCTCGGGTTTGCTTCCTCTTTATGACATCATTTCACAAAGTGAACTAAGTGGGACTTTTAGTAAAACATTAAAACTTTTAAAAATTCTAATTACAATTCCGATGTCATCAGCTGAAGCGGAGCGGTGTTTTTCTACTTTGAAGAGAATAAAAACTTTCTTAAGAAACAGCATGGCACAAGAGAGACTTTCTGCATTGGCGATGCTTTCTCAAGAAAAGGATTTTATCCAAAGTATTCCAGATTTTAATCAAAGGGTTATAGATAAATTTGCTACTGCGAAAGATCGTCGCATGGATTTTCTGCTTCAATAAAATCAGGATCAGAATCAGTGAGTTTTAAAAGCCTTTTTTCTTCTTTGTACCTTAGCAAAAATAACTTTTAATAAAACATACTTAGTTACCTACCTTGTTTACCTACTGTAAAAAGTATTAGTATTCACTAAATTTGCAACCCCCACATTTTTGATGCACGAGCCGCCGCTGCTACAAACCCATCGTCGCCTTTGTGCCTTCTATGTCTAAACACATTTTCGAATGAAGCAATGAAGCCTTCAAGACTGCAAGATCATTTGAATAAAATGCATCCAGATAAGAAAGACAAGAATGTAGCATATTTTCAAGACCTAGAGAAGAAGCATAATACTCAGCCAAGTGTAGCAAAACTCTTTTCGGCGGCTGCTAAGCAAGATGACGACGGACTTCGAGCTTCGTACAATATCTCTTTGTTAATTGCTCAAAAAGGCAAACCACACAACATCGGAGAAGAGTTAATTTTGCCAGCAATAAAGGAAGTAATAACTACTGTGCTTCATAAACCGGCCGCAGATATTATCCGAAAAATTCCTTTGAGTAATAATTCTGTGCAAAGACGAATTGATGAAATGGCTGGAAACATTGAAGAATCATTGTGCAATCATCTGAGGACTAGTCAATTCTCAATTCAGCTCGATGAGTCCACTTTACCAACTAATGAAGCATTGTTGCTGTCTTACGTGAGGTTTATTAAAGATGAGAAAATATGTGAAGAACTATTGTTTGCTAGAAATTTAGAGACCGATACAAAAGGCGAAACCATATTCAATACATTGGAAAAGTTTTGTGATGAGAATGAGATTCCCTTGAAAAATATTATATCAGTTGCTACGGATGGCGCTCCGGTTATGACAGGGTGCCATAAAGGCTTCATAGGGTACGTAAAAAATAAAATTCCAGATGTCCTTGCTGTACATTGCGTTATTCATAGACAACATTTGGTTGCTAGAAATTTAAGTGAACGACTATTTCAATCACTCTCAATCACTGTCATCAAAGCAGTGAATAAAATCCGTAACTGCTCTTTGAATAATAGATTATTTCATCAGCTTTGTGTTACTAATGACGAAGATTTCAACCGTTTGTTGTTTCATACCGAAGTTCGTTGGCTATCAAGAGGCAATTGTCTGACTCGATTTTACAACCTGTTTGACTCTGTGATAGAGTTTTAGGAAACTAAAGATACAGAATTGCGCAACAAGCTCATTATATCAAAAAATGATATAGCTTACATGACAGACCTGTATAAATTGTTCAACAACATGAATCTCCAACTGCAAGGCGATGAACTAAATTTAATTAAAACAAAAAATGTCGTTGCTGCTTTCGCAGCCAAACTGCTTCTAGACAAAAAGAATATGGGCAGACGTGAGTTTCACAATTTTCCGAATTTATCAGTATCCTGCAGTAACGACGACTTGTTTGCCTACTGCCAACATTTGGAAAACCTCCACATTGACTTCACCGAACGATACCAGGATATTTTGAACTTGGAAATACCAGACTGGGTGTTGGATCCGTTTTCAAATGTCAACACAGCAATATCACCACATCTGGAAGAAGAACTTATAGAATTGACAACGAACGAGGAAATAAAAATCAAGTTCAAAAATGGCTACCAAGAATTTTGGCTACAAAAACCGATCCCGCAATTGTACCCTGGATTGTGGTCAATCGTTCAACGATTCTTGATAGCATTCCCATCGTCATATTTGTGTGAACGTGGATTTAGTGCTGTGGCAACGCTGCTTACTAAAAAGAGAAATCGTTTGCATGTTACCGAACGTGGTGACTTGCGGCTGTTCTTGAGTAAATTGGAACCTGATATCAACAAACTTATTAAACAGCATCAGATTCATCCTTCACATTAGTTTTTATATTAGAATCGATTATGTTTGTTTTATTTTGAATTTTGAATAAAAGATACTTTGTCTGAATACTATAAAGTTGCGTTTCAATAATCATTCTCATTGGCAGGTGTAGCCCGTAAAAGTTAACTTGAGACCTGAGCGCCGTTGTGTACTACCTACTATGCTCAGGTCTCAAGTTAACTCATTCATTCTAAACGAGACTTTTACTATAACAGTATAACACTATAACCCATAGTAAAAGTCTCGTTTATAATGAATGTTTAATCTCCGCTAATATAGCTCACAATAATTAATTTAATTTGAAGTTTTAGTGGTTTTTAAGTAGGTGAAAAAATGGGGGCGCTAAAAAATAATTTATTCTCGAAGTGAGCAGTAGACAAAATAAGTTTGGGAACCACTGATATAGAAGTATACACATCCGAAAAAATATGCATTGCGCTTGTTATACCAGGTTCTTTTTTTATATTACACATATATTTCTCCTTTGTGTAAAGAAAATTGTCATTGCATTAACAACCTAATAGGCAACCAGTCATACATTTATATTTTGACGAGTGAGAACCATGTGCTTCTAGCAACCAGTGTAGCCAGTGCTACTACAGATCTATTTGAATGCAAATAAAATAACTATTCTGTAAATTCGCTACTCTCAGTTCAAGGAATCTATTTTTTTTTGTATTGAAAAACTTTCCAGCATACATGAAATTTTTAAAACCTATTACGAAACTGTTAAAATTTATCGCGAAAGTATAGAAGAATCTGGTTCCGCAATAATACTTGTACTGGCAACAGTGGGTAATGCAGAGCAAAATAGAAGCACAAAGAATTAGGTTATGTTTTTAGAAAAGAAAGTGCAAAATCTCAGGTTTGAATGAAGAAATTATTTTATTAAGACAAACAAAACAACATAATAAAGGTGAACGCCTTGTCTTTCAAGGCAATCAGCAAGGCGATCTTGAAAACAACGTAGGGTATTCCGAACAAATTCTGGGTTTATTTCATCATATTCAGTATGTATATGGTCTTTCAGTTTGTCCAAGGTACGTATTTGAATGTTGTTATAAATGTTATTCTTCAAGTAACCCCAAAAGGAAGTGATCACTTGCAGATAAATCGGCTGACTGTATTAGTAGAATGTGCCGGAGCCCCATCCATTTGGAACCAAGGTTCATCAACATTTAGCATCTCAATTGATAGAATGCTATAGTCTCGCAAAGATTCAGATATTTTGCTGCAGTGAAGTTACCATCAATAAAAAATGAGCCAATAAGTCTATCGCTTATTATTCTAATCCAGACATTGACTTTTTAGGGTACTGCGTTTTGGTTATATTTTGGGCATGAGGATTTGTACGGGACCAATACCTAATGGATTAATGGAAAGGAAATATAGTGTAACGTTTGTCTTTTCGGGTTCTTAAATAAAACTAACAATAACTTTAGACACACACACTATATTAATACTAAAACGTATAACAATATAAAACTAACTATTAACAACAATAAGTACATTTATGTATTTTATATTTATGTAACTATATTTATGTTTACTTCGCGAGACTCGGGTATCGAATGCCCCATCCCTTCTTCGATGTCTTTTATATTATGGCTTATATGTTCTCGACGTATGTGGAACGCTCCAGATAACACGAGACTAATGTGACGCGCGTTGGAGAATGATTCATCACATTGCCCCCTTCTTAAGAATGAAGTTTCGTCCCGAAACATGTCAAGTTCTGGTTCCTCAACCGATGACGAAATCGACAGGTAGGGCCTTTGTTACATTGTGGCGTCATATCTAAATAGTCCACGGTCTTATCTTGCCTGGATGGACAGGAATATTCAAGCCGGTAACTGCATACCCGAATTTCCATACCAGTATGTCGGAAGATTACTTCCAACATGCTCCTTACAATTCTCCAGTCCAGGCGGTCCAATCCACAACCCAATTTTGGAACTGCTAATTTCAGAATGTCTTGCTGCAACATTTGTTCGCGTAAGTGGGCCAGGGCCTCCCATAAGGCACGATAGGTTGGCTTCAGGCTCGACAGTTCTTTCGTGACCAAATAAAATATGGGCTGTCCTTCATTTAGTATTTGGAGACTCTTTCCAATTGCTGGTCCCTGCTGCCTTAGTTTTCCGATTCTGCCAAATCTCTCTTTAAATTCCCAGGCAATTCCTTTGGCCATTCGTAGATCTCGGGCTACGCAATGAGCAAGCGCGTAGTCTGGCGGCACCGTAAACAAATCTTGCTGTTTCTCGATGGTTACCCCAAATCGAGCTTTTCTCGAACCAGAATATTTTTCCATAAAGTCTTCGAAGGTTAGTTCATGGTATTGGCTATCCAATCGGCGCAAGTCAACGGTTTCGTCATTATTGTCTCCAGAGTATGGGGCTAATCGATTAAAATGTACGACTCTTGGCTTAGTGTGAGGTGTTCGCCTGATGCGGTATATTACATCGTTGATCCGCTTCAACACCTCGTATGGCCCCTCCCAATTCTTTTGAAGTTTTGGAGATAGGCCCCGTCGGCGTTGTGGATTATATAACCAAACCCGATCGCCTTCATAGTAACCACTCTTCTCGGCGTTGATGTCATAGCTCTCCTTCATTCTGTCACTAGCATCTTGGATATTATGTCTGACTTGTTCATGGATATTATCTAGTCGTCGTCTGAGCGTGCTGACATAATCTTCTCCGGCAAGATCTTCACCAGGCTTGCTCCCAAACTTTAAATCACAGGGCAATCGGAGTTCCCTCCCGAATAACACGTTTGCTGGTGATTGGCCAGTTGTCTCTTGAACGGAGGCCAGATACGCCATTAGAAATAATGGTAAATGTTCGTCCCAATCTCTCTGGTGTTCGGAGACCACTTTGGATAAGTGTCTGATCATGGTCTTGTTCATTCGCTCTACCATCCCATCTGATTGTGGATGCAAGGGAGTTGTTCTTGTCTTCCGTATGCCCAAAAGTCCACACATCTTTTCGAATAGACTGGACTCAAAATTTCGCCCTTGATCGAAATGAAGTTCCAAGGGTACACCAAAACGGCTGACTAACTCCTTCACAATCACGTCTGCTACAGTTGCAGCTTCTTGATTTGGTAGAGCATATTCTTCAACCCATTTGGTAAAGTAATCCATGACCACTATTATGTATTTATTTCCTTTGTCGCTTTCTGGAAAAGGACCGGCGGCGTCTATGGCGATCCTTTCAAATAGGCTTCCTACATTGTATTGCCGCATGGGTGCACGTCGACGCCTCTGGGGACCATTGCTTCCGGCGCAATTTGCACACTTTCGGCACTATTCTTTTACATCTCGTGAACAATTCACCCAGTAAAATCTCTGGTCCCCCAGAAGCACCATTATGGAGTTCTCGCAATACCTCTGGTATTATTTTCTTGGGAACCACCATTTGCATCTTGCGCTCACTTCCATCGTGATTTTCGACCTCACGCCTCAGGAGACCGTCTTCCATGGTTAAGGAATCCCATTGTGCCCAGTATGACTTCAATTCTCGTGAATGGGGAGCAATTTCTTGCCAGGTTTGTCTTTGCCCATTTTTCTTCCAAGCCCTGAGGACTGCAAGATCCGGATCAGCTTCCTGATCTGCGCGCAAATTGTCAGGTTGCCATTGGTCATCAACCACGGTGGTTCGAAGAGCGTTGGCCGATTTGTCTTCGATTCGGTTGCAATATCGACAGTCTTCTGGACAGGGCCTTCTGGAAAGGGCATCTGCATTTTGATGTTTGAGGCCTGCTCTGTGTTCAATATCGAAGTCATACTCCTGTAGCCCCTCAATCCATCTAGCTACTTGACCCTCTGGATTCTTAAATTGCAAGAGCCACTTTAAGGCGGCGTGATCAGTGCGGATCAGGAACTTCTGCCCATACAGGTACTTGTAAAAGTGCTCAATGGTCTTAACTACTGCCAATAGTTCTCTCCTGGTTACACAGTAGTTCCTCTCCGGTTTGGACAGGGTCTTGCTGAAGTATCCAATGACCTTTTCTTGTCCATCTTGGATTTGAGAGAGCACGCCACCAATCCCGGTGCACAACAGGTGCACTGATCAACGTACTTTTAACAACTCAAAGGCCGCTTGGCATTCGTTGTTCCAAATGAATGCTCGATTTTCTGTTAGGCGAGTAAGTGGTTTTGCAATGTTGGAGAATCCAGGAACGTAGCGTCGATAATATGTGCATAATCCCAAAAAGCTTCTTAGCTGATGTTTGTCTTTGGGTACCGGCCATTTTTCCACAGCTTTTACTTTTTCTGGATCCACAGCAACTCCTTTTCTGGAAACCAGATGTCCAAGGTAATTTACCTCCTTGCGGAAAAGGTGACACTTCTTTGGACTTAATCTCAGGTTGGCATCTCGCAACCTCTGGAAGACTACTTCCAAATTTTTCATGAGATCTTCAAAGGTCTTCCCTACCACAATCACATCATCGAGATATACCAGGCAGGTATTCCAAGACAGTCCCCTCAGTACAGTGTCCATGAGTCGCTCAAAAGTAGCTGGGGCGTTACACAGTCCAAATGGCATGACTGTAAATTGCCAGAGTCCTGTACCTAAACTGAAGGCAGTCTTCTCTTTGTCATTGGGATCCATTCACACTTGCCAATAACCGCTCTTTAAGTCGAGAGTGGAGAACCATTTTGCTCCTGCCAAGGTGTCTAGCGTATCGTCTATTCTTGGGAGAGGATAGCTGTCCTTTTTGGTCACACTATTTAAACGACGATAGTCCACACAGAATCTGGTAGATCCATCCTTCTTCCTGACAAGGACCACTGGTGAAGCCCATGGACTATTCGATGGTTCAATTACTCCTTGGCCTTCCATATCTTGTATAATTTGCTTGGCTTCCTCACGTTTTGCCAGAGGTAACCTTCTTGGTCCTTGTCGAATTGGACTTGCATCGCTGGTATTTATTTTGTGCATTACAATATTGGTTCTTCCTTTCGTACCAGTTTCAGTTTCAAAGACGTCCTCATAATGTTTGATTAAATCCTTAACTTGGCTTTGTTCCTTCTTGCTCAATCCTTGGCAGGCGGAGTCGATTATCTTGGACAATTTCTCAGGAACCTGCACGAATCCATTCTTCTTCGCCTCTACATGATGAACGACGGCCGACACTGGTGAACACCACCCCAAAATAGTACCCTTCTTCAATGAAACAGGGTAATGGTTCACATTCATTACCCTTATCGGTACAGTCTTTTGAGTCTTAACCAGCATTTTGGCAACTACTATTCCTCGGCCCACCTCGTCATCATCAGCCTTTGGTTCCAACATCGTAACATTTCCGTCCAAATAATCACCTTCCATACACGCCGTCAAAAATGTCTCACTTCTTGCATCCAGAAGAACATTCTCTGCTGTAATTACTTGTACACTCCCACAATTTTTCCCATGAAGAAACAATTCATCATTATTTATTTTTAAAGTGCCTTCTTTCATGTTTAACTGGAAGCCGTAGGTGTTCATGATGTCTAATCCGAAGATTATTTCTTCTTCTATGTCGGCTACGAGAACACGATGTAGGATTGATGTTGGTCCTATGATAAAATTGACATCTACTTCACCTGCCACAGAAGCTGCTTCTCCAGTAGCTGTTCTAAGTCTCCATTTGCTAGAAAGTATTTCTTTATTCCTGGAAATCAAATCATGCCGCACGATGGTTTTCGTCGATCCAGTATCTAGAAAGCAAGCAAGGTCCTTCTTTCCATAATAGCGTCCACATACAGGCCATTGGTTTGATTTTGCAAGGATGCGATTTGGGCAGTCCTTGGGACTTTCGGATTCTCGGCGGATTCTTTCTTGGTCCTTTTATCACATTTATTCTGGATATGACCGTTTCTTCTACAATTCCCGCATGGCCGCGCACTTTTATTTGGTTTGATCTGATTTAGGACTTGACTAACCACCTGCTCCATGAACTCCTCATTTTCCTGCTTGTCAACAGTGCAAACACGAGCATGGTTCCGAGAGGCTTGCTTTGCAGTCTCAAACTCAAGCGCGTGCGCCAAAGCATTGATCAAGGTTTTCGGTCTTGCCAACCTTAATGCTTGCTGCGTATCAATATCCCGGAGACCATCTATGAACGTCTGGACCGCTAGGTGTTCCATGAAATTATCTGGCGCCATCGGATATGCAAGTCGAACTAGACGAGCAATATCTGCCTCAAATTCCTGAAGATTCTCGCCTTTCTTCTGTGATCGATTCTTCAGTTGGGTATGGTATACTTGCTCCAAATGCGCATGGCCATATCTCATCTCCAAGCGTTTAATGAGTTGAGAATAATCTTTACGTTCCTCAGGAGGCAATGTCTGCAAAATATCACTAGCATCACCCCTCAATGCTATGACTAAAGCAGTCGCCTTCTCGGCATAAGACCATGCGTTTGCTTCTGCGGCCGCTTCGAATTGCGTCAGGTAAGTTGCCCATGACGTCTTTCCATCAAAGGTTGGTGGCTTGATTCTGGTCTTTGAAATAGCCACAAATTCTTCTTTTATTTCGATGGGCCGCGGTATGACTTCTTCGTTGACCTGCTTGGGATCAGAATGACTCGTGGTAGCGGGTAATTTCATCTCAATCATTATTGCCTCTAAAAGTCTAGAATGTTCTCCAATTTTCTCTTCTACAGCTATGAAAACCTCTTCTTTTACCGCTTCTGATTTTTCCGCTAATCGCTGTTCTAGAACTTTCTCCACTTGTTCCAGACTTTTTTCGAAGTTTCTAGAATTTTCTAGTAATTTCTTTTCCAGATTTTTCTCGAGGATTCTAGCGGTTTCTAGGTTTCTTTGTTCCATTTGTTGCATTTGTATTTGCGCATTCTCTATTAATCGTTGTTCCATATTTTTCGCGCTATCCAGATTCTTCTGTTCCATTTGTTCCAGAGTTTTTGCTAAGTTTCCAGAAGTTTCCAGGTTCTTCTGCTCCATTTGTTACATTTGAGTTTGTGAATCTATTGACGCTATTCCATATTTTTCGCACTATCCAGATTCTTCTGTTCCATTTGTTCTAGAGTTTTTGCTAAATTTCCAGAAGTTTCCAGGATCTTCTGCTCCATTTGTTGCATTTGAGTTTGTGAATCTATTAGACGCTGTTCCAAGGTTTGCGAATTATCTATTAGTCTTTGTTCCATATTTTTCGCACTATCCAGATTATTCTGTTCCATTTTAGTTTGTGAATCTATTATTCGTTGATCCATTTTCATCAGCAGCGAATTCACGTCAGCATCTCCGCCTGGAACTTGAAAGACATAATTCTCTGGATCCTCGCCTTCTTGGATCAACACATTGCGAAGCCGTTGCTGGAGGATCGACTTTATGCCAGTTGTATCCTCATCCCTCTCTTCTAATTCTCGTTTTAACTCGGACACTTTTAATTCCGTCAGTTTCATTCTGTAGGCCATCACGATATTTAAAATAACGTCTTTCCGCACTGTATATTTATTTAATCGAATACTTAATTAACACTTAATTTTCTACTTAGTTTATTATTTATTAATTAGTCCACACCTGAATACCACTGTAAAGTTTGTCTTTTCGGGTTCTTAAATAAAACTAACAATAACTTTAGACACACACACTATATTAATATTAAAACGTATAACAATATAAAACTAACTATTAACAACAATAAGTACATTTATGTATTTTATATTTATGTAACTATATTTATGTTTACTTCGCGAGACTCGGGTATCGAATGCCCCATCCCTTCTTCGACGTCTTTTATATTATGGCTTATATGTTCTCGACCTATGTGGAACGCTCCAGATAACACGAGACTAATATGACGCGCGTTGGAGGATGAGTCACAATAGTATTTTTCAATGGATGAAGGTAGGATACAAACCTAAAGTTTCGAGAGTTGACTTCACCATTTACGGTAAATGTAACTTCATCAGAAAAAATTATTTTATTTAAAATTTCTTCGTTTGCATTTAAAATATTAAACATTATTTCACACAAAAAATCAATTCCTTCTACTTTATCTTCCTCAAAAAGCTCTTGATGGTTTGATATCTGGTATGGCTTATATTTGAATTCGTTTTGTACACCGAACTGTACGATACTCCAAAATGTTCCTCTACATAACACAGGATATTCAGCTTTATGTGTTCTGTTAACACGTGATTGGTTTTATTATTTTTTTTGTGGGAGTTTAGGACACAGCCATCTTCTTTTTTTGTTAAAAATATTTAATGTTGTTTTCACACAAGGTATAAGCTTATCAGGATAATTAACGGAAAACATGTCTCTGTCCGTCCTTAAACTATTATTCCTCTGGTACCACATTATCATTGCTACCTTTTCATATTTGTTGCACCTATTCATGATTTAAATAAATTATCTACTTTTCAATAAAATATATTCAATTTAAGATTCATGTATGAATAAAAAATCAGAAATATTTGACATAAAAAAATGTTTTTTTCTCTGTATGACAAACTAATTTAAGAATTAAACTATAGGTAAATCCTTCACTGCTGTATAACTGGTTGCCTACTATGCCGCTAATGCATTGACAATTTTCTTTTTAAAGTTACACATAGGAAAAATGAATGTGTAACAATAAAAAAAGGACCCGGTATATGATAGTAGAATACGTTAAAAATGAATAAACATCTATTTAGATCCATAAAACTGTATTTTTTAAGATCCTCAATATCTTTTTATCTTAGATATTTTTTCCTAAGATAAAAAAACAATATTAGTAAATCTCTAGTGCACCGATAGAACATTTGTTATTTTTACAATTAGGTATGTTAAGTTAAATACAAATACCTATCTTCTATCTTTTTTCTAGCTTGTGTGCCTTGGTGTTTATGATCTTAACAACATATGCAACACAAAATCCAATGAACACAATTCCTCCAAACAAACGCAAAGCAAATATTTATTACGATTTCAATTAAAAGCCATGCAAAGGTTACTTAAACCAACCCCGGCAGATTTCATCGGATGCTGCCTCTGGCTGCCTCTTGTACACTATAACTTCACACTGGACTATTGGCCGTGATACTCTCTAATCTATTGTATGCGGTCTACTCATTCACCAGAATTAATACTTAATAAATTATGTCATATAGTTGGAGTTAGGAATTAGTTCTGAATAAATTATAAATTATAACCAATATGTACAGGCAAATAATAATTATTTCTGAGCCGGTCGAAATCTAAAATTTATGAACTTTTATAAATCTTATGAAATGAAATATTTTAAAATAATTTCTGCTATTCTAAAGGGTACGTTCTTTGAAATCAAACATTCATATTTGTATAATACAAAGGTATTTTTTAATAATATAAAATATTATTCAAAATCTGGTGTGAAGAACACAAATGCAGGTTCACTATTAATATTTTCTGTGAACGTGTCCGAATATACTGGGGATAGGATATATTCGGACACGTTCACAGAAAATATTAATAGTGAACCTGCATTTGTGTTCTTCACACCAGATTTTGAATAATATTTTATATTATTAAAAATACCTTTGTATTATACAAAACTGGTGGGGTTTACCTACTCATGTATGTTTCAATTATTCTGATTCATATTTGTATATAATAAATTTTAAAAATCATTGTATTGTCAACAATTAGAAAATCATAAAAATTAATAGAATTATTCATATTCACTTTCCAAAAATTATAATATTTTTTCAAAATATTACAATATTGATGAAATTAAATATGGATCTCAATCAAATTTGTACAATTTTTTTGAATAAAAACAAAGTGCAAAGTGTTTCCAAAGTGTAGATAAACGCTAATAAAAAAATTTATTTCGATTGTAAATGACTCATTTCCGACACAAGGTATAAGGAAACGCTAGACTATGCAAATGATTCATTCATAATTTTTAAATTAATTTTAAATTTTCTACGGAAATTTTGCACTATTTGCTATTGTAGGTGATGTTTATATAAATGATGTTTATAAAAACATATTATTTTTAGGCAGTTTCTAATTAATTATTGAAAAAAAAAGGGAAGTACATGTATTAAATAAAATAGGTAGGTAACAACGATTACTTACCTTAATCTCTACAATAAAACCTTGGTAAACATTTGTAAACTATAATTGATGTACTTAACCGTCCACAACTGTATACTTTCTAACATAAACTTTTTCTTTAAACTTAATTTTATTACTAATCGTTAAATACTCATTAAACGTCACTACCCTTAACTTATTGAATATTAGGACCTTACGATATCACAATATTTTCCTACATATTATATACATATATCAGTTTATCTAAACAGTTTTATCTAATCAAGTCGTAATGAAATCTTTAAATAATTAAGTAAGAATAAGCAAGTAAATCTTTGATTATATTAAATTTTTAGGATATTAAAGAAAATGCTTTTAAATATGTTTAACTATTTTAACTTTATTAAAAATGTCTAGGAAACGATGTAAACGATTCAAAAGCATTTAAGTACGATACTAAACAATCAGTTACGTACTTTGATTTTACTTTGATCTATGTGGGAAAGTGAGATAGTGCTAAAAATATAATTTGCTAAACATTTTTTATTTTTGAAAAAACATGAGAATGCAGATTAGAAAAAAAACAGTATCATATAAAAATCCAAAACCTCGAATATTTTTTGACGAAAATTATGTTATTGATTATTCAATTTGATTTTATCACATTTTATTAAGAGTGATTTAAAAAAGAACCAAATGTCTTAAATTCGTCTTCGTCATGTTCTAGCCCCATGGCACCCACAAGGGTGAGGCTGCGTGGACCCCTGGGTCCAGAGCCCGGGCCTAGCCCTACGTAATTTAATTTTTTTATTATTATAAATTTAATACAAACACAAACAAAATATTTTGAATGTTTTTATATTTAACAGAGTTGGTGTCAATGCTGCGAAACTGAATCATGATGTTCTAACATTTTTTGGAAACATTGAAAGTTTTTATTCTTTGTTCTCTAGGAGCCCTGGTCGTTGAAAATTGTTAAAACAGCATGTCCTTTTGTCTTTGCAAAATCTTTCTGAGACTCGTTGAAGTGAAAGGCTACAAGTTGTGCGCCCGATTTCGAAGCACTATCCTTCGATCCTTAAACTTTTAGACCTGCTCCTGGAGGATAACGTACCTACATTAACTCCATCAGCAAAAAATACTATTTCGGGACTCGGGAAGTACTTTGGATCTTTTAAATCCCTCTTGATGTCATCATTTTAGCATAAGAACGTGGCCTCTATTCATCACAAAAACGTCGTTATACAGAACAAAGGAATTTCCCTAAACATAGAGATGCAACTAAATAAAAACTTACTTAATGAGATTCAGGTCCTACGAGATTCATGGGAATCTATTTTGAACGATGCCGATACAGTTAGCATTTCACCAGAGTTTGTTATCGAAAAGAAGGCCGATGCAGCTGAAAAGATGCGTTAACAACTTCAGTTAGGGCTAAAAGCATCAAATAAATTCAAATCTTCTGTTGTCCTTCCTGTTTTGGATTTTGTCATGACAGATTTTAAAACAAGATTTGCAAGTTGTGAACAAATTTGTGATTCGTTTTCACCAGTTTTGGCTTTCATGGACCTAGAAAATGATGAACTGAAAGTTAAAACCACTAATCTTGTCTCGAAGTATCCTTCAGACTTAACAGATTCAGACAACTTAGTTGAAGAAATTCTACACATGAGGAGCGTCTATAGTACAGTCTTAACCTGTGTACTGCAATTAGAGGATCTTTTTTGTACGAATCCAATATCAGTGTCTACAGCTGAAAAGTCTTTTAGTAAACTGGCGAACTCTTTAAAAACTTGGCAAAGGAGCGCAATAGGGCAACGTCATCTTAACCATTTAGCAATTTTAGCAATTGAGAATAATTTGGCCAAGACTCTTGGCTTTTCCGACGTAATTGATCATTTTAGTTAGAAGAAAGTTCAGAAAACTAAGTAGTCTTACTTTGCAGCCAGTGTCTATGACTTACTGTCGTGAGCAAAAAAATCGGGACAGTGTCAAAATCGTTATGTCAATTTCCTTTATTTTTTAGCATTGTAATTTTGACGATATTTGATTAATTTTCAACCTGTACGTCAAATTATCTATCATAGTTGCTAATTCAAAATTGAAAATGCCGCATTTTTCGAAAATTGATAAAGATTTATTACTAGTTTGGAAAATGGGAAATCATTAAGAACTGTATCGGTTCAATTTAATATTGGTTAAAAATTCAGCCACAAGAATATATAAAAAATTGAGGGAAGAGGATTTAATCGGAAAATAGATTGCGGACGTAACAAAATTTCGAATCCGCAGGAAGATGAAACAATAGTTACTGAGATTAGACACAACCCTTTCAAAACATTAAAGGAGGCTATAAGAACAACACAATTTCCTGTCTCATGTTGTAACATAATGGTTACAAGAGAATGCAATTTAAACTTGAGATTTCCCGCCCTACAGTCTTTATCTAAATCCCAATGCAGTGGCGGCTCTTGATGACGTACGATGTGCGCTGCTGCACGGATGAGACTGCTTCGTTTAAGCTTTCACTGTCCCAATGTATGGGAATTAATGAGATAGAGCTGCTACCCAGGAAGAATTATGGGAAGTTGTTCAAAATGCTTTGCATCAAATTCCTATAAATGTTGTACAAAATATCGTCGCCTCAATGTTTACAAGATTAGGTAAAGTTATAAATAATAACGGTGGAATGACGAAATACTAATTGTTTTAATTATATTCTTTCTCTATCATTTTTAGTAATTTTTATTTATATATATATTTTAAAAATGTTTAATAAATGTCAATGAAATACACATTTTTGACAATTCCTGACTTACTATTATGAGTATACATACATTATTGACAGTTAAGTATATCCAGATTTTATTAATTACAATTTGTCGTTTAAAGAAATATTTCTAAAGATTACGGTATCCAAGTTGCCTTATTAACAAATAAATTTAAACTTGCTTAATTAGAATGCTAGCTGCAGATAAATGAATAAGAACTATATTTCACAGCAATGAAAGGAATTCATTAATGCTTATAATCGATACATTCAAAAAGAAAAACTGTAATTCAAAACAATCGAATAAAAACTTATTTTTTGTCAAATGAAATGATTGTTTAGGACCTCGTTACTCACCCAAGACCTGACATTTAATCAATTGTTCTTTTTTCAGAAGCTAAAAAAACATTTAAAAAACACAATAGAGACGTAATTATAAAAACTTCAAATAAAGTATAAAATTATTTCCTAACCATGTTCGCCCAAATTACGGATAATAGTAATCCGTGGATGGGAAATACATTCTAACATTTTTCATTATAAATATAGATTGGAAACGAAAAACGATGGAAATTTAATCGCCTAAATAGAAAATGGGCCTGTTTTTTTTAGTTAGATCCTTTTACAGTTTGCCGTCTACCATTATTTGGAAGCAGATTATATTAATTCGATTATTTCAATTAGTGGCAGCAAAAATATTTCAGACGTTTTGTTCTAGGTAACGCCAAAATTAATGTTCACACCAAATGCAAAGTTTGAGCAGTAATCGAAATCTTAATGACAAAAAATCTATTCTGTTGCAGAAAATCGTCAGCGAATGTCATGAACTAAGGGCTATTAATGTGTCCAAGAAAAATACCATATTTATTTCAAAAAGGACCAGTAAATTCATGATCAATGCAATATAGCAGTTGCCTGTTAATAATCACAGAAAACTTGGAAAAGTGAGCCCAAAAAAAATCCTAAAAACCATCGTCCAACAAATTCACAATTATCCAACGTAGCAGGTTATGTAGTTAGATATTTATGACGTTTTGACTAAGAAATTCTGCTACAGAAAATTGTGCTTAAAATGGATGTCGAATATATTAACGGATCTGTATAAAGAGCAGCTTGTTGCGGCTCGAAAATTTTAGGAATACTACAGAAATTAAAATTAAAAATTATTTAACTATAATATTATCGTAAATTAGAATTGAAGTTACCGTTGAAAGGGAGACTCTTTGACGATGTTGAAGACATCAAGATCGTTACTTGATCGTGCCACTTGTACCGATTCAGAAGGAACGTACTTTGAAGCAAATACATGTACTATTCAATAGCTTTGTTTTCATTTAATATTAAGAACTCAATCTTACTATCTAATTGTTGAACTGCTTACATATAATTTTCTTTAATGAAATTTACATAACCAGTAGATAATTTATACAATATTTCATTTTTATAACGAGGTAGTCGACGCAAATAAAATTGTAAATGGTCCTAATTTGAATTTTTTGCAAACATGCGTGCTTATTTAAGAATGGATTGAATGAATTGATGATCAACGTTAGTTATCAGAAAAGTAACCTTTATTGTCAACAAAATTCATTTTACAGTGCTTCCAAATATTTCTCTGTGTGACAATAGTATTTACACATATACTTCTAAGTAATTTAAATAAGTCTATGGCCTACAAGATATAGAAAAATCACGCAATACATGTCATTTTCTCAAATGTGTGAGGATCGTTTAAATTTAAACCAGAAATCTTCGTCCGTTATCAATATCATTATTATTTTTGTTTAATGTTTACAAATATCACAGAAGAACCAGTTCATATCTATTACTAAGGATGCCCATTTCGGAGCAAACGCAGTGTCGCAATGGAAAGGAATTCGGTTGCACACGCATATATTATATTTTATATGTTCATATGTGTCCACTCTCAAGGCGGCTACGATGTAGTACAGTTATTTCGTGTAAAGTAGAAAATAATAAATCAATAATGTCGAAAGCTATAAAGAAACCGTTCTACCACGAAGCACAGAAACGAATAAGTAGATTTTCGGATTTATTATACACTGGTATAGCAAACGCCAATTAAGTTGGCGCGAGGAGGGGTAAGTTCGCGCTGGATTAAAAGTAGTGGGGAGATTTGTATTTGGTTTTACATCAAATGTCAGATAATTCTAACCTCTGAGCGTGTATCACTTTATGATCCCCTAGCAAAGACATTATGTTCCGTCAAATGTCAAAGACAAATGTATTCTGACAATTATTTGAGTAGTGGGGGTGGACGTTTTTAAAAACGGCTTCTGCACACCCCCTCCTCGCGCCAACTTAATTGGCGCTTGCTATACTACAATAAAATGCAAAGATTGTGAAATACCGCTCTCGTGTACAATAAAATATAACTGCCAGATGCATAGGAATAGTGCAAAGCATTACGGAAAATAATGGTGACGTATTCGTGTTCGAGTTATGTATACACGTATAAAACGGTAAGTATTCCAGCAGGTTTTATAAATTTATAACTTTATTTATTATTTACTATTATTCGTTTGTCAATACGTATCGGTATTTTAGAGTAATAATCTTAATCGCTATAGGCCGTTAGCACCACTCTTCGAAACATGTACATATAGTAGCTGCTCGTGCAAGCTAATCCCCTTCCAGTACGACACTGAATTTGCTCCAAAATGGACATCCTTATCTATTACTGGATAGATTCGACCTTACAGTAAATTCATTTTAACTATTTTACTGAACACAATAACTTGGTTTGTATTTTTATTTTTACAGATAATTGTTTAGTTTCTTCAGCTGTTATTGCAAACGTTTGCATACGTTATACTCATAGATAAATAAATACACCATCGTCACTATCTAAAGCTAATATCGTGAAAGAATTTAACTTAAGCAAACAACTAATTAATAACGAATATATACCGCAAAAGGTAGAAGATACGCATGATAACAAAAACAAAATAACCGTCACGCGACGAATAGCAGATGTGAAATATCGAAATCGATTGTTATTTAAGGAAAGATATATAACGTTAAGTAAAGACATATTTTGAGTAAAAATAATTTAATTTTACAATCGCTGAAATACGTTTAAAATTATGTGAAATGTCAGCGTTGATAACTAAATATCAAATGTTAACATTGACAAATATGTATGCATGTACGTTGATCGCTCGTGGAATGTTACGCCGATGAAATATTACTCGAATGAACCTCTCTAATTATAATTATTAATTGTATTTGAAATTCTCTAACTTATAATAATTAATCATGTTCTTTATACTGAGATTTACACTGGTGAGTATAGATTTGGGACTGGGAGTAACTAGATACTGTTGTAATAAAAAAGTTGCGACGTATTCGGTTGGAAATACTTTGTTATGCTCGAAAGGATGCTCCGATGGAAATGAAAACTTGAGACGATGCCGTCTACACAAGTAAAGCGACTATAGCGCGCACCGGTGGACACACACACACACGTAGAAGCGGCGAACGCCTAGTGTATAGCTTGCAGGGATAGCGGAGAGGGGGAGTGCCAGCATATACACAGATTATAACGTTCACCGATATACATGCACACACAGTATACGCGCTCCAGGGAGAAGGGAGCGCCAGCGGTATGACGAAGAGGGGGAAGCGCTGACTGAGCGATCGTCACGTGATCTCGAGATGGCATTCAAGAGCCGAGTTTACCCCCATGGTACGCCATTAGATGTTTCACATCAAAAAAATTAAATTTAAAACAGTAATTTTTAAAAAGTTTTTAAAGTAGATAATACATTGAAACAATATAAATTAACGTTAGTCAGACTGGATGATTATTTGAAATAACTTGATTGTATCTATTGTATCTATATCTCTTGCTGTTAATGAAAAAACACAAGTTCGACCACAACTCTAGTATATCTACGCAAAAAATACAGATACTAAATTAAATTTACTTTACAATAGCACAACAGAAGAAGTTAAACATCATGAAACAATTGCCTGTAAAGAAATCAAATAATATACGATGTGTGGCCAATTAATTTCTGAATTGATGCTGCAGTAGTAAAACCACCAGAAATAGAACCAAAAATAAAACAGCACGTAATAATTCACAGCCTCACCAATAGATGACGGAAAAGCGAAGATAAAAGAGCTGTTAGTTTCTCTCAGTAGGACGCTAGCGCGCACATCGTGTTTCTGTCAGTCGTAATGGAGCAACGAGTAAATATTAAATGTTGCTGTAAATTAGATAAAACTGCAACAGAAGCTTACGAGATGTTAAAAATCTGTGTACGGAGATAACACCTTAAAGTCGTACTACTTACTGTGTTTGAGTGGTTTAAGCGATGGACGCAAGAGTGTATAAGATGACGCTAGAACAGGACGTCGCCGGTCTGTCGAAATGCAGATACGATCGCAAAAGTGCGTGAACTTGTGGCACGAGATCGACTAATGACCCTTCGAATGATGGTAGAACAGTTACACTTGAATAAGAAGACGATTCAACAAATATTGCATTAAGATTTCGGAAAGAGGAGAGATTTGTGCAAAGTTTGTGCCACACAATCTTACGGATGAGCAAAAACAGAAGAGTTGCATCCTGTGAAGCTTTGTTCAGAATTGTCGCGATGATGCAAATTTTCTTGACTGCATTATCACCGATGATTAATCATTTCAATACGATCCTGAGACGAAGTCCCAGAGCTTGCAATGGGTTGGAAAAACATCACCAAGACCCATAAGTTTTGATGGCAAAAATCCAGAATCAAAACCTACATTTTTCGATAGTCAGGGTGTAATTCATAAAGAATTTTTACCAGAAGGACGATTAGTTACTGGTACATGCTACCTTAAAGTGATGAAGAGATTACTTAAGCGCATTGCTGGAGTACGACCACAATATCTCTCCTACAGTGAAAATGTCCTCAAAGAGAAACGATTTCAAGACGTAGAAGATATTCAGAAAATTGTAACCGCCGAATTGAACACCATTTCTTCGGATGCATTTATTGACTGTTTTCAAAAACTTTTAGAACGTTGCAAGAAGTGTATTAATGTGTATTGAAATTACTTTGAATAAATATCAAACATTTTTTTGTATTACTTCAATTGTGTTCTTGTATTTTGTACCAATCCGGGAATTAAATTGCCACACCTCATATGTATAGATATCAAAGTTGTCTTTTAATAGTTCATGTCTATACTGCGCAACGTATTATTCTTAAGATTCTTCGCCCTAATTTTAAGAAAAACGGTATATACAATACATTAATAAGAAGACGTTTTCAAGAAATTGAAAACTACATATATGTAAATAAAACTAAGAAATGGGGATAACGTAAAAAGAAACTTTTATGAAAACCTAAAATACACAAGAATTTTGTGAGATGTGTTCGAAAAATACTCTCTTTGGACTAGGAACAAAAACGTATTTAAATTGAAATTGTTAAACTCTTTATTTGCGTAGAAATGTGGTTAAAACTTATTAATTCTGAATATAAGAAACCAAGAATGGAAATGCGAAAAATTTTACCAAAATTAAAAATACAAAGTCATCTCATTCATAGAGAAGATTACAGTTATTGTCCTTTTGGAATACCCCAGCCCAGAAGCTCCTTGTTTGATTTTTTTATCAATCGAAGCTTATATTACTCTAAATTATTATCTGACAAGTAATTAAACCCAACGCTTCGATTAAACAATTAAAAACTATAGCCTTGTACACACTGCCGCCGCAACATGCAGTGCACATGTAACGCAACGTGTACGGCTTGAATAATTGACACAACGCGTTTCAAGTTGTTTCCACTAGTTGTTCGCGAGCACTGTGACAACATACAGCGTTCCTTTAGTTATAATTATTATTATTATAATCATCTAGCCGTAGCGCGCGGAGCTTATATGTTAATACGAGGGTAGCACCGATTTCATTTCTGCAAACTAACAAAACAAAATGTTATAGTCAAAAATTATATTTATTGTTGTTTTTCAAAATATTCGCCCATAAACTCAATACATTTAGACATTCGATAAAACCAGTTATCATAGCATAAATTCCACTCTTCTTGAGTCACTTCAGATATAAGGTTTTTGAAGCTCTCCACTGCTTCTTCTCTTCTGGGCTTTCAAATCGTACACCACGCATTTTATTCTTTAGTCTTGGAAATAAAAAGAAGTCTGAAGATGCCAGGTCCGGACTATATACGGATGATCTAGTAATTTTAATCCGGGAGCTTCGTTTGTTTGACGCGCAGTGTGACCTGAAGCATTGTCGTGATGAAGGACAATCTCCGATCTAGGGCGTCGTAAACGAGCCTTTTGAACAATATCTGGCAGACATACTGTCGTGTACCATTCTGCGGTAACCGTACCATTTCCTTTCCAACACTTCGTTTGACTGGATTAAGTTCTGTTGGAAACACCCATTGAGCCGACTGCCGTTTTGATTCCGGTTCAAATGCATATATCCAGCTTTCATCGCCAGTAATGATGTTGTAAACTGCTTTAGACCTATCTCCATCATATTTCTTAAGCGTTTTTTACCATTCCACTCGGAATTGTTTTTGTTCCTGTGTTAAATTATGAGGTATCCAACGACAACAGACTTTCCTCACACCCAAATTATTACGTAAAATGTTGTTTATTGCAGTCATGCCAATCCCCAAGGTGTTCCTAATAATCCTATGCGTGACTCGATTGTCGTCTTGAGTCATTCTTCGTACAGCGTCTACATTTGTTTTAATAACGGCTAAGATTGGCCTTCCTTCGCGAAAATCGCCACTAAGTAAAACCCTTTGAAATTTAAATTCGTTTTACCAGTTGTAAACACTTCTCTGAGAAGGAGCTTGATCATTAATGCAGCACGAAGTTTTGAAACACTTTGTTCTGGAGTTAAAGAACTTTTAAAATCATAGTTAATCATGGCTCTAAAATTTACTCTCGTTAAATGCTTTTTTACTGCAGACCATTCGGTTTTAAATTAGCTTGCAAAATAACTGTTGCAGTTATCAAAACTAAATTCGAACTGCCAGAATAGAAAGAAAAGAATAAACATTTGTTTTATAGCATGTTTGATTCATTTGATTCAATAGAAGGATTAGTTTGCAGAAATAATCGGTGCTACCCTTGTACATGAATTAACCACTCAAAGGAATCCACGAAGATGGTGGAGAACCAATATATTTTGGCTTTTTCGCGCCTAAAAGATGATAAGAGACTAATCATTTTCTTTTTACAAATCTCTTCCGTCGTAACCATGCGTTGGCCGATATCATTCCACGCATCCACTTTTAGGTTACTTTTTTATAATTTATATTTGAGGGAGTCCATAAAAGTTCCTTCTGCTTATATAATTCAATGAGCAATATGGAGTTTTCTGATGGTATTGACATTTTTAATCATGTATACCTATGTAAACAGATTTATATAAATTCGAAGTATATACACACTCATCAATTATTCATATGCTCGTCCAAACTGCAACCGAGAATCCCTTTATGTTCGCACGAAAAACCGACAACCGACGGATCAGCAGCGCGCAATATCTGCAATGCGCGCTGTAACATGCAACGCATGTCCAGACACGTTGCATTATTTGTTGCTTTGCACGTTGTACTGCACGTTGCGGCTGCACTGTGTACAAGGCTCATCACTTATAAATATGACACTCTAAGGACAAGTAGTCTCTAAACGTATTATATTTCCAGGAAACTTCCTTGTAATTTCTATTTGTTATTTTATGATATTTACCTCTTCCAATGTCTCAAAAAATGTGGAGTAATGCTAGTGTTACGCTTAGCATATAGAAAATATTTTAATGTATTTTTAATCCTATTTCTTCTTTAAAATATCTCGTTTTAAAATATATTTAACTTAAGACATTTTTACATTTGTACAACTGTACATATTCGTACAAAGAGAAAGTTTTCTTTTGTTATATATCTTGACCGATGAGACCCTTAGTTTCTACCTGACTCTGTGGAATTTCTTTCTAGATACAGTTCACTTTAAATTGTTTTAATTCAATTATACATCTTCCTTTATATATTGTGTTTCATATTATTAGAAAGCTTATGTAACAAGGGTTATTCTAATAATATTTATGACATCGATAGACCACGTCTTCAGGTCGCGCTTCTTATTAACTATTATTCAAGATATCGACCCCTCTCTTCGATGGATCATAAAACAGACCGTTTTCTAGACCTTTTCTATCGACACAAAAACTATCAGTCCTTCTTCTCTTTCGAACGTTCGTGAGTTACATACGCATCGCTTATCGTGCTGTCCAAGCTCACGACGCCACGCCGTCGGGTGTCTCTTCGCTTCTAAGGTAAACTGTATTGTTCTATACATATTATTCTATTAAGCGAATCCATATTAATTCACATTAATTTAAACTAATTAATTTCTTATTCCTCCGGCCAACACCGCTCTGCATATACTCGACCAGGTATATATATCTTCGAAGACCACGTGCCCAACTTGGCAACTCAAGGTAATTTTGTATTGTTCTATACAGAGATTATTTTATATTCATCGTAATTAATTAACCCTTAATTTACTACTCCAATTAAACGTTCGTTTCAGAGTATATTTTTGTGTTAATTTTTAATCTACTTATCTACTGCTCCGCATGTATATAGTACTTTGTTTTTATTACTGTTTTATTTTATTACTGTTTTAATTACTTTTAAATATACGAATTTCAATTTCTTATTATGTAAATATAAATACAAACTTTAAGGACAACATTATTTAGTAAGTAAGTTATATATATATTTTAATTAACAATCATCACGCACGTCCTGGACCTTTGAGGGAACTTCACCACCACCAATTAATTGTTTTATTATAAAATAATTTTATTATTATTAGCACACCAAAAGCCTAGATACTAGATTTAAAAATTGCGCAAAAAAATAAAAATTTGCAAAAAATTTACTTGATATATAGTGTGTCGAGAAATATACCGTTGACTTTTAAGTAAAATTTAAATCCTATTTATTGCACCGTAATTAACGCAGCATGAGGTTTGATCCTAACAGGGCTGTAGGTAGTCGACATACAGATAACCATAGACAGAACCGTATTCAATAATAAAAATAGAGATATTGAATATTTAATTTGATATTCACTTATCAATTCAAATGTATTCGTGGAATTTTATTAGGTGCAAGTACAATCTGAGCTAGAATTTTATTAATTGAAGCTATTACTTAATGACTTTGTAATACATACATATTTAAACTAAGACCGACTCTGGTACACTAATGACTCTGTTTCCGTTAGGGTTAAGCCTTGTACAAGCCTTGCAACATGTAACGCAACGTGAAGGCTTTAAATAGACAGCACAACGTTGAGAACGTGCAACCTACTTTCAACACGTTTCTAGTTGTTTCCGCTGGTGGTTCGCGAGCACTGTAGCAACGTGGAGTGTTCATTTAGTTCGAATAAATATTATTATCATCATCTAGCCGTAGTGCGCGGAGCTTATATGTTAATACATGAATTAACCATTGACATCAATCCACGAAGATGGTGGAGAACCAATCTATTTTGTCTTTTTCGCACCTAAAAGATGATAAGAGACTAATCATTTTATTTTTACAAATCTCTCCCGTTGTACCCATTCGTTGGCCGATATAATTCCACGCATCCGCTTTTAGGTTACTTTTTTTTTTAATGTATATTTGAAGGATTCCATAAAAGTTCCTTCTGCTTATATAATTGAATGAGCAATATAAATTTTTCTTCATCCCATGATTCTAATAATGAGTTTTCTGGTGATATAGACATTTTTAATAGCTTAAATCTAGACAGATTTATACAATTTCGATGTTGCACATGCGTGCAATAAGTACACATTCACCAATCATTCATATGCTTGTCCAAACTGCAACTGAGAATCCCTTTGTGTTCGCACAAAAAACCGACAACCGACGGATCAGCGCGCAATATCTGTGACGTGAGCTGTAACATGCAACACGTCCACACACGTTGCATTATTTATCGCTTTACACGTTGCACTGCACGTGTGTGCAAGGCTTTAGACCTCATGCTGCGTTAATTTCGATGTAATGAATAGGATTTAAATTTTACTTAAGAAGGATATACATTACTTACATTACTTGACAATATATCGAAGACAAAATAGAAAGAGTTTTATGATATATATACTTGTTGAAAGGAAATTCATGGTAAATTAGTATAGATTTTTTTGTAAAAATCTCAATTCAATATATTGCTAGAACAATATTTTGATTTAAACTTAAACGGCCATAATAATACTAAATAAATAATAAATTCACTAACGCCATTTCCAAAATCTTGTTGTTTCTTCAAATTTTTGCTGTTATTTATTAATTTAATAAATTTATGAAAACAATTAGGTCCTGAAACTGGTTAAATACTGACAGGGAGGACCTACACAGTAAAATTCCAAAGAACTTTTTCCCATTTTAAATTAAATTAGCCTCTAAATATATTATTTATATACACGTAATTACTTTCCAAATAAATATAACGAAGACGATCACTCTGTTATAAAATTGTGCATGTTTTCTTTTTATCAAATATAACTCTAACAGCTTCTTTAAACACAGTATCTACACCCTCCTTCGTAAAAGCTGAACATTGTATATATCCATCTGCTTTAATTTTTTTTACCAATTTCAGCACTTCTTCATCGGTAATAGGATCGTTTAAATTTTCGTTTTTCAAATCACATTTAGTACCTAAAAGAAATTAAAGTAGTAATGATATTTATAAATATTTAAAATATCTACCTATTATTAGTATTTTTGCGTGCTTGTTTACTTTTCTAATATCCTTTACCCAAACGTAACTTATATTGAGGAAAGAATCTCGTGAATTGATTGCAAAACATATTAAAAAGCAGTCAGTCTGAAAAATTTGTATATATTATTATTTTTAGTAAACATGTTCACAATTTAAAAATATACTGATTTTCAAAAAAATCCTAACATCCAGAAACAGTCGACCAATTGCAATGAAATTTGTTATACTACTCCGTTTTGTCTCTGACGAAATGATAACAGTATGGGAAAAAAGTTTAACAGGTGTACAATTGTTTTATTTTGTTTTTTCAAAAAATTATGTCATTTCGAAATCGTCAGTAAAGTGTCTAAAATCGGCACTAAACTAGTTCATTATAACGGGTGTTCAGAAACATTCGAAGTCAAAGTAGTCCTTGAAAATATGAAGTCATGTCTGAGATAGATTGATTTTTGACAGACAACAGTTGACATTTAATAATTAATACAAATCAGATACTTAAGTAAAGATATACGATTTTTTGTTCAGAGCCCACTTGACTTCGAATGTTTCTGAACACCCGTTACTACAATTTTGTGTATTGCAGGTTGCGAACATTGATCAGTAAATTGTCAACTGTTGTCTCTGCTGTTATAGAAATTCGATTGAAAAGTTTAAGTATAGATTCACAATGGGTGTAAGGCATAGATAAAACGTATACGAAACACAATTATATCAATAACAATAATTCATAGCGTTCAAGAACATTACATAAACATAACGTAAACCTAGCCATCTCCATGTCATCTGTCAAAATTAAAAAACTCATGTTACGAAATGGATGAAAAATCAAACACAGAAATATTATTACTGCTGTTACTGCAAAGACAAATACAACGTAGTAATGTTAGGAAATGTAAAACTAGTCGCTGGTGGATTCGACCTGTAAATATCAAGCGAGAGAAAAAATGGGAATTTAGAAGAGTAATTTTATTTTAGAGTTAAAAATGCATGGCAGGGAATGATTCTTCACATATACCCTCATGACACCCAAGCCTCTATTTTGGAAGAGTGGGACCCTAGAGGCTTGTGTATGACACCAATGCTGTTTGAAGAACTGTTAAATTTAGTTGGTTCCAGACTAAGAAAACATAGCATTCGAAATTATTTCGATCATACTCTGGAAGAAATTTGAATGTGGTGAAAATTGGTTTTAATTGCAGTCTGACACGTGCAAGATGAGTAATTGAAAATGAATGGTACCAAATAGACGAATTTTATAAAACATTTAAGAAAAGACATGGAAAAGACTTTACCTAGGTATTACTTAATTATTTGAAATTAAAATTAATTTGACAGATACAAAAGCATGCACCATATCAAATTAACCTACCTAGCTGACTATTCTACTCAATTTTCCGTGAATTTAACGTAACGAAAACATACGTTTATTTTACGTGTGTACGCATCTAATTTTCGTATTCGTAAGAAATACGTGCAGTAATTATGAACACTAAAGTTATTTTTCATCACTCATGTACAAAGAGCGGACATGAGCGATTGATGATTCATAGTCCATAGGTGTCTGCCTTGTATTCGCAATAGGTTTGTTTCTGTAAGCGATCCGTGAGTTTCGAACAATTTGATACGTATGGTCACCTGTATAAGTGGCACATACCTACATATGCAGTTAATATGTATCTGTCAATGCATAACAGAGCAAATGTAATAAACAGTTTGGTAACCGGCAGAAACTACTGCTGACGCAAAAGTAATGGTGACAAGCGAATTGCTAATTTTGAATAAAAATAATTTACAAAGAACAAAACTTAAAACTATGTACTTTCTGTGAAACATTGAAAGTGTAAACCATTACTATGAACAACTAAAATTTGTTCAAGGTGTCCCTGTGTTAAATTAGTTCTTTCAGATGTTAAAACGTCTTTAAAAATAGAAAATGTACATTCCACATCATAACTGGTGATGAGTGCGTGATTAAAATATTGTAAAAGTGCACTATACTTCGAATGTATAGATTTTTCAATCGGCTCTGTGCATTGATATAATATATTCAAATCTGAATTTCTGCTAAATATGGCATCAACTTTTACTCTCATCTCTGAGAAATATCTTTTTAAATGATGAAACTAACTTATCAACATTTGGAAAATGACCCCTGATGAATTCACATACTCTGTGTAATACATGTGCTGCACAGGTAACGTGTAGGATATTGGGATAAGATTACTTTAATAACTTCATATAAGCTGCCGCATCAGTCAAAAATAATAGCATTTTGTCTTTATAGTAGATGTTATCCGATGACAGAATATTATGAATACATTGACCAATTACTTCTGCAACTGTTTCACCATTTACAACTGGCAATATTTTAGTTGCAATTAAGTATGATTGATATGAAGTTGTCGGATGACGAATACCAACAACTACATTTAACACATATCGCGGCATATAGCGGCCTGATGATGCACTTCTCCTTCAGAAGAACATCGACTTGGTGTGGACGTGGTGTCAGCGTAACGGTTTGAAGCTCAGCATAGGAAAATGTTGCGTGGTTCGATTTTCAAAGAAAAAAGATCTTTACCATTTTGATTATAACATTAATAATGAAGTTTTAACTTCTGATGGTACAATCAAAGACCTAGGAGTCATATTTGACAGCGGTTTAACATTCGTCAATCATATCATTAATATGTGCAAATCTGCTTCTGCTGTGCTTGGTTTTGTATTGCGCAGCTCCAAATATTTTTCAAAACCCGCAACTATTAAGCATATCTACTATTCATTAGTTCGAAGCAAATTCGAATACGCTTCAATAGTCTGGCATCCCAATATTCAACATAAACTGAATGTGGAGAGTGTTCAGCGTCGTGTTTTAAAGTATCTTACTTTTAAAACGAGTGGTGATTATCCTCCTACAAATACTGACCATAACCTACTTCTCAGGGAACATGATTTGGTGTTGCTGGATGTCCGGCGCGAAGTAACCTGTGCTAACTTTCTACGCAGTGTTGTGCATAATAACATCGATTGTCCTTCGATACTTGGAAGACTGTGTTTTGCTGTGCCTCAGTTTGCGTCTCGCAATTCTGCAACTTTTGCCTATCCCGTGTGCCGGAGTAATGCATTGGTGAGGAGTCCGATTTATCAAATGTGTAGATGTGGGAATAAATACTTTAGAGACATATTTTTTGAACCGAAGTTTAGCGTTTAAAGTTTGATTTTCTTCTTTTTCTTTTTTTTTGGATTTAAGTTAACTGTGTATTGTATATATTTTTGTTTGTTTGTTTTTGTAAATTTATTCATGTACGATACATTTTCTTTGTGCCTATATTTGGCTTTGCTGTTGGGTGCTTAATAAACTATTATTATTATTATTATTATTATTATTATATCGTCCCATTACATCCGTTGTTTCGTCTGCACTTACCCAAAGATAATGACCAGATAGATTGGTTCGTATTTTTTCAATGGTTCTCAAATAACATTTTGGTAAGTGGTATTTACGATCAGTATATTTTGTAATAAACCTCTTGAGGACTGGATTGTTAGGCTTTTTGAATGAGATATTGGCCACCATGAAAGCTTCAGACAAATATCACTGAAAGAAACGAAAGCAGAAACACGCCACTGTAAAATAGAATTTTATGAATGAATAGACACAATAACGACGGAAATGACAACATCTGGTGGACTAATGCAATCGAACAAACTAATAGTGGGGGTGTTTAACATGCATACTATACATGATACCGCCACAACGTTTTATCAGGGCAATTGGTCATTCAATCGCTTCAGTCCGCTGTCTGCTCATTTGTTTTATTTGCAACTAAACACACATTCGTGATGAAAAATAAAACTTTAGTGCCTTGCTACATAAATAACTATTTCAAGTTTGCGCTTCCTTCATTAACTGAGAACTGTCATTTATAAATCAAATCAAAGTCGAGAATATTTTTCAAGAATTTGTGGAAATTCGTCAGTAAATAATGCATGCAAATAGTGTATAAGTTATATTTAATGAACAAAAATAATTATATCAAGTTGAAATTTATCTAAAAAATGGTAGAAAATTCAATGATGAATGGGTTTATTCTCTAAGAGACTTATGTGAACATTTTCTAGAGGAATTTGCGAATGAATCTTTTCGAATAATCGTATCAGTATATTTATTCTTTGTTTTGTATAGTTATTTAGAGAAAAGTGTGGATCTTGGAAAAAGCACTGGTAGACTAACGGTTAGAAGCAAAGTAAATGTTATGCGATCAGGAATGTCCACAGATTTCAGTACAACAGTTTCAGCAAGAACTGGATCTCTTCTGCGATACTGCTAGACTAGACGTATCCTTAGAATTAATTTAGACTAACATCCTTACCGTTTACAAGGTCTTGCAAACATACCTCGTAAACCAAAATTTTGTCAGCCATAATAATTTGCTGACAAAATTTTTAGTTCGATGACAATTACGAAACTTTAAATTATGAAATTATTTTTAGCTTGATTTATGATGCAAGCTTTTCATTTGTAAACGATAAAATAATAATAAGTCAAAATACCCAACTGCAAAATAGCCAAGACTGTATATTTTTTTTGCTCAGAAATTCACGGAATTTGAATGTGGCGTACGAAGGGATGGTAGTACATTGCCCGACATATAAAACCCGTACACTAACATATTATCAATGTAAGCCAGGCTCATTCAATTTGACATGACTTGAAAAATTTGACTTAATTTATAGGTATTAGCAATGTATGTATGAAGTCTATAAGTAACAGTATAAATATACAAGGTGCGCCAGGGGAAACGGACGTTTTTCAAATGAACGGTACTCCACTATTTTAGGGTTTAAAAAAATTCTATTGGCACAAATAAGTAGGTCAGAACATGCAGTTTGAGTGACCTATGTACGAAAAATAATATCATTAAGATGGTGTCCATTTTCACGCTGACTAATGGGGAGGCGCTCCCTGAAGTTAGCTTCCACTCTCTCCAATAGTTGACGATCGATCTGAGCGATGTTTTGCTCTATCGCTTGTCGTCGCAGTTCGGCCAGTGTACGAGGTTTGGTTTCATACACGTGATACTTTAATGCTCCCACAAGAAAAAATCACACATTGAAAGGCCTGGAGCGCGAGGGGGCCAAGGCAAATCACCGAATCTGGAGATAATGCGATAAGGGAACAGTTGTCTAACAGCAGCCATCGACACGCGGGCAGTATGGGCCGTAGCTCCGTCCTGTTGGAACCAAACATTTCGCAGATTGATTTGTCGTCCTCCCAGCTCAGTTCTCAAGAAGTTGTTAACCATATTCACGGGCACGGTCACAGTCTTCCCGTTTTCCTCAAAAAAGTAAGGCCCTATTACATCAAACTTCCCGATGCCGCATCACACCGTAAGTTTGGGACTGTGTAGTGGTGTTTCATGTAAAGTTTGTGGATTTTCAGAGGCCCAGTATCGGATGTTTTGACGATTCACAACACCATTAAGGTGAATGTGAGCTCGTCGCTCATCAAAATCGCATTGCAAAAGTTGGAGCATCGCTTTACGTTGTGGGTAGTTGGCCTCATTCAATTGGTGCACAACTGCCATTTTATAGGGGTGAAAACGTAAATCATGGTGGAGAATTCACCGTACAGAAGTGTCGGACAATCGTAGTGCTGCAGAATGTCGACGAGCTGAACGCTTTGGGCTACGTAACATAGCCTGCCTTACACGTTTCACGTTCTCCGGAGTTCGAACTTGGTCCGAGTGGTTTCTTTTTCATTAAACTGCCTCCTGTACGAAGGGCATTAACCCATCGCAAAATGGTGTTCCGATACGGTATGTCTCCATGGGGAGGAACGTTAAGCCTTCTACGAAAGAGACGTTGAACTTCCGTGACTGATTCGCCACCCCCCACAAAATTGTCATACACGAAAATGCGATGCTCCACGGTCCACAGCGGCATAATTGAAACTAAACCATAACTATTCACAAACTGCAAGGTCAGGGGAGGGCGTTGACGCCCTCGGCTCCCCTCTCCGGTACCTTCCTTTAGTACTACCTATCCAAAAACGTCCGTTTTCAGTGGCGCACCCTTTATTTGTTCCGTTTACGCAACTAAAAAACTCTGATTTTATGCTCATAAG
Organism: Melolontha melolontha; assembly: GCA_935421215.2. Lineage (NCBI taxonomy): Eukaryota > Metazoa > Arthropoda > Insecta > Coleoptera > Scarabaeidae > Melolontha > Melolontha melolontha. The sequence goes on along the minus strand of OW285237.1, from coordinate 91,281,020 downwards.
AGTTTTACGGGTTTTATATGTCGCACAATGTACAGCTCTATAGCGCTACATGGTGCGAGCAACATCTATACTGCAGTCTGTCAGACGATACTTTGATAGGTTGTGACAAACAGTTTTTGTGTTTATACATTGCGTGCATAGAAATTGGCACACTGTAAACTTTTGACTTTAGCTATATTTTGTTTCGAATCTATTTATCAGATCAACAAAAAATATATGCAGTTTGAGAGACAATTTAATATGCTTTAAGTTTAAATTTATTAAAATTTATTTCGGCTTCCTAAACTAAAATTGTGAAATTAATACATGAAACAAATTATCTTTTTTTATTACTTAAGGAAGTATGGTTTATTGACAATTACCTAAATGAACACTTAATTTTTAATAATACCTCCTCTTGCCCTAATAACATCTCCCATACGATTAGGCGTAGATCTAAGCAAGTTTGATATAGTTTCTTGTGAGATGTCAACCCACTCTTCTTCTACTGCAACAATAAGCTTTGGTATCGAGATTGAGACACGAGCTCTAGCACGAATTCTTCGTTTTAGGTCATCCCATACATGTTCGATCGGATTAAGGTCGGGACTGCATATTGGCCAATCCATAACCCGAAAACCGACTTCTGTAATGTAATCTTGCATGTTAAACCTCTTCTCCCGTGACCACGGTCGTCTCTACGGATAAGAACTGGGTCGGTCCGTGCTCCCATAGAAATTTCACCCCAGATCATGCAAGAACCACCTCCATAAGCATTCTTCTTTGTAATGCAACATTCTGAAAATCGCTCTTCTGGCCTCCGGTAAACTTTTCTTCTTCGGTCGCTGCCATAGATGCATATCTTGCTTTCATTTGAGGATAGAACGAGCCCTACTGTTGTTGTTATGTCCAATTCAGATACTTCCCTGCACAATGCAGCCGTGTTTGACGATAAACTGCGTTTTGGACGATGTGCAGATGTTTCATAAGTCAGGTTCGTCCCTTTAGTCTTCGTCTTACTGTCTACTGACTAATTGCCACTTTTCGTATATAACGGAGCTGTTGCTGCACTTGAACCGCATCAAGAAGACGATTTCTTTCTTAATATGGTTGACACAATAGAGCGGTGATCGCGATCTGTTGTATATCGCTTTCTGCCATTTTCAGGTCGCCTATAAAGATCCAGTCTCCTCATAACGTTGGTACATTCTTCGAACAGCTACTCGTGACCTATGTAATTGTCGAGCAACTAAGTCCATTTTCGATAGAAGCCATTACTTGAGCGGCTTTTTGCGGTGTAGTATACATTAAACTAACATACCTGAAAGCTAACCCAATTATGAAAAACGAATAATATGCAAATTTCAATTACTAAGGCAAAAATTTTAAATTGTCACACTTTTGTTATTCTCGTTATAACAATAACACAAATACGTTTCATTTGTTTACCGGTTATCATATAGACGATAAGCACACTTGATAAATTTAAACTCATAAAAGCATATTAAATCATCTTTCAAACAGCTTATATTTTTCCTTGATCTGATATATAGATTCGAAACAAAATATAGTTAAAGTCGAAAGTTTACAATGGGCCAATTTCTATGCACGCAACATATTTGTTGAGTTGTGTTTGAGTTATTCTGTGACACTGCAATGTCTTATGTGAAAAAGCAAAGAACGTGCGTCAAATTCTACTTCGAACTTGATAAAACGGCAGCGGAAACTTTGAAAATGCCTAAGCAAGTGTTGAGAATGCTTTAGACCAGACGCAAACTTACGAGTGGTACTACCAATTTAAAAATGAACGCGTGTCGGTTGATGATGATGAGCGTTCCGGTCGTTCATCGACGGAAAACAAGCCACAAAATGTGGCAAAAGTGCGTGATGCTATCCTGCAAAACCGAATGAGAACAACCCATGTTACATTAGCAACATTGTCGGCTTGTCGTACGCGTTTATCAGCGTATTCTGTCCGAGGAACTTAACATACGGCCTATTGCTACGAAGTTTGTGCCACGGTTACTCCCTTGTTGTTCCTAGGTTTAACAACCTCCTTACTTCCAGATCTTGCCCCTTGTGACTTCTTACTATTTCCAAACCGAAGCTCAAAGGGTGCGTTTTGAGACGATAGAAGAGATCCAGACCAAATTGGAGACAATATTGAACACAATCACATAATGTTGCAGAATGTCATCACAAATTTTAAGCAGTGAAGTTTAAGATGTATTAGCCGAAAAGGATAACATTTCCAACATTTAATGTAAAAGAAATTGTAGGTAGCTATTATTTGTTATTTGCATTGCATGTATGAAAATGCAAAAAAAAAAAATTACTGGCGGTTAGACAATTAAATTTAATTTAAGACATACTTCAAAAATGTTCAGAGTATATCAAAGAAAACTAAATGAACTTTTCAACTGAACCCTGTAAGTAAATTCGTCTGTTGAATTAATAAATGGATTTTTATTATTATTTACTATTTAATACTCTCCAAAAATATATAGATTTAAATGTTTGAATTTAATTATTTTGCAATAAGGGGAATCTGAGAAAATTATTTTGATCAATTGGTAACAAATTTCAAACTCAATAACTTGAAATCGTTTTAAAGAATTTAAGCTTATTATTTTTTGACAATACATTGTGATGATTTCAAAATCGATTTGCCTCAATTATGAATTCGATTTTGACTTAAACTAATTTTTTTCTTGTTAAAGTCGTAAATTCGTAAATATCGTTTTGCAAGCTAAGAATATAATGCAATATTTACGTTGATTAACTGAAGTAAATTTGTGTATTAATTTTTTCGCTTATTAAATAGATAATGATTAATAAATACCGTCAAACTAACTAACATTCGGATATGATAAATTCCTTAATTTTTCGAAACCTTCCTGGCCAGCGGTGTCAACTAAAACTGCATCGTAATCTTTCCCGTCATGATTAATCGTGCAGTAGTGGTTTTCAAATACTGTTGGCTCATAATCTAACGGAATTTCCTTAGTGGCATAACGGACGAGCATGAAAGTTTTTCCAACGCCTCCGTCTCCAATGGTTGTTATTCTTATAAGATTACCTTTATTTTTATCTTTGTTTTGGCGCTTTTTCATTTTTTACTCTGAAATACAAAATAACATTAAATATAAATTTAAGTGTTAAAAATAAAATGGGTAACAAAATTATGCAATTTTATTAGTTTATCTCCATAATTTCACTGCACGACTTACTTATTAATGTAGAAGAATATAAAAAGAATATAAAGAAATATGTGTGGCAAGTCTAAAGGATTAAATAAATTTTATCAATGACTAGAAGAAACTACTTTGAAGAAAAACTAGTTTATATTTCCCGGCATACCGAATCCCGGGATCTAGGGATTTTCGGGATTGCCGTTGCGCCTTGACAATGACCTTACCCAGATTATATTAAGGGCACTTATTACATAAAGACAAAAAATCAACCTTAGGTACGCCGTACGGTAAAAGAACTACACAGGTACAGCCCAAATAATATGTAACTTAGAAGGGACCAATCACCCGACCGCTGATTATATGAACGATAGCGATGATGATGACAATTTAGAAGACTTAGACTGTCCAGAATTAGGTTTAATCTTAATGTCACAAAATGAATTTGCGCGAGAACACATACCAGAGTTAACGAAAGATGAAAACATTAATGAGCTGATAAAGAAAATCCGCAAAGTTGTAGTGTATTTCAAAAGATCACCATTGAAAAATGAAACAGTACTTCAAAAATATGTGAAGATTGAACATGAAAAAGAGCTGTCACTTCTTTTCGACTGAAAAACCAGGTGGAATAGTCTTTTGACCATGCTGGAACGATTTTCTCTTTTAAAAACCTGCATTCAAAAAGTTCTTATAGATCTCAATCATCCAATCCGTTTAGAAGATGGTGATTTTGACTTGGTAAATAAAATTGTTGATGTGCTGACCCTATTTAAATTAACAGTAGAAGCACTCTGTCGACGAGATGCTACTTTATACATAGCTGATGCCGCTTTGAAAATTCTTATAAAACAATTGTCTAGCAAAAACTCAGCACTCGATTTAACTGGTGAGTTGAATTATTTACAAAATCCAAGAAAAGATTATGCAAATCAGTTATTATCGGATTTGGAATGGCTTCACTACTTATTTCCAGTTCCTAGTGAGGACGCAAATAAAGAGTATTGTTAAAAGACTAAATAGTCGAGATGACACGGAAGAGGAAGAAAGGTCAGGATCACAAACAGATGATGAGCCAAGGCAACAAACCTCCCAACCCAAATTGACACTAAAGGAAAAGTTACAACTGGAAATTAATAAGAGCATGGAATCCCCAGATCCTGAAGTCGTAGAAAATGAATCGGGGTTGGTAAATAGTATTAGACGCGAAATGAGCCTGTTCGAAAATGGAGAAGTTCGTGGATATCACAGAATTAGCATATAAATATCTATTGTCTATTCCTCCAACCAGTGTAGAACCTGAGCGAGCGTTTTCAGCTGCTGCTTATGTTGGCTATAAACTACGAAGTATGCTTGGAAGTCAAACATTGGATGCTTTGATATTTCTGCGATTGTATTTTCGAAATTCTAAATAGTTTTTTGTATAGTCTTTATTGTCTTTTTTGTTCCTTATTTTAGCATATTGTGTATTGTGTTGTGCAACAATATTAATAAATAATTTTTAAGAAATTACTTAAGTTTTTTTTTCATTTGAGCCCAATTAGAAACCACATAGTTTAATCCCGGGATCCCGGGATTGTATTCTCTAGTCATGTGCCGACATCTCCGACCGACTCATTACCTTCCACACTCAAGAGACGAGCGCCAACCGCCTATGTGGAAGAAAAAACTTTTGTAATACCGAAGTTTTGTATCTCAGAGATACTTGCGAAGCTTGTGGTAAGTTTTCAAAGATCGCTTTTAAAGAAATGCTTTTGCTAGTTTTAAAGTAAAGTGAGTTTAATATTAATGAGTGGGCCAGCGATCTGCATATCAGGACTGAATTCAGTCCGTATCACCGCGCGCAACGCAGATATAACTTGACCGGAAAATTACCGAAAAACGCACGACCAAAAGTCGCAACTAATTAATTTATTGCTGAAGATATTGCCACTACAGCATTAGAAGAATTACCATGAAGTTCTACTACATCCCTCGCAATAAACTATGATATAAGTTGCCGATCAGTAGCCAGAATAGTGATGCGCGAAACATCCATATAAACCACATTACGTGCAAGAATTATTGGACGGGGATTATCATCGTGTAGAGAATTCACTGAATACGGTCTCCAGATTTAAATCCCCTAGAATTTTTCCTTTGATTTATGATCTGTGGTTTATACTAAACGACCACATAATCTGGACGAGTTGCGGCTGAGAATAACTAATTGAGGAAGTATAATTAATTCGTGTGGAGGCTTTGGCAAATGTCATTTAAAAATTTGTTCACAGACTTGCATATTGTCAAGAAGTTAACGGTCATAATTTCGAAAACTTTCTTAACTGATATTGATTTTGTTTATATTTTTTGTGTTAATTTTTCTTGTCTATAATAGAATTTTCATTATTAGATTTAATTAAATACCTCTGCCGTCGTTGAACAAAAAGGTGCCAAACCTTATTATTGCTGAATTCTCAGAGCCGAGCTCTATTGAAATTCGTAAAAATATACAGGGTGTTGCATTTAAAATAAAAAAGTTAACATCGTTTCCGGAAATCTGAAAACTTAAATGTGGAAAATTTTATTAAAATCTAAGTAGCTGTATCAATGATATTCGAATGGATTCATACATTTGCCTAACCTTGTATACTTGCATTTTTTTAATAGGATTCGTTATATATCATATTGGATGATATGTTAATAGAATAAAGTAAACATTTCTGAATTGCAGTATTACTAGTATGTAAATAATACTCCTATGAATAAAGTTTTTAAACAAAAGAAAGTCAAATACATCGAATCAGATGATCTTTAGACTGTGCATATGGTAATAATTCTCCTGCGTATTGCGTAAAACGTGAAAAAGTTTCAATTAGAAATATAATTCCGCAATAGTGTACCACGTTTCGAACAACCATTAGAACAAATTACACCCGAATCTATGTACCTCATTGTGAACCTACTTTTAATCAATAATCGAAAAATTAACGGAAAACATATAACAATGCATCTGCTTCCCTGTGAGGAAACGATTATGATGACCAAATTTGAATACAAGACTGCAACAAATGTGTAAACATGTTCTATATAAATGTTCTTTCGTAACTAAGTCGGAATTGATTTACTACGTAGGTAAGCAGAAAATTATAACAAAACAAAAGCAGTGGGTAGCAGCAGTAGGTAAATGAAATAAAAGTGCTTTTTTATCTCAAAACATTAAAACATGTCAGTATTTTTAGAAAACACCAGCTAACGGAAAATTTGATTTCTTTCTACTTCTCATTTTGAGCTGTGACGTCATCATGTTCTTTTTAATTACAACCCTCCTTTTTTAACAAAAAGAAAATTGGAAATTAAGCCAAGAAAATTACAAAGAAGTGGGTAATTTCGAAGAAATCTTCAACGAAAATCATGAATATGTAACTTGGAATACCCAAGAACTTCTTAAGAAACAAAACTCAAAGTTTGTTATACATTTATAACAGATAACCAAAAATTGTACCATTAAGAAAACATAATTAAGAGAAACTTTAAGAGGCGAAAATTTTGCAACTGGTGATGAGATGCGATCTAGTAACCAAGCGACAGTGTTGAATAACAGTTCCAGATAAAGAAAAATGTTAAAAACCTGTTTGGAGAAGTAAAAAATAGAAACAATGCTTATTGCGATTCCACAAGGAATCTCCAAAAAGAATTTGTTCCATGTGGTACAGTTGTTAATGCTAATTATTAACTGGATATATTGAAATGTTTAGTAATATGTATTTATTACGTTTGCCGTGAAGAGCAAGAACTAGGCAATTGGCGGTTGTTGCATAATAACGCACCGCCTTATCGTCCGTCACTTGTTACTGATTTTTTGCTTCCACATCTTCCGTATTCATCCGATTTGACTTCTTGCAATCATTTTTTTATTTTTAATAATATAAAATATTATTAAAAATCTGGTGTAAAGAACACAAATACAGGTTCGCTATTAATATTTTTTGTGAACGTGTCCGAACATATCCCTCCCCAGAGACGTAGATACGTATTTCGCCTTTCAACAGGCTCATCGGTACCTCGATTGCCTTGAAAGACAAGGCGTTCACCTTTATTATGTTGTTTTGTTTGTCTTAATAAAATAATTTCTTCATTCAAACCTGAGATTTTGCACTTTCTTTTCTAAAAACATAACCTAATTCTTTGTGCTTCTATTTTTCTCTGTATTACCCACTGTTGCCAGTACAAGTATTATTGCGGAATCAGATTCTTCTATACTTTCGCGATAAATTTTAACAGTTTCGTAATAGGTTTTAAAAATTTCATGTATGCTGGAAAGTTTAATTTTTCAATACAAAAAAAAATAGATTCCTTGAACTGAGAGTAGCGAATTTACAGAATAGTTATTTTATTTGCATTCAAATAGATCTGTAGTAGCACTGGCTACACTGGTTGCTAGAAGCTAGAAGAATAAAAAAATGTATCAGAATAATTGAAACATTCATAGTAGGTAAGCCCCACCAGTTTTCTATAATACAAAGGTATTTTTAATAATACAAAATATTATTAAAAATCTGGTGTAAAGAACACAAAAACAGGTTCACTATTAATATTTTTTGTGAACGTGTCCGAACATATTCCTCCCCAGAGACGTAGATACGTATTTCGCCTTTCAACATGCTCATCGGTACCCCCTTGCTGGAGAACGGATATCTTCAGACACATTCACAAAAAAGATATGTTCGGACACGTTCACAAAAAAATATGAATAGTGAACCTGTATTTGTGTTCTTCACACCAGATTTTTAATAATATTTTATATTATTAAAAATACCTTTGTATTATAGAAAATGAATGTTTCAATTATTCTGATACATTTTTTTATTCCCTAAACCCTAAACTGACTGATGGCTGAAACTAGCCATCTCAACACCATTGAAATCACCGATATGAAAAAATGATTTGATACGCTTCTTGTACGTGTAAATCGTTATATTTATACCAATTACAGGATTTTATAAAAAAATGCACATAAGAGATAAGGTTTCCAGAAAAAAAAAGCACGCCTAATTATTCAAAATCATTCATTCATCCATTAATTTATTACTTATTTTCTTCAATGAAAATGTACTTAATTTGTCTTTAGAAAATTTGGTCAATTTAGATATAAATACAACCTATAAACTTCACCGTAAATTTTATAAGTCGACACAAAGCTCACATAAACACACTACAACTATTACGTCATGGATTTTAATGACGAAAGTGGATTGCTTGGTACGTTTAGCTACATCACTTAACACTTAACCTGGACAAAGCAAAGGAAAAACGGCATTATGTATGTTACCTGTCGTACATGTAACAATCCATACAAATACATATATATTTTTCACTTACGAACAAAATTACTGTAAAATACCGCATCCTCCAATTGTGTTGTGATATATCAATCAACATTCGGACACCTAATCTGAATTGAATGATTCTACTGTATCCTAGATTACGAGTCGGAATATTAATATATGATGACACAATAGAGCAGTATTTTATAGAAATTCCAATTGTGAGAAAAAACACACACTTATCCAAATTGCTACATGTACACAAGTCAGATACAATAATAATAGTGTCGTTTGTCCGGGTGTCATTATTACATACAACGCTTCTTTCTTCATATAGAACACTGGTTCCCAAAGTGGGCGATAACGCCCCCTTGTTGACGCTGCAGGTCTAAAGGGGGGCGGGGAGGAGACTCTTAGACACCGACTGAGCTCTCGACGCGTCGAATGAGATAAACGAGTTTATGCATGTTTGTCTTATTCCTGTCGGTGCGTGCTGCTTATGCAATCCTATATAAACAACGTAATATTTATTTCATTTTCATTTGCGGTTTCGCGCGTAATTGATAAGCAGTACTTAAGTTCAACACTTACTTACGTATTTCTCAAAACAAAACAATGTCGGAAGTAAAAAAGAAGAGACGGCAATACTGTGCGGAATATATTAAATTCGGATTCATTGAAAATCCTACAAACCCATCGTCGCCTTTGTGCCTTCTATGTCTAAAAACATTTTCGAATGAAGCAATGAAGCCTTCAAGACTGCAAGATCATTTGAATAAAATGCATCCAGATAAGAAAGACAAGAATGTAGCATATTTTCAAGACCTAGAGAAGAAGCATAATACTCAGCCAAGTGTAGCAAAACTCTTTTCGGCGGCTGCTAAGCAAGATGACGACGGACTTCGAGCTTCGTACAATATCTCTTTGTTAATTGCTCAAAAAGGCAAACCACACAACATCGGAGAAGAGTTAATTTTGCCAGCAATAAAGGAAGTAATAACTACTGTGCTTCATAAACCGGCCGCAGATATTATCCGAAAAATTCCTTTGAGTAATAATTCTGTGCAAAGACGAATTGATGAAATGGCTGGAAACATTGAAGAATCATTGTGCAATCATCTGAGGACTAGTCAATTCTCAATTCAGCTCGATGAGTCCACTTTACCAACTAATGAAGCATTGTTGCTGTCTTACGTGAGGTTTATTAAAGATGAGAAAATATGTGAAGAACTATTGTTTGCTAGAAATTTAGAGACCGATACAAAAGGCGAAACCATATTCAATACATTGGAAAAGTTTTGTGATGAGAATGAGATTCCCTTGAAAAATATTATATCAGTTGCTACGGATGGCGCTCCGGTTATGACAGGGTGCCATAAAGGCTTCATAGCGTACGTAAAAAATAAAATTCCAGATGTCCTTGCTGTACATTGCGTTATTCATAGACAACATTTGGTTGCTAGAAATTTAAGTGAACGACTATTTCAATCACTCTCAATCACTGTCATCAAAGCAGTGAATAAAATCCGTAACTGCTCTTTGAATAATAGATTATTTCATCAGCTTTGTGTTACTAATGACGAAGATTTCAACCGTTTGTTGTTTCATACCGAAGTTCGTTGGCTATCAAGAGGCAATTGTCTGACTCGATTTAACAAACCTGTTTGACTCTGTGATAGAGTTTTAGGAAACTAAAGATACAGAATTGCGCAACAAGCTCATTATATCAAAAAATGATATAGCTTACATGACAGACCTGTATAAATTGTTCAACAACATGAATCTCCAACTGCAAGGCGATGAACTAAATTTAATTAAAACAAAAAATGTCGTTGCTGCTTTCGCAGCCAAACTGCTTCTAGACAAAAAGAATATGGGCAGACGTGAGTTTCACAATTTTCCGAATTTATCAGTATCCTGCAGTAACGACGACTTGTTTGCCTACTGCCAACATTTGGAAAACCTCCACATTGACTTCACCGAACGATACCAGGATATTTTGAACTTGGAAATACCAGACTGGGTGTTGGATCCGTTTTCAAATTTCAACACAGCAATATCACCACATCTGGAAGAAGAACTTATAGAATTGACAACGAACGAGGAAATAAAAATCAAGTTCAAAAATGGCTACCAAGAATTTTGGCTACAAAAACCGATCCCGCAATTGTACCCTGGATTGTGGTCAATCGTTCAACGATTCTTGATAGCATTCCCATCGTCATATTTGTGTGAACGTGGATTTAGTGCTATGGCAACGCTGCTTACTAAAAAGAGAAATCGTTTGCATGTTACCGAACGTGGTGACTTGCGGCTGTTCTTGAGTAAATTGGAACCTGATATCAACAAACTTATTAAACAGCATCAGATTCATCCTTCACATTAGTTTTTATATTAGAATCGATTATGTTTGTTTTATTTTGAATTTTGAATAAAAGATACTTTGTCTGAATACTATAAAGTTGCGTTTCAATAATCATTCTCATTGGCAGGTGTAGCCCGTAAAAGTTAACTTGAGACCTGAGCGCCGTTGTGTACTACCTACTATGCTCAGGTCTCAAGTTAACTCATTCATTCTAAACGAGACTTTTACTATAACAGTATAACACTATAACCCATAGTAAAAGTCTCGTTTATAATGAATGTTTAATCTCCGCTAATATAGCTCACAATAATTAATTTAATTTGAAGTTTTAGTGGTTTTTAAGTAGGTGAAAAAATGGGGGCGCTAAAAAATAATTTATTCTCGAAGTGAGCAGTAGACAAAATAAGTTTGGGAACCACTGATATAGAAGTATACACATCCGAAAAAATATGCATTGCGCTTGTTATACCAGGTTCTTTTTTTATATTACACATATATTTCTCCTTTGTGTAAAGAAAATTGTCATTGCATTAACAACCTAATAGGCAACCAGTCATACATTTATATTTTGACGAGTGAGAACCATGTGCTTCTAGCAACCAGTGTAGCCAGTGCTACTACAGATCTATTTGAATGCAAATAAAATAACTATTCTGTAAATTCGCTACTCTCAGTTCAAGGAATCTATTTTTTTTTTGTATTGAAAAACTTTCCAGCATACATGAAATTTTTAAAACCTATTACGAAACTGTTAAAATTTATCGCGAAAGTATAGAAGAATCTGGTTCCGCAATAATACTTGTACTGGCAACAGTGGGTAATGCAGAGCAAAATAGAAGCACAAAGAATTAGGTTATGTTTTTAGAAAAGAAAGTGCAAAATCTCAGGTTTGAATGAAGAAATTATTTTATTAAGACAAACAAAACAACATAATAAAGGTGAACGCCTTGTCTTTCAAGGCAATCAGCAAGGCGATCTTGAAAACAACGTAGGGTATTCCGAACAAATTCTGGGTTTATTTCATCATATTCAGTATGTATATGGTCTTTCAGTTTGTTCAAGGTACGTATTTGAATGTTGTTATAAATGTTATTCTTCAAGTAACCCCAAAAGGAAGTGATCACTTGCAGATAAATCGGCTAACTGTATTAGTAGAATGTGCCGGAGCCCCATCCATTTGGAACCAAGGTTCATCAACATTTAGCATCTCAATTGATAGAATGCTATAGTCTCGCAAAGATTCAGATATTTTGCTGCAGTGAAGTTACCATCAATAAAAAATGAGCCAATAAGTCTATCGCTTATTATTCTAATCCAGACATTGACTTTTTAGGGTACTGCGTTCTGGTTATATTTTGGGCATGAGGATTTGTACGGGACCAATACCTAATGGATTAATGGAAAGGAAATATAGTGTAACGTTTGTCTTTTCGGGTTCTTAAATAAAACTAACAATAACTTTAGACACACACACTATATTAATACTAAAACGTATAACAATATAAAACTAACTATTAACAACAATAAGTACATTTATGTATTTTATATTTATGTAACTATATTTATGTTTACTTCGCGAGACTCGGGTATCGAATGCCCCATCCCTTCTTCGATGTCTTTTATATTATGGCTTATATGTTCTCGACGTATGTGGAACGCTCCAGATAACACGAGACTAATGTGACGCGCGTTGGAGAATGATTCATCACATTGCGCCCTTCTTAAGAATGAAGTTTCGTCCCGAAACATGTCAAGTTCTGGTTCCTCAACCGACGACGAAATCGACAGGTAGGGCCTTTGTTACATTGTGGCGTCATATCTAAATAGTCCACGGTCTTATCTTGCCTGGATGGACAGGAATATTCAAGCCGGTAACTGCATACCCGAATTTCCATACCAGTATGTCGGAAGATTACTTCCAACATGCTCCTTACAATTCTCCAGTCCAGGCGGTCCAATCCACAACCCAATTTTGGAACTGCTAATTTCAGAATGTCTTGCTGCAACATTTGTTCGCGTAAGTGGGCCAGGGCCTCCCATAAGGCACGATAGGTTGGCTTCAGGCTCGACAGTTCTTTCGTGACCAAATAAAATATGGGCTGTCCTTCATTTAGTATTTGGAGACTCTTTCCAATTGCTGGTCCCTGCTGCCTTAGTTTTCCGATTCTGCCAAATCTCTCTTTAAATTCCCAGGCAATTCCTTTGGCCATTCGTAGATCTCGGGCTACGCAATGAGCAAGCGCGTAGTCTGGCGGCACCGTAAACAAATCTTGCTGTTTCTCGATGGTTACCCCAAATCGAGCTTTTCTCGAACCAGAATATTTTTCCATAAAGTCTTCGAAGGTTAGTTCATGGTATTGGCTATCCAATCGGCGCAAGTCAACGGTTTCGTCATTATTGTCTCCAGAGTATGGGGCTAATCGATTAAAATGTACGACTCTTGGCTTAGTGTGAGGTGTTCGCCTGATGCGGTATATTACATCGTTGATCCGCTTCAACACCTCGTATGGCCCCTCCCAATTCTTTTGAAGTTTTGGAGATAGGCCCCGTCGGCGTTGTGGATTATATAACCAAACCCGATCGCCTTCATAGTAACCACTCTTCTCGGCGTTGATGTCATAGCTCTCCTTCATTCTGTCACTAGCATCTTGGATATTATGTCTGACTTGTTCATGGATATTATCTAGTCGTCGTCTGAGCGTGCTGACATAATCTTCTCCGGCAAGATCATCACCAGGCTTGCTCCCAAACTTTAAATCACAGGGCAATCGGAATTCCCTCCCGAATAACACGTTTGCTGGTGATTGGCCAGTTGTCTCTTGAACGGAGGCCAGATACGCCATTAGAAATAATGGTAAATGTTCGTCCCAATCTCTCTGGTGTTCGGAGACCACTTTGGATAAGTGTCTGATCATGGTCTTGTTCATTCGCTCTACCACCCCATCTGATTGTGGATGCAAGGGAGTTGTTCTTGTCTTCCGTATGCCCAAAAGTCCACACATCTTTTCGAATAGACTGGACTCAAAATTTCGCCCTTGATCGAAATGAAGTTCCAAGGGTACACCAAAACGGCTGACTAACTCCTTCACAATCACGTCTGCTACAGTTGCAGCTTCTTGATTTGGTAGAGCATATGCTTCAACCCATTTGGTAAAGTAATCCATGACCACTATTATGTATTTATTTCCTTTGTCGCTTTCTGGAAAAGGACCGGCGGCGTCTATGGCGATCCTTTCAAATAGGCTTCCTACATTGTATTGCCGCATGGGTGCACGTCGACGCCTCTGGGGACCATTGCTTCCGGCGCAATTTGCACACTTTCGGCACTATTCTTTTACATCTCGTGAACAATTCACCCAGTAAAATCTCTGGCGCACCTTTTCCAGTGTTTTATGGACTCCAAAATGTCCCCCAGAAGCACCATTATGGAGTTCTCGCAATACCTCTGATATTATTTTCTTGGGAACCACCATTTACATCTTGCGCTCACTTCCATCGTGATTTTCGACCTCACGCCTCAGGAGACCGTCTTCCATGGTTAAGGAATCCCATTGTGCCCAGTATGACTTCAATTCTCGTGAATGGGGAGCAATTTCTTGCCAGGTTTGTCTTTGCCCATTTTTCTTCCAAGCCCTGAGGACTGCAAGATCCGGATCAGCTTCCTGATCTGCGCGCAAATTGTCAGGTTGCCATTGGTCATCAACCACGGTGGTTCGAAGAGCGTTGGCCGATTTGTCTTCGATTCGGTTGCAATATCGACAGTCTTCTGGACAGGGCCTTCTGGAAAGGGCATCTGCATTTTGATGTTTGAGGCCTGCTCTGTGTTCAATATCGAAGTCATACTCCTGTAGCCTCTCAATCCATCTAGCTACTTGACCCTCTGGATTCTTAAATTGCAAGAGCCACTTTAAGGCGGCGTGATCAGTGCTGATCAGGAACTTCTGCCCATACAGGTACTTGTAAAAGTGCTCAATGGTCTTAACTACTGCCAATAGTTCTCTCCTGGTTACACAGTAGTTCCTCTCCGGTTTGGACAGGGTCTTGCTGAAGTATCCAATGACCTTTTCTTGTCCATCTTGGATTTGAGAGAGCACGCCACCAATCCCGGTGCACAACAGGTGCACTGATCAACGTACTTTTAACAACTCAAAGGCCGCTTGGCATTCGTTGTTCCAAATGAATGCTCGATTTTCTGTTAGGCGAGTAAGTGGTTTTGCAATGTTGGAGAATCCAGGAACGTAGCGTCGATAATATGTGCATAATCCCAAAAAGCTTCTTAGCTGATGTTTGTCTTTGGGTACCGGCCATTTTTCCACAGCTTTTACTTTTTCTGGATCCACAGCAACTCCTTTTCTGGAAACCAGATGTCCAAGGTAATTTACCTCCTTGCGGAAAAGGTGACACTTCTTTGGACTTAATCTCAGGTTGGCATCTCGCAACCTCTGGAAGACTACTTCCAAATTTTTCATGAGATCTTCAAAGGTCTTCCCTACCACAATCACATCATCGAGATATACCAGGCAGGTATTCCAAGACAGTCCCCTCAGTACAGTGTCCATGAGTCGCTCAAAAGTAGCTGGGGCGTTACACAGTCCAAATGGCATGACTGTAAATTGCCAGAGTCCTGTACCTAAACTGAAGGCAGTCTTCTCTTTGTCATTGGGATCCATTCACACTTGCCAATAACCGCTCTTTAAGTCGAGAGTGGAGAACCATTTTGCTCCTGCCAAGGTGTCTAGCGTATCGTCTATTCTTGGGAGAGGATAGCTGTTTTTTTTTGGTCACACTATTTAAACGACGATAGTCCACACAGAATCTGGTAGATCCATCCTTCTTCCTGACAAGGACCACTGGTGAAGCCCATGGACTATTCGATGGTTCAATTACTCCTTGGCCTTCCATATCTTGTATAATTTGCTTGGCTTCCTCACGTTTTGCCAGAGGTAACCTTCTTGGTCCTTGTCGAATTGGACTTGCATCGCTGGTATTTATTTTGTGCATTACAATATTGGTTCTTCCTTTCGTACCAGTTTCAGTTTCAAAGACGTCCTCATAATGTTTGATTAAATCCTTAACTTGGCTTTGTTCCTTCTTGCTCAATCCTTGGCAGGCGGAGTCGATTATCTTGGACAATTTCTCAGGAACCTGCACGAATCCATTCTTCTTCGCCTCTACATGATGAACGACGGCCGACACTGGTGAACACCACCCCAAAATAGTACCCTTCTTCAATGAAACAGGGTAATGGTTCACATTCATTACCCTTATCGGTACAGTCTTTTGAGTCTTAACCAGCATTTTGGCAACTACTATTCCTCGGCCCACCTCGTCATCATCAGCCTTTGGTTCCAACATCGTAACATTTCCGTCCAAATAATCACCTTCCATACACGCCGTCAAAAATGTCTCACTTCTTGCATCCAGAAGAACATTCTCTGCTGTAATTACTTGTACACTCCCACAATTTTTCCCATGAAGAAACAATTCATCATTATTTATTTTTAAAGTGCCTTCTTTCATGTTTAACTGGAAGCCGTAGGTGTTCATGATGTCTAATCCGAAGATTATTTCTTCTTCTATGTCGGCTACGAGAACACGATGTAGGATTGATGTTGGTCCTATGATAAAATTGACATCTACTTCACCTGCCACAGAAGCTGCTTCTCCAGTAGCTGTTCTAAGTCTCCATTTGCTAGAAAGTATTTCTTTATTCCTGGAAATCAAATCATGCCGCACGATGGTTTTCGTCGATCCAGTATCTAGAAAGCAAGCAAGGTCCTTCTTTCCATAATAGCGTCCACATACAGGCCATTGGTTTGATTTTGCAAGGATGCGATTTGGGCAGTCCTTGGGACTTTCGGATTCTCGGCGGATTCTTTCTTGGTCCTTTTATCACATTTATTCTGGATATGACCGTTTCTTCTACAATTCCCGCATGGCCGCGCACTTTTATTTGATTTGATCTGATTTAGGACTTGACTAACCACCTGCTCCATGAACTCCTCATTTTCCTGCTTGTCAACAGTGCAAACACGAGCATGGTTCCGAGAGGCTTGCTTTGCAGTCTCAAACTCAAGCGCGTGCGCCAAAGCATTGATCAAGGTTTTCGGTCTTGCCAACCTTAATGCTTGCTGCGTATCAATATCCCGGAGACCATCTATGAACGTCTGGACCGCTAGGTGTTCCATGAAATTATCTGGCGCCATCGGATATGCAAGTCGAACTAGACGAGCAATATCTGCCTCAAATTCCTGAAGATTCTCGCCTTTCTTCTGTGATCGATTCTTCAGTTGGGTATGGTATACTTGCTCCAAATGCGCATGGCCATATCTCATCTCCAAGCGTTTAATGAGTTGAGAATAATCTTTACGTTCCTCAGGAGGCAATGTCTGCAAAATATCACTAGCATCACCCCTCAATGCTATGACTAAAGCAGTCGCCTTCTCGGCATAAGACCATGCGTTTGCTTCTGCGGCCGCTTCGAATTGCGTCAGGTAAGTTGCCCATGACGTCTTTCCATCAAAGGTTGGTGGCTTGATTCTGGTCTTTGAAATAGCCACAAATTCTTCTTTTATTTCGATGGGCCGCGGTATGACTTCTTCGTTGACCTGCTTGGGATCAGAATGACTCGTGGTAGCGGGTAATTTCATCTCAATCATTATTGCCTCTAAAAGTCTAGAATGTTCTCCAATTTTCTCTTCTACAGCTATGAAAACCTCTTCTTTTAACGCTTCTGATTTTTCCGCTAATCGCTGTTCTAGAACTTTCTCCACTTGTTCCAGACTTTTTTCGAAGTTTCTAGAATTTTCTAGTAATTTCTTTTCCAGATTTTTCTCGAGGATTCTAGCGGTTTCTAGGTTTCTTTGTTCCATTTGTTGCATTTGTATTTGCGCATTCTCTATTAATCGTTGTTCCATATTTTTCGCGCTATCCAGATTCTTCTGTTCCATTTGTTCCAGAGTTTTTGCTAAGTTTCCAGAAGTTTCCAGGTTCTTCTGCTCCATTTGTTACATTTGAGTTTGTGAATCTATTAGACGCTATTCCATATTTTTCGCACTATCCAGATTCTTCTGTTCCATTTGTTCTAGAGTTTTTGCTAAATTTCCAGAAGTTTCCAGGATCTTCTGCTCCATTTGTTGCATTTGAGTTTGTGAATCTATTAGACGCTGTTCCAAGGTTTGCGAATTATCTATTAGTCTTTGTTCCATATTTTTCGCACTATCCAGATTATTCTGTTCCATTTTAGTTTGTGAATCTATTATTCGTTGTTCCATTTTCATCAGCAGCGAATTCACGTCAGCCTGGAACTTGAAAGACATAATTCTCTGGATCCTCGCCTTCTTGGATCAACACATTGCGAAGCCGTTGCTGGAGGATCGACTTTATGCCAGTTGTATCCTCATCCCTCTCTTCTAATTCTCTTTTTAACTCGGACACTTTTAATTCCGTCAGTTTCATTCTGTTGGCCATCACGATATTTAAAATAACGTCTTTCCGCCCTGTATATTTATTTAATCGAATACTTAATTAACACTTAATTTTCTACTTAGTTTATTATTTATTAATTAGTCCACACCTGAATACCACTGTAAAGTTTGTCTTTTCGGGTTCTTAAATAAAACTAACAATAACTTTAGACACACACACTATATTAATATTAAAACGTATAACAATATAAAACTAACTATTAACAACAATAAGTACATTTATGTATTTTATATTTATGTAACTATATTTATGTTTACTTCGCGAGACTCGGGTATCGAATGCCCCATCCCTTCTTCGACGTCTTTTATATTATGGCTTATATGTTCTCGACGTATGTGGAACGCTCCAGATAACACGAGACTAATATGACGCGCGTTGGAGGATGAGTCACAATAGTATTTTTCAATGGATGAAGGTAGGATACAAACCTAAAGTTTCGAGAGTTGACTTCACCATTTACGGTAAATGTAACTTCATCAGAAAAAATTATTTTATTTAAAATTTCTTCGTTTGCATTTAAAATATTAAACATTATTTCACACAAAAAATCAATTCCTTTTACTTTATCTTCCTCAAAAAGCTCTTGATGGTTTGATATCTGGTATGGCTTATATTTGAATTCGTTTTGTACACCGAACTGTACGATACTCCAAAATGTTCCTCTACATAACACAGGATATTCAGCTTTATGTGTTCTGTTAACACGTGATTGGTTTTATTATTTTTTTTGTGGGAGTTTAGGACACAGCCATCTTCTTTTTTTGTTAAAAATATTTAATGTTGTTTTCACACAAGGTATAAGCTTATCAGGATAATTAACGGAAAACATGTCTCTGTCCGTCCTTAAACTATTATTCCTCTGGTACCACATTATCATTGCTACCTTTTCATATTTGTTGCACCTATTCATGATTTAAATAAATTATCTACTTTTCAATAAAATATATTCAATTTAAGATTCATGTATGAATAAAAAATCAGAAATATTTGACATAAAAAAATGTTTTTTTCTCTGTATGACAAACTAATTTAAGAATTAAACTATAGGTAAATCCTTCACTGCTGTATAACTGGTTGCCTACTATGCCGCTAATGCATTGACAATTTTCTTTTTAAAGTTACACATAGGAAAAATGAATGTGTAACAATAAAAAAAAGGACCCGGTATATGATAGTAGAATACGTTAAAAATGAATAAACATCTATTTAGATCCATAAAATGGTATTTTTTAAGATCCTCAATATCTTTTTATCTTAGATATTTTTTCCTAAGATAAAAAAACAATATTAGTAAATCTCTAGTGCACCGATAGAACATTTGTTATTTTTACAATTAGGTATGTTAAGTTAAATACAAATACCTATCTTCTATCTTTTTTCTAGCTTGTGTGCGTTGGTGTTTATGATCTTAACAACATATGCAACACAAAATCCAATGAACACAATTCCTCCAAACAAACGCAAAGCAAATATTTATTACGATTTCAATTAAAAGCCATGCAAAGGTTACTTAAACCAACCCCGGCAGATTTCATCGGATGCTGCCTCTGGCTGCCTCTTGTACACTATAACTTCACACTGGACTATTGGCCGTGATGCTCTCTAATCTATTGTATGCGGTCTACTCATTCACCAGAATTAATACTTAATAAATTATGTCATATAGTTGGAGTTAGGAATTAGTTCTGAGTAAATTATAAATTATAACCAATATGTACAGGCAAATAATAATTATTTCTGAGCCGGTCGAAATCTAAAATTTATGAACTTTTATAAATCTTATGAAATGAAATATTTTAAAATAATTTCTGCTATTCTAAAGGGTACGTTCTTTGAAATCAAACATTCATATTTGTATAATACAAAGGTATTTTTTAATAATATAAAATATTATTCAAAATCTGGTGTGAAGAACACAAATGCAGGTTCACTATTAATATTTTCTGTGAACGTGTCCGAATATACTGGGGATAGGATATATTCGGACACGTTCACAGAAAATATTAATAGTGAACCTGCATTTGTGTTCTTCACACCAGATTTTGAATAATATTTTATATTATTAAAAATACCTTGGTATTATACAAAACTGGTGGGGTTTACCTACTCATGTATGTTTCAATTATTCTGATTCATATTTGTATATAATAAATTTTAAAAATCATTGTATTGTCAACAATTAGAAAATCATAAAAATTAATAGAATTATTCATATTCACTTTCCAAAAATTATAATATTTTTTCAAAATATTACAATATTGATGAAATTAAATATGGATCTCAATCAAATTTGTACAATTTTTTTGAATAAAAACAAAGTGCAAAGTGTTTCCAAAGTGTAGATAAACGCTAATAAAAAAATTTATTTCGATTGTAAATGACTCATTTCCGACACAAGGTATAAGGAAACGCTAGACTATGCAAATGATTCATTCATAATTTTTAAATTAATTTTAAATTTTCTACGGAAATTTTGCACTATTTGCTATTGTAGGTGATGTTTATATAAATGATGTTTATAAAAACATATTATTTTTAGGCAGTTTCTAATTAATTATTGAAAAAAAGGGAAGTACATGTATTAAATAAAATAGGTAGGTAACAACGATTACTTACCTTAATCTCTACAATAAAACCTTGGTAAACATTTGTAAACTATAATTGATGTACTTAACCGTCCACAACTGTATACTTTCTAACATAAACTTTTTCTTTAAACTTAATTTTATTACTAATCGTTAAATACTCATTAAACGTCACTACCCTTAACTTATTGAATATTAGGACCTTACGATATCACAATATTTTCCTACATATTATATACATATATCAGTTTATCTAAACAGTTTTATCTAATCAAGTCGTAATGAAATCTTTAAATAATTAAGTAAGAATAAGCAAGTAAATCTTTGATTATATTAAATTTTTAGGATATTAAAGAAAATGCTTTTAAATATGTTTAACTATTTTAACTTTATTAAAAATGTCTAGGAAACGATGTAAACGATTCAAAAGCATTTAAGTACGATACTAAACAATCAGTTACGTACTTTGATTTGCCTATCTATGTGGGAAAGTGAGATAGTGCTAAAAATATAATTTGCTAAACATTTTTTATTTTTGAAAAAACATGAGAATGCAGATTAGAAAAAAACAGTATCATATAAAAATCCAAAACCTCGAATATTTTTTGACGAAAATTATGTTATTGATTATTCAATTTGATTTTATCACATTTTATTAAGAGTGATTTAAAAAAGAACCAAATGTCTTAAATTCGTCTTCGTCATGTTCTAGCCCCATGGCACCCACAAGGGTGAGGCTGCGTGGACCCCTGGGTCCAGAGCCCGGGCCTAGCCCTACGTAATTTAATTTTTTTATTATTATAAATTTAATACAAACACAAACAAAATATTTTGAATGTTTTTATATTTAACAGAGTTGGTGTCAATGCTGCGAAAGTGAATCATGATGTTCTAACATTTTTTGGAAACATTGAAAGTTTTTATTCTTTGTTCTCTAGGAGCCCTGGTCGTTGAGAATTGTTAAAACAGCATGTCCTTTTGTCTTTGCAAAATCTTTCTGAGACTCGTTGAAGTGAAAGGCTACAAGTTGTGCGCCCGATTTCGAAGCACTATCCTTCGATCCTTAAACTTTTAGACCTGCTCCTGGAGGATAACGTACCTACATTAACTCCATCAGCAAAAAATACTATTTCGGGACTCGGGAAGTACTTTGGATCTTTTAAATCCCTCTTGATGTCATCATTTTAGCATAAGAACGTGGCCTCTATTCATCACAAAAACGTCGTTATACAGAACAAAGGAATTTCCCTAAACATAGAGATGCAACTAAATAAAAACTTACTTAATGAGATTCAGGTCCTACGAGATTCATGGGAATCTATTTTGAACGATGCCGATACAGTTAGCATTTCACCAGAGTTTGTTATCGAAAAGAAGCCCGATGCAGCTGAAAAGATGCGTTAACAACTTCAGTTAGGGCTAAAAGCATCAAATAAATTCAAATCTTCTGTTGTCCTTCCTGTTTTGGATTTTGTCATGACAGATTTTAAAACAAGATTTGCAAGTTGTGAACAAATTTGTGATTCGTTTTCACCAGTTTTGGCTTTCATGGACCTAGAAAATGATGAACTGAAAGTTAAAACCACTAATCTTGTCTCGAAGTATCCTTCAGACTTAACAGATTCAGACAACTTAGTTGAAGAAATTCTACACATGAGGAGCGTCTATAGTACAGTCTTAACCTGTGTACTGCAATTAGAGGATCTTTTTTGTACGAATCCAATATCAGTGTCTACAGCTGAAAAGTCTTTTAGTAAACTGGCGAACTCTTTAAAAACTTGGCAAAGGAGCGCAATAGGGCAACGTCATCTTAACCATTTAGCAATTTTAGCAATTGAGAATAATTTGGCCAAGACTCTTGGCTTTTCCGACGTAATTGATCATTTTAGTTAGAAGAAAGTTCAGAAAACTAAGTAGTCTTACTTTGCAGCCAGTGTCTATGACTTACTGTCGTGAGCAAAAAAATCGGGACAGTGTCAAAATCGTTATGTCAATTTCCTTTATTTTTTAGCATTGTAATTTTGACGATATTTGATTAATTTTCAACCTGTACGTCAAATTATCTATCATAGTTGCTAATTCAAAATTGAAAATGCCGCATTTTTCGAAAATTGATAAAGATTTATTACTAGTTTGGAAAATGGGAAATCATTAAGAACTGTATCGGTTCAATTTAATATTGGTTAAAAATTCAGCCACAAGAATATATAAAAAATTGAGGGAAGAGGATTTAATCGGAAAATAGATTGCGGACGTAACAAAATTTCGAATCCGCAGGAAGATGAAACAATAGTTACTGAGATTAGACACAACCCTTTCAAAACATTAAAGGAGGCTATAAGAACAACACAATTTCCTGTCTCATGTTGTAACATAATGGTTACAAGAGAATGCAATTTAAACTTGAGATTTCCCGCCCTACAGTCTTTATCTAAATCCCAATGCAGTGGCGGCTCTTGATGACGTACGATGTGCGCTGCTGCACGGATGAGACTGCTTCGTTTAAGCTTTCACTGTCCCAATGTATGGGAATTAATGAGATAGAGCTGCTACCCAGGAAGAATTATGGGAAGTTGTTCAAAATGCTTTGCATCAAATTCCTATAAATGTTGTACAAAATATCGTCGCCTCAATGTTTACAAGATTAGGTAAAGTTATAAATAATAACGGTGGAATGACGAAATACTAATTGTTTTAATTATATTCTTTCTCTATCATTTTTAGTAATTTTTATTTATATATATATTTTAAAAATGTTTAATAAATGTCAATGAAATACACATTTTTGACAATTCCTGACTTACTATTATGAGTATACATACATTATTGACAGTTAAGTATATCCAGATTTTATTAATTACAATTTGTCGTTTAAAGAAATATTTCTAAAGATTACGGTATCCAAGTTGCCTTATTAACAAATAAATTTAAACTTGCTTAATTAGAATGCTAGCTGCAGATAAATGAATAAGAACTATATTTCACAGCAATGAAAGGAATTCATTAATGCTTATAATCGATACATTCAAAAAGGAAAACTGTAATTCAAAACAATCGAATAAAAACTTATTTTTTGTCAAATGAAATGATTGTTTAGGACCTCGTTACTCACCCAAGACCTGACATTTAATCAATTGTTCTTTTTTCAGAAGCTAAAAAAACATTTAAAAAACACAATAGAGACGTAATTATAAAAACTTCAAATAAAGTATAAAATTATTTCCTAACCATGTTCGCCCAAATTACGGATAATAGTAATCCGTGGATGGGAAATACATTCTAACATTTTTCATTATAAATATAGATTGGAAACGAAAAACGATGGAAATTTAATCGCCTAAATAGAAAATGGGCCTGTTTTTTTTAGTTAGATCCTTTTACAGTTTGCCGTCTACCATTATTTGGAAGCAGATTATATTAATTCGATTATTTCAATTAGTGGCAGGAAAAATATTTCAGACGTTTTGTTCTAGGTAACGCCAAAATTAATGTTCACACCAAATGCAAAGTTTGAGCAGTAATCGAAATCTTAATGACAAAAAATCTATTCTGTTGCAGAAAATCGTCAGCGAATGTCATGAACTAAGGGCTATTAATGTGTCCAAGAAAAATACCATATTTATTTCAAAAAGGACCAGTAAATTCATGATCAATGCAATATAGCAGTTGCCTGTTAATAATCACAGAAAACTTGGAAAAGTGAGCCAAAAAAAATCCAAAGAAACCATCGTACAACAAATTCACAATTATCCAACGTAGCAGGTTATGTAGTTAGATATTTATGACGTTTTGACTAAGAAATTCTGCTACAGAAAATTGTGCTTAAAATGGATGTCGAATATATTAACGGATCTGTATAAAGAGCAGCTTGTTGCGGCTCGAAAATTTTAGGAATACTACAGAAATTAAAATTAAAAATTATTTAACTATAATATTATCGTAAATTAGAATTGAAGAATTGAAGTTACCGTTGAAAGGGAGACTCTTTGACGATGTTGAAGACATCAAGATCGTTACTTGATCGTGCCACTTGTACCGATTCAGAAGGAACGTACTTTGAAGCAAATACATGTACTATTCAATAGCTTTGTTTTCATTTAATATTAAGAACTCAATCTTACTATCTAATTGTTGAACTGCTTACATATAATTTTCTTTAATGAAATTTACATAACCAGTAGATAATTTATACAATATTTCATTTTTATAACGAGGTAGTCGACGCAAATAAAATTGTAAATGGTCCTAATTTGAATTTTTTGCAAACATGCGTGCTTATTTAAGAATGGATTGAATGAATTGATGATCAACGTTAGTTATCAGAAAAGTAACCTTTATTGTCAACAAAATTCATTTTACAGTGCTTCCAAATATTTCTCTGTGTGACAATAGTATTTACACATATACTTCTAAGTAATTTAAATAAGTCTATGGCCTACAAGATATAGAAAAATCACGCAATACATGTCATTTTCTCAAATGTGTGAGGATCGTTTAAATTTAAACCAGAAGTCTTCGTCCGTTATCAATATCATTATTATTTTTGCTTAACGTTTACAAATATCACAGAACAACAAGTTCATATCTATTACTAAGGATGCCCATTTTGGAGCAAACCCAGTGTCGCAATGGAAAGGAATTCGGTTGCACACGCATATATTATATTTTATATGTCCATATGTGTCCACTCTCAAGGCGGCTACGATGTAGTACAGTTATTTCGTGTAAAGTAAAAAATAATAAATCAATAATGTCGAAAGCTATAAAGAAACCGTTCTACCACGAAGCACAGAAACGAATAAGTAGATTTTCGGATTTATTATACACTGGTATAGCAAACGCCAATTAAGTTGGCGCGAGGAGGGGTAAGTTCGCGCTGGATTAAAAGTAGTGGGGAGATTTGTATTTGGTTTTACATCAAATGTCAGATAATTCTAACCTCTGAGCGTGTATCACTTTATGATCCCCTAGCAAAGACATTATGTTCCGTCAAATGTCAAAGACAAATGTATTCTGACAATTATTTGAGTAGTGGGGGTGGACGTTTTTAAAAACGGCTTCTGCACACCCCCTCCTCGCGCCAACTTAATTGGCGCTTGCTATACTACAATAAAATGCAAAGATTGTGAAATACCGCTCTCGTGTACAATAAAATATAACTGCCAGATGCATAGGAATAGTGCAAAGCATTACGGAAAATAATGGTGACGTATTCGTGTTCGAGTTATGTATACACGTATAAAACGGTAAGTATTCCAGCAGGTTTTATAAATTTATAACTTTATTTATTATTTACTATTATTCGTTTGTCAATACGTATCGGTATTTTAGAGTAATAATCTTAATCGCTATAGGCCGTTAGCACCACTCTTCGAAACATGTACATATAGTAGCTGCTCGTGCAAGCTAATCCCCTTCCAGTACGACACTGAATTTGCTCCAAAATGGACATCCTTATCTATTACTGGATAGATTCGACCTTACAGTAAATTCATTTTAACTATTTTACTGAACACAATAACTTGGTTTGTATTTTTATTTTTACAGATAATTGTTTAGTTTCTTCAGCTGTTATTGCAAACGTTTGCATACGTTATACTCATAGATAAATAAATACACCATCGTCACTATCTAAAGCTAATATCGTGAAAGAATTTAACTTAAGCAAACAACTAATTAATAACGAATATATACCGCAAAAGGTAGAAGATACGCATGATAACAAAAACAAAATAACCGTCACGCGACGAATAGCAGATGTGAAATATCGAAATCGATTGTTATTTAAAGAAAGATATATAACGTTAAGTAAAGACATATTTTGAGTAAAAATAATTTAATTTTACAATCGCTGAAATACGTTTAAAGTTATGTGAAATGTCAGCGTTGATAACTAAATATCAAATGTTAACATTGACAAATATGTATGCATGTAAGTTGATCGCTCGTGGAATGTTACGCCGATGAAATATTACTCGAATGAACCTCTCTAATTATAATTATTAATTGTATTTGAAATTCTCTAACTTATAATAATTAATCATGTTCTTTATACTGAGATTTACACTGGTGAGTATAGATTTGGGACTGGGAGTAACTAGATACTGTTGTAATAAAAAAGTTGCGACGTATTCGGTTGGAAATACTTTGTTATGCTTGAAAGGATGCTCCGATGGAAATGAAAACTTGAGACGATGCCGTCTACACAAGTAAAGCGACTATAGCGCGCACCGGTGGACACACACACACACGTAGAAGCGGCGAACGCCTAGTGTATAGCTTGCAGGGATAGCGGAGAGGGGGAGTGCCAGCATATACACAGATTATAACGTTCACCGATATACATGCACACACAGTATACGCGCTCCAGGGAGAAGGGAGCGCCAGCGGTATGACGAAGAGGGGGAAGCGCTGACTGAGCGATCGTCACGTGATCTCGAGATGGCATTCAAGAGCCGAGTTTACCCCCATGGTACGCCATTAGATGTTTCACATCAAAAAAATTAAATTTAAAACAGTAATTTTTAAAAAGTTTTTAAAGTAGATAATACATTGAAACAATATAAATTAACGTTAGTCAGACTGGATGATTATTTGAAATAACTTGATTGTATCTATTGTATCTATATCTCTTGCTGTTAATGAAAAAACACAAGTTCGACCACAACTCTAGTATATCTACGCAAAAAATACAGATACTAAATTAAATTTACTTTACAATAGCACAACAGAAGAAGTTAAACATCATGAAACAATTGCCTGTAAAGAAATCAAATAATATACGATGTGTGGCCAATTAATTTCTGAATTGATGCTGCTGTAGTAAAACCACCAGAAATAGAACCAAAAATAAAACAGCACGTAATAATTCACAGCCTCACCAATAGATGACGGAAAAGCGAAGATAAAAGAGCTGTTAGTTTCTCTCAGTAGGACGCTAGCGCGCACATCGTGTTTCTGTCAGTCGTAATGGAGCAACGAGTAAATATTAAATGTTGCTGTAAATTAGATAAAACTGCAACAGAAGCTTACGAGATGTTAAAAATCTGTGTACGGAGATAACACCTTAAAGTCGTACTACTTACTGTGTTTGAGTGGTTTAAGCGATGGACGCAAGAGTGTATAAGATGACGCTAGAACAGGACGTCGCCGGTCTGTCGAAATGCAGATACGATCGCAAAAGTGCGTGAACTTGTGGCACGAGATCGACTAATGACCCTTCGAATGATGGTAGAACAGTTACACTTGAATAAGAAGACGATTCAACAAATATTGCATTAAGATTTCGGAAAGAGGAGAGATTTGTGCAAAGTTTGTGCCACACAATCTTACGGATGAGCAAAAACAGAAGAGTTGCATCCTGTGAAGCTTTGTTCAGAATTGTCGCGATGATGCAAATTTTCTTGACTGCATTATCACCGATGATTAATCATTTCAATACGATCCTGAGACGAAGTCCCAGAGCTTGCAATGGGTTGGAAAAACATCACCAAGACCCATAAGTTTTGATGGCAAAAATCCAGAATCAAAACCTACATTTTTCGATAGTCAGGGTGTAATTCATAAAGAATTTTTACCAGAAGGACGATTAGTTACTGGTACATGCTACCTTAAAGTGATGAAGAGATTACTTAAGCGCATTGCTGGAGTACGACCACAATATCTCTCCTACAGTGAAAATGTCCTCAAAGAGAAACGATTTCAAGACGTAGAAGATATTCAGAAAATTGTAACCGCCGAATTGAACACCATTTCTTCGGATGCATTTATTGACTGTTTTCAAAAACTTTTAGAACGTTGCAAGAAGTGTATTAATGTGTATTGAAATTACTTTGAATAAATATCAAACATTTTTTTGTATTACTTCAATTGTGTTCTTGTATTTTGTACCAATCCGGGAATTAAATTGCCACACCTCATATGTATAGATATCAAAGTTGTCTTTTAATAGTTCATGTCTATACTGCGCAACGTATTATTCTTAAGATTCTTCGCCCTAATTTTAAGAAAAACGGTATATACAATACATTAATAAGAAGACGTTTTCAAGAAATTGAAAACTACATATATGTAAATAAAACTAAGAAATGGGGATAACGTAAAAAGAAACTTTTATGAAAACCTAAAATACACAAGAATTTTGTGAGATGTGTTCGAAAAATACTCTCTTTGGACTAGGAACAAAAACGTATTTAAATTGAAATTGTTAAACTCTTTATTTGCGTTGAAATGTGGTTAAAACTTATTAATTCTGAATATAAGAAACCAAGAATGGAAATGCGAAAAATTTTACCAAAATTAAAAATACAAAATCATCTCATTCATAGAGAAGATTACAGTTATTGTCCTTTTGGAATACCCCAGCCCAGAAGCTCCTTGTTTGATTTTTTTATCAATCGAAGCTTATATTACTCTAAATTATTATCTGACAAGTAATTAAACCCAACGCTTCGATTAAACAATTAAAAACTATAGCCTTGTACACACTGCCGCCGCAACATGCAGTGCACATGTATAATGAATAATTGACACAACGCGTTTCAAGTTGTTTCCACTAGTTGTTCGCGAGCACTGTGACAACATACAGCGTTCCTTTAGTTATAATTATTATTATTATAATCATCTAGCCGTAGCGCGCGGAGCTTATATGTTAATACGAGGGTAGCACCGATTTCATTTCTGCAAACTAACAAAACAAAATGTTATAGTCAAAAATTATATTTATTGTTGTTTTTGCAAAATATTCGCCCATTCACTTCAGATATAAGGTTTTTGAAGCTCTCCACTGCTTCTTCTCTTCTGGGCTTTCAAATCGTACACCACGCATTTTATTCTTTAGTCTTGGAAATAAAAAGAAGTCAGGTCCGGACTATATACGGATGATCTAGTAATTTTAATCCGGGAGCTTCGTTTGTTTGACGCGCAGTGTGACTTGAAGCATTGTCGTGATGAAGGACAATCTCCGATCTAGGGCGTCGTAAACGAGCCTTTTGAACAATATCTGGCAGACATACTGTCGTGTACCATTCTGCGGTAACCGTACCATTTCCTTTCCAACACTTCGTTTGACTGGATTAAGTTCTGTTGGAAACACCCATTGAGCCGACTGCCGTTTTGATTCCGGTTCAAATGCATATATCCAGCTTTCATCGCCAGTAATGATGTTGTAAACTGCTTTAGACCTATCTCCATCATATTTCTTAAGCGTTTTTTACCATTCCACTCGGAATTGTTTTTGTTCCTGTGTTAAATTATGAGGTATCCAACGACAACAGACTTTCCTCACACCCAAATTATTACGTAAAATGTTGTTTATTGCAGTCATGCCAATCCCCAAGGTGTTCCTAATAATCCTATGCGTGACTCGATTGTCGTCTTGAGTCATTCTTCGTACAGCGTCTACATTTGTTTTAATAACGGCTAAGATTGGCCTTCCTTCGCGAAAATCGCCACTAAGTAAAACCCTTTGAAATTTAAATTCGTTTTACCAGTTGTAAACACTTCTCTGAGAAGGAGCTTGATCATTAATGCAGCACGAAGTTTTGAAACACTTTGTTCTGGAGTTAAAGAACTTTTAAAATCATAGTTAATCATGGCTCTAAAATTTTCTCTCGTTAAATGCTTTTTTACTGCAGACCATTCGGTTTTAAATTAGCTTGCAAAATAACTGTTGCAGTTATCAAAACTAAATTCGAACTGCCAGAATAGAAAGAAAAGAATAAACATTTGTTTTATAGCATGTTTGATTCATTTGATTCAATAGAAGGATTAGTTTGCAGAAATAATCGGTGCTACCCTTGTACATGAATTAACCACTCAAAGGAATCCACGAAGATGGTGGAGAACCAATATATTTTGGCTTTTTCGCGCCTAAAAGATGATAAGAGACTAATCATTTTCTTTTTACAAATCTCTTCCGTCGTAACCATGCGTTGGCCGATATCATTCCACGCATCCACTTTTAGGTTACTTTTTTATAATTTATATTTGAGGGAGTCCATAAAAGTTCCTTCTGCTTATATAATTCAATGAGCAATATGGAGTTTTCTGATGGTATTGACATTTTTAATCATGTATACCTATGTAAACAGATTTATATAAATTCGAAGTATATACACAC
Source organism: Melolontha melolontha (assembly GCA_935421215.2). NCBI lineage: Eukaryota > Metazoa > Arthropoda > Insecta > Coleoptera > Scarabaeidae > Melolontha > Melolontha melolontha. Next base: position 91,249,986 of record OW285237.1, on the reverse strand, counting down.
TCATCAATTATTCATATGCTCGTCCAAACTGCGACCGAGAATCCCTTTATGTTCGCACGAAAAACCGACAACCGACGGATCAGCAGCGCGCAATATCTGCAATGCGCGCTGTAACATGCAACGCATGTCCAGACACGTTGCATTATTTGTTGCTTTGCACGTTGTACTGCACGTTGCGGCTGCACTGTGTACAAGGCTCATCACTTATAAATATGACACTCTAAGGACAAGTAGTCTCTAAACGTATTATATTTCCAGGAAACTTCCTTGTAATTTCTATTTGTTATTTTATGATATTTACCTCTTCCAATGTCTCAAAAAATGTGGAGTAATGCTAGTGTTACCCTTAGCATATAGAAAATATTTTAATGTATTTTTAATCCTATTTCTTTAAAATATCTCGTTTTAAAATATATTTAACTTAAGACATATTTACATTTGTACAACTGTACATATTCGTACAAAGAGAAAGTTTTCTTTTGTTATATATCTTGACCGATGAGACCCTTAGTTTCTACCTGACTCTGTGGAATTTCTTTCTAGATACAGTTCACTTTAAATTGTTTTAATTCAATTATACATCTTCCTTTATATATTGTGTTTCATATTATTAGAAAGCTTATGTCACAAGGGTTATTCTAATAATATTTATGACATCGATAGACCACGTCTTCAGGTCGCGCTTCTTATTAACTATTATTCAAGATATCGACCCCTCTCTTCGATGGATCCTAAAACAGACCGTTTTCTAGACCTTTTCTATCGACACAAAAACTATCAGTCCTTCTTCTCTTTCGAACGTTCGTGAGTTACATACGCATCGCTCATCGTGCTGTCCAAGCTCACGACGCCACGCCGTCGGGTGTCTCTTCGCTTCTAAGGTAAACTGTATTGTTCTATACATATTATTCTATTAAGCGAATCCATATTAATTCACATTAATTTAAACTAATTAATTTCTTATTCCTCCGGCCAACACCGCTCTACATATACTCGACCAGGTATATATATCTTCGAAGACCACGTGCCCAACTTGGCAACTCAAGGTAATTTTGTATTGTTCTATACAGAGATTATTTTATATTCATCGTAATTAATTAACCCTTAATTTACTACTCCAATTAAACGTTCGTTTCAGAGTATATTTTTGTGTTAATTTTTAATCTACTTATCTACTGCTCCGCATGTATATAGTACTTTGTTTTTATTACTGTTTTAATTACTTTTAAATATATGAATTTCAATTTCTTATTATGTAAATATAAATACAAACTTTAAGGACAACATTATTTAGTAAGTAAGTTATATATATATTTTAATTAACAATCATCACGCACGTCCTGGACCTTTGAGGGAACTTCACCACCACCAATTAATTGTTTTATTATAAAATAATTTTATTATTATTAGCACACCAAAAGCCACCGTTTGTAATAGGTGTCGCCCCCTAATTTGTAATACTAGATTTAAAAATTGCGCAAAAAAATAAAAATTTGCAAAAAATTTACTTGATATATAGTGTGTCGAGAAATATACCGTTGACTTTTAAGTAAAATTTAAATCCTATTTATTGCACCGTAATTAACGCAGCATGAGGTTTGATCCTAACAGGGCTGTAGGTAGTCGACATACAGACAGAACACCATAGACAGAACCGTATTCAATAATAAAAATAGAGATATTGAATATTTAATTTGATATTCACTTATCAATTCAAAAGTATTCGTGGAATTTTATTAGGTGCAAGTACAATCTGAGCTAGAATTTTATTAATTGAAGCTATTACTTAATGACTTTGTAATACATACATATTTAAACTAAGACCGACTCTGGTACACTAATGACTCTGTTTCCGTTAGGGTTAAGCCTTGTACAAGCCTTGCAACATGTAACGCAACGTGAAGGCTTTAAATAGACAGCACAACGTTGAGAACGTGCAACCTACTTTCAACACGTTTCTAGTTGTTTCCGCTGGTGGTTCGCGAGCACTGTAGCAACGTGGAGTGTTCATTTAGTTCTAATAAATATTATTATCATCATCTAGCCGTAGTGCGCGGAGCTTATATGTTAATACATGAATTAACCATTGACATCAATCCACGAAGATGGTGGAGAACCAATCTATTTTGTCTTTTTCGCACCTAAAAGATGATAAGAGACTAATCATTTTATTTTTACAAATCTCTCCCGTTGTACCCATTCGTTGGCCGATATAATTCCACGCATCCGCTTTTAGGTTACTTTTTTTTATAATGTATATTTGAAGGATTCCATAAAAGTTCCTTCTGCTTATATAATTGAATGAGCAATATAGATTTTTCTTCATCCCATGATTCTAATAATGAGTTTTCTGGTGATATAGACATTTTTAATAGCGTATATCTAGACAGATTTATACAATTTCGATGTTGCACATGCGTGCAATAAGTACACATTCACCAATCATTCATATGCTTGTCCAAACTGCAACTGAGAATCCCTTTGTGTTCGCACAAAAAACCGACAACCGACGGATCAGCAGCGCGCAATATCTGTGACGTGAGCTGTAACATGCAACACGTCCACACACGTTGCATTATTTATCGCTTTACACGTTGCACTGCACGTGTGTGCAAGGCTTTAGACCTCATGCTGCGTTAATTTCGATGTAATGAATAGGAGTTAAATTTTACTTAAGAAGGATATACATTACTTACATTACTTGACAACATATCGAAGACAAAATAGAAAGAGTTTTATGATATATATACTTGTTGAAAGGAAATTCATGGTAAATTAGTATAGATTTTTTTGTAAAAATCTCAATTCAATATATTGCTAGAACAATATTTTGATTTAAACTTAAACGGCCATAATAAAACTAAATAAATAATAAATTCACTAACGCCATTTCCAAAATCTTGTTGTTTCTTCAAATTTTTGCTGTTATTTATTAATTTAATAAATTTATGAAAACAATTAGGTCCTGAAACTGGTTAAATACTGACAGGGAGGACCTACACAGTAAAATTCCAAAGAACTTTTTCCCATTTTAAATTAAATTAGCCTCTAAATATATTATTTATATACACGTAATTACTTTCCAAATAAATATAACGAAGACGATCACTCTGCTATAAAATTGTGCATTTTTTCTTTTTATCAAATATAACTCTAACAGCTTCTTTAAACACAGTATCTACACCCTCCTTCGTAAAAGCTGAACATTGTATATATCCATCTGCTTTAATTTTTTTTACCAATTTCAGCACTTCTTCATCGGTAATAGGATCGTTTAAATTTTCGTTTTTCAAATCACATTTAGTACCTAAAAGAAATTAAAGTAGTAATGATATTTATAAATAATTAAAATATCTACCTATTATTAGTATTTTTGCGTGCTTGTTTACTTTTCTAATATCCTTTACCCAAACGTAACTTATATTGAGGAAAGAATCTCGTGAATTGATTGCAAAACATATTAAAAAGCAGTCAGTCTGAAAAATTTGTATATATTATTATTTTTAGTAAACATGTTCACAATTTAAAAATATACTGATTTTCAAAAAAATCCTAACATCCAGAAACAGTCGACCAATTGCAATGAAATTTGTTATACTACTCCGTTTTGTCTCTGACGAAATGATAACAGTATGGGAAAAAAGTTTAACAGGTGTACAATTGTTTTATTTTGTTTAATCAAAAAATTATGTCATTCCGAAATCGTCAGTAAAGTGTCTAAAATCGGCACTAAACTAGTTCATTATAACGGGTGTTCAGAAACATTCGAAGTCAAAGTAGTCCTTGAAAATATGAAGTCATGTCTGAGATAGATTGATTTTTGACAGACAACAGTTGACATTTAATAATTATTACAAATCAGATACTTAAGTAAAGATATACGATTTTTTGTTCAGAGCCCACTTGACTTCGAATGTTTCTGAACCCCCGTTGCTACAATTTTGTGTATTGCAGGTTGCGAACATTGATCAGTAAATTGTCAACTGTTATCTCTGCTGTTATAGAAATTCGATTGAAAAGTTTAAGTCTAGATTCACAATGGGTGTAAGGCATAGATAAAACGTATACGAAACACAATTATATCAATAACAATAATTCATAGCGTTCAAGAACATTACATAAACATTACGTAAACCTAGCCATCTCCATGTCATCTGTCAAAATTAAAAAACTCATGTTACGAAATGGATGAAAAATCAAACACAGAATTATTAATACTGCTGTTACTGCAAAGACAAATACAGGGTTGGCCATTTAAGGTTGCGGTTTTTGAAGTCATATTAAACATACAAAACATAAATTTAAAAAAATGATTTATTTGTGCAATTAAACAACAAGATCTGCGGTTTAATAAATCAGGTTTTCGAAGTGAGAGCCTCGAGCAACGATAACATTTCGCAGTCTCTTCTCAAATTCTCCACAAACTGCCTGAAGTGTGGCGTACGGTATCGCTTCTATTCGCTGCCGTATTGCCATTTCAAGGTCATCCAGGGTGTCTATACCATCGCGATATACCGTATCTTTTAATGATCCCCACAGGTAGAAATCGCAAGGATTGAGGTCTGGACTATATGGTGGCCATGTTATCCATCCGCCTGTAAACTGTTGAGCGTCAAGACCAATGATTCTGTTACCGAAATGTTCTTCAAGAAAGTTGAAAACTTCTTCCGTGCGATGCGGACGACCCCCGTCTTGCATAAACCATGCATTCTCCACCATATTTAATCCATGCGCCACGGGAATAAAAGACTCATTAAGCATTTCACAATATTTTTGCGAACTAACGGTTTCATTGACAATCACGGGACCGATAATTCCTGCCGACGAGATAGCACACCATACAGTCAACCGTCGAGGATGAAGAGGACGAACAATTGCTAGATGTGGATTTTCTGTCCCCCAATGTCTCCAATTTTGCTTATTCACATAACCGGATACATCGAAATGTGACTCATCCGACCACCACACTCGTTCCAATGACATGCTGCCATTTTCAATGCGTTCGATGATTTCGTTCGCAAAATTGTAGCGTCGCTCCATATCAAACGGTCTCAACGGCTGATCGATCTGGATTTTGTATGCTTTCATCTTTAGATCTTGCTTTAGGATCCGCCTTAGTGTTGTACGGGGTATTTCAAGTTCTTGAGGTCGATGTTGAAGGTTGAGCTGTAAAGTGCTCCCGTACTCGTTCTATGGTTTCCGGTACGAGGATGGTCTTTTGACGCTCTCTAACAGTTGATCTTTCGTCTGCCGCAGATGCTGTTGCTTCAAATTTCACTACAATCCTAAGATATTGTCGGATTAGTAGACATGGAAACACGATAACGAATACTTTGTTACTTTTCTAAATTTATCTTTTTTTCCTTACCTTTTTATAGTGTTGTCCGTTGGTGCGTTATTTCTCCCGAATAGAGTACGCAAGTGTCTTGCCGTAGCTGCAAAAGATTCCCCGTTTCTATAATAATATTTTATTAATTCCACACGCACTTCCGTTGGATACGACGCCATCTTGAAAACTGACAAGGCAAATTTTTCATATATTTATTGTAAACCGCGCTTGGCCCTCTAGTGTAAAAAATATATATTATATTAATTTCTATTTTCTATATATACAAGGGAATAGCGCGATTTTTAAAACCGCAACATTAAATGGCCAACCCGTTATGTAATTCTGCCTGCTGAAGGAATGCCACCTGAATTTGTTCCATCACCCACCCTTTTTTGTAATAGTATGCTTTATCCCGTTACAACGTAGTAATGTTAGGAAATGTAAAACTAGTCGCTGGTGGATTCGACCTGTAAATATCAAGCGAGAGAAAAAATGGGAATTTAGAAGAGTAATTTTATTTTAGAGTTAAAAATGCATGGCAGGGAATAATTCTTCACATATACCCGTATGACACCCAAGCCTCTATTTTGGAAGAATGGAACCCTAGAGGCTTGTGTATGACACCAATGCTGTTTGAAGAACTGTTAAATTTAGTTGGTTCCAGACTAAGTAAACATAGCATTCGAAATTATTTCGATCATACTCTGGAAGAAATTTGAATGTGGTGAAAATTGGTTTTAATTGCAGTCTGACACGTGCAAGACGAGTAATTGAAAATGAATGGTACCAAATAGACGAATTTTATAAAACATTTAAGAAAAGATATGGAAAAGACTTTACCTAGGTATTACTTAATTATTTGAAATTAAAATTAATTTGACAGATACAAAAGCATGCACCATATCAAATTAACCTACCTAGCTGACTATTCTACTCAATTTCCCGTGAATTTAACGTAACGAAAACATACGTTTATTTTACGTGTGTACGCATCTAATTTTCGTATTCGTAAGAAATACGTGCAGTAATTATGAACACTAAAGTTATTTTTCATCACTCATGTACAAAGAGCGGACTTGAGCGATTGATGATTCATAGTCCATAGGTGTCTGCCTTGTATTCACAATAGGTTTGTTTCTGTAAGCGATCCGTGAGTTTCGAATAATTTGATACGTGTGGTCACCTGTATAAGTGGCACATGCTCGTACCTACATATGCAGTTAATATGTATCTGTCAATGCATAACAGAGCAAATGTAATAAACAGTTTGGTAACCGGCAGAAACTACTGCTGACGCAAAAGTAATGGTGACAAGCGAATTGCTAATTTTGAATAAAAATAATTTACAAAGAACAAAACTTAAAACTATGTACTTTCTGTGAAACATTGAAAGTGTTTACTATGAACAACTAAAATTTGTTCAAGGTGTCCCTGTGTTAAATTAATTCTTTCAGATGTTAAAACGTCTTTAAAAATAGAAAATGTACATTCCACATCATAACTGGTGATGAGTGCGTGATTAAAATATTGTAAAAGAATGTATAGAATGTATAGATTTTTCAATCGGCTCAGTCCGCTGTCTGCTCATTTGTTTTATTTGCAACTAAACACACATTCGTGATGAAAAATAAAACTTTAGTGCCTTGCTACATAAATAACTATTTCAAGTTTGCGCTTCCTTCATTAACTGAGAACTGTCATTTATAAATCAAATCAAAGTCGAGAATATTTTTCAAGAATTTGTGGAAATTCGTCAGTAAATAATGCATGCAAATAGTCTATAAGTTATATTTAATGAACAAAAATAATTATATCAAGTTGAAATTTATCTAAAAAATGGTATAAAATTCAATGATGAATGGGTTTATTCTCTAGGAGACTTATGTGAACATTTTCTAGAGGAATTTGCGAATGAATCTTTTGGAATAATCGTATCAGTATATTTATTCTTTGTTTTGTATAGTTATTTAGACAAAAGTGTGGATCTTGGAAAAAGCACTGGTAGACTAACGGTTAGAAGCAAAGTAAATGTTATGCGATCAGGAATGTCCACAGATTTCAGTACAACAGTTTCAGCAAGAACTGGATCTCTTCTACGATACTGCTAGACTAGACGTATCCTTAGAATTAATCTACACTAACATCCTTACCGTTTACAAGGTCTTGCAAACATACCTCGTAAACCAAAATTTTGTCAGCCATAATAATTTGCTTACAAAATTTTTAGTTCGATGACAATTACGAAACTTTAAATTATGAAATTATTTTTAGCTTGATTTATGATGCAAGCTTTTCATTTGTAAACGATAAAATAATAATAAGTCAAAATACCCAACTGCAAAATAGCCAAGACTGTATCTTTTTTTTGCTCAGAAATTCACGGAATTTGAATGTGGCGTACGAAGGGATGGTAGTACATTGCCCGACATATAAAACCCGTACACTAACATATTATCAATTTAAGCCAGGCTTATTCAATTTGACATGACTTGAAAAATTTGACTTAATTTATAGATATTAGCAATGTATGTATGAAGTCTATAAGTAACAGTATAAATATACAGGGTGCGCCAGGGGAAACGGACGTTTTTCAAATGAACGGTACTCCACTATTTTAGGGTTTAAAAAAATTCTATTGACACAAATAAGTAGGTCAGAACATGCAGTTTGAGTGACCTATGTACGAAAAATAATATCATTAAGATGGTGTCCATTTTCACGCTGACAAATGGGGAGGCGCTCCCTGAAGTTAGCTTCCACTCTCTCCAATAGTTGACGATCGATCTGAGCGATGTTTTGCTCTATCGCTTGTCGTCGCAGTTCGGCCAGTGTACGAGGTTTGGTTCCATACACGTGATACTTTAATGCTCCCGCAAGAAAAAATCACACATTGAAAGGCCTGGAGCGCGAGGGGGCCAAGGCAAATCACCGAATCTGGAGATAATGCGATAAGGGAACAGTTGTCTAACAGCAGCCATCGACACGCGGGCAGTATGGGCCGTAGCTCCGTCCTGTTGGAACCAAACATTTCGCAGATTGATTTGTCGTTCTCCCAACTCAGTTCTCAAGAAGTTGATAACCATATTCACGGTCACGGTCACAGTCTTCCCGTTTTCCTCAAAAAAGTAAGGCCCTATGACATCAAACTTCCCGATGCCGCATCACACCGTAAGTTTGGGACTGTGTAGTGGTGTTTCATGTAAAGTTTGTGGATTTTCAGAGGCCCAGTATCGGATGTTTTGACGATTCACAACACCATTAAGGTGAATGTGAGCTCGTCGCTCATCAAAATCGCATTGCAAAAGTTGGAGCATCGCTTTACGTTGTGGATAGTTGGCCTCATTCAATTGGTGCACAACTGCCATTTTATAGGGGTGAAAACGTAAATCATGGTGGAGAATTCACCGTACAGAAGTGTCGGACAATCGTAGTGCTGCAGAATGTCGACGAGCTGAACGCTTTGGGCTACGTAACATAGCCTGCCTTACACGTTTCACGTTCTCCGGAGTTCGAACTTGGTTCAAGTGGTTTCTTTTTCATTAAACTGCCTCCTGTACGAAGGGCATTAACCCATCGCAAAATGGTGTTCCGACACGGTATGTCTCCATGGCGAGGAACGTTAAACCTTCTACGAAAGAGATGTTGAACTTCCGTGACTGATTCGCCACCCCCCCACAAAGTTGTCATACACGAAAATGCGATGCTCCACGGTCCACAGCGGCATAATTGAAACTAAACCATAACTATTCACAAACTGCAAGGTCAGGGGAGGGCTTTGACGCCCTCGGCTCCCCTCTCCGGTACCTTCCTTTAGTACTACCTATCCCAAAAACGTCCGTTTTCAGTGGCGCACCCGTTATTTGTTCCGTTTACGCAACTAAAAAACTCTGATTTTATGCTCATAAGAGTTTTACGGGTTTTATATATCGCGCAATGTACAGCTCTATAGCGCTACATGGTGCGAGCAACATCTATACTGCAGTCTGTCAGACGATACTTTGATAGGTTGTGACAAACAGTTTTTGTGTTTATACATTGCGTGCATAGAAATTGGCACACTGTAAACTTTTGACTTTAGCTATATTTTGTTTCGAATCTATTTATCAGATCAACAAAAAATATATGCAGTTTGAGAGACAATTTAATATGCTTTAAGTTTAAATTTATTAAAATTTATTTCGGCTTCCTAAACCTAAATTTGTGAAATTAATACATGAAACAAATTATCTTGTTTTATTACTTAAGGAAGTATGGTTTATTGACAATTACCTAAATTAACACTTAATTTTTAATAATACCTCCTCTTGCCCTAATAACATCTCCCATACGATTAGGTATAGATCTAAGCAAGTTTGATATAGTTTCTTGTGAGATGTCAACCCACTCTTCTTCTACTGCTACTGCTACTGCAACAATAAGCTTTGGTATCGAGATTGGGACACGAGCTCTAGCACGAATTCTTCGTTTTAGGTCATCCCATACATGTTCGATCGGATTAAGGTCGGGACTGCATGTTGGCCAATCCATAACCCTAAAACCGACTTCCGTAATGTAATCTTGCATGTTAAACCTCTTCTCCCGTGACCACGGTCGTCTCTACGGATAAGAACTGGATCGGTCCGTGCTCCCATAGAAATTGCACCCCAGATCATGCAAGAACCACCTCCATAAGCATTCCTCTTTGTAATGCAACATTCTGAAAATCGCTCTTCTGGCCTCCGGTAAACTTTTCTTCTTCGGTCGCTGCCATAGATGCATATCTTGCTTTCATTTGAGGATAGAACAGAGCCCTACTGTTGTTGTTAATGTCCAATTCAGATACTTCCCTGCAAAATGCAGCCGTGTTTGACGATAAACTGCGTTTTGGACGATGTGCAGATGTTTCATAAGTCAGGTTCGTCCCTTTAGTCTTCGTCTTACTGTCTACTGACTAATTGCCACTTTTCGTATATAACGGAGCTGTTGCTGCACTTGAACCGCATCAAGAAGACGATTTCTTTCTTAATATGGTTGACACAATAGAGCGGTCATCGCGATCTGTTGTATATCGCTTTCTGCCATTTTCAGGTGGCCTATAAAGATCCAGTCTCCTCATAACGTTGGTACATTCTTCGAACAGCTACTCGTGACCTATGCAATTGTCGAGCAAGTCCATTTTCGATAGAAGCCATTACTTGGGCGGCTTTTTGCGGTGTAGTATACATTAAACTAACATACCTGAAAGCTAACCCAATTATGAAAAACGAATAATATGCAAATATCAATTACTAAGGCAAAAATTTCAAACTGTCACACGTTTGTTATTCTCGTTATAATAATAACACAAATACGTTTCATTTGTTTACCGGTTATCATATAGACGATAAGCACACTTGATAAATTTAAACTCATATAAAAGCATATTAAATCATCTTTCAAACAGTATATTTTTCCTTGATCTGATATACCGTGTGCACAACGTCGAGCGATCGATGGATATATAAGTAATGACTGGCCAACTGCAAGTGGGAGGGGCTACATACGTTAAACTCCTACAGGGCGAATTTAATTGTGGTGAACTAAGAAAGCGTTATGGTTGTTTATTAATAAATGATGTATCAAAATAAATATTCCAAATTAATAACTAATTGTTTAACAAACTACAAAAATATTTGTAGTATATTATTTATGGTTAATGTACGAATTTGGATATTTTATCCGACTACACCGTTGCTTTTCGCACTATTAGTCATATGTCGGCTGTCAACGTCCCTACAATAACGGATACTTTTGTTTATGTCTCTTCGGCCATAATACTTTAAATTTAACATTTAAATTTAAATAAAATGATATAATATAGTTGAAAGTATCATAAAATACAATCCGCCGTATAGTGCAGAGTTTTTGTTTACTGCATAATAATAATTCTTACCGGCAAAGCATCAGATATTTTCATCGCTAAATATTCAATGATAAGTTTCATCATAGCTTCGTGGCTTGAACTTAAAAAATTCTTATTCAAATGAAAACACATAAATAATATAAAATTATGAAACAAAATTGAAAACAAATTGAAAAAAATTAAAATAAAAAGTATTCTGTAATAGCATAGAATTTCAAAACAATAACGATTCTTGCAAGAATATAAATAAAGTGTTTACCTGTATAAATAAATGGTTTCCTTAAATAAACTACCTATAAAATATTAAATTTAACTAAAATACCTTTATTGGTAATAAATATTAATTATTAAATAAAAGAACATTCTAAAAAGAAAAACTAATTATTTAGTAAATGCTCAAATAAACCACCCTCTTGAGCCGAGCAGTAATCCAATCGGTTATAAAAATTACCACGAACATTTGTTAGCATTTCTATACGTACTCTACCTACGGATGACAAGGAGCAACTGAATCGCCAGTCGCAAGCTTGTTTTCCGATTCAATATATTCGCCTTGCTTGAACACTATGAGCGACTGATAGGAATATTCAATGTGTTAGAGAGAGATTATTTGATTCGTACTTAGATCGTATGTAGAATGTGTTGGATAAAGAAATGTCGCGTATGGAACGCCCGTACAGTTAGACAGTAGAACAGATTGAATATACTCTCTCAACCCTAACCACATAAACTCGCTATTCGTCTTCGTCTTACTACATTGTGGTAGATCAATCACTCCCCGGCGTTCATACGGTATAGATTCGAAACAAAATATAGTTAAAGTCGAAAGTTTACAATGGGCCAATTTCTATGCACGCAACATATTTGTTGAGTTGTGTTTGAGTTATTCTGTGACACTGCAATGTCTTATGTGAAAAAGCAAAGAACGTGCGTCAAATTCTACTTCAAACTTGATAAAACGGCAGCGGAAACTTTGAAAATGCAAGTTGTGAGAATGCTTTAGACCAGACGCAAACTTACGAGTGGTACTACCAATTTAAAAATGAACGCGTGTCGGTTGATGATGATGAGCGTTCCGGTCGTTCATCGACGGAAAACAAGCCACAAAATGTGGCAAAAGTGCGTGATGCTACCTGCCAGACCGAATGAGAACAATCCATGTTACATTAGCAACATTGTCGGCTTGTCGTACGCGTTTATCAGCGTATTCTGTTCGAGGAACTTAACATACGGCCTATTGCTACGAAGTTTGTGCCAAGGTTACTCCCTTGTTGTTCCTAGGTTTAACAACCTCCTTACTTCCAGATCCTGCCCCTTGTGACTTCTTACTGTTTCCAAACCTAAGCTCAAAGGGTGCCGTTTTGAGACGATAGAGTAGATCCAGACCAAATTGGAGACAATATTGAACACAATCACATAATGTTGCAGAATGTCATCACGAATTTTAAGCTGTGAATTTTAAGATGTATTAGCCGAAAAGGATAACATTTCCAACATTTAATGTAAAAGAAATTGTAGGTAGCTATTATTTGTTATTTGCATTGCATGTATGAAAATGCAAAAAAAAAAATTACTGACGGTTAGACAATTAAATTTAATTTAAGACACACTTCAAAAATGTTCAGAGTATATCAAAGAAAACTAAATGAACTTTTCAACTGAACCCTGTAAGTAAATTCGTCTGTTGAATTAATAAATGGATTTTTATTATTATTTACTATTTAATACTCTCCAAAAATATATAGATTTAAATGTTTGAATTTAATTATTTTGCAATAAGGGGAATCTGAGAAAATTATTTTGATCAATTGGTAACAAATTTCAAACTCAATAACTTGAAATCGTTTTAAAGAATTTAAGCTTATTATTTTTTGACAATACATTGTGATGGTTTCAAAATCGATTTGCCTCAATTATGAACTCGATTTTGCCTTAAACTAATTTTTTTCTTGTTAAAGTCGTAAATTCGTAAATATCGTTTTGCAAGCTAAGAATATAATGCAATATTTACGTTGATTAACTGAAGTAAATTTGTGTAATAATTTTTTCGCTTATTAAATAGATAATGATTAATAAATACCGTCAAACTAACATTCGGATATGATAAATTCCTCAATTTTTCGAAACCTTCCTGGCCAGCGGTGTCAACTAAAACTGCATCGTAATCTTTCCCGTCATGATTAATCGTGCAGTAATGGTTTTCAAATACTGTTGGCTCATAACCCAACGGAATTTCCTTAGTGGCATAACGGACGAGCATGAAAGTTTTTCCAACGCCTCCGTCTCCAATGGTTGTTATTCTTATAACATTACCTTTATTTTTATCTTTGTTTTTGCGCTTTTTCATTTTTTACTCTGAAATACAAAATAACATTAAATATAAACTTAAGTGTTAAAAATAAAATGGGTAACAAAATTATGCAATTTTATTAGTTTATTTCCATAATTTCACTGCACGACTTATTTATTAATGTAGAAAAATATAAAAAGAAGATAAAGAAATATGTGTGGCAAGTCTAAAGGATTAAATAAATTTTATCAATGACTAGAAGAAACTACTTTGAAAAAAAACTAGTTTATATTTCCCGGCAGACCGAATTCCGGGATCTCGAGATTTTCGGGATTGCCGTTGCGCCTTGACAATGACCTTACCTAGATTATATTAAGGGCACTTATTACATAAAGACAAAAAATCAACCTTAGGTACGCCGTACAGTAAAAGAACTACACAGATACAGCCCAAATAATATGTAACTTAGAAGGGACCAATCACCCGACTGCTGATTATATGAACGATAGCGATGATGATGACAATTTAGAAGACTTAGACTGTCCAGAATTAGGTTTAATCTTAATGTCACAAAATGAATTTGCGCGAGAACACATACCAGAGTTAACGAAAGATAAAAGGACCAAATTGGGCTGATAAAGAAAATCCGCAAAGTTGTAGTGTATTTCAAAAGATCACCATTGAAAAATGAAACAGTACAGGCAGCGCTCACTTAACATACATAATGCGTGCACAAATTGTTGTGCGTTAAACGGATGTACGTTAAGCTGACGGTGAAATTACATATACAAACAGATGTTTACGATTTTATGGTTACATGCGCCTCTTTGTTCATACGAACGTACGTAGTGGTTTATTCGAACGTACACTTTATCAGCTTGAAACTATGCAATAAATGCTTGATTTATTCTACGAATTCACAAGACGGGGATTTCCCCTATTTTGTTGTCACCGTAAAATAAACTGCATTCTGTTACTAGTTTACATCCATTCGTTAAATGTATTGATACCGAGTGGTGGCTGGAAATAGTGATAGTGACTCTAGTTTTACGAAATATTTAGTAATAAACATTAAAAATATGAGTGAAAGTGAAAGAGATCGAAAAAGAAGAAAGATTATTAGTTTCGAGAAAAAATTACAAATTATTGAAAAAGCAGAAAGAGGAGAAAAGATGGCAGAAATAGGACGGAATCTAGGTCTGAGTCGTTCAACAGTAAGCACCATAGTGAAAAACAAAGAAAACGTAAAGGCACATATGAAAAGTGGTGGAAACATACAGCAGAATTTTGCTACTCGAGCACGTTCAAACGCGATGGAGGAAATGGAACGACTTTTAAAGCTCTGGTTAGAAGATCAAAATCAACGTAATGTTCCAGCAAGCTTTTATATTATCCAAGAAAAGGCTAAACAAATTCACAGAGAACTGACATATAACATGGGAGAAACTTCAAATGTTGAAACTTTCAACGCAAGTTGGGGATGGTTTCGAAGATTTAAAATTCGAGCTAGATTACATAACATTAAAGTGACCGGCGAAGCAGCTAGTGCTGATCTTAATGCGGCAAATGCTTTTCCTGGATACCTCAAAGCAATAATAGAAGACGGAGCCTACTGCGCGCAACAAGTGTTCAATGTCGACGAAACAGGTTTATTCTGGGAGAAAATGCCAGCAAATATGTACATATCTGTTGACGAAAAACGTATGTCAGGACATAAAGCCTCCAAAGATCGCCATACACTACTATTGGGTGGAAATGCGGCAGAGGATTTTAAACTGAAGCCTATGCTAGTATACCATAGTGAAAATCCTAGGGCTTTTAGGGGAATTGCAAAATCTTTATTGCCAGTAATTTGGAAATCAAACCACAGAGCCTGAGTTACTGTTGCTTTGTTCGAGGATTGGTTCAAAAATTATTTTGTACCCTCAGTGCAAAATTATTGTTCCAAAACTAATTTAAATTTTAAAGCCTTGCTAATTCTAGACAATGCACCGGGCCATCCCGTAACGTTAGATGAATTGTGTCCTAATATAAAAGTTGTTTATTTACCGCCAAACACAACATCGTTGCTTCAACCTATGGATCAGACTGTCATTGCAACTTTCAAAAAATATTATTTGAAGACAACTATGGCAGAAATGATAAAAGCTATCGATAAAGGAGAAGGTGTAAGCGTAAGAAGTTATTGGAAAAGTTACAATATTCTTGCTGCGGTTCGAAATATTGGTACAAGTTGGGCTGAAATTAAAAGTACAACTATGAATAGATCTTGGAAAAAGTTGTGTCCTCAGTTTGTTTCTGACGATGAAAATGTTATTGAAGAAACTGAAGATGAAGTTGTGGAAATGGGAAGAAGACTTGAACTGAATATCGATAATGAAGATATTATTGATTTAATAGAGGGTCATTCAGAAGAGCTTACAGCCAGTGATTTAATTCAACTGCACGAACAAATGATAACACAAATCGATCATGATGACGAACATCAAGAAAACTTACTTCCAAAAGAAATAAAACTACAAACAATAAGTGAAATTTTAAGTAAGGTGGAAGATATTGTTGCTCTAGTAGAAAATTGTGATCCAGATTGCGAAAGAAGCATAAACATAATTCGTAGTCTTCGCAATGCCACATTATGTTATAAAACACTGTATCAGGAGAGGAAAAGAACTTTTACAACACAATTGACTATGGATAAGTTCTTGACACAAACAAAGAAGAATTAAATTTAAGTTTTATGTACACTTATGTAGGCATTACTTTATTTTTGTATTACATTACAAACTACAACAAAATAAATTATTTCCATCAGTTGTTATTCATTATTTTCATTTTTAATTTGAGAAACATAACATGCATAAACGACGGACAGCCGACAGTGTAAGTTACGTAGATCTGGTGTATTGCGTCCGTACGGATATTTGATACGTTCGTGCGAATAGAGGGTGGTAAATGAACATGTACGTATTAGCGGACGTACCTTAAGCAGGCTGTACGTTAAGCGAGCGCTGACTGTACTTCAAAAATATGTGAAGATTGAACATGAAAAAGAGCTGTCACTTCTTTTGGACTGAAAAACCAGGTGTAATAGTCTTTTGACCATGCTGGAACGATTTTCTCTTTTAAAAACCTGCATTCAAAAAGTTCTTATAGATCTCAATCATCCAATCCGTTTAGAAGATGGTGCTTTTGACTTGGTAAATAAAATTGTTGATGTGCTGACCCTATTTAAATTAACAGTAGAAGCAATCTGTCGACGAGATGCTACTTTATACATAGCTGATGCCGCTTTGAAAATTCTTATAAAACAATTGTCTAGCAAAAACTCAGCACTCGATTTAACTGGTGTGTTGAATTATTTAGAAAATCCAAGAAAAGATTATGCAAATCAGCTATTATCGGATTTGGAATAGCTTCACTACTTATTTCCAGTTCCTAGTGAGGACGCAAATAAAGAGTATTGTTAAAAGACTAAATAGTCGAGATGACACGGAAGAGGAAGAAAGGTCAGGATCACAAACAGATGATGAGCCAAGGCAACAAACCTCCCAACCCCAATTGACACTAAAGGAAAAGTTACAACTGGAAATGAATATGAACATGGAATCCCCAGATCCTGAAGTACAAAATGAATCGGGGTTGGTAAATAGTATTAGACGCGAAATGAGCCTGTTCGAAAATGGAGGAGTTCGTGGATATCACAGAATTAGCATATAAATATCTATTGTCTATTCCTCTAACCAGTGTAGAACCTGAGCGAGCGTTTTCAGCTGCTGCTTATGTTGGCTATAAACTACGAGGTATGCTTGGAAGTCAAACATTGGATGCTGGATCGAAATTCTAAATAGTTTTTTGTATTGTCTTTTTTGTTCCTTATTTTAGTATATTGTGTATTGTGTTGTGCAACAATATTAATAAATAATTTTTAAGAAATTACTCAAGTTTTTTTTCATTTGAGCCCAATTAGAAACCACATAGTTTAATCCCGGGATCCCGGGATTACGCTTCAAAAACCCCGTAATCCCGGGATTGTATTCTCTAGTCATGTGCCGACATCTCCGATCGACTCATTACCTTCCACACTCAAGAGGCGAGCGCCAACCGCCTTTGTGGAAGAAAAAACTTTTGTAATACCGAAGTTTTGTATCTCGCAGATACTTGCAAAGCTTGTGGTAAGTTTTCAAAGATCGCTTTTAAAGAAATGCTTTTGCTAGTTTTAAAGTAAAGTGAGTTTAATAATTAATGAGTGGGCCAGCGGTCTGCATATCAGGACTGAATTCAGTCCGTATCACCGTGCGCAACGCAGATATAACTTGACCGGAAAATTACCGAAAAACGCACGACCAAAAGTCGCAACTAATTAATTTATTGCTGAAGATATTGCCACTATAGCATTAGAAGAATTACCATGAAGTTCTACTACATCCCTCGCAATAAACTATGATATAAGTTGCCGATCAGTAGCCAGAATAGTGATGCGCGAAACATCCACATAAACCACATTACGTGCAAGAATTATTGGACGGGGATTATCATCGTGTAGAGAATACGGTCTCCAGATTTAAATCCCCTAGAATTTTTCCTTTGATTTATGTGGTTTATACTAAACGACCACATAATCTGGACGAGTTGCGGCTGAGAATAACTAATTGAGGAAGTATAATTAATTCGTGAGGAGGCTTTGGCAAATGTCATTTAAAAATTTGTTCACAGACTTGCATATTGTCAAGAAGTTAACGGTCATCATTTCGAAAACTTTCTTAACTGATATTGATTTTGTTTATATTTTTTGTGTTAATTTTTCTTGTCTATAATAGAATTTTCATTATTAGATTTAATTAAATACCTCTGCCGTTGTTGAACAAAAAGGTGCCAAACCTTATTATTGCTGAATTCCCAGAACCGAGCTCTATTGAAATTCGTAAAAATATACAGGGTGTTGCATTTAAAATAAAATAGTTAACATCGTTTCAGGTAATCTGAAAACTTAAATGTGGAAAATTTTATTAAAATCTAAGTAGCTGTATCAATGATATTCGAATGGATTCATACATTTGCCTAACCTTGTATACTTGCATTTTTTTAATAGGATTCGTTATATATCATATTGGATGATATGTTAATAGAATAAAGTAAACATTTCTGAATTGCAGTATTACTAGTATGTAAATAATACTCCTATGAATAAAGTTTTTAAACAAAAGAAAGTCAAATACATCGAATCAGATGATCTTTAGACTGTGCATATGGTAATAATTCTCCTGCGTATTGCGTAAAACGTGAAAAAGTTTCAATTAGAAATATAATTCCGCAATAGTGCGCCACGTTTCGAACAACCATTAGAACAAATTACACCCGAATCTATGTACCTCATTGTGAACCTACCTTTAATCAATAATCGAAAAATTAACGGAAAACATATAACAATGCATCTGCTTCCCTGTGAGGAAACGATTATGATGACCAAATTTGAATACAAGACTGCAATAAATGTGTAAACATGTTCTATATAAATGTTCTTTCGTAACTAAGTCGGAATTGATTTACTACGTAGGTAAGCAGAAAATTATAACAAAACAAAAGCAGTGGGTAGCAGCAGTAGGTAAAAAGCTTAACTTAAAAGTGCTTTTTTATCTCAAAACATTAAAACATGTCAGTATTTTTAAAAAAACACCAGCTAACGGAAAATTTGATTTTTTTCTACTTTTCATTTTGAGCTGTGACGTCATCATGTTCTTTTTAATTACAACCCTCCTTTTTTAACAAAAAGAAAATTGGAAATTAAGCCAAGAAAACGACAAAGAAGTGGGTAATTTCAAAGAAATCTTCAACGAAAATCATGAATATGTAACTTGGAATACCCAAAAACTTCTTAAGAAACAAAACTCAAAGTTTGTTATACATTGATTAACAGATAACCAAAAATTGTACCATTAAGAAAACAATTAAGAGAAACTTTAAGAGGCGAAAATTTTGCAACTGGTGATGAGATGCGATCTAGTAACCAAGCGACAGTGTTGAATAACAGTTGTGGTACAGTTGTTAATGCTAATTATTAATTGGATATATTGAAATGTTTAGTAATATGTATTTATTACGTTTGCCGTGAAGAGCAAGAACTAGGCAATTGGCGGTTGTTGCATAATAACGCACCGCCTTATCGTCCGTCAGTTGTAACTGATTTTTTGCTTCCACATCTTCCGTATTCATCCGATTTGACTTCTTGCAATCATTTTTTAATTTTTAATAATATAAAATATTATTAAAAATCTGGTGTAAAGAACACAAATACAGGTTCACTATTAATATTTTTTGTGAACGTGTCCGAACATATCCCTCCCCAGAGACGTAGATACCTATTTCGCCTTTCAACAGGCTCATCGGTACCCCCTTGCTGGAGAACGGATATCTTCAGACACATTCACAAAAAAGATATGTTCGAACACGTTCACAAAAAAATATTAATAGTGAACCTGTATTTGTGTTTTTCACACCAGATTTTTAATAATATTTTATATTATTAAAAATACCTTTGTATTATAGAAAACTGGTGGGGTTTACCTACTCATGTATGTTTCAATTATTCTGATACATTTTTTTATTCCCTAATCCCTAAACTGGTATTTAGCAATGAAGGGACACCGTTTTGCATGAATTGAAACTAGCCATCTCAACACCATTGAAATCAGCGACATGAAAAAATAATTTTATACCCTTCTTGTACGTGTAAATCGTTATATTTATAGTATTTATACCAATTACAGGATTTTATAAAAAAATGCACATAAGAGATAAGGTTTCCAGAAAAAAAAAGCACGCCTAATTATTCAAAATTATTCATTCATCCATTAATTTATTAGATACTTATTTTCTTTAATGAAAATGTACTGAATTTTTCTTTAGAAAATTTGGTCAATTTAGATATAAATACAACCTATAAACTTCACCGTAAATTTTATAAGTCGACACAAAGCTCACATAAACACACTACAACTATTATGTCATGGATTTTAATGACGAAAGTGGATTGCTTGGTGCGTTTAGCTACATCACTTAACATTTAACCTGGACAAAACAAAGGAAAAACGACATTATGTATGTTACCTATTGTACATGTAACAATCCATACAAATATATATCTTTAACTTACGAACAAAATTACTGTAAAATACCACATCCTCCAATTGTGTTGTGATATATCAATCAATATTCGGACACCTAATCTGAATTGAATGATTCTACTGTATCCTAGATTACGAGTCGGAATATTAATATATGATGACACAATAGAGCAGTATTTTATAGAAATTCAAATTGTGAGAAAAAACACACACTTATCCAAATTGCTACATGTACACAAGTCAAATACAATAATATCGTGTCGTTTGTCCGGGTGTCATTATTACATACGACGCTTCTTCATATAGAAGTATACACATCCGAAAAAATATGCATTGCGCTTGTTATACCAGGTTCTTTTTTTATATTACACATATATTTCTCCTATGTGTAAAGAAAATTGTCAATGCATTAACAACCTAATAGGCAACCAGTTATACATTTATGTTTTGACGAGTGAGAACCATGTGCTTCTAGCAACCAGTGTAGCCAGTGCTACTACAGATCTATTTGAATTCAAATAAAATAACTATTCTGTAAATTCGCTACTCTCAGTCCAAGGAAACTATTTTTTTTTTTGTATTGAAAAATTTAACTCTCCGGCATACATGAAATTTTTAAAACCTATTACGAAACTGTTAAAATTTATCGCAAAAGTATAGAAGAATCTGGTTCCGCAATAATACTTGTACTGGCAACAGTGGGTAATACAGAGCAAAATAGAAGCACAAAGAATTAGGTTATGTTTTTAGAAAAGAAAGTGCAAAATCTCAGGTTTGAATGAAGAAATTATTTTATTAAGACAAACAAAACAACATAATAAAGGTGAAGTCTAATTTCATAGCAAGTTTTCGAAGTGTCCGCCTTGTCTTTCAAGGCAATAAGCAAGGCGATCTTGAAAACAAATTTGGGTATTCCGAACAAATTCTGGGTTTATTTCATCATATTCAGTATGTATATGGTGTTTCAGTTTGTCCAAGTTACGTATTTGAATGTTGTTATAAATGTTATTCTTCAAGTAACCCCAAAAGGAAGTGATCACTTGCAGATAAATCGGCTGATCTTGGGATCATTGGTATGGGGCCAAATCTGCCAACCCGTCTTTGAAAAGCGTTATTAAATTAATTCCTGACGGTATTAGTAGAATGTGCAGGAGCCCCATCCATTTGGAACCAAGGTTCATCAACATTTAGCATCTCAATTGATAGAATGCTATGGTCTCGCAAAGATTCAGATATTTTGCTGCAGTGAAGTTACCATCAATAAAAAATTAGCCAATAAGTCTATCGCTTATTATTCTAATCCAGACATTGACTTTTTAGGGTACTGCGTTCTGGTTATATTTTGGGCATGAGGATTTGTACGGGACCAATACCTAATGGATTAATGGAAAGGAAATACATATAGTATTTTTCAATGGATGAAGGTAGGATACAAACCTAAAGTTTCGAGAGTTGACTTCACCATTTACGGTAAATGTAACTTCATCAGAAAAAATTATTTTATTTAAAATTTCTTCGTTTGCATTTAAAATATTAAACATTATTTCACACAAAAAATCAATTTCTTTTACTTTATCTTCCTCAAAAAGCTCTTGATGGTTTGATATCTGGTATGGCTTATATTTGAATTCTTTTTGTACACCGAACTGTACGATACTCCAAAATGTCTGGCTACATTTAAAAGCGATCCGACACAAGCGTTCCTCTACATAACACAGGATATTCAGCTTCATGTGTTCTGTTAACACGTGATTGGTTTTATTATTTTTTTTGTGGGAGTTTAGGACACAACCATCTTCTTTTTTTGATAAAAATATTTAATGTTGTTTTCACAGAAGGTATAAGCTTATCAGGATAATTAACGGAAAACATGTGTCTGTCCGTCCTTAAACTATTATTCCTCTGGTACCACATTATCATTGCTACCTTTTCATATTTGTTGCACCTATTCATGATTTAAATAAATTATCTACTTTTCAATAAAATATATTCAATTTAAGATTCATGTATGAATAAAAAATCAGAAATATTTGACATAAAAAAATGTTTTTTTTTCTGTATGACAAACTAATTTAAGAATGAAACTATAGGTAAATCCTTCACTGCTGTATAACTGGTTGCCTACTATGCCGCTAATGCATTGACAATTTTTTTTTTAAAGTTACACATAGGAAAAATGAATGTGTAACAATAAAAAAAGGACCCGGTATATGATAGAATAGGTACGTTAAAAATGAATAAACATCTATTTAGATCCATAAAACTGTATTTTTTTAAATCCTCAATATCTTTTTATCATAGATATTTTTTCCTAAGATAAAAAAACAATATTAGTAAATCACTAGTGCACCGATAGAACATTTGTTATTTTTACAATTAGGTATATTAAGTTAAATACAAATACCTATCTTCTATCTTTTTTCTAGCTTGTGTGCCTTGGTGTTTATGATCTTAACAACATGCAACACAAAATCCAATGAACACAATTCCTCCAAACCCAAGCAAAGCAAATATTTATTACGATTTCAATTAAGAGCCATGCAAAGGTTACTTAAACCAACCCCGGCAGATTTCATCGGATGCTGCCTCTGGCTGCCTCTTACTATAACTTCACACTGGACTATTGGCCGTGATACTCTCTAATCTATTGTATGCGGTCTACTCATTCATCAGAATTAATACTTAATAAATTATGTCATATAGTTGGAGTTAGGAGTTAGTTATTAGTAAACTATAAATTATAACCAATACAGGCAAATAATAATTATTTCTGAGCCGGTCGAAATCGAAAATTTATGAACTTTTATAAATCTTATGAAATGAAATACTTATTTTCAAATAATTTCTGTTATTCTAAAGGATACGTTCTTTGAAATCAAACATTCATATTTGTATATAATAAATTTTAAAAATCATTGTATTGTCAACAATTAGAAAATCATAAAAATTAATAGAATTATTCATATTCACTTTCCAAAAATTATAATATTTTTTCAAAATATTACAATATTGATGAAATGAAATATGGATCTCAATCAAATTTGTACAATTTTTTTGAATAAAAACAAAGTGCAAAGTGTTTCCAAAGTGTAGATAAATGCTAATAAAAACAGTTATTTCGATTGTAAATGACTCATTTCCGACACAAGGTATAAGGAAACGCCAGACTATGCAAATGATTCATTCATAATTTTTAAATTTTAAATTTTCTATGAAAATTTTGCACTATTTGCTATTGTAGGTGATGTTTATATAAATGATGTTTATGTAAATATATTATTTTTAGGCAGTTTCTAATTAATTATTGAAAAAAAAAGGGAAGCACATATAATAAATAAAATAGGTAGGTAACAACGATTACTTACCTTGATCTCTACAATAAAACCTTGGTAAACATTTGTAAACAAAAATTGATGTATTTAACCGTCCACAACTGTATACTTTCTAACATAAACTTTTTCTTTAAACTTAATTTTATTACTGATCGTTAAATACTCATTAAACGTCACTACCCTTAACTTATTGAATATTAGGACCTTACGATATCACAATATTTTCCTACATATTATATACATATATCAGTTTATCTAAACAGTTTTATCTAATCATCAAGGCGTAATGAAATCTTTAAATAATTAAGTAAGAATAAGTAAGTAAATCTTTGATTATATTAAATTTTTAGGATATTAAAGAAAATGCTTTTAAATATGTTTAACTATTTTTACTTTATTAAAAATGTCTACGAAACGATGTAAACGATCCAAAGCATTTAAGTACGATACTAAACAATCAGTTACGTACTTTGATTTGCCTATCTATGTGGGAAAGTGAGATAGTGCTAAAAATATAATTTGCTAAACATTTTTTATTTTTGAAAAAAACATGAGAATGCAGATTAGAAAAAAACAGTATCATATAAAAATCCAAAACCGCGAATATTTTTTGACGAAAATTATGTTATTGATTACTCAATTTGATTTTATCACATTATCACATTTTATTAAGAGTGATTTAAAAAAGAACTAAATGTCTTAAATTCGTCTTCGTCATGTTCTAGCCCCATGGCACCCACAAGGGTGAGGCTGCGTGGACCCCTGGGTCCAGAGCCCGGGCCTAGCCCTACGTAATTTAATTTTTTTATTATTATAATTTAATACAAAGTACAAACACAAAAAAAATATTTTGAATATTTTTATATTTAACAGAGTTGGTGTCAATGCTGCGAAACTGAATCATGATGTTCTAACATTTTTTGGAAACGTTGAAAGTTTTTATTCTTTGTTCTCTAGGAGCCCTGGTCGTTGAGAATTGTTAAAACAGCATGTCCTTTTGTCTTTGCAAAATCTTTCTGAGACTCGTTGGAGTGAAAGGCTACAAGCTGTGCGCCCGATTTCGAAGCACTATCCTTCGATCCTTAAACTTTTAGACCTGCTTCTGGAGGATAACGTACCCACATTAACTCCATCAGCAAAAAATACTGTTTCGGGACTCGGGAAGTACTTTGGATCTTTTAAATCCCTCTTGATGTCATCATTTTAGCATAAGAACGTGGCCTCTATTCATCACAAAAACGTCGTTATACAGAACAAAGGAATTTCCCTCAACATAGAGATGCAACTAAATAAAAACTTACTTAATGAGATTCAGGTCCTACGAGATTCATGGGAATCTATTTTGAACGATGCCGATACAGTTAGCATTTCACCAGAGTTTGTTATCGAAACAGAAGCCCGATGCAGCTGAAAAGACGCGTTAACAACTTCAGTTAGGGCTAAAAGCATCAAATAAATTCAAATCTTCTGTTGTCCTTCCTGTTTTGGATTTTGTCATGACAGATTTTAAAACAAGATTTACAAGCTGTGAACAAATTTGTGATTCGTTTTCACCAGTTTTGGCTTTCATGGACCTAGAAAATGATGAACTGAAAGTTAAAACCACTAATCTTGTCTCGAAGTATTCTTCAGACTTAACAGATTCAGACAACTTAGTTGAAGAAATTCTACACATGAGGAGCGTCTATAGTACAGTCTTAACCTGTGTACTGCAATTAGAAGATCTTTTTTGTACGAATCCAATATCAGTGGCTACAGCTGAAAAGCTTTTTAGAAAACTGGCGAACTCTTTAAAAACTTGGCAAAGGAGCGCAATAGGCCAACGTCATCTTAACCATTTAGCAATTTTAGCAATTGAGAATAATTTGGCCAAGACTCTTGGCTTTTCCGACGTAATTGATCATTTTAGTTAGAAGAAAGCTCAGAAAACTAAGTAGTCTTACTTTGCAGCCACTGTCTATGACTTACATAGATCCAAATTTTGTTTTTTGTAACTATTTTTATTTGAATCTTGAGTGTTAAATAAATATATCTGTTGTGATCATTTTGAATAATGTTATAAATAAAGTTTAGTTTGAACTTAAAATAAAATAGTTACCATAATTATATCCTATTTTAAGGTATTTTCAGGTTAAATTACATTCTTAAAAGAGTATGGGTAAGAAATAAACGTGCAATTATGATGTAGCACGCGACTGTAAAATAGGGCGCCCGCTTCTGATCCTGGGTCCAGAGCTCGTAAGGGAAAGTGGGGGCTATGTCTAGACCAACGCTTGGTTTTCATACATTGAATTCTCGTTTCAAATAAATACCTATTCATGAATTTCCAACGTTTAGTTTTTCATCGTTGGTTGTTTGTTACATGCTTTTCTAGTATGTTTTTTAACATTTCATATTCTTCGTTGATGTCTTTCTCATTTTATTATGGTTGGTACTCTACAATCTTCTCTCATGTCTTTATTCCTTTTTGTTTCTGAGTATGCAATATTCCTCAAAATTTCCCTTTTCTTAATATGGATTTATTTTCATTTTCAGCTCTCGTTTCAATCGTGTGTTATAACAGGTTGCATCCAAATTTTATATGTACGAGGACTGATTCCTATGCTCCGCTTTTGACCAATTTATAACCAACTGAACTTGTTAAAACGTGCTTACAGTAGATGCTCGAGGACGAGAGAGTGGCATATCAGTTTCTAAATAGATCGTGTCGAGCAACGAGTGATGATTAAATACTTACGTTTAAAAGAGATGACCCCAACTCAAATTAATCAAGATTAGGTGGAAACATTAGGGGAATCTCCAATAGTTAAAAGGTGGTGTCGTGAGTTTAAATATGATAATCAGTCGTATACTGACGAAGACGCAGGTGGAGTGTTCACAAGCGTCACTATCCAAGAAACTGTTAAAAAGGTCGATGATCTCGTGCTGCAAGATCGGCATGTGACTATTAGACAAATAGTTGAAATACTAGTCTTTCATACCATGTGGTATATAATATAATTACAGTTGAATTGAACATGAACAATTTGTCTGCAAGATGGGTACCATGAATGTTCACAGATGCACACAAGAAAACTCGAAAAGACATTTGCAGTCGTCTTTTAACGCAGTATAGACACGACAAAGAAAATTTTCTTGCAAGATTAGTGATAATTGATAACTCCTGGACCAATCGCAGGGAAGGTCATGTTATCCGTATTTTGGGATACTGAAGGCGGAATTTTAGTAGATTTCCTGCGGAAAGCGGCCACGGTTACAGGTACTTATTATGCCAATTTAATTCCCAAATTAAGTGATTTGATAAAAGAAAAACGTAGGGAGAAATTGCGCAAAGGTGTTCTCTTGCATTAGGATAACGCGCTCAGTCACAAGTTCGCCATTGCAACTGCTGCAATAGCTCAAGCAGGCTTCGAAATAGTTAAGCATTCACCATATTCGCCAGATTTTGCCCCCAGTGATTACTGACTGTTTCTAAAACTTAAACACTTGCGTACTAAACAATTTCCCCCAGATAATGATGTGATATGTGCGGTAAATCAGTGGTTTGCAGAGATTGAACAATCTTTTTTTCGAGAAGCATTAGAAAGGCTAGAACATAGATGGGAAATATGTGATAACCTTAATGGAGACTTTGTTTAAAAATAAAATTAAGATATTGGTGAAGATTGGGGGAAGCAAAGAGATCCACTCCCCTATATTCAACTTTTGTTTCATTACTTATGTGTTTATTTTTGAATATTACGTAATATCCGACATCATTAGCTTTATTTGTCTGGCACCATCGGTTTATTTTGATTCAGTTATATCTGATTTTAAGTAATCGAAGAGTGCCGTGTCGATTTAGATAACTAGACTACAAGTCAAGTTAAATTAAGAAAAGTGTCCAAATTTGAGTAATCAAAAAGTGATTGTGTTTCATCACAAAAAATGCGAGATCATCAGTGTAGTCCCCCAAAAAATTGAGATAATTAACCAATTTAATTTAACAAATTATTTTATCGATCCTCTCTATTCTCTTCATCTGCTACAATCAGATTTTTACGTTTTTCGTTCGCTACCAAATAATTTGACTGAAAAATAGTTTACGTCCTGAAGTTATAAAAATCATTTGTACTCGTTCTGCCGACAATAAATCAATCAACTTTTATAACATAGGTATTCGCATACTGCTGGATTGTTGAAGACAAATTGAAATAATGAAAATTTCATGGTATTATCATTGAAGACCATCAAGTAAAAATGAGTGAAATTGTTGAAATTTTTAGCATTTCAACTGAACGATTGCACAGTACTCTGTTCGAAAAATAACTGCACCATAGTGCGCACGCGAAAGGACATTCCAATGCATTGTTTGGTGATATTTAATCTAAACCTTTGAGACTTTTAACGTTGATTCATAATCGTGATTCAAAACGTGAATCCATATTATATACTTGAGACGAAACAACTATCAAAGCAGTAAGTATACTTAACTGGTAAAAATACACTAAAGTAGACGAAAACCGTTTTACCCACTAGATAAGTTATAACTACTATTTTTAGGTATTCTCAAGGAATTATCAAGGTGGACTAGTTGCCTAAGGAAAAAATGAAAACAAGAGTTTACTGAAGAGAAGCCAAAACAAATACAGCCAAGATTTGCATATTAAAAGCACACTTTCACCAAAATAACGCACCGACCCAAAAATTGACTGTTACAATAGTAAAATTGCATATTAGAAGAATTGGTTCCCATCCACACTATTTTCATGATTTGAGCCCATCCAACCTCTCGATCGCAAACTTAAAAAGTTTGCTGAAATTTTGACTCTGAGAAAAAATACCGTACTTTCAATTAAACGCTTATTTGGAGTGGCCTGTGATTTTAATTTTTGAAGCAAGGTAAAGTTATGAACATCTTCAAATGCAATCTGCAGTCCGTTTTTAGGTGCTATGCTCCATTATTTGTGAATAGGCACTACGCTCGTTACATGGAATTTGTCAGCACAATCGTAACTATTTAACTATTCATACGTCATTACAAGATTGGGGAATTGTTGACGAAAGTCATGCATACAATAAATAATTAATTAGGTACATAGACCCATTGTCTATATTCCGGTTCGAAAATAACATTCAATAATAAAAACTTTGTGTTGTAATTCTAATATGACTGACATAAACAGTCTACTTAAAATACTAAATTTAATGAATTAACTACAATGACAACTGTTAAATTTTTACATTAATATTTTTCAATATCGTCAACTTTATATTAAAATCATAACGTGCCTTCAAAAACTTTCATTATTGGAGACGGACATGCTTTTTTATAATGGTTGGTGATAGTACACGTAATCTGTCACAAATGTATAATTTTGAATGAGTAAGGCTATCTCTAATAAGGAAAGTTTGAAGGCACGTTAGATTGTTTCAAGTAAGAAAAAAGACTAAATGTATAGATTTGAAATAGTGAAATATGTTGAAAAATAAAATTTAAAAACGTGTCTAAATCGTTTCTTTATCACTTAATCACAAATATCACACATATTAAACCACGATCGTAAATTTACGAGTAGGAGTAAGAATTGAAAGTTTTTTTTTTTTTAATCTTCAGTAAAAATGAACACATGTTTTGTTCAATTTTCATGAGTCCTTCAAATAATGATTAATGTTGCTTATTCTCGATTACAATTCAGTAGCGTCGCCTGAAAGCTATTGGGTAATATTTTAGTATAGGTACTATAGGTAGGTAGTATTATGGCAAGTAATATTCATTAGTTTCTGGCGAACGCATATTGTATTGTTTGAGGTCGTCTTTGACTCAATATGTAAATAATACATATATAATTATACCATAGCAATTATAAATTTTAACTTAAACGCAGTTTCGTATTTGTTTAATCGGCTACTATGAAATGTAATCAAAGTGATCACCCATAATAATGACTATTAATGACATACTTTTTGAAGAGGTACTGATAACAATTCTGTAACAAAAATGTTTACCGTTATTTACGTAGTAGTTTTTAGATTTGATAGTTATTTGAATTAAATAAACTGCTTGCATATTTTTAATAAAATTTAAAAAATTGAAGGTACTCGTCTAAAATTAGGATTACCATACTAATTGTCTAGATATCCATGTATTCAAAACAATAAACAAAAGACCGAACTTAAACAATTGATTTCAATGTAAATAAATGATAAAAAGTTTTAAAATAAAACAATTACTTATCTTGATTTTCACTGATACGCACCACAAAAATATTAAAAAAGCACATACGTTGTAATTCATACTATATTAAGCAAATAAGCTTTCAAGGACAGTGCTATTTCTATGCAATTTTAACTAGATATATACAAAAAGTACTCTTAAAAACTACATTACGAATTTTGTGTAGTTATTGATTAGTGGTATGCTTTTTCTGCAGTTGATAATTTCAAAAAAATAATTAGGACTTTGGTAAATCATTATAAAAATCAGCTGTTTCAAATTGGCAAATGAGAATCCACTTACGGTCAAGTATTCCATTCAATCGAGTGACAGTCGGTGTAGTACTACGTGACTGTTTACTAGTTGACGATGGCTGGTAAGTATTAAACAATATATTTGGATTTTAAAGTAATCTGAAAATATAATTATTTTAATATAATTATCATTTTTCGCGTAATTTATGATTTACCATTATACAACCTATAATTATGGCAATTGTTTCAGACTCTAACCCCTTTAATAACTTAGTAAAAACATTATCTGTTAATGGAAAAGATTATAAATATTTTGACTTAGGTGCCTTAGGTGAAAATTACAGTAAGTGTATTTAAATCATTTCATTATCTTATAAGAATATAACATTTTTTTAAATATTACAGGTAAGTTACCCTATTCTATAAGGGTTTTATTGGAATCAGCTGTAAGAAATTGTGATAATTTTCAAGTAACTGAAAAGGATGTTAAAAATATATTAAACTGGGAGGAAAATCAATTAAATGAAAATGGGGTTGAGGTTGCTTTTAAGCCAGCCAGAGTTATACTACAGGTATATTTTTTTCTCTGTTTCGTTGATTACAAAAATGTTTGATGTCAAGTTACTGATAACAAAGACGCATAATTATAGCATAAATTTATATTGTTACGCAATAAGGTTATCAATTTACATTTAAGGGTCATTTTTTCGAATGATCGTAAGAAAACAATTTTTTCATTATTAAATTTAAGAAAATTATATCTGATATCACTCTTATGTAACCATAAAAGAAGTTATTTAAAAGTCCTTTAAATATCAAGATACATATATGTATGTCAATATATTTTAACATAATAATGTTTACGTATTTATATTACACACCTTTTCTGAATTCTTCTAAAAATAGGTAGTATTGATAACAAATAATTATTAACAAAAAATATTTCTTCATTACAATATTTCTAGAAATTTTCTTTTGCCACATGTCTTATTTGGATCACACATACAGATGTACTTACCTAATAAACTTAGTGAACCATTTTAAAATATTAAAATTTTAGCAGAGCGCATATAACTGCATCTGAGATTGTTTTTAGAATGTAAGTATCAAGATATTGGACGCACAAGTATTTTATATTTGTTGCCACAGATTAAAGTAAAAATTTAGAGACACTTGGTTCTTAAAAACAGATTTGTCTGTGTAGTCATATGTATGTTACAAAGATATTTGACCACTATAAAAATTATGCTTTTTGGAAAGTAATGGTTAGAAACAGATCCCTTCCTCAATATATTCACATAATTACATAAATGTGAATTGTAAATGAGCTTTGAAAAGTATATTCACAAAAAAAAAATTAAATATTAGATAAGTATGGTAGTAGTAATTTTGTAATTATAGATAGTAGCTAAGTAATGATATTTATGAGAATAATGATAATATATGTTTAAACGAAGCATTTGTATATTTTATTCGATGTTTGATGTGCCATAATTTACTATTTTACATAGCTCATAATGCAATAGTAATTTCAGCACCTTAAAAATTGCATTATACTCTAGAAAACTCTTAATTGAGGATAGTACATAAAATGCAAAAATCACATAATTTTTATAAATATGACATTAGTTGTTACGAGAATATAAATAACTTGAAAGCTGCAGCAATTTTTTAAAATAAAAATATTACTCCAAAATTAATAAATTACACGACAATTAACTGACGACGCTATTAAAACCCTCTTTTGTAAAATAAACATAAATATTACAACAAGGCAATCAATTAATTGCGCATGGTTTCTTCTCAAGTAGACTTTTTTAAATTTCACAGATGTTTTGAGTTGGCAATACTAGGTAATAAAGGTTGGGTATGACTTTATTTAATTAAATAAATTAGCAAATAGCATATTTCTAATAGATACGGGTTTTATCTTCGTTTGCTTTTTTTAATGAAATGTGCATCCCTTGTTTATTATTATATGTATTAATATTCATGCTAGTAAAACGAAATAATATAATCTTTCATGTAGTAATTTCTTCCCTCAATTACTCAAGATATCCGCTTAACTTGAAAATGTCTCCTGGGGTTATATTAGATCCCTGTATTTTACAAACACTTTCCCATAGAATTTCCTCTAGTTATATGATCCATTCTGGTCCATAAATTGGATTTGGATCTGGATTATATGGCGCTAGTCCAAAGTTGACAGTATTCTGCAAAAAAGTTTTTTTTCATCAGCATGATGTTATCTTTGACATCGTTATTGTGTTTGAAGGTTACAACAAATGGATTGGATACCATCTCATGAGAAACAAATTTACTTTCTAACGCAAATATACCTGCTCTCTACCATCAGTTCAGAGTTTGTAAATCTTTGTTTCATCGGAAACCAACACTTGTTTCCACTTATAATTATTTCAATTTATACAATTATTGGTGAATTATAGCCTGGTCACTTTTTTTTTAATAACAAGGTATTTTTTAACACTTTTCAGGCTCTGTGTTTAAGTAAGTTACACGAACCATGGCAATTCTACGATATGGCAATTAATATTTTACGAGGCCTCGTCCTTTAGGCTCACTTTGGTTTCATACTTATTTACGTATTTTACTGCTTATTCCGCCACATATATGAAGATATTGGCTTGATTTTTTTCTCATATTGTTGGTCATTTCGTAAATTTCTCTGTATTTTTGGCTGCATATTTTTATATTATTCATGCGCAGCAATGTTTGTTATTAAGCAATTATCTAATACTTCTCCGACCGCATTTTTGTCGATAACAAATCTTCGAATAAAAACAAAATATCTCATACACTTCAATTTTACGGTATAATTTTATCTATAATTACTTTTATAATAATTGAAAATAATTTTATCGCTTACAAATTCGGTAAAACTTAGTTGCGAAGATTTGGTCGACGCTTCATAAGCATTTGCAGTGGCGGCTCTTGATGACGTTCGATGTGAGCTGCTGCACGGATGAGACTGCTTCGTTTAAGCTTTCATATACCGTGTGCACAACGTCGAGCGATCGATGGATATATAAGTAATGACTGGCCAACTGCAAGTGGGAGGGGCTACATACGTTAAACTCCTACAGGGCGTATTTAATTGTGGTGAACTAAGAAAACGTTATGGTTGTTTATTAATAAATGATGTATCAAAATAAATATTCCAAATTAATAACTAATTGTTTAACAAACTACAAAAATATTTGTAGTATATTATTTATGGTTAATGTACGAATTTGGATATTTTATCCGACTACACCGTTGCTTTTCGCACTATTAGTCATATGCCGGCTGTCAACGTCCCTACAATAACGGATACTTTTGTTTATGTCTCTTCGGCCATAATATTTTAAATTTAACATTTAAATTTAAATAAAATGATATAATATAGTTGAAAGTATCATAAAATACAATCCGCCGTAAAGTGCAGAGTTTTTGTTTACTGCATAATAATAATTCTTACCGGGGAAGCATCAGATATTTTCATCGCTAAATATTCAATGATAAGTTTCATCATAGCTTCGTGGCTTGAACTTAAAAAATTCTTATTCAAATGAAAACACATAAATAATATAAAATTATGAAACAAAACCGTAACTCTTATTGAAAAAAATTAAAATAAAAAGTATTCTGTAATAGCATAAAATTTCAAAACAATAACGATTCTTGCAAGAATATAAATAAAGTGTTTACCAGTATAAATAAATGGTTTCCTTAAATAAACTACCTATAAAATATTAAATTTAACTAAAATACCTTTATTGGTAATAAATATTAATTATTAAATAAAAGAACATTCTAAAAAGAAAAACTAATTATTTAGTAAATGCTCAAATAAACCACCCTCTTGAGCCGAGCAGTAACCCAATCGGTTATAAAAATTACGACGGACATTTGTTAACATTTCTATACGTACTCTACGTACGGATGACAAGGAGCAACTGCAACTGAATCGCCAGTCGCAAGCTTGTTTTCCGATTCAATATATTCGCCTTGCGTGAACACCATGAGCGACTGATAGGAATATTCAATGTGTTAGAGAGAGATTATTTGATTCGTACTTAGATCGTATGTAGAATGTGTTGGATAAAGAAATGTCGCGTATGGAACGCCCGTACAGTTAGACAGTAGAACAGATTGAATATACTCTCTCAACCCTAACCACATAAACTCGCTATTCGTCTTCGTCTTACTACATTGTGGTAGATCAATCACTCGCCGGCGTTCATACGGTATACAGAGAAGCAAGTAACTGTACCGAAATCTTCCGAAATAGTTCGAAGTTGTCTCATCCGTGCAGCAGCGCACATCGTACGTCATCAAGAGCCGCCACTGAGCATTTGTATGTTATATGTATGAAGTGCAGCGGATATCTCATTCGGACGTGTTTACCTGTATTACAGTATTTTATACGTTATATAAAAGTATGTCGCTGCTTAAAAGGGCAGTGTTTCACCTTTCATAAATTATAAAGATATAACTATTTATTTTATTTTATTTACCTACTATCAAGCACATGGCTCTGGTGCGCCGACCATATTTCGCGCTCTAGTTATTTATAACTAGAGAACGGACGCAATTTCCATAAAACGCAATCGGCAATTGGAATTGTGTATAACGTCGCTGAGTACATCCCGGCGTAATTCAATGAAGTATTTGTTTGACTTACTCGGACACCTGGTCTGGCAGCGATAACAATGGACAACTCTGCTATTGTATTCGGAGAATATAGTGTTTTTAAAGTGTTTTCATGAGCGTAGATAGAAGCGGGGTTTTTATAATGTATTTTATTTATTAGTTTATATTTGGTAAGATAAATAAAGTGATGTGAGTAAGTTTCTTGTTTTCATAGTTTTAACTGTTAATTACATCGTAATTTTTGTGATAGATCCTGTTTAATATCGTTTGATTGAATCTATTTCTACCAATTATTTCGACGTAAGTGTGCATTGAATTTCGTTCAGTTTCAATAACTTACGCACACATTTTTAGTTTTCATTTATTTAGATCTAGAGCATTGTTTAAGTTACTTTTTCAGACATGATATGGAAGAATGTCGAGAACGGCATTGTAAAACAATGGCGAGTTGGATTGACGGTCATACTGATTGTATGTCCATTGTCAGTGATTCCGAAATTTATTACAAAATCCGTAAAATATCGTCAAAAATTCGTCACTTAGGATCGCAAACACATCTGAACTCTGTAAAACTTTTATGGCGGCTAATATTCCATTAAATAAACTAATAATATAAATACTAATAATAAATATACTGGTCGAAATGTTCCTGATGAATCAACTTTACGCAAATATTATGTTTCTAGGTGCTATACGAGAACAGTAGAACGCATTAGAAGCCATCTTTTAAATCAATACATATGGATAAGCGCCGATGAAACGGTGGATATGTTAGGACGCTGTGTGGTAAATGTTGTAGCTGGTGTACTACATCCAACTATTCCCTATAACTCATATGTAATAGCAACAAGTGTTATAAATAGAGTTGATGCGGAAACAGTTTCTGAAACCATTAAGGAGAATATGCAAAAAATGCTTCATTCGGACGCCACGTACAAAGAAAAAATACTTTTATTTGTCAGCGATAGTGCTGCGTATATGTTAAAAACAGGCAGACTATTGAAGAAAACATATCCTAATATGCTGCATATTACTTGTGTAGCACATGCTCTCCACAGAATCTGTGAATATATCAGAGATACTTTTCCGGAAGTTGATAGACTTGTATCAGCTTTTAAAAAAGTTTTCAGAAAAGCACCATTGAGAGTAGCTCTTTTCAGGGAAAAATTTCCATCTCTGTCACTGCCTCCCACTCCAGTAATAACTAGATGGGGAACATGGCTGGAAACTACTAGTTATTATGCTGAGAATTTCGATAGTCTAAAACATTTCGTAACACTGCTAAAGGAGGATGCTAGAAGTATTGGTGAGTGCAAGGAGCTCACACAAATCCCAAATTTAAAAAATCAGTTGTACTTTCTTTACGAACACTTTGGAAAATTGCCAAAACTAATCACTTATTTTGAAAATCGAAATCTCAAATTAAATGACGGATTAACCACATTAGATGTGGCTGTTAATAATTTGAAAAGTATTCCAAGTGACTTCGGATGTGGCCTTCGGCAAAAGTTTGAAGCAATTCTTAATAGAAATCCAGATTTAATTACATTGCAGCAATTATGTATGGAGACAATTCCACAAAATCTAACGGCTAAATATGAAGAAATAAAAGAATATTTCCAGTATGTACCTATAACCAGTTGCGATGTAGAAAGGACGTTTTCTATTTATAAGGATGTACTTAATTCAAAGAGAACAAAATTGACAGAAGAAAACCTTGAGAAACTATTGCTAGTCAATATTAATACTCCTTTACTCAACTTGAACGATAAAATGAACAAATAAAAGTGTTCCAATTATAGAAATAAAATTAAAAACTTTAAAAATACAACTTTTAACAAATACATATGTATTTCGTAATTTTATAGATCACCACCCGTTTGTTTTCCAATTATATAAATAAAATTAATTAATAAATATGTATTTCGTAATTTTAGATAGATAGATCACAACCCGTATGTTTTCCAATTATATAAATAAAATTAAAAACTTTATAAATACAACTTTGCAACAAATAAATATGTATTTCGTAATTTTATAGATCACCACCCGTTCGTTTTCCAATTATATAAATAAAATTAAATATTTTAGAAATACAGCCTTTCGCCAGTACTGCACTGAGTGGTAAGCGTGTCCGTTCTCTAGTTATAACGTATCAGAGGGGAACTTAGAAATCTAACGTATTAGAGGGGAGCTTAGAATCCGTCCGTTACATTAAAAAAAAGTATAGCAAGCGCCAAATAAGATGACGAGCGGCGGGGGTGTGCCTTGGTCGTTTTTAAAGATGCGCATGCCCAATTACCCACTTACTTGCAACTTTATGTAAAACCAAATACAAAGTTTCCCACTATTTCTAAACCTGTGCGAACTTACTCCCACCGTTCGCCATCTTATTTGGCGCTTGCACATATGCTTAATTTTCTTTGTTTTTATTAATTCTTTAGAAAAAAGAACATAAATATGAACATATAACAAAAGCAACAAAGTTGCAACACATTTCGGTTTTAAAACAAAAACATGTAACTCTTAAAATATACACTCATGGACAAAATTATCGAATATTTTAAATTTTCAATTTTTTTTTGTATATATTTTTTTTTATTTATTTCCTGAATTACATGGAATTTCACAATGGAAAGAAAATTATACATATATTACATGGAATGTCAACATGGAAATAAATTTATACATATATTAATATATGTAGTTTAAATACTGTATTGAGCAAAAAAAAACGGGACAGTGTCAAAATCGTTATGTCAATTTCCTTTATTTTTTAGCGTTGTAATTTTAACATTTGATTAACTTTCAAACTCTACGTCAAATTATATATCATAGTTGATAATTCAAAATTGAAAATGCCGCATCTTTCGAAAACTGATAAAGCTAGACTTGTTACTAATTTGAAAAATGGGAAATCATTAAAAAGTGTATCGGTTCAATTTAATATTGGTAAAAGTTGAGCCGCAAGAATATATTAAAAAAATGGAGGGAAGAGGATAATTTAAATCGGAAAATAATTTCCGCACGTAACAGAATTTCGAATGCGCAGGAAGACGAAACATTAGTTACTGAGATTAGGCACAACCCTTTCAAAACATTAAAGGAAATAAAAGCAACACAATTTCCTGTCTCATCTTGTAACACAATGGTTACAAGAGAATGAAATTTAAACTTGAGATATCCAGCCCTACAGTCCTTATCTAAATCCCTTTGAAAATGTATGGAGATTGTTCATAATACTTGGCATCAAATTTCTACAAATTTTGTTCAAAATATTGTCGCTTCAATGTCTACAAGATTAGATGCCGTTAATAATAACGGTGGAATGACGAAATACTAATTATTTTAATGTAATAATTATTTTAATTTAATAATTAATCTTTCTCTATCGTTTTTAGTAATTTTTATTTACATTTATTTTAAAAATGTTTAATAAATGTAATAAGACACACATTTTTGACAATTCCTGACTTACTATTATGAGTAAAGATAGCCACTTAAGTAGTCACAATTTAAACCCACGTAGAAACAGTGTCCCGTTTTTTGTTTGCTCACGACAGTACTATTATTTATATAAAATGGTTTTTACATATTAGACGTAAAGAAATCTTCTATTTTATAGAAGGCACTATGTATTAGATTCTGTTTTATTAGTATTTTAAATTTATTTAATGGTAATTCTTTGGCTTTTTGTTGTAAATGATTATAAAATTTTATGGCTTGGTATTTAGTTAAAGTTAACGTGTAATATGGAATTTGGAAAGATGACTTGTTCCTAGTTGTGTAGCAATGGATATCAGATTGCGATTCGAACTTGTTTATGTTTGCTTTAGCAAAAAGCAAACAGTTGTATATAAACAGAGATGGAATTGTTAATATTTTCAGTCTTATGAAGTGTGGTTTGCAATGTTCTCTTCTGGATGCACTGCACTAATCATTGCTCTTACACATTTTTTTGTGATTTTAAAAATTCTTTCTATGCCCTGTGCTGCCCCAGAGTATAATACTGCTATTGATGAGTGAGTAAAAGTTTGAGTAATATATTAGTTTTGCTGTATCTATGTTTATTATTTCTACGGTTCTTCGTATTTGATAAACAGTTATACTTAGTTTTTCACATAGATAGCTTATATGTGTATTCCAATTTAAGCATGAGTCAATGTAGACACCCAACATTTTGACATAGTTTGGGTTACGTGGTTTAGTTTCAAATTTGATTTTTTGAATGTTATCCATATTTAATTTTAAAACCATATTTCCGCTTCAGATATTGCAAATGACTCCGCTATCGTCAATTCCTCAGTTGTAGGAGCACTAAACACTAGGGTGGTATCATCCGCAAACATTATTGTTTTACACATGTGAAGACTTGCGCATAAATTGACATATATCAGAAATAATATTGGTCCTAACTTGGAACCTTGCGGAACTCCATACTGACCAATTGTTCTCTAGAAGAACTGCTTTGTATCATTACTACTTGTTTTCTTTCTGAAAGATATGATTGGAATAATTTCAAATGTTGTCCCCTGATGCTGTAGTATTGTAATTTTTTTAGTAATATCTCATGAACACAGTCAAAAGCCTTAGATAAATCCAGTAGTATTGCAGATATTTTCTGATGCATGTCGAAACCACTTATGACGCTATCAACTAGTTCGCAGATAGCTTGGATTGTGGATTTATTTTTTAGATAACCATATTGCTGATCACAAAAGAGAGAAGCGTTGTTGAAGTAATCCAGCAATCTGGTCTTTATATAAATTTTAATGAAAGAAAAACATTATACAAGAAAAAATAGTTTATTTTTTGCCGTTTACTTAACTAATATTAATTTTTAATAGCAGAAAGTCATGAAAAAAACTAATGATACGTTTTATGAAAATTTATGATAGTTATTTTAAACTTAAATGCAACTCGGTTAAGCAAATACTAATTTTGATTGAAATAAGAGCATAGTTCTGTGGCTTGGAGGTAAAAGGGCCAATGTCAAAATGTTCCATTTGGGAAAATTGCACTTGAAGTTTTTATCAAAAATACTTTTAATTATAGCTTAAATTTAGTAGAAATTTTACTTACCAACTTTGACTCAGCACATAGAATTCTCGAATAATAAACATTTTTTGAAAGTTTCGAATATTTTGAAAAAAATATGACTTTGGCCCTTGTTGCATAAATTTAAGATTTTCTTTTTGGTTTCTTTTATTACATTGGCCCTCTTAACAAGAACGGTAATAAAGAAAAGAGCATTATTTTTGAGTAGTTTATTACATTGTTACAAAGTTTATTGCAATCAAAGGTGGTAGAAACTAAAACTAGTATTGTATCAGAATAATTGAAACATACATGAGTAGGTAAACCCCACCAGTTTTGTATAATACAAAGGTATTTTTAATAATATAAAATATTATTAAAAATCTGGTGTGAAGAACACAAATGCAGGTTCACTATTAATATTTTCTGTGAGGGTCGGAATATATCCTATCCCCAGAGACGTAGATACGTATTACGCTTTTCTACAAGCTCATCGGTACGCCCCTGCTGGAGAAAGGATATTTCCAGACACATTCACAGAAAAGAACCACCTCGCCCTATCACCGTAATTATCCAGACCGAGCGCAGAAGAAAATTCGGCTGTCCGACAACAGGTAGCGCCGAATTTACTTCTGCGCTCGGTCTGGATAATTACGGTGATAGGGCGAGGTGGTTCTTTTCTGTGAATGTGTCTGGAAATATCCTTTCTCCAGCAGGGGCGTACCGATGAGCTTGTAGAAAAGCGAAATCCGTATCTACGTCTCTGGGGATAGGATATATTCGGACACGTTCACAGAAAATATTAATAGTGAACCTGCATTTGTGTTCTTGACACCAGATTTTTAATAATATTTTATATTATTAAAAATACCTTTGTATTATACAAAACTGGTGGGGTTTACCTACTCATGTATGTTTCAATTATTCTGATACATTACACATGCGGTTAAGCCGTAGTATGAGTGAAGGCACAAACAAAATGCAGTTTTCTAGAGAGTTTGGCTGTGCTAACCTTTGGAAGGGCGTCGTTACTTCACATTAATTATGTGGACGGGGTGCGAGGTACTTCGGCTGTCTGACAACAGGTAGCGCCGAATTTACTTCTGCGCTCGGTCTGGATAATTACGGTGATAGAGTGAGGTGGTTCTTTTCTGTGAATGTGTCTGGAAATATCCTTTCTCCAGCAGGGGCGTACCGATGAGCTTGTAGAAAAGCGAAATACGTATCTACGTCTCTGGGGATAGGATATATTCGGACACGTTCACAGAAAATATTAATAGTGAACCTGCATTTGTGTTCTTCACACCAGATTTTTAATAATATTTTATATTATTAAAAATACCTTTGTATTATACAAAACTGGTGGGGTTTACCTACTCATGTATGTTTCAATTATTCTGATACATTACACATGCGGTTAAGCCGTAGTATGAGTGAAGGCACAAACAAAATGCAGTTTTCTAGAGAGTTTGGCTGTGCTAACCTTTGGAGGGGCGTCGTTACTTCACATTAATTATGTGGACGGGGTGCGAGGTACTTCGGCTGTCTGACAACAGGTAGCGCCGAATTTACTTCTGCGCTCGGTCTGGATAATTACGGTGATAGGGCGAGGTGGTTCTTTTCTGTGAATGTGTCTGGAAATATCCTTTCTCCAGCAGGGGCGTACCGATGAGCTTGTAGAAAAGCGAAATACGTATCTACGTCTCTGGGGATAGGATATATTCGGACACGTTCACAGAAAATATTAATAGTGAACCTGCATTTGTGTTCTTCACACCAGATTTTGAATAATATTTTATATTATTAAAAATACCTTTGTATTATACAAAACTAGTATTTAAAAAAAAACAAAAAACAGGAGCAAATAAATCAGAAATAAAGGATAGGTATTCTGCGATTGACAGAACTTCCGTTATTCTGGTAAATCTATCTTTCTCTTCTGCAGCTTCTGGCAAGTAATCCACTATGTTGTCATTTGCAGTTATTTGTTCAATGAAATGATTGTAGTATGTACGATTAGTATTGGTAATATGAGGTAAAAGTGCTTTTAAGTCAGTTAATTTCTGTGCTCAAAGCATGTGGTTTGTTGCTAAGTGGTAAAAGTACAGGAAGATTACCCTGTCGTGTTTTCTTGTTGCTTCTGGATATATAAAAAATTTTAAACTGTTCCTCAAACGAATGTTTATACAAAATATTTAGGGTGTCGGTTGAATATTGCATCTATTTAATTTGCAGCTCTGAATTGGTTCATTTACAGTGTTCTTTTTGCGATGCACATAGTGCCTTTATAAACATGCTTTAAAGTTTAAAAACTCCTTTTTGTTCCAATTATATTACTTTTATGGGCGTTTTCTTGGCAGCAAAAATATCAGATTTGCCCAATCTCGAGGCAACTCAATGTCAGCAATAGTGCGTTTTTTTGTTTTTTTCTATTGCTGCATGAATGCTGTCTGTCTCCATATGAGTATGGCCAGCCTCAAAAAGCTTGTGTCTAATAGTCAAGTTTTTACCTTTAGTTTTTATTTCAGAAACAGTTTGCAATAATATTGTAGAAAAATATATATTGCGGTTTTGCCTGTGCAGGAATCGCCGTACATTGTCACCGTATGTATATCATTATTTTCTGAAAGTTTATGTAGGTAGTGATAAATGCAGGAACCGATTTCCTGTCCACCTCGTCCAGCCACTGTTTCATTCCATAGGTAGCACAAAGCAGATGGTGTTTTTCCTATGGTTTGGTACATTGTAAGGCTAAACGTCGACAGCTGACGTTAATAAAAACTAAATGGACTTCTAAGGAGTAGCGAGCATTTTTGCAAGTCGAAAGAAATGGTAACGGAATCTGGATTGTTTTGGCATTTCTCTTTATCTCTTCTTTTTGACGCGTCAGCCGACTCAGCCAAATGTAAATGTATGTTTTTGTCTTCAATTTTTGTTCGTTCTATCTCGCTCTGAAAACATTTCAACTGCATTGCAAACTTTTTCGTCGTATTTTGCACATGTATCATTTTTGGGCTTTTGGAATGATAAGTTGAATTGCTCAATAAATATTTTTCTATACAGCGAGGCCTTTTGCGGTTGAATATTTCTGTCTTTGCAATAATTCACATACAGCCGGTGCATTTCAGTAATGGATAGGTCGGGTGACAAGTATTTTTTCTGTTTGTCTGATCGCGAATTGTGACTCTGATAAGCCGGAAATAGGTTTATGTGTTCTTTTATCAGGAGTTTATCATTTTCTTGAACTTTAGGATGATTTTCATGTTTTCCTCGTTTATCCTCTGGATATATTTTACCTTCGTTAGATCGTTTCTTTTCAATAATTATTCTCGCTTTTTTCAGATTTACATCGATCTGTTAGTGCTAGAAGGGCTAATATAGACATTGGCCCACTATTTATTTGATAAAATATTAACATCAGTGATTGCTAAAACGGCCAAAGTAAACTTTGGCCCTTTTAGCATAATTGAAGTGAATGAATTCAAAATGACATTGGCTTCTATTACATTTGTAGATCTGCTAGTGGTTGAATTTGAGATTGGCTGTTTTAACATATGAAAAAGAGCAAGAAAATAAATAAAATGTAATGGTTTGCTCAAAACAGCAATATATTGACATTGGCCCTTTCAGCTCCAAGCCACAGAGTTAATATCGAGTATTCCCACCTCGAACTCTAATTACTGCTTACATCCTTCTCGACATGCAACTAATTAGAGTTTGAATATATTCTTGAGGAATTGCGTTCCATTCATATTGTGTTGAAACTCAAAGTTCTTCTGTTGTATTTGGAACAAGATTTCTTTGTCGTAAGCGGCGTTCTAGCTGATCACACACATGTTCAATGGGATTTAGGCGTGGGCTATATGGTGGCCAATCTAATATTTGAATCAGAGCTGTATCAAGGTAATTAGTCACTATGCCAGCTGCGTGTGGTCGAGCGTTATCGTGCATAAGTACGAATCTGTCGTATCCAATGTGGCACACATATGGCAAAACATGATCTTGGAGGATGTTTTCGATATACCAGTCACTAGTTATACTTCCATTGGCTTCCACAAGTTCGATGCGTCCATCCCAATTTATGCCTCAACAAAGCGTTATGCCAGCACCTCCAAAACTAACAGTTAGTATGAGATTGCAGCTGCTGTACCGTTCCCCAACTCTTCTATAGGTATGATTTCGCCCATCTGGCTTCCATAATTGGATTCTAGTCTTATCAGTGAATAGAATATTTTTCAAATTCTCGATATTCCACAGAGCATGTGTTCTGGCAAATTGTAATCGACGAGTTTTGTGATTTTGGAGAAGACGTTGAATTTAGCAGACCGTCTTGGCTTTAAACCTACTTCTTTTAGTCTTCGTCTAACCGTTCTCGAACTAACATTAACATGTCTTACATTTAGTAACTCATTTTTGAGATATGTGGATGTCAATGTGCGATTTCGTGTAGAATTTGGTATCAAAAAACGATCATCAGTTGTTGTTGCGCCCTTAACCGGGTCTTTTTACGAAATTTCCAGTCTCTTGATTCCTTTTTTAAAATATTCGATACTGTAGATTGACCTCTCTTGAGATGTCGTGTGACATCTTTTTGCCTATATCCTTCGTCATACAGAGTTATCTACAATTTGTGCCGCTTCAGGTTCACTGCAGTAGCTAACTGGTGGCATAATGCGTGTTTTTAAGAGGAAGCAACAAAACAAAATCACTACTAACACTTACTTAATTTCACCACAAATAAGTTAATTCACGTTAATTCTTAAATTATGTGAGAAACTTTTAAATGACGCA
This sequence comes from Melolontha melolontha, assembly GCA_935421215.2. Taxonomy (NCBI): domain Eukaryota; kingdom Metazoa; phylum Arthropoda; class Insecta; order Coleoptera; family Scarabaeidae; genus Melolontha; species Melolontha melolontha. The sequence continues at coordinate 91,205,102 of OW285237.1, read as the reverse complement.
ACGTGCGATAGACAATATAAGTACGGCATTAAAATGAATTAAACATTAAAATATTTTAAAGCAATTGAATATATTCATCTACTAAATCGATAATATACGGCGATAATTTTAAATTATATTTGAGTAATAGAGATAACAAAAAATATTTGATAATTTTGTCCATGAGTGTATATACATGTAAATGTATCCTTTTAATAAAACAAAAAATAAATAAAAGAACTACTTTGCAAAAAAGTCTGTTTACGATTTTGCTTTTGGCGGTTTATAAGTATATTTTGCGTTCAAAATACGATCCTTATCCTTATAATGGCATTCTTATATATTTTATTTTTATAATGGTATCAAAAGATGGGGACATTTCTTCTTTATCTTCTTCATCACTTTCAAGCTCTTCAGTTTGATTAATCTGGGCAATAATTTCCTTATTGCGCGCACACAAGAATTGTTATTCTTTCTTTGGAAAGTTTTCCCCAAATACATTTTTCTCCTCAAAGTCTATTGTACGATCTGGAGCAAGTTTGTAAAAACATCACTATTGAAAATATTATTACCATAATAGTGCATAAGAAGTGGAACTAATGTTGCTTTAACCCAATCCATCGCAGTTTCCATATTCACACTTGCAGCTTCTCCATGGATTTTACTGGAACTTATATTGTACCGCTTTTTGAATCAATGCTCTCAACCCGAATCACAAGAAAATCCAGAAACATTAAACAATTTTGCCTTTGCGCGGAGGATAGGCCCACTGATTGTAGTATTAATGCTTCTGATACATAAACCATTGAAGTAATGCTTCATCGATGTTTTGTTAGATGGGTTTGCGAAATCTTTTTCTTTGTTTCGAAACTCCACGGGATTGCAAAATTTTATTTTTGTTTTTCAGTATCGTGGACACTGTTGTCTTTTTCAAACACCTAGATTTACAGGTGTCGACTTGTTTAACACCACTTTCTATTTATTGTTAGAGCCTTTCGAACCGTTTTAGTTGCAATAACTTGGGTTGATTTATCCATACTTCAAGCACAGCTCAAAAACTCCCCTCATTACAGCACGAACGTTACTACACGGCTCCAACAAGGAAACTAAATCAAGAATTGCAAAAATTAAATTATCGCCAATAGGCGGCATTTATTAGAAAATAATTCTTAAATTACAAATACGGGGCTGTTATTTCCAACTAAAAACAGCGGCAACGTTAATCGACGAATTTAAAGGCGGCCACCTTTTGATCTCTTGTCGCCTCGTCGCGTTGTGCAATACACATAAATTGCCAGTGCCTAGATAAAAGATTATTGATAAAAAGTACTTTATATTTCCTCTTTTCGGACGTTCGGACTCGGAAATTTTGTACTTTTTATCACAAGTACGAGGGTGAATCAATAAATACCCGTGTTAGGAAAGACGACGCAAGTTTTCACAAATTTTTTATTTATTTTTCAACGTAATCACATTTTAGTACAATACACTTTTCCCAACGTTTCTGCCATTTCTTTAACCCATCCAAAAAAATACGATTTGTCAAACTCTGCAAAATACGCTTCTGTCTCGACGATAACCTCCTCGTTTGAGCTGAATCTTTTTCCCCCGAGCCACGTTTTCATGTTGGGGAACAGAAAGAAGTCGCAAGGAGCAAAGTCAGTCGAGTACGGTGGGCGCGGCAGCAATTCGTAGTGCAGTTCATGCAACTTTGCCGCGACAATTCTGGATGAATGTGCTGGTGCATTATCGTGGTGAAACAGCACTTTTTTCTTAGCCAAATGGGGCCGTGTCTCCTTCAATTTTATATCGAATCGGTCCAATAATTCACTGTAGTACTGCCCCGTGGCCGTTCTTCCTTTCTGCAAAAAGTCCATGAGAATTATTCCGTTGGAATCCCAAAAAATCGTGACCATGACCTTTCCGGCCGATGGGACCGCCTTTGCCTTCTTCGGAGCAGATTCACCCAGAAAAATCCATTGTTTTGACTGTCGCTTGGACTCTGGCGTATAATAATGGATCCAGGTTTCATCAACGGTGACGACTCGACGCAAAAACTCCTGCGAATTTCTCTTAAAGAGGCCCAAACACTGCTTCGACATTGACAACCGTATCCGCTTGTTGTCCACCGTAAGCAATCGCGGCACCCATCGGGCCGACACCTTTCTCACCGATAACTTATCATGTAAAATATTAATTGCCGTTCCGTACGACACGCCTACGGCCTCTGCTACTTCGCGCACTTTCGTTCGGCGATCAGCGAGAATCATGTCGTGGACCTTTTCAACGATTTCCTCGGTAACCACGTCTGCCGGGCGGCCTGGGCGCTCCTCATCAAAAACAGATGTACGACCACGTTTAAATTCGTTACGGTTGTCATAGATGGCGTAGGGTCCCCATAGACAGCATCCAACTTCGCTTTTATTTCTTCGCATGTTTTTCCATCCAAAAATAAAAAGCGAATTACGGATCGATATTGCTCTTTTTCCATTTTATCGAGAAACACGAAACACGTGTGATACAACTGGCTGCCAAATAAAAACTAACCTATGAATCAGTCTGAAATTTATTATGGTGTTGTCTGACAGATGGTAGTACACGACGGTAATGCCAACTTCCCTCAGCAGCGCCACCTGTCTTCAAACACGGGTACTTACTGATCTTCCCTCGTACATAACAACAAAGCACGTTATAAAAATAATGTTTCTATTGAATGCTTCATAAAAACGGCCGTGACTTGTTGGTATGTTAAAACCGTGGGTTCGTAATAAGCGTGTAAAAAAACATTGAAGTAGTTCCTATAAGGGTAAATAAAATGGATGCAAATGGATTTCACATAAAATAGGCAAACACGCCTATAGCATTTTAAGAAAAAACTATTAATGGCTTATTGTAATATCGTGAAATGAAGTGTACTCCTCACTAATTTTTATAAATGAAAAAATAACCCAAAATTAGTTTTTTGTTTTTTCGCGATGCATGTTCTATTTCAAATTCCAATAAGATCTCTTTCGTCATTGATTGCGTTTACCTTTTCTAAATAAAATATGTTTCAATATCTTTTAAATAAATTAGAATAAAGAAATAAATCTGAATTAAATTACCCTGTTATACTTTTACATTTTATGATAATAAACTTAAGCATTTGTGTTTATAAATATTTTATCTCTAGTTTTTAATATTAATCAAAAACGATTAAAATTTCATATACCCTCTGGACATATGCATGTATATAAGTAGCAGCAAATTATAACATTGTACACACGTTTTAAAAATATGTACATATTTTTCATTCACTGTTTAAACATATCTATATGGATAGCCTTGAAAGTATGAATACCGTACGCCATGAAGTGTTCAAAATAATGCTCTCTAAGTATTTATTTTTTTATGTAACCAATTATATGACTTATTCCATACATCTGACCGAATAAGATATAAAAGAACTAAATCGATATACTATTTGTAGTACCTATATTTTCCAGAATTCAATAAATTCTGTTAAGGCACACAGTATTTTTGTTTAAAAGCTGTACTATAACGATCTTGTTGACACTGTTCATGTTTTCTATTTCAAATTCATACATTTGTTTTGTGATAATTTGAATATTTAAGTGGCACCTGATAGTTCTTTAACTGTCCTGTCTGCAATTGCAAATTGGCATTCTAATTATGTATATCATAACTAGAGAACGGACACGCTTACCACATGACGCAAAGCCCAGTGCAGTACTGGCGAAAGGCTGTATTTCTAAAATATTTAATTTTATTTATGTAATTGGAAAACAAACGGGTGGTGATCTATAAAATTACGAAATACATATGTATTTGATGAAAAGTTGTATTTTTAAAGTTTTTAATTTTATTTCTATAATTGGAACATTTTTATTTGTTCATTTTGTCGTTCAAGTTGAGTAAAGGAGTATTAATATTGACTAGCAATAGTTTCTCAAGGTTTTCTTCTGTCAATTTTGTTCTCTTTGAATTAAGTACATCCTTATAAATAGAAAACGTCCTTTCTACATCGCAACTGGTTATAGGTGCATACTGGAAATATTCTTTTATTTCTTCATATTTAGCCGTTAGATTTTGTGGAATTGTCTCCATACATAATTGCTGCAATGTAATTAAATCTGGATTTCTATTAAGAATTGCTTCAAACTTTTGCCGAAGGCCACATCCGAAGTCACTTGGAATACTTTTCAAATTATTAACAGCCACATCTAATGTGGTTAATCCGTCATTTAATTTGAGATTTCGATTTTCAAAATAAGTGATTAGTTTTGGCAATTTTCCAAAGTGTTCGTCAAGAAAGTACAACTGATTTTTTAAATTTGAGATTTATGTGAGCTCCTTGCACTCACCAATACTTCTAGCATCCTCCTCATCCTTAGTAGTGTTACGAAATGTTTTAGACTATCGAAATTCTCAACATAATAACTAGTAGCTTCCAGCCATGTTCCCCATCTAGTTATTACTGGAGTGGGAGGCAGTGACAGAGATGGAAATATTTCCCTGAAAAGAGCTACTCTCAATGGTGCTTTTCTGAAAACTTTTTTAAAAGCTGATACAAGTCTATCAACTTCCGGAAAAGTGTCTCTGATATATTCACAGATTCTGTGGAGAGCATATGCTACACAAGTAATATGCAGCATATTAGGATATGTTTTCTTCAATAGTCTGCCTGTTTTTAACCTTACAATTAGTAATATCATTGTAATACAATTAGTAATTCTTTTTTGAGGTGCTTCGCTCCCGGATTTACGAAATACTGTCCCCGTTTCACGAAATCTGTTAACACAACCATGAATTTGACTAGCCAGTTGTTCATACGTGATTGCAAGATTAGGGAACTGTTATCGAAAATCCTGTATACATTAATTAATTAATAATTAATTAATTAATTAATTGGAAGATGCAAGATTAGAGAAACGACAATTAGGTTTACTGGGTGTTTCAGAAACCACGGTCTTTAGAATTCTAGACGAGTACCTTGAATTGACAAAAGTGCAAAAGGGAGCCCGGGTTAAGACATGTCAACAATTCTTAGCGCTTTGTAGGAACGAACCAGATTTAATTATCGACCGTATTGTCATGGAGGTGAAATTTGCGTCCATCATTATAGGAGTCAATCCACAAAAGACGTTTAAAGCCACCCCTTCTGCAGAAAAAATAATGGTAATTGTCAAGGAATTTTGCTGATTAAGGGTAGTACGGTAAATTGAGAGTAGTTTGCAAGCTTGATGCATCGTCTCACAGATTCTCTTAAAGTGTGAAAAGGCACGGAAAACTCATGCGAGGTGTTTTGTTGTTACATGACAATGCGCCAGTCCACAGGTCAATACTTTCAAAAGGCGCTGTTGCTGATTGTGACTTCGAATAAATTGAACACCCACCTTATAGTCCAGATTTAGCACACAGTGACTACTTTTTGTTTCTGAATCTCAAGAAAAAACATTTGGGGAGACAATTAGCGACGATGACGAACTTATAGTCGCTGTAAAGAACTATTTTGAAGAGAAACAAAAATAATGTTCTTACCATGGATTGAAGATGTTATTGAAATGGTATAATACCTGTATTCAAAAGCAAGAATACTATATTGAGAAATAAATTTTATTGATGTTTTGGTCTTTTGTTTTCATGCCTAGTTCGGAAAGATAAAAACGTCTCCTCGTATAATGCAGTACATTTCTCAGTATCAACTTTTAAATACCCTTAAATATACATGTATTATAACTACATTATTATAGATATACATAATTACTTTTAGGACTTTACTGGAGTGCCTGCCGTGGTCGACTTTGCTGCCATGCGAGATGCAGTCAAAGATTTGGGCGGTGACCCGGAAAAAATCAATCCTGTTTGTCCCGCCGATCTAGTAATTGATCATTCAGTTCAAGTCGACTTTGTTAGATCGTAAGTCTCATTTACTTAGTTTAAGATTTGTTTTAGCAGAGGTTTCTAATCAGACATGATGTGATTGATAGAGAGAGAAATTGCAAATTCGAATTAACCACACTTGATTGGTATCTGATTTCTTCTGTTATGAAACTACTATTTATAAATCAATGTTAGAAGCACTGCAGTACAAGATTATTTCTGATTAAATACAATATATTAATCTATGGTGAGACTTAAAATTGTATTTTGTTTGCAGACCAGATGCTCTCCAAAAAAATCAAGATTTAGAATTTGAGAGAAATAAAGAAAGATTTATGTTTTTAAAGGTAAAATGTAAATGATATGTGATTTAATATTATAATTTTCTTATATTTGTATTGTAGTGGGGTGCGAAAGCCTTCAATAATATGTTAATTGTACCACCTGGCAGCGGCATCGTCCATCAAGTTAATTTGGAGTATCTTGCTAGAGTAGTTTTCAGTGGTAAAGAAGGTTCTTTGGTATATCCGGATACAGTAGTAAGTTATACTGAATTTTTTAACAATAACTATAAAATATTACATTTTAAACAAGATATACAATTTCTTGGCTGATTCTTATGTTTGTGCATACTGTATCTGGTGTCAATTTGTTCACTGGTCGAAGTCAATTGCCATCTGCTTTTCTCGTCTATACACACACACAGAATTTAATGAAATGTTAACAAGGCGCCTCCAAAAATCTTCCCCAGAAATTTATTTTTTTAATGCTATCTTACTGTATGTTGTATAAATATTCGTTTTATTTGTAATTAAAAAAAAAAACAATTTAAACAAAACATATCGAACATCTTTGAAATGGTTTTCATATGTATTTAATGCAAATAGAACGTTTATACGACCACTGCAACATACCGCGTTCTCACAATTATACGCACCGAGCGGAAACTATAAAGTTATCTAACATTATATGCAAGCCACACTTCCTACAATTAACGAAAATATCTAATAATCTTGTGCGAAGGTTGGTCTGTGTATTTTAATCATTCCATTGTTAAAATCTCGTTTAACATTTATTCTAACGATATTCCAGCATTTCTGCAACCTCTTAGAAAAAAGATTAATAATCATCGATTTACACCAAACATAACTTAGGCAGCTGTACAATTGAACGGGAACGAGAACGAGCAAAAAGTTAAATAACGGGAACGACAAGCTACCCGGTAACGAGAACGGAAAAGTTGACCAAGTTTTCTTTCTTTCTCGTGCTCAGGATCTTCCTGGAACTAATAGTGTGACTGGAAAACTGAGCTTGCGCAGGGTATGGTATGTGCATGTGGACATTGAACACATAATCATAAATGCACACGTATGAGAAACATATCTTCATCCAAAAAATCCATTCTTCCTTTAAATTATATTTGAGGTTCAATTTTATGATTTTGACAAGAGATGTAAACAACATGTATGGAAACATACGTAAAATTCGCAAATACCACTAAATTTAAATAAATATCCCTATGCGATTAAGTAATCTTATCGTTAATAGACCACGCAAGTGCTGTCGTCATTTTTGCGGAAGGTCAGGGATCGCGTTCCAAACAACCGGCATTTAAATTTTTTTCATGTATTGTATTTGGAACGCGTTGCAAATTTGAAGTGAAAAGTTGTTATTTATAAGTTAATTTTAATTGTTATTGCATGTAAGTATGAACGACGTTGTTTAAAACTGATATTAATAATATTAATTGTTTTATAGCACGGTTATACTTGAGTAACTAAAGTACAAAAGTGAGGTTAGATAGATATACATAATGGTGATGTGTTTTGCTCTTACTTGCAAGCATTAAGTGAAAAAAAGGGATGCACTATTTTTACTTTTCCTACAGAAAAGGCAGAATTATCGAGGTGGAAAAAGCTTTTTTGCAGTCATTGCTAATATTTTTTTTCAAATAAAAAACACCATTGCCAAATATTTTGTTTTTAATAACTATAATATGTATATTGATATTTTGCTTACATACTTACCAAGTAACAAATGATATTAATATAGGAAGATTAATTAAAAATCGTTTTACCAAGAGTGAGTTTCAAATGGCGCTTTAAATTTGTTTGGAACGTAGACCCTGACCTACCGTACAGAAAATGGCGATTTGACGTCACGCTTGCGTGGTCTATTGTACATCTGTGAAACCTTTCCGTTTCCTTTCTCGTTTCCGACCAATTGTGCAGCAGCCTTTAGTTTTTGGAATAGTTTGCAGTCGTTGAAAGCCAACTCACAAAACTAATATTCATTAATTTCAATAACAGCAGGGCAGATTTTTACATATTTCATTTATGTAGAATGTGATACGATATTTTCGAATATTGTCTTTAATATTGAACAAAAGTTATGTTAACTTATATACATTTAATATGTACCCTTCTTTTACCTCTCGGGGTCGGAGGAGAGCCGCAATATTATTTTTACTGGTTACCCATTCAGTAACTGTCCATAGTAAGGTGTATATGTTTGAGTAGATCAATTGCAATACCGTTTCCTTAACAACACTGCTATACTGTCGGCAATTATGTTAAGTTAATCATATTGTTGATCATATTTTAAGTCATCTTTTTAATATCTAAATCCTAGATTAAAAACAGCAGTTTAAAACACGTTTCCCACAACGTGTTTTAAAAAAATTAAAACACGCAACAAGAATGGTTTATTAACAACGAACAAGTATAACTATTCAGAATAGAAGTCGGTTTTTTCACATGATGCCCCACATTTATCTGTTTGAGGTAAGCAATTACACTACCAAACTTCTCAATGCACAGGCTTTCTTTCACTTTTAAAGAGGTCTTCAGCATCGAATAATACGGCCAAACTGATGCAGGTGACAACGTTTCTTGCTACAAATCAAATTAAGTAACTATAAACTATGTAAATGAATATGGATGATCGCAGGCTTACCTTCTCGTCTAAATAGGCGAGAATTACCTCTTCTGTTACCGCGGAGACTGTTATTTTCTCGTGAATGATAGAAACTTGAATAAACCTTCTCGTAAGCAGCTTTAGACTTCACGGGTAACAAGTTAACAAGTTCACTTTTTTTTAAATATTTTTTGACTTTTCCATTTTCGTTTATAAAATAAACAACTCATAAACAACATATCCATAGCAAGCGACTCGTGGCCAACGTAGTTGACCAATAGAAAAAAATTCGAATAACACATACGAAAACGCTTAAAGTATCTCGGGTGTCTATGCAACTCAACTGCGTCTAAAAAACAACTCATAAACAACATATCCATAGCAAGCGACTCGTGACCAACGTAGTTGACCAATAGAAAAAATTTTGAATAACATGCGAAGACGCTTAAAGTATCTCGGGTGTCTATGCAACTCGACTGCGTCTTGTTGCATAACGACAACCTCGACCTTTAAGTTTAGGATTTCGCACTTGTATTACTAATAACTATATATATAAATATTATATATCTACTTCTTTCTTTTCGACATAAAGAACGATGTTTTTTTTTTTCAAGGTGGGTACTGACTCACATACAACAATGATCAATGGTTTGGGTGTAGTAGGTTGGGGTGTTGGAGGTATTGAAGCTGAAGCCGTAATGCTAGGACAAGCCATCAGTATGTTATTACCACAAGTCGTCGGATACAAATTATACGGGACACTAAATCCTTATGTTACATCTACGGATCTAGTACTTACTATTACTAAGGTAGGTCTTACAATAAAAACTAAAATCAATCTAATATAACATACACAATATTTGTTTTAGCATTTAAGACAATTAGGCGTAGTCGGAAAATTTGTAGAATTTTATGGGCCAGGTGTAACAGCACTTTCAATAGCTGATAGAGCAACAATTGCCAATATGTGTCCTGAATATGGTGCTACAGTTGGTTTTTTCCCAGTGGATGAGATCTCTTTGTCGTACTTGAGACAAACAAGTATGTAATTTTATGTATTTTTTATTTCATTTAACAAAGACAACGTATGTAAAAGAAGAAAAATGTTATCATTTCACATTTTTTACAATTTTATAGAAGCAAAGTTTCGACCGCTCCTAAATATTTTTATTATGGTCCTATTTTAGTAATTTGTTTGAATTCCATTTTGCATGTTTCAAATACTGAAGTTTATTACTCCCTGTTTGCTATGATTTGGCCATAATTCAACTAATGTAGTTTTTAGAAATATTAAATAAACCCGAAAGGATATACAAAGCCTTTAATTAGACATATGTGATCTCTTTTTAATATGTAATCAATATTATAAATTGATAATGTTTTGAATAGTGTGACAAGTTGTACTTTAATTAAATATTTTAGAATTATGTAAAATCAATATAACAGAAACAAATTATTTAAAATTCCGCTGCCGCTTTACCAAGTTTCAAGCAGAATTTGATGCACGTTCTTTGCTCTTTCACATGAGACATTGTAGTCTCACAGAATAATTCAAACACAACTCAACAAATTTAAACACAGAAACTGTTTGCCACCACCTAGCAAAGTATCGTTTGACCGACTGACTTAGTATAGACGTAGCTCACACCATCTAACGCTAGATATAGAGCTGTACTATCATCCCTCCGCCACATTCAAATTCCGGTAATTTCTGAGTAGCACCGCGTACATAATAGCGTTGACTATAATTTCTGCCAGAATATTTATTAAAAAGCGACACTGTTATTGTAATGTAAAATGCAAATCTTTGTAAAACGACATTCTAGTATCTATGAATAACATTTTAGTCCACATCTGTCGCTAACTTTCTGTGAATTCGATGGTTATTTTTTTGTAAGTAAATTCCATTTATCAAAGAATTTTCAAGACTTTACTATTCCTAATCAAAATTAAGAAAACTCTTTTTGTATAGCTGCTACAATGAATGTGTAGACTGCCTGGAATATTCTCCTCTGTCTCTTCCACCATCAGTGATGTTAGCATTGGTTCCGGACAAACTTTGCTTCTTTCTTCGTTTTCTTGATTCCTACCACAAATGGTGGATGACGTCTTCTCGCTCCGTCGTTTCCTCAGTTTAGCATCCTCCTGGGTCCTCTATATTGCCATAGAACCCCGGTGTTGTAGAAGGCGGCTTCTGCGATGAGGGCATTCAGATGATTCAGTACCCTCACGTATGTCTTCACGGAGTTCTTCTTGATTCCCTCCTGGATTGTCAGCATATTGGTGTCGTGGAGGAGGGTGGTGTTCCTCACGGACCATGGAGCATCGAGGGCCATCCGAAGCACTCGGTTCTGCACGACTTACAACTTCTTGATGTGACAGTTCGCAGCGGTCGCCCAAGTGGCAGAAGCGTACAGCGTCGATGGTCTGACTGGTCTGATGGTCTTGTAGAGCGTAATCTTACAAGCAGGATCAAACTTACTTTGCCGATTTATCATTGCATAGAACGCCGTCAGCAAGACTAGTTTTTGTCCAACACCGAGAAATGGCGACGAAACCTAGATTAATTTCTTTCAACCATAATGCAATAGAAACCTAATGGAATGGTGGTACTCAACGTTATTGAGGCAGAAGAAATTTAGAACTGCAACATTACTAGGAAAATTTATAGCTTTTGACTTTTGGAATGTGAAAGGATAAATTCTTATTAATTTCCTGGAACAAGAAACATTTATTTCTAATTTAAAGTAGATATTTAACCAAATGTTTGGTTATTAGATCATTTTGATTTATACCGTGTGCACAACGTCGTGCGATCGATGGATATATAAGTAATGACTGGCCAACTGCAAGTATATTCGCCTTGCTTGAACACAATGAGCGACTGATAGGAATATTCAATGTGTTAGAGAGAGATTATTTGATTCGTACTTAGATCGTATGTAGAATGTGTTGGATAAAGAAATGGAACGCCCGTACAGTTAGACAGTAGAACATATTGAATATACTCTCTCAACCCTAACCACATAAACTCGCTATTCGTCTTCGTCTTACTACATTGTGGTAGATCAATCACTCCCCGGCGTTCATACGGTATACATTTTATACCATCCTAAATAAATACAAACTGTCTAATTAATATTACATCAAGAAAATTATTCTATATTGATATTAAGATTTTCTAGTTATTTCATTTCCTTATCTATAACATGCATGAGGTTTTTAGCACTACAACTAGACAGAGGTAATCATAGATAATTATAATAAACTGAATCATAAGTATTGAAAGCAACGTATTGTGCAATCAGTTAATTGAAATGTAATGGTAATGTAATAAGCTAATTAATTCTTAATCGGTAATTATTGTATTAGCATTTAACTATAATAAAATCAACTTCAAATTCTTATTGACGAGAAAATTACTTTTAATTATTTATTATTTGCTTATTATTTTCAGGAAATTATATCATTGAGTATTTATATCCCATAGACGATACAATTTATCTAACCTAAAAATGGATAACTAATGTTAAAATGATAATGACAGAAAAATAAATTCTGCGAAATTTAATATAAATACAGGAGTAACAGTAATTACCCAAGCTCCATGTAAAATTTATACAAATTTGAAGCTTTCTGATTAATAAGTCCCTGTTAAAGTATATTTGAAATCATTTTTTATTAGTCCAAATTGGTTTTAAGACAACAAACAGTAACGAATCTATTTCCAATACTCAGCCTAGTGCTAAATTTGACTTTTAATCTTAAAAAACACTCTGGTGAACCATTTTAAATATTAAATTAAAAGCCCTAAATTACTCGTAGTTCAATAAGTAAAAGCTTTTTCACGATATGATTTTTCAAACAGTTTATTTCATCCTTTTTTTTAATATCGAAACACATAGATGAATACAATAGATGAAATAGAATATACTTCTGCTATTTTGCTGCTGTGCTTTGTTGCTGAGATTTGAAATACTTTATTACTAGAGACCCGACATGAGAGGCCGAAATTACGATGGACCATAAATAGTCTATAACATCGCTAAGTACAACACGCAGTTATTGAATAGCACTATTCATTCGGTTAACCGCACATCTGTTTTTTGTCGTTGAATTGTGATGGAATTACTTCAATTTTTCAGTTAAATTCCCTTCTTCATGGGCGCAGGTAGAAGCGGGAAAAGTTTTTATAATTTGTTTTATTTATTAGTTAATATTTCGTAAGATAAATAAAGTACGGTCAATTAATTTCTTTTTTCATTGTTTTGACAATTACATACTTCGTAATTTTTGTAATAGATCCTTGACAGTGAATGTGATTATGAAAATTCTGAAAAAAACATAAATTTAGCCAATGCACTTATATATATTACAGCTGCGCGGCAAAAGGTATCTCCTGCTACAGTTAAGAAATGTTTTTCCAAGGCCGGATTCTCTGATGCTATCCAAGAGGATAAAATTGTTGATGAAGAAGACATTAAGTTTCAATAACTTACGCATACATTTTTAATTTTCATTTATTTACATCTAGAACATTACTTCTACGTGTTTAAGTTACTTTTTCAGATATGATATGGAACAACTTCGAGAATGGCATCGTGAAAAAATGACGCGAGTTGGATTAAGGTCAAATTGATTGTATGTCCATTGCCAGTGATTCCTAAATTTATTGCAAAGTCTGTCAAATATCGTTCAAATATTCCAAGAAATCGCATGTAAAACGTTACTTAGACCCGTTAGAATTTGACAATTTTAACGAAAAACTCTATGAAACTTTAATGGCGGCAAATATTACATTAAGTAAAATTAACAATCCCACCTTCAAAACATTTCTCCAAAATATACTGGTCGAAATGTTCCTGATGAATCCACCTTACGCAAATATTATGTGTCTAAGTGCTACATGTATGAGAAACAATCTTTCAAATTAGTACCTATGGATAAATGCCGACGGAACTGTCGATATATTAGGACGCTGTGTGGTAAATGTTGTAGTTTGTGTATTACATCAAACTATTACAAATAACGCATATGTAATAGCAACAAAAGTTATGAATACAGTTGATGCGGAAACAGTAGCTAAAACCATTAACGAGAATATGCACCAAACGCTTCATTCGGACGACAGGTACAAAGAAAAAATCCTTTTATTTGTCAGTGTGACAGTCTGCATATATGTTAAAAGCAGGCAGACTATTAAAGGAAACATATCCTAATATGCTGCATATTACTTGTTTAGCACATTCTCTCCGCAGAATCTGAATATATCAGAGACATCTTTCCGGAAGTTGATAAGCTTATATCCGCTTTTAAAAAAGTTTTTCAGAAAACCACTATTGAGACTAGCTCTTTACAGGAAAAAACTTTCATCTTTGTCACTGCCTTCCTCTCCAGCTAGATGCGGAACATGGTTGGAAGCTACTAGTTTTTATGCAGAGAATTTCGATAGTTACAAATTTCGTTACACGTTTAAATGACAATGCATATAACCAGTTGCGATGTAGAAAGGACATTTTCTCTCTACGAGGATGTATTTCATTCAAAGAGAACAAATTTTACAGAAGAGAACCTTGAAAAGTATTGCTAGTTAATATTAATACTCCATTACTCAAACTGAACTACAAAATGAACAAATGAAAATGTATTTCGTATTTTATAGATCACCACCGGTGTTTTCCAATTATATGAATAAAATTAAAAAATCTTTAAAAATACAATCTTTCAATAGTACGCCCGTGGGCGATGAGTCATGGGCCTCTCGTGTCCAGTCCCTACTAATAATCATGAGTGCATTTATTACTCATGTTATTTTATAGATAATGTCAAATATATACGTGGTCTATATCGAATGCATTTTAAAGATAACAACAGCACTTGGCACCAGTTTTCACTTTTATATTAGGAATTTTACACTGATTTGAATTTATTTATGACAATAACGGATCATTTATCTTCGATAAATAACTAAAAAATAAATAAATTTACTGTTATGGGTGTTAGAAATCGTAATGTTTTCCTTGTACAGGACCAGTATTCAATTAAATGGGGTGTCTTGTGTTTTAACATAGTCATTATTAGAGAACGGATGCAATTTCCATAAAACGCAATCGGCAATTGGAATTGTGTATAACGTCGCACAGTACATCCCGGCGTAATTCAATAAAGTATTTGTTTTACTTACTCGGCCACCTGGTCTCGCACGATAACAATGGACAACTCAGCTATTGTATTCGGAGAATATAGTGCTTTTAAAGTGATTTCATGAGCGTAGATAGAAGCGGGGTTTTTATAATGAATTTTATTTATTAGTTTATATTTCGTAAGATAAATAAAGTGCTGTGAGTAAGTTTCTTGTTTTCATAGTTTTAACTGTTAATTACATCGTAATTTTTGTGATAGATCCTGTTTAATATCGTTTGATTGAATCTATTTCTACCAATTATTTCGACGTAAGTGTGCATTGAATTTCGTTCAGTTTCAATAACTTACGCACACATTTTTAGTTTTCATTTATTTAGATCTAGAGCATTGTTTAAGTTACTTTTTCAGACATGATATGGAAGAATGTTGAGAACGGCATTCTAAAACAATGGCGAGTTGGATTGACGGTCATACTGATTGTATGTCCATTGTCAGTGATTCCGAAATTTATTACAAAATCCGTAAAATATCGTCAAAAATTCGTCACTTAGGATCGCAAACACATCTGAACTCTGTAAAACTTTTATGGCGGCTAATATTCCATTAAATAAACTTAGCAATCCCAGTTTAAAAATATTACTTCAAAAATATACTGGTCGAAATGTTCCTGATGAATCAAATTTACGCAAATATTATGTTTCTAGGTGCTATACGAGAACAGTAGAACGCATTAGAAGCCATCTTTTAAATCAATACATATGGATAAGCGCCGACGAAACGGTGGATATATTAGGACGCTGTGTGGTAAATGTTGTGGCTGGTGTACGACATCCAACTATTCCCTATAACTCATATGTAATAGCAACAAGTGTTATAAATAGAGTTGATTCGGAAACAGTTGCTGAAACCATTAAGGAGAATATGCAAAAAATGCTTCATTCGGACGCCACGAACAAAGAAAACATACTTTTATTTGTCAGTGATAGTGCTGCGTGTATGTTAAAAACAGGCAGACTATTGAAGAAAACATATCCTAATATGCTGCATATTACTTGTGTAGCACATGCTCTCCACAGAATCTGTGAATATATCAGAGACACTTTTCCGGAAGTTGATAGACTTGTATCAGCTTTTAAAAAAGTTTTCAGAAAAGCACCATTCTCTTTTCAGGGAAAAATTTCCATCTCTGTCACTGCCTCCCACTCCAGTAATAACTAGATGGGGAACGTGGCTGGAAGCTACTAGTTATGCTGAGAATTTCGATAGTCTAAAACATTTCGTAACACTGCTAAAGGAGGATGCTAGAAGTATTGGTGAGTGCAAGGAGCTCACACAAATCCCAAATTTAAAAAATCAGTTGTACTTTCTTCACGAACACTTTGGAAAATTGCCAAAACTAATCACTTATTTTGAAAATCGAAATCTCAAATTAAATGACGGATTAACCACATTAGATGTGGCTGTTAATAATTTGAAAAGTATTCCAAGTGACTTCGGATGTGGCCTTCAGCAAAAGTTTGAAGCAATTCTTAATAGAAATCCAGATTTAATTACATTGCAGCAATTATGTATGGAGACAATTCCACAAAATCTAACGGCTAAATATGAAGAAATAAAAGAATATTTCCAGTATGCACCTATAACCAGTTGCGATGTAGAAAGGACGTTTTATATTTATAAGGATGTACTTAATTTAAAGAGAACAAAATTGACAGAAGAAAACCTTGAGAAACTATTGCTAGTCAATATTAATACTCCTTTACTCAACTTGAACGACAAAATGAACAAATAAAAATGTTCCAATTATAGAAATAAAATTAAAAACTTTAAAAATACAACTTTTCAACAAATACATATGTATTTCGTAAATTTTATAGATCACCACCCGTTTGTTTTCCAATTATATAAATAAAATTAATTAATAAATATGTATTTCGTAATTTTAGATAGATAGATCACCACCCGTATGTTTTCCAATTATATAAATAAAATTAGAAACTTTATAAATACAACTTTTTAACAAATAAATATGTATTTCGTAATTTTATAGATCACCACCCGTTCGTTTTCCAATTATATATATAAAATTAAATATTTTAGAAATACAGCCTTTCGCCAGTACTGCACTGGGCTTTGCGTCATGTGGTAAGCGTGTCCGTTCTCTAGTCATTATAAACCAACATTGACTGTTATTAATATCCTGCCTGTTATTCTAACGTTTTTAATAACGTTAAACTATTCTTGAAATTTTTCTTACGTTTTAGACTATTATAATTATAAAATAAAATAATTTCAATATATTGAAATCTAAACCAAAAGCTGGTAGTAAATTAATTTCATATTGAAAAATACAATTTTAATTCATCATTCAAAATTGCTTTATATGTAATAATTTTTTGTTATTTTGTTTTCATGCATATTTATAAATTATAAATTAACTTATTCTAGTAATAAATGTTGAAATATTTAGATAAAATAAGAGGAATATAAATATGTACAATATATGAAATACAAATCATATTTATTATTCAGATTAATTATAAGATAATATGCCCAGTGCCCAGTGTTTTATTGAGAGATTTTCGTACATTTTCAATTTCCGACGTGATCGCATGCCAGGCGCATATTATGATGATGCGTATTGGGAAAATTTGAATCGCGAAATATAAAATTTATGTTGGTTTCGCAAATTTTAAAATTTGAGGTCAAATTTAATTGCAGTTTAAAAACAGTTTCTTAAAACTATTCATGAATGAAGATAATTAATAAGTATTAAAAAAGGAGAGGGAAAGATTAACGAGGTAATTAAAATGGGGGTAAAGACTTCTCTTAATTGTTGCTTTTACCTATCGTGTATACAATTTCTATTATTACTTTATTATACTTTAATAGCACCACAGCATTGTCAGAAATGCAAATGATCTTATAGTATATAAATGATTGCTAGAAATTTTAATTAATTTAGGTAATTGTTATTTTCAATAGATTACTTCAATAAATTGTATACCTACCTATTTAATCCTTTAATGAAAATGAAAATATTCGAATTGTATAATGTACGCGCTCTAAACAACAATTTTGAAATGTTTTATTATTATTATATAAAAATATATTTTGTTATATAAAATGTCATTAAAAAACACGAATTAAGTAGTTTTTTTATTAATAATAATACAAATAGTATGACACAACATGCAAGTCACAATACGTAATTATGTTTTCATGTGCTACTTTGCTAAAAAAATACTTTAAAAAATGTTTGACATTCTTGAAAAGGCAATAACTTATTGCGAAAAAATAACAAAATATTTAAGGTTTATAGAAATATAAAAAATATAAATAAATATAAAAAAAAATTGAAATCAATTTATGATCTTTTTCATTTTTTGTTTGTTTAGTTCTTTGCACAGAATGAATAATTTTTTGTTAAGCTCTCTTAAACGAATATATGTTCTTGTTCTGATTAAACATAGAAAACCACTTCTTCAGGTACATCTCTCGGACTTAGTAATTCTGCCAACTTATTAAACATAAATGGCTCCTTCGAAAACGTTCCTCCACGAAATGGTGCAAATTTTTCGTCTAACTCCAATGCTACTTCGACAAGGTTTTGCTTCGGATAATGTACCTTTCCTTTAGATAAACAATTTATCCAGTCTATCGATGATGATTCTAATTCTAACTCATTATTTTCGTGTATATATATATATATATATATATATATATATATATATATATATATATATATAACGAGCGTTCAACTAAATTTTACCTCGAAGTTGCCCATGGAAATTATACGTATATCTTAGCTTTTTACTTAAGTTCTTAATATGAATTTTGTTGGTTATGAACTATTTGAATGACATGATAAATGTCAAAATAATAAAATTAAAATATTTAACTAAATAAGATACGTTTATTTGCAACAAACAAGTAACATTTTATAAAAATTGTTGAAAGTGGCCACCATCTTGTTCGAGACATTTCTAACATCTTCTTCTAATGAAGGAGAAAACGTTTTGAAGTAGCATATCGTCGATTTCGTTAATTATTTCAGCAATTCTGATCTGAAGGTTTGCAAGATCAGGTATCTGTACCCAAAAAATTGAGTTCTTTAAAAAGGCCACAGAAAAAAGTCACAGGGGTTAACATCCAAGATCTTGTTGGAAATTCATGTTCGATGTTTAAACTTATCAACCGATTTTGATAAATTTCCGTATCATATTAATTGTTTCACAAGCTGTGTGCAGTCTAGCTCCGTATTGTTGAAAGTAACCCTGATTTATTTCTTCTTCATTAAGCTGTTCAATAAATGTCATAATGATTTCTTGTCGATACCTTTCTCCTTTAAAGAAAATACGGCCAATGATTTTCCTTCGACTAATCGCACACCATACACCAATTTTCTGTGGATGAACAACATAACAGTAATGCCGTTTCTTAGTATTCCACATCCTTATATTTTGTGAGTTAACATATCCATTCAGATAAAACCATGATTCATCTGAGAAAAATTTTGTCAAGAATGTCATTATCAAAATTATTTAAGAACCACTGACAAAATGTTGTTCTTCTAGGATACTCAATTTCTTTGATTTCTTGATAATAGGCCATGCGATATGGAAATAAATGTAAGTCTTTTTTCAAAATTGTATGACAAGTGCCAATTGAAACATCCACTCGTGGAGAGAATACTCGTATGGATGTTCCTGGTGTATCATTCATAATTTGCGTTACATCGTCAACTAGCTCTTCCGTACATTTTTTCGGACGGCCACTGTCTTCTTTCCGTATAACACTCTCTGTTTCTCTGAAACCCTTAGTGCAATATTTAACTGTGTACCAAAAACTATCAAAATCAAAGACGAAGTTTGGAAACATATTTCTAAATTCCTCTAAGAAGCATTCTTCAAGAAAATAGTGCCATTGTCCGTTAATATTACGTCCGTTCCAAAAATAAGATTCAACCATGAATGATTTGTGTTGAACAGTGAAAACCATTTTAAATCAATTTTAAATTACAAAGCAATTTCAAAAAGCTCCAACTAAGTATACATCAGAATAAATAGTCTGTCAAATTGACAACTGATGCAAATGTAAATAGTACAAGTTACGACAAACATTTTTATTGTCATGGACTACTAGAGGTAAAATTTATTTGAACGCTTTTTATATATATATATACCATGCTATTATTTTACTATGCAACATATCCATATGTTGCATTTTAAAATAATCGAGTCAAAGCATTATACGATAGGCAACCCATTATACATACTACCCTAGCGTCAAGAATAACTATTGTTTAGTGTCAATTGAAATACGTCAAATATTATTATTATTATTTTCCCTATTATGCCTTTATCTAAGTTACAAAACTTTCACAAATGTATTCCAAGGAGGAAAAAATTCAAATGTGCTTATGGTATCAAAACCATCAAAGTCTACAAATGGTGAGCGACTTATTTTCTGTAGAATTTCCCCATAGACCGATACCTACACGTTCGACAATTTTAAGAGTGTATAATAGATTTAAAACAGAAGGATGTGTCGCTGACCATAAAAAAAAAGAATAGAACGAAAACAGTGTTAACGGAAGAAATGAAATTAAACATTTTGTTTTTTGTAGAAGAGAATCCTTTAAAATCGTTGAATTTTATCGCGTCAGAGTTTAATATATCACCCTCAAGTGTGCGAATGTACTAAAAATTGAAAAATTTCAGAGTTACAAATTGCAAAACCATCAACAGCTATTTTAAATTGACAAAATCTCTCGAACTGAGTTTTGCGAAGTAATGTTTGATTTACTAAACCAAAATGAAGATTTGTTATACAAAATTTGTTTTACCGATGAAGCTACCTTTTATTTAAACGGGAAAGTTAATTCTCAAAATTATAGGTATGATGGCTGATTTTATGTTTTTACAAAGTCATTGAAAATTATCCTTACAGATATTGGGCGCACAGGAATCTTCATATACAAAATTGTACACACGTACAATATAATGAAAAGGTTAATGTCTGGTTGGGCTTAGTAAATAATACATTGATTGGTCCCTTTTTATAAATGGTATTTTAAATTCTAACGCTTATTTGAACCTTTTGCGAAACTCAATACTTCCTGAAATTCGGCAAATTGCAATACAAAATTGTTGGTATCAACACGACGGAGCTCCACCACATTCAACAGTTGAAGTAAGGAACCTCCTCAATGAAAATTTTCCTGATCGCTGGATTGGAAGATACGGGCCGATAGGATAACCAGCAAGATCCCCAGATTTAGCCCCAAATGATTTTTTCATTTGGGGTTACCTCAAATCAAAAGTATATACGCATATACCAATATTAACAACACAGGAATTGAAAACCAGGATTACAGAAGAATGCAATAATCTCAGAGCATCACCAAAGAAAATAACCTTTTCTATACGAAATTTTTATTATCGTTTAGGTTATTGCACTGAAGGTCCTTTTTTTCGATCGATTTGAAAAACTAATCTACAAAATATCGGTCCTTTTTGTCTTGTTAGTATAATTTGTACAAGTAAGAATGGCACAATTACGTATAGTAATGCTACAACAGTAATTCAGATTACATTGAAGCAGGTTAAATTGTAAGAAAAGAATATTTACTTTGAATAAGCACTTCTAGTATTAAATGTAATACACAGTAAAAAGTCCAAAACAATAACAAAGAATTTAATAAAAAATATAAAGAAAAACAGAATAACTGAACAGAAAATAGTATTGAAATCACTACGAACTGCGACTATTAACGTCAAAAACGTAATACAAAATTCACGATAGGAACATGTTCTTATGCCGGTCCTAATCAACCACGTGTTACTCACCTTAATTTAATTGGTCGTTTAAGATGTGATGCGTATTGAGGAAGTGCGCCTTGATTTTCGATTTTGGCACGTCTCTCGTGGCTATACCATATTTGTATGTCACTGGCATATTGAAAATGATTGTAAAATGCTTGAAATAATGCCAATTTTTCAGGTGTACCAACGCAATCAGATGTTTTTGGTCGCAATGTAAGAAAATAATTAATAATTAATTAAAATGTAGAATAATAAAAAAGTTTCTCAAGTCAGCAGCATTTCGCTCGCAAACCAAAGTTTTTTTTTGTTCTTGGAAATTTGTATGTCAGGCAAATAGAGAATACAATCCCGGGATCCCGGCCGGGTTTTGAACCCGTAAATCCCGGGACTGTACTTGCCTAATCTCGAGATTTTCGGGATTGCCAGTTTGCATTCCGTAATCCGTTGCGCCTTAACAATGACACAGGTACAGCCAAAATAATATGTAACTTAGAAGGGACTTCCCCGCCCGGCATACTTCAATACAATACTGTTAAAGTAATTCCCCAACGGGCCAACAGGGGAATCACCCGATCACCTCATATGATATATCATAATATTGTTGCGAGGGATTCCCCGTCGGGAATTCCCTGTACGAAAGTATAAATACGCTTATTAGGATTTACTTTTTTCATTTATTATTCTACCAGCGACAAGGTTACGCAGGTTACGTCATTTAATTTTAAAAGTCAATTATCTGAAAAATTTATTTTAAATGGCGAGAGACTTTGTTCGACATAAAAAAAACCAGGGATACGTCGTCAGCGTGGAGTTATTTTTTAGTTGCGAAAGACGGGAATAGTGCTAAATGTAAGCGATGCCCTGCCATTCTCAAGACTTTGGTTGGATCGACTAAGGGATTACATACACATTTATCATCAAAACATAACATTAAGATTTTAGCTGACTTTAATCGTTTAACAGCTTCAACAAGTCAAGATTCTGAAAATCTGGACACAGCAAAAAGTGCCGACGATAGCCTGGATGATGTTTTGGCAAGAATCATTGCATTAGATGGATTTCCATTCAGTGTATTCATAACAGACGATTTGAGAAAATTGCTCTTAGCGAAATACACGGAATTACCAAAATCAGCCGTCACAATTCGAAAGCGTATTATGAATTACAGTGAAAAAATCAGAAAGCAAGTAACTGCAGATTTAAAACATTTGAGAAGTGCAGGTGGAAGATTAAGTCTTTCGACGAGTGGACATCAACGTCCAATAAACGATACATGGCTGTCAACGTTCATTCATATAAAAAAAATTGGAGCTTAGGACTCGTTCCTATTCATGGAAGTATGACGGTTGAAAATTGTCTTCGTATATTGAAAGAGCGTCTAAGTAAATTTGATATTTCCCTGGAAACTGATATCGTGGCTACTGTAACCGATGGACCGAACGTTATGATAAATGTGGGACAGCTTGTTTGCACTGAACAACAACTGTGTCTCACACACATCACAATTTGGCCGTCTGTGATATGCTTTATAAAATAAAGCATTGTTTTCAAGACAGGCAAGGCAGCCCTACCTCAGACTCAGATGATACTATAAATGAACCAGCTGTGACTGCTGATTATATGAACGATGGCGATGATGATGACAATTTAGAAGACATAGACTGTCCAGAATCAGGTTTAATCTTAATGTCATAAAATGAACTTGCGCGAGAACACATACCAGAGTTAACGAAAGATGAAAACAAATGAGCTGAAAAAGAAAATCCGCAAAGATATAGTGTATTTCAAAAGATCACCATTGAAAAATGAAACAGTACATACTTCAAAAATATGTGAAGATTGAACATGAAAAAAACCTGTCACTTCTTTTGGACTGTAAAACCAGGTGGAATAGTCTTTTAACCATGCTGGAACGATTTTCTCTTTTAAAAACCTGCATTCAAAAAGCTCTTATAGATCTCAATCATCCAATCCGTTTAGAAGATGCTGATTTTGACTTGGTAAATAAAATTGTTGATGTGCTGACCCCAATTAAATTAACAGTAGAAGCAATCTGTCGACGAGATGCTAATATATGCACAGCTGATGCCGCTTTGAAATTTCTTATAAAACAATTGTCTAGCAAAAACTCAGCACTCGCCAATAAAATAAAAACATCCTTAGTGAAACGTATAAAGCAACGACGAAATGATGATTTAACTGGTGTGTTGAATTATTTACAAAATCTACGAAAAGATTATGAAAATCAGTCATCGGATTTGGAATGGCTTGACTTATTTCCAGTTCCTACACAGGCTTTAGTGAGGGCGCAAGTAAAGAGTATTGTTAAAAGACTAACTAGTCGAGATGACACGGAAGAGGATGAAAGGTCATGATCACAAACAGATGATGAGCCGAGGCAACAAACCTCCCAACCCCAATTGACACTAAAGAAAAAGTTACAGCTGGAAATTAATAAGAGCATGGAATCCCCAGATCCTAAAGTACAAAATGTTGGCAATAAACTACGAAGCAGGCTTGGAAGTCAAACATTGCATGCTTTTATATTTCTGCGATTGTATTTTCGAAATTCTGAATAGTTTTTTATATTGTCTTTTTTGTTCCTTATTTTAGTATATTGTGTAGTGCAACAATATTAATAAATAATTTTTAAGAAATTACTTAAGTTTTTTTTTTTCATTTGGGCCCAATTAGAAACCACATAGTCTAATCCCGGGATCCCTGGATTACGCTTAAAAAATCCCGTAATCCCGGGATTGTATTCTCTACTGGCAACCCTCCGATGTTTTCACGATATAAAGTACAATTCATTAAGTTTTCCAAGATCATCATTGATAAGAATGAAAAGGAACAAGTTTGTGGTTATTTCAAAATATTAAATGACTTATGTGAGAAACACTTATGGTAATCCTTTGCAACTTACCTATATAAATGTAGGTCACAGAATTTCTGTGAGAGTAAAGGAAAAATCCATTTATTTAAGAGATTTTGCGAATTAATTTATACATGTAAGGAAATAATAGGAATACAATACCATAGAGTACGTATTACTTATTTAGTACTTAAAATTTAGTCAAATTGGCAGCAGTTTCCTCAAATCGCCGAATATTTTGTTCTTTGGACATAATATAACAGTAAATGCTGCCTGATAGCTTTCTTCACGATAAACAATGGTGGATTTATAAGAAATATTTATATAATTATTGTTTTTTATGTATAAACCTTTCTTCTGAGGCATAAGAAACGTAGATTTGAAGGATTTGTATTTATTAAATATATATTTAATTTCTTATACGGATTTACAATAACAGATAAATGCTAAAATATTGGAACAATTTAATAGACGTATAAGTATACAAAAAGGTTTTGTTTAAGTATGACAATACGTTAAGCACGTATAAAGCGTTTGTACAATATGAAACAAACATGTAAATAAATAATTTACATATCTGTAACTATGCACA
This sequence comes from Melolontha melolontha, assembly GCA_935421215.2. Classification (NCBI taxonomy): domain Eukaryota; kingdom Metazoa; phylum Arthropoda; class Insecta; order Coleoptera; family Scarabaeidae; genus Melolontha; species Melolontha melolontha. The sequence goes on along the minus strand of OW285237.1, from coordinate 91,179,889 downwards.
TGGACAATACACCTCGTATTTTCAGCATTTACTACTGCTTAATACATATGTTTCTGCCATCTAGGCGTCTTCAGTTAAGCTAGTGAAGCAATGTATCCAAATTAATACAAACCTATTATAAACAACTGGTTTGTATCTGTATTTAAATTTACTGAAATAGCTCGCATAGATCAAGCAAGTTCCGTCCTATAGGAAGACAACTATTTAATAATTGACATCTTACGGGCGAAAGAGACTTTGTCTGGAGGGCTACCTATCGTTCGAACAGCTAAGCTGCTACGGGAAACGATAAAATACGTATGTAGATGTAGTCCGTTAACAACCAGCCAGATGGCGGTAAATATACAAAAAGGTTTTGTTTAAGTATGACAATACGTGCTTAACGTATTGTCATACTTAAACAAAACCTTTTTGTATATTTACCGCCATCTGGCTGGTTGTTAATGGACTACATCTACATACGTATTTTATCGTTTCCCGTAGCAGCTTAGCTGTTCGAACGATAGGTAGCCCTCCAGACAAAGTCTCTTTCGCCCGTAAGATGTCATTTATTAAATAGTTGTCTTCTTATAGGACGGAACTTGCTTGATCTATGCGGGCTATTTCAGTAAATTTAAATACAGATACAAACCAGTTGTTTATAACAGGTTTGTATTAATTTGTATACATTGCTTCACTAGCTTAACTGAAGACGCCTAGATGGCAGAAACATATGTATTAAGCAGAAGTAAATGCTGAAAATACGAGGTGTATTGTCCATGTGCATAGTTACAGATATGTAAATTATTTATTTACATGTTTGTTTCATATTGTACAGACGTATAAGTACCATATGTGGGCTACACATGAAAATGTTTGCTATCTAGAATGACAACTGTAGGGGAATAAATTTATAATAAAAGCAACGCAACACAAGTATAAAATACGTAAATTATTCTGAATCCGATAGTACTTTTACTCATTTTCATCATAAATCTTTGATATATCTACTAACATAGCACGATTAGCATTCTTTGCACTACAATATATCAGTGATTGTTCCAAGAATTCACTTCAAATCATTGATAAGAATGAAGGAAATCATTCTTGCATGTTTACTTCTAAATATGTACCAGTTATCGTACCAGTAAATTATATGCATAATTCTTACAAAATTAAGGGTGGACATAAATTTTAAAATAATACAGTATATAGTATCAGAACGATTTTTATTATCGATAGAGTAGTAATTACAGAATAAAACATATCCACAAACAAAGTTCAATTGATTTTCAAACAAACATCTAAATCGAAAAGTATGTGATACAAAAAAAACAATAACATTATTTTGTTAATTTGAAGTTATCTAAAATTGATTATAAACTTAATAATAGTTTATCATTTTGCCTTTAGATCGTCCAGAAGAACAAGTAAAACTAATAGAAGCATACCTAAAAGCAACCGGACAATTTAGAAATTATTCTTCGGCAAATGATCCCGTTTTTAGTCAATCAGTTGGTTTGGACTTAGCCACTGTTGTATCTTCTGTCAGCGGACCTAAGAGGCCTAACGATAGAGTATCTGTGACGGATATGAAGAAAGATTTCGCAAACTGTCTGACAAATAAGGTATTTAATTTTTTTTAATATTACATTCTAAAAACAGTTATATCTCTTGGCAGAAAAATTGTTTTAAAAATTTTTAATGAAGAAGCATGCGGTATATTATTAATTAGTTCATCGACAATGACAATTGATTTTAGTTTTGAATATAATCTTATAAATTTCTTTAAAAGTCTAGCTGAAATTACAATAATATCGAAAATGCATATTTATTATCCTTGACGAATTATTGGCAATATTGGATGAAACCTACCCGGTGATGACTAAAATAAAGCATTACCAGATAAGAAAGCATCCAACTTTGATCAATATATTGGAAAAATATAAAAATGCCATATTTAATATGTAAATTTACCTTTTATATAACAATTTGCGAAGCCGTTGAAATTCTACCAATGTCGAGGGACAAACAAGACCCAGTGATTGTTTTTTATGACACAACTACTGAGCGAAGTTTATCCAGCGACAACGATAAGTTAGTCCTCTCCTTTCGCAGATTGTCAAACAACAGCTGGCAGGCAACTATGGCTGTGATATCGTTTAAATGTAAGAAAATCACACCGATAGTTCCTTACCAAGTATTGTTTTTATTATCTACTTGAAGTCCGTGGAGTAATTTTCAATCAGTTAATACTGTAGAGTCCAGTAAAACATTTTTCTTTGGTAAAAATAGCTTTATGACTTCAATATATTCATATAGCTATCTCACCAAAGGAAAATATAACCGGACCACATCATCAATAATGTAGCACAAGACAGCAACAATAAACTTAAGCTGCACAAATTTGATACTGACCTTTTTGAAAAGGGTTTGTGTATTTATATTCAATCCAAGGGTAACACCCCACCTAGTTCCTAAGTAAGGAGGGGATGTAGGACGTAAGCACAGTATAAACTTAATAGGTCTGTACTATGACGTAAGCGAGTTTTGCGAATTTTAGGGATTATAGTGGTAATAGTGAAATTTGTATCTGAAATTCGAAATTAGAAACGGTTCAAGCTATTTATATTAATTATAGTTTTACCAGTTATGTAACTTTCATTTTTAAGATTTAGAATGACAAAATATTATTTACTTTTGCATTCAGTTATCTTTATTATTATTAAAAATAAATATAAATATTAAAATAATATTAATTTAATCAAATTACAAAATTAAGAAAAGTATTTGGAGATTAAATAATTTTTTTTTACAAAATAAATAAAACTTAAATTCTTGTGTGAAAATTGTGCGTTTATTGATATCAACTTTTTTTTGTATCGAATTTGACTTGAAATTAAAAGTTCGTAAGTTCGTCGAGTAGCGTAATTAACAAAAAAAGAAATGTATTGGAGAAACAAAGGTTAACCAAAATAAATACATAAAATTTCTCATAAAGTATATCTTTACTTCCATTTGTTTATAAAAACTCCCACAAAATAAATTATTTAATGTAGATTGACTATCATTTTAAAATTAATTTTTATTTTAAATTTTGCAGGGTATTTGTCGAATTTACTTTCGATTGAATTAAGGAAGTAATTTTTTTTTGCTTCTTGTGTTACCAAATAACATAATTTCTGAGATAAAAAATTCAATGCTTTAAATTTGTATTTGTTGAACAATTATAATTAAAAGCATTAATAACCAAGAAAATTATAAAATAACCAACCAAATCATAGATTTTTAGTTTCATACTTTTCATTCAAGATTTCGGGAATTTGTGTTTCCTTATTTCTGGAAGCGTTGGTAGATCATTGGTATTATGATTTTTTTCCTAAAATTATATTTTACTAATTAAATAAGTAAAGTCTTGAAATTGAAACAAAAAAAAATTAAAGTATTGCCTTTAAAGCAAACTATAACCCCGAAAAAGTGCAACTATCTAATAACAGACAGAAACAAGAAAATCCCTAACCACAATAAATTAATAAACTTCTAAATACCTATTTCAGCAACTAAGTTAACGTAGCACAGTCTGAAAAAGAAAGTGTGTTAGTGTTAAATATGTAACGCTGGCGATTTGGTGAAGATCATATCTTCAAAAGTTGTACTTTAGCCAAAGACGTTTAACACTATCTTTCTTTTTCAGATGTTCTACTGAGGATGGCAATTTACTTGCCGAAATATGTATTTAAAAGTTTATTTATTTATTGTTGTTAGGAATTTTTATTGCTTCTGGATGCTTCAGAGTGCAAGTCACAGTCTTCACCAATTCGAAGCAACTGTTTAGTGTTTTAGAGAATTTTACCAAATCCATTTAGAACACGAGGATAAGCAGATATTCATTGAATGAGTATATTTTTTTGCAATTCATTCCGTTTTAGTGGACTAAAAGTTTTATTTAATGATATTCGTTAAAAAATATACCAATAAAGGGCACATAATTTCAATTTCTTAATTCTAGTTATACAAAATTTAAGATCGTTGTTAAATTAATTAGTTTACCTTAGCGTGTTCAACTTTTCAGCATGTAGTACTTCATTTTGAAAACTTATATTTACTTATATTTACAATAAATATATTTTCAATATCAATGTCAATCACATGAATTTCAAATTTTATTAAAAAGCTTATGTGCTGTGATTGCATTAGTAAAATATAAATCATTTATATGTTTTTATAAAATGTTCGGATGCTCTTAAAATTAAGTATAGATTATTACTGGATGGAAAAAATATTTTATATAGCACTAATTCTACATTTTTACTTGTTGGGTTCTAAAATATGTATAATTTCTATATTTCTTTACGTTTGTTAGTAAATTATCAATTTTAATTTGGTTTTATTCTTAAATTTAAACAAATATAGGTTCTATACTATAAATATACCGCGTGAGTTTTTTTTTTTAATTTCTTGGATGGGTATCTCGGAAACTACAATAGACAGAGATCTGGTTAAATGGGGAAAGAAGTGCAGTTTTACGAGCTTGACTTAGTGCTACTGTTGTATTTCAGCAAAAGTTCATAGCTTCCTAGATATTTGCAAAAAAACGAAATTTCTCCATTTTCTTTAATCTCGTGTAATTAATTTATTATTAAATTTAGAGAAAAGTCGAAAAGGAAGAATATTAAGGTAGTTATACCCTTTATCAACCTGCATTAATTAATTTTTTATCGGACTTGCTGTTTTCGAGTTATGACAAGAAATTTTGTTTTCTTAAATGGCACTCGTAGTTGGCTATGACTTTATTGAAAAGAGCTTATTTTTCCCGTTACAACAATGTACCACTTTATAAGGTGATTGTGTTAAATAAATGAGTTACAGCCATTTTTAATTATTTTTTTTCTTTGAAAACATAATTGGTTGCAACAAAGCAATATACAAAAACAGACTCAGATCAGATTAGTTGTGAGTTGTTACATTACCTGACTTATTAGTTTGAGTTTAGTGATTTTCACATTTTGTAGTTTCGTCATGAATTTTCTCATCTGGAAAAACGTGACATGTTTGTTACATTGAATGTAACAAAATTCCCTAGAGAGCTGCAGAATGGTATTTTCAGATTTTTTTATCGTCTTCAACCTTCACCCCCTACATTAAAAAATTTATTCAACAACTTGGAAGAATTTGGAGCATTTACGAAACCACATGCTAAACCAGGCATTGGCGAGATTGCAAAGATATATGTCATTGCTCACACCCTTCAAAACCCATCAACTTCAGCCCGTGAAACTGCAGTAGAAGCTGGCGTTTCCAAACGCATTGCAGTAAGGGTGATGAAAAAAATAAATTTCAGCCGTACAAATTATCCATTTGTCAAATGTTACATCCCGGAGACGACGAGAAATGCAGGGTCTTTTGTACATGGTACACGAATAAGTACGGTGCAGATCCTCAATTCCCATTTAAAGTGTTATGGACCGACGAAACCCGTATAACAAACTGGAATATTCAAGAGACACAATAAACATTTATGGGTGCTACAAAATCCCCACAATTTCAAACACAGAAGACCTCAAGTCAAATTTAATCGGTACAAGAGCTCTCGGGCCCTATATTTTTGGTGAAACATAAACTGGTGATCGCTATCGTCATTTCCTTGCTTTGCAGCCTTGGGTTTGCAGACCAGAATCATGTTAAAATGGTTCCAACATAACGACGCCCGTCCACATAATACTTTGACGGTCAGACGTTTCTTGGATGAAAAATTTACAAACTCCTGGATAAGAAGAGTTCGGTTCCTTGCCCCTCCCCCTCCCGTTCGCCGGATCTAACATCTAATCTTGGATTTTTTTCTGGTGGGTCACGGTGAAAAACAAAGTATACTGAAAAACCTACCAAACGCCAAATCATCTTAAGCAAGCGCTTCAGTACGATATATCAAGAATTGACAAACGACAAAATCGTAAAGCTACAAATTTAACTTTAAAAACATGCAACCTTTGCATAAACAATAGTGGTGGTCATTTTGAACGCTTGTAAATAGTTGAATTTTTACTAATGTATTTTGAACAGTTAATTTTGAATTTAGTTTGAGTAATGTATTGATCTGAATTTTATAATTTAATTTGTTGAGGTGTGGTTTATTATTTTTGCAATAAACTGAGGTACTTTGTTTTGTGTTCAAATATCGGTTTGGTCAATTTTGCAAAGGCCAACTTTGCTTTCAGTCACAAAGAAATTAAAAATGGCTATAATTCGTTAATTTAACACAATAACGTAATGAAGTGGTACTTTGTTGAAACGGGAAAAATAAGTTCTTTTAATGAAGTCATAGCCAACTAAGAGTGCCATTTAAGAAAGCAAACGTTTGTGTCATAACTCGAAAATAGCAAGTCCGATAAAAATTAATTAATACCGGTTGATAGAGGGTATAGCTACCTTAACATTTTTCCTTTTCAACTTTTCTCTAAATTTAATAATAAAGTAATTAGACGAGATTAAAGAAAATGGAGAAATTTAGTTTTTTGCCAATATCTAGTAATCTGTGAAGTAATCTCTATCTGTCGTAGTTTCCGAGATCCCCATACAAAAAATGAAAAAAAAAAGCATATGTAGAACACATAAGTTTGACATTGATTTATTTAATTCCAAAAACTGTTTGTAATAGTTTTGTTTTATTAGCAATAACGAAACAAATCCATTTTCTTTTTTTCTCTAATTTAACTTTTCGCTACATTTGTGGACTTTTCGATAAAATGGTTCATTTCTATTTTCCTTCCTATTTCTCACTGTACTGTAAAAAGACATATCGATGTGACAAAGTCCCTTATTTATTAATATTATGTAGTATTCAATTTCATTTTATATACAATTTTAGAATTTAGAAAATATGTATTACTACTTTGAAAGATTATAAATTTTAATGTTTCAACATAATTGGAATACTATTAATGCTTTGAGGGTTTTAAAAGAATTTGAAGCAACTTTATCGTATAGTATTTTTTTTTATATTATTTGAAATATTGAAATTTTTAAATATGTATATTCGTGTTAGCTATTTTTCGATTGTGAAGAGAATTGTTCAACTCTGAACGTCTCGATGTTAGTATCGTATACTGTCAGTGGCGGCTCATCGTACGTCATCAAGAGCCGCCACTGTATACTGTAATGATAATCTCATCGACTGGCATGACTTAAACCAAACCCTAATATTTCAAAATTATTTTCTGATAGCCGGATCTAAATTTTACATGCCTGAATGTTTCTCATTCAACGTTCAGACTAAATTGATTAAACGTGAACATGTGATGTAATTTTATGTAGCATAATTCGTTGTAAAAACAAAAGTTAATAAAATAAACATCTAATCTAAAATGAAATAAACATCTTCAAATGATATCCGCATACTTGTACATATCCTATATAATTATAATATTTATAATACAATATTATGAAATTTTTATTACCTATTTCGTATTTTCTTTGAAGACAGAAACCACTTCCACCAAATTAGCTAACAATATCTTTTTAACCATTAAGAACGTACCGTATACATACCAGAAACAATATGTACTGATTAAATGTGTGTTCTTTACATATTTTAATAATCAAATGACAAATAATAACGAGACATATTCATATAACATACGCACAATCATTTGTTTATAAATGTTTGCTATATCAACTGAAATATTACCTCTCACGCTCCTTATAGATTGCTGTGTATATATACAGACATACATACCTTGTATGAAGCTCTTTTTAAAATTTCTAAATGAAGTTAAATCATTACAAAAATTTTATTACACACAATTTTTAAAATTGAAGTAAATCATCAAAAATAAATCCAAGAATTTGAAAATTCACGAGTTGAAGAGCTTATACGAGAACTTTCAAAGATTAAAAAATATTAACATCAAGACTAAATTAATACAAGAAACAAAATAGTAAGTATTACGATTTTATAAATTGAGAAACTGGGAACGTTACGGAAAAAAAATTATATAGATTAAGTAAATACTTAAATTAAAAATAGAAAAGAAAAGAATAAAATATTCGCCTAGACATTTTTAATTCGCCAATAATAAACGCAAGTTCATTCGCTAGTAAAAATGTAATAAAATATTAGCAAAGTATTTTTGTCGATGTAAGAATTATCTCCACAGATATCCAGGTTATCAATGATACGGAAATTTATGTAAGAAGAAACAGTTTCTAGGATATACACTTTGTTGTCATCCTTTATTCCCATAGATTTTCTGCAATGGTCTAGACATATAACTTTGTTATAAAGGTTATTCAAAAGTAAGTTACATTTTGAAATCGCTGTCGTTTTGTTAAATAGTAAAGTATACACAAAAAACTTTTGTTCATAAAATAATGGGGTTTACTTGTCGTTCATATTTTTATTTCCATTACCATGGCAACAAGTTCATTGATAAAAATTTTCTTACTGACTTTGACAGACATTCACCCTGTGAAAAATGGATTTGACGTTGCAAAATCGTATAAGTCTTCTTCAGTGCTACTATGAATGTGCAAGAAGTTTAGTGGCGTGTATAAGAAAATTCAGAAGAAACAATTACTTGAGAAACGTGCCGTGCAGTTTACAGGCTTACCGCAAGCTAATCCGTAAATTTGAAGAATCTGGTTGCGTTACTGATAAAGCAAAATCTGGAAGACCTAAAGCAGCGAATGATATTACGCTACTGAAATTTTACGTGAGATTAAAGAAATAGGCGGAAACAATAACTACGGAATATGTAGCGCTAATCAAGTTGCAAAACGTCTCCAAATAAGTTACACCACAGTTTGGCGAATTTTCGGAAGACATGTAAGAATTAATTTGTATTAAATGCATGTTTTATTTGAACTTAAAGAAACGAATAAATCAGTTAGGTATGATTTTGCTTTTCGTGTATTAGCACAATTTCAACAAACTCCGGAGTAGCTGGATAACTTATGGACCGACGAGGCGCATTTTAAACTAACATATTGTAATTCAGCAAGAGATTATGATTTGAAAGTAACCGTGTGGATTGAGTTCACATCTCGATTCATTTTAGAGCAATACTTTTTTGAGGAAAATCAAAATGGCAATTAAGAACAGTTACAGTTACTGGAGAACGATATTTTACCATTCTGCGAAATTATGTTATCCCAAGATTGCACAATTACGATATCTTTATGCAAGATGGTGCACCTCCCCCTCCCCCTTTTTACACTCCAGTAAAAAATCTGTTAATTAATACTTTTGGCAATCGTATCATAAGCAGAAACTTTCCCAATCCTTGGCCAGCGCGTTCTCCAGATATTAATCCGGAAGAGTATTGGCTACAGGGCTATCTTCAAGAAAAGGTTTTTTTAAGTCCTACTACGACTATCCAATAGCTCAAAGCATCGATTTCACAAGTTAATTTACTCCATAATGTTGTCCACCGTATAGAAGAAAGGCTGCTTCTTGTTGAAGAACAAGATGGTGGACATATTCAAAATTTGCGCTGAAGTGATTTGCTTTGTAATAAACCCCATTGTTTTACCAATAAAAACCTGTTTTTTAATTTCTGTATACTTTACTTTATAAGGAAATTACAGCAGTATCAAAATGTAACTTACTTTTGAATAACCGTATATTTTAAAAATATTCTTTTGCTAACGCCTTAACTTCATTGTATTGTTTTGTGTTCATCCTTCTAGCAGCAGAACCAATTTTGTCAAATTTTTAGCTTATGTTTTTTAACATATTAATTGTAATACGAATGAAAGGATATTTTAAATTTAATTTATCAATAGCTGTGCAGTACGTAATTTCACTTATTCGGTAACATTTTAATAAATAGGTCCCCTGCTACAACGTGAATTTTGCTTTAATGACAGATATCAATTACTGAAATGCACTTAAGTAATAAAGTTAGTTTGCCTCATGACAAAAAAAAATTAAATGTGGAGCCTAGCAAGTGATCCGATAAACTATTGTTTTCCTGATTACATTCTTTCTGATTAAAAAGCTGTGAACTGAAAGGAGGAATTTTTCCCTTCCTCGATTTGCCTTGTGTTTTATGTTGGGCGTAAAACGCAATATATTTTATCCTTTTATTCAATGTTCTTTTGTTCAATGTCTATGTTCTGTTCTGGAGAATCCGTGATTTAATACAATTTTGAAACAAATTTTTGTTTCATTTTGTAATTTTTGCATATTACGTGTTCGCCACTTTTGCTAAGAATTGGAAATTCTTTTCTCATTAGAAAATACGCATAATAAACAAAGGTTTCTTACATTTATTTTCTTATAATTTGCTGAAGCGTACCAATATTATAAGATATACGAGGGCGGTTTGATAGGAGAATTACTTTTCAATGAAATTCTTATTTTAAGGTAAAAAACATATTTTATTTTTTTACATAATCCTCTTGCACTTAGCCCAGCGAGTTTCTAATTTTTTCAAACCATCCAAACAATAATCTTTCGGCAACTCTTCTGCATTTGTCTCGGATATCACCTCTTGATTTGTCCGAAATCTCTTTCCACCATAAGAAGAAATCACTGGGAGCCAGATCTGGTGAATATAGCGAATGTGGCAGCAGTTCTACAAATTTTGTTGTAGCAACAGCAGACGAATGAAAAGGCACATTATCGTGATGGAACAATACACTTTTCTTCAAAATATGAGGTCGTTTTTTCTTCATTTCTACATGAAAATATGTCAGCAAATCAGCATAATGTAGGCCAGTTATCGGTTTTCCCTTTTTTTAAATAATCGGTAAAGATAACGCCTTTGGAATACTAAAAAAACTGTGGCCATGACCTTATCGGCCGAAAAAAAAACGGTTTTTGCTTTCCTGAGGGCACGTTCTTCGGGAGAAATCCATTGCTTAGACTGTATTTTCGTTTTTTGAGTATAGTGATGTGTCCCAGTTTCATCTACTATGGCATATCGACAGAAGAATGCCCTTCGATTACGTTTGAAAATAGCCAATCATTCTCTTGATATTCGGATGAGAGCGCGCATTTGATCAGCATTAAGCAAACGTGGCACCCATCTCGCTGATAGCTTTTTCATATTTAAATGCTCATGCAAAATATTACATAAAGGTTCCGTTGAAATGTTTACTTTATTAGCTATCTCATGTACTTTCAATCGACGATCGCTACTTACAACTGCATGGACTTTATTAACCATTTCTGGAGTAATTGCAGTAAACGACGATCCGGGACGCTCTGCATCATCCGTGTTCATATGGGCATTTTAAAAGCAGAAAACCACTTACAAATCATTTCATGTCACGAAGCACATTCACGGTAACTTTTCCTCAGTTTCTTTAATTATTTTTCCTCGTCAAAAATAATGTTTAATTAACACTGGGAATTCTTTTTTCTCCATATTTGCACAACGAAAACATTTTTCTTTAAATAAGTATAGAACACAATCTATCTGTCAGATTTGCTTGAAATTTTGACAGAAGACATCAGAAACATTGCGGAAGTCAGTAACGTAATCAGCGAAAGTGTACCAATCTTCGAAAAGTCACTCTTCCCTCAAACCACCCTCTTATAATAGAATCGGATTATATGCTTTTTTAATTGCCTTATTTTTGTTGCTAAAAGGTATATGAACAAAATTGTGAGTTTTCTGGGTTTATTTAATGTTTTTTTGAATAAAGTAAGGCTATTAAAAAAAGCATATTTGGCATATAATCTGAGCTTTACTTAATAATAAATAGAAATAATTTAAAAATTCCTTGAGTTCCAAGAACTTAAAAAAAACAGTTCTCAATACAAACAACAAAGTATTAAAATCTAATACTTAATAAAAATACAAAGCAATATGCACACATATACATACAAGATAAGCAATGAATAAAAACAAAAGTTCCTACCTTTATTAAATACGCACATTGAGGACGCGTGGGTTGGAATAAATTCATTTAAAATTGACGAGTTTGTTTTTTGGATAAACGCTTGGATACGTCGATTTTTATTTTTTTGCTGTGGTATTTCCGATCGTAAATTCATGTACACAGTCTGACCCAAAACTAAGTTACGAACATGAACTTAATTTTCCAAATGGAAACACCTATTTTTATTTCATTTTCAAATTCTACATCGAATTCTAAGTATGTTTCATGTACCATGTCCTATACTGCATCCTACAAAATTTCTTTCTGTAGTCTGAATTAATATTCTTCAATTCATCAATATTTTGCGGTTTATTCAAGTAGACTTTGAATTTCAGATAACCCCATAGATAAAAATCTAATGGGGTTAGGTCTGGAGACCTAGCTGATCATTCGATAAAACCTCTCCTTCCGGTCCATCTATTTGGAAAAATATTGTGAAGGTATATATTCTCATAGTCTGTTCTCGAATAGTGTGGGGGCGCTCCTTCCTGTTGGAACCATATCGATGTATTTACTTATATTACGTCTATATATATTACAATAATAATTCAATCTAAACCTCATAGATTTGGAAACTAATATTGTTATAATAATAAATTATTGTCTGTATATGTATATTATTCCTATTTGACTCTGTTTTTATATTTGCGATATTTATAAACCATTATATAAACAACTGGACAAAATTTACTCTTCAGGACTTAAATCATTAAACATTTTATATAGTTGGCCTAGGCTATTCTCTGCCACTACTGATAAACAATTGCAATTGTTTGACAGATGTAAAGCAACATTTTGCATTTGCTTGTCAATAACACATTTCACGCTATTTAAAGTGAGTGATTTTTAAAAGGCTATAAATTCAGTTTTGCTAGACATATTTTTAAAAGTTAATTTCATTAATTGAAGGAAACGCCTTGTCTAGAACACTTCGATTAGAAGTAAATATTGGTTAGGTGTTTGTCACGTTTGTTTCGTCTGATAAAATCATCAGGCAAGTTAAGAGAAGAAGAAGAGAACTCTAATTAACTATGGATGTAGCCGGCAATATATAGATAACTTGTTAGAAGTTAGCCAATTAACAATTAGTCGAAGACTTAAACGTTTCATTGAACTTCGAAGTTACTGTAGAACCCCAGGACGTACAAGTCTACAGACTCAAGAGATGAGCGATACCTTATCCAAGTGGCCTTAAGAAAAATGGTCATGTGAAAATTTAACGACGGAGGATTGCACAGTAGAATACCAGCTAGCTATTGCACCACTGTACTCCAGGTAATATCGAGTTACTAGATTGCGTTTTGTAAGTGAACACGTAAATTGAACCATTGACGACTGGAAGCGTTTTATTTTTCGGCGAAATAAAACTAAACCTTAATTTACCAGATAGACGTGAACGAGTCTGGCGCAGCCCAGAGGAGAGGTTTGCTGCCTGTAATTTCGCTCTGAGGATCCCATTTTGTAGTGGATCAATAATGTTCTGAGGAAGAATTTCTTTTTTGACCTCACAGATTTAGTTCCTGTATTGAGGAGAGAAATTTAGCTACATGACATTTTTTTCCGAACAAAACATAGCTGCTCGTAGCTTTGTTACTATAGTTGTCTGTAAATATTGGTTAGGTGTTTGTCATGTTTGTTTTGTCTGATAAAATCACCACCACATTACCATTTTTTACGTCAGCTTTAATCCACTCAAATTAAGAATCAATCTATCAATAAATAGATATGAAAATTGTATACTTTCTTGCAGAAATCACAAATATATACGTTCTTAGCCTCATAGAATTGCTTTTAATGCATAGCATTAAAACCTTTGCTTTTCTCAGAAATTTAAATATCCATGCTTCATTAAACCCCGCCAATTCATTAATTAAACGTTCAAGGACTCGATGAACTGTTTATTATAATATTTCACATAATTAGTTATATTGTTACTGACAGCAAGATCTAAGTTTGTAACGAATTTATTAAGAATGTTTTTATGTTTGATCAACAAAATTTATATAGTATGCCTCTAATACCGAATAATAAATAATATATGTATTTATTGCAAACTTATCTAACGACTAATCATATGTTCTTAATGTCATCAAAGCAGTTGCTTTGGAAAAACTTATTAACTTTCAAGTAACCTTCAGAATATTATATAATAAAATTCAACTAAATCAATTTAATAACGAAAACGATTCTAGATTTCTTAGTTGAAACTTAATAGGTGTATCCATGCATTTCATTGTATTCGTGCATTTTATATTGCAAATTGCCGATATTAGATGCAGCAGCCTGTTTAAAAATTTGAGAACATTTTGTCAAACTAAAAAAATATATTTAGTTGAGCTTTTGCATTTATAATATTACTGACAGCAAGTTTTTAATTGTTTTTCAAATAACTTTTGTATATTTACATAGAAATCAGAACTATTAAAAGACTATTACATTTCCTCTATTTATCGATTCCAACTTAATAACCTGCTGCAAATTAGTAGCTAATCCAGAATCGTTTGCTTTAATATCTTAATAAATATTGTTTGGTATCTAAGTTTTTACATATAATTAGGAATATTTTCCTAAATAGATTCCAAAGTTAAATAGTTATGGCGATAAAATGTAAAAATTACCATCATAAACAGCCTACTAGTCCATAAGAAGGATTAATTTTATTGTCTATTATTTAAATATAATAACGCTTTCTTATATATAAAGTTTATGAGATTTTAATGTTCTTTGGTCAACTCATTATTTATTTGCAAATGTAAATTAGTTTTTAATAGACCGAAATTCTACAAGTATCTTATGTATGTATTGTATAAATAATATGGATTATACAATGGTCAATGAGTAACTAAATATATTACAACTATTATTTACTTATTTGTATAATAATAGAAAGTTTATTGTTGATACAACTGTTATTAGAAATAATAAATACCTTCCACAAAGGTTGCATTCATTTTAGATAAATAATCTTTTCTTTATCTTGTCTTTTAACTGATACATATTTGTCAATTTTATTCTGGTTTAGGGTCAAATCTAAAAATTACTTTTATTTTTGAAACAATTCCAAATGTATGATTCGCCTTTAATAATTGTGGTCAGACATAGGATACCAATATTTTAGTTGACCATATTATTTACTAAGTATATTTGCCTAATCATTTCAGTTATGGAGATATTCAAAATATAACTTCTTTCACAACTAGAATTTTATAACACAAAGAATAGAACATGAAACCCCCATCTCTAATATACTATCGAATTAAAAAAAAAAAGTGGTACAGTAGTGAAGGTATATGTAATAGTTATTTACGAACCAAGTGCGTGAAATCATATTTCGCGAATGAGTGACCAGTTTAAAGCGCGAGCCGTAGGCGAGCGCTTTATGGACACGAATTCGCGAAATGTTTCACGCACGAAGTTTGTACAATATTTTTTCTATTTTGCGTTCGAAATGAACTCATTATGAAACCCAAAACAGTATCGAAATGAGCTTAATTTCGATACGCTTTTTTTCATTTTTCAATGTTGGCGTTGTTCGAATACAGAAATAAATATCATTGCTGTCATTTGATTTTAAGAATTTATGTACATTTGACAGATATGATATATGTTCGTATTTCACACAAACAACGTATGTTGTATACAATTGACAACAACATATATATGTTTCTACTTCACTCATGTTTATATTTTTAAATGAAATATCAAGTAATGTTAACGAAAATTAATAAATAATATGTAATATACTTCGCGGATAGCAAGATTTAAATTTGAAAATGTCAAGTATCAATGTGACCAACTGCATGGCTTTATATAAAAATTAAACTCTGAACTTTCAAATTAAATAATTCCAATTTAAGCAATTTATTAATGTAAAAAACGCAAAATAGAAAAAATTGTATAAAAAACTCGTTTCATAAGGCCTTTTGCCGCACTCGCTCTTTAGAAAACTCGCCGCAAGCGGCTCGTTTTCTAAACTGATCTCGTGCGGCAAAATGGTGCCTTATGAAACTCGTTTTTCAATATACTATTTTGTACGAGAACTATAATTATAATACATATTGTTAAATACGTTATCGTTTGTGACACACTACTAATCTCTTGATATTAATTAAAAAAATTTGAGTTGGCAGTATTGATTATTTGAAGTGACATTTAATTTAAAATATCAAATTAAAAAAATTCCATACAAAATAAAAACCTCACCAACAACATGAATTCTGATAATGAAATGCAATGTACACCGCCTGAAATTCGCGAAGCTGCCAATATTGCAATGGATAATATAATTTATTACCCATAAAATCAAAAAACATATACAAAAGCACTTATACTAAATTTGTAACTTGGGCTAGATCTAAAAATATACAAAAATACTCCGAAAATTGTTTATTAGTTTATTTTCAAAATTTACAATCAAATAAATAATTATGGTCCACTTATTCTATGTTAAAATCATGCTTAATAATATATGATAATACGGATATATCTAAATATGCAAAACTCATAGCGTATTTAAAACAGATAACGAAGCAACATCAGCCTAAAAAATCAGCAGTATTAACCGAAGAACAAATTACTAAATTTATTGCTGAAGCACCAAATTCTTTGTTCCTACTAATCAAGGTAAAGTCATTTCCATATATTTAAATTCCATACAACACTATATGTATTTATAGGCTGTATTAATATTGGGTATTTCTGGAGCGTGTCGACGTGAAGAACTTTGCAAAATGTCATTGCGAGACATAGAATTTAAATCGAATTTAATTATCGTAACAATTCCAGAAACTAAAACAGGTAACAGCCGTACATTTGCAATCATTAAGCCTGAATGGATTGCATTAATTCGGCAATATGCAAATTTAAGACCGGACAGCCAGCAGCGATTCGTTTTAACATATCGCAATTAAAAGGCATGGTGGATGGAAATCATCTACGGTTGCATGGAACCGGTGCATGGTGGATGGAAATCATCTGGGTAGCATAGAAGGATATATCGAAAATTCTCTGCATAGTAGAATTCAATTAGCTAAAACAATGACCCCGTTAGAGATATCGACTCCGCCTGCAACTTGTTCGACATCTGAAATACAAGATATATGTAATAATACAATCAACGTTACTCTACCTTCGCAATCAAGATCAATTCAAACAAACCAGTTAATCCCTAGGGTATCAATCTCGGGTTGTCAAAATTGCTCAATCAAAATTTTTAATAATTGTTCCGTTTCAATTTCTGAAAAGAATGAATAATGGTAATTTATATAATATTTGTTGCTGTTCTGACATTGAATTACATACCTTCCAAATATAACAATTTCTATTTCATTTCTTTTTATTTTCTAGAAAAACAACGAACTGGGTAGCATATTATTAAGGTTAGGGATCTATGATTTTAAAATGTCACTAAATTAATCAAGTTCCAGGAAGTACCAACTTTACTTTTACGCACTCGTGTTTAAAGTGACTTTTTACGCACGCAAATCGAATCGTGAAATGACAGGTTTTGATAAGCGAGTACAAAAAGTCAATTTTTAAACATTTTAGTATTGTGACGTTGCTAACGTATTTAAAATCGTAGTAACATGCAAACGTCATTTTTGACACTTATATGTTATTTGAATATTTAAATTTGACGCCTACATTTAATATATACCATTCACGCAGTCTAATTTAAACCGATTAAAATATGACTGTACCACTTTTTTTTTAATTCGATAGTACTTATCCTTAAATAGGCTTTGATTTAACTTTTGACGTTTATTACAAATTAATTACTGAATTGTCGGTGTTTGACGTACCCTTGAAAAAAAATTAGAGTGGAGCAAAGATGCGATAAAATTTTGTGTTCGGTTGGGTAAAACTCCAAGTGAAACTGTTGAAATGATTAAAACTGCATACCCAGATTATAGTTTATCATGATGTAGAGTGTTTGAGTGGCATAAGAAATCAAAGATGGTTGTGAATCAGTGGAAGATGAACCTCGACGCGGGCTACCACTAATTGCGCAGAAATTAACGACTTGATCCAAAATGGTCGTCGGATTGGCATATATCGAATTTCTGACATTGTTAATTTGTCTTATGGTTCCACTCAAAAAATTATTCATGAAGATTTAGGGTACCGAAAGGTCGCCGCAAAATGTATTCCAAAAGTGATGACCGATGAACAAAAAGCTAATCGAGTGACAATTTGTCGGCAGTAGAAAAGGCAACTGCAACATAATCCACAGCTTTTCAACAATGTGGTTTACGACCCATTACGGCCCTGAATTAAAGTCTCAAAGTATGTAATGGAAGCCCAAAGTTGGACTGCCTTTGCGCTTCCGCAGAAGCCGAAAACTGTAAAAAGCGCCGGTAAAGTGATGCACTTATTTTTTTTGATAAATGGACCGTTATTTATCATCACATTGTACCTAGAGAACATACAGTACCTGCATAGTAGTATTCGAATGTACTTCGAGGAACCCTAAAGGCAAAATTAAAGAAAAAACGGCCGCTTTATCAAGACATCGGTTGGATCTTGCATCACGACAATGCTCCGGCACACAGATCAGCGATTTATTAACGAACACTTGAAGAATTGGAGGTGGAAATTATGGTTCACCCTCCCTACTCACCTGACCTTGCTCCATGCTTTGTCTAAATAGCGTTGTTGGGCACATATCTTGGGGCGTTAAGTATGACGCGTTTTATACAGTTTTATATAGTAACAGCTTATTTTCGAGAGTAACTGTGATGTATGCAATCGATTAGCCAATACATTTGATTCAGTTTAATGCCTCACTGCTTGTTTCGTAAAAATATATATCTGAGACGCCTATCGAGATGCATACCAAGATATTTTATAGTGTCAACTTGGAAGAATTCACTGTTTTGGTTCTAACGGATGGGCAGGTTTCACGTCGCAATGTAAAAGCGATGTATAAATTTGGATTTGTTTACCCTCATATGCCTCGTAATCCAGTCTTGAATTTTGTCTACTTATCCTGAAGATTTCTTGAAACCATGACAAGGTCAACATGAGATACAAGAATTGCTCTATTGTTAGCATATATTGTTACGGTTGTCAGCTTAGTAGTTAGGCAGCTGTATATAGTATATAGTAAAAACAGAATTGACCCTAATAACGCTTTCTGTTTTGTTAAGAAAGGGCCTCTCAGTTAGGCAGGATCTTATAAGTTGATAGTGAAGATGAGGCAAGTATCTTATTTAACAGTCTACGGATCTGTTTTATCGTTCAATGATTATTTATGAATTCGAACTGATGTACTGGAATGATGTTCTTTTCCTGTAAAATCTTTAATATTCTTTTAACATAGATTTTTTCAAATACTTCCGATATTGGTAGAAAACTTATTGGTTTGCATAATGAAGCTGTTCCTGTTTTTTGCCTGATTTCAAGATCATGATTATCTGCTATTTTCCAGATATTTGGAAAGTAGTTTAGTCCAACGATGGCAATGAAAATAAATGTTAATAGTCCATAACATTTTCCCAATAATTCTCGGAGAACTTCGCCTAGTTTTGACCTAATTACTAGGTCAAAACTAGGCACTTTGTTAATGTCAATTTTCTTCAGAGTTGTTTTTATTATATCAGATGTTTTTATTATACCAGATATTTTAATTTTATGCTGTTAAAAATCTTGTTTAGTAGAGATTTCAGAAGGAAATGGTTGAAATACTTGCAGATGGTTCGCGAGTACATAAGCTTTTTCTTTATCGCTTCTGGACTGGTTGTTTGTATTATCTTTAATAATATATAATTATGTCGCCTTGCATAGTGAGTAGTTCGTATTTTCTGTTAGTGTTAATTTCTTTAGGTAATTTTTAATACTTTGATTTTTAAAGTCAATCAACATACCTTTTAGTACCTTTGTGGCTTTGCTATATCGACTTTTGTCTTCCATGTTCTTGATCGTTGCTATTGTCTTCTTAGATGTCGTTTTCAGTTAATTTTTCTTTAATTGAAATGGAAATCTCTTCCTTATAATAATTCTTCATATAATCTGGAGTAGCAAACCAGGCCGCGAATTGAATAGTTTATATTAATTTTTCAGCTGCGACCTCAATATCTATTGCAGATTTAAGTGGGAAGTCTAAAGTGATATATTCGTCAAGTTTCTCTCTAAATAGATAAATTTAGTTTAATTACTATTTATTTATTAAATGTTAACAAAAATGAAAAAAGGCAAGAATAGTAAAATATAATAATGATAAATTAACTCCTATATAAAAATGTCCATTTGCGGGTGACATTTTTGTCACTTTGACAGCGATAAAAACCTACATAGCTTTTTATCACCGATAAAAATGCTTCTTCCTCCAATAAAAATGCTTCTTCCTGTTACATATCTAGTAGCCCTGCATCACTTAATTTATTTTGGCAGCTGACGGGTAATAACTATTAAGTATCGTTGAACGTAAAATGTACGAGTCGGTTTGGGGAAATTTCAACAAATATCAAAAGATCAATACCGCAATACACAAGAAATACAAAATCGTCAATATGGAGACAATTTAAAAAGTTTTATTCATGTCGTTAATTTATCTTGCCAAAAAAACACTCGAGCTTTTCTTTCAATCGGATAAATTTCTTTTTAACTCAATATTTTTCCAATCAATAATTTCGCTCGAAAAACTTACATTAGAAAAAATCGCTCGACCTTTCGGTCTCGCGATTTTTTCATGTAAGTTTTTCTCGTCAAATTACTGATTGGCAAAATAATTTCGTTACAAAGAGAAATTTATCCGATAAAAAAAAAGCTCTTGTGTTTTTACTTATGAAAAAATAATTATTTTTAGTTTTACTTTATAATTAAAAATGAATACGCGAGACAATTCTTAAAAATACAAAGCAAAAAAATAAAATACAAAAAATAATAAATAAAATAAAAATAACGTATTAATTGCTATTTTACTATTTGAATGCAACTCAATAGAATAAGTATGGATAGAAATCATATTTAATGTAATAAACACGCCAATAAATAGGTAATGCTGCAATACATACATATTTTCACATACTATTAATATAAGAAAATACATTTTTCGTCGCCAAAATAACCATAATATATTAGAAAAAAACAGAAAGAGTTAAAGCAATCTTGACAGAAATCATTTTATTTATTCAAAATATTCTCCAACAGCAGAAATACAACGATCTTCACATTTAAGAAGTGCATCATGTTATGCTTCTGATTGCATAGGTATTGAGATTGTTAATCATTGAATCTCTTCAGTTGATTAAAATCTTTATAAATAAATAAAACACACATGAGATGTTTTAGATTTACACTTTATTAATAAAATAATGACAGCTGTTTCGCTAACACAGTAGCTTCTTCAAATTCAACTTAAGACTAAAGATACATACAATATACATACAATACATATACATATACAATATACATACAATACAGCGTTAAATCAGGTAGTTGACCCAAGTTAAAATTCTAGGAACTATTACATTTATATTTTGCTTTTTGAAAACTATACCATGTCCTACTTGTGTGAGGTTTAAGTTTAATTATATAACATAAGCAACTAAGAAACAATATTTCAATGGGTGAACAGATTTAACAGTGGGGATGAATTCAAGTCTAATTTATCGTTTTCTGAGTTTTTGAGTTTATTAATTTCTAAAGACTCTAAACAATTTAGTTTTGTACCTTTATTTTCTACATGTATGATATCGAATTGTAAATTAAATTCGTGTTCATTCTCTATTAAATGATTAGAGTAGGTTGAGTCAGTTTTCTTATTGATATAAGAATGATAGTGGTCTTGGATTCGTTTTTTAAAGAATTAAAATCTTTATCCTTTCATCGCAAAATAAGCTGGGCTTGCCATTAGCAATTATATTTAAAATTAAGTATATATTTATATTTTAAATAAAAAACATAGTAGAACACTTGTATTAAAAATATTAAAGCCAAAATAAAAGGTTTTTTTCGAATTTGATTATTTTATAATTATAAATAATCAAAAAGAAATAATAGCGGGTTATAAAGCAATTTTTTAAATATAAATAAAATGAAAATATTTTCAACATTTTCTTTATTGAAGTTTTATAATAAGTAACAGTTTCTGTTTTTGAACGCCATATTATCCATTAGAAGCCAAAGAAACATTTTTACTTGTAAACGAATGGTGGTCAAGAAGTATACAGAAGAAAAAATGTAAACATTATCTTGAAAAATAAAAATAAAAATGTTTTTTAGTAATTCAAAATTTTCCAAAAAAGAAAACAATTGTGAATAGCGG
The DNA here is from genome assembly GCA_935421215.2 of Melolontha melolontha. NCBI lineage: Eukaryota > Metazoa > Arthropoda > Insecta > Coleoptera > Scarabaeidae > Melolontha > Melolontha melolontha. The sequence continues at coordinate 91,157,757 of OW285237.1, read as the reverse complement.
GAAAAATATTCGTAGGTAGAAAAGAAAGCTAATGATTAAGAGTAACGAAAATTAAAATTTAATATGATACGAAATATTTTTCGTAGAAACCACTGCAATTTTGTCCATTATATTCCTCCTATTGTCCTAGGTTTAATAGCAATTTACGCAGGTATTTAAGAACATTATAAATCAATAAATTTTCTATTATGAAGATAAGCATGTCTTTGGATATTTACTACTAAATATTGAACTACTTACAAAATATCAACCAGTTTTATAATACCCTTTGTTGTATATTACATATTAGTATATTACTCATTCCGAGATTACTTATTATTTAAGTTAAAACAGAAGTAATTGAATTAGCCTGACTTTATGCCTCTGCACACGCATTTAAAATGAAAAATTACATTTAGTTTATACTTTATATAAAACACGCTATGCGAAGATACCTATAATAAAAAATACAGGATGTCCTTGTAATAAAGAGACAATGTATGATAAATGGAAAGATAATTATTAGAACATAAATCTAAAATATTGTGAGTCAATTACGACGCGAACCTCAAAGTAAACACCTGAAAATTGTATTACGTAACGCCTATGAATTCAAAATATTCAGAATGTGTATAAATAATCTCATACACACATATGCTACAGCATATGTTTACATACGCAACAACTGGATGAGATGGACAATAACAAAACTATTCTTTTTGTTATTGTCGGTCAACTTTAGGATATTGTCTTTTATATATAGTTGATCACACAGTGACGTGACAAAAATTTTTTAGATATATTTGTCATTTTTTTCTCGCTTATGAGAGAGAATTTTGGAAAAATATTTTGGATTTATATTCTATATAATCTTTTCATTTCAGACGTCTTTTTATTTCAAGGACACCTGTATAAAACATGAGAATTATTTCGAAAATCATTATATTTTTTTTTATTAATTAATAACATAAAATCAGAAATAAGTTAAATCACGTATAAGATGTATGATTTCTTTTATTTAATATTAATATAATTTCAGTTCCTTCATTAGAAAAATACAAAAAACTAAATATTATTTATTCAAATAAATTTCTTCTCGAAGTAACCCATAGTAATATTAAATACACATTACATATTCTAATTTTGCCATATTTTTTGTGGAATTTAGTTAATTTTAAAAATTTGATTTGAAAGCTACAACACTCTATTTACATTGCTGTAATGCATTATGCATTACATAACAAATGTTAAAATCGGATTTTGGGATAATTTACAAATAATAAATAAAAAGAGCGTGTAGCCTCACTGAATATTTTACTTTATATTATATTCATTTTATTTGATCAATAGATTTAACAGCTTTATCAAACTTTAAAAAATGTTTCGAACATTATATGATATTCCAAACAAAATACCATATGATCATATATTTCTACCCTCTAGAAGGCAATGACATTTTTCTTTTTTAAACTTAAGTTGGTACCATAATTTAAGTTAACTTATTTTGCAGCGTGTGTGTGATATAGGTTATTTTATACTGATGACATGACAGATTAGGTTTTGTCATTTTGACAAATAATGACATACAAACGTTTCAGTTGAAAAAATAAAAAGTTTAATAATAAAAACAGGTACAATAAATGTTCAAAGTGAGCTCCTTCATTTTCTATGCATAGCGCAACTCTTCGTCTCATATTATTGAAGGCATTCCTTAAATTATGTGGTGTAATTTCCTCACAGACATTTCGGATAGCATTAGTAAGTTCTTCAATTGTATGTGGACGATTCGTAAATACTCTATTTTTTAGATGTGGATAAATGAAATAGTCCATAATTGTTAAATCCGGAGATCGTGGTGGAAAGTCTACTATTCGATTAATTATCAAAGAATTCATGCAATAATTCCATCGTTTCTCTTGTCTTATGGGCTGTTGCATTATCTTGCTGGAAATATCCCTCGCGGAGCTCATCATCATGTAATTGATTTACAAATGGTAGCAATAAATTATTACGATATCGTTCTGCATTTATCGTATTATTAAAGAATATTGGACCAATAATCCGTCTACGAGAAACAGCAAGCCAAACGCCTATTTTTTGTGAATGCAAGGGTGTTTCAAGAATTTCATGTGGATTTTCACTAGACCAGATGCGAATTGTTTGTTTATTTATATATCCTGATACATGAAACCATGCTTCATCGGACCAGAAGATTACTACAACAAAGTTTTTTTTTATTTACAGGTAGGTAACTGATACGAAACATGGCTGAATCTAAGAAGAAATGTCGACAGTACAGTTTGATTATTTAAAATTTGGTTTTCTTCCATCAAACGCAGACAAGCGATTGCCCATATGCCTTTTATGCAACAAAGTTTTGAGCAATGACTCTATGAAACCATCGAAGCTCGAAGATCATCTAAGAAGGTGTCATCCTGATAAAATAGGTAAAGATTTGAAATATTTTCAAACATTGAAGGAAAAATATGAAAAGAGACCCACCGTGCACAGTATGTTCGCTTCAACGTCGGAAAGTAACGATGATGGCTTGCGGGCATCTTACAATATCTCATTACTTATAGCGAAATCTGGAAAATCGCACACCATTGGAGAACAGTTAATTTTACCCGCTGTTGAAGAGGTTTTAAAAACTGTTCTGCACAAATCTCCATTTGACATACTCAAAAGAATTCCTTTGAGTAACAACACTGTACAAAGACGTATTGACGAAATGAGCTCTGATATTGAAAGTTTCTTGTGTAATTATCTGCAAACAACTCATTTTTCTATTCAACTGGACGAGTCAACTTTACCTGGTAATGAAGCATTATTATTAGCATATGTTCGATTTGTTATGGACGAAGAAATTCATGAAGAGCTACTATTCGTGAAAACTTTGGAGACGGACACTAAAGGTAATGTCCTGAGTGATTTTTTTAAGGAAAAATCGATTCCATTCACAAACGTTATTTCGGTGGCAACAGATGGAGCTGCTCCTGCCATGGCCGGGCGATGTCGTGGGTTTATAAGCCATCTTAAAAGAATAATACCAGAGGTAACTGCAATTCACTGTGTCATCCACCGACAACACCTAGTAGCGAAAAATTTGAGTGCTAAATTCCACCAATCGCTTCAATTTGTGATTAATGCAGTTAACAAAATAAGAAGCAATGCATTGAATACGCGTTTATTTGCACAATTGTGCGATGAAAATGATGAAGACTTCCAATGATTGCTCTTACATACTGAAGTACGCTGGTTGTCGAAAGGTGCATGTTTAACAAGATTTTTCTCACTTTTTGAATCAGTTTTAGAGATTCTGGAAAGTAAAGATCCAGATTTAAAAGAAAACCTGATCAATTTGAAAGCAGACATCGCGTATTTGACAGATTTGTTCAAAAAATTTAATGACATTAACTTACAATTACAAGGAGACAGCCTCAATTTAATAAAAACAAAGGGTGTAATTTCAGCTTTTCTTGGAAAATTGAAAATTTATAAAGCAAAATATTAGTCGGCGCGAATTTTCCCAGTTTTCAAACTTGTCACAGGTAGAATGCCTTGATGAGGATATTCACACATACGTTCAACATTTAATTGCCCTGCATGATGACTTTAAAATCAGATTTGAAGATATTCTTACGACGGAAATACCACCATGGATCATAAACCCACTTGATGAAACGGAAGTGGAGAATGTGATATTACAAGAGGAGCTACTCGAGCTTAGCACTAATGAGGAACTGAAGGTGAAATTTAAAAGAGGGTATCAAACATTTTGGCTGCAGGCAGAAATACCCGAAAAATATCCTGGACTGTGGGGAATTGCAAGAAAGCTTTTGATAGCGTTTCCCTCGTCATATCTTGTCGAGAAAAGTTTTAGTGTCGTTACAAACCTTTTAACAAAAAAAAAGGAGCAGATTGAATGTCACAGAACGGGGAGATTTGCGGTTATTCCTAACAAAACTGAAGCCAAATATTGATAATTTGCTGTCAATCCATCAAGTACATCCCTCCCACTAAAATTATGATTATTTTGTGATTGTCATTGTAGAAGTTACGTTACGTTATTAATATTTAATTTTAATTATATTACGACTGTTATCATATTACAATGTAATATGATAACAATAATAATTAATAGTGTAATAATTACATATTTGAATAAATACAATACAAGGAAATATACTATTTTCTTTTTATTTTTACCACTCCGAATGGGGAGTTTTCTAAATAAAATATGTGAGAATTGATTGGTTTCTTGTGCTGTGAGTAGATGTCAAAGGAGTAAAGTTGGATGGAAGCACATTTTTGATTGGCTAACTTTACTTTTTTGACATCCACTCACAGCACAATCAATTAATTAATTAACCAATAACTCAGCCGCAACGCAAATTTCCACAGTTAGATTTAATCTTCACATTTTTTTGTCGAGTTTTGGGAATATGGTAGAAATGTAGCTGCAGAGGGTCCACCGGAACCAGCAAAACTTTCAAAGTGGTCTATAACACCATCAATATTCCAATTCTATCGTTTCTTTAAGAAGTGACCGTTAAATAAAATGTCTAAATGGAAAATTCTAAAATGCATAAACTCGCAGTTATTGATGCAATCCAATATTTATAATTTAAGGACTAAACACATTTGAAATTTTGACTGATATGCAAGAAACTTTTGGTGAAAATGCTTCTTTGAAAGCCACAATATGTCCTTATAATGCACAATAAACACGGTGATATATGCATCGAACATGATGTGCGATCAGAACCTTCAAAAACTGCAATAACTTCGAAAATAATCATATATTATACAACAAGATACTTGAAAATACTCGATTATACGAGACGTATTGCCTGAAACACCACGAGACCAAAGGTCGAGTGCACCGTGCACAGTATGTTCGCTTCAACGTCGGAAAGTAACGATGATGGCTTGCGGGCATCTTACAATATCTCATTACTTATAGCGAAATCTGGAAAATCGCACACCATTGGAGAACAGTTAATTTTACCCGCTGTTGAAGAGGTTTTAAAAACTGTTCTGCACAAATCTCCATTTGACATACTCAAAAGAATTCCTTTGAGTAACAACACTGTACAAAGACGTATTGACGAAATGAGCTCTGATATTGAAAGTTTCTTGTGTAATTATCTGCAAACAACTCATTTTTCTATTCAACTGGACGAGTCAACTTTACCTGGTAATGAAGCATTATTATTAGCATATGTTCGATTTGTTATGGACGAAGAAATTCATGAAGAGCTACTATTCGTGAAAACTTTGGAGACGGACACTAAAGGTAATGTCCTGAGTGATTTTTTTAAGGAAAAATCGATTCCATTCACAAACGTTATTTCGGTGGCAACAGATGGAGCTGCTCCTGCCATGGCCGGGCGATGTCGTGGGTTTATAAGCCATCTTAAAAGAATAATACCAGAGGTAACTGCAATTCACTGTGTCATCCACCGACAACACCTAGTAGCGAAAAATTTGAGTGCTAAATTCCACCAATCGCTTCAATTTGTGATTAATGCAGTTAACAAAATAAGAAGCAATGCATTGAATACGCGTTTATTTGCACAATTGTGCGATGAAAATGATGAAGACTTCCAATGATTGCTCTTACATACTGAAGTACGCTGGTTGTCGAAAGGTGCATGTTTAACAAGATTTTTCTCACTTTTTGAATCAGTTTTAGAGATTCTGGAAAGTAAAGATCCAGATTTAAAAGAAAACCTGATCAATTTGAAAGCAGACATCGCGTATTTGACAGATTTGTTCAAAAAATTTAATGACATTAACTTACAATTACAAGGGGACAGCCTCAATTTAATAAAAACAAAGGGTGTAATTTCAGCTTTTCTTGGAAAATTGAAAATTTATAAAGCAAAATATTAGTCGGCGCGAATTTTCCCAGTTTTCAAACTTGTCACAGGTAGAATGCCTTGATGAGGATATTCACACATACGTTCAACATTTAATTGCCCTGCATGATGACTTTAAAATCAGATTTGAAGATATTCTTACGACGGAAATACCACCATGGATCATAAACCCACTTGATGAAACGGAAGTGGAGAATGTGATATTACAAGAGGAGCTACTCGAGCTTAGCACTAATGAGGAACTGAAGGTGAAATTTAAAAGAGGGTATCAAACATTTTGGCTGCAGGCAGAAATACCCGAAAAATATCCTGGACTGTGGGGAATTGCAAGAAAGCTTTTGATAGCGTTTCCCTCGTCATATCTTGTCGAGAAAAGTTTTAGTGTCGTTACAAACCTTTTAACAAAAAAAAGGAGCAGATTGAATGTCACAGAACGGGGAGATTTGCGGTTATTCCTAACAAAACTGAAGCCAAATATTGATAATTTGCTGTCAATCCATCAAGTACATCCCTCCCACTAAAATTATGATTATTTTGTGATTGTCATTGTAGAAGTTACGTTACGTTATTAATATTTAATTTTAATTATATTACGACTGTTATCATATTACAATGTAATATGATAACAATAATAATTAATAGTGTAATAATTACATATTTGAATAAATACAATACAAGGAAATATACTATTTTTCTTTTTATTTTTACCACTCCGAATGGGGAGTTTTCTAAATAAAATATGTGAGAATTGATTGGTTTCTTGTGCTGTGAGTAGATGTCAAAGGAGTAAAGTTGGATGGAAGCACATTTTTGATTGGCTAACTTTACTTTTTTGACATCCACTCACAGCACAATCAATTAATTAATTAACCAATAACTCAGCCGCAACGCAAATTTCCACAGTTAGATTTAATCTTCACATTTTTTTGTCGAGTTTTGGGAATATGGTAGAAATGTAGCTGCAGAGGGTCCACCGGAACCAGCAAAACTTTCAAAGTGGTCTATAACACCATCAATATTCCAATTCTATCGTTTCTTTAAGAAGTGACCGTTAAATAAAATGTCTAAATGGAAAATTCTAAAATGCATAAACTCGCAGTTATTGATGCAATCCAATATTTATAATTTAAGGACTAAACACATTTGAAATTTTGACTGATATGCAAGAAACTTTTGGTGAAAATGCTTCTTTGAAAGCCACAATATGTCCTTATAATGCACAATAAACACGGTGATATATGCATCGAACATGATGTGCGATCAGAACCTTCAAAAACTGCAATAACTTCGAAAATAATCATATATTATACAACAAGATACTTGAAAATACTCGATTATACGAGACGTATTGCCTGAAACACCACGAGACCAAAGGTCGAGTTTCGAGAATTTTCAAGTGTCGAGTTGTATACAGGTAGACCATATCATGAAAATAAAAAGAAAAAAAGTAGTGTGAAACGAGCCATGTTGATAACTAACAAATCTGACAATTCAGTAGGTACTGTCAAATTACTGAAGTCGAAACGAAGTCGAAACCTTAGTAATCAAATCGTAGCTTTGGCAGCGAATATACAAGAGTTCGTATATTCGATTATACAAAGGTTCGTAAATTCGATTTTCGTCATAATACGTCAATAACCGCTGTAATACAAGACAACTACGGAAAATCCTGCATTTTTATTGGTTCATAATTTTAGAATGATATAGTCAGTAAAATTAATAGTATATTAAACTAAAAATTACGGGCAGATACAGTTTCTTCCGATAATCTTTGTTTAATCCTTTTATTGATAATGCTAACCGCTTCACTGTGTTACAGTTTCGTCCGGGTCGATTTTTGGGTATTTACGAGTAGGTACAGTTAGGTCCGATAATCTTTAAGTACTTAATCCTTTAATGTTAATTTAGAGGTGCATCTTCAATATTAGCTTTAGAGGAAATAACATCTTTGTTATGATACTTTCGATATATTGAACACAAACAAACAGAGTAAGTTATGTGTTGAATAGAAAAAACACAATAAGTTAAAATTTAAGAATTTATTCTATTACAAAAGAAAAATATATAAAGTAACAAATGAGAAAATAAAAGAAATATTTAAATGGTAGAACAATTACAAACTAATACTTTTAAAATTATGTATTTACTTAAAAAGAATAATACTGTGAAACTAATGGTACATATTGCAATGTCGTCAGTTCTTTATTATCATATTGTTCGATTTTCTTCTTGAGAAAATTTTCGCGTTTTTGTGTGTGAGTGTTTACTTGTCTTTGTATATTTACACTGTATTTGAATATAAATTTCAACTTGATACTGGCGCAAAACTTCTAAAAAGACAAAGATATTTGGATGGTAGAAATTAAAACTCTTATTTAGTTGTGAATGAAACGATTCGCATGCGTTGGTCGTCCTTGAGCTGCTAGCACATTTAGCCGCCCACATTTCGGGAGAAAATATTGAATCCTCTTCTATAAGTTTCCACTAGGTAGTCCATAAATGCTTGTAGTTTATCATTTTCTGGTACTATGGGCAATAGATGATATACGAAACAGTTGCCAACGTTCTCAGGTTCTAAGAAAAGCAGACCGAAGCAGTATCCAATCCATTTGCCAATCTTTGTTTTTTTTTATAGTGTTTTGTGAGTCCTAGCTCTTATATTTTTCGCCACCAAGCTTGAGAGATATGAAATCGGCAGCCAATTATTTTAATATTCTGCCACATGGAAATTGACACCTTTGTGTATCGACATTTCAAAATCGATAACAACTTCCGCAGGACGACATTGCAACGAAAATTCTTCACATTTTTTACTTACAAATTTTAAACAGTGTTTATAGGTTTCTGAACTTTTATCATTGAGTAAATAAAACACTGGGGGTATATAGTGCCCGTTATATTGTCCATGGATGGTAAATAACTGTACAAAGTATTTTGAGGAATATTTAAATGTTCCGTCCATAAATATCTTTTTGCACTTACAGAAATGTTCCAAAGAGAATATTACTATACAATGGTTGCTGTCGTTCACAATCAAAAATTCTTCTTCTCTGTTCGTACTAATTTCGGATTTCTCAGCGTTGTTTGTAGCGGTGGATTCCCGTATTGCCGCCCGTATATTAATTGCGACAGGGCTGGACTCGTAGTAATGGGAAAAATCATTTTCGCATTACTGCCCGAACATTTACCGCGATATTTTGTATGAAGGCATTACTGATATGTATCTTTTACCCCGTTTTTTTATTTGTTGCTATACAAAACTAAGGGTGTATAACAAATCTATTCAAATTTATTAAATAACGACACAACAACAATCATTATCCTCCTCTTCCAAAGGTCAGAATTTTCCATCAACTTCCCAAGTAACGCTTGTATATTACCAAAGGTTGAAGTTTACTAACTTCTGCACTAAATTAATTACGAACAAGGTAAATGTCCAAATTGAGATCAGATGCTACTGATTTGCAATACTAATCTACACTAAGATTATTGTGAATATTACTTCAATTAAATGAAGTAGTCAATTATATACAAGATTACCGCTGAATAGCACCCACGTTATGCGAATATAAAGAATACATATAAATGTCTAACTGAAAAACAAAAAAGAAATTTCTTTGTAATTCGTCAAAAATTTCCAAATTTTCAGGGCCAGAATGTAGTTAAAAGAGTCGGTCCATATCCCTGTTTATTCTATGTTTATCGAAATTCAAGTTCATTGACCTACAAAAAAATCGATGAAATTGCTAGACATTGTTAGACGATAACGGTTCCTCCTCATAAGAATAGTAAATGTTATTGTTTTCTTACCAGAACATACTCGACTGCACATATGGCGATGTTTTTTTTTGTGGATATCAATAATAGCCTTTACGTCAAATATGTCGACAATCCTATGCCGCCTTAATTAAAATGTGATTAAAATTAAATAGCTTGAACGTTAAACTTCTTTTGAAAGTAAAATTATTATGTTTATAATAAAAAAATCGTGATAAAACAAAAAGCTTTATGTAGCGTGGCCTGGTTTTTAATTATTTGTATGGAATTATTTACATGTACTTTTTTTTCTTTAAATTTGTGTGGGGTACTTACAAATACCGATCAATATAATTAGTCGGTAAAAAAAATTACTGATGAATTAAAGGTGGAAGCCCGTATTGCTGCCCGTATATTTAACTGCGACAGGGCCGGACTCGAATAAAGAAAAATAATTTTCTCGTTACTACGTGAACATCGAACCGCCTTTTTTTTGTATGGAATCATTACTCACATATACCTTTTACCCCTTTTTTTCTTTGGCGACGATGATTTGATAGGCGAGTGACTTCAATGAAATACATATTTTAAAGTAAAAAATATATTTTATTATCATCATATCCATCCTATTCTATACACCTAGCCTAGCGACTATTTTTTTAGGTCGTCTCAAAAATAATCTTTTAGAAACTCTTCAAAATAGGCATCCATTGCGGTTATCGTCTCCTTATTTGTACCGAATCTCTTTTCACCAAACCATTTTAACTTTGGGAACAAGGAAAATTCACTCGTACCCAGATCTGCTGAATATAATAAAAATAATTTGTCTTAGCATCTTCCAAACAGCTTGACACCAATTACGGGCATGAGTCATTATGATGGATGAGACAGCAATTCGTATTCTAATTCGACAGCGGTTTCCATAGCAAATGAATGAGAGGGCGCGTTATACTGATCGAACAAAATTTTTTTTGGAATAAATACTACGATCGGTTTTTATCAGTTCGCCATTGAAACGGGTCGGTTCTTTTTGCGCTTTTTGAGACCTGTTCATCAGAAGAAATCCATTGTTTTGATTGTGTTTTTGTCTCTGGAGTATAGTGGTATATTTAGGTTTCATCTGCGGATTTAACTCAAAAACAATAAACACTTTCTTTAAATTATTGTAGAAACTTATCTATCTGACAGATTTGGGTGAAACTTTAACAGCAGGCTTCTAAAATATGGCTGAAGTCAACAATATACTCGTCATGGCGAAAGTATTACCAACGTTTCAAATATCACTCTCCTGTCAAATCATAGTCGTATGAACAAAGAAACAATTATAACACAGTTATAATTTATAACTGTTAACTAATAGTGTAGTAACATTATATAATTAATTATATATTTGCATTGTATATTGTTCTAGGTTGGCTTTAAAGGATTCGGAATCCCACAAGAAAAACTAGGAACCAGATCGAAATTCATGTTCGACGGTACTCAGTACAGCATAGGTCATGGCAGTGTTATTATAGCCGCAATTACATCATGTACTAACACCAGTAATCCTAGCGTTATGCTTGGGGCTGGATTACTAGCAAAAAATGCCGTTGCCGCAGGTTTATCTGTCCATCCCTACATTAAAACTAGTTTATCGCCAGGTTCTGGTGTAGTAACATACTACTTGAGAGAGTCTGGTGTAATTCCGGCTTTAGAACGTTTAGGTTTCGACATCGTAGGTTATGGTTGTATGACTTGTATTGGTAACAGCGGCAACATAGACGAGAATATAGCAAACGCAATAGAACAGAACGATTTAGTTTGTTGTGGTGTGCTGTCTGGTAATCGAAACTTCGAAGGTAGAATACATCCTAATACTAGGGCAAATTATCTGGCAAGTCCGTTGTTGGTCATTGCGTATGCCATCGCTGGAACTGTAGACATAGACTTCGAGGTAGATCCCCTAGGTTATAGACCAGATGGAAGTCCAGTTTATTTGAAAGAAATTTGGCCTACGAGAGCCGAAATACAAATAGTTGAACAGAAATTCGTTATCCCATCTATGTTCCAAGAAGTGTATTCCAGAATCGAATTGGGATCAACGAGTTGGCAAAATTTGAACGCACCAGCTGGTAAATTATATCCATGGGATAACAGTTCAACATACATAAAAAAGCCACCATTCTTTGATGGCATGAATAAAAGCTTGCCATTGACAAAGCCTATTAAGAAAGCTAGAGTTTTGTTATTCCTAGGTGATTCAGTAACTACTGATCATATAAGTCCCGCCGGATCCATTGGGCGAACAAGTCCAGCTGCAAGATATTTAGCTCAAAGAAATTTAACGCCTAAAGAATTTAATTCGTATGGTTCCAGGCGAGGCAACGATGCCGTGATGGCCAGAGGTACTTTTGCAAATATAAGGATTGTTAATAAGTTTTTGACAAAACCTGGACCAAAAACCATTTACGTTCCAACAAATGAAGAGGTAAGATTCATTTTATTATTAATGTTATTTCTCTAATAGTTCAACGTTTCATTTTTTAATAAATTATATATTTTTCATTCCAAGAATTTATGCTAATACTGTTACTACATATAACTAATTGATCTTTAAGAACGTAAACATAAGATTTTTAGAAAATTATTTTAGAACATTCTTTACTATTATGTAAGATTCAAAAGACACTGAAATTATTGAGATACGGCAACTCCAATAATTAAGAATTGTTTATTGTGCATATTTTGTATTTTGATACATTACAAATAGGCGAGCAGCAGTTGCACCCTTAGTAGATGAGATGTAACTTGAATGTATTAAGCAATGGAGTCAAAACAAGAACTTCAATGCCGTTATGATAATATATAATTTTAGAATTGACTTATCGGAAGATCAATGTTGTGTTAGCGGCAATTGAGAGTAAAAAATTTTACAGGGGCCGTAGTTCTCTTTACGATAATGAACATGTAGAAAAATTGGCTATGAGAATTGTTTAAGAAAATCAAGGGATTGTCTGCAAAATGCAAGCAAATGACTATTGCTGCAAATGAAAGAGAGTACCTTCGGTCTTGAATCCGTAACGAGAGAGTTTATATTTAAAAAACTGTTAACCTTTGCAGTTACCTTAAAAATGGTAGTTACATAGTCATTTTTTAAATTATAATCGATTATGTATATTTCCTTTTTGCGAAGTACTGATACGTCAGGAATACTTTACTTTAGATACTTTTCCATACTGTTGTAATTAATTAGTTTAGTCTTTTTAGATAACTATACGATCAAATTTATCGAACACTGCTCGTCTAATTCCGCAATATATAATTGCCTCCAAATAGCGTATGGGTTAGTATGCTTTTTGATTCAGTTAAAACTTTGGAATTTCAGACCAAGTTCGCGTCTCACACTGGTACATTTCGCAATTTTTAAAAAAATTGGGAAGACAAATATGTCAGACGCGAGTTTGGCAAGATCTAGCCCTTCTCAGGACTACCCTGAAGACGATAGTAGATTCAGACTGCTAAAACGTCGGATATTCAAATCCTACAAATGATGGAAATAGCTCAAACAACTACTCGATTAATCATCAATCGTCAACAACTTCTCGTCATGAGATATAATTTCTGGTTATCACTTCTGAAAAAAAAACTGATGCAGGTATAAAGAGAATATTTTCTTTCAAACTTCAGAAAACACCTATCTATGAAAAATTCGTCTTCAAAAATGCGTCGATGAAGAGAACCATTCTAAAGACTCATCAAATTTTGAACAACTATCTTATATAGTTTTCCCATATCTCAATAATTTCATAATGTCAAGGTATATACGACTGAGGTGTATTTCTATAATTTTTAAGGCTAGATAAAACTAAAAAGTTTTTTAAGATTTTTGTGTAACAAGTATTGCGTAGTATACGAAGTAAATTTTTCCTTCAGATGGACGTCTTTGATGCTGCTGAGCGCTATGCTAAAGAAAAAACTACCTTAATTCTCATTTGCGGCAAAGATTATGGCTCTGGATCCAGTCGAGATTGGGCTGCGAAGGGGCCATTTTTGTTGGTACGTATTGTGCATCACATTCCATTAATTTTTAATTTTTTTCTCGAAATCTTTTAGGGAATTCGCGCAGTAATAGCAGAATCATTTGAACGAATCCACAGATCAAACTTAGTCGGCATGGGTATCATTCCATTACAATTTTTAGCCGGCCAAAATGCTGAAAGTTTAGGTCTTAATGGCAAGGAAATCTATGACATTAACTTACCTGTTGACTTGCAACCTGGTCAACGCATTCAAGTTACCACTGACGAAGGCACTAGTTTCGAGGTTATATTAAGATTTGACACAGAAGTAGATTTACTTTACTATAGGCATGGTGGAATTTTAAACTATATGGTTAGGAAGATGTTGAGTTAAGTACGTTTTAACTAAATCATTTCGGGTGCTGATGGTACAGGTAATTTTTGGGGCATGGGAAGTATATTATGGTAATATAATTTTTATATTGCAACCCAATTATATACAAGCAATCTGCAACGTTTATGTAATACTAAGTTATAATGTCCATTCTTAATTTTTTACAATGAAGTATTTGTGATTATGTGTTCTTAAAATTATCAAATTGAATTAATGTAATATGTAAGAATATTTTTTTATTATTAAAAATGTTGATTTTTAACGTCTATTATACTCAACAACATTACTATATTCAATAATATATACATATATTTTATAGAATGAAGTAAAAATTATGAATCTAATGTAAAATTTAATATATGTTGGAGTTATAATTTTTTTTTATAATGGGTGTCATATTTTTATAAAAATGTAAATAAAAGTTTATTGATATCATATGTAGCTTTATTATTATTAACACAATTATTTTTCTCCCAAAATAGCTAATATACACACAGTAAAGCCTGAGTTACATTACACTTTTTGCGTCTAGAAACTTGGACAAGTTTTCAAACTAGATGTACTTGTCGAAACTTTGATAGTGTAATTCAGAAGAAATACATCAAAGTTTCTAAACTACAAAACTAGATCCGATCCCAGTTTTCATCCAAGTTTCATACTAGACTTGCGCATTAAACACCATTTCGTTTGTACCAACTGTTTATTTTAAATAAAAATCATAATAATTGCAGGTTACGTAGTGTTTGTTTTGTTCTGAAAATTAATAGAAATTGTGTAAGAATGTCCAATAACAAAATATGGGGCACGGATATAACGGTTTTCGAATTAATTTTTTTAATATTTTGGTATCTCTAAAAGGTAATAAATAACCACAACCCGTCTAAACGTCAAATATATAATAATAGACGGACAGAAATTTTTATTTTATGTTGGTAACGCACTCTATTCAATATAGCATAAATTAAAACTTGTATGAAATCTTGTACAAGAACTTGTTCAAGTTTCTAGTACGAAAAAAAGTGTAATGTAAGTCACGCTTTATAAAGGTGGGTACAGACATGCAACAAAACTTCGTATCGTAACATGATCGATATTTGTTTTTCGTTGCATTTTTATTTAGTTGAAGGAGTCTTTAAGCGTTGGTTGAAGGAATATATATTCCTTCAATCAACGCTTTAAGTATGGAGTGGACGAAGGAATCTACAATACCGTGTGTCCCAATTTCGATGTTCACCATTGGTATCTCGGTTATTAGAAGATATAGAACAACGGTTAAATGGGGAATGTTTTGCAGAATTCAATACTCGCGGCAAATCTCATTTCAAATTTGACCTAACTTTTTAAATTTTTAAAATATTTTGAAAAATCAAAAATTTGCCGATTTCGTTATTCCTCAATAGCTCGATAACGCTTAGTCTGACCTCTTTTAAAGTTTTACATTGTCGAGACACTTTTTTAAAACAAATTATTTGATACAAACAGAAACCCCCGATTGTCATTTGTTTTTAAGTTATTACCACTATCTTTTGTTTTTCATATGGCGGCCATATTGGATTTTGGGTTTGTTAGGTAGTCCTCAAAATGTGCTTTTCAACGATGTATATCATGCCTGAAAAATGTTTATTTATAAGGAAAATATTAATAAAAACCTAAATTAATCTTTAATGTGAAATTAGTAGGCTGAAAAATTAAAGACCAATGTCAAATGAAAGTGAAAAGATATTCTAAGTAATACTGTAAACAAACGAAACGATAAAAAAATTATAGAAATAAAAAGTAAAGGTACATAACTTAAAGTTCACATTCACTTAAGGAAATTGTTCAATATGACGACCATTCTGTTCCACACAATTTTGACACCTTGCTTGAGTAGAGTTACAAACTCTACGTAGCATGTTTCCGTTTACTGATCGTAGCACATCTAGTACTCTTTGTTCTAAAATTTCCCGAGTTTCTGGCGGTTCAAAATCAAATACTTCGTTTTTAGTGGTACCCCATAAATAAAAGTCAAGCGGGGTAAGGTCGGGTGATCTCGCAGGCCATTGCACGGGTCCATTATTTGAAATCACTCATTTTCTCTCAAAAAATGTTGCACGTTACGAGTGTTATTGGCTGGGCATCCATCTTGCTGGAACCGGATGTTTTGCATGTTCTCGGGATTAATAATTTGCCTCAAAGCAGGCATTATCTCGTTTGTTACTAGTTCCAAATATCTGTTACCAGTTAAATTGTAATCAAAGATGAAAGGACCTATTAACTGATTATCTAAAACGAAAAAAATAGTTTAAAAAACAAAAAAAAAATGTAAACAAAATGTCATACCAATTAAACCGCACCAGACATTAAAACCAAATCGAACTTGAAATCTTCTTTGATTTACCAAATGTGGATTTTCAGTAGACCAATGATGATAGTTATTCCTATTGAACACTCCACAATTGGTAAATCGTGTTTCATCTGTCCATAGTATTTTCCTAGGAAAATTAGCGTCATATTCACATTTTTGAAGGTACCACCTGCTAAACTGTAATCGTCGGAGATTGTCATTATCACTTAAACCTTGTACAATTGTTGGTTTGTAAGGGTGATACTTGTTTTTCGTCAAGGTTCTGTGAACAGTAGATTTTGAAATCCCTGTTTCTCGTGTCACACGATGAACTGATGTGCTGGGATTGTTCCTAACGTTCTCCAAAATATTATTTAGACGTGTATCAGCATCATTAACTTCATAGTTAGCTCGTTTTTGTTCGAAGCTTCCAAAGTTTTTTAATTTGCTAACTAGTCTTCTAAAATTTTTGATTTTTCAAAATATTTTAAAAACTTAAAAAGTTAGATCAAATTTGAAATGAGATTTGCCGCGAGTATTGAATTCTGCAAAACATTCCCCATTTAACCGTTGTTCTATATCTTCTAATAACCGAGATACCAATGGTGAGCATCGAAATTGGGGCACACGGTAGAGTTCATCGACAGTTCTAGCAATAAGGAGATTTGGCTGCAGCAGCAAAATCTCCTTATTGCTATAACTGTCGACGAACTCTATTATAGATTCTTTCGTCCACTCCATACTTAAAGCGTTGATTGAAGGAATATATATTCCTTCAATCAACGCTTAAAGACTCCTTCAACTAAATAAAAATGCAACGAAAAACAAATCTCGATCATGTTACGCAGACCTATACAAACATGCAAACAAATGGTGCAATATCAGCCCGTATCATTCCTTTGATGTGACGCTCTAATACCGACAAGCGGTGGGACGCCTCGTTGATGCGTTGCCGCTTGTTGCGCGATGGTGTTACAATACGAAGTTCTGTTGCATGTCTGTACCCAGCTTAAGATTTTCACTGTAAGAGTGCGGTCACGTCATTGATGTCTATGCTGTGTTATCAATTATATTTGTCATTTACAGGTTATGTTCAACAAATCTTATTTATTCCATCAAATCTGAAGAAAACGATATAAGCAAAAGGTCAAAATATTTGTTGTAAATTTCGCAATCTGCAGGCAGACAACATGAAGGCCATAACAACCCTGGAATAACCTGATTAGTATCTTTATATCAAGTGGATATTTTGATAATTGTATATTTGTAAGACCGAAGTTTCTGTCAATGTAGTGAACGCATTCTTATCGTGAAAATCCAATATATTCAATGTCTTCATGTTACGCTCTGTATTTAACTACTTCGAATATATAATTTTAAAGTTAAGTCAAAACACATTTCAAATAAACTGTTTGTTGAAGACAGAATAGCAACATAACTCTTTATACGCTTTAAAAGCAGAGTTACAAAAGAACTTATAGATACATTTCTATTAGATCAAACAGCCTGAAGATCTATACCTCATTCAGTCTAAAAAAGCAGCAGATGGCCCTATTATTTGACAATCAGTGCAATAGACCACGCAAGCGTGACGTCAAATCGCCATTTTCTGTACGGTAGGTCAGGGTCTACGTTCCAAACAAATTTAAAGCGCCATTTGAAACGTATAGTCACTCTTGGTAAAACGATTTTTAATTAATCTTCCTATATTAATATCATTTGTTACTTGGTAAGTATGTAAGCAAAATATCAATATACATATTATAGTTATTAAAAACAAAATATTTGGCAATGGTGTTTTTTTTGAAAAGTAATATTAGCAATGACTGCAAAAAAGCTTTTTCCACCTCGATAATTCTGCCCTTTCTGTAGGAAAAGTAAAAATAGTGCATCCCTTTTTTTCACTTAATGCTTGCAAGTAGGAGCAAAACACATCACCATTATGTATATCTATCTAACCTCACTTTTGTACTTTAGTTACTCAAGTATAACCGTGCTATAAAACAATTAATATTATTAATATCAGTTTTAAACAACGTCGTTCATACCTACATGCAATAACAATTAAAATTAACTTAAAAATAACAACTTTTCCCTTCAAATTTGCAACGCGTTCCAAATACAATACGAAATACCCAATGAAAAAAATTTAAATGCCGTTTGTTTGGAACGCGATCCCTGACCTTCCGCAAAAATGACGACAGCACTTGCGTGGTCTATTTACACAGAATATATTTTGTAATTTGAAACAAATAGAACATGTTTTGCTATCATCTGTTTAGGTTGTATACATATCTAATAATAGCTATTTATGTAACAAGTATAGCAAACGCCAATTAAGTTGGCGCGAGAAGGGGTAAGTTCGCGCAGGATTAGAAGTAGTGGGGAGATTTGTATTTGGTTTTACATCAAATGTCAGATAATTCTAACCTCTGAGCGTGTATGATCCCCTAAAAAAGACATTACAAAATATGTTCTGTCAAACGTCAATGACAAATGTATTCTGACAATTACTTGAGTAGTGGGGGTGAACGTTTTTAAAAACGGCTTCTGCGCACCCCCTCCTCGCGCCAACTTAATTGGCGTTTGCTATACATAATGTACTTTATTGACGAGCCGAGTTTATTAACCGAACGAGCTTTTGCGAGCGAGGCTAATAAAAAAGGAGTCAATAAAGGCTATTATGTACGAGTTGCATATATAGTTTTATGTTCGACTGCTATGAATGCTTAGAAGTAGGTAATAATTTTTTGAAAATTCCAGTGTCGGTTAATGATTTTTGCTGTTGCCATTAGTTAATGTCAAGTTTAATAATTTTGACATTTGGTAAAAGTAAATTTAAAATAAAGGAGTTTGAGGAAATAATTTCTGCCGATATAAATGAAATAGCGTTGAACGCTAAACAATTACTTTTGCCAAATAAGTCAAACACTTATACGAAGAGACATATAGTATACATCGCAAATGGTGTTCAAAAAATAAACTTTTATTTTGACACTGACAGTAGAGTATTTTTTGCATCATATTATTTTACTATAAATAAAGTACAGCTTCACAGTCGCAAAAAAAGTATCATAAAGCGTCTGTTTATAATGCAGTCGTACATAAAATGATATTTTTTGACTTATACACGTTTATTTCTTAACATTTATTATTTTAAAAAGCTGAAATTGTGTTTAAAGCGTCATTCTCAGACCTTTGGAAAATAATGCAGCTGATCACTCTTTGATCATTTTACTCAAGCAAGAAACTGCTAATATATACCAATGCAAGTTATTAAGCAGGTTGTTGAAATATTACAATTAATATCTTATAATTTCTTATTTATTGTTTTAAGGTGTTGTAACTAGAATAAATTTGTGTGTAAATACAACAGGTGAATATATGACAATATGATGAATGATGTGTTAAAATTGTCTCAGAATAATTTTGATTTTATTGGCAAACAAAACTGTTGACAGATAATATATGCATAGCAAATTGACCTCTATTTTTATGATAAGCAACCTAACATTTTTTTTATTTGAACTATGGGATATTCTTAATCATAGCAGATACGTTGGTATTCGAAAGATAATTGTATATACAGAATACGGAAGAACTCTTAAACTTACAGACTTGATAGTGACGTATATTGTAATTATAATATTTACGTATCTCATAATTGAATTTGCTTAACAAATATAACATTTTACAAAGCACAGTTACTTTAATAGTATCTACTGTAATTGAATAAGAAAATTTATTTTTTGGATAGCAATTTTTCTAAACCTATAAAATACATATATTTATTAGTTTTTATTTTTTAAAACAAGTACATATTAAACATTAAAAGGTATGAACAGAATTAAAACTATATTTTTAATTATTATCAAATTGTTAATTAAAAAGTACTGTAACTCAATTTTTTTCGTAATCTGGAGTAAATACAATCAACCCTTAAAGCCACAATTTGCATCCATTTATTTCATTATTTTTATTTATATATGTAAACATAATTAATAGCGAACATAGTGAAATTACTCATTTTCAAGATCAAAACCTTAATCCAATGAACATTCTGAGGACAATCCAGAATTTACAGCTAAAATCAAATTTGTTAGCATATTTGTCAACAATATTATCTAAATAATACATTTAATTTTCTTCTGTAATAACATTATAAATGTATTATTTTTCATTGCATCAGCATCAAAAGAACTATTTTTAAGAATATTAATAGTTAATAGCACAATAAACAATAATAGAATACACAAATCGACAGTAAATTTTTGACAGAACAAATAAAAAATCGTGATTTTGCCTGTGTAAATGCGCCGTCTATCTTTCCCAGCGCTCCTTTCTTAGACGAATTATGTATAATTACGTATTTTCTATTGAAGGAATCGGGAAGCTTCCAAATGCACATGAAAACAGACATTTACGTCAGTGTCTGGAATTTTTTGTTCATGAGTGTATATGTTGCAAACAAAAATTTACAAAACAAGAACCCATCTTCTTTCAGATAAATAAAAATACTTTTCGTGTATTCTCTTCAATAACCACATCGGTCAAAAGGTAGTTAAGGACGAATGTTATTTAATATACATTATACACAATATTCATTTAATCCTGATACTGCCACATATGCAATCAAACACATACTAGCTGGTAATACTAAAATATATTTCCCCAGACAATTTATTAGTCAACCACAGTAGCGGCTCACTAAAAGCGAATTGTATTATATTATAATAATCAAAGGAAACTGTTAACATGATTAATTTTTGAACCGATTTTGAGGTGTTTTTTCAGTCTTCCTTCGCCTTTGGCATAGAATTAATTGTTTTTTTTTAATAGACGGATTTTAGAACCAATGAGATAATCAAAATTGCATGGATGGATTCAAATGTAATCCCAGTATCATTTATGTACACGGTCTCTAATTTTCAAGACACATTTTTTTGAGCATGAAATCTTTTATTTCCTTGGGTTTTCATCAATCGATGTTGAAGGTTATTCACATCAATTTTTGTCTTCAATACATTCTTTGCTTTCTCTAAATATTTTGTACCACCCAAACACTTGTTCTTGACATGCGTTCATCGCTGAGATCTTTACTTAACGTATCCGTGGCAGAAATTTAATTCCACAAACAAAATTTTATGCACGTTCTTTGCTTAATAAAATCAGACATTATGAGAATTGCAGTAAACACTTTTTATAACAAGAGAAATGACATGGAGTTTTGTACAAATGTCAAGAGAGTGCCACGAATCTAGGAAAAAATATTTGGTCTGATCTAATTAACCCGCGCCATCCCGATACTTTTTGAATTACAGTAGTATTTAAAATCTTAAAAAGGATAATTTAAAAGAAATGATTATCAGCAAATTTACCTATTGTGGAATCTTGATATTTACCATCATATTAGCATTTAATTAACTTTACATTTTCAAAGAAATGAAACACTTATTACTATTGCTTACTGTTATATTACGCCATAGAATACAAAATAAATAGATACAAAAATATATAGAATGTGTAACAAATTTACTCAATTTATGTACGTGAATTTCATAAATATTACGCTGTGTATGTAGAAGCAGACACATTTCCACCATGTCCTGTCCAGTTAGTATGGACAAACGTACCTTCTTTACCTAATAATTCATACGTATGGGCACCGAAATAGTCTCTCTGAGCCTGCAATAAATTCGCAGGTAATCTTTCAGAACGATAGCCATCAAAGAAAGCTAAAGCAGTGCCTAAAGCTGGCGTAGGTACACCTAAAAATTGAGAAACCCATTAATAATAAATGTTTAGACATTTACAGCTCTCACACATTATGAGTTGGCGAAGGTTGGGAGTTAGTTCGCGTAGATAGAGGAAGGGTAGATTGCGTATCATTGTATATCATTCGCTATGCTAAATACGTTTACGGCACATCCCCACCGCTCGCCAACTTATACTGCGAGAGCTGTACAAATACTAAAAAAATTTAATAGGAAATGTAGTGAAAAGTTTAAAGAAATTAAATCCACAGCAGATGGTCCGGTTTCAGTTAATGAACGAATAACAATGGAAGGCATTTTCAACAAGAAACTATATTTTATACGAATAAAACTAAATCTATTTTAATAACAATTCTTTAATATAATGTATCGAATCCACGGTTGGCTCTTGGTGAAACATAATGAATAATTTACTAAAGAAAACACTCGGTATATTTGTTTCACAAAATATATTTATTAGATCTCTAACATATGTTTCGACTTTTCAGTCATTATAAAGAAAGTTTAAAAACTCTTTGATAATGACTGAAAAGTCGAAACATATGTTAGAGATCTAATAAATATATTTTGTGAAACAAATTGTATACCGAGTGTTTTCTTTAGTAAATTAACAATTCTTTGTTAATTTTAAGTAATTGATTTGAATTATTTGATTTTTCTTTAATATTTCATAGAATCGAATCCAGAAATTTTTATTGGAAAATCTAAAGGCATGGAATAGGGAGATTGTGTTTGGTCCATTGGGTATACCCAATGAATCAAACACAAATCACATACCTATAATATATACTGCGAAAAGACAAGTGCCCATTCTTAACAGATAGAATATAAAAAGGATCAAATATGCAGCCATTTTGATGCATTAAATGTCAATTATAATCACAGACCAGGTTATGACGTTATATTTGATAGTCATTAATGTACATATAATATTCTCTCGATATTTCAAAATTCATATTGGATATTCTCTTTCTGGAATTTTTAATTTGTGTGGTTTGATAATGTTTATAGTTTTATTTTATGCAAACATTATTAGAGGTTAGTTTTATTTGTATTTTAAATGAATACTATTATTGCTTAGCTTTGCGTCGATATCATAAATATTCAAATTGTTTTGTATTTAGAGTAGGTAGCTGTTTAATACAATAAATTGCTAAAAAAATATATATGTATTATATTGCATTAATCACTATATCATACGAATAAGTGAATTCCTATATCAAAGGTTAACTATTTGGAGTAGAATTATAGTTAGTCATTAGTAATGTAAACCCAAATATGCAAGCGCATATTTTGCATTTTATATGCATTTTTTAAATATTTGCATATATCCTTGATAAATAGCATATTGTGCGTAGTTGAAAGAATTTTGAATGATGCAGATCTTTGGCAGGCGTTTCAAAGTTCAAGATAAACAATTTTATAAATATTCCATTATGAAGTACTTTATTTTATTATGTTTGCAATACTCAAGAAAAAAAAATATGAGGCACAAGAGTATGGGTATTCCCAGTATTCCGAGAATTCGAAATAGGTCGTTAACAGGGGTTTCATTGTATTTATATTTACATAAGTAGGTAAATAATAAATCGATTTCTGAATTTTATTTTTTATTGTGCTTTTGAAGAAATAACGTCGATTTGTGTTTCGTAGTGTTGTGGTATTTGATTTATTTTTATGAGTAAAATGCCCAAAGTCAGTAGAGCGTCAGTGTGGTCTAAGCCATACAAAAAACTACGTATAGATATGGGAAAAGTCTACTGTTTTGCGTGCGTTAAAATTGTAAGTATAATTTTTGAATATTCAATATATAGGGTGGGGCGAAATCGATCGATGTTATTTTTGAGATACAAAAAAAAAGTTAAAAGCAGTTACATTCTTTTTAAGGGACATTCAGCTTTGCCCTGTCAGTATTAATTTAATTTTTTATACGGAACCCTAAGTATATCAAACGATTTCGCACCATTTGGTCACTCGGGGCGCTTTCGTTTAACATTTTGAACTTATTTGTTAGAGATTTAGATCTAGGCTTTTCAATTTGATATTTCAATTTTTGTTTTTTTTTCATTGCAGATACCATGCGATAAAAAATATCAAATAAACCAATACGTGAAAACTTCTGTTCATATTACTAAATTGGGTGAGATGAAATCTGGGTACGTGCCACAACCCACATTAACGCAATGTTTCCAACCAATGTCCAAAAAGCTAAACGAACAAGATATTTTTAACCGAGATGATGCCATAATGTCAAATATTCCCTTGCCAAAGCTACATAATAAAAACTTCACTTCTTTTCTCTAGAAGTATTGAAAATTCAATGTCCCAGTTGAAACAACTCTACGAAGAAACGACGTAAGTTCCTTGTATTCGAAGGTAATTGAGGAAATTAAAGCTAAAATTCGGAACAAACATTTTTACATATGTATTGATGAAACCATCGATTCAAGAGGACGTTGTATTGCTCATTTATTGATTGGTGTTCTTAGGGACGAGATTCTGCCAAAATCTTACCTCATTGTTTCTAAAGAGTTCGAAAAAACAAATGTACTCACAGTGGCTAGATTTGTTCGAGAGAATCTCAGAAATCGAACTCATGATAAATGACACTATTATTCAACTACGGTATACAGGAAAAGTAAACTTTGCATGCTAAGAGGAAATACTCGAAATTACCGTTTGCAGGTTAGAACTTTTTCTTATCCCCAGTACTCACAATGGCGTTGTTGGAGACCTTATATATTAATCCATCCTCATATTATTAGTTGTGATTCGCATTTCCTGCTTTTGCGTCTTTGCAGTGGTTTATTATATCCGTCTATTTTGGATAGTAGCCTCTTATATTTTATTAATCTTATCTAGACCCACCTTTTTGCATAACACCTTTTGAAATGTACTATATTATGTTGAAAATATCAAGTAGTCACATAATACTAACGATCATCGTATTGTACAGAATCATACGGGTACATTAAAATTTACTTTAGGAAAATGTGTATCAAATTAAGAAAATAATAATTACACTAAAGCATATATTATTGAGTTATTTTTGATGCTACTTTACAGGTTCCCACATTTTTATACCTTCTACTACAAAAATTCACCATTCATTTTTAACATGTATAACGATATTTGGAGACAGCCACGCAAGCTTTCCAGCATTTGTTAATCTTGGCTTCGACAAATTACTTTTTGCCAAGACGTCCAATTTATTTCGACCCTCGTTTTATATTTAGACACAGTTAACTCACCCAAAGATACAGCAGTGGCTACGACATTTCTCCAACTCTTTTGAGCATTTTTGAGGGCGTCGATAAAGAATGGAGCAAGTAATAAGGACTGCAAATTCGGGTCTGCATCGAAAGCTTTCTTAATTTGGCCTAGAAATACTGAACGAATTATACAACCGCCCCTCCACATTAAGGCAATAGATCCATAATCCAGTGTCCAATTATATTGTTTGGCGGCTTCGCGTAACAACATAAATCCTTGAGCATAAGAAACGATCTTACTTGCATACAAAGCCTAAAAGAAATCATTATTAAGAAAATTAAGAAATCAAATTAATAATATAACTTAAAATCGTTCTACAATAAAGTTTATCGCTATTGCAATGGCATTTTTGGTTAGATTTTCCTTAACTTGCATTGGAAAAAGGTCAAGTTCTGTAGATTAGATTAGTTGAGGTGATCATAGAGCCTATTTCACTGTGACCTTGTTACCTTTTTCAAAGAGGTTAGAATTATCTGACATTCCCATCCGAATGATTAATCAAAATAATTTATTAGACGTCTTAAAATAATATGCGGCAATTATTATTATTATATATTATTATTATTAAGAAAATAAAGGACATATTTTTTATTAGGTTGTTATTAACAGAAATATAATACTTAAGTTTTGTTGCCATTACTTTCTATCACCAAATTAATCCTTCTAGGCACAATGTTGTGCAGTTAAATTTTGCCAACACTCGTTTATGCCATTAATCAATTAATTCTTGTCTGTCTAAATTTATTACGACGCATTATTTTTTCCATG
This sequence comes from Melolontha melolontha, assembly GCA_935421215.2. Taxonomy (NCBI): domain Eukaryota; kingdom Metazoa; phylum Arthropoda; class Insecta; order Coleoptera; family Scarabaeidae; genus Melolontha; species Melolontha melolontha. Next base: position 91,131,601 of record OW285237.1, on the reverse strand, counting down.
TGCCCCACAAATTTTCAATTGGATTAAGATTCGGGCTTTTGGCATACTTAAAACTAAAAACTAAAACCAACAGTAACGTTTGACACGAATAAAACTGACATAAGCTGACAATTAATAGCACACGATCAAATTTTAGATTTCCCATTTTTTTTTTTTTGGTGTTGACAGTAATATTATAAGAATATTTAATTTATAAATGGTTTATTCCTTTATTACTAAGAGTACAGAGATTAAACAAATTAATCTTCTTCGAAACTGAAGTTGTCGTCATCACTGCCACTCTCATTATATACATTAATAATAATTAAACTTTCTGCCGTTTCATCAACTAATATTTCTGATTCTAAATATTTATTTCACTTACTAGCAAGGATATATTTTTATGTTTATAAAAATAATTGTGGACAATGTGGACATTAAAAACAACTTCTCGCGTTTGAGCGTGTATCACTTTAGGATCCCTTAGCAAAGACATTGTGTTCCGTCACTGACAAATATATTCTGACAATTACTCGAGTAAGTGGATGTGCACGTTTTAAAAAACGACTACTGCGCACTCCTTCCGCTCGCCATCTTATTTGGCGCTTTTAAACTGTCAGAATTAACTTTGTAGACGTCCAAATATTAATAATGGTCCAATTAACTGAAAAAGAACCTATTGAAATTCCGATGATGACTATCACGAACTGTCATTGGTAAAACTTTGAGAAGGTATAACTTGACCGGAAATGCTAGAAGTTTGCCGAAAAGCAGACGACCAAAAGGCGCAACTAATGAAGTTATTGCTCAAGATATTGCTATAGCATTAGAATTACCACAAACTTCTATTACATCCCTTGCACTAAACTATGATATAAGTTGCCGATCTGTGGCCTGAATATTGAAGCACGAAAAAAATCCGTACAAACCATATTTAGTGCAATCATTATTGGACGGGGTTTATGATCGTAGAAGAGACATCCACGTCTTATTATAAAAGATATTTGAATAAAATATTAACGCGAATGCAATGTAAAACTTAAATTGATTCCAAAACGTTCTAAAAATTAATTTAAATTATTTTTAAAACGGAGATTTTATTATAACTTATTAAAGAAAGGATTATCATTGGGAATTTCTGTAATTTAATGTTTATGAAACAGACAGAAACAATCAAAATCCCTAACCACAAAATATATTAATAAATTCTATATACGTATTTCGCCAAATAAGTTGCCATCTTCAGTAGAACAAGCTGAAATGAAAATAGTGCTAAACGCAGCGTCTTTTAAGAATTTGTTCACAGACACATATTGCCAAGAAATTAACGGTCATCATTTCGAAAACTTTCTTAACTTTTATTGATTTTGTTTATATTTTTTGTGTTAATTTTTCTTGTTCTCAATAAAATTTGCATTAGATTTAATGAAATAACTCCGTCGTTGTTGAATAAAAGGGTGCCAAACCTTTTTATTGCTGAACTCCCAGAACAGAGCTCTAAAATTCTCTGAAATACGTAAAACTATACAGGCTGTTTCGTTTCAAAAAAATGCGTCGTAATAATTTTAGACAGACAGGAATTGATTAATGGCATAAACGAGTGTTGGCAAAATTTAACTGCACAATATTGTGAAGCTCTAATTAGATCTATGCCCAGAAGGATTAATTTGGTGATAGAAAGTAATGGTAATGCAACAAAATACTAAAGTATTATATTTCTGTTAATAACAACCTAATAAAAAATATGACCTTTATTTTCTTGCCGCATATTATTTTACGTCTAATTAAATTATTTTGATTAATCATTCGGATGGCAATGTCAGATAATTCTAACCTCTTTGAAAAAAGCCATAATTAAACAAATTAAAAACATAAAACACAAATTTCTGTGTACGTCAATTTCCCAATTTTTTTTGTTGGAAACGTAATATCATTTCGTTTGGTAATGAACATATACACTCTGTTCGTTTTCAGTTTGCAGTCACATGATCAATTTTCATTTATTTTTAGTAGTATGAATCTAGTCGGTACTTTTGAGTCAAAAGAGGTTTAAGTATTTTATAAATATAAAATTGTTTCTTGATATTGTAAACGGTTCGGACAGAGATCTTAAGAGCACTTGCTACTCTCTAAAAATATTTTTCAAAAAATGTAATTTGTCCGTGTCAAAGTAAAATAATTTAATTAAGAAATATTACGTTAAATACTTACGATTAATTACTCGAAACTGACTATTATTGTTGCAAGAAGAACAGATAAATAAGAAATCTTAAAATATCAACGGAAAAATACAAACAAGCACTAAACATAACCTATATATGTCGATAAATACGTATTTTCTCTTTTGACTAAAACAGTTGTCGGTATCTCATATTATACAAGACATGCTAATATTATTTTTCTTTGTCTTTGCTACGAAGAAATTTCAAAGACGTATGTCTTGTATCAAATGACATACGTTTCAATTTTGAATATTTGTAGCTCAATATATCTGAAAAACAAAGTATATAGATTCTGTGTCTGAGATAGTATGACATAGTTAGTCATGTGACTGCAAACTGAAAACGGACAAAGTGTATGTCATTATACATATGTTTAATTGTTTCTGTAACGTCTAATTGATTTCACAATAAATCTATACCGTTAAAAAAATAAGTTTATATATATTTTACTCTAATAAATTATTAATTTATTAAGTGATAGATGTGTAGTTTACGCCGCCTATGGTATCTTGAAATTCTATGTAAAACCAAATACAAATCTCCCCATTACTTCTAATTCTGCGCGAACTTACTCCCACCACTCGCCATCTTATTTGGCGCTTGCTATACTGAATTTTAATTCCATGGCTAACTAAACATAAACCTGATTTTAAAATATCAGTTTTAAATACCTTTGTCGTTGTTGAACAAAAGGGTGGCAAACCTTATTATCGCTGAAGTCCCAGAGCAGATTGAAATTGGAGAAAATATGCAGGGTGTTTCGTTTATGATGTAGCCGGGCTCATGGAACAATTCCACGTAGAATATAATGTTTCTGAATGGAGACTCTTTATTGAAATAAAAAAGTTAACATCGTTTCCGGCTAAGCCGGAAGTCTGATTCGGATACAAATATGTTCGTCCAATTTCCTATTTGCATTAACTTAAATGCGGAAAATTTTATTAGAATCAAAGCACCCGTATCAAAGATATTCGAATGGATCCATACATTTGCCTGACCCTGTAATTTCCCTTTAAGGTATTAATATCCTCCTTGTAGAAACCGCGTTCTTATCAGACCTTCATATTGGCATTACATGAATAACGATTTTTTCCTCTTCTTAGCAGAATCTCTTGTCAAGTTCATATTGTTCATATGATTGTTGAGATTATAATTTACTCATTCACAGGCTAAGAAAAGACAAGCAATGAAACGTAGTGCATAAAAGTAACTTCGTAAGTGAACAAAGACTCTCTGAAATACGATAGTATGTAAATTCTTGGTTAAGTCGAGAAAGTATGTGTGAAAAAGAGTGCCGTCCGCATTTAATACATACGCGTCTTTCATGAGAGACTGCCAAGCAATGTACTCATTGGCTCAGTTTAGTACATGAGCGTCTCTTTACTTGAGGGGATTTGTTTTGCAGTGCTTCGATTTGTATTACGAAATTCAGCGACTTTTGTTTATCAAATGTGTAGGAGCAACGTTTGGTTTCGAAGTCCGTTCTTCAAATCATCAAAAACGCAAATAAATACTATCATGATATTTTCCTTAAATAAAGGATTAAACTAAGATAAAAAAAAAACTATTTTAAGTTTCTTGGATTTTTGTATTGCGTATATTCTCGTGAATTTTTTTATTTCTTTATTATTTTTATTGATTTGTTACTCATGCATTATTTACTTTTTGTTTTTATATTTCGTCGCAGAGCTCTTAGAAATAATAAAGACTAAATTATTTAAGAGTACTTTTACTTTTAAAGAAACGTATAAAACCTCTTACTACAATTAATAGTCGTATCCTAAATACTTTTTTCGACAACTAAGTTGTCATCCTCAGTAGGTAAAATTAATAATCAGTGTTGAACATTGGCAGCATTGCTAGTATTTGCGCGTATACGTGGACGCCTTGTAAAATGTTTCGCGATTCTTTGTGCCCCATGTTCAACACTACAATTAGTGGTTTTACCTACTGGGGATGACAACTTAGTTGTCGAAATACGTATTTGGGATACGAGTATTAATTATGTTTAAAACCTTTTTTTTAATTTTTACTTAACCACTGTCTCCAAAGAATGATTTTTTAGTGCTTTTAATTATTTTTGCACTAATACAACTTTCTAGCATCGGAATTTTATCAACCACTTTCACTCACAACTTTTTTTAAATTTTTCTATAATTTTTAATAACAATCTAATACCAAAATTAACTAAACGTACTATGTGTATGTGGATTATTACCTGTTTCATATCATTTATGAAAGCCTTTTTATCGCCAGTAAATTTAGCTGTCGGTCCTGGTAACAATTTGCTAGCATTTACGCGTTCAGATTTCAAAGCAGACAAACAACGACTAAATACTGCTTCGCCAATCAAAGTTACTGGTACTCCATAATTTAATGCAGAAATTGCTGTCCATTTTCCTGTGCCTTTTTGTCCTGCGCTGTCTCTTATTTTTGGTAGCAAGTAAGTACCTAAATATAAAATTACAAGGAAATTAAGAATAACCTACATCAGTGATTCTCAACTGGTAGGGCGCACATTGATAATGCAGCAACAGGTAAGTTATTAATTAGACTGATAACTAAATTAAAATTCAATAAATAACGTAGTATACAAGGTGCTATACAGATATTCCCGGAATTTAAATGGGGCGCGCGAAGGGATGGTAGTACAGTTCTAGAGCACTAGATGGAGTGAGCTACGCCTATAGTAAGTCAGTCTATCAAACGGTACTTTGCCAAGAGGTGAAAAACGGTTTGTGCGTGTATGTTTGTTGAGTTGTGTTTGAGTTATTCTGCGACAATACAAAGTCTGATGTGAAAGAGCAAAGAACATGCATCAATCTGCTTCAAACTTGGTAAAACGGCTGCGGAAACTCCGAAAATACTTAAACAAGCGTTTGGTGAGGATGCTTTAGCCCAGACGCAAACTTATGAGTGGTACAACCGTTTTAAAGCGTTTAGCGTTCCGGTCGCCCACCGACGGAAAATACGTCACAAAATGTGGCAAAAGTGCAAGACCGAAGGAGAACAACATTTGTAACAAGCGGTGTATTGCTGTGGAGTTTGTGCCAAGGTTACTCTGCATTGAACCAAAACGGCACCGTGTTTATGTGTGCACAAACCTGAAAGAAACGGAGGAAAGGGATGCGAACTTCAGTACCAGAATCATTACTGGCGACTAATCATGGGTATAAGGGTATGATCCCAAAACAAAGCAGCAGTCATCGCAATGGAAGACGCCATCATAACCACGACTGAAGAAAGCGACAAGTTCGAAGCAACAAGTCTATGTTGATTTGCTTTTTTTGACGCTGATGGCAACGTGCACAAAGAGTTTCTCCCACCAGGCAAAACAGTTAATGGACGATTTTATTGCTATATTCTTTGGCGACTAAAAGAGAACATTCGACGCAAGCGGCCTGCCAAGTAGCGCAACAATTCGTGGATCCTACACCACGACAATGCACCAACAAACACGTCACTTGTTATGGATCAGCTTCAAGCCTCAGCGAAGACGCAGTACCACCTCACCCTCCCTACTTCCTAGATCTAGCCCCTTGTGACTTCTTCCTGTTTCTGAAGTTGAAACTGAAGCTTAAGAGGTGCCACTTTGAGACGAGGAAATCCAGACCGAATAGCAGGCAGTGTTGAACATGTTAACACGCGAAGGCTTCCGGCACTGCTTCCAGTCATGAACAAGTAGTTGGGATAGGTGTATTCATGCGGAAGGAGAGTGCTTTGCAGGGGATGGTAGTGAATAAGTTGTAAGAACAATTTATTGGTTTTTTCACATTCCGGGAATTTCTGGGTAGCACCTCACCACCTGCTTCATTTAATGATTCAAATTTTATAAAAACAACAAAATTTGCAATTAATAATGATAATGGACGCTAAATCGTTTCAAAATGCACTACCAAATGATCAACACAACCTTTAATGTTGGATCTGAAGTAAAAAGAGAATCCTTCACAAAGGTAAATTTAAAAAAAATTCGAATTGAGTTCTACACCAACTAACACAATGACCAAAAAGTTGAACATGTGGAAATCAAGTAAAAAAATTAATGACGACCCCCGCCAGATTATTTCTAAAATTACAAGAAGTAATAAAACCCATATTCTTTTTTAAGACGTGGCTAAGGTTCTATATAGCCGCAGAATAAGAAGTTTAATACATCATAATAACAATGTCCCTACCTATACTATCAGTTGCATTAACACAAAGTATTTTTAACTTAGGAAAGAATTCACGTGGTCAGCGTTTTACTTTAGAAGATATTAACGAGTTCTGATTTCATTTCTAGTGGTGTAAAGCCTTCTATCTATGAAAAATTAACCATCAAAAATAGATCAATACCAGAAGAGGTTACTTAAAACAGAAACTATTCTAAACGTAAAGAAAATTATATATCTCATAAAAATACATAAGAAAAAGAAACAAGGTTGACAACTCACCATCTTCCTTATATCTAAGAATATCTCTGGTAATTTCTATTAAGAAGCTATCGAGTTCGCCTTTATTCCATTCATCAAAAGCATCTGCCATTTCGCCCTGATCTAATCCCATAGTTACCATAAGGTGATAAACTTCACCAATCAACTGCATATCACCATATTCAATACCGTTGTGAACCATTTTAACGAAATGACCCGCACCATCACTGCCTACCCAATCACAGCAGGGTTGGCCGTCAGCTTTAGCACTAATTGCTTGGAAAATTTCTTTGATATGGGGCCAAGCGGCTTTGTCGCCACCAGGCATTAAACTTGGTCCATACCTAGCACCTTCTTCGCCACCGGATACACCCGATCCAACAAAAAGAATTCCTTTAGGCTCCAATTCTTTACAACGCCTTTGGGAATCAGTATATTCCGAATTTCCTCCGTCTATGATGATATCGCCTTTTTCTAGATGAGGCACTAATTGTTCTATGAAACTATCCACTGCTGATCCAGCTTTGACTAGAAGTACTATACGCCGTGGCGACTTCAATTTAGCTGTTAAATCTTTTATAGATTCAGCACCGACTACACTTTTTCCCTTAGCTTCATTTGCGAGAAAAGAATGTACTTTTTCAATAGATCTGTTATAGGCAATAACCGTGAATCCATGGTCGGCCATGTTCAAAACTAAATTTTGACCCATTACAGCTAAGCCGATTAGTCCAATATCTCCAACTCTATTGGAGAAATACATATTAATACGAATGAATTAATATTTTTATATTATAATAATTATTCTTCTAAAACGTAGGAAAAACGAAATATGTATAAAGCGTATAGGGTGAATGCACCAGTGAGTGACCAGTCCCCACTAAATGACCAATAACATCAATTTCTGGTTATAATAAAAAACTGTATAATAATTTGATGAAATTATTTAAATGTTGGCAACTATGTACGTTTTAGAACCTAACCACATCTGTAGAGGGCACTAGAATCAATATATGTATTTGAAATATGGCTGCAAAATTTATTTGTTTGTCAATGTGCTAGTGATTTAACTGAAATACTAAGGCGAGTAGCTAGGCACGTGTATTTTAAGTAAAAAATTTTAAAAGATTGAGAATTTATGGATTTTTATAAAATTTGTACATATTAGATAGGTTTAAACAACCGCTTTCTTTACACAAAACGTCATTTTGTTATTTGAGGTTAAAATATTTAGGTGGTCATGTACTGGATCTCCATATAAAATATTTTCTAGTGAATGACGTAAAGCGGTCATTTACTGGATTTTCTGAATATTGATTTTTTCAATTTTATCGGTTTCGCAATGTAGTAAATTTTACGATAAGCTGTAATTTTAACATGAGCATACACTAATTTTAGGGCCAATACTTGACCGGCTTAGAAGAATGTGATAATTGACAGGTTTGTATATTTTGCTGTATTAACCAGTTAATGACCAACATTTTTTAGATGGTTTCCTACAATCTGAATTGTTATTCCAGATGTCAGAATCAGGAAAAACAAGCAAAGAGACATATGAACGGTTCAAATACTGCTTAGACGCTTTAAAACAGGCGCTAGAAGCTGTACAAGGACCAAGACAGCTTTCAATTAATAAAGCTCAAGCCAGGACTATAATATCCCAAAAGGTACACTAGTCAACCGACTACATGGATGAGGCTCTATCGACAAAAGAAACATGAGACCAAAATCGCTACTTTCTGCAGAGGAAGAGAATAAATTAGAGACGTGGGTACTGAACAAGGCGCGTTTTGGTTTCCTATGCATGATAATGAAGTTAAGGATGCTGTACGAAAAGTTATCGCGGAAACTGAGAGACCTAATCCATTCACAGATAACCGCCCGGGTAAAAAATGGCTGGAGTTCCTGAAACGTAAGCCTGCAATTAGCAAATGGAACGCCGAGATAATTTCGAAAGCGCGGCAAGTGTTACCGAAAATGAGATTAGATAATGATTTCGAGAAGTTAGACAATTCTTAGAAGAAGAGAACTCTTTCAATATTTTACAGGATCCTGATCGTATTTTTAACGCAGACGAGATCGGGGTACAATTATGCCCAAAAACAGGTAAAGTTTTAAGACCGAAACAATACAGAAATTTCTATGAAGTAGCCGTTGGAAAAGAAAAAGAAAGCATTACAGCTTTAGCCAACTTCTCTATAAGAAGGAAAGCTGTTCCTTCGATTATTGTCATGCCGTATAAAAGAATCCATCAAGATATAACAACCATCTTGCCTGACGACTATTTTATTGGACGAAGTGACTCAGGGTCACAAAAGTTACATTAGCCCTCAACTTGCTGAATTATATATTTTCATATACTTCCTCTTGCCAAACGCCACACATATCCTACAACTTTGTGATGGAAGGCCACTAAGTCAATTGGCGAAAGTCAGTTCAACGTTTTAAGCAAAGAACGAGTAAAACACCTCAGCTTGTCTGATTCATCAGAAAACTCAAGTTTTGAATATGAAAAACGCCGAAAATGCCCCCCGCCCCTCGAGGAATATTTGTACCAGATTTCGTCATAGTAGAATATGAAAAGCTGTATCACCCAGGTATTGTAGTATGAACATCTTTAAATGAACGTGCAGTTAGAGTGATGGCCACAGCTGTGAATAATAAATGGAAGTGGCCTAACAGGTCGACCAGATTTGCTATAAAAATGAGAGAATAGTCCAGAAAATCAAGGCTCCTATTTTGACATCGGAAAAACAACATAGTTAGTTACTCGGTCTTTGAAATTGAAAAATATTATATCAATAAAAATTAATATGTATTTTATAGAAATAAACATGTTAAGTTTGTTTTCTTAATTTGGCAATTTATTGGATCTACTATGGTCGTTAGTTAGAGCTTAGAGGTCATTCACTAGAACAAAGATTTAGATGGAAATTGCATAAATAACAACTTCTTAGAATTAAATCTCGTGTTCTGCAATTTATATTATAAAAATTATTTAATAAAAATTTTAGGTTACCGTAATTTTTAATCTAATATTATTCTTTATTCGGAAGTGAGTAATTTCTTAAGTAGTTATTTACTGGTGCATTTGCCCTATGTATATAACAAAACAATCTACATTTAAAAAATGTGTTGAAAATAGAAGACGAATTCGTCATACAGTTATAACTAACGCTTAATGCAAAAGCGCACAGCATTATACACGGTTCCCAGTAGTATAACTAATCGCTCTATTTTTTCATTAAATGATAATGATCACTCATTACTTACTTTCCAAGAGACAAAAAATATACTTAATATGAGAGTGATTTGTCTTATTAATGAATCCTTTTGCTTCTGTAATATTTATAAGTAAGGTCCCGACACAAGAGGCTGATGACTCATCGCCCACAGGCGTACTATTGAAAATTTGTATTATTGTATATTTTATTTATATAATTGGAAAACAAACGAATGGTGATTTATTAAATACGAAATACATTTTTATTTGTCGATTTTGTAGTTCAGTTGAGTAAAGGAGTATTATTATTAACTAGCAATACTTTCCCAAGGTTCTCTTCTGTAAAATTTGTTTTCTTTGAATGAAATACATCCTTGTAAATATAAAACGTCCTTTCTACATCGCAACTGGTTATAAATGCAAACTGGAAATATTCTTTTATTTCAGTATTTAGCAGTTAGATTTTGTGGCATTTTGAGGCTATACACAATTGCCGCAATGTTATTAAATCTGTTTTTATTAAAAACTGCGTCTAACTTTTGCCAAAGGTCACATTCGAATATTTTTCAAATTATTAATAGCCATATCTAATGTGGTTAATCCATCATTTAATTTGAGATTTTTATTTTCTAAATTAGTGATTAGTTTTGGCAAATTTCCAAAGTGTTCCTGAAGAAAGTACAACTGATTTTTTAAATTAGGAATTTGTATTATTTCCTTGCACTCAGAAATACTTTGAGGGTGGCCATTTAAGCACGTAACGAAATTTTGTAAACTATCGAACTTCTCTGCATAAAAACTAGCAGCTTCCAACCATGTTCCCCATCTAGTTATTACTGGAGAGGGAGGCAGTGACAAAGATGAAAGTTTTTCCCTGTAAATAGCTACTCTCAATGGTGCTTTTCTGAAAACTTTTTTAAAAGCGGATACAAGTCTATCAATTTTACAGAAGAGAACCTTGAGAAAGTATTGCTAGTGCATATTAATACTCCTTTACTCAACTTTAACTACAAAATGAACAAATAAAAATGTATTTCGTATTTTATAGATCACCACCTGTTTGTTTTCCAATTAAAAGTTAAAACAAGGAAAAAAAGAAACTAACTTTATTTGTCGAAATATAAACTAATAAATAAAATAAATTATTAAAACTCCTCACCCTTTTATCGACGCACATGAAGAAAGGAGTTGAAGTATAATATTGAAGTCAACGACAAAAAACAGATGTGCGGTTAACCGAATGAATAGTGCTATTCAATAACTGCGTGTTGTACTTAGCGATGTTATAGACTATTTATATGGTCCATCGTAATTTCGGCATGATGCGTCCGATCTCTATTTTTAAGTCATCATTGATCAAATAATTTCTTTATACATTTTATACATTTACAAACGAAAAAAGGAAATATTCCAAATGTATATTTAATCGACCAGATTTAAGTGTTTTAAAATAAACCAAAACTATTTTCCTTGCACCCCTCAAAATTAACACCTATAGATTAATTTTTTTGAACGCACTGTATAATTAATTAACCTATATTTTCAAAAACCGGTAATTCATTCTAATACAGTTGGACCTTGTAAAAAAATATAACCCACTTTTACTAACACAATATGTATATAAAATAATGTTACGACATTAGTAGAACGATTTTTTTAATTTTATTTAAAAATAGTTACCTGTACATATTATTAACAAATAGGTATATTAGATTTGCAAAAATACTATTTCATTTTACATTTTTAAATTATATATTCAGTTATGTTAAAAAACTACTAAATCATGATGACACGACATAACCTTAATTTTTAATATTTTCTTCTGTTTTATGTAGTGACAACATAAGTTTTGTTTCTATTAAATAATATATTTAAAAAAACAGTATTCAACTTACTTTTCTGCCATTGTATTTTTAATTTTAATAGTTTACTTAATTTAGTTTAGTACACAAATAGGTATTTTTGATCCACTTTACCGAATAACACGGTATTTATATATTATCAAGTTCTAATCAAGTTAAAATTAACTATCAACACTCAAAATGTAGAATAATCTCGACTAATCTTTGTGAGAAATGATGTCTAAAATGACGATGGTAAAATAAAAGTAAGTAAGAGTCACATTGAAAACTGGAAGGCGCTGGAAGGTCACCAAATTGCATCAAGGAGTTGCCTGATCAAAATTTAATCTAAATAGTATCACGTAAATAGATACAATAGAATATTAGCATAGATAAGGTTAATATACTGGCATATTGGTATAAATAAGATTCTTGTACAATTATTAGAGAGAAAACGACCATACATATTTTACTATTTCCTTAATACCTTGAATTAAATAAATATGTTTAATTTATTTTGAAAATGTATCGAAGAGTAGCAAAACAACATATTTTTATTTTCCTAATTACATTTTTTTAAATTTTACAATGTTGTACACTCCACATACAAAAAAATTTACATTGAATTGACAAAGCTAGTGGGTATATAAAGTCTATGTATAAAGTTCCACAACTTATGCCCCAGTTGAAGTAATGATGTTATATAGTCTAATTTGTAGACAAAAAAGCACAATCACTCTCCAAAGAAAATTGAAAATTTTAGAGATGTACACACTCGCGCGTTTTTTTTTTGGTTGTTTAATTTTGAAAGCATATAACTTTGATTATGAAATCGATTAAAAACATATCTTTATTCATATAAACGATTTAATTACCCTAACTTAAATGACATTTAATGTTAAAATAATATTTAAGTAATAATAACTCAAAATTAAGTCGAATGATTTAATATTTTAGTCATATTTTTGTATTTTTGCAACGTAACAAAATTTATTTAAACCCATGGTTGAAGCAAATAATAATATCTTAAATAAGCTCCATCTATTTCTTGCAGCTAATAATACTTACACCTATACTTGTCAAAAAAAATCAATAATTACATTTGAGGTTAGAAATAATTATATAGTTAGTTGAATCAGTTGAACTGCATGAAAATCGAACATGTGCAAATAAATTTTATTGCACTTCAGTAAATAAAACTAAAGGAACATGAAAATATATTTATTTCAACATGCGGAGATCTGCAGCAATAATTTTAACTGGAATTTCCTGTTACTTTAATTCATTATTTGGATCATTTGTTTTCGACGATACAGAAGCAATTGTTAAAAATAAAGACATTTTACCCACCACGCCAATAATAAATGTATTTAAAAATGATTTTTGGGGTACAGATATTTCTCTAAATACTAGTCATAAATCCTATAGACCTGTGACTATTTTATCATATAGGTATAAAGGAAATATTTATTAAATTAATTCTTATTTTATAATTTTTAGGCTTAATGTGTTGTTATCAAATTCTAGACTATCAGCATTCCAATTTCACATGACCAATGTTTTACTATATGTGATTTTATGTGTTTCACTTATCCCAACTATTAAAATGTTCTTAAGTGGAAAGGCAGAATATAAAACTGATATTTCATTTTTATCAACATTATTATTTACAGTACATCCACTGCATACTGAAGTAGTATCAGGTTTAGTTGGAAGAGCAGACTTATTATGCTCAATCTTAACTATCAGTTCACTTTTATTATATAAAAGATTATTAAAGAAGAATTCTGTGATATTGTTTATTTTATTATATTTTATAATTGCTTCAGCAGTATTATGTAAAGAAACTGCAATAACTGCATTAGTAAGTACTTTTTATTTTTTTCTATTGCATTTTATCTATTAATGTGTTTATTTTAGGGACTCTGTTGTATATATGATATATTTTACACAAAATTGCTTAAAAATGAATTTGATATTAATTTTATCTATCGCAATATAGGACTAATGGGAGCTGGTATAACAATTTTGTATTTTCGTTTTTGGATTATGAACTTTGAAGGACCAACATTTGCAAAAATTGATAATCCAGCTGCATTTGCAGACAATTTTTTAACAAGGGTAGATAAATATGTTTCAAACTCAAATATAAACTGTTGATCAGTTGAAGTTGTTCATTGATTTTTTTTTTATTGTCTTCAATTTTTTTCAATTTTTTATCTCTAATTATAAAATATAAAACATTATGTATTGATTTAGTGAGAACTACCAATTTTTATATGTAAAACCTTAGATACTTTTTAAATCGTGGTTACATAGCACATTCTTCTTTAATCTGTATTGGGTAATGTTGAGTATATGGGTAGTGAAAGTTATAGGATAAGAAGTAGTGGAATATGTAAAGGACCTAAAAAGGAACAACTTTGAGTATAAACTTAAAGGGGAAACCTAAAAAAAAAATTTTTTTATGAGGTTATTTTAACAAATTGAAGATTAATATAGCAAAAATACCTGAGAGTGATGTTTAATTAATACATTAGAACATTCAAAGAACACGATTATCTGAAATTTGGCTTGATTTGTTTGTGTATGAAAATAGATGTAAGGTTAGTAAATGTTTTTTTTTCAAATTACGTTTCCTCCTTTAAGTTTATACTCAACGGTGTTCCTTTTTAGGTTCTTTACATGTTCCACTACTTTTATCCAAATACGGTCGCTACCCGTATATTTTACAAGCTCCCCATAGCAGTCCTTGAAGATCCATGAGGTTGTAACATGATAGGTCTGTGACTTGCGCTTCACGGCACATTGGGATAGTAACGTGACTAGCACTACGCACCGACGGCTTATTGTTACCCCAGAGGTATCTCCAGGTCCTCATTTTCATCAATCTGAGTCGACGTGTGCCGAAAAAACGCCATCTATATTATAGGCTGTACCAGCACTTGTTATACCATACCACTTACAGTTTTGTTCAATCTTCAAGATTGCTGAATCTTGTAAGAGTGGCAAGACCTGTTACTTCTTAAAGTCCAATAAGGTTTGAAGAAATTAATTGATCAGTAAAATAAATATTTGCTCATTTTAAATCAGATAAAAGATACAAATCATCGGAATGAATAGTAAAATTATTTATAAATAATGGTTAAGGATTAATTGACAAGAATCTGGATTAAGCCCTGAAAATTATATCACATATTTTTTGGAGATGGTTTTGTCTGACAGTTTGGGATAATACAAGTGTCCCGTATCGTTATGTTCAAATTTTCGGAGTGTAAAGTAGACTTCATTTCAAGTAACAAAAACGCAAAACTTGTATATCCATTTTTATTTGTTTCAAAGTTACAGATCTATGAATGTGATTGTCATATCATGAAAAAAAATGTAATCCTAAAGTCAATAAAAACTGATTTTATTTAAAAAAGTTCAATTAATAATATTTTCGAAATGTCCACCAACTTGTTGAATACAGGCTTGTGCCCACAGAAGCCAACAGAAGAAGTACTTATCCGAATTTCATGCTTGTTTTGTCGGATTTGCTCGGCAGCCAGGTGAATACGATCCAACAACTCTTCTCTTGTGTTCGAAACTTGCGCGTAGACTAAATTTTTCATGTACCCCCATAAATAAAAGTCAAAGGGATTAAGATCGGGTGATCTGGGTGGCCATGCAACAGGACCACCTCGACCAATTCATCTTGGATAATTGGTGTTAATCCAATTTCAGACAGCAATTCCAAAATGTGGTGGTGGTGGTCCATGTGAAACCACATGTCTCGTCGAACATTCAGTGGGACATCCTTTAAAATACCTGTCAGTTCGTCAATAAGAAATTGAAGGTATTTGTCCGCATTTAACCTCCCAGGAAGAACGACAGGACCAATCAACAAGTCATCGATTAGGGCCGCCCAAACGTTAATAAAAAGTTCATATTGAAATTTAGATGAGCGTATAGCTTTGGGATTTTTCGATGACCACCTGTGCAGGTTTCTCAGATTTGTAACACCACTTCTCGTGGACGTAGATTCACCTGTCCAGACGACTGTTCTGCAGAAATTAAAATAAAGCCGTGACTGTCTTAATATCCAGGTAGAATAAACTAGACGAGCATAGTAGTCTGCCTCAAGCAAACCGTGTCTCCTGCGATAGTGATATGGATATAAGCCCTCATGTTTTAAAATTCGCCAAACTGTCGTTCGTGGCACTCCTAGTTGTATAGCGATTCGTCGTACACTGAGAGTTGGATCCCTTGTACCAATAGCTACTGCTTCTTCCTCTAAGTCTGTTGACAAATTTACTCCACGGTCGAAAAGATAATCACACAGTCCGCATTCCCGAAATTGTCTGTGTACTTCCAGAAACGTTCTGTAATGAGGAATGCGCCTATCGGGAAACCGATGTCGGTATTCAATAACTGCTTGACGTGCACTGCCGTTGCAGTAGCCATACACAAAATGCATGTCCGCATACTCATGAGAAAAAAATCGATAAGGCATTTTGAATAAAGAAAACGTGTCCACTCACTAATAAGCTGTTGTATGAACTGAAACGTAATGTAATTCTTTATTAAGAAATGCAACGTTAACAGTCATCTGAACATTTGTTTATTGTATGATATTCATGGTTCAGCACTTACGAAATAAGTAAGAACCTTCTTTATCATAAATCAATATCCAGTACTCTTTTTTGTAGATCTCCAAGAAATTACTGTATGCACTACGTCACGTGTTTATTTATTTTAGGATAACATTTTATTATGCGAAGTTAACAATCACAGGACTGTTATTGAATCGTATAACTTTTTTTTAAATAAAATCAGTTTGTATTGACTTTAGGATTACATTTTTTTTCATGATATGATAATCACATTCATAGATCTGTAACTTTGAAACAAATAAAAATGGAAATACAAGTTTTGCGTTTTTGTTACTTGAAATGAAATCTACTTTACACTCCTAAAATTTGAACATAACGATACGGGACAGCGTGTATAGTACTTGGATTATGCAAATGGACCGTGCTTTATCTAGTTTTAGTGTAGTGTAGCGTGAAATTGATATCACTGACTATAGTCTATTTTTAAACTAAGAGGAGTAAATGGAAAAGTCACATTTACACTGTAAAAGTTACCAAATCAATGAGTTGTGAGTTTAGTTAATATTACCAGTAGAAATAAAAATAATTGGCAACGACCATACCATACTGAATAGACCGGTTCTCGTCCGATCACCGAAGTCAAACAGCATCGGCCGGGGTCGGTACGTGGATGGGTGACCGCTTTTAGATTCAAGAGCGCCACCTTTACACGCAATTTTTGCATTACGTAATCCTACCTCTGAAGCAACCAATCACGCATAGTGATTTTGGCGGGATTAATTTAAAACGCTCTTCTTAGTTTAAAAATAGACTATAATGATGATTCTGACAGCTGTTAAGACTTATAATATATTTATTTAATTTGTTTATAAATATTTAGTCTTATATTTTACCTTATATAATTATATAAATATATAATACATGCGTAGTGTGTAATTTAGTATGAACTTATCTGTCACTGTGCTCAGGTAGTTACCCGTAATAGACTTTACGGTTTTAATCCTCTAGTCGGGTCGTTATATCGTAAAAAGGACTATACCGTTGATAAACTATTTCTTTGCAGTTCGAACTGCTCAAAGTGTGAACCGCAACACATAAATACGCGCTGTAATACTACACACGTTAGTCATCTTAAGGTATTCTTATGCTTTAAATTTGGCCTTAGACTATAAAAAAATAATTTACAAACTGTATATATGTGTATTATTCAATGTTGTTAATGTATCGTGCGTTCAGAATTATAAGATACTAACTTTTAATGTGTTTACAACGGTTGTTGCACCCCTATGGTGATTCTCTCATTGTTATTGTATACTGTAGGTAGGCGAACAGTAGCGATTCAATAATAATGAGAGAATTATCACCACAGGGGGGTCAACAACAGTTGTAAACACATTAAAAGTTAGTTTCTTGTAATTCTGAACGCACGATATATTAACAACATTATACATTCTTACACAATAATTGCCATAGTTTTCTAACTATAATTTAATCTAGAATACATGAAATAAACTAGAACAGGAGCTATACGGGGCTTTTCATTCATAGGGGAGAACTTAGTAATACTATACAACGAGTATGAGAACAGTTTTCGAGACATTATTAATGTTTTAATCTAAAATATTTAAGCACATAGTTATTATACATAAAATAAAGTTTTAAATTATAATCTAATAAAAAGAAAATGAGATGAACAACTCCAGTTAATATATAGTTTATATGAGTTTTGTTATGATTTTGTTTTAGGTATTAACTTACAATTATATATACTTTTTAAATTTGCTTTTAATGATATGGCCTCAATGGTTGTGCTTTGATTGGTCAATGGGTTGCATTCCTTTAATTGATAATCTATGTGATATAAGACTTACTTTCATTTTATTATTTTGGTTATTTATTATGCTAGTTTTTATAAAAATGTTTAAAAGTACTATACATAATACGGGCAGGTAATTTAGATGAAAGATCATATATATAAAATATTAATCTTATTTGATTTCAGTATGGCCTACATGTTAGCAGTATCTATATTAGTATTACCTTTTATACCTGCATCAAATTTATTCCTTAAAGTTGGTTTTGTTATTGCAGAGAGGGCTTTGCTATTACCAAGTGCTGGATATTGCATATTGATTGTGATAGGTTTTAAAAAACTACAAGTTTTGCTTACTTTACAGAACCATGTAAGTAAAAGACAAACTTGTGATTTATCTACACAAGTTTTAAAGAGGATTCCCATTTTAAAGTTTTTTTATTATTGAATAACAACTATACAATTATTAATAGAGCACTTTTACTTCGCATGCATCAATCAAGATTACTTATACCACAGAATAACCAGAAGTCATGAAGTCGACGGTACCTTTGATGTTTTGGGGTTAATTTTTATTGAGCCATTTTTAGTACAAATCGCCATTTTAAAAATATGTTAGTATTTGAAGAATTTAAACAGTTTATTTAAAATTTAAATGCTTGTATTTGTAGAACATAGCGTTATTAAATGTTAATAAAAATACTGTAAGATTGTTCAAACCACGGGTCTCCAAACTTTTTAGACTGAACACCGCTCCTCCACTAAGTCCCAGAGCCAGAACATAGCAGCTCATTATTGATATGTTACAAGTTTTAAAGCCAGTCATGTCACCTGTTAATTATGTCAGATCACATGCGCTTAATCATCCTTAATTTCGCGAGTTTATTGAAGAGATTGGAGAAATTGTCTTACCATATTATATTGTAGTAGTTGGCTTAACTGTGGAAAAGTTCTAACGCGATTTTTTGAGATCCAAGCAATAATCGAAATTCTCTTGAATGAAAAGATACGTCCTCTGGCTGAGTTACAAAACAATAAATGGTTATGTAAGTTATTATTTTGTCAGTGGCGGTTCTTGATGACGTACGATGTAAGCTGCTGAGACTGCTTCGTTTAAACTAGAGAAGCAAGTAGCTGCAACCGAAATTGTTCGGGGCAGTCTCATCCGTGCAGCATCGTACGTCATCAAGAACCGCCACTGCATTTTATATAGATTTAACTAAATATATGAATGACCTTAATTTGAAATTACAAGCAGAAAACCAGCATCTGCCTGATTTATACACTCATATTAAGTCCTTTGGACAAAAATTCTATTGTTTCAATCTCGATTTTGAACAAAAAATGTTTCACGCATTTTAATACATGCCAAACAGTCAGTAACTGAGACTATTTCCAGTAGATTTTGCAATTGAAGCTTCGGGTGCTCCAAAAATATATTTTGAGTCTCGTTTTCCTGATTTTGGTGAAACAGCAAACGACATGAGGTCGATGCTGATAATTTCGACTAGTAAACTTGATCGACAACTGCAAAGAATTGTCAGTGGAAAGTTACAGCTACATAAATCAACAATAAATCATAATTATAATGTTTAATTTCATTAGGTGGATTACCTATAGAAGAAGAAACGCGTTAAGTCCAAGTGTACCTCATTGATGACGTTTACATGTTGTCATAACTGTATTAAAGAAACTAACAAAGTTAGTTTGTTTAACTATATTTAAAAGCTTTTGTTTCATTAATTTAAATACAAACTGTTATAAATTGATGATAATATAGACATGGCAAATAAAACACATAATTTCCGTTTTAATACTAAATGTTTCTTTTATATATTTTTAACAGAGTAATAGTTACTTGCAGTGTTGAAAAATAACATATCTGTCAAATAAGCCTAGTTTTGTGTACATTTTTTCCGTTTATTTTGATTGTTTAACAGTTCCTTTTAGAACTACATTGTGTTTATTATCTCGTTGCGCATTTGGATATAATGCCGAAAGGTTTCTGTAAACAGTCGAAGCAATTAATTGCTTCATTCCTAACCTTTTTATAGTTGACATATTATAATCTTACAATTGATATCTTACCGGCAACATATATAGGACGTGTCGTCATGGATCTAGTATGACGTACAATTAGATATAACGCGTTTTCTATATATGTACCTATGTCAGTTATTGTGTGTCTTAATTGGTTTGTATGATTTATTTATATTAAAAAGTTTACGGTGTAATCAAAATAGAATGTGCCAGGCCGGATACCGGACATGGCAGTATTAGTGATCCCGCGGACCGTAGTTTGGAGACCTCTGGTTTAAACTATAAATTTTTTCTTTTTATTATCCACTTTTTCTAAATTTCGTTTATTATGATTTATGACAAATGGAAAATTGATTCAGAAGGACATGTATTAGGATTAATAAGATGGATGCATATTAGATATTGTATATAACTACGAATATAAACAAGAATATTAAGCATTTTTGAACATATTTTCAAAATGACCGATTGCATTACCCGTTCTAAAACAGAAACCTCGAAGCACAGATTACGATATTTAAGGTCACTAATCTCCTGTGAGGGCGTTATTGCACTTGAAAAGAAGGATTAATCCAACATACGTACAATATGCAACATTCAAAACAGTTTTTAAATGTAAGAAAAGATATTGGCCGCGTAGTTGTAGTGTTTCTTGAGAGGTAACCGAATTTCTAAACCAATCTGGGTCTATAATGCCCTATGACGTCAAGCTACATATTAAAATGAATTGAACCAAACTATTTAAGTGAGTGTAGCAAAATAAAAAAAAGATTAGGTTTAATTATAAAAGTTAGAAATAAATTAATGAATTAGTGTGTTATATTAGTTTCACGATAGATATCTACATCTGAGGTATTATAAATTTTTTTTTTCTTAAAATTCTTGCTGGTTTGGTCAGTATATTTTCAATATAAGTCGACGTTGATGTAGAAATTAATAAGTTGTGATTGCTTACTAACCATATATTCGCATATTCGGAAGGGCGATTAGTTTGTTTTGAATTATGGTAGCAGTTAAATCATTTCGTATTCATTATTATTTAACTATATTATGCAACCAGGAATAAAAGTACTTTATCAATTTTGTTTATGTGCATTACCGGTTTCAATTGCAAGCATTAGTGGTTACATTTTTCAGATTAATGTAAATGCCACATTTAAATTCCATTGTACAAGATGCTACTCAGAAATTCCCGGAATGTGGAAAAAAAAACAATAAATCGTTCTTACAACTTATTCACTACCATCCCCTTCAAAATACTCTTCTTTCGCATGAATACATCTATCCCAGTAACTTGTCCATGACTGGCAGCAGTCCTGGAAGTCTTCGCGTGTTAACGTGTCGACCACGTCTTAAAGTGACGCCCCGTGAGCTTCAGTTTCAGCTTCGGAAACAGGAAGAAGTCACAAAGAGCAAAATCTGGCGAGTGGGGAGGGTGGGGTAGTACTGTCGTCTTCGTTGAAGCTTGAAACTAACACACAAGTGACGTGTGTTGGTGCATTGTCGTGGTGTAGCACGGAAGAGCACAAAGCGGTCGATCGCAGATAAGAGCACAAAGCGGTCGATCGCAGATAAGAGCACAAAGCGGTCGATCGCAGATAAGACCACAGGTTCACCTTTCTTTTGTGTACAATTGCAATGCCTATTACCATACAAAGCATTTATTGCTATTAAGGTCTCATTGTAAAATATCGTTTCTCTCGTATTATTGCTGCTATCCAAATAAACGCAATTGTTGCAAAAACTATCGCTTGGCGGCGCCACGAAACAGCGGCTAAGTTAGTTGGCAAGAGGTGTGCGGAGGTATATTGGGGCGCTGTAGTATAGCGTTGCGCATCTTTATATATTCCTTCAATCAACGAAAGTAGTTTGACAGACTGACTTAGTATAGACGTAGCTCACACCAGCTAGCGCCATAGAGCTGTACTACCATCCCTTCATGCGCAACGATTCAAATTTCGTGAATTTCTGGGTAGCATTTCGTATGTATAAATACTCGTCCATTAGGAAGTAAGCATTTTAATAACGTGATTTTGTTTTGAAGGAAGAGATTCGAATTTAAATGTGAAATTGTTGCTGTGTGAAATTTCGGAAATTTTATATAAATTCAGCACAAAAAGCTTTTGTTAAATGCAATTTTGCATGTTGCAATATGTTACTACTTTCCAACTTTAATAAAATTGTTTTGAAAAGCATCATGATTACGGAATGTAGATGAAAACTTGTAAAAGTTCGAATTAAAAATGTACATAGTATTTTTAGTACAATTCAAATATTCTGAAAAATGTATGCATTTCAGATTTGGTATAAATATTTTTATATATTTTGTGCAATACTTGCTGCTCGTACGATACAACGAAATTTTCAATGGTTAAACGAAGAAAAGTTATTTAATTCAGCTTTAGAAGTATGTCCCCAAAATGCGAAAGTACATTATAACATAGCAAAAATTGCAGCCGACAATAATAACAAGCAACTGGCACTGAGCGAATACAGAAAAGCTATCGAATTAAATTCTGAATACGAACAGGCAATGAACAATTTGGCGAATTTATTAAGAGAAGAAAAACAGTTCGAAGAAGCTGAAGTGCTTTTGAGGAAAGCTTTAGAAGTCAGGTTAATATTTAACATATTGCTATAGCTTAAGTACTATTTAATACTTGTTTCAGACCAAATTTTGCAGCAGCTTGGATGAATTTAGGTATAGTTCTAACTAATCTGAATCGATCCGATGAAGCTGAAGAATGTTATTTGAAAGCTATACACTTTCGGAACAAATATCCTGACTGCTATTATAATTTGGGAAACTTGGTTAGTATACATACATTGAAATACATTTTTTTTTGTAAATAACTGTTATATTATTAATGCAGTATTTGGATTGGAAAAGAAATAGCGACGCTATAAAAGCATGGGAAAAAGCAGTTTATTACAAACCAACGCACACAGCAGCTTGGAGTAATAGTTTGGTATTATTGGATAGTCTTCAACTGTACGAGAAAGTGCTAGAATTAGGAAAAGTAGCTCTTATGCACAATCCCAAATCGCCTGCGCTACATTTTAGTATAGCAAATACATTAGGAAAATTACAGCAATTCGATAAAGCTGAGAAACATTTTCTTGAAGCGTTAAATTTTAACCCAAGTAATGCTCTTTACCATTCCAATTTAGGTAAATATATTATAATTTAGAAAAAATTTATATATTTTTTTTAACAAATCTTTTTTTGTGCTCGAACTGGCAATATTGATGCGCTGTTGTATCTTTGCATTTATAAGTCCATGACGGTTTTGTTGTTTACGCCATAAAAGATTATGGTGTTGACTAGCCTTTCGAAAAAATGAAAGAGAAAAAATAGCAACGAATCAACATCAAATTTCTCCTGAAATTGAGCCAAGAATCGTAGAAGTGTATAGCGAAGAATATTGATCGAAAATGTATGCTTCCAAACGGGCGAATCGTTTTAAACAACGAGAATCAGATGTTGATGATATGAGAGAGGGCGTATCAAAAACAACACAAACATATCGCAATATTGTGTTTACATACTAGGTGAACAGATTGTCAATTCTGCGTGTTGCCTCGAAGTTTTGAAGTGTTTAAGAGCGAAATTGACCCGCGTTCGTCCGGAATTGAGTGACGATGGACGGTTGTTGTATCATGGTACGAAATAAATTAGATAACGTGCTCAAACTCTTACCGTATTAAGTCTTCTGCAAAATCACAAAGTGGATAACATCTGTTAAATATTTCAATCATAGGTTTCAACAGTTTTTTCAGTCAAGCTAATACGACGTGCGGAATAAATGTTATTTAATGCCGAAAACGACCGTTCTACTTATGGTGATGTTATATTTGCATATTTAAAATAATCTTTGAAACAACTTAATGGATCTTTAGATGCACCTTCACAAATTTATCTTAATGAGAAAATTGGAAACTTTGTCTAAAACACTTTCAAATTTTTCTATTAGACTCGTTTTTTTCGCCTTCTACAGCGCATAGCAGTTCGCGAGCATCATCCACAATTTGAAGAGAATCCTCTAACGACATCAAAACATTTTGTAATTTTTCTATTCCCTCGGCTAGTCCGTAGTAATTGTTGTAAATAGTTCTTAAATCACTTTTAACTTGAGTATTTTGAAATATTGCCTGGATATTACAAAGTAGACATTAAATTTTGGAGCTATCATAATATAAATTGGCCATTTCTGCCATAAAGTTTTTAACAGTGTCCGACATTGGTCGTTTTCGCGATGTATGTAACTGCGACAATTTTAAAACAAACGTAGAACTACGAAATAGTATTTACGGCAGCATGCATGTATATACAAAAGATTTCGTACAAAGTCACTATTATTATTGTCGAAGCTACACCACTGCCTGTTGGTGCTATTTGGCAGCTCTAATCATCATGACTCGTCGAATTCATCGTTGATTATTCGCGAGTTTCTAGCTAGCGAAAGTCCACCACCTCACTCAACGACGATCTAAAATGAAGAGTCGGATTAAGGAGACTCGGTTCGAGTTGAAAAGTTTGTTGGCTGCGCTAGAGATAGAAAATTTGGCAACACAACCCTCTTTTCCAAACTTTCAGTTATACTACAAGTATAATTCAAATTTAAACGTAATCGATTACGGCAAATTTTCTGGGTATGATGAACAGAGAGCGGACTGAAGCGATTGAATGACCAATTGCCTCGATAAAACGTGGCGGTATCATGTATAGTATGCATGTTATAACAGCTCCACTATTTGTTTGCTTGATTGCATTCGTCGAGCAGATGTTATGTTCGTCGTTATTGTGTCAATTCATTCATAAATTCTATTTTAGTGGTTTCTGGTTTCGTTTCTTTCAGTGTTATTGGGTTATAAGTTTTAGTATTTTAAAAAATCCGTTTTATTTTGTTATATTGTATATTTATCCTATAATTTTTTTATAAATATTAAGTTTAATTTACTACCCTATTTTTGGAGTAGTTTTCGTTTCTTCTTTTTAGTCCATTTCTTTCTGTCTTAGTATTCTCTTTATTTTCATTAACTATAGAGAATTCTCGTAGGGCAACCATAGTAGGATAAATTAGAGGGCATATAGATAGTTTCCATATTCGTAATGATACCGAGATATATTGCAGTGCCTGTTCATTAAGTTTAAGGCGTCCACAAAAGTGTAATGTGTAGAGACATTTCTTCGAATACTCATCAAGATAACATATGACCATCTGCACCTGACACTTTTAACGAAGAAGTGTGTGAAGATTTCATGGCGGCCAATATCCCATTCAAAAAGCTTAACAATCCAGTCCTCAAGAGGTTTCCTACAAAATATACTGATCGTCATATACTAGATGAAACTACTTTACGTAAATACCACTTACGAAAATGTTATTTGAGAACCTTTGAAAAAATACGAACCAACCTATCTGGTCATTATCTTTGGGTAAGTGCAGACGAAACAACGGATGTAATTGGACGATATGTGTTAAATGTAGTTGTTGGTATTCTTCATCCGACAACTTCATACCAACCATCCATACTTAATTGCAACTAAAATATTGCCAGGCGTAAATGGTGTAACAGATGCAGAAGTAATTGATCATGTATTCACAGTATTCTGTCATCGAATAACAACTATAAAGACAAGATGCTATTATTTTTGATTGATGCAACAGCTTATATGTTTAAAACAGGAAAGTTTATTAAAGCAATCTTATCTCAATATGCTACTCGCTACCTGTGCGGCACATGCGCTAACAGAGTATGTGAATACATCAAGAGTCATTTTCCAAATGTTGATAAGTTAGTTTCATAATTTAAAAAGATATTTCTCAAAGCTGAGACAAAAAGTTGATGTCATATTTAGCAGAAATTCAAATTTGAATATATTATATCAATTTGGCACAGAGCCAATTCAAAAATGTACACATCCGAAGTATGGTGCACTTTTGCAACATTTCAATCACGCACCCATCACCAGTTGTGGAACGGACATTTTCTATTTTTAAAGATGTTTTAACATCTAAAAGAACTAATTTAACACAGGAACACTTTGAACAAAGTTGAAGTTGTTCATAGTAATGTTTTACACTTTCAAAGTTTCACAGAAAATACAGTTTTGTTCTTTGTAACTTATTTTTATTCAAAATTTGATACGCAATTCGCTTATCAGCATTACTTTTGTTTCAGTAGTAGTTGCTGCCGGTTACCAAATCGTTTATTACATTCGCTCTGTTGTGCATCGACAGATACATATTAGCTGCATATGTAGGTATGTGCCACTTATGCAGGTTGGCCACACGTATTAAATTGTTCGAAACTCACGGATCGCTCATAGAAACAAACCTA
The DNA here is from genome assembly GCA_935421215.2 of Melolontha melolontha. Lineage (NCBI taxonomy): Eukaryota > Metazoa > Arthropoda > Insecta > Coleoptera > Scarabaeidae > Melolontha > Melolontha melolontha. The sequence goes on along the minus strand of OW285237.1, from coordinate 91,105,128 downwards.
TTGCGAATACAAGGCAGACGCCTATGGGCTATAAATCATCAATCGCTCGAGTCCGTTCTCTGATGATGAATAACTTTCTCAAAGAGCTAACTTACTATAAAATTCTAATATACCCATATGACGAATGTGTACAAGTTAACTACATACCGAGTTTCACAGATTCATTCGTAATAAAATAAAGCAATTTAAATACTATTGTTTGCAATACAAAAACAAATAACAGGTATTCGAAGCAAGTTTATTATGATTAAAGCCGTTCAGTATATGAGAATGGTAATATGACCAACAACATATTGACCTACTATTATCCCAAACTTACCTCCATACCTCCTGAATCACATATTTTCGTTTAAGAAAGAACCTCTAAAAATGGGAAACAACCTCAAAGTGAAAATACAACTCACACATGGACGTGCCGCTATATAATAAAATGAATCAATCACAAATTGTTTAAAATTAAATCAATTAAGTCAAATATGTAGATATGTGGTTTACGCTTCCGATATCGTTGCAATTGCAAAGAATGTATGTATATAGAATTTATATACTCGTAATTACGAAAGACCGTCGTCAAAGTTTAAATAAAGAGTTTCCTTAGAATATTGACACCTATAACTGAATCACTAACCACAATGGAGAAGAACTCAGTAATTGCTACCCAATTACGTGTTAGTTTTAGATACACTGGCGAGCAATAAATTCTGGTTGTCAATGTCATTCTTAATGCAGTTGAGAGCGCTCTAGTGTATATCTGGTTTTGGTGTTAACCATTTCAGACATTGTCATTATTTTCCATTTGTCGGATACTTGTCAAATATGATGAATATTGGTACAATAGAATAAAGGCATTAAATAAGTAATGGAATTCAATTAAAAACAAATAAACAAGATTTTAATACTTGATCCTCTCGCCGTTCATTGGAATAACTTTATCTAAGCGGTTAGGCATAGATAAGTATACATTTCTGAAATAGCCTTGTGGAAGACCATTCCAAGCTGTACGTATAGCGGCCAATAGTTCATCCCTGTTTTGAAAATGTATACGTTGGTTTTATATACTTTTGGCCAACATTCCTCACATGTTTTCTATAGGGTTTCAATCAGGACTCAAACTCAGCCACTCAAGCACATTTATATTGTGCTTTTGAAACCATTCTATTACCCTATGGCAGTATGGACTGGACAATTGTTCTGTTGAAATATAAAGTCGCCTCCTGGAAATACTTGCATCATTGAGGGCAACATCACATCTTCCAAAACCCTAAGATAAACGTCACTTGTGAAATGTTCATGCCCATATTACCCATGCCCACATTCCCTGGTTTCAATCTTTTGTGTATATTTTGCATCATACGAACTTGGCCAAAGGAGGATGACTGGAAGATCTTTTTTTCACTAAAAAGTACATGCTCCCAAAATATTGTACTGTAACGCAACGCCCAATCTGAATTATTTGTATCTAGTTGTGCCTTGAATCATTCTATCAGCAGTGTAATTTTTTTAATTCGCCCCCGAATACGACGTCGTGCGGTAAAGTTAGGATAAATAATTGCCTCTGTTGCTTTTAAAAAGGGTTATTTTCAATATTTTGGACTAACATAAGATCATTGATGCTCGAGATTATCCAGAACCCACTTTCCAGAAATCCTCTCTCGACTGCCTTACAATTAAATTTATCGAATTCTTTGCCATCCCTAACTGATCTGCTACATCAGCTTTTGATAACCCTGTTACTACCAGGCAAATGGCTCTAACTTTATTCAAGTAAGAAATTGGTGCCATGATTAGAAAATTTCTTGACATCTGAAAATAAAATTTACATCGACAGCTTGTTGGTAATTGTTGGCAAAACATAGATACAATCAGCTAAAATTTCTAGTTTGTCAAAATATTACAGAATCTTGTATAATATTGATGACCAGAATTTATTGCTCGCGACTGTATCTCTTAATAGGTTACGTAGAAGCATTCGTAGATCTATGTTGAATGTAAGGAAATAACAGCATTCGTCTGAAGTGATTTTATGTGATTCTAAGCTCGATATATCAGTATCCTTATTATGCGATTAATTTAATCATTTTAGCATTCCATAAGTTTTATAAGTAAACATGCAACTCCCGAATTAGGTCACCTGTATGTACATTTTAATTTCAATTAATTACTTTATTATTATAATTACATACTGTAATGATGTAAACTAATAAAGCTATCACCTAAATTATTTAACTTTCAGGTGTTTTATATCACAGATGGGGAAAACTGGACATGGCACGAGAAATGTATAAAAAAGCTTTACAATTGGATCCTACAATGAAAACCACCGAAAATAATCTGAAAAAACTCGAATATGCTCAACAGAATGCCAGCCACATCAATGTCAAAAATAAAAAGAGATAGTAAAACTATTATTAATTTATGTATTTATTTCTTTCTCTTACAAATATAATAATTATGGACAAATACATCTTGTCTTAATAATATTTTTTTATAATCTTATTTTTTTTTTTTAATTTACATATCAAAACTAATGACTAGGTGCAAATATATTCTTCTATCATTTGAAATGCCAGTTCACAATTTTGAGCAGCAATTATATTTTATAAAAATACAAGTGATCTCCTATCTAAAATGACCTCAATTTCATTTAAAGCAGATGCTTTATACAATATTTTTCTCTATATTATACATACGTTTTCACAATAAATACATCAACACAACCCCTACATGTACTATTTGAGCAGTACAATCTAAAATTTACACTTATGTAGTACAAGTACATAACTTACAATGACATATAATTAGTTTGTTTTTAAAAAACCCTGACAACAGTACGGGTATTTATAAGCTAACAGTGTATTCACTATTTATAAATTGATTACATTCCATGGGAATATGATGAGATGATTTTTGATTTTATTGACTTTGATTACAGTCATTTTGTATATATCGAGGAAATACATTCTTTAAATATACAGTTATAGTGATTAAGATCTGGCAATTTAGATCAGCAACTTTAGTGTTAAAGTTTTAGTAGCACCATTATACATTATGTTAATTCAAACTGATTTTCAAGGTGCGATAGTCATATATTTCCCCATTGTTTATAAAATATGTGGCCGTAATTTACTTCTTGGGGCTCAAGTTTGTAAACTTATTGACCAGTTTCCAGAACGTACTAGTGACCGTGTGAAATGTTATTTCGTGTATACCTCGATTTTCAAAAAGCAAACTACAATAATACTTTTTTTGAAATTCCACGCAACGGAACATGTGAAAACCACCACGTTTCAATATATCAGTAAAAAATTTATACTGGTGCGATACAATCATAATTGTCAGTCAATAATAATTTACAGATTTTGTGTCAAATATTTCCAACTCTGTCTGCAGTACATTGATCACAATGTAATAAAACTCCGCTAAAAAATAAGTTTTAGAAAGGCTTATTCGTGTAAAACAATGTTCTGATTTTAGTTAATATACCAACAATTATGATATTATTTTTCCGAATTACAGTAGTACACTATTAAAACTAATTTCACTTAATTTTCTGCTTGTTCTTCATTTTTAAATGAAAACAAATACCAAAGCATTTGTGACATGAGCTGCACAATTTGTCTATTTTGTGCTTAGTTTGCTTTGAAATGCTATTCCTAATATTTCTTAGAATTATACCGGATGTCCCATGATATGACTCCCACCAGTTTAAGGATGTGTTATTGAAGCAATTTCAAGTTAAAAATGTCTCATGAACATATGCCCAAAACTCTTTCGTAACTGAGCTATAAGCATTTGAAGTTTTAAATAACCCTACTAATCAGTGGCGGTTCTAGATGACGTACGACGTGTGCTGCTGCACGGATGAGACTGCTTCGTTTAAGCTTTCATATATACAGAGAAGGAAGTAGCTGCAACCTAAAATGATTGCAGCAGTCTCATATGTGCAGCAGCACGTCATCAAAAACCGCCACTGCTACTAATGCAGATATTTTGTACTGCTGCAAAAAAATCTCATTGAAAATAATTTAAAAAGAAGTAGGTTTATTGAAATAGTTGTTCAAAATTCATTTCCATAAACAAAGTGAATATCGGAGTACTCTTCATTCGAAAAAATTAACACACTTTTAAGAGTGTTTTAATGCAACACAAAGAAATAAACACGTTAAATTAACTTAATTGACGTTTACTATCACAATGAATAATAAACGATAAGTCACAGTCACCTCGACTTTTTAATAACAACGAAATCAACAGCGGTACTAGGGAATCCAATCCCGCAAAACGTGGGATCCCGCATGATTTTTGCGGGATCAGTAATGCAGAACTACACATGCGGGATACGCGGAACTGAATAAAAATATCCGAATTTGAAAACATATGTATGCCAATTTAGTTAGTGGATCCGAATTTGAAAAACAAACGTGTATCTATTTGTTAGTGTATCTGAATGTGACCAATATCAGCTATGGACAGGGTATTTCCCTGCAAGATGGTGTGGATTTTCCTTGCTACTCGAGACGCGACTGAGAACAGTGATTTTATTTCGTTTCGTGCATATGTATGTCGAGTCGAGATTGTATTTTAGTTAGTGACTTTACAACTTTCAAACGTGTTATGTGTGCGTATTACGTATTTATTCAATAAATTCTTCTCTTTCGATCAGTGATAATACAAAATGAATGTAAATGTCGTTTATAAAGAGAATAAAACCTCAAGTTTGGAAACATTTTTTAAAGGCAGAAGATGGATTTTCAGCTAAATGTAAATTATGCCCCGCTATCATAAAAATCTCTGTTCGGTCAACTAAAGGCCTTCACACTCATTTGCGAGCAAAGCATAACTTAATCGAAGCGTGGAGCATTAGTACTGTCGAGAATTTAGCATAAGGAGCAACAAGTTCAAGTCCAAATGTATCATTCACTTCCATTTCTGAAAGCTTGAGTGAGTGTTTCTGTGCTACCGAAAAAGAAGAAAATTACAGATTTTTTCCCAAGCGAGAAAAAGGTTTCTATGAAAGAAAGGGTATCTCAAATGGTAGCTAAGGATGGCACACCATTCGTTAAGTTTATCAAATAGAGTGATCTGCGTGAACTTTTTAAATTAGCTGACTACAAATTGCCTTCATTTGGCAGTTCGATTCAAACTATGGTAATGGCCTATGTGGCATCAATGAAATAAGACCATCGACGAACTTGAAGCAATGAAAAAGTCTCAAAAACGATTCACATTAACATTCGATGAATGGTCATAATTAAGAAATCGTCTATGTTTAAATATCAATCTGCACATGTTTACCGCTGGAGCTGTAAACATTTGGAACTTGGGATTAGTAAGAATTTCAGGTAGTTTTCCTGCCGAATCTTGTGTGGCTGCTCTTGATAAAAAACTGAAGGAATATAATATTAACTTGGAACGAGATATTGTCGCAGTAACAACAGATGGTGCTGCAGTCATGAAGAAAGTTGGCGACTGTTATCAGAACATTATCAGTTATTTGTGATTTTTCTGTAGAAGCCGAGTTTCCGGAAGTAGGGATATCACCGAAATACAGGTAAATAATTAATTATAGTATATATTTAGATAGGCATAAAAACTGAAACATATAAAAAGGCCAAAAAAATTATAAATCTTGTTACAAATAAACATAAATAAAATATTTTATAAAAGTTTTTTTTTTTCGTTTTTCAACCGTTTTAATCACAGCTAATGCATTGTTTAAGGGAACTAATTCAAAAAGCCCGGAAAGTAGTCAAACTGTTTAGCTCAAAATCTCCAATGAAAAAGGATCTGTCAAAATTATATAAAAGCAAAATTTGGCAGAGTTTTAGTTAATACGAGACTGCAGAACGCGGTGGAGCAGATTGGCAGCAATGATAACGGGGTTCAACAAGGTTAAAAACTGCATATCCAAAGCTCTTATTGATTAAAAAAAATCATCATCATATTCTTTTACTGCGCAAGAATGTGCAACTTTGCTTGATTTTGAACGTGCTTTAGATCAAATTAAACTAACTGTCAATGTTTTGTGCCGCGAAGATGCAACGTTGATTTCAGCTGAAACCACATTGCGTTTCATGATAAGCTAATTAGAATGGCAAAACACGACACTAACGAACAAACTGGTAACGTCCTTACTACGCCGGATAAAAGAACGCCGAACTTCAGTGTGACAAGTATGATGCTTTACTTAGAGAATTCAAAGAAATATCTAGAAAAAGATACAAACGACGAAGACACGTTTTTTTATCCAAGCAAAGCGATACTAAGAGAGTTTAATCCGGCGGCTACTATTAGACGCATCTCAACCGCCAGCCCAAAACGACAAGGCCGAGTAAGTTAGAGACGCTGATGATGAAGACGACGTTCCTTTGTCCCCTATGGTGACAAGTCGTGAAACCTCGCCATGTACGTTGTATGGGTAGCAAAGACTTCATCTGCTTTTGCACCCGTCCGAGTATGCTTTCTAGATCTAAACCTTATAATAAAACATGAGATGACACTCTTGGAATGCGGCGCCAACAGAGGAAAACATTTAGAAGCTGCTTATATCTATGTAAAGTCCATTCCTCCAACAAGCGTCGAAGCCGAGCGCGCGTTTTCTGCCTGCCATAAAATCAGGTCAAATTTACGAGATCAAACTTTGAACACTTTATCATTACTCCGCAAAGATTTCCAAAAGAAATGTCAATATCTTTTCTAAATTTTTTTAATTAATAAATGCTACTTTTATTTTGAATTTAGCTGTCTTTTATTGCATAACTAACTTCTGGTACTTAATTTTCTTTGCAACTGAAAAAAGCATTGCGATAGTTTGTAATCCCGACAATCCTGCGGATCCGCGGGATTGATGACCTCAGTCCCGCAGGCTTGCGAGATTTAAGTTTTGATGCGGAATTGGATTCTCTAAGCGGTACAAAATACTTATATTAGGAGCGTTAAAACTTGAGTCGGTAGCTCAGTTACGAGTTTTGGCCATATGTTCATTTGACATTTTTTACTTGAAATTGCTTCATTAACACCCTGAAGCTATGGCAGTCATGTCATGGGACACCGGTATATTTATATTACAATTCAGTTCTACAAACTTAACCTTTAATTTGTTTATGTTTTGTTGTAATTATGTCACAACTATTTAAAAGCAAAATAAATAATATCCTCCAACATTGGAGCAAATTTTATATATAGGCACTATTCGCTGCAATCGCTGATAGAAAATATACCTGTCTTTAATTGTATAATAATCAAAATTTGGCACTGATAGGTAGGCAGCTCCAGCCGATAGGGTTCAATAATTTTCACGGCGCAAACAATACGTGGTTGAGCAATAGCAATCGAATTCTTTTTAACGCATAATTATAAACGTTTAATTAAAATTAAACTTGGAAAATCGCTTAATCCACCTGCATTAAATATTTTGAATGTTTAGTGGTATCAATCAAGATTCAAGGATGAAATTGATAGAATTTCAAGAAGTTTCAAGTGGGTAATGAAATCAATGTTTGAAAGAAATGTAAAAGCAAAGTTTCATATTCAATCCGAACTGAAAACAACTTATATGGTGATGGAAACTGTATTCATATATGAGCTTTAAAGTTAAAATTAATAATACAAAGAACTAATTACTATTATAATGGTTCGCTTTAGATACAAGCTACAAAAATTGTCAAACGAGTTTTTAATCGAGTTTATGTATGATGAGTATTGAAGGTTTTATACATATACGAGAACTGATTCCTTTGCTCCGCCACTGACCCATTTATAAACCAAAACAATGATTTATCTTCACGTCGCATTGTAACCTGCTATGAATAGACAGCTGTTGCAGCGTGATTACAGTAGACGCCCGAGTTCGAGAGAGTCACATATCAGTATCAAAATGGATCGTGTCGAGCAACGAGCGGTGATTAAATACTTACGTTTAAAAGAGATGATCCCAACTCAAATTCATCAAGATTTGGTGGATACATTAAGAGAATTTGCAGTATCATATGACATAATTAAGAGGTGGTGTCATAAGTTTAAATGTGGTAGACAGTTGTGAACAAACAAACATGCAAGTGGAGCGCCCACAACCGCCACTACCCAAGAAACTGTTGATCTTGTGCTGCAAGATCGACGTGTGACTATTAGACAAATAGTTTAAGATACTGGTCTCTCATACCATGTGGTATAATATAATTACAGATGAATTGAACATGAAAAAATCGTCTGCAAGAAGGGTACAACGAATGTTAACAGATGTACATCAGCAAACTCGAAAATATATTTGCAGACGTCTTTTAACACAGTATAGACACGACAAAGAAAATTTTCTTGCAAGATTAGTGACAATGGACGAGTCCTGGATCCATCATTATGATATAGCGACCAAAATACAGAGTAAGAAATGGACACATCAAGGTTCACCACCGCCGAAAAATTTTAAGATGCAACCTTCAACAGGGAAGGTCATGCTATCCGTATTTTAGGATGCTGACGGCGTAATTTTAGTGGATTTTCTGCGGAAGGAGGTTACTATTACAGGTGCTTATTATGCCAATTTAATCCCCAAATTATGTGACTTGATCAAAGAAAAACGTCGGGGAAGTTGCGCTAAGTTCTCTTGCATCAGGATAACGCACCAAGTCACAGGTCCGCCATTGCAACATCTGCAATAGCTCAAACAGGCTTAGAATTAGTTGAGCATTAGCTATATTCGTCAGATTTGGCCCCCAGCGATTACCGACTGTTTCCAAAACTTAAGGAACACTTGCTTGGTAAACGATTTCCGTCAGATAATGATGTGATATGTGCGTTAAATCACTGGTCTACAGAGGTTGAACAATTTTTTTTTTGGAGAAACATTAGATAGAAGTGCTAGAACATCGATGGGAAAAATGTGTTAACCTTAATGGAGACTATATTGAAAAATAAAAGTAAGATGTTTGCCAATTTTTTATTGAGTGGGTCAGGGATGGAACAAAGTGATCCATCCTCGTAAGTCCTAATCTATCTATCCAATTATCGGAAAAGAAGTTTTAACATTTTCATGGGTAAAACGAATCGATCAAATCAAGATGTTTGAATGCGTCTTTTTTACGGATATGTTACAAAAATTGAAGAAATACATCATCACCAATTTAGGTGAACACAAAAAATACTTCCACAGTAATTCTTAAAGTATTACAAAAGTACAGTTCATAAAGTGTTTCGTTGCAGTCACATGACCAAATTTAAGGCAAAAGATTCCCTTAAAATGACTAACGTGTGTAGTATTACAGAGTCTATTTATGTGTGTTAGAAAGAGATAAAGTACGATTTGCGGTTCGCACTTGGGCAGTGTGAACTTAAAAGGAACACTTTGTGAACTGTATGTATGAAAATTACTTTAGAAAGTCGTCGTTTGACTAATAAGGTGCCGACATTAATTTTAGAATAATGTGGAACTGGAAGTTCTCCAATATAACCCATTAAATGTAGAAAGTTCTAATGGAAAAAGACACATTTTTCATTTAGAAAATGATATCTAAATGATATTTTGATCGAATAAAAAACAATTAAAAACGAAACTATTGGGAATACATCAATTTTAAAATTGCAAATATTCACATATGAAATGCAGAGATGTTCATAATTAGGAAATAAATAAAGTAGGAAATTAATGTCACAGATATATAGTCGAATATTATTTCAAATCTCAAAGGGCATTCAAAATATTAATACAGTTTAGAAATTAGGAAACCGTTTACTTTCATGCTATATTAATTTGGCATTAAATAAAGTGTCAGTAATGCTAGAATACTGGTTTAAAAGTAAAATCATAGTCAAGGAGCAGAAAATTAATCATTTGTTTACAAATTACCGCTTCGATACTTTCGCTCAGTGTCGTTTGTAATATATAATGGTAAATATTAATAGACCAAATGGACCTTTACCTTTTAAAGAGATTAACTCTTACTTGTAATTTATGAAAATGTCACGTATCTATTTATACACTTTCATTAATTTTGGGGGAAACAGAAGATACGTATCTTTGCATAATATAAAGGGGTATTAAAAGGGCATGATATTAAAGTTTACATTAAAAAATTTAAAATATTTACATTTGAATGAACCCCTTACAATTTTAACGCTCTTATTGTGTATGTTTTATTTGCAATATCTGTATATATATTTTTTCATGGAAAATGTTGGTTAGATTAGAGACTAAATATTATATCCAGCCAGCTAATTTAATTTACAATTTTTGTTTTAAATACTACGCTGTGTCAATTATGATTTGGTAGTCCTTTATCTTTAGTTTTTCAAAATTATTTTTATTAATAAGAAATACTTTTTTATTGCAATTGTCAAGGTTCTTTAGTTTTTACATTTAAAATGTGTATAATAAATATTTTAGTGTAAAATATACTTATATAAGCTTAGTAAAAAAAAACTAGTAAGAATTAAAAAATTCACCTAAAATTTAAAAAACGCAGTGTCACGTCTAAATCAAAGAACTTTTTATTTTCGAATATATTTGGGAAGTGCCGAATTTGTCTTCTATAAACTGCCATTCTAACTCATTTGAACGTATGCGTTCAAAAAAAAAACCTCAGAGTTGGCCATGCAATTTTTAAGTAGGTCGTAACTTAACCGCACCGTTCTGAACTGTCAAATGTTAATGCCATTACTGTTATCTAATAAAAACGATAACGTGGAATTTTGTTTATTCATGTCAGGAAGATTATAACCTAGCAATTTTCTAAAACCGTCTGTCCTTTAGATGTAACTGTCATTTAAGAAATCCATATTAGTAAAGTTACGACAGACTTTCTGATGTTAGAAATCGTGGCTTACTAGAGGCAGGTTCTTTTTTGAACGCACGATATTTCAGCCATCTGGCATTTTACGATCTCGTGATCTATAAACCGTCTACAAGTTTGCCGTTGTCTAATATGTATTGGGAAATTGGAATATCATCCAGTAACAAATTTGTTACAAAAAAAAAAAAAATAAATAGATAAAGTTTGCAAAGATAGTATCGTAATTTACTGTGAAAAATTACAATTGGGCTATGATTCTATTGAAAATATGATTAAAATTATTATTGAATATCTGTAATGCTAAATTTTTCCAAAACAAATTTAACGGATCTTGCATAAGAAATTGGCGACCAATCTATTGAAGTAAATAATATTGTTACAGAAGATGGAATTAGAGATTTGTATTTTGAGCCCTTATCTAAATAGGAAGCAATAGAATGGAAAAGAAATGAGCAAGTCTTAAGGTTAAAGGACGTAATATTGTGGTAAATAATCCTTGTTTTCTATTTTGAGATATGAAGAAAGTCTTTCACGTAAACAAATTTCACGACGATAATGAAGTGGTAGCTGTTATTTTGAGATGCTCCATTTAGAGTACTATCGATAAAAAGTTTATATGTTAGTTAAAATATATTTAAAAGAAATTTACCTGTAAGCGTGAAAAAATAGGTATGTCTAGTCAGTGATGGTTTCAACACGATATTAATCCCAAGCACACGACTTACATACTAGCTTCATTTGTCAAATCAATTGAAGACACCACAATCCTCAAACATGAATACTATACAAAACTTTGAGTTGAAATTGGAACGAAGAGTATGAAAAAGACCTTCATCAAGTAAAACTGTATTCAAAAATATATCGCAAGAATGGAATAAAATAGAAGTATTTATAAGCCGAAAACTAGTCGAAAATATTTAACAATTCTTAAAAGCTAATGATATCCCAAATATTGAAACTTTTTCATAAATATTTATGTCTTTGAGTTTAAGGTCTGTGCCAATAATTCTATATCTATAAATCATTTGAAATCATATCAAATAAACATAATAAAATAATAATAATTCATGCCGTAGCATCATCTAATAGCTCAACGCCAATTGCAGGAGGAATTGGCAAGGCATGAGTTATTACGAGGGATATTTTTAGTGTTGCATGTAGCCTCAAAGAGCCTCACTAATAAAACATCAGATGTCAAAATTAATCTCAATTTTTCGATACTAAAGTTTCATCAAGATACGCCAAGTGATTTAATCATAGTGAATTTTTAAAGGATGCCTTTTTAGTGTTATATGTAGAGGGCGCCAGTAATGAAACGTCAGCTGTCAAAACTAAATTTTTCGTTAACCTAAATCTAAAGTTTCATCAAGATACGGCAAGTGATTTAATCATAGTGAATTTTTAAAGTTTATAAGTTGGCAGAAAAATGGAATTGAGTAGAGAAAACTTTCGTGCAATAATTTTTTACAACTTTTGGAGAGAAATAATTATCGTGAAATTAAGACATCCATGGGTATTTCAAAGACCTCAACCTCAACCCAAACGATCCTACATGATGTACTGGATGTGAGAAAGTTAGTTTCTAGATGGATTCCGCATCCTTTAACCAAAGAGCAAAAGTCGGCTCGAGTTGATTGGTGCCGAAAAACTTTGAGTCGGTTCAATAACGGAAACTCAAAAAAACGTCTATAGCATCGTGAGTGGCGATGAATCATGGATTTACTCCTATGAACCCGAAAATAGACGTCAGTCCGCTGTTTGGGTGTTTCAAGATGAAGAGAATCCAACAAAAGTTATGCGTTGACGAAGTGTGTCGAAAAAGATGGTTGCAACGTTTGTCTTAAAATCTGGTCATTATGATTCCTTTGCAAGATCGAAGAACGGTGAATGTGGATTGGTACACAACCGTTTGTTTGCCAGAAATAATCGCCGTACTCCGAGAAATCAACCCACAACGGCGAATCATCCTTCATCATGACAATGCGAATTCGCAACAGCTTGAAAGACAATTGAGTTTTTGGAGTAGGAAAATATCGAATTAGTAGATCATCCTCTGTATAGTTTCGACCTAAGTACCAATTATTTTTTTTACGTTCCCAAAGATAAAAAATGGAATGCATGGTCGACGATTTCAGTCGCCCGAAGAAGCAGTAGATGCCTTGAAAACGGCAATTTTGACTGTCCAAGACTGGAATACGTGACTGCTGTAACAATTGATTTGAACGAATGCAGAAGTGTATCGATTTTTGTGGAAAATATTGTGAAAAGCAATAAAGCACTCTGAGTCGATCCACTGTATGATTTCACGGCTATATGCAACACTAAAAAGACATTCTTCGTATTACATCCACAGTCGTGGAGCGACTTAAAATATTTAAATTTCGGCATTCATATTTAACAAGAAACAGGTTAATAAACAAACCAATTTCCTTTTTATTTAGCTTAATAAAGGCAATATATAATAAAAAATAATTACTTCAAATAACCGATTTATTTAAAGAATGTAACGGACAGAAAAATACATTCATACGTGAAGATACACGCAGCACTCTTGCACACACAATATGATTTACAACAACAAAATGATCAAATAATTATGTATTTAATACTAAGCCTTTTACAAACATCTGATAACGTAACGCTGATAATAACATATATTAAAAACGGTTTTTGTTTCTAGCGTGCGCTAATTCGTAAAATTCCGTTTAACCAATAAAAAAAAAGATAGAATCAATAATACTAAAATTAATATCACAAATTTGTTGATGATAAAAACTAAAAAAATACTTCGAAGTAGGTCACATTTGTACGGCCAATAAATAATACTGTTTGCAATTTCTATTATTATAAATCACTATCTTTCAGATCATTATTATACATATTTGCTTTAAAAATACGAAACACAACAATACCGATTTGTGTGTATTATTGCTTAGATCTATAGGACCGCAGATCTGCAATTGAAAAAAATATTTCAATATCTGAACAACATACTTGAACATACTTGCATGCATACTTTTATTTCTGTAATATTTTTCAAAATAGCACTTCGTATTAAACAAACTGCTTGAGTATATTTGATGATCATAAGTATTTATGATAAATTAGTTTCCAAAGTTTATTAAAAATATGCATTACAACAGGTTTTTTTATTCATTTTAATTTTTTTGAAACATATTAACCTTGAATTTTGACTCTTTTTAAATTAAATTACACAGTATATTACAAGAGTACATTCAAAAAATCTGTACTTTTGTTAAATAACATATCTTCTTGAAATTAATTATGAATACATGCAATGTGAAACGCGAATTTGTACTTTTTTTTACTAACTTGAGATGTTAAATGACGTATGCGAACTAACAAATCGATATATAATCTATAACAACAAATATTATTTAAAAGTTCTGCTTTAAATAAAGTAATTGTTTCTGAAAAATTAGCTTCGATTCGTAGCTATTAGTAGTAATTGTTTGACTTTGAGCTGGAAACTAAGTGAGTTTTTGTTATGTATAAAAATAATCAGCTTTCGTAAAGCAAAAATTCTTATTTCACTGCATAATGCTAGTTCACACGCGACAAAAATCACATCTAAAAAAAATTGGTTGCTTTCATGGCTAGTTCTAAGACATTATCCTTAGCCTAAAAATTCCCATCAGATTTACGAATATCTACAAAACACATTTGTATCACACTAATAAATCTGAAAAAGGAAAACACTCCTCGATTTCTTTTTATTGAAATTACAATTGAAATACTTTAATATTATTTGTTTAATTACATTAACAATTTGTTAATTTGCATATATGTATCAACCCAATTACTTAAACTTCCAATTACTTTATTTCTTTTTTTAATAAAAAATAGTTCAAAAAAATTCGTTCCTCCAGGGCGCGGCATATCATAACAAAATCTCATGTATTTTTAGAGCATTTTGATTATAATACGTTGGTGCATAATTATCAGGCGTTTTACTGGCGTCTTATTTAAAATAAAATATTTTATAATTTTTTTTAAAAATCTACTGGTAAAAATATTCTTCTACTTTCAGGTTATGAAAATGCGTGCCGATAATCAATACACATATTTATTATATTAAACTTTACCACTTCGAGAAAGGATGAAATGCAGTGCAGTCATTTCGTGATTTCAACGAACTTTTTGGCGAAGGAGCAATCGGCGAAAGTCGATGCAGGGAATGGTTTGCCCGTTTCAAATCTGGCGACACTAGCTTGGAAGATAAGCCAGGAAGAGGTCGACCATCGGATTTCGACGACCAACTTGACAATGACTCGAATGCTGAGCGAAAACTTCAATGTTAGCCATTCAACCAACGTTCATTGTCTCAAAAAGCTTGGAACGGTATGAAAATCGGCTGGATGCGCCCCCACAAATTCACCGACAACAATAAAACCGAACGTGTCCGAATTTTCACGGATTTGCTGCAACGAAACGAGCAAGCTCCATTTTTGAAGAATCTTTTCACTGGGGACGAATCATTGCTAGAATCAAAAATCCCGAAAAAGAAAGGTCTACTTTTCGCCAGGAGTTTCACCAACAGGAATAACGAAAAACTTGCACTGTAAGAAGGCAATGTGGTGTGTTTGGTGGGATAAAAGCGGAATAATTTATTGGGAAATCATCTTAAACGGGATATGTTATTGGGGAATGACGCCGATGAGCGTCAACAGTGGCGGATTCCAGACAAAAACGGCAAGCGGCAATTCAACATCAACAGCGGTATCTGGTTCAATTCCACCGCCTTCACGCTGCAATCGAGATAAAGACCATGCAAAAAGAACAGTATCGTCTTCCACCACGATAATACGCGTCCTAATACATGTTGAGTGTCGTGTTGTCGAATGCATCGCTAATAAGGGCTGAAAACTGTATCAACATCCTCCATATTCTCCCACAGAAGCGCCTACGGACACCACGTCAATCGATAGCTGAAAATCTGGCAGGCGAACAAGTTTATGACGATGTCGATAATTTAATGGCCGATGTCAAGGCATAGATTGCCTCCAAGAACCGTGATTTCTTTGCCCGTGGACGTCTTCCAAGGAAATAGGAAGCAGTTATTGAAGTAGATGATGACTACGCTCCGGAATAATCATTTAAAAATGTCGTTGAATTTTTATTAAAAATATTGTTTAAAAAACGCCTGTTAATTATGCATTATTATTCCGAGTAAGACAGTGATTCCAATTTGTACGTAATAAATTCAAAAAGTTCCCGAAATGCGGGCTTGTTGCAGCAATAATGTACGCCAAGTACTTATGTTAGCAACCAGTAATACTACTCGTGAGATTAATTGACGCAAAATGTTTTTACATAATCGTTTTATAGTGAATACCAATACCGTGCCTTCAATTAATTTCTTCACAGTAGTCTGTGATAATATAGTTTATCTTCTCTGCTCTTCATATTGGAAGATGAAAACTCAAAATTTTCCTTCGTAAATACCACTGAAATTTGGCCAAAGTCAAAAATATCAACAACAGAGTAATACGCAAAGTTTTGTATTTTACTTAACAAATCGCCGCAAGAGATATTAAACATTAAGAATATAACGAACGGCACAAACATTTTCGTGAAGGTCGTGTTAGTGTTACGGGTATTTTACTAGGTGGATGCTCGTCTACTACGAAAACTGCTGCCAATTTTGAGAATGTTAGCACGTTTCTGGAAGCTAATCAAGGTATAATGACATAAGAATAAGCATCTAAACACGTATTGCGTTTATTAATACAATTTCAAGAATGTTGACCGTGGAACAGAAAAAGGAATGAATGACAGAATTCATCGGTAGGGTAATTCGAGGAGAGATTGGCATAGAGGAGAGATTGCCTACGATGAAATTTTGACTTGCCCGCCGTTGTAGCGTTTAATAGTTAGTCGAGTCAGTGGTGTTAGTGGTAAGCAACAGGTTGCTTCGAGGTTGTACTGAAAAATAATTAATTTGACAAAGGTAAGGCAGCATGATTTTTTTATATATGCTAAAAATTATTTTATGAGTAATTAAAATAAAAAATTTACTCTTGATTTATTATAAATGCACATGTTTTCTTCAAAAATTGAAGGAATAAGTTTGTGGTCGTTCATTCTAACCTAACTTTTTGGTTATATATGCTATATTTATTGTGGTATATAGGATCCATTAAGGTAACAACATTTAGGAGAGATTGCCATAGCCTCATGAAGGAGAGTTTGCCATATGGCAATCTGTCCTTATAGACTTAAGAATAAATATTTAATATTTATTTAAATATAATATTTAAATATTCAACTTATATCTAATATGTTTCTTTCAGATGCCGAACTTTTATAAAAGAAAGCCTGGTTCTCAACGTGGAACATGGGCTAAAGATATGGAAAAAGCAATACAATATGTAAAAGACAACAACTCCGTAAGACAAGCTGCTATCATATTTTCCATTCCCCGGAAAACCTTGGAATATAGAATGAAGAAAGGAGATATGCAGAGACCTAGTCACATGGGACCATCAAGTCATTTGGGACAGGCGAACCAAGCAAGATTAGTTAAACATATCAAAGCTATGCAAGCAAATGGATTTCCCATGAACAGGGATGATGTGCGAAAGCTTGCTTACAATTTCGCAGAAAAATTGGGATTAAAACATTCTTTTAACAGAGAAAAAGAAAAGGCAGCATGGCATGGCTACTTCGATTTATAAGGGACCATCCTGATCTTTCTGTTAGAACTTCAGAGGGTGTAAGCCTAGCTCGGGTTCAGGGTATGAATAAGGAGGAGGTTTCCAACTATTTTAATCTGCTCCAGTCTATACTTGAAAAAAATGGCCTCCTAGATAAGCCATCAGCCTTATTTAATATTGATGAAACTGGATTGCAGCTTAATAATAAACCCGGTAAAGTAATTGTGGAAAAAGGGTCAAAAGTTGTGTCATCAGTAACCTCTGGGGAAAAAGGAGAGACTGTAACAGTTCTAACTTGCTGCAATGCCGAAGGTACGTTTATTCCACCATTTTGTAACATGAAGGGGAAAAACTTGAAGAAAGAATGGAACGATGGAATGCCACCTGGTTCGTCTATTATGATGTCGGAGAAGTCAGCTTATGTTACTACAGAAATATTCTTTTATTGGCTTAAAAATATTTTCTTTCCGAGGAAACCGAGTGGAAAGGTAGTACTACTCTTGGGTGGCCACTCCTCCCACACTTCTTCTGTAGAAATGTTGGATTTTTGTTCCACTACTGGCATAATATTGTTGTGTCTACCTAGCCATACGACACATTATCTCCAACCTCTCGATAGAGGAGTGTTCAAAGCACTTAAAAGCTATTTTTATTCAGCTGCAAACTTGTACATTAAAAATAATCCAGGTCGTAAGATAAATCGCCTAACGTTCGGAGGCTTACTAAATACAGCCTGGGGCAAGACAGCTACACAAGACAATGCGTCAAATGCATTTAGGGCTTGTGGCATTTATCCCCTAAACCCACACGCTATCCCAGAATACGCCTATCTAAGCCTTCGTGCTGAAAATCTCACAATACCTGAGACAAGAGTAGCTCAAAGTCCACCAGACCTAACATCAGAAAAGCCATGTCCCTCAACATCATCAACCTCTAGCACTAATGTTAAGTTAGACAGTGTGGAAGAAGCTTCAACAAAGCTGATTTCCAGACCTCAACATCAGCTATGGCCGAAACTGAAGTGCGGTCAGACAGTGTCAAAAGATATCCAACAAAATTGACTTCAGATCTCTCAACATCAGCTGTGTTCGAAACTGAGACACAGTCGTGTAACATTAAGGAAACTCCCACCAAGTTAATTCATGAGATTTCACCCATCCCTAGAGTTTTGCCTGTAACAACTAAAAGAAAGCTACATGCTGTAGAATTAACGTCCTCCAAAAACATTGGGGTTTTAAAAAACAAAAGGAAACCTCTTCAACGGCATGTGAAAAAAAGGATTCCGCTCCGTGATCCTAGCCCAGAGTGTCAAGAAGATTTCTTGTCTGATGAAGATGATGATGCATATTGCATTTTCTGCACAGAACCCTTCAAGAAATCGAAGGGAGGAGAGCGCTGGGTTCAGTGCGCCAAGTGTAAAAAGTGGTGCCACATTCTGTGTGCTGACATAGGCCCCAAAGTTAAAACATATATTTATGAACTGTGTGGTTAGATACTAAAAATCATTTATATTTTTTAATAAAATAGTTATTACGGAGTTTTCATATGATTTTATAGTTTTTATTGTTGGAGTATAGTCATGGCAATCTATCCTAAATGCGTATGTCAATCTCACCTCAGTGTTGGCAATTTCTCCTAACTTCTACGTTATCACTTTTTTTAAAATCATAATTAACTTAATTTGATTACAGTGTAACTGCCTTTTAATTTTATAAAACATATCTTTTATTATTAAATAGGCATAATAAAAACTAGAACTTTTAATTTTTAAGGGGTGTTAAATGAATTTAAAAAAACTATGGCAATCTCTCCTCGAATTACCCTATAGCAATGACAAAGACAACAGTATTAAAAAATATAAAGACAACAAAATTAGAGATGAAATCTGGTGCTTTTTATACGATCAACAAAACAAAATGTCAGTTCTATGCATGGAAATTCTGATCTCTTCATTTCAAAAAATTCCGACTGAACATAAGCAAGGAAAAAGTTCAAAAAGAACAAACCGTGAATGAGGAAATATATCGTTAACATCCATCGTCTGAGAAACGCAATCAGAAGAAAACTGCCACCCAGAAAAATGGAGAGCGAGTGATTGGTTCTTTCTCCATGATAGTGATCCTGCGCATCGCTCCTTACTAAGCAAGTCATACATCACAAAGCATCACCGAACATATTTTCCCGACCAATAATTACTTGTTTTTGCGGTTGAAAGCGATCCTGAAAGACCGATTAAACAAGTTCAGAAAGACTATTTTCGGAAAATTGCATCATCGTTGGCAAAAGTGTATAGCTGCTGAAGGACGCCAAATGAAGGCAATGTATTTTAAATTGCTGTAACATTATTGGAAATTTTTGAATATACTACTTATGTTCCGAAACGTAAGTCCGTCGTCAAGTGTTTTCCTTGGTGACTAGTTTTATTTTAGGTTCCAATTTATTTGAAGAACAAATTTCAGTACAAAAAATTTAAACGCTTATTTCAATGAGGCGTTAGTCCTGATAGACCGATTGAAAAAGCTTCAGAAAGACTATTTCGGAAAATTGCATCATCGTTGGCAAAGGTGTGTATCTGCTGAAGGACACCAAGTGAAGGCAATATATTTTAAATTGCTGTAACATTGGAAACTTTGAATATACTACGTATGTCCGTCGTTAAGTGTTTTCCTATGGGTGACTCGTTTTATTTTAGGTTCCAATTTATTTGAAAAACAAATTTCAGTATAAAAAAATCGCTTATTTCAAATGAGGCATTAGTTGAAAATTTTTAATTAATTAAAATACATTTTATATTAATAATTTTTAAGTAAGTAAGCGAGTCTTCGCCAAGAATATGAAAACATGACGTCCAGATACAAGTACCATTATAAATATATTTAAAAAAAATCTTGCTCTTAAAAATATCTTTTCCACAAATACACTTCATGTGTTTCTCTTATCTTAAATAAAATCCTAAAGTCTTTTCATAGAAATGTAACAGATTTAAACACATCCTTTTGCATAAGGTAAGAGTGTAAAATGTTTAATACGTTAAGCTAAAATATTTGTCGAAAATTCAAGGTTAATGAATTGTGTGACCTTCCTTCGTAAATATGTTTTGTTAAACTAGAATAGGAAGGGCAAGTGCAAAACGTTTGACTGTTTGTTAGAAAATTTTGTTTGATTTATATATTAGAATGGACAAAAAGTGAACGCATTATTATGATAGCTTTTTACGTTTAATAGTCAGTCACAAACGTTAAAATAATTTTATCATATTCAAAAAATTTATATACATATACCGGAGAGAATTAAAAAAAGCGGAGCAAGTTGTATTATTCCATGTTGTTCAGTTTCAATACACACAAAAGCAAATGTTAAGATTCAAGAAAGATGTAATGAAGTTTGGATATAATATTTTTATATCCAAATATGAATTATTATAATAAATTTGAATTTATAAAAGATATAATACATATCTTAACTCATTACAATATTCAAGTCTATGATTTAAACATTCCTGACAAACAAAAAGTCATCACAAATATGTTAAATATATTAAAGTAACAAGCGTCCAAAATAATTTGTAATCGAGTCATTTATGATTTTGAGTCTGTATGTCTTTTCCGATTGTAACCGTTGCATAAATCTCACATGAATCTAGTAAAAATCATTTTTGAATTTTTGTTTTGTTGTAATTCATTCTTGTAACGTCAAAATAACATTTGTCACTTTTTGATATCCAAAATGGCAAGAAAACTGACTCCGGCAGACAAAGTACAAATTTTATTAAATTTAGAAAGTTGCACCATTAAACAAGTCGCAGAAGAATTTCATTTAAAATTACTACAGTATTACAAGGTAAAAAAAGATGGGAAAATGAAGGCAGTATATGTCGCAAACGGGAACTGGTCTTAAAAGAATATCAACTGATATAGATTACAATTTGTTTGAATATTTGAGAGAACATTAAACAAAATGACAAAGCAAATTCATAGATCTCGTATAAGATTTGCTAATAGGGAACAATTATGAGAATCTATTGAAAATACCTGGGAAAACATTGTTGACAAACCTAATTTTTTAAGTCTCATTGATTCTGTACCTAAAAGGTTAAGGGCAGTAATTGATGCGAATGGGCGATCGATTAAGTATTAGTTTATTTGTGTTTTCTAAACTGTATTAAAAAATTACTTGACATTTGACTTGTCTTTCAAAAAAAGTTTAATAAACACCAAGCAATATTAGAAGATTTTGACAAGTTAGGATATACTAGATTTATGTGTGCATAACTACACAGTTCTGTGCAATCAAATCTGGAACAAACATATTTAAGTTGCGTAATTAAGGTCTCGTACTCATGGAATGTCAAATGGCTTAATGTCTTGTCAGTGTCATTTTTTCCGTAAATTTTCAGACATTAGCTAAAATTATTACATTATATAGCAACATAATTGAAATTTTCTAAACATTAAAACACCATTAAAGATGCATTAACATTCTTCAACATGTTATGTTATCATCAGTTGTTCCGGTCTTTCTAGACAATAATTTTATATTCCAACACCTATTTATAACCTATTTATTTTTAAACCGACAACCGTCAACATATTTTAACCTATTTTATGATAAAACATGAAAACAGAAAAAAAAACCTATCAAATTTTTTTGGTATTTCCCGAATTTTTTGACTTTAGCTGCAAATGCAATTCAAGTAATGATATACAATTTCGGATTCATGAATGACTCGATTGGAAATTATCTTGATCGCTCCTTATTAGGAAAAAATTAAAAATATGTACTATCGAATGTAAAAAAGTGGTACAGTAGTGAAGTTATATGTAAAGTCAATTTTTAAACATTTTAGTATTGTGATGTTGCTAACGTAATTAAGATCGTAGTAACGTGCAAAAGTCATTTTTGACACTTACACCAACTGTATATCAACGTATATGTTATTTGACACATAGATTATTTGGATATTTAAATTTGACGCCTACATTTAATATATATCTACACTTACGCAGACTAATTTAAACCCATTAAAATATGACTGTACCACTTTTTTGCCTTCGATAGTACATGGAACTAGGATTACCGACTGAATATTTAAATTTGTGCTTTTTTGTTACACAGATTGAGCTTTAAGTTATACCGAGTAACTATAAATGATTGTAGCTAATGTTTAATTTGGCAACACATTAAATCATTTGTTTTAGATTTATCTCTTTTGATTAGAATCTTTTGTATAAATATGGATGACATATGGTTAGAATTACTTGTTTAACTTTTACTTTATCAAATTTGAATTTAAAAATGTTAGTGTTAATGAACTTAATGACGAGTCGTGAAAAAATGTTTCTAACCTCAATGCAAATCGAAAGATATAGCAGCGATATTATTATTTATTTAATATCCAATAATTGCGTTGGAAAATAAGTTCGAAAATTAACGATAATGTTGCAAATAATGTAAAAGATCTAAATGAATATACGAGGGTTGGTTGATGGGAGAGTGACTTTTCAATGAAAAGTTGATTAGGGGTAAAAATATATTTTATTTTTCAACATAGTTCCCTTGCAATTCCACACACTTAATTCAGCGGCTTTCCAATTTTTTTAACCACCAAAAAAGTAATCTTTTGGAAACTCGTCAAAATATGTATTCGTTTCGGCTATCACATCCTGATTTGTGCCGAATCTTTTTCCACCAAGCCATTTTTTCAAATTTGGGAACAAGAAGAAGTCCGACGGAGCCAGATCTGGTGAATATGGTGGATGCGGCAGCAATTCGTAACCCAAATCTTTGAATTTAGCGGATGCAATCGTGGACGAATGAGAGGGTGCGTTATCTTGATGGAACAAAATTTTCTTTTTAAATAAACGAGGTCGTTTTTTCTTTAGTTCCGTATCGAAAAGCGTCAGTAAATTAGCATAATATTGGCCAGTTATTGTGCTTCCCTTCTGTAAGTAATCAATAAAAATTACGCCTTGGCAATCCCAAAAAATGGTAGCCATAACCTTATTGGCTGAAAAGACCGTTTTTGCCTTTTTTGGAGCACGTTCTTCGGGAGAAGTGAATTGTTTTGATTGTATTTTGGCCTCTGGCGTATAGTGATGTATCCAGGTTTCATCTACGGTGACATACCGACGAAAAAATTCTGTTGGATTTCGTTTTAACAAAAGTAAACAGTCACTGGAAATTGATGCACGAGTGCGCATTTGCTCTGCAGTTAGCAAACGCGGCACCCACCTTGCGGTTAATTTTTTTAAATGTAAATGTTCGTGTAGAATATTGTGGACCCGTTCGGTTGAAATGTTTACAGCATTAGCTATCTCGCGCACTTTCACCCGGCGGTCATTTTTTACAATAGCACGGACCTTAGCTATCATTTCTTCAGTAGTTACGGTTTCTGAAGGCCCAGGACGTTCAGCATCATCCGTGGTCATATGACCAGTTTTAAAGGCAGCAAACCACTTGCAAATCATTCCATGCGAAGGAGCAGATTTACCATAATACTTATGTAACTTTTCTTCAGTGTCTTTAATGTTCTTTCCGCGTAAAAAGTAATGTTTTATTAACACACGAAATTCCTTTTTATCAATTTTTAAATAATATAATAACTTGTTTACTTTAAACGTCTGCCAAATGTAAACTAACTGACAGATCTGCATGAAATTTTGACAGTAGACGTCTAAAAGATAGCTGAAGTTAGCAATACAGTCATTATTGCGACAGTGGTGCCAACTTATGAAAAGTCACTCTCCCATCAAACCACTCTCGTATATATATAGTCTGCAAAACATACATTTCATACTTAGATGTCAAAATAACATAGAAATGTTTGCAGTACAGATATTGCATTTATATATACTGCTCAAAAGAATTAGCGGATATTTATTACTTTGATTAAAAAGGGTTGTAAATATTAAAATAAATAGCGTTTTAATGATAAGAATACTTAAATAACTTATTTGACTAAGTATAGGCATTGTCGTTTAGTTGCATTTTAACGTTTATTAGCATTTTGAGAAAATAAACATTTTTGTGTTGAAATAAGTACGGTAAACTACAGACTTAACAGAAGTGTAATTTTGGTAATTGTTAGAAAAAATAAAATTTAATAAGGCGAATGATCTCAGACAGCCAACATGGTTTGACATCGTGCTGGCATGGAGTGAACCAAATTATCAAACAATTCTTGAGGAATGTTGTCCCACCCTTCTCTCAGAGCAACTTGAAGTTCTGCAACTGAACGAGGTGCAAGATTTCGTGAGGCAATTGTTTTCCTAAAGCATCCAAGGCATGTTCGATAGGATTTTTTACCGTCCGGGGAATTGGTTGGCCAGTCCAATCTATCAATTCCTACTTCTTCAAACCAACTGTTAACAATGTTTGCTCGATGTGGACGAGCATTATCATCCATATAAATGAATTGTTTTCCAACAGTTCCTGCATATTGGAGAACAAATGGTCTCATTATTTCATCAAAATACCTTTGAGCAGTAATTGAACCATTCTGAATGAAATACAGTTCGGTATGGCTTCTGATACTTATTCCGGCCGATACCATCGCACCGCCACCGTTATACCGAGGGCTTTCCCAGACAAATTGAGGGGTATTTTGTGTTTCTGGTTCACGCCAAATCAAAACATGTCTGTTACCTGGATGCACACTGAATCTTGACTCGTCAATAAACAAAACTCGGCGAAACATTTGTCGGTGTTACTTTAAGTCCCAATTACTATATTTGTCATTTTGAAGAAATATCCGCTAATTCTTTTGAGCAGTATATATTAAGCTACAACTAAGTCAAATACCTAGATTCAAATAATTGTTTTGAGTAATCTTTATAAATTTGGTAGTATAATGAGTTTATTTCAGTACATAAAAGTCACAGAAAATAAAAGAGTATATCACAATAGAAATGAAATTCTAATTTCGCAGATAACAGAATCCGTTTTCATTTATAGAAAATTAAAACAAGAAAAAAGGTAATTATTAAACCTTAACAGATTGAAAAAATTTCAGAAACAATCAAGGGGCAATTATACTTTGGGGTAGAGCCAATAACATTTGGAAATTATTGAAAATAATGTCGATATTGTAGTAATGAATTACGAATTTACAATACGTTTTTTGTACATTTTGTTACATTCGTAAAATTTTTCTTTTATTGGGGTTTCGATTGTTTTCATTCTTCTATGAATGAACAAGATAATCATATATTATACAATCGATAGATAAGCAACACCCAAAATACCTTTTTGGAGCTTGTTCTACATCGATGACAAACAAGTACGAAATTTAAATTGTGGCAATATGGAATTTTTTATCTATAATATGATTAATATGATATTCCACAAAAGAGCTCACATCGTTAATCCCATTTACATATATTAACGTGGCAAAATTCTACTTCTCATTACTAAGAATCAATGACAACTTCTAGAATAAGTCATGTTTAATATTAAAATGAATTTTCTGAAGACGTTAAATATGGACTTCTGATATTTTCATGATTCAAAGATTAGGTTTGGATAAATGCTCAATTTGCAAACTAATTCGTTGGCAGAATGTTACATGATACCATGCCCCAATAAAATATTTGCATAAAAAAAAACAGAACATAAAAGAGTAATAACTTGCTAATAACTAAAGTGTGCTTGTGAATGATTACCTTGATTTATTTCGCTACTTATGCAAAAAAAAACATTAGGATTATGCGTACCACCATTGTACAGTTACGATTGGTAGTTGATTCATGCACATTGTGGTTTATGACAGATATTTGTATTCTTTTTTAATCACTTGCTTTTTTATTTATTAAATTCAAATAATAAATACTGTTACTTGCTCAATTTTCTTTAATTCTCTGGATATATACGACAAAAACTTTTGGTATTAATTGTATACTTTGTTTGTATTTCATAATATGTAATTATAACGAGCCATCGAAAAAATTCAGGCTAAGGTAAAGCATACATCTGCCACCGATTTTCGCAAAAATAATTATTGAGGAGTAAAATAATTAAAGGTGGGCGTTTAGAGGACTTTTAGTTAAGTAATTTATCCTAATGAAGTTTACAAAGTTTTAAGAGGAAAGGCACCGCTAAGCTATCAAAAAATCAAATACGTTAAAAATGACAACTAGCCTCGAACGTTACATTTACATCCAAATACACACATATAAATTTATCTTGGTATTATATAGTATCCTTCATTTATACTAAAGCCATTGGCGTTTATATTTTCTGTATATTAACTTTGACTAGCGTATGTTTGGTAAATAAACGCTATGGAAAATTCCACTGTAAAAAGGACATTTGAGCGTATTTGTTTTTTTTCGTAGCTTAACGGTGCCTTTCCTCCTAAAACTTTGTAAACTTTATTGGGACAAATTGCTTCCCTAAAAGTCCTCTAAACGCTCCCCTTAATTATTTTACTCCCCATTAATTATTCTTGCGAAAATCGGTGGCAGATGTATGCTTTACCTTAGCCAAAATTCATAATTGGAGTAGACTGTGAAATTGGGTTGATACTTTAACCACTTTCACATAATGACATTTATTATTTGACATTGAAACTATAAGTTTGAGTCAAATTATTCAAAACTCTTACTAAGAAAATTGTTTGTGGTTAGATGTAAATGGACAACATTTTCTGTAGCTATATGTAAATTTTGATTATGATTTCGATATTAAATAAATTATTTGTTTTCTTTTTTGTTGTAGTATCATTTCAATGCCATAACCTTTTTTTACAATGAAACCAAATGAAACTGTCAAGCATCAAGTAATGTGTCATTATGTGGAAGTGGCTAAAGTACCAACCCAATTTCACAGTCTACTCCAATTATGAATTTTTTCGATGGCTCGTTATAAGTGAACATAATTTTAAATTTCACATATACATATAAAACGCTTTTTCACTGATTTATTTCTTCAAAGTTTACTAATAAAATCTATTTTTTTTAATGGAAAACTGTCAATATTTCTAAAATATTTAGTGAGCGTAGGGTCAAATTACTTCTCATTTAATAAACAATTTGCTAGAGTATTTCTTTACAGAATTTTATAAATGAGCATAACATTTATAATTCGGTATTGTTTATTTTTATTAATTTAACATATTCTTTCATAATTAAAACTAATGTCCGATTAAAATTCGAAGGCATCATCGTCATGATTCGTAATAGTAAAAGTCGTAATGGATAATATCATCTGTCGCTGTCCATCAGCTCGCAATTATCATGTGACGTTCATAATTAATTTTTCTGTAACGTGTTTTGTAATATTTGCAATTATTTAAATAAAATAGTGAAATTTATATATTTTCCTCAGAGCATCCTTAAACATCAAATTATTAAAGTTCTCACACATAAAAAAAAGGTATAAAGCCCCTACGACATAACACTGTACCAGTGTAACATGAACGTCTTTTTAAAGTGTTTCGCGCTTTTTGTGTTAGCTATACTGTGCCCCATATGTTCAACACGGTGGTTATTATTTTTGGCTACTGCAGATAACAATGAGTTGTTGAAATACGTATTTAGAATACGAATATTAATGTGGTTAGAGGTTTTATATCTTTTTCAAGTTTTTCTTAGTCACAGTCACCAAAGAAAAACTTTTCATACTTCAAATTGATATATAAAGTTATTATTTTATAGTAAAGTCAACATTTAAAAAACAATGCATAAAAAATAATAATCATACAGGCCAACGTAGATAAAATACGGACAGTAATACGATAATAGAAGATACACCCAGATAATATACACAACAAAATTAATTGAAAAACTAACGTTGAATGATAGTCAAAATGGATTGAAAATACGAGGGAGGATCAAATATGAATCGATCTTTCCGTCCTGTAAGTAACACACTCGTGAGAGAGGTAAGTAGTTACATTGCGCGAGGGGATAGTCTGATGTGTTACACCACGTTGCCGTCTGTCGTGCAGCTGCGTACAGTCAGTTGTTCTTACGATGAGCGAGAGTGTAGTACCATGTTCGGTTGCTTAACGTATAGTCATCAAATTTCTTACGAAAGAAAATGTTGATCCTGCTGAAATTTGATGAAAATTGCATAATCAATATGGAGAATCAATATTGTCCAAGACACAAGTGAAATTTTGGCATAAACAATTTCATGGAAGACGAAATGCCGTACAAAACGAAACTCACCAATGCCGTCCAAAAACAAGCACCACTCATGAAAACATTGGTGCCATTCACGATCTTATTGCGACAGATTGTCAACTTACCGCAGCAGCAATCCAACAAACAGTAGGAATAGACTATGGTAGTGTCAAATTCATCAATAGAACAAAACATCAGTTTCGAAAAATTTCGCCGAGATTGGTTCCAAGGCTCTTGAATGAAGATCAACAAACTGTTCGTTTTGAAATTCCTCAAAGGCCTGACATCTTACGAAGCGGAAGGGGAATCATTTTTACATCGTATAATGACATGTAATGAGACTTGGGTGCACCACTATACACCGGAGTCCAATCGAACAAGTAAGGAGTGGGACAAAAAATGAAGCTTGGCCGGTAAAGGCGAAAACTCGTTTGTCTGCGGATAAAGTTTTGGTGGCAGTGTTTTGTTGTTGGATTTTCTTCACGAATGGCAAACCGTTAATGCAGATTATTATTGCAATATTTTGGAGCACGTTCGAGCTCCCTATCGGTTTAACCCTTAATCTCCCGTGACCTTCACGCTATTTATGACAATTGCCAAGCAAAGGTACTTATAAGTCCCCCTACTTTTCAAGATCGTAAATTTTATATGCAAGCGAAAAACGTTTCATATTCCCGACGATAAGTTGGTAGTATCTGAACAGCATTCGACGTATTACGGCCCAGTTGTTAGTAACGGTTTGTTATGTGGAATGTGATAAGTCATTTTTCGATTTTTCATAGTATATAGTTATTTTAGAAGTTCATTTCTGCACTGCACAATATTGGCTTTAAAACAACTAAATATCTTTGATTCAGGACAATTTAGAAAATTAACTATATTACAATTCCATGTTATTCGAGTGGTACTTACAAGTACCTATGGTAAAATTAGCACTTTTTTAGTTTTCTATACAATGATGGTAAGGTATAGATGGTTATCAAAAAAATCAGAAGATAATCAACAAAACACTTGACATCAAGGATTTTGAGGAAGATAAGGAAGGTACTCAAATATTGTTGTGTGTCACAGGGAGTCTATATTTACTACAGGTTCGCTAGCGGAAATGCTTGAAAATAATCCTACAGCACAAGATGTAATTGAGACTGAGTAAGACGTTCTGGGTGAAGGGCAAATAGAAGAGCAAAAAAATTACGAAGATAGGTTGCAAGAAAATGGGACCAAAAGAAAGTGGGCACGAAAATCAAAACAGAGTTTAGATCTTGGTGAATATAATCAACCAGAAGGAATTAATGAACAGGAGTTTGTAGATTGTGTCACAGCATTGAGTGTTTTTTTGAAAAATGTTGGTCCTGCTGTGAAAAAAATTGTCTTCGAATCCAATTTGTACGCCACTCAACACAATAAGGCTCTAAATCTCACAGACGATGAATTTCTGTCTTTTACTGGTATAATTTTTTTAATGAGCTACCATCAACTACCTAGCCTTCAATCTTATTGGAATAGCACTAGAGATCTTAATGTTCCTGTGGTTAGAGAGGTTATATCCAGAAACATATTTCAGGAAATCCTATCTAACTTGCACGTAAACGATAATAGCCTTTTGTCCAAATATAACAAGGATAAGGTTTAGCCAGTTTACACTATTATACTATGGGACTCGAGAATGAAGTATTAATGAGTCCATTGTTAAATTTAAGGGAAGGAGTAGTACAAAGCAGTATAATCCTATAAACCCTGTGAAACATGGCTACAAACTCTGGTGCCTGTCTGACCACCATGGATTTACAAAGAAATTTGATATACACTAGAGCAAAAATGAAGTAAATGCGTCAAAATATAAAAATTGCACATTGGGCGAGAGGGTAGTTTTACATTTAACAGAAGAGGAAAGGAACAAGAAAAAAATTGTTTATTGTGATCATTACTACAACAGCCTATACTTATTGGAAGTATTATGAGGACAGGAAATATTTGAGGTTTACCCGAGGCAATGATGTTAGACAAGATATTGAAACAGCTGATATTATGGTTTCTAACATTAATATAACAGTATTTAAATGGAAGGATAATCTTGAGTATATCTAGCTTTAAATTTCCATGGTACAGAGGAAATTATTATACAGAGAAAGGACAAAACATAAAAAATGTGATATAACGGCTCCATTTGCAATAAAAGACTATAATAATTATATGGGTGGGGTTGATCATGCAGATCAACTGAGGATCTGCTATACAATAGATAGACGCTCCACCAAATGGTGGCATCGTTTATTTTGGGCCATGCTTGAAATTGTATTTGTGAATAGCTATATAGAGGCAAAACACTTTCTATGGTTGGAAGAGTCTACCAAAGACTTGCTGACATTCAGAAGAGAAGACAAATCGAAAATCTTGGACATCATTGGATGCAATATGAAAATCACTGTGGAAGATGAGAATTATGCAGTTCTAAAGGAATACAGTCAAAACCTTATTCAGTATGCTCTCTATGCAATGTTCATTTATGTTGCAATGATAAAAAGAATTGTTTTGTTGAATAGCACGGTATTGATTTGTAACGTGTTGTTTTTCTTTATATTTCCTTGTAGAATTCCCAACGGTACAAGTAAGTACTCGTCAGAAATGAAACACTTATGAAGCTTATTTTCCAAAACTATTTCTTTACACCACATAAGTATATTTTTTAATTGGATATATCACAAATTACCCTTACTGTACTGTCTTCGTCAGTACTTAGGATATTTGGGTACCTGAATTAAATGGTACTTAAAGGTACCGTGGTGAGACTAAGGGTTAAAAGACGGGATGTCCGGTACTCTTGCATGACAACGCCCAACCACATACAAAAATGTATTGAACCGTCGTTGAATACCCTCCATACAGTCCATACCTTTCGCCATGTGATTACCATATGTTTGGTTTGTTAAAAGATGCACTGGGAGAAGCACGTTTGAACGACAATGATCAAGTGGAGCAGTTCGTGTGCAACTGATTAATTACACGCCTGCGTTCTTTTTATAAAAATGGAATAAAAACTACCTAGTCGCTGGAAAAAATCTATTCAGAAGGAAGAAATGTATATAGAAAAATGAGATATTGTTCATTATATTATAATTCAAGGAAAAGTTTTAACAGTGGTCAGTTCATATTTGATCCAATCTCGTACCTTACAGAATTCAATAAAAATATACGGCGATTTAAATTTAGTACAAAACTGAAAACGATGATGAAAATTGGCACCAGAAATAAAATTTAGAAAAACATTTAAAATGTTTAAATTAATTTTGAGATATTTGTTGAATTGCAGAAGACAAATCAATTGACAATTGACATAAGAGTGTAATAAATAGTGTATTACTATTCGCATTTCATGCTTAGTCTGTCGTGCTTTCTTACTAATAAAATAACGTGAAATCAGTCCTAGAGTAAAATTACTTTCGGATGAGACTAGCGCAGAAACACATTTTAGTAATTAGAACGAGAGACACCTCATAAATGAGAGAAACAGCTAGTAGTATAAATCCGTGTACTATACGAGCCACAAACGTTTATCGATTATTTGTCAGTCGATACCAGGCGCTCGATCTGTGTGTTTCGTAGTGGTCTTGTACGTACATTGCTCCCGCTGCCGACTGCTCAATGTTTTTAAGGTGTTCAATATTTTTGTAATGTCATCGCTCGCGCAGCTTCAGTCTCATCCGAAAGTAATTTTACTCCACCATATGAACGCAAGAGCTTGTCAATAATTGAAAATAGCCTGCTTATAAAACTGATATATGTTTATAAACAAGCGTCTTAGAATGATATTGAAAATGTTTTACAAATAATTTTAAATAAAAATCTATGCAGAAGAACCCAAAAAAATTAAATTGCAACAGAAATAAAAATAAGAAAAAACGGGAATGGGGAGGACATACATACATTTGATAGAGCACAGATACAATCAAACAAGTTCTGAGATGGAACGATATCACTAGCAGAAGTAAAGCATCATAACACCTGAGGATAAACAATAGAAGAGATACGTCTACTTTAATCACATTGTGCCATAAACTGTAAAATATATTAGAGAAAAGTTATATGTACATTTGAAATATAATTTTTTTTTGTTTGTATTTGATATTTCCAAGGCTATAAATCTACGGACGTTCTTTATATTACATACAATTTAATATTTTCTAATTTTAATCGAGCACTAACACTATGAACATTTTAAAGAATAGATATAGTATAAATAAATATTAAAAAACATCTGGCAACAACAGTTATATTAAATCAATTTTTAATTTCTGTGAGGGAGAATTTAAAATTAATTAAAATGAGATGTATTTGACCCTTTCTTTTTCTAACTGCTAATATTGAATAAAATGAATCAATGCAATATCTATATTTGTAGATTAAACAAAACTAAGAATAATGGGTAAGAGGTTTGCAGAATATTAATTCATCCAAAGAATTCCTATGTAAAGGAAAGTTGCTGTTTTCAGTTAAATTTCTTTTTTTATGGTTTTTTTATGCTATTTTCCAAAATTTTCTAACAAAGATTATATATATCTAACATAAATAACAATAATAATTTAAAAAACTACTTTTATTACTAAAAGAAATCTATGAATGACTAGAAAACTTTTAATTCAATTTGATTAATATATTCTTTCTATATTTATATTAATATACAAAGACAATTATTCATTATCATTCACATGTATTTGTCAAATCCAATTGACTTTATTACATAATTGAACTACTAATAGTACTTGAATACTAAATTGCCTCAATGAAATTTATCAATGTGATATATACCTACATATTGTTCAAGGAAATAAAATCAATTAAATTTTGTTATATTTTAAATTTCATTTTTTTAATTAATCTGTGATTATTTTCCACATATACAGTTTTCTATTGACAAAAGTATAAAATTTCTTATGGCATACATACATACTTTTCTAGAAAACCACGTAGTGAATAATATTGATTCCATACCTTATATTTTCTTTTCAATATATCCCATAAATATATGGTTTAAAGAAAAATTGTCACCGACATTTTTAGCATTGCAACAGTGACAGTATGCTTCATGATAAAAAAAATTTATTATTTGAACCTGAACTTCGTCATTTCTACATTCAACTACTTTTATTACTTGGCCCTGGCTCGTCTTTGGTTTTGTCGCATTTATTATCATTTGTGGTTAGATTTTGAAATTGATTTGGCAAATCTGAACTACTTGTAGTTTGTTGTGCTAAGATATCTGGCAAGGCATTACGGCGTCCTGTCCTTCCGGTTGCGAGGAACTCTTTAACATGACCATTTTCAGGTGTTGTGGCATTATTTTCATCTTTACTTCGACTCGGTCCTGGTCCTGATTGTTGATTTTCCATCACAGCAAGCATTTTTAAAACTAAAATTAATTAAATAATTTTAGACATTGTTTCAATAAAAAAACCGAAATTAACAAGAAAATCAACGAATCAGAATATTGAAAATAAACTGTTTTCACTGTTAGTATCTGCATGTTATTGTTCATTATCTAGCTTGTTATATTCTAAGTCATTGCAGGAAGACAGCATGCTGTAAATATTCATTTTATGTTCAAAAGTATATTAATGCTTTCCTTATTTTCAAGCAAAGCTAGCAATTCTTTCTACAGCACGTTACCTACCTGTTCGTTTCGTGATTGTCTGATGTCTTTTAAACGTATGTCGTAAGGTCAACGTGGGGCAATACCGAACAGAATTCTTGCTTTTCATTTTTTTAAATTTAAAAATCAAATTAAATGATCTTAACCTACCATAAAGAACGAAGAGCTTAATAATCCACCAATATACGGACACAGTATGCAAGTGTAATCCTTACACAAATGTACCGTATTGTACTGTTCCACATTAATTTACATTTTTGATAGAATTAACACTTAGCGAATATGTTTTAACCACCATTTTTAATCATTCGGCATTAACCTCTAGATGTTCAACGGTTGAATGAAAAATACGTAAAACTAATACTATTTAGCGACATCTATTCAATGACGTTTCAGAGTTGCATTCTATCATACCATATGTTACATACATATAGGGATTTTCAAAAGTTTGGATTAAATATGCTCTCAAATAAAATATTTTATGTGAAAAATGAGAAAGGCAATAAACTTTTTTAAATTTATTCACAGAGTCACAAAATTTATTAAATTGTAATATTATTACGTAAGACCTTATTTAGGTACATTTTTAATTGTAGTGCGCGTACCTACCTTTCTGGATTGATTGAATATTATCCAGCACAATAAGATTAAAATTACTGACAAGAAATCATTGGATTTACTTTTTAATATTGATTTTAATGTCAGTAATCTTATTGCTATAGGTCTGCCATGTACAAGGATCCTTGTTATCTACTTATACCTTTACAACTTCAAATTGAGACTAATCATCTTCAAAATGAGAACAAACAACTACTTTGCGATGTCGTCTTAGGTCAAAAAGAAAGAAGCAGATAATATTTGTACGTAATTGCTTGTGCAGAGCTCACAATTTATACCAATTGTCTATAATATTGACAATGCTCCATGTCATACCTAATGGTAAGTATAGAGAAAATATTCACTGAGATAAAATGTATATATAACCATTTATTTTGCAGCCCAATGCTTAATTCTATTGAACTTGCATGGTTTAGCCTCAAAGCTGCCGTTAAACGAGACATTTCGGTACACCTACCACAGAAATTAGTTACAGTTAGGAAATATTGTATAGGGGAGGGTGGGCCACCACGAGACACGTGCACCTTGAGACAGAAGTAATAATTTTGTAATTCCCGCATTTAGATTAGTTGTGGCGGCCAGAGTAGGCTGTAAAGCGGGGTCCAGTCATTTGTTCAAAGTTTCAGCACTGCCAGTTCTTCTTGTGCAGTTTATATAAGTTTTTCTTATTTCGCATATGGGTAAGTTACATTATTATTACTATTTAACATATGAAAAAATACGTACCAATATATTTTTCCAAAATTATCATGTGCTCAGTTGTTTGTAGTTGAGGTTAATACTCTAATACTGTGCATTACAACGATATAACATTTCGTATTAAAATCTCAATTAACGGTAGTTGAGAATCCTGCTCGTGGGCCACCATGAGACAAAAACATTCGGCTACTTTGAGACTGTCCCATGGAGCCCCATCATAAACACATATCTTTCGTTGCAGAAAAATGTCACGTGGAAGAAAGAGAAAAAGTGATAAGGGTAATTTCAGTGAGGTTTCCATGAAAAATGCTGTTCGAGATGTTATTGAAAATAGCATGAGCTTAAGAGTAGCGGCAGAGCGCAATGAAGTCAAGTATCAAACTCTTGCGCGGTATGTTAAAAAGCAAAAGGAATCGCCGGGGGTTGATATTAAAATGAAGCCACGCTTCGACACTAGGAGAGTATTTAATGATGCACAAGAGAAGATGCTCGTAAATTATATACTTAAATGCTCGAAAATGTGTTATGGAAAATCTACGAAAGATGTAAGGGTTTTAGCATATGAATTAGCAGTGGACAATGATATAAAATATCCAGAACAATGGAAAACTGAAAAAAGTGCAGGAAAAGATTGGCTGTACGGGTTTTTAAAAAGAAGTCCAGATATTAGTATTAGACAACCTGAAGGATGTAGTCTCTCAAGGGCAACATCGTTTAATCGCCATAATGTTAATCGATTTTACGATAATTTAGAAAGTATTTTAACAAGATCTACGGCGTTTTCTGATGGCGCCAGGATCTTCAATTTAGATGAAACATCTACAACGACGGTTCAAAAATAAAAAAAAAATTTTGGCCCACAAAGGCGTCAAACAGGTTAATAAGTGTACAAGTAGAGAACGTGGAATTTTGGTCACAACCTGTTGTATAATAAGCGCAACAGGGAATACTATTCCACCAGTAATGGTGTTTCCTCGTACGCATTTTAAACCTCATATGTTGAAAGGAGCGCCAGATGGTACTCTTGGCCTTGCAAATCCTTCTGGATGGATGACGGTCGAACTCTTCACCAAGGTAATGGGGCATTTCATAAAATATACATTCAGTTCAGTGACAAATCCTTCGCTACTCATAATGGATAACCATGAAAGCCATCTGTCGATTGCCACGATTAATATGGCGAAAAATCATGGAGTTACATTATTAACACTGCCTCCACATAGCTCACATAAGCTACAGCCACTGGACGTATCGGTGTACGGGCCATTTAAAAGTCTTTATAATGCTTCTATAGATTCGTGGATGATGAGAAACCCTGGCGTACCTTTAACAATTTATCAAATAGCTGAATGCGTTGGCGCAGCTTTTGATGGTTCCATGACACGACGAAATATTATGTCAGGTTTTATAAAAACTGGAATTCACCCATTCAATCGAAATATTTTTACCGACGAGGACTTTTTAGTAAGTCAAGTGACCGATAGGGATATTATAGAAGATAAAACGAATGAAGATAATACAAGTGCTCAGAAAAGAACAGAGGAAAAAGACGATGGGTCAAGTAAAAACAGAAACGAACCTGATATGCAGAACGGAAGCAACGATAACCACAATAGTGAGTTTATTTTCCCAGAAAAATTGTATGGATTTCCAAGCGCTCCTCCCAGAAAAAAGATAAGGAAAATAAATAAAAGAGGAAGCAGCAAAATTATTACAGACACACCTGAAAAAAATCTAATAGAGGAGAGGGATATGGAAAGAAATAGAACAAAAGCTTTAAAAAAAATGAAGACAACAAAAAGAAATTTAACACGAAAAATAAGAATTGAGTCAGAAACAGGTTCTGAAGGTTCATTCACTTCAGAGAGTCTATCTGACCATCTGGAACTTGAAGAAATTGACAAGGAAAATATTCAAATTGATATTGGTGCCTACGTTTTGGTAGAATTTCGAGATAAGAAAAAAATTTTTTACGTGGCCAAAGTTTTAAACATTGAAAACGACGACTATGCAGTTTCGTTTCTAAGACGTAGTCAAAAAAATAAATCCTATTTTGTCTTTCCAGTTAATCCAGATCAATCTGTGGTAAATTTCAATGACATAAAACACGTTTTACCAACACCTTCTAAAGTAGGAACGACTAAAAGGCAAAACAATTTCTTAAATTTTGGAATTAATTTTGGTGAATTAGATATTCGATAATTTGCCTTATAAACACATATTATATTACATATATTTTGTATATTTTATATTATTTAATAATACCGCTAAGAATGTACGTTATTTTGTTTGAAAATAAAAAAGTTTGTTATTTAATTGCTCGTTTTTTAAAGTTCTATATTGTCTCAAGGAGGCCCTTATTTTGGGCCACCCTGAGATGAAACATACTATTTAAAAATCAACATTAATCACAAGAAGTGGTCAAGTAAATTCGATGCTATTTAAAGTAATACACCATTGACGTATATAGATTCTAAAACAGAATTAAGAATAATAAAAAATGGAGTTACTTTTGAAAAAAAAAATGACATGTTAATTTTGTCTCAATGTGGCCCACCCTCCCCTAACGCAACCTAAATACAATAAATATTAACAAATGTGAAAAATATGTAGCACGCATTCAATGATTTATTCCCGACGCATTAAATTTACCTAATGGATATGTTTAACTATTCAGAATTAATAAGTGGTTTTCATTTTAAATTTGTTTAGTTTCAATTTGAAAATGACTAGTCTCACTTTGAACGTGTTTATCGTATTTGGTCTCAATTTGAATGTGTTTATTCCCAATTTGAAGATGATTACTAATCATCTTCAAATTGGGAATAATAGTTATTTTAATTCTTTAATTGTTTCGACCTTTGCTTGATGTAAATCCATATCACAAATAAATAAAACACACATAAGATGTTTTAGATTTACACTTTATTAATAAAATAATGACAGTTGTTTCGCTAACACAGTAGCTTCTTCAAATTCAACTTAAGACTGTCTTAAGTTGAATTTGAAGAAGCTACTGTGTTAGCGAAACAGCTGTCATTATTTTATTAATAAAGTGTAAATCTAAAACATCTTATGTGTGTTTTATTTATTTGTAATAGTTATTTTATTCAAAATTGTTTTGGACGTTGCTACTGGATTCGAAAACAAAATTGTAGGTAATGTAAAATATATTAATAAAAAATCCAATTTGTTAAAAGCACAATATGGTAACAAAATTTTCTATTAACCCTGATGTAAATATTGTTTTGGATACACTATTACAAATGAACTCTACCTCAAAAACGTATGTTTTTCTTATTAGAAACCAGGTAAACTCCTTGATTATGATTCTAACGCCTTCACTGATTTAATTCACATTAAATTAAATTTTCTTGTTTGTAGTCTAACATTTCTTCATTTTTACAATATTTATTGAGGAAGATAATTAATTTCAATAATGTCATCGTTTTCGAATAAACTTACCCTTCTTAATTTACCTACCTAAAAATGAATTATAGATTTATAAATAAACGTCCTTCCTCTCTAGTTACTACACTATTTCTATCTAATTTCGCGAAGTATATGAATAATATTAAGCTATTTAAAGTTCCTTCTATTTTTATTGAAATTGACGAAATCATAATTGTTTGACCTCAAATATATAACATTCATAATTTTTTCTCTTATTAATTTATTCACAGCTTCCTTATCAACTTGTTCACTAATCTTGTTTCTTGTTCTCTTTCTGTTGGGCTTAGTGAAGTAATGCACATTTCTCTGGTAATACATACACATTTACAATTTTCCAAAGTATTCTCGTCCACAGTCGATACATTTTTACATGCGCGACTACCAATCTTCAAAACAGGCAGAAAGTTCCTAATCTTTCCGCGTTAAGTAGTTTATTTCAATATTAAATACGCCAACCGCTTCTTCGGCCGATGTAAAACGTTAACCCCATAACTTATCCTTTAACGTGGAAACAAAAAGATGTCATGCGGTGAGAAGACTTGACAATACGGCGAATGATGCATTATTTCAACGTTTTGGAGAAACAATCTATTATTTAATTAACCGCTTCTGCGGCCGCTGTAAAACGCGAACCCTGTTATTTATATTTTAGATGTAGAAACAAAAAGACATTATTAGATGCCAGATCTGGACTATACACCGAATAATCTATTATTTTAAATGTTTTGGACATTGAATTACTCAATCGTTTCAGCAGCAGCCTGTGAGACCAAGCGTTGTCATGATGTAAGATCATTGTTTATCTTAAACACTTTGGAAATGTGATGCATTCTGCTACTAAAAACACGCTCTGGTTCGGTTGTGGCGGCGTCCTAATAATACGGGAAATTATTTAAAATAAATAATTGTGGTGATGGTGACGCATAAAAGGTCCAGGACGTGTGTAATAATGCTGAATTAAATATATCATAAATTATTAACTAAAAGAGAACACACCACCGTTGTCCTTAAAGTTTTTATCTAATAGTTACAAGAAAGAGTAAAAGTAATATATACAAGGTATGTTGAATAAGTAATTAAAAGTTGGTATGCAAAAATTACTCTGGAAAGAAAGTTAAATTATGCAGTAAATTAAATGTGAATTAAGTAAAAGAATACTATATATTTGAATCATACAGATTACCTTTGTGTTGCAAGCATGTCTCGATCAGACATATGGAAAGCAAGGCCGAACGGCGCTTGTGTGCTGAAATAGCACGTGTCGGGTTTGAGCTATGTGTAACTTACAAGAGTTAGAAACAGAAGAAGGAATTTATGTAGAAGGGAACACTGGTTTTGGAACCGGGTAGGTTCTTGGTTTATGGTCTAATTTGTAGAAGGGGAAGCTGACGATGTTTTAAATTAAGAACTAATTAAAAACGGGAGCTAAGAGTTGCGATATCGATGAAACAAATATCATGAAAATGATATGCGACATGATATAATTATAAAGAAGAGTACTTAATTAAATTAAATAATTTACTTTAAAAACGAAACGTAAAATATTTGTAAACGAACGTTAGATACTTGGTGACCGTTCTCAGTCAGATTTCGAAGGGTACGTTGTAGTACGATATCAAAAGAAGGCTTTCTCTTTGCAAACGAATATATACAGAAAATGGTTAAGTTTGAATTTCATATTTTTATATGCGAAATATAATTTAAAATTGAATTAAAACATTCTTATATAAGGTGTCCCAACAGGAACTTGGCGATTTAAATTCCAAATAACATGCGTAGTATTTAGAAATTCAACGATTTATTAACGTAAACATAAAATAGAAACCCTAAAATTATATGTGGAACAAGATATCGGATAAATATCCACCGTGACTTCTATTGCACAGAGCGATTCTTTTTTTAAAATTTTCAATGACTTTATCACACATATGCAAGTTAATCTCGCCAATAGCCGCACGAATGTTATTTTTTAATTCATCAATTGTCTGTGGATTATTTGTGTAGACTTGATCCTTAAGGAAACCCCAAAGGAAAAAGTCCAGCGGTGTTATGTCGCAGGATCTTGCAGGCCAATCCACGTCACCATTACGAGAAATCACACGGCGAGGGAATTTCTCCTGCAGTAAATTTAGAGTTTCCCTGGCAGTGTGACAAGTGGCCCCATCTTGTTGAAAGTAAAGATTGTTGAGGTCCATATCTTCCAAACGAGGCCATAGAAAGTTATTCAACATCTGTCGATACCGCTCCCCATTTACAGTTTCTGCTTCTCCATTCTCATTTTCAAAAAAGTAAGGTCCAAGTACACCATTGGCCGAGAAACCGCACCATACAGTGACACATAGTGGGTGCATGGGTTTTTCAATAATCTCTCGAGGATTTTCACACCCCCAAATGCGGCAGTTTTGTTTATTTACGTAACCCCCTATGCGAAAATGGGCTTCGTCACTGAATATGATTCGCTTACAGAATTCGTCATCAAAATCAGTTTGCTCCAAAATCCAATTGGCAAAGATACGGCGGTGGTGATGGTCCCTGGGCTTCAATTCTTGTGTTAACTGAATTTTGTATGCGTGTAGCCGAAGGTCTTTTGTTAAAATTCGTTGCAGAGATGATCTTGAGATGGCCAATTGCTGTGACCGATGACGAATTGAAGTTTTTGGACTTTCGGTAACACTTTCATTCACCATAGCGATATTTTCAACTGACCGAACGTTACGAGGACGTAGTGGTGTCTTTACATCGAGAACAGAACCAGTTCGCTCAAATTTTGCCATTAAATTTCTAATTGCCGTATTGTTGGGAATATGATTCTGATGAAAAACAACGCGTAGTCGACGAATTGTGTTCGTAATGGAACGGCCATTTTCATAATAAATTTGAACAATTTGGATACGTTCTTCAGTCGTGAAACGTTGCATGATGACTTTTACAAGTTTATAGATGACATATACCAAATATTAGGTTGCTAAGTTACCTTATTTGAAAATAATGTGAAATTTAAATCCCCAAGTTCCTGTTGGAACACCTTTTATATACGAAGTGTAACAATACAAACTGCAGTGTACTATTCTGTATTAACGGTACGACAGTGCTCTAATGCTACAGTGGAAACATTCATTAATCTCAGTGTGGCGACCGTCTTTTTGTTTCCGCTTTTTTTCGAACAACTTTTGTTGAAGCATGCATCTCACACGGCCTACTTGCGGCCCACCCAAAAATTTACAGAAATTTATTTCTTTGTAAATATTAAATTTCTACTCCGTCACTGTATCGAACAGAAAATACAGAAAAAATGTTAAGTGAATAAAATTTATCAAATCCTTAATGATTTCCTAAAAATTCCTAAATGATCCCATTGATCCCATCATTTCCGAACGCTTCATTGGTTTTAGAGCTGCCGAGAATTTGAACGCGCATTCGGTTTTTTATACATAAAAGAATCATTAGCTTGTTGTGAAATCGATTTGAAGAACTATGTCGCCCAAACTTACGATGGTGCCAATGTGATGAGTGGTGTACAAAAATTATTCCGTGATGAGGTAGAAGAAGCTGTGTATGTATTATCGCGGCATTTGAAATCCGGACGATTATATATTTATTTTCACTATAATTAAGCATTGTAATTCGGTTTTTGTATAATTGAGTTTTTGTGTAGGTGACAGTATAGTGACATTTATCTGTAACCTTTCACCCAAAATTATGTTATAAAATTATAACGGGTGGTCAGAAACATTCGAAGTCAAGTGGGCTCTGAACAAAAAATCGTATATCTTTACTTAAGTATCTGATTTGTAATAATTATTAAATGTCAACAGTTGTCTGTCAAAAATCAATCTATCTCAGACATGACTTCATATTTTCAAGGACTACTTTGACTTCGAATTTTCTGAACACCCGTTATTACTGAGTGAATAAACGAAAAAGAAGAATTTATTAATCAGAGAACTATAAATATTTGGTTTAATTTTGAATACTTCATTGCAGCACCATTTCTGTCTAGCAACTCTTGTAAACGTCTAGGAATCGATGTTATAACATTATGTATAAATTTTGGTGACAAATCATTATCCCCACACGTTCTCGATGAGGTTCAGATCTGAACTTCTAGAACACCACGGCAAACACTCTATATTATTTTCTCTAAACCACTGAGAAATAACTCTTGCAGTGTGGACTAGACAATTGTCGTGTTGAAAGATGAAATTTCTTTCAGAATATATAATTTCTGCCGAAAGTAGAAAAACATTTTTTAATATTCTAATGTAATTGTTACTATTAAATCTTTCCCCTATAATCCAACAAACAACCGGCCCATGTGCGCAAATCCAGGCCCAGACATTTTTGAGTGTATTTTTCGTCAAATTGTGAATTAGGTGGTCTATAAGTACGGATTCGGCCATTATGAGACGACTGAAAAACTTTTTCATCTGAGAAAATTACATTTTCCCAAAAATTTAAATTATGCGGTTAAAATTCCAACGCAAAACCAATCCTTACTTCTTTATTCTGTGCATTAAATTTCTCTAGTCTGAAATTTGTCTAAACCGTCTCAACCGAACAAACCCGGGGAAATGTGTTGCGGTCACTGGATTTACTATTGCTTCGAACGGATTATTTCTAATAAAATTAATAAGATTTTCATTCTGTTCGGGAGTTGACACGTACACCACCGGAGCTTCGTTTTCTATTAATAACTCCTCGATGCTGCCTTGTAATTTTGATATTTGAAATCTAACTGACCATCCTACTTCTAGTAATGTAATTATTTAAGTTTTAGAATGCGGTATATTAGCTTTATATTTCGACAAACCTGAATATGACACTGACAGATATGTAAATAGCAAATCGAAGTACGTACAGTCGCGAGCAATAAATTCTGGTCGTCAAAGTCATGCTTTGACACGATGGCAAATGCTCTATTGTAACGGGTGTTCAGAAACATTCGAAGTCAAGTGGGCTCTGAACAAAAAATCGTATATCTTTACTTAAGTATAGCAAACGCCAATTAAGTTGGCGCGAGGAGGGGTAAGTTCGCGCAGGATTAGAAGTAGTGGGGAGATTTGTATTTGGTTTTACATCAAATGTCAGATAATTCTAACCTCTGAGCGTATATCACTTTATGATCCCCTAGCTAATACATTATGTTCCGTCAAACGTCAATGACAAATGTATTCTGACAATTACTTAAGTAGTGGGGGTAGACGTTTTTAAAAACTTTTTCTGCGCACCCCCTCCTCGCGCCAACTTAATTGGCGTTTTGCTATATCTGATTTGAAATAATTATTAAATGTCAACTGTTGTCTGTCAAAAATTGTCAGAATCTAATATCGAAGATACTAATTTATATTTTTTAATTTTGAAAATGGTATTTACTAACGTACACAAAGCATTCATGGTTGAAGCATATTTTCGAAATGGTCAAAAGATCGATGCCCAGTGGAAGTATTCAATTCAAGCTTGTCTGGAAGAATTTCGAAATGAATTTTTTTGAATACTTTTCAGTGTACACTAATCAGAATTGTTCCAGTTTTTCGACAAACTGGTAGTGTGGGACGCCAAGAGGGTGGTGGGCGACCAAAAGTCCGGACAGAAGAAGTGATTGGGAATGTTAAAGATATAATGACTGATGCCCCTAAAACTTCAGTAAGAACTCTTGCTCAACAAACCGGGTTGTCAGTTGGTTCTCGCCATAAAGTCTTAAAAGAAGATTTACAGTTATTCCCATATCGTATAACTTGTTTGCAAGAAATCCTCGAAATTGATTATTCGCGACGAGTAGTATTTTGCGAATGGTTTACAAATAATTTTAATGATGTCCTAGACAAAACTTTCTTTTCAGACGAAGCATGGTATCATGTTAGTGGATATGTTAACTCGCAAAACATGAGAATGTGGAATGATACAAAGCCCAATAATTTTTATGTTGAAGCTCCTTTACATCCTC
The DNA here is from genome assembly GCA_935421215.2 of Melolontha melolontha. Taxonomy (NCBI): domain Eukaryota; kingdom Metazoa; phylum Arthropoda; class Insecta; order Coleoptera; family Scarabaeidae; genus Melolontha; species Melolontha melolontha. The sequence goes on along the minus strand of OW285237.1, from coordinate 91,060,183 downwards.
AGAAAGTTGGTGTTTGGTGCGCTATAAGTAGAAGAAGGATTATTGGTCCAATTTTTTTTAATGGTACCTTGACTGCAGAAAGATATCGACAGGAAATACTATTGCCTTTCTTTAATCAACTTCGCGATGATGAACTAGCTTTGGGATACTTTCAACAAGATGGTGCTAGAGCTCACACAGCGGGGGAAACAATGAATATGTTACAAGAAGTGTTTGGAAATCGTTTAATTAGTTTGAACAGCGATCATGAATTTCCTCCAGGATCTTGTGATTTTACACCGTGTGATTACTATTTATGGCCTTTTTTAAAAAATTCAATTTATCAAGTACCAGTGAAAGATTATATAGATCTCCAAGACAGAATTATAAATAAAATTAGTGAAATTAGAAATAGTCCCATACTGCAAAATGTATTTAGTAGCATTCGGAGGAGGTGCGTAAAATGCTTGGAAGAAGGTGGTGGACATTTTCAACATCTTTTATAATTACGGTCATTATTGTTGGTAATTTATACAACTACAATTTATGATATTTATTATAAGGTTGTAATCTAAGGACTCTACAAACAATTTATTTGTTTAAAATTTATTTTAAGCCATTTCTTACAATAATTTGTTGAATGTTAATATATTAAACTAGTACGATAACTAGATACTATTGTCACTATAAGATGAATAAAACCTTTACTTGTAAAGTTATTTCTTCTTAATTCTGCATTATCTTTTTACATGTTACTACAGATTAGATGAGCTTTATTACTAATTATTACACAAGAATGAATAGCATATTAATTAGATTATGTAATTTTTTCCAGTTATCGCATGAAGAGAGAATTTATTGCTCGCGACAGTACCTATCTACTCTGATCTATCTACTCTTATCTATCAAACAAATTAAGTGTCCGATTTTCAAATACCGCGATAGTACATTGTTTTAACAACAGATTGAATTCGATAGTTATGGCTGAATATAAGAATTTTATCAATATAACTGTTCAAAATATGGGTAATGACTGCTTTGAAAATATTTACAAAGAAGCCGAACAAATTTGTGTTGAAAATAATATTGAGATTAGATCAGAAAAACCTAAAAACATAGACGTAATAAGAAAATTCCTATAAAATTTTAAACGTTTTATTTTACAGAAAATGTTCAGCATTTCGAAAGTGAATCAATTTTAGAAAGAGCCGACTATTGAGTAAAAATATTTATTCCTGCTCTTGACCGCATTTTATCTGAACTAAGCAATAGATGTGGAAATAATTCAGAAATATTAAGAGGGATTGATGTTTTACATCTGCAGAACAAGAACATTTTAAATTTTGAGCAAGTTGAAAGTAGTTGAAACACTTGCAACTCATTATAAAATAGATATAGATAATGCAAGCAGAATTTAAAATATCCAATTATGATAAAGAAAACAACATTCAGGTGGAAAACATATTACAGTTTCAAGACTTTTTAAAAATATACAAATTAGTGTTTCCAGAAACATTCAAAATTGTTTCCATAACAATTACTGTCCCGGTTTCAGCGCGGGGTTGAACGTACATTTTCTCAACTACGCATAAAATCGAACAAGAACGCGTAAGTGATTTAGCAGTTATAAACATTGAAAAAGAAATTGCCAAATCTCTAATAAAAATCTTGTAATTGACTATTGACGCTACTCACAGCAATAGGAGATTATACAACGTGTTTCAAAAGAATTTCATCTCAGCAGAAACTGAGTAACTAGTACTTGTAAATTATTATAAGCCACTTGCCTTTCATTTATAACTGTTGCCTTTTATTTATAACTGTTTTATGTCATTTTGTGATTAGCAATGTAATTTTTTTTTACAAATATTTTTTTAACTTAATAAACAATACTACTAAATAATGTGCAAATTACATATTGCAAGAAAATATTTTTATTGTTGAAGCATATTTCCGAAGTGCACAATTTCTTAATGGAGAATGGCAATATTCCTACGCGGAATGTAAGCGGCAGTTTAACTTTTGCAGTTTCCTAATAGAGTTGCGGATAATACCGCCCACATTCGTCTAGTCGTGCAGACGTTTCGAGCTACAGAATCTGTGTTTAAAGGGAAAAATTCTGGTAGAGCATATTGTTGAATGCATAGAAAACTTGATTGGAGAAAACCCATATACATCAGTTCGTCGTTTATCAGTTCAAACGAACGTATCTTCTAGTACCGTTCATAGCATTTTGCAGTGTCGTTTACATACGTATTCACACAAAGTATCGATTGTTCAAAGATCTTACCTAGAGATCTTACTTAGAAATCACGCTAGTAGGCTTAATTATTGCAATTTCCTTCAAGAAAATTAAAATAATGAAGAAATTCTTGATCTAAGTTTTTTTTACTGATGAAGCATGGGTTTATTTAAGCGGGTTTGTAAATAAACAAAATTACAGAACATAGTCTATAAACATTCCAAACAATTACATCGAAGTTCCTTTACATCTTGTTAAAGTTCTAGTATGGTTAGCTGTATCTCGTTGTAGAAAAATAGAACCAATATTTTTTCACAATAACATTAATAGCCAACGATACCGAGAACCGTTATTAACACCATTTTTAACTCAAGCGCAACGAGACGAATTCAATGAGTTAAAGACGGCAGACTATGTGCCCGAACAGTAGCGTGATGTGGAGGGATCGAGTAGAGGCGTACGACGATCAATTCAGTTGCCGTTGAGACGTTGTAAGCGATACATTGTTAACACAATCGTGTTGAAAATGTCGGGAGTGCGTAGAAACAATGCATCGACTCGGTTGCATGCTAACGTAGTAAAGAAATTTTTACATCGGTTTCCCGATTTAATATATGACGGTACCGTAGTGAAATGTTTAGTTTGTGAAACAACTTTATTAACTTGGAAAGCAAGTCAGTGCCAAAGACATATAAATAGTGACAAACATAAATCGAATAATAGTGGACGCAGATCATATAATAAATTTGTGTGTGATTTAACAATGATGTTAATTGCGACCAATATACCAATGCAGAAAGTGGAACATCCAATGTTTCGTCAGTTTTGGAAGAAATACAATCCTACGTGGAAATTACCAGCAAGAAGTACGCTACGGAATTACGTACCGTCAGTGCGTGAGAGAATTGTAAATTGTACGAAAAATACGGTAAAAAAAAATTCCTGTGGTTAACAATAGACGAAACTACAGATATTAAAAAACAGTCCATCCTAGCCATTCTAGTACGGACGCTGACTCCGCAAGGACCTCCTCCTTATTTACTAACCTGTAAACGAATGCAAGGGTGTACTGTCAGAGCGATATATGATGTATTAATAGAAACACTACACAAATTTGAGATTTTACCGAAGCAAGTGTTAATGTTAGTTACCGATGCTGCCAAGGTTTTGTGTTCCACGGCAAACTTACTCAAAACGATTCAACCAAACCTGCTGCATGTCACATGTTTGCTTCACGCTTTACACCTTGTAACAAACACTATACGTACAACTTATCCTGATGTGGATCAACTGATAGGACAAACGAAAGCGGTTTTTCTTAAATCTCCGAAACGGATTCGGCTATTTCATTCGCTGTGTCCTGATATACCCGAGCCGCCGCAACCAATTCTTATACGATGGGGTACTTGGTTAGAAGCAGCATTTTATTATTATAAACATTTTGAAAAAATTAAATCAGTGATTTTACAACTAGATGCCAAAGAAGCAGCTGCAAAACGGCTCAGTCAGGTTCAATTTAACAATCCTCAAGTTGCAGCAAATTTAAAAATTATTAACGACAGTTACGTTCCAATACTGGACGCAATAAAACATTTACAGAACACTGCGCTGTCCTTATCGGACTCATTAGCAATTATTGACCACGTAAAACTAGTGCTGCATATCCTTGAAGATGCAAAAAGTGATTGTGTCCGTGAAAAATTTAACAGTGTATTAGATAAAAATGTAGATTTTACAAAATTAGGGCAACTTTTTACCAATACTGAAGATCCGTTGTACAGATACAAAGAGCGCTTTAACTATGCAAATATAACATCTCTCAACGTCGAACAATCCTTCGCTGTATATAAACATATATATATATATATATACGTCGCTACGTACGAACCTTTCCGAGACTAATACAGAAACATATATTATTGTGCAGTTTTTTCATCGCGCACATCCGCATTTTTTTGCAACAATGTAAACATGTTGGGTAAGTTATTTATGTTTTTTCTTAACGTTTTGTATAGGGATTCGATATATTTATTTTTAAGTAAGCGCACTGTTATTCTGCTAAACTCTCCACGCAACGCCAGTGCTGGGGCACATAGTCTGCCGTCTTTATGACAATGAGGGTTACGTCCAGCAAGATGGGGCTACTGCACATACAACTCGTGAAAATATCGCGCTTTTAGAATATTACTCTCCTTATCGAGTTATAAGTAGAGGTGTTTGGACAGCAAGGTCACCAGATCTTACTGTTAGATTATTCTATTTTCGGACTACTAAAAAATGAAGTATATAAGGCAAAAATGAATAACTTAAATGACTTGATGAATACCATTACAATTAAATGTAATGAAATAACACCAAATGTATTGCAGAATATTTTTGACAACATGAAACCTCGTATAGCATATGCATTTAACAGAATGGCGAACATTTTGAACCCTTGTTATAAATTATAATAATTAAAATTTCTACAAATTAGTTATTTACCGTGGTTGTTTGATTAATATTCCATCTTTAAAGTTTTCCTATTAAATAAATTAATAATCTAATTGTACTTGTTATTAATTTCGTCACCATATTTCTCGATAATAAATTTTGACAGTGACAGGTAGATAGATTCATACCATTTAATCTATATCCGCATTTCAAGAATGCAGAACATCATAATTTATAGGAGAAATTCATGAACTACTAGATGTAATTCTTTTTGAAACACGTTGCATATTAAGTCGTTCAAATGAAGTTCAATAAAATAATGCACTTCTTATTATATATACGGTTCGAAAAATTTCGGGAAAAATGTGAAGAAAAATAAACGTCTTTATTGTTTTTCGAAATATTTACTATCAAATTCTAAACACTTTTTCATTTATTCAAACCAATTACATTTACGCTATTCTGACCCCTATAAATTGCATATCATTATACATATTCACGAAAAACGTCTTTTAAATATATAAAAAAAATTTGCTGGCCTTGCATTCAAATAGTGAATCCAAAAAAAAAGAACGAATGCTACCAAGTGATGCCAAATATTATACGAACCATCTTTTGTATAAGAAATTTTTTAATTACATTGCCCATTCTAAAGTTGCAAGCGATATACAGTACTTTTTCCCCTTCTTGTATATATTTTGTACTCTTCACGTGTCGTTCGCAGTGGGTTTTCGTCCAACATTTTAGGAACATTGTAATAACTCTGTACCGAGGCCGTATTGATATAATACACTACGTATCGTTATGATACAATATATTGGTGCCGGGGCCATCTCCTTGATAAAGTAGTACATACACATGGTATTGGTACAGAGTTATTACAACATATCGCAAACTGTCAGGTGCGGCTCGTGATGACGTATTTGGGAGGGTGCGTACAATGATGCGATTGCCTCGTCTGTTTTCGGTGTTTACTAAGAAAACGCGACAGTTAGTACACGAGAATACACGAAGCACTCGCATCATTGTACGCACCCTCCCAAATACGTCATCACGAGCCGCACCTGCAAACTGTACATTAAATTTTTTCGCCATAGTAAATTAAATCAGAATATCCACTTCGTGGATGGTTGTTTTTTCGATAGACCTAACTGTGACATTATTATTATTATTAATTATTATTATAAATTGCAGACGAAATTGTGGAAACTGCAGATCGAGAGGAAGAAGGCTGCGTGTTGACCTGGTACCGCAGAGAACCACGCCGCGAAATTGGCATCTCTCGTTATATCTGTTTTTACTGAATGTGAAAGCTTAACATGCTACAGGTCTAAAATTTGTGGTGACGATTTGATGAACCCTTCTTCGTCTCCAAAAATCTTAGTACTGTCCTTTAAAGGCAGTACAACACCCGGAAGATAATGCACACATCATATATATTTGTGTGTGCGTGTGTGATCTTCTAGGTGTTGTACCGCGTTGAAGGATAGTCTTGAGAGACCGTTACAGCGTGAATGCGCATTCACGTATCAATGACGATAAGAAAAAAATCTAGAAAATGAGTGAGATTTTGCCGAAACGTTGGTCAAAAAGAGATTCTTCTCAGAACATCTATTTACAACGGGTCAACCGAGGAAACAAAAAATTACATATTTCAATAGAAACAAAGCTTGATAAAAATATATGTGAGATCCGTAAATAAATTTAATTCAAATCAATAAATAACTTTAAGATTATTATTTTTCCTTATTATGCTTTTAACTTTTGGAGTTCAGTGTATTAAAATTTTCGTAGGCATGCAAAACGACTAATAAAGTCTTGACGTAAAAGATAATAATAAATATCGCGACGACGTCAGCAAATAGTTGACATTGTTTCGTATATCGTCAAAGTAAAGATTGATTTCTAACGTTACTTTTATGAAATGCAATAAAATTTAATTTACATACACATAAAGAGCGTCACATGATACATACATATTGAAAGTATAATATGGTTGTTTTGAATAATTTTTGGTACTCTTAATATTTTGTATATTTATATCAACATATGCAAATATGTACACGTCACATACATTATTAAGTTTAATAATAATACTCAACAAATTATTGTTATTCATTGAAATATTTTAAGCTAATATTCAATTGGATTATAAATATGTACTCATTTTTATTTGTTTACATAATATTTTTACGTATAGTAAAAGTCAAGAGTATAAACACCTAAACTCCACATTATAATTGATATTATACCTACACAAGATATTTCACCTTCAAATAAATTTGTGATTGAAGTTGCCTATGAAAATACATAAATATATTACCTACATAAATATACAGGTTCTTCCTAAATTAGTTATACTAAAGTATACATCTATTTGACTGGCGGAAAATATATAAACTATTACGCGAACTCGTTGCCCCTCACCTCCCTGATCTATATCCTTAAGTAGTACAGACAGGTGCAATCTAATATATTTTCCCGTCATTGACAGTTTTATTTGAATTAGGTCAGTTTAGTGTTTCTGACGTTTTGCAATTTTAGTATTCTGAAATTTTGCAAGGACGAAAAGGCAGCAAAAGCATATATATTTTCTGTTGAACAAGTTATAAGTCACGTATTAGCAAATGACGGGAAGGTTCGAGAAAACTATTCGAGACGTTTTGCAATACAAATGAAACGGACCTTTTTAGGTGGGTATTTACTTTCTAATAATTATTTTACTATTGCAGATGTGTACTTCGCAATGAAATTCATTCATTATAATGCAGTTGATAAGATCGTACCAACACTAAATATTCTACATACGTTTATGGTATATTTATTTCTTCGATTTATGAATTCTTTGATACTTGAAGTAGTATAAATATTTGATACCGTAATGTAATACATAAGTCTTAGCATTCATATTGTTTAGGCACATGATAACAAACGTCAAACTAACAACCCTAAAATATTGCCTCAGAGAGTACTATTCAAAACGACGGGGCGTGAGCGATTACATTGAATTAATTGTACATTACAACTGTGGAACCGGTTGTAGTAGGTTTTAATAATTCCAAAATATACTCAAGTTCATGATACCTCCGCTAGAATATGCGTACATCACGATACTACGCAATTTATGGTTCAGGGTTGCCAGGTCTAGGGATTTTTCCCGAATCTAGGGATTTAGGGAGTGGTTTAGGGAAAAAGGGTTTTTTTTTATTTCACAAATCTAGGGATTTTTGCTAAATTTCAAAATAAAACAACAAAAATTTTTTAAAAATGTGATTAATATCTGGTAATTCATTTCAAACAATTGGATTCGCTGAGTGGCTGTTTACCATAAATTATTCTACCGCTTACAAGGAGTCATCTATCGCACAAAAGGACTACCGTAAGGTATAGGAGACAAGCATAGTTCTACAGTTTACTGTACCACACAGTTTTTATTTAGTGTATCGTAAATAAGGGAAACCCCAGATTTGCTTCAGGTTACGTGGTTTTCCCGAGGATATAACTCCGTCCTCGAACGGTTTTTACACATTATTCAATGTTAGTTGCATTTAAACCGCCGTGTTGTGTGTCATCTTCACTAAAAAATTTAAAAAGTTTTAAGTAAAGTTGGCTGATATCTGCATAAACTAAGGTATAGCAAACGCCAATTAAGTTGGCGCGAGAAGGGGTAAGTTCGCGCAGGATTAAAAGTAGTGGGGAGATTTGTATTTGGTTTTACATCAAATGTCAGATAATTCTAACCTCTGAGCGTGTATCACTTTATGATCCCCTAGCAAAGACATTATGTTCCGTCAAACGTCAATGACAAATGTATTCTGAAAATTACTTGAGTAGTGGGGGTGGACGTTTTTAAAAACGACTTCTGCGCACCCCCTCCTCGCGCCAACTTAATTGGCGTTTGCCATAGGTATGTATTGAATTTATTTATTATCATTTAGTAAATGTCTGCATTTGGCGCTGGTAAGAAACTGATTATAAATTTATTTTAAGCAATTAAAAAATACATACATCGTATATTTAAATTTAATGTAACGTTACGGTACGTATATTTATGAATATAAATATTAATTCATGTTTTAGAACAGTGAAATGGATTCTAAGCCCTCAACTTCCAGCAAGTTTAACAAAGTATATACATCTCCATCCCTGTCTTCTTCCGAGGAAGTGTCTTTTTTGAAAGGACAAAAGAGAAAAAAGAAGGTGTATACCCAAAAATATCAAGCTAAATGGGAAGAAGAAGATGCTTTTAAAGGTTGGCTTCAAATGAGTAGGAAAGGACCAGGTTACACATTTTGCAAAGTATGTTCCAAAGACTTAGTATGTGGCAAATCAGAACTTTTACGGCATTCTGAAGTTATGTCACACAAAAACAAAGCAAAATCTCTTTTAAAACAACAATCTTTAGATACAATAACAAAGTTTCAAACAAATGTAAATTTAGAAAATAATGTTAAAAAGGCCGAGATTAGAATGGCAGCATTCGTTGCAGAGCACAATTTGCCATTTCATATTATGGACCATTTGTCAGAAATAATTAAACATAGTTTTCCAGATTCTGAAATTGCTAAGCGGTATACAAATAAGTTCAAATAACAGAACAAAAGTTAATGCAATAGTAAATAAAGTAACAGGTTGTCATAGTTTTGAAAATACATTAAATCTTATGAACAAACGCAAGTTTTCTTTAATAGTAGATGAGTCAACTGACAAAGGTTGTATAAAAAGTCTGGCATTAGTCGTTAGGGTGTATAATAATAAGATAGAAGATATATTTTTGGGTTTACTGCCAGTACCGACAGCTACCAGCGACGCTCTTTACGAACAAATAAAATATTTTTTCTTCAAACGTACTAAAATATGATCATTTTAATACTGAATACATACCTTAGAAATAATACATTTTTTTACTAGTAAAAAAATGGACTCATTTCTTTACTAGTAAAAAAATGTAACCGACCAATCATAACTCCTTAAAGTGACTGCACAATTATTTGATAACTGTCAAATATTTACAAAATGGGCGAAGAAGAATTTCAATGTACGCCATCAGAATTAATAAAAATCGCCAATCAAGCTGCTGCAACTTTAATCCCAACCAAATCTCGTAAAGTGTGTGAAAATGCGTATGGAAAGTTTCTGAAGTGGACTAGAGAACACAAAAACTACACCGAAAACGTTTTGTTGGCATATTTTGCAAGTTTATTGAAAAATTTGAAAAGCTCCATATTATGGGCACAATATTCAATCATTAAAGCTCAACTAAACTTGACACATAATGTAAATATTGGAAAATATAACAAATTGACAGCATTTTTAAAGCGTCAAGGCGAAGGTTATAAACCATAAAAATCTAAGGTATTGTGTAAAGGTGAAATTGACAATTTCTTAGTTAATGCACCGAACGGAGAATATTTAGTTGCTGAGGTACGTATAAGTGTCAGTGCGCAATATAACGTTCTTTTACTATAATCGGAGACTTTTACATGAATATGTACAGAGAGTATGCTGCTCTTCGTCTAAAGGCCACAAACTTGACCAGATTTTTTATTAAATATCAAAATGGGAAATGTCAGAATGTCAACTACTTCTATCAACACCGACATCGAAATAGGCAATAGTGATTTCAATATACAAAATTATTCTGTTCATAATTGTACTTTTAATATTACTTAAATAAATAAAAGTTTACACAAAACTCTTTGACAGTTGTTTGACAGATATATAAAACCTATATTTAAGCGACTATAATGCATGATATATTTAAATGTGTAGCTCACAAGAACGGTAAAAATTATTTGAAGAAAAAATAGTATACATCACACGGAGTAGAAAGCTTTTTGTGTCTCGCCCAGTTTGCACTGTCTCGGCTATCGCCTCGACAGCAAACATCTGGGCTCGACACAAAAATGACAGCTTTCTACTCCTAGTAATGTAATATACTATTTTCTTAAATACAACATTGATTATAAAAATCAATTAATTGGTTTTGCTGCCGACGGAGCCACTGTAATAGTAATAATAACTGTGCGCATAATTCTTTTCCTGCGAAACTGAAAATCGACGTTCCACACTTGTCCATTTTGAAATGTTCCTGCCATTCATTCAATTTATGTGCAAATTATGCATGTAAAAAATTGCCTAGATTAATTGAAGAATTAGCAAGAGATATTTATAGCTATTTTCGACATAGTTTCAAAAGACAGACTGAGTTAGGTGAATTCCAACAATTTGCGAATGTGAAACCACTTCAACCATCTCAGACAAGATGGTTATCTTTGCATCAAGTCGTAGCACGTCTTTTGGAGCAATATGACACCCTAATATTATATTTTACAGATCAAACTGCACAAAATATCGATAGAGCAAATTCCATTTTGATTAGATTAAGAGACCCTTCAGTGAAATTATTTTACTATTTCCTAGATTATGCCCTACCATTATTTAACAATATAAATCTAGAAATGCAATCTGAAACTATAAAAATTCATACATTATATAATAAAATTGAGAATGTCCTCAGAACTCTGTTAGATTGCTACATTAAAAATAGACTATTTGGAAAGAACTACCCAGTCAGCCAATGTACATTCTAAGTACGTCTTATGTACGTAATTGTAGGATGTAACTTACGTCTTATGGACGTACATTAAAATACATAGTATGTCCATAAGACGTATTATGTACGTACATTTTCCGCAAAAATGTACGTTCAGTGTACGTACATGCAGTACATATTATGTACGTACATTCACTACAAATTATGTACGTACATTCAGTACGTCTTATGTACGTATAGTGCTCCAGAGCAAATAACTGAAAGCACTAGTTCTTTTTTCCACTGAATACATTTTTTAAAAAACATGGCAATTTGAACCTGTAAAAAAAGTCCCTTAAGTAAAGATTTGATTTGTTTTGAATACGATTGAAATTTTATCCCATCCCATCCCTTCGGTGGACACATTCATATAATCCATCATTAATTTAGGAGATCCTTTTTAATAATAAAGATATTTATCATTTAAAGTATTAAAAACAACCATTCGTGAAGAAAAGACATATATATATATATATATATTATGTCTATATATTTGACTTAAATCTCAACAAATTTACAAGTTTGCACTTACAAATAACCACTTAAGCCTAATGGATACATGATTTATAGTAATTAGTATACTGCTACCAAATGTTCACCAGCAGATAATAAGTTTGCAGAAGAATGGCATATTATTTGTTTTTATTATTCATTCTATCTTTTGATCTCCTTAACCAGGTAGCGATTGCATTCTCTGTTTTTTTTTTGTCCAAAGATGCATTTACTTTCTCAGCAGCAACTAGAAAACCATAACTTACATGGTAACAAATTTCAGCTCAAAGGCTTATAAATTATATAATTATTGCAACTACTTAAATTCTAATTTGCATAATAAAAAAACTTACGGATTATAACTTTGGCAATTGGTAATTTGCTAAATTCGTGTTTTCCTCTCCTTCCCAGCCAACTGTACTGACTGGCCAATTCATTTGAAATAATCACTATGAGGATCCTTTTAACAAACTCGTAAATATTATTTCCACCTATTTTTGATAATTCTGTGACCTAAAACAAGCAATACAAAGTTTATGGAAAGATATGAAAGAAAAAAAATTAATTACTCACAGATATAGTAAAATTCTCCTCATTATTAACAAATTCATTAAAGTCTTTGAATTGGTTCATTGTATTTATTGGCAAATCGAAACTGGAAAATATAGACTGTCCACGATCATCTTCTTGTTTATGAGACACATTATTTCTATCAATTTGTTTTTCTAAGTCGTTAATGCGTGTTCTGATTACATGTTGTTGTCTTAAAATTTCTTTTAGGAATCTCTTAACATCAGGGCAGCAACTACAGGAATTATCATTTTTCAAGCTTCCCGATGCAAATTCTAAATTGTTTCGCTGAGCAGACCGAGGGGTTTGCCCGAGTTCACTTACATTAGCGACCACATTCTGAGATACTAAAAACAATATAATTTCACATCTACTTGTCCATCTTATGTGCATAATAAACAAATTTTACCTAAAATAAGTGCTTCTTTTGACGTTTCAGTTCTAGGACTGTCTGGAAAATCTTCTACCTCCAAATTACCAGATGTTGGCACCAGCTCTTCATTAATTCCTAAAAAAATCATCTTTGATTTGATTTGATTTGATCTTCAACCACTGATGGGACTATTTTATATCACCTACTACAAAACTGCATAAATACTGAATGAACAAAGGTAATGATTCAATGATTTTTGATGAGATTTTATGAAAAATATTATTCCAGACTCCTTATTATGAAAAGAGTAAAAAATATTGGCTGTGGGGATAGATCGATCTCAAAAACAAAAATAAAACAACTTTACTTGATAATCCACTACAGGTTTTCTTAAGTGCGGGAGGTGGTTTCACATAAACATTATTATCTGATGATTCTTCATCTGATGAACTGAAATGTTTGAAAATCCTTCTTCTTTTTATATTATTGCTCGCCTCGTCTTCTGTCGTATTAAGGTCACTTGTATCCTCGGCCTTTCTGGACTTGACACGAGCCACTTCATAACTATCTATAAGAAAAAAATTGTCTTATAACAAACATGCAACAACACATTTACCTGGACCAGTTTAAAAAAAAAAACAGAGCTTAAGGTCATACCTATGCAGTTTATGACATTCAACAATAAAAAACTCACCATAAGTTGCATTCCTAAATATTGTAATTTTGTGACTTGGCCAATGGGTGTTCAGCAATCCTGATTTAATAGCCTGAGCAATTTTGTCAGGCGGTAAAGGTGGCCAATAACATTTATCTTTATTGTGGATCCAGCAAGTTGGTACAACATTTACTGTGTTATCACCAATAAATTTTACTACTGACCATGTGACACTTTCTTGAGTAGCCATTCTTTTACTTCTAGAAAAACTTAATACCTATAACTAAGTTTCAGCAGTGTATGTACTATATTTACAATATAATACTACATAATACTATGTAAATTCAAATATTTAAAACAATTTTGGATATGTACAAATAATTTTTTAGTAAATTTTACAAGTTTCAGAATTTAGTGATGCAAATTGCAAATTTGACATTAGACTAGGTTTCTTTTTACAAGTATTTAAAGAATCCAATTTTACTTGTAGGTCTGGTTTGGCCAATTTTTTTACCTAATTTTTAATTCTTATTAAAATAAGAAAAAAACGCGGATGGATTATCAGTTTTACATTCTTATTTTTTAATTCTTAAAAAGTTCCATTTAAATCTCATTAACATTTTAAAGGCTAAAAAGTAAGGCATTGGCATCCTGGTCTAAGTTTGTACAGTGAATCTGTTGTAAAGTTGAAAAACATAAATATACAAAATTAAGTGGTATGGACTAATGGAAATACAATATATTTGTTTCCATATGACATTTTAAAGCATTTACACACAACCTGATCAACATTCCAGGATTTTATAGAACTATGGTGACTTACTAAATAAATCCCTAATTCAGAAGATTCACAAGGCTCTGTAAAGAAATTTTCTTTAATCAAAAACTCCTCACCAACTACAAAACTCTGATTATTGTTTCCCTGGATAATATTTTTTACACAAATAATAGTACCATTACTTAAAGAACAACAATTATTTGGATCAAGTATGCCTAAACTGAAATATTTAAATTTTATTTCCATATATTGATGGCAATAAGAACATGGAAAATCTAAAATAGGTCCACTAAAATGTTTTTTATTGAAAATGGGAAAATGAATGGCACTTGTATTTCCATTGGATACATTTACTTCTTGTACTCTATTTATTAGCTGTTGAAGGGGCTTTTCTTGTTTCCTTATATGTTTCTTTAAAGTTTGCATATAATTTTCAAAAGGAAACGCACTAAATTTGTCTAATGGACCAAATTCTCGAACATCATTTGTTATATGCAATAAATTATGAATGTTATGTGAAGCATATTCTGCACCATATAAGGCAATAAATCTTTCAACAAAATAGTGCAATAATTTTTCGGCATAATCTATCTTACCTATATGAATTTCAGATGATAAAATTCTAACAGCAACATGCAAAGACAAAAAATGAATGTACTTATCTCTGGGTAAACCGGACTTTAAAACTATGGGACCCGTATATAATAAGAATTGACGGAATTCAGTTGCCTTCCATCTTTTATATTCATTTAAATCTCTAGGCTTTCGGTTGAATTCAACTGGCACATTTGGAGTATGACTAATAAGTAAATCAGATAAATGAGACACTTGCCTAGAAGATAGTTTTGTTCCAGGCTTTCCATTTAACCAAAGTGATATTAATTTTTTTACAACCCCCAAGCAAATTAAATGCATATAGTCAATGGGGAATGATTTAACCATATCAACTGTAGGAATATTCTCAATAATTGAAGTACCCGTATGGTGTTCTTCTTGCAGTTTATTTGTAAACTCAAGATCGGAGCGAAGCTTTAAATTATTTAGTTGTGGAAAACATACTCCATTAATGTATGTTCCTTCAGTATAGCATTTCGTGCATGACATATAGCCTGAATGACCTTTTGTAAATTTGATGAATGATTTGGCTGGTGCATCACATATGAAGCCCTTGACTTTAATGCTACATTGAGAACCTTCATAAACAAAACCGTTACATAATATGATTGCTTCATTAACAAAATCAGCTAGGTAGAGATTTGCATCTTTCGGTTTACTATTTCCATGATATACTCCTATAATACCAACTTCTTTTTCACCATAGAGAGTACATAAGATGGGATAAAACTGGCTACTAGAGCTTGATGATAGAGGTAAACCATCTATGTTTATTAAAATTTCAATGGGCAAAAAAGATGACTGTATGGATACACTTTTTAATAGTTTTTTTAGACATGACTCCAATCCAAAATGGTAATATTTACCAGGGTTGAAATCTTTCAAAAAACTTGTACGAGGAGTTTGTAACAATGTTCTAGCATCATTTGGCAGCTTAGGAAAATATGGTTTTAGTATTTTCAAAAGGTCATTACTAGCTATATGGGTAATATTATGATTGACAGCCCATTCTGAAAGCTTAGAACCCAATTGTATACTTGGTGCTGATTGACTGCTGATATTAACCATTAATAATGCATTTTCATTGGGTTTGGGTTCTACTATTTCAGTGGCATCAAATAACTCCCGCTCGTTACAACTACTGCTACCAGTGTAGGAATAATCGGGAAGCGATTCTAAAGAGTTACTACTACCGAGGCTAACACTAGTTCTTAAACCCAAATCTTTATAACCACTTGAAGTACTCGAACTTGCCTGATGCTCTGTTTGCAAACTATTCAAAATTTCATTTGGAGGTGCTTTATTCAGAGATGCTTCAAATATTCTCACACTTTTAACAGCTTTTTTCAAATGTTTACTTATTTTTGATCTATCCATAATAAAATATTTTTACTTGCCGTGCTACAGAGATAAATCACTCACTATTAGTTATAGTTTTGAAACAAAAAATCACAAACGTATTATATTCGATGCACAAAACGGGAAGCTTCTTTGCCGAGACGCTATCACAGAAAAAGAAAGGTTAGGTTATTTTCAAGTTATTTCGCTCGCTTTTCAGAATTGACATTTGACAACGCCCACGGCCCACAGACCAGAAAAATACTGGCTCGGTCTTTTGCCACAGAGTAAAGAACTTTAGGTTTTGCATTTACGACAAACGTCGTGTGGCGACGCAGTCTGAACATAGGTATCTCGCTTTTCTTTTCGTGTTAAAAAAAGAGAAAATGACGTCCGAGACTTCCCTGATATGCGCCAGCTTTTTCTTGTGGACGCATCGGTAATTGACACCTGATGCATCAGATTTTACGGGAGAAAATAAATATTCGAGTTTAAAATATATTAAAGAGGAAATATACTAACATACGGTGATATTCCTTAAAAATGAAAATATATAACGTTACTATATTATAGTATGCAGTTTAGTCCAAAAGCCGCTATAAAAGTACATCCATAAGACGTTGGGAAAGTACATACATAAGACGTTGAAAAAGTTACGTACATAAGACGTTAAATTTAGGTACTTGGACGTAAAGACCTAATATGGCCCTAAAATGTACGTCTTTTGTACGTACAGTGCTGTTTGGGTACTGTAGACCAAATTCAGCATCAAAATCCTCACAATTTTGTAGCGCCTGAAGATGTGTATTTAGGTGCCTACGTTACCGGTTCTATTTTTAGTAACACACATAGATTAAATAAAACGGAACCGTATAATTTCCGCAAGATCTGCTTAGATTTTCTAATCGAGAGTTGTAATCAAATTTACAGCCGGTTTAATACAAAGAGTACATCAACAAAAATTTTGAAAGAATTATCAATTATTAGTCCAGAAGAAGTCATTACCAAAAAGCACAATTCAAATGCTTCCTTAGCTATATATTTTCCAAATCTTGTTCCACAGACTAAATTAAACGATTTAGATCGCGAATGGCGTCAGCTTCGTAATATCGACATGAATGATTCCAAAAATCTTCACATATTTGAATTTTTGACAAAAGTATCTAAAGTTAAATGTGCTGATGATTCGTTGATGTTTCCCACTCTTACTAAGTTCATATTTGACATCATGTGTTTGCCGCATTCTAGCGCCTCTGTTGAAAGAATATTCTCAAAAATATCTTTGAATAAAACTAAGATTCGAAATCAATTATCGACGGAAACTTTAAGTGGTATTTTACATACTAAGACTTTGTTAAAACATGAAAATTGTTTTAATTTTAATATAGATTCCGTTTTATTAAAGAAATTAATAATAAAATGTATTAATAAATTTTTATTAGATATTTTATGATAACTTGTTGTTTTCACTACTTTTTTACTTTTGTTATTTATAAAAACAAATAAATGAATTTTCGTAAAGTTTGTTGTATAATTATGCACCCAATAATACAACATAAGGATTTAGGGGTTTCTAGGGATTTTTACCTGTTCCATCTAGGGATGAAATAAAATTTCACCTGGTAACGCTGCTATGGTTAGTCATCATGGAGTCGTATTCAGGTGTGGAGCGCGCTCATTGTTCGTTGCTTCGTGAATCGCAATCAACCACTTCTGGTCAACGGAAATTGAGGACCAAATATCACAAGCAACTACCACAACAACCGACAATTACTGCATGATATAATTAGTTTATGAAACCTGTCCTACACAACCAGTTTTCATAAACCGATGTTAGGCCTCGAGTTGCAGAAGAGACAATCGAGCTAAGCTCGAGACCTACGTTCGTAGCCTAAAGAAATCACTTGCACGTGCCAGCTTATAACTAAACATTTCCCTAGCAACAATGTGAAAAATCTTAAGAACACCTTTGCAATTTAAGCCATACAGAATACAGTTGCTGCGAGCTTTAAGTGCTGCTGATAAAGAAAGTCAACTTGAATTTTGTGTTGAAATGTTTGGCAGAATGGAAAGCGACAACAATTTTCTTGATTAAATTGTGATGAGGCTACATTCCATGTATCATTTATAACATAACTATAATCCAAAATGCACGAATTTAGAAAAGATGATTCTTTTCTAAATTCACACAAAAAAATAATAAAACCAATCACGTGTTAACAGAGCTCATGAAGCTGAATATCCTGTTATGTAGAGGAACGGTTTGTAGGATCGCTTTTAGATGTAGTCAGTAATTTTGGAGTATCATACAGTTGGGTGTACAAAACCCTGAAAGAATTCAAATATAAGCCATACAAAATATCAAACCATCAAGAGCCCTTCCAGGAAGATAAAGTAAAGCGAACTGATTTTTGTGAAATAATGTTTAATACGTTAAATGCAAACGATGAAATTTTAAATAAAATAATTTTTACTGATGAAGCTACATTTAATGATAAATGGTATCAACTCTCAAAACTTCCAGTTTGTATCCTACATTTGTCTATTGGAAAATACTAAATTTCCTTTCCATTAATCCATTAGGTATTGGTCCCGTACAAATCCTCATGCCTAAAACCTAACCCGAACGCAGTACCCTCGAAAAGTCAATGTCTGGATTGGAATAACAAGCGATAGCTCATTTTTTTTATTGACGGTAACCTCACTGCAGCAACATATCTAAATCTCTTGCGAGTCCACATCATTCCATCAATTGAGATGCTAAACGTTGATTAACCTTGGTTCCAAATAGAAGGGGCTCTGGCACATTCTACTAACGCCGTCGAGAATTTTTTTAATAACGCATTTCAAAGATGGTGAATTGTCAGATTTCGTCCCATACCATGGCCCCCAAGATCAGCCTATGTATCTCCAAATGATTACTTCCTTTGGTGTTACCTGAACAGTAAAATTGATAATGACGTCCAAATACGTAACTTGGACGAACTGTTGCTTTCAAGATCGCTTTGCTTATTGCCTTGAAAGACAAGGACGACACTTCGCAACCTTGCTATGAAATTAGACTTCACCTTTGTTATGTTGCTTTGTTTGTCTTAATGAATCGTTAGAATAAAATAATTTCTTCATTCAAACCTGAGATTTTGCAATTTCTTTTCTAAAAACCTAATTTTCGTGGCTTTATTTTACTCTGTATTACTTACTGTTGCCAGTACAAGTATTATTGCCGAACCAGATTCTACTATACTGTCGCGATAAATTTTAACAGTTTCGTAATAGATTTAAAAAGTTTCATATATGGAAAGTTTAATTTTTCAATACAAAAAAAAAAAATAGATCCCTTGAACACGAGTAGCGGATTTACGGAATAGTTATTTTCTCGTTTGTCGAAACATAAATGTATGATTGGTTGCCTACTGTGTTGCTAATGTATTGACGATTTTCTTTTTAAAGTTACACAGGAAAAATTTATGTGTAATAATAAAAAAAGAACACGGTATACAGTAGCTGACTTGTCGCCAATGGTTTTGAAAACTCATCATCAGTTATGTTTGGTTATGGTTACATATATCGATGCGCTCTAGATATGCGGTATATATTCAAAATTTTTAAAATCACAATGTATATAATGTAAAAGTTGGAAGAAGGAAGCATGTATTCCAAATTTAAAGCAATAAATAAGGAAGTGTCGTAAATTTTTGTTATAATTTTTGTTTTAATGCCAGCAAAAACTTTTATGAATAATACATATTTTTGTGAAACGTGAGATAAAAGTTTTCCTATTTTGCAGAAAATCCGTAGACAATGTATATTTGAAACTCTATAGCATATTTAGATAGCTCTTAGAAATATTACAGATTCAATAATTATAACAATTACTAAATACTATTTACTTTTAAAATTTGTACGAAGAATAAATGTAACATAAGTAAAGAATAATGTTTATTTTCTAAAACAATTTATTAGTCATATGTATGTACATTAAACAGATTTTAATTATTTAAATTATAAATATTTTATTTTTTATATATTACATACATTCACGGCATTCAAAGTTCATCAATGAATATATTTTTGCTTCGTCCAATTCTCCTGATTTCGTTACTAGAAGTATTATCCTGGTGTTCGCATATAAAATTGTATCTCACTGAACAATCAGTACCTTTGTAGGAATAAGTTTTTAAAGAAAAATCATAGCTTAATCTTAAGCATCTTCCATCACCTAAGATATTAGCAGAGGGATTTTTTTTGTTGTTAGACCCTGGATTGGCAACTGGACGGGCACTGTTACTCCAAATCCAGAGTAATCCAGGATTTAGGCCACCAGTCCAAAATTCTTTACCTAGAATTGTTTATAATAATTACTCGTATCACATTGCATATTGATAATATTTCATTTACCTCTTAAATGTGGCATGCTTTGAATATAGGCAATAACATCTTGATTTTCTTCGATCGTTTCCATCTCGGCCAATGAACCCCCATATTTTTTACATTGCCTACTTGCAGCTTTCCAATCCATTTCTCTCCCAGCGTTTCCATAGAATAAATAACAATTAGTGCCAGCTCGTGTAAAATTCTCCGGACAAGGCTCTAGAAAGAAAAATGAATCAATTAATTCATAAATTAGATTATGTTATGTATTTATGGTATAAAATAATTTGCATGGAATAGTTTTTCACGGTAAAAGACGGAGTGCGTAATAATTAATTAGCGTTATTGTAACGTGGAACAAGTTCCTCAATTTCTGTTTATTTTGACACGACTTTTATGGTGTCATCGAATTATTTTACTTTGGATTATATACATAATTATCTTTTTCTGTTGGTCATATGATAAGTCATCTTTTTAGTATTTAAATCCTAGACTCAAATCAGCATGTTAAAACACGTTTCACAGAACAACGTGTTTTAAAAAATTTAAAACACGAAACCAGTAGCAACAAGAATGGATTATTAACTACGAATAAGTATAACTATTCAGAATACAAGTCAATAATACATATTCAGTTTCACTCTTCTTCTCATTTGTGTGAAATTCACATTTATGAAAATATTGAACATCATTGGTTGATGATGATGATGAAGTGTCACTTGTAGAGAATTTGGTTGTAGCTATGGTACCCGCAAACTCCTTTCTGGCAATTTTGATGCGTTCTTCTACGCAATTCGATCAAAGTTTCGAAGCTTCTTCGGAAGCAGTATTAGTTTTAGGATTCTGTAACTTGACATACGCGGCAATTTTAGAGGGAAGTTAACCGAATGTGCTTATTTCCACAGGCTGTCGAATACACATCCCATTATTATAAAACAAGAAGAATCGATCATGAGCTGTGTTCACGGGACGTAATGATGCATATTTTCGGTATATGGTTAAAGGGTTAATCCCGAAGCCTTCTCCAATAATGGTAAACTTTCTATCTAAATGCGTTTTGGTATCTCGAAGTGTTACAATGATAACTTCTCCAGTATCTTGGATATCATTCTCCTTGCGCCGACATGCTCCAGCAATGCCGAAAATCAAAGCAGCCTACAAGCCTACTATGACGATTAGAAGATTAGAAGGAAAGTGAGAGTCGAAATGAAATGAGTTAGAGGTTTAAGTTTCTTTATTATTGCTACCCAGAAATTTCTGGAATTAGAATGTGGCGTGCGAAGGGATGGTAGTACGACTCTATAGAGCTCTTTGGTTTGAGCTACGTCTGTACTAAATCAGCCTGTCAAACGATACTTTGCTAGGTGATGACAAACAGTTTTTGTGTTTATACCAAACACACGCGAATCAAATTCTGCTTCAAACTTGGTAAAAGGCAGCGGAAACTCTGAAAATGCTTATACAAGCGTTTGGTGAAGATGCTTTAGGCCAGACGCAAATTTATAAGTAGTATAGCCGTTTTGAAATTAGGCTCGTGTTGGTAGATGATGATTAGCATTCCGTCGTCAATCGACGGAAAACACGCCACAAAATGTGGCAAAAGTTCGTGATGCTATCCTGCAAGACCGATGGAGAACTATCCACGACATTTGTACAATGTTAGGAATGTCATGGATGCAGCTTGTCGTACGGCGTTTGTTAGACTATTCTATCTGCCGAAGTCAACGTGCGGCGTATTACTGCGAAGTTTGCGGCCAAGGTTGCTATGACACCGTATTCATATATGCACAGAGCTGAAAGAAACTGCAGAAGGGGATGCGAACTTTAATACCAGAAACATTACTTGTACGGGTATGATTCCGAAACAAAGTAGCAGTCATCGCAGTGGAAGACACAATCGTCACCACGGCCGAAGAAAGCACGACAAGTTCGAAGCAACGTCAAGTCGATATATTGATTTGCTTCCTTGATGCTGATGACATCGTGTATAAAGAATTTCTCCCAGCAGGTGAAACAGTTAATGGACTATTTTATTGGGATGTTCTTCGGTGACTATGAGAAAACATTCGACGCAAGCGGCTTGCCAAGTGGCGCAACATTTTGTGGATCCTACACCACAACAACGCACCAACCTAAACGTCACTTGTGCGTCAGTTTCTAGTCTCAACGAAGACGGCAGTACTACGTCGCCCTCCCTACTCCCCGGATCTTGCCTCTTGTTACTTCTTCCTAATTCCGAAGTTGAAACTGAAGCTTTAGGGGCGTCGTTTTAAGACGATTGAGGAGATTCAAACCGAATCAGAAGCAGTGTTGAACACGTTAATCCAGTAATCGACAAGTCACTGGGATCGGAGAGTGCTTTGAAGGGGATAGTAGTCAATAAATTGTAAGAACAATTTATTGTATTTTTTCACATTCCGAAAATTGCTGAGTAACACCTCGTATTTTACCACTTTTGGAACAATGATTCTGAAGCACCATTATGCCATTTTTATAATGATCTTTCTCAAGATCCTAAAAATGTTGCTCCATTGTTGCAATAAGTTCTTCATGCGACGAATACTTCTATCCAGCAAACAAAGGTTTGAGTTTGGAAAATAAGTGGATGTCATTTGGAGCCAGATTTGGAGAATAGGAGGTGAGATACTTTAAATCTTAGTTCATCCAATTTTCGTGATGAAAGAAAACTTTTTTATAGACCATTCCAGGTCGTTCATCAGAAACTGCTTCCTTCAATTTGTCTAGTAGAGCGATATATTATTATTAACGATTTGGATTTGCAAGCAGGCTGTGAAAATCATTGTGTCCACTTTTAGGATTACCATTTGGATTCAGGAACATAGTGGTGAGGCTAGATTTCATTAACCGTAACAAATCAGCCAGTATGATTCCGGTGCAAGATATCTTCTTAATATCAATCCTTCGATTTAAACTGCTCAGCCTAATGACAAATTATGGTTTTCAAATTTTAGGAGAAATAACATTTTGGTCAGACAGTTCAACTTCTCATCTATTTTGAAATTAACAACATCGAGATAAACATATTGCAGTCCAGATATCCCACTGTACTAACAGTCAACTCTCTAATTCAAGAATAATTCAATATTACTAACGCTTGGCGATACCACCAAAACGTTCCACAGGAGGCACAACGAATGCCTTGTATTAAAACCAAACCACAGGGACGGTTAACATTAAACAGAATCAAGTCAAGCAGTTAAAGGTGCGCGGACAGCCTGCAGGCTGAGCATCAACCATACGACATATTGTTGAGGATTGTTGCTTGAGGCAGCTTGGAGGAGAGTTTGAGAAATTCTTGAAAGCGACGAAATGTGTAATAGGCTATATTAAATCCATGGAGATTTGTTTGTGAATTATTTAGTTGTGTTATGTACAGATGTATTTAGATGACATACGCTTAATAAATAAATAATGGTTTTTGTCACCCAAAGTTTGTTGCATATAAGGCAAAATATTTGAATTGTACTACGAATTGGGAGTTTAAGTATTTTAAGATTTTTGATGTAATTTCACCTGTTACCTGTTTTAAGATTTTCAATTTAGATATTTGCTTTAATTTCGCCTCTCAAAAAAAATGGCGAAAGTAGAATATAATGTTAAGTTTCTCCGAAAGATGATGCTAGTAGTCGACTCTCATTTTCGGCCAAATCATCTTCATTAATGGATTTTTTCAACAACCCCATATCACTTGACAGTAATGTCATTGATATTTGTGAATTTGTCAGATATCTTATATATTGTCTGTAAGAACGCGACAATAAACCCCACAACGTGTATTCTCTTTTCTAAAATCAATCATTTTAAACAGATATCTTTATGTTGTCAGATATCTTATATATTGTAAGTAAGAACGCGACAATAAACGCCACAACATGAATTCCCTTTTGTAAAATCAATCATTTTAAACAAATCGGGTGAAAATTTTATTCAGAGTCCTGGTTAGAGAATAGACTGGAACATATATTGTTCGAAATATTATATAATGTTCTAAAGGTTTTGCAAAGTTTGATAAAGCCGTTAAACCCATTTATCAAAGAAGATGAATGTAATGGAAAATAAAATATTCAATAAGGCAACACGCTCATTTTAATCTTTGTAAATTACACCCCTAAATCCGATTTTAACATTTATTATCTGCTGATATACTGCGAGTTTTATACCTCTAGCAGGCCATAATATTTTGTTATACAAAAATTGTTTGATATAGCTATTTACAACATTAATTAATTAATATTTTTAAACTAGAAAGGTTTAAATAATTATTTCCACGATAAATTATGGAATTCAACAAAGAGTGTTAGCGAGCTGTGATTTTTTTCGATTTCAAACGTGACTTAAGCCAAACGGAATGTTTTGACGCAATTAATTGGTATTTGGTGACAAGTTATGGTCCTTAACTACCGTAAAACGATGATTTAATGAATTACAATGTGGTCAACTTTCTAAATGACACGTTCCAAGTTTCTCAGCTAAATAAGGCTGTTATCTAAACGTTATCTGCTGTTATCTTGCTCAGGACATGATTGAAGAGGACCGGCATGTTACTGTAAGAGGTATCTATTCAAGCAACCCTAAAGATTGGTGTGAAGGCAGTTAACACCATTTGGATTCCCATAATTCGACCACAGTTCAAAAAGAAGATCGAGTGAGACCGTGCTCAACTAATTCCTATACAACATTATTACAGGCGATTAAATTTAAATACAAGTGTCCCGTATCGTTATGTTCAAATTTTAGAAGTGTAAAGTAGACTTCATTTCAAGTAACAAAAACGCAAAACTTGTATATCCATTTTTATTTGTTTCAAAGTTACAGATCTATGAATGTGATTGTCAGATCATGAAAAAAATGTAATCCTAAAGTCAATACAAACTGATTTTATTTAAAAAAAGTTATACGATTCAATAACAGGTCTGTGATTTTTAACGTCGCATAATAAAATGTTATCCTAAAATAAATAAACACGTGTCGTAGTGCATACAGTAATTTCTTCGAGATCTACAAAATGGAGTAATGGAAATTGATTTATGATAAAGAAGGTTCTTACTTATTTCGTAAGTGCTGTACCATGAACATTATACAATAAACAAATGTTCAGATGACTTAACGTTGCATTTTTTAATAAAGGATTACATTACGTTTCAGTTCGTAGTTCGTACAACAGCTTATTAGTGAGTGGACACGTTTTCTGTATTCAAAATGCCTTACTGATTTTCTTCTCAAGAGTATGCGGACATGCATTTTGTGTATGGCTACTGTAACGGCAGTGCACGTCAAGCAGTTATTGAATACCGACATCGGTTTCCCGATGGGCGCATTTCTCATTACAGAACGTTTCTGAAAGTATACAGACAATTTTGGGAATGCGGATTGCGTGAATTATCTTTTCGACAGAGGAGTAAATTTTCCACTAGACTTAGAGGAAGAAGCAGTAGCTATTATTACAAGGGATCCAACTCTCAGTGTACATCGAATCGCTAGACAACTAGGAGTGCCACGAACGACACTTTGGCGAATTTTAAAACATGAGGGCTTATATCCATATCACTATCGCAGGGGACACGGGTTTTCTTGAGGCAGACCACTATGCTCGTCTAGTTTATTCTACCTGGATATTAAGACAGTCACGACTTCATTTTAATTTCTGCAGAACAGTCTTTTGGACAGATGAATCTACGTTCACAAGAAGTGGTGTTACAAATCTGAGAAACCTGCACAGGTGGTCATCAGAAAATCCCAACGCTATACGCCCATATAAATTTCAACATGAATTTTCTATTAACGTTTGGGCGGCCCTAATCGATGACTTGTTGATTGGTCCTGTCGTTCTTCCTGGGAGGTTAAATGCGGACAATTACCTTCAATTTCTTATTGACGAACTGCCAGGTCTTTTAGAGGATATCCCGCTGAATGTTCTACGAGACATGTGGTTTCACATGGATGGGGCACCACCACATTTCGGAATTGCTGTCCGAAATTGGGTTAACGTCAATTATCCAAGATGGATTGGTGGAGGTGGTCCTGTTGCATGGCCACCCAGATCACCCAATCTTATTTATGGCGGTACACGAAAAAGTTAGTTCACGCGCAAGAGAAGAGTTGTTGGATCGTATTCACCTGACTGCGAGCAAATCCGACAAAACAAGTATGAAATTCGGATAAGTACTTCTTCTGTTGGTTTACGGCCACAAGCCTTAATTGAACTTTTTTAAATAAAATCAGTTTTTATTGACTTTGGGATTACATTTTTTTTCATGATCTGACAATCACATTCATAGATCTGTAACTTTGAAACAAATAAAAATGGATGTCCAAGTTTTGCGTTTTTGTTACTTAAAATGAAGTCTACTTTACACTACTAAAATTTGAACATAAAGATACGAGACACCTTGTATATTTGCTGTGATCCAGAAAAAAGCAAAAATCGTCAATTTCGATATTTTAAAATGACTTCAAAGAAGTTGTTCGAGAAAACGTCGAAACAATACGATGGTCACTATAGTTTTTGGGATTAATTGTTATGCTTCCACTATAGTGCTGGAGGACCGTTATGTTGTTAATGCAGAATTATACACTACAGTTTGTTTGTCTCAAGTTCTCCAAAGTGTTCACAAAAACTGTTCAAGAGGAAGGCTCTTCATGCGTCAGAATTACGTTTGGGTTCACGCTGCATCTCAAACGATTGAGTATTTGAATGACCAAAACATTGTATCATTCGCCGTATAATCAAGTCCTCTCACCTAATGATATTTTTGTATTTCCATGTATACAAGACAAGTTACTTGGGAGGTTTACGTTTTACAATGGTCGAAGAAGTGGTTAATGCATTTAAAAATGAAATAAACAACTTAACGCGGAAAGATTTAAGAATATGTTTTGAAAATTGGTTTACACAGATGCAAAAGTGCATTGACTGAGGAAGAGTATTACTTCGAAAAATTATAAATAAATATATATTGTCATAAAATTGTGTATTATTTTAGACTCTACAGAAAGAGAACAGGCTTCGTAAATATAAGGCAACAATATATGGAAAACTGTCTTATTATTCGTCTAAATATCTGGAGCCAAAAGATATATAAATTAAAAATACATAATAAATTTCATGATTCATGTCGGTATTTTATTAATAGTTTAACTATAATTATGTATATATTTCTTTTTTGTTTCCCTTGTGAATTCATAATGTTATTATATTTTTCATTAAATTTTCTTATTTTTTTAAGTAAAATCATACGTGGGTTATTTTTTCATAACTTGAAGTTCTGTAATTTCTATCAAATATAAATCTTTTCTAGGATGTCGGGCATTAAATGCTTATGTAAACATCACTATTGTCGGTCGGCTCACAGAGGCGTGGACAAGGGAGAGGTTCCGGAGACTCACTTTACCAGGGCTTCGCATGCAATATGTTTGTAGTACATGAACAGCTACCATAGTGTGAAGTTGTTTACAAACGTATTTACGAATACGCGTAGGAGTAGTTCGGACGGTAAGCATTTTCCTAATAAATGGGCCCTTTTATTTCAGTAAAGCGAATGCAGTGACGTCGCTACTTGCCTACCTAAGTGGCGGTATTTACTTATGGAACATAGTCGAGATAAATTAAAATTACATATGGTATTCTAGATTTCCATTGTATGATTTATATTTAGTTACGTAATTTAATAATATTTGTCATTACCATCTATTGGTTTAAAAATCATTCTCGTTCATAAATCTTAAAGAACATTATTGTCTTTTTAATGATGATAATTATTATTTTTATCTTATACGCACTGTCTTAACAAACTTTTTTAATGTAGTAAAGGTGTTATTTATGGTGAAAATATCTCTCCAGCAGCATGCACTGATGATTCTATAATAAGATGAAACACGTGTATTCATGTCTGGCAAGATAACAAATATGAATTTGTATTATGTTCTACACACTTAATTTTTAATAATATTTTTATATTATTAAAATGTTTTTGTTTTTCCTATGTATTTAAATAATTATATTTAAAAACAACTCACATCATATAAAAACAATTCCTTTAAAAATAAATTATGCTATTCCAAAACATTAAACTGTAAATATTGTATAATAAGATGTTACTCATACCTCTATCCATTCTGTGGTCTGCCATTACGTAATAGAGCATCTCTTCTACTTTCCTGAGCCGTTTCTCCATAAAATCCATGCGAAACACCAATTTCTCGATAGCATTCAGCAAATAAAGATCCGTTTCAGAAACTTGCCGTCCAGGAACTGTTGTTGGTGGAGTCGTTTTTTTATTTAATATCTTTCCGGGTGAGATTTTTGACTCTTTTGGATCGTGAACATCCGATGAAAGTCTATCATCGGCAACAAAACCGCTATTAATTGGTATCAATTTTAAAATTCTTTTCTCTCTAAAAAATATCACGTTTGCATTTAATAGTATCTGTAAGCCGTTGGAAACCATAATGGTCCAAGTGAAGAAATAATATTTTTTAAGAAACAGCTAAATGAAGTAAATATCTTACTTCGTTTAATGACAAGAGGGGGGGAATATAATGAAATCCTCCCCTTTGTCAGTAAACATTAATCTTTTGCGGATATTGCATTCGTGGGTCATAAATCATACGTTTATTTTCATTAAACTAATACCGCACAATAGCAGAATTTTAATGACCGTATAGTTATAATTTTTAAAAAAAAATTCGTCATTGTTGCAGCTTTCTAAAACTATTTCACAAAACTGAAACTTTTCGGATTTGGCCTTTGGAAATATTTCAATTTATTTTCTTAGCTTCTAAGAATCGTATGTGTAAATATGCTTTCTGCATATTATGACGCTAATTTATTCGAATCTTTTATAGAAAAAAATTCGCTCTTAAGTAGGAATCGAACCCACGTATATGGCTTACCGGACCATCGCTTTAACCACTAAGCCATCAAAGGCAGTGATTTCGAATATTTGTGGGAATGTCTTGAGTTACATCAAGGAAACAGATGATATATATCTTGCCCGTAGTAGGCTGTTGTGCAAATTTGTTGCATTTTTCGCGAAGTAATGTAAATATGCTTTCTACATATTACGACGCTAATTTATTCGAATTTTTTATAGAAAAAAATTCGCCCTTAAGTAGGATTCGAACCTACATGCATGGCTTGCCGGGCGATCGCTTTAACTAACAGTGATTTCGAATCTTGAGATTCTAAATCACTGCCTTTGATAGCCTAATGGTTAAAGCGATGGTCCAACAAGCCATGCACGTGGGTTCGAATCCTACATAAGAGCTATAAAAAAATCGAATAAATTAGCGTCGTAATATGTAGAAAGCACATTTACATTACTTCGCGAAAAATGCAACAAATTTGCACAACATCCTACTACGGGCAAGATATATATCATCTGTTTCCTTGGTGTAACTCAAGGCATACCCACAAAGATTAAAATTACTTCGCGAAAAATGCAACAAATTTCAAAGAATAGTATTTTTTTTAACCTTACGAACGGTATTGTCTGAGAGGGTAAGTTGCAAAGCATTTTTTCTGCTAGATAATTGCGGTTATCCTTATGCTGTACAAATAAGAATATTTCGTTTTTCATTTTGCGAAGTTCTTTTCTGTTTATGCCATTGTGAATATAAGCAACCATAGTTTTCGAAATTATTAATGTTGCTTTTCTTGTCCATACCTAGATATAAAATCAGTATCAACGGATATAATAATAAATATGCCGAAAAGTGAAATAAGCAACCGTTAACAAATGAAAATACTAGATTAACTGGAAACAATAAATAGAATTACGAAAAAATGTGATTCTACGATAGATGTGTTCCACTCGACAGCCGCATGTATTTAGCAGCTAGCGCTAGTCATAAGCGCGATCTCCTTGGTGCCCCTCTATCTTCGCATATTGCCGACTACTATAGCTGAGTATAGGACGCTCTCCCATACGGTATTGTATAGTCTATGTACGATAACAGACGAGGCACTTCACACAACTTTGCTGAGTTTTGTTTATATTTTTTCATCGAATGCTTTTTAGGTTATAGTTGATAAATTTCAATACAACATCAACATACGAATAAGCTGTAACATACAACTCTCTGACAACCAGGCGCAGCTCGTGATGGCGTACTGTTGGGGCATGTACAATGATGCGAGTGCTTCGTGTATTCTCGTGTACTAACTGTAGTGTTTTCTTAGAAAACACACGAGGCACTCGCATCCATTGTACGTGCCCCTACAGTACGTCATCACGACCCGCGCCTGCTGACAACGTCGTGAAGGTTAGGTAACATAATATATCCTAAATGCGGCAATAACAGGGCCCGTATACTATAACAACTTATGTCCTTTAGGTTACTGACTGAGACTGATATTAATGATTATAATGTGCCTCGTCTGTTATCGTAATTAGACTATACAAAATTTATTTTCAAGCAATTGAATGCACTAGGTAAAAAATATCAAATATAAATTTTGAAACGTGATATGAAATATGGGGAGAATTACAATACGAGTTTTATCTGTTAAAAGAATTTAAGATAAAAGAAATGAAGAAGAACATGTATGAATTTGGTGAAATCTTCAATATAAGTTGCTTAGTATCTATCATGTATCGATTTATACAAGTGAATCTCATATTTCAATAAAGATTAGTTCTCATCTTTAATATTACAGAATATTTACACGTCACATGTGCTATTATTAAGGCTACTCATTTTGATTACATTCTATAGACGTCGATTTAATAAATATGTAAATGTATTTAAGTTAGAATTTATAATTGATATATGCAATGAAATATTATTTACACATTGAGTCAAAGGTTGTCGTAAATAATACCGATATGCTCTCGCCAGGAATCTGATTAGTGACTGCTTAAAAGTCTTTCTTTGGAGACTGTGGTTAAGTAAAAACTTAAAAAAGGTATATAACCCCTTACCACAATTCGATTAATAATTGTGGTAAGGGGTTATATACCTTTTTTAAGTGACAGCTTGCTATCGGTATTCACCTTAAACGAGAAAGAAAACCACGAAAACTTTTCCGGACAGCGGTTAAAAATACAGTTAATTAGCACTGCAATCAGCGTCCGTATTACAAAGAAGAAATATAACCTGTTGTAAGGAAAGCGGAAAGTTCAAATGAAAAAAGTTAACAATTATGTTTGCTATAAATATTAGTAATATTTTCAAACAATGGATTGGGGTAATAATTCACTACTCTTTCCGTAAGTAAATTTGACTAAATCGCAAATCAATATGTTCTTCTCTATTTTTCATTAACGCTGGATTTTTAATATGAAAGAATTAAATGCGATCGCTGAATATCTTTACCTAACGCCAATTCAAAAGATAAATGTTACGAAGGATTGTCTTGCCCCTTGTGATTAAGGAAGATAGACATGTGACATATAGTGAAATTGAGACATCTATGGGTATTTCAAAGACCTCAATCCAAACGATCCTACATGATGAACTGGGTGTGAGAAAGTTAGTTTCCTGTTGGATTCCACATCTTTTAACTAAAAAGCAAAAGTCGGCTCGCGTTAATTGGTGCCGAGAAACTTTGAGACTTTGATTGTCTCAAAATCAGGTCATGCTACAAGATCGAAAAACGGTTAATGCGGATTGGTACACAACCGTTTGTTTGCCAGAAATAATCGCCATGCTCCGAGAAACTAATACACGACGGCGGCGAATCATCCTACAACATAACAGTGCGAGTTCGTGCACAGCTAGACAATAGAGTTTTTCGAGCAGCAAAATATCGATTTCCCAACGATTTTTTACGTACCCGTAGTCGACGATTTCAGTCGCCGGAAGAAATAGTAGATGCCTTCGAAATGTAAATTTTGACGTCCCAACTCAAGACTGGAATAACTGCTTTAACAATTGGTTTGAACGAATGCGGAAGTGTATCAATTTTTTTTGGAAATAATTTAAAAAGCAATAAGGCATTTGAGTTGATCAACTGTTTTTATGACTATATGCAACACTAAAAACACATCCCTCGTAATTGATACAAATCCACTCTAGCACACTTTGCAAATTCTCTAGCCTGGTTCATAAGGTAAGAGGCGATGAAAAACCTATTATTCATTATATATATTGACTCTTAAAAGCATTAGTAAGTACACAAGTTAATTTCTTACTTTCTATAGTGCTAAGCTGTTAATTTTTTTATTAATAACTAAAGTAAAATAGATGGTATTTGTATAAAATTATAATATTTCATGTTTTTTTAATTAAACTTAAAGTGGTATAAAATAAAGTTGTAAATCGAATCCACAATATATCAAAAGTATATGTTAAATGAAATTTTAATTCTATCCCTTAAATTAAAGTCCATAGTTTGTTGTTTATCTATTATAATATTTACTAAAATCTCAATTAATCAAGAATTTCAATATGAGACGCTCATTGAAAAAAAATTACGGTGAAATTTGCCAAAAAAAGATATATTAATTAGTAGTAGTGATATTAAACAAAAAATCGGTAGTATCAAAATATACCTGCTATTGCTAGATAAAGCCAAATCTTCTAAAAGAGATCCCCAAATTTCATCCTGTTTCGTTAATGTTATAGGTTCAACATCAGATTTTTTTGTGGTTGTTCCTGTAGAAGCTATAGACCAAATTTGGTGCAAGCAAATGTAAAGTAACAAAAAATATACGCGCGAAATCATATTAAAAATTGCGAGAATATTCACTTGAACGATATCACGATTCAAGTTAAACTAATTTAAGAATGTCGCGTTTAGGTTTGAATACTCTCTCCTCTTATTTAATATTTCCTCTGTTTTACATGTACTATATACATTTATTGTTCAAAAAATTGTTTAGAACGTTCTTAAAATTTCGAGATAACAAAACGAGTTGTAAACGATAAAAAAAATTCAAAGCTTTTGTTTTAAATGAGTAAATAATTAATTTATTGTCTTTTGCACGTAGTTATTTATTACAAGACGTTTCAGATCCGGTTAGGTATGACGACCTCTTGGCATACTTTCTTTAACACACCGGAAAGTGCATCACGGGATATTCCTACTTACAACTAATAATTGTTGACAAATCGTTTTTTCTTGGAATATTTCTAACTTCATAATTTTAATAACATTTATCCATTATATTATGTCTTTATTTAGTTATAAAATACATCCATTCGCAATTTCCAGATTTTAATATTTTATTGCTCTAGAAATTAAAAGAAAATGCCGGCTTTTATAACTTCATTTCAAATTAATGATCTCGTTGAAACTGTTAAAACGAGTTCAAGTGGCGCCCATATAAGTCGAACCATTTCGCGCCTATGACAACTCGAATTTGTGATATTTCGACCATATTTTAATAATTAAACTTTGTTCAATTTTAGAATTATAAACTTGAAAAATTCGTGAAAATCACACCTATCCGGGAATGTGTGGATGCATTGCGCTCTTATTGGAGCTTGTCAACACACAATATCCTGAACAGATATGATTTTTTTACGACAAACTAACACCATTATTTGTGATCACTTCAGAGTTTGAAGGAAAAGTAAAGACTATAGAATTATTTAACAAAATAATTTGAAACATACATGAGTGAGTAAAAACCACACCAATTTGTATAATACAAAAGTATTTTTAATAATATAAAATATTATTAAAAATGGGGTGTGAAGAACACAATACAGGTTATATATTTGTGAATGTATCTCCTCTCCAGAGACGCAGATACGTATTTCACTTTCTACAGGATCGTCGGTACGCCCCTGCTGGAGAAGAGATACATTCAACCAAACATAACTACCTTGCTATCAACCAGAAATTATTAAGACAGAGCGTGAAAGAATATTCAGCGCTGTCTACATAATAACTGCCGAACTAAGCAACGTGTTTCTATAGACGGCAACAACCATATCTATAAAAAACTGTATTATCGTGTGTTCACTACTTGTCGGGCGAACCGAATGCGTATATAACAAAAGCAGGGGCGTACTGACGATCCTGTAGAAAGGTGAAATACGTATCTGCGTCTCTGGAGAGGAGATACATTCACAAATATATAACTTGTATTGTGTTCTTCACACCCCATTTTTAATAATATTTTATATTATTAAAAATACTTTTGTATTATACAAATTGGTGTGGTTTTTACCCACTCATGTATGTTCCAAATTATTTTGTTATATACGCATTCGGTGCGCCCGACAAGTAGTGAAGACACGATAATACAGTTTTTTATAGATATGGTTGTTACCGTCTATAGAAACACGTTGCTTAGTTCGGCAGTTATTATGTAGACAGCGCTGAATATTCTTTCACGCTCTGTCTTAATAATTTCTGCTTGATAGCAAGGTAGTTATGTTTGGTTGAATGTATCTCTTCTCCAGCAGGGGCGTACCGACCATCCTGTAGAAAGGTGAAATACGTATCTGCGTCTCTGGAGAGGAGATACATTCACAAATATATAATTTGTATTTTGTTCTTCACACTCCATTTTTAATAATATTTTATATTATTAAAAATACTTTTGTATTATAGAATTATTTACCAAATATTTAGCTCTGCGTCTTAAACAGATGCTCCAATACCTACTTTTCCTAAGTTATAGAAATGGCAAATGCACAGTCCGGCCAGTTGGAATCCATACTTTTGGAAGTGTACCAAGTAAAATTGCCAACTATCTGCATTTACCAGATCCATCACTTTATAGGGGGACATTGTGTTCGTCGAACGTCCGCCACGACAAACTAAGTTTGCAGACATTTGCATGCAAAATGAGATTTAATACTCTTTGATTCTCATTTACAGTAAGTTCATTATACTAATTATATATATACGCGAAGTATGTATAGAAGTGAACAATCATATCTGTCCAGGATACTGTGTGTTGACGAGCTCCAATAAGAGCGAAACCACACATTCCCGGATAAATGTGATTTTTTACGAATTTTTCATTATCCTAACAACCAGGAAGGTGACGTCACGACGTGTAGCGTTTCTGCATACTGGTACAAACTTAGTTTGTCGAAATGTAGAAATCAACGCAACACATTAGGCGACATTTTAAACATTAACATTTTAAAGTGACATTAACTTTGACTCGTTGATTCTCATTTACAGTAAGTTCATTATACTAATTATATATACGCGAAGTATGTATAGAAGTGAAAAATTATTTCTGTCCAGGATACTGTGTGTTGACAAGCTCCAATAAGAGCGAAATACATTTCCGGATAGGTGTGATTTTTCACGAATTTTTCATTATCCTAATAACCAGGAAGGTGACGTCGCGACGTGTAGTGTTTCTGCATACTGTTACAAACTTAGTTTGTCGAAATGTAGAAATCAACGCAACAAATTAGACGACATTTGCATATAACGCGAGATTTAATTCTCGTTAATTCTCATTTACAGTAAGTTCATTAAATTATAATCTTGTGTATCGTCAACTGTCAATAGATCCATGCATTACCGTAGTGATTTTCGGAAGAAAATAAACACTTTATCTTACTGTAATAATATAGCTATGACTTTATAACATTAAACAGAAATAATTTGTCACTGTCACGGCTCTAACAGTAAAAGTTTTGTCGCGAATTATTTATAGAAAATAATGGAAGAAGGCATCCAGTGCACGCCGCCTGAAATTCAGAAGAAGTCGTTAGAGACATCTTTCGAAATTCTACCACAAAAATCAGCCAAAAATACAATCGCTAGTATGACATATTCAAGAGTGGTGCAACAAATACGGAATTAAAAAGTATAGTCAAAACATTTTACTGGCGTATTTTTCCGATTTATCGAAGGAGTTGTAACCTACACCAGGTGCAAGCAACAAAAGACCACGAAAACTGGCTTTAATTAAATTTTGCGCAATCTAGCAACCCTCCTAGGACTTACCTTGCGTGGGCGGGGTGATCTTAAAATTTACAAGACAGCTAGCCAGTACCAACTGCGTAGATCTTAGTGAAGATGGTCCTGCGATTCTTGTTGAAACGTTGAAAAACTGACTATAATTTTAAAAAGGCGCCACCGCGATTTAAGGACTGCTTGCCGTAGAGATTACACGCCACGCAGAGAATGTACTTGCGCTAACGAACCCACTAAGAAAAAAAATAAGTCCGAATACAGGAGATGATATGAAGTAAAAGAAAATGTCCCGCATTAAAAAAACACCAAGTTTATTATGAATGTTTCCATAGAAAAGAAAATGTACAAGTTACAGTAGAAAAGGAAATTGTATACTGTATATTGTTTCATAATTCATATTGCTGTGGTTTTTTCCCTGCAGAAGCAAGAAAAAAATAGTAAAAGTATATTGAACATTATTTGAATAACATTGATGTAAAAATGTATTTTATTTTATTGTGTATATTTTTATTTCAGACTGATAACGATATAAATTTAAATTGTAAATGATAAATTTTGTAATGTTTGATTTGATCCACGACTGTACGTTGTCCAGGCCTAGATAGATGTTTGAAGTCGGCGCCAACCTGGAAGTCATAATTGTACTGAGATATATATATATATATTATCGCTATCTTGATTTGTTATATTAGGTGGGGAGGCCCTGGTGTTTCCTGGAAATCCATGGAGAGATAAAATAGTCTTTTTACAAATAGGTTGATTTTTTTTAATTAAATAGAACATCATTTTATTTAATGTTAATCTAGATAAGTACGGTGTGTGTTTTTGGTTGTGCGTTCTTGTATATTTAAAATTCATTACGTAGATTTTATGAGTATTTAAACTCATAAATTGATTTAAAGAAAAAACCTATCTGGATCTCTCGTATAATAGTTTTTGTGGCGTACGTGTACAAAACTACAAATGTATGTATTCTAGTATTATATTTATATAGATATATTTGTAATAATATTGGTATTGAAATTGAAGCTTCTTTAAATTCATATAAAAATTTAATTTGTAATATTCTTGTAATCATTTGAAATATTAACAAAACGTATTAGTCTGTTTTTTTTTAATATAGTTTTTGTTCAGTTCAGTTATCGTAATATTAGGAAGGTGGGAGATTATTTCGCCACAAGCTGGACTTGCGCTTGGTTAATTTTTGGTTGCGTGCGAAAAATAGTGACAGTTCTATTTTTGACGTTTGAATTTGGAGGGGTTAAAGTAATTCTTCACAGCTAATAGAGTTTGTTTATATTTATTTAGATTTTGTTCGGAAGTTACTAGAGTTTTTTTTCACTCTTGCAGTCATTATTTTGCAAGAGTTTTTTCTCTTTAAGACGTGATTTAGTCAATGCTCTGCTTTATATTTGATAAAGTAGTTTTTTTTTTTTATATTGAATATATGTTTGTGTTGTTAATGGTAGTTTTATTTCTTGAGTTTAATTTGTATTATTTCTATTTTTAAAAACACGATTTTCGAAAGAAAAACCCTGACGAGTAGGAGCTCAAGGAAGAAGCCCACCAGATTGAGTTTAGTTCGGCGAGAATACGGTGGATTGTGAACGTCAGTCAATAAGCAAATAATTAAAAGCACAATTCACTGCATAATTATATTTTGGCGAACCCAACGTGACGGCGAATGAAAAAAAAAATTATTAATGAAATTATAAGTAAATAATACTATAAATATGGAAAATATAATGAATTTAAAACAAAGAATGGGTAATGCTAGTTACATGCATGAAGAAGGACACAATGGAGACAGGAGTCAAATGATGATGGACATGGTAGCAGAATTACAAGCGACAGTGGACATGATGAAGCAACATATAGGCATATTGAATGATCAACTGTTAGAAGAAAAAGAGAAGAGAGAATGGCAGGAACAAAAGATGGGGTATATGCAAAAACAAATTGATCAAATGAGAAAAGAAAAAAACGAAGCGACTGTGCCTGCGTTCATCCCTGTACCAGTTCAGAACGAAGTATTGCCGAAATTTTATGGTATGGCAAATACCAATCCAATGGGTTTTCTCAAGAAAATAAAAGAAAGTCTAGAAGATGTGCCTGGGGACCAAAAGAAACTTCAAAAGATAGGGAACTGTCTCAAGGACGATGCGATGACCTGGTGGGACATGATATCGGATGAGGTGAAGACTATGGAGGAGTTCGAGGTCAGATTTACCAGTCAATTCTGGGGAACAACAACGCAAACTAGAGTAAGGAATGATTTATTATTTGATAGTTATAGTAACAATAGTAATGAGTCACGAGAGTCTTACGTTATGAGAAGACACTCAATTTTAAAGTATCTGCAACCTAAAATTAATGAAAAAGATCTAGTATGTCAATTAAGTATACATTTTGATGCACAAATAAGTCAGGCAGTAGCCATTCAGAATATTAGTGATATGCAACAGTTTATTGAACTTTTGAAAAGAGTAGATGACATGGAATATAGTAATAGATATCAGAGTAATTATGTAGATAGAAATATCAGTAGAAATCCATATTCTAGAGTGAATGGTAATTATAATAATAATAATAGCACATATTCAAGTCCTCACCGATCAAATAATTATAGTTATAGAAATAATAGAATGGCTTCACCAGGGAGAATAGACACTAATAGTAAGAATATTAGATGTAATTATAATTTTAACTTAGAACGTCAAGACAACAAAAATCACAAGGGTACTAAATTTAAAGGTACTCGATCTAATTTTAATAAAGAGATAAAGGTAACGAGAAAAATAAATCAGAAATTATTTACAGTCGGATATTTTAGATAGGCCCAACATAATAAGAAAAATGTTGTTTTATACTATTAAAGATGAATATGCGAGAAGTAATGATTTTGCCTTTGTTAAATTTATTGGAATTCGATGTAATAAAGAATATATATAAAAATTTCGGAAAAGTTAATGGATGCGATTATGATATTGAAATAAATTTAAAACGTAGAGATAATTAAAATTAAATTATTATAAGAAGAGGAATTATATGTAAGAAATAAAAATGTGTTTACAGAAAGTCGTCGAGATAATAAAAAAGTTATATGATGTATTTGAATGGGAAAAGGTTGATAAAAAGTCGTCGAGGATATATGAAATATTTGAATGAAAATAAAAGTTTATAAAAATTTCGTCGTTATATGAAAAAGTGTATAGCAGTAGCTATGGTTAGAAAAAGTTATTATGATAAAAATATAGATAGATATATATTGAAATAAAATTATGGTAATAATAAATTTATAAAAAGAGTTGTTGACATGTTAAAAGGAATATGATTACGATATTTGATTATGATGGTTAATGAATTTTGGATTAGATTGACAAGGTAATGATAAGGATTAAGCAAGTTGGTATATACAGGAGAAGATAATGGATAGGAAGAAGAAATTAAGGTTATGATATGGGATTGTTGTTATTATTATTATTGTTGTTGATTAATGATATGGTTTTATGAATTTGATTGTTATGATGATTTGGTGTATGAGATGTTGATATTGTGCTTTTCTTTTATTTATGAAAAATCAATTGGAGTTGTCCATGTCCAGGAAATCGAGGAAGTGCTCGAATATATACTACGATGATGACTGTTACGTCTACGATGCATGTAACGAAGCCTATTCAATAATGTCAAGTTAAAATGACATTAATTCAATTATGTCCAGTCAAAATGACATAATTAATTATGTTAAGCAAAATGACATAACCAATATGACATGTCTAAAGTTAATATGACATTGTTATTTGAAAATTTTATACAGAATGTATATGGAGATGCTGTAATTGTTCGCTGCATCACTACTGCACCAGGAGGACGATGACCCTGCTGCACAGCAATGCAACATGTTAGTGCGGGGAAGTAAGACAGAGTGCGATACTGTCGTAAGTGATAGTGCGGAAAATTATCCTTGAACAAAGATTAGAAATGTCCTGACTTTGTTTTCGGATAATTTTGGGGAAATGCTGTGGTTTTTTCCCTGCAGAAGCAAGAAAAAAATAGTAAAATTATATTGAACATTATTTGAATAACATTGATGTAAAAATGTATTTTATTTTATTGTGTATGTTTTTATTTCAGACTGATAACGATATAAATTTAAATTGTAAATGATAAATTTTGTAATGTTTGATTTGATCCACGACTGTACGTTGTCCAGGCCTAGATAGATGTTTGAAGTCGGCGCCAACCTGGAAGTCATAATTGTACTGAGATATATATATTATCGCTATCTTGATTTGTTATATTAGGTGGGGAGGCCCTGGTGTTTCCTGGAAATCCATGGACAGATAAAATAGTCTTTTTACAGATAGGTTGATTTTTTTAAATTAAATAAAACATCATTTTATTTAATGTTAATCTAGATAAGTACGGTGTGTGTTTTTGGTTGTGCGTTCTTGTATATTTAAAATTCATTACGTAGATTTTATGAGTATTTAAACTCATAAATTGATTTAAATAAAAAACCTATCTGGATCTCTCGTATAATAGTTTTTGTGGCGTACGTGTACAAAACTAAAAATGTATGTATTCTAGTATTATATTTATATAGATATATTTGTAATAATATTGGTATTGAAATTGAAGCTTCTTTAAATTCATATAAAAATTTAATTTGTAATATTCTTGTAATCATTTGAAATATTAACAAAACGTATTAGTCTGTTTTTTTGAATATAGTTTTTGTTCAGTTCAGTTATCGTAATATTAGGAAGGTGGGAGATTATTTCGTCACAAGCTGGACATGCGCTTGGTTAATTTTTGGTTTCGTGCGAAAAATAGTGAAAGTTCTATTTTTGACGTTTGAATTTGGAGGGGTTAAAGTAATTCTTGACAGCTAATAGAGTTTGTTTATATTTATTTAGATTTTGTTCGGAAGTTAACTAGAGTTTTTTTTCACTCTTGCAGTCATTATTTTGCAAGAGTTTTTTCTCTTTAAGACGTGATTTAGTCAATGCTCTGCTTTATATTTGAAAAAGTAGTTTTTTTTTTTTTTTGGATATTGAATATATGTTTGTGTTGTTAATGGTAGTTTTATTTCTTGAGTTTAATTTGTATTATTTCTATTTTTAAAAACACGATTTTCGAAAGAAAAGCCCTGGCGAGTAGGAGCTCAAGGAAGGTGCCCATCAGATTGAGTTTAGTTCGGCGAGAATACGGTGGATTGTGAACATCAGTCAATAAGCAAATAATTATAAGCACAATTCACTGCAATATGTCCAAAATGGGTGAAGTCCTGTATATAATTAAATTAGGAATCTAGTATGTAATTTAAATAAATATAATAAATGTTAAACATCTACACTCTCTACATATAAATTCCAAAATGCAAAAAGAACTAAAACTCTGGTACAGTCGTATATATCACCAGGCTGTAAATGATAGGTGTACAAAAAAACACAGAAAAGCGGCATACCTTTACGTGAGATCTCAGTTACGCATCCAAGTCTTATGCATGAAAACTTAGTACTATATATCATATGACGCTAATTATAAACAGAAAAAAATATACATACATCCTTAGGCACCTACGTTATTCTTAACTAAATCGATACGACAATTTTTTATATAAACTAAATGCATTATCGCAAATCATAAATTCACAATAATAATTACAAATCGGTATTAACAATTCTAAACTCTAAACTGAACAAAGGAGGTTCCAGACTACTAAACTGTTCAAGGCAAAAGGGATTAAATTAATGATTTTTTATTCCTTTTTTTTTGGTACACGACGATATCGACGATATGAGAAATAATTTATCAGTCGAAAAGTCGTAATTAGTACAGCACTACCTTTCGAGTTGTAGATAAAGTTCGAAGATAAACCTCATTAAATGAAGTCGTTTTCCACACGTTGTCCTCGATGAGACTTCCGGTCCATGTGGTTTTATTCACTCCTTCAACAGATTCTCCAGTTCCGATGATTTAAAACTTGAACGGCAAATCTCATCATCAATTAGCGATAGAAGCCGGTAGCAGGAATCAGAATCAAGAACCCTACAGATGTTCGAGGGTACAATGCGGCATAGACAATAATACTAATCGAATCATATAAATTGAGGTTCAACAAAGACTGTATGCCGCCAAATAAACCACCTATTTCGGTTTTGGCACAGAATTCAATGAAATTAAAATTAAATAAAAATAAATTGCCTTTGGTAACAAAAGTTTGTTTACATTGTTTTTCTGTAAGTTGACAGTTACTTAATTTGAAGTTGATGCTTGACAACGTCGTATATATTAGAACTCCGAAAAATTATCTACAGCATGGTTGAGCGGGTACCCAAAGCTGAAATATTCCGAATCTTAGAGACTGAAAGTATTTTACGTAGAACGGTTTATCGCACAATAGCGGAATGCGAGCAGGAAATTCCATGTATTAACCTCCCAAAAAGTGGAGGACCTCGGATATGTAACACATAGCGGATGGAGAGGCTGTTGAGACGCAAAAAAGACGTAAGTGCCCAAAGGTCGACTGCTACGTATACTAAGATGCTGCTAAAAAAAGGAAAGGAAACGATGGGTTTTATACGGAAAATATAGTGGAATGTTCTGACAATGTTAAGTACAAACATAAAGCGAAATTCGCCGATAAAATCCTTGTCTGGTGAGCAATTTCTACCAGGGCTATATCGCGACCTTTTGTGAGGAGAGTAAAAGGCTAAGCTTTGAATAGTCAGAGCTACATTAATAACTTTCCAAATTGTTTCAATTCATTAATAAACATCTTGCTGACGACATTATGTTTTGGCTAGACTTGGCATTGTGCCTTTACTCTAAAGATACCTAAAACTAGCTTCGACAACACCACATACCTTTTCTTCCTAAAAACGATAACCCTCCAAATTTAGGCTGCTCCAATGGGGGATTTATCATGGAGGGTAGGAAACCCAAAATGAAGAACAACAAAGACGACAAATTTACGAAAAACTAAGAGAGAAATTGATTTGGAGTTCGTTCGGCACCTGATGAGAGACATCCACAGAAATTGGCGTCTAGTAGAGGACAATAATTTAATTTAGTATAAGTTGTACTTTATGACAATTTCAAAACTGGCATACAGCAAAAAAAGACCTCAAAACTTTGCTCAAAAAATTATGCTGGTCCATTTGAATTGCAGAGTTCACAAGGGTTGCTAAGTCTAAGAAATAATCAACGACTGTGGCTTATAGAAATGGAACATCCACTCTACAGCCCGGACTTGACACCGAGTGATTACAATGACCATCTTTTCTACATTAAAAAAGCATTTACGAGGACGAAGTTTGTCTTCAGATGATTGTCTCAAAGAAGCCGGCGGAGGAACTTTTTCAAGACAACCAAAAGAGTTTTTTTCCGGAAGGTATAGCCTTATTCGAAAAACGTTGATATAAGTATGCAGCTGTTGTGAATCATATCTTGAAATATAAA
The DNA here is from genome assembly GCA_935421215.2 of Melolontha melolontha. NCBI lineage: Eukaryota > Metazoa > Arthropoda > Insecta > Coleoptera > Scarabaeidae > Melolontha > Melolontha melolontha. Next base: position 91,016,416 of record OW285237.1, on the reverse strand, counting down.
ATATAGCTCTTCTTGTACACAATAAGATCGCGATTAGTAAAGTACGCAATCATAGCGCTGCGGTGTAGTCTAGTTCAGTGTGAGTCTGGCAGTGCTAGTGAGAAAATTGTTCGGACATTTTTTCGTGCTATTTTCGTCGTTTAGAATGGCTGCTGTAATTGAAAATCCCGTCGACTGTGAATTGCCTGCTATTATTTGATTTCTGTGTGCAAAGAACATGAAAGCTGCTGAGATTCATCGTGAACTTTGTTCTGTTTATGGTGAAAATGTCATGAGCGACAGTAGGTTAAAAGATGGTGTCGTATCTTTTGAAAAGGGCACACTAATGTCCATTATAAAGAACGAAGGAGAAGACCAACTATTGTTACAAACGAACTTGTGGGTAATGTCGAAGAAAAAATTCGTGAAAATCGGCGATTCATAATCACAGGACTGAATGCGTTTTGCGTTTTCCCCTCAAATTTCACGTACAGTTTTGTACGAGGTTGTTATTGAACATTAAATTACCACAGATTTTGTTCACAAAACTTCTTACTGAAGACCATAAAACAAAGAGAATGGGGTAGGCACTAACTTTTCTGACACGTTACGATGTTGAAGGTGAAGATTTCCTCAGGCATAACGAAATAGGTGATGAGACTTGGGTCGCCTATGTCAACGTTGAGACGAAAAGACAGTCAATGCAATGGGGTCGCTCTAATTCACCTACGAGGAAACCTTTAAGCTATCGTCAAACTTTTTCTGCGAGAAAAGCCATGGTCACTGTTTTTTGGCTCAAAAAAACGTCCTTTTTGTAGATTTTATGGAACGAGGGACCACAATAAACACTGAAGTCTACTGTGAAACAGTGTTATAGCATGGCTTAATTCACAGGCGGCAGAGTTCTATGAAGCAGGCATTAAAAGGCTGGTTCATCGCTATGACAAATGTCTCAATCTTAATGGCAACTATGTAGAAAAATAGCTGAAACTAGTAGTTTTAAGTTGTATATAATCAAAACCTCTTTATGTATTGGTGTTTGTTTAATAACCAAACGGAACTTACTTTACGACTCGCCCTCGTATAAGAATCTTCCCTATATACATTTTCTTCTAACTTCGTTAGTTATCTTTCCGGTAGTGAAGGGAAATTATTTTTATTACTGGGTTCTAGCGCCATTACTTTGAAATATATAAATTTAAAAAAAAATCTTTTGTCTGACTTTTATTTTTTTTTCGTTATTCGGTTGTAAAAAAATGTTAAAATAAGACTCTTTTTCAGCAGCTGGAGTGCCGTTATTTGTTCACGCAAGTCACTACTTTCTCTGGTTATTGTTAAACTTTCAAATATAAATTCGGGAAAGGTTCTCATTATTTTTTATAAATAATACGAGTATATTGCTATTTCACATAACAAAACAAATACCATAACAATATAATAATTATTTTATTTACAATTGTTTGTTGTATGTACATATACTCGTATAATGACAGAATGTATGTTTATCTAAAGACATTATAATTAAAATAGCAGTTTTCACTTGTACATAATGAATTTCAAAAGTATACAGTCAGGTTGGTACTTTCGGTAACTTTTGGCGTTGTATCGATGTTCATATTATCGGTACTGTCAGAGTCAGTCTGAAATAAACAAATAATATATTAATGATATTTTATCATTCGTATAAACAAAGACAATTAGACTTAAATGTTAATAATATTCCAATAGGTAAATATGTATATGAGAAGGCGGTTTGACGGAAGAGTGACTTATCAATGAAACACTTATTTTCCGTGCAAGTCTACACACTTAGTTCACCGAGCTTCCAATTTTTTCAAACCATCCAAAAAGTAACCTTTCGGCAACTCTGCAAAATATTTGTCCGAAATCTTTTTCCACCGAGTCACTTTTTTAAAATTTGGAAATAAAAAAGAAGTCACTGGGAGGTGAATGGCAATACTCTACTCGAGATTGGTACAATGAACTTCAACAGCAGTATCCTAATCTCGCATTACCATTTGATGATTTCCGTAAATATTTGCGTCGTTGTGTTGAACTGTTTCGCGAGACTGGCTCCATTTTACGTAAATAAGGAAGTAGACGACTTAAAAGCAGAACTGTGGTGGCAATCGAACATGTATGACAGATTGTCGATGGAGCGCCCCGAACATCTGAACGTCGGCTAGTACAGCAAGTTGAACTTGCTCCCAGTACTTGTCAAAAAATATTAAAGAAGGATTTGCAATTGTATCCCTACCGTATGTTAGCCGTCCAACGATTACATGAAACTGATTATCCGCAACGTTTCACATATTGACGATGGTTTCTAAACGCTGCTAACAGTGACTTCTTGGAAAGGACTTCTTTTACGGATGAGATGTGGTGTTATTTAGAAGGCTACATTAATTCGCAAAACACGAGAATGTGGAGTATCGAGAACCCCAATTTCATCGAAGATGTTCGACTTCATACACAAAAGGTAGGCGTGCGCGCGGCAGTTTCAATGTATAGAATAGTTGGACCATACTTTTTTTAAGGTAAAAAACTAATAATGTTCTTATAATAAACATTAACAATGAATTTTTAGGCACTTTGAATGCAGAACCATATCGAGAGAAAATTTTAAGGCGATTTTTTTAATGAAATTCACGACGATGAATTACAATTTGGGTATTTTCAACAAGACGGAGCCACAGCATATACATCACATGAAACTTTAAACATGATAAGGGAATTTTTTGATAATCGTATTATTAGTCGCAATACACCCATTCTATATCCACCGAGATCCTGTGACCTTATTCCATGCGACTTCTTTTTGTGGCCTTATATAAAGAACTCAATTTTTCAACAGCCAATACATGACCTGAATGAACTACGCCACAGAAAATCGGAAAAAATAAATGAAATCAATAATCATCCTACTATGCTGCAAAATGTTATCAGCGGTATTAGGCGAAGACTTCACAAGTGTCTTGACACAGATGGTGGGCATTTCGATCAATTATTGTAAATGTAGGTACAAGGAAAGATCAGAAAATAATAAGACTGGGGCTATAGTACAAAAACGAAACATTTATCTCTATAACAGATGTTCATGACAAGTGGAGATTTCTCAGATGAGAAACCATTTTTCGAGAGTCTATTTAGTATACCTATCACCACGTTGTTGGGCTCTAAATTCGACCCAAATTTTCGACCTCTCAATTCTTTTATAATTTCAGGAAACAAATGGAATTCACATGGAGCAAGGTCAGGTGAGTAGGGAGGGTGAACCATAATTTCCACCCTCAATTCTTCAAGTGTTCGTTGACAAATCGCTGATCTGTGGGCCGGAGCATTGCTGTGATGAAGAATCCGACCAATGTCTTGATAAAACGGCAGTTTTTTCTTTAATTTTGCCTTTAAGGTTCCTCGAAGTACATTAGAATAATACTCTCCAGTTACTGTATGTTCTCTAGGTACAATGTGATAATAAATAACGCCCAATTTATCAAAAAAAGAATTAAATGCATCACTTTACCGGCACTTTTCGCCTTCTGCGGTCTTGGAGTGCTTTTATGCTTACATTGCATACTTTGAGACTTTAATTCAGGGTCGTAATGATAAAACCAACTCTCGTCATATGTAACCACATTGTTTAAAAGCTCTTGATTATGTTGCAGTTGCTTTTTCCACTGCCGACAAATTGTCACTCGATTGGCTTTTTGTTCATCGGTCATCACTTTTGGAATAAATTTTGCGGCGACCTTTCGGTACCCTAAATCTTCATGAATAATTTTTTGAGTGGAACCATAAAACAAATTAACAATGTCAGAAATTCGATACATGCCAATCCGACGATCATTTTGGATCAAGTCGTTAATTTCTGCAATTTTTTAATCAATCCGTGCAGTTGGTGGTCGCCCGCGTCGAGGTTCATCTTCCACTGATTCAGAACCACCTTTGAATTTCTTATGGCACTCAAACACTCTACATCATGATAAACTATCATCTGGGTATGCAGTTTTAATCATTTCAAAAGTTTCACTTGGAGTTTTACCCAACACAAAATTTGATCGCATATCTTTGCTCCACTCTATTTTTTTCAAGGGTACGTCAAACACTGACAATTCAGTAATTAATTTGTAATAAACATCGAAAGTTAAATCAAAGTCTAGTTGTTCTCTTCTTTGTGTTATAAAATTCTAGTTGTGAAAGAAGTTATAGCACTAGTCTCGTTATATTTTGATATACTCTCGTATACTTTCATTACTTTGTAGCAATCATCATACGAACATAAATAAATTTCAAATACAAACTTGTTCTTTGTCTGAATATCGGAGACTGTGGCTTTTAAGTGAATAAAAAAATTACAAACCCTTCCCACAATAGAATTTAACAATTCTATATACGTATTTCGACAACCACGTTGTCATCATCAGTAGAAAAAGCAGTGTAACACTTGAAAGCACAAAAAACACAACACTCACTGAGCGCTATATTGCACGGCTTCTCGTTTAACACTAAATTTTAAAATTTTAAAAACCTGAATACTACAGAACTTACCTTATTGGAAAAACCCGACTTAAATACGTACACGCATTAAGAGACCATTAACCGATTAATGCTTTATTCTATAGAAAGGCCCTTTAGAAAATTACACAAAGGGGACACCCTAATTTAATATACATAAAGAAACCATTATAAAACTCATCTTAAATTATATATGTCTGAAGGGCCTTATGTAGAACTGAATAAGAACCCATTACCCAAAACGATAAGTAATACTAAAGCCGCGTTAAAAAAATGTCCAAATTTAATAACTAATTCAAACCTTTATAAATTACAAAGTGCAAATCCGTTAGTGCCTAGGTTATATTGTTTACCAAAAATCCACAAACCAGGTAAGTCGATGAGACCTATTGTTGCTGGTATTGACTCACCGACTTATTTGATTTCAAAATGGTTGGTGAATGAATTCAGAAAGTTACCAGAAAAACCAGTTAGTTTATCGGTCAATAATTCTTTAGAATTTATTCAGAAAGTGAAAGATTGTCGTCTGGAAGATGGTGACATTCTGGTTTCATTCGATGTAACGTCTTTGTTTCCGTCAGTACCTATCCCAGAAACGTTAAAATATTTGTCTGACTTACTTCATAGCAATCACGTTGAAAAGGAAAAAATAAATGAATATTTGCAGTTAACAGGCCTCTGTATGGCCCAAAATTGCTTCCAATTCGAAGGCAAGTTCTTTGAACAGCAACAGGGTACAGCCATGGGTAATTGCTTATCTCCATTTATCGCGAATTTATTTATGAGTCACTTTGAAATTGAGTTTAAAAAGACGGCCGGATATTTTCCGAACGTATGGGTCAGGTATGTAGACAATGTGTGTGCAATTTTTGATACCAACAAGTGTGACTTAGATCATTTTATAACAGAATTAAATTCAAAATTTCCTAGTATTAAATTCACGGTTGAAAAGGAAAACAACGGACGTTTACCATTTTTAGATAACTTAGTAATTAGGAATGACAAAAACTTATAGTTTGATATTTACCGAAAAGAAACCAACGTCAACAGATTTATAACCGCAGATTCAAACCATACTTTTCAGCACAAGAGTGCCTCTTTCAATTTTCTTATCAATCGTTTGTTAAGCATGCCATTGACAAAGGGTAGATATGAAAAAGAATTAACTTTAATTAAGAACATCGCGAGTTACAACGGTTTCGATTCAGAAATAATAAACAAGCTAGTTAGAAAACATAAAGTAAGAAAAACAATTCAGGATTCCACATGTTTGCTACCTCAAATTGATTCGAGCAGTATAATCTTCAAGTAGCATTTCGGTCGAATAACTCCTTGAAATCTCTTTTAAGCCACGCGAAAGACAAAGTTGAGGTAAACAATAAATCTGGAATCTATGAAATAAATTGTAAGGATTGTGATGTTTCGCATATTAGATTCAATAGGCCGGAAAAATCAAGTGTTGCCCGACATATTCTTGAATCAGCTAACAACGTAACATCTGACTGTCTGAGATTAATAAAAAACGTCACTAACCCCCGGGAATTAGATAGTTTTGAGAGCATTTTTATCTTTAAAAATAGGAATAACGTAATTAATGCAGATTTGGGTCCTATACCAGGTTTATCTTTATTCGAGTTCATTGACAGTTAGATGTTATTAAACCAAAAAAAGATAGGAAAACCATTAACAAATTAATCTAATTCTATGTAACATTTGGAATTTACTGCAAGTGAGAATTAATGAATATTAAATCACATTCTTACATGTAAATGTCGACTTATTTAATGCGTATAAATCTACAATCCGTCAAACTAAGTTTGCACTAGTATGCAGAACACACTCTTTCGCGACAACGAACTTCCTGGTGATTAGGTTAATTAAGAATTAAGAAATACTGAAAAAACAAGCCTATCAACGCGAGGAAACGTACAGACGACCGTTTCGTTCTAATTGGAACTTCTCAATGTACGGCATTCCCTTTCGATGACGACCTTGCTTTTTCATCTCTATACTTTCTGTATATATAGTTAACATTTGGAATTTACTGCAAGTGAGAATTAATGAATATTAAATCACATTCTTACATGTAAATGTCGACTTATTTAATGCGTATAAATCTACAATCCGTCAAACTAAGTTTGCACTAGTATGCAGAACACACTCTTTCGCGACAACGAACTTCCTGGTGATTAGGTTAATTAAGAATTAAGAAATACTGAAAAAACAAGCCTATCAACGCGAGGAAACGTACAGACGACCGTTTCGTTCTAATTGGAACTTCTCAATGTACGGCATTCCCTTTCGATGACGACCTTGCTTTTTCATCTCTATACTTTCTGTATATATAGTTAACATTTGGAATTTACTGCAAGTGAGAATTAATGAATATTAAATCACATTCTTACATGTAAATGTCGACTTATTTAATGCGTATAAATCTACAATCCGTCAAACTAAGTTTGCACTAGTATGCAGAACACACTCTTTCGCGACAACGAACTTCCTGGTGATTAGGTTAATTAAGAATTAAGAAATACTGAAAAAACAAGCCTATCAACGCGAGGAAACGTACAGACGACCGTTTCGTTCTAATTGGAACTTCTCAATGTACGGCATTCCCTTTCGATGACGACCTTGCTTTTTCATCTCTATACTTTCTGTATATATAGTTAACATTTGGAATTTACTGCAAGTGAGAATTAATGAATATTAAATCACATTCTTACATGTAAATGTCGACTTATTTAATGCGTATAAATCTACAATCCGTCAAACTAAGTTTGCACTAGTATGCAGAACACACTCTTTCGCGACAACGAACTTCCTGGTGATTAGGTCATTAATTCTCACTTGCAGTAAATTCCAAATGTTAACTATATATACAGAAAGTATAGAGATGAAAAAGCAAGGTCGTCATCGAAAGGGAATGCCGTACATTGAGAAGTTCCAATTAGAACGAAACGGTCGTCTGTACGTTTCCTCGCGTTGATAGGCTTGTTTTTTCAGTATTTCTTAATTCTTAATTAACCTAATCACCAGGAAGTTCGTTGTCGCGAAAGAGTGTGTTCTGCATACTAGTGCAAACTTAGTTTGACGGATTGTAGATTTATACGCATTAAATAAGTCGACATTTACATGTAAGAATGTGATTTAATATTCATTAATTCTCACTTGCAGTAAATTCCAAATGTTAACTATATATACAGAAAGTATAGAGATGAAAAAGCAAGGTCGTCATCGAAAGGGAATGCCGTACATTGAGAAGTTCCAATTAGAACGAAACGGTCGTCTGTACGTTTCCTCGCGTTGATAGGCTTGTTTTTTCAGTATTTCTTAATTCTTAATTAACCTAATCACCAGGAAGTTCGTTGTCGCGAAAGAGTGTGTTCTGCATACTAGTGCAAACTTAGTTTGACGGATTGTAGATTTATACGCATTAAATAAGTCGACATTTACATGTAAGAATGTGATTTAATATTCATTAATTCTCACTTGCAGTAAATTCCAAATGTTAACTATATATACAGAAAGTATAGAGATGAAAAAGCAAGGTCGTCATCGAAAGGGAATGCCGTACATTGAGAAGTTCCAATTAGAACGAAACGGTCGTCTGTACGTTTCCTCGCGTTGATAGGCTTGTTTTTTCAGTATTTCTTAATTCTTAATTAACCTAATCACCAGGAAGTTCGTTGTCGCGAAAGAGTGTGTTCTGCATACTAGTGCAAACTTAGTTTGACGGATTGTAGATTTATACGCATTAAATAAGTCGACATTTACATGTAAGAATGTGATTTAATATTCATTAATTCTCACTTGCAGTAAATTCCAAATGTTAACTATATATACAGAAAGTATAGAGATGAAAAAGCAAGGTCGTCATCGAAAGGGAATGCCGTACATTGAGAAGTTCCAATTAGAACGAAACGGTCGTCTGTACGTTTCCTCGCGTTGATAGGCTTGTTTTTTCAGTATTTCTTAATTCTTAATTCTATGTAATTTTTTAAATTTCGTTTCGTTACAACATTAGCCTTTAACAGATATTATGACTCAATATTAATTTCTAAATGACATATATAATTTAAGATGAGTTTTATAATGGTTTCTTTATGTATATTAAATTAGGGTGTCCCCCTTGTGTAATTTTCTAAAGGGCCTCTCTATAGAATAATGTAATAACTCGATATAGTCATGTATATGCGTAACACTTTCGGCAAGGCTACAACCTCGCCTTTTCTATACAAACGGTAACGTGTTATATAAACACGACCTTACTATGTATTTATTGCATACACAAGACTATGTGTCAGGGTTGTAGATATGTTCTAGAAACGCACCAAGGATCTTCTCTAAGTATATATAGACATTAGTTTAAGTAAGAGACAGTCAGATTCAGATTCAGTCTTATCCAGAGTGATAGTCAGAGTAACAGTACGAGTAGAGTGAACCATGTAAATACTTTGTTATCCAGTTTTGTAAGAGTTAATTATAGAATGTTACCCGACTTTGTGTGTATCATTTAATACTTTATTTGCCTCGGACTTGCTACCCGATGTGGCCGCCCAAACGGCACACATTACTCGCCGATCCTCCAGGCACAAAGGACCTTATTGCATAGTGATCTCTGCCTACCTTAGGGCATAGGGCCCTACATTATCATATGGCGATCCAGACCAGCCCTTTAGGGCACAGGTTATTAGAATAAAGCATTAATCGGTTAATGGTCTCTTAATGCAGGTACGTATTTAAGTAGGGTTTTTCCAATAAGGTAACTTCTGTAGTATTCAGGTTTTTAAAATTTTAAAATTTAGTGTTAAACGAGAAGCCGTGCAATATAGCGCTCAGTGAGTGTTGTGTGTTTTTTGTGCTTTCAAGTGTTACACTGCTTTTTCTACTGATGATGACAACGTGGTTGTCGAAATCGTATATAGAATTGTTAAATTCTATTGTGGTAAGGGTTTTTAATTTTTTTATTCATTGTTCTTTGTGTTTATTATTGACTGTAAAATAAAGTTACGTAGAATTTGTAGCGTGGTACTGTTCACAATGTACATTTTATGTCTTACTTTGAAAATGAATTTAAAAAAACATGTGTTAAAACTAAATTTAGTCTACATTTCTATAATTGGCATTATTTTCGACTGCTTTTGTCCAACGTAATTGCCTGTTGGTAGAATTTTAATTCCGCTACTATAAAACTCTCGAACTTTTGATTGAAAAAAGTTGACGAGGACTTTTGTCAGGCATTCTACGTTATCCATTTTTTTTCCAGTAAGAAAGATTACCGTTTGGTAGCTGGTAGGCATATTCTCGAAGGGTCGTTTGTGTGACGAGTACGATACAAAAGAAATGCTTTCTCTTGAAAATAATACGACGCGGAGTTGTGATATTAATTTCATTAACATCACAACCCCTTAGCTCGCTTCTTGAATTAATTCTTAATTATGTAGACATCGCTGGTTTCCATATAGTTGATTATAGTTAAATTAGATTATAAAACGACAATTTTCCAACCATGGGGTTTCCTTAGACAAAACTCTCTCTTGTTTCCTGGCTGCTATGAGGCGAACATCTCTTGCTACACGTACTTGTTCAAGCGTACACAATTAAGCATAGATCCGATCGCGACATCATTCAAACGTAACCTCTGTATTGTTCCGATACAGATATTATTTTAATTACGTTCACCAAGCTATTAATTTACGAAATAACTCACTTACTTTTCAGTGTGTATTTATTATATATTATTTTTCAAATACTTGTTAGTCGTTACTTGTGCGTATAACTTCAATTTAATTACTTTAATATTCATCATCATCATTATTTGTTATACTTTAAATCCCCCTCCTAATTGTTAGCGCGTCCGATCGAGCAGCGTCCGTTTTAGTAACAACTTGTTATGATTTTGTTTTTTGATAACAGCTCAAAATGAATTATTCCTTTAGAATTCAAAATTACTTTCCTCGTGTATAAGCCTTTGGGGTTGGGCGTTTGTTTAATCGTTGGGTTGCTGGTTTACTTATATATTTAGGGTAAGTATCTACTTTTCATCTCCGGTCACTATTTGTTCTAAAATCTGGGAACGATTTTAACGTGACAAGAAAGAATTGCAAATGCCTCTTTGATTTCGACGATTAGCTGCAAATGTTTTCTTTTGTGAAGAATCTAATGATCCTTTTGTTGCGTAGCTAGAATTTTTTTGAACAAGCGGGCTTGCAGCGGGTATTGATAAGAATTGGAGATGGAACACCATCATTTAATGAAAAGTTTCCTTCACGTAATTGTTTAAATCAACGTTCACATTTTCTATTGACCATAGCACCTTCGCCAAACACATTGCAATGAAATTGAAAGTCTAATATGCTTTTCATCAGCTTATTGTTGCCAAATTTTAATAGTTTAAATAGAAAAACTATAGTTTTTACGCACATTGTGTAAATTTACACTAAACTAACAATTTTACCAACATATGCTATAAAAATTACATTAATTACACAGGTCTACAGTGATTTTGATTTTTGAAAGCTGTTTGCTAATTTGTATATGTTTGGGGGCCCTTATTCCAAAAAACGCCATATTTTTGCTCTATCACGTAAATTTTTTTTATAGCGCTCTATATCTTAAAAATGTTAATTTATTAATATACATACCTATGACAAGAATATGTTTGTTCCATGTTAGGCATGATTTTTAAATGAATTGATTTTTATGAAATTAAATTTGATTTGGCAACACTGGTTAATATTAGATTTCTCAGCAAAGCAACAGAGTCGGCGCAGAAGCGTCAATACAACGTTGAAACCTGCTTATGTGCAGTTTGGTTGTGTTAGTCGTCGTGCTACTGTGTCCGCGCGCTTGTTGTCTTCGTTGTTGCGTATTTTAAGTGTTCTAGAACGTATAAATATGGAAAGAAGACATTGTGTGAACAATCCGAATAACTTTTGTTATATCTGTGTTAGTTATGTCCTAGTAAAGCAGAGGCAAACTATAACTTCGTTTGTGAAAAATGTATACCACGCTTATTTTGGTGTAAAAATTGGCGACCAAGACAAGTCCTGGGCTCCTCATACTGTTTGTTGCGTTTGCGTTGAAGCATTAAGAAACTGGCAAAAAGGTAGGAAGAAATGTTTAAGCTTTGGTGTTCCTATGGTATGGCGAGAGCCTAGAAATCACAGTGATGATTGTTATTTTTGTTCGTGTAATGTTCAAGGATTCAACAGAAAAAATAAGAAACAAATTGTGTATCCCAATCTTGACTCTGCTAGTCGACCAGTTCCTCATTGACCAGATGTACCGATACCTACCGCCCCAAAAGCACTAGAAAACGTCATATCGTCAGAATCAGAGGAATCTAATTGCGACCCAGATGACTCAGATTTCACACCAGATTTCAGAGAGCCCGAAGTGTTTAACCAGAGCGAACTAAATGATTTAATTAGAGATTTGCACCTTTCAAAGGATGCATCCGAATTGTTAGCCTCCCGACTTCGTAAGAAACATTTACTGGCACCTGGCGTCACATCAAGCTTTTACCGGGATCGCGAAAAAGAGTTATGTCAATATTTTACTCAAGACGGACCGCTAGTATATTGCAACAATATTCCTGACTTAATTTCAAAATTAGGAAATGTGCCGTATGTAAAAGAAGAATGGCGCCTGTTTATTGACTCAAGTAAGCGTAGTTTAAAAGGCGTTTTATTGCACAATGGTAACGAGCTGGCCTCGGGTCCCGTTGCCCATTCGGTACATTTAATGGAAACGTATGAAAATTTTGAACTTCTTTTAAAGAAAATAAACTACCAAGAACATCAGTGGATGCTTTGTGGTGACCTTAAAGTGCTGTGCATGCTACTAGGACAACAAGGAGGTTATACAAAATTTCCATGCTTTATTTGTGAGTGGGATAGTCGAGCAAGGGATAGACATTGGACTCAAATAGAATGGCCCTCTAGAACAAGCCTTACACCTGGTAGCAAAAATGTATTAAGAGATAGCTTGGTTGACCCCAAAAAAGTTTTACTGCCTCCTCTCCATATCAAACTTAGCTTGATGAAGCAGTTTGTTAAAGCCCTAGACAAAAATGGACAGTGTTTTAAATATTTGTGCGAGACATTTCCAGCCTTATCCGATGCCAAGTTAAAAGAAGGTATTTTTGTTGGGCCGCAGATAAGAACATTATGCAAAGACAAGGATTTTCAAAACACAATGACCAATGTCGAGAAAAACGCCTGGGTTTCATTTAAAGAAGTAATTGATAAGTTTCTTGGGAACTCTAAGGACGAAAACTACGAAAATATTGTTCAAAATATGTTACAACACTTTCATCGTCTAGGTTGTAATATGAGTTTGAAAGTGCATTTCCTGTTTTCACACTTGAACTATTTTCCTGAAAATCTTGGAGCAGTTAGCGAAGAACAGGGAGAGAGGTTTCACCAAGACATTAAGGAAATGGATCGGCGATACCAAGGCAGATGGAGCATAACGATGATGGCGGACTACTGCTGGATGTTAAAACGGGATATGCCCTTAAAAACATACAACCGAATGTCAGGACAACGCAGCTTTCTGTCAAAAAGACAAAGATTTCACTTAAAAAAGACTGAGTAAAGTATTTTTTTCCACTTTTTTAACTTGTATTCCACCTTTTTACTCAATAAACAAATAATTTTTTTTAGAAATATCGTTTTTTTTCATTTAATATTTGCAAAAAAAACCCTTACGTGATACAAATAAATACATAGAATTTTTGAAATCAGCCTACCAAAATTATATAAAATCAGTTTTCAAAATAAAAATATCTGTCAAAAAGTTTAATTTTGTAGACTGTGTTATTACTGGACCCGATAAAATAGAAGGCTATAGCTTTAATGCAAATTGTTAAAATATTAACGTACGAGTAAAAGATTCTCTCAATCAATACTTGCTTAATATTTTCATGTAGCATTTGCATATCTAATATTGCTTGGGAGTGCGTTATAGATTTTAAGAGAAATGTTGACTAAAACCCATATACGAAATTACTCCATGCTTTAAACTTGAGGAGTGTTACAGCAAATATTATTTTAAAAACTTTTAGAAAAAAGTATCATACTAAAGAGTTAATAGAAATTTATTTTAAAGGTACGAAATTTCACAAGCAAATTATATATTTAACATAAACTTAGAAGTAAAACAGTGGTGCATTATACGAGGGATGTCATTTTAGTGTTGCATATAGCCTCATAGATAACGCCAGTAATAAAACGTCAGATGTCGAAATTAATCTCAATCTTTCGTTAACCGAAACCTAAAGTTTCATCAAACTACGGGAACTGATTTAGTCATAGTGAATTTTTGGTCGAAATATGGAATTGAGTTGAGAAAATTTTCCCGAAATAATTTGTTACAACTATCGAAGAGGATTAACTCAACAACAATGTCTTGCTGAGTTGGTTTCTATTTTTGAAGATGAAGCACCACATTAGTCGACAATTTCACGTTGGTATTGTGAATTTCAACGTGGACGCATCAGTAATAGCCACGATGCCAGGTCTGTCAAGAACAGAAAAGCATCGATGGTGTGCGCCGCCTGATTAAGGAAGATAGACATGTGACATATCGAAATTTAGACAAAGGCCTCAATCCAAGCGATCCTACATGATGAACTAGGTGTGAGAAAATTAGTTTCTCGTCGGATTCCGTATTTTTTAACCGAAGAACAAAAGTCGGCTCACGCTAATTGATGCCAAAAAAATTTGAGCCGGTTCGATAACGGAAACTCACTCAAAAAACATCTATAGTATCGTGAGTAGCGATGAACCCGTAAATAAACGTCAGTCCGCTGTTTGGGTGTTTCAAGATGAGGAGAATCATAAAAGTTATCCGTTCACGAAATATGTCGAAACAGATCAGGTCATGTTGTAAGATCGAGAAACTGTTAATGCGGCTCCGAGAAACCAACCCACAACGGCGCATTATTCTGCATCATGAAAATGCGAGTTCGCACACAGCTCGAAAGACAATTGAGTTTTTGGAGCAGCAAAATATCGAATTATTAGATCATCCTCCGAATAGTCCCGACCTAAGTCCCAACGATTTTTTACGTTCCCAAAAATCAAGAATGGAATGCGTGGTCGACGATTTCAGTCGCTGGAAGAAGCAGTTGAGGCCTTCAATAATTGAAAATTTTGTCTGTCCCCCTGAAAACTGGAATAACTGCTTTAACAATTGGCTTGAACGAATGCAAAAGTGTATCGATTTTTGTGGAAAATGTTTTTAAAAGCAATAAAGCACTTTGAGTCGATTCACTGTTTCATTTTATGGCTATATGCAAGACTACAAAGACATCCCTTGTATTGTGAACTATTCAATACGATAAAGAAAGAGTCAAAGAAAATATAAATGTAAATAAAAAGAAATAATGAAGACAATAACAATACAAAAAAAAAACAATAATATCTGTTATGTACTATATCAATATTTTATTCGAAATTTTATAAAATACATGTATAATAATTAGAGAACGGACACGCTTACCACCCAGTGCAGTACTGGCGAAAAGCTGTATTTCTAAAATATTTAATTTTATTTATATAATTGGAAAACGAACGGGTGGTGATCTATAAAATTACGAAATACATATTTATTTGTTGAAAAGTTGTATTAATAAAGTTTTTAATTTTATTTATATAATTGGAGAACAAACGGGTGGTGATCTATAAAATTACGAAATACATATGTATTTGTTGAAAAGTTGTATTTTTAAAGTTTTTAATTTTATTTCTATAATTGGAACATTTTTATTTGTTCATTTTGTCGTTCAAGTTGAGTAAAGGAGTATTAATATTGACTAGCAATAGTTTCTCAAGGTTTTCTTCTGTCAATTTTGTTCTCTTTGAATTAAGTACATCCTTATAAATAGAAAACGTCCTTTCTACATCGCAACTGGTTATAGGTGCATACTGGAAATATTCTTTTATTTCTTCATATTTAGCCGTTAGATTTTGTGGAATTGTCTCCATACATAATTGCTGCAATGTAATTAAATCTGGATTTCTATTAAGAATTGCTTCAAACTTTTGCCGAAGGCCACATCCGAAGTCACTTGGAATACTTTTCAAATTATTAACAGCCACATCTAATGTGGTTAATCCGTCATTTAATTTGAGATTTCGATTTTCAAAATAAGTGATTAGGTTTGGCAGTTTTCTAAAGTGTTCGTGAAGAAAGTACAACTGATTTTTTAAATTTGGGATTTGTGTGAGCTCCTTGCACTCACCAATACTTCTAGCATCCTCCTTTAGCAGTGTTACGAAATGTTTTAGACTATCGAAATTCTCAGCATAATAACTAGTAGCTTCCAGCCATGATCCCCATCTAGTTATTACTGGAGTGGGAGGCAGTGACAGAGATGGAAATTTTTCCCTGAAAAGAGCTACTCTCAATGGTGCTTTTCTGAAAACTTTTTTAAAAGCTGATACAAGTCTGTCAACTTCCGGAAAAGTGTCTCTGATATATTCACAGATTCTGTGGAGAGCATGTGCTACACAAGTAATATGCAGCATATTAGGATATGTTTTCTTCAATAGTCTGCCTGTTTTTAACATATACGCAGCACTATCACTGACAAATAAAAGTATTTTTTCTTTGTACGTGGCGTCCGAATGAAGCATTTTTTGCATATTCTCCTTAATGGTTTCAGCAACTGTTTCCGCATCAACTCTATTTATAACACTTGTTGCTATTACATGAGTTATAGGGAATAGTTGGATGTAGTACACCAGCTACAACATTTACCACACAGCGTCCTTACATATCCACCGTTTCGCCGGCGCTTATCCATATGTATTGATTTAAAAGATGGCTTCTAATGTTCTACTGTTCTCGTATAGAACCTAGAAACATAATATTTGCGTAAAGTTGATTCATCAGGAACATTTCGACCAGTATATTTTTTCAGAAATATTTTTAAAGTGGGATTTCTAAGTTTATTTAATGGAATATTAGCCGCCATAAAAGTTTTACAGAGTTCAGATGTGTTTGCGATCCTAAGTGACGAATTTTTGACGATATTTTACGGATTTTGTAATAAATTTCGGAATCACTGACAATGGACATACAATCAGTATGACCGTCAATCCAACTCGCCATTGTTTTAGATGCCGTTCTCGACGTTCTTCTGTATCATATCTGAAAAGTAACTTAAACAATGCTCTAGGTCTAAATAAATGAAAACTAATGCACGCGTAAGTTATTAAAATTGAACGAAATTCAATGCACACTTACGTCTAAATAATTGGGAGAAGTAGATTCAATCAAACGATATTAAACAGGATCTATCACAAAAATTACGATGTAATTAACAGTTAAAACTATGAAAACAAGAAACTTACTCACAGCACTTTATTTATCTTACGAAATATAAACTAATAAATAAAATACATTATAAAACCCCGCTTCTATCTACGCTCATGAAAACACTTTAAAAAACACTATGTTCTCCGAATACAATAGCTGGCTTGTCCATTGTTATCGCGGCGAGACCAGGTGTCCGAGTAAGTCAAACAAATACTTCATTGAATTACGCCGGGATGTACTGAGCGACGTTATACACAATTCCAATTGCTGATTGCGTTTTATGGAAATTGCATCCGTTCTCTAATAATAATAATAATAATAATAAGTAAGCTAAACAATGTAACTCTTTGTATTTATATTTGCCTTTGTTCATTTACAATTAAATGCTTTTCTCAACTAAAAATTATCTGCGATCCGTCAATAATAGCTTGTACCAAAGTATTTTTAATAATATAAAAAATATTATTAAAAATGGGGTGTGAAGAACACAATAACAAGTTCATTTATGTATTTTTGAATGTATCTTCTCCAAAGACGTAGATACGTATTTCACATTTCTACATGATTCTCAATACGCCCCTGTTGGAGAAGACACATTCAAACAAACATAACTACGTTACTATCTAGCCGAAATTATTCAGACAGAGCGTGAAGGAATATTCAGCGCTGTCTACATAATATAAGCCGAAGCAGACGTGTTTTCTATAGTCGGTAACCACAGTATCTATACAAAACTGTATTCTCGTGTCTTCACTATTTATCGGCGTGAGCCTAATATGTATATGACAACATAATTTGAAACATACTTGAGTGGGTAAAACCTCACTACATTTGTATGATAGCATGGCAGTTATGCAGTTATGACATGATGTAATAATAGCTTGTATGATGCAAAGCTTTGCCCAATTCAATTAATGTAATTGGCGCATACGCATACTTATATTAGCAGATAATTGATGGACTCATCTCAATAGTTCCATTGTAGTCTCCTGGCAACACACTGGATATATTTTTACTAAGCTGATTAAAGCCCTCATTTTTCTCTAGAACTGTTAATTTAATTTTGAACCGCTTTCCTATGGTACCTCTCGCATTATAAATTTTATTCTTGAAACATTGAATCAATTCTATCTATTCACTGAGTTCAACACCTTGAGTTTCAAGTTTTCATAGTATTTCACTAATAAAACCTCAGTTTGCTTTGATAAAAGTTAACTCTTGGCGCATTTGCGGTTTATTTAGTATATCTTTGCAATTCGTAATTGCTATCGAGTCGTTTGAAAAAGAGAGAATGAATTCTCTTATCTGTTCAAAGGTATCTGCATAAAATACAACGGCATCAAGCCACGCGCCCCATCTTGTTGTTATAGGTTGTGGTGGCAGTGCCAGACCAGTTAACTTATCTTTGTATACTTGAACCCTCAGCGGTACTATAATAAATACTTTTTTGTCAAATTGATCAATGATCAATTAATATCTGGAAATGTGTAACGTATTTCTTCTGCTACTCTGTTAACAGCATGTGCCAAACATGTTACGTGCATCAGATTCTTCAGATCTTTAGATTCTGTGCTGACTTTACCATATATGTCGCAGTATCCGATAGGGTCAGTAATACCTTGTCACTTGGAACGGCATTCGGCAAATAAAACCTCGTTAAACTATCGTTTATAAATCTTATTATAGTTAAGCTATTTGTTTTCTCCAATTCTTCTGTACCAATTATAAAATGATTGGCGTAATTTTCATTTAAAATGCCAATCAATAAGTTGGCTTTATAGCGTCCACAACTGTATGTTGTCTCATCGATTAAAAAATAAATATAATTTTCACCTATTGTTTCCTTAATTTTCTCAAACAATAGATTAATATACTTTTTTCTTGTAGTTGAGCGACTATGAACTGACAGTTTCGTATACTTCTCCAAAAAAATTTTAAACGTTGTATTGTCCAACTTTGAAAGTGGAATGTTTGACTTAAGAAGGCGTTACACAAGTTATAATGGAAAATATTCTGTTCTATATTTTTACTTGTTGAAGTAAACGATTGATTCAGAGTAGCTTGTGGTGCATTTTTAAATCTGGTGATATTTCTTTTATGCAAATCAGTTCCTGCATGCTGCGTTAATTGGAATTTTTTGTCGCATCGAATCTACAATAATTAATTGCAGGTATTAAAATATGAAATTAAACGTAAACAAATATAAACTTACAATTTAACTGCCATACTTACAAAACACTATGTCATTACCTAGACAAAATTTAGGATAATCTTTTATCCAGATTGACACATGCGAATATGATTTTGACATATCAAAAATAACAAGGTAATTACGTGTACATATACTTCCGAGAACTAACTAAACACAACGGACCTATAGGTTCGTTGCTCCTAGAACTTTCCCGACTTGATAAACACAAATCTGGAAATTCCCGCTGTACGAAAATGCTCATGCGGACTGTTAGTGTAATTTTGATATAATGGTTTTATATATTTCTTACGGTGCACTTTAGAAATAAATTATAAAATATGAACAAATATGCACTTTTATATGAAATATGCTCAACGCAGTATTTATATGCAAGATATGCAAAACAAAAGTAGTCGCAAATGCTTTCTTTTGCGTGATCTGTATAGATCTGCAAGAATTTTGGTAAACATATCATAAATAAAAAATATACATTTTCATATAATCCCAGCTTTAGTCATCATGAATATAACTGACTTCAGCCATATAAGTCTACTGTCAAAATTTCGCCCAAATCTGTCATTTCAAAATTTTATAATCGTTTAAAGCAAACTATTTGTTGTTTTCGTAATCATGTGGAGAAAAAAAGATTCATGTATAAATTTAACTTTATTTTTTACGGGGAAGAATTATTAAAGAAACTGAAAAAAGTTAAAAAGTGAAACTGAAAAAAAGATAAATATTATGATTAACCTGTTCGTTCCCATGGAATGATTTGTAAATGTTCCATTGCTTTCAAAAGTGGTCATATGAGAACAAGAGATGCTGAACATCTGGAGTCTTCATTCAAAATAGTTTCTCCAAAAATTATTAATAAAGTCGATACTATTGTGGGACCGCTGAATAAAAGTGTGTGGCAACCGCTAGATACGCATTCCTGCCTCTTCCATCATGTTCACCAGATTTGTATCGAGTGACTTTTTTTATTGAAAAATAAAATACATTTTACCTTAAAATAAGTATTTCATTGAAAAGTCGCTCTCACGTCAAATCACCCGTATATAACAAATATCAGTGACGACGTCCAATAAAGAAAACCTTAGTTCCTAAACATTGTAAATTTTTCATAAGTATATTATTTCATTTTATCAATATGTATTATAGTTATATGATAATTACCTTATCATCACCCCAGCTTAATTTCTTTACTCTGTTGGCCAAGGCCGTATTCGGCCATATTGGAGGTTGTGGAGCGGGATGTACTTTTGGACTTGGTATTCTCGATCTGGCGATGTCATTTGGTATTCCACCCATGGCGGATGCTGTTGGAGACCTCATTCTATCTGCAAACATAGGATTACTAACTTTATCACCAACAGAAGAACTGGAAGATGTTGGTGATTTATCAGATGGTAAAGTTGGTAATTGTTCTCTAACTAGATTTCTTTTCTTACTAGAAAAAAAAACGGCAATGTATAAACTAAACATTAAAGAGTATATTTACTTACGCTCTGCAAATGTAGGCTATGAGAAGTACCACAACAAATGCCAAAACCAATAATATGCCTCCAAGACCAGCTAATAATAAATGAGCGCTGTTCGTTTTCTCTTTGGCCATTCCAATATCGTCTGGTGACGGTGGAAAATGAACAGTCACCGGAACTGATGTCCTCCTTGGGGGATTTCCAGTGTCCGTTGCCAAAATAGTAAAACTAGCCAAACCATAATATTTTCCAATTTCGTTCAAAATTATTTCCCCATTAGATTTAATATTGAATATTGAGGCGTTCATTCCTGCCAAACTAAAGTGAAGTATATCATTTTTATCCCCATCAGCCGCTTCTACACGTCCAATTATTTCGCTAGGTTTGTCAGAAATAAAAAATTCGTAATGGGGATAACGAAATCTAGGCTCCCATTCGTTTACATCTTCTACGGTGATATTGACTACTGCTGAATCGTTCTGTGAATAAAAGTAAGTAAATGTTATATATTTAGAAAATTATCTATTTAATAGTATGGGGAAAACAAAAAGTTACTATGTGTATTTGAGTATTGAGTATATGAGTATTTGCAGTATGTACTTCATTTACGGGTAAATTAAGATATATGGCAGTAGATATTAGTGTTTAACTTACATTAATGATAGGGTACTTACGGCTAGATTTAAGAAGGAAAAAAGAAGCATATTTATGTCAGTGGAAGTTAAAGCGAGAATTTGGCTTAAAAATTAATGAGAATAAAATCAAATATGTGATAATGAACGACAAAGATAGAGGAGGAACAAATAATTTAGATATAAACTGTGCAGGAAATAGAAAATATTCTACAGAGAAAGTGGAACACATTGATTATCTGAGAGTAACGATAACATGCAAAGCAGGTGAAGAGAAGAAAATATAAAAAAAGGTTAGCTGACGAAAACGGAGTTGGAGGAATATTAATAAAAATTATAAGAACCAAAAATATATCTAGAGTTTCGAAAATCAGATTATACTGAATGCTGCCCTGCCGTTACTTATGCTTGTGAAACATGGACAATGAATAAAAAGGATAAAAACAATCTTAAAATGTGGGAAAGAAATTTGTGAATGAGAATTTATGGAGAGATTAAAGGAGACGGATAATTTAGAACAAGCAAAGAAATTGAAGAACTATTCAACAAACTAAGTATTGTCCAAATAATGAGAATGCAGAGAGGTAAACAGTTGGGACACAGCCAGAATGTCTGACAACAAATGGATTAAATGAATTTTACCGGGAGAAGAAGAAGAAGAATATGACCTTGGAAAGATGAAGAAAGATCAGGAGTAGGTAGGAGTCAGGGATTGGAAAGGAGGAGCACGTATTAGATGGTTTGAATAATAATACAGGTGATCGAAATCGACAAACGTCCGAATAACCTAAATAAAAAGAACGATGCCCTTCAACTGCCAATGATATGGAAATTCGTGTTGTATGATAGGCGCATATTGGGAAATAGTCAAAGGAATAACATCGAAAATACACACGTATCAAACACAAAACTCGAACTCCCCCACAGGACCAATCGCATTTCCAATTTCGGATTGTTTCCATATAAGGAGATGGCATGGTGGACGGTGGTACGGCTCGTTATATTATATTTTTTAATTCTGAGCAAGATAAAAAAGAGTTATCGAAATATCAGGACAAGAGTCCTCTTCAGAATTGTCTTCAGAATTGTCCTTCAACACAGTATAGCATCCGGAAAATCATACAACATCTAACTATCGCGAAACTATAGTAATATAATATGAACTGATCCTTTACTGTGGTATTCGTCTTTTGGAAATTAAATGGAACGAAAAATTGTAAAAAAAAGAATACAATTATAAATGGCCAATGTTATGCATCCTTACTTATATGACAACGCAACAGTCTGTACGACTGCTGTTGGTTTAGATACAATTCTCGATTGTGAGTTTCAACAATTAGCTGTAAGATTATTTAATTTTGGTATTTATGGCTACGTAATGATCTTACTACTAATATAAAAAATAATCTCAGAATGAACGTTTTCAGGACGACAACCAAGTGCAGATAACTGTGATGACTTACTCTAAAGGTCAACCAAGAAGGCGTTTTTGTAGCTAGGCTGGAAACTTATAGCATTTCAAACATAATTATGTCAACTTACCGTAATGCCATCTGTCGCAAATATCTTAAAATAATATTCACTCTTTTCTTCATAATCCAGACGCTTTTTCAGACTAATTTCTCCTCTCGTATTTATTGCGAAGCTCTTCAATAAGCTTTCTTCAGAAACAAAATATCTAAGCGCCTGTCCAGGCCTATTATTGGAAAAAGTTGCGATAACTGTTCCTACAGGTTGACTCTCGGCTACATTTATATAAAAAATTCTCCTTAAAAACCGTAAACCTTTTGTTATCATTCTTGATACTGTTAAAGTAACTAATGCGTATCTATCGGGATTATCTTGTTGAGTTGCCCTGATCACTAAAGTTGCAGGATGTACCAAGTCAGCATCTTTTAAATCTCTTTTTAAAGCTACTACACCATGTTCTCTGTCTAATTTAAACAGGACATAATCACCTCCTAATCCATTAAACGTGTAATAAACTGGAGCGTTTATTCCCAAATCTTGATCTATTGCTCTTATATCTCTAGGTTTTATATTTAATATTTCATCTCTTAAAGCTGAATCAGGTACAACAGCCATATATCTGTCATCCAAAAATTTAGGATTTTGGTCATCTGCATCGACAACATGTACGGTTAAAGTTGTATCGGTACTTTTAGGAGGCTCGCCGTGATCCTGGGCTCTAATTTTGACGTCAAATTCTTTGAGTGTTTCATAATCTAGAGATTTCTTCAAAACTAAAGTTCCTTCCAATTCGTTTTCAAATTCGAAGAAATCAGCATGGCGTCCAGGAAGTATACTGTATCTAATACTCGAAAATGGTCCTTGTTGATCAGCATCTATAGCATGAACTCCTTGCAAAACTCTAGTACCTACCACAGTAACTTCAGATATATTCAATTCGTAGGGTGCATTAATAAAAACCGGAGCGTTATCATTGGCATCAGAGACTCTTATATTGATCGGAATGACAAATCCAGGATCCAAAGTATGTAAACGTTCACAAATCAGGTTAATTAAAACTGAAGATGGACCATCGATGCCTTCTTTATCTAAGCGACTTCGTAATGTGAGATTCTTCGTTCCAGAAGTAATAGTGATTGGACTGTCTACTTCTCTTAAATACAAAGCAATTGTTCCTCCAGGTCTAGGATCACCATGTACACGAATCTGGCCGACAAATGCTCCTATGGGCAAATCTTCAGACACGAAGAAACTCTCGGAAGAAGCGCCATTTTCTAGATAGCATCTATTATCTGTTATGCCTAGAATTTTCAAAATATTCTGTTTTACATACATGAATGTAAAGAAATTAATTTAATTTATACACACATACGCTATAGCGTATGTTTACATACGTAACAACTGTCTATAACTACTATAACATTGTTGTATGCTAAGGTCAATAACCTCGAACAAATTATTAGAAATAAAAAGTGTGTATGTATTACGTGAATGTTTTTTTTTGTTACGAGATGTAATAAATATATAAATAAAAAATATATAAAAAATACTGTTATGGAATGCAATGTCCGTGTTTATAAAAACGCTAGAAGATAACATTGTGTATAAATTTTGTATGGTAAGGGTTCGATAATCTGGCACGAAAGTCAGCTGTTAAAAATTTAACATCTATTTTTAATCGAAGGCGTAAACGCAAATCTCATCGAATTTACATAACGATCGACAATTAAAGCGAAACAAAACTATTCTTTTTCGGTCGGTCGGTCACACAGTGGCGGATAAAAATTTTTTAAAATATCTTTGTAATTTTTTTCTCCTTATGAGAGGGAATTTTGGAAAAATATTTTGGGTTCATATTCTATATAATTACATCTTTCCATTTTTCATATGTTGTCTTTTTATTTCAAGGACACCCGGTATATATATATATATATATATATATATATATATATATATATATATATATATATCAATTGTTATATTTAATAAAGGGATAAGAAATTATCTAAACACTTATATATATATGTATATATATATATATTGTAACCGAACGGAAGAGCTTCCTATTTGTCAAAGGTAAGTAAATACAAAATTCAAAGTTATCAATTAAAATTAACTTGGTAATTTATATATTAAATTTAGTGAATTATCCATTTCAAAATTAAAAAAAGGTTACTTAAATAGCATGTAGATGAAGTTGCACAATATTGAACAATATGCGCATGATACAAAGGTACATGCTTGTAAATAACTCCATAAATTTAACCTAAAACAGCTGTTCGGATATTAAAATTTCTTATAAGTATTAATTAGTGGGCGTATGTTGTGATTAAGGTCCGGCTAAACTCAAGAACAATGTTGACTCTTGTGATAGGGCATTGAGATATGTCCAAATTAAATAGTGCAATTTCGGTGTCTCCAATCAAACTCTCATAAAGTTCACTGATTCTAAAGTGATAGACTGATGGTATTGTTTATATTCTAAACTACAAAATAAAACGTCAGAGTTCGAATTAATGTATATCAACTTTAATGAAATTACTATCCAAACAAAAAGGTAAGTGAAAAATATACTTATAATGAATTATTTATAATATACATGTCACGTGTTGAAACAAATATGGTGATGAATTTAAGGTTAATATAACTAACGAACTTAAAGTAATATAGATACATAAATGAGTATAAAATTTGACTAATGCTAAATTTAATATATTATTGAGATCAAAACAGACACAAAGCAAATCTAATATTTAAAACTAAATTATATTAAAATCTGTATTCTTCTTTATCTTTCAAATAGAATATCTAAATCTTATATTACGACATATATTATTATCATTTAATCAATTAAAGAAAATATGATGTACTATTTATAAAAATGTCAATAAATTTGTCGTTTTCAATATGCGTAGGAGATAATAGGAATACTTAAGTTATCTGGACTAGGATATTCGGTGTATGGGATCAATTTGTAGGTCTGTGGAGACAGGATCTTTCAGCGGCAATTGAACGGCGTCACCCCGGTTTGTTGCCCAGTCCAACGGTCGTCTTCCCGGCAAACTGCAATCTGTGATTTCTTTAACACTGGTGATCGTCTAGTCTTGAAAAATATGTCAAACAGGAACTGGGAATACTTGTAGGTATTGACTAGAACGGACGTATGACTTTATTTTAATTATTAATACGTCTAGGTCTTTTAAATGGCGACATTTCTAGTGACGCTAACTTTCTTTTTTTTCGTATCCCAATTTTGATTCGTCCATAGGTATGTATGTATTCAATTAATCTTGACATATTATTATTATGAAAATGACAACCTAATAATTTTAAATATATTTATAATTAGCAACAAATATCTAATTCATTTTGATGAGTAAATGTTTGTTGTTTGAATGTCAAATATAGTACATAATGCTGCTTTTATTGTGGGAAACTTTCCCGCGGTAAACAATTCAAATAATATACAGTTATGCCTAAATAAATGGCGTCATTAATGATTAATCTATTAAGTTGATATTTTTTTTGTAAAAACAAATTATCGAAATGAAAATACTGATACAAATGAAATGATATAAATAATAAATGTGTGTATGACTTTTAAAAATAATTTAAATACGCGAAATCAACTTTATTGATTTAGCACGTGAAGAATTCAGTTTTTACATATTTAAATAACTCTAGAACTTATATATATACATTTTAAAATTCTGCCTTTTGCTTACTGAGGCATTCCTGGGTGTAGGCTTGACCTATCTCAATATATATATATATATATATATATATATATAAATATATATATATATATATGTATATAAAACATACGGAAAGCAGCTATTGAAGGAAGTAGAAATTAGTCTTTTAATCCTAGTGATCTTTAATAGAAATATTAGTTTATTATACATTAAAAAGAAAGAAGAAACTCTTTAATTTAACTTCAAACTTAAAACGCATAGAATTCAATAAATCCATTTATTATCCTTGTTTATTTCACTAAATAGACCAATTGACTAGGAAATTTTCTTGTATTCTGATTTTTAGATACTATACTATTAAACATAATGATGGATTTAAGTCTTAAGCATTTTCGATTGAAAACTGCTTTTGGTGGAGAGACACTAACAGGGTGGTATCAAAAGTTGAATTTTGATCATAACAGTCTCTTCTCGGTTTGTAGATTTTTGAAGTGATTTTTCCCGTTATTGCATGGGTATTGTAGAAATTGTATCTTTTTTTTTGTTTTGTCGTAAGTTTTTATTAATTTAAAACTCATCCACGCAGATGCTTTTTAATTTACGAAAGAGATAATAACCACTCGGGCTCCAAGTCCGGACTGTAGAGAGGATATTCCATCTTTATAAAGCCATAGTAGTTAATTATTTTTCAGACTTGGCGAGCCATGTGAACTCTGCAATTGTCATGGAGCGGCATAATCTTTTGAGTAAAGTTTTGGCGTGTTTTTTGCTGTATGGCAGTTTTCAAACTTCAGATTGTTTCGTTATATACTTCTCCTGTATTTGTCGAACCTTTTTTCATCTATTCAATTATTCAAGATTCCTTCTGTATCCCAAAACATCGTCGCCATCAGTTTTGCAGACGAATTTTGTGTCATTGCCTTGTTTCGTCAGTGGATCTCAGTGATACGAGGGTAGTCTTGGAATAAAACAGTAAATAGTTTTAAAGAGTTTATTGTTTTTCGAAGTATTCTCCACAAAGAGTAATGCACTTTTGCATGTACACGAACTAACTCTGAAAGCCGTTATTCCACTCGTTTGTTGGTACAGTCAAAATTGCATTTTTGAAAGCATCGACTGCTCCTTTTGACAACTGGAACCTTTGACCACGCAGTCCGTCCTTGATTTTCGGAAACGTAAAGAAATCGTTGGGACTTAGGTCGGGACTGTATGGAGGATGATCACAACAATTCGACGTTTTGTTGCGTTAAAAATTCAATTGTCTTGCGATCTATGTGCGAACTTGCATTATCTTGGTGGAGGATGATTCGTTGTAGGTTGGTTTCGCACAGCTCAACGATGACTTGCGGCAAACAAATGGTTGTATACCAATCGGCAATAACAGTTCTTTGATCTTGTAGACAAATTGTTGTTACACGACCTGCTATCGCATCTTTTTGGAGACACTTCGAGAACGGATGACTTTTGTCGGCTTTTCTTCACCATGGAATATCCAACCAGGCGACTGGCTCGTATGAGTAAATCTAAGATTCATCACGACTCACGATGTTGTACACGCTTTTAGAGTTTCCTGCGTTGAAGAACTGTAGAGTTTTTTGACACCAAGTGACTCTAGCTGTTTTCGGTTCTTCAGTCAACAGATGCGGTATCCAACGGGAAACTAATTTTTTTACACACAATTCTTCATGGAAAATTTTTTAAATTGAGGCCTTTCCAATCCCCAATGATGTCTCAATTTCGCAATATGTCACATGTCGATCTTCGTTGATGAGCTTGCGCACAGCATCCACGTCATCCTGAGTGACTGCCGTTTTGGTGCACCAGCTCTTGTGTAAGTCTGATGTGATGCTTCATTAGCGAAAACAGAAACCAACCTAGCGAGGCATTCTTGTTGTTGTTGTGTCTTCGAAAATTGTAAAAAATTATTGCGCGAAAATTTTCACGATTGAATTCTATTTTTTGACTAACTTGTCAACGTTGACAGTTCGTTGTAACTACAACAATACACGTATCGCACTGAAACTTTGGATTAAAGATGTAGGTTAATTTTTAATATTGACATTTGGTTAATGGTGCCTTCTATGGCCCAGTATGCAAAACATAAAAGACATCCCTTGTACACTCAAGTCTCGTCACCCGTTATAATTTTCCAAAAAGGTTTTTATCGTCAGCTAAAACTCTCAAGTTTTCCTTACAAACATGTTGCTCACGTAATTTTTGTTCGGGAGTAAGCAATCTGAGAATCCATTGTGTTGCCACTTTGTTCATTCCTAAATCATCATGTAAAATTTTTAATACTGTGGTCTCTGATATCTCCACTTCAACAGCAATATTTGACACCTTCTTTTTTCGATCTGCTAAGATCTGCTTATCAACTTTCTTGATATTTTTCTTAGTTCTGAGTTCGATAGATATTCTGTTTCTTGATCGCCTTGAATTTATTCATTATCGAAATTTCTTAAATTTTACTATAAAATATGTCATAATTTCCCTTGTCACTGCGTTGATACCTGTTTTAATATAATCATATGAAATCATTTTTAATTCATTTCTCATCTAGACACCTTTTACCCAAGTTATATAAATCCTATTTTATTTGATTCTTTGTTAATTTGTATCTATGTTCCTTCGTTTTGGTGTTCTCTTTTCTATGGGTAAATAATATTTTTACTTTCAAGAAATAATGATCGCTGCCACATGTAGGTTCTCTCGACGCCCGTACGTACGTCTTGTCCTATTAATTTTGTATTTAATTTCATGATATTCTAATCTATTCTAGATTTCAGTTTTCGTGTCGTTGTCTCCATGTATATTTATTAATGCCACGGTGTTCTAAAAATATAATAATTTAAAATTTAAAATTTTGAAAATTGCTATTACCTACTTATATATGCATATATACTTGTACATAAGCAGATATAATCGAAAGAAAAAACCGGATCTTAGAGAGGAAGTACGGTACGAAGCGCCTCTGGTTTAGGGTCAGTGGTCACAAATAACAAGCTCAAGGAAGACCTCGTTTATATGACGTCATCCCCTAATTTTACCGAAGAATTCTTTTATAAAACGTTCATATAAGTGCCTTTACTTTCAAAAAGAATTACGAGCATTTCTAAGAAAGGAAATTATTAACAATAAAGTATGTGAAATGTATATATGATAACAAATTAAGCAGAAAATTACAGTTAATTGTCACTTTTACTAACCGAAAATGATGCTATTATATTATTGTAATTTAATAAATGCAGAACGTTCTCAAACGGGAAAAGTAGAATAAGAGAAGAAAGCACTTGAAATAAATAATCGACGTGTTTCACTGTCAGTCACTTGAGGTGTATCTATTTGAAAATACGGGAATTTGATTATTATTGATAATAATCATAGGACAGTTGCTATTTTAACATATTTATCGAAAGTCTACATATACGAAAGTGATCGCTAATCGCATAACAAAGTATTAAAATAAACTTATTTTCTACTAGTTTTGCACATACTACCGTACTACTTTCGCGTCGACTGTTCCTTTTCGATTTCTGTACACTATGTAAAAATGGTTGTTATTTTATCTATCTTAGTAACGAGCCCTTAAATATTTATTTCTTATTTTTACATTCAACGTTCAGACGTTTTTGCATGATTGCAGTCGTGGCAGATACCGTTAATTTTTTGCACTATTATTTATTTTATTCTTGCCTTCAGATAAAGTTGTAAGGCCTTCTCTCCAGGCTGTGTAATATGCCGCAGTCAGGTCAACTTAAACCACGGTTATCTTGAGCCGTTTTTGAAATCCTGCCTCAATGTGGGTTGTTAAGCTGAGCACCTTGTCAACACAACTACCATTGGGTTTGAACCTAGTCTGCTCAACGGGAACATGGATTAAGTCGGTTTAATAGTAATCATTTCAGAAGCTTATAACATGAACTTAATAGGATTATCAGACAAATGCTTTCAGCTAGCTTCTTGGGTTTGTTCGGTTTCAAGACTGCAATTATTTGGTATTTCTCCAGATCTGTTGGAATATGTCCTGTCAATAGGATGTCTGAGTAGAATTTACTCATCCACATAATTGTGTGTTTCCCATAGTTCTTGAGGAATTCGGAATGGATTCCGTTGAATCCAGGTGCTTTTCCAGATTTAGTGTCTTTCAGTGTTTTATCTACCTCCTCTACCGTGAATGACCTGGAGTATTCAGGATGGACTGTTGCTGTTTGGCGGCGGCGGCGGAGTGTCAGTTGTTTCTTATTGTCTGCATTATGTTGTTTTGTAATTGGGATCTTAGACGGTGTTACAATTCGTGCAAATATTTGTCCGGCTCATACTTCCAGTGGTCCACGAGCGAGTGGGTTACAGCTACTTAGTTTCTTCATGAGGCTCCAAGCTTTTCTACTAAATCTTTTGAAGTCCATACTATCTTTCGTTTCTTCTCATTTTTACGGCGTTCTGTGTACAGACGAATCAGGCGAATCGATTATAATTGCTGCTTTTTGGAGGGATTCATTAAGTGTACAGCGAATTTGTTCCATTGGACCTTCCCAAGATTCCACCTAGGCCTGAGTGTAGAGCGGATTATCGCAATTTAAATTCCAATTTTGAGAACTACCGGACCTTGTGGGATACCTGACATGGCGACAAACTTATTACCGCTGTAATAAGTTTGTCGCCATGTCAGGTATCCCACAAGGTGCTAATGTAGGTCCTCTTATATTTGTTGATTTGTGTTTGAGTTATTCTGCGACACTACAATCTCTGATGTGAAAGAGCAAAGAACGGGAATTAAATTCTTCTTTGAATTCTTCTTCTTTCTAAACTTTGAAAATGCTTTAACAAGCGTTGGGTTAGAATACTATAGGCCAGACGCAAATTTATGAGTAGTACGACCGTTTTGATAATGAACGAGTTTCGTTAATGATGATGAGCGTTCTGGTCGTCCATCGACAGACAATTCATGACATTTGTAACATGCGCGTATTGCTGCCAAGTTTGTGCCATGGTTACGAAAGGTATGTGAACTTCAGTACCACAATCAGTACTGGCAACGAATCATGGAAACTAATTAGCAGTCATCGCAGTGGAAGACGCCATCGTCACCACGACCGAAGAAAGCACGGCAAGTTCGAAGCAACATCAAGCCGATGTTGATTTTTTGACGCTGATGGCATCGTGCACAAAGAATTTCTCCCACCACATCAAGCAGTTATTGGACGACTTTATTGCGATGTTCTTCGGCAACAAGAAAAAACATTAGACGCAAACGACTTGCCAAATGGTACAAAAATTCGTGGAACCTACACCACGACAATGCACCAACCCACACGTCACTTGTGCGTCAGTTTCTAGTCTCAACGAAGACGACAGTACTAATACTGAAAAAACGAGACTCAAAATTTATTTTTAAAGCATTCAAAGCTTCAATTGCAAAATCTACTGGAAATATTGGTGTAGACTTAAATGCGTGAAACATCTTTTGTTCAAAATAGGGATTGAAACAAAAGAATTTTTGTCCAAAGGACTTAATATGAGTGTATAAATCAGGCAGATGAAGGCAGATTTAAATTAAGGTCATTCATATGTTTAGTTAAATCCATATAAAACGATAACTTCCATAACCACTCAGTATCCTTTCATTCAAGAAAATTTCGATTATTGTTTGAATCTGAAAAAATCGCGTTAAAAAATTTTCTGTAGTTAAGCCAATGTACTACCATTACGACATTTTCTTCAGTCTCTTCGATAAACTCGCGAAATTGAAGATGATTGAGCGCATATGATCTTATAACGATGATATAATTAACAGCTGACATGACTGGCTTTAAAACTTCTAACATAATATTTTCCGAACAAAAACTTCATAAAAACTATTGATGCAATGTACAATTAATGGTTTTGAGCCACCGCCATTTTCTACGGCTTTTGACATGAGAGCAGTTACACTTGAATTTTTTCTACACATATTTTTGCCACCATCAGTAATGATACACTTCAAGTTTTACCATTGAAAATTGTTTTTCTGAACAGCATTTTCAATTCCTTTAAAAAATCGTCTCCAGTGGTCGTGTTATGAATGCTATAAAATTACAGTATGTTGGTATGATGAGCTAGGTTCAGAAAGCACGCCTAGTTCGAAGCAACCTCTAGCCGATGTTGATTCTTTGACGCTAATGGCATCGTGCACAAAGAATTTCTCCCACCACATAAAACAGTTAATGGACGATTTTATTACGGTGTTCTTCGGCGACTAAGAGAAAACATTCGACGCAAACGGCCTGTCAGATGGCGCAAACATGGATCCTACACCACGACAATGCAACAACCCACACGTCACTTGTTTTATGCCTGTATCTAGCCTCAACGAAGATTTTGCCCCTCTAATTTTTCTTGTTTCCGAGTGAAACTAAAACACAAGGGGTGCGATTGAGGAAATCCAGATCAAATAGCAGGCAGTGTTGAACACGTTAACACGAGAAGAATTCCAGTACTATTTCCGGTCATGGACATAGCACCTCGTATCTCATAATATCGATATTTTTTAATAGACCTTTCGCTATATCGATTTTAAATAAATTATATAAATAATTAAATAAAATAATAATATACGAGTATAACAAAAGCAAAAATTAGTGCGATTAAATTCACATATACTTACAGTAGAACCCTAATTATCCGTGCACGGATTATACGTGGGGCGGTTTATCCATGCATAAGAGCATTTACTTATCCGTGCGGTGGATTATCCGTGGTGAAACGAAAAGTTGGTCGTATTCGTAATCTGTACAGGGTTAGTGCGTTGTGCACAACTCTAATTCGGTGAATTCCCTAAATATGAATTCGGTAGTAAACGCCCTAGATATACTAAACATGTGAAAACCCGGTTCGTAACGCGCGTATGTATTAACAACAAGAATGTCAGATATTCGAAAACGTGAACGTAACGTGCTAACTATAGAACAGCATATAATAAAAAACAAAGACAAATTAGAGCAATTTATTTCAAAAGCAGATAGTGAAATATTATTGACTAATCGCAAAACAACAAAAAATTCTAAATTTCAACAACTTGACAAAGCTATTTCCTTGTGGTTTTTATAAAAAAGAACAGAAGGAATACCCATATCGGGACCAATGTGCACTCGCAAAGCCAAATATTTTCATCAGCAGCTTAAAATCGAAGGTGAATTTAGTTTATCAAATAGCTGGCTATATCGGTTCAAGAAGCAATGGTAGAATTTTGTTATAAGTTAGAGAATATCTTTCATGGGAATAATTTTAAGCCTGATCAAATATATAATGCGGATGAGACTGGATTATATTGGAGAGCAATGCCTTCAAGAACTCTCACAAGCGAAAACTAAACAAGTGCTTTTGGTTTCAAGACAAACAAAGACCGGATAACTATATTGTGTTGTGCTAATGCATCAGATAGACATAAATTAAAATTAACAGTATTTGGTAAATCCAAACGGCCAAGAGCTTTTGTAAATACAAACATATCTTCACTTCCAGTACACTATTACAATCTGTTGATTGTTGGATGAATCGAGACATCTTTCAACAATGTTTTTTTCAGAAATTCATACCCGAAGTTAAACAATTCCTTAGTGAAAATAACTTACCACCAAAAGCATTATTGCTACTTAATAATGCGCCTTCACATCCAACGCAGTCCGTTTTAAAGTCAGAAGATGGAAATATATTTGTTTTCCTTTTTCCACCGAACGTAACAGCAGTTGCGCAGTCAATGGATCAAAGCGTCATTGAAGCAATGAAAATATACTACAGAAAAAACCTCATGTCAAATTTAGTGCAGGAAAATATTGATCTGTTAACGTTTTGGAAATCTCTAAATATAAAAGATGCAATTTATGGGATCGCAAGCACTTGGAATTTAGTGAAAAATATAGCAATAAAGCGAACATTTCCGAAGATAATGAGAGGAAGAAAAAGAAGAGGGGTACGCGAGACTTGATAAGTTGGAACGTGAAACTGATGTATGAGCAATGGCTAGTAGTGTACATAAATGTAACGTAAAATCCTTAAAAAATGAAATTAATGAATAATCGTTCAATTGTGATAGCTACGATCAAGGACATCAAACATTTGCAGATGAAGATATTGTGAAGGGAGTTGAAGGGAGTTGAAGAGACAGTATTATTATCAGAAGACGATAGTGGTGAGGAAGCTAACAGTTCAGTCAGTAACCATATTACACATTCCCAGGCAAGTGAAGCCATTGTAAAGCAGTGAAGCATATTGTTAGTCGTTATTTTGAAAATCAAGAAAATACTCAAATGTCAGACATTTTACATTTAAAAAGATTCTAAAAAAAAATGAGAATAGTTCGAAAAAGCAAACAAAGATGACAAATTTCTTTAGAAAATTAGAATAAAATATTATAGATGTATTATGTATTTTTATTAATATGTTTGTTAAGTACTAAACTTTGGATTTCAAATAGTATTTGCTGTCCACATTATTATTTTTATCCGTGATTTTCAATTATCCGTGCCTGGTGCATTCCCAACTACTATGGATAACCGAGGTTCTACTGTAGTTATTAATTGTCACGAGTAGAAAAGATATAAACGTTTTACCTTGATTCCAAATTCCGCGTGGAATAACTATAAGTGCAAATGTGAGGCCAACCTGCCACAGTCCCATTGTTCATCATCTGTAATAAATTCGTTAAACTTTAGTTAAAACAAATACAAAAAAAGTATTATAATATTATTAAAGATATTTCCGTTCCATTTTGATATTTTAACCCGCCCGTTGTTTACGGCTTTCCACCACCCAACCCGCGTCATGCATAGGAGGGCGGGAGATGGGGCCTTTTCTGCATATTATAATTGTTTTTGTTTATTATTACAACGCATATATTAACAAGAACCTAAGCAAGATACTGTATGAACAAAATAAAATGTCAATGTAAACTAAAACATCAAATTGCGAAATACAAAATTAGAAAGAATTATTGAAAAATTAGAAGTTAATTGACTCCAAGATACAAGTCTATTAGTCCAAAAGAAAACCCACTGCCTGCCACTAAGTTGAAATGCTTGTCAATGTCATTAATACGTT
Source organism: Melolontha melolontha (assembly GCA_935421215.2). Lineage (NCBI taxonomy): Eukaryota > Metazoa > Arthropoda > Insecta > Coleoptera > Scarabaeidae > Melolontha > Melolontha melolontha. The sequence goes on along the minus strand of OW285237.1, from coordinate 90,981,045 downwards.
CGCTTCGATTAACTTATAAATTTTCAACTAATCTCAGAACTATTTATTTTTCTAGCGCGAGAACTGCTGCTGACGACATTTTGACACCACTTACACAGGTCTTCTTCATTGCTTCTTCGACACATCTTTAGAACTTTTTTATCTGCTGTTGCTCTCGTATTTACTGTGTTATGGAAGAATAAGTTTTTAACATGTTTTAAGTGATAGTAAAATGTTTATTATAGAAGTACCCACTTTTTTCAGCTTAGAAATTACAAAAACTTACATGCTTAAAAACAAACATTTCATTCTTCCAAAAGAGCATACGCAAATCCATTAACGTGAATGAGTATTAAAGTGGGTCCAAATTGTATGGAACCTTTTTTTGTCCATAAAGCATATAGCAAAAAAGTAATCTATTGTTAATTCTGAGTAAAATTGATGAAGAGATCATAGCTCTGAGTCGAATTTGGAGCCCCCGAAATTTTCAAAATAGATATTTTTTTAATGAATATATATTATTTTTAATAAAATCGTCATAAAATCCTATATAATTTCAGTACAGGCTTGTTAGAAAGTTATTTTTTCCACCTTTTAGAATTACTGTTAAGATTTTTTTTTAATTTCAGTGAAGATATGAGGTAGGCATTACTACTAAAAAAATAGCCTAAAATGGACTCTTAACTAATAAATGATCATTTTCCTATGATTTTTTTATGAAAACATATTTTTTCCTTACACCTCATTAAAGTGCGTACAATTTACAGGAGCTTTTGTTACAATCGATTTTTTCATTTTCGAAATCGTATTAGTAGAAACCTGAAGAAATAATTATTTTCAAGGATTTAACAAAACAACACATTTTTTTAATTTTAAAGCTGATTTATTTTTAAATTATTTTAGCGACTTAAAATGTATAATTTTAACGATTTTTTTTTTAATAGGAAGTTGGTTTCGTTAATATTTTTTTAAATCTTTTTTGCTTTCCATTGGAGGTACTTTTTTTACAATTTTCCATAATGACAAGTTCACTACGATCATCTCTGAAATTTATCTCTTCGAAAAGAGCTGTTGCTAAACATGAAGCCGCCCTATCTGAAACTCCAAATCTATCACGTATCATAGCAAAAATTCAAAGCGTTGTGTTTTTGAGTATAATGCCCTCGTTTCATTAGTAGATACTTCTACAACTTCTTCATTTTCAGCTATAGCCACGTCTGATTGATGTGGAATGTATGTTGGATCATCACTACCCACTGGAATTATTTATATTATTTTGGATACCTCTTACAAAACTTCTGCCATATTCAAGTATTGTTCATTTTCTATCATTATATTGGTTCATCATGAATTCTTTTAGATGTTGTGGAATCAAACCACACGAGCATTTTGTTGTTTTTAACTTACAATTACATTTACCAATATAAAACAATTCGTTTGTTGAATCTACGAATGCTCTAAATTATATAGGTTTGTTTCTATTTTTTGTTTTTTTTCTTGTGGTATTTATCAAGCAAAACACATATTTTTTTTTAATACTTTTTCTATTAGTATGTATTCAATATTCAATTTACTCCAGATATCGATGAATTTATCTGCTACATGGGGAGTAAGAATTTTTATGCGAAAACATTTTGCTTTCAAGTTTAACACAATCACTCAAGAAGAAATAATATTTTAAAATATCACGATTAGTCGGCAAATTAAGATCATTTAAATCACTTGAACCAAAAATAAAAATATCTTGATAAGTCATATGTGACAATCTATATTCAGAGCTTGCTGATGTTCTTCTTTCAATTTGTAAAGATGTACGACTCCATATCAATAATAATTTTGAAATTTCAAATTGTTGTTTTCCTCTTTTTTTGTGACGCTCGAGAACGAAAAAATGTTTTTATGAAAAAAAATATAGAAAAATGATGATTTATTAGTTAAGAATCCATTTTATACAAAAAGGTTTAAGTATATCAATACGTTATGTACGTATGTACGCATTTGTTACAAATGAAACATACATGCAATATACATATCTGTAACTGTACATATGGACAATACACCTCGTATTTTCAACATTTACTTCTGCTTAAGACACGTGTTTCTGCCATCTATAGGCGTCATCAGTCAAGCTAGTGAAGCAATGTAATACACATGATACAAATCTTTTTAAGAACAGATTTGTATCTGTATATACATTTACGCTGAAATCGCCTACAAGATATAGCAATTTCGTCCTATAAGGTGGCACTATTTAATAAGTGACATCTGACGGACGAAAGAGACTATGTCGAAAAAGGCGACCTTTCGCTTGACCAGCTATGCTGCTACATAACCGAAAAAATACGTATAGGTGTAGTCCATTAAGACGAGCTAGATGGCGGTAAATATACAAAAAGGTTTAAGAATAACAATACGTTATGCACGTATTACGCATTTGTTACAAATGAAACAGACATGCAATATACATATCTGTAACTGTACATATGGACAATATGATGATGACGCCTATAGATGGCAGAAACACGTGTCTTAAGCAGAAGTAAATGCTGAAAATACGAGGTGTATTGTCCATATGTACAGTTACAGATATATATATTTCATGTCTGTTTCATTTGTAACAAATGCGTAATACGTGCATAACGTATTGATATACTTAAACCTTTTTGTATATTTATCGCCATCTGGCTCGTGTTAATGGACTACACCTATACGTATTTTTTCGCTTATGTAGCAGCATAGCTGGTCAAGCGAATGGTCGCCTATTTTGGCATAGTCTCTTTCGTCCGTCAGATGTCACTTATTAAATAGTGCCACCTTATAGGACGAAATTTGCTATATCTTGTAGGCGATTTCAGCGTAAATGTATATACAGATACAAATCTGTTCTTAAAAAGATTTGTATCATTTGTATTACATTGCTTCACTAGCTTGACTGATGACGCCTGTAGATGGCAGAAACACGTGTCTTAAGCAGAAGTAAATGCTGAAAATACGAGGTGTATTGTCCATATATACAGTTACAGATATGTATATTGCATGTCTGTTTCATTTGTAACAAATCCATTTTAGGCTATTTTTTAGTATTAATAACTGATATCTACACTAAAAAAAACTTAGATATTAATAGTGATTCTGAAGGGTGTCAGAAATACCTTTCCAGCAAGCTTATCCTGAGCAATCTACTATAATTCTATCGGATTTTATTGAAAATAATATAAATATATTAAGGAAGTCCAAATCCGACTATGGTCTCTTCAACTCAGAATTTTTTACTCAGAATCATTTATAGATTACTTTTTGCTACACGCTTTATCGAGAAAAAAAAATTGACTCACCCTAATGTGTATGTGGAGTTTTTTAATTACATACCATTCATCTATTATAACCGCACAATTTTTTAGATTGAAAACCAGAAAGTAATATATTTTGAATTTTAAAATTAATTCTACTGAAGTAGTATATTCTGGACAACTACTATGTATAATGATTTTAAGTGGTTCTCTTCTTATTTATACATACTAACCCCTAGAGTTCTTATAGCATTACATTTCATAAAAACAAGAAAAATTATATCTGAACTTTTATTTTTTAACGACAATCCTAAGAGAATGTCTTTTTCGGACACGATTAATTATTTCTGGTTGTTTTACATGGAAGGAAACCTTGAGTTTTCGGTTTCTTTATAGTTAAAGAACAGGATATGGACACCTGTGAATGCTTCGCCGAGCGTGACTGTTCTCATAAATGTGTGTGGGGTGGTAATATCTAATCAACTATCAAATAGGAGTTTTAACAAGTGAAAATGCATGTTAAAACTAACACATGAAAATGCATTTCTCTGTATACATTAGAAAAATCCGAAATCCTTTTTTTTAATTTTCTTTACAATTCTATGAAAATGTAATAGGTAGTTAAAAAAGATATATGGCAAATTATACCTAGTATGTATATACCTTGCATAATTTAAATAAACTATTTTTTTAATAATTTATTCCGACCTTTCGGTTTTTATTGAAACATTCATCAGAACTGTACAAGTAATTAATATATTAAATAGCAAGTGTTCATTTGAAAAGTCAATCTAGTAGCATGTCATTTACTGAGAACATTTTGAAGTATGTCGTAAATTAAAATTTAGTACTTAACCTACGAAGTCGTATATTTTGACAGTTTCATACATACAAATAAATAACAAATAATAGGTATTTATTGAAAACTATAACAAATGTTGAAAATGTTGTCCTTCAAGATCAATGCACTTTAAAATCCTCCGTTCAAAATTTCTGATGATATTCTGCAACATTACTGGATTGTTATTAATTTCCATGCATTTCTGTTCGATTCTCTGTAGCATATCATACAAATTTTAGATAAGGCCACAAAAAGAAGTCGCAAGGTGTTAAATCGCATGAACGTGCAGGCCAGGCAATTTCAGTATTTCGACTAATTATACGCTTATCAAAAAATTCTCTTAAATAATCCAAAGATTCTGCAGTACAGTGACAATGTGCTCCGTCTTGTTGGAAATATGCATTTTGAAGTTCATCATCATGCAACTGATTGACAAATGGTTGCAAAATTTCCGTACGGTACCTTTGAGCAGTTAACGTTCCCTGAAAAAATATTGGTCCAATGATTCGCCTTTGGTTTATCGCTGCCCAAACGCCAATTTTCTCTGGATGTAGCGATTCTTCATTAATTACATGTGGATTTTCACTACTCCAAATTCTTGTATTTTGTGAATTTAGGTATCCCGTTTTATAAAACTATGCTTCATCAGTAAAGATGACTCCTTGCGAAAGTTCTCCATTATTGTTCATATTTACAAACCAATTACAAAACTGTAGTCTACGTGGGTAATCAATTTCTAACAATTCTTGTACTGCTGTGACACGGTATGGATAAAGTTGCATATCTTTTTTTAATAACTTGTGAGTTGTACCAACAGAAAGGTTTATTTGTTGACTCAAATGTCGAACAGATGTTTGTGGTTCATTTTCCATTATTTCTTCAACACGATTGACAACTTGAGGTGTATGTTTCTTAACTGCTCCGCTACCTGATTTTCTTAAGAGACTACCAGTTTCAGAAAAAAGTTTTAAAGTTCTATCCAAAGTATTCTTAAATTGTATATAATCTATTACAAAATGTGGTAACTCAACTTGAAATTCTACCATGCAATCTTGAACCGAATAAACCCATAAACCATCAATTTTATTACCACTTCGAAAATAAGCCTGGACTAAAAAAAATTTATGTTCTAAAGTGAAAGCCATTTTAAAACTGAGAAGCAATTTATTTAAACCAGAATCGACGCACGATTATATTATGCACTAACTGATATTTGTGATTGATATTATCAAATGTTATTTGGATTTACGTTTACGGAACAACAAACACATATTAATATATTTGCGTCTTATTCTATCAAAATTTCAAAGTAACCTAGATTGACTTTTCAAATGAACACTTGTTATATAATAATTTATAAATAAAAAAAACTGACTGTTGGAATAATTACAATAGTAATTAATAAAAAAAAATAAAAATACTCACGAAATTTGTTGAGTTCCTTTGAAACTAATAACATTGTAAAAATTGTTCGTAAAATTAATAATAATATAAAATAACTAAAAGGTTATGAAACATTGAAAATGTATTAAAATAAAATTAAATGGTTTGAAATTTGAAAGTCAGTTTAACATGTGAAAGTTACTGTTATGTTAAGGCGGAAAAGGTTTGATATTCATGGTGAATAATTTTCATTTGTACATATTTTATTGTAATCATCTTATATTAAATGTGGCAACGCTGTCCATCCGGCTCGAAGGACCAATGATTCAGTTTGTATACTTTTCTGTAATGTTACAATGTTTTATTCACTTTAAACGCTCTATTTACAATGTTTCGTTTTAGAAGTGTATTCTTTGCGAGTAATTTACATAGTACCTCAATAGGGATGATAACATCTAGGGATATAACATCTAACCTACCCTTAATTCTGATGGTTACATGATTGCCAGATGGGCAGCGTTACTATATTTAATATGAGATAAATTCAATAAAATATGTATATAGATATGAAAATTATACATGAACACGTGAAAGTTACTGTTGTATTAAGGTTGAAAAGGATTGCTATTGGAGATGATAAAGTTATGTTGGATTCAAATACTAAAAAGAAAGTGAAAAATGTTTAAATTAGTTGTCGGTAATATATTGGTAAAACAGTGAAGAGGACAACCACAACGAGTTAAAATTTAAAAGAACAAAGACGACGTGTAATCTACACAAACGAATGTATCCGACTGAAGTAAATTTGGAAAAACTAATAGAACCCTTAGCAGAAAACTCTTTTATTAAAATTTCTATAGGTCTTTTATAAAAGTGTACGACTCTTATCCAAAAATAAATTGTTTGTCGGTATATACGAGTACACCTACTGTCTCGAAAATACGCGGATTGGCATTATTTAAACTAAATTAGTAGCGCTATCTGTTACTAGGAGATTTACAAAAGTTATGTTAACTTTTATAATTAATTTATAAAAATTTCATGACATTTTGTTCACTAAAAGTTAATACGTTACATTAAGTGACAATAATTTGTACATATCGGTCAAAAAACGAATAAAGACCAAAGAATCAATATTAAGTTCTGTGTTGCAAACGCTCCGAATATTTATAGCTTATGGAGATAATTGTTTATGACAAATACAAACCTTCGATGATGAGCATCGATGATTCAGAGACAGAAAAAAGAATGTGGATGATGATAAATCTCGAGGCCGAATAATTTAGTCAATAGCCAAAGTAAATATCGAAAGTGTATCATTTCGTAAGAATTTCGGAAAAATCTTCAATGAGATTCATGAAAATAAAATTAAAAATATATAAGACAATATCTATCCTGTCTATTTATCTAATTTTTTGGGTTGGACCCCAGTAAGTCCAGGTTCTTGAGCACAGTGCTCTTTGTACCACGCCAAATAGATCTTGCAGTTCCACTCTGTTAGTCTTATGTCCTCGATAAAAGCCACTATCCTCCTCGGGGGAAATTTGAGTACCCTCGTAGGATCTGACAGATCTTTTCCGAAATGTTTCTGTTTGAGTTTCTTCAGTTGCTCACAATTGTATGTTATATGAAGGCTAGTTTCCTCCTGTACAGATGCTTCCTAAAGCACAGTGTCCCGTTGTCAAGCCGGTAATAGTTTTAATTTCTTTTTTATTACTACAAATTAGGTTATCTGAAAGCTTTACGTTCAACTCCTCTAGTAGTTTTTTATTTTCTCTTTCTAGCCATAACCAGATCTCCCTTCTAGTGGAATCGTTGGCGATTCCATATACAGGTTCTAGTCCTATGATGTTCCTCTTATAATCTTCCTCGGCCAGTTCTCACTTTTTCTTTAATCTCCTCATTTCCTGACACCCATATCAGTGACACAGTATTGTCTTCTGTCAGTCTATTGAGGACCTGTTTACAATGTTTCACCAGTTTAGACTTGCAGATGGATTCATAATTGCTCTAATAGCTGCCCGACTATCAGCTATTATGTTGATTTTTTTGTTTGCACAGAAGGCTTCCTGAATTTTTTCAGTGCAGGCTGCGACTGCAAACAATTCAGCCTGGAAAACCGTCGTATATTTACCCAGACTGAATGCTATCTTTCTTCTATGGAACATTCCACATATACTTGCACTTTCACCCCGATTGCATTGTGATCCATCGCTATATTCTATATGTTTAGCTTAGTTGTAAACATAATCTCAAGTACCATACTATTCACCGGCATTTGTAATATCGGCTCTCCCAGTATAGTTCTCGTTGTATCTGTATCCCTTCAACATTAAGCCATTGACCTTCAGCCTCAGGACCGCAGCCATGGCCTCTGCTTTCACAAATAGTTCCAACGGAGGGAGGCCCACGATGGCCTCTTCAAGATAATTCATCACATTTTAACCAAAAAAACTTGATCTTCCGTAACTAAATTCAAAGTTTATTCCATATCGATTGATGGATGACAAAAAATTCTAACGAATTCGATATTGCAAAGACATTATTAGAGAAATTCAAAAAGATGAAAACTTTTACTAACAATAATAATTGTAACTGGTGATGATACGCGGTGGTTTCAATAAGATCAAGTAGCCAATAATGTGCGGAATGGTGCTAATCAATTAAGTAAATTAAAAAAAAACTTCGTTTGGTTGGTGAAGTCATAAATCAACGATTTTTACGATTTCAAGATAATTATTCACAAAAAATTATTTCCTAGTGCACTTGGCGAATATCTAACGGTAATAATAATAGCCTTCTTATCGATCGTAAGTTTTCACTGATTTTTTTTTTAAATCAATTGCTTTTTGCCTCCAGATCCCACACCTGATTTACCTCGATGCTATTTTTTATCACCTAAACTGCTTTTGATGACGAAAAGTATAGCCAATTAAAGACATTCAACAGTCTACAACGCAATGAGAGATACACAAATACAAAAATACAAAAATTATTATATTTTTGCTGAAAAAGAAATATCGAATTAGAGGCCCTAGAGATTTTTAAAAGCCGACACAACACAATAGATATCGTTTTAAACGAACAGTTGGACCTTATATATACACCTCTTTTCCAATGTTGTATATAATAGTTAAGTATATAGTAGTAATTTTAAATAACATCATAAACCACCCCCATATATTTTTGTCGAAACCGCGGTCACGATTATATGTGAATAAAGTGGTATATATAACAAAGTTATTGTTTATTTTATTTTATTTTCATATATCGAATAAATAAAATGATTTTATTAAGATTTTTTAACTATCCTTTCTTAAAGCTATTTCAACGAGTTATTTCGAAATCATACATTGAGTTATTATTTATTATTTTAACTTTGAACAAAAACCCAAGTTTAATTGATAAAAATCAAATAACATGTATTCAATATAACAGTGAAAACAGAAACTCAAAAAATAACATTATGTTATCGAGCTTAAACCCCAAATATCCGGGTAGTATATTTACACGATGTTTCGCATAAAATTAATTGTGTTTTATAAACACACACAACACACATACATTTAGAATTATGTTTAATTGTAATATTTAACTTTCTTCTATGATATAAAACCATGAATACTTTATTAGAATTTATAATTGGATAAGCTTGTTAGTTGAACATAACTGTTCTTTTTCAGCCTATTTTCAAAAATGATTATTATATTGCTACGTTTGCACTCTAAGTTGAACAGACAAGTGTGTCACTTGCAACGGACAATTTAATAAAGAAACAAACATTGTTTAGATATTTAAAACTTTAAAAGTGCTTTAAGCTTGACAAATTAATAAATAATAATAATAAATATACAAATTTGCATAAAACAAAAACATTTTTTAATAATATAAAAATATTATTAAAAATCGGGTGTGGAGAACACAATACAAGTTGATATTTGTATGAAAGTATTGTATGTGTATAATTAATAATAATTAGAGAACGGCTTACCACATGACGCAAAGCCCAGTGCAGTACTGGCGAAAGGCTGTATTTCTAAAATATTTAATTTTATTTATATAATTGGAAAACGAACGGGTTATGATCTATAAAATTACGAAATACATATGTAGTTGTTTAAAAGTTGTATTTTTAAAGTTTTTAATTTTATTTCTATAATTGGAACATTTTTATTTGTTCATTTTGTCGTTCAAGTTGAGTAAAGGAGTATTAATATTGACTAGCAATAGTTTCTCAAGGTTTTCTTCTGTCAATTTTGTTCTCTTTGAATTAAGTACATCCTTATAAATAGAAAACGTCCTTTCTACATCGCAACTGGTTATAGGTGCATACTGGAAATAACTGGAAATATTGGAAATAATTGGAAGATGTTGCTTAAATGAAAAGAAAAGGAATGTACGTGCTATTTCTCTTACGAAATACGAGAAACTTATTTATTTTATCTACGTACACGACACCACTGACAAACACTATATTCTCCGAATACAATAGCTGGGTTGTCCATTGTTATCGCTGCGAGACCAGGTGGCCGAGTAAGTCAAACAAATACTTCATTGAATTACGCCGGGATGTACTGAGCGACGTTATACACAATTCCAACTGCCGATTGCGTTTTATGGAAATTGCATCCGTTCTCTAATAATAATGTATAATATTTTTATATTATGGTGAGGCCTTAGAGCGGACTGAAGCGATTGAATGGACCAATTGTTCCGATAAAACGTGGTGACGGTATCATGCATAGTATGAATGTTATAACAGCCCTATTATTTGCTTGCTCGATTGCATTTGTCGAGCAGATGTTGTTGTTTCCGTCGTTATGAATAGTACATTGTATGTATTCCTTCATAAATTTAATTCAATAGTGGCGTGTAAGGCGGAATATACATTTATATATTATTTCGTTAGACTTCGTTGAAATAATCGCTTAAAAAATTATATCCGATAATTTCCAAAGTGTATTTTCATGCTTCATGTTTACATGCTGTTATTTATTTATTATTATTTTTTTCAACTCTACATTTTTATCTCCGGAAGAAGCAACAAAGTTGTTGCAAAATATAGGGATAACTAATTAAATGAGTTTTTTAATTGACAGACCGCTTGCCCGCTTTTACTTTATTTTATTCAATATATTACGGTCGATAATTTCTTTTAAATTAAATTATATATATATATATATATATATATATATATATATATATATATATATGGTAAACCTAATCAGTAGGCGATTAAAGGTCTGTATATTACTTCAAAATATATGTATTTAAAAAACTCTACATGTTTCGGCTGTATACGCCTTTATCAAGAGAATACAAAATATGAATGACAGGATATAAATGTCAAGTAATTAAGTTGCTATGGTTTAAATTATTCAAAGATACATTCTAGTAATAATAATAAATCATGCCTTAGTATTCCAAAAAATAGATAACAAGGTGTGAAAATATGTGTTGTTTGCTGCTAGCAATTTGTGTCTCCTTCTGGGTATGAACTTGTGTGTTGGTTGCTGCTGGCAGCTTGCGTCTCTCTATGGGTGTGTGGTTTTGTGTGAGAGCGTAAGTGTAGGGTTTTGTATGTCGGTGCGTTCGTGCGTGTGTTTAGTGATCGGTCGCATCAATTTAGAGAGGTCGGATAACCAGCCATTGCGTAGGGCCGCCAACCCTTTCCCGACAACTTCTTTACAATTCCGTGCAGTACTTCGACGGTCTGACCCCCGCCCCAACGAGGCAAGGCGCAGACAGGCGAAGCGCACCCTGTACGGGGTTGCTCATCGCAACTAAGGGAACACTCTTAGTGGCTACCTCGGTCGACGATGGTCACACTTATGCCATCTTAACGTTTTCCGCCGAAGCGGGGGCATAGCACACACGTCGAACGTGTGTGTGCTGTTAACGGCAGCCTAGCCAGGTTGTCGCCCAGGACCGGTCCTAGTGGTGTGTGCATTGCGCGGCGACGAGATAGCGCCGCGTAGCATGGTTCCTCACTCTTGCTGGAAAGGCGGAATGGCACCTGACTGCCACAACGGGCAGACCCCCCTAGAGTTTTGTAGCGCATATGCTAGGCTGCAACCCAGTAGAGGACCACATCAGCAAAAAACAGAAAACAGGGATAGGCAGAAAACGTTAAGATGGCATAAGTGTGACCATCGTCGACCGAGGTAGCCACTAAGAGTGTTCCCTTAGTTGCGATGAGCAACCCCGTACAGGGTGCGCTTCGCCTGTCTGCGCCTTGCCTCGTTGGGGCGGGGGTCAGACCGTCGAAGTACTGCACGGAATTGTAAAGAAGTTGTCGGGAAAGGGTTGGCGGCCCTACGCAATGGCTGGTTATCCGACCTCTCTAAATTGATGCGACCGATCACTAAACACACGCACGAACGCACCGACATACAAAACCCTACACTTACGCTCTCACACAAAACCACACACCCATAGAGAGACGCAAGCTGCCAGCAGCAACCAACACACAAGTTCATACCCAGAAGGAGACACAAATTGCTAGCAGCAAACAACACATATTTTCACACCTTGTTATCTATTTTTTGGAATACTAAGGCATGATTTATTATTATTACTAGAATGTATCTTTGAATAATTTAAACCATAGCAACTTAATTACTTGACATTTATATCCTGTCATTCATATTTTGTATTCTCTTGATAAAGGCGTATACAGCCGAAACATGTAGAGTTTTTTAAATACATATATTTTGAAGTAATATACAGACCTTTAATCGCCTACTGATTAGGTTTACCATATCATACCAAGGTCACGAAGTTATTATATATATATATATATATATATATATATATATATATATTGTTCTTGAGATACTATATTCTCTATTCTCTTCTATAAGGGATTGTTTCTGGTTTCGTTTCTTTCAGTGTTATTTGGTTACAACATTTCGTATTTAAAAAAAATATATTTATTGCAGTGCCTGTTCATTAAGTTTAAGGCGCCCACAAAAGTGTAATGTGCAGAGACATGTTTCTTCGAAAACGCATGAAGATAGCATATGACCATCTGCACCTGACACTTGAAGAACTGTGTGAAGCTTTCATAGCGGCCAATATCCCATTCAAAAAGCTTAACAACCCAGTTCTCACAAAACATACGGATCGTCATATACCAGATGAATCTACTTTACGTAAATACCACTTACCAAATTTGAGAACCATTGAAAAAATACAAACCTATCTTATCTTTGGGTAAGTGCAGACGAAACAACGAATGTAATGGGACGATACGTGTTAAATGTAGTTGTTAGTATTCTTCATCCGACAACTTCATACCAACCATAATTAATTGCAACTAAAATATTGCCAGTCGTAAATGGTGAAACACTTGCAGAAGTAATTGATCAATGTATTCATAATATTCTGTCATTGGATAACAACTATAAAAACAAGATGCTATTATTTTTGACTGATGCGGCAGCTTATATGTTAAAAGCAGGGATGTTATTAACGCAATCTTATCCCAATAAGCTACACGTTACTTGTGCAGTACATGCACTACACAGAATATGTGAATAAATCAGGGGTCATTTTCCAAATGTTGATAAGTTAGTTTCATCATTTAAAAAGATATTTCTCAAAGCTGAGACAAAAAGTTGATGCCATTTTTAGCAAAAATCCAGATTTGAATATATTACACCAAAGAACTAATTTAACACAGGAAGACCTTGAACAAGTTTTAGTTGTACAAAGTAATGTTTTACACTTTCAGTGTTTCACAGAAAATACATAGTTTTGAGTTTTGTCCTTTATAAATAATTTTTATTCAAAATTCGATACGCAATTCGCTTGTCAGCATTACTTTTGTTTCAGCAGTAGTTGCTGCCGGTTATCAAACCGTTTATTACATTCGCTCTGTTGTGCATTGACAGATACATATTAACTGCATATGTAAGAATGTGCACTTATGCAGCTTGCCACACGTATTAAATTATTCGAAACTCACGGATCGCTTACAGAAACGAACCTATTGCGAGCATAAGGCAGGCGCCTATGGGCTATCATCAATCGCTCGAGAAATAATGAATTAATAATGATTAGGAAACGGACACGAAAGGCCGATGACTCATTGCCCACGGGCGTCCTATTGAAAATTTGTATTTTTAAAGAGTTTTTAATTTTATTTATATAATTAGAAAACAAACTGGTGGTGATCTATAAAATACGAAATACATTTTTATTTGTTCATTTTGTAGTTCAAGTTGAGTAAAGCAATATTAATATTATCTAGAAATACTTTCTCAAGGCTCTCTTCTGTAAAATTGGTTCTGTTTGAATGAAATACATTCTTCTAGATAGAAAACGTCCTTTCTACATCGCAACTGTTTATAGGTGCATACTGGAAATATTCTTTTATTTCAGCGTATTTAGCAGATAGATTTTGAGGCATTGTCCTCATACACAATTGCCGCAATGTTATTAAATCTGGATTTCTATTAAAAACTGCGTGTAACTCTTGCCGAAGGACACATCCAAAGTCACTTGGAATATTATCAAATTATTAATAGCCACATCTAACGTGGTTAATCCATCATTTAATTTGAGATTTTGATTTTCAAAATAAGTGATTAGTTTTGCCAAATTTCCAAAGTGTTCCTGAAGAAAGTACAACTGATTTTTTAAATTTGAAATTTGTATTAGAAATACTTTGAGCATTATCATTTAACGAAATTTTGTAAACTATCAAAATTCTCTGCATAAAATCTAGTAGCTTCCAGCCATGTTCCCCATCTAGTTATTACTGGAGATGGAGGCAGTGACAAAGGTGAAAGTTTTCCCTGTAAAGAAGTCCCGACCTCAATCCCATTGAACATGTATGGGACAGGTTGAAATAGCGTGTTTGTTCACTTTTACAGCATCCTCGGACTTTAGAAGAATTATCAGAAGCTTTGGTAGAAGGTTGGAAACAGTTGGATGATCGTCTATTAAGAAATTTAATTTCAAGCATACCAAGGCTTCGTCAAGCTATTATTGCAGCCAGAGGAGGTAACACACATTATTGGTTTTTGTTATTTTTATTTTTTTTTGTTTTTTGTCATTGATTATTTTCGCAATCTTTGTTCAATTTGGAAAAAAAAATTTAAAAAAACTAAAGTTTTCAAACCAGATTTTAATTTAAGTAAATTTTGAGGAGGATGTAGTTTTTGGCCGAGTAAAGGTTTTCTTCCACGTTAAATGTGAGATATTTGCTAAATTTCAAGTCTTGCGACAATTTTTTGGCACAGTGTATAATTCATCAAAACATTCATTATCACATTATGGCTGATGAAATATTGTTTTGAAAAGGATATACCTACATTAAATAAATATTTAATCGATTTTCAAGTAATATAAGAGGAAGGAATTTTAAGGAAAATAAATCTAACAAAAGAATAATAATGGACATTCATGTACAGTTTGTTGGAAAAGTAATGTATTGCCCCCTTCACGTAAATACTACCTTCTAAAGCGGACTAGTACATTCCCGCTTAGCATACATCATTAACGTGAAGAGAATTAGCCTTTGTGTAATATTAAAAAAATTAAAGGAAACTATTTAGAACACATTCCTTTTTCGAGAAACTATACATATGTACATATTTTTGGATTCATATTATGTGCATTATACAATTCTTAAATATATATTACAAAAACATCTTTAACACACACATCCATATCTTTTACGTTTCGCAAATATTGTTTTATGATCATCGAAATAAAAATAGAAAGGTACTATCTTATCTACTGCAACTGTATGTTGCGAAAAATCAGGAAGCAGCTACATACATAGAAACCTACGTATAAGGAACTTACCACGTCGTTTTAAGCCAATCGCAAAGGTAGTTTCCTTGACAACTGGAGCACATTATATTACATTACCATTAAAACACAACAGACTGTGTCGATACGCTCTTGTACTTTGTTAGATCGTAAAAAAAAAGAAATAGGAAGACACCGTTCTAAAAATTGTTTATTGATGAGCAGGTCAAAAAGTCTAATATAAAATATAGGGCTCTTTACTGCAAACAATCGCTGATTTTTTAAAGGGCTTTCAACATAGACACCCTTAAAAATAATTCTTTAAATCTGATAAATAAAATTTGATGAAAATATTAAAAATATCCTTAAGCAATTTACCAAAAAATTGTATATATTATATATATTAATACGTAATTTATTTAATATTTTTATAATTTCGGTTAATTTAAAAGAATCCCCGCACTTAAGAAGTTACTCACAGCACCGCTAACACACAAATGAAGCTCCACTGTCTAATATGTGCGTACACCTGTTTTGTGTGCATTCACCATAACAAACGCCACTGTTGTCTTTTCTTTTGTTTTCTGTTAACAAATTTATCAAGATATACTAATTATATTTCTTTCTAACTAATGAAACAAAAAATAATTCCTTTACGACGAATTAAACTTTGTAAAAGAAGCAAAGCTAAAAGCGAAATATTTATCAAAGGCACAGACAATATAATTTGATTTTACTTGCTTATTTTTTTTATACTAAGGCTGCTGGGAATATTGCCGAAAATAATGTATAAAAACACATAAAATTTAGTCAAGAATAATTTGCCGGTTTCGATAATTTTTCGTATATCATCGATGATTTCCAGCAAACAAATTGTAGGAACAAATATAAATCAGAAGATGGTAAATCAGATCAATTTAAGATTTTGGTGCAAAAAGCAGTGAGCTCCATCTTTTAAATTGCTTTTTAGTTGGATTTTAGTCTAGTTGCCATGCTAAAAAAAACGAACAGCTCCATAGTTTATAATAGAAGTGCAATAAGGAATACAATTATAAACCGAATTGCTTCAACAGTCTTTTGAGTCAAGAACCGGCCAGCTCCGGAGCTGTCTGTTTTTTTGCCACAAATCACAGATGTATTAGCGTCTTTATGTAAATACACGGTGATGTAATCTTACTGATCAGCTGATTCCAGTTGTTTACAACTTCTTGGAGTTGAAGCACTCGCAACTTTAGTTTGTGCAAAAGTTTGTTTCTTTTGTTAATTAGTTGATATACGAGGTGCTACTCAGAAATTTCCGAAATTTAAATGTGGCGCACGAAGGGATGGTAGTCTAGCTCTATAGCGCTACATGGTGTGAGCTACGTCTATACTACGTCAGTCTGGCCAACGGTACTTTAGTAGGTGGTGATAAACAGTTTTTATATTTATATTTGTTGATTTCTGTTTGAGTTATTCTGCAACACTACAATGTCTGATGTGAAAAAGCAAAGAACGCGCATCAAATTCTGCTTAAAACTTGGTAAAACGTAGCGGAAACTCTGAAAATGTTTAAACAAGCGTATGGTGAGGATGCTTGAAACTTATGAGTGGTACAACCGTTTTGAAAATGGACGCGTTTGTAATATCATCATCTTGCCGTATGGAGTTTGTCAGGGTATTCTGCCCGGCGCAGTCAACATGCGGCGTATTGCTGCGAAGTTTGTGCTAAGGTTAGTTAACATTGAGAAAAAACGGCACTGTGTTCATGTGTGCACAGCTGAAACTAACTGCCGAAAGTGATGCGGACTCCAGTACTAGAATCATTACTACATTAAACAGCAGTCATCGCAGTGGAAGACGCCATCGTCACCACGACCGAGGAAAACACGGCTAGTTCAAAGCAACGTCAAATCGATATTGATTTGCTTCTTTGAAGCTGATAACATTGTGCACAAAGAATTTCTCCCACCAGTTGAACCAGTTAATGGACGACTTTATGTTCTTCGGCGACTAAGAGAAACATTCGACGCAAGGGGCCTGCAAAGTGGCGGATCCTACACCACGGCAATGCACAAAACCCACACGTCACTTGTTGTGCGTCAGTTTCTAGCCTCAACGAAGGCTGAAGTACTACGTCACCCTCCATACTCCCCAGATCGTGCCCTTTGTGACATCTTCCTGATTCCGAAGTTGAAAGCAAATCGCAGGCAGTATTGAACACGTTAACACGCGAAGACTTCCAAGACTACCTCCAGTCATAGACAAGTTGCTGGGATCAGTGTATTCATGCGGAAAGAGAGTACTTTGAAGGGAATGGTATTGAATAAGTTGTAAGAACAATTTATTGTTTTTTTTCACATTCGGGAATTTCTGGGTAGCACATCGTATGTAATAGATAATAAAAGTAGTGCATCTGAATCGGAGTCGTTCCAAGGACAAATCTGAAGTGTGCACGACAAGCCGAATTAACCAAAATAATGAAAAAAAATAATTATAAGTACCAGTTCATGGAGCGGTAACGTAAAAAAAAGTAAAAGAGCTAAAGGGGAGAACATGTTAACTGGGGAAATAAAAAATACCTGCAAGAGTGATTGAAGCAGATTGTAAATGCAAGTATATGTGCTTTTCAAAAATAAATTTGGTTAAAATGCTGAGTACTTTGACGCAGTTTGTTACATTGGTGACAAATACAAAGAGCATATTATTTAGCAGAGTTAATATCTGCTGAAACGATAAACCAACGGTGGGTTAAAACAAGTAAAAGCAGTGCAAGAAGCATCGCATTTTATTACAAGGCAAGTAATAATTTTGTAAAGAAATATATATATATATATATATATATATATATATATATATATGTAAATATCTTTTATAAAACTCAAAATATCTTTTTCATGTGCCATTTTTACTAAAATACATATCTTCCTTTTTTCAGATTCGGCTAGGTACAGAAACACATCTATACTCTATTTTTAAATCGGAGTGTTTTTTTAAATTGAAGCGCTAAAAAGTAAGTAAAAATTGTTTAGTTTTAGACAAAAAATACACTAGCGAAATTGCAACTTCAAAATTCGCTAGTATATTTTTTATCGAAAAATGACCAATAGCAACCCTACTTTTCAGCGCTTCAATTTAAAAAAAACTAGTAATTATCATTTTGATAATTTCACAACTTTTTCCTCATATAAGTGCTTTTTTTATGTAGTAGATACCAATCGAAGATTATGTCCAGATATTCTGAATTGCAATTATGTTTTTAAGGTTCTTCTCATAGAAAAGAAAACGGCAGTGGTTACATAGAACGATGTGTACTTATTTTAAATAAACCGCCACAGCTCGCTAAAAATCACTAAAACCGGATCGAAGAAATAACTAGTGTGTACACAACTAACCGCCGCCGATGGGCAAAATCATCTAATTATCAAGTAAGTTGTAAAAAAATGGCGACTGTGTACAAAAAAAGTGGATTTTGAATCCATGAAGTTCTCTCATACGTAGCTCCAGGCGCGGCTCGTGATGACGTATTTTGGTTTGCAGTACAATGATACGAGTGCCTCGTGTGTTTTCGGTGTTTACTAAGCAAACGTTACAGTTAGTACACGAGAAAACACGAAGCACTCGGATCATTGTACTGCAAACCAAAATACGTCATCACGAGCCGCGCCTGCGTAGCTCTGAAATAATTAAAAATTTTGATTAAGTGTAATGACAAAAGTATTGCTTTATAACTTCAATAATAAAATGGAGGTCGTCTAAATTTCAAAATGTTTACACTTTCTAAAGTTCTTTAAAAAAACACCATTTCCAGGGTTATATGAAACGATGCCGCGGAAGCATGTTCATGTGCCTGGGACCGAGTATCGAAGAAACTATTCCTTGAATAATTTAGAAAAAGCCCTAGAAGGAGTTATTGAAAGGAACATGTCATTCCAAGAGGCCGCGGAGGTGCAATTCAACAATTCAGATATCTTGGAGAGACCACCTGCACTAAATAAAGTTGAAGAAAATCAAATTGTTGTAGCCATGACAACTACTGCTAAATTCGGCTACCCGTTCATTACAAATGAACTTAAAATTTTTGTTAAACAATATTTGGATCGAAAAGGTGTGCAAACAGTGCTTAAAAATAATTTACCTGGCAATGAATGGTGTATAAACTTCATGAACAGAAATCCGGAACTTAGGAACTTAGGGCTGTAGGAATATTTTGACAATTTATCCAGAATATGAAAATATTCAGCCTGAAAATATTGTCAACTATGATGAAACAAATTTTACACACGACCCTGGCAAAATTAGAATATTGATAAGAAGAGGATCCAAACACGCTCATCGCATTATTGATACTTCTAAATCATCGGTGTTTCTACCGCCCTATATGGTTTATAAGGCAAAAAAAATGTATCCTGAATGGTTACAAGGAGGTCCAGAAGGGTGTTATTTTAATCGAAGTGAGTCTCGGTGGTTTGTTGCCATAACATTTGAAGATTGGTTCCAGAAAATTGCGATTCCGTATTTTCGAAGATTAGATGGGAAAAAGGTTATAATGGGTGATAATCTTGGCAGTCGTCTATCATTAACAGTGTTACAGCTCTGTGAAAAGAATAACATTGAATTTATGTTTCTACTCCCAAATAGTACACACCTCTTCGAACCCTTGGATGTTTCTGTGTTTAGATCAATCAAAGCTTCATGGAGAAAAAACTTAAATGAATGGAAACAACATAATAAGGGTTGTCTACCAAAAACACAATTACCTGCATTATTACGAAAAGCAATTGAAGATACAAAGGACAATTCACAAAACATTATATCAGGTTTTACTTGTCGAATTATACCCATTGATATAACAAAAGTATTGAATAAGCAAATTCCAAAAGGAGTCAAAACTGTAGCCACTGATGCTTTGAATGGTAGTTTTGAAAATATAATAGAAAATCTGGTTAGATTTGGCGAATTACCAAAAATAAAAAGGAAAAGAAAGATTAACATTCCAGCAGGCACAAGTATTCAACCTGAAGATTTATCAGAAGAAAATGTTGTGCCATCTCAGTCTAAAAAGCCAGGTAGGCCTCATCAAACAGTGATAAATATAATATAAGTGAAAGTGAAAATGAAGATGTGGAGATGGAATTTGATGAAGAATTAATCATACAATAAAAGAAGTGTCAAATTTGATAGAACTTCCAATGATGATTTTGTTGTTGTAAGCTTCATCTACAATCAATCTTCATAAAATGAAACATCTAAAAATTTTTTTGTTGCTCAGAAAACAAAAACTGGAAAAAGGAAAATATCTGTAAATTGTATGAGACAAATCTAATGCCTTTGTTTTTCCTGATGTGATTGATAACTGTGATGTTTTACTGAACCAAATAAAATGTAAGTTAATGCCTCCAAATATTAGAAGAGGAATACATACATTTGAAGAAGACTAAAGGAATTGTTTATAATTTTTTAATTTTTTTGTCTATATTTACCCATATTTTGTTTATGTTTTCAAGAGTTTGAATTTTTATTTAAATGTTTTTACTGCAGCGAAATTGCATTATTTTTGTATTTTTATAAATAAAAAGTTTAATGTGGAACGATATTTTAATTAATTAATTAGATCCTTAAAAACACTCAGTTTCGACCGTTTTTTTTTAAATTATTTTCTGTGGTCCATATAATATAACCCTGTTTTCGAAGGTGATTTGGAATGCAATACAATTTACTAGCCAAATACAGGGAAATGAAATATTGTTCCATATATCCCCAACATCTGTGTTATATGGAACGACAAAAAAGGCCACTTGTAAAAACAATTTCAATAATTTAAATAGTGGAAATTTTGAGCTAAACAAACTCGGTTGAAATGTAGTTGTCACTATAAAATTGTGTTAAACCGTTGTAAAGTTATTAAAAAAACAAAAAAAATCGTTCCATATATACCCAAACGACGGTACTTAGATGAAATATTTCGCTAAAGCTTGAACATTCCAATTAACAATGATTAACTTTTTCTAAATAAAGCAAGAATTTTCTCTCTCTGTTCAAAAGTTTTGCTTTGGTTGGCTATAACTTGAATATCTGTATAACCAAATTAGCTGACTTATTACTTATACTTACAGATTAAAGAGAAGTGATTATAGCACAGATGCCTGTGATAGACGTATATGATTCATTGATTAAATCGTCGAGAATAACTTTGAAAAACCTACTGTGAACAATATTCGTCAATAATGTATTGATTTTGTTTGAGTAAACAATAGTCTTCAGTTAGAGCATTAAACTTTAAAATTCAAAAGTCAGAATCACGTCAGAGTTAGATCATTCTGACAAGAATTTTGTTTCCTTCCAAATCTGGATCGCCTTGATAAAGCGAAATTGATGGTTAACATAATCTCTATCAGATCATCATCCGGTTTTCTTATCTTTAAAATGGTAAGGAATCAGTATATCTTGAAATATGCGTCCAGAATTAAGTACATTGTTATAGGATTTTTGTAGCAGTTTCTGAGCCATCAAACCAACAAAATGTTTACACAACTTATTAAACAGTCTATCCAGACCTTTCTTAGTTTGAAAATTATGACGACTATATTTGAATTATAAATGATTCATGAGAAATTTAATGTTGTATATAGATACGTGCAGACAGACAAGATAGTTTTTACACTTTAAGCGGTTGGTTTCTGGCTGTAACGGTTCTTCAGTTATTATATGTGGATTTTCAATATTCCAAATCCTTGTATTTTGCTTCATCAGTAAGAATCATAGATGTAGTATATATGGATAGCGCACATCTAACCAAAGAAGTGCATTCGATTGACTCCAACATTAGAGAGAGAAACTACCGAGTGAGTTAGAGCTAGTACTGGCAAGAAAACGCGCGTTCCCTATTAAAATACATGGGCGATCGACCGGAACAGGTAAATATACATGCGCCATATACGGTATGCGCCAAAATAAACAACACTGAAATTACTGAAGTATATTATTTATTACTTATACATTATTATGTCTATAGAATACATGTACAAAATGTGCGCCATGGCGTTGTAGGCACTGCTCATAACGGTTACGCAGATTGTCAAACATATTCGAGAACACAGGTTGCTGCATATTCCTGAAAAAGGAGACGATCTTCTCACGTAAATGATTAACAGTTCTGGGTGGGTCTGTATCGCTGAAGACTTGGTCCTTTAACATACCCCATTCGTAGGCATCCGGTGGTGTAAGATCGGGGGAATGTGATGGGTAGTTGAAATTAGAATTGCGGGAAATGATGCGTCCTTCAAAAGTTTCCTGCAGCAATGCTGTCGATTGTCGAGCAGTGTGACTGGTCGCCCCGCCTGTTGAAACCACTGCTCTTCCATCCGAAGGTCCCTGGCACGACAAATCCCTCTGAGATCTTGGACAAATGGCGTTACCACAATGTTTCTATAACGTTTCTGGGTAACAGTAAGAGGTGTGCCATCATCATCCTCAATGAAATACGGACTAATCACACCGTGTGCTGACACTGCACACCATATCGTCACACGGGCACTATGTAGCGGTTTTTGGATAATCACGTCTGGCTTACCGAAACCAAGGAAGCCAGTTGTTTGTTTATTGATGTAACCCTCCAAGTGAATATGTCTTTCGTCTGAGAACCACACATTATTCAAGAAATCTGGATCCTCGTACAACATAGCCAAAAATTGTCCACAATACGCAACCCTGGCATTCATATCTTGGTTTGACAATCGTTGTCCAACTTGAATTCGGTACGGAAATCCACCTACATCTTTGAACAAACGCCGAATCGACGTATTGCTGATATTCAACTTAAATGCCGTTCGCCGAAGACTTTGGTTCGGTGATTGCAAAACCTGATTGAGGACACGTCCATGGTTCCCATTCGTTCTCACAGTTACTGGCCTACCAGACCTTCCCTTCCGTTGGCACAACACACTGCCAGAACGACGAAATTTCTCAACAATAGAAAGCATAACTTTGTTGGTAGGTGCCTCTTTATGAAATTGATCGCGATATGTTTCCGTCACTAACTTCAAACTCGGTCCACCTTGTTTGCCTTTTCCGTACGATCGAAAATAATGCTCGACGATAAACACTTTTTCCTCAGTCGTGAGACCCATTCTCAACTATAACATCACATAACAACGTTCTTTGCACTACTAAAAGCACATAACGCTGTTAGTTTCATACGTCAAAAAGCAGACATGCGCATAACAATGGCACGCATTTCAGTGTTGTTTATTTTGGCGCATACCGTACTTACCTGGCTGTTTAACCGTAATACATTTATCAAGTTACTTTAAAAAAATATTCGTGGTTTTATTTGTATCTTTATAAAATAAATATTTTGCTACTGAATTACAATTTAGTTTCAGTTGCAAATTAATTGCATTTTTGCGAAGTAATGTAAATATAAATATTGCTTTCTACATTTTACGACGCTAATAATTCGAATTTTTAATAGAAGGAATTTCGCCCGACCGAATTTTTTCAATTAAAAAATTCGAATAATTAGTGTCGTAAAATTTAGAAAGCAATATTTACATTTATGCTTCAGTGTTTTAACTACTTTCTGAGATGTTCACCAATATTTTTTTCTTTTTATGAGATCCTCCAAATGTTGTGTGTACCTTCTAAAGCTCCGGAGAGATTAAGAAATATCGAAAGATCTTAATCTCGATGAAGGAAAAATCCGAATCTGCACCTCCACGTGGTAGAAGGCGGGCAACATCAATCTTGGTGGCTAACGCAGATAGGGACCGAGTGATTGCCGGTCTAAGCAATACCCCATTTACTGGCCAACAGCCTCGGGTGGAGGAGCTAGTAAATGGCAGGGCACTCTTTTGTCCTAGGGTTGGGAAAATGGCCCTAAAGGCGGATGAATTAAAGAATTAGTCAACGGCATAAGGATGCAGAAAGCAAGAGGAAACTACTTCATTAAAGATCTACGGATATCCTTAGTACAAATCATCATGGCAATGTTCAAACCAAATTATCCGGAGTAATAAGTTCCCCAATCGGATCTCCGGGGGGAACAGTGATGAACAAGACTGTGACAACAAACAAGTTAACAAACAAGTTAAAGATTGGGACATGGAACGTGAGATCCATGTATGAAGCTGGAAAGATGCATAACGTTGTACACGAAATGCAAAGACTGAAACTCAAATCCTAGGAATCAGTGAAACAAGATGGCCTGGTCATGGCCAAATCCCAACAAATGGAGGCATGCTGTACTTCTCTGGTAACGATGATAATTATCACAGACATGGTGTGGCAATCGCTGTCTCAAGAGATATTGTGGCGTCTGTTACTAGCTTTGTCCCTATCTCAGACCGTATCATACTCTTACAACTACAGACCAACTCAAGAAAACTAAACATTATACAAATATATGCCCCTACCGCAGACAAACCTGAAGAAGAAAACGAGCTGTTTTACGAACTAATCAGACAAACGCTTGATTCACTAAAACTAAGAGATATCAATATAATTCTTGGAGACTTTAATGCGAAGGTCGGAAAAGGGAGATGTGACAAGTATATAGGTGAATATGGGTTGGGGACAAGAAATGAGAGAGGCGATAGGCTGGTACAGTTTTGCCAAGAGGAAGAGATGATAATAACCAATACCTTTTACAAGCTTCCAAACCGACGACTCTACACATGGAAATCCCCACAAGACAGTGACCAGAACCCGGTGAGAAATCAAATAGACTACGTTTTGAGAAACGCAAGATATAGAAACAACATCAAATCAGTTAAGACCTACCCGGGCGCTGACGTCTCTTCGGACAACAACCCCCTGGTGGCCCAGATGCATCTCAAACTTAAAAGAATCCCAAAGAAGAGAGAAACTCGGATAAATACAAAACACCTAAAAACCCTAGAAATACGGAATGAGTTGCAAACAAGAATAAACAAAAATCTGGAAACACTCGAAAGCAAGGAAGAATACCAAAACTGCAGAAACATAAACGAAAAATGGTACAGAATTAAATCAGCCTTGTTGGAACCCTCATTAGACATTCTAAAGACAGAGAAACCCACAGGAAAGAAGGAATGGATTACTGGTGAAATTCTTAATCTTATGGAAAAGAGAAGCTATAAGGGAAAAAACGAACAACAATATAAAGAAACACAACGAATACTTCGCACAAAAATCGGAAAAGCAAAAGAAGATTATTATAAACAAAAATGTGACGAAATTGAGGAGCTACAAGCCAAATACGACAACTTTAACATGCACAAAAAGATTAAAGAACTCGTCTGCACCAGCAAACAAAAGCAACTTAATATACGAGTATTATATAACAACGGGAAAATAGTCACAGAAATAAATCAAAAAATTAGAAATATGGAAGAACTACATTACAGAGCAGTTCGAAGATGAGAGACGGCATACGACTCTTGAAAATACGGAAGGGGAGTTGGGCCCGGACATAATTAAGGATGAAGTAACATATGCACTAGGTATGCTCAAGAACGGAAAAGCTGCAGGTCCGGACCAACTGCCAGCGGAAATTCTTAAACTGAGAGAGGCGGACCGGATTCATGTTTTGGTAGAAGTAATTAATACCATATATAGAACAGGAATAATACCAAATGAGTGGTTGCTATCAACTTTTATAACCCTTCCGAAAAAGAAAAATGCCAGGCATTGCTCTGACTACCGCACAATAAGCCTGATGGTTCACACATTGAAAGTCCTGTTGAAGGTGGTCCATAATAGAATATTCAGGAAATTGGATGTAGATATCAGCGATAGTCAGTTTGGATTCCGTAAGGGCCTGGGAACAAGGGAAGCACTATTTGCACTAAATGTCCTATCACAAAGATGCCTAGACGTAAACCAGGACATATACGCCTGCTTTATAGATTACAATAAAGCATTTGTTAAAATTAGACATGATCAACTCATAGAAACATTGGTCAAGAGAAGGATAGACCTCAGAGATATAAGATTAATCTCAAACCTATACTATGGCCAAAAAGCAGCAGTACGAATAGAAGACACGACATCAGAGGAAATAGAAATACGAAGAGGTGTTCGTCAGGGGTGTATACTGTCGCCAATCCTCTTTAATATGTACTCGGATGACATAGTAAATAGAGCACTTGATGATCGGGACATGGGCATTAAGATTAACGGCATGACAATAAATAATCTGAGGTACGCTGACGATACAGTTATTTTAGCTGGAACACACGAGGACCTACACACGCTAATTCACAGAATGGTCACAGTAAGCGAAGAGTATGGACTAACGCTGAACATAAGCAAAACAAAGCTGATAACAAAAACAACTAAAGATAATCGTAAGATATGTGTGAGGAACCAGCCTATTGAGAGAGTAAGACAATACAAATACCTGGGCACGATCATTAATCTCATAATCTCTAAAGTAGTGTGGTTCTGTTCTTTTCCTACAATATAAGGTTTATATTTTGTATAATTGATAATATATTTACTTGTTACCTTTTCCTCTCATTAAAATTTTTCGTTTAGATACATTGGGAGCTTGAAACCTCAACAACCAATTCTTCCACTAAAAATCTTGTATTTTGTGTTTCCTCAATTTCTCTATTGTGTAGCTCTTGAATTTCGTTTCCACTTTCTGTATTTGAAGTGCGTACATGACTCGTCTAGATTTAAAATTCGTTGGTATAGAACCTTTCTTCAAGATTCTATTGCAATGGACATTTATTTCGAATCATTTGCACTAAAATAGGTACTACAACTACAAATTACTGCTGTTTTTGAAGATTCAAAAGCTTTTCTTTTTAATGTTATAATCCAGGGGCGGCCAACCCGCGGCCCGCGGGCCGCATGCGGCCCATACATTTTTTCGGCCCGTGAGATTCATCACACTTTTACAAAATATACTTATTTTATAATGGTCAAAGTAGTGAAAACCAATGTATTAACAAAATACATTATTTGTGCATCCATATATTTAAAAATCAACTGTCGAAGTTATGAGAAAAAATTAACTTTAATTTTAAAATAATATTCTTGCGGATATATGACAGATATTGCCTGTTTTATTCATGAGTTTACAGTTACAGCAAAATAATTAAATTATATTCTGCGAATTCATGATGCGCGCTCATCTTGGAATTTCTACAACAGGTTCTGTTTCCCTCTTAAGTAACCGCAGTGACGCAGTGATCATACCTAGATACGCACAGTTGATTGTTGATAGAGCAGAGCAGACTCTCAGTTTCAAGTGAAAATATGCTTTTTGGTATCGTTTTGTGTGTTTTGTGTGTATACTTCAACAACAGCCAGGTAATAACTCCTATTAAATTTAAAATAACTTTTAATTTAACAATTAAAAATAGATTTATTTAATATCTCTCTTATTTTCAGAATGACTGCAAAGAAAAGAAGAATAGTGGACGAAAATAGAAAGTATAGCGAGGAATGGGAAGAAAAGTACTTCTTCATAGTTTAAAATACAAAATTATTGTGTTTAATTTGCCGAGAGGTCGTTACTGTATTTAAGGAATATAATGTTAAGAGGCATTACGAAACAAAACATAAGGATTATATGAAGTTCGATAAAGAAGTGAAAGAATCGAAGCTCAAGGAGTTTATGTCGCAATTAAAAGCTCAACAAAAAATGTTTGGTGCAGCATTACAGCAACCTTCCAATATTGTTAAGGCAAGCTATTCTGTTTCATTTGTGATTGCAAAAAAAATGAAAACATTTTCGGATGGTGAATTTGTGAAAGAATGTTTGGAAGCTGTTGTGAAGGATATTTTGCCTGATAAAAGTAAACTGTTTTCGAACCTAAGCCTATCTCGGCAAACAGTGTGTCGTCGAATTAATGACATTTCCAATAATTGTCTTAAAACTGCGCGACAGAATTCGAGATTTCAAATATTTTTCCTTGGCATTTGACGAAAGCACAGACATTTCAGACTCAGCTCAGCTTGTGGAGTAAATTAATCATTTCAAGTAACTGAAGAAATGTTAAATTTGATAAGTTTAAAAGGTACAGCAACAGGAAAAGGTATTTTCCATGCTGTTGAAAACTGTTTATGCGAAAAGAACTTGGATTTGGAAATACTTTCTGGAATATCAACTGATGGAGCACCTGCTATGATAGGTAAAGAAAAGAGAGCTATAAAATTATTAATCAATAAAATAGAATCCAACAACAAAACTAGCAATCGCTCCAAAAGAGA
Source organism: Melolontha melolontha (assembly GCA_935421215.2). Taxonomy (NCBI): domain Eukaryota; kingdom Metazoa; phylum Arthropoda; class Insecta; order Coleoptera; family Scarabaeidae; genus Melolontha; species Melolontha melolontha. The sequence continues at coordinate 90,952,608 of OW285237.1, read as the reverse complement.
GGATTTAATTATAATCCACTGCTTGATTCATCAACAAAATTTATGTGCCCAAGTATTATCGATGGATCATGTTATGCAAGTAGTTATAAAAACAGTGAATTACATTCGATCACATGCACTTCCGCATAGACAATTTAAGGAGTTCCTGATAGAATTAGATTCTGAATATGGTGACGTTGTATACTTCAGTCAAGTTAGATGGTTAAGTCGTGGAAGATGTTTACAGCGGTTTTATGAGTTACGAGAGAATATTGATTTGTTTATGAATGACAAGCAAAGACCTGTACCAGAATTAAGAAATGATGAGTGGTTATTGGATTTATGCTTTTTAGTGGATATTGTGGAAAAATTTAATCAATTAAATATATCATTTCAAGGAAAAGATAACCTTATAATCGATACATTTAATCACATTAAAGCATTTCAGAAGAAATTGTTGTTATTTGAATCGCAATTGAAAAGTAATAACGCTCACCACTTTCCATTGTTGAAAGAATTTAAGAAATCAAAATGTATCAGTTACATCAAATATGCAAAAGAAATAAGAAATCTTACAGCTGCTTTTGAAAGCCGATTCAGTAATTTAGAGTTACACAAATACAACAAAATTTTTGAAATATATTCATCTCCCTTTCATGTTGAAATCGAGTCTGCCCCAGAATATCTCCAAATGGAGCTGGTTGACTTACAGTGCAATATTGAATTAAAACAAATTTTTGAAACATCAGAATCAAAAATAGATTTTTATAACACTTACGTCACAAAAGAGAAATTTCCCAATTTGAGAAACCTAGCACAAAAAGTTGTTAGTGCGTTTGGTTCAACTTACACCTGCGAATCGTTTTTCTCGAAAATGAAATTGACCAAACACAAAACACGCTCAAACATAACGGACGCTAACCTGCAACATCAATTACGATGTCCAAATACCCAAATTGAGATCGATTTGCAAAAGTTAAGTGATAGAGTGGAGAAACAAATATCGCACTAGTAAAATAAATATTTTTAATGATTTAATTTTTTTAAATTTCATTTATATTTATATATTTTTTATATTTAATTTTTAGCGTTACATATTTCTTTACAAAGTACGTTTAGTATCATTATTATTATATTATCTATGTTTACACGCAAGAATAATAGTAAACACAATAATAATTACTTAATAACTCATTATGTTTCAATTTTTCATTCCAAAAAAAATGTGTATAAAGCTAATATGGGGATATATAATATAATTATATATGTGGCCCGCGGAGTTATGATGCATTTCCAAAGTGGCCCGCAAGATCATTTGGGTTGGCCACCCCTATTATAATCCATTATTTTTCCGTAACTGTGGATCACAAGGGAATCTACAAATTAAAATATATGCTAATATGATATAAAAATAAGTACACTTACCTGTTACTATTTTTAACAAAACGGTTTCAGCAACCGTAAGCGGAACACGAAATCACCATCTTTTACACGAACTACAACGCAAAATAAAACTACTACTGCTTATATTAATGATAGATACATCCAGTTCTAACTTTACTTCATACAATTTCACCACGTGCTTAAAATAAAACTGATTTAACTATTCAACATTTTTCACTGTCAGAATACGAACTGCCAGTACTAGCTCTATCTCGCTTACAATTTTCTCTCTCTAATGTTGGAGTCAATTCGTAATACGCATAGGCAATCCATATATACTACATCCATGGTAAGAATCACTCTTTGCGAACGTTTTCTTTTGTTGTTCATGTTTATAAATCCATTACAAAATTATGGATAATCAAACAATACTTGGATTGATAAAACACGGTTTGAATAAAGTTGTAAATCCTTTCTTTAAATATTATGTGAGTTGTACCAACAGGAAGGTTAGTATATTGACTTAACTGTCGAAGATATGTTTTTGGTTCATTCCCCTTTATTGCTTCAACACTTGAGAACTTCTAGTGTACGTATCTTAACTGCCTCGCTGCCTGATTTTTGTAATAGACTACCAGTTTCAGGAAGTAATTTTAAAATACTCTCTAGAGTTACTTGATTATTACAAGTGTTCATTTATAAAGTGAATCTAGTAGCATGTGATTTACTGAGAACATTTTGAAGTATGTCGTAAATTAAAATTTACTACTTAACCTACGAAGTCGTATATTTGACAGTTTCATACATACAAATAAATAACAAATAATAGGTATTTATTGAAAACTATAACAAATGTTGAAAATGTTGTCCTTCAAGATCAATGCACTTTAAAATCCTCCGTTCAAAATTTCTGATGATATTCTGCAACATTACTGGATTGTTATTAATTTCCATGCATTTCTGTTCGATTCTGTAGCATATACAAATTCTATATAGGTGTTCGAAATATGTTATTATTTAGATAAGGCCACAAAAAGAAGTCGTAAGGTGTTAAATCGCATGAACGTGTAGGCCAGGCAATTTCAGTATTTCGACTAATTATACGCTCATCAAAAAATTCTCTTAAATAATCCAAAGATTCTGCAGTACAGTGACAAGGTGCTCCGTCTTGTTGGAAATATGCATTTTGAAGTTCATCATCATGCAACTGATTGACAAATGGTTGCAAAATTTCCGTACGGTACCTTTGAGCAGTTAACGTTCCCTGAAAAAATATTGGTCCAATGATGCGCCTTTGGCTTATCGCTGCCCAAACACCAATTCTCTCTGGATGTAGCTATTCTTCATTAATTACATGTGGATTTTCACTACTCCAAATTCTTGTATTTTGTGAACTTAGGTATCCCGTTTTATAAAACCATGCTTCATCAGTAAAGATGACTTCTTTCCGAAAGTTCTCCATTATTGTTCATATTTACAAACCAATTACAAAACTGTAGTCTACGTGGGTAATCAATTTCTAACAATTCTTGTACTGCTGTGACACGGTATGGATAAAGTTGCAAATCTTTTTTTTAATAACTTGCGAGTTGTACCAACAGAAAGGTTTACTTGTTGACTCAAATGTCGAACAGATGTTTGTGGTTCATTTTTCATTATTTCTTCAACACGATTGACAACTTGAAGTGTACGTTTCTTAACTGCTCCGCTGATTTTCTTAAGAGACTACCAGTTTCAGAAAAAAGTTTTATAAAGTTCTATCCAAAGTATTCTTAAATTGTATATAATCTATTACAAAATGTGGAAACTCAACTTGAAATTCTACCATGCAATCTTGAAGTGAATAAACCCATAAACCATCAATTTTATTTCCACTTCGAAAATAAGCCTGGACTAAAAAATTTTTATGTTCTACAGTGAAAGCCATTTTAAAACTGAGAATCAATTTATTTAAACCAGAATCGACGCACGATTATTTTATGCACTGATATTTGTGATTGACATTATCAAATGTCATTTGGATTTACGTTTACGGAACAACAAGCACATACTAATATATTTGCGATTTATTCTATCAAAATTTCAAAGTAACCTAGATTGACTTTTCAAATGAACACTTGTTATGTAACCGACTGAAAAATTTGCAAATATTACTTGAAATTATTCATTACAGTCCAGTACTGAATAAACCCATACACCAACTTTATTACCACTTCCAAAATAGGCTTGGAGTAAAACATCTAGTGCTTTAAAGTAAAAACAATTTCAAAGTTCTGAAAAGTAATTAAACTGAACAAGACAAATCTTATAACGGGTGCTCAGAAACATTCGAAGTCAAGTGGGCTGTGAACAAAAAATCGTATATCTTTACTTAAGTATCTGATTTGTAATAATTATTAAATGTCAACTGTTGTCTGTCAAAAATTGTCAGAATCTAATATCGAAGATACTAATTTATATTTTTTAATTTTGAAAATGGTATTTACTAACGTACACAAAGCATTCATGGTTGAAGCATATTTTCGAAAGTGGAAGTATTCAATTCAAGCTTGTTTGGATGAATTTCGAGATGAATTTCCCAACCTTGCTTTTGATTATAATACTATTCAGTGTACACTAATCAGAATTGTTCCAGTTTTTCGACAAACTGGTAGTGTGGGACGCCAAGAGGGTGGTGGGCGACCAAAAGTCCGGACAGAAGAAGTGATTGGGAATGTTAGAGAAATAATGACTGATGCCCCTAAAACTTCAGTAAGAACTCTTGCTCAACAAACCGGGTTGTCAGTTGGTTCTTGCCAAAAAGTTTTAAAAGAAGATTTTTACAGTTATTCCTATATCGTATATCTTGTTTGCAAGAAATCCTCGATATTGATTATCCGCGACGAGTAGTATTTTGCGAATGGTTTACAAATAATTTCAATGATGATGTCCTAGACAAAACGTTCTTTTCAAACGAAGCATGGTTTCATGTTAGTGGATATGTTAACTCGCAAAACATGAGAATGTGGAGTGATACAAAGCCCAATAATTTTTATGTTGAAGCTCCTTTACATCCTCAGAAAGTTGGTGTTTGGTGCGCTATAAGTAGAAGAAGGATTATTGGTCCAATTTTTTTTAATGGTACCTTGACTGCAGAAAGATATCGACAGGAAATACTAGTGCCTTTCTTTAATCAACTTCGCTATGATGAACTAGCTTTGGGATACTTTCAACAAGATGGTGCTAGAGCTCACACAGCGGGGGAAACAATGAATATGTTACAAGAAGTGTTTGGAAATCGTTTAATTAGTTTGAACAGCGATCATGAATTTCCTCCAAGATCTTGTGATCTTACACTGTGTGATTACTATTTATGGCCTTTTTTAAAAAATTCAATTTATCAAGTACCAGTGCAAGATTATATAGATCTCCAAGACAGAATTATATATAAAATTAGTGAAATTAGAAATAGTCCCATACTGCAAAATGTATTTAGTAGCATTCGGAGGAGGTGCGTAAAATGCTTGGAAGAAGGTGGTGGACATTTTCAACATCTATTATAATTATGGTCATTATTGTTGGTAGGTAATTTATACAACTACAATTTATGATATTTATTATAAGGTTGTAATCTAAGGACTCTACAAACAATTTATTTGTTTCAAATTTATTTTAAGCCTTTTCTTACAATAATTTATTGAATGTTAATATATTCAACTAGTACGATAACTATGTACTATTGTCCCTATAAGATGAATAAAACCTTTACTTGTAATGTTATTTCCTCTTAATTCTGCATTGTCTTTTTACATGTTACTACAGATTAGATGAGCTATATTACACAAGAATGAATAGCATATTAATTGGATTATGTAATTTTTTCCAGTTATCGCATGAAGAGGTGCTATTGTTCAGCAAGAATTCTCTAAAATATCAAAATACTTAATTTGAAATTTGCAAATTAATTACTGTTACCTTCTAAAATCATTATTTGACTAGTTTATATTAATTAATATGGCATATTAAAGTAATATATTTCGACATAAACTGACATTTGCGTGTGTGATAACCTATAAAATTGTATTAAGTAAATGTATCAATCTATATCAGACATGACTCACATGACTTCATATTTTCAAGGGCTACTTTGACTTCGAATGTTTCTGAACACCCGTTACAACTAATAGTTCTGACTGACACTAATCAACTGTCACTTGTATTTATACACATAAAAAGTAAAAACATTCCCTTTTTGCTACATTTTATTTTAACAAAATTAAGTGTAAATTAATTCTCTTTTCAATTAAATACACAATAGTATTTTTTAACTTCAAATTGCACAAATTATAGGATATAGTTATGATGTTATTTGTGATATTCTCTATAATTTAAAAAGGTATATAACCCCTTACCACAATTATTAGTCGTATCCTAAATACGTATTTCGACAACTAAGTTGTCATCATCAGTAGGTAAAAACTACTAATTAAAAGTCACATATGGGGCACAGTAAAGTAAAATAAACGCTTCCGCACAACTACTATACACTGCAACCCTAGATTTCATAAGTTATATATTAAAATTAAACTTATAAGTACAGATATCAATTTTCTGAAACGGTGTAAAAATAACAATGTTTTTCCTAAATTCATGAACGTAAATGTAACGACTAATTGTAGAAATAACGATAAGGTCATTTCATATGCAAAAATGAAATGGTTGAACCTAGAAATGAAATATCTGTACAGTAAACGTAGTAAATTAGAATTAGAACTATATAATTTACATTTAAAATTAACTAAAAGGAGGGTTGCAGTGTATAGTAGTTGTGCGGAAGCGTTTATTTTACTTTACTGTGCCCCATGTGTGACTTTTAATTAGTAGTTTTTACCTACTGATGATGACAACTTAGTTGTCGAAATACGTATTTAGGATACGACTAATAATTGTGGTAAGGGGTTATATACCTTTTTAAATTATTATTTAACCACAGTCTCCATTGAAAGAATATTCTCTATAGTTTGATGGTTTGGATTCTTTGAATTACATGAATATCTTACATCATGTAAATATTTTTATTTCCTGTGCCACATTTTAAGATTTATTCAGATTTATAAAAACAAAATTCCTTAAATATTAATGTTAATATGTACAGTACAATTAGAATTCCCTCAATGGTAATTGGAAAAGGAACAGTTTTGTTTTGAATTGAAGAAGTTGTTAAAATCTTTTTTCCTGTTGTACCACCTCTACCAAATTTAATGATTTTTGTGACATTTAAAAAATAATTCCAAGTTTTCTCAAACGAAATTGTTCACAGGATGTAATAAAATGTTATACGATGTAAGTACATCCGGACAAAGATTTTCCACATTACTCATTTCGAAATTCTTGACTCGGCTTCTTCGTCGCCTTGTCGAAACATTTCACTCGTAACTGTAAAACCTCATTTGCCGGACTTGTAAATAACTATTTACGAGCTATTAATTTGTAAAACTTTTACAGATCAGCTATCAGTTTTAAAAATAAAAAACGACATTTGCAAATTAAATTTTGTTATTATTATTATTACTCTTCTTTACACTGAAAATAATGGTATAATTATGACTTGAATATTATTTGTCCCAAACGAAGGCATGAATTCACTTGCCACCAAACCATCTACAGAAGTTGTGTGCTGAAGTTCAAGGTATAGTATTTGTAAATTCAAGCATTGGAAACATTTTTTTGGAATTTTTTATTGTTTTTTTTTTACTGAGTCGTCCACGTAACTTTCAGCAATTGTACTCGAATTCCATCCGCCTGTGTGTTTCAATGTCAAAATATCTTCGACAACATTCGCAATCATCGTTACTGCAGACCGACGAAAAGAATGATCTGTATACAATAAGGGTAAAGACAACTAGAAATACTGAAAACTGAAAATACCTCACAACAATTTGGGTGTGCCGTACTATGGATGGGAGTGACTTAAGTACAATATGTCATTGTTGTATATGTCAGTTTTGAATTTTGCAAAGTATTATTTATTAATTTATTGATATAAAATGGCACAATATAGTTTTATTAGAAAAAATCAAATTATAAAGTGATATCGCAGAGATAATTCAATAAGAAATATAATTCATTTATTTGAAGAGACATACAATTTACTATCGCGGCATTAAAAATCCGAACGATTAGATATTTATTTTCGCTACAATTAAGCATTGTAATTCGGTTTTTGTATAATTGAATTGTTGTGTAGATGACAGCATACTGACATTTATCTGAAACCTCTCACGTCAAATTATGTTATACATTTTGTTATAAAATTATGGAAAGACAAGAATTGATTAATCAGAATACTACAATTATTTTGGTTTTAATTTTTAATACTGTATTTCAGCACCATTTCTAACACCTCTTGTAAACGTCTAGGAATAGATGTTATGACATTATGTATAAATTCTGGTGACAGATCATTGCAAATATCATGTTTTTTTTAGACGCCCGATTTCTCAAGTCTGAAATTTGTCTCAGCCGTTTTCTTGCTGTATGGACACACCCGGGAAAATATGTTGCGGTCACTGCATTTACTATTGTTTCGAACCAATCGTTTCTTATAAAATTAATAAGATTTTCATCCTGTTCGGGAGTCAACACACGGATACCACCAGAATCTCGTTTTCTATTAATAACTGACAATCCTTCTTCTAGTAACGTAATTATTTGAGTTTTAGTTTGAATATTTAAATGTGGCACATTAACCTTATATTTTGACAAATCTGAATATGTCGTGTGGTACTATTCATAAAATTATAAAAGGATTTGAAACTGGTGGTTGTCTTCCTCCGCGGTATCACAAAAGGATTAGGCAATCTAAAATTCACAAAAAAAGTTTAAGTATATCAATACGTTAAGCACGTATTACGCATTTGTTACAAATGAAACAGACATGCAGTATACACGTCTGTAACTGTACACATGGACATACACCTCGTATTTTCCAGCATTTACTTCTGCTTAAGACACGCGTTTCTGCCATTTACTATTAGGCGTCATCAGTTAAGCTAGTGAAGTACAGTTTAAACAAATTTGTTTAAGCTTTACTGATACTTTACTTGACTCTAATAGTAAATGGCAGAAACACGTGTCTTAAGCAGAAGTAAATGCTGGAAAATACGAGGTGTATGTCCATGTGTACAGTTACAGACGTGTATATTGCATGTCTGTTTCATTTGTAATCTAAAATTGCCAATTCTGAAGAACGAGATACTCTTATTTGCACCAATGTAGAAGAAACTCTGACCACATCGAGCAGAACCATAGCAAAGCAATTCGGTATTACTGGCAAAACAGTTCGCAACGTTTTAAAGAAAGAAAGAAAGAAAAATAAATATCGATCTTATAAATTACAAAAATCAAATGAATTATTTCCGGATGACGAACAGCACACAATGGAATTTTGCGATAAAATATTTGAGAAAGCCAATGCGGATGCAAATTTCATACAAAATATTTTTTCACTGATGGAAGTTCTTTTACATTTCACGATAGGCACAATGCATCAAGAGCGCGTCTAAAGTCTATTAGTCTAAAGAAAACCGTCATTGACATTATGCAGTATTATGCTGGATTACTTGAAGATAATATGATTGGACTCTTTTTTATAAATGGGAATTCGAATCAACAGAAATATTTAAATTTGCTACAGAGTTATATGTATTATACCTGCTACTGGTGCATTGCGCGACATTAATTTTGATGAAATATGGTTCCAACAAGATGGATGCCCTGCACATAACTCCAGAAATGTACGAAATTACTTAAATGATATCTTTCCTGGACGTATATATTAAGTAATTGGAGTGGAATATATTGGCCAGTTAGGTGGGGCATATGAAATCAGAAATCAATGGTTTCCAGCAAGATAGAGCCAGAAATTTAACAGAACTGAGGCAAAAGACTTCATAGGATTACACCCAAAATGTTATTAAATATTCAACAGGGTTTCTACGACAGATTAGGTTATTGTTTAGCTAAAAGAGGTGATCTGTTCGAAAATTTGTTGAAATAAGTAATGAACTTATATCTTTACTAACTATTTATTGTTGAGGAATTTTTTTAATTTATTTTTGCCCTCAGAAGAATATATTTTTTGTTATTTTGGAGTTAATTTTCGAATGTTCTCTTTATTTATCTATTTACCGTTTATAAGATCAATTTGTTGGATAAACACATACAACAAACAAAAGTGTATTTAACTTACTTAAAAAAGTATAGTTTGGTTATTGTTTTGACACATTGCGGTGATAAATGTCAGATGTATGTCATACACAGCATGGCACACTCAAATTGTTGTGCGGTATTTTCAGTTTTCCATGTTTCCAGTTGTCTTTACCCTTACGGTATAATTCATGGTGTTCTAATTCTTGGTATTCAGCTATTCGCTTCCGAACACCTCGAATGGTGTGCTTCCCAGCATTGAATGAGCGTTTGCCGTTAAGATACGTCAAAAACATACGCAAACTATCCGCCTGAAGAGGGCGAAGGGCTGCGTATTTTCTATATAAAACACAAGGCATGAAACTACAGTCATCTGTTATAGTAAATCTCCTAGTGGTGTAATTCTTTGTATTTCTCAAAGCGACAACGATGAATTTTCCTAATCCAATATCCTCCACATCGTTTACGTTCAGAGACCATAAGCTATTTTAATTACTATAATTTATAACACGTTCAAAATGGTCACCATTGTGTTGAATACATAATGCAAACGATGTTGTCAAAAATTTTCTGCAATACATTTGGCGTTATTTCATTAGTCATTACAGTTAATTGTAATTGTATTCATCAAGTCATTTTGTAAACTGGTGGCCAAAAAATCCACTCTGATCCACTGTTTTTTTGCTTTATAAAACGATCTTCAATATGGCAAAATAATAATTATTATAGCTATCATAATGTGGCATGTAATAAGTCATAATATTACTACGATTGTCTGCTTAAATGAAGTAGCTATAACCTCCAAATTCACAAACGTAATTCACACCATGTAAATATACTTCAAATGTTATTAAATGTCAATATGATGGGTTTTTGTTCGGAAGTTTACATTATACGCAAGGTACTATTTTTACTGGCTCAAAAGGTGACAGACCCGCCTATCGGTTCGCCATCTATGGCGAGTAAAAACAGGTTTACCTTAATAACGAGCGATCATTAAAATTTTCACTCGTAGCTGGCCGTGTATATAAAAATTATGTCGTAGCTTTAGTCATTAAGATGTTATTTCAAACATCTGTCAGTGTCAAATATATATTTTAAAGTTTCATCAAAAGAAAAAGTAATGACCTTTAATGATATGCATAAAGCGTTTATGGTAGAAAGTTACTTCCTGACATCTCAAAAAATTGATGGTATTTGGCAGCATTCAATAGAAAATTGCCTTGCGGAGTTTGAAGAGAGATATCCAAATACTGTTCCTAGCTATAAAACTTTCCGTGATACGCAAATGCATTGTGTAAATCTTTTTCGTCAAACAGGCAGGCAGTATTTTAAGGAAAAAAGGAAGCGGTCCTCCTCTCAAGAGAAGTCGCGGCGTAATTGAAAATGTCAGACAAATTATTAACGAATCTCCTCAAACATCTATTCGCAGAGTTTCGCAACAAGTAGGGCTTTCGTATGGAACATGTCAAAAAATTTTAAAAAAGGACTTGCACATGTATCCATATAAATTAACTTCTGTACAAAATCTATTACCTACGGATTATAAAAAAAGAACACAATTTTGCCAATGGTTTATTCAAACAATGACAGACAATATTTTAAATCATACTTTTTTCACCGATGAAGCTTGGTTTTATTTGAAAGGTTATGTTAATTCGCAAAATATGCGTATGTGGTCCAGCGAAAATCCTCATTTCTACAGAGAAGTTCCTCTACATCCAGAAAAAATAGGCGTATGGGTAGGTATGAGTCATCACCGATTAATAGGACCAATATTCTTTGAGGGCACGATAACATTGGAGAAATATCGTAACGAAATTCTCAGTGTTTTTACTAATCAATTGACTAATGATGAACTCCAGGTCGGATATTTTCAACAGGATGGGGCTACATCTCACGTTACACTTGAAGATATTCAGTTTTTGCAACAATTTTATGGCGATAGGATAATAAGTAGAAATACAGCGATTCCATATCCACCACAATCGTGTGATTTAACAGTCATGGACTTTTTTGTGTTGCCATATATAAAGAATATTATTTATGAAACACCAATTAATAATCTACAAGAGTTAAGACATAAAATCATAGAAAATGTGAACACATCAATAACTCACCGCAAATACTGATCAATTTTTCAATGCTCTACGAAATAGAGTGCGATTATGCTTGGTGGAGAATGGTCAACATTTTTCACATTTTTTATAATATTCTATTTGTATAAAAATTATAAATAAATTTAATATAAAAGTCAGCATTTCAAATTATTTTTTAACAATCATGACGTTTGAAATTATAATGACAGATCTCCTCTAATAACTTAAGTTAGGACATACTTTTTGTGTACATGGCTTACTTGAGCGAAAATTTTAATGATCACTCGTTACTATTCTTGACTCCGTCATCCTAAATTAGTAATTATTTGACAGCGAGGCTGTGACATTGACATTTGTAAAATAAAGCAAAATGTATTATAGTGCACATTCATTCGTTAAACGTATTATTTGCTATCCAAATTATTTCTGTCTAAAGAATTTTCAAAGAACCAAATCTAAAGTCCAATACAAACCGTACTCTCCTTTCGGCCATCCAAAAGGTTGGGTAGAATGGACAATAGTTCGTCTGGATGATATCATAAATTGGGGTAGGAAATGTTCCTTGTGGCCTATGACTTTCGGTTTAGCGTGTTGTGCCGTAGAAATGATGCACATGGCGGCGCCCCGATACGACATGGACAGATTCGGTGTGGTTTTCAGAGCTTCACCAAGACAAACTGAAGTCATTATTGTGGCTGGTACGGTAACCAATAAAATGGCCCCTTGCGTCAGGAAAGTTTATGATCAAATGCCCGATCCAAAATGGGTGATATCCATGGGAAGTTGCGCGAATATCGGAGGATATTATCATTATTCTTATTCTGTTTTAAGAGGTGTTGACAGAATAATCCCGGTAGATATTTACATTCCCGGTTGCCCGCCAACCCCCGAGGCGTTACTTTATGGTGTTTTACAGTTACAAAAAAAAGTGAAGAAAATGAGACATTTTTACATGTGGTATCGTAAATAAGTAATATCAACAAGTGGAATTTATTTCGTAATATTCATTAATTGTAAAATTTAATGTTAACGACGTGCAATCTGTTTACATTTTATTAACAAACTTTCTTGGAAGTAGTGATCTAACACTTATGAAATGTGCATGTTAATATTTTCTAGATACAGTTTCATCTAATTAAAATAATAATATAAAATTTGTAATATAATTTCTTGTTTTCTTGTTATATTCAGAATAACATATAACTACATATATACAGTACGAACGAAAATACTAATAAAATATTCTAGTTTAATGTTTAAATTTTTAATTTTTTAAGTACAGTTGCGGCCTCTACAAACTCAGACACCGACTTTTGACACATTTTGGCCAAATTAAAAAAATTCGTAATGTGTAAATTTGATTTATTATTTTTATCCGGTATGATTATGTTAGTGTCAGTTTATTGTAAATCAGAAGCGTACAGAACTTTTAAAGTGCCTCAATTAAACGAACTGCAAAAGTCGATAAGTAGAACTAGGCTAGATGATGACATGAGCATTAGGCATCGCAAATGAAATAAATGTTGATGAAACACGATAATTTAGTAATTATTTTATGTTCTGACAGTCTAACCAATTCCAGTAAATTTATTTTTAAGCTGTCTTGTCAAAGTTGATTTTATTGTTAGATATTGTTAACCATTCCTGAATTTGGTATTTTGTGAAGATGAAGTAAGAGATTTATTTATGAGAGATTTATGTCGTATGATAGCTCGCATTATCCATAATAATAACTGAGGGATTTTATAAATTTTTAGGCAGATGATTTTGAACCATTCTAGAAAATTTTCTCGATTCATGTCACCATGCTTAATCCATATTTTTACTATTTGTTGCAAAGATTAATTCTGCTCCAGGAACAAAACCATTATTGCTACCAGCATGTACAACTATGTATCTATATAACAAAAGTCAATTATATATTGCCCATGCCAATACTTTTTAAATAATTAATATCTTTTGCCACCTATTTGTTTTGCTTTTACTGATTTGATATTCTCATCTTCCATATTAAGAAACCCAGATTTCATCAAGAAAAACAAACTCGAATGCATTCTAATTTTTAAAACGCATATATTGTTGTAAAAACGTTATATGTATTTAAATTTTTCCATTTTTCAGTTAGGTGACATTTTATAAACTTCAATATTAAGACCATGTTACAAAACTAACATTTATTATTTGTCACACTATCTGAGTTTGTAGTGGCCGCAGCTGTACCATCGGCGCCTAAAAAACGGGTACACGAGTATTTTGTTTGGTGTAAATCTGAACGCAGCTGACAACTTTCGACTAACATGATAATTAAATAAAGTAATTCGAAATGTCAAATTTGAAACAGCTTAAGAAGTCTTTTTTGATAACGCGACTTCAATAGGGATGAACTGTTAGAATAATTGCGGGCGAACTAAACATAATTTTAAAAAAATGCAACGAGCTAAAAAACGTTTGAAAAATGGAGTCTTTCCCCGAAAAAAAGGTTCAGGACGCTGATAAATATCATTTCGGGAGTAAGCTGAAGAACTGGTAAATTTTTTTAGAGAACACCCCTTTTATACATCTATAAGAGTAAAAGAAGTAACTAATTTTCCTGGTAGGATCAGAACTGCCCAAAAACGAATTGCTGGAACGGAATTAAAATACTGCTGTAGCGCAAGTATGATACTTTTGATAATAAGCACAGAAGATTAGCATTTACTCAGCAATATGTTAAACAGCATGATATTTGGAATAATAAGATCTCTCAGACGAGAAAACTTTCCAGTCCTTTCATAATGACCATATTAGTGTTTATCAATCGCCAAAAATGCGTTATGATCCAACATATGTTTCATCTGTCAATAGAAGTGGTCATTTTTCTGTGAACGTCTGGGCATAGCTTAGTGCCAGTGACCAAATACTAAAATTGTACTTAAAATTCTAATGTATTTAAAAATAGAGCGTACATGGTTTTTATTATATTACTGCGTTGATTAAAGGAGTATAACAAACGCCAATTAAGTTGGCGCAAGGAGGGGTAAGTTCGCGCAGGATTAAAAGTAGTGGGGAGATTTGTATTTGGTTTTACATCAAATGTCAGATAATTCTAACCTCTGAGCGTGTATCACTTTATGATCCCCTAGCAAAGACATTAGGTTCCGTCAAACGTCAATGACAAATGTATTCTGACAATTACTTGAGTAGTGGGGGTGGACGTTTTTAATAACGGCTTCTACGCACCCCCCCCCCCCCCTCGCGACAACTTAATTGGCGCTTGCTATACATAAAGATACGCAAGCGATTACTATCATTCTATATAACCTTTGCACATCACTTGACATGGCTTGACATAAAAGCCAAAACACACTATACAATTTTTAGGCGCCGATGGTACAATTGCGGTATTAAAAAAAAGCATAAACGTGAAATTTTTCTGTGTAATTGTGATTTTTTTCAAAAGCCAACCGTATTTTATATTGTAATTTAATCGCGATATAAAAGTCATATTTAATATGCCGCAATTAAGTGTTGTCCAAAAAACCTAAATAATTACTTTAATAGGAGAAGGATAGTCAGTCAGAAGATTAGCTATAAGATTTATGGTTAATAAAAACACAATTCCAAGTGTTAAAACCAAGTGTGAGATACAGCGAACTCTTCAAGGACAAAGGGTATACGGCCGAAAGAAAATATCAACTCCTGAACAAGATAAAAATCTCTTAGAAGTAATAAGAAACCATCCATTTAAGACCACGGTATGTTCGGTCCATATAACTAATTTCCCTGCTCGTGTTCTCACCATTAAGAAATATTTAGATTTAAGAAATCGAGCGGCTGCTAAGAAAGTATTTCTAACAAAGCAGAATAAAGAGCAAAGGGTTCTTCACTGTTGAGAAGATTTTTCAATCCACATACAATAGAAGCATTAGAGTATGTAAACCACCGAATTCATGGTTCGAACAAAATTACACCCAAAAAAACTTACAACAGTGGAAGATTCTCAGTAAATGTTTGGGCGTGGATTTGTGTGCAAGGCCCAGGAGTTTGTTCGAGAATTGAGAACAGATTTACTTCCGATTCGAATATAACAATCTCACAAGACGTTTTCCTGACATATGTAGAAATTTATTTCCTGATAGAAATTTCATATTCCAAAATTATAATTGCCCTGTCCCATACATCTACAGCAGTTCGAAACTAGTTTCGGGAAAATGGCGTGATGCGTTTGCCGTAGCCTTTTAAAAGCCCGGATTTAAACCCAGTGGAGAATGTATGGGGTTATATCACGAAGCAAATGTACAACAATAACTTTAGACCTGCAAATGCCCCGGAGTTAGCAGGCAAGAAATTTGGAGCGAACTTTCTCCTGACTATATTCGTTCATGCATATATTCCAAGCCCCAATGTTTGCAACGCGTAATAAATAGCAATGGAGCTGCTTTTAATTTATTTTGTTTTAATTATATATGCTATATACTTTTATTATAAATATAGATTATGGTAATTTATATGAATTTTGGTTTGACGTTTTGAAAAAGCCAAAAGTGACATAGACTGATTTATATTATTAAAATATTGCGAAATGTAGCCTAAATAGTTGCACGCGTTTTTTAATGCCGCAATTGTATCGTCGCGAGTAATAAATTCTGGCCATCAATGTCACTTCAAAACTTGATTAGATTGGCACAAATTGTAAATTTCCCCCGCTTGATAATGTCTATGTCAATGAATTTTCAACATGAATGAAATTTAACAAAGAAAAAATGACAATTATCGTTATGCAACATAATTATAAGTTATGACATTTACGACGGTAATACAATGGAGCATTTTCCATTGTGTCAAAGCATGACTTTGACAACCAGAATTTATTGCTCACGACTGTACTATTGCAGCATTTAAAAATCGGAAACTTAATTTGTTTGATTTGAATATGGCTTTTTAAGAGTAAATAGGTATCTATTTGCTTCTGTTTACTGATCCGTCAGTGTCATATTCAGGTTTGTTAAAATATAAGGTTAATATGCAACATTTGAATATTCAAACCAAAACTCAAATAATTACGTTACTAAAAGAAGGATTGTCAGTTCGAAGATTAGCGAATAGATTTTGCGTGGGGAAGAGTATCATTTCAGATATCAAAATTACAAGGCAGCGTCGGGGAGTTATTAATAGAAAACGAGGCTCCGGTGATATCCCTGTGTCAACTCCCCGTACGAACCGTATTAGCTAAGCCCACTCTGCAGGATAAATTGACTAAGCGCACAAAGATTTCTATTTCGGGCATGAGTTACAAATCAGCTCTTAAAGGTATTAAGGCGGCAATAGTTCCTAAACACTGGTCAGTTTAGTGACTAAGGGTAATCTGTGCAGATGAGGACTCGTACAACAGTACTAGAGATACCTTGAAAAAGAAGACTGTTTAGAAACTCGTAAAGAGAGAGGAGTTTCCAAAACAGCCAATGAGTCTTTCCGTCTTATGAACGGCTACTATGGAGTCATCTATGCAGATGAGGACTCGTACAACACTACGAGAGATTACTTGGAAAAGAGACTGTTTGGAAACTCGAGTTGCTAAAACAACGAGCTTTAGCGTTTCTGCCAGAGACTAAAAAAGAGGATCTGACAGGCAAAATGCAGGTCTTAAAGTGGATCGACGGATTGTTCCCAGTTCCAGGTCTTCCAAAAAGAGCTACCGCTTTCAGAGGGCTAGCTTTGTAACCCTCGAAGCAAAGAAAGACCAGAAACCGGTAATGCCGTCGCTCTTTGATCATGCGTATACTCCTATGAATTATTTATCGATTTAACACAACCCAGACTGTACAGGGATCCTAAGAGAACCGACTGGAGCTCTTATAAGGAAGATTTGTTTGATGCATCCCGAAATATCCCTGTTAGAATAGGGAATGTGGAAGAGCTGGCCGTTGTATGGTTGCAATGAACCATTCATTCCTGCCATGAAAATAACTGTCCCCATATAGCTATAGGGCCGCCTGGTAGAGAACAGAATTACAGAGTTAACCAATCTGAGGAAAGAAACTCGCCGGTTTTTAATAAGGCAAAGAAAACAGGTAATTTAGAAGCCTACAAGGCTCTTCTCAATAAATACAATCATAAAATCAAAGAGAGCAAAAGAAAGGCCTGGAGAAAGTTCTGTGAGGACAAGTGGTATAGTAACATATTATGTCTATTCTTTTGTAAAATAAAATTTAATATTTTCAAAGGCTAATTTTTATTTTTTAATAAGTGTTGTTAAAATTGTCGCGTCCGTTACTTATAGTCGTCAAACAGTCATTATCATTAGAATGTTCAGTTAATCCGTTCCTCGCAAGGTCGTGGTCGAACTGTAGGGTCGAATTAACGTCGCCGGGCCACTAGCGTCATCGAATTGACGGACGCCGATTTAGAATACTAGATTCCCAAACCTTTTGCAGGCTCTCAGAAAATGAGAGCACATCTAAAAATTACCAAAAAATTCTTGAGTAAAGAGAAATGTTGACTTGCAATATTCATTTGCAAAAAGTTTCAATTACATTCAGATAAACAATAAAAACTGAAAGGTGGTATGATTTGGGCTACCTTACCCTACACTGCATCCACTTGAGAACCTCGTTCCTTCTTCAGCGTTTCACAATAAGCTAAAACAGATCACTTTCTTCTTAAATAACAAGCGTTTTTACGATCAAAGTGAATGCAAATTTTGATAGTTACATTTTGAAGGATGTGCACGTTGAAATATATTAATAACAAGTAGAAATAAATAGTGTGGCATAAATATTACTATTTCTTATTCATAATAAGAAAGAGTAATATTTATGCCACACTATTTATTTCTTACAGATTTAAAACTTCATTTATCCTTCTTAAATAAATAATGCAAATTTAAATGATGCAAAAGTATAAAATTATCTTTGTATGAAATTCCATTCACATTCCATTGCTTATCTAATACGTTGATGTGAGCAAGTAATTATTTAAAAATATACAAATGTATACTACTTAATATTAGTTTACCGGATAGCTTTCTAAGTAAAAAGCTGACGGATACCGAAAATCAATAGTCCATTCAGTAAAAGGGGAGACATCGAATAAATAAATTAGTAGGTGCATCCAATGAGGAGGAATCACGCAACAAATGGTTGTTATTGTTAGAACGTTTTTATTTTAAAATCGTTCGCTTAACCTTGAAATTGCTCTCTTCCTTGCTGCTTTCAATGTAATACAGCGTCAAAAAAATTAAAAAAATTTAATAAATTGCAGAGGAATTCGAAAATATAGTTAGTATAAAGTTATAATTCTACAAAGAAATTTGGTAGAAAATATACCTATACATTATACATATTTACAATATACCTATGTAAAACCATAAACTTATTTTAACAAGAATTACTAATCTTATCACTTATCACTAGAGCTGAGGATGTTTGCGGTATAACCATGGTTATATCATGTAACCATAGTAAATTACTATGGTTATATGATATAACCATGGTTATACCGCAAACATCCTCAGCTCTACTTATCACATGGTGTAAATGCCATTTAGAAATTTTTTTCGTCGTTCGTCGTATTCATTCAAAAAAAGATGACAACAACATATGCATGTGTAGGTCAAAGCTTCCTTCTCATAGGTTAAATTTCTATAGTTGCAAGCTATTCTGACAGTTGCCTGAACGCAAGGTTTCGAGAGAACGTGAGAATGGATAAAATTGGAATTTTTAGTAAGATTCAATTCTTTTTCTGGAAGGAAAAAAAAACGAAGAAAATTTATGAGAGGTTTCGTCTACATTAGATGACTCACGCCCTTTCTATGAAATTAAAGCGCGGCAGAACAAGCATCCAAAACGAACCATGTTCTCCCAAATCTGCTGTGAGACGAAGTCCACGACTTCATTTTTGCAGACAAGCGAGTGAATGTGCGTGAATTAGAAGAGGTCACAGGCATGTCGATTGACCGAATGGATTTTATTTTGCATAATGAATTGCACGTGAAAAAGCTTTGCGCAAGATGGGTGCCGCATTTACTTATTCCGAAGTAAAAACAAAATCACATGCGATCATCTGCCGAATGTTTGCAGTAGACTCCCTATAATTCGCCCACCTAGGGACCGGACCTTAGACCGAACGAACCGAATAAAGGAAAAAAAAGTTTTTATTTGTTCACAAAACAAATTACATAGACTAAGTTTACAAAGTACAAAGACTAAATCAAAAACAAAATTAATCTTAACGTTTTATTGTTTACTAAAATAATATATATATAACGGGTGTTCAGAAACATTCGAAGTCAAAGTAGTCCTTGAAAATATGAAGTCATGACTGATATATATTGATACATTTACTTAATACAATTTTATAGGTTATCATACACGCAAATGTCAGTTTATGTCGAAATATATTACTTTAATATGCCATATTAATTAATATAAACTAGTCAAATAATGATTTTAGAAGATAACAGTAATTAATTTGCAAATTTCAAATTAAGTATTTTGATATTTTAGAGAATTCTTGCTGAACAATAGCACCTCTTCATGCGATAACTGGAAAAAAATACATAATCCAATTAATATGCTATTCATTCTTGTGTAATATAGCTCATCTAATCTGTAGTAACATGTAAAAAGACAATGCAGAATTAAGAGGAAATAACTTTACAAGTAAAGGTTTTATTCTCTTATAGTGACAATAGTATCTAGTTATCGTACTAGTTGAATATATTAACATTCAACAATTTATTGTAAGAAATGGCTTAAAATAAATTTGAAACAAATAAATCGTTTGTAGAGTCCTTAGATTACAACCTTATAATAAATATCATAAATTGTAGTTGTATAAATTACCAACAATAATGACCATAATTATAAAAGATTTTGAAAATGTCCACCACCTTCTTCCAAGCATTTTACGCATCTCCTCCGAATGCTACTAAATACATTTTGCAGTATGGGACTATTTCTAATTTCACTAATTTTATTTATAATTTTGTCTTGGAGATCTATATAATCTTGCACTGGTACTTGATAAATTGAATTTTTTAAAAAAGGCCATAAATAGTAATCACACGGTGTAAGATCACAAGATCTTGGAGGAAATTCATGATCGCTGTTTAAACTAATTAAACGATTTCCAAACACTTCTTGTAACATATTCATTGTTTCCCCCGCTGTGTGAGCTCTAGCACCATCTTGTTGAAAGTATCCCAAAGCTAGTTCATCATCGCGAAGTTGATTAAAGAAAGGCAATAGTATTTCCTGTCGATATCTTTCTGCAGTCGAGGTACCATTAAAAAAAATAGGACCAATAATCCTTCTTCTACTTATAGCGCACCAAAAACCAACTTTCTGAGGATGTAAAGGAGGTTCAACATAAAAATTATTGGGCTTTGTATCACACCACATTCTCATGTTTTGCGAGTTAACATATCCACTAACATGAAACCATGCTTCGTCTGAAAAGAAAGTTTTGTCTAGGACATCATCATTAAAATTATTTGTAAACCATTCGCAAAATACTACTCGTCGCGGATAATCAATATCGAGGATTTCTTGCAAACAAGTTATACGATATGGGAATAACTGTAAATCTTCTTTTAAAACTTTATGGCAAGAACCAACTGACAATCCGGTTTGTTGAGCAAGAGTTCTTACTGAAGTTTTAGGGGCATCAGTCATTATTTCTCTAACATTCCCAATCACTTCTTCTGTCCGGACTTTCGGTCGCCCACCACCCTCTTGGCGTCCCACACTACCAGTTTGTCGAAAAACTGGAACAATTCTGATTAGTGTACACTGAAAAGTATTATAATCAAAAGCAAGGTTGGGAAATTCATCTCGAAATTCTTCCAAACAAGCTTGAATTGAATACTTCCACTGGCCACCGATCTTTTGACCATTTCGAAAATATGGTTCAATGATGAATGCTTTGTGTACGTTAGTAAATACCATTTTCAAAATTAAAAAATATAAATTAGTATCTTCGATATTAGATTCTGACAATTTTTGACAGACAACAGTTGACATTTAATAATTATTACAAATCAGATACTTAAGCAAAGATATACGATTTTTTGTTCAGAGCCCAGTTGACTTCGAATGTTTCTGAACACCCGTTATATATATATATATATATATATATATATACAAAGAATTCAAATAAATTTTACCTCAAAGTAGCCCTTGGAAATTATGATTATGTCTTAGCTTGTTACTAATTTTAATAGGAATTTTGTTGGTTATGAGATGAGATATTTGATTGAAATGACAAATGTCAAAATAATAAAACGAACATTTTTAAGTGAATGAAATATGTTTATTTCCAACAAACAAGCAAAATTTTATAAAAATTGTTCAAAGTGTCCACCACCTTGTTCGAAACATTTCTCACATCTTCTTCTAATGGAGGAAAAAGTGTTTTGTAGTATCGCATTGTCAATTCCATTAATTCTTTCAGCAATTCTGATTTGAAGGCCTGCAAGATCAGGTATCTGTACTTGATAAATTGAGTTCTTTAAGAATGGCCATAAAAAGAAATCACATGGGGTAATGTCACAAGATCTTGGTGGAAATTCATGTTCAGTGTTTAAACTTATCAACCGATTTTGAAAAAATTGCTGCAGAATATTAATTGTTTCACCTGCTGTGTGTGCTCTAGCTCCGTCTTGTTGAAAGTAACCCTGTGTTATTTCTTCGTCGTCAAGCTGTTCGATAAATGGCATAATAATTTCTTGTCGATACCTTTCTCCTGTTAAGGTTCCGTTAAAAAAAATAGGGCCAATAATTCTCCTTCGACTAAATTCTAAATTCTTCTAAACAATCTTGAAGAGAATACTGCCATTGTCGGTCAATCTTACGTCCGTTTCGAAAATAAGATTCTAGCATGAATGATTTGTGTTGTATAGTAAAAACCATGTTAAATCAATTTTAAATTACAAAGCAATTTTTGTCAACTATGCATCTGTCTAATTGACAACTAATGCAAATTTAAATTATTAATAATCATACGTTTTTAAAGGAATGGCCTACTAGAGGCAAAGCTTATTTTAACGATTTTTATAACGTGTGTTCATTTGAAAAGTCAATCTAGGTTACTTTGAAATTTTGATAGAATAAGATGCATATATATATATTAGTATGTGTTTGTTGTTCCGTAAACGTAAATCCAAATGACATTTGATAATGTCAATCACATTTGTTATTTATTTGTATGTATGAAACTGTCAAAATATACGACTTCGTAGGTTAAGTAGTAAATTTTAATTTACGACATACTTCAAAATGTTCTCAGTAAATCACATGCTACTAGATTGACTTTTCAAATGAACACCCGTTATATCAATTGATAAATTCTTGGAGTTTTTCGGCTTTTGTATGAAATATTTACAAATATTATCAAATTAGTATGTAATTGCGAAGTAAGTGTGAATGTAAACATTGCTGTCTACAAATTACAAAGCAAATCATACTAAATTTTTAATTGAAAAATTTCGTATGCCAAGTAGCAGAAGCAAGAGTTTTATGTCACTCACACACTGACATTCAAGTTCCTCCGGGTGGGTTGGCGCTTTGTCAAATACAAGAAGTGCTGTTGCAGGCAATTTTAATCTCGACAAATAATTTTTTACTTTTGGGAAGAATTCCCAAACGAACCACTCTTTGAACAAATATGTGTCCATTCATTCCGTTTCTTTTGTGGCCGGTACTACACTGGGAGACTTGATATGTTCAAGTTCTTAAATGCTCTGGCTTTTCTGATTTACCAATGACAAAAAGTGGAATCTTATGGGCCCCTGAAGCATTAGATCAGAGTGCCACCGTGATTCTTTCTTTACTAATTTTAAAGCCTGGAGCTGATTTTTCTTTTGAATTTTTCTTTTGATATAGCAAATGTTTTTCTGGGCAAAAGTTTAAAGTTTAATGATTCGAACCAAACTTGGAGATGACACTACAAAATGTCATAGAAGCTTAACGTAAGAAAATTGCTACGATAGCATATTGTATTCATAGCTAGGTAGGTAACATAAAAAACCCCTTCGTACTCAATTAAATTTCTTTCAGTGTTACCACTAAAATACTCGTAAAGAGAAATAGATTGATTTTTACGTATTTCTATATATACCGGGTGTCTCAGTTATGTTGTTCCAGTGGCGTACCTCTGTTATCTAATAAAATACAAATTTTAAATTTGGGTCATCTGATACTGATCTGATAATTTTCTTTAAATTAAGTCTAATATTCATAATCTTCCACTTCCGGCTTAACCGTAAACGACCTTAACTCTTTTATTTTAAATAGCACCCTGTATATTTTCCTCAAAATTTGAAATCTACTGAAAATTCTCTCTCCCATGAAGTATTACACTTTGTATTTAGACATCAAAACAGAGGTGAAATTGAATTTTAAATATTAAAAAATTAGAATCGTAGAAACCAAAGCTATCTATGGAAACTAAAAGAAAATTTGACATCACTTACATTTAATTTGTTTCAAAGTTGCTTCGAACAAAGTTGTATTTAAAATTAATAACGACGATTTTACGTCTGGCTTCAAATTTGGAGACATGTGGTACCTTTTCAACGAAAAAAACTTTCCTCAAAATTTGAAATCTACTGAAAATTCTCTCTCCCATGAAGTATTACACTTTGTATTTAGACATCAAAACAGAGGTGAAATTGAATTTTAAATATTAAAAAATTAGAATCGTAGAAACCAAAGCTATCTATGGAAACTAAAAGAAAATTTGACATCACTTACATTTAATTTGTTTCAAAGTTGCTTCGAACAAAGTTGTATTTAAAATTAATAACGACGATTTTACGTCTGGCTTCAAATTTGGAGACACGTGGTACCTTTTCAACGAAAAAAACCCGTTTTTAAACGAAAGACTGTTACTGATGAATAGCACAGTGTTAGTGTTTTGGGAAATGTGCTTAGGAATCCGCTTATTTCAATTCGAGAAATGGAAACAGAATGTGATTGGTATCTCTTGTTCTTCTATTCAACAAATACTAAAATCCGCCAAATTCAGGCCTTTCAAAATTCACCTGCATCAAGGATTAGAACCTGGGGATTATGAGAGAAGACTAACGTTTCTTGCATGGCTAGCGACTGCCCGTGACGATGGCATTATTAGCTCAATATTATGGACAGACGAGAGCCGCTTTCATAATAATGGAACCGTAAATCAACACAATTGCCATTATTGGTCTGTAGAAAATCCTCATTGGATAAGGGAGACCAACTTTGAGAGAAAACTTTGGGGAATTAATGTACGGTGCGGCATGATCGATGGGTACGTTATCGGACCAAAGTTTTGTGAAGGAACCTTAACTGGTGAGGCATATTTAGAATTCCTTCAGGGCGAATTTCCAGGTTTTCTTGAAAATGTTCCGCTGGATATACGTGCCACATGTATTTTCAGCATGATTGGGCACCCGCTCGCAACTGTAGAATTGTGACTGATAATGTTAATCAGATTTTTTCTAATAAGTAGATAGGCACATATGGACCAATAAGATGGCCTGCAAGATTACCCGATCTAACGCCGTTAGATTATTTTCTATGGGGATATTTGAAGGATAGGATATACCACACACCTCTGGAATATTTGAATATTAAAAAAATAGTATTAGGAATGAATCCCCAACTCTTAATGCCGAATTATTAAGAAGTGTTACCTCTGGTGAACTTTTGCATTGAGCCGAATGTTGCATTGAGCAAATTGACAACATTTTGAAAATTTTCTTTAGCATCTTTTCTGACGCTCACGGTTCAAGTTTGGTGCCACTAAGAGATTCATAAATATCGTTCTTGTATAAATAATATCAATAAGTATAATATCTTTTGTGATTCATTTAACATTATTTTTCTGTTATTTGACTTTCAATAAAATTTTTATAAATTACTCTTATCTAAATGAATATGTTTTCTAACAGAGATCTTAAAAATGTAATTTTGGGAAGTGTATTTTTGCTACTTTAAATTCAAATACGAAATAATGAACTGCTTTTCATAATCCCAATTTTTGAATATTTAAAATGCAATTTCAACTCTGTTTTGAAGTCTAAATTTAAAATGTAATACTTCATAGAAAAGAACATGTTTCGTAGAATTCAAATTTTGAGGAAAATATACAGTGTGCTATTTAAAATAAAAACGTTAGGGTCGTTTCCAGTTAAACCGGAAGTGAAAGAACATAAATGTTAGGCTCAATTTAAAGATATATGATTGTTTCGGCCTTTACTTGATGAAATTCCATTATAACTATTAAGATAAAATAAAACAAATTTTATGAATTTCACTTTTTAATTATCACTGTAACGAATCGTTTCGCACCAACCTGGGCTTCGTCAGACATATAACTAACTTATTTACAAAATTTTTTATTTTTGTTATATTAAACACAAGTAAACGGTAACAAGCAAAAACACATGTTTTATTTTTAAAATAGTCGGAGGGATGGGTGCTTTTTATTACTGGATGTCTATGCACAAAACTTTCGCTACGGTTTATACAATATGTACTGTTCTTAAGTAATAAAACTAGAGGTTTACATTATATTACAGGGAGGTAAAGAATTCTATGGAAAAATACAAAAATACAAAATACAATATGTAACTGTCTGCATATCAAATAAATAGATTGAGTAAGGGTGAATTATTTGTTTCTAATTGATCATTTAAGATCTTGTCAGTTTTCTTTAATTTATTAATTTCAAGTGACTCTAATAAATTAAGTTTTTTGCCCTTATTTTCTACATAACATAGTTTTATTACTTAAGAACAGTACATATTGTATAAACCGTAGCGAAAGTTTTGTGCATAGACATCCAGTAATAAAAAGCACCCATCCCTCCGACTATTTTTAAAATAAAACATGTGTTTTTGCTTGTTACCGTTTACTTGTGTTTAATATAAAAAAAAAATATTTTGTAAATAAGTTAGTTATATGTCTGACGAAGCCCAGGTTGGTGCGAAACGATTCGTTACAGTGATAATTAAAAAGTGAAATTCATAAAATTTGTTTTATTTTATCTTAATAGTCAATTTAAAGAACATTAGGTGTATATTAGATGCCCCAAATTTCCAATTTTTATTTTATTAGATAACGGAGGTATGCCATTGGAACAACATAACTGAGACACCCGGTATATATATATATATATATATATATATATATATATAACAATTGATAAATTATTGGAGTTTTTCGGCTTTTATATGAAATATTTACAAATATCAAATTAAAATGTATGTAATTGCAGAGTAAGATGGGATGTATACATTGCTGTCTACAAATAACAAAGCAAATCATACGACCGTGATATATTATCAAAAATTAATTAAAATTCGGGTAATCGGTCAATTAAAAAACTCCTTTATTAAATTACCCTATATTTCGCAACACTTTGTCGCTTCTTCTGGGGTAACTACAAGATTAATGAGAAAAATAACAAAAAATAAATAAGAGTATAAAACAGTAGTAAAAATACTTACAAAATGTAGAGTTAAAAAATAATAAAATTGACGTACAAAATATAAAAATGATTAGATATAAAAAATAAAGTAACTATAGAAACAAGCCTTAAGAACTTTTAAAAAACATATATATGAAACGTTAAAACATGAAAAATAAAAAATATAATGCAATATAAATTAAAACAGCATGTGGACCAAATAACAAAACGATTTAAGATCGTCAACTAACACTCAAACCCAGTATATTAAAATAAATTATACTAAGACCATTAGTATCAGATCTATAATTTATGTTATTTGTGTCCCTGTTGATGTGGACCATTTCTAAAAAGGTTATTTTTTTATGGATATTTTTAACGTCTAAGATCTTAACGTCAACAAAATTGAATGTATGGTCACGATCAAGTGCATGGTCCACCAATGCACAAGATCTCTTACCAATACGGACATCACTTTTATGTTGAGTAATGCGCTGTTTTAGCCACTGTGATGTCTGACCTATATAAACGCCACAACAATCCGAACATGCTATCCTGTAGGCAACGTGACTATTTAGAAAGAAAGGTGTTATGTCTTTTATCTTACTATACAACTTCTTCAAGGTATGGGTGTTGTATTTAGCAATTTTAATGTTATTAAATTGTTTAAAATGTGATACAATTGTATGAGTAAGACCGCCAATGTATGGGATTTTCTTGTAAATCACACTGTCTGCAGGAATGTCCTCAGTAGGGCCATCAAAAAAGTTTGAGCTAAATATCAATTTATTAAGAATATGCTTAGGATAGCCATTGTTGACGAAGATGTTGAAAAGTTCTTTAAGATTGTCATTTAAAAAGGTTTCATGACAAATATGTGATATTCGGTTTCTCATACCTATAATGGTGTTATACTTCTGATTGAGAGGATGATGAGAGTGATAATTAATGAACCGATCAGATGAAGTTGGTTTTCTATATCAATTCAAAATGATACAATTATTAACGTCACGAATTACTAAAACGTCCAAGAAGGGCACGCTATTGTTATTTTCTCTTTCCACAGTAAATTGTAAGTGTTTGTTGTAGCTATTAAAAATTTTTAATGTTAGATCTATTTTGTTGTGGAACAGAGCAAACAATGTCATCAACATACTTGTACAAGAACGGTAATGGAAATGGTAACTTAGCTATCACACTCTTCAACAACTGATCCATAACTATCTTAGCTAAAATTGGACTGATGGGCGAACCCATAGGAGTTCCAAATATTTGACTATAGAATTTCCCATTAAACGAAAAATATGTGTTGTTAAATATAAAAGACATTAACGACAAAAAATTTGATTTAGATAAGTCAGTGTGTGGATCGATTATGTGCCACTTACTAGTTATGACATCTGTCATTAGTTGTAAAGGTATATTCGTAAAAAGCGATATAACATCAAACGAAATCAACACATAATTGTTGGGAAGTGTGAGACCTTGTATCTGATTAACAAATGAAAACGTGTCTTTGATATTGTATGTATTGTCTGTATCAAACGCGATCGTTAAAATTTTGCTAAGAAATTTTGAAAGGTTATATGTTATAGAATTTATGGAACAAATGATTGGTCGAACTGGAATGTCAGGTTTATGAATTTTTGGTAGTGAGTAAAGTTTCGATCGCGTTTGATACAGACAATACATACAATATCAAAGACACGTTTTCATTTGTTAATCAGATACAAGGTCTCACACTTCCCAACAATTATGTGTTGATTTCGTTTGATGTTAGGTATATCGCTTTTTACGAATATACCTTTACAACTAATGGCAGATGTCATAACTAGTAAGTGGCACATAATCGATCCACACACTGACTTATCTAAATCAAATTTTTTGTCGTTAATCTCTTTTATATTTAACAACACATATTTTTCGTTTAATGGGAAATTCTATAGTCAAATATTTGGAACTCCTATGGGTTCGCCCATCAGTCCAATTTTAGCTCAGATAGTTATGGATCAGTTGTTGGAGAGTGTGATAGCTAAGTTACCATTTCCATTACCGTTCTTGTACAAGTATGTTGATGACATTGTTTGCTCTGTTCCACAAGAAAAAATAGATCTAACTAACATTAAAAATTTTTAATAGCTACAACAAACACAATTTATTGTGGAAAGAGAAAATAACAATAGCGTGCCCTTCTTGGACGTTTTAGTAATTCGTGACGTTAATAATTGTATCATTTTGAATTGGTATAGAAAACTAACTTCATCTGATCGGTTCATTAATTATCACTCTCATCATCCTCTCAATCAGAAGTATAACACCATTATAGGTATGAGAAACCGAATATCACATATTTGTCATGAAATCTTTTTAAATGACAATCTTAAAGAACTTTTCAACATCTTCGTCAACAATGGCTATCCTAAGCATATTCTTAATAAATTGATATTTAGCTCAATCTTTTTTGATGGCCCTACTGAGGACATTCCTGCAGACAGTGTGATTTACAAGAAAATCCCATACATTGGCAATCTTACTCATACAATTGTATCACATTTTAAACAATTTAATAACATTAAAATTGCTAAATACAACACCCATACCTTGAAGAAGTTGTATAGTAAGATAAAAGACATAACACCTTTCTTTCTAAATAGTCACGTTGTCTACAGGATAGCATGTTCGGATTGTTGTGGCGTTTATATAGGTCAGACATCACAGTGGCTAAAACAGCGCATTACTCAACATAGAAGTGATGTCCGTATTGGTAAGAGATCTTGTGCATTGGTGGACCATGCACTTGATCGTGACCATACATTCAATTTTGTTGACGTTAAGATCTTAGACGTTGAAAATATCCATAAAAAAAGAACCTTTTTAGAAATGGTCCACATCAACAGGGACACAAATAACATAAATTATAGGTCTGATACTAATGGTCTTAGTATAATTTATTTTAATATACTGGGTTTGAGTGTTAGTTGACGATCTTAAATCGTTTTGTTATTTGGTCCACATGCTGTTTTAATTTATATTGCATTATATTTTTTATTTTTCATGTTTTAACGTTTCATATATATGTTTTTTAAAAGTTCTTAAGGCTTGTTTCTATAGTTACTTTATTTTTTATATCTAATCATTTTTATATTTTGTACGTCAATTTTATTATTTTTTAACTCTACATTTTGTAAGTATTTTTACTACTGTTTTATACTCTTATTTATTTTTTGTTATTTTTCTCATTAATCTTGTAGTTACCCCAGAAGAAGCGACAAAGTGTTGCGAAATATAGGGTAATTTAATAAAGGAGTTTTTTAATTGACCGCTTACCCGAATTTTAATTAATTTTTGATTTTATATATATATATATATATATATATATATATATATATATATATAAGTGATTAGATAATTTCTTAGCCGTTCATTAAATATAACATTTGATAAATTATTGGAGGTTTTCGGCTTTTATATGAAATATTTACAAATATCAAGTTAGTATGTATGTAATTGCAAAGTAAGGGGGGATGTAAACATTGCTGTCTATAAATTACAAAGCAAATCATACGAAATTTTTAATTGAAAAAATGTCTATGTTGGGACTCGAACCCAAGTCTACAGCTTGCCGGGCTGTCGTCATTACCACTAGACCACAATAGACCCAGGTTCAAGTTATTCAGAAATGCATTATAAAGTAACAGTGTTGATGAATCAGATGTCAGTTATTGAATGTAGATGTCAAGTTGAAGGCAGAAGTCAGTTTTTGAAAGCTCATGTCAGTCTTGATACCAGATGTCAGTTAGTGAAAGCAAATGTCAGTTACTGAAAGCAGATGTCTGTTTTGAAAGCAGGTGTCATTTATGAAAGCAAATGTCAGATTAGAAAGCAGATGCCTATTTTGAAATTAGATGTGAGTTATTGAAAGTAGATGTCAGTGTTTTGAGAGCAGATGTCAGATTTGAATGTTTGAAAATGCTAATTATTACTCCAAAGCTATATGAGTGATTAGATTAGATAATTTCTTAGCCGTTCATTAAATATAATATTTGATAAATTATTGGAGGTTTTCGGCTTTTATATGAAATATTTACAAATATCAAGTTAGTATGTATGTACATACATACTTATTTACAAATATCAAGTTAGTATGTATGTACATACATACTAACTTGATATTTGTAAATATTTCATATAAAAGCCGAAAACCTCCAATAATTTATCAAATGTTATATTTAATGAACGGCTAAGAAATTATCTAATCACTCATATAGCTTTGGAGTAATAATTAGCATTTTCAAACATTCAAATCTGACATCTGCTCTCAAAACACTGACATCTACTTTCAATAACTCACATCTAATTTCAAAATAGGCATCTGCTTTCTAATCTGACGTTTGCTTTCATAACTGACACCTGCTTTCAAAACAGACATCTGCTTTCAGTAACTGACATTTGCTTTCACTAACTGACATCTGCTATCAAGACTGACATGACCTTTCAAAAACTGACTTCTGCCTTCAACTTGACATCTACATTCAATAACTGACATCTGATTCATCAACACTGTTACTTTATAATGCATTTCTGAATAACTTGAACCTGGGTCTATTGTGGTCTAGTGGTAATGACGACAGCCCGGCAAGCTGTAGACTTGGGTTCGAGTCCCAACATAGACATTTTTTCAATTAAAAATTTCGTATGATTTGCTTTGTAATTTGTAGACAGCACTGTTTACATCCCCCCTTACTTTGCAATTACATACATACTAACTTGATATTTGTAAATATTTCATATAAAAGCCGAAAACCTCCAATAATTTATCAAATGTTATATATATATATATATATATATATATATAAATATAATAACTTCGTGACCTTGGTATGATATGGTAAACCTAATCAGTAGGCGATTAAAGGTCTGTATATTACTTCAAAATATATGTATTTAAAAAACTCTACATGTTTCGGCCGTATACGCCTTTATCAAGAGAATACAAAATATGAATGACAGGATATAAATGTCAAGTAATTAAGTTGCTATGGTTTAAATTATTCAAAGATACATTCTAGTAATAATAATAAATCATGCCTTAGTATTCCAAAAAATAGATAACAAGGTGTGAAAATATGTGTTGTTCGCTGCTAGCAATTTGTGTCTCCTTCTGGGTATGAACTTGTGTGTTGGTTGCTGCTGGCAGCTTGCGTCTCTCTATGGGTGTGTGGTTTTGTGTGAGAGCGTAAGTGTAGGGTTTTGTATGTCGGTGCGTTCGTGCGTGTGTTTAGTGATCGGTCGCATGAATCCTCTACTGGGTTGCAGCCTAGCATATGCGCTACAAAACTCTAGGGGGGTCTGCCCGTTGGGCAGTCAGGTGCCATTCCGCCTTTCCAGCAAGAGTGAGGAACCATGCTACGCGGCGCTATCTCGTCGCCGCGCAATGCACACACCACTAGGACCGGTCCTGGGCGACAACCTGGCTAGGCTGCCGTTAACAGCACACACACGTTCGACGTGTGTGCTATGCCCCCGCTTCGGCGGAAAACGTTAAGATGGCATAAGTGTGACCATCGTCGACCGAGGTAGCCACTAAGAGTGTTCCCTTAGTTGCGATGAGCAACCCCGTACAGGGTGCGCTTCGCCTGTCTGCGCCTTGCCTCGTTGGGGCGGGGGTCAGACCGTCGAAGTACTGCACGGAATTGTAAAGAAGTTGTCGGGAAAGGGTTGGCGGCACTACGCAACGGCTGGTTATCCGACCTCTCTAAATTCATGCGACCGATCACTAAACACACGCACGAACGCACCGACATACAAAACCCTACACTTACGCTCTCACACAAAACCACACACCCATAGAGAGACGCAAGCTGCCAGCAGCAACCAACACACAAGTTCATACCCAGAAGGAGACACAAATTGCTAGCAGCGAACAACACATATTTTCACACCTTGTTATCTATTTTTTGGAATACTAAGGCATGATTTATTATTATTACTAGAATGTATCTTTGAATAATTTAAACCATAGCAACTTAATTACTTGACATTTATATCCTGTCATTCATATTTTGTATTCTCTTGATAAAGGCGTATACGGCCGAAACATGTAGAGTTTTTTAAATACATATATTTTGAAGTAATATACAGACCTTTAATCGCCTACTGATTAGGTTTACCATATATATATATATATATATATATATATATATATATATATATATATATATATATATATATATATATTTATATAGAAAAACAACTTTACGTAAACAACGACTCTTATAGTTTTAATGAGTAAGACGCTAATCTAATTTCCCTTTGGTACAATTCGAAATACATGCAAAGTAGTCTAATTACTGATTAGACTACTTTGCATGCATTATAATTAGTAATTAGAATTAATTGTTTTCTTATAATATTAAGTCAGGTTTAATCAAGATATTATTTATTTTATTAGTGGTTCATAATTCAAACTAATGGACTAGAAAGCGTGCCAATTGTAACTAATCTACTTATTATTACATTAGCTTCATTTTCTTACTTATTTCTTTACTAATCAAACTAACTGAATTCTATTCATATACTTTTTACATACTTAGTATAATTAGAGATGGATAATAACTTCTTTCCTGTTTGTATCTTCACTATGCTCTTTTAATAAATAGATATTGCATATAATTATTAAGCACGGGTTTTAATAACGATTTAATTATGCGTAAACTACGCATACATTCGATAAATAAGAAACTTAAGATTTAAAAAATTCGATTTTTACATCAGCAACGATCTTTATGTTAGATTTTTATTTGAAAATGAAAACAAAACCTAAATAATATATTTAATTAGCTAGTTAAAATACAAATCACTCACTACCTAGCACTAACAAAGATGACAATAGAATTTTTTCAACATTTTCAGTTAATTTGGCAATGATTAATCTTTTGATTTATTGGATTTTTCAAATCTTTGAAATAATTAATGATGATCGGATTTGTAAACTTTTACAGCACAATTGCGTCTTCCTAAGTTTGGAGCTTATTGGATCTTCTTTTTGCGAACTTTGAATGCAGTGTGACATATTACGAGGACCAGCTCCTCATCACCCGCCACTAGATGTTTCTTTTAAAATTTCTACTTATATACTTAGCAATTTTCCATATAATACAAATAACGATGAGTACAATTATCGAACAGCAGACTATCTGACTTCATAATTCATTGCTGAAGACGGATTGGTCATTTTTTGAAAATCGTACATATTGTGATAATTCATCCGACGATGCGTCAGGCCTGGCATCATCTCGAAAGATGTCGATGCATCGGAAAATCTAGACAAAGGTTCCCGAATATGCGAGAAGTTTTCCCGTGAATATAAATAACACTCAAGAGGGATTTATGCCATTCAACGGGTAGTCGCTGCGTCGAGTTGATATTGTAATAAATTGATATAAATTCTGTGTAAATAAATATTGTTATAGTTAGTTGTAGTTTTAAGTTGTTATTTAGTGTATACTGTTTTTAATGTTAATATAGTGTGTGTTTAAATTACCGTTAGTTTTATTTAAGAAGCTCGAAAACAGACAAATACATTACAATGGTGTCCGACGTGAAGTTAATTAATAAATAACGGACTAAGTGTTAATTAAATATTCGTTTAAATCAATATACAATGCGAAAAGACGTTTATTTTAAACATCGTGATAGCGAATCAAGTGAAACTCACTGAATTAAAAGTGACTGATTTAAAACGAGAATTAGAGGAGAGGGATGAAGATACAACCGGCAAAAAGGCAATCCTCCAGCAACGACTTCGAGATGTGTTTATCCAAGAAGGCGAAGATCCTGAGAATGATTTCTTCCAAGTCCCAAGTGGGGATGCTGGCTTGGATTCGTTGTTAATTATAATAGAACAAATACAACAAAAGAATCTAGACAATGTAGAAATATGGAAGCACGACTGATAGACAATTCGCAAATTTTGGAACGACTGATAGACAATTCGCAAATTTTGGAACAACGAATAGTAGATTCACAAACTCAAAAGGAACAGAAGAATCTTGACAATCAAAAAGCTTTGGAACAACATCTAATAGATTCGCAAACCCAAATGGAACAGATGAAACAAAGTAACCTACAAACTTCTAGAATCACCAAGAAAAATCTCGAAAAGAAATTACTGGAAAGAAAGTCTGAAACAAATGGAACTCTGGAAATAATGGAAAAGAAGAATCCTGAAAATTCGAGAGCTTTGGAGAAAGTTCTAGAACAGCGACTAGCGGCAAAATTAGAAGCGTTAAAGAAAGAGGTTTTCATAGCTGTAGAGGAGAAAATTGGAGCACATTCTAGACTTTTAGACACAATAAGGACTCAAATGAAATTACCTGTTACCATGAGTCATTCTGATCCCAAGCAGGTCAACGAAGAAGTTATACCGCGGCCCATCAAAATAAAAGAAGAACCTGTGGCTATCTCGAAGAGAAGAATCAAGCCACCAACCTTTGATGGAAAGACGTCATGGGCGACTTACCTGACGCAATTCGAAGCAGCTGCAGAAGCAAACACATGATTTTCTCTCGAGAAAGCTACTGCTTTAATCATAGCATTGAGGGGCGATACTAGTGATATTTTGCAGACATTGCCTGCTGAAGAACGTAAAGATTATTCTCAACTCATTAAACAGTTGCAGATGAGATATGGCCATGCTCATTTGGAGCAAGTATATCATACCCAACTGAAAAATCGATCACAGAAGAAAGGCGAGAATCTTCAAGAATTTGAGGCAGATGTTGCTCGTCTGATACGACTTGCATTTCCGATGACGCCAGATAATTTCATGGAACACTTAGCTGTCCAGACGTTCATAGATGGTCTACGGGATGTTGATAGGCTGCAAGCATTAAGGTTGGCACAACTGGAAACCTTGATCGATGCTTTGAACCACGCACTTGCGTTTGAGACTGCAAAACAATCTTCTCGGAACCATGCTCGTGTTTGTTCTGTCGATAAACAAGAAAATGAGGAATTCATGGAGCAGATGGTTAGTCGAGTCCTGAATCAGATCAAACCAAATAAAAGGGCGCGGCCATGCCGGAATTATAGAAGAAACGGTAATATTCAAAACAAACGTGATAAGAGAACCCAGAAAGAATCGGCTGAGAATCTGCAAGTCCCATGGACTGCCCAAATCGCATCCTTGCAACATCAAACCAATGGCCTGTATGTGGACGCTATTATGGAAAGAAGGACCTATGCTTGCTTGTTAGATACTGGATCGACGAAAACCATCGTGCGGCCTGATTTGATTTCCAGGAATAAAGAATTACTTTCTAGCAAATGGAGACTTAGGACAGCTACTGCAGAAGCAGCTTCTGTGGCAGGTGAAGTAGATGTCAATTTTATCATAGGACCAACATCAATCCGACATCGTGTTCTCGTAGCCGACGTAGAAGAAATCATCTTGGGATTAGACATCATGAACACCTACGCCTTCCAGTTAAACATGATAGAAGGCACTTTAAATATAAATAATGAAGAATTGTTTCCTCATGGGAAATAATGTGGGAATGTACAAGTAATTACAGCAGAGAATGTTATTCTGGATGCAAGAAGTGAGATATTTTTGAAGACGTGTATGGAAGGTGATTATCTAGAAGAAAATGTTACAATGTTGGAACCCAAGGCTGATGATGACGAGGTAGGCCGAGGAATAGTAGTTGCCAAAATGCTTGTTAAGACTCAGAAGACTGTACCGGTAAGGGTAATGAATGTAATTTATTAATCTGTTTTATTGAAGAAGGGTACTATTCTGGGGTGGTATTCACCAGTGTCGGCCGTCGTTCATCGTGTAGAGGCAAAGAAGAATGGTTACGTGCAGATTCCTGAAACATTGTCCAAGATAATCGACTCAGTCTGTCAAGGGTTAAGTAAGAAAGAACAAAGCCAAGTTAAAGATCTAATCCAGCAATACGAAGATGTCTTTGAAACTAAAAGTGGCACGAAAGGAAGAACCAATATTGTCATGCATAAAATAAATACAGGCGATGCAGTTCCAATACGTCAAAGCCCAAGAAGGTTACCACGCATCCGACGATGCGTCAGGCCTGGCATCATCTCGAAATATGTCGATGCATTGGAAAAAATCTAGACAGAGGTTCCCGAATATGCGAGAAGTTTTCTCGTGAATATAAATAACACTCAAGAGGGATTTATGCCATTCAAGGGTAGTCGCCGCTTCAAGTTGATATTGTAATAAATAAACATTGATATACATTGTTTGATATACATAGTTTTATTTAAGAACCCCGAAAACAGACAAATGCATTACAATGTGTTAATATAGCTAGCAGTGGCGGATTCTATTAAATAAAGAGCCACCGAGCCATAGTCTCACACAACATATGAGAAGTGTCTATTTTTCTTGAAAACAACTATTAACTGACTAATTAATAAACGCTGTTGACACGTAATTGTAATTAGAATTACACCTGAACTTGAACGCCATTAGCTGGTTTTGTACACGGTTTTATCAGCGTGGAGCTGGCGGAAAACTGCAATTCTATGAAGCATTGGGGCCATCTTCTTCTGGCTCAGTTCAATCTGACCTGTAGTCAATGCATAAGCTCACCCGTGGATTTTACTTACTCTCATGACTTCCAGTTTTCTATTTTTGACTGTGCCACGTACTTTCTCAGGCACTAGTACACGCGCCTTTCTATATGATGTACTACCTAGTTAACTTACTAATTTACCCAACAACACCATTGCCCCGGAGATCTTGGGTTGAGATGCTAACTCATTTAAGAGGCGGGCTTTGGAGAGATTCTTTTTAATAATAGGTGCCACCATGTTTATAATCTGAAATTGGTACGCTATCGAAAGTAAGCTAAATAATTCACAGGTAATACGTGGACAAATTCTAAACAAACAATAAAACGCCAAATAAGATAACGATAACAAGATTTGATTTATTATAACGATAGTATATATCAACAAGCATCTATGTTGCACAAAAACAACCATAAACATAAGAAATATAATATTGAGAACTAACAGCAAAAATAATGCACTGATCTGAACAAGACTCACGATCCACAATTAATAATGAATTAAACATCAAAAATTAAAAATATCAGTGACCAACATGTTTAATGAATACAAAAATTGTATAAATAAAATGCATATTTAATATGCATAAGAAAAGCAATTAAAACCTGGAGTTTAAATTGAAGTAAAATTATACTAATGAATTTAGACAATTAAAAGTTATAAGATAGAAGCAATAACACCTCAGTACTTAAGTCATTAAGACATTAATAAGTATGTTGCATGCTTAATCTAGACAATAAATCAGTTGGTAATCTATCCAAGGATCCTTCGAAAAATCTCACAATAAAATTCTTACACACTCAGTATAATACGTAGTTAGATTATTAAATGTTCAAAAAAATCAGTTTACAATTTAAAATCGTAATAAGGAAAATTGAACAGTGAAAATATAATATAAATTTTAGCAATACCTTGGTCTATACCATTCCATAAAATTATAATTAATATTTAAGATTTAGAAATATTTCTTACGTTAGCAACGATAATTCAAAGCAAAATTTGGCATGACTTCAGTACAGTAATGAGAATTCGACCACCCTGTGCAAGCAAAATCAGGGTCATCGATGGCAGTCAACTATACTAGAAACTCTAACTGTAATTAATTAACAGTTAAATACATATTGGACACTAACGAATTCCACGTAGTGAGTTTGAATCAAATGTCTGTAGTTCTCAGACGAATATAA
Organism: Melolontha melolontha; assembly: GCA_935421215.2. Classification (NCBI taxonomy): domain Eukaryota; kingdom Metazoa; phylum Arthropoda; class Insecta; order Coleoptera; family Scarabaeidae; genus Melolontha; species Melolontha melolontha. Next base: position 90,913,742 of record OW285237.1, on the reverse strand, counting down.
AACATTTGAATCCTATCTTGCTATAATATGTCAAACCTATCACACCTTGTCTATTACATTACGATTCCTGACTAGTTAGGTTCTTTTCTTGGAAGTGGCCTACAACTCTTCTTCGAAAATGGCCATCAAGCAGCTCAGCTTCTACCAAGGATTTATCCAGCAACAAATTAGCCCTATCACACAAAATTTCCACGAGCCGCCATTGATAGTTTGTAGCTTATTACATATTTATAATATGCTGTAGTCTATAATGGAATGTCATTAATTTGTCCAGTTTTTAAGTCGAATAACTCAGCTGATGTGGCTAACTAGAGACCCAATATTTATTATTTCGAACTTTGCCCGAATACGTTTTATACAATTGTTTCACTACTCATGTCATTAAGGGTGTTTCTGATTTTACACAAATCCATTGCACAAAACGTTCACGCAAAACGTTCTACAGTGACTTGTACTACGCATACAAACGTTCTACAGTGACTTGGCGAGTTCACGCAATTTATGACTGATATAGATGGACACAGTCAGGTTGATATTATATACACGGTATTAGTATTAGTAATTCACTAGTAGAGGTAATTGTACAAGGAACCTATTGCGACATACGAATATAACGAATATAACTCTAGTAGTGTAATTACAACGTCGGGAACTCTACACGAGTTAAATTTGGGTCCTTTACTCTTCCTTATGTCTACATGGATCCCTTGACTGTAAGTATTTATTGTTTGCCGATTAAGTTAAATTTTTTCTCTTGATTTTAACTTTTCATGATTATCATGCTTTACAGAGATATATTAATATACTTCACAAATGAAATATTAAAGCGAGCTATATTTCAATATACCCAAATGCCCTATACCCGTAAAAATATTGAAAAGGCATTCGCTAGTATTATGAAATCAATGATATCATTCTACATCGTCTGTGCCATAAAGTATTTTGGTGCATTGTTAGATCCAGAATCTATCAGCATACATTTAGCTTCTGTGATCTCTGCTTTGAAAAGGATGCTTGTTTTTTATCCGTACATCTACACAATTTAATTGAATATGTACGATGTGTATTCCTTTTAATTCATTGGTTAGATCAAAGTTTTAGTACGCTGCATTAGTTAGGAATTCATTCATAATACAGCAGTGTCGTTAGTTGATTCGGCAAAAATCTGGGATAACATCTTCAGATATAAAGAACACCTTTCCAAAATTATTAAGTTAGCCTTTGCCAATCTTAAAACATTCTATACTTATCGATCAATATTTGACACCCGGACTAAAACGACTAAAACCGTGTTATATAAGAATTTTATTTTGTCGCATAATTATGTGTCCACAGTTTACGACCCTTGCTTGGATACTGCTGATCGGGTTGGCACACAGAAGGTTCAAAATGCTTGTATTGATCATATTACGCACAAACTTCTCGAGTTGCAGTGGTTAAATATGGCTAACAGGAGAAAGCTACAAGCCTTAGGTCTGTACCATAAAATTATAACTTTAAAAACTCCATTGTACATTGTATTTTTTTATTTTTTTTATATCAAAATTACAAAAATCTATTATCAAAACTAGATTGAGAGACATATATTAAGTTTTGTATTCTGATATTCGAAATGATATTTTTGAAATTTAAGTAGAACAGGACACTATCTGCTGTTTTATTATTTTTTTTTTATTTACAATTTTCACAATACATTTTGAATTCTACGCCAATGATTGGTTTGAGTAACGTTTAAGAAAGTTTTCACCGCTTAAAATGTTTTTGTATTTAAGTAGCTGAGTTTTTTCAAGGGCCACAATGTATATAATATAAACAGTATATAATTCGCAGCAACAACTTGATTAGACTCCCTAAACACAGATTGACGCTTTTTGAAAGATCCTTCAGATATAACATATATCAGCTGTACAATTCTATTACGGCTTGTTACAAATCCTTGAAGCTAAAGACATTCAAGAAACAAATAAGGTACTTTCTTTTTAAATATCAATGATGGTTTTGGCGAGTATTTTTTTCCTGCATCTGTTTTGTCTTTATGGTTCGTGACTAGATATACAGGCCTTATTGCATATGGTATTATTTGCATATTATTTGTTTTTCTTAAATTTTTATTATTATTTGTCTTTAGGAGTAGCAGAATATTAATGTTAAGTTAGACTAGACAAACTTCTAATGTCATTGACACTGTACATTAAGATTTTGGTGGAAAAACAAGCGGCGGTAAATCTTTTCCACCCATCTGAACTACACATTAATATTTCAGCACTTTTTTTTGTTTCTGTTTTATTGTACTCATGCATGTAATGAAAAATAATTTTTGTGTCGAAATAAAGGATATTATTATTATCATCTTTATTAGCTCGGAGGAGGTTTACTCGACGTCGGGTTATCATAAAAGGATTGCGGGACTTATTTCAAATCGATCTGGTTGAAATGATACCGTACGCAAAAGAAAACGACAATTTCAAATACATTTTCGTATGTATAAACACATTTTCGAAATTTGGCTGGGCCGTTCCAATAAAAAACAAAACAGCCCTAGAAGTTATGAAAGCCATGAAATCTGTACTCTCATCTGGGAAAAAAAATATACCGAAAAATGTTCAAAGCGACCAGGGGAAGGAATTTTTTAATACTCATTTTAAGAAACTTATGGATCAATATAATATTAATCATTATACAACTTATTCTAGTTTAAAAAGTTCCATTGTGGAACGTTTTAATCGAACTCTTAAAAATAGGATGTGGAAGGAATTCAGTTTCAATGGAAATTATCGGTGGATTGACATGTTGTCAAAATTAGTGAGAGATTATAATAATACAGTACACCGAACGACAGGGTACAAACCTGTGGCGCTTAATCAAAAAAAGATGCGACACATTTTAAGTTCTGTTTATAGCAACATGAAAGTAAGCGACCCAATCATTTCAAAATTTAAGGTTGGAGAGCCGGTTCGCATCAGCAAATACAGACATGCGTTTTCAAAGATGTATAGACCAAATTGGACTAATGAGATATTCGCTATAAGGAAAGTCCAAAACACCTTCCCCAAAACGTATCTCTTATCTGATTCAAAAAAAGAAAATATTTTAGGTGGATTTTACGAATCGGAACTCTCAAAAGTGAAACACCCTGACGTTTATCTTGTTGAAAAAGTTTTACGAAGGCAGAAGGCTAAAGTTCTCGTAAAATGGCTTGGAATGCCTTCATCACACAATTCATGGATTTCAAAGGATAATGTTTTGTAGGAAGTGAGTTATACTTAGGATACAAAACAGTATCAAATATGTTCGAAATGTTTTTTATTCAATAATATAAGTTATATAAATTTTACAGAAGTAGATGCTGTCATTTACAAAACATTTACAAAACACTTGCAAATTTATTAAAAAATACATACAATGCATTTACAAAAACAACAAATATTTACACTGGTAAAATCCTCTAACCCATCTCACACATGTCTTCCAACTCTAAAAGTATATTTCGCAAGTTTTCTTCCCGTGCAATCTCTTCTATTTTATGGTGACCCCACGCCAACGTATTACATTTATCGGGAAGGATATATCGTTTATCATCCTTAAATGATAAAGCTACTTTATTTCTCAATTCAGTATAAATTGTGTGTAACTCAGAATGAAATATGTACATTTTCCTCATTATGTTTCCTCCATTTTGTACAACATTCTTATAATCGGTTACCGATAAAATCTTATCAATAACATACTTTTTTACTCCCTTAGCTGTTTTAACAGTCCTATTGACTAATTTAAGACAATAAGCTTTAGCACCTGTTCCATAGAAGCATTCGATAATATCACCCGCGTATTCATCTTTCATTTTTCCCAGTCTAGGCAAACTCGGGGGTGTTCCATGTATATTATCCACAGTGTAATTCGATGTATCAAACATTTCTAAATTTTGCTTTATATCATTATATACGTTATAATTTTGCACACTTACTATCAACGAATCAGTGTCTGTATATAGTAGTGAAACGTCTGGACCATATAAAGGTTTTATGAAATCATAGAAAAAATTATACATTACCCACTTAGCGAGTTCCAAAATTGCAAACCCTACATATATGGGTTTTACATAATCTACACGTACCTTGCATAATTCAATTGCTGTAAGAGAATCGCTAAATACCTTGCAAGACTTAAAATTTGGTTTTGCGATATATGCCTCAGCACCGAGTTTTTTATTGATGGTTTCCCAATGGGAAACCAATCTTATATCAACACGATTTTCTACATTTTCCATGGTTTTGCCAAAGATGCTGTTCACCATTAATTTATAAAATTGTTTGAAAAACTCATTGCTAGATCCATTTCGTTTTGCAGTATTAAAATCGATATATTTCTTTAACCACTTTCTTTGCTTAAATTGAATACCTCGTCGAATTCCCTTTAATACCAAGCCATTCCTAACACATTGTTTCAAAGTTAAGTAATGTATGACATAATTTGATTTATCTGTAAGGTTTGGGATCAATTTATCATACTTGGAATTAGGTGGAATAACATGTTCGGGGCAAAATGGGAAGTCATTGTGCAGTTCGTGAAGGCGTACGGGATATTCTAGATCTACTTCAAATACATATCCATAATCTCCATCATCCTCCAAGGTTTCTACATCCATCGTCAATAAATATTCATTCCTTAACCACTCAAAGTCACCACATGGTAAAGAAAAGGACATAGTATGACCGTACAAATTCGTAGCATCCATGTATAAAATATATTTCACAGCTTCTGATGAATCGAAATCTGATACGAATTTATTGTTGGCTGTTCCATTCTTTTACAACACATGCTCACACCTCCACGTATATCTTTTTTTAAAAAAATGAAACATGTCGGCATCTGTTAATAATTCCAAACTTACACCGGTCATACGCAACATAGCATCCCAGCTCAATCCTGGGGATGTGAAATAATGTGCAGGGTCTAATTTATAATTCTCCAGACAGATATTCCGAAAATTTTCAAAAACATCTGCTAGCAATAATACATCTGATTGTATATATACATCGCTATAGTCCCCTAATGTTTCACACTCAAATAAATCCCAGACTCTTTGAGCTCTACAATAGTCTTCATCGCTTATATCACAATCTGATAATATATCATGAAAACACTCCTTCTTTGGTAATCCAGCAAAAGATAAAATTTCATGAGAAGTAACATAGTTGTATGGGAATACGCCTTTTTTGCGTATGAGTTCGAATTTTTCACCACTGTAATATTTCCTAACTTCTTTACACTGCTCATCTTCTAAATAAGATGATAATTTTTCCAATGAAGAATTCATAAATCGGAAGGAATCTATAAATCTTAACTTATAAAATACGTGTCTTTTCTTACCATTACAGTCTATTATATCTCCCACGTGCACTTTCTTAGAAAACGATACATACTTTTCTTTATTTTGTGCAATAACATCAACATCCTCTTTTTCGAGCGCTAACGCTTTTACGAATAAATGTGTATCATAATTAGATAAATTGTGCAAAATAATAGGTATATATCGGGGTTCTTTATAATTTACATTACACACCATATGCGCTGCACCTCTATATAATCCAGTCATGTGATCATGGTCACGGACTTTTTCTCCATGGACTTCAAATGTTTTATCGCAAATATGACACACTGTCGCTTGTTTATAATTATCACACTCCTCATTAGTTAAAGGTTTCATTTCTACCTCTTTACTTAAATAATGTTTATAGGCAAATTTCACGTCAGTTTCTAACTCTTTCACAAAGGTTGAAGCTGCATGTTGACCTCGATATACTCGCAATTTACTAAGATTTTTGTCGAAACTACATTTCACATAATAAGCGAATGAATGTGGCTCATGCTCGAAACATTTCACATTGTAAGATTTCGAGGGATCCGGTTCTGATGTATCTATAGTTTTCAATATAAAAGGAAGGAATATAAAAGGAAGCCTCAGTTGCTTTTCAAATTTTTCAAATTTTAGGATATTTCCCGGTAATTCTTCACCATACTTATTTATTTTCAGTTCTTTATTGGGAAACACTGCCTTCACCTGCTTACAGTCTTCATTTGCATGTCTATGTAATTTTTCTTCAGAAGTAAAGAAAGTTAAACAACCTTCACATATGTATTTTTGATGTCTTGATAACGATTTCTGTGAAGAAACTAGTCGTGATAAATTCTTTATCCAGCAGTAATGTGTATTCCCATTTTCACCACTAAGGAGTAATAAATTTAAATGAATAGTTTTCCTCCTCTTTGTGAAATATAATGTGTGAATATACAGTGCTATGATGTGGATATTAAGAAACTCTTTGCGGCAACCCTGTTGGTTCCCTTAAAGCAGAAGTGATGGCCCAAGCAAAACACTCATCGTCGTTATTTTGTATATTTATTATGGCTTTCTTTTTTTTATTGTTTGGGGTAAGTCTACATAACTGGAACCTCTCATTGGATTATATTTGTTTATATTCACTTCCAAATATAATACATTACTCAATGTCCAACCTGAAATAATTAATAATTAATAATTAATCGTACTTTAAGAAAATCTTAATTTACCTGAATCACGCTCCTGGAATTCACTCATTTTATTCTTAATTTCATCCATAAAATCCGCATATATACCATATAAATCACTTCCTTGAGTTATAACTTTATTTTTGGAATTGAAGGATTTTATTTCTACATTTTCTTTCACTAATAAGTAATATAAACCATATAGTTCAAATTCACCTTCATTGATGTATGTACAGCTAAAGTACTATCCACAAGTGATAACACTTTCTCCCTAATGTTATTTGCAAATTCATCCACATCGATGTATACACGAGATGAATGATCACATATTTGGTAGCTTACTATTCTATCACCAAATGCTCCAACATTTTTCATCACACCATCATCAACAACAACAAATGCTTTATTTCGATGTAAGGTACTGCGTATATGTGCCGTATAACAATTTTTTCCACATCGACGCCGCATGTTTCACATTGCATAAAATTACCTGGATTATTCTCAAATTTCCTTCTCTTTCCCTTGCAAGAACTTAACAAGTGTCGATTTCTATTATCAGCTCGAGTATATGTTTTCCCGCAAAACTCACAATCGAACATTTTAACACTATTTCACACTAAATTTATAGCGACTAAACACCTCGAGTGCACCTACTCGACTAATGTTGGAATGGAACAACCATCGCCTTATATACAATCAAGGTTAAAAATTATATTTAGAAAAGAAAACATTTCGAAAGAATAATTATATCTAACTCATATTACATTCTAAAGTTATTATATTTATTTCTTCCTCCTCTAAAAACATTGTGTCTTGATCGAATACATCTATTTCAATATCGAAATTTTCCTCCTCACTATCCTCATCTATTATATTTTCATTGAATATATGTATGTCAATCTCGATATCTGCCTCATTACTACACTCCTCATCACTACACTCCTCCTCACTACACTCCTCCTCACTATACTCCTCACTATACTAATCTTCTTCATCTTCGTCTTCATCAAAAATAGTATTTATGTCACTATTTGTTGTTACTATTTCAAAATTCAAATAACACATATTCTCTTATATGTGCAACTATTGAAACTTAGAATGAGAAATACAGATCCCTTCGCTATTAATATATTAGCGGTTGAATCCCTACCTCCATAGCTTCTCAAAGTCAAGGTTCCTTCAAGGTCAATGTCAGGTCATTTCAATGTTGGGTTGTCTCAAGGTCAAGGTCAATGTCGAGGTCATCTCAAGGTCAAGGTCGAGGTCATCTCAAGGTCAAGGTCGAGATCAAGGTTTTCTCGAGATCGTCTCAAGGTCAAAGTCAAGGTCATCTTTCCTAACCTCACCTGTCCTCAAGGTCAAGGTCGTCTCAAGATCAAGGTCACCACAAGGTCGAGGTCAAGGTTTTCTCGAGGTCGTCTCAAAGTCAAGGTCATCTTGATTCTAGAACCTCCTCAGTGACCGTGGTGTTTCACCTCCCTCCCTCCGTCTCATACCTCTTGATTCGAGAACCTCTTGATTCGAGAACCTCCTCAGTGGCCTTGTTACAACCTCCCTCCGCCTCAGCCGATTCTGGAACCTCCTCGGAGTGACCTTGATCTAACATACACCAAGGTCAAGGTCACTCCGAGGAGGTTCAAGAATCGGCTGAGATCCTCTACTTCCCTTAACCGTAGTTAATCCCGTCCCATCAACGTTAAACACTCATGATGCTGTATATTTCTGTTGCTCTTGAATAGGTTCCAATATATTGAAAAAGTTGTTCACGTTTACTTGATTGAAGCCTCTTGCACGAGCCGCCGAAGTAGCTTCTGGAACCCTGATGGAAAACTTACTTCGGCTTAAAAATGAGTGCAGCCATGTTCAATCAGCCATTTCTGTATTCGTGTTAAAGAAATGCTTCAGGTTATTCTTTCCGGCTAGTTGATAAGCAAGGCGACGAACTGCCCTAGTTGTCAAACCTAAGAGCATGCACTCCATTTTTTTAATATTATCCACCAGCTGTTATAGTTCTAATTCTAGAGGAAATGTTAGATTCCTGCTTCCTAAGCCTTTTTCTGTTTCGGTTTTACATTTATTTTGTTCTTTAACTCGCTCCTCTAGAGTGCTTTTGGGCACCGAATACTTTTTGTCTGCTTTTAAGTAACCACGTTGACCAGTAAAAATGCCTCAATTACTTTAGACATTGTTCTTTCAGTCCTCGACTGGCGCTTGGTCGTTCGGGAGTATTTTCCGGGTATTTTTCTAAAATGAACAGTTGAAGTAGGTAGGTACCTATAAAGTAAAATGAGTTGGTTTCTTCATTTTAGGGTAAAACGGGATATTACTATCCCATTTTAACCTCATGCACGCCGACCAACTTGATCGACGAAAAAATTCTAACGTCACATGCCAGCGCAAAGTGATCATAATGAAAATGATTGTTTAGATATCTATTAATTGTAAAAAATTATACCCTATTCTGTTAGAATTCATGAGTACAATTCTTACGTTTTTAAGTAACTGTTTTTATAACGGAAGTGTGAAAAACTGAAAAACTTACCCACTTTTCTACTCGTCACTCATATCAATGATATCTTCTGCGCCATTGGTACACATGACTCTGCAATTGTTTCAGGCACACCGCCACTGGATGGCGGTACGTATTTTACACCAAAACAACGTTTTATCAAGTACATATACCGTTTTATCAAGTACATATACCGTTTTACCCACATTTCCCCTATTTTAGAAACTTTTATTGAACTCGTTTAACTTAATTCCCCTAGAATGTACTGCTACCATAGAATAGAACCGCATTTTAACTTGTTAATGACGTAAAGAAAAAACAATGGCTTAACAACAGCCAAATTATCAGTCTTTAAATGTGTGATAAATCCCAATTATTTAATAGATGAGTTAACGACGCTTAGAGCATGTTCTGCAAAAATTAACTTTGAGTCAAATGTAAGGCCTAAATCTTTGATATTTTCTGAGACAGTAGACTACTATCAATATTATATGAAGGGTACAAAAAGTTTAGTCATTTTATATAAGAAACAAAACAACACTTCGATATGTTAAAAATAATTTGTTATCGATGTACCAAGTGTACATTATATTTATATTACTTTGTAAGAACTGGTTATCTTCGTATGGATCAATATGATAAAAAATTTGTAAATGGTCCGCATATGTCAGCACAGAACAAAACAAGCAAACGATGAGATCGTTAATAAAAAGTATAAACAAGAGCAGGCCAAGGTTAGATTCTTGCCGAACTTCAAAAGAAGACATATAGATACGAGATTTACAGCCATATCTGTTAGTCAAGTAAGACTTCATAAACAGAATCAAGGCAATACTGAAAGAAAATAAGAGAGCTTCGTTTTTGGGATTTTAATATTCTTCGTTTTTGTCTTATTTAATCGTAGTACATATATCCAAGGGCTTGGGGTGAATAATATTATATTCACATCTTGTATATTAACTTGTATATTAACTTTCATCGCATACCCACACACAAATATTCTGTCATAGATAAATTCTATTTACCTTAGCTTTAATTTTTTATTCAGTTAAAAGCCACAGTCTCCGATTTTTCACTTAGCTTTAATATTAGTATATTTTCCTTTAATAATAACTCTCTCTTTGTCGAAACTATATCATTCATATCTTCTATGCCTTCTTTGTATCATCACCACTCAAAAACTTGTGTTTGCAATAAACAATTATCTTCACAAGCGATTTTAAGCATTTGGAGCGTTTTCGTAGATTTTACCTGTTATTAACATACAATGTAATGTTGATCTTTTTATTCTTTATTTATTTCATCGTAGCTTAGCTCCTAGTTAACGAAATCTCACTTCATAAATGTCCCGCCAGCGGATGAGGCCACTAATTGTTAAAATAGATTATTTTCAGGATATAGGGTGCATGTCGCCAATCTACATTAGTCTAGGTATTCTCCTCCTTCTTTTATATGGTTTCCTTCCTCTAAAACTACTTTTGTTTATATATTTTTTTATTAATTTACGGTTCTTTCTTCTGAGCGTCGATGAAGAATGTGCGTTGATGTGAGCAATTAATACAATTACGAAACTCAACAACAAGATCTATGATTAATATGGGGGAAATTATTGCATTCCTCTGGTATAACTTTATGCGGTTGCTGGGAAGTACAGGCGATCCAACACACAATATTCCTTGACTCCAACGAAGTATGTGTTGTACCATCTATACTTCCCGACAGTCGCATAAACTTATAACATATTAAAAAATCAGAAAAGCTTCCTGCAAATTTTTCGTGAGGGTGGGCGACAAGGACAGAGCCTCCACGCGACTAGTGAACCAACACACAATAAATAAAACAATTACCACTTCACTGGCAGCGTCCCTTGAAAAGTCTCTCTGGGACGGTTAATCCTTCCACCACCGAATCCTACACTGTACTCAAAGGACGGTCACCAAAATGCTCTTTTCAGACCCGACGATGACTAGAGCTAGCATAAATATTGAGGGCTAGACTAGAAATAAGCAGGAGTTGCTATTGGAGATCTGTAGAAATACGAAGTGCCATATTATATTATTATATAGATGCAGGAGACAAACAGAAATACCAACTCACCTAGGCCTAGGATACCGGGGATGAAGCTTGCAATGGAGATACCACATACAAATAACGGCAGCGCAATATTTATAAAACCTGATCAAATTATAACGTCGGTGAACTCAAGAAGCATGGACAATATAGAAATCAATAAACATGAAAAATGTAGAAATCATAACCGTGGAAATTGGACAATGCGCCATAAAGGTAATATGCAAGCCCCCTAGCCTTCGTTGAACCACAAAACTTCAACATGCATGAAAATCGCTTCATTTTTGACGACTTCAAGAGCCATAGAATTCCATGGGGATATGCAGAGATAGACACTAACGGAAGTCTTGTTGAGGAATGAGCAGATGTTAATAACCTTACGCTGATCCACGACCCAAAACTACCCCCATCGTTCCACAGTAAAATATGGAAGCGGCAAAAATTCAGATGCCTGCTTCACTGGCGCTAACCTTGAGGCGAGATGCACCAAGATGGTTTAGGATCCTCCCTCCAAGACACAACATGAGGCACTTGATTAAATGTCTATTCAGATATAAAACTACAAACGATACCTTTCAGAAGACATTTCAATTTCCGGAAGGCAAACTGGACTGACTTCGCTGAGGCTCTGGATGACGCCATTGATGGACCTGACCCCGGAAAGTATCATCGCTTTATTGAAATGGTGAGAAACATTTTCAGAAAAATAATTCGCAGGGGATGCAGACAACAATACGTCCCAGGTTTATCCCCGAAATCTTCTAGATCAATACACAGAAATGTACGTAAAGGACCCCTTTAGCAACGAAACGATAGAATCAGAAAACCTACTCCTTAAAGAACAAAGCCGCTTTCGGCAAGGAAATGGAACTTGACAATCCAAAAACTGGATATGACCCACAGTAGTACGATAACATGATAAAAAAACTCAACGCGGACCCAAAAGAATCCAAGCAAGCTAGTCGTGTCACGGTCAATCAGATTGCCCATCAATAACTACTTAACGGAAAAATTAATTACGGGGCAGGTATTGGCTTTGACAGAACACATCGAGGAGGGTTTCGAGGGGAGGAACCTGACCGAGGTTGTGTTTGTGAACCTTTCGGCGGCATATAACAGTAAATCGAAGAATCTTCCTTACTAAGGTTTATAATACTACCAAGGATTACGAATTAACGAAAACAATCGAACCCCTGCTACAAAGCAGGAGGTACTATGTCAGCTTGTAAAAAACTACAATATGCCTAATCGCAGATGTCAACCTACTATGGAGCAAACTCTTTAAGGCTCAATGCTGCCTTCCATCTGAATTCAAAAGCAGCCAAGAGGGAACTACATATCCAATGGATGGAACCACTATAGAACACACGGCTAGACTAGATATCTTGGAGTCATACTGGATAGATGCTTAACGTACAGATTATACTATCAAAAGACCCGAGAAAAGGTATCGCTCAGGAACCAACTCCTGAAGAAACTGCTGCGAAGTAAATGAGGAGCTAACCCCCGTGTGATCAGATCTACAGGTGAAGCACTGTTTCTCAACAACACGTACGTTTGCCCGGTATAGAATGATTCACACATGCTAGACATGTGAACGCTGCCCTTAAAGAGTCATGCCGACTGATGCCTGGCTGTATAAAGACTACACCACTGGGACGTCTATATAAAGCGGCTAAGTGCGAAGCTCTCGCAGCCCTAGCTATCGAGCATACGGAAAGATTTAGGCAAACATTTGATAACCGCCACCCCCTTTATAATGCACCTGAGCCAATAGGGCGACTAAAATCACGGAAGGGTTTGCTGCGGGCAGTCTTTATGGCACCAACAGATGTCTACCCTCTACCCTCTACGCCGAGAGCCCTTGCCGGGCTGCAATTTGGACTGGAAAAGTTGGAAAACTATCAACCGCCTCAGAGCGGGAGTCGCCCCCGCAAAGACAAACCTAGCGAAATGGGGAATTATTGCTGGAATTGACACCAAATGCGACTGCGGGAAAGTGCAGAATATGGAACATCTGCTAACCTGTAAGAACTGCTCAAACTCCTGCTCCATCGAAATTAGGTTGCTACAGATAATGCTTTGAACGTGGCCCGATACTGGGCTGACAAAATTTGAAGTGCATTTGGAGCGGTATATATAGATCCTGCTTGCGCGTTTAGAATATTCCGGACTCTGCCTGGTGTTTTTCCGGACGGATCTCGAACGTTGTCACGTATGGCGGGTGACGTCATTACATGATTCACATTCCAATATCTATTTCGTAAAATCCTTTTCAAATATTCACTGTTTTTGCTAAGAATTTTTATACGTAAGTTTAATCGAAATTGGTGATAAGATTGACAATAAAAATCTACAATATTCTTTCTTTGATTTGTAGTTGAAATTTTGTTTCTACTAAAGTCTTCAATTGTTATATAAATATTATTTCTTCTATATTTCTTTGGCAACAACTAAATGAATTACAGTTGTTGAAGGACATTAAGAGTTATTTATTACATATTCACATATAGTAGACACAAACTCAATACTTTCAGTAAATACTATTATCAAGATACCGTGATATCATAAAGTTTCTAGGACGAAGATGGCTTTGTAATATAAATTGTATGTCTGAACTTAAGTTAGGAACTATAACTCTGTTTTGTAAATTATTTTGACAGTGACATTATCTGTCATCCATTAATGTGTTAGAATTGCTGAAAGCAAGTTTGAACGTCGAGTTTAAAACAGCACATTCGAGTAAATTCAAATATGGTTTACAATATAGTGCAAAAAGCGTAAAAGTGAAAATCCTCATATTTTTATTGAATCGTTTCTCCATAATGCGAAACTTGGTGTTTGGCTAGCAGTTTCTCGCCGCAGGGTTGTTGGCCCTATTTTTTTTAATTTCACAATTAATGCTGAGAGGTATAGAAACATTCTGAATGAATTTATTGAACAGTTGCATGATGATAAATTGCAATATGGATACTTTCAACAAGATGGTGTAACGGCACACACAACACGAGAAAATATTGCTTTTCTTCGTGAGTTTTTTGACGATCGGATCATAAGTTTACATACGGAAGTTGAGTTTCCACCACGATCACCTTGTTTGACAATTATGGACTTTTTCGTGTTTCCTCACCTAAAGAATAGAATATTTAAAACTCCTGTTGCTAATTTGCAAGATATGCAATAAAGAATTATTGACGAATGTGCATTAATAACGCCCGCAATGCTGCAAAATGCCTTTAATAGCATGAAAAGGCGTGTCACATTGGGAATTGAAAATAACGGACAATAATTTCAACATTTGCTTTAATTTTGCCTTTTTTTATTAATAAAATTTTGAATACAAGCTGAGCTTGTTGTTTTATTGTATCTTTATTAAATCAAATGACATATTTATTGATGTCACGATGACACTATCAAAATAATTTTCAAAAATTAAGGTTAAGTTACCAGTATGATAATATGGATAAAGTTCAGACATATATTTTCTATTTCAATGCCATCTTGGACCCAGAAACTTTATGATATCGCGGTACTTTTGTCCACTGTTGTATTGTTTTAATAATCGAAACGTCAGTTGCACTTTCAACAGATTTGCTAATACATAACCGTTTTAATGATGTCTTAGAATTGTTCAGAACGGGGCGCCACCAGACAGAAGTGGATAAAGTAACATGGTATAAGTTGTTAACACCAACTAAGCTAGATGGACAACATTGTTTTCAGGCCTCCTAATGTTTGGAAGAAGAACTATTTCTTTCTGGCGCTACCATATGAAACTACTTGTTTAAAAATAAATGCAACTTTGAATTACATGTATCAAAGTATAAATGAGATTTATTTAACTCTGCGAAAAATATATCCAAATATAGAATAAAAGAAAACAAAATTTATTAATCTTATTATTTTTAGAAGTTTATTTTAAATTTATATATTTTGTAGCTCCTATTTTAGTGCATTTGTTGATCTTTTATAATTAACCTAGTCGTTTTACAAATTCCTCTATCAACATTTCTTTTGTCAGTATACCATCCCAAGAACAGTTATTTAAGAAATCTAAATTAATGTTTTGATTAGTACATAAAATAATCTTCATTTCCATTTCATGATAAAGTGGCGATAAAAAAAAAGGCGCAATATTTTAATTTCACTACAGTAGCGCACTACAATGCTTGATAAAGGAACTGCTTGTCTCCAATTAAGTTGTATAACCTGGTTGCTATACGCAAAACGCATCCTTCAAAACGTGACTGACCACCTCGTGACGCACTATATCCAATCAAAAATTTCATATGAATTCCATTCTCCAAGATCACGTTGCAGCCGATGTGGACGGTGTTCTGAATGTAATATCGACAAACGTATTTGCTAGAATCCATTGCAATTTTATATGTAAGATTTCGCGGGTAAAAGAAATGATTTAATAATAAAACGGTGTTCCAGAGTAACGTTTTAAAAAAACTGTGACATTTTAAAATATTGTCTCATTTTTATTAATTAAAATATACCAAACTTTGGTAGTAATAAAAGTGTTCTTTTTGTGTTTCAAGTTTAAATCAAAATTAGTGCTACTTGGATTTAAGAATTACGGTAAGACAAGCATATATGAGTTCCTACGTTCAAAGCTAAATAAAATATAATATCCCGTCAATCTAAACACACGAAAAATTATGTCAAACTTTTTATTTCATTCTTTCAAAAGAAATTTATTTTGTATCAGTCAAATTGCGGCGAAATAGAACGTTGAACGTTTAGAGTTGATTATCTTTGAATGAATAAACAAAACCTAGAGAAGAATCAAACAATTAATTATATCTACACATTATTATTATCAACTTCAAAGTGAAATGATTTCCTATTAGTATTTTTATGGAAATGAAAATCCACACAGAAGGCTAAGAGGATCGTAAAATTGTATGCGGTTACCGCTGAACAGCGCCTAAGCTATGCGAATCTGAAGAAGACTAATTGAAAATCTAAAAAGAAATTTATTTATAATTCATGAAAAATTTCCAAATTTTTAGGCCAATATGTAGCTAAAGTCGGTCCATATCTTTGTTCATCCTATATTTAAGAAAAAGCAACTAATAATTCAAGTTCATAGACCTGCAAAAAAATCGATAAAATTCCTAGGCTTTCTTAGACGCTATGAATAGTGAATGTGTGTTGTTTTTTATCAAAGGATTTATGTAATATAGTCAGACGTACATATGGTCTTTTATTGCGATGTTTTTTTTTTGGATATCAACAAATGTTTCTGAATTTACGCGGAATATGTCGGACAGCTTTATGGCGCATTAAATGAAACTATATTTTGAACGTTAAGTTTCTTTTAAAATAAAACAAAAATCGTTAATCGTTAGCTTTATGTATTGTGTCCATGGGATGGGTATTATTTAATATCAAATACCTGGTTTTAATTACTTGTGTGCAGTTATTTACATTCCTTTTTTTCTTTAAATTTGGACAAAATAATTTACAAAAAGTGTTCGAAATGCCTACAATGAACTTTAATGCAGGCATCAATTCGGCAACGAAAGTTATTATGTACGGTGGAAAAATTTGTCCTCGCAAATAGACCGAGCTGCAACAATAATGCGATTTCGTAAAAAGTCTATAGGATTTAGATCGGGAGTACAAGCTGTTCACGGAATGCGACTTTCATCCAATTTCGGCCAATATAATTTCGACCAATCCATTGTAAAAAAGTTCGACTTAAAAATTCTTTAACAAGTCTACTACTATGCGCGGGTGCTCCGTCGTGCATAAACCATAATTGTTGCCGTATCGCCAACGGTATGTCATCCAAATACTTGGGTAATGTATGTAAATAGGAAGTAAATGGAAGAAATAAAGTCGCAAAATGTTCCTTTCTTCCAAATTATTATAATTGATTAATTAAGCGATAAATAGGTCTGAATTGTCATTTTAATTAGGAACGTCAGTTTTTTTTTATAAAAACTTCAAAGTGACAGATCTATGTGTTATTCATAAATATATCCAATTTATTGGTTATACATATGTGCTATGAATAATGGGTTGAAGATTTGTTACACCACCATCCACAACAAGTTTTCCCAACTAGGTTTTCTCAGCTGGTGAATTTTCAAATCTGAGACCTCTAACTTCTCGGGTTCCACTTAATGTTCACAAAAATTTATTTACTTATTTTATATAAAATTGATTCCCAACTAATTTCTCTTTAAGTTTCTTTTAAATATATTCTTTTATATAGATTTAAAATATTTAACAAAATTGGAGTGAGTAAATAAGACAAACGCAGATTAAAAGGTGAAATAAAAATATATTATATTAAATACAAAAATAAAAAAAATAAAAAATATATCTTTACAAAGTATAAAGATCCTGTATCATCTAGCAAAGATACTTGAGGTAGAAACATTCATTGAAAATTGACAGCTAAATGAATGGAAAACATCCTCTTTAATGACTCCGAACAAAACTTATCTAAAAATAATCAAGTTTAATATTAAATTCTCCCCAGAGAACCACAGTGTATAATCAGATACTGATACGCGAACAAAACTACCATATGTACCTTGCCATACACAAAAACCCTTGACTCCTCTCGAACAAACTTTGTATATATAATTTTAACAAAGAATTGTTAATACTAAACTGTATTATCTATATTCCTAATAATTAAATCTCTTAACTAGAAGCTTCAATACAATGGAACTATACTTGTTTTAATTATGACGTCATAAAATTTTAATTCTACTTACAAGATTTAATGGAGACCTTTACGATGAAGGTGCTTAATCAATTTTAATTATCAAAACAACGAGAATTTATCTCAATAAATGTCGGGACTTTAATATCAAAATAACATCAACTATTAACACTTTCAATAAAACAATCAACCCGAACTAATTAAATATATATATATATATATATAAATATATATATATATATATATATATATATATATATATATATAGTAAATTCAATCAGTCGGAGATTAAAGGTCTGGTCTACTTCAAAGTATATATATTTAAAACAACCCTACAAGGATATAAAATATAAAATCGCCGACTGATTGAATTTACCATATCATGCCAAGGTCACGAAAATATTATATATATATATATCGAAGAAAACAACCTTCTCGTTTTACAGCTTAAAGTCGTCTCCTTTTCACCTCGGTCTCTACATCCAAGCGACCCCGGATAACCAGTTTTTCTCACTAGTTAAATTTATAAACATTTTCAATATACAGTGCTATCACAAATAAATGTACATTTTTAAATTAAATTATTTTTAATTAAAAATCCATAGCAATATGTATAGCAAACGCCAATTAAGTTGACTCGAGGAGGGGTAAGTTCGCGCAGGATTAAAAGTAGTGGGGAGATTTGTATTTGGTTTTACATCAAATGTCAGATAATTCTAACCTCTGAGCGTGTATCACTTTATGATCCACTAGCAAAGACATTATGTTCCGCCAAACGTCAATGACAAATGTATTCTGACAATTACTTGAGTATGAGGGTGGACGTTTTTAAAAAAGGCTTTTGCGCACCCCCTCCACGCGCCAACTTAATTGGCGCTTGCTATACATACACCTTTTATAAAGTATTAGTATAGTGTTCGGCCAGACTCGGCTGCTAATGTATAAATAAATTAATTTTGTTCTTCTATGTATAAGATTTTTATTATTTATCTAGTCGTTATTTCATTGTTGTAAAAATATAATTAAAAAACATAATGATATTTACTATTCAAATGCTTTATATTTAATAATGCTGAATAATTTTGGTTTACCCCTGTATAATTTATTGTAAAATCTAAATTGATTATAACGGGTGTTCAGAAACATTCGAAGTCAAAGTAGTCCTTGAAAATATGAAGTCATGTCTGAGATAGACTGATACATTTACTTAATACAATTTTATAGGTTATCAAATTAGTATCTTCGATATTGGATTCTGACAATTTTTGACAGACAACAGTTGACATTTAATAATTATTACAAATCAGATACTTAAGTAAAGATATACGATTTTTTGTTCAGAGTCCACTTCACTTCGAATGTTTCTGAACACCCGTTATTAATTATATTAAAATCAGTTCTATAAATTCATTAAATAATTTATTTATTCACTTCCTGTAATAATTCACATTAAAAATATATAAATATTCATTTAACATAACAAATTAAAATATTTAAATATAGGGATGACACCTTTATGTAATAATTGTGCGATTATAAAATTAGGTTATTTTAAAACATATTTACCATGTAAAAACCAGGAAAATGTATATTAAAATTAAGATTAGAATCTTAATACAGTCAAAATTAATACAAGTTTAATAAAGTAAAGAAGATGCCCTGGAAAAATAAAAACAATTAGTGGATGGCGGGCGTCCTTTTGTGTAAAGCGTAAGCCATGTATTTTTGGTGCTCCGAATTATTAATTTATAGATCAAGAAATATAGCCTCAAATATCTTTTTTTTTAAGTTTTAAAACGTTTCCCGATAATTAGGAAAACCACAGAAATGCTTCAACCGTTCCTGTTTACCGCAAAGCTCTAGAACCAACATTCTTGGTCCTTCCACGTCTGTTATCCAACCCTTTCCAGTTACCTGATCCACCAGACTAGAAGAATTTCGGTTTAAATCTGTATTTCTACTTACAATACTTACGTTATAATAAAGTTTCTTATATACACTTGTGGACAAAAAATTCCGGACGCTGAAGTAAATGTCTATTGTCATAATTACTTATCCCTCTAGTTTCCCTAAATTGTTGATGCTAATTGTTGATTAACGAAAATAACAGAAACGTTTTCCTAACGTTATAGTACATACAAAATTCAATACAAATTCCATGCCCATTTCCTTCCACGTTGTTAAAATCCAAAAATGCATAACTCTACCCTTACAAGTATCAGTGTATATTGTAAATGAACGAATGAAATAATGCGAAATTTGGGGTAAATGTGGAGGTTAATTCGAGCAACATCAAATCACAAAATTAGAAATTTTTTTATACCTTCGAAGACAATAGTTTATAAACGGTCAAAAATGTTAGAAAACAAGATTTTCAATCACAAATTTGCCACGGAATATATTTTGTAGTTACGCCTTTAATTTTAATTTAGCAAGCTTTCGTTTTAATTTCACTATAACCATTTTATCTTTTACATATGCAGTTTATAATTACCTCATTTGTATTTTTTGTTTATATCGATTTTTTTAATTGCAGGACGAATAAAAACTACCACTGGAAACAGAAAAAGTGAAAGTCTAGGTCAAAGCGCAATTTCTGAAGTGTATTAATCATACTGTTCGGATAGTATGGGTACATGAGTGGGAATCTGGACCGAGGGAATGCTGGTCAGCGGGCGGAAGGACTTGGTGCTGGCCAAGATAAGCATTTAGTGCATTGGTTCAGGAAAGGACTTCGACTACATGACAATCCTGCTCTACGCGAAGGGTTGAAGGGAGCTACTACCTTTCGTTGCGTATTCGTCCTGGATCCATGGTTTGCTGGTTCTTCCAATGTTGGTATTAATAAATGGAGGTAGGTAAAACAATGTGATTTATTTATACATTACAAGAAATTAATTCCAAATTCAATTTAAAATTATACGTCAGTTGTTAACAGTATTAATTCAAATTTATTCGTATTGATTTCGTGACTTATGTGTAGGGACCGGACACGAGAGGCCGATGACTCATCGCTCACGGGCGTACTATTGAAAATTTGTATTTTTAAAGTGTTTTTTAATTTTATTTATATAATTGAAAAACAAACAATACGAAATACATTTTTATTTGTTCATTTTGTAGTTCAAGTTTAGTAAAAAAGTATTAATATTAACTAGCATTACTTTCTCAAAGTTTTCTTCTGTAAAATTTGTTCTCTTTGAATGAAATACGTCCTTGTAGATAGAAAACGTTCTTTCTACATCCCAACTGGTTGGTGCATAGTGGATATATTCTTTTATTTCAGCATATTTAGCAGTTAAATATTGAGGCATTGTCCCCAAACACAATTGCCGCAATGTTATTAAATCTGGATTTCTATTAAAAACTGCGTCTAACTCTTGCCGAAGGCCACGTCCGAAGTCACTTGGAATATTTTTCAAATTATTAATATCTAATGTGGTTGATTCATCATTTAATTTGAGATTTTGATTTTCAAAATTAGTGATTAGTTTTGGCAAATTTCCAAAGTGCACCTGAAGAAAGTACAACTGATTTTTTAAATTTGGAATTTGTATTAGTTCCTTGCACTCAGATATACTTCGAGCATCGTTATTTAAACATATAACTAAATTTTGTAAACTATCGAAATTCTCTATATAAAAACTTGTAGCTTCCAACCATGTTCCCCATCTAGTTATTACTGGAGAGGGAGGCAGTGACAAAGATGGAAGTTTTTCCCTGTAAAGAGCTACTCTCAATGGTGCTTTTCTGAAAACTTTTTTAAAAGCGGATATAAGCCTATCAACTTCAGGAAAGGCGTCTGATATATTCACAGATTCTGTGGAGAGCATGTGCTACACAAGTAATATGCAGCATATTAGGATATGTTTCCTTTACTAGTCTGCCTGTTTTTAATATATATATAAAGCACTGTCACTGACAAATAGAAGTATTTCTTCTTTGTACTTCTCGTCCAAATGAAGCATTTGGCGCATTTTCTCGTAAATGATTTTAGCTATTGTTTCCGTATCAATTGTATTTATAACTTTTGTTACTATTACATATGCGTTATATGGAATAAGTTGGATATAGTACACCAGCTACAACATTTACCACACAGCGATATATTGACAGTTTCGTCGGCACTTATCCATATGTAATTATTTTAAAGATGGCTTCTAATGCGTTCTATTGCTTTCGTATAGCACTTAGAAACATAATATTTGCGTATGGTGGATTCATCAGGAACATTTCGACCAGTATATTTTTGGAGAAATGTTTTGAAGGTGAGATTGTTAAGTTTATTTAATGGAATATTTGCCGCCATTAAAGTTTCACAGAGTTCTTCGTTAAAATTGTCAGATTCCAACCCGTCTAATTTCTGTGTATGTGGTTGCGATGCTATGTGACGTCTTACCTGCGATTTCTTGGAATTTTTTAACGATATTTTACAGACTTTGCAATAAATTTCGGAATCACTGGCAATGGACATGCAATCAGTATGACCCTTAATTCAACTCGCCATTGTTTCACTATACCATTCTGGACGTTGTTCCATATCATATCTGAAAATGTAACTTAAACAATGTTGTAACAATGTATTTAATTAACAGTTAAAACAATGAAAAAAGAAACTAAGTCACCGTACTTTAATTATCTTACGAAATATTAACTAATAAATAAAATAAATTATAGAAACTCCTTACGCTTCTATCTACGCCCTTGAAGAAAGAAATTTAACTGAAATATTGAAGTAATTGCATCACAATTCAACGATAAAACACAAATGTGCGGTTAACCGAATGAATAGTGCTATTCAATAACTGCGTGTTGAACTTAGCTATGTTATAGACTATTTATATGGTCCATCGTAATTTCGGTCTGATACATCCGGTCTCCACTTATGTGGCATTAAAATCTTCTTCACGCGCAGAATATCTTGCGATATCTCATTTGTATCCATTTTAAAGCGAATAACCGAATAAAACATAGAAAATTGACGCGACTTTTTCATTTTTATTTGAAACAAACTTCCATCACTATAGAAATATTATACTCTATTTTTAAAGTAGAGAGACGAATTTCTGAACAGACCACTTTGACAGTGAAATCTCATTGGTTGAAAGCAATGCCAAATTGCTTTCTGTCTGTTCAGAAATTCGTCTCTCTACTTTAAAAATAGAGTATATATAGCATTCCATTTAAGAAAGGACCAGATGGCGCGGCAATCTGAGTATAATTTACACAGGAATTTCAAAAAAATAGATAATTTGTATGTGAGGTTATGTACCTACTAACTTATACAAAAGATTATTTTTGACGTTTGTTTATTAACATATTTATTATTAAGAAAGCTTAGACTTTAAAAGTTTTATTCAAGCAAGAAGCGGCAAATATATACCAATGCAAGGTATTATATAAAATATTTCAATCAATATCTTCTAATCTGTTATTTATTGTTTGAAGGTGTTGCATCCACAATAAATTTGTGCGTAAATACAGTGAGAATGTGTTAAAATTACGACAGGAGAAATATTTACATCTTTCTTTGATTTTATTAGAGAACAAAACTTTTGTGTAAATGTGAAACTAATAAATTTAAAGGATTGATGGTGACAGTGTATTATAATTATCATAATATTTGTGTATCGTTTAGCTTAAAAAATATAGCATATTACAAAATACAGTTATTTTAATAGTATCTATAATGAGAGAGCAATAAGGAAATTCATTTACTTGCACATCATTACATAATTTGGATAAAAATTTTTATATATCTAAAAAAGGTATTTAAAAATATTTTCATTTTACAAAAGTAAGTACATATTAAAAAGGATAAAACAGCAATTTTGCACCAAAAGATAGGTAAAGCGTAAGCATTTTTCCAGTTTCAGTATTTGGTTAAACATGTGTTCGTTCCTTTATTTCAAGTTATGACTGATTAATACTTACTTTTTTGCTTATGTATGGGATAAATTGCTACTATCGTACAATGATTTTTTTTGCTTTTGATTACAGTTCAGATTTCAATTTAATTGAGAAAAAAAAAGAATAAATAAAAAGAGAAATTGTTTTCATGGGAACCTCCATGTGTTCAGTAAAAACAATTTTTTTCGTAAATGTCTGAACACAATGAGTGTAAAACCCTCTTTTATTAGCATAATATACATTAAATCTTTTACCTACACTTACATAATTACATTAAAAAAATTATAATAATTTCCTACTTAGAAATTTCATTCATATTCCACAATTATCACAATATCTGGTAGTTACTTGAGACCTAGGATGTCGAATAATTTCTGAGGACCTGAAAGAACTTACAATCCCATCAATGTATATGGTAAACATTAATATAAAATTATATTTAGATTATAATTTATTCACTATATTAACCAAACTATACAATTTCTAAGTATAAAAAAATTATATCTAACACACACACGAATCTAAATCAAGAACATCACTCACACATAACTAAATTTAACACCACAGTTCATTATGTTACATATTGTTCACGAATATGTATATTGAAAACTACTCATCTTCAAGATCAGAACCTGAATCTAATGAAAATTCTGAGGATGACCCAGTATTTACAGTAAAAGTCAAATTTTCTAATACATTTTCAACAATATTATCTAAATCATACATTTTGTTTTCTTCTGTTATAACGTGATGAATGCTATTTTTCCATGTGTCAGCATCAACCATGTCTAATCCTTCTAATAATAAATTTCTTACTTCGTCCAATTTAAATGTCTTATTATCAATGTGGTTAAGATTACAGTGATATGGAGGTAAACGTAAAACTGTACGGCCACTTTCTCTAGTTATTTCATCGACCACGTATGAAACTGGATGATAGGATGTGTAATTTTTTACAAGCTTAAACAATTCAATCTTTAGCATGGAATTATCAGCTAGAATTCCTTTGGTTAAAAGCCATTCAATGAGAGCCTCCTTTTTCCATGATAAAGTAGGTGACTTTTTTGTTTTAGTAGAATGATAAGGCATATTATCCATTACTATAACACTATTGGGCTCAAGAGAAGGTAATATATTTTGCATCCATGTGATGAACACCTCACTATTCATATCTTCATGGTAATCTGCAGTTTTCTTGGATTCAAATAATAACAAACCCCCATTTTTCCCACTTGAATCCTAGTTTCTTTAGGATTCTCCAAAGTGATGTTCATTTTAAAGGAGGTAAACTGGCATCCGCTTTAATAGGTTCATATATTTTTGTGCAAGTTGGTAACTCATTTTTAAAGAAAAATGAATGCACGTGCCTTCTAATCGTACTTTTTGATACTTCATCTAATTTATTGTAAGCATCTCGGCAACTTCGTTTTCTTAATGGAGACTGTGTAACTCCAGACATTTCAATTTCCTTAATAATGTCAAACATAGTATTTCTACCAATCCCTACTTCCCTTGAAGTTTGACGAACTGCAGCTGTTTTGGACATATTAACTTTGTTCTTAAAATACACATTGTAAGCCATCAGCCTCTGTCCACTTTTTACATATTTTCCTTTACGATTTTTTGATGGACCTGGTAAAGCGGCGTCATCCATGCTCTAAAACGATTGCGATTAAATAAATGAAATAAATAAATTAATGAGTGATAAAATATTTTTAGAAAATGATGTTTTCACTTTATAGTCTCTATAAAGAACTATCTTTAACAAATATTAATATTAAATAGCACAATAAACAACTAGTAAAACACCCAATTGACTAGCATTGACAGAAATGGTACTGACAGCAAAACGCTAATTTGACAGAACTAAATAAACATAATTTTGCCTGTATAAAGGCGGCCTCTATTTTAGCCAATCACAAGCTCTTATTTTAAGCCCTATCTTTCCCAACGGTTTATTCTTATTTGGAATCGACGATAGTTACCACTTACTTAATTTTTACGAATAATTTCTGTGAGATATAAATGTCATTTTTAACATCAATATGAAATAAATTAATTTTTTATTTAAAATTCATTAAACTCGCAGTATGAAATAAACCGTTGTATTCACCACGAACAAAAAGTGTTTCTAAAGGTCCTCGCAAGTAATTCCGTCCTCGACTGACGCCTCGGTGGTAAACAACTTTCTCGTCCTTTAAAATGCCACTTTTCGTTCTTGATAAATAAAATACTATTTTTAAATAATCTGCGTAGAGAAAAGAAAAAGTAATGTCTAATAGACAAGTATAAAGTAATACCACCAATCTTATAAAATAATTTGCGAATAAACAAGTTGCGATAGATACGGTCGAATACTAAAGTTCACATGTACGGGCATCCACCATCATTAATAACTACAGAATTTTAGATTTTGTTATCACAAATACACATTTTAAGTCCAACGAAAATTGATTAATAAAAATCAAAAGCGAAGATAATGCTCATCGTATTTTCTGAATCTTCTTCTGATTAATTTGTACCTCCTGGTCAAACAGGACCACATCGTTACAGGAGATGAGACTTGGGTGTCTCACATGATTCCTGAGTCCAACCAACAGTCAATGGAATGGCGACACACATCGTCTCCAACCAGAGTGTAAGCCAAACAGACGATTTCAGCACGAAAGATTTTGACAACTGTGTTTTTGGGACTAGAAAGGGATTTTGTTAATGGGGTTTGTGCCAAGAAATACAACAATCGATTCTAATGCGAATTGTACGACGTCGGAAAAATCCGGCGTGCCATACAAAATAAGCGGTGTGGCCTACTCTCTTTCGGTGTGATCTTGCTCTATGCAAGGCCACATGTTTCTGCAGAAATACAAGGTCTAGTTAGGTCTTTTGAAAGGGAACAACTGAACCTTCCACCTTATAGTCCAGATCTTGCACCCATTGATTTTCACTTGTTCCTTGGTCGTCAATAGTTCGACAACGAGAAGAAGTGAAAACTGCAGTCATGTATTGAGCTTCTTCATATGCGGCCGATTCCTTTGACATCGGAATTCAAAAACTTGTTGAACAATAGATATGACAATTGTTTGAACAAAAATCGAAATTATGTAGAAAAGCAAATGAAAGTATGGAGAATGTAAAAATTAATATATTTTAATATTTACAGTATTTTTCTTCTTATTAAAAAACGGAGGTTATTGAAAAAATATCCCTCGTATATATATTCATTTGAGTTGTCTCATTTAAATTTTTGCTGTAGGGGATGTTTTCTTAACTCTATATTTCCAATACGGTCTCAATCCGGTAATTCCAACAATTGCCCTTATATTTTTATTATTTCATCTTGCATATTTAGATTTTGCTCTTCTAGTTTCCGTTCATTGTCCAAGCCCCAGACTAAATAAATTAAAGCCGCTACGAATACATAGTTAAATATTTTTAGTTCTGCCTATGCCTCTTTCTTCTATGTTAACGCTCTATTCAGGGCAGGTAAAGTTTGTTGTCACTAGTTATTCACTTATTTTACACTCAAAGCTTATGATCCTATGTATTTACAAATTTCCGATTGTTTAATTTTATCATTTTGCAAGTACATATTTCCTTTTTGTCTTTTTTTTTGCAATTACAATAATATTTTTTTTGTTAATATTAATTTTCATCCTATATTTTTTCAAATTCTTTCCACCATACATTAAATTGCTCTGTAAATTGTCTCCACTATTAGCAAGTATTACTAAGTCATCTGTAGAGCTGTAATTTTTCCCCACGTTCCAGAGTCCTACTCAGTACAAGTTAATATGTATAAATGTTTTCAATATACATCGCATACTGATATATGAGTTTATAACCACAAGTTCAACAGCTTCGCGTCGAGATCTACACTTGACTAAAATATAAACAAACATGTGGCCGGCATACACGACCTAACACAATGCATACAATGAACCTGCTTATCTTGAAATTTGCAATCTTTCTTTTCTAACTGGGTGCCTTTGGTAAAAGTACAAAACTTTTCATAAAAATCTCTTACAATAAGTAATTTCTTTGTTAATACTTAAATCTTAATGGGGCTTATATATTAACAAAAGTTCATACTTATAATTAAAACTTGTAATTTACACCTGTATTTTGAAAACGTTCGTACGTGCATACCATACAAGCAAAAAATATTTTGATAAGGGATGGCAATGGTTGGGAGGATCACTGTATTTGGTAGGTTCAGCTTATTGTTGCCAATTAATGTCAGTTTTGATTTGAAGTAGTTGTAATTATATTGGATATGTTAGCTAAAGAAACTGACATTTGAATATTGTCGAAACTGACATTTAATTCATGTACAGATATTCTACAATAATGTCCATGAATATTGGTTAAATCTACCTGAATAGTTGGGTCCATAAATACTTGTTGAGCGTGCAAAATAGAAACAGCATCATTCGAATCCAGTAGTTGTATTATACTTTTAACGTCGTCAAAATACATGTGATAATAGAATGCTGCTTCTATCCATGGGCCTCAACGCGTTATAACAGGTTCTAGTGATAGTGGCACACATGGCAGATTTTCACGATATAAATTCTTACATGCAGGTGCCTTCACAAAAGCTTTCTTGACAGAAGATATCAATTTATTTGTATTCGGGTAGCATTTTTTGACTTCCCCTGATACTCGATGAAAAGCATGTGTGAAACATGTGATATGTTCATACTACTGTAAGTTTGTTGTAAAAGCCGACCAGCCGCCTTCATATATGCAACTCCATCTCTTACAAATAACAACACTTTTTCTTTATTTATATCGTGCTTTTCACCCCATAGCGATTTCAAACGTAGAGTTACATTAAGTGATATAAATTCTGCATTAGTTGCTTAGATTCTCTTAGATGCAAGTAGATGTGGTAGACATTGCCGTGTCGCTGTCCATCACATATTTACGCAATAGAACCCAAGGAACTAATCAAACTAAATAGATCGGCCCGATACAAATTCATTTAAGTCTCCTCCTGGAATGTACATTTGCGAGATCGTAAAACAAGATAGTTAAACTTTATTCGGTAAAGTAGGTTTTTTGATATAAAGGTATCTTCATATTCAAGATTATTCATTACTAAGAAACACCAAAAAGTCGTTTAAAAATGTGTACTTAGTTACATGTAGGTGTAATTTAACTAATATAAAGCCTCGTAGTTAATGACGAATTCTGTAACAATTGTAACGAGCCATCGAAAAAATTAATAATTGGAGTAGACTGTGAAATTGGGTTGGTACTTTAACCACTTCCACATAATGACACATTACTTCATGCTTGACAATTTCATTTGGTTTCACACTCCGCCTGGGGCAGCTGTGGGGTGGATTGAGTAGCTCCATAGCTGTCACTGCCGGTCCCAAGCCCGGATGAAGGAGGAGGGTTGTAGCGGTAGGCCAGCTCCCTGCCCTACGGAAAAAGACATACCTGCTAAAAAACCTAATCAATTGCCTCGGAATGGGACGGATAACACACAAGGACGAACCAAGCTAAGAAAACGGACAACGATATGCGGTACATGGAATGTACAGGGCCTATCCAACAAAATAAACGAAGTTGCCAGCGAATTGAAAAATCTCCAAGTAGACATCGCGGTTTTAACAGAGACGAAAAAGAAAGAAAAAGGATCGGAAAATTGGGGGAGTTACGACCACTTTTACAGCGGAGTACTCAAGGAAAGCAGAGCTAAGCAAGGAGTATCCATAGTAATCCACAGGAGAATGAGAAAGTACATCTCCACATGGGAACCGATTAATGAAAGAATGATAAAGATGAATCTAAAAATATTTGGATATAATGTGACTATCCTGGGAATATATGCCATTAATGACGACGAACTAGTCTACAATAAAGACTCATTCTATGAAAAACTAATAATAATAATAATAATAATAATACGTTTATTGTTGTTAAGACACTTACATGTGTATACAACTCGTCACATAAAAAAAATTAAATTAAAGTTAATTATAAAACATATTAGTATAATACTAGGGTATAACTCTACTTAAAAAGAAAAGAAACAGATAGAAGCAAATTCATAATGAAAAAGATTCATCAAAATACATAACAATACAATAAAAATCAATCAAAAAAGCATAGAGAATCAGCATAAAAAGATTTTTTGAACTAAAAAGATTTTCGTCTCTACGTAATAAATTGTGGCAGGCACAGCGCTCCTAAACAGTACAGACGGAAACAAATTACAACAAGAACTCGTCGACTGAATAGTACATTTGCTGAAGCAGAAACGCTTTAAACTTAGCTCTAAAGGAGTTGTATCTCCTAATCTCTTTAATATGTTTGGGAATACGATTGTAAATTTTAATGCCAATGTTATTAACACCTAGGCTGGTTACATGTAGCGTACATTTGGGATAATGCATCTGATTTTTTGATCGGGTATCGTAGTCATGAATTTCTGAGTTTCTTTGAAATGACTCGACATTCCTGTAAAGATGACAACCAGCTTCCAAGATATACAAGCAAGGCAAAAGTAATATGTTAAGCCTCCGGAATATAGGTCTACATGAATCGGTATAACGGGCTCCAACGATGTTTCTCACGACTGCCCTCTGAGACAAGAACACTCGGCGCGCACCCGACGATAGACCCCACAATAGAACACCATATTGAAGTCGCGACTGGATCTCCGAGTAATACAGTGACATCAAAGCCGACGTCGAAACTTGCGATCTTAAACAACGGAACGCATAAGATTTGCTGGAAATTTTGTTAGAAAGGCCATCGCAGTGATCCGTCCACAGCAGCGTATCTTGAAGAGTAACTCCAAGAAATCTAATGGCAAGGCTCTCCGTTAAATTGTGGTCGTTGATATGCAAGTCCAGCAAACCAACGTTTCTTTGGCGGGTGTGAAACAACATGTATTTGGTCTTTTCCAGGCTTAATGTGAGCTTATTTTCCTCGAACCACTGACAGAGGATTTTCAATATATTATTTGACAGAAATCCAACATCGCTGCTAGTGCTCGGTGTGATTAGCAACGATATGTCATCAGCATACAGTGTCACGCAAACATCCGACAGAAATAGCACGATGTCGTTAATGAAAATGCTGAATAACACAGGACCCAGCACGGAGCCCTGAGGCACGCCGCCGCTCATAGGCACGCAATGAGACCTCACTGGCTGGATCTGACCATTGGAGTTCCTGAATCGTATAGTCACAAATTGTAATCTACCGCGCAGATACGATGAAAACCATTGTGCAGCAACACCCCTGATACCATAAGACTGCAACTTGCTCATTAGTTTTTGGTGGTGAACACAGTCGAAAGCTTTCTGTAAATCGCAAAAAATGCCGACTGGTGATTGCCGATGCTCTATATGCTCGAGCACATGACCATAAAACTCTACTAATGCTGTAGATGTAGATTTGCCCGCTCTAAAACCGTGCTGATACTTTGTAACGATTCCATGCTTGTTTAAGAAGGAGTTGAGTCTATCTAGCATGCAATATTCAAGAATTTTTGAAATAACAGATGTTAAAGCCACCGGCCTATAATTAGACATATCAGAGACATCACCCCTCTTGTGTATAGGAATAACAGAGGCAGTCTTAAACACGTCAGGAAATATCCCCTCTTTCAACGAGACGTTAACCAAGTATGTTAAAATGTGTAGGAGATGTATTTTGAATTCTTTAATAACACCAGCCAAAATATCATCAGGACCCTTTGAATTCTTGTTCTTTAGTTTTCCAACAATGGCAGACACTTCATCTGATGTAAAAGCAAAAAGGAACATTGTATGTGGATTGGTAGGTATTTTGTTGGACATGTCTCTGTCCGGAATTCGAGACATCAATAATGATGGTGATGACTGAAAGAAGTTGTTAAAGGTTTCCGCAATCATTTGAGGGTTCTGAAGTACTGTGTCGTTTACCACTAATTTGATATTTTCGTGAGGTTTTGTGGATTTTGTAGCATGGTTGATTATATTCCACATTGCTTTAGCCCTGTTGCTGGAATTATTAATACAATCACTGTTATAATTAATTCTGGAGCTGTTAACCAATTGCTTATGTCGCAATTTAGCCTCGGTATACCTGTTTTTAAGTTGCGGAAAAGATCTTTGCAGAATAAACAAATCATGAAGTAATGTGCTAGACGTCCTGATATTTTGATCCATCCAGGGTGCAGCCCTACGTCCAGTGACCTCCAAGATACGACAGGGAAATGCGTTTTCGTAGTGGTACCCTAGAATATTACAAAAGGCCGAGAACTTATCGTTCACATTGATTGCATTATATACGTCGGCCCAATCTTCGTTGATTAGAAAATAGTCGAAATTTTCCTTATTTTGTCTCGAAAATATTCGTTTCTCCAGATAAACAGGACTACCTTTATTCGTTACGTATTTTTGTTGTATCCTCAAATTTATGAAGCGGTGATCAGAAATGTAAGTGTCAATGACCGTTGCGCATAAGTCCCCTACAATATTTGAAAAGACATTATCGATTAGGGTGCGTGAATGACTAGTAGCCCTAGTGTATTTATTTGTGGTCATAAAAAGGCCAAATGTCGCCATGAGATTAATAAATGTTTGCTGTTCATTGGATACAGTTTTCAAGTCAATATTGAAATCTCCGCATATGAAGAATATTTGATCCTGCATGAAAAGTTCGTCCAGGAGACCCGATAATAAATGAAAAAAAGAATCAACATTAGATTGTGGTTGCCTGTATAAATTAATGATAGTGAATTTCCTAGAATGAATCAAACATTGAGCACCGCAAACTTCGAAATTATCTTCAGATTTGTATGTGTCAATTCTTATCTCCTTCGCTGCCAACCCCGCCCCAGCAAAGATACAGCTTCCGCCCCCCAACCGCGATGCTCTACCAAAATGGCTAACCAAAAAATAATTTTCTAAATGAACGCTGTCCCAACGAGCCGTACTTAACCAAGTTTCCGTAAGACAAACAAAATATGGATTGTGTTCTGAAAGCAGGACTTCAAGATCATTAATTTTATTATTTAGACTCTGTATATTTAATAATAACAGAAAATCGGCGTAATTCGGCCCTTCAACAGTATTTTTCGGTAATTGCTATTCTGTATCATAAGAAGTGATTGACTTTGCTTTTTCGATTAACTTGCCGTAGCAAGCACATGCATTACTAAAGACGCTATGATTTATAGCATAATCTTTTTTAAATTTATTGTTACTCTCTATACAATTAATACACTTAAAGTCTATTGCTTTACAGTCTTTAGATAAATGATCTTCAGAGCAATTAGGACATTTCAGTGGAAATGTGCAGTTCCTAGCAAAATGACCGTACTTACAGCAGTTAAAACAGCGAACAATATGGAATGACTCACGAACATTACACTTTTTCCATCCCACATACAAGGACCGCCTGTTCATAATTTCACAGAATGTGATAGGGTCCACTTCCACTACAACACTCGAAGCAGCCCTTTTAACAGAAGTTCGCACAACTTTCAAAACCGCAGGTGCTTTCAATTTATTCTGAAGAACTAATTTATCACAAAATTGTTCGTTTACAACTATATCATCGGTATTCACATCATAGATCACTATTTTCGGATTTAATCGACGCGGAACAGTGGCACTAAAGTCGTTTCCCATTTTGTCAGTAATACTCGATTTTAATTTGTTCAAATTATTTGAGTCGTTACAACTAATCACAATACTGCCGTCATTGCGTGAGACAACTTTATCGATATTGATAGACAAGTTGACCGGGTCGATATGCTCTTTCACCTGCCTGCACGTTAACTCGGCGGATTGTTTACAGTTGACAGGTTTTACTATCAAAACATTTTTTTGCGACGTTGTTTTTACTACATCACTGTAAGTATATGTCGTCCGTTGATGTGTGAGTTCTTCAGATGTAGTAGTTGTTTTGTGACGTTCTAGATATTCGATTTTTTCCCTTTGGAGTTTATTTACATTCTCTAATTCAGTAATAAGTTTATTTAACAAAACTATTTGAGATTTCAACATATCATTTTCTCTTCTTACATCGCATTTGTCATCCTTGTCGTCCAGTACAATTGTAACTTCTTCGGTACTTGGTTCTAACGGATTTGAAGTTTCAACACACGACCTACACTCCCAGAATTTTCTCTCAATAACATTTCCTGCTTTAACCGCAGCATCCAGACACTTAGCGTGTATACAGTTTACACCACACCGAATACATTTTTGCCCTTTTCGGAGAATATATTCACAAAAATCACACAATTTATCCGTATTCTCCTTCGCCGAACCGGCACCATCGTCCGACTCGCCCGCCATCTTATATCTTATAAATGAGGAAATAGGAAAAATAGGAACATCAAGAGAAATAATACTTCTAGGAGACCTAAATGGCAGAACAGGAAGAAAGCAGAAGGACCTGGTTGTGGGAAAGTATGGAGAAGAAGTCGTCAACGATAATGGAAGACGGTTAATAGAAATATGTGAACAAAATCAGTTGACCATTCTTAATGGTCATTTTCAACATCGGGAGATCCATAAATACACATGGACACAGCCAACAAGGAATCTAAAAAGCGTTATTGACTACATAATAATTAAACAAAAATCCAGACTGAAGTTCCTAGATGTAAAAGTTCAGAGAGGTGCCTCATGTGGAAGCGACCACTACCTACTAAAAGGAACACTAATGTCACCAATAAGAACAAAAGAAGAACCGGACAATCCCAAAAAAAGGGTGAAATAATAAACGAAGAAACCCCAAAAAGATTTAAAATTAACAGCCTCGAACACGAAAGTACAAAACTACTATACAACTCCAGACTGGACAGCAAAATTCAGAATACAGAATTCACAAACATAGAAGAAGAATACGAATACATAAAGAGGGGTATATGCTCAGCGGCAGAGGAAGCATTGGGTTACGAGGAAAAACGAGGAAAACAGAAAAAACCATACTGGTGGGACGAAGAAGTTGAATACGAAATAGAAGAAAAAAGGAAAAGGTACCACGTATATTTAAGTTCGGAAGCTGTGGAAGACAAGGAGAAATACAAGGAATCGCAAAGGAGAGTACGGAAGAAAATAAGGGAAAAGAAGAACAACCAATGGGAAAGGACGTGTTCAAAGATCAATACATACATTGGAGGAAGGAAGAGTACAGAAAGTTGGAGGCTCCTCAAAAGTATGAGAGGAGGACGAACGAAGGACATAATCTCACCTATAACACCTGAAAAATGGAACAAGTACTTTGAAGAGATGTTGACAGAGGACAGACCTCAATTCAAAGACATCCAAAACGAAAACCAGGGGATTGTTATACAAGGATCCCCAATTAGAATAACTGTGGCGGAGGTTAAAGAAGTCTGTAAAAACCTAAAAAATGGAAGAGTCCCAGGACCAGATAATATTACTAATGAACTGCTAAAATACGGCACAGATAAACTCTACGGGCTATTAAGAAATTTATTCCAAAGATGCCTTAACAGGCACGAAGTACCAACGGAATGGAAGACATCACACCTTACGACGATACACAAAAAAGGGGACAAGAGTAACTGTGACAACTATCGGGGAATAGCCGTTAAGTGCTATAAGTAGAGTTTATGGGAAAATCTTGAAGAACAGGACAGAGAAAGAATATGCCAATATGGAGGCAGAAGAACAAGCAGGCTTCAGAGCAGGAAAATCCACAATTGATCACCTGTTTACGCTAACTCAAATTTTAGAAAAGAAAACAGCACGAAAGCAAGAGGTACATCTCCTGTACGTAGATCTGAAAAAGGCTTACGACAGTATACCTTTAGTAAAACTATGGGAGGCTCTTCAACATACCAACATAAACACGGAAATAATAAAAGCCGTGAAGTCTTTATATGCGGGTTCCACATCTAGAGTCAAAACCAACGAAGGATTAACATCCGGATTCACAATAACCAAGGGTCTTAAACAGGGTTGCTGTATATCTCCGACACTATTCAAAATATACTTGGAATATGCACTAAAGACATGGAAACGGAAATGCAATAACATGGGAATGCCAGTGGATGACGACACGACAGTATATACCCTTTCTTTTGCGGACGACCAAGTAGTTATTGCACAAGATATACATGACATGGAATATATGAGCCGAAAGCTCATCGAAGAATACGGAAAATGGGGCCTGGATGTTAACATAGCAAAAACAGAATATATGTGCATAGGCGGACAGCAAAAAGACCTACACCTAGCAACGGGACAGATCATCAAACATTGCAATATATACAAATACCTAGGAATGAAAATATCCAAGGATGGGACACTAGATGAGGCAATATCAGACAGAAATATACAGGGAAGAAGAACTACTTCCATGCTGAACAGTATTCTGTGGGACAAGACCATTACAAAAGAAAATAAAAAAAGGATTTACAACTCCATCGTGAAAAGTATATTAACATATAGCTCGGAGGTGTGGCCGATAAAAGAAAAAACAAAAAGAAAGATAAAAGCCCCAGAAATGGACTTCTGGAGAAGAGCGGCAGGAAAATCCCGGAGAGATAGAGTCCCAAATGAAACCATTAGACAAGAAATGGGAATACAACATGACATTATAGATGACATTATAACCAAACAGCTAATATGATATGGGCACGTCCAAAGAATGCCAGAACACAGAATCCCAAAGAAAGTGCTAAACTGGAACCCCAAAGGAAACCGAAAACGAGGAAGACCGCGCAGAAGCTGGAGAGACGGAGTGGATAAAGAAATTCGAGAGACGGATCTGGAGGAGGGCCTATGGATGAACAGAGGGGAATAGCGATTAGGAATCGGAAGACGTAAAACGTTGTAACCCGATATATATATTCATTGTAAAAAAAGGTTTGGCATTAAAATTACACTACAACAAAAAATAAAACAAATAATTTATTTAATATCGAAATCATAATCAAAATTTACATATAGCTACAGAAGTTGTTGAAAATGTTGTCCATTTACATCTAAACACAAACAATTTTCTTAATTAGAGTTTAGAAAAATTTGAAAAAACTTATGAATAATTAGAAATGAAAGAAAGAAAGCAAGGAGGAAAAAATGGAATGTAGAAAGCCTGGATGTAAAAGAAGTGAAGGAGAGATATGAGAGAGAAATGGAAGTGCAACTAGTGGAAAGGTATGAAAATGAAGATATTGAAGCGGAATGGAGCAAAATAAAACACAGTAGCAAAACAGCAGCAGAGAAAGTATTAGGAAGGAAACAAGCACAGAAAAGGAATGGATGGTTTGATATTGAATGTGAAAGAGCAATGAAGAGGAAGAAAGAAATGAGACTAAAATGGTGAAATACAGGAGCGAAAGAAGACTATGAAGAATATAGTAATGAGAGAAGAGAAGGTACGAAACTGGTAAGGCGGAAGAAAACACAATGGATTGATGAAATGATGGATGATATTGAGAATGATAGCAATAACAACAACAAGTTATATCAACAAGTAAGAAAATAAAACACGAGAAATCTGACTCCGAATATCGATAGTGAAGAATAAAAGAATTACTTTAAAGGGCTACTAAATAAACATAAGCAGTTACAGCAAGATGAATATAGCGATTCCTTTGGCATAGAAGAGTATGAGGACCAAATAATACCCTCTGAGGAAGAATGTTATGAGATTATTGGAAAAATGAAGCAAAGAAAATCCCCTGGCCTAGACGAAATATGCAGTAATTTAACACGGAGGAGATGAGCTTAAACAACAAATATATAAATTAATCCTACAGATATGGAAAGAGGAAGCGATGCCTAATGAATGGAGTTGTGTATTAATAATTCCAGTGTACGAAAAAGGAAATCCAATGCTATGTGAAAACAATAGAGGAATATCACTTTTGAGTGTATGTTACAAGTTAGTGACATCCTTAATATATGAAAAAGTGAAAAATCAGACAGAGGACATCATTGGAGAATATCAGCTGGGATTTAGACCGAGAAGATCAACTATCGATGCTATATATATATTAAACCAAATTATAGAGAAATGCTGTGAACAAAACATCGAACTTCTAATATTATTCATTGATTTTAAGCAAGCATTTGACAGCTTGAGACGTGATGCGATCTTCAAAGATGCCGAAAATTTAGGAATACCTAGAAAGTTGATAAGACTAATGAAAATGACGATGAAACGATCTAGAGCAGCAGTTTTGCTGCAGCACGGTGTATCAAAAGAATTTGAATTTAATTCGGGAGTACGACAGGGAGATGGATTATCTGCGTCAATATTCAATATAGCTGTAGAAGGAATTATAAGAGATTGTGGTTTTAAAAGGACGATTATTGAAAAATCAATGCAAATAATAGCGTATGCAGATGATATAGCATTAATAGCAAGAGATCCAAATAGTCTAAGAGAAGCCTTGCTGAGACTCGACTCGGAAGCAAAGAAGAGAAATAAGTCAAGTCAAAACAAAATATATGAGAATCGCAGACAAGAAAACATTGGGGAAAGCAAAGAAGTAGCGATGGGAAATTACAATTTTGAGAAAGTGGATACATTTAAGTACCTAGGATCCATGATAAGTAGTAAGAATCAGAAAACAAACGAGGTGAAACATCGAATTCAAGCAGGGAACAGAGCAAAAATAAGAAAATCAGCATTTACAGAAAAATAAGAATATATAAAACTGCCATTAGACCGGTAGTGACATAAGCTGAAGAAACAAAGAAAGATGAAGAAGCTCTAAGAACATTTGAAAGAAAAATAATCAGAAGAATTTATGGACCAACGAAAGAAGTTGGTGGTTATAGAATCCTTATGAATCATAAGATAGAGGAGTTATTGGAGAGAGAAAATATAGTAAGAGTTATTAAATCGATGAGAATAAGGTGGTATGGGCATGTCAACAGAAGAGAAGAAGGGTCAACGTTGAGACCAATTACAAGATGGAAGCCATATGGAGCACGAACAAGAGGTAGACCAAAAATTAAGTGGGAGGACCAAGTAGTGGATGATATCAAAGACCTGGGGACCATAGCAGGGAGACCTGCTCCTCGCTAACTAATCCATCCCCGCATATTTGAAAAAAAAGTCCACTACTTTGTATATTTTGGCTGTATTGTTCGACATAGCGACTATTTCT
The DNA here is from genome assembly GCA_935421215.2 of Melolontha melolontha. Lineage (NCBI taxonomy): Eukaryota > Metazoa > Arthropoda > Insecta > Coleoptera > Scarabaeidae > Melolontha > Melolontha melolontha. The sequence continues at coordinate 90,874,925 of OW285237.1, read as the reverse complement.
TGGTCTGTACACGCGTACACGTCCATTGTTAAAGTCCACTGTTTCATCAGAAAATATGACCCTTTTCCTTTGTTTTCATTTAAGAATTCTTGTGTTTGTTGATTATTTTACTCTGATAAATATAATTTTCAGAATAATTAGATATTTCACTTCATTTTATCCGATTTTGAACCGTCCATACTGATGCAGGAAAATGAACATATTCGCATGTCTTCACTGCAGTTTCAAATGGATTTTCTCTAAGAAGATTAAAAAATGGAGCGTCATCATGTGCCGTTGTGCATATTTTTCGTCCTGTACCCTTTTTTCGCTTTACAACATGTTCTTCATTTCAACGTTTTTTTATCCTTCCTATTGTGCTTTTGCCAACACCAAATTTTGTTCCAGTCTGACGATATGACCATCCATTTTCTAACCCTTCTATTATTCGTACTCGTGTATTTTCATTAACGTGATTATACATAGCTTAACTGCTATCAATTTATTTGACAAGGAATTGACATCACAATTAATACCATAATAACAAAGCATTTGAATATAAGACATGTCCCGCTTTATAATCCCGCAACTGAACCCCTGACTGGAGATCTACCATTATTATGCATATATATTTCGGTTGTTTTAAGTTTAAAGAGCCAGTTCATAAATTGCATTTTTTAGCAAAATATTAACAATTTATACTACTTTTAAACTCTCCCTTATTTCAAGCACTTGCTCCTTCCTGCATCATTTATAATGCAGGAAAAAGATATATTTAATAAGTATGCAATTCCTGATTTTCTCTTCAATTTTTTATTGAACTTTGCTACCAAGTAACCAACTCTAATGTCAATGTATACATAACATTGTCCAGTTTATAAATAAATCTTTCATTTGCGTAATTGTGTAACTCTAAAAAACGAACTGTTCGATTTTTCTTGAGTTGAGTTGGCTTCCGTAATAATTATTAATTATAACTAATACCACTTATGTAATGTTGTAATTCAACTATATTTATAAGTCAATGTCATATACGTGCAATCGTATTTCTTTTGTATAAATTATTCACCTATAAATGCAACAATGAACTTCTTATGTCATCAATGCGCTGTACGTTATATAGTATATGTAAAGTATGCATACATTTTACATATTTATGTATGTATACATATGCATATCTAAATACGCATAATAAATAAACACTTACGTAATAAAAGAATAAAACAACTATAAGAATTCTTAAAGTTATATTAACTTTAATTGTATGACTAACATTTAAGTATATATCGAATAAAACAGAAAATAGTTGTCAAACTTTCCCACATTTCAGGACCCTACTCAGTATAAGTTAATATATACGTACGAACATTTTCAAAACACATCCGGTTTTATAAATTTATAAAGAACACGTGTTCGTATAAAATTACAACTCAGCTTTTTTGTTAAAATATACAGTCCGATAAGATTTAAGTATTAACAAAGAAATTACTTATTGTAAGAGATGTTTATGAAAAGTTTTTTTTTACGAGACACGCCTAGTTACAAAAGAAAAATTGCGAATTTGAAGATAAGCAGGTTTATTGTATGCATTGTGTTGGGTCGTGTTGGGTCGTGTATGCCGACCAGATGTTTATGTTTTAGTTAAGCGTAGATATCGTCGCCTTCTTTACAAAACGCGATGTATATTGAAAACATTTGTACATATTAACTTGTATTGAGTAGGACTCTGGAATGTGGGGAAAAATAAATTACTCCAGACGTTGGTTTCGCTTTATTTAATTTTTACGCAAGGACGTTAGATTTTCGGTAACATTTTTTCTTTATCTTCGTTTACATTTTGAATGAAATTTACTTGCAATTAATTTTTAATATACACTGTAATAGCATACTGCACAAAAATTACCTAGAATCCGATCGAGAGAAAGAAGAATGAACAATGGTTATCAGTTTTATTTAAATTATGTTCGTATTATTTACAATCAAACCCCATATCATTCTACACATATCATTTGAAATCTTATGAATTCAGACAAGAAATAAGTCTTGTGAAATAAAATAACTAGAGTTGTGGACTTCGTTCTGAATGCAGGGATGTATTGTAGGGACAGGCGCCCGATTCGAATAGCAACAGTGAGAGTAGTTAGGCCCGAGCTATAATACTATGGCTGTACATTTCTCAAATCGATAACTGTTACGCGGTAAATATAACAATTATTAAAGCTACATTATGAGGCCCACGTACTGTATATATAAATTAAGCAAAATTCGTTATCCCATAGTAGATGAGATCGGAGAAAGAACTGCAGCATCGGATATGTTTTGATATTTGCTTCAGCGAAGCTTGTTCTTCGCGAAAATATATTCTTATATGCAGAAAACGACCGTTCCACATCTAATGATGTAATGTTGGCATAATTTAAATAATCTTTGAAATTATTTGTCACATCTGATTAATAGAGCGCTATTGTAATATGCACTGGTTATTGTTCTTATATAAAATCATAATAGCAATTTGTATTTAAGGATAATAATACGTGTGCATTCAATTTAAACTTTAAACGAATCGTAAAACTTTAATCGTTGGCTACCCTACAATACATCCCTGCATTCGGGCCAAAGTGCGTATCTCTACTCATAACTCATAAGTCTCATAACCCATGTTCCATCCACACGGGTCTTTTGAATCTTATCTTTATTTCTTTCTAACACACTGTAATACTAACAGACGTTAGTTATTTTAAGGTATTGTGATAACGCAATATAGTCATGTATATGCAAACACTCTCGGCGAGGCTACAACCTCGCTCTTTTTTACAAAAGGTAACGTGTTTTACAAACACGACCTTACTCACGTGTTTATTGTATACACAGACGGTATGTCAGGGTTTGTGGATGTTCTAGAAACTCTCCAAGGATGTTCTCTAATACATATATAGACAGTAGTGTAAGTAAGAGATATTCAGCTACACAGTTACAGTCTTAGTAACAGTCAGAGTAACTATACGATACAACCAGCCAGTGGTACGAACGGCGTTATACTTAATAACCACGTTCTACCCTGTCTGAGTTGAGCATAGTAAATAATGTATATACTTTGTTAACCAGTTGTAAGTGTTATATTAAATTATAATATGTTACCCGAACTTTGTGCGTATCATTTACTAGGATAAGTCGCCCTACCTGCTATCCGGTGTAGCCGCCCGAACGGCCCACATCACATGGCGATTCTGCCTACCTACGGCTTAGGACCATTCTGCCAATCGTGTAAGACTGCAGGGAACGTGTAGGAAGCCGGAACGAACCAAGGAAGAAAAAACCTACAGTTTAGCAGGTCAAAAGCAAGAAATGGTCAATTACGCGACAAAGGAAGAGGTAATCATCGCAGGCAATGACGCCAACATAAAAAACAACGTAGACACCATCGACATCCTCGGCGTAGTGGCATTCGTGGGAGTTATGGTCATATTAACGTCCTGCTGCTGCTACGGTGTATACCGGCACGTGAACAAGAGGATGACGAAGGCCCTCTCCGCTCAGGTCCAATTGGAGTTCCACCGAAGCCAGGAGAAGGTCTAGGCTAACACCCATGTCCGCCCCAGATCAATTCATACAGATACATGAAGAAGTAAAGGTATTTTTTAGTAATTTAAGGAAAGACAATGTTAGCAATAAGAGTGATATAAATGTAATTAAGCGCAAACAAGCGCTAATAGACAATTTTAATCTTAGATTGTATGAAATAAGGGACAGTTTTAAAAAGGTAGCACATAGTTTAGTACCCGGGAGGCAACTAAAAATTGTATCAAAGACATTACCGCGACATTAGATGAGGCTACCGAAATTTTAAGTAATAGATTAAGCAATTTGAATGTAACAATTGGCAACATGGCTGAGAATTTCGATTTACGAACTGCCTCAAGTTTATTACCTGTAATGAACGGTAAAGAAGAAGTAACTCTGCAACTAATAGATTCGATCGAATTATATGACGCATTGTTAGATAACGTGGGAAAGGAAAGTTTAACGAAGTACGTCCTAAAAACACGATTATCCCCAAAAGCGAAATTAAGATTACTCAAAACATACCCCAATAATGCCGCTTTAATTACAGATTTAAAACGCTATTTTATTACAAAAAAATCGGTCACAGCGTTAACGTCACAATTATACAATGTTAAACAGGGCGCGAAAACAATAAACGAATACGGCGAGACAGTAGAAGAACTGCTCGCACAATTATCAATCACGCAAGCAGGCGACGACGACACGCTAGTAGATAAATTTCGTTCCGCAAATGAACAAATTGCAGTCAATACATTTGCTAACGGACTTCGCGACCCCAACATAAAGTTATTAATAAAAGCTCGCAACCCTAGCACGTTAAGCGACGCGATTCAAGAGGCTTCAAACGAGCATATACTCAACCCCGCAAGCAATACAATTTATCATTTCTCAAGAAAAGCTACGTTTAATAATTCAAAAGCTACGTTTAATCATGCACAAGCCAAAGACAATCGGTACCGAAGATATAGGCACACTAACAATGAGAATAAACGAAGAAATTTTCAACATGACAATACACATAGCAATTATAATCAAAATTATAGAAAGAAATTTTTAAGACGCAACAAACGCGATAACCGCGACAGAGTATTCGCTGTATCATCAAACGCGACCCAGCCCGACGATAATAAAGATAATCAATTTTTTCGAAGAATAGTCAACTAAAAACAGATTCTAGTCAACACTGTTTTAACCTCGACGGTTTAACATATATTAATGCATATTTCAATAATAAAGACAATCTATTTCTAGTTGACACAGGTGCTTCTATAAGTGTTATATTTTTAAATACTAATTATACAAACATAATTGTTGATAAAACACAGAAGGTAAACATAGTCGGCATTAACGGTCAAACAAAAACAAGCGGATCAGCTTTCATTACACTAAGGTTAGGCGAAGCCAAGGTCAAGCATGAATTTGCAGTGCTAGACAATGTAAATAGTAACAAATTTATAGGTATCATCGGTTCAGACGTTCTTGCTAAATACAGCGCCATAATAGACTACGAGAAATATAGTATTACGTTTTCGATTGAAGGTCAGCAAATTACATTACCAATGCATTCCGATGAAAACACGGTTGTTAACATTCCGCCTCGTTGTGAAATAATCAAATATTTTAAAGTAAGTACATGTAGCGATTGTGTAGTTTCCCAGAAGGAAGCTGCCCCAGGTATATTTATAGCAGGATCTGTTGTCACCCCGAAGAATGGGTTAGTGCCCGTACGTATACTGAATACAAGAGATAGCGACGCGACATTGATGAACTTTGCTCCTACGGTAACCGACCTCGATAAATACAACGTCTGCACTTTCGAGTGTAGTGGCACTAAATCAGTCGAACGCGTCGACAAGGTTTTACAAACAGTAAATACGTCACATCTAAACAAAGAAGAAAACATTACGATGCAAAAAATTATCGCTAAGTATTGCGACGTGTTTTTCCTTGATTCAGACAAACTTACGCACACGACCATATACAGGGGAGACATACAGGTTAACCCGCAGATAAATCCGATACATTCTAAACCCTATCGATTGCCACATTCGCAAAAACATGAGATCGACAGGCAAGTAGAGAAACTTTTGTCCGATGGCATTATAGAAAAGGCAAAGTCACCGTGGTCGTCTCCATTACTATTAGTTCCCAAGAAAAAGGATAAGGACGGAAACCGGAAGTGGAGGATAGTGATCGACTACCGCCTGTTAAATAAGCAGATAGTCGATGACAAATTCCCACTGCCATCAATCAACGAGATCTTAGACTCGCTCTCAGGCGCAGTCTATTTTTCTCATTTAGATTTGGCCCAAGGCTATCACCAGATAGAATTAGAACCCAAAAGCCGTCCCTACACAGCATTTACTACCGGCAAAGATCAATATCAAATGTGTCGACTTCCAATGGGACTAAAAACGAGTAGTATCGCTTTTTCTAGAGCCATGACAATAGCAATGTCAGGACTTAATTATGAACAATGTTTCATATATCTTGACGATCTCATAGTTTTCGGCAACAATCTCCGCCAACACAATCTGAATTTAGTTAGAGTACTGGAACGGCTAAGAAAAGTTAATCTTAAACTTAACCCAGGCAAATGCGATTTTTTAAGAAAAGAAATTTTATATTTGGGACACGTCATTTCGGCTGAAGGAGTCTCACCTGACCCTTCCAAAGTAAAAGCCTTAATGGAATACACGGTTCCTAAGAACGCAAAAGACGTAAAACAATTTGTCGCATTCGCCAACTATTATAGACGTTTCATTCCAAATTTTGCCAACATCGTGAATCCTTTGAACAACCTTACAAGGAAAAATGTGATTTTTACATGGTCCGATGTGGAACAAAAGGCATTTGAAAAGCTCAAGCTAGCCCTTCAGACACCACCAGTTTTGCAATATCCAGATTTCGATGCAGACAACATGTTTACTTTAAAAACAGATGCATCCGGCTACTCAATTGGTGCAGTGCTATCCAACGGCAACGACAGGCCAAGCGCTTATGCCAGTCGATCCTTAAACAAAGCTGAAAGGAACTACTGCACAATTGAAAAAGAGTTATTAGCCGTGGTTTGGGCAGTGAAGCATTTCAGGCCTTACTTATACGGTCGAAAATTCAAGATCTTTACAGATCATAGGCCATTAGTATATTTGTTTGGAATGACCAACCCGTCTAGCCGTCTTACGAAATTCAGATTAGTGTTAGAAGAATACGATTTTATCATCAATTACGTTAAGGGTTCGGAAAACGTAGTTGCAGACGCCTTATCACGGATAGAAATAGATTCCAACGACTTGAAGAAGGTTAGTAATGGGATTAATGACAGCATTTTTGTTACGACTAGAGCTCAGTCAAGACAGGTAGCTGCCGATCACACCATTACGAACCCAGCAATCACAGAATCCACCGGCTCCAGGGCAGATCACCCCGGGGTTGTGGAACTGTTGAAAAGGCCAGCGGGATCTATTGAACTTCGAGTGATAGACAAGGCAAGCTTCAATTCCCTCCAACGTCGTAACGGAACAAGCATGCGTTCCAAGGAAATATTCCTATACGACGAAGATGCTCTCACAATTTTTATGAAGGAGACTGTAGTCTGTAGTTACAATAAGTCCTCAGCAGTACATGCGCTTATTGGCTACACTCCAGGAGTTCTGCGCAGGACACGACATACAGGAAATATGTATAGTCAAAGACAATTCCAGGAACAGCGACTTCCTGAGAAATTTTATTCCATGGAAGAAGAGAGAGCCAAATGATTTGAAAATAAACGTAATCGGAGGAGTGATAAGAATTGAAGACTACGAAACACAGCAACTGATCATTAACGATTATCATATGCTACGTGCAGGAGGACACGGAGGAATAAACCGAACATTTAACCAGATCAAAAGGTTTTATTATTGGCCAAAATTAAGGCACGACATCGAATCATTCGTGAAACGATGTAGTGATTGCCAAAAACACAAGCACTCAATACCCAACAAAGAACCAATCAAGGTAACGACCACATCGTCATACGCTTTCCAAAAGATTTTTGTAGATCTAGTAGGTCCATTAAACCAAGACCACGAGGAAAACAAGTACATCTTGACACTCCAATGCGAACTAACGAAATTCGTGGAGGCATATCCTATCCAAAGCAAAGAAGCTGCCACAGTAGCCAGAGCCCTGGTCGAGAATTTTATATTAAGATACGCTATTCCCGAACAGATAGCTTCCGACCAAGGAACAGAGTTTATGGCTGCAGTTTTCAAGGAAACTTACTCACTGCTAGGAATACAGCAATTGAGATCAACTGCTTACCACCACGAAACGTTAGGCGCATTAGAGAATACACATAAGAATCTCGGAGCGTATCTACGAATCCAATTAGATAACCATAAAGACAATTGGTCGACTTGGATACCTTATTGGTGCTTTGCATTTAATAACACAGTGCATACTGAAACCAAATATACACCTCATGAGTTAGTTTTCGGTAAACACAATCCGCTACCTTCATCGTTAACGAACGCGATAGAGCCGCTATTCAATTTTGAAAATTACGCCGCAGAAATGAAATACAGACTCCAGACAGCCCTGCACGATGCGAAACATAATTTAATCCTATCTAAAGTTAAGAGACAGGAAAAGTTAAATAGGAATCGCAGGCCCACACACTTCTGTGTCGGCGATCAGGTTTTATTAAAAAACGAAGCAGGGAATAAACTTGAGTCACTGTATAACGGCCCCTTTATAATAACTGAAACAGACAAGCCGCCAAACATAACAGTTTGCATAGACGGTAAAAACACCGAAGTACACAAAAACCGCCTCAAGCATTATCATGCCTAGAAACAAGTACAGATATGTCAGTTAGTACAATTGTTAAGATAAGTGTAAATATGTTAATAGGAAATAAGAAACTTGTATACATGTAATAAATAAACAACTACTTTTAAGGTTAATAATACATGTCATATTTATAATTTGATTAGTGTTCACCATATTGTAAAATAGGAATAGGGAAGGTAACTGGAGAGAAAGATTTCAATGAAAGAAAAACAAACACCTCAGCGTTATTTTTCTTTAACCCCAAGGGGGATGGTGTGATAACGCAATATAGTCATGTATATGCAAACACTCTCGGCGAGGCTACAACCTCGCTCTTTTTTACAAAAGGTAACGTGTTTTACAAACACGACCTTACTCACGTGTTTACTGCATACACAGACGGTATGTCAGGGTTTGTGGATGTTCTAGAAACTCTCCAAGGATGTTCTCTAATATATATATAGACAGTAGTGTAAGTAAGAGATATTCAGATACACAGTTACAGTCTTAGTAACAGTCAGAGTAACTATACGATACAACCAGCCAGTGGTACGAACGGCGTTATACTTAATAACCACGTTCTACCCTGTCTGAGTTGAGCATAGTAAATAATGTATATACTTTGTTAACCAGTTGTAAGTGTTATATTAAATTATAATATGTTACCCGAACTTTGTGCGTATCATTTACTACGATAAGTCGCCCTACCTGCTATCCGGTGTGGCCGCCCGAACGGCCCACATCACAATATTCTTATGCCTTAAATTTGGCCTTGGACTGCAAAGAAATACTTTATGAACTTTACATACATACATACATATATGCATGAATACATATATATATATATATATATATATATACAGTGTGGTCATAAAGTTTGGAACCAAGCTTATAACCGCATTATTTTACATTTTTTGGAAAAACGCTCGGACAGGTAAATTTTCTTTTTTAAAACGCCATCTTTTGACATACAATTTTTTTCTATGACGTCATTGGTTTTCGAGTGATGACGTTATCAGCACTTTCTTTAAATGGCAACCATATTATTTTTTTCTCGTTTTTGGTAGATCTTTATATCCACCAAATAGTGATATAAAACAATTGGTATGTTGCATCACAATTTTTTTGAAAAAATGATATAAATTTAGAAAAAAATACGAAAATTTTATTTTTGTACAAAATTAAAATTAAATTTAAAAAAAAATCTGAACTTAAATTTATTGTAACAGTTAACGTAAATTTTCAAAATGGACCCCACCAACCAACTGACACTGTCCCAGCCGAGTGTAAATGCTTTGCGATCAATAGTAATCTGCGTTATTCGCTCCAGGTCAAAAGAAATTCGTCTTCCCAATCGGCCAATTACTTATTAAAAAATTTTATTTAACATTAAATAGTTTCACAAAAAAGGGCCAAAGAAACTTAATTTATTTAAAAAATTGACATGATGTGACAGACCATTTCTTAATTAAAATTATCGCCCAAAAATTGAAGATTTCAAAAACTAATTAAGCTTACAAAATTTACTGAAATATGTAAGTAAGTTTTTTTCACACTTCTGTCTTGTGTGAGGACTTAAATATTCTTCTTGAACAAACCAGATCGTCAAAAGCACATGTACTCATGTTACTATGCAAAAAATTTACAAAAACAAAAACACGCACTATTTTGCAAGATATTTCTTTATGACATTCTTGCTTCTTTTTATACAATTTATGTAAAAAAATTTTAGTTTGAAATTGTTTCTATGGCGACAACATTGTTGAATTATTTACTTCTATTTTTGACGTTAAATTTTTGAGATATTGCGTAAAAATTGTTCAATTTCGCTAATATAAAAAATGGCACATTTATCTGAGCGAGAAAGAATCGAAATTTTAATTATGGTTGAGTATGGGGACAGACAAAGAACGCATGCAGAAGCATGCGATTTGTTTAACCATGAACACCCTGATAGACCTCCAATTACCAAGTCTACGGTGACAAAACTAGTTGGAAAGTTTACCGAAACTGGATCCGTAAAAGATCGACCACGGCAAGGTAGACCTCAAGTAGGAGAAGATGTGAAATTAAATGTGCTTCTAGAAGCAGAAGAAAGGCATCATGTTTCCACCAGACAACTTGCGTTAGCCAATCAGGTGGCTCACTCATTTGTCGTCAACTTATTTAAAAAAGAACACTATCGTCCATATAAAGTTCAACTTGTACAGGAATTACATGAGGATGACGAAGATCGTCGACTGCAGTTCTGTGAAGACGTAATGTTACGTTGTGACCAAAATCCAAATTTCTTGGAAAACATCGTCTTCTCAGATGAAGCTACGTTCTGCCTAAATGGATCTGTTCACCGCCATAATTGCAGATATTGGTCGCAGAACAATCCGCATTGGACTCAAGCGTGTCATACTCAGCGCAGAGGAAAAGTTAACGTGTGGGTTGGAATGATTGGACGACGCATTTTAGGACCATATTTTTTTGAAGTAAATTTGACTGCTGTGCAATATTTAGAATTTTTAAGATTTGAACTGGTTCCAGCGCTCGCTGTTATTTTCCCAAATCACGAGGATGGTGATGTACCCCATCCAAATATTTGGTTTCAACAAGATGGGGCGCCTCCCCATTATGGCGTAGAGGTTCGCCACTATCTTGACGAAATATTTCCCAATAAATGGATTGGACGGAGAGGCGCCATAGAATGTCCACCTCGTTCTCCTGACCTGACTCCGGTAGACGTTTTTTTGTGGGGTTATTTGAAATCGAAAGTGTATTTTAAAATTTAGAAGATTTAAAAGAACGAATTCGCGCAGAACTTACACAAATAGTCCCAGACATAATTGAGGCGAGTATAGAAGTGTTTACACTCGGCTGGGACAGTGTCAGTTGGTTGGTGGGGTCCATTTTGAAAATTTACGTTAACTGTTACAATAAATTTAAGTTCAGATGTATTTTTTTAAATTTAATTTTAATTTTGTACAAGAATAAAATTTTCGTATTTTTTTCTAAATTTATATCATTTTTAAAAAAAAATTGTGATGCAACATACCAATTGTTTTATATCACTATTTGGTGGATATAAAGATCTACCAAAAACGAGAAAAAAATAATATTGTTGCCATTTAAAGAAAGTGTTGATAACGTCATCACTCGAAAACCAATGACGTCATAGAAAAAAATTGTATGTCAAAAGATGGCGTTTTAAAAAAGAAAATTTACCTGTCCGAGCGTTTTTCCTAAAAATGTAAAATAATGCGGTTATAAGCTTGGTTCCAAACTTTATGAGCACACCGTATGTAGATAATTATTTCGTGACCTTTGTATGTTATGGTAAATTCAATTTGTTGGCGATTTAAGGTCTGGTTTTACTTCAAAATGTATATATTTAAAACAATCCGACATGTTTCGGCAAATGATGCCTTTTTCAAGTAATATAAAATATAAATGACAGTATATTAATGTCATACATTTGTAGTTGCAATGGATAACATTATTCAAAGATACATTCCAATTTAATAATAATAAATCATGCCTTAGTATTCTAAAATACTAACAAACATCTATTTCCAAAACTTAAACCTAAAATTAAAAAAAATCGAGAAACACATGTCATCTATAAAATACCATGTCACGATTGCGATAGTTACTACATAGGCCAAACTAAACAATATTTATACAAAAGAATACAAGCCCACAAATACTCTAAAACAGACAAAACTGCTTTATCTACACACAAACTACAACGCGATCACCATTTCATTTTGAAAATAATTGATAAAGAACAACACACAATGAAAAGGGAAATTAAAGAAATGATTAGTATTAAACAGGAAAAAAATTCAATTAACAACAGAAGTGATATAAGAAATTTAAGCAGTATATACTATAACTTAATTATGTAACGATCTGCAATTTACCATCATAATATATGTTGCTGTTATATAATTATATATCTTATGCTATTTAAATATCTATACATTTGCTTATCATGCTGACAGTTCCGTGTTTTGATTCCTGTCTGGCTGTCCGAGTAGGTTTTCGTGGTTTTCCTTCTCGTTTAAGGCGAATGCCGACAGCTTAACATCTTAAGTCGCTCCACGGGCGCATACATAATAATAACTCATGTCTTGCGTTTCCCTGTTTTTGTTGTCTATCAATTTTAGAATACTAAGGCATGATTTATTATTATTAAATTGGAATGTATCTTTGAATAATTTTATCCATAGCAACCATTAATATACTGTCATTTATATTTTATATTCCTTGAAAAAGGCATCATTTCCGAAACATGTAGGATTGTTTTAAATATATACATTTCGAAGTAAAACCAGACCTTAAATGGCCAACAAATTGAATTTACCATATATATATATATATATATATATATATATATATATATATATATATATATATATAGTAAACCTAACCAGTAGGCGATTAAAGGTCTGTATATTACTTCAAAACATATGTATTTAAAAAACTCTAAAACTCTACATGTTTCGGCGGTACGCCTTTATCAAGAGTATACAAAATATAAATGACAGAATATAATATAATATTCTGTCATTTATATTTTGTATACTCTTGATAAAGGCGTACCGCCGAAACATGTAGAGTTTTTTAAATACATATATTTTGAAGTAATATACAGACCTTTAATCGCCTACTGGTTAGGTTTACCATATCATACCAAGGTCACGAAGTTATTTTATATATATATATATATATATATATATATATATATACTGGGTGCCCTTGAAATTAAAAGACAACATATGAAAAATGGAAAGATATAGAATATACATCCAAAATATTTTGAAATTTGTGGATTTCATTGTAATTAAACCGTTATTAAAAAGCTAAACTATAACGAATTTTTGTCGCACCTTTCAGATTCTTACTCCAATGTTTAGAAGATCTAGATCGCAGTCTCAGAAAATTGAACTCTAGACTTTTTGTGATCAGAGGCCAACCAGCTGATGCTTTACCGAAGCTCTTCAAAGAATGGAACACCACTGTTTTGACGTTCGAAGAAGACCCTGAACCATTCGGACGGGTTAGGGATCATAATACCACCGCTCTTTGTAAAGAATTGGGCATAACCGTCATTCAAAAGGTGTCTCATACTTTATATCAACTTCAACAAATTATTGACAAAAATTGTGGCAGAGCGCCACTTACATATCACCAATTTTTGGCAATCATTGCTTGTATGGGGCCTCCGCCTATGGCAGAACCAGCAGTAACTCAACAAACATTGAATGGTGCCATTACGCCAGTAAACGATGACCACGATGAGAAATACGGTGTGCCAACTTTGGAAGAATTGGGTTTTGATACAGATGGATTACTTCCACCAGTTTGGCAAGGAGGCGAAAGCGAAGCTTTGGCACGTTTAGAACGTCATTTAGAAAGAAAGGCTTGGGTGGCTTCATTTGGTAGGCCTAAAATGACACCGCAGTCGTTACTACCTTCTCAAACAGGTCTATCACCATATTTAAGATTTGGTTGCCTTTCTACACGTTCATTCTACTATCAACTTACGGATTTGTACAAAAAAATTAAAAAGACTTTACCCCCTTTATCTCTTCATGGCCAACTATTGTGGCGAGAATTTTTTTATTGCGCCGCCACTAAAAATTCCAATTTCGATAAAATGTTGGGAAATCCAATTTGTGTTCAAATACCTTGGGATAAGAATGCGAAAGCTTTAGCAAAATGGGCAAGTGTAAGTAAAAAACATATTTTCATTAGGTGTTCTTAATTGATAAAAGTTTTTTCTTTACAGGGTCAAACTGGTTTCCCTTGGATTGACGCCATAATGACACAATTAAGAGAAGAAGGTTGGATTCATCATTTAGCCAGGCATGCCGCAGCTTGTTTTCTAACAAGAGGCGATCTGTGGATTTCATGGGAGGAAGGCATGAAAGTATGTATTTAATTATATGCTAATAAATAAAAAAGTCAAATTTTACCATTTTTGCGAAGATTTAGAAACAAGATTTACTTTGTTAAAGGTGTTTGAAGAACTTCTTCTGGATGCTGATTGGTCAGTTAATGCTGGAATGTGGATGTGGCTGTCTTGTTCCAGCTTTTTTCAACAGTTCTTTCATTGTTATTGTCCCATTAAGTTTGGCCGAAAAGCTGATCCCAATGGTGATTACATAAGGTATGGAAATTATCAAACCACAATCAGATTAAGACCAAACAACATTATTTGGTCAAGTATATACAGGTAGTACAATAAGAATTCACATAAGATTTTCCGCATTAGATAAAATGTGGTTTATTTGTAAATTATTTTTGTATATATTTTGATTCGAATACCACCACAAATTAATATTCAGACTTGCAATTGATTATGTATTACTTTTCCTATTGCTTCTTTAATTTTGCTTAATCCAAATTTAACATTATTTGTTTTTTCTATAAACTATTTATTTGCATTATTCTATAGCAGTTGTTAAATGTCTTAAATGTAGGTTTAGAAACTTTGTCTTCCTTAAAAATGATTTTATAATTTTGTATATCTAGTATATAATGGTTTATACAGAGTGCCCATGAAATAAAGTATGAAAAATAGAAAGATGTACTTATATAGAATATAACCCCAAAATTTTTTCTAATAAGCGAGAAAAAAAATGACAAAGATATTTAAAAAATATTTGAAAGGCCACTATGCGACCCAGTATATCATAAAGAGTATTGGAAACGATATCTCAAAACTGACCGACAATAACACAAAAAATGTTTTGTTATTGTCAGTCTCGCTTTAAATTTTTAAAGCTGACTTTTCGCGAACCTTTATCATACAAAGCTGTCTAAACAATGTTATCTTCAAGAGTTTTTATAAAATAAACATTGTGCGTGTAAATTCAATAGTCAAATTTTCTACAGACATTCTGAATCCATATTAATATTTTATATTTGTTACTTCTCGTAACAAAAGAAAAACATTCAAGTACGAGTAATACACATGAAATGAAAAAAGATGTAATTACATAGAATATGATTCCAAAATATTTTCGGGTAATTCCTTCGCCAACGCGATGAGAAAAAATTAAAAAAAAAGATATTAAGAAAATATTTGTCGCCTTCAGCGTGTCTCCATGCAGAATGCGGACACTACAAACATTCAATCTGAGCTTTGTTTACTTAGGGTTCTATAACTTCAATACGATTATGTGCGAATATATCAGTATAAACTCGATTTATAAATGAATAAAGTGAAAAAGGTGGTAAGCAAACCTGTTTCATCAATTTATAAATCGAGTTTATACAGTGTGTCCCCGATGGGCTGAACAAAAGGAAAAAAAATTATTAGTAACTTAACCAAAAAAAGTCGTTCTTCATAAAATTTTTTACTTGTCTCAAAACCACCTAATCTGAAACAAAAATTTAAATATTCTTTTTAGCAGCTGAGAAATTTATAAAAACACGCTTGAGCTAAAGAAATACATTTTATTTTATTCAATATGGTATCCTCCAACACTTTTCAGCTCTACATACAAATTCTTTATAAACATTGTGGATCATATCTTCAGTGACAGAATTTATCGCTTCCGCAATTTTTTGTTTTAAAATTTCGATATTTTTATCCAAATTAGTATTATAAACACGCTGTTTAACATATCTCCATAAAAAGAAATCCAATCAGGGGAACGAGCCGGCCAGTGGCGGCTCGTGCTAAAAATTTTAAGGTGTTCTGCAAGTTTTCTTCGCCTTCCGCACTGAAGTAATGGATTTCTGGAACGATTGTCAATTGTCACACAAAAAAATAAGAGTCTCTAATATTATTGTTTTTACGTTAAACTCGCCGCACGGTAAAAATAGTCGCGAAAATATTAAATACCGATAGGTCCAACTTGCAACGGGCCATAGGCAACAATATACGTATGGAACGTAATGCAGTGTGGCAACGTGTGTACGATGCCTATATTGAGTGACTTTTTTAAAATTTAAATTTATTTTGCAGAATTATTGATTTTTTTACTTTTATCTTTTAGAAAACGTTATTGTTTTTTTATTACTTAAAATTACTTTATATGAAAAATAGTATACCATAAAAGTGTAAACAAAGACAGTATACATTGAAACGAATATTCATTCAATTGTATTGTCATGAAATTGAATTTGTCAATCGTTGTTAAATTTGTTAGAATGAATAGGTATTTATATTTATCGGGAAATACTAATACTTAAAGCAAACAAATAAGGTGTAGTGTTTTGTTATAGGAATGTATAATATCCATTTCTTCCTGCATATTGATTATGCAGCTGATGCTTTCGTAATATGCTCATATTTGTATTATTTCAACTTATACTTCGTTCGATACATACCGACTTCCTTCAAACCAGGAGGAAGCTACAGTTGTAATTAAACTATACTTCCTTTTTTTTATTACCTACGGATATTCACAATTCCAAAATACGTTACAATGTTGCTTATCTTAGATTGTAATTAGCTGAATGCTGTCGCAAAACTGATCTCTGCATTTTAAAAAATGCCAGAATAAAATTAACCCCTGCCCTTATTATAATTTTACAAAGGAACAGACACGTACTTCAATTTCTACGAAAAACTAAGCCTACAGTTCATGTATAATACAGTGATAATGAAGACTGGAGCGTTTGTCGACCTACGAAGTTGTACTTTACTTGTTTATTGTTAATAAAAGGCTGATGGAAATATTACGTGAGATTTTGGTATCTGTATTATAATAACATCACGATAATAGTAGAAATACAAATATGAGCATATTACGAAAGCATCAGCTGCATAATCAATATGCAGGAAGAAATGGATATTATACATTCCTCATTCCTATAACAAATACTACACCTTATTTGTTTGCTTTAAGTATTAGTATTTTCCGATAAATATAAATATCTATTCATTCTAACAAATTTAACAACGATTGACAAATTCAATTTCATGACAATACAATTGAATGAATATTCGTTTCAATGTATACTGTCTTTGTTTACACTTTTATGATATACTATTTCTCATATAAAGTAATTTTAAGTAATAAAAAAACAATAACGTTTTCTAAAAGATAAAAGTAAAAAAATCAATAATTCTGCAAAATAAATTTAAATTTTAAGAAAGTCACTCAATATAGGCATCGTACACACGTTGCCACACAGCATTACGTTCCATACGTATATTGTTGCCTATGGCCCGTTGCGAGTTGGACCTATCGTATACCGAATCATATCGCCTTCCGCGCTGGAATAATTACACTGCATTTCGCTGCATTTAATGCAGCGACCAAGCCTGCTAAAATGACCCATTGGTTTTAGACACCCGCGGGGGTAGCGGGGTGCGCGCGGGTGTATGACAGAGCTCTGAGCGCACGCTCGTGTGGACCAGATAAGGAACAAGTGAGCGATCGCGCGAATTAGGTTGGTTATTCCACTGGTCGCCTATTGAATATTATTTGGAATTTCGGAAGCGAATATCTCGGCTTCTACTTGTCGGATTTTGATGATTGAGGTGTCAAATTGTAGGGTTTGATGTCCTCTACAGGATGATGTAGAAAAATATGCAATTTTTTTGATATACAGGGGGAGAATTTTCATAACAGCATGTTACGCTTTTATAAACATCAGAAATGTCGGAAAAATTATGTAAAAGAAAACTAGTTATAACTAATACAGGTTCGCCCGCCCAATTTTTTGGGAGCTCTGCAGCACTGCAACGCTTATGCGCTAGCTGCCACTGGAGCCGGCCAATTGGCGGGTCCGTAACGACCTATTCATCTGTTTCCAAAATGTTCTTGCAGATAATGTCTTACCAACACTGTTGAGTGAGCAGGGTATCCATCTTGTTGAAAATATATACTTTCAAAGTTAGCTTCATCTACTACTGCAGGCAATAATAAATTTTGAAGCATCTCCAAATACGTATGTTGATTTACATTTGCATTTAAAAAATACGGACCGATGATTTTTCCATACACAACACCACACATTAACCTTTTTGTAATACTGACTTCTCGTAGCAATTTTGAAAATAGGTCTATCGACCAAAATCTATAGTTCTGCGTTTCAACTTTCCCATTAGTTGTAAATGTCGATTAAAATTATGGTTTTGAAGAAATTTCGATTTACAGACTGATTTTACCCATAAGCAAAAGTCTAAACGCAGAGAATCTTCACCATTTCTTAATACATTTACAAAAATCGGTTTATAAGGTTTAATTTCGTTTTCTTTCAAAAATACTTGTAAATGTGATTTGCTAATTAACTAATTTAACTGTACAGACCTTTTCGCAAGGATAATTTTGGACATCTTTCTACTGAATATAAAGTCAGTATTGTAGCTGCATCTTCTTCATTGTAAATCCTTTTTCTTTTCTTGATATCATGTACGCTACCTGTTTTTTTAAATTTTTCTACCAAATTTCGTAAAGCATTTTCGCACACGTGTACATAAGGAAACTTCTGTTGAAATTTTTGAAATGCAAAGTTATAAGAAACCTCACCTCCATAACATTGAACGAGGTAAACTCTTTGTTCTAAAGGTACATTACTATTAACTCTCAGTAAAGATTAACAAATATATAATGACATTGACAAATATTACGTAAGTTTATTTACTTATTAGCTTGTCATGTAAGACAATCAGGATAATCTGATTTAATCAAAAACATGAAACGTTTTTGCTTAAATTTTTGTTTTCATAAATTTTTCAGCTACTAAAAAAAATTTAGATATTTTTTTCATTAGGTGGTTTTAAGACAAGCAAAATTTTTTAGAAAGAATGACATTTTTTGGTTAAGTTACAAATAATTTTTTTTTCCTCTTGTTCAGTCCATCCGGGGACACACTGTATATGATTCAAAGCTGATATATTCGTACATAATCATATTGAAGTTAGAGAACCTCAAGTTAATAAAGCTGCTCCATTCTAGAGTTTTTATAACATCGGCAAGCGTCTAAACAATGTTATCTTTTAGAGTTTTTATAAACTCTAAAAGATATTGCAACGTATGTTTGCGTGTAAAGTCAATTGAGGTAGTTTTTAAATAATTTTATTTTCAGGGGGGGCTTCGCTTCATAATTGACACAAAATTTGATTTATATTCTATACAATTGCATTTTTCATTTTTCATACGTTGTCTTTTTATTTCAAGAACACACGGTATATTCATTTCAATATTTTTAATAACACCTCTTTTGTCCATCGATTCCAATTATAATTTACAAATATTAAAAATTTATATATTGATTCTATTCCAACATTTTCTAAACCAATATTTATATTTTAATTGATTAAATGTTTCAATCACCTTGTTTTTTTCTTAATTTATCTCCATTTCATATTTTATGAATATTTTATTCCAATATACAAAAAGGTTTAAGTATATCAATACGTTATGCACGTATAACGCATTTGTTACAAATGAAACAGACATGCAATATACATATCTGTAACTGTACACATGGACAATACACCTCGTATTTTCAGCATTTACTTCTGCTTAAGACACGCGTTTCTGCCATCTATAGGCGTCATCAGTCAAGCTAGTGAAGCAATGTAATACAAAATAATACAAATCTGTTAAAAAACAGATTTGTATCTGTGTGTACATTTAAGCTGAAATCGCCTACAAGACATAGCAAATTTTGTCCTATCAGGTGGCACTATATAATAAGTGACATCTGACGGACGAAAGAGACTATGCCGAAAAAGGCAACCTTTCCCTTGACCAGCTAAGCTGGTACATAAGAGAACAAAATACGTATATAGGTGTAGTCCATTAACACGAGCCAGATGGCAGTAAATATACAAAAAGGTTTAAGTATATCAATACGTTATGCACGTATAACGCATTTGTTACAAATGAAACAGACATGCAATATACATATCTGTATCTATACACATGGACAATACACCTCGTATTTTCAGCATTTACTTCTGCTTAAGACACGTGTTTCTGCCATCTATAGGCGTCATCAGTCAAGCTAGTGAAGCAATGTAATATAAAATAATACAAATCTGTTAAAAAACAGATTTGTATCTGTATATACATTTAAGCTGAAATCGCCTATAAGTCATAGCAAATTTTGTCCTATCAGGTGGCACTATATAATAAGTGACATCTGACGGACGAAAGAGACTATGGCGAAAAATATCTACAGTATGACTGAAGTTTCATTTTGTTTTTTTGGGGATATATTCCAAAAAATTTAACAAAATAGTAAAATTTTTTTCTAATAAAAGTTGTTTAGAAACGCCAAAAAAAAATTATTTATAACAGCCCAATGTTTTCAAGTTTCACTATACACATTTCATACATAATAGGTCAGTAACCGATGAGTGGCCGTAACGATATCAAACTGTGTCAGGGTCAAGTTTAAGATGTGAGACTGCAGTTTACTTGGTACATGTGATAGAATGAAATGTCCGGTTTGTTTGTATGCTTAGTGACGTCAACCGAAACAATGCGTGCAATGTTTCGTAGACGTAGATTCAATGGCAGAAACACGTGTCTTAAGCAGAAGTAAATGCTGAAAATACGAGGTGCATTGTCCATGTGTACAGTTACAGATATGTATATTGCATGTCTGTTTCATTTGTAATTTTATTCCAACGTTGTGCTTCTCATTAGTTTTGTCCACTTTTATTCTTATTACGTCATTTTTTGAATACATCCTTTTTTGAGTTTTCTCACGTCACATTATTATATTTTTTTACAACCTTACTAAAAACCGCCACTTAGGTAGGCAAGCCTGCATTGGCTTAATTGAAATAAAAGTGCGCGTTATTTAAAAAAATGCTTTCCGTTCGAATTACACCGACGCATATTCGTAAATACCTCTATAAACAACTTCACACTATGATAGCTGTTCATGTACTACACACATATAGCACGCGAAGCGCTGATAAAGTGAGTCTGCCGAATTTCTCGCTTGTCTATGCCTCTGCGAACCGACCGAGAATGGGGGTCTTAGGGGGGGTGAAAGTAAGTTTTTAAACCTTAGTTATTGCTAATTAATAAATATGAATATAATGGGTGTTTCAATAAGAGCGCAAGATTTGAATTGCGCGCCATGTTTGACAGTCATAATGTCACATGATTATGACGTGGCAGATCGAAAGTTGACAGATGGGAGTTAGTAAACATGGAGCATTACACGCTAGAACAACGCGTCCTGATTGTCAAAAATTATTATGAAAATGGTGAAAGTTTAATTGACACTATTCGTAAAGTGCGTCCAATGTTCGGTCGAAATAATGTGCCTAATTCATCTACGGTTAAACGAATAATCGAAAAATTCGTAAGTACCGGTTCGGTTAGTGATGTGAAACACACGATACGAGTTCAGAACAAAACATCACGGCAGTTCGCGAGAGTGTGACAGAAAGGCCAGAGACGTCAATTCGCCATCGGGCACAAGAATTGAACATTTCAACAAGCACTCTTCAGCGAATTCTCACTAAAGATTTACAGCTGCATGTCTACAAAATCCAACTGACTCAACAACTTCTGCCAGTAGACCATGAACAGCGAAGAGAATTCACCAATTGGATCCTTGAGCAACCTACTGATTTTGCAAACAAAATCATTTTCAGTGATGACGCCCATTTTCACCTCGATGGCTTCCTTAATAGGCAAAACTGTCGCATTTGGGGCTTAGAAAATCCACGAATGATTCATCAGAAAGCAATGCATCCACAACGGGTCACTGTATGGTGTGCATTATGGTCTGGAGGAATAATTGGACCGTTTTTCTTCGAAAACGAAGAAGGTAATGCAGTAACGGTGAATGGCGAACGTTATCGTGCTATGCTAACACAGTTTTTTGTGCCTCATTTGGAAGCTATTGATCTTGACGACATGTGGTTTCAGCAGGACGGTGCCACATGTCACACCGCCCGTGAAACATTGACGATCTTGCACGAGTTTGCTCCTGGTCGTGTCATTTCCCGATTTGGTGACCAGAATTGGCCTCCACGCTCTTGCGATTTAACGCCTTTAGACTTCTGGCTGTGGGGTTATCTGAAGTCACAGTTTATGCCAATAAGCCTGCAACCATCGAAGCATTGAAAGCCGAAATTAGACGCTGTATCAATGAAATACCACCACATGTATTCAATAACGTTATTGAAAATTTCGTCAAAAGGGTACGCATATGCCAGCAAAGCCGTGGCGGCCATTACAAGATATTTTGTTTCATACATAATTCCCAAATGTGTATTTTCTAATTCAATAAATATTTCAATACTTTGCTACAGAAAACCATGTTTTATTGAACACTGAAATCTTGCGCTCTTATTGAAACACCCTTTATTAGTTCATTATTGTTAATTAGAAATCTTCGTATATTCTCAACGTTCTGAAGTCTTTCTTAGTTGTTCGCAGTGCTTGTTGTTTCTTGTTTTTCCTCTCACAATTTCTTTTGAGCATATTTGTATTTCTGTATCTTCTAACTCTAACTGATTCTTTGTATCCACATATCGTATGGAGTTGGCTTAGATCGGAGCTTGATCTTCTTGTGAAAAATTATATTTTCCTATCCTCCCTCTACATATCCCTTCCCTTTTCTTCACATTTTGCTAATACTATTTGGACTATTTTTTTCAATGTTCGGATTTTGTATGTATGTCACATATTTAGTTTTGTTTGTCTTAAAAGTTCAGTCTTCTGTTAGACTTTTCGAAAAGTTTGGATAATTTAATTTAGATTTTTCTTTCGCTTTTGTATCTATTTCAATATTTGGATTGCCTTTTTTAATTCTTGTGTGCTTCTTTAGTTTCGTTTCGTCTATAATAAATGACAAAAAAATTCTTTCAACAATGCTCGGTAGTGATAATAAATGTTTATTTAAAGAACTTACTTATTCATTCTGCAGCTCTATAATACAGTGTAGCCCTTAATTAACACACAGTGTGCTTCCATTTATTTCTGTAAAAAAATCACAGAATTCTTGACCCCGAAACATTCAATTTCAATATTAGCAAATATTGCCAACGAAATAATGAACATATTGTAGTGCCCAAAAAGACATTTTAAAATTTCGCAGGTATTTTAAATGGTCTGGGGAAAAAAATAACTTCATGGAAAATTACGTTTCGTTTTATCACATCATGAATATTAATAAAGGAATCCATATTTCATTTCAAAACGAAACCAATATAATAATAGAACCCGTGTCTATTAGAAATATGCTATTTACTAATTTCTTTAATAAAATTAAATCATTATTGCTAGCATTACCAAATAAAAATACCTGCGATTTTAAAAAATATCTCATTGGATAAAATACCATTTTCTCTTTCGACTTTAGAATGTTTTTATATAATAACGCATGTCTCAAAAGTCTCGACATAAAATACAACTCTATAAAAAGAATTAAAAATATCAAAATAGCGGGTTGGCTTTGCAAACAAAAGTATTTCAATGATTTGTCATTTTAATGACAGTTCTATTATCGAAAACGATGGCTAATTGGTTTATAAATTAGAACTTAGAAAAAGCGTTTATAATTTAGTTTGTCAGATGCCTAAAGTTCAAATAGTCCAACTTTTTGAAAATCAAAATGTGTCGCGGAGAACCATATATCGTGCGATAACAGAATATTAGCAAAATTTGTCATGACCAAATTTTCCGAAAAGTAGAAGACCGAGACTGTTAACTGGACATAGAGCAAACCAGTTAGTCGAAAGTGCCAATAATAAAATTGGATAGTCACTGAGAAAGCTTTCACGACGTTACGGTGTTTCCAAAGACACAATTTCCAGAGAACTGAAGAGAAGAGTTGTAGAACATCGCAAAATAATAAAATGTCCTAAATATACGCCAAATCAGTTAGCTAGAATACCGAGATGTTGCCGTGCTTTAAGGCGCTCTCATTTTGCAAATAACAAAGTCATTGCCATAGATGATGAAAAGTACTTTCCGAAATTAAAGGTAGCGGCGGTTTTTACACCGACAATGTGGAAGAATGTCCAGACAATATAAAATATAGGCAAAGGGCCAAATTTGCTGATAAAGTTTTTGTTTGGTGCGCGATATCAATTGGTGAGATTTCCAGACCTTATGTTGGACGAGTTAGAAGCAAATCTGTGGACTGTCGAAGTTATAATAACAATCGCTTAGCAAAATTGATTAATTTTAGCCACCAGAATCATGCTCAAGATGATATTAGATTTTGGATGGACTTGAATTCCTGACATTATGCACGCGAAGCTCAAAATTGGCTGAACGCTCACAACATACCTTTTGTGCCGAAAAACGACAACCTACCAAATTTAACCGAAGGCTCGACTAATTTAAGATTTTTGGGTCATTTTGTCTCGAAAAGTGTATGATGGAGGCTGGAAAGCCGAAAACGAGCAACAATTGAGACGTCGGATATTAAGACAAATTCGAGAGATTGATATTGAAACGGCCCAGCGCTTAATGTGAGATGTTCCCAGAAGACTGCGTATTGCTGAAGACTATCGACCTTTATATTTAATTTAAAATAAAAATTTTGTTGTTAATAAAGCTGTTAATTATATCTGTTCCGAAAAATTGCCCTAAAACTAGTTTTACTTTTTAAAATGTTCTAAAGAAATTTGTGCCAAAACTTTTGAGACATACGTTACTACAAGTACAAATATTTCTGATGTTTTTTTAATCTCATCATCTTCATATTATTTACTTTATACTGAATTTTGAATATTTTCTTACAGAAAGTATGTACCCATCTTGAAAAATATGCCAGTTCAATATATACATGAACCATGGACAGCTCCTGTTAGTGTTCAAAGAGCGGCAAAATGCATAATCGGAAAAGATTATCCCTTACCGATAGTAAACCATTTAGTTGCTAGTAAGATTAATATACAGAGAATGAAACAAGTTTACCAACAACTTGCCAAATATCGTACACTGGAAAAAGAAAACTGCAAAGTTACGCAGAACCATAAAGACGGTTATCAACACCATGTAGTAACAGTTGACAATTCTGATAAATTGAACGATCAGTGAAAAGGAATAATGATTGATTAAGTGAAGAATCCATACAAACGATAAGGTTATAAGTTGACACATTTTCTTAAAATATAATATGCTTTTATGATAAATAAAATTTATTTAAATTGTCAAAATTCCTTTATTTATGATTAACTGGTTATACCTACATTGTAAATTTGTTCAGAGAATAGATATTTGATGTTCATTATCAATCTGAATTTTATCTGTAATTTTTAATTAATTAAATGTATTATTCATTACAATAAAATTATTTTAAACTAATATGGAAGAATGTTATTTTAGTATACAGGGTTAGGCAAATGTATGGATCCATTCGAATATCTTTTATATAGCTACTTAGATTTTAATAAGACTTTCCACAATTAATTAAATGCAAATCGGGGATTCGATGAGTATATGTATATCCGAATCAGACTTCCTCTTTAGCCGGAAACGATGTTAACTTTTTTATTTTAAATAAAACAGCCTGTATATTTTTAACGAATTTCAATAGAGCTCTGCTCTGGGAGTTCACCTTTGGCACCCTTTTATTCAACAACGGCAGAGATATTTAATTAAATCTAGTAATGCAAATTTTATTGAGAACAAGAAAAAATACAAACAGTTCAGAAAGTTTTCGAAATGATGAGCGTTCACTTCTTGACAATATCCAAGTCTGTGAACAAATTCTTAAATGACATTTACCAAAACCTCCTCACGGATGAATTGCACTCCCTCAATTATTCTCTGCTGTAACGTAACTCGTTCAGATTATGCGGTCGTCAGATTTTAAATGCCCCAAAGGAAAAAATCTAGGGAATTTTAATCTGGAGACCGTGCGGGCCCCATTCAATGAATCCTCTACGACCAATCAATCTAATGTTTCGTTTAAAAAACTTCTAACGTTAAGGGCATAGTGAGGAGGTGCTCCATCTTGTTGGAACCAAACACTTACAGGTAATTTCCCATCTTCTTCAATATTAGGAACAACCTGATCACGTAAAAGATCTAAATATCACTGTCCAGTTAGTGTACCATAAATGAAAGAAAGACCAATAATACGGTTCGTGAAAATACTAGACCAAACGTTTAATTTCTGCGAATGTTGTGAGGGCGTTTCTAGCATCCAATGAGTGTTATCTCAATATCGACAATTATGGCGATTAACGGTATCATTCAAACAAAACGTAGTCTCGTCAGAAAACAGCAAATTGTATGTAAAATATTGGTCATTTTTGCAAATCTTCATCGCTCTTCCGCAAAATTCAATTTTACTATCATAAGCCCCATCCAACATTTCCTGCACTAAATGTGGTTAATAAGGATGATATTTTTCGTGCTTCAATATTCTGGCTACTGATCGGCAATTTATAGTTTAGTGCGAGAGATGTAGAAGTTTGTGGTAATTCTTCTAATGCTATAGTGGCAATATCTTGAGCAAGAACTTTCGGTAAATTTTTCACATCCGGTCAAGTTATACCTTCCCAAAGTTTTACAACGGCAGTTCGTGATATTGGATGCCGATCTTGCCTAACCCTGTATAATTATAATTTAATATATATTTACTATGTGCAGATATAAATAGATCACCAACTAAACTAGATAATAATCAACCAATAATTACCAATCAAACGAAAAACTAAAGTTTCATAAAAAATATTTTGACGTCATTATTCCATAGCCGTAGAATATACAAAACGCTTTGATACCTGTACATATCCCCGCTGCACATAATATTTGCCGTTTTGCGAAATACAATCGTTCTCTTAGTGCTGAAAATACTGTTGTTGAGAGTGCACGTTATTTTTACTTTACGTTCGCTATTTTCATTTCTTTGTTTTTTTCTAAAATGTCTATTTCATTATATTTATATTTAATTCAAATGATTTCTTGCTATTCGACGCCTATATCAGTGCTTCTAATAGGCAAAGTAAGACAGGTTTGCGCCGACGTACGATTACATCTGCATGGTATTTTCCAGCATTTTTCGAGTGACATTGATATTTAGTTGCTATTAACGAATGCGAGAGTGAGATACCGTACTCGTACTATACTGTTTTAGTGAGCCGGACAAGATATGTTTTGCCGATCCCTATTCATTACATATACGTATTACATATTGCTATGAATAGTGGTTTTGAATTTGATGATACCACTATTCACAACCAATCTGTCCAGCTTAGATATTCAGTCGGTTAATTTTCAAAATGAGACTGCTTTTCCCTCAGAGTTCCAATCGGAAAACGTGGTTTTTCTCTTGTATAAAAAAAATATATATATATTTTCTCGAGACACAATGAGCTAGAAAGCGTACTAAAATAAATAATACGAGATCAACAAACTCGTAAATAAATCTCGGTAATGAATCAAACACCATCCACAAATTAAAACAAATCACGAAGTTACTTAACAAAGATAAAAATTTATCTTCTCATACACACGTCTTTCTAAACTCAGAGAACATTAGCGTCTGTTTCGGATACAGCAAAGCCATCGGCTCCGTATAAAAAATACAGTTTTACAACCGTCCACAGCAAAGTAAAGGGCGTGCTTCAACTACACTAGTCAAAAATAAATATAAGTTCAAGATAAATGTGCATTCATAAATAATAAACTTTTCAAAATATTTGCGGGGAAAAGTCTATATATGTATGAGAAATCTGGGTTTTCTTCCGCGTTGTAGAGAATAGAGCTGCTTTGGTCTGGAGCCGAACCGTTAACCTCTTAACGTTTCAACGGCTTCGCTGGCACCTTCTTCTAGAGCGTGAGTTAATCGGACTGCGTTGCGTGATGTGTGCGGTCCTTTTATACGGCCATATGCCCATCTCGTCAACGTGGTGGAGTGGAGCGGGCGTCGTTGTCTTGTCTGTTGTTCGCTGTTGCCACCATGAGTATGGGAACAAACTATAATATCGATGCAGTATTTTACCCTGGCCTGCTCAGTTGTTACTCCAGGTAACAATTCTCCTCGACAAGGTTCCTTACACTAATCACTTGTGGCACTTACAAGAGAGGGTTGGTAATAACAGAGAATTCCAAACATTTTTCAAAGTTAACTAATTTAATTTACAAACTTAATACTAACTATGTAGTCCCTTAACACTAATAATGTCTTCAGCGCTAATAAAAGTCAGGTACCAAGTATCTTCAAGTAGGTTGCTTGAGGTCTTTTGTAGATAGTAAAAATTTTAAGGGCGTCTAATGTGGTTTCGACGATGACACCAGTGGATTCAATTTCCATTAGTGAAGGCAAAAAGCACTGACGATGGGGGATAAACTTCTTGTTGAGATGGCAGTGCCTCCCCCTCTTTCTGTAAGACGATCGTTTCTGCTTAGAAAGTAACCGGGGATGTTGAGAGTGTTGGCTGCTCTCAGGTGATTTTCCTTGACAAGAATGATGTTAAGACGACAAACGAATTCGATGAGGCTAAGGATTTCTGGGAAGAGCTAGTTGACGTTTCAGAATATAATTCTCAGGGATGAAGACATTAAACAATTGGCAGATATCTTAGGATGAACGGTATGGTTATTCGGTGGAGCTAACTGTAGATAGACTAGAGCCAACGAGGAAAACCAGAGAAACTAGTCTCGTAATATTGTTTAGGGAAAAGCTGTCTTCTCTTTTTGAGTTTTGTCTAGGGCAGTCCCGAGTGGGTGGGCCAGATTCCTGAGAGGTTGGAGGTTGCTACTAGGTCTTTTGAACAGAGGCGGGAAGTTTGGGCGTTCGATAGATTGGGATGGCTTTGTGGTAGTGTTTATAACCACAGACTGACTGGTACTGGGTGATGGCCCACTAGTTGTTGAGCCTATGCACATGGGCTGGCTCTGCACGCGCGGTTGGGCAAAGCACAGATAATTTCTTACTTGGGTGGCGTGGGCAGCCTCGATAGTTAGAGGTGTGTTCCTCTTTGCAATTGCAGCACGCAGCGGAAGCTTCCTTGGACTTCCCTTGACATTCGTAGGATTGATGGTCGCCGCCATATTTTACGCACCTAGAACTCGCATGTGTATTAGGTGCATTAACGCAAACACAGCCCTTTTGGAAAACCTTTCTTTATATATCGCTGAAACATGTTACACATTTAATTTTTTTTTACAAATGTTAAAATTGTTAATCAAGGGCAATAGTAAGAATTGAATTTAGTTTTCCTTTTAAAGTGGCTGCACTATAGTATAAATAGATGCGTAATCGTGAAAGCTGTTCAATATATACTGTCCATATATACTGGTCTGGAAACTTTCAACCCAAATATTGCCGAACAGGAAGTATAGGTATAATATGAACAAGCTCATACGTTAAATGATCTGAAATATAGCCAATTTCGACTGTAAACACCACCCATCAGAGAAACTATCATAAAAGAAAAAGCTTATTAATCTAAACAACCTAAGATTTACGAAAATCGGACGGGAGGTGTACCATTACCGTGGAAAAGAGACTTTAGAGTATCTTCTGGGGGTACACTTTCCAGGTTCGGAGCGTATGGATGATTGTGATACCAATCAAGTTGTCACCTCTTGGAGGGCGACTAGGAATGTTTTGGAGACATCGAACGAGATCTTCAAGCCCCATTTAATTAGATGGGCGATAGGATCGTTTGTACCATATAAGTCCGCAGGACCAGACGGAGTGTTTCCCAAGCTCCTTCAAGAGGGAATTGGTGAAATTATGGGTCCTCTATTGGAGATATTCAGGTCTAGCCATGCTATGGGTTATATCCCTAGGGCATGGAGAGAAACTAGGGTAGTGTTTATTCCGAAGCCCGGAAAAGCAACATATACCCACCCTAAATCATTTAGACCAATTAGTCTTACCTCTTTTATGTTGAAGACCATGGAAAAAATGATATATTTAAATATTAAAGAAGGGGCTCTGGATAGATCTCCTCTACACCCACTGCAATGGGCATACCAGATGGGAAAATCAGGTGAGGGTGCCCTGCATAGCCTGGTGAGAGGGCCCGAAAGGAGCCTACACTACAAGGAAATTGCACTTCCAGACTTCTTAGACATAGAGGGAGCTTTCGATAACACCTCGATGTCTTCTATTATTCGATCTTTAAGAGATCGAAAAATAAAAAACACCACATGCAATTGGGTTCATAACATGCTGCGTAGCAGAGTAGTTCATGCCCAAATGCAAAACAAAACGATCTCCATGAGGACAACAAAAGGGTGCCCTCAAGGAGGCGTATTGTCACCACTACTATGGAGTCTAGTAGTGGTTAATTGCCTCAGGACATTAAATGACCAGGGAATATGGACGCAGGGGTTCGCCGATGACATTGTCATAGTGTCCCAGGGGAAATTCCCGGGGACAGTGGCGAGCATCATGCGAAATGCTCTGCGAATTGTAGAAAGATGGTGCCTTGAGGAGGGATTAACTGTCAATCCTCAAAAAACCAAGTTGGTAGCCTTTACCAACATGAGAAAACTAAATGATCTGGGCAGCATAAAGCTGTTTGGACAAGAGTTAGAACAAACCAATGAAGTGAAATATCTAGGCATAACACTTGATGCGAAACTGAATTGGAGCAGACACCTAGCCAAAGTGGCAGACAGGGCGGCGCAGCTCTTCTGGAGATGTAGAAGAACTGTTGGCAAGACCTGGGGACTAAGACCAAATGTGGTACACTGGTTGTACACAGCAGTAATAAGACCAACGATTACCTATGGGGCAGTTGTCTGGTGGAGGAGGACGGAGCGGACATCGTTGGTGGGGCTCCTCACGACTCTCCAGGCCCTGTTGGGAATCACGGGAGGTATCAACAGCACGGGAACCGCTTCCATGGAGGCCATCGTGGGTCTCCCTCCGGTGGAACTATTTAAAGGGGCGGAGGCAATGGCTGCGATACTGAGGCTGAAGGCCAATGACGTATGGTGTCCTAATAAGGTTGTAGGGAGCCATACAGATATCACAGGAACTATACTGGAAGAGCCGATATTTCAAGTGCCGGTGGACAGTATGACACCTGAAATTATGTTTACAGCTAAGCTGAACATACTTATACCGACCAGGGAACAGGCAAAAAGTCGCTCGATCGATTGTGGTGCCGGCACCTGGTACACTGATGGATCACAATCTAGTCAGGGGGCAGGTGCAGGCATATACGGAATGTGCCCTGGAAGAAAGATATCGATATGTCTGGGGAAACATGCTACGGTTTTCCAGGCCGAATTGTTAGCAGTCGCAGCCTGCCCGATGAAATTCGGGAAGCCGGCTGCGCAAGCAAAAAAATTAACATAATGACTGATAGTCAGGCGACTATTAAAGCCATTATGAACCCATCTACCAGGTCTAAGCTGGTGAAAAAGGAGAAGAAGAAGAAGAAGAAGAAGAACCTAAGATTTAATACCGACAAATTGTAACAATAATGCGATTAACAACATTATTTAAAAAAAGCTTACTTCATGCCAAGAAATTAGCATTAATAATTATATATTCCCTTTAGAGTTTGGAAAAGTGAAGTTGGTCCTGTAGCAATGCCATTTTTATAAAAATAAAACAGTCTTGACCTTAAGATGCAGTAGGTACAAATTTTACAAAAATTAATTTAATGATTGTGAAATCATCTCGTATCTAGCCGTTTCATAATAACATTTCGTATAATCAAAACAACCTTCGCGAATAGATAGTTTAATTATTATTAAAATTAATATGAAAGAATTTATATTCTACAAATTTGCAATATAAGCAGTTAAAGACAAGAGTATTGTATGTAGGAAAAGTGGAATAACACAGAACAACACGCAGACGTAGCTAAGGGAGGTGCCACCGGTTTGGGGTCACGATAAATCACTTAGGTTTGAAGCCATTTTAATAAAGTTATCCATACTAGATAAATTAATTTATCAATTGTGATAATTTGTAAATGCACGTAAGCTATGAATGAATTAAATGTTACAAGTGGCAGTTATACAATCACTACAGTTTTGGGAATTTTATAGGTGGCAGTACAGGTGTATAGTTCTGATTTTTTTTTTCGCAGACGGCAGTCAGTATACCCACTGTCTGTCGTTTTTGTTTTTGGGCACAATCAGTCGGGGATTCCCCAAAAATTCTGTTCCATTTATTTTCGTAGTTAAATCTAACGCTGTGTGACCAGATCTAGTATTTTAATACTTTTTTAGTATATTTTGACGATTTTTTTGAACATCAATATTTTTATATGTAGCTTTATTACTGGAAGTTAGTATTTTTGGGTATATTTTGGATCAAATGTATCCAACGCCGTAATCAATTGTTCCTGCGAACATGGATCTTCAAGCAACTACCCGAACATACTCTACTTCTATTCATATCTATTTCATAACATAGATCAATAAGTTGCAGAAAGGACAGGACAGACAGCCCTTTTAAAATTTATACGCCATACAATACAATTAATTTTGTATGAAGAAAGTCATATAGTTGATCTAGAATGTAGAAGACAGTAGTCAAAATCTCTATTATTATTATTATTATTATTATAAAAAGGGTCTGGTCTGGCTGGTGTATGTATGATATTTTTAATGGTTTTGACTTTTAATTTTAAGTTTTAATGGTATTAGTAAAGTTACCAAAACTACTTATTTACCTTATAAATATGTCTAGTTATCAACAACGTTATCTATCGAAGTGGGAACAAGCTTCGCTAGTCCGGATCAATTTAAATCGATGCAATCCGAAGTAGTGAAATATCCGGATTATCAAAACCTTTTTTAAAAGTTAAAAAATAATACCCAAAATATGTATTATAGGGATTTATAAACTCAAAATATAGAAAAACGAATACCCATAATTCTAAATATAAACTAAAATACGTTATGTCGTACATAAAAAGTAAGGAGAATACATATAAGGCAAAAATCAAAATTTATAAAACTAAAGTTTAAAAAATTCAGTAAGTTTTGCTTGTTTAATACTGCACTGCTTGGCTTGCATTGCACGTTCTTGCATCATTCGTAGTATGGACAAGGTATTTAATTCTGCTCCATTCTTCTCAGCCCACTGCATGCATGTACTGAAACATTGAATTGCCTCATCATGTTTCACTTTTGGATCAATCCTTACAACTTCCTCTTCCGGGTGGCTCTCATTGCTATACAACGAAAAATGTTCTTCATCGCCATCTATCCATTGACAGATCTCTGATTCCGTCAGTTGGTTATTCTCAGTGGTAACGTTCTGCGGCATATTCTTACTGGGAAATTACTGGGAAATCCGGATTATTGGAGTCCGGATTAGCAAAGCTTACTGTACCGGAATTTTCTTCGTGACTTCCACGCAATAAAAATGACGAGTTTTGGGTGGAAGTTGGGAAAATTTCTTATAATGATAGCACGTTAAAATATAAAAATGTAACCAGTTTTAGTAACTCTTTGTTATGTATACCTGTGTCAAATGCTGCATCCGAAGGCATAAATTTAATAAAATCTGACCAAAGAAACCGATTTATCAACAAAAATGTATCAGCGGTTGTAAAAACAAAGTAAGGGATTAATGACGAAGGAGGTTGTGTAAATTTTAGTCCTTCGAAAAGAATGTTAAAATACAGCTTTAACATTTATTGTGATGATAATGATGAATAAAACGTGTTATGAAAACTGGTATTTTTATTGGTTTATTTGTCCTGTCAAAGTTGGTATATTTTAGAATTTTTCCGAGGTGACACGGTATTTTCCTAAAATTTAATCTGGTCACACTGCTCTAACGATTGCTCAGCTGGGGATTCCCCTGAAATAAACGTTACTTGTCATGTCACCTGTGTCATTCCTCATTTCTTTCGTGGATTGTAATTAACATGAAGTGAATCGTTGCTGTTTTAATAGTGCTTTATGAAAGAGTTGAAAAGTCGTTGAAAATATATCTTTAAAAAAACAAGGTAAGTGGAATGGCCAGTTATATTTTTTTTCGGCCTACATTCCGTATATTTAGAATTTATGACAACGATAGTACCTACTAATCGAAAATATTTTTTAAATTACGTGTTACCAAAAAGAGAAATATGCCACGGGGAGTTACATCAAATACATACATCAAAAAGAAAAAGTGGGTTTCATCAGAGAAAAGCCAAACAGGCTAAATCCATCTTTAAATATGTTTCAAAAACTCATGACAAACTAATTCTCGTGTTGATAGAAGAAATGATTCTGATTTAATCCCATTTAATTAGATGGGCGATAGGATCGTTTGTACCATATAAGTCCGCAGGACCAGACGGAGTGTTTCCCAAGCTCCTTCAAGAGGGAATTGGTGAAATTATGGGTCCTCTATTGGAGATATTCAGGTCTAGCCATGCTATGGGTTATATCCCTAGGGCATGGAGAGAAACTAGGGTAGTGTTTATTCCGAAGCCCGGAAAAGCAACATATACCCACCCTAAATCATTTAGACCAATTAGTCTTACCTCTTTTATGTTGAAGACCATGGAAAAAATGATATATTTAAATATTAAAGAAGGGGCTCTGGATAGATCTCCTCTACACCCACTGCAATGGGCATACCAGATGGGAAAATCAGGTGAGGGTGCCCTGCATAGCCTGGTGAGAGGGCCCGAAAGGAGCCTACACTACAAGGAAATTGCACTTCCAGACTTCTTAGACATAGAGGGAGCTTTCGATAACACCTCGATGTCTTCTATTATTCGATCTTTAAGAGATCGAAAAATAAAAAACACCACATGCAATTGGGTTCATAACATGCTGCGTAGCAGAGTAGTTCATGCCCAAATGCAAAACAAAACGATCTCCATGAGGACAACAAAAGGGTGCCCTCAAGGAGGCGTATTGTCACCACTACTATGGAGTCTAGTAGTGGTTAATTGCCTCAGGACATTAAATGACCAGGGAATATGGACGCAGGGGTTCGCCGATGACATTGTCATAGTGTCCCAGGGGAAATTCCCGGGGACAGTGGCGAGCATCATGCGAAATGCTCTGCGAATTGTAGAAAGATGGTGCCTTGAGGAGGGATTAACTGTCAATCCTCAAAAAACCAAGTTGGTAGCCTTTACCAACATGAGAAAACTAAATGATCTGGGCAGCATAAAGCTGTTTGGACAAGAGTTAGAACAAACCAATGAAGTGAAATATCTAGGCATAACACTTGATGCGAAACTGAATTGGAGCAGACACCTAGCCAAAGTGGCAGACAGGGCGGCGCAGCTCTTCTGGAGATGTAGAAGAACTGTTGGCAAGACCTGGGGACTAAGACCAAATGTGGTACACTGGTTGTACACAGCAGTAATAAGACCAACGATTACCTATGGGGCAGTTGTCTGGTGGAGGAGGACGGAGCGGACATCGTTGGTGGGGCTCCTCACGACTCTCCAGGCCCTGTTGGGAATCACGGGAGGTATCAACAGCACGGGAACCGCTTCCATGGAGGCCATCGTGGGTCTCCCTCCGGTGGAACTATTTAAAGGGGCGGAGGCAATGGCTGCGATACTGAGGCTGAAGGCCAATGACGTATGGTGTCCTAATAAGGTTGTAGGGAGCCATACAGATATCACAGGAACTATACTGGAAGAGCCGATATTTCAAGTGCCGGTGGACAGTATGACACCTGAAATTATGTTTACAGCTAAGCTGAACATACTTATACCGACCAGGGAACAGGCAAAAAGTCGCTCGATCGATTGTGGTGCCGGCACCTGGTACACTGATGGATCACAATCTAGTCAGGGGGCAGGTGCAGGCATATACGGAATGTGCCCTGGAAGAAAGATATCGATATGTCTGGGGAAACATGCTACGGTTTTCCAGGCCGAATTGTTAGCAGTCGCAGCCTGCCCGATGAAATTCGGGAAGCCGGCTGCGCAAGCAAAAAAATTAACATAATGACTGATAGTCAGGCGACTATTAAAGCCATTATGAACCCATCTACCAGGTCTAAGCTGGTGAAAAAGGAGAAGAAGAAGAAGAAGAAGAAGAACCTAAGATTTAATACCGACAAATTGTAACAATAATGCGATTAACAACATTATTTAAAAAAAGCTTACTTCATGCCAAGAAATTAGCATTAATAATTATATATTCCCTTTAGAGTTTGGAAAAGTGAAGTTGGTCCTGTAGCAATGCCATTTTTATAAAAATAAAACAGTCTTGACCTTAAGATGCAGTAGGTACAAATTTTACAAAAATTAATTTAATGATTGTGAAATCATCTCGTATCTAGCCGTTTCATAATAACATTTCGTATAATCAAAACAACCTTCGCGAATAGATAGTTTAATTATTATTAAAATTAATATGAAAGAATTTATATTCTACAAATTTGCAATATAAGCAGTTAAAGACAAGAGTATTGTATGTAGGAAAAGTGGAATAACACAGAACAACACGCAGACGTAGCTAAGGGAGGTGCCACCGGTTTGGGGTCACGATAAATCACTTAGGTTTGAAGCCATTTTAATAAAGTTATCCATACTAGATAAATTAATTTATCAATTGTGATAATTTGTAAATGCACGTAAGCTATGAATGAATTAAATGTTACAAGTGGCAGTTATACAATCACTACAGTTTTGGGAATTTTATAGGTGGCAGTACAGGTGTATAGTTCTGATTTTTTTTTTCGCAGACGGCAGTCAGTATACCCACTGTCTGTCGTTTTTGTTTTTGGGCACAATCAGTCGGGGATTCCCCAAAAATTCTGTTCCATTTATTTTCGTAGTTAAATCTAACGCTGTGTGACCAGATCTAGTATTTTAATACTTTTTTAGTATATTTTGACGATTTTTTTGAACATCAATATTTTTATATGTAGCTTTATTACTGGAAGTTAGTATTTTTGGGTATATTTTGGATCAAATGTATCCAACGCCGTAATCAATTGTTCCTGCGAACATGGATCTTCAAGCAACTACCCGAACATACTCTACTTCTATTCATATCTATTTCATAACATAGATCAATAAGTTGCAGAAAGGACAGGACAGACAGCCCTTTTAAAATTTATACGCCATACAATACAATTAATTTTGTATGAAGAAAGTCATATAGTTGATCTAGAATGTAGAAGACAGTAGTCAAAATCTCTATTATTATTATTATTATTATTATAAAAAGGGTCTGGTCTGGCTGGTGTATGTATGATATTTTTAATGGTTTTGACTTTTAATTTTAAGTTTTAATGGTATTAGTAAAGTTACCAAAACTACTTATTTACCTTATAAATATGTCTAGTTATCAACAACGTTATCTATCGAAGTGGGAACAAGCTTCGCTAGTCCGGATCAATTTAAATCGATGCAATCCGAAGTAGTGAAATATCCGGATTATCAAAACCTTTTTTAAAAGTTAAAAAATAATACCCAAAATATGTATTATAGGGATTTATAAACTCAAAATATAGAAAAACGAATACCCATAATTCTAAATATAAACTAAAATACGTTATGTCGTACATAAAAAGTAAGGAGAATACATATAAGGCAAAAATCAAAATTTATAAAACTAAAGTTTAAAAAATTCAGTAAGTTTTGCTTGTTTAATACTGCACTGCTTGGCTTGCATTGCACGTTCTTGCATCATTCGTAGTATGGACAAGGTATTTAATTCTGCTCCATTCTTCTCAGCCCACTGCATGCATGTACTGAAACATTGAATTGCCTCATCATGTTTCACTTTTGGATCAATCCTTACAACTTCCTCTTCCGGGTGGCTCTCATTGCTATACAACGAAAAATGTTCTTCATCGCCATCTATCCATTGACAGATCTCTGATTCCGTCAGTTGGTTATTCTCAGTGGTAACGTTCTGCGGCATATTCTTACTGGGAAATTACTGGGAAATCCGGATTATTGGAGTCCGGATTAGCAAAGCTTACTGTACCGGAATTTTCTTCGTGACTTCCACGCAATAAAAATGACGAGTTTTGGGTGGAAGTTGGGAAAATTTCTTATAATGATAGCACGTTAAAATATAAAAATGTAACCAGTTTTAGTAACTCTTTGTTATGTATACCTGTGTCAAATGCTGCATCCGAAGGCATAAATTTAATAAAATCTGACCAAAGAAACCGATTTATCAACAAAAATGTATCAGCGGTTGTAAAAACAAAGTAAGGGATTAATGACGAAGGAGGTTGTGTAAATTTTAGTCCTTCGAAAAGAATGTTAAAATACAGCTTTAACATTTATTGTGATGATAATGATGAATAAAACGTGTTATGAAAACTGGTATTTTTATTGGTTTATTTGTCCTGTCAAAGTTGGTATATTTTAGAATTTTTCCGAGGTGACACGGTATTTTCCTAAAATTTAATCTGGTCACACTGCTCTAACGATTGCTCAGCTGGGGATTCCCCTGAAATAAACGTTACTTGTCATGTCACCTGTGTCATTCCTCATTTCTTTCGTGGATTGTAATTAACATGAAGTGAATCGTTGCTGTTTTAATAGTGCTTTATGAAAGAGTTGAAAAGTCGTTGAAAATATATCTTTAAAAAAACAAGGTAAGTGGAATGGCCAGTTATATTTTTTTTCGGCCTACATTCCGTATATTTAGAATTTATGACAACGATAGTACCTACTAATCGAAAATATTTTTTAAATTACGTGTTACCAAAAAGAGAAATATGCCACGGGGAGTTACATCAAATACATACATCAAAAAGAAAAAGTGGGTTTCATCAGAGAAAAGCCAAACAGGCTAAATCCATCTTTAAATATGTTTCAAAAACTCATGACAAACTAATTCTCGTGTTGATAGAAGAAATGATTCTGATAAGATTAGCTCATCTTCAGGAAGCAACGGCGTAATACAGAATTATTGATTGTTACGCTTAGCATATAGAAAATTTTTAATCTATTTTTAAATAATATTTCTTCTTTGAATATCTCATTTTAAAATATATTAAACTTAAGACATTTTTACATTTGTACAACTGTACATATTCGTGTCCAAAGAGAAAGTACATTTCTTTGTTATATTCTTGACCGACAGACCCTTTCTTCTACCTGACCGTCAGCAACCCTAACCGTCACTGTGGAATTTCTTTCTATTTTTACATTTCAATTTCAAATTGTCTAATTTAATTATACATCTTCTTTCATATATGGTGTTTCATATTATTAGAAAGCTTATGTCACAAGCGTTATTTTAATAATATTGATGCCATTGACAGATCAACCCTTCAGGTCGCGCTTCTTATTAATTATAATTCAAGATATCGACCCTCTCTCCGATTTAGATCATAAAACAGACCGTTTTCTAGACCTTTTCTTTTCGATACCAAACTATCAGTCCTTCTTCTCGTTAGAACTATCGTAAGATCCACATCTTACGCGCGGTACTGTTCAAGTGCTAGCCATGATTCCACGTGCCCCTGCATCCCACCGCAATTAAAAGGTAATTTTGTATTGTTCAATATATATTATTCTTTTAAGCGAATCCATATTAATTTAAACTAATTAATTTCTTATTCCTCCGGCCAACATCGCTCTACATATACTTGTCCGAGTATATCTTCAGACCACGTGGCCGCCACTCAAGGTAACTTTGTATTGTTCTATACAGAGATTATTTTTATATTAATCGTATTCATTTAACCCTTAATTTACTGCTCAATTTAACGTTCGTTTTCAGAGTATTTTTTGTGTGTTAATTTTGTAATTAATTATTTACTGTTCCTCGTGTACATATTACTTTTGTTCTAATTACTTTTAAATATACGAATTTCAATTTCTTGTTATGTAAATATAAATACAAACTTTAAGGACGCCGCTGTATTTTATTTTATTTATTAAGTTTTTGTGTATTTATTTTAACTAACCATCATCACACACGTCCTAGACCTTTGAAGGAACTTCACCAACACCAATTAATATATTTATTAAATAACAATTTCATTATTATTAGCACACCAAAAGCCACCGTTTGTAAGAGGTGTCGCCCCCCTAATTTGTAATAAGTGTCGCCCAGAACGTGGGGCAAAATTTGATTAAGTGTAATCAGCGAATCCACAGCAACATGGTGAAGGCAAAAGAACAGGACAACTCTTCTAATTCCAAATCGAATGATTTGGTGGCGCCTAACGAAAACTCATCAGATATACAATGCTTAATCAATGTTTGACAGGAATTTTGTAGATCAGTTGCAACACCACGTGTATCACCTCCAAAGCCAGATCTTTTTAGTGGAGATATTTTGAAGGACCCTGAAGTATTCCTCCAACAACTAGAAGCACATCTGAAAACAGAAACGCTAAGCTCTGCGCGAACGATAGACGAAATCGCAACGTATCTTCACGGAGAAGCAGCATTATGGTTTGAGCAATTCGATAATCAAATTGATTCTTTTGAATGTTTTAGCGAATTATTTCTTGAAAGTTACAAGTCGAACGAACGTAAGGACAAACTTCATGAAATTTTATACGGACATTTTCAGCAAGAGGATGAACGCGCAGTTCCTTTTCTCTTAAAGAAAAAACGATTGTGCAATCGTTTATATCCAAATTGGGATGATAGGAAGATCGCAGCGTTAATCAAGAGGCAATTACGATCCGAATACAAAGTGATGTTAGGACCTAAACCTCTAGAAACATCTAAAGCGTTAAGAGAAGCATGCATGGAAATAGACAACCACATCCATGGCGATCCAGCAGACATTTACGCAAGTAAGATATCGTCTTTATCATCTAATTCAATTTCAGGCAACAAAGTGAAGCAATTAACGACGAAAGGATTACCGCCATGTGATTACTGTTCTGATAATCACTGGCATCGCAACTGCCCAGTTCTGCGAAAGAAACAAGAACCATCGTTGAATTATATACAGCATAATTCATCATCGAAAACACCTCGTATATGTGTGAAAGTCACAGGACGCTCTGTCGACGCCAGCTTAGACACGGCAGCGACACATAACTTTGCCGCTCCTGCAGTTGTTCGACGCATCACATCAAACAAGGTCAGTACAGCATCATTAGGACACAAATTTGCACACATGACTATTACCGGAACTGGAATCGTAAGTGCACGCATCCAGAATCAAGTAATAGAAGTCCCTGTTCTAATTGCACCGGATTTGCGAGAAAAGTTAATATTGGGAATGCCATTCTTCGAAACGCAAGAAGCGGTATTAAATATAGGACGACGTTGTTTACATTTTGGTAAGAAAAATCGTAATACAATTAAATTCTTTACAGATCCCGAACCTTACCATGAAACCAAATGTAATCCTACAATTAACCCTATCCCACCTCCACGCACAATCGAGTCTGTTTGTTTTTCGCAGAAATCAAAATCGCCCAAGTTAACTAGGTCAACGCAGCTACAGCGAAAGAATTCTCCGAATCGACTTCGAAATCCAATGCATAAACGAAGGGACGCGGAGCAGGCAGTCGAGCGACGCCGCCGCTGCATATCTCGATTGACTGCCGTCGATTTGCAAGACCGGGGACAGTCAACAGCAACCGGCCGACAACGGACAGAAGCAGCCATCGAAAACCCAAGAACCGACGCCAAATATCAACAGCAAGACCGCCGCTACAGTGTGAATAGTGCGCGAACGGGTATTTCAATTAAATATTAGAAATAATAATTTAATCAAGTTAGTTAGATATGTAATGATAGATTAGGGCCCATTCACCTTTTTTTTTTCGTTTCGATATTACATATTTATACTGCATTGTATCGCGACTAACACCTAAGCAACTTACTAATCAGATCAGTTTTTTCTTTTGCATTTAATTAATCGAACTCTGATTAATTACTCAAGTCAATTAATTCAAACTGTACCTCTGATTTTTAAGAAACGCAAACTTGCCTAGTTAAGGGGTTTCCAGGTTTCCCCTTAAGCCATACGTAACATGGTGTAGGTACAGTATCACAAGCCGTCCCTGGGCGTGTTTTTTTTATTGTCCTTAAAAATCAAGTTAACGATTAATTAACAATTTCTTATGCAAGACACTCATAGACATAAAAATGTCTTTGAAAGGGTGGGCGAATTGTTACGCTTAGCATATAGAAAATTTTTAATCTATTTTTAAATCGTATTTCTTCTTTGAATGTCTCATTTTAAAATATATTAAACTTAAGACATTTTTACATTTGTACAACTGTACATATTCGTGTCCAAAGAGAAAGTACATTTCTTTGTTATATTCTTGACCGACAGACCCTTCCTTCTACCTGACCGTCAGCAACCCTAACCGTCACTGTGGAATTTCTTTCTATTTTTACATTTCAATTTTAATTTGTCTAATTTAATTATACATCTTCTTTCATATATGGTGTTTCATATTATTAGAAAGCTTATGTCACAAGCGTTATTTTAATAATATTGATGCCATTGACAGATCAACCCTTCAGGTCGCGCTTCTTATTAATTATAATTCAAGATATCGACCCTCTCTCCGATTTAGATCATAAAACAGACCGTTTTCTAGACCTTTTCTTTTCGATACCAAACTATCAGTCCTTCTTCTCGTTAGAACTATCGTAAGATCCACATCTCACACGCGGTACTGTTCAAGTGCTAGCCATGATTCCACGTGCCCCTGCATCCCACGGCAATTAAAAGGTAGTTTTGTATTGTTCAATATATATATTATTCTTTTAAGCGAATCCATATTAATTTAAACTAATTAATTTCTTATTCTTCCGGCCAACATTGCTCTACATATACTTGTCCGAGTATATCTTCAGACCACGTGGCCGCCACTCAAGGTAACTTTGTATTGTTCTATACAGAGATTATTTTTATATTAATCGTATTCATTTATCCCTTAATTTACTGCTCAATTTAACCTTCGTTTTCAGAGTATTTTTTGTGTGTTAATTTTGTAATTAATTATTTACTGTTCCTCGTGTACATATTACTTTTGTTCTAATTACTTTTAAATATACGAATTTCAATTTCTTGTTATGTAAATATAAATACAAACTTTAAGGACGCCGCTGTATTTTATTTTATTTATTAAGTTTTTGTGTATTTATTTTAACTAACCATCATCACACACGTCCTAGACCTTTGAAGGAACTTCACCAACACCAATTAATATATTTATTAAATAACAATTTCATTATTATTAGCACACCAAAAGCCACCGTTTGTAAGAGGTGTCGCCCCCCTAATTTGTAATAAGTGTCGCCCAGAACGTGGGGCAAAATTTGATTAAGTGTAATCAGCGAATCCACAGCAACATGGTGAAGGCAAAAGAACAGGACAACTCTTCTAATTCCAAATCGAATGATTTGGTGGCGCCTAACGAAAACTCATCAGATATACAATGCTTAATCAATGTTTGACAGGAATTTTGTAGATCAGTTGCAACACCACGTGTATCACCTCCAAAGCCAGATCTTTTTAGTGGAGATATTTTGCAGGACCCTGAAGTATTCCTCCAACAACTAGAAGCACATCTGAAAACAGAAACGCTAAGCTCTGCGCGAACGATAGACGAAATCGCAACGTATCTTCACGGAGAAGCAGCATTATGGTTTGAGCAATTCGATAATCAAATTGATTCTTTTGAATGTTTTAGCGAATTATTTCTTGAAAGTTACAAGTCGAACGAACGTAAGGACAAACTTCATGAAATTTTATACGGACATTTTCAGCAAGAGGATGAACGCGCAGTTCCTTTTCTCTTAAAGAAAAAACGATTGTGCAATCGTTTATATCCAAATTGGGATGATAGGAAGATCGCAGCGTTAATCAAGAGGCAATTACGATCCGAATACAAAGTGATGTTAGGACCTAAACCTCTAGAAACATCTAAAGCGTTAAGAGAAGCATGCATGGAAATAGACAACCACATCCATGGCGATCCAGCAGACATTTACGCAAGTAAGATATCGTCTTTATCATCTAATTCAATTTCAGGCAACAAAGTGAAGCAATTAACGACGAAAGGATTACCGCCATGTGATTACTGTTCTGATAATCACTGGCATCGCAACTGCCCAGTTCTGCGAAAGAAACAAGAACCATCGTTGAATTATATACAGCATAATTCATCATCGAAAACACCTCGTATATGTGTGAAAGTCACAGGACGCTCTGTCGACGCCAGCTTAGACACGGCAGCGACACATAACTTTGCCGCT
This sequence comes from Melolontha melolontha, assembly GCA_935421215.2. Lineage (NCBI taxonomy): Eukaryota > Metazoa > Arthropoda > Insecta > Coleoptera > Scarabaeidae > Melolontha > Melolontha melolontha. The sequence goes on along the minus strand of OW285237.1, from coordinate 90,830,563 downwards.
CCTGCAGTTGTTCGACGCATCACATCAAACAAGGTCAGTACAGCATCATTAGGACACAAATTTGCACACATGACTATTACCGGAACTGGAATCGTAAGTGCACGCATCCAGAATCAAGTAATAGAAGTCCCTGTTCTAATTGCACCGGATTTGCGAGAAAAGTTAATATTGGGAATGCCATTCTTCGAAACGCAAGAAGCGGTATTAAATATAGGACGACGTTGTTTACATTTTGGTAAGAAAAATCGTAATACAATTAAATTCTTTACAGATCCCGAACCTTACCATGAAACCAAATGTAATCCTACAATTAACCCTATCCCACCTCCACGCACAATCGAGTCTGTTTGTTTTTCGCAGAAATCAAAATCGCCCAAGTTAACTAGGTCAACGCAGCTACAGCGAAAGAATTCTCCGAATCGACTTCGAAATCCAATGCATAAACGAAGGGACGCGGAGCAGGCAGTCGAGCGACGCCGCCGCTGCATATCTCGATTGACTGCCGTCGATTTGCAAGACCGGGGACAGTCAACAGCAACCGGCCGACAACGGACAGAAGCAGCCATCGAAAACCCAAGAACCGACGCCAAATATCAACAGCAAGACCGCCGCTACAGTGTGAATAGTGCGCGAACGGGTATTTCAATTAAATATTAGAAATAATAATTTAATCAAGTTAGTTAGATATGTAATGATAGATTAGGGCCCATTCACCTTTTTTTTTTCGTTTCGATATTACATATTTATACTGCATTGTATCGCGACTAACACCTAAGCAACTTACTAATCAGATCAGTTTTTTCTTTTGCATTTAATTAATCGAACTCTGATTAATTACTCAAGTCAATTAATTCAAACTGTACCTCTGATTTTTAAGAAACGCAAACTTGCCTAGTTAAGGGGTTTCCAGGTTTCCCCTTAAGCCATACGTAACATGGTGTAGGTACAGTATCACAAGCCGTCCCTGGGCGTGTTTTTTTTATTGTCCTTAAAAATCAAGTTAACGATTAATTAACAATTTCTTATGCAAGACACTCATAGACATAAAAATGTCTTTGAAAGGGTGGGCGAATTGTTACGCTTAGCATATAGAAAATTTTTAATCTATTTTTAAATCGTATTTCTTCTTTGAATGTCTCATTTTAAAATATATTAAACTTAAGACATTTTTACATTTGTACAACTGTACATATTCGTGTCCAAAGAGAAAGTACATTTCTTTGTTATATTCTTGACCGACAGACCCTTCCTTCTACCTGACCGTCAGCAACCCTAACCGTCACTGTGGAATTTCTTTCTATTTTTACATTTCAATTTTAATTTGTCTAATTTAATTATACATCTTCTTTCATATATGGTGTTTCATATTATTAGAAAGCTTATGTCACAAGCGTTATTTTAATAATATTGATGCCATTGACAGATCAACCCTTCAGGTCGCGCTTCTTATTAATTATAATTCAAGATATCGACCCTCTCTCCGATTTAGATCATAAAACAGACCGTTTTCTAGACCTTTTCTTTTCGATACCAAACTATCAGTCCTTCTTCTCGTTAGAACTATCGTAAGATCCACATCTCACACGCGGTACTGTTCAAGTGCTAGCCATGATTCCACGTGCCCCTGCATCCCACGGCAATTAAAAGGTAGTTTTGTATTGTTCAATATATATATTATTCTTTTAAGCGAATCCATATTAATTTAAACTAATTAATTTCTTATTCTTCCGGCCAACATTGCTCTACATATACTTGTCCGAGTATATCTTCAGACCACGTGGCCGCCACTCAAGGTAACTTTGTATTGTTCTATACAGAGATTATTTTTATATTAATCGTATTCATTTATCCCTTAATTTACTGCTCAATTTAACCTTCGTTTTCAGAGTATTTTTTGTGTGTTAATTATTTAATTAATTATTTACTGCTCCTCGTATACATATTACTTTTGTTCTAATTACTTTTAAATATACGAATTTCAGTTTCTTGTTATGTAAATATAAATACAAACTTTAAGGACGCCGCTGTGTTTAATTTTATTTATTAAGTTTTTGTGTATTTATTTTAATTAACCATCATCACACACGTCCTGGACCTTTGAAGGAACTTCACCAACACCAATTAATATATTTATTAAATAATAATTTCATTATTATTAGCACGCCAAAAGCCACCGTTTGTAATAGGTGTCGCCCCCCTAATTTGTAATATGATGATAACCCACGAAAAAGACAAATCTGAGATAAATACTGAAAATGACAATGGTAGTATTGATCGAAGCGAACATTCCCAATATAAAGAAGGACCGTTTACCACTGTATCTAGACACGGGTTATAAATAAAAGGTGATGTTTGCCGTCTTTCAAAAGAATGGTTTTACAAAGTGGTGCCTAATGATGTAGAAATTCTCCGGTTATGGTCGTTTATTCTCCTATAACTAATAACCTGTACTGCTTCTGCTGTCGTTTATTTGCTGTCACCAATAGTACTAATACAAAAATACCATTTACGACTGAATTTCAGAAGTGGTGGAAACTAAATCCCACTATGACTATGAGACTTCAAGTGAACATCTGGAAAATTTTGAAAAGTGGAAAACTTTGGGAATGACGTTAAAATTGCATAAAACAGTAGATGACACAGCCTTGCAATTAGTCGATACTGAAAAACAGAAGTGAAAGCTTCTTTTATTTAGATTATCGGATATAACTTTGTTTCTGGCTAAACGAAACCTAGCATTTCGTAGACATGATGAAGGACAAGGCTCTTCAAATAAAAGTAACTTCTTAGAACTAGTCCAACTAGTCAAAATATGATGTAGTATTGAAAGAAAATATCTTTGAATTTGGAGCATGTTAAATCACCAAAAGTATCATATTTGTCGCCAGATATACAAAACGAATTCTTAAATGTTTAAACACGTAAAATTTAGCCTTATTAATGAAATTAAATCTGCTAAATATTTGGGAATTATGATAGCATTTCAGTGACATTTCACAAATTGATCAAATGCCGGAAGTGATTCGTTATGTGAAAATTGATAATGCAAAAGTGGAAGTCAAAGAAGTATTCCTTGGATTTTTCCTTTACATAGAAAAAAAGCCCCTGATTTATGTGATAAAATTTTTCAAGAAGCTCGAAAATGACTGTTTACATATTATGCTGTGTCGTTTCCAAGGTTATTATAATGCAGCTGTTATGAGCGGTATACGTGGAGGAGTGTAAGCTATTATTAAAGAAGAAAATAACAAAGCAATTTTTGTTGGATGTATAGATGACTCAATTAATTTATGTGGCCAACACTCATTTGCACAAAATGTATCACGTGTAACATTTTTCGGAACAGTAGAGACAATTTTTACATTTTTTTTTGCTTCCACTAGCCGCTGGGAAGTGCTTCCTAAACACAGCAAAGCATCAGTTAAAAGACTCATCAAGGCGTTGGAGTGTTCATTATGCTGCAGTGAAAGTGTTGGCTGAAAATTTCGGGATTGTGGCTGCAATTGAGGAATTATGTGATCAACAAGAAAATTTAGACGCCAAAGGTGCTGCACAGAATCTTATGCCTGCTGTGTGTAATTTCACATTTCTTTGCTATCTTTTCTTTTGGAATGATGTACTAAGGGAAATAAATTGTGCTCAGATTACATTGCAAAGTAAAAGCTTGAGTGTTGAACAATCAGCTATCAAAATAGAGGCACTTTGGTTTTATATTGAGGAAAAACGGAGTCACATTGTAGAAGGGGCAAATGATTTTGCTGTAAAAAAATCGAAGGACTACGACATTCAAATGGTAAGACGAATTCATCCTAAAAAACGAATGGCCGGTGAGTTGGCCATCGATGCAGGTCTAACACTGAGAGCTGAACTCCAAAAGGATATGTTGGAATGTCTTGACCAATTTATTATTGAACTCCAAACTAGATCAAAGTCCTTTCAAGATGTGGCTTCATTATTTGAGGTTGTGCAGACAAATACTTTTCTTTTGGAAAACAATGAAGAGTTGAAATTAGCTGTATCAAAATTTACTTGTTTTTATGATGAGGTATCAAAAACCAAACTTCTCTTAGAGATACCAAGGTTGAAAAGACATTTAAAAGCGGCCAGTGGTACAGTTTCTAATTAGTGTCTCTGGATTTTTTTAAATTCATCGTGAAATGGATTTTACAGAATTTCTTTCCAATCTAATGAATCTCACTAAAGTTATTTATGACAGTTTGCGTATCAGTTGCTTCTTGTGACAATAGTTTCAGTAAATTAAAATTAATTAAAAATTACTTGCGGGCTACAATGAACGAAATGAGACTTAACAATCTTGGCATATTAACGATAGAATACCAGGCAACACAAAATATAAATTTTGAAGATGTGATTTCCGAGTTTGCGGCTGTTAAAGCTAGAAAGAAGAGATTTTAAGTGTTTGTACATAACATGTATATGAGAGTATGTTAATTCTATTCTTTTTTTCTTATACCTGATTTTTAATTTTATACATGAATGTCATAAAACATTACTATTACTATCATAATATTGTAACTTAATTATTATTAATGTCTCTAATTTGTATTCATTAAAAATCATACTTTACGTTTATCGGATTTTTAATAATTTTAACAGTTTTTATTCTTGATATCCGCACCAGCTGCTACCTATGCTAGCTACGCCACTGCCTTTGATATATAATTTTCCGAAAATTATAATAAAATGCGTTCGATATAACCAAGGATAGTAAACGTCTAATAGAATTGCTCAATCCCCATCTCATAATTATTTCGAGTCACGTGACAGCGTGACATCATCTACGTTCCAAATATATCGCGTTCTACGCTATTACATTGTAATTTGCAATTTTATGATGGCCGTTTATTTGAAATTGTCTGCTGTTATGCCATTATTTATTGTACTTAATCTTTCATTGTTCTCTATGTTATTTATTATAAGTTTTAGTTATAAGTAGGAAGCAAAAATGATAGCAGTCATTCTACAGTTGTAGCTATATGTAAAAGCAACTTGATCGTAACTAAATTAAATAACGAAAATGTCGTATTTCGCCTCTATCTTAATTACAAGAATATGGTCTCGATTACTATAAAGGAAGAATATTAGGAAGAAGATTAATAAACTTTATTTTCAAATGGTTTCTAATAATTTTAACCAAACACAATTTAAGATTTCGAGCCGCCTAAATTAAAATTGAATTCTGATTGGTCAAAACAATCAGAAATTGTCTTCTGAAATACATTTTTTATATCTATATAACCGTAGTTATATTGTATAATATATCTATACTGGTATTTGTTTCAACTTTTAGACTATCTAGAAACACTAATTTGGTGTAAAATTCTCACTTAGTAATTCATGCAAATCTCTAGATCATAGTCACAAAAATGAACTGTGTGCCTATATTTGAATAATATTCGCATTTAATTTATCTGGCCTTCGACGTCTAATCCATTCTTCCTTTATAGTCATGGAAACGACATCGTTGCCTTTGAAAAAATCGTGAAATAGGATATTTTCATTATTTAATTTAGTTTCGATCAAGTCGCTTTTGTATATAGCATTGCTCATAATTAGCACTTATATTAGATAATATAAAGAACAATGGAAGACTGAATATAATAAATAACGCCACAACAAGTAAAACATCAAATAAACTGTAATAAAAAAATTGCAAATTATAATGTATAGCATAGGACGCTACGTATTTGGAACGCAAGTGACATCACATTGTCAAATAGCTTGAAATACATTTCGAGCTTAATACCCATCTTATTAGACGCTTGCTATCTTTGCGATATAACAACGTAGATACAGGACATAGCGATTACGACGTTATTAATAAAAGGCACAAACTTGCTATTAAATCCTATACTGAATTTGAGTAGTAAGATAATGCTTTATAAATTGACTATTGATATTAATCACTAAAATATATCAATTCTTCTTAGGCACGTTTTTGTAAAATCGAGCTTTTGAACTCCTCCCTTAAGGTTTTAATATTTTTTTAAATAAATACGTAATATTTTTGATTCTTCTTTATATAACGATGGGTATACTATTATTATTCTTATTGGTGTTAGTATATCAATCTCTTACTTCAACACTGTTTGTATTTTTAAAATAGGCAGTCTCGCAATGATTGGCTTAATATTTACTCCTTTTTATTTTTAAAATGAATATTTAAGCGTCACTTGAACAATGGCAAATATGACCGAATAATCTTTCCAATTTGTAGGCCCTAAATTTTAATCAATAATTATCTAAAAATCTAAAGTGTAAAATAAAAAAGTCACATTATTAGTAATACCCTAAAAATATCCATCAAAAGTAAAACCTACTTCTCTAGAATTTTTACAAAGAAAAATTCACTAAATAGATCTATTGCGGATCTATTTTGCGTAATCATACAATACTAATAATAAAATTCAAAAATGTAAGTAGCGTATGTAATTCAATACACTAACAGTAATTTAGAAATTGTAAAACATGAAACAACCGGAAATTATCCACGTTTTAATCAATTCAGACTAACAGATTTGTTTGTTACTATTAAGAAAAGCTTTAGCTACTCATTTGTTTTCGAAATAAAAATAACGTTAAAAAAGTAAATCAAATTGCCAGAAAGAAAAGAACAAAATATAGAATGGTACAAACAAAAGCTTTGTGAAAGGAAATAAGAATTATTAAATATTTTAAGCAATTTCCTTTAATAAATACGTTTTAGGTAAATATAATGAATTTTTAACACATATTTTATGGTATATTGCTTCCACTGAAACCCCAAATTAGCTATATATACATTATATATAAATAAATGAATAACCAATCAAAGCGTCGTTTTCTACCTGTCAAATGTTAGTGTAGTAGTCATTGAATATAGGTTAAGATTTAATGAAATTAACATTTTTTAAACGTGTATACGCTTGTGCCTCGTATATAATGAACATATAATTGAATTTCCAAGCAATATTTAATTTTTAGTGAAAGTCGTTATCCAATTATGGATAAACAAAGTAAACACATTAGTACAGATAAAGAAAAGTGAAAATTGCTTTATGAAATGAATCAGTAACTTATTCCCTTAGAATATATTAAATACGCATTGCCCTAGTCGAATGGCTCAAGCAAATTTCAGGTAATATTTTTATACTAATAAAATATAAAAATAAAAATTCGATTTTAGCAAAGTTGATGAGTATGGATTTCAAAGACCAAAAAGTTTCAATTACGAAATATATGGCGATTTTATGTCTCAATATTATAGAATTTTGGCTAGGCGAACGAAAAGATGGGATGAGTTAAAAGACATAGATAAACAGAAAAAGAACAATACTTTAAAACGCTTTGTCAGGAAAGGAATTCCTATATCTCAACGTACAAGTGCTTGGATGATTATTTCTGGAGCACAACTACTGAAAGAAGAATCAACATTAACTTATAATGAATTAAAACAGAAAATTAACAATCAAACAATCATTGATATGATACAAATTGATTTACCTAGAACTTTTCCTGATAACATATTTTTTAGTAGTGATTCCATTTTACCTAGTCAATTATTTAATATATTAGCCACTTTTGCACATCAAAATAATGAAGTCAGTTATTGTCAAGGTTTGAATTACATAGCCGGCCTATTGTTATTAGCAACAAAAGATGAAGAAACATCATTTTGGTTATTGAAAGTATTAGTTGAAAAAATTTTACCACAGTATTATATAAAAACGATGTCCGGACTTTTAACTGATCTCGCTGTGCTAGATGAATTAATAAGAGTTCAGGATCCAGTTGTTTATAAGCACATTAAAGATATTGGCATGCCTTGGGCTGTGACAACAACTAAGTGGTTTGTGTGTATTTATGCTGAAGTGCTTCCAACAGAAACTGTTTTAAGGATTTGGGACTGTTTATTTTATGAAGGCTCAAAAATTATATTTCGTGTTGCACTAACTTTGATAAAAACTCATAGAAATCAAATATTGGATACAAAAGACTTAAGTGATCTTGTAGTATGTTTTAAAAATATGTCTGAAAGTCCAAATGTGATAAACTGCCACAAATTTATGACAGTAAGTAAATTTATATAAGGGACTGCTGAATGGTAACTGCCATTATTTTATTTTCTCAGGATATTTTCAAAATTCCAGGATCATTTTCAAGAAAAACATTGGAAAAATTGCGTCTAAAACATTTGCACCAACAATCATAGTATTTGTGTTTTAATTAGTGCAGCTGGAAAAGCAAATGTTTTGTCATCAATCTAGTCTGTTTTAGATAAAGTTCAGGAGTTATATACATATATTTGTTTATTTATATTTTGTATATCACATTTTTTGCTAATTAAACAACTTTATCAATTAATGTAAGTGTTTTTCCATAAAGTCTTTTGCTTCATTTATTTTTGATGCTATGTATGGTGAACCGCCACGGTCAGGATGATTTACAGCCATCACCTTTTTAAACGCTTCTTTTACTTTTACCTTACTTGCTGATGGACTTACACCTAAATAAAATTATATCAAATTATAAATTTTAGGTAGTTTTCAATTACCTAATATTAAGGCTGCTTCTCGTCTATTCATCTTAGGGTCAAAACCACCTTTATAATACTTTGAATCGGCAGCAGTATCCATATCAAATTTTGGTAGATTTTTCATGGCCTCATTCATAGTTTTTGTAACATTTGGTAGTTGCCTAAGAACATACCGTCCTGCAAAACCTACTGCAGCCAATCCCAAACCAGCTAATATAATACTAGAACCCTAAATTATTTCAAATAATGTATATGTATAAATATTGTTTTGTCTATTTAGATTAAGCTTTACCATTTTTTTTTTGTTGCAAAAGATGAAATTACTTTGAATGACCTTAACCTTACTATTATGTTATTGTATCACATGCAATTTGGTAACTTTGATATTTGAACTGCTAAATATAAATATTTCTTAAAGTAAAACTTTAAAAATACATTTCTTCTACTATGGAGAAAAAGAAAAAAAAAACATAAAATTATTTTATTAAATTTAAGAGTTGTGAAATTAGATATAACCACAAATATCACAATGCATAAGTAAAATATACAGAATGTTTAAATAAATTTCTGATTCATGAAGACATGCAAAAATATAAAAGAAATATTTTATTATATACTGTTATAACTCAAGATTGATATTATATCTTTCATAAATGTTACTTCGTCGCATTAATATTAAACCGTATTTAAATTAGATTAATAGTCATACGTTAGTTACAAAGTGAAGTAACCGCCAATTTTAAAATTTATACATACAACAAAAATTCAAATTTTTACTATTAAAAGAATATTAGATAAAACGTGTATGTGTACATGTGCGTACACGAATTTGTTTTAACTTATCGACGATTTCTGTTAGTTAAATTATTCAATTAAATATAAAAGTTACATAAAAATTTTTGTGTTGCATATTCTATTTGGCAATTCCAGCGGCCGTAATTTACGAGTTTCATTACGCGATACCGATTTTTAATGCATTTCTGTTGTTTCTGTTATATACTCTCGTGAGCAAAAAAAAGAAAGAAACACTGTTTCTGCGTGGGTTTAAATTGTGACTACTCTTAAGTTGCTATCTTTACTCATAATAGTAAGTCAAGAATTGTCAAAAATGTGTGTTTTATTGACAATTATTAAACATTTTTAAAATATATATAAATAATAATTACTAAAAACGATAGAGAAAGAATATCGAAAATATTTTGTAGGTACAACAATTATAGGAATTTGATGCCAAGCATTTTGAACAATCTCCTAAAATTCTTCATTTTCCATACTCTTAACAAGTTTGGTTCTTACAGTTTTTGAAAGATGCGGCATTTTCAATTTTGAATTAGCAAATTTGATAGATAATTTGACGTATAGTTTGAAAATTAATCAAATATCGTCAAAATTACAACACTAAAAAATAAAGGAAATTGACAACGATTTTGACACTGTCCCGATTTTTTTATTCACGACAGTATATGTTGAACAAGCATGAAGCGGCAGTTAGCAGCATTGGCCAAGATGGTTGAAAAGCCAACGTAAAATTACAGCAATGCGAATTATCTTTTTGTCACATATAATTTACCAGAAACGGAAATCAATTTGAACTTTTTTCTCTTGCTTTTTACAAAAGAAAATTTTCTACAGATTCCAATAACGTAACAAAAACACATTACTTGGATAAAAAAAAATGAAAGAAAATCTGAGTTTTTTTGCAAATCTTTGTCACTCACAGTGGGCCATGAATTGGTGTAAGCAGTTGCACACTGGCAACGTTAAATTGACTGAATTTAAAAAAATATATCTTTTTTTGTGCCAGTGATTTACGAAAGATTCTGTATAAATCTGCACTTTCTTAAAATGTGCTGCATCAGCAACCCTATCAACTCCAGCATATGTTTGAAATTTTATTATATTATTTGTTATTACTTATTATTATTTGAAGTTTTTTTATATTCACCCTTTATGAGCAAATGTACTTTGTCAGATCGTTGATTCACTCTGTATGGAAATGCTATATATATATATATATATATATATATATATATATATATATATATATATATATATATATATACTTACTACATTGTGGTAGATCAATCACTCCCCGGCGTTCGTACGTATATATATATATATATATATATATATATATATATATATATACCGTACGAACGCCGGGGAGTGATTGATCTACCACAATGTAGTAAGACGAAGACGAATAGCGAGTTTATGTGGTTAGGGCTGAGAGAGTATATTCAATCGGGTTCTACTGTCTAACTGTACGGGCGTTCCCTTTCTTTATCCAACACATTCTACATACGATCTAAGAACGAATAAAATAATCTCTCTCTAACACATTGAATATTCCTATCAGTCGGTCATTGTGTTCAAGCAAGGCCCATATACTTGCAGTTGGCCAGTCATTACTTATATATCCATCGATCGCACGACGTTGGGCACACGGTATATATATATATATATATATATATATATATATATATATATATATATATGTATATATATACATTACTGAGTTTTTCAAAATTATCTAAATGGGAATTAATTAATCCTGTGTGGATGTTTTTTGAATATGTTGCGTAATGCACAATTTTCTTTTAACCCCTATGGTTTTACAGTAAATTTTACAAAAAAAATTGTAAAATTTGTAAAAATATAAAGTGAATAATCAATAAATAAATTTAAAAATAAAAGACTAGAAGAAGAACAACAATCCTAAATAAGATAAAAAGGACCAGTACCTAATCTAAATTAATATAAATATAAATAATTATAAACGCGAAACGATAATACTAAATAATTTCAAATAAATTAAAAATAAGTTTAAATTTAAAAAAAGCTAATTTGTTCTGCATCGCAATCGATTGTGCACTCGAATAGCAAGGCATGTGCGTATAGACTTCTTTTCTCTGTATATTTTCATATATTTCATTTGTATATTTTCTGAATATGAACAAATCTTTCTTAAAACATTTTTAAAATACTGGACTGCACAATTAAATAGGTAACCTTCATTGTTATTAGTACCATCTAATTTTTATTCTTGTTAAATACGTATTCTTTTTTGAAGGAAATTAAACTTTGATTTTGTTATCCTTGAAAGTTATTCATCACAAAAAGCAGCTGTACTTGTGATTTTACGCAGTTGTTTTTATTGCGCAATCTTCGGGAAAATACAGGTGTTCTTAAATATTTTTGGGTTATATTGAAACCTATTAGATCCGAGTCTACAGTACCTGAGGAGATTTAAAAACGTGTACCTACATGTATAGATATTAACGTGCACAAATGAATAGCGATTCGAGCTGTGTAACTACGTACAGTCAAGACGAAAGAATAGGTAAGTTTTTGATATATGTATGTATTTTATATACTACTTTCTCTTAAAGCGAAACAAATTAATTACGACATTGGATAATTTCATTATTTCTTAAATTTATTTTTATTGTAAACCTTTTTTTGTAATTTCTGCTAATTTTGACAAACCCTCTTTCTCAAGTTAAAAAATTCTGCGTATATGTATAAAAACAAACTTGGATTAAATGATAAAAACCGAGATTTATATGTAGAGTATCAGACATAAGTTAGAATACGAATCTGAAGTTTTTAACGTACAGACGTAAAAACTTCAGATTAACGTAAAAATTAAAACTGGTTTAGTTTAAAAATTAATACTTAAAGTAAATATTTTTTAATAATTATTAATATATAATTAATAGTGTAAGATTTATTTTGTAATAACATACAGTGTGATTTTAAATGATTCAGGGTACTTCAAAATTCCCGCCGCATATTTTAATGCATTTCATATTTTAAAGCTTTGGTTCTCGTGTTGTTCTGATATTTATTTGTTTTTATTTTTATTATTGGCTCCGCTTTATATCAAAACCTGTTTTTTTCAGAACAACTATTTGAGATATTTCATTCTTGTTTGTAAGTTCAATAAAAAGTTCAAATTAATTCAATAAATGTAATTGCCTTTATTTTTAATACGCATTTCGACAACTAAGTTATCATCCTCAGTAGGTAAAAATAATAATCAGTGTTGAACATGGCGCTCAATAAAGTTGAGTACTACGAAAATCGCGAAACAATTTACAAGACGTCCATTTGCCGAGTTTGAAGGAATTTAAATTTAAGTCCCTTACCCCTCTTCAGAAATGACACGCATGTGTTCATTCTTACTGCCTATTCTTATATTTATTCTAAGAAGTCGTACAAACAGGTATATATATATATATATATATATATATATATATATATAAATATATATATATATAGGGAATTGGACCCTTATCGGTGTTGTAGTGTTATCTTCGTTTTTAATTATACAAATAGTTTCATATATGACCAATTCCCTCGGATTGTTTGCATTTTTAAGTAATTTCAAACAACCTGCCGTAATGTTATGATTGCTTTCTAACGCATGACAGATTTTTCCGGTATATTGAATTTAATATGCAATATATGTTCTTTATAATGGATTATTATTGAGCGCTTTGTTTGACCAATATCTTTCAATTTGCAATTGTGGTAATTAATTTAATATATACTCGATTCTAATTCATACCAAATTTATCTTTTGTTTCCCAGAAGAGATCTGAATGACTTTTCGGACCGAAAAGCCACTTGGAGACCCCGTTCTTTAACAACCCTACTTAGTTTTCTCGTAATTTGATGATAAGGTAAACAGAACTTTTGTCACGATTTTGTTGAGTTTCAGCAAAATGAATCTGCTCATAATACACCGATTATACAAAATTATCTAATTGAACCGTTTTCTAATCGATTGATAGGTGAAGTGAAAACATTTAGAGAATAGCACATATTGCTGTGTATTGTGGAAATATATTGAAGATAATCCACAGTGCACCACTATGAGTCCGGTCTGCCTTACGGAGAGTTTATTTCTTTTAATAGAGTCCTCTAAAGTCTCAGGTTCATTTAAGAACGTGGACAGAAAAACAAAATATAAACATTAAAACAAGCACTTTTCTACAAAATTTTATTAAAAAAAAAAAAAATCGTCTTCATAAAGTATAAAGGCGCGCTACTGCAACAATAATGCAATAAGCAGAGGAAAACTTGTATGGTAATGAACTCATACAATGAAAAAACCTCTTATTAACGCGAGCAAAAATTACACTAATTAAATAGGTCGGAAAACTCTCAAATTCAAATATTTACTTTAACCCCCAAACTTCAAACGTCAACAGAGACAAACTGTTAACTACGCGTGTCAATGATCAGATCATGCGCAACATGAACATGATAAAAATGTTCCCTCCAAGAACCTGACTTCAATATACTATTAACACATGAAAGCAAAAAAACTCCCTCATAAGAAATATGAAAATTTTCCTTGCTATTCATCTACCAATTAAAATATATCAAAATTAAATATAATCAATTAAAGTATGAGCTCAAAAATTATGAAAATTATTACCAAGAATAATATCAAATAAATTTATTTGCAGAAGGACTACTTACATTAATTAATGTAACCTTAGCACACAAAAAACTTAACGAGAGATTTTTCAGATGAATCATACATTTCAAATCAAAATTACAAGTTAAAAAACACTCGTAACAAATCGATAATTAAATTGAACACATCAATAATCAAAACTAAAAACACAAACCGAACTTATTAAAATATTTTAAATAAAGAAGAAGTCCTTATTCAAAAATTAACACATGTGAATCATCTGAAGGTACATAAATCTCTGGTGCGGAAATAACATTCGTCCGAGAATAAAAAAAAATCAAGCTACAAACCTCGAACGATACAACGTCCGGCAATGTTTCACAACGTAAATCAAAACAATCTACGAACAATATACAGTCTAGGCATAAAATACACGCCAATATACATTTTAAATAAAATATTACAAATCACTAAATATAAGCCTGAAAATAAATTATACATAATTAATAATTATATTTAAAAATATTCTTCGGGGAAAAATCCAAATATGTCATAATGCGCTATGAACATATTATGGTTGGTTTGGGTGTTTGTATAACAGTTGCGTGCCGATTACCATTATGTTATATTTGAGTTCATGTTTTATTGTTGCTTCTTTTAGTTTAGTAAATTATCGTTATTTAAATAATTGTCGCGGCATTAGATGTTTGTTACTTTTCTTAAATCTTTTGTAAAACTTGAAATTTAAAAAATGGAACAATTTGTTATTTTTTTATATCACATATATACTGGTATTAACATACATGTATTACACTGTTATTGTTTTTATATATAATTTTCTAAATAATTTCATCTTACAGATGTTAACTTGTATTAAGTATAACAATATACTCTCTAGACAACATGAAATATTTATATGTATCTTTATTGTAGCTTGGAATAAGCCAATATCTATTTCAAATTATAATAATTCTGATGTGATAAATGAAAAATAAACTTTAAGCTATGCTGAGTTCAAAATAATTCTCTAAAATAAGAAAGTTTATGAAGCTAAAAATTTATTGAATTAATTTTATTTAAATTATACTAGCAGCAATATTCATAACGAGGTAGATTTAAAGATTCACATTAATACTTCTGTAAATAATCATTTGCTTCCTCAATATCAATTAAATTCATTAGAAATATTGTAGTTTTATGAAAAAAACATAATTTTCACAATTTTAAAGTTTTTCAAAAATCACCCCTAATATCTCTGCCCTCAAAATCACCTTCGCCCCCGGCTCTTTTTTCTCACGCAGCTTTGTTATGACGTATGTGCTATTCCCTAAATGTTTTCACTCTACCACTCTAATCCAATTTCTTGGCCACCCCGCTCACCAGATTTGTCCGTTAGATTTTTTTCTTGGGGTCACTTAAAATAAAAAATTTACAGTCACGAAAGGACAACTACTTGGATGAATTGCATTACAAATATTTCGAATAGCATTATGCCGAAACTTTGGTGTACAAAATCATTCTTATGATCTCTTGTGGTTTTGTTTGGTTAAAGAAGGAATATTCGAACCATTTATTTAATAAATGCTAATTATTCTAGGTTTCTCTTTTAGTTACTATAGTTTGTTAATTCAAGACAATATTTCTTTTTTTTACGAATATCCAACAAGTCATTTCTTCATTAAAATTATATTATTACATTATATGTCTGCTTCATTGAAGGCGTTATAACAATATCAAATCCTTGAAAAACATGAAATGCAATTTGATGTACAGTTGCAGTTAAATACAAAAACATTTTAAGCTGTTATTTTAAACGTTACCCAAACCAATCATTGGCATAGAATGCAAAATGTATTGCAAAAATAGTAAATTAAAAGAAAATTATTAATAAAACTGCAGATAGTGTCCTGTTTCACTTAAATTTCAAAAATATTTCGAATATCAGAATACAAAACTTTACTTCAAATTAGCATTAAAAAAAAACTAGCTGTTAACAGGGGTTAATATTTTATTGTAGCATCACCGGACTCTATAACGCTTTGGAGGCGTCTTGGCATTGACGATACCATGTTCTGCAGACATTCTAACGGGATTTCATGCCCAATATTTAAAATGATTTGAATCAATTCTTCCCAGTTTTGTGGCAAAATTTTGTCGTTGATTTTCGGGACTGTGATCCCCCAAATGTTCTCTGTGAGATTTAGATCCGGGCTCCTCGCTGGCCAAGGCTATGTCTATTAGTTATTAGCTTCTAAAAAATTTCTTGAATTCTTTAGTTATCGTGTTGAAAAATAGAATTGCTGAAATCCAGAATTACTGACGGCAACATGTATTATTCAAGAATATTCCTGTATACAACAGCTACGAGTCTTCCCTCAATGACAACACATATTCCCAATCCTCGTGCACTTATCCACCCCCAAACATTGACTGAAAATCGTCCTGCGTTTGCATTTGTAACATATTGTTCTATATACTTTTCCCCAATTGGTCTATATACACGAACACGTGCATGGCTATAAGACTGAAAAGTCTTTTCGTCCGAAACAACAATGTTTTCCCAAAAGTTATTGTCATTGTTAACATATTGTTGAGCAAAATGTAGTCTCAGCATTGTGTTTGCCTCAATTAAAAAAATCTTATTAGCATCAGCTCTAGTTCTTAGTTCACCTTCAATAATCCTTTTGCGTGCGGTCCTTGAACCTGGAAAATTTGTGGCAATTTTCTTACACAGCACTCGCTAAAGGATTTTCTCTTAGAAAATTCACCAATTGCATATTTTCATTATGATTTGATATTTTTCGTCTACGGTGGCTTGTTTCCTTCTGATGAACCCAGTTTCCTCGAACTTACGTTTTCCTAATAGTACGATGTTTTTGTCTACATTTATTTCTTCTGATATCGTCTGATATGCTTATTACGTCTCTCAATCAAGTTTTGATAATAGATTTTTGTAATTCTGATAATTGCGGCATTTTAAAAAATAAACTGACTATGAATTTGTCAAATGTGACATTGTCATAAAAAATTATTGATGCAAATTTGATTTACACTACAAAATTTTTGTTGGACATTAAAAATCGAGTGTCTGAGTTTTCAAGGGCCGCAACCGTATAAATAAAATACCGAGTGCCTATAAATTAAGCTAATATTTAATTTGACAACTCTGAGAAATTCGCTTGCCTGATCATTCGCTTTAGAATATTTTGTACAAATATGGATGGCATATGGTTAGAATTACTTGTTTGATTTTTACTTTGACAAATTTGAATTTAGAATCAGGCTCGTCAGCATAAATTTGCAAAATTATTGCCATCATTTTACTTCATATTACACACTGTATTGTCATTTAGAACTGAAATGACCTATATAATATTATGTAACGTAATTAATAAAACTCCACATGTCATCACGGTTACAAAACATTCGAAAGTTCATTTCTAAAAATAGAGAGGGTATTTCAGCAGCCAATTTTACAGTTTAAAAATTTATAGTTACTTTTACAATTGGTTGCAAAAACAAAACGCAAAATGAATTTTTTTGTAGAGTGGAAGAGAATTTGCCCTTGTCAATTGTTTGTCAATGTGTCATTTATATCAATCACATTCAAATAATTGACGTTAACCTCATTGAAAATGTATGGGGCTTGATGGTGAAAAAAATGCTTCAAGAAAATTTTTTCCTTCAAAAATGTCATGATCTGATAAATGCAATAATAGATGGGTGGCATAATTTAAGAGTGGAATATTGTCAAAGCCTAATTAATTCAATGCCTAGGCGTCTGCATTTGGTTATTGAAAAAACGAAGCTATGACCAAATATTGATAATGGTTAATTTGTTAAGTTGTTTTTAAATTATTGATCTTATTGAATGTACGTTAGTAGATACTCTTGGTGATTTTGCTCTTGATGATTTTATGCAACGCGAAGAGGATTAACTTTAAATTTACGATTTCATTTCAAAAACTACCGGCTTACATAATTTGATGCCTGCGTTAAAGTTGTGTACAGTGTACATTTTAGTGTCAATTCTAACATAACCTTTAAGAAATAAGCCATTTTCAAACTATGGACAAATATAAAAATCTGATATTTTTATTCCATGACATTTTCCGTTTTTTTGTAACCAATTGTACTATCGTGAGCAATTGAAAGTAAACGCACTATTATAGCTGCGTGAATTTTACCAAATTGTCAAGCTAATGTCATTTATGTTATGATTAAATGCTGACACTGACACTTCAAAAGTACTGTATACATTAGATAAATTTTGAAGTTTCGACATGCCAACATAATAAAGTGTGCACTTTCATTTGCTCACGATAGTACATATGAAATACTTAATCTTAACTTTACTTTCAGCACAATATTTAACTGAACACAAACAAAAAGAAACATTACAAGCTGAAGAAGAAGATTTGGAAAGACATGATACGTTTGAAGATTATTATAAAGAACAAATAAATGAAGAAGATTCTATATTTAAATTACCCGGTATGAACTTTTTAAAGTTTTGTCATAGCAAGATTAAATTCAAATTTCAACCATATAAAGTAGCTAATGTTAGTAAAAAAATTGTTTTTTATTGTTCGTTAAAATACAAGAACAATAGATGGACAATACGTAGAAATACGTTTCCAGTAACTCATGTATGGAAAATACATAGTAGTTTTTTGCGCAAGTCGATTAATGACGAGCAAATTATTGCTGTATTATTTCGCATTTGTGGAATATTATCACAGTGGTCAGAGCAGTACGAAAAGTTCAGGAGACAAAGATTTCAGGTAAATAATATACACATACACTGTCTGTAATTTCAGAAAATGTAATTAAAACAAATAGAAAATATTCAAACACGAATTTTAAATATATATTATAAATAAAAAAAACTACGTATGAATAATGGAAAGATGTAATTATATAGAATATATATCCAAAATATTTTCCCAAAATTCCCTCTCATAAGCGAGAAAAAAATGACAGACATTGAAAAAAAATTGTTACGCCACTGTGCGATCGACTGTAGGTATACTAAAGAGTATCAAATACGATACCTTAAAACTGACAGGCAATAGCAAAAAGAATAGTTTTGTTATTGTCCCTCTCGCTTTAAGTATCGCCTCCGATTCAGTTAGTTATCGATCGTTACTTACGTCTTCGATTAAAGATAGATTGTTACCAAATAGGACGTTAAATGCCCGTAGAACACACATCTTCTTTAAAAGATTAAAACTAAGCTGTCTACACAATGTAATTTTCTAGAGTTTTTATAAACATAAACATTGCATTCAATAGCGGTATTTTTGTGTAGAACTTCTAAATCCATTATATGTGTTACTTCTCGAAACAAAAAAAAAACATTTTCGTAATACACATTTTTTTAAATTTCTAATAGTTTAGTTGAATGCATAAGCAGCTGATTTTCTACGTGATTATTGACCTTGGCATACAACAAAGTAATAGTTTTTATATTATCGCCAGCTGCTACGTATGTAAAAATTGTGGCGTATGTGTGTGTGTGTGTGTAACTTCAATGGAGGTATTTACATTATGAATATTTTGAATTCATAGGCGTCACAGTTTTTAATTTTGTTTGGGGTTCGCGTCATAATTGACTCACAATATATATATAATTTCATCTTTCCATTTTTCATACATTGTACTCTTTATTTCAAGGACAGCCTGTATATGTATGATATGATATATATATATATATATATACACTGCTCAACTTTTGAACTGGTACACTTTTTTAGCATGCAGTAAAAGTAAACAACCCTTCGTAGGCGTTAGGCATGACTTCCTGTATGATCAGGGCTGTGTTTCGGAATGCAAACAAATGTCTATCGGATGACATTTACGACTCCATTGTTGTTTGTTGTTATTATATGTCATAAGTGCAGTTACTGAACTCGCGGACGCTTACTTTTACCTTTAATCAAGTTTTAAGAGAATTTTTGCTAATTTCTCGAATAAGTTTTAATGCAGTGTGGTTGATTGCATTTTAGAGATGCCATTAAGGCGTTTAAGTATTGAAGAGATAAGCCAAGCTATGGGAATGCTTATGACTGGTGCATCGCTAAGAACTGTTGCAGCCCATTTCAATGTGAGCCACAATGTGATCAGAAGAGTTCGAATGCGTTTTAATGATACTGGATCTGTCCAACATAGACCCGGCGGAGGGCGAAATCGCAGTACAACGGTCAGGGAGGACCGTTTTATTACGGTTCAGTGTCGAAGGAATAGATTTTCTACGACAAGAACACTCCAAATTCAGTTATTGAATGCAACAGGTACTCAAGTATCCACTCAAACAGTAAGAAGAAGGCTCCATAGGGTAAATTTAAGGTCCAGATCTTCTAAAAAATGCCCATTGTTGACCAGAGTCCACAAAAGAAGAAGGCTAGAGTGGGCACATCAACATGCAAATTGGAGTATTGAAGATTGGGGTCGTTGAGTATCTAGTGACGAGACCAGAGTGCGTCTCCATAGCTCAGATGGAAGAGTTAGATTTTGAAGAAACAGAGGAGAGCACTATATTGGGAACAACGTGACTTACCATCAAGCTTATGGAGGTGGTTCAATTACTGTTTGGGGAGGTATTTCTGCGACTCGTCGTACTGAATTGGTTATGCTTGGAAATGCTACAATGAATAGTGTCAGGTATCTTAATGAGGTATTACAACCTGTAGTGTTGCCATTTGCTAATGAAACAGGCGATGGTTTTGTGTTTGTTGATGATAACGCGCGTCCTCATAGAACAAGACAAATCAATGCATTTTTTGAAGAGAACAATATTACGCACATGGATTGGCCAGCGAACTCTCCAGATCTTAATCCCATAGAGAACGTATGGGATTACCTGAAGAGGTTGATAAGATCACGGGGAGTGGATCCAGACAATCACCATCAGCTCCAAACTGCCGTTTTGGAAGAATGGCAAAATATTCCTCAGCATTACATTCGGAATTTGATTTCCAGCATGCCAAGACGGTGCCAGGAGGTCATAAGAGCTAGAGAAGGTCCCACGTATTATTAATCTTTAAGTGTTTTGTCATCTTTTCTTTCCAAAGCAAACTTTTCTGTAATACTAAAATGAAGATTTTGTTATTTTTCTATTAAAACATTTGAAATTCGTTATTTAAGTATTATTCTTTTAATTCTTCGCTTTAAAAGTGTTTTCCAGAACCATATACTATCAAAAATCTGGTGTGAAGAACACAAATGCAGGTTCACTATTAATATATTATATTATTATATATATATTATTAAAAATACCTTTGTATTATACAAAACTGGTGGGGTTTACCTACTCATGTATGTTTCAATTATTCTGATACATATACTATCAATTAAACAAGAAAGTGTTGCTCAAAAAGTAGTAAATTGTTATTTATATATGTTCTTGTAAGTGTACCAGTTCAAAAGTTTAGCAGTGTATATATATATATATATATATATATATATATATATATATATATAAGGTAAACTTAATTAGTCGGCGATTAAAGGTCTGGTTATTACTTCAAAGTGTATATATTTAAAATAATCCTACATGTTTCGGCAATGATGCCTTTGTCAAGGATATAAAAAATATAAATGACATACCAAGGTCACGAAAATGCTATATATATATATATATATATATATATATATATATATATATATATATATGGTAAACCTAATCAGTAGGCGATTAAAGGTCTGTATATTACTTCAAAATATATGTATTTAAAAACTCTACATGTTTCGGCAGTACGCCTTTATCAAGAGGCGTGCTGCCGAAACATGTAGAGTTTTTTAAATACATATATTTTGAAGTAATATACAGACCTTTAATCGCCTACTGATTAGGTTTACCATATCATACCAAGGTCACGAAGTTATTATATATATATATATATATATATATATATATATATATATATATATACATATATACATATATACATATATACATATATACATATATACATATATATTGTTATGAGTCAACCTTCATAAGAAAGCCTCGGAACAAGAAAAGAGACATTAATAAAACCGTTAGCATAAGTTAGAATTTAAGCGGCCAGAATAACTGTATTTGTCTTTTCATTTTTTGATGTCACTTTCTCTTATATATTTACATTTCCGAAGTTTTTTAACTTATTTAATAGAATTAAAATATGTTCAATATTTACAATATTGTAATACAATATTTATTACATAACACCTTATATTTACGTAATAATTATTATTATTTATTATTCTTATTATACGAACAACAGCTTTATATTAATTTGATCACCAAACGTGGTCGGCAAATTTATATATGTATTAAGAATAGAAATAAAACTACGGTTTTAATCTTCACTTTTACTCTTCAATTTTTTCAATTCAATTATACAGGGTGATTCTTAATATATGCGACAAACTTTAGGAGCTGATTCCTGGGGTTATTTTGATCATAAAAGTTCATAAGAACATATGTCCAAAACCGCTTAGTTCAGAAGTTATACAATGTTTAATAGAAAGTTAAAATAATAAATGGTTTTATTATAAATTAACAAAATAATTAGTAAAACAAAATTAACTTATAGTAACTGTTGAAAATGACCGCCCCCAACTGCACTACAAGCTGCTATCCTCCGTCGCATTGACTGGCGAGTCCGTTCGAAAATACCAGGGGTATTTCGAATTGTTTCAAAAGCTGCTATAATACGATTTCTTAGTTCATCGACATTTTCCATGGGAGTCGTGTAAACTAATGATTTAAGGTGGCCCCAGAGAAAAAAGTCCAATGAATTTAAGTCTGGAGACCGGCCACGGTTGTGGACCTTCCCGTCCTATCCACCGATTTGGATACGTACTGTCCAGAAACTCGCGAGCAAGTAAACTAAAATGCGCTGGAGCACAGTCATGTATAAAATACATTTGTAATCTTAACTGCAACGGAACTTCTTCCAGCAGTAGTGGTAACTCCTCTTCAAGAAAATTGCGGTATACCTCGCCATTTAACCGCATCGGCAAAAAATGTGGACCTAACAAGTGATCTGCAACAATTCCGGCCCACACATTTACAGAGAATTGATGCTGATGACGGGCATTCATTATTT
Source organism: Melolontha melolontha (assembly GCA_935421215.2). Classification (NCBI taxonomy): domain Eukaryota; kingdom Metazoa; phylum Arthropoda; class Insecta; order Coleoptera; family Scarabaeidae; genus Melolontha; species Melolontha melolontha. The sequence continues at coordinate 90,807,501 of OW285237.1, read as the reverse complement.
CTCGCGAATTTTCTTCGGCCCATATGTGATTATTATGAAAATTAATAATCGCGTTTCTAGAGAAAGTAGCCTCGTCGGTGAAGAATATTTGAGCCAAATGGTTAGGATTTTGTACGACTTCGTGTTGCATCCATTGACAAAAAGCTAATCTTTGCCACATCTAATGTGGTTAATCCGTCATTTAATTTGAGATTTCGATTTTCAAAATAAGTGATTAGTTTTGGCAATTTTCCAAAGTGTTCGGGAAGAAAGTACAACCGATTTTTTAAATTTGGGATTTGTATGAGCTCCTTGCACTCACCAATACTTCTAGCATCCTCCTTTAGCAGTGTTACGAAATGTTTTAGACTATCGAAATTCTCAGCATAATAACTAGTAGCTTCCAGCCATGTTCCCCATCTAGTTATTACTGGAGTGGGAGGCAGTGACAGAGACGGAAATTTTTCCCTGAAAAGAGCTACTCTCAATGGTGCTTTTCTGAAAACTTTTTAAAAGCTGATACAAGTCTATCAACTTCCGGAAAAGTGTCTCTGATATATTCACAGATTCTGTGGAGAGCATGTGCTACACAAGTAATATGCAGCATATTAGGATATGTTTTCTTCAATAGTCTGCCTGATTTTAACATATACGCAGCGCTATCACTGACAAATAAAAGTATTTTTTCTTTGTACGTGGCATCCGAATGAAGCATTTTTTTGCATATTCTCCTTAATGGTTTCAGCAACTGTTTCCGCATCAACCCTATTTATAACACTTGTTGCTATTACATATGAGTTATAGGGAATAGTTGGATGTAGTACACCAGCTACAACATTTACCACACAGCGTCCTAACATATCCACCGTTACGTCGGCGCTTATCCATATGTATTGATTTAAAAGATGGCTTCTAATGCGTTCTACTGTTCTCGTATAGCACCTAGAAACATAATATTTGCGTAAAGTTGATTCATCAGGAACATTTCGACCAGTATATTTTTGAAGAAATATTTTTAAAGTGGGATTGCTAAGTTTATTTAATGGAATATTAGCCGCCATAAAAGTTTTACAGAGTTCAGATGTGTTTGCGATCCTAAGTGACGAATTTTTGACGATATTTTACGGATTTTGTAATAAATTTCGGAATCACTGACAATGGACAAACAATCAGTATGACCGTCAATCCAACTCGCCATTGTTTTACGATGCCGTTCTCAACGTTCTTCCGTATCATATCTGAAAAAGTAACTTAAACAATGCTGTAGATCTAAATAAATGAAAACTAAAAATGTGTGCGTAAGTTATTGAAACTGAACGAAATTCAATGCACACTCTTACGTCGAAATAATTGGTAGAAATAGGTTCAATCAAACGATATTAAACAGGATCTATCACAAAAATTACGATGTAATTAACAGTTAAAACTATGAAAACAAGAAACTTACTCACAGCACTTTATTTATCTTACGAAATATAAACTAATAAATAAAATACATTATAAAAACCCCGCTTCTATCTACGCTCATGAAAACACTTTAAAAAGCACTATATTCTCGGAATACAATAGCTGGCTTGTCCATTGTTATCGCGGCGAGACCAGGTGTCCGAGTAAGTCAAACAAATACTTCATTGAATTACGCCGGGATGTACTGAGCGACGTCATACGCAATTCCAATTGCCGATTGCGTTTTATGGAAATTGCGTCCGTTCTCTAGTGATTTGGTTCACATCGGTATGAATCAACAAACAGTATTTATATGATGTCCGTGAAAAGAAAATGTCGAATCATTAGTAAATAAAAATTTTGAATAAGACTTTCATTTCGACCATGGCCTTCAGGAAAAACGAGGGCGGGTTTATTAATTCGCGCGATCTTACCGAAACAAAGAAATAATTTAAATAAACAAACTTTATTTTTCTACATAATATCCTCTTAATTCGATACATTTGGTCCATCTGTGTTCAAGCTTCTCCATTCCGTCTCGAAAGTGATTTTTTCTAACCCTGCAAAATAATAGTTAAAGTTAGCTCTTCATTTGTGCAGAATTTTTTGCCTCCGAGAAAATCTTTTAATTTAGGAATAGATAAAAGTCAGATTGTGTTAGGTCTGGCGAATATGGAGGTGCAGTACTAATTTGAACCTTCAATTTTTTTGCAGCAACCTTACTGGAATCCACGGGTGTGTTATCATGGTAAAAAAGCACTTTCTTCTTAGTCATTCCTGGACGCTTTTCAGCGGTAGCTGTGTTTAAACGATCTAGAAGATTTGCGTAATATTCGCCGTTTACGGTCTTCCCTTTTGAAGATAGTCTTTCAACAATACTCCTTTTGCATCTCAAAGTACTGATGTCATCACCTTTCATGCCGATAGAAACTGCCTTGGCCTTCTTTGGAGTTGGTTCTCCACGTTTGGTCCACATCTTCGACTGTTGTTTAGATTCGGGTATATAATAATAAACCCTTGTTTCGTCACAAGTAACAAATCGCCGCAAAAATCTGTTGTGTTGTTTAAAAATTTGTAAATTACTCATCGATATTTGACAGCAAATACGTCTTTATCCGTCGTCAGCAAACAGGGCACCCATCTTGCCGAAAGCTTTCTCATATCAAGTTCTTCGTGCAAAATATAAAGCACCCGTTCCTTTGAAATGCCCACTGCCTCTGCTATTTATACGACCATACAACATTATCCACGTCGTCATTCGATAAAAATCGACGCCCTCTCAAGTGTTTTTTGAGTTTTGGAAAGAGATAATAGTCACAGGGGGCGAGGTCGGGACTGTAGGGTGGATATTGTAATTCCTCAATATTAATTATTACTGCATGAATAATTCGTGCCTTATTCACACTGCACTTGTACAAAAGCAGGGTTTTCTGAGCAAAATTGTGGGGTCTTTTTCGCGTATAGCCGTGTTCGAATTCTTAATTTTATCTTTACAGATATTTCCTGTTATCGTAGTCTCTTTTGGCATATACCCAATTAAGAGAATACCCTCTGCGTCCTAGAAAACTGTGACCATCACTTTTCCTACATAAAATTGCGTTTCTGCCTTCTTGGGGAGTGGAAAGCCCTTATGAACCCATTGCATCTCTTGTTTCGTAGGAGGGGTCCCAGTGGTATACCCAAGCTTCATCCCCAGTTACAATTCTATTTAAGAAGGCTTTATCTTGAAATAAAACAGTTTCTGATATTCCTATTTCTCTAGCATTAATCTCAACTCCTCAACCTTATTGATGCTTTCTTCAGTTCGTGCTTCCAGAGGTCTTCCACACTTCGGGTCATCATAAATGGATTTTTTCTGACTCATTTGCACTCCTTACACCAAAATTTGACTTGGAAATATGACGAGCCATTTCCTCCATACACTGCCACCATTCTCTGATGAATATTCTTCGGGCTACTGCCTTCTTTTGATAAAAATTTCATGACGCTTTTGTGTCCAAGTTTCAAATCACTAATTTTCTCTTCTTTAAACGCATGTAAGAGTAACAAATGTTAAGCAATTCGAACCAAACTTGGATATGACACTATAAAATGTCACAGAAACTCGACATAAGAAAATTGTCACGATAGCATATTGCTACGTAACTAGGTAGATGACATAAAAAACTCCCCTCGTAGTAGCAGGGTAAAATTTCAAAAATTGCCTACGAAACACTCTTTGTCACAAATTTATCAAACACTGACAGTAAACTGACAAGGCACCAGTTATCAGAATGTGATGTATATTTTTTTATTTCAAGACCTACTCTAGGCGATCGCGCGAGTAAGTCAAGACGCCCTCGCATTCCTGCGTTTTTAAAATTTAATATGAACGGTACTTGTTACTTTTCAATTGAACGGCTCGGCTAAATCTAACACTAAATGAACAATACTGTCAACATTCAAGTTGTTTTCATTTAATATAATATCCATTAAAAACTTATTATTTCCATTTTACTTTTTAAATTTTAGTTGTTCGTAGGTTATGACATCACAACTAAACACAAATGATAATATTAATAACCTATCAACTGCGAATATATAACGACTGTCTATGTTTTATATTATTAAAAATATTTTTGTATTAAACAAAATTGGCAAGATTTTTGCCCACTCAAGTATGTTTGAAATATTCTATTATATCATGAAGCGTCGGAGACGCATGCGCATATGTGCAGGATAATTTGGGAAGAGTTGGGCCCTAGAGGCTTGTGCAAGTATTACCAACGCAAACTGATTAGAATCACAAGCAGCTATTTTCTGGTGACTGCGGCCATGACTATCTGTATTTACGACTATTTGTAAAATACAATTTTTGAATGAATTGGTTAATAATTGACAATAATATTTACAATAGTTCTCATATTGATAATTACGAGCTGCATATTACTAATATTGTACGGGAAAATGTTATATTTTCATAGAGTAACTATTTTTTATTTTAGGATTACAAAAATGGACATGATATAATCCTAGATAGCGAAGATGAAGAACTATTTCTGAACGCTGTAGAAATAGAAGAAATGCATCGAAAACGAAACAGCATTTTCAGTCGTATGCGTACCGAACTTATTTACGAATATCGAGAACAGTTACATAGTAAATTAATAAAAACTCGTCAGCATTATAAGTGATTTATTTATATGTATTTATGTTAATATTTGTATTACTCTTTATATATCTTATAAATAAAAATGTATTTTTTCTATTTTGCGTTCGTAATAAATTATGCATTATTATGACACCCAAAACAGTATCGAAATGAGCTTCATTTCGATACGCTTTTATTCATTTTTCAATGTTGGTGTTGTTCGAACACAAATGTAATAGCTATTTATGTAACCAGTTATGAAATGGGTTATTTTGTGTAACGAAATGGAATGTTTGCAGGACGAGCGAGCGTAGCGAGCGAGATCCTGCAAAATGACATGAGTTACACAAAATAACATTTCATAACGTGTTTCATACAAGATTTTATCTAATTTTGACCAAAACATAGATTTATAATTTTCCAGTTGATCTGACATTAAACGTCATAAGTCGTATTAAATAATTAGTGACAGTTTTCATGCTATTGATAATAATTCATTTGACTTGACAGGTGTTTGTTAATTTAAGTATAAGTATTTACTTTTATTAGCTAAATATTTCGGTGCATTGTACGAGTAAAAATGTTGGATTCAGATTCAGGTGGACTACCAAGCGATATAGAAGAGGCTGCACAAAGTGCATTATCGACTGTGATTCCACAAAAGTCGAAAGCCCAGTACGATTTGGCTTATGAAAAATTTGGGAAGTGGCTTAAAGACAAAAAAATTAAATGTGTTAATGAGAAGGTTTTATTAGCCTATTTCGAGGGAAGAACGAATAAAAAAGCTTCAACACTCTGGACTCTTTATTCCATGTTACGAAGTGAATTGTCTTTGAAGAAGAATATTGATATTGCAAAATATGCCAGTTTACATGCATTTCTAAAGAGGCAGTCAGAGGGATACCATGCAAAAAAGTCTAATATTTTGTCAAAGGAAAACGTCTCCCGGTTTATGACAGAAGCTGAGGAAAAAACATATTTAATGACAAAGGTCGCATTGATCGTTGGAATAGCTGGTGCTTGTCGAAAAAGTGAGCTAACTTTTCTACGTGTGGGGGATATTTTAGACGAGTTTTCTCATTTTGTAATAAAAATCCCTAATACAAAGACAAAAGTAACGCGCGAGTTTGTGATCACAGAAGGAAATATTGAAGGGCAAAATTTTCTTGATCTTATTAGAAAATATATTTCTTTGCGTCCACAAAACGTTAATCACGATAGGTTTTTCGTCAAATATAATAATGGTAAATGCGGGGCACAGCCAGTTGGCATTAATACAATCGGTAATCTACCGAAAAGAATTGCTCAGTTTTTGAAACTACCAAATCTCTTCTTATTTACCGGACACTGCTTCCGAAGGTCATCGGCTACCTTTTTGGCAGATTCTGGTGCGGATATTTTTAAGGTTAAACGACATGGAGGCTGAAAGTCCAATACTGTAGCTGAGGGCTATGTAGAGAATTCTATAGAAAATAAGAAAAGGATTGCCAATGATATTCTTGGTGAATCAAGCTCAAATGCACATTCCGTTTTGCATCATAACATCAGAGTACCTGCCATGAATTCTACGTGTGCAGGAATTAACCTCACCAATTGTTCACATTGTGTCATAAATGTTTATAATGCATAAAATAAAAATTTAACCAGTTTGTGTCATTTAACGTTCCCCTTTATTAACTTGAGATGAAATGATTTTTTCAAAATATTTCGTAACTAGTGATGAAATGAACTTTTCAACACTAGTTACGAAATATTTTACTTTATAGTTACGAAAAGTAAACCGTTTCCTAACGTCATACAGTTTTGAAAAGTGTCACTTTATGTGTCAAAATTAGATAAATATCTTATTGCTATCATTTAATTTTAAGAATTGAAGTACATTTGACAGAATGATATACATAGAATAGAAAAATGCTGTCCGTATATTGTATACAATTGACAACAAGATATATTAGTTTTGTTTATATTTTTAAATAAAATATCAGGTAATGTTAACGATAATTTATAAATAATATTTCGCGGATAGCAACATTTAAATTTGAAAATGTCAAGTATTAATGTGACCAACTGCATACTATGTATAAAAATAAAACTCTGAACTTTCTAAATCTCTGAATTAAATAATTTCAATTTATTAAAGTAAAAAATGCAAAATAGAAAAATAGTATAAAAAAACTCGTTTCATAAGGCCTTTTGTCGCACTCGTTCTTTAGAAAACTCGCCGCTATCGCGGTTCGTTTTCTAAACTGAACTCGTGCCACAAAATAGTGGCTTATGAAACTTGTGTTTTAATATACTATTTTTAAATTTTTCACCAAAACTTGAAATTTGTTGAATAGTAGCACATAGCTTTGAAATTTTGTGTTTGTTATAAATCCGTAAAGAAAATAGACCTGTGACAAATGACCTTCGTTTTTTAAAAAAAAAACGCGAAAACCCCATTTTCTTCTTTTACCTGTAGCACCGACATTTGGCCTTGTAGAGAAAAAATAAAAACACATCCTTGTGGCCATTTCTAAACCTCTATCCAGTGGTGTACTCTAAATTTTTATACGACGTTTCGTTTCTTTCTGGCCATCATCAACTATCTAATTTCTTATAGGCGCCATATTGGATATAGACATCTTCAGAAAGAGTTTTTTTTTCTGATTTCAACCATGTACCACATGCTGACTAAAGTTTTTGACATTAGGTTTTAGAAAGAATAAATTATAAGATTAAATAAGGTAGCCATGGAATTTCAATCTGTCAAACATTTCATTTATTGTTCATTAATAATACAAAAATGTCATACACTAACGAAGAGAAACGAGATATGATAAGTATTTTTTAGACAGCGACCTTTTATTAGTATTTATTTGTGGCTTTGTGCGAGCTAATTAATGCTTAGCGACTTCATAAGTGGAAGTTGACTATTAACCTTCCTTTATGATCGATTTCTTATCGGAAATTAATTAAATGTGGGATAATTGGAATACTCTTTCGAATATGTTTTTTCTATAATGACGTAGATCCAGCTTCATATAAAACTGGACATGGAGTGGGCTTCGCTCTCAATTTATTGTGCTCTTGTTATAAAGCCTAAGTGGTTGTTCCATGGTTATGGTAAAGAATTATCTTAAAAGTTAGAATTTGCTAAAACAGGAATTCTGTTCGCAAATGCGGGTTTGCAATTATAACTTAGGTATAGGAAGTAACGAGATATAGTATTATAGTTATTTTCTCGTGTAACTACACTGATAAATGTAGACGAAAATTCTTTATCATGCGAACATCGGCCATGTTGTGACTACGAACACGTTTTGAACAGGGTGAGTGTTTTCGAGAATATCTGGTAGATTTTTATTGTTATTTCGATGAGATTTGGTTCCATTAATTAGTTCGAGTATTTCATTATTCTTATATATTTTTTCTCTTCCTATATAATAGGGCAAGCAAGTTGGTACGGGCGTTTTAACCTCCAAAATTAAGTTAAACATCGTATGCTGGACACAAGGTAGCCTTCCGTTGTGTTCCTTCTTCCTGCAGACGCAATAAGGTAGTAGTCCGTAATGATATAATCCATCGTCAGCGTCACACGGTATGATAAACATTTGTATCACTTATGAGATTTTTTTTCTGCTCTATTAAGCATAGTTAGTTATAGTTAGTGTCATTCAATTTAGCTGAAATAAATTTACCATTTTGTTTTTTTTTCTCGTAGTGGAAAAATTGTAACTGATTTAATAGTCAATTATATTAAAATCATTGTATAAGATTAATTTCGACATATACTGCGTGGAAACATAAAATTTGTTAAGAATTAGTTTTTATATTATAATTTCTGTAATTATCATCAGTAAAAATACTGAACAATTAATTTTTTTATATAAGTAACATATCTCTGCATATACAGTGTGGACAAATCTTAATAGATAAATTTTGGTATAAACTTTTATTCAGTGAAATTTTCGCCATTAATTAAGTACTTGTGTGTTATATAGGGTATTATTACAAGGTGTGTAAATATCGATGTAAGGTTTATGAAAGATCTTTGATAAATTATTGATGCTAAGATTTTTAATTGATTTAATTGTTTTCCATATTGGTCAAATCAGTTCAAACGTTGACCTTCAAATTTTTATATATAACATCTAGTGATCTGATTATTTGTTAATTTATCTAAACCACATGCTTTTATGTGCATATCATATAATTTCACCTTTATATCAATTTTATTGTCTGCATTTTCAACTATTTGATGAATATATTATACTGGGTGAGTCTTTTACTCATAACCAGAATTTATGTTGTTACTTAGATATCTATCACTATTGTAATGTCAGGATCGCTTTGATCATATTTAATTATAGTTAGTTTTTATTCATTCAACTTTAATTTTTTTTTATCCGAGTGAATTGGCAAGAAATATATTTGATTGTGCATTCTGAATACATTATCCTTTTGTTTGTTGATGTTGTTCTGGATTACAATAAATCCTCATTGTTATTGTTTTGCTTTGAGTTGTTTTATTTGATTTAACATCGATACATATACGTTACCTGAATTTATTCAATTTACTAAGGCGGATTCTGTTTTCTCTGTTGCGGCTAAAGGGATAACATAGTGGCGCCCTTTTAGAGATAAGATCCCCGCTCCACCCGCCTTTAAACTGAGCTGGTCTTTAGTCGAAAGATCTCCGGGGCAATCATGTATTAAGATAAATTTGGTAAGTTCATAAGATTAGTAGGCGCAAGACTAGTGCTCGTGGGGGCACATAGCAGGACATAATACAAGAAGTATATAAGCTGCGAGACAAAAATATTAACAAAGATTATAAACGTCATGGTTATTCTAAGTAGACATAAGAAAGCAAAGTAAAGCAGCCTATTGATATTTAAAAGATTCTGGCTGGCTTCTTCAAATTCAACAAACTGCATTGATTGTAACGAGTAATATTTTGAGAAAACATAATCAAATTTTGAACTGATGAGAAAGAAACTATCTGAGAAAAGATTCCATTTCGAATAGAAAATTAAGCCCTTTCGCCATAGAAACTTATATACTATGCACAGCTTACATATCGGAAGAGTACAAAACATTTTTTTTTGCTTTTGCTAAGGTTTCTTTCACTTGTGAAAGCAGATTTTTTTGCAATTCACACTATCACAATGAGAGTTGTTTGATATTTTTTTATACGGACGTGTTTGTACAATTCTGTCTATATATGACATGAATATATTTATTTCTCTTCCCTGAAATTAGGGCCGTTTATTCATGTTTATTTTGCACTTGTTGAATCAATGGCAAAATCTAGTATTTACCTCGCACTAATCTCTTTAATTTTGAAACAATTGCTCCAAATATTATTTATAGCAGATTCCGTATTACTGCTAATTCTTTCACATTTAAACGGCTGATGATTAATTAATTCAAAAACGAAATATAATGAGTAAGAAATATATAATATAAATTAAATAGAAATTATAAATATTGTGAAAATCCTTATTCTTATATCAATCAGTACCTACAATACCATTTTCTTTAATAAGAAAATCACAAGTGCTACATGGTAGGTTTGGCGCAAATGCCACATGAAATTTACGTATGGATTTATTAAATGACCGCGTTATAGAAAATCTTGATGTTACCAAGTTGCTCCAAGTGAGACCCAAACATGGAGTCATTTCACCAGTATCTATGTTGTCGGATACCTAGAAATTAAAAAAAAAAACATTTAATGCTACTTATACTTACGTAGGATTTTTTATATAGTTCAATGAAGATAAACTGTATGTCGATCACGTTCTAAAGTTATTAAATCAAAACTTTACTTTTCTCTTAAAAACCGTTTCGAAATGAGCCTATCTATCTTTTACTCCGTGAAATACCGAAATTTCAAATAATTGTCAATTATATTAATATAAAAAATCATTTTCATTGTAAAATTATTGTAATAATCCTGAACAAATGACAGTAAATTCGGAAATTTTGCTTAAGGAGCATGTTAAGTATGTATTTAATTCTCAAATTTTATATATTAAAGATGATACGAGGTGTTACTCAGAAATTCTAGGAATGTGAAAAAAAAACACAATAAATTGTTCTTACAACTTATTCGCTACCACTCCCTTCAAAGTATTCTACTTCCGCATGAATACGCCGATCTCAGCGACTTGTCTATGACTGGAAGCAGTGCTGGAAGTTTAAAGTGTTCAACACTGCCTGGGATTCGGTCTGGATCTCCTCAATCGTCTTAAAGCAGCGTTCCTTAAGCCTCAGTTTCAACTTCGGAAACAGGAAGAAATCACAAGAGGCAAAATCTGGGGAGTAGCGAGGGTGAAGTAGTACTGCCGTCTTTGTCAGGGCTAGAAGCTGACGCACAAGTGACGTGTGGGTTTATGCATTTGTCGTGGTGTAGGATCTACTAATTGTTGCGCTACTTGGCAGACCACTTCCGTCAAATGTTTCCTCTTACTCGCCGAAGACCATGGCAATAAAATCGTCCATTAACTGTTTCAACTGGTGGCATAAATTCTTTGTGCACGATGCCATTAGCGTCAAAGAAGCAAATTAACATCAACTTGACGTTGTTTCGAACTTGCCGTGCTTTCTTCGGTCGTGGTAATGATGCGTCTTCCACTGCGATGACTGCTGCTTAAAACAGTAATGATTCTGGTACTGAAGTTCGCGTCTCTTTCGGCAGTTTCTTTCAGCTTTGTGCACACATAAACACAGTGCCGTTTTTGTTCAATGCTGAGTAGCACAAACTTCACAGCGATACGCCGCATGTTGACTTTGCCCGACAGAATACGCTGACAAACGCCGTGCGACAAGCCGACAATTTCACTAGGGCCATGGATTATTCTCTTTCGGCCTTGCAGGATAACATAACGCACTTTTGCCACATTTTGTGACGTGCTTTCCATCGATGGACGACCGCAACGCTCATCATCAACCGACACACATTCATTTTTAAAACGGTGTACACTCAAAAGCTCGTGCCTGACCTAAAGCACCCTCACCAAACGCTTGTTTAATCATTTTCAAAGTTTCCGCTGACGTTTTACCAAGCAGAATTTGATGCACGTTCTTTGCTCTTTCACATCAGACATTGAAGTTTCGCAGAATAACTAAAACACAACTCAATAAATATAAACACAAAAACTGCTTGTTACCACCTAGCAAAATACCGTTTGACTGACTGACTTAGTATAGACGTAGCTTACATAGCGCTATAGAGCTGTACTACCATCCCTACGCGCGCCATATTCGAATTCCGCAAATTTCTGAGAAGCACCTCGTATAATAAAGTTTATAGAATGGCGTTCGAATCTATCAGCAAACAAATATGGTAAATATTTTGCATGAACACCAAGTCTTCAATCTCTTGTAGCAGTAATAGAGCTTCAAAAAGTTTCTTAGGGAATTAACTTATTCATTACTTAGATAGTTTGACGAAATACACTACCATTCTAAAGTATTCTCGCATCCGATACAATGACAACAAAGTTCAAGTAAGGTATATAAACTACAGTCCAGTCAGTGATATAATATTTTAAGTAACGTAACTGAGAAATATAAAAATTGGGCAAACCAACATCAGATTTTACTATAAAAGGGTGGAAACATTTGCCGTGGTTAGACGAATCAACCTTCGAATTTAGTAAAAACTGCTAAACAATGAGGTACAGTATTATAACAAGTCAGTATTATTTTAAATATGAACAAGTTAATAAAGTCATGATAATTGAAAAAAACAATGAATAAAATTGATTTGAAACTAGTTGTAATCTGAGCAGTAAGAGACTATTTCATCCACAACTTTAATAAGCATAATACTAAAATTGTCAACAACTTCCTTTCAATTAAAGAAGGCATACTTATATAATAAACATGTGAACAATGTGAGCACTAAATACACATTGCAATGCAATAGAAGATAATTATTTAGGCTGTGAACTTAATAGAAATACCAACACATATTGATGGCTTTTTCCTTTGGCAACATTCAAGTGCTCTTAAAAGATTTCATCCATAATCTTACTTTACAATTACAAATGTATATACCGCTTGTAATGGAAAGAACCATTGGTTAAAAAAATGTACGAAATAAGTGAAGTTTAAAAAATCTTTCTTAAATGGTATAAATATATGAACAATAAGCATATAAAGAAATTGACACTGTTTACCATAAATTGCATCACGCAAACAAACTACGCCTGAATCAAAAATTTAATTAATTAGGAAGGATATTTAAACGTCTTAAAAAACGCCATCACCTAACTTAAAATAGTATTTTCATATTCACAATGATCATATTATAAATACGAGAGAAATCCAGAAAGTAGTGCCCATTTACTCATACAGATGGCGCTACTAATCCAATTAAAGGCAAAGCAGCGCAGGTGTCAACAATGTCATCGTAGCGGAGAGAAAGAGTTCTAGTTCCTCCGGTGCGTGGTGTGAGTTTTTTAAATGCTTACAATGGCGCAAATGATCCCGCCAAATGCGAAGTACGATCCGAGATGTTTTTTAAATACAGAAAATGTCCATCCAAGCGAAATTCATGGCAGGATTACTGAAGTGTACGGTACGGGAACAATGGATGAGTCATCTGTCAGACGCTGGGTTCGAAGACATAATGTGCACGATAAAGAGCGGTCAGATCGCCATTCCCTTATCACCTGAAGAAATTGTTGATGATTTCATCAGGGAAGATCAACGCGTAAAACTTAATGAAATGAATAAGCGATTTCCTCAAATTTCACGATCATTGCTCCATGAAATCGTGAAGGACCATCTGAATTACAGAAAAATTTGCTCAAGATGGGTGACCAGAATGCTTACCGACGAGCACAAGAGCAATCGCATGGGTTCAGCGTTATCGTTTTTGAGTCGTTACGAGCATCAGGGCGATGCATTCCTTGACCTAATTGTGATTGGAAATGAAACCTGGGTGTGCCATTTCACAACTGAGACCAAACGCAAGTCCATGGAGTGGCATCATCCAGGATCACCAACAAGGCCGCATAAGTTTAAGCAATCATTTTCCACGAAAAAGGTTATGATCGAAAAGGTCTGTTGTTGGTTGATTTCATTCCCCAAGGGACGACCATCAATTGCGGACGCATACTGTGAAATACATCAGAAGCTGCGTAGGGTCATCCAAAACAAGAGGCGGGGAATGCTGACACGTGGTATTGTTTTTCTGCATGACAATACTCGTCCCCACACAACTCAAAAAACCACTGACTTTCTTCGAAAGTTCAAGTGGGAAGTTTCTGACCACCCTCCGTATAGCCCCGACTTGGCTCCAAGTGAGTTTCACTTGTTCACTAAACCCAAAGACTTCTTGTCGGGAGAACGTTTCCAAAGTGGTGATGACTTAAAAGGTGTACAGCATTGGCTGGATAATTTGGCGGTAGAGGTTTACTAGAAAGGCATAAACAAACTGGTTTCAAGATACGACAAATGTCTCAACAACTGCGGCGACTGCATAGAAAAATGACTAAATGTATTACTTTCATTTAATAAAATCATTATTTATAACAATTTTGAATATATACAAATGTAAAACAAACATCACTTGCATTTATATTAACCATAAATATACAGTTCATAAAGTATGTTTTCAGTTCGTACTGCCCAAGTGGAACCGCAAATTGTACTTTATCTCTTTCTAACACACATGAATACTTGCTGTAATACTACAGTCGTTTGTCATTTTAAGTTAAGACGTACGCTTTTTAAATATTATATTAAATAAAAAGGATAGGTTGTTTAAGAGATAGTCTTATGATATTCGACTTGTTGTCAAATTATTTCAATATTGTTGTTTATTGACTTTGTTTCCGGTATTCTGATTTCTAAGTTAAGCATTCTTCCAATTTGAATATTTAGTTTATCAAAAATTACAAAATCTGTTCTTTTGAGAACAATACTGATAATAAATAGTAATATCAATTAGTGGCAATAAGTACGAAATTGTTTGATTATCACTTTGACATTTCTAATCGATTTATTTTACAGAATATTTCTTAAATGCCAGGTAAACCTCTTGGTTCTCAAGCTCAACAGCTTGTATTAAATCTTACCGCCTATTTTGAACGGGAAAAGGAGAATGGTGGACCATTTATGTCCATCGACCGTGTTCATGAGGTAATTCACATAATCAGTTATATAAGGTGGAGTTATAAAATAAGTTTTATTTTAGCGGGTAGCAGTAGCCCTTAATATTTCTAGTAGAACAGTCTACACAATTAAACGTCCTAGCATTCAGAATCCAGTCTTATCGTCTCCTAGCAAAAAAAAGGTCCTGTAAGAAACCAAAAACTAAGGACTTACCAGTAGCCACTAAAATGGAAGTTCGAAATACTGTTTATGACATGTATAAAGAAAGTATGTTCATGTTCAAATTTTTCAGAAAAACATCTTACCTTAAAAATTCTAAGCAATGTTCTGGCTATGAAAGAATTTGTTCATACATGTACAACTACTTTAGCAATATTGCTTAAAGATATTGGTTTTAAATATAAGAGTGTAACAGGAGAGCGCTCACAGAGAAATTAAATATAGTCTGCATGAGAAATGTGTTTTTAAGGAAATATATGAATAACTTAAATTCAACTTTACGTCAGGTCGTATTCCTTGATGAAACTTGGATCTTTTCGAAAGGGAATAGAATGAAATCCTGGAAAAATGATAATATAAAAAGTGTTAGGAAACCCAAAGACTATGATAGTAAACAGTTTATTATTATACATGCTGGCACAGAAAATGGCTTCATTAAAGGAATTAGTGTGATTTTTCCATCAAAAACAATCACTGGTGATTACCACGGAGAAATGAATGGTGACTCGTTTAAGCAATGGGTAAATGATCAGCTTATACCAAATCTTGAGGTACCATCACTTATAATAATAGATAATGTTCCTTAGCATAATGCTATTCAAAATAAACAACCAAATACCTCCTCAAAAAAAAACAGAAATTATGGAATGGTTGAGAGAAAAAGATACAAGCTATTCACCGGCAATGACTAAGAATGAATTAATTCAATTAGTAAAATATCATAAAGAAGAGAAGATATTTATTATAGATGAAATAATAAGAGAAAGTGGACATGAAGTTTTAAGATTACCCCCGTACCTACTATTGTGACTTGAACGCAATTGAAATGATTTGGGCTAAGGTTAAAAATCATTATAATTCAAATATTGGAAGAAATGGTTATTCAGATGAGAGTTAAAGAAATGTGGAATGAAGCTTTGCAACAGTATTATGAAATTACTTGGTATAATTGTGCTAGGCATACAGAAAATTTAATTAAAAAATGGCATGAGCGAGAGCAATTTCTTGATAGGGCAGAGATTGCTCCAATAATAATTCATGTAAATGACTCAAGTTCTGAGTCAGAATCAGAAACTTAGTTTTCATTCATTTTTGTAATATATACTCCATTCACATTAAAAATAACATATTGCAAATAATACAAGTAATATTTTTGGGGTTTTATTTGGTTAAAACAGGCAAGTTACTGCCTGCCACTGGTTCAACGAAACATTACATGATAAAGATCTCGTGGCAATGTTTTATTTGAATGAAGTTTGTTTTTTTCTTATTGGTGGTGTACAAACTTGCAAAATTACCAAATGCAGTTGCCAGAAAATCCTCATATGTTTGTTAAATATTATCTTCATCTAATAAAGCATAATATGGATTTGGATTGTATTATCTGCAAGACGAATGATTATACCATTATTGTCTTAAGAAACAATAAAATATTAAATGTTTTCTTTTATGTAATACTGTTGTGAGCAAAAAGATCGGGACAGTGTCAAAATCGTTATGTCAATTTCCTTTATTTTTTAGCGTTGTAATTTTGACATTTGATTAACTTTCAAAGTCTACGTCAAATTATGTATCATAGTTGCTAATTCAAAATTGAAAATGGCGCATCTTCCGAAAACTGATATGCCAGATTTGTTACTAGTTGGAAAAATGTGAAATCATTAAGAAGTGTATCGGTTCAATTTAATATTGGTAAAAGTTAAGCCCCAACAATTTATAAAAAAATGGAGGGAAGAGGATAATTTAAATTTCAAAATAATTTCCGGACGTAACAAAATTTCGAATACGTAGGAAGACGAAACATTAGTTACTGAGATTAGGCAAAACCCATTCAAAACATTAAAGGAAGCTATAAGAACAACACAATTTCCTGTCTCATCTTGTAACACAATGGTTACAAGAGAATGAAATTTAAACTTGAGATATCCAGCCCTACAGTCCTTATCTAAATCCCATTGAAAATGTATGGGGATTAATGAGATAGAGCTTCTACCCAGGAAGAATTTTGGAAGATTGTTCAAAATGCTTGGCATCAAATTTCTATAAATGTTGTACAAAATATTGTCACTTCAATGGTCTACAAGATTAGATGCAGTTAATAATAACGGTGGAATGACGAAATACTAATTATTTTAATGTTATTTTAATTTAATAAATAATATTTCTCAATCGTTTTTAGTAATTTTTATTCACATTTATTTTAAAAATGTTTAATAAATGTCAATAAGGCACACATTTTTGACAATTCCTGATCCTGACTTACTATTATGAGTAAAGATAGCCACTTAAGTAGTCACAATTTAAACCCATGCAGAAACAGTGTCCCGTTTTTTTGCTCACGATAGTATTTTAAATGTAATTTGAGAACATATATTGACAACTTTCAAAAGGTTTTAATTCTGTTTCAAAGAGTTACGAACATAACTTTTACATTCTTTTCCAATATATTTAAAATATAAACAATATATAAATTAAATAGAAATCTAAATTATTCATAAAATTAATACATTTCTAATCTTCTTAGCCCATATCTCGTATAGTGCAAGAAAATGATTTCGGTAGGTATGTCATTCTTAATAATGCAAAAATTTTTAACACTAAAGATCTTTTCAATAGGTACAGTATATTTCAAATTAAATGCGAAAACTACGAAATATTTATGAGCAGCCAACATCGCACTGTTGTAATGTTGGTGATCGCCTCTCTTCATACCTAGTGATACATAATCCGTAATTCTCTGTTAATATATTTAACGTGACTACATTTTCCTTTAATTTTTAATTATTTTGTAATTTTTGAAATTCTAAATGTATAAAATGTGTTGATAAATAATAAATTAATTTAAAAAAAAAGGTAGAGTCAATGTCTATAATAACTGAACGTATTCTTTAAAAATTGTCATCGGGGAATCGATCGCGTATCTGTCGAAGAGCCTTATATAGATAGGGTATATAAGTGCATTTGTATACTGGAGAAGTTGCGGTATATATTATACATATACGTGTATTTTTGTAAGACCATGGGTAATACGTTTTATGTATTCCTTAATGAGGGCCAGCGCTCAAACGTTGATGTAAATAAACATATGTTGGATTCATAACTATATACAAAACATCTGTTTCTGTGTATTTTTTAGGAAGGTGACAACATAATATTTCAATTTTTTTTTTTTATAAATACTATGCGATTTTCTGTATGATGTTTTAAAAACATTTTAAAAGCTTCTTGTAATATTAAAGTAAGTTCTAAAATTACTTAATATTTCAATAAACATGTTTGACATAATAAAGAAATTCATTTTTATTTGTAATTTAACCAAATTTACTTTTGTCCATATGGAATTAGTAATTTGGTTATTATTTCATTATAAAAAATATCTATAAATCTTGATAATGTTCATTCGTATGACTAAAAATATGTATGCGGACGACAATGTATTCTGCGTATATAAGATATACCATTTTTTATAGTGATAAGGTTTATAAAGAAGAGAAGTAAATAAAAAAACGCAACTATTCTTATAAATACTAACATAACAAAAAAAATAAAAAAAATAACAAAATATTGAGGAATTAAATTGGAACAAACAATAAATTCAAAATAATATTGTAAATGCAAATATTTTTCAATTAAGAACAATATGCTCTGAAATTTAAATGAGAATAAAAAATCTTTTTTCAAGAAACCAATTTCCACATACTGTTGAACAATTTTAAAATAAATGCTTAAATGAGTTTCACCCAAAAAAGAAGCAACCAAAATGTTTAAATAATCTATGAATAAAAGTACATAAACAGACTATTATTATATGATTAAATATTTTAGTACATACTATATTAGGTATGGCTCTTAAGAAAACAGCGATTAAAAGAAATAAATTTAAAATTATTAACAAATTATTTGCGAAAATAATACGCGTTGCCTTCCGGCTCTAAAACTATATTTTAATATTTGGTCCAACGAACATTATTATCAATAGTTGATTGCAGTCGCCTTTCCATGGAATTTACGAGGTTTTCACAAATTTACGTAAACCTGTAATGCTCCCAAATTGTGCTGGCATGCAAATAAATTTCTCATGCATTTCTTATGCGAATGTTTCCCCGGAAGTCATTCCATCGCCGCACAATGTCTGCCCAAAGATTTTCAATGTGGTTAAAGTCCAGGGATCTAGCAGGCCAATTCGTCACTATGAATTGAGGGTGGTTGTCAAACCATTCTCTAACAATTATAACAGTATGCACCGGACAATTGTCATGCACATACATTAGAGCTGCGTCCCCATAAACTGCCTGTACGCTCGGTAGCATGCTATTTTCTAATAATTGCACATACACCTTTGCATCCATTCGTGGGTCTACGCGTACAGGTTCTCCGGGACCTGCTACAGACATCCACCCCCACATGTTAAGGGATATTCGGCCGCTCCTCTTCTTTTTGAGTACATTCCGCTATTGGTATCTCGAATTCGGCAACCTGTACAAAGGTTTCCGAGACCCAATTTCGGAAGAGAACACCTTTTCGTCCGTCAAAATCGTGTTGTCCCAATATCGTCCTATGTTTGCTTGTGCGAACTGCAATCTGCGTTCCACATGAACCGGAGTTAAATCGATTTTCTGTGCTGGACGTCTGCATTTGTATCCGCTGTCCTTGAGTCTCCTCCCAAGTGCTGGGCGGCTGCAATTGAAATTATTTAACTCGATAACCATTTGCATGGAAGAAAACGGTTGTTGAGAAACGTAGTTTATCGCGTTATTCAAGACATTTTCATCCAGTACTCGTTTCCTTCCACATCTAAGCCGTTTATTGAAGAATTGAATTACTTCTTCTTCTCATTTCTTTTTCCATCTATAGACCTGCGAGACCCGTGAAATAAAATTAAACGAATACATAGTTCGTGAAGACGATTTTAGGACTATCTTAAGAGGAATATTTACATTAACATTATAATGTTAAAGAATCTAATTTAAAACGTATTTTGAACATAATTATTAAATACATTTTTTAAAAACTTTATAAACAAAATTAAAATATTTTTATTGTAGTAATTCCCCTTAAGGAACATTTTTTTTATATATACGGAGTCAAATACAGCTTCCTTATCCTAATAGAATCCCTAAGTAGCTCTTCCTAAGCTGTTTATGGAACACATTGAGTTAAGGAATAAATCAAATGAAGATACCTTTTTTCAAATCTATGATTTTTGTAATATGGGTTTCTTCGAATTATATATACATAAATTAATCATTTTCATAAAACAAAATCAAAATCGATTTATTCGCTTATAATTATTTTATTGTTGAATCGAATAAAACTATTTAACAATAAGCATGGTAGACTGATGATTTTAAACGTAAAAAAAAAAAACTTTATTGATTACTTTATTCAATTTTTTTTTTACAATTTGAAAATTATTAAATATTGTTTGAGAGTGATTTATGGCTCATAAAAAATTGTATCAATATATTATATTGCAACGAAATATTTATTTTTTACTGTTACACCGTTCAATCTGTATAATAATAAAACTGATAAATGTCTTTAAGTTAGCCAATATACAAACTAAAAGACCACATTCATACTGTAGAGTGTAGGATAATATTGTGAATTATAATGTTCGCCTCAAAGTGTAAAATGCTATGTGAAAGTGTGTATGTATATACATTTTTAATGGTTTTGTTTTCCCCATTTCAAGAGATGGGTTAGTAATATAAACAAAACCAGATGTAAAGGGACGAGTAGAATTACGCGCCTGAATGAGGCGAAAATTAGAATTCACATGGAAAGGGGGCTGCAATCTACTATTGATAATTATGGTCGTTGAAGCTATTATTAAAGTTAAGTTTTAGGGCCGAGAAAGCTACGTTTTTTTTTTCGGCAAAAAATTGTTTATAATTTTGAATTTTTTTTGGTCGATTATTATAAATACTTATATTAGCAATATTAATGTCTCACTATTAGTCAAAATTATTTTTAGAGCCGTACCTAACATAGTAGTAAAATATTTATTAATAAAATAATTAGGGTTTGCTATATTTTCTGTGACCACGCGCGAATTACGTGCACATGTATTAATAACACATTGAAAGCAATATTATAAAAAGAGTGGACCAATTCGGAGCGAAAGTAGAGGCGTGACCAACGAATTGGTTCCCGTATGCTTAACATTATCAATATCTAGAGAAATACTATCGCGACCGAACCTGTTAATATCTTAGATACAAAACAAATGTAAGACGGTTTTTCTAGATTATGAAACGTTCTCGATGATACGTAAAAAAAAAAATTTTAAAATGTATGTAATTCGAAGAATATAAATAAATATTACCGTCTTATGCGTTTTCCGTGTCTTGAAAATCTGGAGAAGCGCGATGAAATATTGTTGACGGAAGGTGCGTCTCCAAAGTTATTTCTCGAAAACGCGTCCGCCATTAGGAAAATATGTGCTTGTATAAAGAAAACGATCGCTACACATCTAGTGATGTGATGTTTGCATAATTGAATTAATCTTTGAAACAACTTAATACATCTGTAGACGAACCATCATAAATTTGTCTAAGTCTGGCAAAATAATAATATTTATCTAAAACACTTTCAAACTTACAAAAAATACACTCATTTGTTGTGTCTTCTTTCGAACATAGCTGTGCGTGTGTATCTCTCACAACTAGCACTGATTCCTGTAACGATAGCGAAGAATTTTGTAGGTTTTCTAATGCTTGCACTATTCCGAAGTAATAGTTGTCAATAGTTTGCAAATCACATTTAACCTGACTATTTTGAATTTTTAGTCCGACTTAAAAGGTCACAAATACGCAAACAATCAGACAGCTTTAAAAAACACACCAGATGACACAAAAACATAACTTTGATTTTGAAAATACCTAAATAATAACAAAGCACAAAAATAAAAAGGATAGGGAGGTCTTAGAAATGATCCATATTTTCAAAAACAGCAGAACAATCTACGACCATAACGAGATTGATGGACTTTCTAAACTCTATTATCCACTAATTAAACAATAGAAGACAACTAATCCCACCCACACGCACCAAAATTTATTATTTTTTTTTTGTTTTCCGTTGTAAATATATATATACTAAGATTCCCTAATACATGGCTTGATCATGCTAATTTAAAAAAAAAAAAAAAAAAAATCATTTATCCAACAAAGACATTTAGTTACACAAAATATTCGGAATGACGCGATCGACCCTGGAAAGGTGTCGGGCAGGTCCGACCATACAAGTACACAAGTATGTGTTTTGAAACGTAATAAATCGGTGAGTTTTATATCATTTAATTTTCCTTACTTTATTAGTATTTTAATTTTAATTTCTTATTCATTCATACAAATGTATAATTATTGTCTTACCTTTCGTTGTATTAATTTTTTGTTTCTATTCATTTAAGAATTACTTAATAATAAAAAGAGTCGAAACGTCGTAGAGAAAAATCTTGAAATTCATGAAAGGTCGCTAAACAAATGAAAACGTCAATTATTTTAAATATTAAGACACGGGCAATAAAATAAATAAGATATTTAATTCGTATTAACATTAAATAAATAAATACCTATATATATATATATATATATATATATATATATATATATATATATATATATATTGATGTGAGTCTCCTTTCTTCTTTAATAAATTCTTTTACTAATAATATTTCGGTTTCAAGAATGTTATATCTACAATATTCAGATTTGTGAATTATTACTTTAACGTTAGAATTTTGTAATAAATTCATAATTGGTATTTGAAATCATGATGCCGTTGAATATTTTATGTAATATTTAATCTATTTGCTAATTATCAAAATTAACTCTAATTTATTTTCAAAAGGACTTGAGATTTCTAAAAAACCAACTATGTTTTATCTTACTTTTGAACATATATCTGCAAATTATGTTATTTGTTTGGCTTCTTTGAACTTCATTTTCATAATTTGTAATTTAGATTACGTGGTTGAATTTGAATATTATATTATATTTAGTATTATTTTAGAAACCTTTGTATTAATTACTTAAAATATCAGATTGATACTATTACTAAAGTTCTGATGTGAGTCTTGACGGCGAAAACAATAGGCATTGAATAAAATTGTTTTGGATGGATTGGAAAGATTTTTACCTTCACGACATAAATATTGTTTTTTAATTAATATTCCCTTTATAGTCCTCATATAAATTGTTTATGGGAATATATTTATCAAGCAGAAGAAGTGTAATAAAATACAGTTGACACATGAACCATATAAGTAGAATTTTAATATACATACGATTGCGGAAGAATGGATTTATGTTAATGCAACGCTCATAAAGAAGAATTCATATTTCTTTTCAATTATTTTGGAGAAGAACACCACTTCAGGATTTTATATTGAACATAACCCGGTGGTATACCCTGCAAGATTGGATCATAAATTTATCAGCGCCTAGGAAATTATCCAGCCATTTCAATCAAGAAACTGACAACCAACTATGATGTTCCAGTTGGAAATATTCCTGTGAATCTCGTCCAAAGAACCTGTTGAAATTGTTATCTTCAAAATTTAACGCATCCATCAGGTATTTAAGTGAAAATTGTAAAATATGTGTTTGTAATAGATATAACATTTCTTGCAATCACTTTTCTATATATCATTTAATCACGTCATCTCAAGTGTCATATCATTTAGCTTTTAAATGTCAGATTTGGTAGTTTTATTTTAAAATCTTGGAACTTGTTTAATTTAGATATAGACATAGGATTAGGTTTTCTATTATTTGAATAGGCAATACATCTCTTTAAAATTTTTTTAATTATCTTGTGATAATCTAAATAATATCATTAAATATATTGATATACATAACTTTACCTTTTACGTTTTATTTTATGTATGTTTAAGTGTTTGTCTGTGTATCGAGAACTTACTTCGAGACCCTTGAGTTTAAGTAGTTTTCTGTTATTCTTTTTCATTTATAACCTAACTATCTTATTTTTCTTGAGCTAGCCATTCTGTTATTACATTGAATTTTCTCATTCCTTATTATAGTAACGCATTCCGCGTTACTACAATATATATATATATATATATTTACATATATATTTATATATATATAAATATATATATATATATATATATATATATAATTTGATACATTACATTATTATAGTTTTTCAGCTTTTATATGAAATATTTACAAATATCGCTCCGGCTTGGTCCACCATATTTATAATATTGCTTTGAATGGGTTTCTTATACATGTGCATGTGATTGCCGCGTGGTCACGGAAAAGATAGCAACCTTAATAATAATAGTCTGTTTACGTACTTTTATTCTTAGATTATTTCAACTTTTTTGTAGCTTATTTTTTTTGTGAAACCCTATTAAAACTTTTTTTAAAAAATTATTTCACAGTACGTGGAAATATTATTGATTCGTTTGATATAAAAAAAAATTTTTGATTTCTATTTCACAGCATATTGTTTTTAATCAAATAAAATAGCCTGTACAAAATTTTTTTTTTGTTTAATATTTATTGTCCATTAAAGAAAAGTTCCACAATATTTTGTTATTATTGTTGTTTTTTTTTTGTTTGGTTATTATTATATGTAATATATTTGCCTATTTGCATTTTATTATTTACTTCTTTTGTTTATAAACCTTATCAATAATAAAAATAGTATATATTATATACGCAAACTAAATTGTCGTCCGCATACTTCTTTGTAGTCATACGAATGAAAAGTATCAAGATAGATAGAGATTTTTTATAATAAAGGAAAACCTATTTACTAAATCCATATGGACAAAAGTAAATTTTGTAAAATGACAAATCGAAATGAATTTCTTTATTATGTCAAACATGTTTATTGAAATATTAAGTAATTTAAGAACTTACTTTACTATTACAAGAAGCCTTTAAAAAGTTTGTAAAACATAAAAAAAAGAAATCGCATAGTATTTATTTTAAAAAATAATTGATATATAATGTTGTCACCTTCCAAAAAAATACACACAAAAAGAGGTTTTGTATATAGTTATGAATCCACCATATGTTTATCTCCATCAACGTTAGAGCGCTGGTCGTCATTACGGAATACATAATACGTACTACCAATGATGCATAGATATATGCCGCAACTACTCAAGTATACACATGCACTTATATACCCTATCTTAGGCTTTGCGAAAGAGACGCTCGATCGATTCCCCGATGACAATTTTTAAAGAATACGTTCAGTTATTATAGACATTGACTCTACCTTTTTTTTAAATTAATTTATTATTTATCAACACTTTTTATATATTTAGAATTTTAAAAATTTCAAAATAATTAAAAAAATTAATGAAAATGTAGTCACGTTAAATATATTAACAGAGAATTACGGATTATGTATCACTAGGTATGAAGAGGGGCGATCACCAACATTACAACAGTGCGATGTTGGCTGCTCATAAATATTTCGTAGTTTTCGCATTTAATTTGAAATATACTGTACCTATGATATCTGACTTGAAATATTTATTTTTAAATAAATTTTTGATCGAATATTTTCATGAGTTTATAATTATAAATAACATTTAAAATAATTTGTTCAAATATTAAAGTAATAATTTCGGCATAGTTTTCTTGGTTAGAATATATTTATACAGAACTAGAAAAGAAACAATACTTTTGAACTATTCATGTCCCACTTTACTCATTATTATTATTTGCATTATTTTGACATGTAGGTTATGTATATGCTTTCTTTGATTATACTGCAAGTAACATACATAACATAAATTTTGGCAATATTGCAAAACATGAGGTTTATATTTTATGACAAACGGTTGTTTCTGCGATTGAACACTGACTTCATTTGACTCTGCAGTACTGATTTGAAAATCACATGCTTCGAATTTGACCTTGAACTGAAAACTTATACTTTAACTATATTTTCCTCTCAACAATTGACACATATGTGTTGGTAGGTATATATGACCAATATTCCAAATATTTGTTTATGTTGTGTCAGACACAGGTATACCTATACATGATGTATAAGATGGGTAACGTATTTTATTTAATTATAGGACATTTTCCCCAATAAGTATATAAGAAAAATTTGTTTCTTGAAAGGTCCTTTGAAGGTCCCTATAAATATTTTTCGAAGATATTCGGCGGCCATATTCTTTACTTTAGCCGTTCATTTTATTTAACGGTATAACTTCAATTAAACCCATTAAAGAATCTACAAATATTGTAATATTACTGTTCCAAGTTTGTCTGAAATTTACTCTTGGAAATGTGATCAAATATAAAATTAGAACGAAATTGTGAATATAAGAATGAATGTTCCATTTCTTTGAACACAGCTGTATTTTGTTAATTTTTTTGCAAATAAAAATTAACATAATACCTAGTGCACATCATTAGTGATATAGGTTTTTCACGATAACAGAGAGGTCACGTGATAAATAGTTACAAAACAGGGTTGTCAAATTTACATTGCTTAGAGTCAGCTGTGATAGTAAATAATCTATGAGGTTATGTTTACATTGTCATTTTAAAATATATTAACTCCTATTAATATGCTTTAATTTATTTTAGAGCACATATACAAAAATAATACACAGAAAAATCTATACATATATTAAGAGATTAAAAGGCTTATTGATAGCATTGTAATACGCATATGATATAAATTTAAAAAAACAATATTAATATACAATACTAGTTTTAGTCATTATTTACACTGTCTTCTGAATCAGAGTTATTTCCGTTGATTATAAATGGTAATATGTCATGCCTTTCAACACTCACGTCCCTATCCCACCATTTGGATTAATGACTCTGTCCATAATCCTACACGTTCTTCTTTTCTACCATATTTTCCTATATTTTTGTTATATGTTTTTATTATACCCGATAAGAGCTCTATGGGGTTAAATATACAATGGTAGGGTGAAAGTCGAAAAACCACATGCTCATATTTTTCTGTTTATTTATCAACTTCAAATATAGTTGGTGGTTTATACCTTCACGTAAAGACATAAATGAAATTATTGAATAAAATAATTAAATATATGTATATGTAAAGCTGCAAGCAATAAATTTTGGTCCTCAATGTCATTCTTTGACAAAATGTAAGTTGCTGTATTGTGAAACAATCGTAATGGTAATAATCAGGAAGCGGATTCGAGCGATTGATGATTCATAGTCAATAGGCGTCTGCCCTTGTATTCGCAATAGATTTGTTTCTGTAAGCGATCCGCGAGTTCATACAATTTGATACGTGTGGTCACCTGCATAAGTGGCACATACCTACATATGCAGTTAATATGTATCTGTCAATGCACAACAGAGCGAATGTAATAAACGGTTTGATAACAGGAAGCAACTACTGCTGAAACAAAAGTAATGCTGACAAGCGAATTACGTGTCGAATTTCGAATAAAAATAATTTACAAAGAACAAAACTCAAAACTATGTATTTTCTGTGAAACATTGAAAGTGTTAAAACATTACTATGAACAACCAAAATTCGTTTAAGGTGTTCCTGTGTTAAATTAGTTCTTTTAGATGTTAAAACGTCATTAAAAATGGAAATGTGCGTTCCACATCACAACTGGTGATGGGTGCATGATTAAAATATTGCAAAAGTGCACCATACTTCGAATTTATAGATTTTGCAATCGGCTCTGTGCAGAATTGATATAATATATTCAAATCTGGATTTCTGATAAATATGGCATCAACTTTTTGTCTCAGCTTTGAGAAATATCTTTTTGAATTATGAAACTAACTTATCAACATTTGGAAAATGACCCCTGATGTATTCACATACTCTGTGTAGTGCATGTGCTGCACAGGTAACGTGTAGCGTATTGGGATAAGACTGCTTTAATAACTTTCCTGTTTTTAACATACAAGCTGCCGCATCTGTCAAAAATAATAGCATCTTGTCTTTATACTTGTATACTACATTTAACACTTATCGCCCCATTACATCCGTTAGTTCGTCTGCACTTACCCAAAGATAGTGACCATATAGGTGGTTCATATTTTTTCAATGGTTCTCAAATAACATTTTGGTAAGTGGTATTTACGTAAAGTAGATTCATCTGGTATATGACGATCAGTATATTTTGTAAGAAACCTCTTGAGAACTGGATTGTTAAGCTTTTTGAATGGGATATTGGTCGCCATGAAAGCTTCACACAGTTCTTCATTAAAAGTGTCAGGTGGAGATGGACATATGTTATCTACATGAGTTTTCGAAGAAACATGTCTATGCACATTACTCTTTTGTGGACGCCTTAAACTTAATAAACAGGCACTGCAATATATCTCGGTATCATCAAGAATATGCAACCAATATGTACGGCCTCTAATCCATCCTACAACGGTTGCCCTACGATAATTCTCCATAGTTAATGAAAATAAAGAGAAATACTAAGAACAGAAAGAAATAGACTAAAAAGAAGAAACGAAAACTACTCCAAAAGTAAGGTAGTAAATTAAACTTAATATTTATAAAAAAATGTTAGGATAAATATACAATATAACAATATAAAACGGATTTTTTAAAATACTAAATGTTGTAACCAAATAACAGTGAAGGAAACGAAACCAGAAACACGCCACTGTAAAATAGAATTTATGAATGAATACATCCAATGACGGAAATAACATGTGCTCAACGAATGCAATCGAGCAAGCAATAGTGGGGCTGTTATAACATGCATACTATACATGATACCGCCACGTTTTATTTGGGCAATTGGTCATTCAATCGCTTCAGTCCGCTCTCTGGTAATAACCTACAATTTAATCTGTCACATGTTAATAAAATTTGCGGAACTTGTTGGAAGTATTAGACGAGATGCTATCGTAGCTTTAGAGAGTCCAGTTTCTATTAAGGAAATAATCTTTTCTTTGCTAAAATAGGATATTGAGACCATATTAAAAATAATTCAAAAAATAAGTCTTTGGCAAACTGCAAATTTATATTGACATTTCATTGACAGTGGATATAATGAATCAAGGCAAAATCTACATTGTGATAATTTCCTCAAATTTTACAATGACATTGATGACCAAAATTGATTGCTCGCAGCTGTACCAACCATTCAACTAAATAAAATAATTATATTTTTCTATTTTGCGTTCGAAATGAACTCATTATGACACCCAAAACAATATCGAAATGACCGTCATTTCGATACGCCTTTGTTCATTTTTCAATGTTGGCGTTGTTCGAACACAGAAATAAATATCATTGGTCATTTGAGTTTAAGAATTTAAGTACATTTGACAGATATAACTAACGAGCCATCGAAAAAATTCATAATTGGAGTAGACTGTGAAATTGGGTTGGTGCTTTAACCACTTCCACATAATGACATTTATTATTTGACATTGAAACTATAAGTTTGTGTCAAATTTTTCAAAACTCTTATTAAGAAAATTGTTTGTGTTTAGATGTAAATGGACAACATTTTCAACAACTTCTGTAGCTATATGTAAATTTTGATTATGATTTCGATATTAAATAAATTATTTGTTTTCTTTTTTGTTGTAGTATCATTTCAATGCCATAACCTTTTTTTACAATGAAACTGTCAAGCATCAAGTAATGTGTCATTATGTGGAAGTGGTTAAAGTACCAACCAAATTTCACAGTCTACTCCAATTATGAATTTTTTCGATGTCTCGTTATATACATACTCAACACAAACGTATAGCAATCGCCAATAAAATTGGCGCGAGGAGGGGGTGCGCAGAAGCCGTTTTTAAAAACGTCCACCCCCACTACTCAAGTAATTGTCAGAATACATTTGTCATTGACGTTTGACGGAACATAATGTCTTTGCTAGGGGATCATAAAGTGATACACGCTCAAAGGATAGAATTATCTGACATTTGATGTAAAACCAAGTATAAATCTCCCCACTACTTCTAATCCTGCGCGAACTTACCCCTCCTCGCGTCAACTTAATTGGCGTTTGCTATATATTGTATACAATTGACAACAAGATATATTAGTTTCTATGTCACTCATGTTTATATTTTTAAATAAAATATCAAGTAATGTTAACGAAAGTGAATAAATAATATGTAATATAATATACTTCGCGGATAACAAGATTTAAATTTAAAAATGTCAAGTATCAATGTGACCAACTGCATGCTTTATATAAAAATAAAACTCTGAACTTTCAAATTAAATAATTACAATTTATTAATGTAAAAAATGCAAAATAGAAAAAATAGTATAAAAAACTCGTTTCATAAGGCCTTTTGCCGCACTCGCTTTTTAGAAAACTCGCCGTTATCGCGGCTCGTTTTCTAAACTAATCTCGTGCGGCAAAATGGTGCCTTATGAAACTTGTTTTTTAATATACTATTTTAAGGCAGTTCTGTCACAACCAATATTATTATTAATCAGCCATGTTTGAATATCATTTTTATTAGAAGATTATGTTGGACTTTTATTTTTAATAGCACTTTCTACTCTCTGTAATAAACAAATATTAATATTAAAACGTTTATAATATAAATAATACAAAATATTACCTGTCAAACAGCAGATAGCAGGAGTAATTGTCTATTATTGTGTTCTTTTCCGAAATACCTGATAAAATAATTTCTTCTTGTTTATCTAACGGTTTCTGCATGATTTAGTTGTGAAAACAACTGATCTTGTATACAATATCAATGTATAAATACAATGAAATAGGAGCTTATAAACTTGTAAACATCTAATTCGAATGACATTTGACAGAATCCAAGTTGGAAACCTTGCCTAATTCTAGCAACATAATATATTCACTGAATCGAGAGAATTATCAGGATTATTAGGTATTATTGTAACTTAAATGTTTCTTGGCCCGAAGTAACTGTTTGTCACGTGTCTCGTTTGTTATCATGAAAGACCTAAATTGGTAGTTGACAATGAATTAATGTGCTATATTATTAATACTATTAACGGAAATATATCCCCCTAAAACTAAAATAACATTCTTTACTTGATTTGTGCAGACAACTCCTATATCATATAAACTAGAAAGTTCATATAATTTTTTAGAAATTTGAATGAAATCTTCACTTCTACTTCTATAATTTTTTTCTTCACTATAAGTACGAAATACACCTGCTATGGAATCAATTACTATGAGCCCAATGTTTACATTATCAATTAATTTTGGTAACTTTACATATAGACAATTCCTAAGTTGTTCCTAAAAATTTCAAATGTGTTCATGATTTTATTAAGATAATTATTAATTATAAGTTATATTACATAATCTGCTATGTGTTCCACAAAAATATTATCCTGAAATGGAATGTTTATTTCACTACTGCCTTCGAATCTGTTTAAAAAACTGTCCTCTAATTGTTTGAGACGTTTAGAAGGAAATGGATCTTCTGTACAAATGTATACAGCATCTGTATATATTTTAATTACAATCTACTAATTTTTTACAATAGAAACTTAACTTTTTTGTAAACCACCAAGTGTTTCTGGTAACTGCACCATTAAGGTTAATTGCAGACAAAACTGAGTTTTTCCAACCCCGCTTTCACCATAAACTTCATTTATACCATTGATAGGTATACCTCCATGTAATAAATTATCGATTATTTTGCAACCAGTACTAATTCTCCTCCATATAGGAACCTCCAATGCTAGAATTTAAAGAGCTACCAACGAAATGTTATAATTGGGTAAATTACCATTTTTCATTCTATTGCCTATATAAATTTCACTTACTACATCCAATAATAAATCTACTTCTTCGGTTTTTAACTTAGTTTTTTTCTGAATATCCATTTTATTAGTTAATACAATTGATTTAAGTGAATCTAAGTTAGCTGAAATTGTATGTTACACATCTTAATTTTGTGAAGAGAGCTATTTACCTTTAATTATTTTTTTATAAATGGAAGTAGGTAAACTACTTTGTAATTTCTTAATGTCCATATTTTCTTTTAAATATAATTTAACAGAATTGAACACTTGCTCTCCAGATATGTCTATATATTCTTGGCAATGTCATCACAATATCAGAAATTACATATTTCAAATAATTTCAAGTACCAAATACATAAATAGGCAACTTAAATATCTTTTTAAAAGTTTAAATATAGAATTATCTCTGATAGAAACAAAAGTTCTTTTATGGTATAAAGATGACAATTCTATCTTTTTTTTTTAATAGCGAAACTAAAATTCAAGAAAGGTTTATAAAATAAAATTCGTCGATATATTCAACAAAATGTTATTAGTCTGAACAATTTTAAAAATCTGTGCCTAAAATTCTTTGCCTTATTATAAAAATGAAGTAACTGACGCCCAGTGGCGGATTTAAGCTTGTAAGGGCCCTAAGCGCTACGAAAATTTGAGGCCCCATTTTCCAGACTTTTTTACACCACTATAGGTATGACTAGAAGCGCATAAAAAAACGATGTGTTTATATTTTTCTCTAATAAACATAAATCAATAATAATTATAGATACCAAAAAAATAAAACAAAACTCTAAAAAATATATTTTAACAGAGTTAAAATCTTACATAAAAAACAAAAACAAATAAACATAAAAGCTTTACTACAGAGCCACTCTTCGGACTTTTGCGCGCGAAAAATTGTCAATCATCTCATCGTAATTTATTTCTTGAACTAATTCATTTTCAATAAATAATATGGCAAGACAACTTAAATTATCATTTAAAAGAGAATTCCTCAAATAATTTTTCACGCGTTTAAGCACCGAGAATGATCGCTCCGCAGTGGCATTGCACACAGGTATTGTGAGGAATATTTTTAAAATGGTTTCCACATTTGGAAATGTGGATCTCAAACTAGTTATTATTGCTTTGTACATTTCAGTGGGACTAGTAATGTTCATTTCTTTGGTAAAACGCAACCATTGTAAAACTTCATCTTTAAAAGTATTCTATTGAATATCACTTGCGTATTTTTGACTCAAATTATTAATGCTTATTTCAATTTCTTCATCGGTTTGATCATGAAAAAAGAATTGAAAATCTTTTAAAGTTTCGTCATAGATTTGTCTTCTTCTAATAAGTTCAGAAGATAACGCATCACAAATTGTATTGTGAACATTTACAAAAATGCTATTCTCCCAGCCAAGCGTATTTCATTACTGCGAGAGTCATCAAATTGCAATTTTCGCTTCTTATTCCTAGACCTTTCATCCTTAAAAGTTCGGTAATCATCTTCCATCACATTCAAAAGCTCAGTTGCTTCATTTTCAATACTTTCAAAATTGTTTCGAACATTATTCACAAATTCGGTTAGGGATTTCAAAAGATTTGATCCGGTAAGCAAATTGCACTTTATTTCTTGAAGAGATTTACTGGTAGAATTGATTCTGGATAACAATTTGTTCCACAAAACTGTTAATAAAACTGTTTCATATTCATCCATTTTTTTAAGTAAACCTTTAGCTTCCACCCTACTCACTGGTTGCTGGTTTGAGCTCTCACAAAACTCTTTCAACGCTTCCTTAATGTTCTGGTAATCTTCGCGAAGAGCCAACACTGCATCAGCTCTTGCTGACCATCTGGTGTCACTGACACGTTTTAAGTGTTTAGAATTGGGACGAGATAAATGATCTATTACAATTTTCCAACGACTTGTAGAGGATGAAAAAATGTAAACAGATTATTTACGAAGGAAAAGAAATCAACTGAAGCTAAACATGATTCTGCAGCGCAATTTCCAACTAGATTGAGGGAGTGAGCAGCACATGGCACATAATACGCGGTTTCACTATGTTCTTTGATTCTTGCTTGTAAGCCGGTATATTTTCCTGCCATATTCGCAGCATTGTCATATGACTGCCCTCTACAATTAGTGACCGAGATTCCGAAGTTCTGTAGTGTATTTAAAACAACGTCTGTTAAATATGCACTGTCGTGATGCTCAATTTGGATAAATCCACAGAAACTTTCCTGAATCGCTCCATATTCTGTCACATACCGTAAAATAAAAGAGACTTGATCAACGTGGGAGACGTCTGGGGTCGAGTCCACGATGATGGAATAATATATGGCATTTTTGACCTTTGATATAATTTTATCCAAAACAGATTGGGCCATAATTATGATAAATTCATCAAAAATATGATGCGATAGATAATTGGTTTTACCGCTGCCACAGTTTTCGTATTTCATTAAATGGTTTTTCAAAAATTTGTCATATTCGGCCAAATATTCAATGCAACTCAAAAAATTCCCTTTTCTCTGGGAATCCATTCCCTCTCTGTGATCTCTGAACGCCACTCTCAATTTTGTTAATAGTTTTACAGTAGAGAACAACCCTTTTCAAAACATATCGCCAATAATCCTTTTCGGTTTCAATTTGTTGAAGAATTTGTGTATCAATTCTTCCCATTGTCGACAATCTTTTACTCAAGTTGCACATTGAAATTCTGTTCTGTAACATTTTAAATTAATATTACCTTACAAGCCGAAACAGGGAAATTAAAATATTATACCTGGCGAATGCTCATGTTCCTTTAAACATTTATTAACGTTCCTCCAGTCATTGAATCCCGTAGTAGCAAATTTTGAAGATCGAGAGAATAATTTACAAACATAGCCAGTATATTGACTTAGATGTTTCAGTAAAAATCAACCATTCCCGCCTTTCCTTTTCACCATTTGCCTTTATGTAATAGGAATTCGATTCTTGAAAGCTTCTGCAGTATGTTCTGTTTCTGTCCTCATATTCAATTTTTAAATCTGTAAGGTCGCCGATATTTTTAGGTTTATTTAACAGGTAAAAATCAATCATTTTATCTGTTATAAAACTACGCCACAATGCAATATCACTTGGGTAGCTTACTGGAGTCATTTGTGATTTTATCTCTAATTGAACATCAACATCCAGTATACCATTTTTATTTTGTTCAATACTTGTACATGCACTGGCGTCATTTTCTTGTACTGGTAAAGAGTCAATCTCTTGACCAACGAAAATATCTGTGTTGGTTTCAGTCTCATTGTCACAGTCAGAAATATCATTAGTTTCAGTTTGCTGTTCACTTGCCTGAGCTCCCGTAAGAAATTTACATAAGGCATTTCGTTGTCGCTTGGCATCTTCTTCCTGCAATCTTTTTCGTTTTCGTTTAGCAGCACCGGACTCGAATCGCTTCATTTTATTTGGTAGGGACACAGGACACAGAAAGTTGTTGTTGTATGTTCATGTTGTATGTTGTAAAGCTAAGATAAAGTAGGTAACAGATTTTGTTCATAAAATAGTGGAAACAGAGAACAGAGGTTACCTATTATAATGATGGGGATGGGCGCTATAATGAGTCGCGCAGGAAGACGCTAAGCACTGACTACTGGACCTGGCCTGGAGTGCAAGTGCACCGACTGCTGCAGCCAGGGGAAGGGAAAAAATAATTGCGCGAGACTAGAAGAGCCAGAGCGGCAGTAACAGTAACCTGAATTTCCTGAACACATAGACGTGCAGAAGAGTCCCGCATCTTGTAAAATTCTATAAGGGGGATGCTTTAAAAATTTGGTTTTACCTGTTGAAATTTGGCCCCCCTCTGAGCGAGGCCCTAAGCGCGCGCTTAGTGCGTTTATGCTTAAATCCGCCTCTGCTGACGCCACCATTGTAATATTGGTTCTATAGCTATAGGCAAGGATTGTATAAGAACATAGGATAGCCAGGTCCCTATACCGGCAGTGTTGTTCGCATCGAGCCGTGACTCCGCCTCCTGTGACGTCACAAACGGACCAGTCGCACCGATAAATAGTTGAGGTCTTGGGTTGCTTGAGTTAAAGTAAAGTGTTTTAATTTAGTTTTCGCCGTTACCCTTTGTAAATTAGCGACTGAAATGCCGGGACGTCGTTGTGCGGTAGTTGGCTGTAATAACAGTCGTATTTCTACGAAAATTACCAATAGAGAAATCGTTTATCACAACTTTCCAAAGGCGACAAACTTCGAATCCGATACTGTCCGTAAAGAATGGATAAGGCGCTGCAAACGAGCAGATAAGTGGAATCCAAATACTAGCCAAATTTGCTCAATCCACTTTAATGCAAACGATTATGAACGTGATATGCGGAACGAATTATTAGGTAATAAATGTATTTATACGTTATGAGATAAATTATTCTAATACATAGTAATTATTGCTAGGGTTACCTGTACGAAAACAGCTTAAATACAATGCTGTGCCTAGTGTAAATCTTCCACAAATGTCCAAAGATATAAAGAAAGTTGCGACAAGAGGGGAAGCATATTTAAAAAGAAAAAAGGAAAATGAAAGGAAAGAAGAAGTAAATAGATTGATTGCCGAACAATCGATAGCTTCATGTTTAGCGGCAAGTGAGCTGTCAACAGCGTCTTCAACAGCAGAATTTAAAACCGATAAGCCTTTAACTGTCCCAACAGAAAATATATTATCTAAACAATATGCGGAGCTTCGTGAAAGTCACACTAAATTATCTACAGAGATGGAAATTATGAAACGCAAATTGAATTTGCAGAGAAAACAACTTTTATACTATAGAAGAAAGAACAAGCAAGATAAACCTGCACAAAAACAGGAAACGGTAAAAATACTGAGAAAACTCTTAACAGAAAATCAAATTTCTATTCTTCTAAACAAAAAGAAGCGCGTTAATTGGACTACTGAAGAGATTGCAGTTGCTTTTACTATTCGTTACCTCAGCAAGAAATGCTATATATTTTTGCGAACTAAACTTAATTTTCCGTTGCCAGCGTTGTCATCTTTGAGAAAGTGGGCATCAAAAATCAGAATAACGCCGGGAGTTTTAGAAGATGTACTAACTTTCTAAAGGTAGCAGGAGAAAATATGTCTGCAAGAGAGAAAACTGTAGTCATTTCTTTTGATGAAGTCAAAGTTAAAACCACTTTAGAGTATTGTGTTGATGAAGATCAGGTGCTAGGTCCTTACAATTTAATTCAAGTCTGTATGGTTAGAAGCTTATTTTCTACTTGGAAACAGCCTATCTATCTAGACTTTGACCATAAGATGACAAAGGATGTGTTAATGGATCTGATCACCCAATTGCATAAAATATCATATAACTGTGTTGCAATTGTAAGTGATTGCGGAAGCAGTAATGTTGGTCTCTGGAAAGCGTTGTCCGTTGACATAAATAAGACCTATTTCGAGCATCCGCAAACCAAGAAAAATGTTTATGTTTTCGCAGATGCTCCCCATTTACTGAAACTTCTCCGTAATTGGTTTTTGGACACAGGATTTATATTGAGAAGTGCTGGAAAGAAAGAGATAAGAAAAGAACCTTTAGAAAGTTTGATAGAATTAACCAATGTGGAAGTAAATTCCTGTTATAAAATTTCTGAAAAGCATATTACAGTTGAAAAGAGTAAAAGACAAAATGTAAGACTAGCGGCTGAATCACATAAGACCGCCCAGGCATTATTACGATACAAACCAGGCCCTGATAAAAAACTTGCTGAAGATGTCGGAATGTTCATAGACAATATTAATTCTTGGTTTGATATTTTTAATAGCCATGTGAATAGATCTCCTGGCCCTGACCCTATGAAAGCCCCTTTTGGAATTTATTTACAGGACCAAGAACAACACTTAAATAAAGTTAGAGATTTAATATTTGACATGAGAGCTGAAGGAAAAAACACTTTGCAAATTTTTCAGAAAGGAATAATAATTTCTATAGAATCGTTAAAACTACTTTTACGAGATATGAAGACCGAATTTGAAGATGTACATTATATATGTACTCATAAACTTAATCAGGATTGTTTGGAGAATTTTTTCTTCCAGCTTAGATGTCGAGGGCCGAATGAACATCCATCTCCATTGGAAGCCATCAAAAGAATAAGAATGATTATTCTTGGGAAGAATCCTGGTATTTTAGAAGCACAGGTACATAAAATGTGTTTATTAATTCTTTACATATTCCTAGTATTATATAGGTACCTATCTACATAGCTATACTTTTTTTAAAGGTGAGCACACAAGAAGCTGTTCCTGTAGAATATATAGTGGCCACAGTTTTGGAACAAGCGAAAGTTTCACTTGAATTACCGGAAGAGAAGTTTGACTGCAATGCAACTCAAAGTAGCAATGGAAGCTCGTTTTCATCATCAGGGATTTCAGAAATATCTGATGCAAAATCACCAGAAACAACGGACGATGCATTTGAGTACATTGCTGGTTTTATAGCGAAGAAATTTAAAAACTGTCATCCCCAACTCGGCGATTATACTTATAAAATTAAAGCCGATCACGCCTACAATTTACCCTCATGGGTACAACAGCTCTCTTTTGGTGGTCTTATTAAGCCCTCAACAGATTTCTTAAGTAGGTACCATTAAACAGTGGAACAAATATTTTGAGATATATCACGGCGATAATAAACTGCGGAAAGAAACACTGGTTGTTAAAAGACTAGCTTTAAAAATTAAAAAGCGAGAAAATTTGTGCTTTGTTATTATAAAATTATTTTGTAAATTAAGAACTGTTATCCGTATGAATTATTTAAATACAAAAAGAACCCTTGACAATGCTAAAAAATCGAGTAAACGTAAGCTTTCTACTAGTACGCCGTCAGACACTCAACGAACACTAGCTAAAAAAATGCGAAAAACCACTACTTGATTCGTTTTTATTTAATTACTGCGTAATAAAACATTGCTATATACTGACTCTTTTAATTGAAAAATATATATTTTTTGCTTTGTATAGAGAATACATGCTCATCGGCTTTCTTTATTTATGTTTATGTACCTAATAAATGTGTTTATTTGAAGTTGGAAAAGTTTTTTTTTAAATTATAAACCAAAGTATAACCTTATGGCAATAAAAACGTGTATTATATTTATAACAGTACACTGTCGGATATGTTATTATCAAATGAAATATTATATACCATAATAATAGCACTAATATAACTTGATAATTAATTGTTGTAGTAGCTAAACACATTTTATAAGGTGCTTTACAGTAGTAAACGCGTTCAACCTGGTCCGTTTGTGACGTCATGGCTCCCCACTACGCGGCGAAAATATTGCGGGATCGAGCAATCCTATGTTCTTATACAATCCTTGAGCTATAGGTTGGTGAATGTAATTAGTAACTACTAATTTTTAGGGTGACAGGGATTGGCAGTCATGTACAATTCAGGAGAGAACTTAAATGAATTTGTAGTGGGGCGATCAATTGTTTAGTTTTATTAGTTTCTTGAGTTCTATAGCGTAGATATGTGATGGACAGTGACATGGCAATGTCTACATCTAAGAAAATCTAAACAACTAATGCAGAATTTATATCACATAACTAGGGACCGGACACGAGAGGTCCATGACATCGCCCACAGGCGTTCTATTGAAAATTTGTATTTTTACAGCGTTTTTAATTTTATTTATATAATTGGAAAACAAATGGGTGGTGATCTATAACATACAAAATATATTTTTATTTGTTCATTTTGTAGTTCAAGTTGAGTAAAGGAGTATTAATATTTACTAACATTACTTTCTCAAGGTTCTCTTCTGTAATATTTGTTCTCTTTGAATGAAATACATCCTTGTACATAGAAAACGTCCTTTCTACATCTGGTTATAGGTACATACTAGAAATATTCTTTTATTTCAGCGTATTTAGCAGTTAGAGTTTGAGACATTGCCCCCATACACAATTGCCGCAATGTTATTAAATCTGGATTTCTATTAAAAACTGCGTCTAACTTTTGCCGAAGGCCACATCCGAAATCACTTGGAATATTTTTCAAATTAAGCCACATCTAATGTGGTTAATCCATCATTTAATTTGAGATTATGATTTTCAAAATAAGTGATTAGTTTTGGCAAATTTCCAAAGTGTTCCTGAGGAAATTAGGACAACTGATTTTTAAAATTTTGAATTTGTATTAGTTCATTGCACTTAGAAATACTTTGAGGATCGTCATTTAAACATGTAACGAAATTTTGTAAACTATCGAAATTCTCTGCATAAAAACTAATTGCTTCCAGCCATGTTCCCATCTAGTTAATACTTGAGAGGGAGGCAGTGACAAAGATGGAACTTTTTCCCTGTAAACAGCTACTCTCAATGGTCTTTTCTGAAAACTTTTTTAAAAGCGGATACAAGTTTATCAACTTCCGGAAAGGTGTCTCTAATATAGTCATAGATTCTGTCGAGAGCATGTGCTACACAAGTAATTTGCAGCATATAAGGATATGTTTCCTTTAATAGTCTGTCTGTTTTTAACATATATGCAGCACTGTCACCGGCAAATAAAAGTATTTTTTTTCTTTGTACCTGTCGTCCGAGTGAAGCATTTGGTGCATATTCTCGTAAATGGTTTTAGCTACTGTTTCCGCATCAACTGTATTTATAACTTTTGTTACTATTACATATGCGTTATATGGAATAGTTGGATGTAGTACACCAGCTACAACATTTACCACACAGCGCCCGGTACTTATCCAAAGGTACTGATTTGAAAGATGGCTTTTAATGCGTTCTACTGCTTTCGTATAGTACTTAGAAACATAATATTTGCGTAAGGAGGATTCAACAGGAACATTTCGACCAGTATATTTTTGGAGAAATGTTTTGAAGGTGGGATTGTTAAGTTTATTTAATGGAATATTTGCCGCCATTAAAGTTTCACAGAGTTCTTCGTTAAAATTGTCAAATTCCAACGGGTCTAATGTCTGTGTTTGTGTTTGCGATGCTAAGTGACGTTTTATGTGCGATTTCTTGGAATTTTTTAACGATATTTTACAGACTTTGCAAAAAATTTCGGAATCACTGGCAATGGATATTCAATCAGTATGACCCTTAATCCAACTCGCTATTGTTTCACGATGTCATTCTCGACGTTGTTCAATATCATATCTGAAAAAGTAACGTAAACAATGTTCTAGGTCTAAATAAATGAAAATTAAAAATGTATGCGTAAGTTATTGAAACTTAACGAAATTTATTATGAATTAACAGTTAAAACAATGCAAAGAAAACAACAACTTTATTTATCTTACGAAAAATAAACTAATAAAAAAAATAATTTTTAAAAACTCCTCACGCTATCTACGCCCATGAAGAAAGGCATTTAACTATAATATTAAAGTAACTGCGTCACAATTCGAGATGTACGGTTAACCGTACAGAAACAGATGTACGGTTAACCGAATGAGTAGTGCTATTCAATAACTGCGTGTTGTACTTAGCGATGTTATAGACTATTTATATGGTTCATCGTAATTTCAGCCCGATGCGCTCGGTCTCTATTCATAATGTACCTTCATGTTTGATATCGCTATGGGGTGAAAAGCACGATAGAAAAGGGGTTATTATTTGTAACAGATGGAGCTGTATATATGAAGGCTGCTGGTCGATTCTAACAATAAACAGTATGTGGCACATATCGCATGTTTCGCACATGCTCTTCATCGAGTATCAGAGGAAGTCAGAAAATGCTACCCGAATCCAGATAAATTGATATCGTCTGTCAAGAAAGCTTTTGGGAGGCACTTGCACACAAGATTTTATTTCCCCAAAACTGTCACATGTGCCACTACCACC
Organism: Melolontha melolontha; assembly: GCA_935421215.2. Classification (NCBI taxonomy): domain Eukaryota; kingdom Metazoa; phylum Arthropoda; class Insecta; order Coleoptera; family Scarabaeidae; genus Melolontha; species Melolontha melolontha. The sequence continues at coordinate 90,766,041 of OW285237.1, read as the reverse complement.
AGAACCCGTTATAAAGCGCTGAGGCACATAGATAGAAGCAGTATCCTATTATCGCATGCATTTTGACGACGCTAAAAGAATAATACAGCCACTGGATTCGAATGATACTGTTTCTATTTTACACGTTCAACAAGTATTTATGGACCCAACTATTGAGGTACATTTTTCAAATATTCATGGACATTAGTCTAGAATACCTGTAGCTATCCGTCATCTAGAGGTTACTCCGACCAACCCACAATATTCAATAACTAACGCCATGAATATTGTAAATGATCTTCGTCAATTCCCTTTCCAATTACCTGTAGTTGCTATTGATAATGTGAAACGAAAATTTGAAGTAGTTCTAAATAAAAATCCACGATTTCGTACAGTAGGCCGAATTATTGACTTGTTTGATGGTAAAAAAGTATTTTTCCGAACCGGAGATAAATGTGCCGTCATTCCAAACTTTATGTATTTAAATATGCCTCTATTTCATTGTTGAACGGTTGTTTTCAATGTATAAATGTATTTACGACGATAAACAATTAACACATGAACAAATGGCACAATTATTGGTGATTTACTATCATTTGAACTTTGGATATAAACGGTGAACAGTTAGGATGCGTGATATGTTTTATAAACCCTGCAATGTTCTTTCTGGAGAAGATGTATTTACTCTTACTTGATATGTACTTGCCTCTTCACGTAAATAGGAGTTGATGATACAAATTCCACGGTTTGAAAAGTAAAACGACGTATCAATAAATGTTTATATTTTCAAAAAAAACTAATGAAAAATTCACCACCTTACCTACGTACCTAACAAAAATGAAACAAGCTAAACATGTGAATTTGCTACTTATTCAAGATTTTTACTATAACGAAGATGAAGTGCATGAGGACGATAATGAATCAACTCCTAGTTATCATTATGTCTGGATTAAGAACTTATCACGCCTTGTATCCTCACAGCTATCGAAGCATAAAACAAAAATGTATTTTTGTGACCGCTGTTTACACTACTTTTATACGAAAACCGCTCTCGATGAACATTACGTAGATTGTCAAGAAATGAATAACTGTAAGATCCGACTGCCTACGGAAGATAATAAGTTTATTAAATTTAAAAACTTTAAAAATAAAGTGAAAGCACCCTATATTATTTATGCCGATTTGGAGTGTTTACTTGTACCATGTAAAAGTCAAAAAAATATCAAGAACATCAATCAAACAGCATAGGTTATTACGTTAAGTGCAGCTATGATGAATCATTATCATTTTATAAAAGTTATCGTGGTCAAGATTGTATAGAATGGAACTAAGGAACTCAAAACTTTTGCGGAAGATTTAGAAACAGTATTTTTGTGCCCCATACCCATGGACAAGTTAACATCTGATGAACAATATTTGTACGAAAACGCTACAATATGTCATATTTGCGAAAAATCGTTTAGTTCGGATGAAAAGAAAAAGGTTAGAGATCATGATCATTTGAGTGAAAAATACCGAGGAGCCGCACATCAAGATTGTAATGTGAATTATCAAGATACACATACAGTTCCGGTGGTTTTACATTATCTAACCGGATATGACTCACACTTCATTATAAAGAATTTGGCTGCCGATTTAAAGGGACGTATAGATGTTTTGCCAACAACCAAAGAAAAATATATTTCATTCACTAAGCACATCGATGAGAATATAATTAAATTTAGATTCATCGATTCTTTTCGATTTATGGCTTCCGGACTCGATACCCTAACGTCATACGTCATATTTAACAAAATATCACGAACTTATATCTGAATTTTCTAATCTAAGCGGTGAAAAATTGAAATTGTTGACACGAAAAGGAGTATACCCTTACGATTATTTCGACTCAGAAGAGAAATTCAAGGAAACGAAGCTCCCCGAAAAATCTAAATTCTTCAATCAGTTAAACGATCAAGATATTTCAGATGAAGACTATGACCATTCGCAAAAAGTATGGAATGAATTTAATATCGAAAACTTGGGTGAATATTCAGATCTATATCTGAAGACGGATGTGTTACTGTTAACCTGCATTTTCGAACAATTTAGAAGCAGCTGTCTGAAAACATATGGACTTAATCCAGGACTTTACTTCACCTTACCCGGCTTCACATGGGATTGTATGCTTAAACATACTGATATAACCTTAGAATTACTAACAGATCTAGATATGATCATGTTTATTGAACGTGGGATCAGAGGAGGACTCAGTCAATGCTCTTATAGATACCTTAAAGTTAATAATAAATACATGCTAGATTATGATTCTTCAAAACCTGACAAATTTATAATGTATGATGACATCAATAACCAATACGGATGGGCAATGTCTCAATATTTACTCTATGGAGGATTTCGATGGTTATCTAATGTCGAAAATTTCAATGTTATGGATATACCTGATGAGAATGATGTAGGATATATTTTAGAGGTAGATTTAGAGTATCCGCAAGAATTACATGATTTACACGCAGATTTGCCTTTTTGTCCAGAACATCTAGCCGCTCCAGGAACAAAAGAGAAGAAATTAATGGCCACTTTATTCGAAAAAAAAACGTTATGTTATTCATTATAAGACCCTAAAACAAGCCTTATGTCATGGTTTAAAGTTAACCAACATTCATAAAATACTTCAATTTCGACAGAGTACATGGCTGAAATCATACATCGACTTAAACACCAAACTGAGATCATTGGCTATGAATGACTTTGAAAAAAATTTGTTTAAACTGATGAACAACGCTGTTTTCGGGAAGACGATGGAAAATATACATAAACATAGTATAGTGAAGTTGGTAAATAAATGGGAAGGACGATATGGTGCTGAAGCTTTAATTTCAAAGCCTGAATTCAAATCGGCGACTATATTTAATGAGAACTTCGTAGCTGTTGAACTCAACAAAACAGATCTATTTTAATAAACCTATTTATGTAGGAATGGCGATATTAGATATTTCTAAAACATCAATCTATGAATTTCACTATGACTATATGAAACCGGTGTTTGGAGATAAATGTCAAGCAGCCTACACGGATACTGATTCGATTATCTATTCAATTGAATGTTCAGATATCTACGATTTAATCCGTCGCGACTGTCATAGAAGGTTTGGTACAAGCGATTATCCTAAAGATAATGTTTATAGTATTCCTCTTGTAAACAAAAAGTTCTGGGAATGATGAAGGATGAGATGAATGGAAAAATTATAACAGAATTTGTAGGTTTGAGATCTAAAATGTATGCTATTAGGGTAGAGGGTAAAGATACCGTAAGGAAAGCTAAAGGGGTTAAGAAGAACATTGTCAAAAATCGAATAAGTTTTGATGATTATATAGAATATTTGTGCAATTCTAATGAAAAATATGTGAATCATAAATTAATTCAATCTGAAAAACATCAAGTATATAGCACCAATCAAACGAAAATTGCTCTAAGTCCTCATGATGATAAAAGATACTTAATAAAAGACAGTTACGGTACGTTACCTTGGGGGCATTGCAATATTATGTGTATAGAATGAATGATATTTTTAACTTGCAGATTAATTATTCAGGCGCGGCTCGTGATGACGTATTTGGGAGTGCAAGTACAATGATGCGAGTGCCTCGTGTGTTTTCGGTGTTTACTAAGAAAACGTTACAGTTAGTACACGAGAATACACGAAGCACTCGCATCATTGTACTTGCACTCCCAAATACGTCATCACGAGCCGCGCCTGAATTATGTTATGTATAAACAAGTTTGTAAACTAATATTATATTGGGTATGTATATTGGAAAATAAAATAAAATATTATATATATATATATATATATATATATATATATATATATATAATGTCTATTTAATATCCATACCAACAACTGATTCATACAGGGTATCGGAAAATCTATTTTATAGGGAACAGGAAAGGTTACAACTTTTAAATATTTCGAAATTCAAACATTCTACTTATGTGAATAAAATTTCTATAAGTAATAAATAGAGGAGAAAATCGTATTCGAAAATGTTTTTAGCAGGGAATCTCTACATGTTTATGCAACAGATATACTAGCTTTCTCAATTAAACTTTTCTCATTAAATAAAATAATCATATAAAGTAATGCAACAAGAGAATCAGTATATCCTCAAGTGATTTATAATCGTAAAGTCCCCTTGAAATTCAAAGACACCACATAGAGATCCAAACACAAGATGTGTTTATTTTAAGTAGTTTGGAAATTAAATAGGTGATACATATACACTAGTCAATAGCTTTTTCACTGAATATACTAATTATATCTCACAACCCTTGCATATGAGAAGATCATTCAAATACAAAATGCTAGAAATAAAGTATGTTTTAGAAATTTTTATTAATTACTCTTATTAGATATCAAACTCTTCCACATTTTGGAATATAATATGGATTCAAAAGGAGAAGAAGGAATAGTTGAAGTTCCATTGTATGCTACCTCCAATTATTTATAGCTGTTAAGCCCATCGAAATTCAAAGGCACTACTCACGAGGCTCGATGTAGGCAGCTTGGAACATGGACAAGTCTACCGTCAAATGATTTCTAGTCATAAAGACCCCTTAAAATTCAAAGGCACTACACAGAGGCTCAAGGTAGACGGCTCTCCCAACTAGGAAGATTTCATATGGAGTTAGCTCTTAAAAGCAATGAAGCTTCCCCAACGTCAGTAGGTTTCTGCCGAAACATTAGGGTGTCGAATGTCTCTTTGGACCGAGCACCACAGCCAATAGACTGCCTAACGTATTGGGGTAAACTCCTGAAATGACCTGTCTCTTCAACTGATAAGTAGGAAGATATAAATTCACACGTTAACGTAAATAAATATGTAAAAAGAAAAAGTGTTTGAATAAATTATGTTAACGTAAAATATTGATGCTAAATATAATCCCGAAAGGGTTGAGGTGTCTGCAAGGGGATACCAGAGGTTTGCAAGAAGGTACCCGAGACCTGTAAGGGGTACCAGACGCCTGCAAGAGGGTTACCAGGGTGTAGGATGTTGAAACTAACGTCAAAACGGCTCTAATTGCAAGGGATAGCGAGATACGCCCTTACTTAGGGATGACTCATGATCGGTTATAGTTTCATACGCGACCACCGCGAGATCTCGCAAACAAATGTATCGAGCTCTTCAAATAGATGAAGGGAGCTACTTACTGAGGAAACGTACTGCTTCTTGCCAGGTTAAATGGAAAATATCAAATCAGCGTTTCAAGACCGTATTCGAACTGGAGTTATTATTAATCTAAAACATACTGACTCGATATTATTTATGAAGGATACATCCATTTTATTTGAATGAAGAATCTTGAATGTGTTAAAAAAGGAAAAGGCCATCAAGGTAAACACAATGTTTTGTGGCGAATTTAAAATACAGAAAACCGACCAAGAGATTAATGAATTAAAATATTTTAATATTAAAAATATACAAATTTTTCAAGACACCAACCCACAGGAATGATTCATTATCTACATACAACAACCGATTCTCGTTGATCTCGAAGAGTTTCAAGAAGGAGACAGCGGCTGGGCCTTATCAACTGTTATCAATCTCCATGTAGATATTAATAAATTTACATCTACAATTTGATATATTACATATCTCTACTTATTTCTATCATTTAGTCGTACATGTACTTCACATCAAACAAAAATTAATTAGAAAAGAAACCGCATTAGTTGATATGTATTAAAAAAAACTATACTTCCAGTTTATTTACAAAACATGGAAATAAAAAAAATACTTTCACGTTGACACGTAATGTTCATCGAGAGCGGTTTTCGTATAAAAGTAGTGTAAACAGCGGTCACAAAAATACATTTTTGTTTTATGCTTCGATAGCTGTGAGGATACAAGGCGTGATAAGTTCTTAATCCAGACATAATGATAACTAGGAGTTGATTTATTATCGTCCTCATGCACTTCATCTTCGTTATAGTAAAAATCTTGAATAAGTATCAAATTCACATATTTAGCTTGTTTCATTTTTGTTAGGTACATAGGTAAGGTGGTGAATTTTTCATTAGTTTTTTCAAAATATAAACATTTATTGATACGTCGTTTTACTTTTAAAACCGTGGAATTTGTTTCATCGTCATTGGGAACTGAATTCCTGTTAAATTTAGCACAGATGATGGGTTCGGATACTTTATAATTCTTTGCGCGTCCTTACTCACTGGATAGAGCGCGGATACAACGGCCCATGCGAAACATTCTTGATCATTATTTTTTACATTCACAATTGCATGCTTTCATTTAATACATTCTGGCAATTCGATGTAAGATGATCCCAGTTGTGGTGTAAATTTATTAATATTTATTTGAAGATTGATTATAGATGATAAGGCCAACCGCTATCTTTTTCTTGAAACTCTTCGAGTTTAGCGAGAATTGGCTGTTGTATGTAGTTAACAAACCATTCTTTTAGGTTAGTGTCTCGGTAAATTGCAATATTTTTAGTATTAAGTTATTTCATTTCATTAATTTCCTGTTCAGCCTGTTGCCTTGTAAATTCACAACAAAACATTGTGTTCACCTTGATGATCTCTTCCTTCTTCAATACATTTAAGATTTTTTTGCGAAATAAGGTAGCAGCATCTTCCATAGACAATTTCGGGTCAATATGATGTAGATTGATAATAACACCGGTTCGTATTCGCCCTGAAAAGCGGATTGAATATCTTCCCATTTAACATGGCTAGAAGCAGTATGCTTCCTCGGTGTGTAACCCCTTCCACTTATTTGAAGAGCGCGAAATTTTTGTTTGAAACTTTTCACCTTGGCAATAGCCGTTATAAGTTTTTGTTTCTCACCAACATTTTTAGCACTACTCAACGAATTTTTTAATGCTCGAAGAGTTTGATTACACTTTTTAATATTTACTTTAATCTTCCATGTGAGGATTAGTATTGGAAAGAGAAGATTTAATTTGTTGAACAGATTGCATCTTAACTCAACGATGGACACTGACTGAATGACTCTCATACACATATCCTCCGCTATATATTATATTCATTTAATGAGATAATAATGATCACGTGCTAGCTTTACTATTTTACATACGCAATTCATTAATCATAACATCTGACAAAGCGCCCTCGAGGTCTCGCGGTGGTCGCGTATGAAACTATAACCGAACATGAGTCATCCCTAAGTAGGGGCGGTATCTCGCTACCCCTTGCAGTTAGAGCCGTTTTGACGTTATTTTCAACACTGCAGCGCCCCTTGACAACCACCTTGCAGGCTTCTGGAACCCCCTTGCAGGTCTCGGGGACTTCATTGCAAACCTCTGGTATCCCCTTACACATCAATGCAAGCTCCTGGTGCCCCCCTGCGGATCTCTTCAAACCATCATGAGCTTTCGGTCACCTAACTCACCCCTATGTAAAACTCACCCCAACATAAAATTATAATTTCTTACCTTCTCCACCATAAGGGAATATATTGTAGGAGTTGGGTATGCACAATCGGAACCAGGGGTTGGCTGTTACACTGCTTTTTCTACTGAGAATGACAACGTGGTTGTCGAAATAACCTCAAAAATGCAAAATGAACCTCCATAAGAAAATACATGGGATTTTGCGCCAGAACCCGCATAGCTTATCTACTACGAACCATTCTACCGATTATCTCAACAGGTCACGGAACAACACTGATTTGAGTAAAACTTTCTAACCTATAAATAAAAACACTTTTATTACAGCTGCTAGCTAATTTGGGTTTTGAGTCCCTAACGCAATTAAAATGTACCAAGAAGATTAACATGCTATACTGTCAGAGCCACTAGATAGTGAAGATGAGATAACTGATTTTCTTGCAATATATCGTCTGTTTTCACACAAAAAAAGAAGAGTTTCAATCAAAAATTATGTTACGAATGTTGCTTTACGATATTTACATATTTTTTGTCTGAATTACGACGACTGAATAGAGATGTAAGAGGACTAAGAGGTTATATGTATCTACCGAATGTATAAACCGACGATCAACTTCGATCCAAAAAATAGAAACCGAAAACATGCACCCACCAGTGTAATTCTCGAACAATTTGCTTTTAACCGATAACAAATTTTCGAACGCAAATAGTGAATAAGTACGGTTTATACTAGTGCAATTTTTGTAAATGCCTAATGTTAGTCCTAAGGATGAAATATTTGATGAAAATTATGAATTATTGTGACTTACTTTGATAGTAGGCAAATATTTGTAAAATACTATGGAATTTACTGTATAAATAAAGGTTTATTTACAAGTTTGTTTACAGAAAAAACACAAGTTTGTGTCATAACTCAAAAATTATAACTTAAATGAAAAATTCGGTTATACAGAATTATTAAGCACAATTACTTCTCCTTTGCAAATTTTTTCTAAAATCAATAATAACAGTGATATAGGCGCCAGACAAAATAACAAAAAAATCATTTTTGCGATATATCTAGTTAGCCATGCATTTTTTCCAAAAAAAAAAAGCTCATTAAATTGAGCTCGTAAAACTTCAATTCTTTCCCCATTTAATCGTCTCTATTTCCGCTTGTCTCCGAGATCCCCATGCTAAACATTGGAAAAAAACTCACCATGTATATCTATTTATTTATAGTGGCTACAATTGGTAGTTAATTAATTATCATGTAAAATACATAAAAATAATACACATAATACGAATTAATACATTCTTATCCTATATTCTCCTAATGATCTAATTCAAAACATGAATGTCTATATAACGGGCCCGACTCCAGTTATTTCGTTCGACAAAATTCCGTCAAATAACTGTTTAGTAATTCGTATACATAAGAAATAACATATTTCGTTATTTGAAATAACCGAAAAAAGAAATGTTATTTCTCCAAACAGTGCTTTCAAGAACGGTTATTCTAAGAACCGAAATAACCAAAACACGAAATAAATTATTTTCTCCAAACAGTTATTTCAAGAACGGTTATTCTAAGAATCTAAATAACAGAACGACGAAATAAGTTATTTTCTCTAAAAAGTTATTTGAAGAACGGTTATTTCTTAATCTATGAACCGGTGATAACAGTTATTGGGTCAATAACGGTTATTAATAACCGTTATCGAAATATCGCTCATCTCTGGCAACACTGATCCCTAGTAGCATAATTTAGAAAACGTGGTCAATAACAGATTAGAGATAAGAAAAACACCCTAACCACAATATATATCAATAAATACTATATACGTATTTATTGATATATATTGTGGTTAGGGTGTTTTTCTTATCTCTAATCTGTTATTGACCACGTTTTCTAAATTATGCTACTAGGGATCAGTGTTGCCAGAGATGAGCGATATTTCGATAACGGTTATTAATAACCGTTATTGACCCAATAACTGTTATCACCGGTTCATAGATTAAGAAATAACCGTTCTTCAAATAACTTTTTAGAGAAAATAACTTATTTCGTCGTTCTGTTATTTAGATTCTTAGAATAACCGTTCTTGAAATAACTGTTTGGAGAAAATAATTTATTTCGTGTTTTGGTTATTTCGGTTCTTAGAATAACCGTTCTTGAAAGCACTGTTTGGAGAAATAACATTTCTTTTTTCGGTTATTTCAAATAACGAAATATGTTATTTCTTATGTATACGAATTACTAAACAGTTATTTGACGGAATTTTGTCGAACGAAATAACTGGAGTCGGGCCCGTTATATAGACATTCATGTTTTGAATTAGATCATTAGGAGAATATAGGATAAGAATGTATTAATTCGTATTATGTGTATTATTTTTATGTATTTTACATGATAATTAATTAACTACCAATTGTAGCCACTATAAATAAATAGGTATACATGGTGAGTTTTTTTCCAATGTTTAGCATGGGGATCTCGGAGACAAGCGGAAATAGAGACGATTAAATGGGGAAAGAATTGAAGTTTTACGAGCTCAATTTAATGAGCTTTTTTTTTTGGAAAAAATGCATGGCTAACTAGATATATCGCAAAAATGATTTTTTTGTTATTTTGTCTGGCGCCTATATCACTGTTATTATTGATTTTAGAAAAAATTTGCAAAGGAGAAGTAATTGTGCTTAATAATTCTGTATAACCGAATTTTTCATTTAAGTTATAATTTTTGAGTTATGACACAAACTTGTGTTTTTTCTGTAAACAAACTTGTAAATAAACCTTTATTTATACAGTAAATTCCATAGTATTTTACAAATATTTGCCTACTATCAAAGTAAGTCACAATAATTCATAATTTTCATCAAATATTTCATCCTTAGGACTAACATTAGGCATTTACAAAAATTGCACTAGTATAAACCGTACTTATTCACTATTTGCGTTCGAAAATTTGTTATCGGTTAAAAGCAAATTGTTCGAGAATTACACTGGTGGGTGCATGTTTTCGGTTTCTATTTTTTGGATCGAAGTTGATCGTCGGTTTATACATTCGGTAGATACATATAACCTCTTAGTCCTCTTACATCTCTATTCAGTCGTCGTAATTCAGACAAAAAATATGTAAATATCGTAAAGCAACATTCGTAACATAATTTTTGATTGAAACTCTTCTTTTTTTGTGTGAAAACAGACGATATATTGCAAGAAAATCAGTTATCTCATCTTCACTATCTAGTGGCTCTGACAGTATAGCATGTTAATCTTCTTGGTACATTTTAATTGCGTTAGGGACTCAAAACCCAAATTAGCTAGCAGCTGTAATAAAAGTGTTTTTATTTATAGGTTAGAAAGTTTTACTCAAATCAGTGTTGTTCCGTGACCTGTTGAGATAATCGGTAGAATGGTTCGTAGTAGATAAGCTATGCGGGTTCTGGCGCAAAATCCCATGTATTTTCTTATGGAGGTTCATTTTGCATTTTTGAGGTTGCTAAGTTGCCATCTTCAGTAGAATAACCTTAAAACCTGAAAAAATGTTAAACGTAGCGTTTTGGCTAAGGTAAACCTTAGAAGATATGCTCTTCACCAAATCGCCAGTGGGATAACACTAACTACTACTACTAACTAACTAGTGTTATCCCACTGGCGATTTGGTGAAGAGCATATCTTCTAAGGTTCACCTTAGCCAAACTACGTTTAACATTTTTTCAGTTTCTAAGGTTATTCTACTGAAGATGGCAACTTAGTTGCCGAAATGCGTATATAGTATTTATTGATATACATTGTGGTTAGGATGTTTTTCTTATTTCTGTTTCAGATTACGAGCCACAGTCTCCACCAATTTCGAATAACAGATTAATTTTCGTGTTATTATTTTCCTATTTATTTTGTTTCATTGTAGCGGTATTAAAAAATATGTTTTTGTTATATTCGTTTTACATCATTCAAAAGTAGGTACCACTTGTCAAATTTAGGGGGATTGAGATAGAGAACATGTGAAACAAGCTTGATTTCGACCGCAACAATTGACATTAGCGACATCACTTTTGACGTAAATATAAGCATTTATAAAATTAAACACAATACTCTTACTTTTCAAAATGTTTATTGCCATGTTGTGCCCCGTTCCAAACAAAAAATATAAATAATAAAAGCTAGCGGAAAACTGGCAAGAGATGTTAAACATCAATTGACAATAACTATAATTATCAGTGTGGCATATATTAAGCAAAAAAATTTTCAAAACTTGGCAAACGTCAGCTTCAAACATTAACGGACACCCGATATTATATTACATGAGTTCTACTTCTAATAGAAGGCTCTGTATTCAGACTAACCATTAATAATAACTATTATGAAATTTGAGAATACGTTTTGGTATAAATAAATTTTAAAATTTATCGACGTATTGATCTGTTACTTCTTTATTAATTTATTTTATTTATAAAGAATACATTACTTGATTAAAAGGTTTAAGTTACGTCTGAAATATAATCCAATTTGATAAAATTTCCTTCCCATAATCATAATACAAAATAAATGCCTATAAATACTTACGAACATCATCATACTTGTTATGCTAATATGAGTAATAAGTAATAACCGTAATAAGACTAATAAGTAGAGTGGACCAATCCGGAGCGAAAGCAGAGGCGTGACTAACGAATTGGTTCCCGCGTGCCCCATCGCACATACAATTACTTAGTATGTTGTTCACGGTCATCGTGTGTACACGTATAATAGCAGCAGGAAAGTGTATTCTGTGTATTTAATAATGTTGAAGGAGCGTACAGTAAAGAAACCGCTATCATCAAAGTTAGTCAATAGGTTTATTGAGAACCATCCTAGTTTATCTTACAATGGGGTAAATGTAAAATGTTTAGTGTGCAATATATATATAAACCATTTAACAAAATCAAATTTGCAACGCCACGTGCATAGCGCAAGACATAAAGATAGAGACACTGGTGCCGATACAAAATACGAAGTGTTCTTATTTGATTTGTGTACAATGATGGTTGTGTGTAATTTGCCGTTTACTTTTTTACGCAATGATTCGTTTATTTCATTTCTTGAAAAATATGGCAATGTAGAATTACCGAGCTGCACCCATTTACGACGTTATTTAAAATCTGTTCGTGTACATTTAGAAAATAAAATTAAGGCTGATCTGAAAAATAAAAAAGTGTGGATGAAACAACTGATAGCAAAAAAAGATCTGTACTTAATGTTATGGTACGTAAAATGGAACCAAACCAATCGCCATCCTCAATTTTATTAGCTAGCAGACAAATAGAAGAATGTACTGCGCGTGTAATTTCAAAAGTGGTGTTAAGTACATTGGAGAAATTTGAAATTTCCAGAGATTATTACAAACGGCGTCTTGTGCTGGATATCGGGATGTGGATGTGCCGTGCCAATAATAATGAAATTATTCTAAGATAACTAAAATAATTAGTGGTGCTGGTGAAGTTCCTTCAAAGGTCCAGGACGTGCGTGGTATTGGTTAATTTTAATAAATCTACAACTTACTTACTAAATAAAACACATAAGCGTTGTCCTTAAAGTTTGTATTTATATTTACATAAGAAAGAAATTGAAATTGTTATATTTAAAAGTAATTAAAACAAAAGTAATATATACACGAGGAGCGGTAAATAAGTAATTGAAAATTAACACACAATACCCTGAAAACGAACGTTAAATTGCGTAGTAAATTAAATGTTAATTAATTAGGATTAATATAATATAATCTCTGTATCGGACAATACAGAGTTACCTGTGAGTGGCGGCCACGTGGTCTGAAGATATACTCGGACAAGTATATGTAGAGCGATGTTCGGCCGGAGGAATAAGAAATTAATTAGTTTAATTAATATGGATTCGCTTAAAAGAATAATATATATAGAACAATACAGGATTATCTTTTAATTGCGGTGAGATACAGGGGCACGTGGATCATGCCACCGGTACTTGACCAGTACGGCGGGTGATGTTGCACGCTCGAGGGTTCTAACGAGAAGATCGGACTGATAGTGTTTGTGTCGATAGAACACTGGTTTTTGAAAACGGTCTGTTTTATGACCTGAGTCGAAGAGGGGTCGATATCTTGAATAATAATTAATTAAGAAGCGGGACCTGAAGAGGTGTTCTATCGATGGCATTAAAATAACTCTTGTGACATAAGCTTTCTAATGATATGAAACACAACATATAAAGGAAGATGTATATAATTAAATTAAAACAATTTAATGAAATGTAAATAGAAAGAAATTCCACAGTAACGGTTGTTGGGTCAGGTAGAAAACTAAGGGTCTCGGTTAAGATATAACAAAAGAGATGCTTTCTCTTTGGACACGAATATACAAGAAAAATGTCTAAGTTAAATCGAGATATTTAAAGAAGAAATATATTATTTAAAAATACATTAAAATATTTTTATATGCGTAGCGTAACAAGATCAAATCCTAATGTTTGTGACAGATGGTGCCGCAACCATGCTTTCTGTAGGTCGGTCTCTTAAGGAACAGTGTGGTAACTTTTTACATATTACACGTAAAATCCATGCCCTACATCTTGTAGCAGAACGGATCCGTAAATGTTACCCAAATGTAGATGCGTTAATATCGAGTACAAAGGCAGTATTCCTGAAATCTCAAAACGTATTCGGAAATTTCATGAATTGTGTCCCCATACCCCTGAGCCACCACAGCCGATTCTGACACGATGGGGAACATGACTACGAGCGGCATTTTACTATCATAAATATTTTGAGGATGTGAAAAAAGTGGTTTTATTATTAAATCCGAAAGATAGTGCCGCTATCGAAGAAAGTTGGAAAAAATTTCAAAATAGTCAGGTTAAAAGTGATTTACAAACTATTCACAACAAATACTTCGGAATAGTGCAAGCATTAGAAAACCTACAAAATTCTTCGCTATCGTTACAGGAATCAATGGTAGTTGTGAAAGATACGTGCGTGTGTATCTATGTTCGATAGAACACGCAAGAAATGAGTGTATTTTAAGTAAGTTTGAAAGTGTTTTAGATAAAGATTTAGATTTTGCCAGACTTAGACAAATTTGTGAAGGTTCGTCTACAGATGTGTTAAGTTGTTTCAAAGATTATTTTAATTATGCAAACATCACATCACTAAATGTGGAGCGATCGTTTTATTTATACAAGCACATATTTTCCTCACGGCGGACGCGTTTTCGAGAAATAACTTTGGAGACGCACCTTATGTTAACAATATTTCGTCGCGCTTCTCCAGATTTTCAAGTCACGGAAAACGCATAAGACGGTAAGTTTTTTTAATCATCTAATTACATACATTTTAGATTTTATTTTTTATACGTATCATCGAGAACGTTTCATAATCTAGAAAAACCGTCTTACATTTTTTTTGTATCTAACATAATAACAGCACCGTTCGTGATAGTATATCTCTAGATATTAATAATGTTTCGCATGCGGGAACCAATTCGTTAGTCACGCCTCTGCTTTCGCTCCGAATTGGTCCACTCTACTTATAAGTCTATTCATAAAAAAAAACTATATACCAAAAAAATGTTTTTGGTTAATTTTTCTTGGAATTCGGCTTATTGATAAAAAATTTTGACGTTTCGACATTTATTGTCTTCTTCGGAACCTTATTGATTTGAATACTAGGTGTAAAAACAGTAATTAAAAATATGGTAATTATTAATCTATTAAGAATGCACATTCAGGAGCAGATGCAGCGTCGGAGTGAAAGGGGCTTAGGTTGAACGCGCATGCATTAGTTATAAGTATTTAAAAAAAGCAAAGAGGGAAAATTTTACACTTTATATAATTTTGTAATAGAGTATTAGAATGAAAAGGTCAATGTGCACTACATCTAATTTTATAAAAAAATATTTAAAAAAAGCATCAATTTACATGATGTATAATCTTGCAACAGAATAAAGAAAAAGACAATAAAAGTGAGTACAAATTATCCAAGTACCGTATCAAGAGGCGGGCGAAGAATGGACAAAAAAGTAGCAGAGTAAATTTCATAAATAAAATGCCTAAAATTCTCGTTTAAATAAAACCATAATTTTTGTTTATTCTCCGACCGATTAAATCAGAATAATTTCCAATCTAATAATCAATATGTGCAAACATGTACCTATATCGAATTTACTCATTAATCTAATTTTGCTTTCAAAATAATCATCGTTAATTTTATTTCGACAAGTGCATAAATCACGTAAATAATGATATATTTGTTTTGTAAAATACCAAATTTAAATTTGACAAAAAGAAACGCACGTGTTCCAGGAACATCTGTTGTGTCATATTCAAAACTAACAACGCAACAAAAAAACTAATAAAACGAAAGATGCACGATTAAAATGTCGAAATATATTTTCTTCTTTTTCCTCTTTTATTTTAGGCCGTAGCCTGTTCTTCTTTACGAACGTTATGGTGTCTCGGGAGAAGTTGATACCCTGGCTTTCGAGCCATCTCTTTTGGAGTCTTCTAGGGTCTCTTTTTTCTGCTGATCTTTGGTCTCGTACAATTCTTATAAGTCTTCCATTTTCGGCTCTTTGGACGTGGTCGTTTCATTCTCTCCTTCACTTCCTTATCAATTTCACGATGTCTATTATTCCACACTCGTCTCTGATTTCTTTATTTCGAACGCGGTCTCTTCTGGGTTTTCCGGCTATTGTTCCCATTGTGTTCATTTCTGATGTGCGCAGTAGTCGTTTCTGTCATTACCGGTCTGATGATCTCTTTTAAAGATCTTTACTTTGATACTTTGCTTTCTATTCTTAGGTATTTGTTCCTCCATATCACGTCTCTCGAGTATCCTTATATACTCGCTCCCTTCATAACCTGTTGTCTTACTTCCTGACGCTCGATACCTCAATTCCCAGATACTTTACAGTCATGCATACCCACTTACTCTATTATTTTTTCTCTTATTTCCAGTTTGCATCTAATCGGATCTTTAGATATTACTTATGATTTTGTTTTTTCTATTGAGACTAGCATATTATTTATAAGTTTTCGCCGTAGTCGAGAATCTGTGAGAAGTTTCTGTAAGTTATCTTTTGAGTTCGCGTCGTCTGCATAGCAAAGAAATATATTTTAGTATAATAAATTCAAATTGTATATGTGTATTTGCCTTTGTTTATTCAGATGTTAAAATACTATCGCCTCGTAAATGTAATGAGTAATGATACATTGACGATTGTTTTTTTTTGTCACGAATTATTATTTTTAAGCACGCTTGTTCTATTTTGAAAGAACTTTTCCGAATATGCATCCTTAGTAAGTACATATTGCTATGAATAGTGCTTTGTTGAATTATAACGCCACCATCCACAACTAGTTTACCCAACTACGTTACTCCGGTTGATTTCCAAAAATTGAGACTTCTTACTTCTCGGGTTCCAATCTGAAAAACGTGGAACTGCAATGCTATTTGGACGCCAGTGAAATATTCACACAAGTTTTTATATTATATAAGTTACTTATATTTCAATTAATGAATTAGTAGTAATGGTATATGAAATGAAACAAACACAAGATAAAATTTAAAGGAATATTTAATACAAAAAAAACAAAAAAGAAAAAAAAAATCTATCTTTATAAAGTATAAAGATTGTGTATTAACAATAATACAACGAGATAAAAATATCCACTGTATATTTGACCGCTAAGTGGATTAAAACTTCCTCTAAATTACTCCGAACAACCTTATCAAAATAATAAAGTTTATTTTTAATTTCTCCCCAGAGAACCATTCTGTATAAACAAATATATTGATACACGATCAAAATTTTTACACATGCGCAAAATAACATGTAAAAACTATAACCTTGAATCCCGTCGTGCAAAATTTTACAATTATATTTTTTTAACATAGAAATTTAAAAATACTCTTTATCATTTATTTTTACTAATTAAGACTCTTAACTAATTATTTTAATACAATTGAAATACACTTTTAAAAGCTTTTCTAATTAAGACGTCTTATGAATATAATTCTACTTACATAAAAAATTTATTGAAGACACGTTTACGACAAAACGTTGTTTAATCAAATACTATATCAAAATTACGAGAATAACAATGTCGTAGAATTATCGGGAATTAAATATGAAATACCATCAACTATGGTCACACTCAAAATCAACCCGTACTAATTAAATTTATACTTATATATATCAATCAACACAACGTCCTCGTGTTAAAGCAAATGTTGGTCTCCCCCTCAATACCGGTCTCTATCGCTTTCACATCAAGTCGACCTCCAAAAATCTAGTTTTTATCTTAGCACAGTTAAAATAACATTTTCAAAAATATACAATCATGTTCAAAAAATCTGTACATTTATTTTAAATAAATATATCGCATAATTAAAGTATTTTTCTTTTATGAAAAATCCATAGCAATATGTTGTATAGTAGGTATTTACAATTTGAATGTATTTTCTACTGTTTTAATAAATATATAATGTACATTGAGTTTTACACATATTGATTTATGCTATACATACTATGTAGGCCAACTGAACTTTAAAACTACCTCCTTGATACATGTGTTTATTTTAAAATTCCCTTCAACTTGGAAACAATTTTAGACCACGCGAAGAGTTACCAATCGCATGTATTACTTAACTTTTAATGGTTCGATGTTGTTCTTATAATGTAAGTTAGGCGTTGCTCTGTTGGAGCACGTACAATGATGCGAGTGTTTCGTGTATTCTCGTGTACTAACTGTAGCGTTTTCTTAGTAAATACTGAAAACACACGAAGCACTTGCATCATTGGACGTGCCCCTACAGTACGTCATCACGAGCCGCGCCTGATGTACTTGATGTTCTTGTGGTAGTGTGCGCCCTGGTGCGAGCGGAAAATTTCCGCCCTTTTTTGATACAAAAATTTAGATAAATAATTTTACAATGTATTTGAAACAATTCCAATACCAGCATCCAGCGACGAAAAGATTACATTATTACATTATTATTACATTCTCCTTATAGAATTTTAAAATCTACGCACAATGCCCCAGTTATGTAAATGTTGTAGTACTGCTGTTAATGAGAACAATTCAGTAATATGCTTTGTTTGCAAGAGTATGTATGGCAATGCATGTGTTGGGCCATCGACATCTGATACTCGCTTTTTGCGCTCGAAAAAGAATTTGAAGTGGACTTGTTCGGATTGTGTTAATTTTGATATTACCGACCAGACTCAGTTGCTTAAGAAATTGGAGAGACTAATCCTTGATTTGCAAGACGAGGTTTCCGAACTAAAGACTAAATCATTAACTACTAGTCAATCGCAAATAGATGATAGCGCATTTGAAGATATCATACATGAGATGGATGATTGAAGTGCTCGTAAGCGCAATATTATAATATACAATCATCCTGAAGCTGCTTCAACTGTTGATGACAGGAATTCGGTATTGGATTGATTGATTTTGTTCGTGATTCCGATGGTTCTGGCGATATTGCGGATAATGCTTTTAGAATTGGCAGGAACTTGACACCGGATAAGCCACGCCCTTTGAAGATTTGCTTCAGAGATGTCCAGCATACTCTGACTGTGTTACGGAATGCCAGGCGGCTTCGTACTTACAAAGTTCCTAGAATATATCTTTCTAATGATTTGACAATAAGACAATAGAGATTGAAAAGTGGAATCAGTGCGGAATTTAAACAATGTAAGGATAATGGTGAGAATGTTCACCTCAAGTACTTCAGTGGGATGCCTAAAATAATGAATATAAAAAACAGAAATGTATCCAGCAGTCAGTAGAGTCTCTCTCCTTGTATTATCAAAATGTTAATGGCTTAAACACGAAAACATTTTCTTTTTGTCAGAATATACTTGCTTCGGATGAATTTGGTGTTGTGTCGCTGATTGAAACATGGGCTCGTGATGGTTTGCATAGCACGGAACTTTTCCCGGATGGTTATGTCGTTTATCGGAAGAATATATTGAAACAGTCTAGCCATGGTGGTGGAGGTTTGTTAGCAGTTAAAGGAATCATAAGTTCACAGCCAATGAATCTTCCTACTGACTCGATGTTTCTAGAATATAATGTTGATATATTATGTGTTCATATTAAGTTTGATTTTAAGAGCGTTTATATTGTAACTCTTTAAACTCTTTATATACCACCTGCTACCCCTGTCTTTGTTTATGACGCCTTCTTTAATGTAATTGAATCTTCATCCCTTCTGGGAAGTAGTTTTGTCTTAATTGGTGATTTCAACATACCGAGTTTTCCTGAACCATGTCCAAGATCAAACAGAGTGGGCAATTTCTTAAATTTCTGTAACTGTGTACAAATCAATGATGTTTACAATTGTAATGGTCGTCTATTGGATTTGGTAATTTTCTCTGAAGATTTGGCATCTTCTTCGGTACAGAAATGTGACAATAATCTTGTGGAGGAGGATCGTCATCACCTTTCCATTCTAATTAATATTCCATTGAAGGATACTACTACAAACATCAGGAGACCTAATTGTGTAACAGTCCAGAGATATAATTTTGTAAAGGCTGCGTTTATATGATCTTCTCTCCCATGAGACTTGGGCCTCCGTTTTGGAAAAGACGGATGTTGACCTGGCATGTTGCGCATTGTACGGAGTATTGGATTTATTTTTTTCTAAGACAGTTCCGAAAACTAAAACTAAACGCCAAAGATATCCTGTTTGGTATTCTCCGCATACGGTATTACGCATTAAGGCTAAGTTGCATGCAAGAAAGCAATATACCTTCGTCGCCAAACAGTTGCATATAGGCGTAGCTTGGCTAGACATTGGAATACTGTGAGAGCTTCAATTCACAGGGATTTTCAGAATTACGTACATTCTGCTGAAACTTCTACGAGACCCAGCTAAACTTTGGAGTTTTATTTGTTGACGTGATGGATCTTCTAGACTGCCTGCTACCATGTACTACAATGAAGTATAGTGTTCTGATACTAGTTCCATCGCTAATGGTTTTGCAAATTACTTTTCATCAGTTTACACATGTGGAACGCCCTCGAAGAATATATATCCCCACAGAACTGAACTTTGGGATGAAACTCATTTCATAAGTGCTATCAAAAAGTTTAAGAAGATTATGCGACTGGGGTTGACGGAATACCTGCATTTCTATTGAAAGATTGCAGAACAGCTTTGGGTGTACCACTGCTACACATATATAATCTAATATTGTAAACTGGATGTTTCCCTGATCAGTGGAAACTGAGTAAAATAACGCCCGTCTTTAAGAGTGGGAATAAAAATGACATAAAGTCCTACCGACCGATTTCTTTAATTAATAATTTTTCGATAGTTTTTGAAATAATTCTCGCTGATCTTGTCTATAGTGAAATAGTGACACAATTATCGGATTCGCAACACGGATTTGTAAGAGGCAGATCTACAACAACTAATTTAATGACTGTAACCCAATATATAGCAAATACCCTTGATCAACGCTTGCAGATGGATGTTGTATATACTGACCTAAGTAAAGCCTTCGACAAAGTTCCCCATCACGTTTTAATCTCCAAATTAAATTATTTTTGTATTAGTCTAATTACGTCAATGTTATTTCCAGCTATTTAACGGATCGATCTAATTTTGTTGAATGTGAGGGTACTAGATCGCATAAATTTCCTGTGAGGCGTGGAGTTCCACAGGGCTCTGTTTTGGATCCTCTGCTCTTTGTACTGTACATAAATGAATTGCCAGCTATGCTCAGGTCAAATTGTTTATTGTACGCTGATGATTTATGGTAAAATTAACACTTTCGCTGACTGTGAACAACTTCAAACTGATTTAAATATTATAAATGATTGGTGTGCGAATAAATGCTAACAACTGTAAGGTTCTGTCTTTTGCTAAGAAGGAAGTCACAGTTCATTCCCATTACAGTGTAAATGGCGATCGTTTGGACAGGGTGGAACTTTTTAAAGATCTTGGAATCTGGTTTGATAACTCGATTACATTTAAGGAACATATCCGTTAGGTATGCAATAGGGCCTACAGATGCCTTGGTTTCTTTTCTCGCAACACCAAGGTGTTCAAGACAATAGCGCTCTTGAAATTATTCTATCAGAGCTATATTAGAAGTACGCTGGAGTATGGGAGTTTGATTTGGTCACCATATTACGTGAAGGCTATTGATGATGTTGAACGGGTTCAGCGGAAATTTCTGAGCATTATTTATTTTCGTAAGCATGGTGTATATCCTGAGAGAGGTTACTTATATCGGGAATTACTCCAGGAATTCAATGTAATAAGCTTGCAGGACAAATACGCAATATCTCAGTTGCTTTTTGGGTTTAAGCTCATTAAGGGTGTTATTCCTGACTCCCACCTTCTATCTCTACTGAATCTCTCGGTTCCTCAATTTGGCTCAAGGCCCTCAAGGCATTTAAACCTTTTTCATGTCCCCAAGTCTCGCTCCTTATATCATCAGCATTCGCCTGTGATTGATATGATTTGTACCATAAACAAAATAATCAAACGGCTAGACATAGATATTTTTAATCTAAGTTATAATCAATTTGTCACCATTATTAACAACCACTTCGCATTGCTGTGATTGCATCTGAGTTTATTTTAGTTTGTAGTTTTGATATAGTTATTGGGCCAATTTCTTATTTTTCTTATTTTATATAATATATATTATATATATATATATATATATATATATATATATATATACGACCTTTAATGAATTTCAGCTTTAAAAAAACACCAGATAACATTAAAACATAATTTTGACTTTGAAAATACAAAAATAATAACCAAGCAAAAAGATACAAAGTCTAGGGAGGTCTTAGAAATGATTCATATATTCAAAAACAACAAAACAATCAACGATCGTAACGAGATTGATGGACTTTCTAAACTTTATTATCCGCTCATTAAACAATAGAAGACAACCCCAACAACACAACACAAAAATTTTCCCATTGTAAATATACTGTATTTTCCCAAACACATGACCTGACCAAACTAATTTTAAAACGGAATAAACAATTTCATTTCTGCACCAAGACATTTAGTTACACTAAATATTTCGAGAAAGGCAGTTCGACCCTATAAAATGGTTCGACATGTCTGGCCATACATTTTACACAAAATATGTGTTTTGACACGAAATAAATAAATTGGTGAGTTTTGTATCCTTTAATTTTCCTTACTTTAATTATTATTTTTAATTTTAATTTTAATTCATTCATACAAATGTAAATATATTTCTTACCTTTCTTTGTATTAATTTCTTTAGTTCTAATCACTTGAAAAAGACTTAATAATAAAAAAGTCGAAACGTCGTAGTAAAATACTGAAATTCATTAAAGGTCGCTAAACCAAGAAAAAGTCTGTTATTTGGTATGATATGGTAAATTCAATCAGTCGGCGATTAAAGGTCAGGTTTACTTCAAAGTATATATATTTAAAACAACCCTACATGTTTCGGCAATGATGCCTTTATCAAGGATATAAAATATAAATGACAGAATACAAATGTCAAATAATTGAGTTGCTATGGTTTAAATTATTCAAAGATACATTCCAATTGAATAATAATAAATTATGCCTTAGTATTCCAAAAACAGATAGCAAGGTGTGAAAATATGTGTTGTTCGCTGCTAGCAGCTTGTGTCTCTTTCTGGGTATGAACTTGTGTGTTGGTTGCTGCTGGCAGCTTGCGTCTCTTTGGGTGTGTGGTTTTGTGTTTGTGTGAGAGCGTAAGTGTAGGGTTTTGTATGTTGGCGCGCTCGTGCGTGTGTTTAGTGACCGGTCGCGTAAATTTAGAGAGATCGGATAACCAGCCGTTGCGCAGCCAACCCTTTCCCGGCAACTTCTTTACTTTTCCGTGCAGTACTTCGACGGCCCGACCCCCGCCCCATCGAGGCAAGGCGCAGACCAGCGAAGCAAACCCTGCACGGGGTTGCTCATCGCCAACCGAGGGAACCCTCTTAGCGGCTACCTCGGTCGACGACGGTCACACTTTGTGCCATCTTTGTGCCCGCCTTGGCGGAAAACGTTAAGAGGGCACAAAGTGTGACTCAGACTAAAATAAGTGAAAATTAGTATCTAATTAATAAAGCGAAAATCGTTGGGATGTATGTAAGTATATTTTTACTCACCTTGGCAGCTGAGGCTATTTAAACATTTAAACTGATTACTGAATCACTGAACTTAATAACTTTTAAAACTTATGCACCAAAGATGCACCCGTGTATCACGTACCGTGGTGCGTAATATAAATGTATTTGACTCCAATTCCACGTTGATGATCTTTCTACATATTTATATACTTTTCAAATTTTCTAGATCTTTATTTTTCTAGAGTAACAGGACTCGAATTTTCTTTGACAAATTGCATTATAAAAAGGGCCGCCAACCGCCAAACACTTGGCTCATTCGGCGCTAAGATAGGCTGCGGCAATAGTTCCCGACACGGGATCGGCGAATTCAAAAGTGTCGCCGACACCTCTGTATTCACCAACGTCGGACCAAACACAAATTGTCAGGTTATGTATTATTATTTTGTGTTTGAATTTTTTATGTTGGTGTTGCGGGGCGACTTGTTTTGTGTACAAATTGTTGCAATGCCGGCGGCCTTTCTTATGTTTTTCTAATCATAATAAGTTAATGTAATGATGTGGAATGGTGTTCGCCGCCGCTGCCCTTGTAGCCTTGCCGCCCTGGTTTCTTGCACCACTTGCACCCCCGGGTTGGAACGGCCCTGATAATGTAAGCCCTCTTAATATTTCAAAGTTTCTGGAATAGTAGCGAAGGAAACAATGACGTTACATGGAATGAAACTAAAATCTTCCCTTATTCCAATTCACAATCTTTAATTATTTGAACAAATTCTAAGGAATTTCTGGTTTTACAGGTACATTTTTAAATTCATTTACTAACCATTTGGAAATCAAGTAAGTCGGTGAGCTGATATCTGAAACGATTGGTCCCATCGAGTAACCTGGCTTATGTATCTTAAGAAAACAATACATTCCTGGAACCAAAGGATTACTAACATTTAATTTATATTTTTGGGTCGAAGTTATTAACATTGGACGTTCCTTCAACGCGTCTTTAGGCTCATTAATCATTTTCGGCAACGGATTCATCTTAATTTCAACAACGACCTTCTGCAATTAAATTTTTAACTCTTTGGAGATCGTCGATTTTATCCATAATTACTAACTTGTTCCCTTTATCTCATTTGATCTGAGAGTTTTAATGGTATTCCATTCGTTATTAACTGACTTCTGTTTGTGCTGCTGTAAATTATTATTGATTTGAGTTTTTTGATCCTTCTTCAAAATTCTTAATCGAGGTTTCGGTACTTGCAATCATTTGCTCTATAGGAATCTGGAACGATATTACAACTTTCGACTATATCAGAAAACTGCTACAGAAAGTAGCAGCTTCTTTCGATTTTATGTAGTTGCTACGAACTGCTACTTTTTGTTAGTAGCTACAAAACAGTAGGTTGCTTAAAAGCAACCCATCACTATTAACTAGTTTAATATAAATACTGCTATTTTATGTTATTTTCTTGATAGTGGTGCAAAATTTATGTAATCTAGTAGATTAAATGGTGTCCACGTTTTTCAATTTATTCGAAAAATTTGAAATTTTTAACCAATAATTCAGTTGACGTTTTGCACTCAAGTGATCTAATTTTATTGACACACCATTTAAAAGAAAGTGGCTATGTAAAAATTCAACTTTTGCCTGATAATTTCTATTTCGAATGCAGTTTAACGTATAGATCGGCTTTATTTGGTTTTTGAGGATGAAGCACTATCCAAGAATAGTGTTTATAGCTGGTTTGTTAAATTTAAAGGTGACATACCATTTTGAAGGATGAAGTTCATAAAGGTCATCTATCCATGTATGCTGTTGCCATTAATGTTCAAGCCATGCGTGAAATGTTTGAACGACATTTTAGGCATTGACATTAAAGCGATACACGAATGTTTGAATGTATGGAAGCTTTGCAATTGTTAGAGCACGCACAATTTGACGAAAGCTCAAAAATAAGGTTGTATCAAACGCTGAAAAATATTCAACGGAGTCGTTTAGATTTAATTACAACATCGTTATTGGTGACGAAACTCGGATTTATTTGTACAAAACTGACGAAAGTGCTGTTGGCAGTTGTAACTTTGGCGAATCGAAGAACTGTGAATGTTGATTGGTATACGACAATTTGTTTGCTGTAAGTATCGATGAAATTTAAAAAAATAATCAAAATCGGTGAATATTCTTGATTATGACAACCCCAACACGTCATACCGTTAATTTTTAGCCAGTCATATTTTGAATTAATGCCCGTGTTCACTTGATTTATCACAATTATCACCTTATGATGTCTATTTGTTCTCGAGCATCGAAAATAAAATGCATTGGTTTCCTAAGTATTAGTTGCAGAGTCAAAGTGGAAAATACTTCGTAAGTGTATTGATGTCAAAGACGAATACTTTGAAAAACGATGAAGTCCTTTATTAAATTGTATGTCTTGTTACGCACATAAATTCACTTTCCTGTATACGACCTATATTGGTGCAAATTTTCTCTATTATTTCTCTTAAAACCCTCGTAACTATATCATATAAATAATTTCAACTAATGTTATTTAATTTGCTTTAAACTCCATATATCGAACCGTTTAGACCCTTCAACTACAAATTGTCAACCCTTTACAATCATTCAATTCATCCTGAAAGCCCTTGTACTTTAGCATACGGCCATCTTTTATATTCCCTTTCCGAAATGCTCGCAAGATTTTCACTGTTAACTCGCTAAAAGTCATACCGAATTTCAAACTGATTTTGTAGGAATTTTTGCTATGAAATATAGATCATCTAAACGCATCTTCTTTTGTTAATTACGGCCCTTTTATGATTATTTCTAGTTTAATTTTAATTCCACCGCTTATTGCGCCATCTCCTTTTCGTTGTTCGCCCTCTGCGACAGGAATCTCACTTACCGACTCCTTTTAGAAATTATCGTCTCTGGACTTTAAATTGTTTAACGTTTTTAGATTTATTTGCCACATTATGCGATTTGAAATCTTTCTCGAGATTTCGAAAACTAAATTCTCTTCCTTCTTATACTTCCGCAATTGCGATGACGTGTATCCGGCATTTTCATCGATATCGTTACGGCAGCCATTAAGACATATTCTTCATAAGCGCTGAGTCGTGTTTGTGGCACGTTTTCATTGGAAACCTGTTTTCTGCGGTAAAGTTATGGTTATCTTCTTAATATTATTACTATATCACATTTTGAACTTTCAGGATTCTTTTAAACGTTCATAATAACGTGGATTACTCTGATTTTCGGAGAATATATTGAATTTCTACTGTGTGGCGTTAGGCGTCCCACCGGAAATTTTTAACCTGTGAATTATAGGGCATAATTTTGGCTGTACGTATTACCCCGACGCAGTTCTGAAACTCCCTTAGGCCGTCCGCAACCCGTGTATTTTGGGGCTCATCTATTTTGCGAGACTCTTTTGGATTTGGAGGAAAGGACGCGGTTCAACCATATTGGTTTCCCAAAATGGCGTCGCTGTGAGGACTGCTGGGGAAAATTAAGTATTGTTTTGCCTTTGTGAACGGTAATAGTATATGGAAGGAACAATTACTGTTTGTGAAACCCAGATAAAGTAGGTGTTGCCTTTTAATCTCTTGCTATCCCAAAATATTGTAAGAAAATCATTTAATTATCGAATAGCGTTTAGTAAATTTTCTAAATTAAAATATTAATCAAGCTGTTACTCTCTTATAAGACACACACTTTGAGCGATAGTTTAACCTGTTAATTCAGATCATTTAGAAGGGTTCTTTTCCATATTTCAAGTGCGTTTAACTGTGTCGATCGAGTCTGATTCAATAATAAACCCGTTGTTGATCTTATATATCCCCGGGTACTGGTACAGAAACTTATTATTAACTCCAGAAGACCGACAGCGTCTCTGTCTGTCATCTGCTTAGATTTAGTGTCATAATCAAGGCCTGATCCTTCAGATCGGTCCTGTAATTGTTTGTTTCGATACCTTATAATCGAAGAACTTATCTGTAAATTTTACTTTTCATATTTTGTCATATACTGGTACAAAAACTTTTATTAGAAGACCGACAGCTTCACTGTCTGTCACCTGCTTAGTCTTAGTGTCATAATCAAGGCCTGATCCTTCAGATCGGTCCTGTAATTGTTTGTTTCGATACCTTATAATCGAAGAACTTATCTGTAAATTTTACTTTACATATTTTGTTACTTACTGTACAGAATCCATATTACGTATACGGAATTGGTATTCTTGATGTATACCTTTGTTAATAAATTTCTTCGGACTTTTAAATATATTTAAATTTTGCACACCTGTTATACGGGGGGTACACCAAAAGTTCATTCTGGGTGATTTGATTTTCTATTTTTGTATTATTTCTTACTTTTATTTTAATTGATAACAAGGCATAACCTTGATTACTTTTTAAGGAAACCTTCCGAATTTCTTGAGATTTTGCCATTCTGGAATCTCTCGCGTTGACGTCTTTTGAGTTTTCCTTTAAACTCGTTCGTAGAATCAAATTATTAAATCCTGGAAGGTTAATTTTGGGATATCCTCTCCCGCCTCTCGTTTTATTTATATACGGGGGTAAGACTTTTAGTTTCGGTCACTGTGTAACTACTCATAATTCGTCTTGTTTTCATTTTGAATTTTTGAACAGGGCTTCACCTTGTATATGTTTTGTGACTTGAGTAAGCGACTGTGTCTGGCATTTATTTTGAGAGTGTTGACATCGCCTATATGTTTTGATGATTATTCTATAGCTAAGTGTATTCAATAAATTTGTGAAACTGTTGATTGTGTTTCGATCTCTACCCTTCCCACTAGCTTTCGAGTTTAACAAAGTTTCTTGCTCTGCAACGTGTGATAAGGGGCTGACCCTCTGGTGATATTTGGAGCTACCAGGTCCCGCCTGCTCCCGTTATAGCGTTATCTCTGCAGGTGGATAATAACGGTGGCGTCCATAGTCCATCTCGCGGCCTTGAATCCGCGACGTTCTCCGAAACAAGAGAGTTAGCCGGCAGAGACCTTCCTGGGCACATAACAACAACAGGTAGGTTCAGACCAGAGAGGATCAGCGAGCGATCCCTCCTTATCACTCGTCACACTTTTAATTTTACGCCGCGTTGGTGGCAAGTTTTTGGCGCCCTGTGTGGAGGCCATTTTTCTTTTTTTAAAATCTTTAGAAACTTTGCTTGCTCATACTTGTGGGAGGGGCTTTTGTTTACTTTGAGACTTTCAAACAGCTTAGGGTTGTGTAAGGACCATTTGAGGTTTCGGTCTGACGAATTTCCGATCGTTTCACGTTTCTTTCGATTTTGACCATCTTCGGTTTACTTTTTTTTAAAAATTTCAGCTATTTTCTTTTCCTTTAGGGACATTTGGACAGATCACGCTGTGGTGAAGGGTTTGTTCTAGATTCATTGTATTCGTTTAGAATTTTGAGGTTTCGATATTTTTGTGAATAGATTTTCGCTTTGTGTGTCTGAACATTTGTTGTGATGGAAGGTAAGATCGAAATCAACAGGTTAGAGCGAGATGAGTTAGTTTACGAACTAAGGGTTCGAGGAGCAAACGAAAATGTTCCTGTCAAGACGATGCGTGCGACGATGCGACTCTTAGGAGTTTGTTACAGTTAGAGAGTGGGGGTATTCCGATGGCTAAACCGGCTAACCCTTACACTATCGAAGAGGACACTCGCGAAGTCAAGAGGAAGATCGCCGAGATCAATGATCTTTTAGATCAATTTGTCGAAATAGAAACTAGCTTAAGGTATCGGAAAATTAACACAAAAATCATTCATGCTTTTTCGCGAATAAGGCGAGCAAAGCCAGTGACACCCGAAGCTGAGGAGGAAGTAGCAGGTATTCTTGTTGAGTTGGTAACCCTTCAGACATCTCTTAAGTCTAAGGCGCGGAAGGCTAGGAAGTCAGCTTTGGCAGGTACCGTTCCTGCTGACATGTCGTTTGTGTTCGCGTCCACTAGTGTTGCACAAGGTCCTACTGTTTCTGATAGCGAAATTTCTGATTCCGAAGAATCTGTGGGAGAACCGATTCTGTCACCTGTTCGTGCGACTGCGTCACATGCGGTGAGTTCAGCAGCTGTCTCTGCGTCAACTCCGTCATGTAAGGTTGTTCCGGTGTCTAGGTGGAGCTTCTCCAAATTCGATGGAGAGAATTCGCGTCAATCCTTGAGTGCATTTCTCGAAACCATAGAAGACAAATGCATAGCAAACAATCTCGCTAAGGAACAGCTAATTAGATCCGCTACAGAGTTGTTTTCAGGAAAGGCTTTGGTTTGGTGGCGTTCCACTCGACATAAGGTAACGACTTGGGTCGATTTCGTACGAGAGCTTCGACTACAATTTCAACCTCCCAACTATAACGACAAATTGTTTCAGGAAATAAAGAGGCGAACTCAAGGGCCGAATGAGACGATAGGCATGTACGTTGCGGTAATGAATGGTATGTTTGGGCGTTTGACTGTGCCGGTTGCCGAGGGACTTAAATTGGACGTTCTGTTGCAAAACATTGCTCCGTTTTATCAGAGTCAATTAGGGCTTACAGAAATTAAATCCGTAGACCAGCTTTTAGAATTGTGCAGAAAACTAGAAGCATGTAAGATCTCTATAGAAGCTTTCGCACCTCCACCTCGCAATAAGTCTTCTT
Source organism: Melolontha melolontha (assembly GCA_935421215.2). NCBI lineage: Eukaryota > Metazoa > Arthropoda > Insecta > Coleoptera > Scarabaeidae > Melolontha > Melolontha melolontha. The sequence goes on along the minus strand of OW285237.1, from coordinate 90,735,876 downwards.
TATGCGAGCCAGACTTAGCCTATGCTTATTCTCCTTCAACATCTGGAGTAGCAGCAGTTTCGGCGCCTTCGTCCAGCAATGGACCGAAGTGTTGGAATTGCAACGTAGTGGGTCATCTGGTGAGAGAATGTCCTAATCCTCGCAATTCACGATTTTGTTTTAAATGTGGTGCTCGTGGTCATATCGCAAATTCTTGCCCTCGATGTCGACCTTCTAGGAAACGACAGAAGGAAAACGTAGTTCCTAGTACACTATCCCGCTCTGTGCCAATCTTGTCAACTATCGATGAAACTGCACCTGATACCGATAAATGGTACAATAGACTTATTCGTGCTGTTAAAGCGACTCCTGATAAATATCCTGCTTTTCAGTTTGTCAATGGTAAACTTTGCAAGTATCTTCGTCCTTCTCGCAACTACTTTGGTGATGATGGTGACTCTTGGAAAATTGTGGTTCCTAAGGAACGCCGATCGGAATTAATTAAAGCTTGTCATGATCCTCCTACTTGCGGCCACTTGGAAATTACGAAAACCTTGAGTAGAATTACCCAGAGACATTATTGGCCTAAAATGACAGCTGATGTCATTCGTTACGTAAATCGATGTCGCACATGTTTACGTACGAAACCCGAACAACGTAAACCTATCGGACGTATGGGAGGTCACTCTCAAATTGACAAACCTTGGGAAGTTCTCAGCGTAGATATTGTAGGACCCTTGCCGAGATCTAAGCGCGGGTTTAATTATATACTCGTTGTTTCAGACTGTTTTAGCAAGTTTGTATTAACTTACGCCCTTCGTAAGGCCACTGCCGCTAATATCATTAAACATCTTGAGAATGACGTGTTCTTGCTGTTTGGCGTACCTCGCACGATTATTTCTGATAATGGGGTTCAATTTAAATCTAAAGAGTATCGCCAGTTGTTGAATCACTATCAAATTAAGTCTGCGTTTACCTCAATTATCTCTTTCTACCATCCGCAGGCGAACCCTGTCGAGCGAGTGAATCGTGTAATAAAAACTATGTTGATCTCCTATGTGTCGGAGAATCATCGTGAATGGGATCTAGTTCTTCCCAAGATTTCTTGTGCTCTGCGCACCGCCAAGCATGACGTAACCGGTCTCACTCCCTATTTCATCAATTTCGGCAGAGAAATGTCCACTAACGGGGAACGTCCGCTACAGAAACCTGAAGGTGGGAATGCTCCTAACGTTGTTTGTATCAGAGACCCTGAAGAACTTATCTCTAGATCTTATCAATTTACACGAATATTCCAAGATGTAAAATCTCGACTACAGACGGCTTACGAGAAAGCTAAAACACGTTATGATATGAGACATCGAGCAGTAGAGTTCTTGCCGAATCAGTTGGTCTGGCGTAGGAATTTCGTTTTGTCTGATGCATCTAAATACTATACGGCGAAGCTGGCAGATAAATTTTTGGGACCTTTCTTGATACATCGTCGTTTGTCTACCGACACTTATGAACTAAAAACTTGCGAAGGCGAACTTCTGCCTGGAACTTGGAATAGCGCACACCTAAAAGCGCAACCTGGAGTTGTCTAGTATGTGTTTCCGGCCTGTCTGGGGGCTAGACGAATACTCAGTCGGGTGTAATCCGCCCTGGCGTAAAAGGCGACCAAAAAGGAGTCTTTGTCAGTTAGTTCATTCTATCTTGAATTTGTTCCGGCCTGTCTGGGGGCTTGAACAATACCCAGTCGGGTGTAATCCGCCCTGGCGTAAAAGGCGACCAAAAAGGAGTCTTTGTCTGTTTGTTCATACCATCTGTAACATGTTGTATATTTCAGGTTGAAGTTAGTTCTCAATAATCCATCGCACCGTATCCCGATTATGACTTTGCTTATTTATCGTGACATTCTTATGTCTGTTCAGGTTCGATTATTCGTGTTGACAAGTTTACGTTTCGCAGATCCTTTTATTTTGGTATGTTTTGTTTCTAGACGTTGGGCTAGATCTTGGTTGTACTTATTTTGAGATAAGTTTGTTATATCAAGTTTGGATCGGACTGCGTTTGGTTGTTGATACATTTCTCGATTCTTGATTCTGACAATTTTGGTTTGAGATGATGTCTTTTAATTCTAGAATAGCTTATGCTTTCGAGTTGACTCAGTAAACAATCTTGTAGATTGATATACTAAAAATATTATGAGTATGGACGTTATAAGGTTTAGAACTGTTGATAGTGCTGATCTTTTGCTGTTGTTGCATCTCTATTTAGAGGATTTGGAGATCACACTTATACACAGATCTTACCAGTTTGTTTTGTTCTTGTCGTATAGAGTTTTATCGTACCGTGTAGGTTTTCCTCTTGTGAGGGTTTTGTGAACTCTTATACGTACTGGACGTTTGTTATTGACTTTTGGATTTTATATATTCCAATATTCTTTTTATACCGATTTTGACTATTGTTTAATTTTCTTATAGAGATCTTCACTTTAGGTTAATATTTGGCATATGGGTTGTTATTTTACCTGCATATTTGCTGTTTACCGTTTTCTCCTTGACCTTTGAGAATGATTCTTTAAGATAATAGTATGTGGACTTTTGGATACATCTTGATGTTCTTTATATTTACCGATTTTGACTCTTTCGCTTTAAGAAGCGGGATGGACGTCAATAAATTCCGTCGTCCATTCCCGTTAGCTTCTTATAGGGCTGAGACCGACACCCCTCGTTTATAATCGCGATTTTTCTTTTATCGGTCATGGACGTGTCTATGTTTGTTTACTTTTTTCTGTTTATTGGTCCTCAACCGTATCAGTGTGGTGGTAGGCCGCCGCTGCACTTTAAACTTTTGTTGAAACGTATCCGCTTATTTTGTTTGGCCAGATTTAAATTCCTTTTCGTTGTTGTCTCTATCGCATGGCGTAACGTTTGTAAGATTGTTGGAACTCGTAAGTACACAGTGTCACAGTTACTCATATCCTACCTATTAGATTCTTACCTACTTTTCCTTAACCATTTGCTTCCTATACAGTAGTAATAAACCTTTTTAGTTAATCCTGTTTTTTTTGAGCTACTACTGCTTCACGGTAGTTAGTCTCTTTAGAGCTGTCGGAAGTTGTTCCCTAGTTTTGGGTTGTGCCGCGACGATTTTCGTGACTTGTGTTCATAGCGCAGCTTTCTATCTTCTTTCGCCGCTAGGAGTAATGATCCCCTCCTAGTTTTTTTCGGTGCTTTATGCAGCTTTTCCTTCCCCTTTCTTGTTCTCTTCGTGGCGCTTGAACACTCGGCATGATATCGGCTGTTGCACATTCTGATGCTGGGGTGACGACCGTTCAGTACTGTTTGTTTTGTTGTTTTATGTTCTCGTTATTTGTAATCCCAGTACCGACCGAATGTCGAAGGGCCTTTGTGGTGGTTTAGGCCGAGCTAACTGTTGACATGGTGTGTTGGTTTGGTTATTTTGTGCTAACGAGTTTCTGCCGTCGAGCAATCTGAGCGTCGATAGTTTTGCTTGACCTTGTGTCTAAAACCGCCATCTGCGTTTAATTATGTTTCTATCTTGTGTAAGTTAGTTTCGCTTGACGTTCTGTCAATTTCGCTTTCTGCGTATTACTTTGCTTCTATCTAGTTTGATAGTTTTACTTGACTTTGTGTCAATTTCGCCTTTTACGATTAGTTACGCTCCTATCTAGTGTAAGATAGTTTTGTTTGACTTTGAGTCGATTTCGCCTTCTGCGTCTCGTTTTGCTTCTATCTTCTTTTAGACAGTTTTGTTTAAAGTGTATTTCAGGTTCATGTTCTTAGGTCACTCTTCAGTGCTATCTTTTGTTTTAGACTAGTGTCGCTGGTCAGATTGTTTAACTCTGCTTATGTTCTTATTTGGTTCTACCGTAATTCTCTGTATTGTTTCATCAGATTCTTGCGTTTTGCGTTTGTGGCTTTAGGTCACTATAGTTTCAGTTTTTAGATTTATTTGCGATCCGTCGATTCTTTTCAAATGTTCTGCTAGATACTGTCGTTTATGGACACCGCTCTGCCGAACTTTTGTTCAGCTGTTTATTTTAATTTGGGCTCACGTATTCACTCTTCTGGATTACCTTAGGGTACTTACCATCTACTTTTGGAGAAATTTACAAGTAAATTTCTGTGGTGAAAGGGGGGAATTTGTCACGCACATAAATTCACTTTCCTGTATACGACCTATATTGGTGCAAATTTTCTCTATTATTTCTCTTAAAACCCTCGTAACTATATCATATAAATAATTTCAACTAATGTTATTTAATTTGCTTTAAACTCCATATATCGAACCGTTTAGACCCTTCAACTACAAATTGTCAACCCTTTACAATCATTCAATTCATCCTGAAAGCCCTTGTACTTTAGCATACGGCCATCTTTTATATTCCCTTTCCGAAATGCTCGCAAGATTTTCACTGTTAACTCGCTAAAAGTCATACCGAATTTCAAACTGATTTTGTAGGAATTTTTGCTATGAAATATAGATCATCTAAACGCATCTTCTTTTGTTAATTACGGCCCTTTTATGATTATTTCTAGTTTAATTTTAATTCCACCGCTTATTGCGCCATCTCCTTTTCGTTGTTCGCCCTCTGCGACAGGAATCTCACTTACCGACTCCTTTTAGAAATTATCGTCTCTGGACTTTAAATTGTTTAACGTTTTTAGATTTATTTGCCACATTATGCGATTTGAAATCTTTCTCGAGATTTCGAAAACTAAATTCTCTTCCTTCTTATACTTCCGCAATTGCGATGACGTGTATCCGGCATTTTCATCGATATCGTTACGGCAGCCATTAAGACATATTCTTCATAAGCGCTGAGTCGTGTTTGTGGCACGTTTTCATTGGAAACCTGTTTTCTGCGGTAAAGTTATGGTTATCTTCTTAATATTATTACTATATCACATTTTGAACTTTCAGGATTCTTTTAAACGTTCATAATAACGTGGATTACTCTGATTTTCGGAGAATATATTGAATTTCTACTGTGTGGCGTTAGGCGTCCCACCGGAAATTTTTAACCTGTGAATTATAGGGCATAATTTTGGCTGTACGTATTACCCCGACGCAGTTCTGAAACTCCCTTAGGCCGTCCGCAACCCGTGTATTTTGGGGCTCATCTATTTTGCGAGACTCTTTTGGATTTGGAGGAAAGGACGCGGTTCAACCATATTGGTTTCCCAAAATGGCGTCGCTGTGAGGACTGCTGGGGAAAATTAAGTATTGTTTTGCCTTTGTGAACGGTAATAGTATATGGAAGGAACAATTACTGTTTGTGAAACCCAGATAAAGTAGGTGTTGCCTTTTAATCTCTTGCTATCCCAAAATATTGTAAGAAAATCATTTAATTATCGAATAGCGTTTAGTAAATTTTCTAAATTAAAATATTAATCAAGCTGTTACTCTCTTATAAGACACACACTTTGAGCGATAGTTTAACCTGTTAATTCAGATCATTTAGAAGGGTTCTTTTCCCTATTTCAAGTGCGTTTAACTGTGTCGTTCGAGTCTGATTCAATAATAAACCCGTTGTTGATCTTATATATCCCCGGGTACTGGTACAGAAACTTATTATTAACTCCAGAAGACCGACAGCGTCTCTGTCTGTCATCTGCTTAGATTTAGTGTCATAATCAAGGCCTGATCCTTCAGATCGGTCCTGTAATTGTTTGTTTCGATACCTTATAATCGAAGAACTTATCTGTAAATTTTACTTTTCATATTTTGTCATATACTGGTACAAAAACTTTTATTAGAAGACCGACAGCTTCACTGTCTGTCACCTGCTTAGTCTTAGTGTCATAATCAAGGCCTGATCCTTCAGATCGGTCCTGTAATTGTTTGTTTCGATACCTTATAATCGAAGAACTTATCTGTAAATTTTACTTTACATATTTTGTTACTTACTGTACAGAATCCATATTACGTATACGGAATTGGTATTCTTGATGTATACCTTTGTTAATAAATTTCTTCGGACTTTTAAATATATTTAAATTTTGCACACCTGTTATACGGGGGGTACACCAAAAGTTCATTCTGGGTGATTTGATTTTCTATTTTTGTATTATTTCTTACTTTTATTTTAATTGATAACAAGGCATAACCTTGATTACTTTTTAAGGAAACCTTCCGAATTTCTTGAGATTTTGCCATTCTGGAATCTCTCGCGTTGACGTCTTTTGAGTTTTCCTTTAAACTCGTTCGTAGAATCAAATTATTAAATCCTGGAAGGTTAATTTTGGGATATCCTCTCCCGCCTCTCGTTTTATTTATATACGGGGGTAAGACTTTTAGTTTCGGTCACTGTGTAACTACTCATAATTCGTCTTGTTTTCATTTTGAATTTTTGAACAGGGCTTCACCTTGTATATGTTTTGTGACTTGAGTAAGCGACTGTGTCTGGCATTTATTTTGAGAGTGTTGACATCGCCTATATGTTTTGATGATTATTCTATAGCTAAGTGTATTCAATAAATTTGTGAAACTGTTGATTGTGTTTCGATCTCTACCCTTCCCACTAGCTTTCGAGTTTAACAAAGTTTCTTGCTCTGCAACGTGTGATAAGGGGCTGACCCTCTGGTGATATTTGGAGCTACCAGGTCCCGCCTGCTCCCGTTATAGCGTTATCTCTGCAGGTGGATAATAACGGTGGCGTCCATAGTCCATCTCGCGGCCTTGAATCCGCGACGTTCTCCGAAACAAGAGAGTTAGCCGGCAGAGACCTTCCTGGGCACATAACAACAACAGGTAGGTTCAGACCAGAGAGGATCAGCGAGCGATCCCTCCTTATCACTCGTCACACTTTTAATTTTACGCCGCGTTGGTGGCAGTCTTTTTTACATCGCTTCCTGAAATATTCCCAGCAACCTTCATAATAATAATTTAACTATATTATTACTATATAAGAAAGGATCGTGTTGGTCTAGTGCATCGTTTCTCAATCTGGGGATCGGAGTGATATTAAAGGTGGTTACGATCTAGCCTAAACAATATGAAAAATAATTTATGAGAAAAAATTATTTATTATAAACATTTTACTTACATAAAGAAAAGAAATTAATGTGATGGTTGCATTTGTTTTTCATTTAAAAGTTTCTCCATACGTTAGAAACACACAAAAGCAAATTGTTTCCGAATGATAAGGGACAATTCTTGTATTTTAAATTTTCAGATGTAAATTGCAGTTGTAGCGTTTTATCGATGAGCTGGTCGTGAATCTCAACTGGTAACTTAGCAGCGGCAACAACCTTTTCACTAAACGGATTCAGTACCCGTCTCTTCAAGAAATCGTTTTTATCTTCCGGGAAATACTTCATCAACTGAATTTTTAGCTCGAGCAAATTCATCTTCATGCAATCCCAACTGTGGTGAATAATAGTGTCATTTAAATTTTTCTCAATATAATCCGAAGTAAGTGGGAACATATTCAAATTTTTGCTTTCAGGACGAATAATTCAGATTCTTAATGAAAGCATGAACTTTGTCTGTCATTAATAAAACGTTTTTGTCACGTACTTGTAAATTCACGCTCAAGTCGTTTAAATGCGAAAATAAATCAGCTAAGTAAGACAACAACATACACTCATTTTTCTATAAAAACAATGAGAATGGCGTTTATTTATCCTGGAAAAATATAATTAATTCATCTCGCAATTCCAATGTTCGGGTTAACACTTTCCCTCGTGATAACCATCTAACTTCTGTATGGAAAAGGATAGATTTTTTAAATTTTCGCCCATTTCATCGCATAGTTTAGCAAACAGCCGGTTCTGTAATGGTCGATTTTTAATAAAAATTAACCATTTTTACGGCTTTACAAAGAATTTGATTGAGATTTTCCGGCATGTTTTTTTTGCGACAAGTACATGTCCGTGAAGGATGCAGTGCGTCCATTCGACCCTTGATATAGGACAATCCATGTTCTTTCTTGTTATCGCCTTTGCACCATCACTAAATACTACAATACATTTTGTCCAATCAATGTTAGTATATACAAAAAGGTTTTGTTTAAGTATGACAATACGTTAAGCACGTATAAAGCGTTTGTACAATATGAAATAAACATGTAAATAATTTACATATCTGTAACTATGCACATGGACAATACATTGTGTATTGTCCATGTGCATAGTTACAGATATGTAAATTATTTACATGTTTGTTTCATATTGTACAAACGCTTTTTACGCGATTTACATATCTGTAACTATGCACATGGACAATACATTGTGTATTGTCCATGTGCATAGTTACAGATATGTAAATTATTTACATGTTTGTTTCATATTGTACAAACGCTTTTTACGCGATTTACATATCTGTAACTATGCAGATGGACAATACATTGTGTATTGTCCATGTGCATAGTTACAGATATGTAAATTATTTACATGTTTGTTTCATATTGTACAAACGCTTTATACGTGATTAACGTATTGTCATACTTAAACAAAACCTTTTTGTATATTTACCGCCATCTGGCTGGTTGTTAATGGACTACATCTACATACGTATTTTATCATTTCCCGTAGCAGCTTAGCTGTTCGAACGATAGGTAGCCCTCCAGACAAAGTCTCTTTCGCCCGTAAGATGTCAATTATTAAATAGTTGTCTTCTTATAGGACGGAACTTGCTTGATCTATGCGGGCTATTTCAGTAAATTTAAATACAGATACAAACCAGTTGTTTATAACAGGTTGTATTAATTTGTATACATTGCTTCACTAGCTTAACTGAGGACGCCTAGATGGCAGAAACATATGTATTAAGCAGAAGTAAATGCTGAAAATACGAGCTGTATTGTCCATGTGCATAGTTACAGATATGTAAATTATTTACATGTTTGTTTCATATTGTAATGTTAGTATAGTTTCTAGCAGCTTCACAAAAAAAAACATAAAAAGATATTGCCTGTTGAATGATCTGGTACTGTTTTGCAAAACAACATATGTTTTTTGATTGATATGTCCCTACCACATTCATATCTCACAAAACATTAGAACTGAGACATGTTTGCTACATCTGTTGATTCATTAAATTGAATACTAAAAAATTCATGTGAACTCACTTACTGCATTATCTGAACATAGGCAGTGATGTTATCGATTCGCCTTTATATTGTGTCGTTAGAAAGCGGAATTTTTTTCAATTCTTTTGCTTCTTCCACGCCTATTAAAACACTGACCATATCAATTGCAGCTGGCAATATGAGGTTGTTGACAATTGTATGAGGTTTGGACAGCTTAGTTACTCTTAATACCACGAGATACGATGCTTCAAGTACACTTTTATCAGTATAGCTTTACTTACAAATAGAAGTTTGTTGATTTCTTAAGGTATGTATAGCAAACGCCAATTAAGTTGGCGCGAGGAGGGGTAGGTTCGCGCAGGATTAAAAGTAGTGGGGAGAATTGTATTTGGTTTTACATCAAATCTCAGATAATTCTAACCTCTAAGCGTGTGTCACTTTATGATCCCCTAGCAAAGACATTATGTTCCTTCAAACGTCAATGACAAATGTATTCTGACAATTACTTGAGTAGTGGGGGTGGACGTTTTTAAAAACGGCTTCTGCGCACCCCCTCCTCGCGCCAACTTAATTGGCGCTTACTATAGTTTTCTTTCGAAAAATTCCAACTGTCATTATACAACCTTGTCTTTTACTAACCGATTCACTGGAAGTAGATGGCTCACTTTGTTTTTTCACAAATTTATCCATTTCGCATAAAAAATTTAAAAAAAAACAAAAAGTTTCACGGCCAACCGCACACTAAAATGAAAACACCAGACGCAAGCTTCGCATTCGAAACTTAACTGAAGTTAGGCAGTCGCAAGCGCTTCTTTGATACTCATGACTAAAGACAGCAGACTATGTGCCCGAACAGTAGCGTGATGTGGAGGGATCGAGTAGAGGCATACGACGATCAATTCAGTTGCCGTTGAGACGTTGTAAGCGATACATTGTTAACACAATCGTGTTGAAAATGTCTGGAGTGCGTAGAAACAATGCATCGACTCGGTTGCATGCTAACGTAGTAAAGAAATTTTTACATCGGTTTCCCGATTTAATATATGATGGTACCGTAGTGAAATGTTTAGTTTGTGAAACAACTTTATTAACTTGGAAAGCAAGTCAGTGCCAAAGACATATAAATAGTGACAAACATAAATCGAATAATAGTGGACGCAGATCAAATAATAAATTTGTGTGTGATTTAACAATGATGTTAATTGCGACCAATATACCAATGCAGAAAGTGAAACACCCAATCTTTCGTCAGTTTTGGAAGAAATACAATCCTACGTGGAAATTACCAGCAAGAAGTACGCTACGGAATTACGTACCGTCAGTGCGTGAGAGAATTGTAAATTGTACGAAAAATACGGTAAAAAAAAATTCCTATGGTTAACAATAGACGAAACTACAGATATTAAAAAACAGTCCATCCTAGGCATTCTAGTACGGACGCTGACTCCGCAAGGACCTTCTCCTCCTTATTTACTAACCTGTAAACGAATGCAAGGGTGTTCTGCCAGAGCGATATATGATGTATTAATAGAAACACTACACAAATTTGAGATTTTACCGAAGCAAGTGTTAATGTTAGTTACCGATGCTGCTAAGGATATGTGTTCTTCGGCAAACTTACTCAAAACGATTCAACCAAACCTGCTGCATGTCACATGTTTGCTTCACGCTTTACACCTTGTAACAAACACTATACGTACAACTTATCCTGATGTGGATCAACTGATAGGACAAACGAAAGCGGTTTTTCTTAAATCTCCGAAACGGATTCGGCTATTTCATTCGCTGTGTCCTGATATACCCGAGCCGCCGCAACCAATTCTTATACGATGGGGTACTTGGTTAGAAGCAGCATTTTATTATTATAAACATTTTGAAAAAATTAAATCAGTGATTTTACAACTAGATGCCAAAGAAGCAGCTGCAATACGGCTCAGCCAGGTTCAATTTAACAATCCTCAAGTTGCAGCAAATTTAAAAATTATATATTTACGACAGTTACGTTCCAATACTGGACGCAATAAAAAATTTACAGAACACTGCGCTGTCCTTATCGGACTCATTAGCAATTATTGACCACGTAAAACTAGTGCTGCATATCCTTGAAGATGAAAAAAGTGATTGTGTCCGTGAAAAATTTAACAGTGTATTAGATAAAAATATAGATTTTACAAAATTAGGGCAACTTTTTACCAATACTGAAGATCCGTTGTACAGATACAAAGAGCGCTTTAACTATGCAAATATAACATCTCTCAACGTCGAACAATCCTTCTCTGTATATAAACATATGAGTCATGAGTAGAGCTGAGGATGTTTGCGGTATAACCATGGTTATATCATGTAACCATAGTAAATTACTATGGTTATATGATATAACCATGGTTATACCGCAAACATCCTCAGCTCTAGTCATGAGTCATGACAGAACGACTTGTTCAAACGCATCCATATGCATGTTCAAACATGCACAGCAAGTATTATACCGATAGGTCCAACCCGCTACGGGACATGCGCAACAATAAACGTATGGAACGTAATGCGATGTGGCAACGTATGTACGATGCCACTCCGCGTGCGCATACATAAGTCCGTTGATCGAGAGCAATAGATTGCCCGTCATTCGTATCTAGCTATGTGCAAACGTTAAGGTAGTTACTAGTTATCATGTCAGTGTATACAACCGCAGAGAATGTACAAATAGTTTCGTGGTATCTTGCCGGTAATTCCTTTCGAACAACCGCTGATTTATTTGCTGTAGAGTACTTAAATCGGCCTATTCCTTCGCATTCGACGATTGAAAGGATCGTAAATGCGTTTAGGAAATATGGCTGTGTCGTCGGAAATTGCCGCAAATGCCAACAAATTGACGAACAGCCTCATATCCCTCTAATACCTGCCGATCGGGAGGAGAGAGACGTGAGGGTTTGTTCGTTAGTTGAAATGGGCGACCTTAAGTGTACACGGCAAATTGCAGACGAAATCGGTGTTAGTAGAACTACAGTAAAGCGGATTCTAAAAGGCAACAAATATAAAAGTTACAAAGTTCGAAAGTGCCAGGAGATTTTTCCCGAGGACAATTTTGCAAGAATGGAGTTTTGTGAGTCCGTGATGGAAAAGGCTAACGGGGACGAATATTTTATAAAAAATATTCTGTTTACCGACGAGTCTTCTTTTCTACGTCATGGCAAGCATAATCCCTCAGTCGTGCGATATTGGTCTCGAGAAAATAAACATCTAGCTCGTAATGTTAAAACTCAATACCCCGAAAAACTTAACGTTTGGGCGGGTATCTTGAGTGATAACATTATAGGGCCATTTGTTATCGACGGCAATTTGAATGCAGTAAAATATTTCGATTTGCTGCGAACACGAATTATTCCTGCTGTCCGTCAACTAAACGTCGATTTTGATGCAATTTGGTTTATGCAAGACGGTTGTCCCGCGCATAACAGCAGATTAGCAAGAGTCTGTATTTTCTTAATATATAAAATTAGTGCAATGTAATTATATAATATTAAATAATTTTTGACAGTCAAAATTAAATTAGTAATAATAAGGCTTACTGTTATTATTCCTTGGGAGGAGGGGGGGATTTAGGGGTCACGGAGCTAAGAAGGTTGAAAATCGCTGGTCTATTAATTTTCATACTTATTTATATTATTATGTTCTATAATTTTGATTCGCTCTAGGTCAGCATTTCTCAAACTGTGCTCCGCGGAGCACTTAATGATGCGCAAAATGTAATAAGTACATGTTTAAAATAAAAAATATTTTATTTTTTAATGGGAAATTAGTGCAGAAAAGAATCTAAACGATGAAACCTAATGTGCTGCAAGCTTAAATGCCGAAACTATTTTGTATCGTCAATGCTATTTTGTCGTTATATTTACTACATAGGATATAACGTGTGTTCATTTGAAAAGTCAATCTAGGTTACTTTGAAATTTTGATAGAATAAGACGCATATATATTAGTATGTGTTTGTTGTTCCGTAAACGTAAATCCAAATGACATTTGATAATGTCAATCACATTTGTTATTTATTTGTATGTATGAAACTGTCAAAATATACGACTTCGTAGATTAAGTAGTAAATTTTAATGTACGACATACTTCAAAATGTTCTCAGTAAATCACATGCTACTAGATTGACTTTTCAAATGAACACCCGTATATATATGTAGTTGCGAGATCAAATTTGGTGCTCCGCGTTGAATTTACAACTTCAAAGGTGACTGAAAAAGTTTGAAAACCTCTGTTAAGTAAACATACTTGATTTCAAATATGTATTCTTAAAATTTTATTTTCTCACATCAACAAATTATTACATACGCTACAATACAAACTATCTATATTTTTAAGAATTGAATTTCTAAGTAACATAATGTTAAATTACAAATAAATTTAGTTAAAGATTAAGAGTTGTTGACATGACATTGAGAAACTTTTTCGGAATATCCCAACATACATATAGGTATATATATAAAGCCTAAGTGGGAGCTCTTCGACAGAGCAGTAAGTACTAGTAAGTATAGAATCATAAAAACCAGTTTAATTTGTGTGTCTATAAGAAGTGCATAAGAATATATTAAGGTAAGATTTAGGTTATGGTTAAAATAATATATAATTTAGCTAATTTTAATGTTTAATATCATAATATAGACATTATTTAGAGTACAAAATAATAATTAATTTATATTTTATGATATTATCAACAAGACTACGTAAATCATGTCATATTTACATTGTTAACTACAATAACAGTGTTAATATTTGTCTTCATTTTAACTTTTAAGTGCATAAATATATGGTAAAGTTTAAAACAAAAAACATAAATTATATTGTAAATATACATTCCATCACCGCTAATTGATTCATTTAATAAGAAATTAAAAATGCAATTACGTACCTATGGATCTTATCGAAATGAACTGGATCATTTTGTTAATCCTTTTCTTGAATTTATTCTGAACATACCACCAGTTAACTAAAAGTACTTAAATATACTTGCCCTCTGATAGTAAATTTACATTTGCTTTTTCGTATTTTATATCGCTTTATATTAATATTTTCTTAGATTTATTTGTTTCTAACATTTATTATTTTAAATCCTATCTACGCACAATCCCAAATATTAAACTAATGTCTTTCTAATTCCTTATTCAATACACCGTACTGTCTAAAATAGCGATGAAATGATTTTAATTTAAACATGTTGGGAAAACAAAAACATAAAATTTAAAATCTATAAATATAGATGATAAATTTAGTATTGTAAGTACAACATTCGGTCGCGGTCACATAAAAGCGACCGGCACTTTTTCCTATTGTATACATCATGTCACTTAATAATGAAAAAGTCAAATATTATTTAATTTGTCATTAGTGTCATTACTTACAAAGCCAAAATTTATGAAAAAAAACACAAAATGTCAAATTAGTGGTCGCTTTTATGTAACCGCGACCGTACATATATTGTATGTACTCGATTTCGACTCATCTGAAAACAATTATAGCTCATTGTGTTGTGGTTTGATTTTTATCTTTTTCACTACTACTTAATAGTCTTGTTCCAGTAGGTAAAAGAGTTTCTTGAGTTGTAGAAAATTATCTCTCATCTCATAAATACTCCTTAAATTTCTTGTTTTTTCATTGAGGTATTCAATTCAAGTGACTATAACTTCAAAACGACATAATGCTGTTGACCAGACAATTTTAAAAAATATCGCTCTTATGAATGTGTTATTTACAGTATTATTAGCGTTTTGAAATTTACACAACTAAAAAAAATACCTTGAATTTTTTAACTGCGTTTAAAACCATATTAAACCACATATCCAATAGAAGTACCTACAGTAAACACTGAAAAAATGGTCAAAGGGATTTGCCATTCACTCAATAATACACGCAACATAAAATAAAAATTCCATATTCCCAGAGAAATTATCAATGAGATTCCCTTAAAATGACTAACGTGTATAGTATTTATGTGTATTAGAAAGAGATAAAGTACACCTTACACACGAACTGCAAGGAAACACTTTATCAACTGTACATTGGTAACCAATGTTTTTGTTAGTGTATTAATTACGACACAATTTACAATTTTCGTGGCATGCAATTTTTCTTGCACGCTAGCCGTGGCTTTACACTTTGAAATTTGTACGTGCAAGTCCGTGAAATTATTTTTGCCAATCAAGTTAATCAACACATATTTATCACAAACACAATAACATACATAATCTGTCCATCCGATAAAAGCAGAAAACGGCAGTTATGGATAAAAATTAACGCAAAATTAAAATTAAACCTGCTAGTTTACCACTAATTATTGCGTTTTCTGCATTATTAGCAGAAAAGGTAAACATTCGGAAACGAAGATGGTGGGTTAAAGTTAAACCCTGGTCACAGAATAGGTATATAATATGCTATAAACTACATGTGATTGCAATGTAAGTATTATAATGATTGTAGTCATGTTTATATAGGTCAAACAGAACAACATTTAAAAGAAAGAATCAACGGCCACAAATATTCAAAAAACATTACAACTTTAAAAAAGCATGAAACTAGAAATACACTTTCAATTACAAAGAAGTTAAAATACTACAAACTGAAACAAATTACAAAGCAAGATCAATATTACAGTTAATTCATATTAAAAAACAAGAAAACACCGTTAATAGCCATCATGAAATTTCAAATCTGTCGAAATTATATTTCCCATTAATCTAAAATATTCCGTAATATAAATAACGTAAAAATTCAAATCCAATAAGACTTAAATCTTTTAAAACTCACACACACCAAGCCGAAAGTATCAAAGGCAAGGACAAAACACATAAATTTAAAATATATACATACTTTAAGCCTACTAAAATTCAGTCTACTTCCATATGTTGAAAATACAATGCGCTAATTTTATATTTTAAGTAAAATACTTCAAACTGTTAAAAAAATGTAAAAAAGAAGAATACAAATTGTAAGTACCATAAATATATATACATTTACATTTTAGGACAACATCATCTGTATTGTAATCAAATTTATTCTGATGAAGACAAAATAGGAATCGAACCGTTAAACTGAGCATTTTTATTTAATGAATAGTTATCAAGCCGAATTCCAAGAAATAATTAACCATTTATAATTAAGAGAACGGCTAAGAAAAATAGAAAAATAATAAATTTAATTTGTTGGCGATTTAAGGTCTTGTTTTACTTCGAAATGTATATATTTAAAACAATCCTACATGTTTCGGCAAATGATGCCTTTTTCAAGGAAAAAGGCATAATTCATAATTTCAAGTTTCGGTCATAATTCATAATTATCTTACAAAATATACTGAAAAAGTTTCATACAATTTAAAATAATTAAAGATAGTCCACTTACTCATGAAATAATTACAAGACAAAAAGATCATAATTAGTTCATTTTAGTTCTTGGTGTGTGTATGTATATGAAAAGATTATAAGTTTATTCTTACGTTTGTATGTAGTATATCAGTAAATATAGAACTTATCATATATTTAGAAGCATGATGACCTTTGACTCAGGAGTTTGTAATATAAAATAAAATTGCATTCTCTCCGCCTTATTATATTATTAATTATATAACACGGTTATTCTGTTACTTACATTATAGATTTGGCATGGAAGTTACCAAGAAAATAATATACTTTCTGGTATTTGTTGTTATACGAATTTCGGCTTTTCCACAAGTAATAGACGAAACGAATTCTTTTGTTGTAAAACGGGTGGAACGAGATGTTCAACAAGATAAACCCTATGAAAAAGAGGTAAGTCACGTTATTTATTTATAAATAATCATGTAGGTAGTATAGAAATTAAATTATGTATAACTAATTATTAAACAACAATACATTCTGATTTTGGAAAAGGAAAATAGGCGTTATTATACTTGGCCAACAGGCAATCATAAAAGTTTTCGTATACCGATATAATTTTCAAAGTATAACCACGTTGCCAACATAAAATAATATAAAAAAGCAAGCAAACAAAACTTTACAAAATTTAAATACTGTTTAATAAATAGTTACGTCATATACAAGAGTAAATAATCTTCTCTTCTGCTAGTGATATAGCAAAAGAATTATAAATCCAAAAATAAAGCAGGCTGTAACAGTGTAAAAAGATAGATGATATCAACACATCCCAAGAATCATCAGAAACGAATAGTATTTTATCAGAAATTTAAATACTTAATAAACTGCTGTACCTATATTCCTGTTAGATAAGTACAACGTGCTTCAAAAAGAACATCATCTCAGTAGGTACTGAGTAACTAGTACCTACAAATTATTATAAGCCTCTTGCCTTTTATTTATTATTGTTTATCTAATGTTATTTTGACATTTGTCATTTTGTGACTAGCAATACAATTTTTTCTCACAAATTTTTTTTTTTATTTAATAAACAATACTACTAAATCATGTACATATTACAAGAAAATATTTCTGTTGTTGAAGCATATTTCCAAAGTGCCCAATTTCTTAATGGCGAATGGCAATATTCCTACGCGGAATGTAAGCGACAATTTCACTTGAGGTTTTCTAATAGAGATGTGGATAATACCGCTTTACATCATCACTTCACCTAGTTGTGGAGAAGTTTAGGATCAATTAATCTGTGTTAAAAAGCAAAAATTCTGGTAGACCATGTACATAGCAAAATGTTGTTGAACACGTAGAAAACCTTGTTGGAGGAAACCTACATACATCAGTTCGTCGTTTATCAGTTCAAACTAACGTATCTTCTAGTACCATTCATAGAATTTTGAAGCATCGTTTACATATGTATCAGGCGCGGCTCGTGATGACGTATTTGGGAGTGCATGTACAATGATGCGAGTGCCTCGTGTGTTTTCGGTGTTTACTAAGAAAACGTTACAGTTAGTACACGAGAATACATGAAGCAATCGCATAATTGTACTCCCAAATACGTCATCACGAGCTGCGCCTGATATGTATACATACAAAGTATCGGTTGTTCAAAGGTCTTACAGAGATCACGCCAGTAGACTTAATTATTACTCAGTTTTCGTATGATGGCCGTGAAAAGAACATGTCAACTCGTCAGTAAATAGAATATTTTTAATAAGACTTTTTCATTTCAATCTCATTTTTCTCACATTAATGGCAAAATTTCTAAATTTTATATGAACGGTTGTAGTTGTCCTCTTCAGAACTTTATGTACACTTTTGATGGAAATATCAAATTGATTTGCAATTTGTTTGCCAGTTTGCTTCGGATTTTCTTTTGCAAAAGCACAAATGAACTAAATTACTGATTAAATTATTATATCTAGGCCATTTATGGTGTTGAGGTGAATCGCAACCAAACTAACCCAAATTGTTAATAAGCCGGTGTAAAGTACAGATAGTAGGTCATTGTGCAAAATTATTTTCGAATACATTGCAGATACCACGTAAAAAACATTCCTGATAGTCCAATTTTATTGTTTTTTTTCTCAAGCGCAAGCGTTCCCATTATAATATGATCGTGAAACTACTAATTTGTAAACCGCTTTATATGGATGCGTTAAAAGTGTATTTTTTTTTTCTGATTTATGGACTGTATGATAATTGAATAATTAGAGTTGTTATTTTTCCCCACATTCCAGAGTGTCCCACTCAGTACAAGTTAATATGTACAAATGTTTTCAATATACATCGCGTACTGATATAATGTACTATCGTGAGCAATTGAAAGTTAACACTTTATTATGTTGGCATGTCGAAATTTCAAAATTTATCTAATGTATACAGTACTTTTGAAGTGTCAGTGTCAGCATTTAATCATAACATAAATGACATTAGCTTGACAATTTGGTAAAATTTACGCAGCTATAATAGTGCGTTTACTTTCAATTGCTCACGATAGTACATGTGATATAGCATCACAAGTTCAACCGCCTCGCTTCGAGATTTACGCTTAACTAAAATATAAGCATCAGGCCGGCACACAGTGCGTATAAGGAACATGCTTATCTTCAAATTCGCAATCTTTCTTTTGTAACTGGGTGCGCGTCGTAAAAAAACTAAACTTTTCGCAAACATCTCTTACAATAAGTAATTTCTTTGTTAATACTTAAATCTTATTGGACTGTATATATTAACAAAAACGCAGAGTTCGAATTTCATACGCACACGTGTTCTTTATAAAACCCGATGTGTTTTGAAAAGGTTTGTACGTATATATTAACTTACACACTGAGTAGGAGAAAATCTGACAACTCTAATAATGCTATCCCAGTGCAAAATGAGGGCTAAGTAATTTTCTTATTACCTTTAGAAAATTAATATTTTGCGAGTAGAATATTGTTTTATTCTGTTTTTTTTCACATAGCAAAACCAACCGGCCATTTTTTTTATATTTCATAATTTGTTATATAATTTTATAATTATTATAATTTAATATTTTTTAGTATGATAGACAACAACACGTTTTCACAACATTAAAAACTAGTTGATAGTGCAGTGGTAACGCACTGGCTCATGCTGATGGTCTCGGGATCGAATCCGAGAAGGTTTTCGTTGTCTGGTATCCACCTTAAATGAGAAGAATTTCAATTTAAGGTGGATACGACTGTCAAACATTACCAATACTCCGTCTAATTTGCGTTAAGTTGTTGGGGAATGCTAAGGCAAGAATTGTTATTACCTTGTTAACTAAATGTTATGAAAAGCGAGCAAATATTTTCTAATATTGTACTTCTGAATAAAGCATCTAGGATGTTAAGACATGAATTATTATAATTATTACTAAAAATATGAAAATTAATTACAGTAAATTATAAATATAAGTAATAATATGTAGCTTTCTATAATCTTTACTATTATCACATACATGTCAAATCTATTTGTATTTTATATGATTCAACGAAAAAAAAATTGAACAGAATTTTGTTAAGTTCTATCTATTCACACTTCTCTAGGTACTTGAGCACAGTGCTCTTTCTACCACCCCCAATAGATCTCTCAATTCCACTCTGTTAGTCTTGTATCCTTGATAAAAGCCACTATTCTACTCAGGGGAAATTTGAGTATCCTCGTAGGATCCAATAAATCTCTTCCGAAATGTATCTGTCTGAGTCCCTTCAGTTCCTCACAAGTGCATATTACAAGAAGGCTAGTAGTTTCCTCCTGTTTTTCACATCTCCTACACAATTGCTCGCTAACCAAGCCCATGCTGTATAGATGCTTCCTTAAAAGACAATGTCCGGATATCAAGCCGGTAAGAGTTTTAATTTCCTTTGTATTACTATTAATTAGATTGACTGAAACCTTCCGTCCAGCTTAGTAGTGTTTTATAGTTGAAGTTGGCCTTCCGTTAAACCTCCATTTCTTTTTATATTCTCTTTCTAGCCATAACCAGATCTCCCTTTTAGCGGAATCTTTAGCAATTCCACATACAGGTTCTGGTCCTATGAAGTTCCTATTAGTACCTTCTTTGACCAGTTCGTCGCCTTTAATTCCCTCATGTCCTGGCACCCATATCAACGACACAGTGTAATGTACCACTATGTTTATTAAAAATCACTCTTCAACTTTTTACAATGTAGTTTATTGTATAACAACTTTTATATTTATGTTACAACAATTGCTTACTTCTAAGTGATGGACTAAATCTAGCTGTTCTTTTTGTATAATGAAAGTATTACTGCATGAGCGTTAGAATTGAATATGAATTGTTACACTTATTGTGTAGCAGACGTACTATACGTACCTACTATGTATATGAGAGTTTGAATATGAATACCAGCAATCGTAACCTTTCTGTATTAGTCCCTTCAGATAGATATCAGATGGAATTTTTGTGAACTAAACACAGACGTTTAAAATAACATCGGGACGTAACAAGGTTAAGATACTGTGAGAAAGAACTTAAAGATATGTATTAGTGTTTTTAAGTGGTAACGTTACAGACAAGGTTATTTCTACCCAATAAATTTAAAGTTGTGGGAATATTGAATATTGAAAGGAAAGAATAACAAATACGTTAATGGAAAATGTATGTTTTCTATGTGTTCTAATTTATGATAACTATTTAGTAGATGCCGTCTGTACGATGTGTGCGTAAATAATAATACACCAAAATTTGTGAAGAGAAATATAAGAATACATTTTATATTTTTGAATAAGTATACACAAAACTTATTGGTTATTGTTCTGACTCATTTATTAGAGTTTATTACAACAGTATTGTCTTGTGCCAGTTTATTGAAGACTTGTTTGCAATATTTCACTAGTTTAGACCTGGTAGATGGATTCATAATGGCTTTAATAGCTGCCTGACTATCCGTCATTATGTTGATTTTTTTGTTTGCGCAACCGGCTTCCCAAATTTCTTCGGCGCAGACTGCGGCTGCAAACAATTCAGCCTGGAGAACCATCGTATGTTTTCCCAGATATATGGATATCATTCCTTCCAGGGTACATTCCGCATATGCCTGCACCTGTTCCCTGATTGGATTGTGATCCATCCGTGTACCAGGTGCCGGCACCACAATCGGTCGAGCGACTTTTTACCTGTTCTCTAGTCGGTATAAACATGTTCAGCTTGTAAAGGTACCCTCGGGACAACCCCCTAAAATATAGTGAAAAGTCATCAAAATTTGAGTGTAACTTCACTCAGATTTAGATGCAAATATTGTGAAAAGTACATAAATAGCGCTAAAAATAATATTTATCAAAAACAGCAGTTTTTCGCTCATAATTGCGCAATTTTTATGTCAAAAAAAAATGAACAAAAAACACTTTTAAGTAACTCTGTCACTTCGGTTATTTTTTTTATAAAACTAAATTCTAATTTGGACTACCCCAAAAAACGTCACTATTAATTTTGAGCAAATTAAAAAAAATGTCCTTTTTAAATTTGGAAATTGTTTAAATGTTTAATATATCTACATGAGATTAAAAAAAAGAATGCAGAACATCATAATTTATAGGAGAAATTTATGGACAACTAGATGTAATTCTTTTTTAAACACGTTGTATATAATAGTATTAAAACAAACAAAAGCTCGGTTCTTTTTCTCATTGAAGCATATTACGATATGTTGACATTCCAATTAAACCGCACTTCTAAAATCTAAGAATAATTTTTTATCTTTCAAAGAACTTATTTTTCTAAACCGAATTACAATCTATTATGAACGTTAATTATGTTAAAATGTCATCTTGTGTTGAACTAAGTGTTTATTTTTGCTGTGTGTTAATTGATAAAGTTTAGTTAATTACGTCTTATGTCAAATATAAGTCTTGGAATAATATTGAATACACACAAGTATCTTTTGGTCACGTAGTAATGATACATATGGAATTACCAGTAAAACAGTAGCATCATGAAGAATATTCACTCTATATTCAACTTAATTTTGTTGAAGTTATCATATGTCATGATCTTTTTATGTTTTTGTAATTCACCTCCCATAACTTGGTCAATATTTTCTTTGAATGATAATAATTAGTGGTTATCTGAAAATATTTATCTTGAAAACAAAACTAATTTTATAATATTTATGCTTGATATTTTTTTAACATTTTACTTTGTTTTATTTTGTAACTATTGAGGTACTTCACCCTAATTAAAGGGGTCACTCAAGATTTCTAAGCAAGAACTTAGTAAATGATTAGGAATTAATGTAGATGATGTTTTAAAACTAAAAGTCGAAAATAAAATCGTTTGATGAAAGAAGAGAGGTACGTCGCTAAGGTGTCGTTAAATATTACTATTGTCTCTTGAAAAATCATAAAGAAACAATAAAGACACGAAAAGATTGACATTATAGAAGAAAAGTTAAATAATAATAACGCAATTAAATATATTTTAATATCCAACAGGTCTTCTTAGTAATAAGATAAACTAAAAAAATATAACCAAATACGATTCGCATACATATTACATTGCATAAATTTAAAAAAGACAAAATTTAAGGAAATAATTAACATAAAGGTAACGGAATTATAAGAAAACAATAAATTTACTTAAACATAATTCTGTATACTCAGACTCCCATTGAATATATGATAATAGTGTACAGGTGTCCTTGAAAGAAAGAGACAATGTATGAAAGAGGAAAAGATGTAATAAAAGAAAATATGAATCCAAAATATTTTCCCAAATTTCTCCCATACGCGAGAAAAAAAATGACAACGATATTTATAAAATATTTGCGCCGCCACTGTGAGACCGACTGTAACACAAAGAGTGAGTACTCCTACTCTCTATGTCATAGTCGATCGAATTAAAGTATCGAAACAGTTGTGTCTCCGATTCAGTCAGTTGTCGATCGTTGCATGTGTACATGTGTACGTTTGATATTATTTACATTTATGTTTTCGATTAAAGGTAGATTGTTGGCAAATTGAACGTGCATGCGCTAGTCTGTTGTGTATGGGAGTGAGAGAGCAATGTTGTAGAAATATCTCACTATACATTTAAATACTTTTTATCATAAAGATGTTACTAATAAGAGGCATAATTCGCAATATTGTATTTCTGCAACAGTATGCATTAAAGGGTTAAATTATGTCATTAAGTCATTTCGTATGCTTTATAATTTCATTTTTCGTCACACACCAATATTGACGTCGAAAATAATTTAAATGATTAATCAATTCCATATCTTAATCTGGGGGATTTTTGTCTCTAGGAATACATGACACAATTTCTTCATCCGGTGGAAGTAAATAACCTTAGCTAGATAGAATTTCCTGAAATTATAAAACAAATAAAAGTAAATGTTTAATTGTAGGTAAATTAATTATGCCAGAAATTTTAAAATTAAAACTAAATTAATGCTAGTAAATATCATCCACTAAAATTAAATAAATACATCGTGGACAAAAAATTTCTGACAACGATGTAAATGTCTGTTAGTACAAGAATCAGCTAAACACTCGTTGATGTACCTAACAGTCGTCATGGTGCCATTTTCAATGAGAACAAGCTCAGTTTTCGCGTACAGTGAAATGCCCAAACCATTATACCGCCGCCCCCAAATACCATTCTTGGAGATATACAACTCGCTGAAAATCGTTCACCAGGCCTTCTCCAGACATGTTCTCATCCAACTGGTGAACGCAGACAAAAACGAGACTCATCCGTGAACAATACGGAGCTCCATTGATCCATTGTTCAATGTCTATGTTCACGGGCAAATCGTAGTCGCTGAACACGATGAACTGGGACCAAAGTGGATAAGCAGGTTTCCTTGACATCAATCCGTATTCCTTCAATGTTCGGCGAACGGGTCGTGCAGAAACTGTAGCACCGTAAATGTGTTCGACTTGGCGAAATACAATTGTTGATGGTAAACCACGATCGCGTAGTTTAGATAACACCATAAAATGGTATTCTCGCCGGTTTGTGGTGCGAGGTCTGCCTGATCTTGACCTTTTTCTATATTCCGCAGTTTTACCATGTCGCTGTATTGCGGCTTAGGCGGTATTCCTGGGAATATTCAAGACAGCGGCGATGTATTGAATACTGCGTCCATCTCTGTTAGAAGCTACTGCATTTTCTGCTTGCATTTTGACAACCAATAAGTGTCAGTACTGACAGTTCAAATGACTTTTCAATACAACAGATAAAAACTGAATAATGAGCACAACAAGATTTTTTGGAATCATTATTTTAGTTTTTTTTAGCTGTTTTTATAAATTAAATGTTTTGTATCTTCTTTAATTTCCAATTCCTATTTCATAGATAATATCTCATGTTTTGTGAAAAAAAAAGGAATTTTGATTATGATAACATAACAGACATTTACTTCAGTATCCGGAATTTTTTGTCTACAACTGTACTTGGTCGCCATTAACAGGTTTTTATTTCACATTCTTACATGTAGAGTGAAATTTTCTTTGACATTATTATAAATATTTTCTTTTTTTTAGGAAAGACCGGTGCACACTACAGGTCCTCCTAAAATTTATGAAATGCGAGTAGATTCAAATATAACAAATAGATTTGCTCATACTTTAATTACTAGCAAAGTAAAAAATTTTGCCAGTAACGCACAAGAAACTGTCTTCTCTATTGTGTTGCCCAAGCAAGCATTCATTTCCAAATTTGTTATGAGTATAGGCGGTAAAGATTACGATGCCTATGTCAAAGAAAAGGAACAAGCTAAACGGATATATGAAGAAGTAAGTATCAGAAAGTGGGAATTTAAATAAATACTTTTTCTTATTAGGAAGCATTTAAAAATTTCAAAATTTATATTTTCGTAGGCTATAGCTACTGGTCAAGGTGCGGGTTTAGTAGCAGCAAATGCAAGGGAATCGAACAGCTTTACAGTTTCAGTAAATATTGAACCAGAAAGTAAAGTTATCTTTTACTTAACTTATGAGCAACTGCTAGAACGAGAAGACAACCAGTACGAATTAGTTATTAATATTCATCCCAAACAACCAGTTAAAGACCTCACAGTCTACGTAGGAATATTAAATAAAATACCGTATGCTAATTGTTTAAAATGTTATCATTTGGATTTTTAGGTGAACATCAACGAATCACAGCCACTCAAGTTCGTGACTACACCGCCAATTCGAACGGGAAATGAAATCAATGAGGTAGAAGGCGATTTAGATCCGAGAGCTTTCATAAATAGAATTGATTCTAATTCTGCTGCAATAAAATTTAGTCCGAATTTAGAACGTCAGAAGGAAATGGCGAAAATATTAGGAACGGACGTAGATGAAGGATTGTCTGGTCAATTTGTTGTTCAGTATGATGTCGAAAGAAATTCAAGTGGTGGAGAGGTATTAGAAAGTTTGTTGTTTTATTACTTAGGTAGGTCAGCAGCGGCGTCACTGCGTTGGCTTTACTAAAATGAAAGTGAGCGTTACTAGGAAAAAAATTATAAATAAATGATTGAAAACGTAAATATAATAAACATTTAAAATTACCAAATATGCTTACATGGCTATAACAAAATCGGATGTGCGCGATTGAACACCTGCAGCATAGCGTACGCTTCAACAATAGTCTCTTTGAGATTTGTCCGTTGCTGCATATATATCTGCTTATACGCAGAAAAAGATCGTTCCATATCTAGCGATCTAATATTCGCGTAGTTAAAGTGGTCTTTGAATTTTTACAACGGATCTTTCGCAACACTATTGTTAAAAAGTTACCTTAATCTAGAAAAATCTACATTATTATACACTATTATACGTAATACAGTATTACATTTTCCTCTGACACATATCATATTTAGTAACGAAGTGTTATATCATTTTTTATTGCGTCCACTACTGAACGTAATTAACGTAAATAATTTTTAAATCTGCTGCTCCTTGAAGATTTTGGAATTGTATTTGACTTAGCTTAATTGCAGCTGCTTTTTTGCCGTCCAGTTGTAAAAGCAATAACTTTATCTTTTCAAAATGTCGAAATAATAAAATGCTGCCTCTAACCATGTTCCGTGAAAGAATTGCCATTTTCGTATAGTGTCTCCTACAAAGTGTAAAGCATGAAGCAGACATGTAACGTGCAGCAAGTTAGATTGAACATCTTTCAATAATTTCAATAATGCGGCAGCATCAGTAACCATCATTAACACTTGCTTTGGTAAAATTTGAAAATGGTGTAGTATTCAACTATCACATTATGAATTGCTTCGGCAGTACATTATTGCAGTCTTTTACAGATTAGTAAATACGGGTGTGACGGTCCTTGGATAGATATAGGGTTTTTCAATAAGCGTGTCCTAATTTTTAAACCGAAATAAAAATAACAAAATACTAAGATTAGAGGGTTTTATTTTGTTGAAAGCTTGGTCCATGACATTAATGATGGTATATGATTTCATCCAAATGCGCTTCACGATCCCGCTTCAAACACTGTATCCGATGAATCCAATTTTTGGTTACTTTTTTTAACGTTTGTGGCCTCATTTCGTCAATAACACAAATAATATTGTGTTTCAATGCTTCGATTGTAGCTGGCTTGTCGACATAGACTTGTGACTTGACATATCCCCACAGAAAATAATCCAAAGGCGTCACATCGCAGGATCTTGATGGCCAATTGACAGGACCGTTTCGAGAAATGATTGAATCATTGAATTTGGTTAGCAATAAATTCACTGTTTCCACTGCTGTATGGCACGTAGCACCGTCTTGTTGGAACCAAAACTCATCTACATGTCACATGTCTGGAAACAAATATTCGTTGATTATTGATCTGTAACGTGCTCGATTGCCGTTACGCGCTCTCCGGCCATATTTTGAAAGAAAAACGGTCCGATGATCCCACCACCATGTAATCCACACCAAATAGTCAATTTAAGTGGATGAAGTGGAGTCTGTAGATATTCGTGTGGGTTATTTTCACTCCAAATCTAACGATTTTGTTAATTGCCATACCCGTTTAACCAAAAATAAGCTTCGTCAGAGAACACAATTTTTGGATCAAAATTCTGATCAATTTCCAAAATTTAGAGAGCCCAATCCACGAACTCACGGCGCAAACGATGATCATTTGGTTTCAGTACTTGGTTCGATTGGATCTTATACGGGTGTAAACCCAAATTTTTGCGTAAAATTCGACATGTCGTGGTGATAGATAGGCCTAATTCCTGAGAACGGCGTGGAATCGACAAATTTGGATGATTTCGAACATTTTGCTCAACGGTAACAATATTGGCTTCACTTCTACCATTTCTTTGTCTCATTGGCACTTACACATCAATAAGAGATAAATTACGTTCGAATCTTCGACCAATAAGAGAATAAGATAATTCGTTCACTTGGTCGGTTATAAACACGGTAAAATTCACAAAGTGCTCTATAAGTTTCACGAACTGATCGTTGATTTACGTAATAAATTTGAACGATTAGTAAACGTTGTTGAGTTTTCAACGATTTATGATGATTTATCAAACGTTTCTGAAAAAAAAATGTCAAAAAACACTGTCGGGGAGAATAACAAAACTCGCCGATATGACAGTTGAAAGATAGGGCACCCCTATTGAAAAATCCGTTACAATGGATTTTTTTTAATGGCTGTAGTTTTATCGTTACTTAGCCACAGTCTTATTTTTAACTGCGGTTTTCACATAATCCTCAATTCTTTCGCGCATCGACGGTAAATATCTACGCTGCGTCGTCAGATTTAGTAGTTTCCACGTAGAATTGTGTTTGTTCCAAAACTGGCGAAACATTTTTTCCGATTTTTTCAACCGGTATATTAGACAATACATACTTAAATCACATAGAAATTCATTATATGGTCTTTGTCCGGCTTTTTTAATTTGTGTGATGCTTTATTTACATGTTTCCTACACAATACTGACTATAACTTGAAAAAAGGCCACCGCGATTTAAGAGCTGCTTGTCGTAGAGATTATACGACACGCGGAGTTCTTATTCGTGCTAACGAACTCACTACAGAAGGGCTAAAGTAATTACAGAAAAACAGGCGGTAATAACAAATAAAATAAAGTGTTCCACTTCAAAGAAAAAAGAGACAAGTTTATTTAAAAAACGTGATGAAACTGAATGTTTCTCCGGCTATACAAACAGAAAGTAACATGTAAAGGTGTCCCAAAAAATTAGTAACGGGTGAGGCCCTGTATATAGTTATTAAATTAATTAATACCAAATTTAAATGAATTCTTTAAATACAACAGAAAACAAGTGCAATCATTCTAGCGTCCAAAATTATTGGATGATAGTGTACATACAGATTTTTGATATAAGCATAAAAGATCAAACAACAAAAAAGTACTAACGAATTACAAGAATCGGAATACGTGTACATAAGATCTTATGCAAGAACGTTCACGATATAATTATTTCTTTACTTAATTACATGAACTTAATAATACATATTTGGTAACGCAAATAAATTATAGCAAAACCAAAGGATTCGCATTCTTATGCCCACCCAAACTTTGAAATCAACTGAATTTATAAATTTCTGATTACGTAAAAAGTCCTCAATAGTATTAACGACAAATTAATTAATTAGCTGCTCTCGGCTATTTGCTGTCCGATGCCGTTCCAAAGGGGTCCCTTCTGCAAAATGGAGTCAGATCTAGAACACGTGGTTGGTAAAGGTTTCCTCACGATCTTAACCCTTCTAGTGTTACCATCGGTACAATAATAAAACCCTGCAGGAGGAAATTAAGCAGTAAAACGGGAAACTAAATACGGAAATGGAGACACAGGAGGTTCTAAAAAGAGTTTTTTTAATTTACTCACCTTCAGATGGTCCAAGAGTACAATTAATAGACAGCCTAATCAAACACGTCGCACCAACATTTAGAATTGCAATAAAACAAACTCCGCAGACTCTAGTAATCCAACTAATTCAATGAAACATATTCAAGGTGCTAAAACGATATCGAGTACGTGCTCAGGTAACACCACTAATCTTCCAGAGGTTCTACAACGGATGTGCCCGTAGAACAACGTGCGCAACTCCTTTCTAAAATTCCTCCCCAAAAATCAAATCAAAAATTCTCGCAATTACAAGAAATATACTTGCAATTTACCGTGTCAATTCTACCGTGTTAAATTACTTGATTTAATTTCGTACAGAGCTGCTTTAAATAATTTCAAAATATAATTTTTGAAGAACTGTTAGCTCATGATATTGGATCTGTGTGTCAAATTAATTGATTCTTTACCTGCATAATTTAACATTGCATACAAAATATTTACCACTGAATTTTACTTTTAGATATTGCTTAATGATGGTTATTTTGTCCATTTCTTCGCACCACCTGGTCAAAAACCTTTGCCTAAGTACATTCTTTTCGTGTTAGACACAAGTGGCAGCATGTACGGTACAAAAATCAGCCAACTGAAAGCAGCAATGAAGAGCATATTAGGCGAACTAAAAAGTCATGATAAATTTCACTTGATCGAATTCAGCAGTCGAGTAGAAGTATTGAATTTGAATGAACAATCAAACCCTGCAATATATCCAGACACGGAACCATCATTTTATTATAATGATAAAGATCGGCCAAAAGAAGATGTAACGGTAATTTTTTATATTTATTGCATTTTTTATTTAAAATATTACCAAAAACTCAATTTTAGAGAAAACAATTTCCCCCTAGCAACATTGTAAATCAAGATAATGTACAGAAAGCAATCAATTTAGTAGAACTACTAGACGCAGATGGTGGTACAAATATAGCAGACGCTCTTAAAGTGGCACTGTATTTAGTAGATATCGAAAAGAGAAATAATTCTAACCAAGATGCTCCACAACCTATGATAATTTTCTTGACAGATGGAGATGCAACCGTTGGAGAAACCGATTCAACAGTAATTATATCTCAGGTAGCAATTTCCAATAGATATTTTTCATTAATTTGAGGTAATGATTTCAATATATTGGATCCAACGTAAGTTACGACTTATTTAACAGATAAAGATCTTTTTATTAACCAAATAATACAATACATACTTATTACAAGCAAACAATATATTCGCTATTATTATATACTATTTGCAACCAAATCGTAGAATAGAAATTTATTTATTTCTTCTGCAAAAAGGTCTGCGATTCTGAATAAAAAAAATTGTTTGGTATTTCACCGTCTATCCTTTTTAATTTTTTTAAAATTTTTTTGATGAGTCTTCTTTTGTCCTCTGAGCTTGGTATCTATTCGTTTTATTGTCCTCTCCTATGGATTTTTTCATTTTAATTCTTGTTTTTCTGTTTTATAACGTGGTCTGCCACTTTCAACTTGTAATTTCTTTCATGACACGTATTTCCGTGGCTACTTTTCATATATTTTCAAATTCGTTCCATTTACTGGCTAAATACGTTTAATCTATTTTCTCTATAGTTGCCATTTCATTGTGTTCTTTTTTTCATTATTTATACAATGCTAGTTGTGAATAGCGCCAAAGAAAAAAAGGAGTGAAAGGTATATGCGAGTAATACCTTCATACAAAAAAGCGCGGTCCAATGTTCACGAAGTAACGATTTTTCGAGTCCGGCCCTGTTGCAGTTAAATATACGGACAGCAATAGGGGTTTCCACTTCTAATTCATCAGAAATTCTCTTTACCGACGAATTATAATGTTCTATTTGTCAGTACCAACACACAAACTTAAAGGCAAACAAATTATATGTAAATAATTCCGTACAAATAATTAAAAACCCATTGGACAAGCTACATAAAGCTTTTTGTTTTATGACGTTTTTTGTTTTATTATAAATATAATAGTTTTACTTTTAAAAGAAGTTTAACGTTCAATCTATTTAATTTTAGCCACATTTTAATTAATGCGGCATAGGCTTGTCGTAAATGCTTTTATTGATATCCACAAAAAAAAACATGGTAATAAACCCCCATTTATGCCCACACACCATATGTGCAGGCATAAATGTTTTGATATGAAAATATCAACATTTACTATTTCTATGAATAGGAACTTATTGTTAGACGCATCGCCTAACCAATGTTTAGGAATTTCATCGATTTTTTTATTTGCAGGTCAATGAACTTGAATTACAGATGTATTTTGGTAAATATAGAATAAACAAAGATATGAATCGATTTTAACTACATTTTGGCCCTAAAAATTTGGAAATTTTCGCTGAATTGCAAATCAATTTCTTTTTTGATTTTCAGTTTACGTATAAATATACGTATTCTTCAGATTTACATAGCTTACGCTATTCAACGGTAACCCTGTTTATAACATATATTACAGCCGCTTTCTGATAAATTGGCCAAAGTTCTTTCCTGTACATTATAACATTTCTCACAGGACCGATAGCGTAGTGATAATCCACTGACTTATCGTGCAAGGGTCCCGGATTCGAACCCGGGCCTCGGTTGTCCGAGGTTTTCATTCTCGTTTAATGTGAATGCTGACAGTCCAAAATCGTTCTACGGGCGTAGGCATAATAATAACTCATAGCTTGGCAGTGTCCCCTGTTGTTTTTAACCAGGTTGATGATAAGTACTGATAGACCAGGTGTCTTTGAAATAAAAGAACGACGTATGAAAAATGGAAAGATTAAATTATGTAGAATATATACTCAAAATATTATCCCAAAATTCCCTCTCATAAGCGAAAAAAAAAATTACAAAGATATTTGAAAAGATTTTGTTACGCTACTGTGCGATCGACTATAGGTATTATAAATAGTATCGGAGCCGAATCTTTTAAAGCTGACAAACAAAAACAAAAAAATTATGTTATTATTGTCCATCTCGCTTTAAATATCCTCTCCGATTCAGTTAGTTCTCGATCGTCACTTACTTCGATTAAAGATAAACTCTTAACATGCGTGCTCGTAGAGCACACATGTATGTAACAAGAAGATGTATGTAACATCTTATTTAAAAAATTTATTGAACCCTTAGCATACAAAGGTGTCTACATAAACATTGAATTCAATTGCCGTATTTCTTTATAGACATTCTAAATCCATTATATTTGCCACTTATAGTTGCCTAGTATACATTTTTAAAATTTTTAATATACGTAAACATCTGACTTTGAACATAGTGATTTTGAACGTGGTTATTGACCCTACGTGTGTAGCTTCTTTAAAGATATTTACATTCAGAATATCTTAAATTCATAGGCGTAACGTAATACACTTTTCAGGGTGTTTTTAATCTTGGGGTTCACGTCGTATTTTGGGTATATAATCTTTCCATTTTTCATACGCGTTTTTTTATTTTACGAACTTTTTATCGTTTTTGAAAAAAG
Organism: Melolontha melolontha; assembly: GCA_935421215.2. Taxonomy (NCBI): domain Eukaryota; kingdom Metazoa; phylum Arthropoda; class Insecta; order Coleoptera; family Scarabaeidae; genus Melolontha; species Melolontha melolontha. The sequence goes on along the minus strand of OW285237.1, from coordinate 90,703,128 downwards.
TTTCTAGCAAAGCAACAAGTATTGCTACTATAAAAACCACTTCCGCAACTTCCCTCTTTTCTGAAAATTTCTGAAATTTGTTTACATTTTAGGTACAAGAAGAAAATACACATTCCGTTCCAATATTTTCTCTCTCCTTTGGGGATGGAGCGGATAAGGATTTGCTTCAAAAACTTTCCCTTCGAAACAGCGGATTCTCCAGACATATTTATCAAGCTGCAGATGCTTCGCTACAATTACAAGACTTTTACAAACATATATCATCACCAGTGTTACGTAATGTTTCTTTCAAATATGTCGAAGATGCTAAGGAATTAACACAGACCACATTCCCAATCCTATTCGAAGGATCTGAACTAGTAGTTGTTGGCAAAATTGGTAAGAACGCTTCTTTTAATTCCCGGTAACTAATCATAGACCAGTTATTATTGTAAATTGCAATAATTAGTCAGCAATTAATCATAAATATAGGAAATCAGTTAGAAAGGAAAATTGATCTTACGCTTAATATATAGAGAATATACACATTAGCGAGCAATTTAAAACACGTTAACAATTGCATCGTATTGAAATAATTATACACAGAAATAACAGACGAGGAACCCAGAAATTTCCGTAATTTGAATGTGGCGCACGAAGGGATGGTAGTACAGCTCTCTAGCGCTAGATGGTGTGAGCTACGTCTATACTAAGTCGGTCTGTCAAACGGTACTTTGCTATGTGGTGACAAACAGTTTTTGTGTTTATATTTGTTGAGTTGTGTTTGAGTTATTCTCCGACACTACAATGTCTCATGTGAAAGAGCAAAGAACGTGCATCAAATTCTGCTTCAAACATGGTAAAACGGCATCGGAAACTCTGAAAATGCTTAAACAAGCGTTTGGTGAGAATGCTTTAGGGCAGATGCAAACTTACGAGAGGTATAACCGTGTTAAAAATGGACGTGTGTCGGTTGATGATGAGCATCCCGGTTGTCCAGCGACAAAAAACGCCACAAAATGTGGCAAAAGTGTGTGATGGGGTCCTGCAAGACCGAAGGAGAACAATCCGTGACGTTTGTGCCTATCGTACAGCGTTTGACAGCGTATTCTGTTCTGAGAACATACGAGGTATTGCTGCGAAGTTTGTGGCAAGGTTACTCCGCAAAAACGGCACCGTGTTCATGTGTGCACAGAGCTGAAAGAAACTGCCGTAAGGGATGTGAACTTCAGTACCAGAATAATTACTGTATTAAGCAGCAGTGGAAGACACCATCGTCACCACGACCGTAGAAAGCACGGAAAGTTCGAAGCAACGTCAAGTCGATGTTGATTCTTTGAGTCTGATGGCATCGTGCACAAATAATTTCTCCCACTAGATGAAACAGTTAACGGACAATTTTATTGCAATATTCTTTGGCGCCTAAAAGAAAATAAGCGGCCTGCCAAGTGGAGCAGCAATTCATGGATCCTACATCCCGACTATGCACCAACTCACACGTCACTTATTGTGCGTCAGTTTCTAGCCTCAACAAAGACGGCAGTACTACCCCATCCTACCTACTCCTAGATCTTATGACTTCTTCCTGTTCCGAAAGTTGAAACTGAAGCTCAAGAGTCACCGTTATGAGACGATTGAGGAGATCCAAACCGAATCGCAGACAGTGTGCGCGAAGACTTCCAGCACTACTTCCAGTCATGGACAAGTCGCCAAATCGGTGTATTGATGAGGATGGTAGTGAATAAGTTGTATGAACAATTTATTGTAATTTTTCACATTCCGGGAATTTCTGGGTACTACTTTAAATACTACTAATAATTATTTTTGTAGTAATTTTTTTTAAACACGTTTGTAGCTGCAATCCCAGTTCCAATTTTTTCTTATTTCAACAACATGCAGTTACCACTTAATAAGTAATAAATATATATTTTAGATGAGGGTAAACAATTACGACCTGAAATATCGGGTAGTGGCATTCATGGTCCTGTAGACTTAACACCGGAGGTTAAGAAGCCGGTTACACGTCTGGAACGATTATGGGCGTACAAAACAATTCAACAACTGCTTGATGATATGGAAAGGTCAGACAACAAAACTGGATTCAAAAGCAAAGCTCTAAGTCTAGCACTAAAGTACTCATTTGTTACTCCAGTTAGTTCCTTGGTTGTAGTTAAACCGAACAATACCGATAGTCCTGTAGCGCCTTTGCCTGCTGATAAAGGTGCGTAACAATTAATTAAAAAATACTGAACGAAATATGTTCAGTTAATTTCTATCGCTTACTACAGACAGCTTATTGAGTTTGCCGGTACGTCTAAATAGATTCCTGCTACAATATATAATTTATAATCTTATGGGGAAGAAAGATTATCACAGTTTAGAAGCAACAATAATGTCTTTTAAATTGATTAAGATTAGTTTCTGATTATGTTGGTAATTGCAGGTAGGGCTAAATTTCGTTAAAGTTTTTAGTTTGGTGAAATGCTAACATGTTAAGTCGGTTGTATCACAAACGTAAACATTGATTTTGGAATGGGTGTAACACTGTAATTGTGTAATTTTCTAAATAAGACTAACATACAATCTGTAGTTCCATCCACAGATAACCACATTTTCTTATTTTTCAATTCGGATTTAATCATATTTACGTGAACGGATGGATGATAGAACACTTTGTAATGTTGTCCGGCTAGGTAACATTCCTTACCCGTACTTTTTCCAAAATGAACGAATGGTTTCTTCTGTACTAAAGCAAAAGATACATTACATAACTCGAACACAAATAAGTCACCATTTTTTGTCCGTATATGCTTTGCACTATTCACATACCTTCGGCAGTTATATTTTGTTGTACATGAGAGCGGTATTTCACAAACTTTGCATTTTATTGTAGTACCAGCGTAAACTAAATCCGGATATCTAGATACTTATTAATTTCTGTGCTTCGTGGTAGAACGGTCTCTTTATAGCTTTCGACATTGATTTATTAGTTTTCACTATACACGAAAAGCTTGAGGCTAGCCACATATAAACATATTTAGATATAATATGACATAATACACGCGCGTGCAACCCAAACCCCTTCCACTCCGACGCTGCGTCTGCTTCCAAAGGTGTATCTTTAATGATTATGATTTGTTTAAGATATCAATTTTTTCAATAAAATTTCAAAAGTTAAACAAATGCTGAAACACGGTTCTTTTATTTTAAATATAATTATAGAAATATACGCAAAATTTTACCTTTCTATCTTTCGTAGTTTTTGTTTTAATTTGAAAGAAATATTTGACACACCGTGTATACCGCTTTAATACCATTAAGTAGAGTTGTTATTTTTCTCCGGAGTCCTACTCAGTACAAGTTAATATGTACAAATGTTTTCAATATACATCGCGTTTTGTAAAGAAGGCGTGTCCGTAAGACATTATAACTTAGCGAGAAATAAAAGAAAAACACTTACCTAAAATGGATGAAATCGGCAAAAAACTTGCACCATTAGATAAGTTTCTACATTTATCTCTGTAAGCAATATTCGCCGTTGTGAGAAAATTTTCTTATAATTTGAGAAGGATCGTTCGGCATCAACGAATGTAATACACGCATTATTAAAATAATATTTATAAATAAATAACGGATCTGTAGATGCATCATCATCATCACAAATATGTCTTAATCTAGTAAAATAAATATCTTTGTTCAAAACACTGTTTTCAATTCGTCCACTATTTGTACTGGCTCCATTAACGACAACCGAGTATTTTGCAATTTTTCAATAGCGCTTAACTTCAATACGCTTAACTAAACTATAAACATCTGGCCGGCATATACCTAACACAATGCATACAATGAACCTGTATACCTGCAAATTCGCAATCTTTCTTTTGTAACTGGGTGCGTCTCGTAAAAAAAACAAAACTTTTCGCAAACATCTCTTACAATAAGTAATTTCTTTATTAATATTCAAATCTTATCGGACTGTATATATTAACAAAAATCCGGAGTTGTAATTTTAATACTAACACGTGTTCTTTATCAAATCTGAGGTGTTTTAAAAACATGCGTGCGTATTTATTAACTTATACTGAGTAGGATACTGGCATGTGGGAAAATCTGACAACTCTAGCAATAAGTATAACACAAAACAATTTCGCCATAAATTCTTTGTGTCCGGGCTGTTTCTTCACACCAGATTTTTAATATTTTATATTATTAAAAATACCTTTGTATTAAGTACATAATTACTTCTAACTCTCCTTTGCACATTTTTTCTAAATAATAACAGAGATATAGACGCCGGACAAAATAAAAAAAAATCATTTTTGGGATATATCTAGATAGCCATGCATTTTTTCCAAAAAACATAAAGCTCATTAAATTGAGCTCGTAAAACTGCAATTCTTTCACCATTTAATCGTCTCTCTATCCCTGCTAGTTTCCGAGATCCCCATGCTAAACATCGGAAAAACTCATCCTGTATATGAGTAACATTAAATATTATTTCTGTTTTTAAAGACAAAATATGATTTTCAACAAAAATAGGGCAAAATTGTTTAAAAATATGGAGAATAATATGGTAATACTCAATTTTAACCGTTTAACCACTTGGAACGAATTCTTTGTGGATAATCCCATTTTAGATTTCTCGCAAACAAGATTTTTTTGGATTTCCGTCATTCAACACTTTGGCCCATGATTTTGCATCGTATTGAAAAGTCCACATCTCATCACTAGTTATAATCGTTTTTAAGAAGTTTTCGTCTCTTCGAGATCTTCTATTGATGTCTTTGCAATGACCAATGTGATCATTCGTCCACGCTGTGTAACAAACTTTGAATTTAACTTCTAAAGTTCAAATAGTTCAGTAAAATATGATAATTATTTCTTTTTCAAAATATTCTCATACTTTTTCGCCGTTTTATTCGATCACCGTTTCAATTGATTGACCGGAATCATCACCTACATTCTCTCTGTCTGAATTAGTCGCTGCCACTCAAACACTTGTATTTGGATAAACAATTATCTCCATTAGCGATTTTAAGTATTTTGTGCGTTTTCGTAGTACTTTTACCGTTTCTATTGCAGACTTTAATGTTAATTGCCTTCTACGTAAGTAATAGAGAATAATGAAATGCGACCGTTCATATTGGCGCAATGCAGGGAATAATGATAACGTTATGTCTCATTATTCCCTACGTTCCGCCAATAAAACATAGTCTTACCAGCGTTACTATAGTAACGATAAACAAGCCCGGATATTCTAATTGTCAAACGTGTAATGTATAATGTTTGTTTTTCTTTTAGTAATTTTCAGTTAGTCGTAGAGAAAGTAGTGTATACTTAATTTTTATGCCGGGACATACAAACTATTATCACTTAACTGTCTTCTGTTTCGGGGTCTAATCTACGAAATGTCAAAATTTTTAGAAATTATTTTGGGAAGTTGACTCTTCATGCTTCAATTTCTCACCAATAGGTGGCGTTTCTAATTTTTTATAAAATTGTTCTGGTTATTTACTGCACAGAGAATGTATACAACTTATAACTAAACCTTGACAAACCAAAGGGAAAACAACATTATGTACCTATGTTACATGTAGTACGGGGGTGGTCTGAAATGTTTCCGACCTAACAAAGATACAAGACATTTTTTCCTAAAATTTATTTTTATTTTTCTACATAGTCCCTTGTAAATCTACACACTTCTCCCAGCGATGCTCCCATCTCGCCAACCCGTCCAAATAGTACCCGGCGTCTTTTTCTGCAAAATAATTGTTTACAAACCTCATCATTTGACGAAAATCTCTGTCCTCCGAGCGCAATTTTGAGATTGGGGAATAAAAGGAAGTCGCATGGGTCTAGATCTGGTGAGTAAGGAGGGTCATAAGCAGTTCAAGCCGTAATTCGTGGATTTTCGCTATGGTAACCGCTGACGCGTGAGACAGCGCATTGTCTTGGTGAAACAAAATTTTTTTTCTGCAAATGTGGCCGCTTTTCTGCAATTTCTGCATATCAAGTAATGATGTGTAGTATGCTCCTATAGTGGTTTTACCTATTTAAAGATAATCGATTAAGATAACTCAATTACTTTCCCAAAAAGCTATCGCCTTTTCCAGCCGAAGAAACAGTTATTGTTTTTTTTTGTGCCGATTCTCCCTTCGCAGTCCACTGTTTTGACTGTATTTTTATTTCGGGCGGATAATGATGTATCCAATTTTCATCTACAGTAATTAATCGGCGCCAAAACTCTGATTTATTGTGCATAAACTGCGCCAACAGAGCGTTGGAAATGTTCATTCGAACACGTGTTTGATCTAACGTTAGCAAGCGCGGCACTCAGCGCGCGGAAGCTTTCTCATGCCTAAATCTTAATTCAATATGTGACAAACACGTTCTTTGGACATATTCATAACCTCTGCTATCTGTCTCATTTTACTTCCGGCGGTCGTCTAGCACCATTTAGTGAACAAGCTGGTATGGCCACGTTTAAACTCAGCTGGCCAAAATTTCACCGTGGTAAAAAAACTCATCTTTAATTTGCGTAGGCGTATTGCCTTTTATAAACAAATATTTAATGACGGCTCGATACTCGATTTTTTCCATTTTCACAAAAACAGTCACATCGACTAACTCAAACGATTGTCAAACAACAACTGCGCATCCAAAATGGCTGAAATTTTGCACTAGATCCACAACCGCATTCCCCAGCTTTTATTGACGAGTGCTGCGATCTTCACGTTACGGTCGGAAATATATTTTTCTCCACAAACAAAATCTCTAAAATACCGCTTTTAAATTGAATGCTCAACTGTGTTGTGATATATCAATATTCGGAGATACGTAATCTGAATTGAATGATTCTACTGTGTCCTAGATAACGAGTCGGAATATTCATATATAACGTCATAGAGCAGTATTTTACAGTAATTATATTTAGGAGAAAAACACATTTATCCAAATTGCTACATGTACACAAGTTAAATACAATAATGTCGTGTCGTATAGTCGTCGTTTGTCCTGAGGTGGAACCGCGCCGTATCGAGAGGAACGAACGTTGTCGATCCACATAGGTACTATGCCAAATCGTCATCGATTCCCTTTCCATAAATTTGTAGTCGATCTCGACAGCGCACAAGACGAGTGTCGCAATGGGGTCGCTTTCTTATCGATGCCATATAGTTTAATAAAGTGCTAACGTATTTGACATCATACATGCTGCAAATGGTTCACATTTGCAAATTTAAAGATAACGAAACATAAAATATGTTAACAATAATTTAAAATTCAATTATTACGAATAATGTAAACGGGGACAATTATTTAATTCATGCGGTTCTTTCTTTTATATAATTTTTCGGATATTTTTGTTTACTCGCTTATACTTATACAAAATATCTAAAACTGTAAAAACTGTTTCCCTCTTTCTTATATATTTTATTGTTGCAGAACGCAATTAATGAAAATAGTAGATAGATATAAGTATTAAGTAGCAAACTATTTCTCTATTTTAATAGAGAAAAGCAAAACAATGATTTTCAAGTATCACTTTCTCGTATTGTTCATTTTATTTTGCTAAAAAGGGAAGTAATGCAATTTATATGCAAATTTTAAGCTAGATATTAAATAGTTAAGCATTAAGCTTTAACTAAAAGAAGACAATATAACGTGAGGTACCATTTGTAAACGCATTAACTTAGTAAATGCCGATGTGTCGTAATTTTCGTGACATACTAATAGACAAAAAGTAATGAGACTGTATTTTTTAAAAATACGCGCGTTATGAATATCGATGTGTATATTTTCATTTGCTTTGTTAGTTTAGAAATTCCAGCGACTTTTGTAATTCAGAAAAATTTGTTGTGGCGATTTTCTAATATGGATAAATCTATTGAACAAAGAATTACCTAACATTAAATTTTGTAATAAACTTACTGTAAATGAGAACTAATTAGTATTAACTCTCACTTTACTCAAATGTCGCCTAATGTGTTGCGTTAATTTCTAAATTTCGACAAACTAAGTTTGTGCCAGTATGCAGAAACGCCGCACGTCGCAACTTCACCTTCGTATACATACATTCCTGATTATGATAATTAAAAATTCGTGAAAAATCGCACCCAACCCGGAATGTGTGGACGCATTTTGCTCTTATTGGTGCTTGTCAACACACAGTATCCTGGACAGACATGACTCTTCACTTCTTAGAGTACATATATATAGTTAGAATAATGAACTTACTGTAAATGAGAACTGATGTGTATTAAAATTTTAATATTCATTAGTTCTCATTTATACTAACTATATATACGCGAAGTATGGAGGTGAAGAGTCATGTCTGTCCAGGATACTGTGTGCTGATAAGCTCCAATAAGAGCGAAATGCGTTCACACATTCCGGAATGGGTGTGATCTTTCACGAATTTTTCATTAAATTTTGTGTGAAAAACAAAATGATACTTTCTATGACATGATGATCTGAAATGCATAATTACTGGCCGATGAGACTTGGAACTATGCTTATGACCCGGAAACAGCTCAACAATCGAGTGAATATCGTGCTGCAAATCCAAAAAAACACGTTAAAGCAAGTCAAAAATAAAGGTCACGTTGACTGTTTTCTTCGACTACCGTGGCGTTGTCCACAAAGACTTCCTTCCAACTGGCCAAACAGTCAACAAAGAATACTATTTAGGCCTTTTGCGTCGTTTACGGGAGTCATTTCGTAAAAAAAACGATCACAATTATGGCGAAACAATTTATAGTTTTTGTATCATAATGCCCATCATTATTCATCAAAAATCATATGAATGTCATTCCGCAAGCACAGTATTCGCCAGATATGGCTCCGTGTGACTTTTCTATTTCCTGAATTGAAATTACCACTTCGTGGACATCGTTTTGAGTCAATAGAAGCCATCCAAGAGAATTCGCTGGCCGCTTTGGTGGCTATACCGGAAACTGGGTATATTAAAATGTTTCGAAAACTGTAAGAAACATTGGAATAAGAGTATTCCAGGGATGAGATTATTTTGAAGGAGACACAATAAATTTGGATGAATAAAATATTTTCTGTGTGTTCTATTTAATCAGTCTCGTTACTTTTGTCCACAGTACCAGTTCGGTTGGGGAATTCCTCGCGGTTCACCCTAAAACTGGTCGAGTTTAGCCCGGACCTTCGGGACGGTTGTAGGTATCGTATAAAACGTCCCCTATGCCTGTCATTAAAGGTATCTGGTTCAATGAATTATCTTGTGTTTTAAGAAAGCGTCTGTACAGCATGGGCTTGGTTAACAAGCCCTGGTGTAGAAGATGTGAAAAACACGAGGAAACTAGCCTTAATGTAAGATTAACTTGTGAGGAACTGAAGGGACTCAGATAGAAACATTTCGGAAGTGATCTATTGGATTCTACGACGGTACTCAAATTTCTCCTGAGGAGGATAGTGGCTTTTATCGAGGACACAAAACTAACAGAGTGGAACTGAGAGGGGTGATACAAAGAGCAGTGTGCTCAAGAGCCTGGACTTACTGTCGTCCAACTCCAGGAATCAGAAGAAGAAGAGCTGTCTTGTGTCATAGGCATGAGATAGACTCCGGCTTGGCTGCTATGTGTCTTTCTTTTGGCCCCTTTAATCTGCCCTGTACCAGAAGTATTCAATTCTACTGGGTTAATAAGCGATCCTGGGCTATTGGCAGAATAGAGTAGTGTTTTGGAAGAACGAGCACGATAGTTACTCATTCAACGTTGACGAAGCAATCCATCTGGATGAAAGCCTCGGGATCCGTGATGGGCGGTGTAATACCGCAGTTTTAATTGGCTATATAATATGTACGTTAGAGTAATAATAAGATCCATATTTTAACTTTCACCCATTTTGTCAGTAAGTTTTTATGCCCTGTTAGATTTCTATTAACAGTTTTTCTCTGGTTTTATAATATATTAGCAAAGCATTTGTTGTATCGACGTAAATATATGTATTGGCATGTTTAATGTTCATGTACACTTATTTCTTTTGTAAGCTTTCGTGTAAATATGTGGAAATATTAATAATTTGATTAATAACTTTATTAATAAATATAATTGTATGTATATAGTAAATATACTAGATTCTTTTCTAAAGATTTTAAATTTTTTAGAACTTAATTTAGAAATAATTTCACTTCAGGTGCGGAAGTTCAATCACGTGTAGCTTATTATAGAGGAGTGCCAGGTCATTCCGGTAAGTTTTAGAAAAAAACGGATATTAAATACAAGCTTTGCGAACATATTTGCTATTAACATATAGGCTTGCTTTTTTTCAAGCTTTTTTTTTATAAATGTATCGAAATTTTAAAAAGCTTTTGTACTTTTTCATTTGTAAAAAAATACAATGGGTAAAAAATATACCACGTCCTATTTTCAAAAAAATTAAATGCCTATGATACTTAGATATCAAAAATTATCTTGGTCAACAGTGGTCATGGTAAAGAAAAAGAAAAAACTAAGTTTAACTTAGTTATACATACGAGGACGGTCTGATATATTTCCGACCTAAACGTGAAGATGGCAGCACTCGTCAATAAAAGCTGGGGAATTCGGTCGCGCACCTATTGACAGGTACTCACCAAAATTTCGTCGATGTGAGTGTTTTTGTGAAATTGGAAAAAATTGAGTATCGAGGCGTCATTAAATATTTGTTTTTAAAAGGCAATACGCCTACGCAAATTAAAGATGAGTTTTTTAACACGATGAAATTTTGGGCAGCTGAGTTTAAACGTGGCCGCACCAGCTTAGGAGACGATGAGCGTTCGGGACGTCCAAAAACACGACGAAATCTACAGGTAGGTCCTTTGTTGCATTGCGACATCATGTGGAAGTAGCAGTTCACGGTCTTATCTTGTCTAGGCGGAAGGTAATATCCAGGCCGGTAACTGCAGACCAAAATCTCCATACCATTATGTTGGAATAACACCTCTAGCATGCTTCTTACAATTTTCCAATCCAGACGGTCCAATCCACAACCCAATTTTGGTACTGCTAGTTTCAAAATGTCTTGTTGTAACATTTCTTCACTCCAATCTACCAGAGCCTGTCATAAGTCACGATAACTTGGCTTTAGACTTGACAGTTCTTTCGTGACCAAAATGTCTTGTTGTAACATTTATTCACCCCAATGTACCAGAGCCTGTCATAAGTCATGATAGGTTGGCTTTAGACTTGACAGTTCTTTCGTGACCAAATAAAAAATAGATTGTTCTTTATTTATTATTTGTAGACTCTTCCCAATCGCCGGCTCATGTTGCTTTAATTCTTTGATTCTGGTGAATCTCTATTTAAATTCTTTGGTACTATCTCTCATTCGCAGATCAGACTACGCAATGAGCGACCGACAGTTAACAATTCTTGCTGCTCCTCGATGATCACGAGCTTCTCTTAGAGTACTCCTCTATGAAGTCTTCAAAGGTTGGTTCTTTGTAGTAGCTATACAATGGGCTCAAGTCATCGATTTCGCCGTCCCCAGAGTATGGGGCTAATCGATTAAAATGCACGACTCTTGGTTTACTATGAGGTGTTTGCCTTATGTGGTAAATTAAATCATTAATCTACTTTGACACCTCGTATGGCCTCTCCCAATTCTTCTAAAGTCTTGGAGACAGGCCCCGTCGACGTTGTGAATTATTCAACCAAACCCGATCGCCTTCGTGGTAACCACCTCTCTTAGCGTTGATGTCGTAGCTCTCCTTCATCCTGTCCCTGGCACCCTGGATACTATGTCTTACTTACTGGTCATGGATATTGTCCAGTTTTCGTCGAAGAGTGCTGACATATTTTTCTTCTGCGAGATGTTCTCCAGGTCTGCTCTTAAACTTCAAATCACAGTGTAGCTGGAGTGCCCTGCCAAATAGCAGGTTTGCTGGCGATTACCCAGTAGTTTCTTAAACAGATGCACGGTACGCCATTAGGAATAATGGTAAGTATTCGTCCCAATTTCTATGATGTTCGTAGACCACTTTGAACAGGTGCCTGATGATGGTCTTGTTCATCCGTTTTACCATTCCATCTGATTGTGGATGCAAGGGAGTTGTTCTTGTCTTTCGAAATACAAAAAGTCCACACATCTTTTCGAAAAGACTGGACTTGAAATTTCGCCCTTGATCTGAATGGAGTTCCAAGGGTACACCAAACCAACTGACGACCTCTTTCACGGTATCGCCCACTACAATTCCAACCTTTTGACTAGATAGAGCACAGGCTTCGACCCATTTAGTGAAATAGTCCACTGCCACTATGACGTATTTGTTTCTTTTGTCGCTTTTCGGAAAAGGGACCCCAGCATCTATGACGATTCTTTTCTACATTATATTGTCGCATAGTCTGTGTGGTCCGTTACTTGCGGCACAGCTAGCAGATTTTCTGCACCACTCTTTTACACCTTTTGATCAATTTACTCAGTAAAATCTCTGTCGCACCGTCTCCAGCGTTTTATGAATGCCAAAATGTCTCCCAGAAGAATCATTGTGGAGTTCTCGCAATACCTCTGATATATTTTTCCTGAAAATCATCAGTTATATTTTTCGCTCGCTTCCATGATTTTCCACTTCACGTCTCAGGAAATCGTCTTCTATGATCAAGGAATACCATTGTGTACACTATGATTTCAGTTCTCGTGAACGGGGAGCAATTTCTTGCCAGGTCGGTCTTTGCTCATTCGTCTTCTAAGCTCTTAAGACTGCAAGTGTAGGATCAGCTTCTTGATCTGCATGCAAATTGTCAGGTTGCCATTGGTTTCCATCAACCACAGTAGTTCGAAGAGCGTTGGCCGATTTGTCATCGATTCGGTTGCAATGTCGCCTGTCTTCTCCACAGGGCCTTCAGGAAAGAGCATCAGCATTTCAATGTTTGAGGCCTCCTCTATGTTCAATGTCGAACTCATACTCCTGTAGGCTTTCAATCCATCTAGCTACTTGTCCTTCGGGATTCTTGAATTACAAGAGCCACTTTAAAGCGACGTGATTAGTCCGGAGCACAAACAGATATTTGTAAAAGTGCTCGATGCTCTGGACTACTCCCAGTAGTTCTCGTCCCGTTGCGCAGTAGCTTCTCTCTGGTTTGGACAGGGTCTTGCTGAAGTATCCAATGACCTTTTCTTGTCCATCTTGCATTTGAAAAAACACACCGCCTATCCCAACATTACTGGCATCTGTATCCAGAAGAAACCTACCAGATGCCAGTGGGTAGCTTAAAACAGGTACACTTTTATATGGCAGTCCTTTCATCGAGCAGTCCTATAAGTTATTAAAAAGAGCTTATATATATATAGGTATATATATATATATATATATATATATATATACATATATACATATATATATATATATAAGCTCTTTTTAATAACTCATGGGACTGCTCAATGAAAGAGGCGATTTTCTGTTGGCGGGTTAGTGACTACGCAATATTAGCGAATCCAGGAACGTAACGTCGATAGTACGTGCATAATCCTAAAAAGCTTCTTAACTCATGTGTATCTTTGGGTACAGGCCATATTTCCATAGCTCCCATTTTTTCCGGGTTCAAGGTAATTTAGCTCTTTTACGGAAAAGGTGACACTTTTTTGGACTTAGTTTCAGATTGGCATCTCGCAATCTCCGGAATACCTCTTCCAAATTCTTTGAAAGGTCTTTCCTACCACAATAAAATCATAAATATACCAGGCAGGTATTCCACGACAGTCCCCTTAATACAGTGTCCATGAGTCGCTCAAACATAGCGGGGATGTTAGATAATCCAAATGGCATGACTGTAAACTGCCAGAGCTCAGTGCCTAAACTAAAGGCAGTCTTCTCTTTGTCATTAGAGTCCATTCCCACTTGCCGATAACTGCTTATCAGATCAAGAGTGGAGAACCATTTTGCTCCTGCCAAGGTGTCTAGTGTATCATCTATTCTTGACAGAGGATAACTGTCTTTTTAGTTACATTATTCAGTCGATGACAGCCCATGCAAAACCCGGTAGCTCTATCCTTCTTTCTTACAAGGACCACTGATGAAACCCATGGACTATTTGAAGGTTCAATTTCCACCTGGCTTTTTATATCTCGTATAATTTGCTCGGCTACCCTACGTTTTGCCAGTTATAGCCTCCTTGGTCGTTGTCGTATTGGAACTACATCACCGGTATTTATTTTATGCATGACGATATTGTTTTTTCCTTTCGTGCCAGTTTCAGTTTCAAAAACATCCTCATATTGCTGGATTAGATCTTTAACTTGGCTCTGTTCTGTCCTGCTTGATCCTTGACAAGCTGAGTCGATTAGCTTTGAAAATTTCTCAGGAACCCACGTGAATACATCCTTCTTTGCTTCTACACGATGAACGACGACCGACACTGGCGAACACTATCCTGAAATAGTACCATTCTTTAATGTAACACTAATAGTTTACATTCATTATCCTTATCAGTACAGTTGTCTAAGTCTTAACCAGCATTTTGGCAACTACAAAAGTGAAACTATAAAATTGAAAGTCATGTCTGTCTCCGAATATCGTGTACTGACTATTTCTAATAAGAATGAAATGCCGGTATGTGCACGTTTCGGTATGGACGTGGCTTTCACGAATTTTTTCAATTAAAAACCTGTTTTTAATAAAAATATTTAAATGCAACTAACATAGTACTTTCACAAAAAAAAATTCTAGATAAAATATGCGATATATACTTGGCAAGTCAAGTAGGCACACGGTACTAAACGTAGTACATCGTCCAGTTGCAAATAGATAATGTACTTCGCCCTTATTATAAATTAAACCAATCGTACATGGATTAATTCCATATATGTCGTAACTTATATAATGTCCGGTAATGCATTTTGTTACTATAGTATATTAGTGTATATAGCATACACATTTACCTTCACTAATCAGTTAGCACAGGATTACCAAATAAAATCTACAGTAATATAAGGTATACTGTTTACCTCAAAAGAATTATTCCTCAAATAAATCTTAATCTATATATATATATATATATATATATATAGTAAATCTAATCAGTAGGCGATTAAAGGTCTGTATATTACTTCAAAATATATGTATTTAAAAAACTCTACATGTTTCGGCAGTTCGCCTTTATCAAGAGAATACAAAAAATCGCCTACTGATTAGATTTACCATATCATACCAAGGTCACGAAGTTATTATATATATATATATATATATATATATATATATATATATATATATATGTATATATATATTTAGTGTTTATAAGAATTTTATTTTTTTTGTTTTATTTTATTTTATTGGCCGTGTCTTAATATTAAAAATAATAGACATTTTATTGGTTTAGCGACCTTTTATTGAATTTTGATGTTTTATTCTACGACGTTTCGACTTTTATTATTATTCAGTCTTTTTCAAGTAACTAGAAACAAGAATTAATACAATGAAAACATGAGAACTGTGTTTGCTTTTGTGAGACTGAATTAACAAAATTGTTAATTTAATTGTTAATTCAGTCTCACAAAAGCAAACACAGTTCTCATGTTTTCATTGTATTAATTCTTGTTTCTAGTTACTTGAAAAAGACTGAATAATAATAAAAGTCGAAACGTCGTAGAATAAAACATCAAAATTCAATAAAAGGTCGCTAAACCAATAAAAAGTCTATTATTTTTAATATATATATATATGATAATTAGGAATTCTCATTAACATTACGTTTATCATCATTCGTATATATTCACGCAGTATAAAAATGAAAGTCGTATCTATTTCTGGGTAAGGTGTATTGACAATTAGTAATAACGATGAAACGTCGACGTCTGCACATCCCGGATGGATACGGCTTTCACACATTTTTTCATTTTCCCGGACAACCTGGACGGTTGACGACGTGACGCGTTGCAGCTACATTCTTAGACAAATGTGATTTTGTCATGTGTAGAAATTGATACGACGAATTAGAGCGGCAATGGCAAGTAATGTGAGAATTCAATAATTAGGAATTCTCATTAACATTACGTTTATCATCATTCGTATATATACACGCAGTATAAAAATGAAAGTCGTATCTATTTCTGGGTAAGGTGTATTGACAATTAGTAATAACTATGAAACGTCGACGTCTGCACATCCCGGATGGATACGGCTTTCACACATTTTTTCATATATATATATATATATATATATATATACATATATATACAGGGTTGGGCAAAAGTAACGCATCAGTCGAGTAATTCCGTAAATATAAACTTTAGAACAAAATGTTGTTAACAAAAGTTTTTTGACAAGTTATTTTGTATTGGCTTCAATCATTTGTTTTTTTTTCATGATGATTACATATGACACCCAAAATTTTTCTAAATTCGTCTAATAGATCTGCTACTCATATCATTTTCTAATCCTAGTTGAGTGGTTGACGTAGTGGGATTTTCCGTTGCAGGAAGTAAAACATGAAGAGATCGGTCTTCATTAGTGATTTCTTATTGTCGGCCAGCTTTAGGTATATCTCTAACATCGCCCGTTTCTCTAAATTTAGTAGCCAATCTCGAAAGTGTTGATTGAGCTATAGGATCTCGATCCAAATAAACATTATTGAATAAAGTGCAAACTTCGTGATGTGAACGTTGCCTGTCACCATATCTGACCATCATAAGAATTTCTATTCTTTCTTTAGTAGTTAATTTGACCATTTTCACACAAAACACGTATTAAAAAAAGCAAGTTTTACGATGGAAACTATTTTATTGTGAAACGTCAATAATTCAATGACAGTCAAAAAAAATCTACAATTTCCAAAGCAATCTACAAAACACTGCACTAGTCCAAATGTACGTTTATTAAATTTTATTTTTTTCTCAATATTTTTATTATCTAACCCTATGAAAAAAGTACATATTCATATTCAGAAATTAATAAACATTCCGAATTTTCTAAAAAAAAATATTATTTCCATTAAAAAAAAAAAATTTTTTTTGCTGTCATATGTAATCATACTAATCATCATGAAAAAAAACGCAAATGATTGAAGCCAATACAAAATAACTTGTCAAAAAACTTTTGTTGACAACATTTTGTTCTAAAGTTTATATTTACGGAATTATTAGACTGATGCGTTACTTCTGCCCAACCCCGTATATATATATTGTTTATAAGTTGATTTAAAAATAATTTCACTACAGGTGTGATGGATCCCGCATTTGTTCAACGACAACTTATAAGTAAGTACTAAGACTAAGAATTCCACAGTTGATTTAATGTAAAAATTAGTGTATTCGATAAAGACATAGTTAGATTGCACAAGTATAAAATTAGTACAGAACATAGCCTAGAGATGTTTTTGCATTATACACTTGCTTTCTTGAAAAAAAAAATAAGAGGAAGAGCCCAGCCATATTTTTCATTTTACTCGAATTAATTCAAATTAATTTACGAACGTATGAAGTAACAATAGAAACAACTAAAAAGCAAAACATGCATAATATAGATTAGATTATACCGAGATATAGTCAACGGTGGCCATGGAATGAAGAACGTCTGTCTTAATTTATATCATAATTTTGAGAAAATTCTCATAAAATTTTCAGGTTGTGTCATACTGACATTAAGATTAATATATTGACAAATTTTAACGTCAGGATGACACTTTACCTGAAAATTTGATCAAAATTTTCTCAAAAGAATGATATAAATTAAGACAGACGTTATTCACTCCATGGCCACCGTTGACCAAGATAATTTTTGATCATTTATATAATTAAATTGGTCATTTTATAACTAAAATAGAAATAAAACTAATAGTTAAAATCTTCACTTTATTAATATTTGTTCGCAAAGCGACAATTGTTTCGCCAACACAGGGGTTTTGTCAGCTACGTTACAAACTAACATAGGTATACATAAATAGGTACAAAAAGTTTAATATTCTTTTACTGTGTATTTAAAATGTGTGAATTTACACAAATATTGTAGCAAAAATCTGGTCGCCCCTTACTATTATCCAATTGGATACTAAACATGTTTGTTTTAATACAGTAAATGTGCATTTCTATTCTATTATCGTCTAATCGGTTGCTTTTAATGAATAAATTTAGCAAACTTTACTTATTTAAATCCAACTTATCGTCAAGTAAAATTTGTGATTGTTTAAATTTATTAATTTCTAAAGTTTACAGTAAATTTAATTTTGTGCCTTTATTTTCTAAATGTAGAGTTTTAAAATAATTATTGAATGTGTGATTTACTTCTATTAGATGATTGGCAAAAGTGGAATCTTGTTTCTTTTATTTGTAAACGAAGAACAACGTTCAACAATACCTTTTTCAGACGATCTTCCTGTTTGACCAACCCCATCCACATGTTAACTTATAGACTTCAGATTTCTTATTTTTATCTGTTCCATCTTTATTATTTTTAATGGCTTTGTATAAATTAATATTTGTTTTAAAAACCGTGTTTCTTTTAATATTTTGGAATATTTTCATTAGGTTTCCCAGTGTATGTTTGTAATCTAAATTTTGAATTTTGCTTAACTTTATTACAGCATATACCATAGATTTTTTAAGTAGTTCTTCTGTCAGCATATTTTCAATTAGAGTACCTATTTCTGTAGCCGAACAAATATTAATAAAGTGAAGATTTTAACTATTAGTGTTATTTCTATTTTAAATTATGGATCTTCATCAAGTAAAAACAGAAAACACAAATTAGTCAAAACAAATCAAGTCGCATCGAACAAGTTTGTGACTTCTGTTGGAACAAACCTTATAAAATTCAAAGTTAGTTTCATGGTTGTGTCGAAATTCTAAGTTTGCTAATTTCTACAATGATCCTGTTGTTATTTACTATGAAAAAGGTAAGTGTAAAAATCCAGGTCAAATCTGGCTTGTTTGTAGAATTTCACGGTGGTTTTACATATTTTCTTCTTGATTTCGTGGCTGGAACCGCATCCTTGCCACAGTTTCTTCCTCTACCGACGTTTTGTCCACTCTTACAAGGGACCGCTACTCGTTTCTATAAAAGCGGACAAGGAAGTAATGCCAAGAATGTCGTTCCAGTCTAGAAAGAAATAACTAGCCAAGTCAAATTCTGTGCTTTTTTTGTAGAAATCCTTACTGCTATTCTATACTTAATGTGAATGATATTTAACAGAAAATTAAAAATTTACTATTGAGAACATGTTTGCTACTAACATAAATGTGTTTTTCTTTTTAAACTCTTTTATAATTACGCCTAACTAACATTTTTAAAGTACTCCTTTAAAAATTGTATTTGCTTAGAATTTGGTTTAGAAGTAATTTCTTTAGGTTCTAGGTTTATGCAACCACAACAAAGTCTTCGAGGAATATCAGGAGTTCACGGTAAGTGTAGTAGTAGTAAGTAAAAATATAAAATATTGTTGATGAATATATTAAACAGTAATACATATTTTATACATTCTTTGATAAACACGCAATATTCTCTTTTTAAAACATTAAATTGCTTGCAGCTCTATTTGTCTCTACGTATTACGATTATAGTCTATTTACATAATTACAGTGTATCCTCGCAAAAATATATAATGATAATTAACATCCCTCAATAATTTAATAATGCTAATTACAGAGGGAGGGGGCATTGGCAGGTCGTGAATTAATATTAGAAGCGCGTCCGTAGAGCAACGTAAGATAACTGTCGGCA
Organism: Melolontha melolontha; assembly: GCA_935421215.2. Taxonomy (NCBI): domain Eukaryota; kingdom Metazoa; phylum Arthropoda; class Insecta; order Coleoptera; family Scarabaeidae; genus Melolontha; species Melolontha melolontha. The sequence continues at coordinate 90,683,495 of OW285237.1, read as the reverse complement.
TTTTCTTTAAACGAGAAGGAATTCCATATTTGATCCTGGGACGTCCGGCACAGTAAGCCGGTGACTTACCACTAAAAGTATTAAAATACTGTTTTTTATAGTCTATTTACGATTACAGATGAGGCACGTCATAGTCGCGTCACAACGTTGCTAAGTTTTGTTTACGTTTTTCCATTGAATGCTTTTTAGATTCTTCTTCTTTTAATTTTGGGTTGGACACCAGCACGTCCAGGAACTTAAGCAATAGTGCTCTTTGTACCACCCCCAATTGTGTCCTCGATAAAAGCCACTATCCTCCTCGAGGGACGTTTCATTACCCTCGTAGGATCCAATAGATCTCTTCCGAAATGTTTCTGTCACAGTTCAGTTCCTCACAAGTGTATATTTCATGAAGGCTAGTTTCTGCTTTTTTAGGTTATGGTTGATGAATTTACATGACAGAAAACTTGAAAAGAGCAACACGAATAATGACAGTTGTGACTTTTATAACACTCTGACAACATTGTAAAGGATGGGCAACGTATCTTAAATGCAGCAATAACAGGATTCGTATGTTAGTAACTTATTAGCCTTGGGTTACTGCGCCTGATATTACTGACTATGACGTACCTCGTCTGGATTCGTAAATGGACTATATTTTTTGAAACATTAACAAGTTGAATTCTTTCTCAAAATATATATCTAAAGCATACCCACTTCTTTTAAAAACTTCATTTCATTTCAGGTATGAAAGGTTCAAGACCGGGTTACGCGCAGCCATTAAGTGCTTCTTATAATGCGTTTGATGCAGTACCAGAAAGTATTTATACATCCTCCTTCCCTTCCTATGGAATTAATTCACTTTACCAGCAAAACATATATACAACAACGTTCAGACCTCCTCCTACTACAACACTAGCCCCGATCGAAGAACTGAAAAAAGATTTACCATGGCTGAATTCTGCTTTAAAAGGGGACACCATTACAACCACTCAAGGTAATAGAAACAAAGTACTGAACATTAACCAAAATTGGTTTCGTTTTAGGTTCCTATAAGTTAGGCTTAAATGAAACGTCAACAGACAATGTTTCGTGTCCCGCTACTCCTAAAAACGGACCTGGATTTTGTAAGTTACTCCACGAATGCCCGGAAGTGTATTACTTGTTGACAAATGCGTACATTTTCCAACAATATTATTGCGAAATGAGAGGGTAAGTTTTAAATGTCGCGCCAAACGTATTCTTGATACGGTTTTATATCAAGAATTCGTGTTAACATACTGTTAAATTTAAATATCTTAACCTTTGAATAAAGAATTAAGGAAATTAATCAAAACTAAGAGATCAAAACTATAATTGTAAAATGTTTTACATGGATATTTTAACGTTCACTTACTTGCTTACTAAGAACAAAATATTTAAATAAAGTCAAGGAGTTATTTATTTTGACCAAATACATGAATTTGACATTTGCATATGTACGAGGTGCTACTCAGAAATTCCAGGAATTTCAATGTAGCGCGCAAATGGATTGTAGTACACTAGTTGGTGTGAGCTAAGTCTATACTAAGCCAGTCTGTCAAACGGTACTTTGCTAGGTGGTGACAAACAATTTTTGTGTTTATATTTGTTGACTTGTGTTTGAGTTATTCTGCGACACTGCAATATCTGATGTGAAAGAGCAAAGAATGTGCATCAAATTCTGCTTTAAACTTAGTAAAACAGCAGCGGCAACTGAAAACACTTAAAGAGTTTGGTGAGGATACTTTAGGCCAGAGTGGTAAAGTGAGTGGTACAATCGTTTTAAAAATGCACGCGTGTCGGTTGATGATGATGAGCGTTCCGATCATCCATCGACGGAAAACACGTTACATGTATCAAAAGTTCGTGACACTCTCCTGAAGACCGAAAATGGTATTTGTAATATTGTCGACTTGTCATGCGACGTTTATAGGCGTATTCTGTCCGGCGAACTCAACATGCGGCGTATTGCTGCGAAGTTTGCGCCAAGGTTACTCAGCATTGAACAAAAACGGCACCATGTGTGCACAGAGCTTAAAGAAACTATCGAAAGATATGCAAACTTCGGTACCAGAGTTATTACTGGCATCGAATCATGGGTGTACGGCTATGATCCCGAAACAAAGCAGCAGTCATCGCAGTGGAAGACGCTATCGTCACCACGACCGAAGAAAGCACAGCAAGTTTGAAGCAACGTTAAGTTGATGTTGATTTCCTTCTTTGACGCTGATGGCATCGTACACAAAGAATTTCTCCCACCATGTGAAACAGTTAATGGACGATTTTATTGCGATGTTCTTCGGCGATTAAGAGAAAACGTTCTACGCAAGCGACCTGCCAAGTTGTGCAACAAATCGTGGATCCTACATCACAACAATGTACCAACCCACACGTCACTTGTTGTGCGTCAGTTTCTAGCCTCAACAAAGACGGCACTACTACCCCACCCTTCCTACTCCCCATATTTTGCCCCTTGAGACTTTTTCCTGTTTTCGAAGTTAAAACTGAGCATCAAATGGCGCCGTTTTGAGACAATTGAGGGGATCCAGACCGAATCGCAAACAGTGTTGAACACGTTAAACGCGAAATCTTCCAACAATGCTTTCTTTCAGTCATGAACAAGTCGCTGGGATCAGTGTATTTATGTGGAAGGAGAGTACTTTGAAGGAGATGGTAGTGAATAAGTTGTAAGACAATTTATTTTTTACACATAACGGGAATTTTTGGGTAGCACCTCGTAATATAGAACATCTGCAAAAAGTGCATTTCACAGTCACCAAAATTTTAAGTATGAAACTTGAAATTTGAAAAAAATATATGCACATCGCAGTATCAAAGTACTCATTGAAGTATTCGTTGAAATATTTTTTTATTTGTTTAACTATAAATTTGCAATCTACTATATGCGACTAACTAATAAGAAAATGGTTGATATTGAGTCAGTTTTCGTCACTTGACAGAGTACTGGATCTAATCTTGCTAGTATATTCGTGCCTCTTCTTTTTGGGGGCCGTAAATTGAACAATTTACTGATAGGTTCATAGCGTTGTGTGTTACGATATGTGTAATGGATAGTATGTATTTTTACGCCTTTAATAAATTGTATTCTGATATCATATATGATTTGTTTCGGGAGTTAGAGACATGCCGATAAGGAGCATTTATTAGCATCTGGACAGTTTTTTATTGTAGTATTTGAGGGCATACTGCAAGCCCATGATTCTATCCCATTAGCGTTAATATCATTTGATATACGAGTATTTTATTTCCTACAATATCAATTTTTCTACTGATAAGCCAGTGCATGTTTCTGGCTGTTAATCTAGTCTTCTTTTGGTTTGAATGTGTGTCAATTTTAGTTTTTCATGTAGATATAGATCAGGCGGCTATTTCACCTACAATTTGATCAGAAAAGGAACATTGTTTATGAATACTTCAGGACAGTTAATCCTGTTAGTGGGAAAGTGATTTGTCAGAATTCGTTGCGTTCAAATTAATTTTTCAGTTTTTGGGCAAATTTGTAAGGAGTAAAGGATTATAAATTTTCGAAAATTCTCTCCAGATCTGGGTCAAATGACATGATCACTGTGTCATCAGCAAAATATTAAGATTAGGGTATTGTTCGTGGTTGGTACGGCTGCGGCAAAAAAACAGGACAACTCATAACTACGAGGTAGTTGGTAAGTTTTGAGGCGACTTATAATTTTAAAATGACAGTGCATACAGGTTATTGCGATGGATCTCCTTCAAAGTGGTTCCCTGTTGACTGCACACACACCGACTCCAACGGTGTTGCCACTTTTGCAAATATTCCTAAAAATTTTCTTTCTTAAGGGTGTTTTCAATGGAATCAAGTCGCTTCGCGTCGGTTTTTGAAGTGGAAGGTCTGCCATTGACTGATTCGTGGCTATTTTTAAATCTGTCGAACCAAATAAAAACATTTAATTAGCTCAGACATTTATCCCCGAATGCTGTTTTCAAGAGGTTATAATAAGTAAGCCGAATTCCAGGTTTTAAAATAAAATTTTACACTAGCTCTTTGTTCCGTTTTTTCATCCACTTTCGAAATCGATAAATCCGCCGAAAACCTGTACATATTCACTTACCAAACTGCCTACTGAACAAACAACGTGGTAATATTTTTAAAACATTCGAAGAACAAAACAAGCTTTCTTTTTACACGCGCGAAATATCCATCCCCTTATATTGAATACTGGCTGCTCCTGTCTTAAAACTTTCCAATCACACCTTCGGTGCATGTAAGATTACAAAATACAGAAAAAACTGTCGTTATTTAGAAATACATATAAATAACTGACAAGTGTTTTGACAAGTCACTGACACACTGTCTCTTGAAATCGTGTAAGTCACAAAACTCGAAAAAATTGTCCTACTTTTGTCTGTTGTAACTATCCATCTTGAGGAACACCTGATTTTATAGGATAATAGTTTGATACCTCACTTTTAGATGTGTAGAGTTGAGATGGTATAGGTACAGTTATATTAAAAAAAAGGTTTATGATCTAAAACGCAAAATCAAAATATTTTTAGGTCTGGTCTTATTTTTTTTTATGAATGAAATTTTACTATAGACGATAGACTCAAGTTACATATAGAAGAGCGGTGGGTCCCCAGTGTTCATAATTTAAACATGTTTGTATGTTATGCTTATTTTTTTATTATATACAATACCAGTGTTGTAAAATAAACAACATTAAGTGGGGTGTTCTGTGTTCGTTAAATTGGGATAACGTGTAGACAAGCTATTATTATAAGCATTTACTTTTATTATATTTGTCATTTTAAGGTCTATAGTTTAATAAAACGTTCGTTTCATAAGTTGATGTGTCAAAGGAATGTAAAGTATATTTTACCCTCGCCTTTCGTAAATTTAAAACGCAGGTGCAATAGCTGTTTATATTTCGGGTAGAAGTATATCTTCAAGATTTTTATAGTGTTGATGTTTTAAATTATGAAACATTTTATTAAATGTATAAAATTTTCTCCCACCCCAAGGTTACTAAATGTATAAGGTTGTCTCGCAACTCTCCACCAATTAATCTTACGCGGGAAAGCGTCACTCAGCGTGCCCATTCAAATTAAAATGATTTTGACTTTAATTTAATCATTAGTTAAATAAGTATAAATCGAGTAAAGTAAATCACTGTTTTCTATAGACAAAACGATTGGTTTATGTACGATGTAATCACATATACTTCACAAAGCATGTCGTTCTTATTTCAAAATATTGCTTTAAATAATGGTTAATGACTGCTAGTTATCGTTGTAAATATTTTTACCGAAAAATGCGCTTATAAATTATAAAGGAAATGAAAGTGGTTGACCGTCACATATTAATTAATTTAGTATTCTAGTTATTACGGAGTTAATAAAAGGTTTTGTATGTCTTAAAAAATGGGTTCACAAATGCAAATACTAACTGGATATCAAGATATTATTTGATGCAGTTTTCTTATAAATAACCAAAATAAAATTACAATTAAAATTACAATATAAACAAAAACCTTTATTGTGTTACTTTAATTCACAATTTTTTCAATGTTTTGCTTCCACTATAATGTAAAACAACGCTACGAACACTACAAACATCAATCTAGACCGGTAATTTGACAACTAGTCAACTAGACAGGAAACGCATGGGCACGCCCGATGACGCGCAATATGGCGATCGCCATTAGTTGCGAGGCAACCTTATACATTTACTAACCTTGCTCCCACCCTATATTTTTACAAGAATATTATTAATTATTACTACAATTTAAAATGGCAGCTACAGTTTAAGCCGAATATCCGCCGGTTGCTTAGTTACACCATTCTCGAATTTAGTAATTATCGAAACTTGTGATGTCTAAACAGTGCAGTTTTCAATTGATAATTGATTCATTTTGTTTATATGTTCAGTGAAAATGGACACATTTGCAAAGAATTCATTTCCCAAACTTATTAGGAGTTACGGGACAAAGTCGAAACTGTTTGGGGTTGAATTTTGTAGAAAGGTCATTCATTCAATGCCTTCGAGACTTCAAGAAGTCGTCAGAAATAACGTAGGTTGGACACACGATTGATTTTTTTCACTTCTTACCTGAAGTAGTGACAGTAGTAATATTATTTTTATTAGTTTAAAAGTTTTGTTAAAATTCGTATATATTTTCTGTTAAATATTGTGGTTTTATCTTTTAACATAGCATGTATAACATATACATATGTGCTCTAGAATTAATTTATTATAATTGCTTTATTATATTTTAATAAAAAAAAACTTTTTGTTAAGAAACAAATTAACAAAATTTGTCGAAAGTTGGAAAACGTCAACAAATTTATTATTTTATTAATTTTTGGTAAGACAATAGTGTAGTAACTTGTAAAATTAATTAGAAACACATATGTTGATTTTCAATTAATTAATTATGTAGTAGTTTACAAGAATATTCAGGTAGAATTTTTTAATTAAAAAAAGATGTTGATTAAGGACAACCAAATTTCAAAGAAGATTAATCTTTTTTTTAATAATAAAAATATTGATATTTTTAATTTAAATTTAGCTCGAAAATTAGAAGAAATATAGAATTAGAGTATTATTTCAATGCATTTTGAAAAATGTAGGTAATACTTTTTTTTATATTTTTTTAACAAAATTAACTTTTGTCATTAAATAATACTTCTAAGCAGAGATCGGACATTCGCAAAAAATAGGCATTAGTATAGGATTATGTTTATGGAGCGTTTGTAGAATACGCAGGTTAGCACTAAAAGAAATTATTAATATTATTATTAGAGAACGGGCACGCTTACCACCCAGTGCAGTACTGGCGAAAGGCTGTATTTCTAAAATATTTAATTTTATTTATATAATTGGTAAACATACGGGTGGTGATCTTATCTAAAATTACGAAATACATATTTATTAATTAATTTTATTTATATAATTGGAAAACAAACGGGTGGTGATCTATAAAATTACGAAATACATATGTATTTGTTGAAAAGTTGTATTTTTAAAGTTTTTAATTTTATTTCTATAATTGGAACATTTTTATTTGTTCATTTTGTCGTTCAAGTTGAGTAAAGCAGTATTAATATTGACTAACAATAGTTTCTCAAGGTTTTCTTCTATCAATTTTGTTCTCTTTGAATTAAGTACATCCTTATAAATAGAAAACGTCCTTTGTACATCGCAACTGGTTATAGGTGCATACTGGAAATATTCTTTTATTTCTTCATATTTAGCCGTTAGATTTTGTGGAATTGTCTCCATACTTCATTGCTGCAATGTAATTAAATCTGGATTTCTATTAAGAATTGCTTCAAACTTTTTCCGAAGGCCACATCCGAAGTCACTTGGAATACTTTTCAAATTATTAACAGCCACATCTAATGTGGTTAATCCGTCATTTAATTTGAGATTTCGATTTTCAAAATAAGTGATTAGTTTTGGCAATTTTCCAAAGTGTTCGTGAAGAAAGTACAACTGATTTTTTAAATTTGGGATTTGTGTGAGCTCCTTGCACTCACCAATACTTCTAGCATCCTCCTTTAGCAGTGTTACGAAATGTTTTAGACTATCGAAATTCTCAGCATAATAACTAGTAGCTTCCAGCCATGTTCCCCATCTAGTTATTAATGGAGTGGGAGGCAGTGACAGAGATGGAAATTTTTCCCTGAAAAGAGCTACTCTCAATGGTGCTTTTCTGAAAACTTTTTAAAAGCTGATACAAGTCTATCAACTTCCGGAAAAGTGTCTCTTATATATTCACAGATTCTGTGGAGAGCATGTGCTACACAAGTAATATGCAGCATATTAGGATATGTTTTCTTCAATAGTCTGCCTGTTTTTAACATATACGCAGCACTATCACTGACAAATAAAAGTATTTTTTCTTTGTACGTGGCGTCCGAATGAAGCATTTTTTGCATATTCTCCTTAATGGTTTCAGCAACTGTTTCCGCATCAACTCTATTTATAACACTTGTTGCTATTACATATGAGTTATAGGGAATAGTTGGATTTAGTACACCAGCTACAACATTTACCACACAGCGTCCTAACATATCAACCGTTTCGTCGGCGCTTATCCATATGTATTGATTTAAAAGATGACTTCTAATGCGTTCTACTGTTCTCGTATAGCACCTAGAAACATAATATTTGCGTAAAGTTGATTTATCAGGAACATTTCGACCAGTATATTTTTTCAGAAATATTTTTAAAGTGGGATTGCTAAGTTTATTCAATGGAATATTAGCCGCCATAAAAGTTTTACAGAGTTCAGATGTGTTTGCGATCCTAAGTGACGAATTTTTGACGATATTTTACGGATTTTGTAATAAATTTCGGAATCACTGACAATGGACATACAATCAGTATGACCGTCAATCCAACTCGCCATTGTTTTACAATGCCGTTCTCGACATTCTTCCATATCATCTCTGAAAAAGTAACTTAAACAATGCTCTAGATCTAAATAAATGAAAACTAAAAATGTGTGCGTAAGTTATTGAAACTGAACGAAATTCAATGCACACTCTTACGTCGAAATAATTGGTAGAAATAGATTCAATCAAACGATATTAAACAGGATCTATCACAAAAATTACGAAGTAATTAACAGTTAAAACTATGAAAACAAGAAACTTACTCACAGCACTTTATTTATCTTACGAAATATAAACTAATAAATAAAATACATTATAAAAACCCCGCTTCTATCTACGCTCATGAAAACACTTTAAAAAACATTATATTCTTCGAATGCAATAGCTGGCTTGTCCATTGTTATCGCGGCGAGACCAGGTGTCCGAGTAAGTCAAACAAATACTTCATTGAATTACGCCGGGATGTACTGAGCGACGTTATACACAATTCCAATTGCCGATTGCGTTTTATGGAAATTGCGTCCGTTCTCTAATTATTATACAAATACAATTGCCGCATTATAAGAATTATTTCATAATCATTACTATTGAACGGAAAAAGGTGATGTAATCGACAGAGTAACTGCATTGTATAAAGTTGATCAAAGAAGCTTTGATTTGTATCACAAAGAGTATACGTAAATATCCCACTGGTCGATTACCAGCAATAAAATTTGTTTGTATAAGAATTCGAATCTTTTCGGTAAATCTCATTGGTGTGCAATAGAGTAAAATATTTCTACTTCATACATATTTAAGCATGCATTAATATAATTACATAACTGCACAAATATCTTTAAATAAGGAAAATGACCGCTCGACATCACAACTCGTAACGGATGTAAAACGAAAATCTTCAAATTCTGCTGATAGACTTAGACAATCAGAATCTGCTGGACTTTTCTGTAGTGCATTAACTATCTCGTTTAATTTCTCATATCCAGGATTTCTTGCTTTAACCCTTTGAATATATTGGTAGAGCTTTCTTCCAATTTCTTCGGGAGTTTTTTCTAATACTGACACCATGTTATTAATTTAGTTATTGCGTCTACGATAGATAGGTTTTGTTTTTCTAAATATTCAATAGCTTCAGGTACCTTCCCAAAATTAATTTTAATAAAAATTAAATCCTTTTATATTTTTTGAAACTGAGCTGTATTATCATTTATCAATAACGTTTTTGATCACATTGAAATTGTCAGCATTAAAAACAGCAGCGTTAATCCACGTTCCCCATCATGTTAATATAGGTTGTGGAGGAAGTTTCAAATTAAGACAGTGTTCTTTGTAAAAGCGTTTGCGGGTTGGTGACTTCAGAAATATTTTTTTTATTTCGCTTACAAGCGTATCAACATCGGTAAAATATTCACTAATACATTCACATATTCTATGCAAAACATGTTATGTGGATTATCTTTGGTAAATCATTTTTTAATAGTCGACCTGCTTTTACCATATAGGTATGCTGTGATAACGCAATGCAATTTGTGTGTATGCAAACAATCTCAACCAGGTCACAGCCTCGTTCCCGTAACGCAAGTGTAACGCGTGTTACAAATACGTCCTCGCTCACGCGAGTTGTTTGCAAACACAAGCTGCATGTCAGGGTTGTATAACATTCCCTAAGTAGTACGAGGATGATCTGATGGATATATAACGAGAGTAATGCAAGAGACAGACATTCACAGATTCACAGTCACGTTCACATATTCAGTCTTAAACAAGAGTCAGATTCTTAACCAGAATCATGTCCTCTTTTATACTCTCTTTAGATAGACAGTAATAATATTAATGATAAGTATATCATAATGTATATAAACGTTATCCAGTTTTAAGTGTTAAATATTAATTATACGATGTTACCCAAACTTCGTGAGTGTCTTACTTTACCATAAGTCGCCCTACCTGTTATCCCGTGGGCTACCCAAAGGCCCAACATCACAATGCAACGCCGTCTGTTTTGAGCAATAAAACATTTTCCTTTGGTCTAGTCTCGATGTACATAGAGCTTAACGTTTCACATAACAATTTTTTTATTGTGTCGGAATTTACATTTTCCAAAATCTTAGATGCTATTAAGTAAGGTTTGGTGGGTTTAAGATATTCTAAAGTACCCACAATAACATTTGCTCTATGTTGACCTAATGTGTGATATGGTTTTCTGATAGTTAAATAATACTTCCTCAGAGTGGATTCATCGGGAATGTGACGTCTACAGTACTTTACCAGAAATTGTTTTAGAACAGAGCTATTTAACTTCTAAAACGGAATATTGGCTGCTACAAATGCCAAGCTCTGTATAGAATTCTTTATTATCATCATTTTCCAACTGAATGGACGACTCTAAACTTGGTTGTGATGTTGATCTAGATCGTAATGATAAGTCTGATCACTTTGATCACTAGGAAATTAAATGTTTATCTATGCGACTTTTTTTGTAGCACTTAAATTCATTATTATTGCATATAGTGCACAATATTCCTCCATAACTGGGCAGTAAAAAGTCAGAATACTAGATTAATTCTTTTCGACATTTTAAAAATAATTTGAACCTTACTAGAAGTTTATCAAACGCGGCATTTTCTACGTTGCAAAAATGACTGACTCAAAACTTACTTTAATGCGTAATATATACTTATAAATAACCAAAGAAATAAATATTGATAATTGAATGTCTTTATAATGAAGTCGGTAAATCCTGGGAAAGAATTCGCTATCGCGAACTCTGTTCACTTATTTTAGATATATATTATATATATATATATATATATATATATATATATATATATATATATATATATATATAATAACTTCGTGACCTTGGTATGATATGGTAAACCTAATCAGTAGGCGATTAAAGGTCTGTATATTACTTCAAAATATATGTATTTAAAAAACTCTACATGTTTCGGCTATATACGCCTTTTTCAAGAGAATACAAAATATGAATGACAGGATATAAATGTCCATGTCACATTTATATCCTGTCATTCATATTTTGTATTCTCTTGAAAAAGGCGTATATAGCCGAAACATGTAGAGTTTTTTAAATACATATATTTTGAAGTAATATACAGACCTTTAATCGCCTACTGATTAGGTTTACTATATATATATATATATATATATATATATAATATATATATATAAATATATTTATTTTTTCAAACAACTTCCCATTCATTTCATAAAATGATTTTATTTTAAAATGATGACGATTTGTGCTAGAATCTTCTATTGCTGCTAAAAAAATAAATACTGACGCTTAGATACACCTTGGTTTTGTAAATGATGTGATACACGTATATTGTACAAAAAATATATAATTTTTATAATAATAAAATATGTTCCCAAAAATGAGTCTATGTGCGTGCGCCTATGTCCCTCGCTCATTTTATTCGCTGTCGACCTAAATTCTGACCTAAAGTCCGATCTCTACTTATAAGATACAAAACGCTCCAACGATCTACAAAAGAAGTTATATTTGATATCTATAAAACAAGAAAAAAATATTTAATAAATACTATCTGGAAGCATATATATTTAAATACTTTTATTCATTAATTTTTTTCCCTAAGGAAATATACTAAAAACAAGACGCAAGAATCAGTTCACATTTATATTTATGTATTTTTAGTAAGGGATATTGAGTGTTTATATTTAAACACACCAATGTTTACTAAACAAACGCGTGAACTAAAGTGAACGCGCATAAAGTGAACTATTCACTTTATCAATGAACGAAGCCTGTGCGTAGAAGTGAAAGACCGTCCCAAATAAGATCGGCTCTTGTCAACCTTTTTGTTAATATAATTGTACAGTCGCAAGTAATAAATTCCAGTCGCCATACAAAATTCTGTCATATTTTGACAAACTAGAAATTTTAGCTGATTGATTGGGATCTTGTTTATTAAAAAGTAATTGGAAAATTGCATTATCTTCCGGTTGGCAACAAAACAAAATCTGTACTTTCTTTGAAACTCACAAAACCAGTATTTCTTTCGAAACTGGCAAAACGTCAACTCTACTTTCAGCTTCATGAATAAAAAAGAACATAAGAGTTGTTTTTACAATCTTGTGTACTGAAGGCTAATCTTAAGAATACGTGTATCAAAAATTTTGAATAAAAATTATTGATACACCCTTAAAGGACCTCAAAAGAAACAACTTTTCCTAATAAATTTATTGGGGGAAACGTACTGGAACGTTACAATTAAATAAAAAACCAACACACATTATTAACCATTTTGAATATACAATGTAAAACATATCATTTTCATTTATATTAACAATAAATGTACTTAAATATACTTTTCAAAATATATTCTCCCCGCAACAAATATGCGTCCTGTATGTGACCAGCATTCAGTGGCATTGTAAATGAACATTACACTTTCAAATTAAAAAAGCTTTCTTAGTATTAACATATTTTAAGTGCGTTTTGAATTATTCAAATTGTTTCAATATTTGTAGCTAATAGCATAATGTATTTGTAAAAAAAATGTAGTTGGTGGTTAATAAACTCGTTAAGAGTTTCGAAACAAAGTGTTAAAAATTATTTTATACAGACATAAAAATAGATACTCTACTATGAATAGAAGTTGCAACGTCTATAAAACAGCGATAGGAAGTAAGGCACGAATGGTAAATTCAAATTATTATAAGATGCCTTAGTGATTGAATTTGCTGTAGATACAGCACTTGACAGAAGAACGCAATAAGAGGAGTAAATGATTGAGAATAAGAAAATCTAGTAGACTGTGAAAAACAATCATACAGTATTTATTTAGAGCAATTCTTTATCTGTCATTTGACGTTTTGTTGTTGAAATTACGTTCGTTATAACTCAGCTACTTATTTTTTAAAAGTTAAAAAAATAAAATTAAGCAGAGAGCACGTTCGAATCATAATTTATTATGATTTTAAAAGAGGTTTAAGCGCTTGTAAGTGCAAGGAGAGTTTAGATTTAGTTTTTAGCGAACAAGCACCGTCCTTGGCTAAAGTTTACCGATGGTATAAGGAATTTGAATGCGAAAGAAATTCTGTTCATCATCAAAAAGGAACTCTTACGGCTGTTATCTACAGAAGCATTGCTGCCGTTAAAAAAATAATTGAAGAGGATAATAAAGTCAGTGACAGGTGACAAAACTAATATTCCTTTTTTCGACTTTCCTACGGCAGTTTAACTCTCCAGTTTTTAGCTGGAAAAAATATAAAATAATAGAACATCCGCCGTACTCACTTGATTTAGCAATGTGTGACTTTTGGTTTAAACGTAATTTGTGGGGTAGAAGATTTTCGTGTGAAGAAAATATTGATACCGCGGTTCACACTTATTTATTTGGAAGGTATTCCGAAAGAAGATTGGTTGGGAGCTTTTAAACAGTGGAAGGAAAGAACGGCCAAGTGTATCATTGCTGAAGGAAATTACTTTGAGCATATTTAAAATGAAATCCTAGAAAATATTAACCTCTCATATTTCAATTTCAGCTTGTCGAACTAAACGATAAGCACCCTAAGAGCGAGTTTTTGAATTTAAGCATTTATGAACATTGTCAGGATGCGAGGGTGTTGTTTATCATATCGGCATATGAAAAATTTTATAGGTCGTCAAAGCAGTACCATTTTACGAGTCAGTTGAAAGGTGCACTTATGATAATAGTATATTATGCGTCGACAACTGAAATCAAAGGAAAATATATTGTTATTGTGCATGGCGTTCAAAAATTGCGATATCACATTACAGATTCTTTGACAATTGCATGGAGGCTAGTCAATACTCCGTGAAGTGTCCGATACAATCTGCTGCAGCAGTGGCGGCTCGTGCTAAAAATTTTAAGGTGTTCTGCAAGTTTTACAAAAAAATTTACCTTGCACGGGTAGTAAGAGGTTGTCTCCCATCGATCTTATCGTGCTTTCTTCGCCTTCCGCACTGAAGTAATGGATTTCTGGAACGATTGTCAATTGTCACACAAAAAAATAAGAGTCACTAAGCACTAGTTTACTAACAAATTATTTCTTATAAATTAAATCTATTCTACGTTCTTTTCGATTTGCAAATTTTGTTATCACTGTCATTAAAATTATCTATTTCGGAGATAAACTTTTTTTCGATAGATAGCATGGAAAGAGATGTTAAACGATCTTCGGTCATTGAATTTCTGAGAAACGTCTTAATTCGATTTAGTGTTGAAAAGCATCGTTCGGCCTCTGATGTTGTCATGGGAGTTGTTATTACAATTTCTAATAATTTTCTAGTCTCCTTCAACGTATCTCCCAGATTGTTTTTTATTAAAAATTTTAGAAGAGGTAGTGCGCCTTTTAAAGATCTACAATCAGTTCTTGAGTAAAGAACAGACAATTCAGTTCGTAATCTTTCTTTATCAAGGGTGGGATAATAGGAGCATGCGGAAGTAAGTTTGTCCTCAGGAAATTTACTGCAATACTCTCCAAAGCATTCCGGAAAAAAAAGTGATGCCACTACTAGATGCTCTTTAAAATGAAATCGATCTTTTGCACAATTTAGAATAACATCACACACCTCTAAAGCCGAAATTTGATGATTAAATCTGCTGTTATTTGGACGTTTGCGTTTTTCTGGTGGTGGCTCATCGCTTATTAAATCTGATGCTTCACTTATGATGTTGTCAATATTATTTCGAACTTGGCCTATACTGCGTTCAAAATTTTCGATAGCGTCTTTTACTAGAGTGGGTTCAATTTTTCTTTGCTGCAATTGATTAAACAGGATATCTACATGGGGCATTACATGATGGAAAAAAGTCAGCCAAAAATTGAAGATCGGATCATTTAATGTACGGCGAATAGAGGCGGCTGCACTACAGACTGTGTTGTTGGAGAATTGTTCTTCTATTTCTTCCATACACTCAATGAGAGAGTGTACACAACATTAATGGTCCTGATATTAAAATTCCAACGGGTTGTAGCGCCGTGGGGATCCTTCTGTTTACAATCTTGTTTAACACTTCTACTCGTTGGGGCGAATTATTAAAAAAGCCGGGAATGTCTTGTAGATTTCCAAAAAATACACGTACTTGCGAATTTGCAGAAGCAGCTTTAGATATAATTAAATTTAATTGATGGGCATAGCAATGTACATAGTGCGCAAAAGGGTACTTTTTTTTAATCAATGCTTGAACGCCTGCGTGTTGTCCGCTCATCACCGCTGCTCCATCGTAACTCTGTGCAATCAGTTTGTTAGGTGAATTTTGAATTAAAGCATCTATGACACTTAAAATTGTTTTGCTAAGTGTTTCTGCATCACATTTTTCAGGAATGACGTAGTTCCAAAAACATTCAATTGGCTCACCATCACGAACATATCTAAAAATAACTACCATTTGAGTTTTTGCAGCAACATCCGTTGTTTCGTCCGCCATGATCGCCAAAATCGGAGAATTATTAATTTCCTCAATTATTTGTTCTTGGCAGACTTCAAGTATGCACTGTAACAGATCATTCTGTATTTCTTTGGAAGTGCCTTTAAATACCGAACAATTTTTTAGGTGCTCACTTAGAGTTGCATCTAATTCAGCCGAAAAATTAATAAGTCCACGAAATATCCCCGGATTCTCGGAAGTATCGCTCTCATCATGTCCCCGAAGGGCCAATTCAAAAGCTCCACAAAATTTTATACAATTAATAATTTTTGATAAAATATACCGATTCTTTGACACATTTTCATTATGTCTCTGTATATTTACCCAATAAGCAGAATCTAGTTGAGCCATAATATTAGTTGACCCTAGTAACGCAAATTCCATACAATTATGAAGATGGCTTTTAGAATTCCCATGTCTTTTTATTTTCAAACTCAAGTGCTCTAGATCCGTGACCCCTATTTCCGTCCAAGCTTTATCGCCACCAAAAAGTAAACAGGGAAAACAATATAAAGCATTTTTTTGTTGCATCCACAAATCCATTCGTTTTTTGAATAAATAACGCTACTAAATTTACGTGTATAATTTTTCCCTCTACTTACACCAGTTTCTTCAATAGTGATATCTACTAATGGCCTACCTTTTGCTTTTAATTCTATCTTTTCTTCATATGAATATTTAAAGAATCTCTTCACATTAATTAAATTAAAGACCACCTCCATAATACACAGAGTTTATATAAATTGTCAACAATACACAAAAACAGAAGCACGCGCACTCTAATATTATTGTTTTTACGTTAAACTCGCCGCACCGTAAAAATAGTGGCGAACATATTAAATATACCGAGTCATATCGCCCTCCGCGCTGGACTAAATGCAGCGAACAGGCCTGCTAAAATCACGCATTGGTTTTAAACAGCCGCGGGGGTAGCGGGGTGCGCGCGGGTGTTTGAAAGAGCTCTGAGAGCACGTTCGTGTGGACCAGATAAGGAACAAGTGAGCGATCGCGCGAATTAGGTTGGTTATTCCACTGGTCGCCTATTGAATATTATTTGATAATAACCGGCGATCGTCGAGTTGCTGCACTAATGCGACTTTGATGTTTTTGCTTTCATTTTATGTTGGAATTTCGGAAGCGAATATCTCGGCTTCTACTGGTCGGATTTTGATGATTGAGGTGTCAAATTGTAGGGTTTGATGTCCTCTACAGTATGATGTAGAAAAATAATCAAATTTTTTTATATACAGGGGGAGAATTTTCATAACAATATGTTACGCTTTTATAAACATCAGAAATGTCGGAAAAATTATGTAAAATAAAACTAGTTATAACTAATACAGGTTCGCCCGCCCAATTTTTTGGTAGCTCTGCAGCACTGCAGCGCTTATGCGCTAGCCGCCACTGTGCTGCAGCAAAAGTGAACTGGTAACAAACAATGAATGCATGTTCGTCTTAGTGAACGCAACCATTACCTACCCGATAACCGTAGCACTGAATACGATCTTTGAAGGAGTATAGAACATATCTGGATCTACATTCTTCACGCTATCATCGAGTAGCTGATCTGAGGAACATAACACCGAAAGTATTTTGTACTAAACAGAGCACTTAGGGTGAAATGTTTTATCCGGATACTCTATTATATTGATTGCAATTTCAATCGTCATCTACATTTTGTAATAATTTAAATTTATTACTTGCATATTTACTTTGCTTTATTAGTGTTGCAATGTCTATTTAAAATATTAAGGCAATATGTAAAACGCCAAAAATATTTCTGTCAAAATAATTGTTCACATTATTAATATATGAATTATTTCTTTTCAGATTTGCTGCCGTTTGCTGTCCACCTGTTACAAGCAACTAAAAGAGCAACTTTTTTTATACATTTTACTTACATATATTATAATGTGATTTCTAAGGCAGTATGTACATATGATATTAAAGTTAACATTGTAGTTTGTAAGTTCTTCATTATTCAAACAAAAGTGAATTCCCCCTCCAAACTCAAAATTTAAAAGAACACAACAAATGGCACAAGCGAGTCATAAATACGAGCTCCTCACATTTAAGCAAGACAAGTAGCAGTTATTATACCATTATATTAATGGATATAAATTTTAAAAGATCACACTTAAATATATAGTGTTACAATAAAATTAATATATTTCAAAGTTTCCAAACATTCTTAATGTAAAGCAATACAACAATATTCTTAATAGTGAAGGTAAGTTATTGGCCCTGTTATTCTCCAATATTACCACTAACGTCGAAGTACAGCGGTCCGAATACCCTATCGTTAGAGAAGATTTATATCACCCTAGCCTTGAAATTTTATTCTATCCTTTACATGCATCTTCTGAAAAACTTTTTCCTTCAGCCAATAATTTCAGATATAATTTCCATAAAGCAAATTACATTTCTTTATACAGTAATTTAATTAACATTGATTGGACTTTTCTGACGTCAACTTAGCCCTCGATGCTTTTTACAATACATTATATGCTGTATTGATGAATCTATATGTGCCTCGTAAGGTCCAATCTGGATCCTCTTAGCCGCCTTGGTTTTCATCTGAAATAATCTCTATTCTCAAAAATAAGAACTACTATCACAAAAAGTGGATCAAAACTCGAAATATTGACTCCTACAATGAATTCAAACGTCTTCGTACTATAGCAAAGGTGAAAACTCAGGATAATTATACATCTCACCTTTCTGCAATGGAGCATTAAATCAAAACAACCCCTTCTAATCTCTGGAGTTTTCTTCGCAATACACAATGCTTTTTCGGATCCCAGTACTATTGTAGATGCCTTCGCGGATGCGTTTTCTACTGTGCCAACCTCCTTGTCGGGGTTCACTTGTGATGGATCAGACTACCGTTCCCTACCCTTTTCCTTTTCGTTGACCTCCGAGGACGTGTTAATCGATTTAATGACCAGTTTTCCTAACAAATACACCACTGGAGATGATACCTTACCGAGTTTTTTAATACGTGACTGTAGATTTGTCCTGGCATATCCTCTGAAATTACTTATTAATCTATTTATAACAACTAATATCTTTCCTGATCGGTGGAAGAACACTAGAATTATCCCTGTGCATAAGAAAAGAGATCGTGCGTTGATTAATAATTACAGGCCCATCTCTATTATTTCTAACTTCGCCAAACTGTATGAGAAGGTATTATATACCAGGCTATTTAGTGGCACGCGCTCTCATATCCCACTGAACCAGCATAGTTTTGTCACGGGTAGATCTACTGTCATCAATTTGGCGTCGATTGTTCAGCATATCGGTGAGGTTTTGGACGGCAGAGGTCAGGCTGATGAAATTTATACTGACCTATCCAAGGCTTTCGATTCAATTGATCATGAGATTTTACTTCATAAGTTGGGATCTTTTGGTCTCGTTCCAACTTCTATCAGTCTTCTTCGATCTTATCTATTTCAAAGAAAATGCTGCGTGACCTATAATGGGTTCTGCTCCAATAATTTTGTTCTTCCTCCTGGCGTTCCTCAGGGATCAAATTTGGGTCCTTTGCTATTTGTTTTGTTTATGAATGGTCTCCTTTTCCAAGTGAAGTGTCCCATTCTCGCCTATGCAGATGATATAAAAATATATTCTGAGATTTCCACAACTGGCGATATCGATAAACTACAGCAAAATCTGGACGTATTAGTTGCATAGTGAGACCGTTTCAAACTTAAATTAAATATCGACAAATGCTGCGTGGTCACTTATACTCGTTCTGCTACCCCTCACGAGTCTTCTTATTTTATTAAAAACAATATCTTAACCAGGAAAACTGAAATAAAGGATCTCGGAGTCTTATTTGACTCTAATCTTACGTTCAGATCCCATATAATCCATATATCTTCCGATGTCTACAAAAGTTTGGGATTTATTATGCGTATATCAAAATACTTTAAAGACATCACTTGCCTTAAATCACTGTACCATGCTTATGTTTTGAGCAAAATAGTATACGCCTCATTAATTTGGTATCCCATTTATGCTTGCGATTCCATTCCTTTGGACCGTGTTCACCATAAGTTTTTGAAGTTCCTCACTTTCAAGACTGATGGTATCTGCCCGGAACGTGGTGCATTCCAGAATGATTTGCTTTTGCGTCATGGCATGTCATCACTAAGCGTAAGAAGAGATAATATTTGTAGGAAATTCCTTATTAAACTGATGGAAAACATTATTGACTGTTCATATTGGAGCGAATGTCGTTTTTGGTTCCTCGTATGAACTCTAGGTACGAAGTTACATTTATGGTTCCCTTCGCAAAGACAAACATCTTGAAACGGACTCCTACCTATATTCTCTCCACCAACGTGGTCAATAGAATGCAAGATGATCTATTTGCTTGAGGATGGCTCGCGGATGGACAGCACTATTTAAGTCTATACTTCATTTGATTACACTTTCATGTCATGTAATTATAATTATAATGTACCTTGTAATTGGGCCTAGCCTGTTGGGTATTAAAGTATATTATTATTATATAGGTTGTTTTTGGTGTCCGATAAACTTTTAACATAAATGCTTCTTGAATTCGGGGCTGAAACTGCATCCTTGGCACTGGCAATGGCAGGAAGGAAGCAGTGCCAAGGATGCGACTCCGGCCCGGAATCCAAGAAGCAATTATGGACAACGACCGCAGAAGCTTGCAAGTCTGATTTTAACATAAAATTAAGAACGACAAGGACCATCATACAAACTACGGCATAAAATAAGTTTCATGTGGTAGTGTTTGCACATCACATAATGTACTGAAATTCAAATAAATTTCAACTTAAACAAAATTTATAAACTGATTAGAAAGAGTTAGAAATATAGATATTTTTCACATCTGTTGCATACATAATGAAACAAGTTATTGTGATAACGCAATGTAGTTATGTATATGCAAACACTCTCAACGAGGCCACAGCCTCGTTCCTTTAATACAAATGTAACGTGTTTTACAAACACGACCTCGCTCACGTGTGGTTTGCATACACAAACTATATGTCAGGGTTTGTATTATATTCCAGAAGAAGTACAAGGATCATCTGGGGTATATAAAGACAGTAATGTAAGTGAGAGACATTCAGAATCATGTTCACATTCATACTCACTTCCAGATAGACAGTTACAGTCTTAGTGATAGTTAGAGCATAGTAATAATGTATATAATTGTTATCCAGTTATAAGTGTTATATATTAAATTATAATATGTTACCCGAACTTTGTGAGTATCATTCTTTACGATAAGTCGCCCTACCTGCTATCCGGTGTGGCCACCCAACGGCCCACATTACATGGCGATTCTGCCTTAGGGCTTAAGGCCCCACCGTTATTACATGCCGATCCTCCAGGCGCTTAGGGCTTAAGGCCCACGTTATTACATGGCGATCCTGCCTATCCACACCACTAGATGGCCCTGCCAGCCATCTAAGGCTGAAAAAAGACCAAGTGGAAATTCGGAACGAACCAGGGAAGAAAAACCTACAGTTTAGCAGGTCAAAAGCAAGAAATGGGCAAGTACGCGACAAAGAACGGAGGAAATCATCGCCAAGAGCGAACAGAAGCTCCACACGGGAAGAAACACAGGTATTCATTTTAAAATAAAGTTACACACAGACAATTACGGTGTATAAAAGTAAAGTGCAAGACGTTCATATCTATAAACTACGTACATTTCGCGAGTGAAAATGTTTATTTGTATTATAAGAGACAATAATATTGATTTAATGCATACATACCATGTTATTTATGTCTACCTACGCAAGAATGCAAAAGTTGCAAAGCGCGTACCATACGTTTCTTTATTTAAAGGTCAAGTTTACTTAAAAACTCATATGTACAATGTAATTTAGAAATGCTACATTTCGGCCGTACACTTCGCAATTTTGTTATTAACGCAGAAGTTTAAATATATTTTTTGTTTAGAAGGCGCATATATATATATATATACATATATAAAACGCAAAAATATGTTATATTTTTTTTTTCACAAGTTCAATTACGTTCAGAGTATATACAAAAATGCATGCGTTGTATTTTTTTAATAAGCGCCATACAAGAAGGTTATATTTCATAGTTTATAAACAAAAGTATAAACAATAACTTGTATATTTAAACTAATCGCGAGTAAATAAACAACGATTTAAAATATGTATGTATCGACAAGACAGTTTAGGAATCCACGAAGTCAAGGTTACTGATAAAATGCACAAGCATGTTTATTTTGTAAACGTTCGCATACGTGACATTGAAGGAAATATTGTCGACATATTCAAAAAAAAGTTTTTCGCTAACAAAAGAGAATAATATTGAATTAATAAAAGAAACCAATATACGAGGAGTAGTATATTAATTTTATTGGTAAAAATTCCGAAATTTTTGTAACAAATGCCTTAGAAGTTGATTCCAAGCCATAATGGTTAGTAACGGGACGATTCGATAGCATCCTAATCACGTCTGGAGCCCTATAAGACGACAGAGACCTATCGATTGTACCTTTACGACACCAACAACAGTGCAACCTACAGGACAGATCATCCTAGAGTTGTGGAACTGGCGAAAACGTTAACCAACCGAATCAGACGAACTTCTAAAATAGAAAAAAGGCAAAGAAGACTCCAATTCGCCCTAGGTCGTGACGAAGCAAGCATGCGCTTCCAGGAAAGAGTCCGACACGACAAAAAACGCTCTCAGAATTTTTTAAGAGAATACAGTTATAACAAAAGTGTGTTTTGTTAACTGGTCTCAAGTTTTTCTGTATTGAAGAAAAGGCTTGCAGCATAAGGGCATTTCCGCTGTACGAGCTCCCTTACTGTAGCCAGAATAAGCTTCAAAAGATAGTTCTGCGCAGGAACATAACAGACACGAAATATGTGCTGTCCAGGGAAATACACGAAAGAGTGATTTCCAGAATAATTTTTTCCATGGAGGAAAATAGATAGAAAAACGGAGAGTCGATTTATTTTAAGGTATGTTTGGAAAGGGAGCACAAGAATTGGGAGCAAACGATCATGCACAAGAATTGAAACCAAAAGATCAAGCATGAGGAATCGGAAAACAAGAACCAAACGCGAAAAACAAGAAAGATAAGAATGGCAAACTACGAAACAAGGCAATTATTCTATATAAGTTGCACATGATATAGAAGTAAAATACAAAAAAGCGAACAGACTAACAAAATTGAGACAGTGTACAAAGGCCCGATTATTATTAATTATTATTATCAATTAATGATTATTATCAATTAATTATTTTTTAATCTTCAACAATGTTAAACTGACTGTGAAGCATTATCTTTTAGAATTTAAAATTATCCATTTAAAGATTGACAATCTATATTGTATATTTATTATTACAGTTTATAGTAGGATATTTATCATGTCTAGAGACAAGTACAGATATGTCAGTTAGTACAATTGTTAAAATAAGTGTAAATATGTTAGTAGGAAATAAGAAACTTGTATACATGTAATAAATAGACAACTACTTTTAAGGTTAATAGTATATGTCATATTTATAATGTTCACCATATTGTAAAATAGGAATAAGAAAGGTAAAGATTTTAATGAAAGAAAAACAAACACCTCAGCGTTATTTTTCTTAACCCCAAGGAGGGTGGTGTGATAACGCAATGTAGTTATGTATATGCAAACACTCTCAACGAGGCCACAGCCTCGTTCCTTTAATACAAATGTAACGTGTTTTACAAACACGACCTCGCTCACGTGTGGTTTGCATACACAAACTATATGTCAGGGTTTGTATTATATTCCAGAAGAAGTACAAGGATCATCTGGGGTATATAAAGACAGTAATGTAAGTAAGAGACATTCAGAATCATGTTCACATTCATACTCACTTCCAGATAGACAGTTACAGTCTTAGTGATAGTTAGAGCATAGTAATAATGTATATAATTGTTATCCAGTTATAAGTGTTATATATTAAATTATAATATGTTACCCGAACTTTGTGAGTATCATTCTTTACGATAAGTCGCCCTACCTGCTATCCGGTGTGGCCACCCAACGGCCCACATTACATGGCGATTCTGCCTTAGGGCTTAAGGCCCCACCGTTATTACATGGCGATTCTGCCTTAGGGCTTAAGGCCCCACCGTTATTACATGCCGATCCTCCAGGCGCTTAGGGCTTAAGGCCCACGTTATTACATTATGACCAAGTGGAATGTTGTATTCAAATAAACATTCTAATAAAAATCGAACAAGTAAACTTATGCGGATTATTAATAAAAAATAAATAAACAAAGATATGCATTGAACAAAATCAGTAACTGAATTAGAAATCTTAATAACGTGTAATTCCGCTTTTGTTTACGATCACTGCTTGAACTCTCCTTGACATGCTCAAAATTAAATGTCTAACAGCTCTTGAGTAAGATTGTTACACAAATCTGGAAGATTGCTTCATTACTGCTTTAACGAACATGCCCCAGGCATGTGCAGATCTAGCGACTTTGTGGGAAGAGGTAAATGCTTTTTATCGTTCAAAGTCATTTGATCCAACAAAATTCTGGCTCGATGAGCATGAGCATTATCGTCTAGAAAACGAAAGTTTGGCTGTGGAATCCAGCGATAATTATTCACATTATTGCCAAAAATGTTTCTGGCGTAAATTTCACTGTTCACACAGGTACAGCTCCGTAGAATCTAAAAAAATTCCATCCCACGCTATTACTGAGCCACTACCGAGCGAATGTACTTCCTACACATAACTATTCTCTACTTACTTACTTACTATTTCGTGGCCTTCATACGAACGGATCGTCTTATCACTGTAGAGACACAAACGGGTCACGATCTGTGAACATTACACACCGTCTACGGGGCTTTCTAGCTCTGCCTCATTTATAGGGTTAGTACAGTTCTGAAATTAATATTACTTCCTGTAGCATAACGAAATTACTAGTTTAGAACTGTAAAAGTTGCTGTGGGATTATTTCTTGCACTTCTAACTATCAATCGATTTTCCCTTGCATTCGTTTTCCTAGGCCTTCCTTCTCGATGCCTCTCTAACACTTTCAGTTTCTCTATAATTCCGTACTTTGAGTTACATGAAATTTTTTAGCCACATCCACTTGTCTAGCTTAATTTAAAAGCATGTCAATAGGTACATTCGCTTCTACTTTAGTTTAATGACGGCTCTCCATATTTTTATCGCGATATTGTTTCAAACTACGCCAGAAATAAAGTACCAATATACTAAGCTTGACGTCTTTTTGTGTCACTTTTTTATAATGAAAAAACATGTCAGTTTTATTGATACAATCTTTAAGAAATATAGGCATACAGAAATTTTCTCAACGTGAACACTATTGACTTGAAAATTTATAACAACCTTAACTTGTTTCGATCAGTTTACATTGAGCTTGAAACACATAAATAACGGCAAAACAGAAAGGATACTCAAGATGAAATGGAGCTGAATAGGACAAATAGTTAAAACATTAGAGAAGGAAATGTAATCATTCCCAATAAATGATTAACAAAAAAAAAAACAGTGACAGTCACTTACGAGATGGTCTGGTGATTTAAAAAGAGCATCAGATAACTGGATATAAACAACCAGGGATTAAAAGAATTTGATGGAAAAAGGGCCACCTTTTTCCATCCAATTCAACCCAGTAATAATATTATAGACTAAAACGATAAAGACAATCTTATAATTTATTCCTTCTTAATTCACAATTAGAAAATTATTTTAAACAGTGCGGTTTTTAATATTTTAACGTCAAGAAAAATAAATCACTAATCTTAAAGAAATATAAATGAAAAGAACATTTTTTGCAAGGTACAGATATTATTCCTTGAAAAATGAAAGCTCTGTTCAGTTTAACGTTCCTGTTGATGACAATGTTGTCAAAATATTGATTTGCAGAATGTGGAGTGCAAAACTACTAAATTGTTTAAATAAAACTTATTTACGAAATGTAACTCAAGTGGTAAAAAATTACCTCAGCCAACATAAATTCCAATTTTTTAAACAATATTTTTAACATGTTTATATTAAGTGTTACTCCAAATATTTAAATTTGCTGCACTATTTAATGTAATTTAATGCATCTATTTACAATCTTGCCATCACCAATATATAAAATAAGATTTTCTATTGTACTTGTTTATTTATGTTTAAAGGAACAACATATTTTCAGCAACATATTCATAATTAAATACTTTAAAGAATGAACATGATTGACTAGTATCAAATAACAAAATATATTTATAATAAGCACATTAAATAAAGAATTTAACTTCCTTTTAAATAACTGATTTTATCCATTTATTACAAAATTGGTTATAAATAAGCATATATGTACAGTCTTTGAACTAATTTTAAAAAATTACTTTACAATTCCGTATGCGAATGTATATGTTTGTCCATGATATTGGGTGCATGCAGAAATATTCCTTCCATTGCTTGCCAATGTACAGGACCGCTCGTGGACCGAACACCGACTATTTCCATTTGACCATTTATAGGTCTGCCAAAAGTCTTCCCTGATGCGGCCAAATACTGATCAGTATCAACATGCTTCAACATTATACTATCGTCTCTTTCCCAAAGATCACCTAAAATGATATTTAACTAATAAAGCTTATAAAATATTACATTCGATATTACGAATAAGTATGGATAAGTTAATTTTGTATTCGCCTACATACAAATACGGGGTGGTACTCAAAAGTTCCCGATTTTTTTTTATCGCGGGTAAGCGAATGCCGCTACCTGAAGTTGTCTACACCCTCTGTGATTCAGTATGCTAAACGGTGTCACTGTAAGTGGGAACGTTTTTTGTTGGTCAACAATTTTCTATTGTTGTGTTTGCTAGTTTATGATTTTTCAACGGCCGATGTGAGGAAACAGTGTATTTGTATCAAATTAAGTTTGAAACTCGGTAAGGCAACCACAGAAACACACAAAATGTTAAAGAAGCATTGGGGGACATTGTTTTGGATCAAACACAAACTTACTGATTTAAACGGTTCAAATGACCGACCAGTTGATAATGATGAACTAGCAGCAACCGGCACTATTCCAGAATATGTAATTGCTGTTCGTAATACAATTGTGGATGATCGTAGGCAGACCATCCAAAACATCTTTGTACGGTTAACCTGTGGCATATGTCAACGGATTTCATCAGAAGAATTCAACATGAGGAGGATAGCAGCAAACTTCGTGCACGATAAGGCCATACATTAATAAAGCAATTTTTGTGAAAAACAAAATAGCCGTCGTACCTCATCTAGTGTACTCGCCTGACTTTACACCTTACGATGTTTTCCCCTTTTCAATTATGAAAATTAAGTTGAAGGCGCGTAGATTTGACACGATGAAAGAGCATGAAGCTGAATCGCAGATGGTGCTGAACGCATTGACAAATATCAGACTTCCAAAATGGCTTCCTTTTCGTGACAGAGGCGTTGAGATCGGTATTTATATTTTCAATGAGACTACATTGAAATTAATGCGGGTGAATGAAATCCAGGTATTCTATAATTTTATTTATCACTACATTTCGGAAACTTTTAAAGGCTACCTCGTATTTTAGGCATATTGAGATCCATTATTATTAGTACAGTAGTATTACAGTAATGCAGATGTTTACAACTCTTAGGGCGTATTTGTAATTCCAATACTTAAGAAACATAATTAAAAATAATAAACGACAAAATTTAGAAATCAATAAAATACTAACCAAGTAATAACAATAATTAATACTATTAAAACCGGCGCGGCCGAGTTGAGTCCCGAATATTTTAATCTTCCTTAACGACTATTTAGATGAGTCCCAGGTAATGTCCCGTTGAGTACCGATCTACCCGGTTTGTAATGGGTTTAATTACAATAAATACTTATGGTGATAGTTAATGCACTACACCAAAACTTTCTAAAAACACAATAAGAAAATGGACTTAGCTTCAAAAATTTATCAAACCAATAGTCTTTGTGTTTACTAATTATAGTTAACTGCCATTGGTCTAATTTTTCGACGTCTTTGGGGTAGTTTACAGGAAAATTAGTTACAAATCTTACCAGTTTACTGTTACTACAGTTCAAGTATGGATCCAGTGAGAATTGGTGTGAACAATGATGCTTTTAGCAGTAAAGGCAGATATTTAATAATCTGGATAGTAGTTAAATTTTGTTATCATAAAATGTTAACGAGTAACATAAAACGATGGTGTTGCATTACCTCCGGAAGCCAAGGTTGCAAGACATACTTACAGAGGGATCGGATAGCATGGTTCAGCACAGTTCCAACCATAATCATTAGCCAGTGGATGACCGTGTTTTTCAAAGACGAAATTCTGGGCAATAATCTTAAAAGAAAAGTATCTGAAGACATATGTGAGCGTCTGACGAAAATTATTCATAAAGCAATGAGTGAACTGTAGGTATATTGATTCTTTACTGATGTCGAACGAATCTGTAAAAATCTGTACTACGCGAGAAGGCAAGTTCCTACCTAAGCTTCCAGCTTTCGCATGCAACTTTAAAGGAAATGGATGTGACCACCATAAAAATCGAACGTTTTCTTCTTGTCAACGATGAAGAAAATAATATCCTGTTTTCATGTGCATCAAATTTAAAGTTTTTTGTGAAACAGTGACCACAGTTTACGTTCATAAGACTTTTCAATATTGTCCAAAATTCCATTTACAACTATTCCTAGTTTTAACTTGATTAATTATTCGAAAATAAAACACTTGGCTTAGTTTCACAACTTCTTTAATTAGATACACTAACAATTGTTTCGGCTATTAGGCCATTATCAAAGAGCTATCTCAAACTAAAACTTACTCTACTTAAGGTTAACATATATACCTGTGTTCCTTATGGGTGGGAGAATGTGGGTAGTTGATATTTAAGATTGTATCGATATAGGGGGTATTTATGAATTCTAATTGCGTGTTTGTGATCACTCGATTTTGTTTTTGGGCTTTTTGAATTTCAAAAATCTCTTATATATTTAACTTTTTACTTTTTGCTACATTATGAATGAGGTTACAGCTCTTTATATCGGGTAAGTGGTTCTGGTCTATACAATGTTCCGCGAACCCTGTGTGTTTAATACTATATTTTATATCTCTAATATGTTCTGTTAACCGTTTATTAATACATCTGCCACTCTGTCCGATATAAATAGCTTCACAATTCTGGCATTTTATGGAATATACTCCTGATTTCTCTAAGTTATCTATTTTATCTTTAGTATTATTCAACAATGTACCTAAATTTACTTTATTTATCCACACTATGTTAATGTTGAGTTTCTTTAGTAATTTGTTTATTTTCTGTGTTATGTACACAAGTATACTACTAAATAAGGAAGCCTTTAATAATGAAATAAACACAATTAAAATAATAGCAAAAAATAATGGTTACAACCCAGATATCATCGATAATTTGATAAAACATAAAGAAAGGAAAATACTTCAAAAATTGTTATGCCCAGAAATAAAAGAATTAAAGAAACCTAGTTGGCATGTAATCACTTATATCCCTCCCATAACACAGAAAATAAACAAATTACTAAAGAAACTCAACATTAACATAGTGTGGATAAATAAAGTAAATTTAGGTACACTGTTGAATAATACTAAAGATAAAATAGATAACTTAGAGAAATCAGGAGTATATTCCATAAAATGCCAGAATTGTGAAGCTATTTATATCGGACAGAGTGGCAGATGTATTAATAAACGGTTAACAGAACATATTAGAGATATAAAATATAGTGTTAAACACACAGGGTTCGCGGAACATTGTATAGACCAGAACCACTTACCCGATATAAAGAGCTGTAACCTCATTCATAATGTAGCAAAAAGTAAAAAGTTAAATATATTAGAGATTTTTGAAATTAAAAAAGCCCAAAAACAAAATCGAGTGATCACAAACACGCAATTAGAATTCATAAATACCCCCTATATCGATACAATCTTAAATATCAATTACCCACATTCTCCCACCCATAAGGAACACAGGTATATATGTTAACCTTAAGTAGAGTAAGTTTTAGTTTGAGATAGCTCTTTGATAATGGTCTAATAGCCGAAACAATTGTTAGTGTATCTAATTAAAGAAGTTGTGAAACTAAGCCAAGTGTTTTATTTTCGAATAATTAATCAAGTTATTACAAGAATGTTTCACCAAGAAATATCTGCGAAGTCAACCAATGATATTCCTAGTTTATCAACTTCATAACCACCATTATGTGTGTTTTCTTGTTGCCCGGTAAATCGAAAAAAACGTACAGGTTAGCATTCTAACATTTACACAGTGTAGCAAGTTGGGCGTTCTTTCCAACAGTCGTTTGCGATTTTGAAGTGACAATCGAAAAAAAGTATAATAGATACACGATCAACAGTAAGAATTGTTGGATGTCACTTCCATTTAGGGCAAAGTTGGTGGCAAAAAATTCAAAATTTAGATTTGGCAAAACAAGACGTGGAGGAATCTTGTTTTGATCCTGGAGATGTTGGAGAATGTTTTGCAATAAACTTCGTTGAATTTCAACCTCAAGATAAACGTATTACTAAATTTGTCGATTTTCTAACTGAGAATTACAGAGTTGTTGGTTTTTCATTGTACACTCAATATTTTCGTTGAGAGTATCACATTTTAAAGAAATCAAAACGTATCTGATACTATTTTTTGCCTTCTTTCCGATCCTATAAAATAGAGCGCTATCACTTAACAAACAAAATATGATCTAAATTTTCTTTAATTAAATTGAACGTCCTGTATATTATTGGATATTTAGCTAGCTTATTCAATTCTGAATACAGTATTTATTTTTTTGTCGTTGGGCAATGAATAACGTTATCATAACAAAAAATAAAAAAAGATAATATTTGCTTCAGAAATATGATCGAGTAAAAAACAAAATATTATTTAAATGTCAGTTCGTATGCCAGTTGATAAGGTGACACAATTTAGCGATTTGTGAATGATTATTGTTAATTTCCCTGGGTTACTTACCATATTAAGCATTTAAAAATAGAATTTACTAATGCAGAGAAAGCAGATATGTTACCATGTTTTTATTTATCAAATGATAACAGCCGCCAAGCTGCAAATATATACGTTAATCAATACCCTGATCGAAGGCAACCGCACTGGAATATATTTCTAAATTTGCACACTTCATTATTGAGGCACGGGAGTTCTAAAAAAATAAGAAAAGTAAGAAATGAAGATACAAATCTGAACGATGCCGAAGAAAATAATGAAGTAAATATTTTGGCGTATTTTAGAGGAAACCCCGCTTCTTCAACTCGAATTGCTGTACAAGAGCTTGGCTTCACCAGGTATATATTCACGAAAGTCTTTAAGAAACACAAAATAAAACCCTTTAAAATTCGTTTAGTGCAACATTTACAACCGCTCGATCTGAAAAAACGGATGAAGTTTTGCAATACAACACTTGTCACACATTTTATGGACGAATGAAGCAGATTTTCATATAGGAATGGTGTGTTTAATAAACACGATCACGATCACTTGGGATGACGTAATCCTCATAGGATCCAGCAAACGCAATGTCAAATACGCTTTCTACAAATGTCTGAATATGTGAGATAGGGGATAAGTTATTAGGACCCTAAACCGATATTTAAACTTCTTGAAACTTAATTTCAAAAATATTTAGACCATCTGCCTTTAGCTAATCGGAGACAAATGTTGTTTAAACATGACGGCGCACCACCACATAACGCGCAATTAGCAACGAATTTTCTACAATTCGAATTTGAAAATAGGTGGACTGGGAATAAATGGAAAATTGGGGGAAGTGACCTCTGAGATCGTCTGACCTTTCAATATTAGATTTTTGTCTGAGGATTTATTGAAAATAAGGTATATTGCGCTTTGTCGAATAGCCTAGAAGAACTGAAAAATAAAATACAATTAGCAGCAAAGAAATTAATGAAATTACACCGGATGTGTTAAGAAGATCCCAACATAATTTATTACGCCGAGCTCATATGTGTTTCAACAATTTCTTCAATACGATTTTTGCTTTATCGTGTTATTGTTTTTCTATTGTTCTTTAATCAATACATATATCCCATTTGTTTTTTTTTTGTTATTATGTCGTTATTCATTGTCCAACGAAAAAAAATATATATACTAACGAGCGATCATTAAAATTTTCACTCGTAGCTGGATGGATAAGATGTTATTTCAAACATCTGTCAGTGTCAAATATATATTTTAAAGTTTCATCAAAAGAAAAAGTAATGGCCTTTAATGATATGCATAAAGCGTTTATGGTAGAATGTTACTTCCTGACATCTCAAAAAATTGATGGTATTTGGCAGCATTCAATAGAAAATTGCCTTGCGGAGTTTGAAGAGAGATATCCAAATACTGTTCCTAGCTATAAAACTTTCCGTGATACGCTAATGCATTGTGTAAATCTTTTTCGTCAAACAGGCAGTATTTTAAGGAAAAAAGGAAGCGGTCCTCCTCTCAAGAGAAGTCGCGGCGTAATTGAAAATGTCAGACAAATTATTAACGAATCTCCTCAAACATCTATTCGCAGAGTTTCGCAACAAGTTGGGCTTTCGTATGGAACATGTCCAAAAATTTTAAAAAAAGACTTGCACATGTATCCATATAAATTAACTTCTGTACAAAATCTATTACCTACGGATTATGAAAAAAGAACACAATTTTGCCAATGGTTTATTCAAACAATGACAGACAATATTTTAAATCATACTTTTTTCACCGATGAAGCTTGGTTTTATTTGAAAGGTTATGTTAATTCGCAAAATATGCGTATGTGGTCCAGTGAAAATCCTCATTTCTACAGAGAAGTTCCTCTACATCCAGAAAAAATAGGCGTATGGGTAGGTATGAGTCGTCACCGATTAATAGGACCAATATTCTTTGAGAGCACGATAACATCGAAGAAATATCGTAACGAAGTTCTCAGTGTTTTTACTAATCAATTGACTAATGATGAACTCCAGGTCGGATATTTTCAACAGGATGGGGCTACATCTCACGTTACACTTGAAAATATTCAGTTTTTGCAACAATTTTATGGCGATAGGATAATAAGTAGAAATACAGCGATTCCATATCCACCACGATCGTGTGATTTAACAGTCATGGATTTTTTTGTGTGGCCATATATAAAGAATATTATTTATGAAACACCAATTAATAATCTACAAGAGTTAAGACATAAAATCATTGAAAAATGTGAACACATCAATAACTCACCGCAAATACTGATCAATGTTTTCAATGCTCTACGAAATAGAGTGCGATTATGCTTGGTAGAGAATGGTCATCATTTTACACATTTTTTATAATATTCTATTACTTTGTATAAAAATTATAAATATATTTAATATAAAAGTCAGCATTTCAAATTATTTTTTAACAATCATGACTTTTGAAATTATAATGACAGATCTCCTCTAATAACTTAAGTTTGGACATACTTTTTGTACATGGCTTACTTGAGCGAAAATTTTAATGATCACTCGTTATATTCAGAATTGAATAAGCTAGCGAAATATCTAATAATATACTGGATGTTCAATTAAAAAAAAAATTTCATTAGATCCATCTTTTGTGTTTCAAGTGGCATCACTCTATTTCACAGGATCGGAAAGAGGGCAAAAAATAGTATCGGATACGTTTTGATTTCTTTTAAATATGTGTACAATGAAAAACCAACCACACTATATATCAGAAGATGCCTTGTTTCCACCACACATTTGGGCTGAACATTTTAAATTCTCTTTGTAAAACGAACGCGTGTGAATCGTTTCATACACATTTTAACCAACATTTTTATATTTCAGTTTTAAAAGAATTTCAAAAGACTCTATAAAAATAAACATACATCAACTGTACCTAAGTTATATTCATTAACGTCATGAACCACTCAAACCTTTTTGTGTATTTTTATGTCTTGTTGAAACAAATTAAATTTCGTGAAATGGGTAATAGAAAAGGTATATCGAGAACTATAAAAGTGAGAATATATACCTTTTTGAAAAACCGGACGATATTCTCAGTGTTAGATAACAATAGTATAATTAAAGTTTCGAAAAATAAAAGTCACAGAATTGTATAATTAAAAAAAAACATAATCGTCAATTGGTCAATTTGTATTTTGATTTTCACAGAAGATAATGTTTTACCATTCTATATAGGAACCATGGATACTAGGCGCGGCTCGTGATGACGTATTTGGGAGTGCAAGTACAATGATATGAATGCCTCGTGTGTTTTCGGTGTTTACTAAGAAAACGTTACAGTTAGTACACGAGAATACACGAAGCACTCGCATCATTGTACTTGCACCCCCAAATACGTCATCACGAGCCGCGCCTAATGGATACTACTATAGGCCCACACACGTTAATGCAAGCCGGCGCTTATTAAATCTATAAAAAATGCTTTTCAAGAGAATGTGCCAGTGCTTCCATGGCTCAGTAATTCTCTGAGCCTAAATAGTATGGAACATTCTAGTCAATCTTTAGTTTATAGCTCCTCATAAAAAATAGTTCACATGCTGCAACCATATTTTCTATCCGATGTCCGTTTAAATGAAGTTGACGTTTGTCAAATTTTGTAAATTTCTTTGCTTTGTATTTGCCACACTGAGAAATATAGTTATTGTTGTTTGGTGTTCGACATCTTTTACCATAGTCGTACATGCTTGTTTTCCGTTAGCTTTTATTATTTATATTTCTGGCTTCAAACGTGGCATAATCTAACCCATTTTCTTAAAGAATTGTAATTAGCAATATTGGCAATAAACATTTCGAAAATTAAGGTTATTGTGCTTGATTTTATCAATTCTTATATTTACGTCAAGTGTGATTACCACATAGAACGTTAATGTTAATTGTTGGGGTCGAAGGCTAGCCGGGTCGAACTCAAGTGCAGTAAATAATACTAACTTAACCAAAATTTGAAACAAACTGTCAGGTTCAGTATTAAACAGACACCCGATATAAATTCTCTCTGACTGTTTGTTTGTTGTAAAAGATAGCTTTCAAACTATATATATGTGAACAACAAACATTGGAAATGTTGCCAGTAAAACCTTCATTTGTTCCTTTTTAACAGAAAACAGAAATATTTTATATCCTATTCATAATACTAACCTGAACAAACAACAAGCCAGTGGTCACCAGTATCACCTTCACCATTATCACCATAACAACTTATTTCTTGGTTTCCACTTAAAGGACTTGAAAAATGATGTGAATGCAAATTTTTATTTGTAGCTATATGTTCTAAACGTATAACAGAACCACATTTTATTGGTTCACCCCTTGTACATACATGACCTGTTTTTGATTTTATAGCCCAATGACTATTAACATCTTCTTGAACCTCTGTCCCTGTGACTGATTGTTGACCACTACCTGTACCATATTTTACATCATGTGAATGCAATCTCACTCTATAGTCAGAATTCATTAATTTAGTTACAGATCCGCATGTTACATATCTTTGTTTTGTCCCTAAAACAAAAAAATTGTGTACATTCGTTCTTTTCATTTTCGTACACGTATGAGTGTTTAGAATTAGCGCAAAATTTACACCAATCAGAGACGGCCACAATTATGAACAAGTTTACATATTCCCAAAGGAATTAAGCTTTCAAAAATAATAAATAATACGAACCACTAATATAAGTAATACTGTTAATTAATATTAGAAAAAGAGAAATAGAAAAAATATTCCAATATTTTTTCATTCTTCTTTTTTTTATATTCTAATAAAAGAAATAATTTGATCAAAGTTTTAAACGAACATAAATGACGTACTGATAAATGACATCTACCGGCGCACTATTTATAATATTTTGGTTTTTTAGTCACCACATTAATAAAAACATAAACCCTAAATGTATAAATATCCATAAATATTAATTAGATATTTAGTACAAATTGATTATTTGTACTAATTACCTTTATAACACAAATTCTAAAATTGAATTTTTAAAAAGTCTTGAAGCAGGGTTATGTTTAACGAAATTTAGTATTAAATTTTTATTTTTATCATTTTGTCGAAACTGTCATTGTGTAACAAGTAACAAGTTCATTATGAGAAGAAAATAAAATCATCTGATCAATAACAATATATTACCGAATTAAATTTGCAATTACTACTTTATTAATATAGAGCAATAAGTTATAGTAGTATTGTAAATAGTAATAAGTATCTACCTAAACATGGCAACTGTAAAAGTCGGAACATTTAAGCGATTATGGAACGAAATGCCAGAAGTAGTTGGTTCAAGTGTCATGGCATGTATTGGTTTAGGATTAGGGGCATTTGGTGTTTATAATTATTATCGAAAGGATGGAGATAATAGGAGATATAAACTTGTGTATACAGTAATTAGACATGATGACCCATTGGCAGAAAAAGTACGTAAAGATTGATGTATATTAAATTATTTATAGTTATAAATAAACTCTACCAAATAAATTTATTATAGTATATTTTGGTTCATTTTTTTAACTCTTCCTAATTAAATCATATAGTGTATACTAAAATAAAGTGTATACGAAATTAATATACAACCCCATGACATTAAATAAAATTACGTTGTGTACAATATATATTATAGATCATTTAAATTACATCTATATATACAATCCTATTGTTAGTACCATTAAAAAAACGGACTTTCATTTTGGAAGTGTGTGAAGTTAAAAAATTGAGATTACTTTGATGTGAGCCAGAATATAAATACTTATAATATATATAAAACACTTTTCTATGACAACAGCAGGTATTCAAACAAGTTATATTAATGATTAACTGCTTGTGTTAGGTTTATTATTTGGCCCTTCATCATAAACATTGTTTCTTGAAGAGATGCCAATCAAATCCTTTATCTTGCTTAAATAACAAATGCGCTGTCCTCGCACATATCCTCAAAAGAATAACCAAAAAATCAGTGTTTTTGATTTGTACAAATGAAGCAAGATTACTACAATTCTATGCTCAAGAAAAAATTTTACATATCAAGGATAAAAGCATTACATTACAAAACTGTTTTGCTGTGGTTTGTGAAGGTACAAATATTCAGACTATTATATTTTGATTAATATAAATTAAGGCTGAAACTTTGATTTTTATACATCAGTTTATAGCAAAAGAAAATCAAAGCATTAAAAGTAATTTTATCATTGGATATGTCTAGTGATCTCATAAATTTATTAATAAACTTAATTTTGTCTACTAAAAGAAGATAAAATCTTTCAAGAAATAATTTAAGTGATGATAGTTACTAAACTAAAACTTGTTCTTAAAAAATGAAATACAGTATTTGAGGCCATTATTTGCAAAACTCGCCATTTGCTCGAAAGCATTTTTTGAGAAATCAAAAAAAACGTTTGACAGCTTAGTAGTGCTGTTTCGCAAAATAAAGTGATTTATAAATTTGGCTTAAAATTTTTAGGAGTGGAATTGAGAACTTTGCAGCCTAAAATATTTACAGCTTTGTTTAAAAAAATTAAAATATATTGCAAATAGCCAGTTTTGCAAATAATTATCTAGTATAAAAAAACAATTTAGGTAAATACCAAACTCAAAGAATTTATTTATGGCAACATACAGGTTCCATTAATGATATTTTAAAGGAAATAAATATAGAACTAATAAAAAAACGAAATAAACTCAAAAGACTTCCAAACTGAAACGAGACAGCAGTCAGTCTAGGCATTTTCTAATCCATCAGCGGTTTCTTCCGGTACAGCAGAATCTTTCTGCAAGTGTTCGTTATAGAAACGTAATTCAGGAAGGCTTCTCCAGTTATCTCCGTAATGTTTGGAAAGGAGACTATTTATCGTTCCTTTATCCCCCTTTAGTGTTGTTCCCAGAGGTATTTTCTCAGGAGCCATTGAAGAGAAATTTTTTTTTTACAAATGCTTTTGGGGTTTCCTACGTCAAAGGAGTAATTGGGTTCACCTTGAACTATAACATGTTTGTCTTTTTTGTAAAAAATAAACCGCTTTGCCTTATTAAATTGAAAGTGCCATGAGCCAGGGAGCTTAATGACTCGCTTGGTCGTTGTTTTCCAATCATACACATCCCAATCGATACCGATTTTTCGAATAGTAGAATGCTTCCTGATTATATCATCGTAGCTCCTAAGTTCCACGATAACAGGTTTTTTTCTTATGTCTTTTTCTATAAGGCCGAAGATGCGATCAGGCGGAATAAAGGAATGACCGACGATCGGAAAAATCAAGTGAATTTGTTTAATATGTTTCGGAGATTCTTCTAGAAGCCAGTAAGCAAGCATTGCCATCGTATTCTTGTTTTGTCCGCTGCAACCATCAGCGAACAAACGTACTGTTTCTATGTCGGGATCAAAATCAAAATTTTTTAGAGCATGTTGCACAGCCGATGCTATTGTATTAGAATCTTTTCGGGAGTCGATTTCCGTCCACAAGTAAGAAAATACATTTCTTGGGCTTAGTTTAGCTTTGGAAGTTCCAGCGACAATTGTAAAATTATAATAATTTATTTGCTGGCTGAAATAAGCCGCTTGATCAGGCAGTCTAGGTAAAGCCAAGTTTTTTTAGCAGTCAAAAGAAAAGTAGGCTGTGTTAGGCTTAGTATTTTTAAGTAGTCTGAAAAAACTCTTTGCTTTTGCAATATGAACACGATGCTCCGTGATTAACTTTTGCCGAATATCTACAGAAGTTGCTACTTTTAACTGCTCCTTTGTTCTCAAGCAAGTGGAGCAACAATCAGTCATCGGAGTTCCAAACGCAATGTTGTAGTTAGCATTCACATACTTTCTAAAATAAGAAAGTTTCACATGCATAGGCTGAGGCACTCTTTGAAGATAATGGTCAAAAAGTTTCTTAAAATTCAAGTCACATGGCAAATACACCCTCACGCTTGTCTTGCTTCTACAGTAATGAGACTCTGCACACGTAAGGGATTCTATACATTTTTTGATGCAGTTCCTTTTCTCATCATTCTTTGGACCCACTCTTTTGCCACCTCTACGTTCTTTTGGTAGCTCCCCTCTCACAACAAAATTTCTTATTACCCTTTGTATACGGTCCTTACTTACTTTCGTGATGCCTACAAACGTTTTAGCACATACTCTAATTAAATGGCACTCACTCAAACGTACGTGGTATTTTATCGATACTGCAGCATGATTACATTTCCCTCTGTTCGGTTTTTGTCCTTTGCAACAAGCCAAAATGAGAAGGTCTTGTTTAATTTTATCTTTTGACTGATAAAAGTAGGCATGAAAATCTTTAATTTGTTTCATTGTAAGTGTGGTACAATCATATGGCAATCCGGGTCGTCCATTATGACCACAAGTTGGAAAGGCCGGCAGTGCTTTGGGTTTATATCTGTAACAACAAAACTCCGGATTAGACATTTTGTGTGTACTACCCCTAACCAGTGTTTAAAAAACCGCAAAAAACAAATGAAACTTCATAAAAAATCAAACGATTGCAGCACAATTTTAAAATCATAGAATCATGATCAAGATAATGTACTTACCTAGCAATCTTATCAACATTCCTTTTATATTGTTCTGGCTGCGGAACCTTTTTGC
Organism: Melolontha melolontha; assembly: GCA_935421215.2. Classification (NCBI taxonomy): domain Eukaryota; kingdom Metazoa; phylum Arthropoda; class Insecta; order Coleoptera; family Scarabaeidae; genus Melolontha; species Melolontha melolontha. The sequence goes on along the minus strand of OW285237.1, from coordinate 90,644,028 downwards.
GTCCTTTTCCGCAAGGACTAGGTGCAATCAACAAACTATTGTCACCTACGAACTCCATAATACAAATACTGAAATCAGACTAAATGCAAACTACGGAAATCCGTTTCTTATAAACAACTGTAAGTAGGATAACGTGTTCATCACGTGGTTCGACAGGCAAATTTTATTTGTTGGAAAGCAAACAACCAGTTTTGCAAATCAAACGTCAAAGCAAAGACCAAGTTCTGCAAATAACTGTGATATTTGGACAGTATTTGCATGCTACAGAAAGAGTTTTGGTAACTTCTGATTTTATCATTCGATTCCTCTGTAAAATTTGGACAATACTCAACAAAAAAAACAGTTTCGGACATTTTGTCGAATAGCGAGTTTTGCAAATAATGGCCTCATTTAGTCAATACATATAAATAAATAAATTGCTTGCATGACAAAATCTAATACCTACATGCGAAATAATGTTTTCATGTAACTATTGCATAACATGAACACGTCGATATTATTATTATTTATATTATACACAGTATTTCATCACAAAGTTTATGTAATCTTCAAAAATCTCCTTGTTCACAATGAGCGTAAGACGTAAAGTTCACGTAAAATAAACGTAAACCATAAAGTTAAATATATGAGAAAGTTATGTACCTGTTCACAATGACCATAAGCAATCGTTACGTTTACGTTCATCTTACGCCTGTCCGTAAAAAATACGTAAAGTTGAAATGAATCCAACTTTCCGTACTCTTTACGGAAATCTTACGTATAAATGTAGAAAAATAATATTTCTGAAGTTGGATAGCTGGACTGATTGGCAGTATGGTAATAAAGAAAGAAGCGGGAAATTGATGCAAGTGCGAACGGCATTTTAATGTTGCTTCTCACATGTGTTGATGTTAACTACTTATTAACTAGGACTTTATATACAGTTATTATTTGTAAATTGTATTTCTGACTTCTTTTTCGTAAAATTATAGCGTTCCTGTTTTATCGTTGCAGTAAGTATAAACTATTATATTACAATTTATTACATTATAAATAAATATTTGTTGATGGCTTTTACACAGTAATTTAATTTAATAAAGGTGATGGAGAAGGTAGATGTAGAACTTTTAATTAATTTGGCGAGGATAAAGGAGTATTTATATAATAAAGGACATAAAAGCTATAAAGACATTTTAAGGAAGCAAAATGCATGGAATGAAATAGCTGAAACTATTGCCTCTACAAGTAATTAAAACATTGAATTTGCTATAAATTTATATTGATATATTAAATATCTTGCAGGTGAAATATGTGAAAAGTTGTGGAAAACCTTGAAAGAGCGGTATACACGGGAAAGGAAAAGAATATCCAAACCGACTAGCGGTTCTGCTACAAGAGACAAATCCTGGGTATGGTTTGATGATATGAAGTTTTTGGATGACTTCATACAGCAGAGAAGGTATTGTGGTGGATTGTGTAATTATACAATATTCAAATAATTATTCTAGGCGATATATCAGAAAACCAGGTACCATACAAGCAGATAATTTGTCGGAGTATAACTCCCAAATGTCATATAACAGTGGTAATATATTCTGTATATTAATATAATATGTAAATAAAAATATATGTAATTTAACAGATTAACAAATGACTGAAGTAAACGTTGAAGAGCCGCTAGCAGTTTGTGAAACTCAAATGCCAAGTGTTTCTTTTCCTAGCACTTCAAATTTGGAGGATGCTAATCCAGAATATGAAAATTTTGTATTTCCATGTACTTCATCTTTAGGAGATACTATTGATGAACCTGAAGGTAAAGAAAAATAAAAATCGAAAGTAACATACATTAACCATTTTTTCTTTAGTACTTGAACTTGGCACTCCACCATCAAAAAGACTGAAAACTATGCCACTCAAAAAAAGAAATGTTAATCAAATTGATTCCGAAATATTAAAAACACTGGATACAATTAATTTAAATATGACTGAGAAAGCCGAAGAAAAGGAATTTGGCAATCTTGTTGCATATGAATTGCAACAAATTGCAGACAAAGGAAAAAGGAGAGAAATTAAACAAAAAATAATGAATTTAATTTATACTGCTTAATATAAGTACAAAAAAAGAACCCTTACCACAATGATGTTTGTATTCTAGAATATAAACATCATTGTGGTAAAGGTTCTTTTTTGTATGTATTTATATAACCACAGTCTCTGATTTATTGTAATATTTTATATTTATATTTAATATAATTTTATCATTCTACGTGCGTTTTACGTATTCAATTTGTCCTTCCTTAAATCCAGGTGGAGATAAGAAATATTTTCCCAAATTATTTCTCATAGTAATAGCTGCATTCGGTGCATTATTACTATCAAGTCTATTACAAGTTTCCATTATTGTCTGTTCTGCTTCTTGTCTCCATCTTCCCAAAACATCATCACTGTCCACAAAGTTTGTGGGGCAGTAATGTTCTTTTGCAGGTAGGTTCCACCATAATTATTGGATTTAAAATATTCCATATTACAACAGTAACTTCTTTTATTATTTCACATACTGTTGATTTACCTATTTGGTAACTCTGTGCTAATGAAAAATAACTATCACCAGTAGCCAAAAACCTATAATTAGAACGTTTATAAAATAACAAATATACATAGGTGCATGTGTTTTACCTTAATGTTATAAGAAGTCGTTGACTTGGAGATATTGGTCTACGAATACTATTCTTGATTAGATGTGGACCAATAAGGTTTACAAAATTGTCAAATAAAGTTGACGTCATCCTAGTATAGGCAAAAAACCATTCCTTGTCATGCATTTTCAATTCTAATATTATTCTTCTAAATTCTCCCCGTTTTTCTCTATTTACATTTACAGGTCTAACCCACCAACGCCTAATTTTTCGGCTTGACGTCTTCTAAATAATAACAGCAATAAAAGCTGACTTGTTATTATATTAGTATCCATGCTAATTACCACAGAAATTAAAACTTTTGATTGAAACTTCTAACCTCATACAAAAACTTGAAATTTAAATTTCTGAAATATCATTACAGCGCTTGCGCGAATACGTAAATCTTACGGTCATTGTGAACATTATTCCAATTTTACGTATTACGCATGTCTTACGTTTTACGTGCTTCTTATGTACTACGCTCATTGTGAACAAGGCAATTTAAAAAACTCTACATGTTTCGGCTGTGTACGCCTTTATCAAGAGAATACAAAATATGATATTTTGTATTCTCTTGATAAAGGCGTACACAGCCGAAACATGTAGAGTTTTTTAAATACATATATTTTGAAGTAATGAAATGCATTATAAGCATATTGTTGAGTCATTAAATTCTATACTAAAAAGTTTACGTAGTGCCTTTAGTGCCGAATTGAATGCTTTAGATCTATTAAAAAAAAATTAGCTATTTTTTTGATACCGAAAGTGTGTACCATAGTAGAGTGTTAGTTTAAAATTTAAGATTAAGTATCAGAAACAAAATCTATTTCGCCAAATCCTTTACTTACACAATAACAGATATTATTTATTCTTCATTATATGTAATTTAATTTTTATCTTTTAAAAGCAAAAATAACGGTATAATAAAAAAAGATATTTCAAGACATGGTGTAAAATTGTGACAAGAATAATGATGTTACTTAAAAAAGGAATGACAAACTACATTTAAAACAAATAAATTTACTGCCATCGAAAACGGTAAAAAAAGTTTGACAAAAATTAACACAATATGAAACAAACATGTAAATAATTTACATATCTGTAACTATGCACATGGACAAGTTACAGATATGTAAATTATTTACATGTTTGTTTCATATTGTACAAACGCTTTATACGTGCTTAACGTATTGTTATACTTAAACAAATCCTTTTTTATAAAAATTAACACTCGATTAATGAATTCAGAGAGTAATCCATAATAAGGAGAAATATTTTATATTCCTTAGTGACTTTATTATACTCTGTGACAATAAACATTTTTTACAACTAATTATTTTGAACATAGAATGTTAAAAATCTGAATAATCAAACACTAACAAATGACATATGGATTGTGACATTGTCGTGGTGTATGATCTACGAATTGTTGCGCCACTTGGAAGGCCGTTTGCGTCGAATGATATCGCAATAAAGTCTGGTGGGACAAATTCTTTGTGCGCAATGCCATCAGCGCTAAAGAGGCAAATCAACATCGACTTGACGTTCCTTCGAACCAGGGTTGCCAGACGTACCGTAATTACGGAATTATACCACTATTTCATACTTAAAAAATATAACGTACCACTACACCGTCATATACCGTATTTCAATGCTGCATAGTACTGCATACCATATTATACCGTAATTCCCTATGTTGCAAATCATGAATATGATTATAGATGTCGCTTCAATCGAATCGAACTAACAAGTACGTCGGCAATTCAGGATTGCGAATCACCAGCTGATGTCGATTGTGTTCGGGACTTCCCGGATATCTTTGGATGTTTGTGTTCATCTTTTAATCATGATTTTATGTTTTTCGTTTTATTTTTATATTTTTATGCATTCTTATCCAAGTAAATTTTAAAATATAAAGTATAAAGAAATGGATTCTGATGAAAGTGGTAGTGGAGTTGAGCGCGCAAAAAGAGCGAAACTTATTTAAAAAAACAAAAGTATCGTCAGGAATGGCAAAATGAATTTAAGTGGCTTATGCCAGTTAAAGGTAAAGAATTTATGAATAATTTATTAAATACATTATTATTGTTTGCTTTGTGGGTTTAGGTAATTGTATTCGAGCATCATGCAAATGCTGCAATGTACAGTTTTCTGCAGAAATTGGTGTCATTAAACATCATGATAATTCTGAGAAGCACAAAACTTTAGCAAAAGTAATTTTAAATAGTAATCAACCTACTATTATTGAAAAATTTAATGCAAATACTGTTGAACGACAGATTAAAACAGCAGAATTAAAAATTTCTTCATTTTTAATTGAACATAACATTGCATATTTGGCAACAGAACACTTGACACCTTTACTAAAAAGTTGTTTTCCTGATTCTGCCATAGCAAAAGGATTACATTTAAGTAGAACAAAGACTACAAATTTAGTGAAAAATATACTTGCCCCAATACATTATCAAGATATAGTCACAATTTTAAAAGCTGTAAAATTTAGTATATTGATAGATGAATTGACTGATATTTCATCGACTAAAACGCTTGCTATATGCGTTCGATTTTATAGTAAAGATGAAAAACGGATAGTGACCAGATTTCTTACATTAATACACCTTTTTTCATAAAGAAGACGCAGAAGGTAAATATATCATAATAGAAAGAATTCCCATTTTTATTTACACATTGTAGGAGCAAATCAAGGTGCAACTGCAGAAAATATTTTTAATAAATTAGTAGAAGTTTTTACTAATGCTAATATTCCATTGGATAACATCATTGGTTATGCTGCAGATGGATGTAATGTGATGTTTGGTGGCATAAGTTCTGTTGCAACTAAATTAAAAAATTAACTGAATGGAATTGTCACTAATAAATGTATTTGTCACAGTTTGCATCTATGTGCCAGTGAAGCTTGTAAGAATTTAACCAGAGAATGTGAAGCATTGCCTAGAGATATATATAATTTTTTCAATACGAGTGCAAAGCGACAGGCTCAGTATGGTGAATTTCAAAAATTTTGTAATATTGAACCACACAAGCCGGCACAAACAAGGTAATAATTTTTATTATTAATTTATTACTTAAATTTAAATATGTTTTTCAGATGGCTTTCATTAACGTGTGTAGTGAGACGCATTATTGAACAATGGAATGCTCTTTTATTATATTTCCAAAATCATTCTCAAGAAAACATAGGTTAATTCAATCTTAAAATATATTTCATTCTTTACAAAATCCACAAAACCGAATGTTTTTTTTGTTTCTGGATTGGATATTACCAAAATTTACAACATTAAATTCATATTTTCAATCAGAAAAAGTAGTGATTACTGAATTATACAACAAAATGAAATCTACATTTATAGAACTGTTGAGTATTTATATTGATATGAATTATATAACTGGAAATAATATACATGAGTTAAATCCTGAAGAAAGAAGTAAATTTCTTCCTCGGAATAAACTTTACCTAGGACTTAATGTTTTGAATAAAATGAATACTTTGGATGACATAAAACGTGATGATTTTCTTATTCGTTGTCAGAAGTTCGTTATCACTGCTTGTGTGCAAATAAAAAAAAGATTTGATTTTGGAGATCCTCTTTTACCAAAACTAGCTTTTTTAAATGCTAACAGTACAGATTCACCTGATAGCTTAGTAGACATATTAAATTTATGTCAAAGACTAACAAAAGGTTTATCTTCAGAGGCCATAGATGATGAGTGGAGGTATTTAAAAATGCATCAAGATGTCATTGACAAATATAAACATTTAAATGTAGATGTTTATTGGACTGAAGAAATTGGTGTTCTTGAAGATGCTACTGGTAATAGGTCATACAAAAATGTATCGAGATTTTGCTTAGAATTATTGACTTATCCTCATTCTAATGCTGATGTTGAACGAGTTTTTTCAAAAATTAATTTGGTAAAGACTAAGCTAAGAAGGAACTTACTAACAGACACAGTAAATTCCATGCTGCTAACTTCTCAATTAGTTAAAGAGCAAGGAAATTGTACAAACTTTGAACCAAATAACACGATGATTTCTTCAATGTTTTCAGCCAACATTTATAAAAAAGAAAATGATGATGTATCTGAATCGGAGAATGAAGTTATTTTTGAAACATAATAAGTAGTAAATGATATTGTGAAACAATTTCCGTTTATTGCACAAAATTTGTTTAATGTAAATAAGTTAAGTGTATTGATTATGAGTCTTTCAACTTCAAAATATGCCATAAATGAAAATTGTATCAATATTATTTACTACATAATGTTTCAAAAATAACTTCATTTATACTAAACAAATTGATTAAACCTACAAGCTTCTAAATATATTTGCCTAAATGTAATGAAATGTTGCTCAATTAATAATGTAGCTTAAATGTTTATATTTTATATATTTTATTTTAACAAAAATATAAAACTATATATTTACGACACTATGTATTATTTACTACCTATTATTTTTCAAAAATAAATTTTCTAGCTTAATATTTAAATATTTATTCCTCAAATTATTCTGCGAAAGTTTCTAGATATTACTTTTGCTTTCACATACATTGATGTTGGTTATTAATTGTTATTAGTTAACATGCCGAATTATGTCAATAAATTGCACCGTATTTATACCGTAACTCAATTTAATTATACCACCGTATACCGTAATAAGGCAACTGCTATACCGTATTTTAGCTTTTCATATCTGGCAACCCTGCTTCGAACAGTCCTCTCTTCGGCCGTGGTAACTGCTGCTTTGTTCTCGGATTATGCCCGTACACATATGTGCCATTTTTGTTCAATGCTGAGCACAAAATACGCTGCATGTTGACTTTGCCGGACAGACGTGAAGCTGTTTTCCTTCGGCCTTGCAGGATAACATCACTTACTTTCCCCACATTTTGTGGCGCGTTTTCCGTCGATAGACGATCGGATCGCTCATCATCAAGTTTGCGTCTGGCCTAAAGCAACCTCGCCAAAGGCTTGCTTAAGAATTATAAGTTTCCGCTGCTGTTTTACCGAGTTTGTAGTCGAATTTGATTCCCGTTATTTGCTCTTTCACATGAGACACATTGTAGTATCGCAGAATAACTCAAACGCAAGTCAATAAATATAAACACAAAAACAGTCTGTCACCACTTAGTAAAGTACCGTTTGACAAACTAAGTATAGACGTCGCCCGTATTAGTGTCCCTTCGGTGCGTCGAAATTAAATTCCGGGAATTTCTGTGTAGCACCTCGTATATGCGCACATGAATATACACAACATATAACAAGTGTTCATTTGAAAAGTCAATCTAGTAGCATGTGATTTACTCAGAACATTTTGAAGTATGTCGTAAATTAAAATTTACTACTTAACCTACGAAGAGTACGAAGTCGTATATTTTGACAGTTTCATCAGTTTTGCCAGACCTACGGATTTATCAGTAGATCTACTGATTTTACCTTTGGTCTACTGAACTACTGACTGGCACCTTAAATCTACTGAATATATGGAAAAGTATTAAAAAAATAAATTTATTAGCCACAAATCTTTGGTCTATTGAAAAAATTATTTGTATGTTACATCTTTGTTGAAAAAAATTTAAAAAATAGGCGGGAATAGTTTGATCGACGATTTTTTGTTGCCCTCTAGTAGCCAATAGTAAAATGAAGTGTGGTTGCGAACCATTCAAATGCATCATGCATTACAGGTTACTTGGTAAGTTAGCGAGAATTGTCATTGCGCGCACTATGTGAATACCAAAAAATTACTTTTTGATAAAAAGGGAGTTTACCCAGCAAAATCGTTGCTCGAAGTTATATATAGACCCTCACAAGAATAATGTCCTCATTTGCAAACGAGTTACGGTTAAAGTTGTATGTGCAAAGTTTAATTATTATAAAAAAAGTGTTAATTGAAATTAAAAGTGTTGTCGATAGACTTGAAAATAATGAGGTACGTATTTTTTTTGACATTATACAGGTGTTGTTCATAATTTATTTTAGTTCTAATAGTGAAAACGACAGTGATTCGCAAAAAGCAGGGCCTTCTGCAAGAAAGAAAATTAAATACGCCCAAGCATATAAGAAAAGTTGGGAAAATGAACCTGAGTTCAAAGGTTGGCCCATTTGCGATCAGAAAAGAAAAAGTGGAGCTTTTTGTAAGGTCTGCAATAAAGAGATTTCCATCAAATCAACTGGACGAATAGCACTGAATCGACACAAAGACAGTGCTCTTCATCAAAAATTAGTAAAATCGTCAAAAGGGCAACAGACATTAACATCATTTAAGAAATTAGGTACTTTAGATGAAATGCGAAAAAAATCAGAATTGTACTTGGCAGCTTTCGTTTCTGAACATAATCTGTCATACAATATAATGGAGCACTTGCCTCAACTTCTGCCTAAACTTTGTCCTGATTCAGAGGTAGCCAAAATAATTAAATGCGGTCGTACAAAATGTTCAGCATTAGTGAAGAATGCAATTGGAAAGAATCACCATCAGGATATCTGTGACATTTTAAAAGTCACTAAGTTTTCATTAGTAATAGATGAATCCACAGACAGAGGTTGTACGAAACATTTATGCCTAGTGTGCAGATACCGACACAATGACAAGTGAGTTTGTCATATAAAAATTTAATTTTTACTGTTTCCTTTTTAATTTTTAGAATTAGGGATACATTTCTGGCGTTACTGCCTCTTCAAGGTGCAACAGCTGAAGATTTGTATACGAAAATTATTAGTTATTTTCACAAAAATGGAATTCCATACAAACAAAATTTAATCGGCTTCGCTTCTGATGGAGCAAACGTCATGGTTGGACAACACAATTCAGTTATCACAAGGTTAGAATCTGACGTCCCAAACATTTTTACATTAAAATGTATATGCCAGTTTCAATTTGTGTGCATCTAACGCGTGCACAAAATTGCCGGGAGCTATAGAAGATCTAGTTCGTAACATTTATAATTTTTTTTCGAATAGTCCCCAACGTATTGAAACATTTAAAGAATTTCAAAGTTTTACCAATACATCCATTCATAAAATCTTACACCCAGCCCATACAAGATGGCTTTCTTTAGAGAGTGTTGTAAACAGAATTTTGGAGCAGTATAATGCACTAATATTGTTTTTTACAGATTTTGTAGTGAGTGGAGGTGTGTTATCTGCTCAAAATAATTTAAATGTTTTACAAGATCCATTGACAAAACCCTTCTTGCTCTTTCTGCGGTTTGTCTTGCCACTTTTTAAAAATCTTAACAGAGAAATGCAATCTGAAAAACCAAAACTACATGAATTACACAAGTCTGTATGTGCAGTGTACAGAACTCTTTTAGAGTATTTTATTAAAGGACAAATCGTTCAAAAACAACCTTTGCATGAAATAAATTATAAAGACCCTGCAAACTTTCTCCCTTTGGAGCAAATATACTTGGGTGTAAAAATTCAAATTCTTATCAGTTCACTTAGTCCAGAATCGGTTCTTATTTTGAGAAGGAGATGCTTAGATTTCTTTATTGAAAGTGCCAATCAAATTAAGAAACGGTTTAATTTTAACAATCCAATTCTGTTGAACACGAATTTAATTAGTCCTTCTACAATAAAATCAGAAGAAGCAACTGGCATAGTACCTCTTGCAAAATACTTTCCAAATTTAGTCGACGGAGACAAATTACAAGAATTAGATAACGAATGGCGATTGCTTAGAAACACGGACATCGCTTCCCCATCTGATTTAACAGTAGAAGAATTCTGGGGAAAAGTTAATAAAATTCGTCGTGGTGATGACTAGAGAACGAACATTCTTACCACATGACTCGACGTAATTCAATGAAGTATTTGTTAGTCTTACCCGGCCATCTGGTCCGTTGCGATTACAATGGACAACACACCTGTTCTATTCGGAGAGGATATATTCCATTAAACGCAATCGGCAATTTGAAATGTTTATAAACTTCGCTGAGTACATCCTGGCGTAATACAATGAAGTATTTGTGTTTGACTTTCTCGGCCACCTGATTTCGCAGCGTTAACAATGGACAACGGCTATTGTATTCGGAGAACTTAGTCATGTGGTAAGAATGTCCGTTCTCTATGATGACACACTAATGTTTTCGACACTATCTACCTTTGCATTTAATATGTTGTGCCTCCCACATTCCTCGGCAAATGTAGAGAGAATATTTTCAGGGGTCAATTTAATGAAAACCAACCAAAGAAATCGCTTATGTACTGCTAGTATAGTTGGACATTTGCATACGAAACAGTACTTAAAGAATAGAGACGAGAAATGTTTCAATACGGATTTTTCAAAAACCTGAAATATCATAATTCTCAAATTTATATAAAAAACCAGGAGCAACTAACGGATTCTGAAACTGAATCTAATTAGTTTAGTTTTGTTAAATTTACGATTATTCTTTTCTTGTAATTCGTAAATCATTGAAATTTAATTTTGTTACATATCTCTACTTCTTTGTATTTACAAGATTTTAATTGTTTGTGTTTATTTAAATATACCTATAATAAATTTAAGATATGTCGTTTTATTTTATTTTTTTTTCGTGACTAAAGCTTTTTGGTGGTTACTACTGATTTCAACTGATTTTTACGCGCGCCATCTACTGACTCACTAAAAACTCATCTGGCAACACTGAGTTTCATACATAACGTGTGTTCATTTGAAAAGTCAATCTAGGTTACTTTGAAATTTTGATAGAATAAGACGCATATATATTAGTATGTGTTTGTTGTTCCGAAAACGTAAATCCAAATGACATTTGATAATGTCAATCACATTTGTTATTTATTTGTATGTACGAAACTGTCAAAATATACGACTTCGTAGGTTAAGTAGTAAATTTTAATTTACGACATACTTCAAAATGTTCTCAGTAAATCACATGCTACTGGATTGACTTCAAATGAACACCCGTTACAAATAAATAACAAATAATAGGTTCCTTCACGCGCTGTCTGAATAATTTCGGCTAGATAGTAACGTAGTTATGTTTGTTTGAATGTGTCTTCTCCAACAGGGGCGTATTGAGAATCATGTAGAAATGTGAAATACGTATCTACGTCTTTGGAGAAGATACATTAAAAAATACATAAATGAACTTGTATTGTGTTCTTCACACCCCATTTTTAATAATATTTTTATATTATTAAAAATACTTTGGTATTATACAAATGTAGTGAGGTTTTACCCACTCAAGTATGTTTCAAATTATGTTGTGAAATAATAGGTATTTATTGAAAACTATAACAAATGTTGTCCTTCAAGATCAATGCACTTTAAAATCCTCCGTTCAAAATTTCTGATGATATTCTGCAACATTACTGGATTGTTATTAATTTCCATGCATTTCTGTTTGATTCTTTGTAGCATATCATTCAAATTCAATATAGGTGTTCGAAATATGTTATTTTTAAGATAAGGCCACAAAAAGAAGTTGCAAGGTGTTAAATCGCATGAACGTGCGGGCATCAAAAAATTCTCTTAAATAATCCAAACATTCTGAAGTACACTGACAAGGTGCTCCGTCTTGTTGGAAATATGCATTTTGAAGTTCATCATCATGCAACTGATTGACAAATGGTTGTAAAATTTCCGTACGGTACCTTTGAGCATTTAACGTTCCCTGAAAAAATATTGGTCCAATGATTCGCCTTTGGCTTATCGCTGCCCAAACACCAATTTTCTCTGGATGTAGCGATTCTTCATTAATTACATGTGGATTTTCACTACCCCAAATTCTTGTATTTTGTGAATTTAGGTATCCCGTTTTTTAAAACCATGCTTCATCAGTAAAGATGACTCTTTGCGAAAGTTCTCCATTATCGTTCATATTTACAAAAACTGTAGTGTACGTGGATAATCAATTTCTAACAATTCTTGTACTGCTGCAACACGGTATGGATAAAGTTGCATATCTTATTTTAATAACTTGTGAGTTGTACCAACAGAAAGGTTTATTTGTTAACTCAAATGTCAAACAGATGTTTGTGGTTCATTTTCCATTATTTCTTCAACACGATTGACAACTTGAGGTGTACGTTTCTTAACTGTTCCGCTGCCTGATTTTCTTAAGAGACTACCAGTTTCAGAAAAAAGTTTTAATGTTCTATCCAAAGTATTCTTAAATTGTATATAATCTCTTAGAAAATGTGGAAACTCAACTTGAAATTCTGCCATGCAATCTTGAACTGAATAAACCCATAAACCATCAATTTTATTACCACTTCGAAAATAAGCCTGGACTAAAAAAAAATTATGTTCTAAACTGAAAGCCATTTTAAAACTGAGAAGCAATTTATTTAAACGCCCGATTAGGTAAAACTGCAGTTTACGGCGCCCATTTAAACTGACACATCGGACTCTAATACGCATGCGCATAACTCAATAAAGTATGGCAGCATTGCCAAACCGAACGTCAATAACAAATATTGCCGTTTTCACTTTAAGCGGATTTCGCTAAAATTGTTTAAAATATGTGAATGTGTATAATGAAAATCTATGGTGTGTCCTGCAATACCTCCTCTACCTGCAATTTTAATAGAAATTCTGAAAAAATAACTTATTAATACAAATAAATAAGAAGTATCAAAAACACGTTTGAATGACAAAATGCCAACTGACCGAGATTTGTCAACGTTGCAGCTGATTCTGTATGCTAGCGGCGGGAAATTCGGATGGGCGCCGTAAACTGCAGTTTTACCCCCGATTATTTTATGCACTAACTGATATTTGTGATTGACATCAAATGTCATGAACAACAAACACATATTAGTATGTGTTTGTTGTTCAGTAAACGTAAATCCAAATGACATTTGTTATTTATTTGTATGTATGAAACTGTCAAAATATACGACATCGTAGGTTAAGTAGTAAATTTTAATTTACGACATAGGTATAGCAAACGCCAATTAAGTTGGCGCGGGGAGGGGTAAGTTCGCGCAGAATTAAAAGTAGTGGGGAGATTTGTATTTTGTTTTACATCAAATGTCAGATAATTCTAACCTCTGAGCGTGTATCACTTTATGATCCCCTAGCAAAGACATTATTTTCCGTCAAACGTCAATGACAAATGTATTCTGACAATTACTTGAGTAGTGGGGGTGGACGTTTTTAAAAACGGCTTCTGCGCATCCCCTCCTCGCGCCAACTTAATTGGCGCTTGCTATACTTCAAAATGTTCTCAGTAAATCACATGCTACTAGATTGACTTTTCAAATGAACACCCGTTATATATGCGTCTTATTCTATCAAAATTTCAAAGTAACCTAGATTGACTTTTCAAATGAACACACGTTACCTATTTCGCATTAGTTACTTCTACGTACGGACATGTGTTTCGAACTCATGAGGAAGCGTGGGGTGTCTTTAGACACTTATCAATGTTATTTATGGGTCACTCATCAAATCTCATAATTCGTGGTTTATAAACGTGCATGATTTCGCTATTTGTTTGCTTGAATTACTTTAATCGGTAAAGATCAAATTCTTCTAAAAATCGGGTCGGTAATTTACATGATTTGAAGGTGGATTGTACTAAAATGTGATCTCGACCCTACTTGGAAATCTTTTTAAGTCTGATTGCTTACTTTCGATTAAAATTTTCATTTTTCCACTTTTTCTTTAGTGATTCCACTAACAGTATAACCGTTTTCAATTGTTTTTTTTATCAAGCTAATGTAAGTAAGTTTTATTGACGTTTTAAGTACAAACTACGTATTACAGCAAACTAGAAATTAAAAATGACTTGGTACTAAATTTATGTCAGCAGAACTGTACAGGCCCCTACAAACTCAAGACAGTGTGACAAATAATAAATGTTGGCTTTGTAACATGGTCCTAAAATAGAAGTTTATAAAATCTCACCCAATTGAAAGTAAGTCAGTGGCGTATAAAATAAAAAATTTGAAAAATGGAAAAAATCAAATACAATAAAATTAATATTTTATTGTAGCACTGTTAGCATCTATGACCATTTGAAGTCTTCTCGGCATTGACAGAACTGTGCGTTGTACACAGTCCTCAGATATTTGCCCCCATGTATCCGAGATTCTTTGAATCAATTCTTTTAAGGCAAGATCTTATTATTGATTTCTTTGGTCATGATACCCCAGCTTCTCGCTGGCCAGTCTAATGCGGTTACTTCATTATGTTGTAAAAATCCTTTATTAGATGTGCTGTATGAATTGGGCAATTATCCCTTTGGAATACAAAGTATTTCCAAAAACGGGTAGAACTGAAGATAACAGTGGTTGCTCCAGAATATCTCTATAAACTAAAGCTGTCAATCGTTCTTCCACTTTAATACATTTCCCGTTCCACGGGAACTCACCCACCCCCAAATATTCACAGAAGAACGTCCACTGCGCATAATTTTATGATCATATTGTTGAGAAAATTGTTCACCAACATATAAACATGTACGCGTCGCGTCCATTACTGCATGATTGAAAAGTTTTTTCATCCGAAATCACTACGTTTTCCCGAAAGTCTTTCATCTTTATCTGCTTCTGACAAAAATATCTTATTGGCCGCACTCGATTTCATAGTTCACTCTCTTTTATTCTTCTTCGACTGCTTCTTATGGAACCGGGAAAATTAGTTTGCACTTTTGCTCTTATTGCGGTACTAAAAGGGTGCTCCTTTAGAAAATTAACTAACCACATATCTTCAGCAGAGGTTGATATTCTCTGCCGTTCTGAAACAATTTACAACATTGGAAGATCATGAAAGATTAGCAAAATGCCTGCGTTGTCGCTTTCTTCTAATAATTCCAATTTCCTAAATTTTTCGTTTGCCAAAAATATCGTGTTTTTATCAATGTTTATTTCATTTGCGATGCGTCTAATGCTCATGTCGTCCTCTAGCCTAGTTCTAATTATTGACTTTTGCAGTTGGTTTAATTGAGGTATGTATTTTAAAAATTGTCTCCACTTCTGACTTACAATAAACTGACTGACGTAACCATACCGAATAAAAGTCAAATTTACACCTTACAATTTTTTAAAAATTTTGCAGAATGTGTTAAAGCTACATATGCTACAGAAAAAGCATGCTTGTTTGAGTTAGCATGCTAATTTACAGCGTACTAGATAACAGCATGCTCTCCGTGCGTTTACATTAGCTAGTACTAGAATAGTTTGAGGTCTACTTGGATGAGCATGCTTACATTTCAAAAGATGATGAGTCGCTTTCGTGCAGTAAGTTTACGAAATGAAATAAATGGTATTATACTACTTCTTTCAATGCATTTGGTAAAGAGTTAAAAAAAATGAGAAGCGAAAACGGAAAACATGGGTGCGAGATTGGCTTTCTCAAAAATTTCTTGGAGCAAGCAATAGTCCACTTTGTGAAATGTGTCTAGAAGATGTAGACGGTTGTAAAAATCTAAGTGAAAAAAAAATGAGAAGCGAAAACGGAAAACATGGGTGCGAGATTGGCTCTCAAAAATTTCTTAGAGCAAGCAATAGTCCACTTTGTGAAATGTGTCTAGAAGATGTAGACGGTTGTAAAAATCTTAGTGTAACTATATATTTATTACGTCTAAATCGCGACACAGACACAAATCTATTGTGTTCGGTAAACACGTTCATACTTCCTTATGAGCATGCTTTCCTTCACATTTAGTATGCTTACGAGGGATACTGCTTAAATTCGCGGAATCAAGTACTCCGTGAATTGCCAGCATTACACAATTATCATATTCGTAAAATTTGACATTTTTAACCTATAATTCAGTTGACAGTTCGATTTAAAATCGAACAGTTTTGTCTCAACAGAATTTAACAAAGTAATAGTGTGTCATAAATGGAAATTTTCAATCGTGATTTTCGGGTGATGAATTTTTACGATTTTCGATACGGTTTGACACCAAAGAAATGTGTGGAAAAACTTAGTTCGGTATTTGGAAATGAAGCACCATCCAAAACTATGGTTTACAAATGGTTCGCAGAATTCAAGCGTAGAAGATCAACGTTTGGTGACGATCTTCGTGAATGAAACGTCCATGCACCTCTGTTGTTGCGAAAAATATCGATGCTATGCGTGAAATGATTTTATCAGATCGACATGTGACATACAGTGAGATAGAGGCGTCCTTAGGCATTGCGGCGAAACAAATACATACGATTTTGCACGATCATTTACATGTCAGGAAGCTTTCCAGTCGTTGGATTCCTCAAAATTTAAAAGACGAGCAAAAACAGGCACGTGTCAAGTGGTGCAAGGAAATGTTAAAAAAATTTGATTGTGGTTGTTCAAATTCTGTATATAACATTGTGACAGGTGACGAATCCTGGATATATTTATATGAGCCTCAAACTAAACAGCAGTCGACTGTATGGGTGTTTCAAAATGAACCTAAACCAACAAAAGTGGTGCGGTTACGAAGCGTTTCGAAAAGAATGATTGCTTGTTTCTTCGGAAAAACAGGTCATATTGCAACTGTTGCATTAGAGGATCGACGAACAGTTAGTGCTGACTGGTATACGTTAATTTGTTTGCCGGAAGTTATCGATGAAGTCAGAAAAAACAACATAAACCGACGAATCATTGTAAATCATGACAGTACAAGCGCTCACACAGCACGACAAACTCGAGTTTTTGACCAACAGGAACATGGAATTAATGACTCATTGTCTATATTCGCCCCGATTTAGTGCCCAATGACTTCTTATTCCGAAACATCAAAAATAAAATGCGTGCAAGGCGGTTTTCATCGCCTGAAGGGGCTGTTGAAGAATTTAAATCAATGGTTTTGGAGATACCTCGCTCAGAACGGAAAAAGGGTTTTGAAGATTGGTTTTATAGGATGCAAAAGTGTATACATCTTAAAGGGGAGTATATTGAGAAACGGTAAAGCGATTTAGATAGGGTAATTTGTTTTATTTCACAATTTTCCGCGAATTTTAGCAGTAGCCCACGTACTAGCACAGAAATAGACCGTCGTGCGATCTAATGGCGCGCTACTTGACTAGCATGCTCTTTTAGCATACATTTGCTACTTGCCTGCTACTAGGCAGCGTTTGTTTGAAAATAGCGTGCATTCGGGCTACAAAGTGGCATGTGTATCCCAGGCCTAAAAGTTGGTGTCTGAGCTTGTAGGGGCCGCAACTGTACATATAGTCACGGTTTTAATGTATTTTATGAATATAGATTACAATGTAGAATCAGGTCATTTTTAATACAAGGGTCGGCATAAGTCAGGCAACAAATTTGCATTAAAAGAAAAAAATGCAGCGTCAAAATGAATTTATTCAAAGAAATTACAAAAGGGATTCGAAAAAGGGTTACTGTAAGTGTTCAAATTGATGGCCATCTTGATCAATGCATTTACTGCAACGTTTCTCAACGGTGAGGCAGGTCCAGCGAAGCACGTCAAGTTGTCCGCGAAGATTTTCTAATTATTCAATTGCAGTTCGGAGGTCGGGAAGGGTACGTGGTCCTCTTGCAAAAAACGCGGTCCTTGAGAAGGCCCCACAGGAAGAAATCACAGGGTATCAGGTCACATGACCGTGCGGGCCACTCAACGATTCCTCGTCTGCCTATCCATTCTCCAAAATGAACATTAAGGTACTCCCGCACACATAACGCGTAGTGCGGCGAAGCTCCATCCTGCATGAAATGACGGATGTTCGCGAGTGTTGGATCGTTGTCCATTTGCCCACGTAAATCTTCGAGCATTTCCAGATAACTTTGGCCCGTCACGTTACCCTCAAAAAAGTACGGACCCACGAGACCTCCCGCATGGATACCTGCCCACACACACACACCAGGTTTAATTCTTCAATGAAGACGTGAGGATTCTGGTCGTTCCAGTACACGCAGTTATGCCGATTGACCGTACCGTTCAGCTTGAAGGTTGCTTCATCCGACCACAAAATGGAACGCTGGAACTGCGGATCATCCTGACTGCATCCGAGGTACCACTCGCAAAATTCCAATCTGCGATCGAAATCATCCTCGTGAAGTGCGTGGAGGAGACGCGGTCGGTAAACTCGATAGTGCATGCGTTTCAGCATTCGTCGTAAAGAACGATCGGATATTTGAAGTTCTCCCGATAGCCGCACTGCAGATTGATTCGGCTGCTCGACAAACGCCAGCGCCACTGTTTCCATATTTTCGTTAGTTGTTACAGATACCGGTCGTCCAGAACGCGGCGCGTCGGCAACAGAGCCCGTTTTTAAGAATTTCTGGTACATCTTCCACACTGTTGAACGATTTGGTAGCGGCGAGTTCGGAAATTGTTGTTGAAATTCGGTAAACATAGTTTCGTAATCCGCGTTCGTACGAAGATACGGCGTAACAAAAAAAACTCTTTCTTGAAGCGTGAACTTGTATCGGTTATTCATTCTGAAAACGCGTCTACTCGACGAGCACGTGTTATCATGACACCGAGACAACTGTCTGAAGCACAAACATGCTTCGTTTTAATCTTTTTCGACAGCGTTGGACTTATGAGTGTTGCCGGACTTATGCCGATTTTTCGAGAGCGTTGCCTGACTTATGCCGACCTGTGTATTGGAAATTTAGAAAAAAAAACATAAATTTTAGAAATAGCATATGTTTTTCTAAATTATTTGAAAAATATTACTAAAAATTTATAAAATGTTTTACACTATTTTTTCGTAATAATTTAAAACTTTTCGCATACAAGACATGACACTTTGATTTACCAAATTAATATTAATAGATTGATGTTCTTCAGTTTTCAATGGGAGTCAAGAACAATACTGTTTATAGAGCTGAAAACCAAACAAAATGATGTGATCAATGATGAGATATTACTGGATAAATTTGCAATTACCGTTTTATGAATACTAAGTTATAACTTGAAGTATCTACGTAAATATGTCAATTATAAAAGTCAGAATTAGGTACTTGTAGGTAATTATTATTAAAAAGATGACGACAATAGATGATATAACAAATTTGAGTATATAAACTAAGTTGACATGATAACCCATTAAAAGGAGAATATGTAATGATTGATGTATATTTAATTATTTATAGTCATAAATAAACACTACCAAATAAATTTGTTTATAGTATATTTGTTCATTTTTTTGTTTTCCTAACTTAATTGAAATAATAAAATTAAACACAGTGTATACTAAAATAAAATTTATAAGAAATTAATATACAACAGTGTTATGACTTATATTAAATAAAATTGCATGTATACAATATATATCATAGATCTTTTCAATTACATATATATGTACAATCCTAATGTTAACACCATGAAAAAAAGGGACTTTTATCTTGGAAGCGTTGTGTGAAATTAAAAAATCGAGATGTACTTTGACCTTGTGATCTGAAACAAATAAATATGAGTAAGAATATAAATATAAGAAATATATTTACATAACATACTTTTCTACAACAACGGCAGGCATTTGAACAAGTTGCACTGGTGATTTTCCATCCTTCAATGCTTGCGTTAAGTTTAATATTTGGCCCCTCATCACAGACATTTGCCTCTCGAAGAGACGCTGATCGAATCCTTTATCTTGTTTAAATAACAAATGCAAATCGTCGCACATATCCTAAAAAGAATAACAATAGCATGAAAATTAATGTTGTTGATTTGTACAAATGAAAGCAACATAATTACTAAAATTTTACGCTTAAAAAAATATTTAAAAATCATGGATGAAAACATTGCATTAATAAAATTACTTCATTGTGGTTTGTGAATGGAAAAATTCAAACTATTATTCATGATATTTTCAATTCTTATAATGATCATGTTTGTTTGTAGGATTTACAAATTTATTTTCAACTGTTTTTTTTTTTTCTGAAAAAGAGATCAAATTTTTCAACAAATAAACAAAATGATGATAGTTACTAAACCCTAAACATGTTCTTAAAAAATGAACTACGTAACAATAAATTGACATTTTAAATGAGAGAATATTAAAGGAATATACCAAATTACCGAAATTTCAAATAGCATTTACTTTTTTAATCCAAAAGAATGGCCAACACATATAATTAAATAAGTCGTTTACATGACAAAATCTAATTACTTCATATACTATAAAACAGGAAGTATAAAGCAATGTTTTCATGTAAATGTTGTAAAGGATGTCCTTGAAATAAAGAGACAACGTATGAAAAATGAAAAGATGTAATTATATAAGATATAAATCCAAAATATGTCTCCAAAAGATATTTAAAAAATATTTGTCACGCCACTGTGCGACCGACTATTCATAGAGTATCGAAGACGATATCTTAAAGCTGGCGCACAATAACAAAAAAGAGTAGTTTTTTTATTGTCGGTCCCGCTTTAACTATCGCCTCCGATTTAGTCAGTCAAATATAAATTTTTAACAAATGACTTTTCGTATCAGGTTATCGAACCTTTAGCATACAAAGCAGTCTAGCAATGTTATTTCTAGAGTTTTATAAACACAAACATTGTAACGTGTGTTTGCATGTGATTCAATAGCAGTATTTTTATAGACATTCTAAATCCATATCAATATATTCTAATTGTTATCTTTTCAGAACCAATTTTTACATTTAAACATAAAAAAAGTTTATAAATTATTCACAGCTGATATATTCGTACGTAATCATATTGAGGTTAGTGAACCCTAAGTAAACAAAGCTGCTCCATTGTAGAGTTTTTATAACATCGACAGCAATCTAAACAATGTTATCTTTTAGAGTTTTTATAAACATAAACATTACAGCGTATGTGTGAGTGTATTCAATCGAGGTATTTTTATAGACATTTCTGATCCATAAGCGGCACATAATGCTTTTTTCAAGTTTCTAATTTTGAGGTTTGCATCGTATTTGACTTAGAATTTTTTGGATTCATATTCTATACAATTGGATCTTTCCATTTCACGTTGTCTCTTTATTTCAAGGACACCTGTATAAAATGAAAACGTCCATATTATTATTATTATTTTATAGATAATATTTCATAAGATTTATATCTTATAATTCTTTCTAAATAAAATCTGAATTAAATACTAACAAGGGAAACCCCCCCCCCCACCAGGAGACACCGATTTGAATGAAACTTGTTAGTTAAGTAGCGTTATTGTAAAAAACCGTTTTCAGTTGCTGCGGTAAAAACATGTTAAGGAACGAAAAAAAAATTGAAATGGCCCATTTTTAGTTTTTTTTTAAATTTTGTAAATTGCTGTGATCGTTGCAAAAAAAAATATTGATTAATATAGGCATGTAATCTTTTATGAGAGCTATTCAAATATGTCACAATCGATGCCTTTTATTCTTGAAAAAATCGTTCCTAATGGTACATAAAATTAGATTCATTTTTCCTGCGGTATTGTATTCTCAATATTTTTGGAACACAAACACCTCCAAAAATTATTCATCGGCACAAATATGTTCAACAGGATAATCAGCCGACAAGTTTAGCTTATAAAAAAATTTTGGAAAAAAATAAAACCGACTTCCAAAAACAATAATAAGCTCTAAGTAGGAAAAAAATGAGTCGACGCCAAATTTAATGCAAAAAAATCAATATAAAATGAACTAACACACTGAGTAGTTAAATAGCACAATCAACTTAAGATTTCAATTTACCGGATATTCAAAGCTCTCCCTTTTTATACGAAGAAAATAAATTTTGAATCATTTGCGCGGACAATGGATTATTGTGAATCGGCGACTGTATTTTAATCAAATCACTTCGTTGATGCAAGTCGACATGCCGAGAAAGACTAGATTCGAAAATTTTCAAACAAATACTTTCCATATCCGAAGACATCTAAAGATTGAATCATGCCTGTAGTTTTGTCGAGAATAGTAAGTACTTCGACTTCTTTATTTTCAGGCACAGTTATACTCACATAAATCTAGTACTACACTCTTTTTCAATTTTTAATTTCCTATAATACATACCTTGATTATCAGTTTGCCAATGTATAACTTTAATTCTTTACAATTCTTAAAATGGCAAGAAGCCTTACTCAGCTTGATAAATTAAGAATATAAAAAATTGGGAAACGGTTATAGAGGAATTGCTGAAGAAATTGACACAAATAAATATACCGCATGGAGCGTAAAGAAGAAATACGCAAATGAAGAAAATTTTAGCCGTAAACAAGGAACCAGTCTTTAAAGGATTTCCAGCCATGAGCAAGATCACATTTTAGTGTGACATTTGAGAGACCATCTCTTCGAAAGTGGAAGAAACGCTATTCTTCCTCATCAAATGCCAAGTTGACGAATAAAAGAAAGTGACCATAGGTACCATATTGCGGCAAAGAAGATTCACTTATCTGAAGACCAGAAGCAATTCAAGCTACTATTTGCTTTAAATCATACGAGGGCTGTTCTCTTTCCGTTGAGCCTGGTAACGTAAAACACAATTTATTTACAAAAAACATTTATTTATAATTTTTCAAAGTATTCTCCTCCACAGTCAATGCATTTTTGCATCCGTGAAAACCAATCTTGAAAACATTTTCTCCAATCTTCTGGCCGTAGTATGTTTATTTCATTTTTAAAGGCATCAACCGCTTCTGCGGCCGATGTAAAACGTAAACCCCGTAATTTATCCTTTATCCGCACAAAAAAGAAGAAATTGTTAGGTGCTAGGTCTGGACCATACGGTGAATGAGCCATTATTTTTGTTTTGGGCATTCAAATACTCAATTGTTCGAGCGGCAGTGTGGACCCGAGTGTTACCTGGATGCTAGATGATCCTTCCTCCTGGACGTTTTTCGCGAACATTTTGGAGAACCTGAGGCAAACAAACTGTAGTGTACCATTCTGAATTAACAGTATGTCTATCCTCCAGTGCTACAGTGGAAACATGCCCAGTAATTCATAAAATGTGGCGACCATCATCGAATCATTCTCTCAAAGACCCAAACTGACGATTGTTGCTTTTTTTCAGGATCATAGCAGTATACCCATGTTTCATCACCCGTGATGATGATGCTGTACACCAAATAAAACTATCCGCGGTCAAAGCGATCTAGTGTAGATCTGCACCATCTCACACGGTCTTCTTTTTGAATTGAAGTTAAGTTGTGGGGAATCCACCGAGAACAAAGCTTACGGACCTTCAAATGTTTGTGAAAAATAAAATTTAAAAATTGCTTGAATGCTTCTGAGAGTAGTATGCTGATTCTCTTCAATCATGTTCCGAATAAGACCAACATTTTTTCTGTAACTGCCGTTTTTGGCTTAGGAGCTCGAAAACTGTCACTTAAGGAAAGTCGACCGCGTTGTAATTCATTGTATCACCGCTTTACGGTAGCGAAGGAATACGACTTGTTACCAAACACTCGATTGATTTTCTCAAAACATTCTTTACGGCTTAAGCCACGCTTGAAATTGTAAAAAGACACAGCTCGATAATGCTCTTTGTTCAGTTCCATGACTTATTGGCGAAAGGATTACTTTAAACTTATGTAACTTACAAACAATGAGGTATATTTGACAACGGTCACTATAATTAAACTTGTAAAAAACTAGATTGAAATTGTCTACCAAATTTTGTCGCAAAATATCAGCGCCTACTAGATAGGCTCAGCGGAAAGAGAAAAGCTCTCGTATAAGATCTTTTCCTGTGGAAAAAATTTTCGGTTAACAAATAGTGGAATCATGTTTATAACCCATAAAATACGAAATTTGATAAGTGCTTTATAAATAAAAATGATAATAGGGATACATTAGAAATCTCGTTTAGGAGATTAAAGGGAGTTATTGATGCAAATGGCTTTGGGAAGCCATTGAATGTCTCATTTTATTGGGAGAAAACGAGACTTCAAGTGTGATCATTTTAAAGATTCTATTAAGAATCAAAACAGACTTCAAAGATATATGAATTTGCTCCTAATTTCCATGTCAAGATTATGACGGCAATTAGGATTAAGTTAAAAAGTTAATGCATGATAAGCCTAGTTAGTAAGAACCTAGGTAATACCTAGATTCAAGTGAAAGCAATCTTAGTGTTCCTGAAAATGGACTTACCGAAAATTATATAAACGAAAGTGATGATTTAGTAAAAGAAGATTTTGAAAATAGCGAAGACGAGACAATAAATCTCAACAAACCGAAATATGTAACAGACAATACTGACAACAAGCCTATGTTATCTGCAAAAAACTTGTGATGGAAGTATAACTTCAGTAAGATATTGATGACGTAGGTAACTGGGTGCTTGTAAAATTTCCAGTAGAAAAAAAGGATGTTAATATTAAGAACAGAGTTTACATAAACAGCTATTAATACAAATACACATTATGTAGGCAGCTTCCTAAGAAAAAAAGGAAACAAAGAAAGATAAAATGGGTATAATTTCTTATTTTCCTGATGTACCCGATAAAATTATTAAAAAATATTAATATTTACAGAACGAAGGGGTATTTATTCTTTTCAGAACTAAATACAAAGGATTGCGAATAATATTAAGATTATTTAATGTTTTTTTGAATTAAGTTATAAGTTTAGTTTGTAAGTTTGAAATATACAATACTAGTTGTGTATAGTGACAAAGCAAAAAAAGGGGTGAAAAGTATATGTGAGTAATGCCTTCATACAAAAAATCGCGGTTCAATGTTTGCGTAGTAACGAAAAAATGATTTTTCTTTATCCGAGTCCGGTCCTGCCGCAGGTAAATATACGGGCTTTCGTCTCTAATTTATCAGTAATTCTGTTCAGCGACGAATCATATTGTTCTATCGGTATCTGTCAGTATCAACACAAATTTAAAAATATATACATATATATATATATATATATATATATATATATATATTATATATATATATATATATATATATATATAAATAATTTCATATAAATAATTAGAAACCGTATCTATCCCATTAGACACGCCATGGATACGCTACATAAAACTTTTTGTTTTATGACTATTTTTGTTTTTTATAAACATAATAATTTTAC
The DNA here is from genome assembly GCA_935421215.2 of Melolontha melolontha. Lineage (NCBI taxonomy): Eukaryota > Metazoa > Arthropoda > Insecta > Coleoptera > Scarabaeidae > Melolontha > Melolontha melolontha. Next base: position 90,618,450 of record OW285237.1, on the reverse strand, counting down.
ATTTAAAAGAACGTTCAAACTTTAATTTTAATTACATTTTAATTAATGCAGCATAGGACATATTCGACGTAAAGGCTTATTATTGATATCCACAAAAAAGAACATCGTAATAAAAGCACCATATGTGTTTAAATGTCTGTGCATAAATGTTTTGATATTAAATTTTAATCGTTTACTATTTTTATGAACAGGGACTTATATTAAAGGTATCGTCTAACCAATGTCTAGAAATTTTATCGATCTTTCTTGCAGATCAATGAACCTGGATTGCAGCTGTATTTCCCTAAATAAAGATATGGACCGACCTTAACTACATTTTGGCCCTAAAAATTTGGAAATTTTTCATGAATTAGAAATAAATTAGAAATTATAAAGTTAGATATTTATACGCTATTCAGCGGTAACCCTGTATAAGTACTTATTAACCATATACCGTTCCTATTCACCTGTAGTCTATTTAAAAAGGAATATACTGAAAAATAGCGGCCTGCTTCTATTCCTCCCATTTCCAGGTAAATAGGAATAGACCTTATTTAAAAAAAAAGGTATTCATTTTCTTCTAAAATTAACAATATCAAGGAGATATAAAGTCAAGATCTTGTTAGTACTTTTACATCTATAAAATGTCCAAAAAGAAAGGCTCTACTTTTTATATTAAAGATTCAAAAATGTTCCTTTTCATCCCGTTTTGTGGTACACAAGCTGTATAATAATCAAAGATAAAGTATTGTCGGACAAGTCTTATAAAGCATTTTTACTAAATTTTGGCTATTTAAATCTGACTTTTTAAAATTATTTGACATTTAGTAATCTACTAGATGTAAGTGATATAACCTAGACCAGATCAGAAATGTAAGAAATAAATTGATTACTTCTGTACACTATACCTTATATCTGGCTTATATCTAATACCTAGCAATGCTTCTGTAAATTCAGATTACGCATGAAAAAATATAATCGTTAAAATCCCTTAATTCTTGAGATATTGACAGTGTATGTAATCATAATGTGGTATAATGATAAACATGCAAATAATATAATCCTTCTTTATAATTTTATCGGATACGAAATACAAGTAAACAAAGGTTTATTTCTTAAAATATAGTCACTTAATATTCTTATTTTTTTTTATATATTCGCATGACCTTGTTGTTAATTGTTTATGTGAACAAAGTACTGTTAGTATTAACAACAAATACCCTTAACCGAAGCTTGGGACATTATTTTGTTTCTTATTACATAATAGTTCAACTCTCCCCCTAAAATATCTTCTATTCTTACTCCATTATAGTAAACTGGTATCGATTATTGCAAAAATAAGAAATATACACGAGGTGCTACCCAGAAATTGCTGGAATTTGTATATAGCACGCGAGGGGATGGTGTGAGCCACGTCTACACTAAGTCCAAAACTATCAAACGGTACTTTGCCAGATGGTAACAAACAGTTTTTGTGTTTATATTTGTTTAGTTGCGATACTACTCAAATTCTGCTTCAAACTTGGTAAACCGGCAACAGAAACTCTAACAAAGCTCAAACAAGCATTTGGCAGTCGTCCATTAGCGGACAACACGCCACAAAATGTGACAGAAGTGCGTGATGTCATCTTGCAAGACCGAAGGATAACAATCCATAACGTTTGGTGAGAATGCCTAAGGCCAAACGCAAACTTCTGAGTGGTATAACCGTTTTAAAAATGGACGTGTGTCAGTTGATGATGATGAGTGTTCTCGTTGTCTATCGACTGAAAACACGTAACAAAATGTGGCAAAAGTGCGATAGACGATTTTATTGCGATGTTCTTCGGCGACTAAGAAAACATTCGACGCAAACGGTCTGTCAAGTGGCGCAACAATTCATGAATCCTACACCACGACAATGCACTAACCCACATGTCACCTGTTGCAGACACAACAAAGACGGCAGTACTACCCCACCCTCCCTACTACCCAGATCGTGCCCCTTGTGATTTCTTCCTGTTTCCGAAGTTGAAACTGAAGCTCAAGGGACGTCGTTTTAAAACGATTGAGGAGATCCAGACTAAATCGCAGACAGTGTTGAACACCTTAACACGCGAAAACTTCCAGCACTGCTCCCAGTCACGGACAAGTCGCTGAGATCGATGTATTCATGCGGAAGGAGAGTAGTGAACAAGTTGAAAGAACAATTTACTGTATAATTTTTTTACATCCCGGGAATTTCTGGATAGCACCTCGTGTCACATGCATGAGCAGCTCTCTCTTGCATTCAGAGAGGAACAATTATTAACAAAAGGGTGGTTATTAGTGGTGTCTATTTTTCCAGAGGTCCAGTAGAGGTACTTACGCACTTGATAAATAATATTCCTTAGTCTATTTTTCCAGAGACTAAGGAATATTATTTATCAAGTGCGTAAGTACCTCTACTGCAAAGCTTTTAAACCATACTCTTCGATGAATTGATTTACCCAGTTGAACATTTCCATGCTTAGAAGGAATTTCTGGAGGGTTTGGGTCAAAAAGGTATTCAAATACACTCTCGCTTGAATTGTTTTTTTTTCATGTTGTAGAATACGATACAACAACATGAAATGAATCTCACTTCATGTACCGCAGAGGATGGGGAGTCGGAGTGATTTTCTTCAAAAATAAATCGATTTGGCATATACAAAGCTCTGCATACATATATTAATCAATATTTTTTTCTTGAAACAATTACAGAGCAATTTACAAAAACCAAAAATGGGCTAAATTTAGAGGTCGCTTTTCACCCCTTAAAAGACTACTTGTCAAATAAAGAGGTTATATACAGGTGTTCCATATGAAATTTTCAACAGCGAAGAGTATTATCTGTAATGGTCAATAATATTGATTATGGGTAAACTTTTGTATTATAGCAAATGATTTACTTATACTAAAAATTGTAAACTGGATTTTTTGAGTCTTATAAAATTATGTAATAGATTGAAAATGCGGCATCAAACACAACATAACGAATCAGACTATATGCTTTTAATTAGAATTAAAAAGATATAGACATATTAATTATTACTCAATTCAAGCATAAAAAATGTACATACTTTTCTATTCAGAAAGAGATACTTAATATTTGTTTATCCAGTAAGTACATCCAACAATTTTACAATATTTACATTTTATGCAATTTTCATAGAAGGCATTTTATAAAATTCTTTGACGGCAAGATTATGATCTTCGCTTTGTAAAAAGCGAAGATCATTATTGATATGAACATTTCTAATTCATTTAAATATTAATCCGAAACAAACATCCATGTTTTTGGATTAATATTGAAAATAGGTAACATGTGTTACCTAACATTAATTGCTTCTGATTTGATAGAAACGCTATTCAAGAATTTGTCCAACACAATTGAACTTGAGTTTTTCCCCACATCAGATAAAATACTATTAAACAAGTTCAATGTCAGCACTGCAACTATACAACTATAACTATACCGGCTGTCCTTGAATGAAAAAGACAACGTATGAAAAATGGAAAGATATAATTATATAGATTATGAATACAAAACATTTTCCTCCTCAAATTCCCTCGCAGACGTGAAAGAAAAAATGGCGAAGATATTAATAAAATATTTATCCCGCTATTGCATTTCAAGAAGTGCACGACTATAACTTAAAGAGGAGGGGGTAGCGATAACTATCGAAACAATTCTGCCAGTTTTGATCGTTACATTCGTTGCATATATTCAATATGATTTATATTTACGATGAAATCGGTGAAAATCGTCGAACTTTTATGTGTACGGAGCGTTTTCGCAAATCGTCGAGCCACATCTTATACGTGTATAATGGATGTCGTGCTCCGATTAAGGGAAACAGATTTTTACCAAATTACCAAGGTTGCGGACGTGAAAGGCCTCGTAGAGACTTATGGTTTAGGTGCAAGTAACGAGATGCAACAAGACAGATAGGCATGTCTCGCAATATGGTACACAGCGTTTTGAGAAGTAATTTATTACAGCCGTATCATATTCAGCGTGTACAAGAATTAATTGAAAATGATCGTCCTCTGCGTATTACAGTCTGCACCTGGTTTCGTCAATGTGTAGCAGCAGATGCAAACTTCTGTGCTAACGTTTTATTCATCAATGAATCCTGTTTTACGAGAAATGGTGTTATGAATTATCATAATGCACATCATTGGACTGATGCCAATCCGCATGTGGCAAGAAAACACTAGTTTTAGCATCGTTTTTCGGCGAACGTAAGGGCAGGTATTGTAAGAGGTATTCTTCTAAGACCTCATGTGCTACCAGAACGACTAAATGAGGTTACAAGTTACAATTTTTGGAAAACGTTTTGCCGGACGAAACGGCATATCGTCCAGCGAAGCGATCACGTCGGATAGAGGCTTGTCTCCACGCTGAAGGCGGACACTTCAAATACTTCATTTGAGCTTTTCACCTGTTTCACCTATTTACAAATTGGTTCTTTTCATAACCAACAATTTTTCAATAAGAAAGTGAAAATACTAACTGTAACAAATAAACCACCTTTACTTTACTACATTTTATTTCTATTTTTATTGCAATGAAATAATTTAAACATGTAAAATAAAAGTTTATAAATTATTCGCAGCTGACATTTTCGTACGTAAAAAACCAAGATTTTTTAGCCCTTAGCATACAATACAATATACATACTTTTACATACATTTACGAATACATTATTCATTTGTGGTTGGTGTTCATACATACTACATTCTGTGTACTTAGCCTGAAATTTAAGTTATGTTTAATTTACATTCTATACAGCACAATAAATTTATTTGTATTGTTCTTTTAGGGGATTCGTCTGTTGGACAATAAAGAATATTATTATTATACAAAGCTGTTTAAACAATGTTATCTTGTAGAATTTTTATAACATCTACAGCTGGTACACCATATACAGGGTCCGGCAACGAAGCGGGGACGAAATATTACACGCGTATTTGAAAGTTAGTCAAATATTTAGTCATCGGATATCCTTCCGTTCCATCAAGCGCATGTTTTAAAAATATTTTGTTTTATACAGGGTGTTTCAGATGGAAATGCCAGACTAAAGTTGCATTTTTTAAATGGAACACCCTATATATTAATAGATAAAATGATCCGCGCTTGAAAGCTGGTTACATCGATATCATGTTGTATGGGTCTAAAGTTGATAGTTTCTGTGTAAATAATTATTTTACTTGATAAATTGATACATTTCAGTAGGCTATTCTGCATAAGGAAAATCAAAAAATCCGAAACCAATAGAATAGAATATTTTCTACTAGTATGCACTTTCGTTGCTACGTGAAATAAATTCTGCAACTGCTCGCGTTATACAGGGTGTTCACAATTTCGCAAAATCGAAGATATCTCGTAATTTTTAAATGGAACACTCTGTATATTTTTAGCTCATCAAAAAGCCCTTTTACTACGCTTTCTATTGATACCTCATTTGATGCACCTAGGATGGATCATTTGCTAATTATTTCTTTTTAGAATTGAATTAATGAAAAATGCTTGTATTTTTAGTAGCTGATTTGCGCTTTTAATCCTTCTGTAAGATCGGATATTCAACAAATTATCCATCAATGGTCTATAACAAGAAAAAATCCCATTAAGTACGAGAAACAGTTGATTTTCACTCAGAGGTGAAAGCAAACATTAAATTAATATAAAGTAATATAGCATTTTCAATAGATTCACTGCTGATCAAGTTATCTGGTGTTAGTTTAATAAAAAATTTGCACTAATTAATTTGTATTTTAAAGAATTTTGTAAAACCAACTATTTTACGAATACCTAATATGAAACAATACATACCTAATTAGCTTAACATAAATCGAAATCATGTAGGAAAGAATCAAGTACGAGTAGTATTAAAAGTTTGCACTATTTTAAATAAATACTAATTATAATTATTAACCACAACATCAAATTTAATTAACAAAAGTAGTAGCACAGTAAATAAAAATAAAGTAAATGTAAATAGTAAGTGCAAATAAATCAAAGAAAACTTTCAAATGTCCTTCCATGTCTCTCAATACATAAATGAAGCCGCCTGGTGAAATTCTGTTGAACATGCTGTAATGTTTCTTGGCGAACATTTCTAAATGCCTCTCTTATGCGTTCCATCATATTTTCCCTTGTTGTAGGAACTTCCACATAAACTAGAGCCTTGACATATCCCCAAAAGTAGAAGTCCAAGACAGTAAGATCTGGACTTCGTGGAGGCTAAGCGATTGGACCACCTCGTCCTATCCATTTGTCTTCCTTCCATCGCCCTAGAAACTCCCTAACGTTAAGGCTGTAATGAGCAGGTGCACCATCGTGTTGCAACCAGAAAATTTGTCGGGTGTCAGCATCCACATACTCTAGTAAATTAGGCAGTTCGTTCTGCAAAAATGCAAAATACGTATCGCCTGTAGCGGTTCCATCGAAAAAGTACGGCCCAATGATATGTGGACCAAGTATACCTCCCCAGACGTTAAGAGACCATCTATTCTGATTGTCTACATGACGTATTCAATGCGGGTTTTCGGTTGCATAATAATGCATGTTATGTTTATTTACCGCCCCATTACTTTTGAAAGTAGCCTCATCGCTAAACAAAATCTTTGTTAAAATATTTGGCATTTCTCGCATTTTATTTAAAAACTAACCACAAAAGTCTGTTTTTTTAATGAAATCATCACCATGCAATTCCTGATTTAATTCCATATGGTACGGATGATACTTATGACTTCTTAAAATTCTTCGTACGCTCCTATCTCAATAGCTGTTACCTTTGAAATACCGTCTATACTTATATGTGGATTTTCCTGTATTGTTAATAATACGGCCAATTCGTTTTTTTCATTTATTACCGGCTTATTTATTTCTCTCTTCTTGTATGTTACACTACCAGTTTCTGTAAATCTCTCTAATAACCTTTCAAATGCTTCCGGTCTTGATTTTCCTTCAAGGTTTGGAAATCTCTCTGCATATACTCTACTTGCTAGGAGACAATTTCTTGTACACTCCCCAAGAATAAATATCATATTCACCATTTCTTGAATACTAAAATTAGTAATTATAGCAATTTCTTTTAAAGATTGAACGAAATACTGTGTAAGATGGAACGAAATTTTTGACAACTTGGTTATTAAGTATACAAGCTTAAAACTGACACCAGATAACTTGATCAGCAGTGAATCTATTGAAAATGCTATATTACTTTATATTAATTTAATGTTTGCTTTCACCGCTGAGTGAAAACCAACTGTTTCTCGTACTTAATGGGGCTTCTTCTTGTTATAGACCATTTATGGATGATTTGTTGAATATCCGATCTTACAGAAGGTTTAAAAGCGCAAATTAGCTACTAAAAATACAAGCATTTTTCATTAATTCAATTCTAAAAAGAAATAATTAGCAAATGATACATCCTAGGTGCATCAAATGAGGTATCAATAGAAAGCGTAGTAAAAGGGCTCTGCAATGAGCTAAAGATATACAGGGTGTTCCATTTAAAAATTACGAGATATCTTCGATTTTGCGAAATTGTGAACACCCTGTATAACGCGAACAGTTGCAGAATTTATTTCACGTAGCAACGAAAGTGCATACTAGTAGAAAATATTCTATTCTATTGGTTTCGGATCTTTTGATTTTCCTTATGCAGAATAGCCTACTGAAATGTATCAATTTATCAAGTAAAATAATTATTTACACAGAAACTATCAACTTTAGACCCATACAACATGATATCGATGTAACCAGCTTTCAAGCACGGATCATTTTATCTATTAATATACAGGGTGTTCCATTAAAAAAAATGCAACTTTAGTCTGGCATTTCCATCTGGAACACCCTGTATAAAACAAAATATTTTTAAAACGTGCGCTTGATGGTACGGAATGATATCCGATGACTAAATATTTGACTAACTTTCAAATACGCGTGTAATCTTCCGTCCCCGCTTCGTTGCCGGACCCTGTATGTGCGTGTAAATTCAATAGATGTATTATTTATACACATTCTAATTCCATAGGCGGCACATAACACAATTTTCAGGGGGTTCTTAATTTTGGCGTTTGCCATTCATATTCTATATAATTGTATCTTTCCATTTTTACTACGCTGTCTTTTTCTTTCAATGACACCAGGTATAATAATTAAACGACGCGTAAAACGAAACTTTTAAGTAAATTGCAAAAGTGAACATTAAAAAGCTGGCACAACATTAACGGTAAAAGAGATATAAAATTTAGCTATTCCGTTACCTATTCCACCAACTTAATAAAACATACATTAACCGGTCCTATCTGTTCTAGAGAAACTTTAAATAGCTCTTTTGTAAATAGAAAGCAATTAATAGTAGAAACAACACGTATGGCAAGTAATTAAAGTGATACTATTACTAACAAAGAAATAGCTATTATTACAACTAGGGGAATATGAATAGTATATTTCCCGTGGTTGGCTAGTTACATCCCGAGGGTGAAACCCGAGGGATGTATAGACAACCAAGGGAAATGTATTCATATTCCCCGTGTTGTAATCAATAGTTTTTTTCTGATTGAAACAATATTGTTGTGAAAATGGAAAAATATTGGATTGTATATTTTTGAATTTATCGGATTGGTGACGTTGCTAAGGGCCGTGTTTGTAAATATCATGGTTGACATGGTTTTCGCGTTCTGTTATAAATAAAATTGATTAAATGTCAAACAATGTGCTAACACAAGCGGCGAAAGCCCGTGAATGTTTGGTTCCGGCGAAATCCAAAGCTGCTTACACTAAAGTGTATGAAGACTTTCAAGAGTGGAGAAGAGAAAATTTGGTGAACGGTGTCGACGAAAATATTTTGCAAGCGTTTTTTGAAGATTTGGTATTTTGCTATATTTTTTTTAATTTTTGACGTATGACTAATTTATTCTATCCGTAGTCGCATAAATATTCACCAAACACGTTGTGGCCAAAATTATCGATGCTAAGGTCAATGTTACATTTAAAGGAAAAAAATTAATGTTAAAATGTTCGATGAAGTAGGAAGCATTTGTGAAAAATAAAAATAAAGGATACTGTTCCGGTTTCCCGGAAATATTTATAATAATCTTATATGATCTTATTTTTTACCTTTAGTTTCCTTATTAATATCATGTGATTTAATGTATGTTTGCTTTTGGACGCACCTGTATATTCGCATACATATCCATATAATGTGCACAAAAGTATTTAACTAGAATTATTTTAGAATAAGATATGCAAATCTCGTTAACATTTGTATTACAGCCTTTATACTGCAAGGCCTTCGAAGGTAATTATCCCCTAAGTTTAGCAGATGGGAATTTGTGTAGCTTGCTTTGAAAGGTCCGATCCGTTTATTGCCATAGAATGAATGCGTATTATAGCCATGGGTCATAAGAAAAATTGTTGTATCGATACATTTTATTACGGTCATTTTATTATGCCTTGTAAAGATATTGCAATAATTATTTGTTCTCGGTTTAAAGTTTGGAAATGCCAAAAAATACATAGTCAATTCATCTGAGAGATATTGTTGCAATATCTACTATGAACCGTTACTTACACCAAACCCCTTTGATAAGGGTGGGGACCATTTTTTCGCCCAGACAAAGTAATGTAAGAAAAAGGAGTGTATTCGAGAAGTTCACCAAGGCAAGACATAACATGTCTTGGTCTTTAACGTAAAAACGAGAAATTAACTTAGCAATTGTTATGTATCAAGTGTATTAATCTCGTAATAAATAAATCCGTATACCTATTTACATGCGAGTATTATTTTCAACAAAAACAAAAAAGTGAAAAATCCAGCGTAAATCGTTCAGATACGTTCCTAAAAAATCAGAGGTGTTGTCCCGAGAACAGCTCAAAAAATTCTTGCGAGAAGCTCCGAATGAAATTTTTTTAATGTATAAGGTAAAAATTTCATTGTGATTCTCCTCTGTTGAATAGATTGTTACAACCGTAATTTTAAAGGTCGCTTTAATTATGGAAATCTTTGGCGCCTGCAGAACGAACGAATTGGTGAATATGCTCTCTTCCGATATCGAAGATCGTGGGTCGGTGATCGTGATCAACGTTTCAAAGACGAAGAATGATGTAAATAGGAAATTTACAATTATTGAAGAAGAAGATCTGAGTGCTCTTCGTTTGGTGAGAGAATATTCGGCGTTGCGTCCGCAAGGTGTTCTTAGGTTCTTCTTGGCTTATCGAAATAAGAAGTGTACTATTCAGTCGGTCGGCAAAAATACCTTCGGAAAGATTCCTAGTAAGGTTGCTGAATGGTTGGGTTTGGATAATTCGAAGGCGTATACAGGCCATTGTGGAAGACGAACATCCGCGACTTTGGTGGCCGATGCGGGAGCCTCAATGACTACACTAAAGAGACACGGTGGTTGGAAAAGTTCGTGTGTTGCGGAAGGTTATCTGGATGACAGTATGTTGCAGAAAAATAAGGTAGCAAAGATGATAGCGGGTGTTGAGGGAGAGCCATCTGCAGCATCTGTTACGGTTCCTGGTGTGTCGATGCCGAATTGCGAACAAGATTCTTCATCGTTTGTATCTGGTTGTAATCGCTTAAGCGGAATGTTTGAGAATTGCAATTTTTATTTTGGTTCTGAAAAGTAGTGTTACTAATGCAAAGACTTTCTTAGTTCATTTGTTGCTTTAATTAGAAAATAAAACATTTCTGATTATTTTTGTTGCTTCAATTAAAAATTATAACATTTTTATGGTGAAATGTGACGTTTCATATTTCCCTTGGGACAATATGAGTGTTTCATATTTCCCTAGGAAAATATTAGTGTGTTATGATATATCGTAATCAAGGCAGTATTATTCAATATTGTTTCAATCGGAAAAAAACATAATATTACTATCCGTAAAAAAAAACGCAACAAATTAAGCCACAATTGCATGTGAGATGAGATTTTAATAATCTTTCATTCCCAGGTGCATTGACTTCAATTACTATCCGTTTCACCTTATTTTGCAGTGCAGGTTTAATAGCGATATTGCATATCTTATTATCTTTATTCATCTCTTAATAACCCTATCTTTATATCCGACTGAGGTGTTGAAAATTCTACCAAGCATAATATCTAGTAATCGTTGCTATCAGTCAAAGATAATTTACTGTGAATTGTCGTCAGTCAGTCAGTTTTCGTCTGTTTTAACTAAGATTATTCCTTTTTGCGTTTCATAAAGAATTTCAGATAATAACCGGAAATAAAACTATAATACATCAGATGCAAAGAACACGGGCAACCTAAAATTTTTTTGAGAAGCGGCTATGTTTGTTATTTTGGCTTTTAGTTTACACTTTTGATTTTTTATCGACAAAGGACTTCGTGCTGGACTATAGACAGACAGAAGAATATGTTAGGTACTTATTCTCGTTTTAAATGAATAAGAAACGTGTTAGACAATTCAGATTCAAACGTTCCACGTTCCCTGTGTTTTACAATTGTGTATGGATTTTTCAGGTGCTGGGTAATTTATTGTCAATATGACAGACTAATTAATTGTTAACTGTGATTCTAAGTGCTAAAGATTGTTGTTAATTATGGTTATAAGTGCTGAAGATTGTGGTAAAACAGTAGCTTTCGTGGAAGATGGTCGAAGCCAACGGTATGTGGCTCGGTTAATCAGAGTTAGTCGTTCCACTATTCAAAGAGTGCTCTAACGTTTTTGGGAGACTGGGGCAAACACACGAAGGCGAGGTAGTGGTAAAAAACAGGAAACTACCGCTCATGACCATTATTCTGGGCGACCTAAATGTCAAATCGCCAGAATGGGGATCAAATGTAACGGGCCCTAGAGGGAAATACCTCATGGAATGGCTAGCTGTAACAGACATGACTAGAGCTGAGGATGTTTGCGGTACGGCAGGATCGTATGTAGTGCATCCCCACATTTTAACTATTTATCTAAATATTCTCTGAAATGATTTGCCGGATCTCATAAATTAATAGAGTGATATTTTAGTATGCACTGGATATTGTTATTATACAAAATCATAATAGCCATTTGTATTTATGGATCATAAATAATAATACGCATGTATTTGTATTTGGTTGTGAATTCAATTTAAACTTAAAACGAATCGTAATATTTTAACGACAAGCCGTCCTTACAATACATGCATTCGAGACAAAGTGTGCAACTCTACGAATAACTTCCATAATTGATCGAAAATGGACATTTTGGAGCTGAAGTAAAGCCCCTATTCTTAGAAAATTTTATTACTGTCGTTAAGAACTATTACTATAAACAACAAAGGCCTTTTATTAGTGTTGAAGTTTTTCATTGAATTTCCATGTTGTAACTAGTCAATTGTAAAGTGTTCATTTACAATATTCTAAAACAAGGTGTAAATTTAACTAAAATCCAGAAAAACACATTCTGATAATATATTACTAGATTAGAAGCTGTGTTTATTACTATTTATTATATTATTTTTATAACCAAATGCAATAAAAGCTACGAAAACAAAAGAAACCTCGATTTATTAAAATCTTGTCACACAGCCTTTCAAAGCCTGGCAGCACATATTTTGCATATATTTTATATATACTACCTACTTGAACTAGGTGAATGAAGTTAGAAGTTATAACTTATAACTTCATTTATGGATGAATGAAGTTAGAAGTTATAACTTATAACTTCATTCACCTAGTTCAAGTAGGTAGTATATATAAAATATATGCAAAATATGTGCTGCCAGGCTTTGAAAGGCTGTGTGACAAGATTTTAATAAATCGAGGTTTCTTTTGCTTTCGTAGCTTTTATTGCATTTGGTTATAAAAATAATATAATAAATAGTAATAAACACAGCTTCTAATCTAGTAATATATTATCAGAATGTGTTTTTCTGGATTTTAGTTAAATTTACACCTTGTTTTAGAATATTGTGAATGAACACTTTACAATTGACTACTTACAACATGGAAATTCAATGAAACTAAAACTTCAACACTAATAAAAGGCCTTTGTTGTTTATAATAATAGTTCTTAACGACAGTAATAAAATTTTCTAAGAATAGGGGCTTTACTTCAGCTCCAAAATGTCCATTTTCGATCAATTATGGAAGTTATTCGTAGAGTTGCACACTTTGTCTCGAATGCATGTATTGTAAGGACGGCTTGTCGTTAAAATATTACGATTCGTTTTAAGTTTAAATTGAATTCACAACCAAATACAAATACATGCGTATTATTATTTATGATCCATAAATACAAATGGCTATTATGATTTTGTATAATAACAATATCCAGTGCATACTAAAATATCACTCTATTAATTTATGAGATCCGGCAAATCATTTCAGAGAATATTTAGATAAATAGTTAAATGTGGGGATGCACTACATACGGTCCTGCCGTACCGCAAACATCCTCAGCTCTAGACATGACGACCCTCAATACAGGAGAAACACCAACTTTCTCCAGGGGAAATAGTGTGTCCTTTATAGATGTGACCTGTGTCACGGCAAATATTGCGAGAAAACTTATCAAATGGCAGGTGCTGGAGGAAGAATCTCTTAGTGACTATCACTTCATCTATTTTGAAATTGAGGACAGGATACAAATTAAAAAAGGAGTAGTGAGAGAAAAAGCGGTATTCGAGTGGGACTGTTTCAAAACCATCCTAGAGTGGAGGATGGAAGTCACAAGTACTGGCAGCGCACTAGATGAAGTGAAGAATTGTACGCAATTGCTGAGGGAGGCGTGTAGAGCTAGCCAGATACACAGAAACGCTAAGCAGAAACCTTTGGAGTAATAGAGGTAACGATGAACCTGAAGACAACGTAATCAAAGAAGAATATAAAAAATCAAAAAAGAAGCTTAGGGACCTTATTTGCAGATCAATGTATTCATTGTAGAAGGTCGTTGACAAGGAGTAATAGAGGTAACGATGAACCTGAAGACAACGTAATCAAAGAAGAATATAAAAAATCAAAAAAGAAGCTTAGGGACCTTATTTGCAGATCAAAGGCAAGACACTGGCAAAGCCTCTGCGAAGAGCTGGAAAATGACATATGGGGAAATGGATATAAAATCGTCACCGGACGGCCGATCAGCAAACTTCCCGTGGCATTGACAAAAGGAAAGAGGAAGATCGTAGTGTAGCTGTTCCCCCAGAGAGAACACAAAACAAAGATCTCGATGTCGGCTAGTGAGGTTGAGTTTTTTAATAAAGCGGAGTTACAGAAGGCGTCAGAAAGCATAAAAATGGAAAGGCACTAGGTGTAGATGAAATACCGCCGGAAGCAGTAAAAGGGGCGTTGAAAGCTGTTCCTGACTGGATGCTCTCTGTGTTCAACGAGCTCTTAAGGACGCAAAAATTCCCAGCCGATTGGAAAGTGGCTAAACTGATTCTCCTACCAAAAGGGAAGAATGTCATAGGGAGATCGTCAGAGTATAGGCCAATATGTCTTCTTTGTGCCCTGTGTAAATTATACAAGGTTCTGATAAAGAGAAGAGATCAGATTGCAGGTTTAGTTTTAGAAAGGGCCCATCGACAATACAGGCAATCGAAAAGGTGCTGGAGAAGAAGAGTCGAACAAAAGACAAGTGGTGTACCCTAGTCACGATTGATGTCAAGAATGTCCTCAACACGGCATCGTGGAGGTTTATAATCAACGAGTTGCGGGTGAGGGCATTCCTCAATACCTGATTAATCTACAACTACCTTGAAGGGAGAAAAATTAGAATAAACAAGTGACAAGAGATGGGAATCACTGCTAGCGTCCCACAAGGTTCAGTCCTGGGGCCCTTGCTCTGGAATGTCCTTTATAATGGTGTGCTAAGGAAACCACTACTGGTAAATCTTTAAGATACCTAGGAGTGGTGATACTTTTGGAGAACACTTAAAGGAAGCTGCGAACAAGGCCGTAAAGAAAGCTGGAATCCTGACTAGGCTGATGCCAAGCTTGGGCGGGCCGAATACCAGAAAGAGAATGGCACTGTGCGGGGTGGTCCACTCAATTCTACTGTATGGCGCCCCCGTATGACGGTACTGCAGAAAAATAAGTATAGGGGATTGCTTGAAAGTGTCCAGAGGACGACTTTTGTGAGAGCGGTAATGGGGTATAGAACAGTGCCTGCGAGAGCAGCCTAAGTAGTCGCGGGAGCAGTGCCCATAGAACTATTGGTTCGGGAAAGATGGATTCTGCATGAAAACGAAAATGGTCAGCTAGTGTTGGTAAAGAGGATGACGAGAGCCAGGATTATTGAGGAATGGCAGAGGCTATGGGATTAGACTGCAACGTTGACACAGTGGACAAAAAAGTATTATTCCCGACATCGAAGGCTGGCTAGAGTTTCAGCACCGAAATGTAGACTACCACATGACTCAGATCCTGATTGGACATGGAAGATTCGGGATGTACGCGTGCCGATACTGTGGTGAGGTAGATACAGCGGAACATACGTTCTTCAGGTGTCCAAGATGGGAGTATGTTAGGCAGCAAACATATGTAGCCCTAGGGAAAGAGCTGACAGTAGGGAACCTGATGAACAATGATGGACCAGAAAAAGGATTGGGATAGAATCAAACAACTGATGATTCATATAATGACGGAGAAGGAAAAAGAAGAATGGATGGATGTGGGTGCAGGAGACCAACAGCCGTGATAAGGAAATCTCCAGAGAAAACGAACTCCTAATTCCCCTAGTATTCGGGGGAAGGGAGAGGTAGATAGACAGAGAATATTATTAGTAAAGACAGCCCTTCACCTTGATTTTATGTCGTTTCGATGGTTCCGGGGTGAAAGGGAGGTTCAGATGGCCTCTTGTCCAGTTAGCTCACGCGCTGGTTGCGCCCTAAAAAAACCGCTCAAGATGACGTCCTTTTTCTTAATTCTCTACGAGATCGTCATTTCACCTCAGAAAAAATCGACTTCTGGAGGTTCGTGGTAAAAAAGTGGACAGTTCGCTGAAAATTACATGAAGTTAGATTGAAAGCTTTCAGGCCACCAACTGGGCCTAAGGTACTCCCACGTCACCGGGTAGCGTGATTACAATTTGCTCGTGAACATATCAACTGGAATCTTGAGCAATGGAGTAATTTACTGTTTACCAATGAGTCTAGGTTTTCTCTTCATTCACGAGGCGGACGGACACGAGTATGGAGACGAATGGAGGAACGATTCGCAGACTGTGTTTTCAGCCCCAGGCTTAGTGATAACGGAGGTTCCGTAATGGTGTGGAGGCCACTAC
The DNA here is from genome assembly GCA_935421215.2 of Melolontha melolontha. NCBI lineage: Eukaryota > Metazoa > Arthropoda > Insecta > Coleoptera > Scarabaeidae > Melolontha > Melolontha melolontha. Next base: position 90,602,228 of record OW285237.1, on the reverse strand, counting down.
AGAATTAGTGTTCATCGATGGGGGCTCACTGACGGAACAACGGTATATTAAGGAACTTTTGGCATATCACGTGGTTCCATTCGCTTCATTTATTGGCGATAGCTTTGTTCTGATGCAGGTTAACGCAAGACCACATTTAGCGAGATGCGTCAGTGCATACTTAGCAGTAGTTGGCATTCGAAAAATCAACTCGCCAGCATGTTCTCCGGATGCAAATCCTATAGAACATGTTTGGGACATGTTAGGTAAACGTGTTAGATCTCGTGCAATAGCACCAACCACAATAAACGAGCTTCATGTAGCTCTTCAAAAAGAATGGGAGAATATTCCGCAGAATGCAATTCGTGAGCTCATTGATGGTATGCCACGCCGTATGCAAGCAGTAATTAAGTCTAGAGAAGGCAACACGAAATATTTAAGTCTATTTTGAGTTTTACTTTTCATTTTCTGTACCTCAAAATGTATTGTTGTTAACATAAATTTTGCTAAGTATACACATATTTTTTCTTTGTTTGTGTTATTGTTTATTAAGACGAGAATAAGTGTCATATTGTTTCTTAAACAGTCCAGGAGGAAGTCCTTTGTCGATAAAAAATCAAAAGTGTAAACTAAAAGCCAAAATATCAAACAGCTGATTTTCCAAAAAATTATAGTGGTGGTCCGTTTTTTTGCACCTGAGGTATATAACGAGATGATTAGCTACCATTAAGTCAATTGGCATAACACCTGTACTCCATAATAAGGTTGAGATGAACTATACTATCGTTATTTTTTATTTTTATTTTACAACTAGTCTAAGTTTTAGTCAAATCAGACCTAATCTGCTTCTTTTGAGAAATTACTGTATATGCTCTAAATAAAATTAACGAACTAAAATACAACAAATTATACAAATTGAAAATTTGAGGAATATTAAAAATTTGTGATTAATAATTTTGTGTTTTCTATTTTCAATTTCATATTTCTCAAAAGTCAAGATCCCACTTACGAAAAGTGATTTGTCTCAAACTTATAATGTAAGTTTTTTTACATTCTCTTTATTTACCTGTACGAAATTCATATCAGACAGCGGGGGTAAAATCAATTCTCGTATTTCTCTACTAAAAGGAACCTTCGCTTGTGATAACCATGCCCAATGATAGGGATAGGCCCGCCAACTATCGGGATGCTTATACGGAAACGCCAAACCATTATCTATGGCGGCTATTTTTATTTCGGGTAATTGTACTAAGTTCCAATCCGTCGTGTCCGGTACGATTTCAACATGTACAATACCATTTAAGTTATTAGTTATTATACTAGGTTGGTCGTACTTAATTAACCAGTTATCGTTGCCACGATCTGTATTTCTAATTATGTAATCCAGTACCACTAATCTTTCAAATTGTAATTGAAACTTTTTCGCCATGCGTGACGGTAATGGTTCCACTTCGAATCTCCTCAACCAATAATCAGCATCTTTATAGCCGTCTACAAATAATTGGAAAGAGCCACACTGTAAATAAATGGTGTTTTATTTTAAAAGAAAGAATTTCCTTTCATAATGTTTTATCATACAGGGACCGCCAAAATTCATTTGCAAATATGTAATTAAATGTAATTTGGAATATACCATTCAAGTTAACTGCTGCATAAGTACTAGATTATCAGTTAAATATACTACATATAAGTTCCTAATTCTACTACACAAAAGATACTATATATCAAAAATAATGGAAACAGATGTATATTGATGGAATGCCATCATTGTGGGATGCCATATTTAATAAATCCTATGAAGCGAAGAATTTCAATAAAAGAAGCAGTATAAAATGACATTTCATCAAAATCCTAATTTAACATTACGCCAAGTTCAAAGGAAATTCGTAAAAAAAAATTATGTATTATAGAGTTGCCAATGCGAACGTTTTACTTCAAGTTAGGCATCTTGTAATTTCTCTTGACTTTCTTTGATGCAGTTGCGTCCATAGGATCAAATTCTAAAACTACAGGCTTAATTTTTTAGACATCGGTCATTCGCCCGATGATGAAAATAAGATCAAAGTTTTAAACCGACTGTGTCAATCGCCGAATGCTAAAAAAATATTCTTTTTTTAATTTTAGGGCACGTTTTCCCTGAAAATCGGCCAAAAGCTGTATACTTTCAGGGTAAATCAGCTTCTTCTGCGATGCCTTAAATCCGTTTGTCTATGCTGCTCCCTATCTCTCTGCCCCTTATTTTCTCATTCCAATTTTTAATTCCCATTTTCTAGATTGTTAGTTACTTCTCTGTAATTAGGTCGTTCTAGGTAGCCTCCTCTTTTTTTCTTTCTCCCCAACTCGTTCTAATGCCGTCCTCCAAATTCCTGTTTTTATGGAGCCCAATATTGTTCTAAATATTCTTTCTTAACTATCCTTCAATTTTCCCTATCCTTGTTATTGTAAATACACCATGACTGGTCGTAATAATCTTACGTAGTCCCATTTTTTTACATCTACCCGTAAAACTATATTCGCCCTGATCTAGGATAGTGAAAGCCTACTGCTGTGTGAATTTCTCAAACCACGCACAATAATTAACAGTAGAGATACTGTGTAACTCTCCAAAAATTGCACATAGCCATTAGAAGGAAAATTTTTGGCGAGGAAACGCTTTACAGATCATGAGGCATGGCAAGACACCGTTGTGGAAGACTTCAAGCAACTTGGCCAGTAGCAGTATCCTGAAGGGATTTCTGGAGATTATGTCGAGAAATAGACAAAAGTATGTAGTTTTTTGTAGAATGTATTAAATATATTCTTTAATTATAAATATTGTAATTTTGTGTAATTTTGGCGCATGCTTAATACCTGGACATACCTCGGTCAAAATATTACGTATATAATACAAAATAAGCAACTCAGAATCGGAGATTGGTTTCTCATTATATATGAAATAATAAGATCTGCAATAAATGCCTTTCAAAATTAATGTATTTGGATTGTGGAAATTCCATTTTGTCAGTCCCTGTATTATTGATAAACAACATCACTGTATACAAGGAAATACTATTGTAAATTAAGAACAGATATAGCAATCTTATAGATAATTTATACTATTTCTCGTAAGTTACTCTTCAGCCCGTTCCGATACATTTCTGCATGCCAAAAATTTAATTAAATCAGTGAAAATAAATATACAGTACACGCTATAAATACGGGAATAACTAAAATATAGAAAATAATGAGAAAATATGTGTGTATAATTATGATATACACTGTAAATTTTTGTCAGGGCAACGGCCAATTGCGAATGTCCGCGTCGTCATAAACAATACTTTGTTGAAGCATATTCCCCTAGTTCAGTATCGTTTTCGTTGGAATATCGTTAGCATGTTAAAGCTCTAACTTTAATAATGCGGTACGGGTAGTACAGTATTTGAAATTTAATCAACATTTTTCAGTTAAAACAGAAAGACTAAGATTGATTTAAACAAAAACAGTTGTCATATGCACATATCAAGTTGATACTATCAATGCATATGACAATAGCCTTGCTTTAACAGATTCCAAAAGTTTGTTGCATAATGTATTCCCTTCTTTAGCCTTTAATTCCAGTAGTGATGCTGTCAGATAATTGTACAGTCCAAAAGTTATTGGAATTATTAAAGAAATAGTAACATATTTATTACCTACAAGAATTTCCGACTATTACTTTTTAAGATAAATTTTTCTATTTTATAAAACCACTATATTCGTATATTCGTAACACGAGGTGTTATTTGTTTTTATCGTGTTATTGAAATGCTCCGAAAACGTGGGTTAGTTACGTCCGGTAATTCGTTAGAAATATGATGTAATATGAGAACGTTCTACAATCTCATAAAATGGCAAAATCCATTTGTACTTTTTTGTTAATAACGCTTTCATATTTTCTACCTTTTTTTGATACACTAATTTTACTATCTTAGATATATTTTATCCTTAAAAAAATACTTTCGATAGTGCCTGAAAAATGTCGATTTGATATCTTGTATGGCTGAATTCTTTCAGGGTTTTAACACTGAACTGTACGATACTCCAAAATGCCTGGCGATACTATAGACCAGACCGTTCTTCAACTTTTTCGCCTTTATTGTATTTATTTGTGTTTGAAATAAATTATCTATTTTTCAATAAAATGTATTTAATTTAAGATTCATCTATGAATAAAATGTCAGAAATATTTGACATTAAGAAAATTTTATTTTCTTTTCATGGCAAACTAACTTAAGCATTAACCCATTAACCGCCAACGTTGCGAAAACGCAACAGAATGTATATATATTTTTTTAATAATTGAAAGTTATACTGTAAATGATTTGTTTTAACGTGATGACAGTGTAAAGTACCACCAATATATATGTACTTTTACATTGAATAGATAACGCAGTGGTTTATCAGAAAAAAAAATTAAAGTTTGACCTTTTTTTAGTTTTTTACACCCTAATATACTATCTCCTATATCTTCCCTTGATTTTACAAAATAATGTTTGTTTGCTCTTAGATCATTTCAAGAGGGTATTATAACTATGTGAAAACTCTAAAAAAAATATTACCTTACTTTGAAGTGGATTTTTTGTACTGAAACATTTGGTGTTGCGTTATCGCAACGTTGTATTTTTTAGGCATTTAGAAGCGATTATGAGCAAAAAAGAGCCCTAAGTTATAAAGATTTGGAAGAGATAATTGAAAATATGTCTGACATTGATGATACAGATGTAATAATTCCACCTAATGTCGATGAATTAACAGACGAGGAAGACATTGATGACACAGAAATGTGTGCACCTGATAGTATTCCTAATGATATCACAGGTACATTTGAAGTAATGAATATAGGCGACGGCGCTGCATGTACAGAATTAGCATCGGAACTAACAACAAGTCGCGCTCACTCTTCAAAACATCAAGCTGTAAAGTGGCAGAAAACATACGTTCCAGCAAAAAAACAGCCAAATAATGTAGAGGAAAAGGCCGTAAGAGAATTACAAGAACAGTTTGGTAATTATAGCCCTTTCGAATTGTTTTCCTTGTTCTTTGATGACACTGTCCTCAATGCAATAATAAATTATTCAAAGAAATATGCATGCAGCAAAAACCGACACAATTTTCACATCGATATGAATGACTTACGTAAATGGTTAGGTATTGTAATTTTGTCAGGGTACCATTCATTGTCACAAATGGATTTATACTGGTCTCTAGATGAGGACAAAGGAGTGCCATTGGTAAGAAAAACAATGTCCCGAAATCGTTTTCGAGACATCAAACAAAATATTCATGTGTCAGATAATACAAATTTACAAAAAGAAGATAAATTTGCGAAAGTACGGCCTTTATTCGACCTTTTGAATGAGCGATTTTTACAATTTGGAATTTTTTCACATAATTTATCAATAGATGAACAAATGGTCCCCTACTTTGGAAGACATTCGGCAAAGATGTTTATAAGAGGCAAAACTGTTCGATTTGGATTTAAAATTTGGTGTCTTACATCTTCCGCCGGATACCTATATAAATGCTTTCCTTACGGTGGAAAATTAAAAGAAAATCCACAACTAGGTTTAGGAGCTCAGACGGTTATTGATTTGTTGCAGGTAGTAAAACCTTCAAATAATCATAAAGTGTATTTTGATCATTTTTTTACGAGCTACTCTCTGCTTTCATTACTGGATGAAAAAGGGTTTTATGCAACAGGTACGATACGAGAAAATAGAACCGCCAAATGTTTATTGGAAACGACAAAGCAAATCGCTAAAAGAGATCGAGGATGGTTTGATGCTGCATATGACAAAAATTCTGCAATCAGAATGGTGCGTTGGAACGACAATGCTGTTGTTACCGTAGCGTCTAATATAGAAGAAATAGAGCCAATTGGAAATATCAAACGATGTAGCCGTAAAGAAAAGAGGGAAGTACAAGTAAAACAACCAAACATAATTGAAAAATATAATAGCCACATGGGGGGAGTCGACTTTCATGATAATGCAATAGCAAATTATAGAATTCGAACAAGAGGTAAGAAGTGGTGGTGGCCACTATTTATGAACCTAATAGGGTGTGCATTGGTACATGCATGGAAATTACATAGACTTTGTAATGAATCCAAAATGACACAACTAATTTTCGTAGTAATGTAGTTATGTATTTATTGAAAAATGAAAAACCATCAAATGTTTTACTAGGACACTCATCCACGTCAACTTCTGATGCCCGTTACGACAAGGTAGGGCACGTAATTGAAAAATCTGCTACAGAACAAAGAAGAAGATGCCGAATTTGCCATAGTACTACAGTTTTTATGTGTATCAAGTGTAACGTACATCTACATACCAAATGTTTTAATCGGTACCACCGAAAGTAAAAAAGACTATGTATCTCGCCAACGTTGCGTTTTCGCAACAGCATTTTTTTATATGTTACTGTGTAAATATAATAATATAATAAAATTTTGTAAGTGGCCTTATTTTACCCTCATTAGTTAGTTTAACAAAAAAAAAATGCAATTTTTAATTATTTTTATATGCGGCGGTTAATGGGTTAAACAATAGGAAAATACTTCACTGGTGTATAACTGGTTGTCTACTATGCCACCTATGCATTGACTATACTTTTTTTTAATTACACATAGGGAAATGTATGTGTAATGATAAAAAAGAACCGGTATACCTAATTCATAAAATAAACTGATTTCATGTCACAGAATTAATCGACATATTTCAGAATGACATGTATATTCAATTGCATAACTTCCGATACTACGTTACTTAAAATAAGACGAGTTACTATAGCGTGAAGCGGTTTCTTGTAAAAATGAGTACTACTTTAAGCGAGCTGCAATGACAATCATTTATGATCTCTCGGTATACAATAAACACTAAAATGAATAATACGGTTTATTATTAAACGGGTGTTATAATTTTGATAAAATATTACAAATATTTACTTTGTTTGTAAATGAAGCTAGTTAACTTCCCGGATTGTTGAAGAAAAAAAATCATTGTCGATACTAAACTAACAATAAGCAACAAAAAAGTCCAATTTTCGGAATTTTCTTAATACAAACAGACCCAGGCCAACTTCATATCATTGTGGACTTGAGCGACCAGCTATCAAAGAATGAGGTAATGAAAATACAAAAAAGAGCAAAAACCGAAACATTGCCATAAAGATTTAAAACGCATTTCATGAATGATTACGAGGACGATCTGATATATTTCCAACCTTAACGTGAAGATGACAGCACTCGTCAATAAAAGCTGGGGAATGCGGTTGCGCATCTATTGATAGGTACTCATCAAAACTTCAGCCATTTTTTACACGCAGTTGTTGTTTGACAATCGTTTGAGTGAATCGATGTGAGTGTTTTTGTGAAAATGGAAAAAATCGAGTATCGAGTCGTAATTAAATATTTATTTTCAAAAAAGCAATACGCCTACACAAATTAAAGATGAGTTGGACTCTGTGTGCGGGGAATGAATAGATTTAGGCATGAGAAAGCTGTCCGGGCACTGGGTGCCGCGCTTGCTAACGTTAGACCAAAAACGTGTCAAATGAACATTTCCAACGCTCTGTTGGCGCAGTTTATGCGCAATAAATAAGTTTTGGCGCCGATTAATTACTGTAGATGAAACTTAAATACGTCCGAAACAAAAATACAGTCAAAACAGTGGATTGCGGCTCAAAAAAAAACAAAAACTGTTTCTTCAGTGGTGACTGTTTTTTTGGGATAGTAATGGCGTTACCTTAATCGATTATCTTCAAACAGGAAAAACCATTACAGGAGCATACTACGCATCATGACTTGACAAGCTGAAGGCAGAAATTGCAGAAAAGCGGACACATTTTCAGAAAAAAGAAATTTGTTTCACCAAGACACCTCAGCGGTTGCCATGGCGAAAATTCACGAATTACGGTTTGGCTTAACCACCCTTTTTACTCACCAGATCTAGCCCCAAGCGACTTCTTTTTGTTCCCTAATCTCAAAATTGTGCTCGAAGGACAGAGATTTTCGTCAAATGAGGAGGCCATCACCTATGTAAACAATTATTTTGCAGAGAAAGGCGCCGAGTACTATTTGGACGGGTTGAAGAGATGGGAGTATCGCTGGGAGAAGTGTGTAGATTTAAAAAAAGACAATGTAGAAAAATAAAATAAATTTTAGGAAAAAATGTCTTGTATCTTCGGAAACATTTCAGACCACCCTCGTAGTTCAAAACGAACTTTTTCGTACAAACATTTAAAAAAATTATTAAAATCGCAGACTATTTTAAGAGTATCAGCCGAAAATTTGCAGGGCAGCAATTCTATAATTGTTAATGAAATTAAATAAATTCGAAACAACCCAGCAAGTAATATCACCCAAATACCATTTCGTTTTTTTGGGGGGCAAGTTTGTTTCTCTTTTTTACCTATGCCAGTACCTATTTTGTGGACCATATGAAAATTTATTATTTAAATTTTAATATTTTTTAAAGATAAATTTCGTGAAGATTTTTGAGAAGACCTCAAAGTCGCTTTTTCAAATTTTTATCAACGGGCGTTTTCTTCACATTTTGGAGAATATGCGAAGGGGGCACTTCTTCAACTCATACAGAAGTTCAGAGAATTAGGATCAAGTAATAATACTCGGCCTAGGCCTTTGTCGACAGTTGCCACCCCTGAAAAGATTAAAACAATTCGAGACAAAATCTTACAAACTCCACGGAAATCAGTTCGCAAAATTGCTACATTTCCAGGAATTAAAAAAAGACTGTACAAAGTTTTGAAAAAAAGTAAAAGTTTATAACATATAAGATGAAAGTTGTCCGGAAATTGAAAGAATATACGAAAAGAACCTATTGCAAAACAATGGTCGAGCATAGCACTATTTTTTGTGATTTTAGTGATGAGGTACGTTTTCATGTTTTTTTAAATGTAAACAAATACAGCATGTGCTATTGGAGCTCACCCAACCGAAAACAACTCTATCAGAGGTCATTACAAAGCCCTAAGACCATAATTAGATATGCGATCTTCGCTAAAGGGAAAATTGGCTCATTTTTTAAGAAAATAGTCAAATTGTTAATTCTGAACGTTATCGTAACATGGTAGACAACTTTTTTGCACTAGAGTTTCAGCGGTTGGCACTTACAGCAAGATGGAGCAACCACCCATACAGTTAGGTCGTCCATGGACAAAATGGGACGGAGTTTTCCGGCCAAATATGGCAACATAGACTGGCCAGTGACTTTTCCTTACGAGGATCCCTAAATCCTCGTGTTTACAATAACACTCCAAGAACAACAAGAAAATATTCGTTGAGCTATTGCAGCATACATTTAAATGGGCGACACTTGGAAGGAACCATGTTCAAAATACTACTGTACTAATATATAATTTTTGATAAAATTCTTACTTGTGTATATATTTATTCAAAGATGTAAATTTGCTGGCGGACACTCGGTACCACAAACCACAGAATTTCTACTAAATAATTTGACTTCTTTGACTTTCTATTATTTTCTTTTAAGCACTGAATGGTAAAAATCAATCTAACGGCATTGAAAAGTAGCCTACTAGATTCTACATTCAAAAGTTTCACATGTTATAAGTGATCACACTCACATTAAGATAATGAAAACCTAGCCTACAATTTAATGTTATATTTTTACAATTTTACTCTTTTTATATTTTAGAGTTATCCCCATTATGTATTTACATATAGCGAGACTGTGCGAGATGTGATAAAAAAATACGGTGAATGAATTTTTATGTCAGCAATTGTTTTTTTTTTAATAATAAATCCGAAAGCCTGATTCATTGAGGCGTTAGTGCCACATTAGAACAAATTGTGACTTGTTGGAAGGCTTTCAAAGGCGGAAGAGTGAGGCCGTGTTTATCGCGTTTGTTGTGCATCATGGATTTTAAACATTCTAACATTAAGTTTTGTCTTAAGTTGCAAAAAAGTACCAAAGAAGCCGATGAAATATTAAAATCAGTATATGGCGATAATCTGGTGACTCTGAAAACGGTTTACAAGTGGTATGAGGGATTTATTTCTACCTCAAAAACAGACGAAAACGTGCAAAAAGTGGCAAAAATGGTTCGTTCAAACAGGCGATTGATTATTCGTCGGCTCTCCAAAGAACTCAATATCTCGCAGGGATCTGTGCAAAGCGTTTTAACCGATAATTTGCAAATGAAACGAGTGAATGCGAAATTTGTTCCCAGATTTTTGACTAACGAACAGAAGGGCTATCGTGAGTCAATTTGCACAGAATTGAAGGACCGTCTTGATGCAGATCCGGGCTTCGTGGCAAAAACTTTAACTGGAGATTAAAATTGGGTGTATGGACTTGACCCTGAGGCAAAAATTCAGAGTTCCCAATGAAAAACGATTAACTCTCCTCGCCCAAAGAAGGCACGTCAGCCAAAATTAAACGTTAAGGTCATGCACATTTTTTTTTATATAGTAAAGGCATAGTACGATCAGAGTTCGTTCCAGGGAACACCTGTAAACTTCGAATATTGCAACGTTTGCGAAACGATGTACGGAGAAAGAAACCAGAAAAAATATAGCTAATAGCTTCCTCCTTCATCACGACAACGCGCCATGCCATACCTCGCTTCTGATCCGCGAGTTTTTATACGAAAAAAAGTTTTCTGTCTGGCCACATTCGCTTTACTCTCCGGATTTAGCACCATGAAACTTCTGGCTTGTCTCAAAAATAAAAACTGTGCTAAAAAGAAAACGTTTTGATACCATTGCCGACATTGAGAGGACCACGACGGAACAGCTGAAGGCCCTTTCGAAAGAAGCCTTCCAGGAATGCTACGAATCATTGAATCAACGTTGAGGTACGTGCATCGCTATCCGAAGAGCGTACTTTGAAGGAGATTAATACAAACTTGACATAAGCTTATTATTTTATTCGTAATAAAATTATTCACCGTATTATTTGATCACACCTCGTTTATTCTGAGTTCAAATAAATCCATCCTACATTTATTTTGGACCTCAAATCATGTGTTGTAACTTTATGCGTCAATGACTAATAATTTTATCCTAAATAACTTTCAATATCAAAACATTATTAAATAACATTTATGGAAAATATGTATAACTTAAAATTAGATATAATACTTGAAAAAACTACCTCAAATTAATTTCTATATTGGCGATGCTTACTCGGGAATGAATTTATTTGAACGTACGATTTTATTCATAAAATGTTTTTAAATATTGCTTTTAATATAAACAGCACGCAACGTATACATCAACATGAGATACATTGTAATTGATACTGCTCTTTCTATATCGTATTTGGTGCAGTTATTTCCTAGTAAATAATTATCGTAATGCTACAATAATTCGTCATGCAGTGTTTTGTTTTGTATAATATATTAACAACTTTCTTTTAAGAAATGTGTTAAAAATAGTTATTACGTTACCTAATTAAAAAAGAATCGACTTTATATACCTTTGGTGGAAGACCTATTCTATTGAAACGTAATCCAACATTCGGAAACTGTTCCATAATTGCCCTTTTCATTCTTGCTTTCTGCCTATCTATTCTAAGATAATTAAAAGTATCAGACACTAACTTAACAACCTAGAAATAAAATAAAATAAATCACTGACATTATTTCTTAAAAACATAAGTATATTTGACATTCTTTGAAAACAATCTATTTTAGTTTTTAATTAGATCGTTCAAAAAAATGCATTTATAAAATTAAAGTACACTTTTATACAATGTCATTATTTAGAGAGAACATACAATAGTTTGTTAGTTTTATATGGGTGTATCTACACTGTATTATCATTTAACTCTCTCAAAAAAATCATTTTAATATAATTTGCTTGACATTTTTACCAACTTTCTATACAAAACATTTTTATTATATCAAAAACATCAAAGCGAACTTGTGTTAATGCAACTTAGTATTAGAGAAGAATTACGATCTAGACTACTTAGCAGCAAACGCATAATAATCTCAAAATTGTAAAGTACCGGAATCGAATTGTAAAACATAATTAAATTTGATAAAGAAAGTAACATTTGCAAAACTTTACAAAAATCTTATTTGGTCGAATAATTGATATAAGATGATGATGAAATATTACTTAACTGCCATGTATTAACTGTACGTGGGTTGTTGTAAATTTTTAGAGAAAGTATGAAAAACATAAATTAGGCTACATAAATGGCTTTTGTATGAAAAAAACCACATCCGTCCAGAAACGTGCATATATCGATATTTCACTGTCGTTACAGATCATCAGTACACGATATTCTGACCTAGACATGATTTTATTATTATACTTTCGTGTATATGTACGAATTATATTGAATTTAATTGGAGTGAGAAATAGCAATTATTCAAATCTCCTCTCACATGCAATTGTCACATACAAATGTTAATTATCCGTACAGTTGGATAGCTGACGTCGCGACGTGTTTGCGTCTACGTTCTTCGGCAGGAGTAATCTTGTCAAATTGTAGAATTAAACGCAACAAGTTTAGCGACAATTGCATGTGAGAGGAGATTTGAATAATTGCTATTTCTCATTCCAATTAAATTCAATATAATTCGTACATATACACGAAAGTATAATAATAAAATCATGTCTAAGTCAGAATATCGTGTACTGATGATCTGTAACGACAGTGAAATATCGATATATGCACGTTTCTGGACGGATGTGGTTTTTTTTCATACAAATGTTAATTATCCGTACAGTTGGATAGCTGACGTCGCGACGTGTTTGCGTCTATGTTCTTCGGCAGGAATAATCTTGTCAAATTGTAGAATTAAACGCAACAAGTTTAGCGACAATTGCATGTGAGAGGAGATTTGAATAATTGCTATTTCTCACTCCAATTAAATTCAATAAATGGCTTTATTATTTTTTAAAGTAAAAACATTATGTGAGCATTAAAATTAATATGTTGAGGTTCCATTGCCCCGCCCAGATTGCAATATTAGAGTACCTGCTATAGTTGGAATTTATATTTGTTAAATCAAGACTATACGGACAGTCGATTTAATTGATATATGTAAAGTCGAATATATCGCGGGTATCTAGGCGTTAACCCATACCCCGCTAGTCAAACTATTCTCATTTCCAGATTTTAGGTACGAGGGGAGTTTTTTATGTTATCTACCTAGCTATGAAAACAATATGCTATTGTTTACATCAAGTTTGTGTGACATTTTATAGTGCCATCTCCAAGTTTGGTTCGAATCGCTTAAGATTTGTTACTTTTACATTCGTTTAAAAAAGAGAAAGTGAGTTATTTGAAACTTGAACACAGAAGCGTTATGAAATTTTTATCAAAAGAAGGCAGTAGCCCGAAGAATATTTATCAAAGAATGGTGGCAGTGTATGGAGAAAATAATAGCCCGTCCTATATCCAAATCAAATTTTGGTGTAAGCAGTTCAAATGGGGCAGAGAATCCATTCGTGATGACCCAAAGTGTGGAAGACCTCTGAAAGCTCGAACTGAAAAAATCATCAACAAAGTTGAAGATTTGGTGTTGACTGACCGCTAAGTAAAAGTTTCAGTTATTGCTAGAGAAATAGGAATATCAGAAACGAGTGTTTTTAAAATTCTACACGAATATTTGGGAATAAGGAAAGTTTCGGCGCGATGGATCCCCCCAGGCTGTTCAGTCCCGAACAAAAATTGTGTAGACGACAAATTTATGAAGAGAATTTGACTGTTTTATCTTAAAATGAAGAATTCTTAAATAGAATTGTAACTGGGGATGAAACTTGGTTACACTACTGGGACCTTTCCACGAAACAAGAATCATGCAATGGGTTCATAAGGGTTCTCCACCGTCCAAGAAGGCAAAAACGCAATTTTCTGCGGGAAAAGAAAAATGATGGCCAGGTTTCTGGGACGCGGAGGGGATTCTCTTAATTGCGTATATGTCAAAAGGACTACAATAGTGGGAAATGTATAAACTGACAGAATTAAGAACTTGAACATGGCTATACGTGAAACACCATAATTTTGCTCAGAAAACTCTGCTTCTGCGCGAAAACTGCAGGGTGCATAAGGCACGAACTGTGCAAGACATAAATGAATGCGGCTTTGAGGAATTACAACATTCACACTACAATCCCGACCTCGCCCCCCTGTGACTATTATCTTTTTCCAAAACTCAAAAAACACTTGAAAGGGCATCAATTTTTATCGAATGACGACGTTGAAAACGCTGTGGGATCGAATTTTGCAGAATTACCAAAAGAATTTTTTTCGAAGGCATAGCGTTATTAAAGAAACATTGGAATAATTGTGTTAGTGTTAATGGTTCTTATGGTGATTTTTTTTTATTTTCTAACTAGTTTCTTTCATAGATAGGTAGATAACATAAAGAACTCTCCTCGTATTCATTACCATTAAAGACGTGCCTGATATTTTCTCCAACCATTCCTACTTTCTTGATTAATTTAATTCTACACCGCCTCTTTTCTTTATTTTTTTTATGTTTCTATGTATTCTATTTCACTTTTATTTCATGTTTCGTTATTTTTCTTTTCTCTTTTTTAATTATTTTTTTCCAATTATTTATTCACCTACTTATTTTTCATATTTTCTTGCTTTTTATTTTCTCTTTCCGTCGGGAAACTTCAATAGCGTCGCAGTTCATCTCAAACTAGGCAAACATTAAGCCAATATAGCCATGGTCATTCCTGCCAAGCACTGTCAACTCGACATGACTATCCCGAAGAAAACCCCAAGTGAGCTCAATACGGCCAGTCACACAGGCAAGTTTTATTTCAGCATAGTTCTGGCACTGAAACAGAATATGAAACCAATCTTCGTCCATTCCGCATGTCCTGTTTGACGCTTCTGAGATTCCCAGCGAATTTAACCTCCCTGCAAAAGAACCACTTCTCGTCAAAGAACTAATCAACTCGTACACAGATGGCAGTGGAAGATCCTTCAATCCTACTTTAGGAATCCAACCATATGTAATCCTGCCTTTTTGGTGTTTTGTCCCATCTGCCTTGCCGATCAACATATACCCTCTGTTTTAGTTGCTCCTCCAGTAATTTTCATTCTTCCCTAGTCCTCATCGTTGGTCCAAGCTCATATTTATTTATAGGAAGACTCTTCCTGATACAGTAGGTTAGCAAGCACTTCATCACTTGCAGATCCGGAGGCAGAAACCCAGCCAGAAACTCCATAGTCTCATTTAATACCGAGCGGCATGCCCTCGTCGTTACTGCCTGCAAAAATGAGCTTTATCCTACTCTCAGCGCACTCAAAACATGTTGATTAAAGGATCTCTAAATCCAAGCAGCGGCACAGTAAGTAAGTATAGTAATACTTAAACCCTAATACAAAGGTATTTTTATACTTAAACCCTTGTAAATACTATCCATAATGTTGCTTCTCAGACCCTATTCTCCTAACACTACGCGTCTAAATTTCCCAGCCAAGGCATTCAGCTTATCCGTAACATATCATCCCGCATGTGGCAAGAAACTAAGTCCAGCTCCCAAATATTTCACAGTATAGATAGTTCCTCTTAAGTATCCTGCCCGAAAACTTCACAGTAAGTGGTCTATTTCTACACAGTTTTCCCTTAAGTACTACTCCCTCTGTTTTATTACTAGATAACACTTTTTTATTTTGTTTGGCAAAATCATCAATACAGCTCAGTCTCTTACTTCCAGATCCGCCCGACTATTACCAGGTATTAATATAGCCAGATCGTCCACGTAAGCAATTTTATAGTCCAGCTCTACAGAGTCTGCACCCATGATTTCATCGAAAAC
The DNA here is from genome assembly GCA_935421215.2 of Melolontha melolontha. NCBI lineage: Eukaryota > Metazoa > Arthropoda > Insecta > Coleoptera > Scarabaeidae > Melolontha > Melolontha melolontha. The sequence goes on along the minus strand of OW285237.1, from coordinate 90,586,447 downwards.
CAAGTTACACAACACAGGCCCCAGCACCGAACCCTGCCTAAGACAGCTTTTGGTAATCTTTCACCAACAATCACTGTTACCAGATGTCACTACCACTTCCCTATAACTAACATAACTTATAAACAGCCGATATAAATTGTCCGATAGATTTAATGAGCCCAGTCTCTGAAAAATGGATTGCCACCGTAAGTTATCAAAACCTCCGGCGATGTGAATAAAAAGACCCACTAGGTACTTGCACCGATACTCCCTTACGTGATTTACCAAACAGTGAACCGCATCAACTGTGCCTCTCTTTTTCACAAAGTGCAAATTGATTTGCCGAAACCTCAAATCGATCAGCCTTACCATTAGTCTTTCAAGCAACTTTCCAAAGGAAGGAAGAAATATTGGCCTGTAGGACTTTGGACTATCTTTAGGCTTAACCAGGCTTTTCAACAATATGATAATTTTAATTTTTTCTTTTTTCAAATGTACTAACAATGAGATATTACTTTCACACAATTTTTATCTTCAAATATTTGATTATTTAACCGGTTATTTGAGAGCTTGCATTACCACGATGATACGTCGATTGGGGATCATTTTTTGAAGTAGAACGAAAAACTTTTGTTGGTAAGCTCATTTTGGAACATCAAAATAGCTTGTAATTGACATTTAGTTTCGGATTCGTAGGAATAAATCCAACTGTCAACACCAATTCTGATGTAAACAGAATTTGAAGCACCTTGGTTGAATTTTTAAGCTCCATTTGACAGGAGCCTTTTTTGAGTTTGGGTCAAATTCCGCAAAATCTAGCGAGCAAGTACAAAGCTTTCTCACAGCCTAATTTCCACCAGTTGCAAACAGTGCTATTTGATGGTGCTTTCTCCCCAACACCCAGTTGAAGTCGGTTAATGCATTGTTATTGAAATAACCTACACAGAAAATTATACAAAATCGTCGTTGTGCACAAGAAGTTCACAAGAAAATTCCATTTTTTCACAAGTAATGCACAAATGAAACTAATTGGTTTGTTTTTGATCCGTATTTAACATATAAAATTTCAAATTTAATGAAAATCATACTTTCAGGTACCTCACCGTTCTGGTTTCTAAAAACTTGCGCAGCAACCTACGTAAAATGCCGAAGATCAGAATTTGTTCGAAGTTGTTTTTCTAAATAGAAACTTTTGTTACATTTTCATAAGTCAAAATTGCAAAATAAATTGAATATGCAAAAAACTAGAAAAAGTATCTCGTCACAATGCAATTTGTAGAAAAATATAAATAAAAAGATATTTGGTAAACTTTTGCAAAAAATAATTTAAAAAATATCCAAAAAAAAATTAATATCCAATTGGATATTAAATGTAAGAAGTTTCTTTGGTATAGGAAAAATCTGAATAATTTGACTGTTTGGTGTGTAACAAATATAACTGCATTCAACACTGATCACTTTGATATTGAATGTATTGCCTAAAAAGTAAACAATAATTAGTTCTGAAGTTTCTTTATATTTTCATTGTTATTACAAAATCACATTGAGACTTAACACAATGTTTTAACCCAATACCTCTATATTATTGCCAAATAAAGCTTAGTTGCTTCCTGCATGATTTAGTTATTAATGTATTGTACATATTAAATAATGTACGGGCTAAAACATTACAGTAGAATAACACATTTTTAGTTCGGCGATTGAAGACAACGAGTAAATAAAACTAATAGCCATGTTTGATATGGTATTACATTTGATACACCGTCACATCTGGTATCGATTATTTATAAATCAAAATTGTTTTCGGTTGGCATCTACTTATGGTATGATTTTTAATGTTTAATATTTATAAATACGTCTTTTTAACAATTATATTACATTATATGACAACTGTTCAAAAATTTGAAGTGTATTTACAGTGCTCCATGAAGCATTGGTACAGTAACAACACATAGGAATATTTGATTTTAAATACTTTCAACTAAAGTTTTATAAATATCTTTAAGTATACTAGACAATACTGTCTACATTCCATATTCAAACAAATAAAATTAGTATATTTTTGATTCAATACATACATCAAAATATGAGGGTTAGTTGACTTATTCGCGCGATCACCTAGAGTAGGACGTGAAATAAAAAAACACACATCACATTTTGTCAACCGATGCCTTGTTAGTTTGCTGTTAGTGTTGATAAATTTGTGACAAACCGTGTTTCGTGTGTCCAATCTCAAGGCGGTTGCGATATAGTACAGTTATTTCGTCCTAAGTAAAAAATAATAAATCAATAATGTCGAAAGCTATAAAAAGACCGTTATACCACGAAGCACAGAAATTAATAAGTAGATTTCCGGATATAGCTTACGGTGGTACTACAATAAAATGCAAAGTTTGTGAAATACCGCTCTCATGTACAACAATATACAACTGCCAAAAGTATGTGAATAGTGCAAAGCATATAGGCAAAAAAATGGTGACACATTTGTATTGGAGTTATGTATAGACGTTTAAAACGGTAAGTATTCCAGCACATTTTATAAGTTTGCAACTTTATTTATTCATTAATAAGTATACGTATCAATGCGCATCGGTATTTTAGAGTAATAAACTTAATCGCTATAGGCTCTTGGCACCGCTATTGGAAACATATTGCCATGGACTTTTCCCTGAAGAAAGAAATAAAAGAAGATATAAAAAAAATATTATATGTATGTACATTTTATTCCAGGGACATAACTATAAAAATTTAATATTTTATATAAAAATTTATTATAATGTGTATTTTTGTCCACGACTGTAGGATGTAGGGGCCTGTGAGATGTTCGTAGTTCGCGCCAAGCTGGAAGTTGTAATAATATATAGATATATATATTGTTGTTATTTTGATTTATATTTTATGTTAGGTAGGGGTAGCTTGCTGTTTCCTGCTCCTTCATGCTTTAGAGACTGGGTAGTTTTTGTGCAGATAGGTTGTGTTATTTGAAATTGGATAAAACTTAATTTTATTCAAATTTAAAAAATTTTGGATAATTACGGTGTGTTTTTGATAGTGTTTTGATGAGATTAAAATTCATTTACGTATTTGTTTATGAGTTTTTGAAACTTGTAATTTGAATTAAATGACCTATCTGGAGTCTCTCTTATAATAGTTTTTGTTAGGGCTGGGCGAAGTATCGATACATCGTCCAATACCCGATACCATAACTGGTATCGGGTACCCGATACCTCATATAACGAAGGTATCGATTCTAAGGTATCGATTCCAAAGCATCGATTCCAAGGTATCGATTCCAAGGTATCGATTCCAAGGTATCGATTCCAAAGCATCGATACCTATCGATACTTTACCGATTCCAGTACTCGCTAAGTATCGATGTATCGGGTAGCGAGGTATCGATTCCAAAGCATCGATACCTATTCCGATTCCAGTACTCGCTAAGTATCGATGTATCGGGTAGCGAGGTATCGATTCCAAAGCATCGATACCTATCGATACTTTAGCGATTCCAGTACTCGCTAAGTATCGATGTATCGGGTAGCGATGTATCGGGTAGCCATGTATCGGGTAGCTTACCTTTGTGCATTTTTTTAAATGAGTATGCGTACATCATAGGTATATAAGTTGTTGTTTTATGCAAAATGACAATTTAGAATTTTCTTATTTTTCATGCAAGGATTAAAAAAGAACTACATACATAAGTCTGCAGCTAGTATAATTATAATTTTACCTTTCGGAGGCCAATATTTCAACGTCAGTAACTTCACTATCACCGTCTCTTTTGTCTTTCTTTTCAATAATATTAAAATATGTAAAAGGATGAACACATTTTATATGCTTTAGCATATTTGTAGTATTACCAGTATACTTATATTCTTTTTTACATGCATTACAACTCACGCCCTGGCCGTTAATTTTATCAAAGTATTTCCAAACTACACTATTTTTTTTCGACATTTTGGTACGTACGTATCCACTTATTACACCAAGTTATAAGAACAAAGTGATGAAGCTTAAAATGATATGAAATATAAGTGCTTATATTAAACTTTAGAGGACGGATAAAGATAGGAATTATAATAAATCAAAACTAGGGAACAGCAAAAATTTGTTGACACATAATTAGTAATTACTATAAAGCAGTGTCGAGAGAAATATAGGTGATATTCATATTCATATAAATATAAAACACTTTCCTGTTCTATAGAATGCACAATACACAATACACGACTGTAAATTGGAACTAAAATAAACAAAATATAATACAAATATGTAGTATTAATTAATATAATAAGGTAAAAAAAAGTTGGGTCAAGAATTCTTATCAAGCTATTGTAGGTATAAAACGTGCTTGGTTTGTTTCTATTTTGAAATGAATATTTTAGGCTTTTTGTATAATTTTGTAATAGCACGCATATTTGCCTATATTATTTTATCTTTCTGCGTTTTTTAAATGTATATAAAAATAACTTTTTAAGTAAAGAATTTTTAAGTATGTATGCATAATATATATTTAAAAGACGTTGGTTATTATGCGTAGCAAATTCCATATTATGACATAACTTTAATTATTACAAACAAAAAAAACAAAATATCACAATATTGCAAATTTCATACCGTAGTTATGGTAGAATCGGTAAATTAATTTTACATCTCTTGAAACCGATATCAAACAATCGACACCTAGAAAACGGGTTATGAATACTGATTCCTAGGTATCGAATCAAGGTATCGATTCCAAGGTATCGATTCAAGGTATCGATTCCAAGGTATCGATTCCAAGGTATCGATTCCAAAGCATCGATACCTATCGATACTTTACCGATTCCAGTACTCGCTAAGTATCGATGTATCGGGTAGCGATGTATCGGGTAGCGAGGTATCGATTCCAAAGCATCGATACCTATCGATACTTTACCGATTCCAGTACTCGCTAAGTATCGATGTATCGGGTAGCGATGTATCGGGTAGCGAGGTATCGGGTAGCGAGGTATCGATTCCAAAGCATCGATACCTATCGACACTTTAGCGATTCCAGTACTCGCTAAGTATCGATGTATCGGGTAGCGATGTATCGGGTAGCCATGTATCGGGTAGCTTACCTTTGTGCATTTTTTTAAATGTACATAAAGGATGCAATAACTTTTTAAGTATGTATGCTTTATATATTTTAAAAGAATGTTATTATTATGCGCATCAAATATCCTTATTATGACATATCTATAATTATTAGAAAACAAAATACATATCACAATATTGCAAATTTCATACCGTAGTTATGGTAGAATCTATAAATTAATTTTATATCTCTTGAAACCGATATCAAACAATCGACACCTAGAAAACGGGTTATGAATATTGATTTCTAGGTATCGAATTAAGGTATCGATTTCAAAGTATCGATTCCAAGGTATCGATTCCAAGGTATCGATACTTTACCGATTCCAGTACTCAGAATCGATACCGTGCACAGACCCGATACATCGCTAAGTATCGATACCTCGATTGGTATCGGTACCCGATACCGAAAACGCCGGTATCGCCCAGCCCTAGTTTTTGTGACGTGACGTATACAAAAAATGAATGTATGTATATTTTAATATTATATTTACGTATTTAGAAATAAGTGTGTTACAATAAGGAGCTCAGTATATTTGATAATTCTAGTTTATAATATTTTGTAATCAGAGAAGATATCAAGAAAACTTATCAGTCTGTTTTTTTTTGAGTATAGTTTTTTTGTTCATATAAATTATTGTAATGTGTTAGAAAGCGGGAAAACTTATTTGGTACATGCTTGATTTTTGCGCATGATCAATTTTGGATGCGTGCGAAAAATAGAGAAAGTTCTATTTGACGTTTGATTTGAGGGGGTAATGTAATTGATGACAGCTGATAAATTTTGTTTATATTTATATTTAAATCTTTGTTCGGGATTCATTTAAGAGGTTTTTTATCTAGTGTACAAGTCATATTTTACACAAGTTTTCCTCTAAGTTTGCGGCGAAATAAAGTCACAATCCGCCTTATACTTGATAAGGTAGAATTTTTCTTTTTTTTTTTTGAATATTATATGTATGTGGCGTTGATGCTAGTTTTATTTCTTTATCTAATGCCTGTTGTTTTAATATATCTGGTGCCACACACCCTATGAGGGTAGCCCTGAAGATCGAGAGCTCAAGGAAGGCGACCCAAATGAGTCTAGTTCGGCACTGCTATCGTGGATTGTGAACTCTATTAAATTAAGCAATAAACATCACAATTCACAGCAATATGTACATATAATAGATGCGCGTGCAACCGAATCCCCTTCCATTGCGACACTGCACACAAATGCAGTTCTTAGTGATTAGTGATTAAGTATCTTTTAAAGAAAGGCATGTTCTTTACCGAAATCCATGATCATATGCGATATACACTGGGTGAGGGTTGACCTTCATATACAACCGTCAGAAAATGAGGAAATGAATTTACGCGTAGCAGGAGCAACTTGGAAGATGATCCCCGTAGTGGACGGCCGAAAACGGTTACAAGTACAGAAATGGTAGATAAAGTCCATAATTTGTTGCAAAGTTACCGACGATTGAAAGCGTGAAACGGGCGCTGCACGAAGAACTTGATTTAAAAAAGCTTTCGGCAAGATGGGTGCCGCGTTTACTGACGCCGAAACAAAGCCGTGTTCGCTGTCAAATATCGATAAATAATTTTTAAACGCCACACAACCGATTTTTGCGCCGATTTGTTACTTGTGAGGAAGCATACATACAAAATATATTTTCACAGTATGGAGATAATGTGATCTTTGAGAAAATGATGCTTAAAGGAACAACTATGAAAGAAAACAAAAATTATATAAGGAATATATAAGGCTAATGCATATGTAATGTCAAATAAATCTTAGCGCCCTCCAATAACTTCCGCCCATTACTTAAAATAGTTGGCTGTCGGCATTCACCTTAAACGAAACGAAAACCTTCTCGAACCACCAAAACGATAACCCAGTGCGTTAGCACAAGGCTATCGACCGGCAGATATGATAAGTAAAATTTAAGATACAAAATATTACTCATACACTCGGACATATTTCTACTAAATGAGATCCATTTTATATCATGAATAGCATATGTCAATTTTTCTCGGGGTTTGATTTGGATTCCTTTTCACCAAAATCATTAAAACTTCATCGTCGATCAAAGACCTATCCGAAGTTTCGCTTTTAAGTGTTTCGTTTTCACAAAGGAATGTTTTGAATCAACTTTGTGTAGATTGCTTGTATACAGTAATCGCCTTAAATTCTTTATATTGTGAATTGCAAGCACCACATTATTTTCAAATTTTAATTCATATCGCATTACAATGTGTACTAATCTTGCGAAAAAAAAACGTTTCACACAGTACAAAGACCAACTGACTCATACTTATAGATTTTCCTTTAATCACAAATACCTGTTCTGAAAGTGTATTAAAGCGATTCGATCGTCAAAGTAATCTGTAAAACCATCACAGAAAAAAAAAGCAAACGTGGAAACTAACTGAACAAAAAGAAAAATTGAACCATGGTTACGATAAAACTGAAAATCACTGCTTCAAAGTTACAACAACAATTTAATGAACAAACTTAAATAAAGGACTGTCTGGACGTTTTACCCTATATTGTTACGAGGAGGAAATTATTAATTTCAGTTATTAATAGAAAGCGACGTTTAGAATTAACGATTAAGCAAATTCATAAATCTAGTGAATTACGGGACATAACACCGCTCTCAGATAAGAGCAAATTTCATACATTTCAATCTGATAGTTGTGTAAACGATTGAAACGTAAACTAGATACCAAATTATCCAACGACGGTGAAACATGGAATGGTGGCCATATACGGCCCTTATTCGGCATTTGTTTTTATTGAAATTTTATAGATAAATACATTGAACTCTAAAATACATTGAATAATTCCAAATGATTCAGTCCTAATATAAAACTGTTGTAAAAGTGATTTCCAGCCTTTAAATGAATTCAACAAAACTATTAGATGATAAATTAGTATTGAAAAGATTTATTTTCATATTTAACATATTATATTTACAAAATTAAATGAGACTGGAAAATTTCAATATATCTGCAGCAAGGAATAAATTAATACATGTATCCCTTATCTGCAAATACTTTGGATGTTCATTTTTATAAACCATCAATTAAATATTTCCATCTTATATAGATTAAGTGCTTCGTTCACCTTGATAACAATACATATATTTTTCCTGCACAAACTTTTCTCATTCGTCCTCAAATTTTTACGGCCTTTTATTACTTTCTTTATTTGATTTATTTAAACTCTATTCTTCATAGTGCATTTCATTCTTTCTACTTAAATATTACTACCATTTTCTTTTCTTCTCTTAGACGCCTACACTCTTTCCAAACAAAGGTTGTCTTGACATTTCTATGAACTATTCGTGTATTTTCACAGCATGCTTCTGTTACTAATAAAATCGCCATCTTAAAATCATTCCACATGTCTCCAAAATTCACCTCTTTCTATTCCTTTGAATATTTCAAAGTTTAATCTCACGTAATTTTCAGTCTATTGTACTTTATCTTTGTAATTTTCCTTTTAACCCCAATTTGTTTTGTTCTTTGTTTTAATATAATTGTAAGTAAATAGTAGCCACTACTTATTACCGTTCCTTTATTTACGTTTATATCTTTAACTTGGTTCCAAGCATCTTTGCTTACCAAGAAATTCATCAACGAAGGATTATTTTCTTTTATTTAGAAACTATTTTATTAATCTTTTAGTGCATAAAAAATGTGTTTTCTATCCTTAATTAATTTTGTCTATTAAGATTTCTATAAAATTCTTATGCAAATCATGTAAAGAATTTCTGAAACCACCAAATCTACCTAGATTAACCATCTTCTCCTTAATAAATCAAATCATATGATTTTATGTTATGGTTATGTCTTTCCGTTAAAAATCTAAGCTTCCTTCAGGGTTAAAGCAATGGTTTGCAATACCTACTATTATTTTTTCCATATGGTTATATCCCGGGGGTTACTTAGAATAACATAAAACTTAAATTTCTTTGAGTTAAGAATAGTTTCGTAAACTTTTCTCCTCATAGGTAACTTGCACAGTAAGAGAACATTGTATTATACACGGCTTGTAGCTATGAATAAAATGACTCTTATTTCTTCCAGTTACATTGCTCGAAAAAGCTAACTGAAGGATCGATAGATATTTTCTTTAAGATCCCTTTTGTCTGCTATCTTTAGAGCAATTTTTACTGTCAAAATTACGCAACATTACAATGTTCTTGACAAAATAATAAGATCGCCCAATTTTTATCAAGTTGATTTGTCTATATTTAATAATAAATAGACGACCAGACACATTTGACACCAAAATGAACTGGAATATTCGCCCTCGAATAAAATATAACTCATGGAAGTATAGATTCGTTGTGGGTACTTGTTTAAAAAAGGATAGTATTGCAAGAAAAAAAGCTGCTATTTTTTTATGCTCCTAAATCAATCCTGAATATTTAAAATATTAACTAAAAGAATTACAAAATCATGTGTAACTGTAAATGAGCTGCTGTGCGACCATAGACAATACATGACCAAGTAAACTGAAATTAAAAAATTATAATTTTACGAAATGGAGTGAAATAAATAACAATTACACAAGAAAATTGGACGCTTGTCAGAGAAGAGGCCAATAGAGTATTGGCTTTACGTTTATTTTTGTGTTAATTTATTTTATAACTATTACTAACACTTCCATTAATGTATACTAATTAGTTACCTAATCCTTCATACACTTAGTAAGATAGAGCAAAAATAATATAAAATTAAATAATCGACATTTATGGTATTTTTATTACATTTACATTTCGTATAGATATACGAATGTAAGTTATTCCAAAGTTATTAAAACAAAAACAACTATAAATAATAGAACTTTGTGAATAACATGTTTCGGAAATTCTTATACAGGCGTCTTATGAAAAACGCACCACGCTATAAGTCTGCCATTTATAATCCGATTTCAGAAATTCAAAAACTGCACCAGACAGGTGTTATAAATACTACCAAAAAAGATAATCTTTGATTTTTTTAATGTGTCATTTTTGACAAGCGATAGTCTTTTTTTTAAATAGCAACACATATTTTTTTTTTATTCGTTTGGTAGAGATTTTTTTCCTCAATACAAATGGTGTGTTTTAACTTGATCTTATAAAATGTTTTTGATAAATAATTTTGTTTTTTTCTAACATTTTCAAGTTTGCCTAGGAATCCAATGACAACGCACAAAATAGTAACTGTCATTTAATATTTGTCAACTTGTTGTGATTTATTGTTGTTTGTATTATTTCTTACAGTTTTGTTATTATTTTGTTATCATATAATTATTTCATTATAATAACAATGAATTAACTGATATGATCCAAGTGTTTTTCGAGTGTCACAAAAATGCTGGTCAAGCAGTGCGCATTTACGCAGCTCGCTTTCCCGATAGAGAAGCGCCTAACCGTCAGAAATTTAGAAGAATTGAACGAAATTTAAGAAATCACGGTGCTTTTAAGAAACCTAAGAAAGAGGGACGCCAATTTCGCGAAAGTGTTGAGTTATATGCCATTTCTTAGTGTTCAAGAAAATCCAATAACTTCAGCTTAGGAAATCGCACATAATATTGGCACGTCAAAGGAGATTGTTCATAAAATCTTAAAAAAACACACATTTAAACCGTACATCCCACAAAAAGTATAAGCGTTATATGAAAACTATCAAAATAGACGACGCCAATTTTGTGTTTACTTCTTAAACATGTTAGGTCAGAATGGACTGTTCTATAGAAATGTGGCTTGCTCCGATGAGTGCACTTTTAGCAATAATGCCGTTTTCAACAGACGTATTCACCGTTATTGGAGTCAACAAAATCCGAGAGTTATTGTTGAAACCAATCGACAACATAGATTCACCGTAAATGTGTGGTGTGGTATTTTGGGTGACAGATTGATTGGACCCTTTTTCATTGATGGTACCCTAACTCAGGAAAAATATCACCAACTACTAATTCAAATTTGGACAATTTCTTGATGAATTACCTCTTGCAGAATCAAATAGAGTGTTTTTCCAGCAGGATGGCGCTACGCCACATAGTGCCAGGATAAATGTTGACTGGTTGAATGCTAAATTTGGCCAAAAATGGATAGGGACAAACGGGCTAGTTCGGTGGCCTGCACGTTCTCCAGATTTTACGCCGCTCGATTTTTGGCTATGGAGTTATGTTCAAGACCGTGTCTATTTAACACCCCCTGAGAACGAGCATGTTTTAAGAGAGAGAATCATTTATACTTGTCCAGAGATACCTCCTGTTTTGATCTTGAATGCAACATATCGAGTAACTAGAAGGTGTCAGCTTTGTATTCAGCAAGGTAGGAGGAATTTTGAGCAATACTTATAATAATTATGATTTGTTACGATGTTTGATTTTAGAAGTTAATAAAATTTTCCATTTAAAAGAATTAAATTATTTTCCAAGAATATTTTACAAGTTGACGCACATCATTGTACTCAAAAAAAAATCTAGTATTTATACACCTGTCCTGTGCGGTTTTTTAATTTCTGAAATCAGATTGGCAGACTTATAGAGTGGTGCGTTTTTCGTAGGGCACCTGTATAAAGTTGTATTGACATATCTCTCCAATTAATTAACAATTCTCCTGTAATATTTCTTTTAGCACCTGTTCATAAATGTTCCATTCTCCAAATGTTGATATCCAACTCCAAAGAATTATGCTTCTGTCTCCTTGTTGAGCAACGCTTTACATATCTTGTTCTAAGGTAATTTTATTAAATTTGCTTTCATCAGAGTTTGTGTTTTTTTAATACTGATTACGGTTTTATATTTATCTTCTTTAGCAGATTTAGTACCTCTTTCTCGCGCAAAAAATTATTTTCTTTTGTTAGCTACCATCTCCTTCTCTAATCGATATTATTGCATTAATAAATTTATAAGCACATTAAAAAACGCATAGTTTATGATATTGCATTAATTTCTAGAATATCGGGGAATAAGCATTTTACGCTAAATTTAGTGCTGCATAGTTCCCTTTTATTGCATATTACTTGCAAACAACAAAAAATAGGCGTAGCTTCTGTTTATTTTTCAAAATTTTTGTTTATTATGTTTCATAATTATATATCCACAGTTTTTTTTTCGGATTTTAATACATTTTACAACATATACAGTAGTTCACCGACGCAAATAGAATATTCTAAAAAATAAAAAAGTTTGTAATAAATCTCCAAAAATTATGCTCACATGAAAAATCATACATACTGTTTTGTTAAAGTCACCACTTTATTTAATAGTAGGATATCCTTTATTACTGAATACAGCTCTTTGGCATTAATATACATAACAAGTTTTGAATATAAAGTAGGGACGCGATAGCTAGCGTTGCACGTCATCAATGAAGTATACATGATGTCATATCTATATTAGCCCATTTGAAAACATTTTAAATGCTATATGTATTAAAAAGTCGTTAGTTTATTTGTTTTACATATAGTAGCACTACTTGGTTATAATTTATTACATTTTTGATAAAACAACACATGTTTCGAGTTGATTATGATTTTACAGTTTGTGAATATTTTTAACGAGGTGAATACAAGTATGCGACGTAGCCGATGTCAATTCATCAGTCATTGTCAATCTTGTTATTGTGTGTTACCTAACCTGTATTTTTTCTTCCCTGTTGTATTTCGTGTTTTTTTGCCTCCGTTTATTTGTCTGATATTTAAATACAGTTTTTTTTTTTAAATTATAGGAGCGTATTATTATTATCGCAATGCCTAAATCCTTTTGCAAGCAATCGAAGCAATTAATTGCTTCACTAATAACCTTTTTGAGAGGGAACGCGATGAAGGAGGTCCTTTCATACCATTTAACGCTGTTCATGAGGTACGTACATGTGTTTGGCAATCACTATAATGCAAAAATTACATATTTCCTTAACATTTCAGAGAGTTGCTGCAGCATTAAATATACATGTGTCTACAGTTTCAAAAATATCGCAGTGATGAAGGCAAATCAACCTCTCACCAGTCCAGTGAAAACAAGGAAGAAAGCAAAACCTATTCGCGATCTAGAACCTGGCACAGAAACATCGATACGTGATGTCATTTATGAAATGTATCGTACTAGTAAGCATATAGATATACAAGTACTACTTGAACGGTTGTAAATATGATATATTTGCAGAACAGCATATTACTCGGAGATCTTTGTTACAACTCCTAAAGGAACAAAATATTTTTAATGGAAGCTTAACATCACTGGGTTTAGTTCTAAAAAATATCGGTTTCAAATGGAGGAAAGATGATCCCCATAGAGGTCTAGTGGAACTGCCACGCATTGTTATAGCATGGGTAGACTTTATACAACAATATGTTCACAATATGAAGAATAATTTTTGGCAATTGGTGTACCTCGATGAAACATGGATTTATGTGAAATGTAAAACAAAATCACATGTAAAACATTTTTCTTAATACAATTTATAAATTTTTATCAAATGTATACACCTTGTATTAGTAATGTACACATTTAAATTCATTCTGTAACATCATAAATGTACCCAGTTAAGTTTATTATAAACTTTATGGCAAAAATTATCTGAGTTTTTATTATAGTATTTACATCAGTATTTTTAACTTGAAAGCAGATTTTGTGTAGCATGTATGTCAAAAGCTAAGCATATTATGGCAAAAGCTACAAGAAATTTATAGTAACAAACTAATAAAGTTTCTAAATCTAAATACCTGACAAATTTGCTCATAGATGAGCTTTTTCATTTAACCGAGCTTAAATGGTGATTTTAACGTTCCTTAACATATTCGAACTGTTGTTTCAGCAATAAATAATATAATCACTGAATATTTTTAATCCTTTGTAGCTAAACAATAAATTCAAGTACACCATAGATCATAAAATGTAAAACACTAATTGACATAGGTGTAAATAATATTTTGCGCTTAATTACCAATATTTTCAGAATACATTTGACATTATCATATAATCTAGATGACGTTAAATTACTTATTTAAATGTCCAAAGGATTGCGATTTTTATAAAAAATTGTACTTTATTAGTCTGCATAAGATGGATAACATTTATAGGTTATGGATTTCGCTGTTCGCTTCTACTTCTAACTTTACATTTGACATAATACATATGATCAATTTGCGGTTGTCAATTATAAATCGATCAATACGGCAACATTGCCCGGCTGAGACGTTAATGTTGATTAATGACGCACTTCGCTAGCTATCGCGTCCCGACCATAGTCAACTGAAATTTTATCCCACTTCACCTTCAAACCATTCTCCAAATTGTTTACATTAGAAATATGATGATTTCTGATTTTAGTATACAGTTTCTGATTTGCGTATACAGTATAGTTTGTGTACGTTTTATAATTTATTTCTTATAATTTAAATTAAATGCAAAATTGCATGCGTGCGCCGCTGGCATGCATGTCGAATTTGCCATCTCTACACATAATAATGCAAAAAACCAATTAAAAGTATGAAATGAAAAATTTTAAAAACGTGAAACCAACTTCCAAAAACAATAATTTTGCTTTAAAAAGGAAAAGATAGTCTATTTTTTATTTCATTTCATAATTTATTACATAGATCGAACAAAACTTTTAGAAATCGGCGCCAAATTTAAAGAAAAAAATCAATATAAAATGAACAAACACACTAAGTAGTTAAATACCACAATCGAGTTCTTAAATAAGTACTATTTAATAATAAAAGGTAAAATAATTTTTCTTAAATTAAATGTTTCTTAAGTAAATACATAAACAGTTAGAAATACATATAACAATATCCGCTAGAAGGCGACTGACAGGTAGAGCTGTGTTAACAGCATGGAAGACTTTTCTCCCACAATATAAGTTGTGGCGTTGTCTGTATAAGTATGAGTCGCGTAGTTGATACATTAATTGAGCTATATAAGCATTTTATGGCTTATTCTTCATTTTCTCAAGCTGCTTGAATATATTTGTCAAATTACTGGAAGAATCACTTATTTAAAAAACTTAAGTTGATTGTCTTAACACCTAACGGTAAATAAGGTATTGATAATATATATATATATATATAAGTTGATTGTGGTGTTCAACTACTTGGTGTGTTAATTCATTTTAAAAGTTTTTTTTGCTTTAAATTTGACGCTGACTTTCAAAAATTTAATTTCACTCGTTCTATGTAATAAATAATGAAATAACATAAAAAATAGGCTTTTTCCTGTTAGAGAAAAGTTATTGTTTTTGGAAGCTATTTTCCAAAAATTTTTTGTTACAAAATTGAATGCTTATTTTTCGAAAATACATGAAACTATAAAGGGGATTCACCGAATTTGTAACACATTTATTTCCAAAACAAGAAATATTGCACCAAATGCAGTGCACTAAAACTTTCAATTTTATAATATTTATTATATTCTCTCGTAGTTTTAAATAATACCTGCTTTCATTCATCATAATACTCATAATAGGTTAACATTAGGTAGGTGTACGGAAACTTTTGTCGCTAACTGTAGATATTACACAATTGTTTTATTGATAAGAATTCTTTTTATTATATAGAGATAAATATGGAATGTAGATGTCTTCTTAACATACCCACAAACGAATATTGAGAAAATTTTAATTTCATTTAAGTGTTTTTGTAGTTAATACTTGTGTGTAGTACTATATTTAAAAGTATTAAAATCAACAATATCAAATCATGTTGTTTAGTATCGAGATTACAAATTTATTATTAATAAATAAATAACATGATTTAAATATAGACAAGATACGATTCAGACGTTTGAAAATAATTGTAAGAAAATATTTATTAGGTTAGATAATCACTGATATGTGTACATCGTTTCAAGATTATCTATCACATAAACATTATTTAAAAAAAAAATAAGTAAATTATATTTTTTCTTATAATAGCGGACTCATTGTTTAGCATAAAATTTTAAAAAAACATAATTTCTTTATGAAACAAGACGTGATATTTTTTGTTTTTAATCAGATTCATTCAACAATGAAACATTGTATATACATTAACCTTTGATATGCGATGCGGATCAAAGATATGTTTATCAAAGCACTTACAAAACGTGCGTATAATATATGTGACCTACTCTAGTCTTGGGTACGATGTTGAGATTGAGCTTCGTGTCAACGAGAGAAGCTGCCGCCTCAGACAAATATCCTTGATTAGGAATGAGACATGACCGTCCGAAACAACAAGGACAGCACAGTTTATGCATCCATTTGGTCCATTTCGGATTTAACCTCCCGTAAGGCTCTTCATCTTTGGGCTTAAAAACGGCGATGACTTTCTGTTAAAATAAAAAATAATAAATATAATATGCATACAATTACGATTTAAAAGGCAAATATAATACAAAGGAGCAGATTTATAAAATGCGTGGTAACCTCCTTACTTTTTAGCTAGGCTCTGAACTTTTAAATTAGTTTCGCAAACGGATTGAATATCTACATGAGAGATTAGTAAACCATAAGGCACAAACGAAATACAGTATTTGTCCAGCTGCGTTCACTGTGAAAGTTAAATTGAAAGAAACTGGTTAAAATACATCAAGAGCAATTCTTAGCAGTTAAAAAACTAAATAATAACAGTAAAGGTTTGATATCGCAAAACACATTCTAGCAAAAAAAATTGCGTTATCCAAATCAACAAAATAGGCCCTGCAAAAGTATTCGTCCATTTGACTTACACCGCTAAGAATTACCAAAATGAAGGAGGTATTCACATGGCGAAGAACAAGGAGGCAAGAAGCAGTTTATCTGTATTCGGGATCAGGGATATAATATTACATGGGAAGTCTTGAGAACATAGTGTTTTAATAATTGGCCGGGTAAATTCATTATTTATTACTTTATATGTCATATACAAGGGCTGATCCCTTTGCTCCGCCCCTGACCCATTTATAAACCAAAACGATTATTTATTTTCACGTCCCATTGTAACCTGCTATGTATAGACTAACGCTAGAGACTTACAAGTCTTAACCTGTTAAAGCGTGCCTACAGTAGACGTTCGAGGTCAAGAGAGTCACATATCAGTATCAAAATGGATCGTGTCGAGCAACGAGCGGTGATTAAATACTTATGTTTAAAAAATATGACCCCAACTCAAATGCATCAAGATTTGGTGGATACATTAGGGGAATCTGTAGTATCAGACGACATAGTTAAAAGGTGGTGTCGTGAGTTTAAATGTGGTAGACAGTCGTGTACAGACAAACATGCAGGTGGAGCGTCCACAAGCGTTACTACCCAAGAAACTGTTAAAAAGGTCCATGATCTCGTGCTGCAAGATCAACGTGTGGCTATTAGACAAATACAAGGTGGTCCAAAAAGTTGTTTATATTTGCTTGTGATGTAGAAAATTTTATACGCAAGGTAGAGAGGTGGGGTCGGTCTTAAACGATAGCTCGGCTCTGGGAAACTTAGTCATCATGCAGCGCTACACAGGAGAGGAGCGCTCGTTTTGTGTGCGCGAATATTACCGTAACAACAATTCTGCCACCATTGCGCGCCGTAGATATCGACAACACTTCAATTTGCACGATATTCAGCAACGTCCAAGCATTCAGCTGATTAAGCAATGGGTTAATAAGTTTGAGGAAACTGGTTCAACATTAAATAAGCGCGTTTTAGGACGTCCAAGGTCGGCGAGAACCGCTGAGAACATCGAGAGAGTGAGTCAGTCTGTGCGCGACCAACCAACCGTATCAACTCGAAAGCGCGCAGCTGCTTTAAATGTGACGAGAACCTCGGTGCTTCGCATTCTTCACAAAGATTTAGGCATGCATCCGTATAAGGTTCAAATAGTGCAAGAACTGAAGGCTACAGATCCCGCCAATAGAGTTTTATTCGCTAACGAAATAAGGAACCGAATTCCAGCAGCAGTCGACATCTTATTCTCCGATGAGTCCCATTTCCACCTAAATGGCCACGTCAATACTCAAAATTGTCGCTACTGGAGTAGTGAAAACCCTAAACGGAAACATGAAAGGCCTTTGCATAGTCCGAAGGTCACAGTATGGGCTGCAATGTCGGCATCCGGAATAATTGGCCTTTTTTTTTTCGAAGACCAACAAGGTCGCACCAGTCACTGTAAATTCTCGGCGTTATGTAGACATGATTCAAACTTTCCTCACTCCTGCTCTTCAAGAATTTGAAGGATACACTCAGGACACCTGGTTCCAACAGGACGGAGCCACCTGCCACACTTCCAATCTTTCTTTGCCTGTCGTTCAGGGGCTTTTTCCGGGAAGACTGATTTCTCGAAGAGGGGATATTGAGTGCCCCCCCCCGAAGCCCTGACTTGAGTCCCTGTGATTTCTTTTTATGGGGTTATCTCAAAAGTAGAGTGTACAGCAACCGCCCTGCCACTCTGGAGGAACTAAAGAACAATATTCGACAAGAAATCGAAGGCATAACTGCAGACACTTGCCGCCGCGTTATGGAAAATTGGAGAGGTCGTCTTCAAGAGTGCCTGGACACAAATGGGGCACATTTAGATAACGCAATTTTTAAAAAATAAATTTCCCGCCATTTTTGTAAGCCTTAAAAATAAATTTGTTCAAGTAGATCAATTTGTATTGTTTTTAATTCTATTCAAAAAGTTAATATCTTTATGGACCACCTTGTAGTTGAATACTTAGAGATTCGAGATGGGACTAAACGCTGTGTCAATTATTTATCATTAAGTTATACTATGTTCTTGGTGATTTGTCTATGATCAATATGCTCAATGCTCATCGCATCCAACCAAGTTAAACCCGATCGTATTGTTCTAAAATGGTGAAAACAAGAGAAACTATTATCGTTGAGCGAGAAAGAATAACTGAGCTGTAATGAAAAATGAGCAAAATGAAGTCAACGTAAAATTACAGAAATAACAGATAAACTATGTACAACGATTCAATATATTATTCAGAAGAATACCAACACTTTTCAAATAAAGAATAAACCCAGAAGTGGCAAACCAAGAAACTTATCCGAATCTGATCAAAGAAGTGTATTAAGATTGTGCGTCAGAATCCCCATATCTCAGCTCCAAACTATATGCAGAGTTGCAATTAGCCGCAAAACACGTCAGTATTGACACAATAAAGACTGTGATACGGAGGATGGGTTATAAAGGTCGAGTAAGCCATGGGTCAATAAGGTTAATAGGCGAAAACGTTTAGAATTTTTAATGAATTACATTGAAAAACCTGAAGAATTCTGGAAACGAGTGATCTTTTCTGGCGAAAGCAAGTTTTGGATATTTGATTCGTCTGGAAACCAACGAGTAACAAGACAGAAAATACCAAATACAAAAAGAAAAATTTAAGAGGTATTGTGAAACACGGGGATGCATCTATAATGGTTTGGAGGTGTATATCGGAGGACGTCCTGCAATTCCCATTGTTATCCTCCTTCCACATATATCAAGAATTTTTGTATACGTTGATTAACTATTTTTTCTTATTGTTAAGATAACCAATTAAGCGTCTACGCAACACCATGTGGCTGATGTAATCATGGGCCAATGGGTCTATGAGACATTCTACACAGTAGTGAGCAAAAATTAAACATTAGGGCAATTTCTATTATCAACATGACAACGACTCAAAGTACATTGCTCAGTCAAAAATGGCTACTTTATAATGCGCACTTGTTATAAACGTTACCCCAGTCTCCCGATATTAATTCTATAAAGAACATATGGGCAGAAATAAAGAGAAAGTTGAGACAAATGCCAATTAGAACTCAATAATGTTTAAACAGTTGTGTTATTGAAGATTTGCAGAAAATAACCCCCGAATTTACAAATACATACATTAATAAAATCTATATCTAAACGACTCAGAATCATAAGGAGTTTATATATTCTTCTTTCTCAACCTGTATCCGTCCACTCCTGGACGTAGGTCTCTCTCAATCTTTTCCACTCGTCTCTATCTTGTGCAGTATGGACCCATCGCCTTCCCACTACGCTTCTGATATCATCCACCCATCTCTTTGCAGGGCGTCCCACACCTCTTTTTGTTTGTCTTGGTCTCCATTCCGTGATTTTGTGTGGCCATCTATCCTCGGTTTGTGTAGCTATGTGTCCGGCCCACGCCCATTTCATTTTTGCTATTTCCTGATCCTATCTCTTAGTGAAATACCAAGCATGCTCCTTTCCATGGTTCTTTGTGATGTTCTGAGTTTATTGGCCGAAGCCTTGGTCAGGCTTATAGTTTCAAGTCCGTAAGTTTGGACTGGCAGAACACATGTGTTGTATACTTTAGTTTTTAGGTTTATTGGAATTTCCTTATTTCTAAGTACGTGTCCCAACTTGCCGAAAGCTATCCAGGCGAGCCTGATTCGTCTAGTGATTTCTGCATGCTGGTTTTCTTTTCCAAGATTAATAACGTGACCCAGATATATATATTCCTCTACGCATTCAATGTGGTTATTGTTTATATATTATATTATTCAAATTTATTTAAAAAAAGTATTGTATTTATATTTTGTATTTATTGTGTACCTTACTTTAATATAGGAGTTTCTGCAAACGAACTTGAATACTGTCCACAGCTGGTGTCGCATGAATAAATTTAATTTAAATATTTCCAAATGCTGTGTTGCAACTTTCACAAATAAAATAAATTATACAAACTCTTTTTTTTTCGTCGATAATACAGTTATAGAGAAGCGGAACTCTACAAGGGATCTTGGTGTTACATTCGACAGTAAGTTGACCTTCAACGATCATCTCTCAAACATCACTAGATCTGTTGTTAATTCTCTGGGTTTTATTATCAGAATGTCCCAAAATTTCACTAATGCCGGTACCATTAAATCTCAATATTTCGCATATGCCGTTAGTAAGTTGGAATATGCGTCTACCGTTTGGTACTCAATCTAAGACCTACACGTGAATCAAATTGAACGTGTTCAGGGTAAATTTTTGAAGTACTTGAGTTACGGGCTGGACGGGGTCTATCCAGAACGAAACATAAACTACGGGATTTTATTGGGAGGCATTGTATTGGAATTGCTGGCGAAAGGAAGACCGCATTACTGGTGGCGAATCTCCTGAATAACAGGATCGACTCAGCATCGCTGTTAGGGCGAGTAAATTTACTGATACCACGCATTGCTACTAAACACCCCCCTGTTTTGTGTTTTCGACACCAAGGACTAACATATTGTGCAGGGCTCCATTGGTGCATTAGTCAAGAAGCGCAAATAATTTACTTAACGATGTTTTTATGGAATTAACTGATTTATTTATTTATGTATATATTGTCACATAGTCAAAATTTTGTTGCCCTCTTTAGATAAGTCTGTTGGACAAAATAAATTTTTATTATTATATAGAATAAATGGATAGCATATTCAATCGAATTTATTAATTCTTTTCTACATTTTTATCATATATTTCTTAGTACCACTGAAAGGACAAATACTTATCCCATAACTGTATGTACGTATAGCAAACGCCAATTAAGTTGGCGCGAGGAGGGGTAAGTTCGCGCAGGATTAGATGTAGTGGGGAGATTTGTATTTGGTTTTACATCAAATGTCAGATAATTCTAACCTCTGAGCGTGTATCACTTTATGATCCCCTAGTAAAGACATTATGTTCCGTCAAACGTCAATGACAAATGTATTCTGACAATTACTTGAGTAGTGGGGGTGGACGTTTTTAAAATCGGCTTCTGCGCATCCCCTCCTCGCGCCAACTTAATTGGCGCTTGCTATACATATGTATTATAATAATTAAATTGCATAAAGAGCTTTTTGAGATTATAATGGAGAAAAGCGAAAAACATTTTGTTTGATTTTTAAAATACATTTTTTCTTAAATGAGGCATCTAAAAATCGTGAATATTATACTACAATCATTGTAAATTCAAAATAATAGCGAAACGCCACGACATTTTTAATGTCTATCCTCTTTTATTCAATATTGATCATCTGAATTAAATTCTATGCTCGTTATATATTTTTTTTCCATGATAACGTAATTAGAAGACTCCAATACTTTACAAAATAATGTTAAACTTATTAATATTATCTGTATAGTACTGGGGTAATGAAAATAATTTAAGTCGTAAACTACAAATCGATAGACTATATTAGAAAATATAACGTGTTTCCGTTCAATTTATCTTAGATCTTAGATTTCCTAAAAAAATCTAAAAAAGCTGTAAAGATTAGAATAGAGATATTAGGACGAAAAATTTTATAAAAAAGTAACGTCATCATCCAAACATATGCATACGAAACTTTAAAAATCCTGGTATACTAATCATTTTAACAACACAGTGAACGCTTATTTATCTTTTGTGTATGTACATAAGAATTACATTTGATTTAAAAAAGTAGGACTAAAGAAGACAAATAGTATTTCAAATGCGAATGTTACTTTTTTACAGTAAACTTAATACTAAGATAGATATGTGTACCATGACAAATCTGATTACGAAAAGCTAATAGAGTATTGTAACTTCAAGTACCGAAAGGACATATATGATTGTTTCGGCCTTTACTTGATGAAATTCCATTATAACTATTAAGATAAAATAAAACAAATTTTATGAATTTCACTTTTTAATTATCACTGTAACGAGTCGTTTCGCATCAACCTAGGCTTCGTCAGACATATAACTAACTTATTTACAAAATATTTTTTATATTAAACACAAGTAAACGGTAACAAGCAAAAACACATGTTTTATTTTAAAAAATAGTCAGAGGGATGGGTGCTTTTTATTACGGGATGTCTATATAAAACTTTCGCTACGGTTTATAAAAAAAAAAATGTACTGTTCTTAAGTAATAAAACTAGAGGTTTACATTATATTACAGGGATAAAGAATTCTATGGAAAAATACAAAAATACTATACAATATGTAACTGTCTGCAAATCAAATAAATAGATTAAGTAAGGGTGAATTATTTGTTTCTAATTGATCATTTAAGATCTTGTCAGTTTTCTTTATTTTATTGATTTCAAGTGACTCTAATAAATTAAGTTTTTTGCCTTTATTTTCTATATGTAATATTTTAAATTCTTTGTTAAAATTGTGGTTCGTTGAATTGATATGAGACGCATATGAAGAGTCACTTTTATTATTTCTAAATGAAGAAAAATATTCTTTGACGCGTACTTCAAACGATCTGCCTGTCTGTCCGATATAAGTCATAGGGCAACTACCGCAGGTTAACTCCATAAAGCCATATCACAAATTTACCCAATATTAAATAATAACACCCAAAAATTTAAAATGATCACGTTTATAGGCTCTTCAAGCACAAAAATTTGTAAATATTTAAGAAAGTTTGACATTAATACAGCGTTTAAAACTAATAACAATTTATCCAAATTTATAAAAAACAATAAGGATTTAACCCTATGACTTATATCGGACAGACAGGCAGATCGTTTGAAGTACGCGTCGAAGAACATTTTTCTTCATTTAGAAATAATAAAAGTGACTCTTCATATGCGGCTCATATCAATTCAACGAACCACAATTTTAACAAAGAATTTAAAATATTACATATAGAAAATAAAGGCAAAAAACTTGATTTATTAGAGTCACTTAAAATCAATAAAATAAAGAAAACTGACAAGATCTTAAATGATCAATTAGAAACAAATAATTCACCCTTACTTAATCTATTTATTTTATTTGCAGACAGTTACATATTGTATAGTATTTTTGTATTTTTCCATAGAATTCTTTATCCCTGTAATATAATGTAAACCTCTAGTTTTATTACTTAAGAACAGTACATTTTTTTTTTATAAACCGTAGCGAAAGTTTTGTATAGACATCCCGTAATAAAAAGCACCCATCCCTCTGACTATTTTTTAAAATAAAACATGTGTTTTTGCTTGTTACCGTTTACTTGTGTTTAATATAAAAAATATTTTGTAAATAAGTTAGTTATATGTCTGACGAAGCCCAGGTTGGTGCGAAACGACTCGTTACAGTGATAATTAAAAAGTGAAATTCATAAAATTTGTTTTATTTTATCTTAATAGTACCGAAAGGACATCATTGATTTAATAAAAAAATTCAATAAATTGATTTAGTAAAAAAATAGCTTGATTATTTTCATAGAGAAGGCATAATAAAGGTTATGGTCTTTGCTCGTTGTGTTTGATAATTGTAAAGTAAATTCCATAGGAAATTAACGCGAAATATTATCAAATGCTGCTTACTATTTTTTGTGAAACTTCAACTATTCTTTAATCTTCATACGGTATACAATGTTTCACCAGGAATCTTCTGCTATATAAATTAACAAGATTTTGTTATTAAATTGATCATTTCTGGCATTCCAGGTTATGGGAAATATAAGGTTTACTATTTAACACTTCGGTTAAAACCACTATTATGATTTCTCTATAAAACTTATATTTCTTTTGATTAATGACTTAATATTTTGATACATTTTTAAGTGATTAAAGTTAAATGATTAAAGTGACGGTAATTTTATTTTTTATGCACACTATATATTAGTAAAAAGTGAATACTAGTGTTGGATCTTAAGGGGTTATTATAGTTATTTATGTACTAAGGGTATTATGAAGATGTTTATGCCCGTTCGAGGGCGACAGGTTTACAAGGCCGAAGGTCTCCGGCCCAAGGGTTTGTAAGTCCATTGAAGGCTTTAAACTTCTAATAACTCCCGTCGCGTACACAAAATTTCATTCTTCACTTTAAATAGGTAAATAATGCGAAAATCTTGAACATGAATTTATTCAAATAGACCAAGGCTTCCTGGGTGTTTTTGTTTTCATGACGATGAGGTTACTTGTTTATAAATAAAGTTAGTGGTGTGTGTGAGGTAGAACGGCTTTCAAGAATTTGTTACTATGCGTGAACGAGTTCCAAACGTAGTCGCAGAGAGAGCTAAGAAAGCCAATGCTTAATTATTACCCAAGAAATCAAGATTGTCGTACAACGGAGAGTATGAAAATTTTGAGGATTGGGAAACCAAAAATTCGATAGAAACTGTCAATGAGACAGTTCTAATGGGATGTATTCAGAAATTGGCGACTACGCTTTTTTTTGGAGAATTGAATGCATACTTTTGTATATCTTGTAGTCAGAATGATTCAGTCCCAACTGATTATGGTCAAAGTTCTTAATGCTGAAGTCAACATTGTTGGCCCACAAGAGAATAGCAATACTAATAAATCTGAATCTTCAAATCTGAACCTCCAAAATCAAAATAAATTTTCATGTAGAAATGTAAATTTAGGAAATTCAAAAACAGGTAATGTTTTTTTCAGCGGCAATTTTTCTAATTGCTCTTTCAATTTTAAAGGTTCCAAATAATATTATATTTATGTAATGTTGTATTTTGTAGTGTGTAATTAGTAGGGAACGGACATTTTTACCTCATGACTCAGCGTAATACAATGAAGTATATGTTAGTCTTTCCCGGCCATCTGGTACAATGACAACACAGCTATTGTATTCGGAGGATAAACATCCATTAAACAGGATCGGCAATTCGAAATATTTATAAACTTCGCTCAGTACATCCCGTCCTAATACAATGAAGTATTTGTGTTTGACATTCTCAGCCACCTGGTTTCGCCAGCGTTATCAATGGACAACGGCTATTGTATTCGGAGAACTTAGTCATGTCATGAGGTAAGAATGTCCGTTCTCTAGTAATTAGTATTAAATATTGTAAATATTACTCTTAGTATTAAATGTACCAGTTAAAAGTCTTATTCTTTTTTTTTGTATATTTGTTTATTATATTATCGGACGTTACCGCCTTCTTTATATATTTCGTATCACAGATATAAATGAGAAATAATAGATAAGTGAAAAATAAAATATTATATTAGTATTGTTTGGTTAAATATTTGTCATTACAACTCTGTCTTTAATTATTATATATGAACATTTTTCTAAATGTTTATTAATAAACCTTTATAATTAAAACAATATAAAATGGACTAACAGATAGCAAAAAATGGTTAATGGCAAGATAAGATAATGAATTTTAGAGCAACAATAAACGTAAACAATAAAATATGTGATTAGATCGAGGCCATCGCCTATTTATACCATAATAATAAAATAATAATATAATAATAATCATGATAAAACAACAGGAATTGTTACAAATTTTTCAAACACGGAATTTTGACTTCGAAATTCTATGCCCCCTAAAAATTTGTTATTATTATGCGCCTTATCCTAGAATGCTTACTTAATAACATACAAGTAAGCATTTGAAAAGAAAAGGCGTTACTTACATATATATATGTAATAATTAGAGAACAGACATTCTTACCACATGACTCGGCGTAATTCAATGAAGTATTTGTTAGACTTACCCGGCCACCTGGTCCGCAGCGATAACAATGGACAATACAGCTATTGTATTCGGAGAATATATTCCATAAAACGCAATCGGCAATTGGAATTGTTTATAACTTCGCTCAGTACATCCCGGCGTAATACAATGAAGTATTTGTGTTTGACTTACTCGGCCACCTGGTTTCGCAGCGTTAACAATGGACAACCCAGCTATTGTATTCGGACAATATAGTCATGTGGTAAGAATGTCCGTTCTCTAGTAATAATATAGAGTTTTGGTTTTATTATAAATACGGAACGCATATTTACAGATGTATCTCTTAATACTGACAAGACGTTATTATAAATTATAAATTTATAACTGAAAGTTGTAGAAAAATATAGAATAAGAGAGACTTGTGAGAGACAATATGATCATTCAAAGTAATTAAAAATTAATCTTACGATTTTTTTTTAAACTGCAAACTTCAAAACTTCACACTAGGGAATACAATACTTCAAATATAATAAATCATTTCTATTTTTGGAAAGTGCATTGAAAACCAAATCAAATATGAATTGTTTGGTGACAAAGCAAAAAAAGAAAGAGGAAAACCCAATAAGATTAATTCGGTGGACGATCGATAATTGTATTGTATGTTGTGGAAAATAACTTGGAGCGCTCTGTTGTCAAAATGAGTGTAGAAAACATTTTTTCGTTTCAAGATGACCTCAAGCACAAGAAATTTTTCACAGAAAACATTTTTGTCTATTAGTTACATTAAATTTACTGCAAAGTTTAGATATTAATAAATTAAAACAATCACAAAATTTACCAAACGATCAATTAGATTTAAATAACTCACCTTAAGTTAAGTTTATTCCTTTAAAAACTGTTAAGACGATAATAGAAATGCACATTTAGTTTATTAAAACAAATTTTATGCGTAAACATGTTTAATGCCCTATAGTATAACAGTAAGGGCTGGCCAGATGGGCTACATATTTTCCCTATAATATTTGTGTAAATTCTTAGATTTTAAACACGTAAAATAATACTAACATTGTTCATTTTATATTTTTTAATTAGTTTGCAACGTGCTCTGTGAGTAGCTGATAAAGCGACTGTGCTGGCGAAACAATTTTCGTTTTACGATTACATATTAATAAAGTGAGGATTTTAGCTATTAGTGTTATTTCTATTTTAAATTATGCATCTTCATCAAGTACAAGCCGAATCAATTCAATTCTCTAAAACTTGTTTTCAATGATTATCTTCAGTTTTAGTGGTGGATATTGCCTTTATTACATTGTTTCATAAGTAGTTTTTTAATCGTTACCCATCCTTGCAGCCCAGATTTATTTAAAGATTTTCATATAACTTCTTTTAACCCCCATGCTAGTTCTGAACTTACTATTTTTAGATGACACAGGGTAGTTATTCTTAAAAAGTATATACCGCCTTCCGAAAGTTTTTTCGGTGATGTAATCTTTGGTTGATCTAGTGCATTACCAATTTCATTACATTTTCAATAATTTACTGGTCACTAAAACGAAAACACTTTAGGAGTTAAAGTGTTTTCATTGGATTGGATGGATTCCCAAGCTGTTCAGTCCCGAACAAAAATTGTGTAGACGACAACTTTGTGAACAGAATTTGACTGTTTTATCTCTTAAATAGGATTGCAACTGGCGATGAAACTTGGATACAGCACTGGGACCCTTCCACGAAACAAGAATCACGCAATGGGTTCATAAGGGCTCTCCACCACCCAAAATGGCAAAAACTCAATTTTCCCTGTTCGCGGACCTCTACCGCGGGGGTTGAGCTACCCACCAGGCGCGTCCCTAGGTGGCGGATAAGGGGACGGTCAGGTCTCTCTTGGGGGACCTGATTAGTGGCAGTCATAAGCGGGATCGGTAGGGCTAAAAACCTTTCAATCCTTAGCGAAAGCTGTCACCGCGGACCAGCTCACCCAAGCTACGGTGTAAGGCAACGTGCTTAGAGCTGAATGGCCACTGGGGTATATGTGGTCTCAAACGTTCCCCTGGGGGCACTAGGCGGCACCCCCTTGTATTTACGCCTTGTGCCTGTAATGGAAGCTCTGCGGGCATTGACCTCATACTTCTTCCATACTCGTGGGAATTATATGAACCGAGAAATAAAACAAAATATTAAAAAGATGGAGTATGAGGAGAATCCAAAACCTAAGGAGTCTATAGAGACTCCCTTGGCAATGGAGACTGATGAGACTCCAAAAAACAAAACTGAAACGCAACGGACTGAAACTGAGAACGTTGCGAAAACAGAGGGTGCACCCAAGGAAAGAAAACATCTTTCCGGGGCACAAAGAAAGAAATTAAAGAAGATGAGGAAACAGGGGGTGGATACAAGTAAAATAAGGCTCCCCCTTTCCCAAAAAGAACCCCAGGGAGAACCTAAGCCAACAGGGGGCGTTAAGCGAACCGTGTCGGCTAGGGGCACTCCTGAGGATAAAGTAACTAAGCGCACGAAGTTTTCTACTTCGGGCGTGAGTTACAAAGCAGCTCTTAAGGGTATTAAGGCTGCAATAGTTCCTAAAGATTACCCGGTCAGTTTAGGGAGCTATACAAGAGGCCCTGATGATGGTCATAGATAGGGCGCGGAAGGCGCCGAGGTTTGAATCCTCCCGTCTTATGGATGGCTACTATGAGTCATCTGTGCAGATGAAGACTCGTACAACACTACGAGAGATTACTTGGAAAAGGAAACTGTTTGGAGACTCGTGAAGAGCGAGGAGCTGCCAAAACAACGAGTTTTAGCGTTTCTGCCAGAGACTAAAAAAGAGGATCTGGCAGTGGGCTTGAAAAGACTCGAGAGGCAAAATCCAGGGCTTAAAGTGGACCGATGGATTACCCTCAGTTCCAGGTCTTCCGAAAAGGGCCTACATGTGGGCCTTCGGATTGACAAGGAGTCTGAGGAAACGTTGGTGAGGACTGATTGGAGACCTTACTATCGCTTTCAGAGGGCTAGCTTTGTAACCCTCGAAACAAAGAAAGACCAGAAACCGGTGATGCAGGATGAGGGTACTCTAGGAGAACCTTAGGCATCAACCCTTAAGAGTCAAAATGTTGAAGATACTCCAAATAAATCTTCAACATAAGAAAACAGCCACAGCGGCGCTTTGTCAAAGCACGCTGGCTGAAGATATTGATATCTCCTCATCCAAGAGCCATGGATAAGTAGAGGTAAGGTGGGAGAACTACATATTAGGGGAAGGGAGCTGTTGGTTGGTGCCCCAGACACCAAAATTAGAACTTGTATGTGTTTCAGAAGACGACCTGGACGTGATGCCTATCATGGAGCTATGCAGTGGGGACATGACGGCAGCCAGGATCAGACTGAGTGTCGATGGGGGAGTATTTGAGACGACAATTGCGTCTCTATATCTACCCATTGACTCTCCAGAGCTACCAGGGCCTGATCTTGAGGCCTTGGTGGCATATACCAGTAAGTACAATCTGGAATTGATTATCGGCGCAGATACCAATACTCATCATAAGGCTTGGGGCAGCAAGGTATTACAATTATAGGGGTAAGTCTCTCTTTAACTATCTCTGTGGTACTGAACTTGACTGTCTGAATCAAGGTGATAAGCCGACATTTAAGACATCAAGGGGAGAATTAGTTATAGATATAACCTTATGTACGTTGGGAATGCGGGATATTGTAGGGGGGTGGCATGTATCCGACGAGCCGTCGCTCTCTGATCATGCTTATGTCCGCTATGAACTATGTACAGATTTAACGGAACCCAGACTATACAGGGATCCCACGAGAACAGACTGGGGCTCTTACAAGGAAGACCTGTTAGCTGCGACCCGAAATATCCCTGTTGGAATAGGGAATGTGGAAGAGCTGGAGTTGGCTGTTGACTGGTTGCAACGGACCATTCTATCCTGCTATGAAAATAACTGTCCCCTTAGGGACCGCCGTATAGCTGAGCGGGCTGCCTGGTGGAATGCAGAGTTAACCAATTTAAGGAAAGAAACTCGCCGGTCATTTAATAGGGCGAAGAAAACAGGTAATTGGGAAGCCTACAAGGCTCTCCTCAATAAATACAATGATAAAATCAAAGAGAGCAAAAGGAAGGCCTGGAGAAAATTCTGTGAGGACATCGAAGGTGTTCCTGACATGGCCAGAATAAACAGAATTCTCAAAAAAGATCCTTCCAACGCAATTAGATCTATACAAAAATCGGACGGGAGGTGTACCATTACCGTGGAAGAGACTTTAGAGTATCTTCGGGGGGTACACTTTCCAGGTTCGGAGCGTATGGATGATTGTGATACCAATCAAGTTGTCACCTCTTGGAGGGCGACTAGGAATGATTGGGAGATATCAAACGAGATCTTCAAGCCCCATTTAATTAGATGGGCGATAGGATCGTTTGAACCATATAAATCCGCAGGACCAGACGGAGTGTTTCCCAAGCTCCTTCAAGAGGGAATTGGTGAAATTATGGGTCCTCTATTGGAGATATTCAGGTCTAGCCATGCTATGGGTTATATCCCTAGGGCATGGAGAGAAACTAGGGTAGTGTTTATTCCGAAGCCCGGAAAAGCAACATATACCCACCCTAAATCATTTAGACCAATTAGTCTTACCTCTTTTATGTTGAAGACTATGGAAAAAATTATATATTTAAATATTAAAGAAGGGGCTCTGGATAGATCTCCGCTACACCCACTGCAATGGGCATACCAGATGGGAAAATCAGGTGAGGGTGCCCTGCATAGCCTGGTGGGGGGGCTCGAAAGGAGCCTACACTACAAGGAAATTGCACTTGCAGTCTTCTTAGACATAGAGGGAGCTTTCGATAACACCTCGATGTCTTCTATTATTCGATCTTTAAGAGATCGAAAAACAAAAAACACCACATGCAACTGGGTTCATAACATGCTGCGTAGCAGAGTAGTTCATGCCCAAATGCAAAACAAAACGATCTCCATGAGGACAACAAAAGGGTGTCCTCAAGGAGGCGTATTGTCACCACTACTATGGAGTCTAGTAGTGGATAATCTCCTTAGGACATTAAATGACCAGGGAATATGGACGCAGGGGTTCGCCGATGACATTGTCATAGTGTCCCAGGGAAAATTCCCGGGGACAGTGGCGAGCATCATGCGAAATGCTCTGCGAATTGTAGAAAGATGGTGCCTTGAGGAGGGATTAACTGTCAATCCTCAAAAAAACAAGTTGGTAGCCTTTACCAACATGAGAAAACTAAATGATCTGGGCAGCATAAAGCTGTTTGGACAAGAGTTAGAACTAACCAATGAAGTGAAGTATCTAGGCATAACACTTGATGCGAAACTGAATTGGAGCAGACACCTAGCCAAAGTGGCAGACAGGGCGGCGCAGCTCTTCTGGAGATGCAGAAGAGCTGTTGGCAAGACCTGGGGACTAAGACCAAATGTGGTACACTGGTTGTACACAGCAGTAATAAGACCAACGATTACCTATGGGGCAGTTGTCTGGTGGAGGAGGACGGAGCGTACATCGTCGGTGGGGCTCCTCACGACTCTCCAGCGACAGGCCCTGTTGGGAATCAAGGGAGCTATGAACAGCACGGGAACCGCTTCCATGGAGGCCATCGTGGGTCTCCCTCCGCTGGAACTATTTATAAAGGCGGAGGCAATGGCTGCGATACTGAGGCTGAAGGCCAATGACGTATGGTGCCCTAATAAGATTATAGGGAGCCATACAGATATCACAGGAACTATACTGGAAGAGCCGATATTTCAAATGCCGGTGGACAGTATGGCACCTGAAATTATGTTTACAGCTAAGCTGAACATACTTATACTGACCAGGGAACAGGCAAAAAGTCGCTCGATCGATTGTGGTGCCGGCACCTGGTACACTGATGGATCACAATCTAGTCAGGGGGCAGGTGCAGGCATATACGGAATGTGCCCTGGAAGGAAGATATCGATATGTCTGGGGAAACATGCTACGGTTTTCCAGGCCGAATTATTAGCAGTCGCAGCCTGCGCCGATGAAATTCGGGAAGCCGGCTGCGCAAGCAAAAAAATTAACATAATGACTGATAGTCAGGCGGCTATTAAAGCCATTATGAACCCATCTACCAGGTCTAAGCTTGTGAAATATTGTAAACAGGTCCTCAATGACCTGGCACAAGACAACACAGTGTCGCTGATATGGGTGCCAGGACATGAGGGAATTAAAGGCAATGAGACAAACTGGCCAAAGAAGGTACTAATAGGGACTTCATATGACCAGAACCTGTATGTGGAATCACTAAGGATTCCGCTAAAAGGGAGATCTGGTTATGGCTAGAAAAAGAACATAAAAACAAATGGAGGTTAACGGAAGGTCAACTCCATACCAAAACACTACTAAGGGGGCTGGACGGGAAGTTTTCAGCCAACCTAATTCGTAGTAGCAAAAAAGAAATTAAAATAATTTTCCGGGTTAATAACCGGACATTGTCCTTTAAGGAAGCATTTGTACACCATGGGCTTGGTTAGCGAGCCCTGGTGTAGGAAATGTAAAAAACAGGAAGAAACTAGCCTTCGTGTAATATGCACGTGTGATGAACTGAAGGAACTCAGACAGAAATATTTCGGGAGAGATCTATTGGATCCTTCGAGTGTACTCAAACTTCCCCTGAAGAGGATAGTGGGGCTTTTATCGAGGACACAAGACTAACAGAGTGGAATTGAGAGATCTATTGGGGATAGTACAAAGAGCAGTGTGCTCAAGTGCCTGGACGTGGTGGCGTCCACCCCAAACAGAGAAGAGGAAGAAGAAGGATTGCAACTGGCGATGAAACTTGGATACAGCACTGGGACCCTTCCACGAAACAAGAATCACGCAATGGGTTCATAAGGGCTCTCCACCACCCAAAAAGGCAAAAACTCAATTTTCTGCGGGAAAAGTGAGGGCCACAGTTTTCTGGGACGCGGAAGGGATTCTCTTAATTGAGTATATGTCAAAAGGGACTACAATAACGGGAAATGTCTACAAAGACACAATTTGAGAACTTGAACACGGCTATATGTGAAATAAGGTCCCATAATTTTGCTAAAAAACTCTGCTTCTGCATGACAACTGCAGGGTGCAAAGCATCGATGAATGCGGCTTTGAGGAATTACAACATTCACCCTACAGTCCCGACCTCGCCTCCTATGACTATTATCTCTTTCCAAAACCCAAAAAACACTTGAGAGGGCGTCGATTTTTGTCGAATAACGACGTCGAATTTTGCGATATTACTAAAAGAATTTTTTTCGAAGGCATAGCGTTATTAAAGCTATTTAAAACTAATTCTTGAACATATTACCTGAAGTACTTTTGTATCGTTTTCGCCTTAAGCGATAAGTCTTGTTGAAAGGTCCATCTTTTTCATTGAATAAAGTTTCATTTAGAGACTTAGATGTTCGACATTTTTTTAATTTGTTTATGGACATTTTTACGTTCTACTAATAAAAATGGATTTGTATCATATCAACATGTAAAGCATATCATTAAATCATCACAGAAACTGGATGATTGTCTTTCTGACCTGTATCTATCGGTTTTATCGGCAGACTCTGGGCAAAAACATGGGCGTTTCATTCATTATTTGTTTTTCTTCTACTCCTAACAGGTATACAAGATATTTTGATCATCCCCGCTGTAAGATATTGCCCCGTCATTTCCAATAAATCTGTATTTGTAAGTGGAGGTCAAAACAAAGATGGACTTATTTCCTGCGATCGTGCTTTCAGCAGTTTTCGGTAGATTATCCTGATCAAGACGTAACCCTCCGTACTTGGTTAAAAAGTTTTTGGAAAACGGTAGCATTTTGAAACGAAAATCCGCCAACAGTGTTGACAAATAATATTGAAAGATATTCGGAATAGAATTGAAAAAAATCTAAACAAGTCTTTTAGAAAATATCCGCTCAAACAAGTACGATACGGGAAGACTCATTATGCGACACGGCTTTGAACAACAAAATTATTGCCACTGGTTTAAAGATACTTCAAATAATGTAGATTTATATCTAGCCATTTTTTCAGATTATGTCAACTTACAGAACTATTGTACTTTGTCAACAGATAACCGTACTAATTTTTATAAAATAGATCTTCATCCGATAAAAGTTGGCGTTTAGAGTGCAATTAGCAGAAGAGAGATATAGGGACGTTAATGCTGATTGTTATAGACGAATTATTTTGTAGTCGTTTATTAATCAGTAGCATGACCATTATATAAGAAATGGACTTTTGCAACAAGATGGAGCTTCACGACATACTGCACAAACTACAATTAATTATTTGGAACAATTTTATAAAGACAGACTTATAAGTACTTGTTTGTGGTGGGCCAATTCACACCTTTCGTTTTTTTTTCTATTTATAGATTTAAAGAACACTGTATCTCAAATCTGATTTCATAATTTATATGAATTGGAAGCTGCGATTAAAAATACCATAAAGAATATCTCTGCAGAGATGTTAAGGAATATTTTTAATAGTATGAAAAGTACAAATCTGTAAAAAGTACAAAGTGAATGGAGGTCATTTCGAGCATCTCTTCCAATGCATCTCTTCCAATGCAAAATACTTTAAATGCGCTGATTTTTTTTTGTTTTGTATTAATCCAGGACTGTACTGTTTTGTAAATAATTAACTGTAATATATATTTTTTTTTAATATTATAAATTATTTGTTGACTATTAGTAAAAAGTATGTAATATAAAATACCTTGTGTTATTAAACTGTCAATTGAGTAAATTACATACACTGCCCTACATTTAAAACCTGTACACTAGCATATTATCAATGTAAGCCAGGCTTATGATATTTGACATGACTTATTTGACTTAAGTTATATTAGGTATTAGCAATGTATGTATAACCTGTGAAGTCTATAAGTGACAGCAATGAATATATTTATCCCATTTACGCAACTAAAAAACTCTGATTTTATGCTCATAAGAGTTGTACGGGTTTTACACTGTGTACACTGCGCGATGTGCAGTGTACATTATTATAACAGGTTAATGTTATCACCATCGGTCAGAAATTACAAATGTCAAGAAGGGTAAAAAATACAGCCAATATTACATTGAGGCCAATCTAAATATTCTATTGCCAACTGCGGATGCTTGATATTGGTCATCCGCCTAACTTAATCACAGATCAAAAAATAAGGAGGTTAACGGAGAGCGACATTTCAAAAGCTGGCAACACCTACTACCGGAATTTTCGCCAAACCTTAGATAGATAAGTTTTTATAATAATTTTAAGTAAACTACTTGTTGCTTTTGCAACAAGAAGTGCTCATTCCCATGAAATGATTTGTTAGTGATTCACTCACAATAACTACTACAGTCCATATCATTGTAAAATACAACCGCCGAATAGAAGTGCAGCTAACACCATAAATATTTCAACTGTACGGGTACACAATATTGTGCATCAACATTTAACTATGAAAAAGCTAACCGCATGATGGATGTCCCATTTGCTTACTTTTGAGCACACACGAACTCGTTACAATTTTTACAATTTCAAATTACTGTATGGCTAAGTTTTAAAACAATTCAAGAGAATTTTTTGGTCGATACGTCGTTGTAGATGAAACCTGAATACATTACTATACTTCAAAGACAAAAACAAAAACGAAACAATGTATTTCTTCTGATGAACATGCTTCGAAGAAGGCATGAAGGGCGTTTTTTCGCCCAATAAGATTATGGCCAGGATTTTTTGGGATTCCAAAAGCACAATCTTAATTGACTCTTTACAGAAAGGAATATAAGATTATAGTCAGGATTTTTGGGATTTCAAAAGCGTAATATTAATCGACTCTTTACAGAAAGGAAGTACGATAACTAGCCAACGTTATGCTGAATGTACTGACGCGTTTAGATACCGAAATATAATAGGTTGGTATAGGAGAGGTGAGTTACTTAACCATTCGCAATATCACTGCTGAAAATATAATGATCTGAAAAAATTAATTCATCACTTTTCTTTTAAATGATTTTCATCTAGAAGAATAAGATGGATCAATATGGTACAAATCTATGCTACTGAAAACTAAAATTAATGTAATTTTGCTTTCCTTGATTTTGATACTCATCATCGCATACTAAATAAATTACAGTCAGACAGTTGACACACTATTTGTACACAAACTGCAAATTCAAACTCTTCTTCTACCAATCTACCGAATATAAACTTAATATGAATTGTTACCGAAAAAAATTCTAGCAAAAGCGTAATTTTAAATCGTATAGTTATTTCTATTAAATTGTATCTTCCTAAACTAAAATTTAAAATACAACAAAAGTCTATAACGAAAAAGTTTAAACAAACTTTTTTTATATAATTCTTCCTACATGTTCTCAATGGAATTTGAATCCGGAGATTAGAGAACAGTCTTTAAAAAATGTGGTACATATAAAACCACTATTCTCTAGGGACAGCAACTGTGTGCTTCACAGATCTAATTAAACTGTACTCTCATTTAAATCTCCTATCAATGTATTTATACACTTTGTCCATAAAGTATGGACACAAGCCCGTAATAAAACGTTATTGTGCATTTTTTGACAAAATGCAAAGATATATCGATTAATGTTTTTTATTAGCTATATTTAGATGCTACCATTTTGTTTTTCCCGTCGACCTTGAATAAGTTATGACGCCATTGATAATTTTTTTAAATGTCAACCCCATTTTTTTTTGTGGATTTTGAAAGCTTTTACAATTCTTTATTCGATGATGTAAAAATTTTGGTATGTTACATTAGAAAATTTTTGAGTAATCATTTGCGTCCATAAAGTATGGACACAAGCCCGTAGTAACGTTATTGTGCATTATTTGACAAAATGCAAAGATATGTCGATTAATGTTTTTTATTAGCTATATTTAGATGCTACCATTTTGTTTTTTCCGTCGACCTTGATTAAGTTATGACGTCATTGATATTTTTTTAAATGTCAGCCCCATTTTTTCTTTGTGGATTTTGAAAGCTTTTACAATTCTTATTCGATGTTGTAAAAATTTTGGTATGTTATAGAAAATTTTTGAGTAAACTGTGTTGTAATTCTAAGTTTTATTTTTGACATTTTCAGTATCAAATTTACAACAAATGCTCAAAATGTTTTCCTTCATTTTGTTGACAAAATCCTAAGCGATGATAAATTCCATTTCGCACATTCTGTAATATTTCGGGAGTGATTAGTCTGGTTTCGTAGATGATGCGTTGTCGTAAAACGTCCAAATTTTCCGGTTGTGTCGCATAGACTAATATAACATACCAAAATTTTTACATCATCGAATAAAGAATTGTAACAGCTTTCAAAATCCACAAAAAAAATGGGGTTGACATTTAAAAAAATTATCAATGACGTCATAACTTATTCAAGGTCGACGGAAAAAACAAAATGGTAGCATCTAAATATAGCTAATAGAAAACATTAATCGACATATCTTTGCATTTTGTCAAATAATGCACAATAACGTTACTACGGGCTTGTGTCCATACTTTATGGACGCAAATGATTACTCAAAAATTTTCTAATGTAACATACCAAAATTTTTACATCATCGAATAAAGAATTGTAAAAGCTTTCAAAATCCACAAAAAAAATGGGGTTGACATTTAAAAAAATTATCAATGCCGTCATAACTTATTCAAGGTCGACGGAAAAAACAAAATGGTAGCATCTAAATATAGCTAATAAAAAACATTAATCGATATATCTTTGCATTTTGTCAAATAATGCACAATAACGTTATTACGGGCTTGTGTCCATAC
This sequence comes from Melolontha melolontha, assembly GCA_935421215.2. Classification (NCBI taxonomy): domain Eukaryota; kingdom Metazoa; phylum Arthropoda; class Insecta; order Coleoptera; family Scarabaeidae; genus Melolontha; species Melolontha melolontha. Next base: position 90,548,216 of record OW285237.1, on the reverse strand, counting down.
TTTATGGACACAGTGTATATAAATAACGATCTATAAATCTTCTATTACTTGCAATTTTCCCACTTGTTTTGGCGAAAAACATTTCCAAACTATGATGCTGCCTACGCAATTTTTAACTCCTTGGCAAATTCTAAACTTAAAAGGGCTATAACCATGTGAACAACTTACGAAAATACTTCTCTTTATTTCACGCGCAATGACATTTCCATATCTATTTGTTAACTTAGGAAGACGACGACGACATTGGTAATTAACAACACTTCCACCGCCTTAAATTTTTCTTACGGCGTAATATGTGCTTTTTCCACTATTTTACTTGGACTTCTTTCATTAAATAACTTACTTAATTGTTAACAAGCGCAGTTCATTTTTGGTTTCTCTATTTTTATTGGTCATATCAAATAATATTCATAGACAGCTAATTTTCTGCATTTTTCCAAACTTGCCTTTAAAATGTATTATAACTAAGGACCGGACTCATCAGGCCGAAATTAAGATTGACCATATAAATAGCCTATAACATCGCTAAGAACAACACGCAGTTATTGAATAGCACTATTCATTCGGTTAACCGCACATCTGTTTTTTGTCGTTGAATTGTGACACAATTACTTCAATTTTACAGTTAAATTCCTTTCTTCAAGGGCGTAGATAGAAGCCTAAGGAGTTTATATAATTTATTTGTTAATAGTTCGTAAGATAAATACAGTACGGTGAGTTAGTTTCTTTTTTTTTATTATTCTAACTGTTAATTACATACTTCGTAATTTTTGTAATAGATCCTGCTTAATATTGTTTATCGAATCTACTTCTCCCGATTATTTTGACGTAAGTGTCGCAGTGAATTTCGTTAAGTTTCAAACTTACGCATACATTTTTAATTTTAATTTATTTAGATCTTGTTTAAGTTACTTTTTCAGATATGATATGGAACAAAGTCGAAAATGGCATCGTGAAACGATTAAGGGTCATACAAATTGTATGTCCACTGCCACTGATTCCCAATAATATTGTAAAGTCTGTAAAATATCGTTAAAAATTCCAAGAAATCGCACATAAAACGTCACTTAGCATCGCAAACACATACACAGAAATTAGACCCGCCGGAATATGACAATTTCAAAAAAGATCTCTGTGAAACTTTAATGGCGGCAAATATTCCATTAAATAAACTTAAGAGTCCCACTTTCAAAACATTTCTCCAAAAATATACTAGTCGAAATGTTCCTGAAAAATCCACCTTACGCAAATATTACGTTTCTAAGTGCTACACGAAAGCAGTAGAACGCATTAGAAGCCATCTTTCAAATCAGTACCTATAGACACAGAAGAGAACCTTGAAAAAGTATTGCTAGTTAATATTAATACTCCTTTACTCAACTTGAACTACAAAATGAACAAATAAAAATGTATTTCGTATTTATAGATAACCACTCGTGTGTTTTCCAATTATATAAATAAAATTAAAAACTCTTTAAAAATACAAATTTTCAATAGTACGCCTGTGGGTGATGACTCATGGGCCTCTCGCCTCCGGTCCCTAGTTATTGCATTCCACATGACGTACCAAGAATTGCATTCATATAGTACAGGGTTTCCCCTGATATCTGGCCTTTACAAATACTTTTTCATAAACGATCTCCACAGTAGTCATAATTTTATTTTATTGCAAAACGCTTTGTTTTCTAATAGTAATGAAAATATACTTGTGAATGTTCCTTTTGGTATACCATACATATTAGATTGCTCTAGTTTAATAGATTACAAACTACATACATACGTATGTAAGTCTTTGATATTCCTTTAGCTGTACAAATAGTTTTTCGAGAAATCGTATAATAAAATAAATCAGAGATTTGTACGCTATATATTATTGAAGTATTTTTAAGTGAGCCAATCATTATTTCAAAGCTATTTTCGCTATTAATTGCCATAACATGTTTTACTATGTCATGCAGAGCTTCAATGCTTTATCTCAGCCCTGTACTGCTTTTTAAATTCACTTATAATATACAGAGTACCTAGAAAAATTCTAGCAAAAATCGTGGATAAAGATCAACCGAGTTTTCAATTACCCTTTCAACCTTTGCCCAGACAAACGAGCGACTAGGTTTAAGGATTACACCTATTGCAGAATGCGAAAAACATATACTCGTATTAGTTATGTTAACCCGTCTTTAGTCTTAAAAGGCGAGTCAATCGCTGAGACTGGTCACAGTTGTGGGCATTTTGAATCGTATTTAAATTATGAATAAAATGTGTTATATAGATGCTACTGATTATTACTTCAATTTATACTTTATATATATATGCACATAATATGAAATTAAACAGACGAGAATAGGAGGAAAAGCAGGTTCACAAAAGGTATAAGAAAATGTTTTCATGGACAAAATAGTTATTTTTTTGTCTGTCAAGATATATGTATAAAAACTATAATCAGATTTTGTATAGAGATTTATTCACTGTGGCGACTCGTGACAAACGGGCTTAAACGCGATCTGATATTTAATATTACTTCTAATCAAATAAGTATTAAAATCGGGACGACTATAATGTATAAGTTAGCAACATGCGACATTAATAAATAAAGTTATTAATAGTGACACACACTCTTAAAATATTATAGCACTTTTCTACTTTCTCACTAAAAATGTGCCATTACTATAAATGTAATTTATAACTAGAACCTCTAATAAGAAATATAGTAGTGTTTATAACATATAGAATAAATTTATATGCAAAAGAATAAGTTATTAATGAAATTTGAAGCAGATCTGAAATAATAAAAATTATCATATTTTCTTCTAATTTCTAGATTTATTTATATAATCTTTTGTATGCTACGATTTTTATATTTATTAACTTAAATTTATGGAGTGCAATTAATAAATTGTTTTAAACCAGAAAAAAATCTATTTTTTTTTGGAAATAGCTACTAATTGTAAGTAATAAACAATTATTATAATTACTGTATGATTCATTCTTATCTGGTCTTTTGAATGTAATAAATTTTATTATTTATTATTGGATTATACACACACATTTAATCATTGCCAATAATACTTGCAATCCTAAATAATATTGCATATTTTTTAATAATCTTAAAATAAATTACACTTACACCTGAAGGATTTTTAACAAAATAAGATCCACTAGATCCTTGTGATATTCTCTCTGGAAATATGCCATTATCAATAGCCACTTCAGCTTGCCAAACCAAATCACTGAATACAGGATCATCTGCAGATTTATGAGATAAGATATAATTAACCACATATTGTTTACCATTAAGCACATGCCTGGAAATTGATTAAAAGAGACATCAAGCCCTCCCAAAAGGGGCTGAGACTCTCTGTTTATGCTTGGGGAATCCAATGCGGGCTCGAAGGATACCTCGGGCACTAATCGTATATCCTCTGTTGAGCTATCTGACAAGGCACAATTCACTTCGTTTACACAAACACTTGTATCAACTAAAATCGGCACTGTCTCACTCATTACACGTAAACTCAAACAGCAAATCGAGGTTTTTTCAATCGATCACGCATTTAAAATTTCTTTCTTTGTTTCTAACCTAACATGACATAAATTATACAATCTAGAATAGTACGCTATTTTCCTAATTATTAATATTTGGAGAGCATTATAATTGACTAGAATTTTGATAGTAAGGGATAAAATATACTGAATATCAAATATATAAATCCATTACACCAAAAAAGAAAATCCGCACTTTTGACAAGTGTCACTACATTTGTAATCAAATTAAGAATGTGCGATTGTGCGATCAACCATCGCGCATTATAATGTCAAAATATTTGATAAACAAAATAAAATAGAAATCACTAAAATAAGTTTTTGCTTTAAATAAAACCTCTGTTTTTCGTTGATAATTATCACAATGCATTTACAAATTGAATTCATAGGACTACGTCTAGTATTTTTCTAAATTTCATTTCAATTATTTGAAGTTGTAGTAAAAATTACATTTGAAAAGTTATAATTTTTCAGTCTTGCCAATATTCGAATATTCACAAATCACGTTTTGAAGTTTGTACTGCATTCAATACTTTAATTAAATTTCATTCAATATTTATATAGAAGAAAAATGTTTTTAACTCTATAAAATAAAATCCAAATAATCTAGTAAATTAAATTTATTTTCAGATCTAGAACTGCTGTAAATTCTGTATAGAAATGGAAATCGGCGAATTACTTTCTTATAAAGTATTGCAGCAATATAAACATACTTTCATAAATATAACATTTATGTTTTAGCCACCACAAGCTATTAAAAGACCCATAGAAGTTGAAGATGAACAAGAAGATGAAATTGAAAAACAGAAAAAAATGAGAAGAATAGCTAGAGCTAAAGCAAATCAAATGACCAGACCGGCTTCTCCTGTTCCTTCTATACAAGCCTTAGATCAAATAAGTGAAGAAGAAAGACAAGAGATATTAAAATTTGTAGAAACAGAACAAACAGAAGTAAATTATGTTAAGTTAACTAGACCTAAGGTTATTCATATTAATTTTAGGGAGAAGTCATTGATGAAACTGCAATTAAAAGAATAGTTTTAAATTTTGAGAAAAGATGTTTGAAAAACAGGGAAATGCGCATTAAATTTCCAGATGCTCCAGAAAAATTTATGGAAAGTGAAGTAGAGTTGCATGAAATATTGCAAGAAATGAGAGTATTGGCTACAGCACCAGACTATTATCCACTTCTAGTAAAATTGAATGTTATTCCTAGTTTATTAGAATTACTTTCTCATGATAACACTGATGTTGCAGTAAGTAATTATTTTATTTAATTATTAAGGTTATATAAACTAAAAATCCATAATAGTTTAAACAGAACCAGAAACTAATTAGAACTTTATTATTTAAAGTTTGTGCAATAACAAATAAATACATCATTCCAACTTTTAAAATTACCATATGTATTTAACTTTAAAATATAAATTGCATTTCTTGCAATTTTAATTAGTATAACACTAAAAACAATTCTTAAAAAATTGAGAATTACGAATATGTATGTATGTATACTAAATATTGGAGTGTGTTAAAAATCATCTAATATGTTATTGGTTTTTATAAACAATATTATCACAGTAAGGTATTTTACTAATATTATATATCTATCATTGTTAATGAGTATTATGTATACTTGATTAGAGTACTATAAAACAAAGAATTGATTAATAACTTAAGATTTCCATCTCACATCCTTTGAGTGAAATAACAAGAGGAAGAGATGGTAATGGTAACTTAACAAGTCGCATACATTTTGAAACGTATAATTATACTGGTGTCATAGACTGAGTACAAGAACAACAATATACGACCAATATATTAAAGACATATTCTTTCAAAGCCAATGACTTTCAACACTGGAGATTGTAGCTGCATTTATTTTGAAAGCAGACAAAATGTTGATGCTTGCACAGTGACAAGCCATTTAGTTAAAGCAGGCCTGAAAGGACGTGTAACCAAAAAAAATGTTAGCTAAGTGCTGCGAATAAAAGGATTAAATGGTCTAAGAAACAAGAATGAAAGCGGGTCTTATAGTCTCTTGAAATAGGCGATTTTGTTTAAGTTTATTCAAGGTCCATACAGAGGATATAGCTTTTTACGCATTAAGAATATTTATAGATTTTTCAGTAAAACAAAAGTAAATTAACTGAAAACTTAATTTACTGGTGTAGAACTAGGAACAACACCACTATTTTGGACTTTTTAATTTAAGTACATGAAAACGGTCGTTTATATTTAATACACATTATAAACATCTGTCATATCCCGATCATGTCGTCTTCAATAGCTATATGTAAATTAGAACAACTAGGCGATTTATGAGTAGTCGGTAGTTATTTTATCTTAACACAGTCGATGCACAAATCTGTTAAGCAAATCCTATCATTATACAATGCAGCTGCAACACAGAGTAGAGTATTATGTGTATAAATTCCACTTAATTAAAATATAATTTTTCTGTTTCGAAGCTATCCTTTAATAAATCCTTTCACCCATCATTACTAAAGCAAGGAAATTTTTTTATAAAAAAAGGATTTTAATTTAATAGACACGGTTTAAGTAAACAATTGTAACACTTGCGGATGTGCCGCATTCATACAGTGAACCGTACTACAATGTTAAGTTGCCATTAAGTGGAACAGGCAGGAAACTGAATAACTACTATATAGTAAATAATATACACATGTTATAAGTAACTATTTTAATCTTTTCTCGAAGTACGTCAAGCATTTACGACAAACATAAATATTAAACTGAGTAAACTGACCAAAATAAACAACTCGGAATATTTTTCGTATCTAATATACCAAGCTCAAAATATTGTAGGAAGGTGCCCGTTAAAATACATACGCATTATTGCAAGATTTCTCCGCTATAACAGAAATATAAAGAGAATTGGAACTTAGACACAGACAGGACTTAAAAATAACCCTATTGCTAGTTGGGGAGGGCCACTGCAGATCTTACCTGGTACTTTATAGGCTGATAGAATATACTGGTTTTTTTTTTCATTCATTACAAATTTTATTTAGTTTCCTTGTTATTTTTGTTTTATTGTTTCGTTTAATATCTCGCATATACATTCTAAAACATTTCTGTTTGGTTGTTTTTAATATGCTGTTATACATAGTTCGTATAATTCGATCTGTTTGTTTTAGAATTGGATTTTGTTTTAAAGATTGATTATTTACAATAGGTGCAGGCTATGATTTGAACATTTAATACATTATTTTGAAGTAACTTCAGCTTAATTTGAAAATTTTTGCTTTTTTTTTTTTTCTAAATATAAACATTTTTCGGATTTAGAAAGTTTATTTATTTATATTATATTTAAAATATTCCTTTTTTATTTTTAAATAATGGTTATTCGGGTCTGTCGGTAGAATAAAAATTTCGATACAGGTCGTACCTATTTATATAATCATCCTGGTAGCTAGCAGTCAACTACTTAGGGTGGTCTAACTAAACTAAGTGGGAGACCCCATAGATAACATACGCATATCATAGGCACGCATAAATAATGTATTACATATTCCTTTTATAAACGACGATCATCTAACGAGCCATCGAAAAAATTCATAATTGGAGTAGACTGTGAAATTGGGTTGGTACTTTAACCACTTCCACATAATGACACATTACTTGATGCTTGACAGTTTCATTTGGTTTCATTGTAAAAAAAGGTTATGGCATTGAAATGATACTACAACAAAAAAGAAAACAAATAATTTATTTAATATCGAAATCATAATCAAAATTTACATATAGCTCCAGAAGTTGTTGAAAATGTTGTCCATTTACATCTAAACACAAACAATTTTCTTAATAAGAGTTTTGAAAAATTTGACACAAACTTATAGTTTCAATGTCAAATAATAAATGTCATTATGTGGAAGTGGTTAAAGTACCAACCCAATTTCACAGTCTACTCCAATTATGAATTTTTTCGATGGCTCGTTATAAATTCTTACCAGGCCGATATTTACACTTGGGTTCATAATTTAGGATTTTGCTATATATTTTAAATAAATTATATTAGAAAAAAGCGATATTTCCTTGAATTTTGAAATATTTCTTTCCACGTCGCAGCTACTAAAGGGGCAAAATTAAAGTATGGTATCATATTTTCAGGCGTCTTAAATTTCCATTATTTATTGATACATTTATTTATATTTATATCTGAGGTCTTAGTAAGGATGGTCTCCACTTTTCTCTTAAGTGTAATAGCGAATTCTCCAAGAATATATTTAATGTACTGCTTGTCTGATTAAGCGGATAATAGTTGGGTTAATAATTTCTGTCAAACTATGAAAATATGTGGCAATAAATTTCAATTACTTGCAAAGGATATGATTTTCAATAATTGCCTTACAGTTAACAACACATCTATCATTTTCTAAACAATATATTATATTTTATAAACATTCAAATTTTTAAAATAAAGTGCCTTCTATTCACCTTCCCCATATAATAATTGGGGTATTTTTCTTTGTAAATAGATACACACGATGGTGGTTTATGAAACATCTTCTTGGTAGTGCTTATTCATAAATCATCAGTATTAAATTTACTGCAAATATACCGGTACTCAATATAGTACCTGCCTGAGTTATATATGTAATTTACAGCATATTTGAATAAATAATTTTTAATAATTTACCGGTCTTTATCATATAAACCACTGTATCACTTACAAAAAGAAGTAATTTAGTTTCAGAAGATGGGAAAAATTTGCAAACTATCAGTTACGACTTTAACATATCGCATTTACTGTTTGACTAAGTTTAGTTGATATTAGATATGTTTGATATAGATTAGTCGAATGTAGAATACCAATAAAGTATGGATGCATGAACAGTTATTCTATCTCTGTATTTGATACATCTTGTGATTTCTTTCTTTAATTATTTAGATATTAAATAATTAACAACAGTTTTCTTTTATAACGACCGATAAGAAATGAAGTAAGAACATACAGTTACTCAAGTAACATTGTAGTTTTGTCATTGTCTTGATTTACACTAATTCACAGCATATAAACAATCAATTTCTTTAGTTCCAAAGTAGGGTTTTAATTGAGTTGACAATTCATACGCAATCGCCTTCGAAAAATATAACTGTGAGAAGGGCTTAATACGAGGGTTGTTTTTTATATTTTGCATATAGACCTGGACTAAAACAGTAAATAATTTTTAAAGACATTGTTTTTCGAAGTATTCTCCACAAAGATCAATGCACTTTTGCATGCGCTCGAAACAACTTTGGAAGCTGTTATTCTACTCGTTTGTTGGTACAGTCAAAATTGTGTTTTTGAAAGCATCGACTACTCCTTTTGACGACTGGAACATTTGACCACGCAGTCCGTCTTTGATTTTCGGAAAGGTAAAGAAATTGTTGAGACTTAGGTCGGGAGTGTACGGAGGATGGAGACACTTCGAGAACGGATGACTTTTGTCGGCTTTTCTTCAACTTGGAAACCCAGACGACTGGCGTTTATTTGCTGGCTCGTATAAGTAAATCCAAGCTTCATCACCACTCACGATGATATATACGTTTTTAGAGTTTACTGCGTTAAACGGTATAGAATTTTTTGACACCAATTCACCCTAACTATTTTCTGTTCTTCAGACAATAGATGCGGTATCCAACGGGAAACTATTTTTTTACACATAATTCTTCATGCAAAATTTTTTGAATGATTTCTTTGAAATTCCTAATGATACCTAAATTTCGCGATATATCACATGTGGATTTTCGTTGATGAACTTGCGCACAGCATCAACGTTTTCCTGAGTGACTGCCGTTTTTGGTGCATCTGCTCTTAGATCGTTGCTAAGACTAATCCGTCCACGTTTGAATTCTCCATACCAACGAGAAATTGTTGACTTATGTGGTGCTTCATTACTGAAAACAGAAACTAACTCGGCGAGGCATTCTTGTTGAGGTAATTGTCTTCGAAAATTATTGCGCGAAAATTTTCACTGTTTAATTCCATTTTTCGACTAACTTGTCAAATTTGACAGTTCGTTGTAGCTACAACACTCTGAAACTTTGGATTTTGGCTAACTAAAGTTGGAAGTTAATTTTTAGTACTGACATTTGATTAGTGGCACCCTCTATGCGCCAGAATGCAAGACATAAAAGACATCTCTCGTACCAGTAAATGATTTAAAGAATGTTTTACTCAAACCAACAAGACATTAATTTATATTTTATGAATTATAGTCGACAGTATGGCAGTATAGTTAAGGTAACGGTATTGCAATTGAGATAGACCTTACAATGGTCAGTTGCTAGATGAGTGAACAGTAAAAATAACTTCTGCTCGGTACCCCTCGACAACAAATGTAAAAGAGGGATACAGATTATGTGTATATGTATGAATTATATTTATATTAAAATTTCTTATTGCAATGTCTGATAAAAATCTGAGTAATTTCAGCGTAACATAATTCACTTCTATATCAATTTAGTGAAACATGCTGTGAAGTATTGATTTGTTTCGAATCAAAACTTTAAATTACCACTATTAAAACAAAAATTACAGATATTTTTAATTTATAAATTCTCTATATTTACTAAACTTTCAAAGGTTAAACTTTTGTAGTTGTGATATTTTATTTCCATATATCACATAATACATTTATATACAGTAAAAATCTCTTCCCTATAGTCAGTTATACAAACGTGTATTGCGTATGTGTGCGTTCAAGAACAGAGAAATGGGGACGCACGGAGCAGCAGCGATGCATACATATGAATGTAAGCACATATAAACGTTGATGAATGTGAACTAGCGGCAATAATAGGGACTTTATGTAATAATTAACACAAATAAGTAGAAGATTTTAATATTTTTAACGTTTAAAACAATGTCAGATATACCTATAACAATAACAATAAATAAAGCTGTAAATCATAATAACTTCTATTTTCTATACATAATAAATAAAACCTTCGTATGTTTTAACGGATTTAAACAGCCATATTTTTCAAAACTTTTAATTATGTGTCTTATCGTTTCAAACGCAATGGTACGTTGAAAGTTAATTTGAAATACCCGTGCAATTTCTCTTATGCTGCGACCAAGATGATACTGTTTTACGACAATTTTTTTTTGTTCAAGGGTAAAAATATCCATCGTGAATACCGACACATTTAATAAATTTAATAAAACCAAGAAAACAAATACTGGAACTTTGATGGAATAAATAAACGTAACTGAAAACTATTCGCAACAGTTGACCAAACAATCCACATTCGCAATTAAACTGTAACTAATGGCTATCTTTTCGAGAAAGGCGTGCATCGCTGCTCGTCTCCGCGCTCCCATCCCTACTTCTCACTTCACGAACACACACATACAATACACATACACACATACGTAATACACGTATGTATGCATATTAGAGGTGTAAAAGTAACGAAAAAAAGCGTACCCGTATGTATTCGTTACTATAACAATTAGTACTCGTTACTATCGTATCGTTACGTTACTCGTTACTTCTGATACCTCATAACATGCTATATTACATATGTTAGAGCAACGAATCAAGTCGTATTGCGTACGCGTACAGTATGACGTGGCGAACATACTTATTCATTACATACCAAGCTGCGTAAGGCGCATTTTTTTCACTTTTCCGTATTTTGAACCAGACTTGTGTTTAAGTTATTCTAAATTTAAACCTGCAAATTTGAAGTAGAGCCGCCTTTCACTGAATGCATTTTACCTTGTTTCTGTTCCAATCTAAAACTTTCTCTACACACACAATACCTTTAATAAACAGTAAAAAACTTGGACGACGAATTTCCAAATTATACTTTAGGTAATAAAAAAACATCGCTCTTTGTAACGTACGTTTTTAAATTCACCGAATAAGCGCGCGCATCCGTAAAACACGATAAGCAAACGTTTCAATTTCAATACATGCATCAACGGTACTTGCGTGAACTAAAACAGTGTAGGTACCCATACTACGAAAAATGCGAGTAACGAAATGCATTCGTGTGTAACGTTTCGTTACTCGGTACTAGATGGCGCACCCGTTACTCAGTACCGAATACATACGGTTTGCTACAGCTCTAATGCATATTCTACTGACCATAGGGAAGAGATTTGTACCTACTGTATATTTCACATTCTATTTTTTATTATAAATATTACATATACACAACAATATTCAAAAGTGACGAATATTACAAAGAGGAGTTTCGTCACGTATTCGTTGTTACAATCACTTATTCCGCTACTCAAAACTACCAGTTTCTTTAGGATCTACTGTCAAACCGATGGCAGATCCGGTGAAATATGAATTATATTATTAGTGAAATCTGCCGCGAACGTCTACGGAATTTGGTATAGACAAAATGTTCCGTTGGTAGTACCACAATAACAGATAAGACAAAATCTGCGGTGCCTTTGATGTTTTAGGGTTCGCTTTTCATGATCTTGAAGCTATTGTTTACTCTGTCGCCATTTTGAAACTATGATAAAATATTTAAGCGGTTTATTTCAAAATAACGTAATTGTAAATGAAAATACTATAGCAGCTACTAGAGTATTATGTTTTCTTTATGTATACATGAAATAACGAAATTTGAGCAAGTATTATTTATTTGTATAGAAAGAATTGACATCACGACAGGAAGTAAATATTAAAGAAGTTACAATTAAATAATTTATGTTATTTTAAACTACTAATGAAAAGCTGACATATATATACATACTTGTCGAGCTTGGAATAAAAATAGAAAACTAAAAGCATTAAAACTCATTTGATTATAGAAAATTTGTATTATTTCAGTGTTTATAAATGTATATATATATATATATGTTAATATATTTAATTTAACACTTTTACCCATTTGAGAAGTTAAATTTCTGTTAAAAAAACTTTAGCGCTTAAATAAACCATGTAAACAACATTCCAAGCATTGTTTGACATAGTTTCAAAATGCCTGATTGGATTCGGCGCACAAAAATCTAAATCAACAAAGAAAATTATTTGTCCTTTCTGTTATTCTGTGGTAGTTCATGAAAATACTATGGTTGGCATCCTAATCTTAGAATATTTTTGACCAAATATATATATTATACTATTTTTTATAGGTTGGAACTATAGAATTATTACAAGAAATGAGCGATGTCGATATATTACATGAGTCTGAAGAGGGTGCAGAAGCTTTAATGGATTCCTTGCTAGAACATCAAGTGATCGCTTTATTAGTTCAAAACTTAGATAGACTAGATGAAAATGTTAAAGAAGAATCCGACGGTGTGCATAATACTTTAGCAATAATTGAAAATCTTACAGAATTAAGACCAGAAATTTGTAACGAAGCTTTTAAACAAGGTTTGCTTCAATGGTTACTTAGAAGACTGAAAGTCAAATCACCTTTTGATGCAAATAAATTGTATGCTAGTGAATTGCTATCAATTTTACTACAAGACAACAATCAGAATCGAATTTCGTTAGGTGAGATGGATGGTATAGATACATTATTGCAACAATTGGCTTTTTATAAAAGACACGATCCATCAAATGCTGAGGAACATGAGCTCATGGAAAATCTGTTTAATTCTTTATGTAGTGCGTTAATGGCGACACCAAATCGTGATAAATTCCTTAAGGGTGAAGGTTTGCAATTAATGAATTTAATGTTACGCGAAAAAAAAACATCAAGAAATGGCTCTCTAAAAGTTTTAGATTATGCCATGTCGGGTCCACATGGTAAAGATAATTGTAACAAGTTTGTGGATATTTTGGGTTTACGTACTATTTTTCCGTTATTTATGAAAACGCCAAGAAAAAACCGAAAAAAGGTTTTATCATCTGAAGAACATGAAGAACATGTCACATCCATCATTTCTTCTATGTTGAGAAATTGTAGAGGTTCTCAAAGACAAAGGTTGATAAGTAAATTCACAGAAAACGATCATGAAAAGGTCGATCGATTAATGGAATTACATTTTAAATACTTAGAAAAAGTCGAAGCTTTAGAGTCACAACTTAATGATGAAAACGAAAATGAAGATGCAATATATTTGAAGAGACTTGAGGGTGGTTTATTTACCTTGCAACTGGTGGACTACATTATTGTTGAAATATGCGCTGCAGGACCTGCTTCAATTAAACAAAGAGTTGGACAGATTCTTAGTCTGAGAGGATCCCCGTTAAAAACTATAAGACATGTTATGAGAGAATATGCGGGAAACTTGGGAGAAGAGGGAGATAAAGAATGGAGAGATCAAGAGCAGCAGCATATTTTGCATTTGATTGATAAATTTTAATTATATATTAGCTATTTAATAAATATTTCTTGTATAATAAAATTTATTTGTGTTATGTAATTATATTTAATAATATAATCAAAGAGAATATATCCCAAAGAAATTTTTAAAAATAAGGTCATTTATTTATGCATTTTTATCAAATTGAATGCCAATACACCTCTCAGATAATTGATAAAGACCAACACACAATGAAAAGACAAATTAAAGAAATGATTAGTATTAAACAGGAAAAAAATTCAATTAACAACAGAAATGATATAAAAAATTTAAGCAGTATATACTATAACTTAATTGTGTAACGATCTACAATTTACCATCATATTTTTTTTTTTTTTTTTTGTTATATATCTTAAGTTATTTAAATATCAATTACATTTAAAATTCATATACATTTGCTTATCATGCCGACTGTTCCGTGTTTTGATTCCTGTCTAGTTGTCCGAGTACGTTTTCGTGGTTTTCCTTCTCGTTTAAGGCGAATGCCGACAACTTTGCATCTTAAGACGCTCCACGGGCGCACACGTAATAATAACTCATGTCTTGCTTTTCCCTGTTTTTGTTTTGTGCTGATGTGGCCCTTTACTGGGTTGTAGCCTAGCATATGCGCTACCAAACTCTACGGGGGTCTGCCCGATGGGCGGACAGGTGCCATTCCGCCTTTCCAGCAGGAGCGCCGCGCAATGCACACACCACTAGGACCGGTCCTGGGCGGCAACCTGGCTAGGCTGCCGTTAACAGCACACACACGTTCGACGTGTGTGCATTGCCCCCGCTTTGGCGGTATACGTGAAGATGGCACTAAGTGTGACCGTCGTCGACCGAAGTAGCCACTAAGAGTGTTCCCTCGGTTGGCGATGAGCAACCCCGTGCAGGGTGCGCTTCGCTGGTCTGCGCCTTGCCTCGATGGGGCGGGGGTCGGGCCGTCGAAGTACTGCACGGAAAAGTAAAGAAGTTGCCGGGCAAGGATTGGCGGCCCTACGCAACGGCTGGTTATCCGATCTCTCTAAATTTACGCGACCGGTCACTAAACACACGCACGAGCGCGCCAACATACAAAACCCTACACTTACGCGCTCACACAAACACAAAACCACACACCCAGAGAGAGACGCAAGTTGCCAGCAGCAACCAACACACAAGTTCATACCCAGAAAGAGACACAAGCTGCTAGCAGCGAACAACACATATGTTCACACCTTGCTATCTGTTTTTTGGAATACTAAGGCATGATTTATTATTATTAAATTGGAATGTATCTTTGAATAATTTAAACCATAGCAACTCAATTATTTGACATTTGTATTGTGTCATTTATATTTTATATCCTTGATAAAGACATCATTGCCGAAACATGTAGGGTTGTTTTAAATATATATACTTTGAAGTAAAGCCAGACCTGTAATCATATCATACCAAGGTCACGAAAATATATATATATATATACATATATATATATATATGAAGCGTTGTTCTTCGGGATACTTCGCCGCGTTTGGATGATTTCGTCCTGAGAAGGACAACTTTCATCCTGACGTTTCGGTGACATCACTTTCATCTTTTTCTAGAGTACCTTCTCGTTGCAATGGTAACTTCAAGAGTGCACCATTGCAACGAGAAGATCCTCTAGAAAAAGGTGAAAGTGATGTCACCGAAACGCCAGGAAGAAAGTTGTCCTTCTCAGGACGAAATCATCCAAACGCGGCATAATATCCCGAAGAACAACGCTTCAACAAACGACCGCGAAAAGATTCGACGAAATATATATATATATATATATATATATATATATATATATAATTAATGTTATAATTTTTCTTAATAATAATCTTTAATATAAATTGTGAAAAGAATAGCTGTGTATATGCTAAATATCGTATAAAACCCCCTACCACAATTAATAATCGTATTCTAAATACGACTTCGACAACTAAGTTGTCATCATCAGTATGCAAAACCACTAATCAAAGTGTTGAACATTGGACATAGTAAAGCTAACACATAGAATCGCGCACAACTTTACACTTGAAAACATCATAAGTATAAAATATGAGATAAGAAAAATTAAAGAAGAATTATATCATCTTAATTCAAGTCATAGTGGCAGTTTGAATCCGCCAACTTTAAGCTTAACTGGAGATCGTCTCTCAGACGATCTCCAGTTCTAACCAGCGACAGACCGACTAGCTCCTGAAGATGACGAGTGCGATCTCGTTGAAACGTAGAGTAAATAGTCCTTTTCAGGACAAAACTCACACGCGGCCATGAACCCGAGAAACTACACCTTCATCATACGTCCGCGAGAACATCAAGAGTAACATATATATATATATATATATATATATATATAATAAATATATATAATATATATACACTGAGGAATTAAATAAAAAATCATTGTGTTGGAGAGATGATAAAAGATGTATCCAACAAAATAGTACTGATACATTGGCTTGGGGCATTGGAGAATTGAAGACAATTGAGATCTATTTTGTAATTGTCATTGGAATAAAATTATAATTTTTATCAACAATAACTTTCATTGGAAAGATTTTTTCTTGTTTTATCATTTGATATCTAATTATGTAATTAAACAAAATATTCATTTTATTTATTTTATATTTTTTGTTTTTTACAAATACTATATAATAAAATGAATTTGTTAAAATGTTCTCGAATTTTGATAAATTTGTAATGAATATTTTATTTATTTGTGGTTTAGGTAACGAATTGTATTATGTACTTCATTGAATCATTATTAAGAGTTTTAATTTCCTTCAAATAACTTTTGTCAGCGCTTTGCTACGAGATTATAGATTGATTAGAATCCATACCAATTTTTTTATATTTAAAATAATTATGTAATTAATTTATTTTCTTTTGAATATTTTTTATCGAAAGAAAAATTAAATATAGTAAACAATTGACCTGAATAATTAATGTTTATTGATACATACCTATTTTTGTTTGACGTTAGACAATTATTACGTTTTATGTTTACGTTACGTTCAATATTCACGTTTACCTTGTACGTTACATTCTACATTCACGCTTACGTTCACATTTAGAGTACTTTATAGTAAAATACAGTAAGAATAAAAATTGAAATAGTTAAATTGAGAACGTTTCACCCTCACCCTTAATTATAACGTTAGGTATATCTCGATTTATAAGTTGGAGGATCAATATTGTCACAAAATCTGTAAATATATCAACTTGTATACTCGTCCACAATTTAATTGTTACCTATAAAATTGAGGATTACTCTGTGCCCAATGCCGACAGTTATGTCTATGAATAGTACCGTTCAAATAAACTGTTGCCTCATCCGAAAATATTATATTAATTACAAAATTGTTATCACGATTACAAATATTCATCATTGATTCACAAAGCTCTTGCCTTCTGTCGAAATCATCATCAGAACCTTCTTGAACGAGGCGAATTTTATAAGGATGGCACTTTTTCTTAGGAAATCTTCCTACTGAACGACGATAAATAGGGATTTTCATCTACAGATATGGCAATATCTTGTGCTTTAATATAATTTATAACAGAATTTAAACGACAAATTCTTTGCAAATTGCTAACACCGCCATTTATATTGTACCTTCTTCAAGTTTTGGTAACAACAGAACGCGAAATGGCTACCGATTGGGATGTATAGTATTAAAAAGGGTACATACCTCCTTATGAGTTCTTGTTCTATCAGCAAAATCGATCATCATTAATATGTGTACTTCTTTTCTTTCATTTAATTCAACCATTATTGACAAACAACAATTATTTAATGACACTTTTAAATGCCACAAACTACTAGACCTTGTGATGAAATTTAAAGATTATAATACTTACGTCAACTTTTTATTCGACAAAAAAAAAATTTTTTTAATCGCCACAAAAGAAGGAAAAAATGAAATTTTTTTTTTTACATTTCGAATTGAAAAGGCTTTTCTTTAAACGATCATACCTAAGTATGAAGCAATACTTATAATTAAATAACAAACAAATTCTGATTTTCATATAAATCTCAAGCTAAATAACTTACTTTATACCCCAAGTGTTTTAGTCTGTTGAAATCGTGTTATCGTGGAGAATTCTAAAATGAAAAAAATACTGGCGTTCAATTTATAAAAGTACATATAGCTTTAGTACGTTACATTTTTAAACACTCTGTATATTAAAAAAATACTTCAAATGATGGCTCTTCATCCCTAATTTCCAAGTCTAAAATTTTATTACAATATCGGAGATAATTTAACGGATATTTACATGGTGCCACACATCACTGTATATTCACACACATTATTTTTTTGTACTCTCGTGAGCAAAAAAAAACGGGACACTATTTCTGCGTGAGTTTAAATTGTGACTACTTAAGAGGCCTATCTTTACTCATAATAGTAAGTCAGGAATGGTCAAAAATGTGTTTTTCATTAACATTTATTAAACATTTTTAAAATATATATAAATAAAAACTATTATAAACGTTAGAGAAAGAATATAATTAAAATAATTAGTATTTCGTCATTCCACCGCTTTTATTTGTAACGCATCTAATCGTGTACACATTGAAGAGACAATATTTTGTACAACATTTATAGGAATTTTATGCCCAGCATCTTGAACAATCTCCCAAAATTCTTCCTGGGTAGCAGCTCTATCTCATTAATCCCCAAACATTTTCAATGAGATTTAAGGTCTGACTATAAATATGGACATAAATGATTTCCCATTTTCAAAACTAGTAACGGGTCTGATTTTATCAGTTTTCGAAAGAGCGGCATTTTCTATTTTGAATTAGCAACTATGATAGATACAATGCTAAAAAATAAAGG
Source organism: Melolontha melolontha (assembly GCA_935421215.2). NCBI lineage: Eukaryota > Metazoa > Arthropoda > Insecta > Coleoptera > Scarabaeidae > Melolontha > Melolontha melolontha. The sequence continues at coordinate 90,529,544 of OW285237.1, read as the reverse complement.
AAATTGACATAACGATTTTGACACTAGAGAGTTTGCGGTGGTGTATTTTCCGTTACCTTATACGGCCATTTTGTACAAGTTATAACGTAATATATATTTATTTGTTGAAAACATATTTGCGGTTAGTGTTGATACTAATTATAACTTATAATAGACAGATGACAGGTTGTAAACAACAACAGAGAAATGTATACAGATTTACAGTATCTAATGTTATTTGATATGGAGCAGTGGCGGCTCGTGCTAAAAATTTTAAGGTGTTCTGCAAGTTTTACAAAAAAATTTACCTTGCACGGGCAGTAAGAGGTTGTCTCCCATCGATCTTATCGTGCTTTCTTCGCCTTCCGCACTGAAGTAATGGATTTCTGGAACGATTGTCAATTGTCACACAAAAAAATAAGAGTCTCTAATATTATTGTTTTTACGTTAAACTCGCCGCACCGTAAAAATAGTCGCGAAAATATTAAATACCGTTAGGTCCAACTCGCAACGGGCCATAGGCAACAATATACGTATGGAACGTAATGCGGTGTGGCAACGTGTGTACGATGCCTATATTGAGTGACTTTCTTAAAATTTAAATTTATTTTGCAGAATTATTGATTTTTTTACTTTTATCTTTTAGAAAACGTTATTGTTTTTTTATTACTTAAAATTACTTTATATGAAAAATAGTATACCATAAAAGTGTAAACAAAGACAGTATACATTGAAACGAATATTCATTCAATTGTATTGTCATGAAATTGAATTTGTCAATCGTTGTTAAATTTGTTAGAATGAATAGATATTTATATTTATCGGAAAATAGTAATACTTAAAGCAAACAAATAAGGTGTAGTGTTTTGTTATAGGAATGTATAATATCCATTTCTTCCTGCATATTGATTATGCAGCTGATGCTTTCGTAATATGCTCATATTTGTATTATTTCAACTTATACTTCGGTCGATACATACCGACTTCCTTCAAACCAGGAGGAAGCTACAGTTGTAATTAAACTATACTTCCTTTTTTTTTATTACCTATTCACAATTCCAAAATACGTTACAATGTTGCTTATTTTAGATTGTAATTAGCTGAATGCTGTCGCAAAACAGATCTCTGCATTTTAAAAAATGCCAGAATAAAATTAACCCCTGCCCTTATTATAATTTTACAAAGGAACAGACACGTACTTCAATTTCTACGAAAAACTAAGCCTACAGTTCATGTATAATACAGTGATAATGAAGACTGGAGCGTTTGTCGACCTACGAAGTTGTACTTTACTTGTTTATTGTTAATAAAAGGCTGATGGAAATATTACGTGAGATTTTGGTATCTGTATTATAATAACATCACGATAATAGTAGAAATACAAATATGAGCATATTACGAAAGCATCAGCTGCATAATCAATATGCAGGAAGAAATGGATATTATACATTCCTCATTCCTATAACAAAACACTACACCTTATTTGTTTGCTTTAAGTATTAGTATTTTCTGATAAATATAATAAATATCTATTCATTCTAACAAATTTAACAACGATTGACAAATTCAATTTCATGACAATACAATTGAATGAATATTCGTTTCAATGTATACTGTCTTTGTTTACAATTTTATGGTATACTATTTTTCATATAAAAGTAATTTTAAGTAATAAAAAAACAATAACGTTTTCTAAAAGATAAAAGTAAAAAAATCAATAATTCTGCAAAATAAATTTAAATTTTAAGAAAGTCACTCAATATAGGCATCGTACACACGTTGCCCACCGCATTACGTTCCATACGTATATTGTTGCCTATGGCCCGTTGCGAGTTGGACCTATCGTATACTGAATCATATCGCCTTCCGCGCTGGAATAAATGCACTGCATTTCGCTGCATTTAATGCAGCGACCAGGCCTGCTAAAATGACGCATTGGTTTTAGACACTCGCGGGGGTAGCGGGGTGCGCGCGGGTGTTTGACAGAGCTCTGAGCGCACGCTCGTGTGGACCAGATATTGAACAAGTGAGCGATCGCGCGAATTAGGTTGGTTATTCCACTGGTCGCCTATTGAATATTATTTGGAATTTCGGAAGCGAATATCTCGGCTTCTACTTGTCGGATTTTGATGATTGAGGTGTCAAATTGTAGGGTTTGATATCCTCTACAGGTGATGTAGAAAAATATGCAATTTTTTTGATATACAGGGGGAGAATTTTCATAACAATATGTTACGCTTTTATAAACATCAGAAATGTCGGAAAAATTATGTAAAAGAAAACTAGTTATAACTAATACAGGTTCGCCCGCCCAATTTTTTGGGAGCTCTGCAGCACTTATGCGCTAGCCGCCACTGATATGGAGAACGTTGAAGACTTTCTTGTATTTACTTCTTTATCACAGGTATTAATTGAATAAATAAAGTTTACAACACATATGGCAACTTATTTAATAAATATTCTACATAAAAACATTTTTAAAATAAACGTTACTTAATTTTGTTTATAACACTTTGTAGCAAGCTTATGAATGGATGTTTGCGGTATAACCATGGTTATATCATGTAACCATAGTAAATTACTATGGTTACATGATATAACCATGGTTATACCGCAAACATCCTCAGCTCTACTTATGATTAAATCATTTCTCTTCCTGTCAGCAGCTTTTTCCTGTGCTTCTCTACGCCACCTCTCCTTTTCATATTCCAGTTTATCTTCACTAACGTAAACAGTATACGACTGTTGAGATTCGGGGTCGAATAATGTCACTTTCGTAAATTTTTTTAACAAATTTGCCATTTTTTCAATAAATTTTCTAATCTAACATAACCTAACACTACAATATGAATACAAAGTATTCCAATCGTACATGACATGGCATGTGCATCATAAGAATTAAATTTTGATTGGCTCCGTTATTTTTGTAAATTAGTGGAATTTCATACTCTATACGGTATAAATTTTACCAAAAATTAACCTTATAAACATAACAGCAATTTCTATAAGGGAAAATACACTACCGCAAACTCTTTACTGTCCCGATTTTTTTGCTCACGACAGTATATAACTATGTGAATTTTAAAAAACAGCGCTTAAAGTTACAGATGGCAACAAAAGTATAGTTCTAATAGTCGCTTCGTTTTCATATTTTTTCAATGATCTTTTAAAATTCACCACACTGTTTAAAATGTCACTGTCAGATTGTCAACCAGAATTGTTTGTGGTTATAAGTCGTGTTTAGTGCTGTAATTTAATTTTCCACGTGAATAGTGTAAATGGATTTAAAAAAAGTAAAATATTACACTTTCATGTGACAAAAAAGATATCTGTTATAATTTTATCCAATAATGGAGCATTCTAGTTCTCATGATGTATTACATACATATTTTTATGGAGGTCCAGCTAGTATAGATATTGTAGAACAAAATTTATATTTAGGAAGTTTGTCGGCTGCAAAAGATATAAAAACATTGAGAAGTTACAATATCACTCATATATTAACTATCGACACATGTCCTTTACCTCGGCACATACTAGAACTAAAGCAAATAACCACAAAATTTATTCAATTATCTGATCAACCAAAGGAAGATTTATTATCACATTTTGGTGACTGTATTGCCTTTATTGAGGAAGGCCTCTCTAAAGGGATAGTATTAGTACATTGTTACTTTGGTATATCAAGAAGTGCCTCTGTTATTATAGCATACATGATGAAAAAGCATGAACTTTCATATTATGAAGCATTTGAAAAGCTTAAATCAAAAAGAACTGCTGTGCATCCAAACCAGGGTTTTATTTCTCAATTAAAATTATATAGAGATATGGGTTATATGGTTGATACTACTAACATGAAATATAAAATATTCAGACTAACAGTTGCAGCTGATAAAGTGAGGAAAGTAAAAATATTACCAAATGAATACTTTAATTTAATTAAAAAAGATCCAGGTATTACACAAATTCAGCCTGAACCAAATGTTTATAGATGTAAAAAATGCAGAAGAATATTAGCTTCTGAATCAAATTTATTGGTGCATGAAGAAAGATCAACAAAGAAGCAATGTATTCAAATTTATTTTCTTGAACCTTTATCATGGATGAATAACATTACACAGTCGATGCAAGGTAAATTAAATTGTCCAAAATGTAATAACAAAGTTGGTTCATTCAGTTGGATTATGGGATGTCAGTGCCCTTGTGGTTCACAAGTAGCTCCTGCATTCTACCTTATCCCGTCCAAAGTTGACTGGACAAATGTAGTAAAAAATGTTGAAGTTACTATTTAAAGTAAATATGATATGCTTAAAAAACCCTCCATTTGTGAGTTTTATGTATATGTATCAATATGTACCTCTATTTTGTTCAATATATAATCTTTGTACAATATAAATGTAACATAATTGACAATATTGTATACAAAAAAATCAATAATTGTGATACTACCTATTATCTATTACATTTTTAAAATGTTTACATTAAATTCAATAATTATAAAACATCATTACTAACATTTTTAAAATGAAATACATTCTCAAAAAATTCTTTAGATGTCTTCATTTTGATTATAATCCTTGTCCTGTTATAACATTATTAAAATAAAGAATTATAATTGTTTCTTTTTCTTTATTAACTGAATTGTGGTAGTAAATGGAGCAAAATTGCTGGAGGATATGTTTCATCATTATAGTATTTTTTGTATAGGCAGCAATCCATGAAATATTCTGTTGAAAATGTATGTCTTTAACAAACAACCCAACAAAAGGCATTTACCATAAACGTACAGAGTCCGCTGGATAAATCGTATATTAAGTATCAAGAATGGTAAGGAACTTTTATCGATCGAGGACAACTGTCTGAGATCGGTATTTCCTTACCGTTCGTGAAGCTTATGACGTTTTTTGTGCGATTGAATTGTAAATTATTCAATAACTACAGTAAATAGGCATTACTAATGTCATTCCTATGTAAACCTTCAAATCATATTGCCAGGAAATCAATTTCTGGGTTGCGTTGCTATAGAAATGCTATGAAAAAAATTTGGCATAACAAGTACTCGGAACTTCTGGAATCATAGAGAAAAATCTGAGAAATTCTAGAACAGCGACTAGTAGAAAATTCAGAAGTACTAAAAGGAGAAGTCGTTATTGCTATGGAGGAGAAAAGTCTAAAGATTTTAGACTTTTAGGGGAAATAATGGCCCAGATAAAATTACCTGTGACGATGAATCATTCTGTCAACAAAGAAGCTATGCCTTGGTCCGTCGAAATAATAGAATTTGTGGCTATCTCAAAGATCAGAATCAAGCCACCAAACTTTAATGGAAAAATGTCATGCGCGGTTTACCTGACGCAATTCGAAGCAGCGGCAGAAGCAAATGCTTGGTCATCTGTCAAGAAGGGTACTGCTTTAAGGGGTGACGCTAATGAATTTTGCAGGGATTATCTCCTAACGAACGTAAAAATTATTGCCAACTTAAACTTATTAAACGGTTGGAGATAAGATATGGCCATGCGCATTTGGAGCAGGTGTACCACGCCCAACGGAAGAATCGGTCACATAAGAAAGGCGGGAATTTTCAGGAATTCGAGGCAAATATTGCCCCTCTGGTTAGACTTGCACTTCTAATAGCACCAGATAATTTCATGGAACACCTGGCTGCCCAGACGTTCATAGATGGTCTCCGAGATAGTAATACGTAGTAGGCATTAAGGCTGGCACTACCGAAATCCTTAATCTATGCCTGAGCGCATGCATTTGATTTTGGAACCGCAAAACAGACCTCTCAGAACCAGGCACGCGCCAAGTATCTTCGGCGCCGTCGTGCGAAATACTGATAGGCGCCTTTACCCTATATGTATTGAGCCAAAATTACCAGCCACCCTTCCACAGTTCTACATTGAAATTTATGACGAACTCTTTAGACTTGTTAGTACTGGCAGGTATTTGTTATTTGAGGCAAACAATAGGTTCACATACAAAAAAATATTATTAAAATTATTATTATTATTAAAGTGTTTTTAATATTTTTTAAATTTAACTTATCACAAGTGGCCGTAGGCGCCTTTAAGGCCTTGGCGCCGTTGTGCGCTGCACGACCTTGCCCATATGGACGGCGCGTCACTGCTCAGAACCATGCTCGAGTCCTACTGTCGACAACCAAGAAAACAAGCAATTCTTGGAGCAAGTGGTCATTCAGTTACTAAATCTGTTAAAACCGAATAAAAGAGCACTCCAATACTGGAATTGTGGAGAAATCGGTCACATTCGAAGTAAATGTGGTAAGGTGTCCGAGAAAACAGCGGCTGAGCAACAGGAAAACTAAAGCGGGTCGATGAGCTGGGGCAATCATGGATCCAACATCAAGAAATCCCAAGGACACTTGCCCAAATCGCATCCTTGCGACATCAAACCAACGGACTGTATATGGATGCTATTATGGGAGAAGTCTATGGGCTTCACCAGTGGTGCTTGTAAGAAAGAAGAATGGATCTACCAGGTTTTGCGTGAACTATTGCTGATTGAATAATGTAACCAAAAAAGATAGTTATCCTCTACCAAGAATAGGCGATTCAATGAACACCTTGGCAAGAGCAAAATGGTTCTCCGGTCTCGATCTGAAGAGCGGTTATTGGCAAGTGGGAATGGACCCCAACGACAAAGAGTTTAGTTTAATTGTGTCATTCGGATTATGTAACACCCCGCTAAATTTAAGCGACTCATAGACACTATACTGAGGGGACTGTCGTGGAATACCTGTCCGGTATATCTTGATGATGTGATTGTGGTAGCAAACATCTTTCAAAATCACATTAAGAGTTTGGAAGAAATATTCCGGAAGTTTCGAGATGCTAATCTGAAGGTCCAAAGAAGTGTCACCTTTTTCGCAAAAAGGGAAAAAATTGAGATGGAAATGCAGGAAATGTACATTCGAGCACCAATCTTGTGGTAATTTGACAACAAATTGCCGATTATTTGCTTGAAATCCGAGATCTGCGGTTACAGAGGAAGCTGTAAACAACACTTTGAAATGATGCTCATTGGAGTTAAACATTTTGTCAAGTTTCCATCGGCCATCAATTTTCCAATATCAGGTCTAACAAATATTCCTTCTTTGATTTTTGCGGATGACAATTTGGGGAAACAACTTGATTAAGTACTTAAAACACGGTCCTTCGCGGTTGAGCGCTTTGACGATGTTCTTGATAAGGCCAAGTTTTATGTAAAGAGGTGGCAGGAAAATGGTCTGTGGGTTCACAAGTAGTGCAGAGGAGACGTTTTGCTTTCCTGGCTCATAATTAATACGACTTGGCCAATCTTGTTTCACTTAATGATAGTCAACTGCATGCATGGCTACCCTACAGACGCAAAAAACAGCAAAATTTGATGAAGCTAGATTGCATCCCCATCAAGAGACCAATAATTTGTTGGAATAGGATGTAAGTCATTTATTGTTTCGAATTTAATTAGAATTTATTTTTAAACCTTTAAATTGACACAAATTTTCCATTAGTGCTCGTTGTGTTTGATCTTGACCAAAATGTTCCATATTGTGTCGTAGCATTCCTTTGTTTGTACTGCATGAGCAATCGGAATGGTTTTTTTTTTGTTTCCATTGTATAGAAGCGCAGCCTTCAGGCTGTATTTCAAATCATTGATGAACAAACGTCATTCATTTCTATCGTACGGTGTATTCATCACGTCAAATAAACCGTTAATGTCATCGCAGAAGAACATATTCTCTTCTTTTTTGAAAAACTGTAGTAGCGCCTGATTTCTGCTTCTAGTTATATAACGAGCGTTCAACTAAATTTTACCTCGAAGTTGCCCATGGAAATTATACGTATATCTTAGCTTTTTACTTAAGTTCTTAATATGAATTTTGTTGGTTATGAACTATTTGAATGACATGATAAATGTCAAAATAATAAAATTAAAATATTTAACTAAATGAGATACGTTTATTTGCAACAAACAAGTAACATTTTATAAAAATTGTTGAAAGTGGCCACCACCTTGTTCGAGACATTTCTCACTTCTCTTCTTCTGTCATCGATTTCGTTAATTCTTTCAGCAATTATGATTTGAAGGTCTGCAAGATCAGGCATCTGTACCCGAAAAATTGAGTTCTTTAAAAAAGGCCACAGAAAAAAAAACAGAAAAAAGATCTTGGTGGAAATTCATGCTCGGTGTTTAAACTTATCAACCAATTTTGATAAATTTGCCGTATCATATTAATTGTTTCACCAGCTGTGTGCGCTCTGGCTCCGTCTTGTTGAAAGTAACCCTAATTTATTTCTTCTTCATTAAGCTGTTCAATAAATGGCATAATAATTTCTTGTCGATACCTTTCTCCTGTTAAGGTACCGTTAAAGAAAATAGGGTCAATGATTTTCCTTCGACTAGGCGCACACCATTCACCAATTTTCTGTGGATGAAGTGAGGTTTCAACATAAAACTCATGTGGTTTCTCAGTATTCCACATCCTTATATTTTGTGAGTTAACATATCCATTCAGATAAAACCATGATTCATCAGAAAAATAAGTTTGATCAAGAAAGTCATTATCTAAATTATTTAAGAACCACTGACAAAATGTTGTTCCTCTAGGATAGTCAATTTCTTTTATTTCTTGATAACAGGTCATGCGATATGGAAATAAATGTAAATCTTTTTTCAAAATTGTATGACAGGTGCCAATTGATTCACCCACTCGTTGAGATAATACTCGTATGGAAGTTCGTGGTGCATCATTCATAATTTGCGTTACATCGTCAACTAGCTCTTCCGTACGTTTTTTCGGCCAGCCACTGCCTTCTTTCCGTATAACACTCAATGTTTCTCTGAAAACCTTAGTGCAACTGTGTACCGAAAACTATCAATATCAAAGGCGAAGTTTGGAAACATTTCTAAATTCGTCTAAACATTCTTCAATAAAATAGTGCCATTGTCCGTCAATCTTACGTCCGTTTCGAAAATAAGATTCAACCATGAATGATTTGTGTTGAATAGTTTTAAATCAATTTTAAGTTACAAAGCAATTTAAAAAAAGTTCCAATTAAGTATACATCAGAATAGTCTGTCAAATTGACAACTGATGCAAATGTAAATAGTACAAGTTACGACAAACATTTTTATTGTCATGGACTACTAGAGGTAAAATTTATTTGAACGCACATTATAAGTGACTTGTGTTTGAGTGTCAAGATATTTCCACTCTGCAACCGTGATGCGAGCAACTCTGCTTTTTGTTTCGATAAATTCAAATGAATCAAATCATTAAGTTCACTTTGCGAAATTAAATGTTTTTCTTCCATCACGAAATCGCTTCCACAACTTATCGGTGATGAAGTCGAAGTTTCCATGGCATTTGCACTCATACCTTGACAAACTTGCAATGGATCATTGCTCGTACGTGGAACTGGCTTGGACACCGATGATACGTCAGGATATTTATACTGTGCTAGTCCTTTTTGCATTTACACTAACGACATTCATCAAGCAAAAGTAATAATTTTTGGGCTCTGTCCATAGCATTGGTAGTGAAAATGATAGGTACACATTTTCACCTAGTGACCATTTATACAGTTTTGTTCTGCACGCGTTACAAAACAATTTCGGTACCTACGGTTTGTGAGTGTTTGCTACAGAGAAACCAAAGTAATGCAAATACGCATCTTTGAGCGCATTTGTCATTATTTTGCCACTTTTTCCGAGCATAACATCCACAAACGTAACAAAAACACTTCGAATCGACTTTACAATGATGTCTTTGCATTTTCACACGATCTGAAACAAAAACAAATCGCTTCGAATACAATTTAAATTATTTTTCTAGCGACGCTAACATCTAACAGTCATTACGACAGCGCAATACAGGAACTCAAAAACTATAAAACCAATTTTTACAAATGAATCGAAGTTTCGAATTCAGCGCATCAAATTACGTTAAGAATCGTTCTCAGAAGCTCGGTTCCAAAAGTTGACAGGAGTTTGTAAACTTGTGTTACTGATCATAAATTTATTTTATATTCAAGAACAATTCAAAATTATTTGATCAAAGAAGCAAATATATGCAAATTAGCGCATTGTAATGAAATTAAAACACAAGTTTTATAAAGTACCATTTTGTCCCACGAGTTTTCTAAAGAACGAGTACGACAAAAGACCTTATAAAACTAATTTTTTATACTCTTTTTTTCTATTTTGCATTTTATACATTATTCATTGAAATTATTTAATTGGAAAGTCCCGAGTTTTATTCTTGTATTAAATAAGCAGTTGGTCACATTGATACTTGACATTTTAAAATGTAAATATTGCTATCCGCGAAATATTATTTTAATTTTACTTGATATTTTATTTAAAATATAAACATAAATGACAGAGAAAGTATATATCTTGTATTGCGCCCAGTTATGTACTTAAAATAAAATGACAGCGGTAAGATATTTATTTCTATGTTCGAACAATGCCATCATTGAAAATTGAAAAAAGGCATTCCAAAATGCACCTCATTTCGATACTATTTTGAGTTTCATAATGGGTTCATTGCGAACGCAAAATAGAAAATAGTATATTAAAAGTTTAGAAAACGAGCCGCGATAGCGGCGAGTTTTCTAAAGAGCGAGTGCGGCAAAAGGCCTTATGAAACGAGTCTTTTATACTATTTTTTCTATTTTGCATTTTTTACATTAATAAATTGGAATTATTTAATTTGAAAGTTCACAGTTTAATTTTTATATAAAGCATGCAGTTGGTCACATTGAAACTTGACATTGTCAAATTTAAATCTTGCTATTCTTTATTAATTTTCGTTAACATTACTTGATATTTTATTTAAAAATATAAACATGAGTGACTTAGAAACTAATATATCTTGTTGTCAATTGTATACAATATACGTTGTTTGTGTAGAGTACGAACAAATATCATATTTGTCAAATGTTCTTAAATTCTTAAAATCAAATGACAGCAATGATATTTATTTCTGTGTTCGAACAAAGCCAACATTGAAAAATGAAAAAAAGCGTATCGAAATGGAGCTCATTTCGATATACTGTTTTTGGTTTCATAATGAGTTCATTTCGAACGCAAAATGAAAATAGTATATTAAAAAACGAGTTTCATAAGGCACCATTTTGCCGCACGAGATCAGTTTAGAAAACGAGCCGCGATAGCGGCGAGTTTTCTAAAGAGCGAGTGCGGCAAAAGGCCTTATGAAACGAGTTTTTTATACTATTTTTTCTATTTTGCGTTTTTTACATTAATAAATTGCTTAAATTGGAATTATTTAATTTGAAAGTTCAGAGTTTAATTTTTATATAAAGCATGCATGGTCACATTGATACTTGACATTTTCAAATTTAAATCTTGCTATCCGCGAAGTGTATTATATTACATATTATTAAAAATGGGGTGTGAAGAACACAATACAAGTTCATTTATGTTTTTTTTTGAATGTATCTTCTCCAAAGACGTAGATACGTATTTCACATTTCTACATGATTCTCAATACGCCCCTGTTGGAGAAGACACATTCAAACAAACATAACTACGTTACTATCTAGCCGAAATTATTCAGACAGAGCGTGAAGGAATATTCAACGCTATCTACATAATAACAGCCGAAGTAGACGTGTTTCTTATAGTCGGTAACCACCGTATCTATAACAAACTGTATTCTCGTGTCTTCACTACTTGTCGGCGTGAGCCGAAAGAAACACGTCTACTTCGGCTGTTATTATGTAGATAGCGTTGAATATTCCTTCACGCTCTGTCTGAATAATTTCGGCTAGATAGTAACGTAGTTATGTTTGTTTGAATGTGTCTTCTCCAACAGGGGCGTATTGAGAATCATAATTAATGTGAAGTAACGACGCTTTGGAAGGGCGTCGTTACTTTACATTAATTATGTGGACGGTATGCGGGGTACTTCGGCTGTCTGACAACAGGTAGCGCCGAATTTACTTCTGCGCTCGGTCTGGATAATTACGGTGATAGGGCGAGGTGGTTCTTTTCTTTGAATGTGTCTGGAAATATCCTTTCTCCAGCAGGGGCGTACCGATGAGCTTGTAGAAAAGCGAAATACGTATCTACGTCTCTGGGGATAGGATATATTCGGACATGTTCACAGAAAATATTAATAGTGAACCTGCATTTGTGTTCTTCACACCAGATTTTTAATAATATTTTATATTATTAAAAATACCTTCATTGCTGTCATTTGATTTTAAGAATTTAAGTACATTTGACAGATATGATATATGTTCCTACTCTACACAAACAACGGATATTGTATACAATTGACAACAAGATATATTAGTTTCTAAGTCACTCATGTTTGTATTTTTAAATAAAATATCAAGTAATGTTAACGAAAATTAATAAATAATATGTATATAATATAATATACTTCGCGGAAAACAAGATTTAAATTTGACAATGTCAAGTATCAATGTGACCAACTGCATGCTTTATATAAAAATTAAACTCTGAACTTTCAAATTAAATAATTCCAATTTAAGCAATTTATTAATGTAAAAAAGGCAAAATAGAAAAAATAGTATAAAAAACTCGTTTCATAAGGCCTTTTGTCGCACTCGCTCTTTAGAAAACTCGCCGCTATCGCGGCTCGTTTTCTAAACTGATCTCGTGCGGCAAAATGGTGCCTTATGAAACTTGTTTTTTAATATACTATTTTGCATTTAGCCTGTGCATTTAGTCTGTGATTTAGCTAAACAGAGATGAGGGTTGCCGCCGTCCTATTTTTATAGTTATATACAACATTCAATTATAAATTTGCCCGCACTTATTTATACCACTCATTTTTCCAGCTCTATCGCTGTACTGAATATTGAATATTATACTGTACGTAATCGTGTTTTGTTATGCAAATTTATTTGTATTTGATATTGTGTATGTATTTGGTATTGTTCAAAATGATACCCACTGGGTATCATTTTGAACAAGTAGTCTAAACATTGCGTGCAACAAGTTTACAAATTACATGAATGATCCACCGGGTCTACCACAATTGATACATGAAACATGATATACAAATTCGATGAAATAATGTCCGTGCAGTTATACTATAAATTAGATTTAACAGACTATTTGCCTGCATTCATTTCCTTGACAAACTAGCTCAACGAACAAATATGAGAATCTAAAAATATACGTAATTATTTTTAAAGTTATGAATTTTATGATTTGGAATATTGTCTTGTATCTACATATATATTAACGTTACTAAACAGAAATTTAACATGATTAATTTGACCTAAATATATTAACTTATATGAAGTTATATGTGGCAGCGCAAGATAGTCATATAAATTGATCTTTCACATTTCTTAAATGAACAGCAACCAACATCTTTAAGGGGGCGCTATGATAAAGTAGAGAGCACGAAGTCGGTACGAAATACAAATTCATGGGTTTTGACCTATACAAATAGAAAAAGTAATGTTTTCAAAACCGAAAACAATCCAACTGTTGTCACAATTATCCTAAGCAATTTTACCTTTTTTAATTTCATCCACAATTTGCACAATTTGAAAAAAATAAAAAGATTAGTCTTAGGCCAATTGTAGGACCTAGGCTATTAATATAAAGTTTTCAGAAACTCCAAAGTAATCTTAATTTTTACAAAACCCTCGAAATAAGATTTTGGGGATAAAGAAGCAATCTGTAAATAACATATGGAAAGAGCAAAGCAAGTAACCTTTAGCATCTTCCCAAAAGATGGCGCTGGAAAATTTAAAAATGATCTTTGATGTCATGTATCGTAAGTTGTCTACTGCAAGTGTTTTTAAAAACTATGTTATTCAATGCCGAATTGTCACCTAGCTCGTTCTTGTGCTGACCGAATCCTTTAATTCTACATTGTGCAATATAGAATACAAGCAAAGAATGCTGTGACTTTACTTTTATTTTACATAAAAATGTATTCCTTTTTCTTTTATAAAATGTCCAAAGCCGGTCTTATAAAATATGAAGTAGACAAAAAGGAGAAAGAAAATGTTGACTACAATGGAATCAAATGCATGTATACTATCCAATTAAATATATGCAGGTAGAAGTAAACAATAGAAGCATATGTGTATAAACATTTTCGAAGTAAAAATGGCACAAAAGGAAATTAATAAATGTACAAACACGTCCTGCTATCTCATTTACCTTTTTGGTTCAACTTGTTTTACAGTTAAAAAACAGAGCACACAACATCGTTTTTTCCAATACTCAGTTTACAAAATATGCAAAAATAAACAAAGATCCAGAAGATTTAATGATTGCTATTGGAGAATTTAGTGTACCATCCATGTACATAAGTGCCACTTGAATCGCAGAAGCCATTATCGCAATATTATTGTAACGTTTTTCGAGGATTAAAAAGAAAGTTCAGGTTTACAGAAACAACATAATTGACAAATTAACTTGATTTATTTACAGACTTCAGTATATACAAATACAAAGAAAAGTCAAAAGAAAGCACTTAAACTCATTAATTTTAAATGTTTCGATTTGACTGGCTTCGCTATCGCAAATCATCTAACTTCGAGTGACCGATAACAGCGCAATATTTATATCTCCTGCTACCATTGCTAGAACTTTCTCGAAGTAGTCGTTGAATAATAGTAGTACAAACCTTGTCCTTGCTAAGGCACCACAATTGCAGAGACTGTGGAGTGCAGTCTCCTCTTCGTCTACACACACTGTGACAGGACGATCGTGTACATATTGCTATGAATAGTGGGTTAGAATGAAGATGAACCACTATTCACCACAACACTGTCCAACTTTGATGCTCAGTCGGTTAACTTATTCTCCGGTTTTCCAATGGGAAAACGCGGTAGTAATACTCCTACATTTATACAGCGCCAGTAAAAGAGTATAGGCGAAAGTGTTTATTATAAATAAAAATCTCAATTGTCAATTAAATGTTTAATAAAAAAAAAAAAAAAAAAATTATTCTTTATTAAGTATAAAGAACTGTGCAAAACAAACTTACACAAAGAGGTAAAATAATTTGCTGGTATTGACCGCAAAGCAAATGTCCTCTAATGACTCGCGGACTAAATTATATCTAATAAATTGCAAAGATGCTTTTCACTTTCACCCCTGATAAACAACCTCTAATGTAAACAGACAAATCTGTCAGACCGAACAAATGTCTAACACATGCGCGATACCACATGTAAAAAAAAAACCCTGAAATCCATAACGTTCCAGAATGTAACGTAACCAAAATTTGACTTGAAACGTAAAAACCATCTTTGTCATTTATATATGAACTAATAAAAATATATATATAGAAAATCTGACAATCTAAACAAAACCCTAAATGCATTCAATAAAGAAATAATAAGAATAATAACAGTTATAAATCATATTACCCAGTAGGTCCAACGGCTCCCTCGAACTGCGCTAGTCAAAACATAAATTCATACATAATACAATATACAAAAAGTTTAACAATTTTTTAAAATGTAAAAAATCTAAAGTTGCCTACAAATTAATAGTTGAATCAAAAGTTCATAAATTTTTGAAAATAATCATGGGGAAAAGTTTATAGCAATGTGTTCGTCAGCCTGCAATGACTGGCCAGCGGTCCTATTGTCATCTTCATATTTGTCCTTTCTCTCTAAAAACTTGCAACTTCATGTGTGCACTGTATGTTTGTCTTTGTATAGTGTTGAATTTGTTCTGGCAAAAAGCATCCAAAGTAAAAGCTCTTTAATTTGGGCAGCATTTTTTCCTTCCATAACTGCTCATTACGATATATCTTTTGGATAAAAATGGGAAAATCATCATCTATGTAAACGACAAAATAACAAAAGTTTCGTCTAGTTATATTGAGCTGCCCTTGTATCTAAAAAATAGTGAAAGTATTATAGGCATAGTAATATAATAATAAACGACTTTATAACTGATAATGCTATAGTATGGGAATTTCGGCTACCTGATAAAAGTAATTGTGATTTTCCTTTAGAATTGGTGTCTCATGTGCATTAAATTTCAAATAAAAATTCCTATTTGTTCTTATTGCCTCATCAATTGTCTGCTTTTTAAGATGCAAATTATATGCACACTTTATTTCAATAATAGCATCTTCACCAATCAGCCCTTCAAAACATGATAATTAGAATAATACACAATAATATTTGCAATAGTATTTGTACCATCAGGTGAAGCCGCCAAGTAGCCATGATCAACATCAACAAATAAACCAGCATCATGTACAAGTACTTGCAACAACTCCTCAAATCTGTGTCTTACTATTTTTTCACACCTTCTGCCGTACTCCATCGCAGTGTTGGTAAAATGTGAATACATAATTCTCTTTAGTAATGGCGAGCAAGATGTCTTTTCTTTTCTTTTAATCACAGACCCAAAGTTAGATGCAGTCAAGCGGCAAGCCCTTTCTTGCTTATACAAATCATTATTAAATTGCCCAATGGTGGCAATGGCGAGTTGCCATTGCTGTTCTTGCGTAACCTAATTAAACAAAGCACTTGTAAAAATTATTAATTAATGTAAATATAATGCAATCGATGCAGCATGCAACTAAATAAAAAGGAAAAATGCCAGACAAACTTCTTGTAAAGCTTTCTACATATTTTTGAGCTATTTATAAAAGAAAATAGTGGGTAACTATAGCAAGATCAAGCGCATACACAATAACTCCGTATACTTTGTAAGAAGAAGAAGAACATGTGAGCAAGGCATTGGGAAAGTTGAAATATTTCACCGTAACCCCCAACCAAAGACGTAAAAGAATTATAGATTGCAAGATCGTATCTCAGCGGTCGTTATGATTAAATCTGTAGTCTTGACTTACGGTCAATAAAAATAAATAAAAATTTCCCATCATTCCTACGAACTAAATTCTTAGTAAAACTAAGTTTTTGATAGAAATATTCTCTAGATCATGTCATATATCCTATAAATAAAATAAAAGTTTTACAGATGAGCTAAAACTTATAAAAACAAGAAACCTGTAATGTTTACATTTTCCTTCGGTATTCAGACTTAAATTCCTCTTCACTTAGAAGTGCTTCAGCGGCATTTGGACCATACTCCTCATCCGCACTAAAAAGAAGATGTTTCTTCCTCTCTTGTTTGGGTTTGTTACATCTTCTCTTCTCATGATGTTTCAACCTTTTCAAGAAATAATGACCAGGACTGATACCTACCAGCTCTTGCAGGGCATCAGTTT
Source organism: Melolontha melolontha (assembly GCA_935421215.2). Lineage (NCBI taxonomy): Eukaryota > Metazoa > Arthropoda > Insecta > Coleoptera > Scarabaeidae > Melolontha > Melolontha melolontha. Next base: position 90,512,341 of record OW285237.1, on the reverse strand, counting down.
GCCATTGTGGCCCTAAATAGAAGGAAATGATAACTTGTACTGTGTGGCCAAAAGATATTACCCATATTATATTGTAACGCAGCTAATATACTTCTGATTTCAAAAGATCTTCTTTGTATTAAATTAATTCGTTTTCCGCAATTATATTTGGCAAGCAATGACATAAATGATTCGGCCTTATTATTATTTTCATAAGCTATTAGTTTATGAGCTTTAGTCATTAGAGGTTCCAGGGCACCTGGTAGGAGAAGGCCTATAGAAAAAAATTATATACAAATTTAATTATACAGACCATTTAAGTAGAATAATAATCCAGATTCCAAAAGCCTGGTTTTTTGAATTACATCAAGATGGCCAATAATATTGCAGTAACGGCTGCTGCAATTCAAATGGTCTCCATATACATGGTACACTGAATTCTCCATATCCATCTTTAAATCCTCTGGATCATCATTTATTTTAGCAACATACATTACTACTTGCTGGAGTTTTTTAATTTTTTCATTTGTCAGTGTCTTTCTCGCTGCCAATGGAACGTTTGTGTTCTTCTTTACATTATATAACGCCTTGCCATAGTTTTTAATTAAATGGTTGATGCATTCAACTTTTTCCACTTCTGCGCCATAACTTACATCACGTTTAACTCTGCTGAACACACTAGAATCACCATCCGCAATTTGGATCTGGTTTAAAAATTCACAAGAAATATTTAGGACCATACAAAGTGACAAACGTCAAACCAAATGAAAGATATAATGTTTTAGCAGTGGGAATACACGAGGGACCGATCAAAACCACCACATGCGCAGAATACATGAAGGCATGGGTAGAAGGCCTTGATGAATCGGAGTCCGATTCAGAGTCGGATGGCCGAATGTAGGATTTTAGTTGCGCAATACATCGATGCGACTGAGGCTAGTCAGTCATCAACGATCGTAATAGAAACATCAATAGTAGACATACCCTGCGATATTACTGATACTTATATGATTATAATGAATTAGTTAAATACTTGTTATTGACAAAATAAATAATATAAGAAGTGTTCAGGCCTAATTAATCAACCAACCCAAGACAACGGATTAAACAAACCTACATATATATTCAAATAAAAAAAAAAAACTCCTTCCTACTACATGGCTGTCATGTGGAAAATGATATAACTGGTGTTCAGAAACATTCGAAGTCAAAGCAGTCCTTTAAAATATGAAGTCATGTCTGAGATAGATTGATTTTGGACAGACAACAGTTGACATTTTATAATTATTACAAATCAGATACTTAAGTAAAGATATACGATTTTTTGTTCAGAGCCCACTTGACTTCGAATGTTTCTGAACACCCATTATAATAACGACATACATGTAGTGTCAAATTTATAGATCAAACATATTTGACAATTTACTGATATTGATCAAACTTGTAAAACTTAGGTACAATCCAAATCACGAAAGATGATCCCTGCGTCATCAATAAACATTGTATGATTCAAATCAGTACTTCGGCGTCATATTAAATACTGTAAATTGCAAAATGAATATGGGTTGTAACTTCGTTTCCGGGCCAAATATATTTGACACAATCGGTCGAATTTGTAGGTTATATGAACATATATAATTGCCTCCGCCTGGCGGTATTTTTGCAAACTAGAGTAATAGGGAAAATAAGTTTAAAAGCATATGGTACCATATTGTTAATTGACTTGTCAAAAAAACGAATTGTGTGAGTAGTGATTTGTTTACTGGTTGAAATTACCTGGAATAATAAGATTAAACAATATATAATGTCTTCTAAAAGTTAAATGTACTGTTGTGTATCCCAGTGCCCTAGTTATAAAAGTAAAAATATTTCGCTGCATTACTTTCCCAAAAAACATATATTATGTAAACAGTGGGCACACGTGTTAAAAATAGGAAAACCAGGGACAAAATACATGCAAGTTTGTAGTCTACATTTTAAAGAAACAGATTATCACCCAGGTAAAAGTATTTGAGACTTCAGTTATATATCTTCAGTGTAATATATTTTGGTATGCATAGGCAGGTACACCATTAAAAAGGAAGAGGTATTTGAAGAAAAATGCTGTTCCGTCTTTAAATTTGCCAATCAGAAGACATGATGTAGTACATCTACCAGATAATGGAAGGCAACACAGATATGAGAAACGAGATAAAAGGTGAAATCAAAGAACTTCTTTTTTACATATTTTCATTTCAAGTACTAATATTCCAGAATATCTGTGTTAGAGGATAGCTGTGGTTTGTCTTGGGAAGAGGAAAGTACCTGTGCTTTATCTGAGGAAGAGGAGATGGCAACTTCAAGCAAAATGGACGTGGTACATTTGATGGGAGAGCATAATTATTCGAGTACATACAAAACCAAAAGCACACAAGCAGACTTTATTTCTGTGCATACATGTACCATACTGATAATAAATTATGATAGTAAATTATCAACTTTTACTGGAATTACCATGAATCAATATTCCACAATTATATTATGCGCAGAAAATATTTTAAAGGAACAAAATATTAGTGATCCAAACATGGATGAAAAAATTTTATTAGTTCTAATAAAATTAAAACAAAATTATTCCTACAAGTCTTTGGCAGTTTTATTTAATAAAAGTGATACAACAATCAGAAGATATTTTCAAGATACAATTTTTTTATTAAGTAAATTGCTGAAATGCACATTATATTGGCCAAGTAAGGAAGAAAATATGTCAAACATGCCAAAATGTTTTGATAAATTTCAACATACAGCTGCTGTGTTCAACTGCACTGAAATACCAGTAGAAAAAACAAACTGTCTTAAATGCCGTATCAGGACTTATTCATATTATAAAAAAATGCACACAGTTAAAATATTACTTGGTGTTACTCCTAGTGGTTCCATTAGTTACGTGAGTGCTGTATATGGCGGAAGGGCTTCTGATAAGCAAATTTTCATAAATGAAAATGTCATAAGAAAATGTATACCATTTGTTGATGCAATTATGGTTGACAAAGGTTTCCACATAGACGATGAATGTATGAAGCATGGTATTAAATTGATTAGACCTCCATTTCTGAGGAATAACGTACAGTTTTCTTCTGCAGATGCTGAAGATACAGCTACTATTGCAAGAGGTAGAGTCCATGTGGAACGAACCATTCAAAGTATAAAAGCATTCTGTATTCTTTCCCAAAAAATAGAATGGGATATTTTGGCATGTATTGATGACATTGTAATAGTTGTTTGTAGTCTAGTGAATTTATCAAAGCCAATTTTAAGCCATGATAAATTTATTTAATTTATAATATTGTATCTATATTTAGTTTAGAACTACTTTGGATTATTTTTTCTATTAAGATTTTATTTAAATAAAACAACAATTACACATGTATAAGATTTATGTATTTTCACAAATAAAATGTAACATGTTATTAAAATAAACATTTTTTTAATTTTTCAAGTAAGTTGAAGCTGTATGTTGGACAGTACTTAACTTTTATGTCGACTAAAGAATTATCAAATGACGCATAAATTACAAAGTGGAAAGTTTCGATATGAAGAAGAGCCATACCAAATTGCACTTGTGCATAATAATGTTTTTCTTTCAAAGATACACCATTTTCGTCTATTTTTAAAAAATCACACCTAGTAATCAATTCTGTTGCAGATACATCCTTTCCTAAAACAAAACAACTTTCACTAATAGTACAGTATACAGGTATATATTTTCTGTACCTGGAAATGGACATTTTACTTCCAGTAATTCATATTTTCCTTCACTTAAAATGATGCCATCTGCAGAATAACCTGCCCAACAGTTATCTTGTGGTATTAGGAATCCTACTTCTAACACGTCTAACTTAGAGATTCGGCTAAATAATGCACGAGCATTTGGTTCATGTTTTTGTCCATGCTCAACATACTTATTAGTAAATATATGTAATAATATATGTATATATCTCATAACAACGCGATCCTGTTATTCGAAACTGTCTTTCTTTCCTGCATTGTACTTTTATATTTGATTCATAAAATGATTTGAATCTGTCGTCAGTTTCGATAATTCTTTTATATGTTTTCTCACAGCAGGCATGCAGAAAACGTGTCGCAATTAAAGATATTTCCAATCCAATTAAAGATCTATTGCTGTTTTCAAAAATTGCTTTTAAATTATGATTCCTAAAACGATAAACTGTTACTTATATAATACATAAATACTCACTTCTAGCATACCTGTTTCCAAGTAATTCTTCAATACAATCATTAGATTTGCGTTGCGTATTTTTTAATCTAAAAAGCATCGATTCCTGGGAACCTATAATATAAATAATTAATGCAAACGGCTATACTTAAAATATTTCTTTTTACAATTTAGAAGTAATTGCAAATTTGTTTCATCCGTCTTTGGCAATACTACATATTTAGCAACTCTATTTTTGACATGGCAAAATTCGGTAACAGGTATCACCTGTTTATACTCAGCTTGTATATCTTTACTTGCATATTTTCCCCATTCTTGCTCTAATTCAGTTTTTGAAGGATTTTCTAATTCGTGCCTGCAATAAAATGCATTTTTAAAATAATTTATTTATTCTTGATAGTCTACAGTTAAGTACCTACTATACATACTTGTTAGCATATAATAACACAGCAACAATATGTTTGCAAAAGCCGCCCGCACCTGCTTTACAAGTGCAAAAGCAATCCCAAACTTTGTTATCTTCAATCTTTATAGTAATCATGTGTGGTTCAGAATGTATTTGCGAAGTTTTCAAACAGTATCCTATTATACTTGAATTTAAAAAACCGCACAAAACAATATGTCCAGCTTTGATAACAGCTTCTCCTTCTTCCAAAGGCCTTCTTCTATCACCCCCATATACAAACATATCACTAATTTGTTTAGACAAGTTAATATACATATGTAATCATTTAACAAAATTGCCTTATTATTTGTTTAATAATAAAATTATTATGAGTATATATACAAAAAAAAGGAAATATAAAAAATATTTAGAAGATAGTATAATAGTCGATATTAAAATAAATTTGCAAAATGAACTGAAAAATATGTATTTATAAAACGAAAATAAATAACAATTCCATCAAATATCAACGAATGTATGTTGTCAAATGTCAACGACTAACGACAGAAATCAGAACTACTAAGCGGAAATGTGTGTATTTATCACGGAGTAGGTAATAATCCCGTCTTTGTCGTACTCAAATAAATTGCTTGAGCCGTATGTCTTTGCTAGAAAACACATACTTTCGTTCAAGCTATCCTTGTCATACAAGTAGTTACTGTTTGTTATTCGGATGTCGAGATTATTCTTTGAATGTCGTTGATAGAACTATAGATCAATGACGCAGGGATCATCTTTCGTGATTTGGAGTGATGCATGACTGATTGATAATGGCAGAATATCCTGGGCGCTCGTGCGGAACGTGTCCACACTTTGGAAAATTCAACGCAATCATAAGTATTAAATTATGTTTACAAAATGTATTACCTTTTTGCATAAAATATGTTGTGTACTTTGTGTAGCTTAATATAAGTAGTTTTCTGTATTAGATATTAAATATGTGAAGAAAAGGCAAATAATGTTTTCAAAAATAGAAATAATTCATAATTGGATACAAATACATTTAATACATACTAAGGTGTATTGGTACAGTTGTGTGCAGAAAAAAGTAGGACAAGTGTTTAGTTGTGTGAACCTATACCACTATTGACACATTTCCAAAAAAAAGTCGTACACTCATATCAATGTCACCTGAATTATAGCATTATATGCCAATATATGAGTAAAACTCCTTTTATATGTTGAAGTAAAGAGACGAATTTCAATAAAATGAATTAACTTTAATAAAATTAACAGTCATACTGATAACATTTTAAAGAATCTACAAATAAACCATATAATATATATAAACTAATATTTCGTCATGACACCATCTGCATTTAATATATTGGTCAATCGCAAGGGAATAGACGAATACAAGTTTCTTATAAGATTTTCGTTTTCTGTTATTTCTTGCCATGCTTCAATTATTGCATTCCACAGCTCTTCTCTGTTATTTGGTCTAAAATGACGCTCATACATTTTTTTAACAATAATACCTCAGATATTCTCAATTATGTTTACATCCGGGCATTTGGAGGGCCAAATCAAAGTTTCGATGTTATTAGTTTGTAACCACTGAGTTATTATTCCTGCCGTGTGTACTGAACAATTATCTTGCTGGAGAATAAAATTATTATTTGGGTGATGTTCACGAAATAATGGTATTATATTCTCCAAAATATTTAGATATGCCAAAGCATTGAATCTACCATCAATTCTCCAACAGATAGCTAGTCCATTAGCAGTTATAGCAGCCCATACATTAACAGAGAAACGTTGCGACTGACCTGCATTAGATACGTATGATTCTTCATATCTGTATTTCTCGGTCTATACACTTTAATGTGTCCATTGTAGGTCGATTGAAACGTCTTTTCGTCAGTAAAAATTAGGTACTTTATTCCAGAATTCAATATCTTTGTACAAATAATTTAGTGCAAAGATTATTCTGCCCTGTTTATGGCGTTCCGACAAAATACTTTTTTTGGCTGCAATACAATTTTTAATGTCTAACATTTGAATTCTTCTGCAGGCTGTTGACCGAGAACCCGGGAAATTTGTTGCTGCAACAGCATCTAATGCACAAGAAAACGGACGTTTTCTTAAGAAATTCACTAAAGCGGTATCATGATGTTCTAAAGAAATCCTTCTTCTACCGCTTCCTTGTTTTCTGTTAATTGTTTGTTCTTGCTCCCAACGGTTTTTGACATTTTGTACGGTGCTTTTATTAACTCCGAAAGTAAACGCTACTTCTCTAATTGTTGGTCCTTTTTGAAGCTCGGAAATGATTTGAATTTTTTGTTGATTACACAATTGTCTTGGCATTATAATAAAACTCTCACTTTGACAACTCAATTTGACACTTAAGTGACAATTCAAATTTAAGTATGGGTGAACCAGATTTACATAGAAAAAATAGCTTGTCCGAGTTTTTTCTGCACACAACTGTAACTACTTATTCCACCATACAAAACGCTACAATATTTTAACGCAAAATTTTAATTATTCAACATAATTTCCTTTAATTCTTACGATTCTAGCAGAACGTTTATAAAGTAATTCTAAATTTTTTAAGTAAAATTCTTTGTCTTGCTCTGCAAACCACTGCTCAACGACTTCATCGTTTGTCGAAAGTTTTTGGAATAAATGATAGTCTAACGTCGCTAAATCTGGAGAATAGGGTGCGTGGTTAACTAATTCAAAGCCAACTTTATCAATTTTTTGCAGTGTAATCAACAACATGTGAACAGGAGCGTTTTCTTGCAAAAAAGCACACCTTTGGCAAGTTTTCGGCGCTATTTTTCTTATATAATTTCGTTGAAAACTTTGTATAATGTACCTCCGCAATACTATCTTTTCCAAATAATCTATCGTAGTTATCCCATCTTTATCCCCCAAAAAACCTAAAGCAAAAATCCTGCGAGCCGATTTTTGAACAGGGAATTTTTTGGGTCGTGGTAAATTTAAATATTTCCACTTCCTGGATTGCTCTTTACTCTCTGGATCTTAATGATATACTCACGTTTCGCTAATAGTAACAAGCCGATTCAAAAAGTTTTAAGTATCATCTTCAAAACGGCGGCAAATTTTTTTTCGACATCGCCAATCAAATGCGCTTCTGATCAGCATTCAAGCATCTCGGAATCTTTTTGACCGAACGCTTTCTAATACTCAAGTTGTAATGAATAATGTAAAATACGCGTTCATAGGCAATATGCAATGCTTCGGCAATACATTGATACCAATTCGTTATCTTCTGCAATCATATCAGGAACATAATTAATGTTTTCTAGAGTGAACGCAGAAATTGGTTTTCCAGAGTGGTGCTCGTATTTAACATCTGATCTGCCTCTCTGAAATTCCGCAATCCAGCTTTCAATAGTGGTGTATGAAGTACACTGATTACTTAAGATTTCTATCGTATCGTATAAATTTACTTTTTTGTGAATTTAATTACAGGCAAAAAAAGAAGGTGATTATTTAGAGTCACATACCGTACCAAAACCTGACATATTATTACAAAAGAAAGTTACTCTAGAAGATCATGTTTTTGGAGTTACGGCAGCTAATGAACATCCGGATCTGAAAGTTCCACCCTTCCAGGCAAACGGCGATTGTCCTTGCGCCCCTTTAAAAGAAGAAAAGCCAGTGGATCATGAATGCGAACAAAGTAGATACCATTTAAAAGACGTAATTCATCCGAAAGCAGCCCTCTTACCAAACGTTTGTTTACCAAAATTTAAACCCGTCTTTGATGCACTCGAAACGCAATCTCTTATCCCTGAACCTGAACCAAAGCCACTAAAAGGAATACTGAAAAATAAAAACGAAGGACAAACTCCTTGTCCCTGCGAAGAAAAAATGGAAATGCTACCAATATGTCCACATGCTGCGGGAGATCCGTATGTACAAGCTTCAAGTGATGCTAGACCAATTCCCAATGAGGGAAAACCACCTTGTTATATGCCGCAACCGGAAGATACAATGAACTTTAAAGTTGAGCAAGAAGGAGGTACATTAGGACCCTGGGCAACTGGGAGGGTAGATTGGGGGCCACTTGCTGGTTTAACGGGCACCAGACCAGTAGTCGATAAATATACAATTACTAGATTTAGCGAAGGGGAATGGAGAACACGCAACAAAGAGATGTTGCAAATGTCTGGAACCGAGTTACACAGAGCAAATCTGTAAGTTAACAATAATTTCTAAAGTTTCTAAAAATAATTTCGTTTGATTGTATTTGATATAGAATTGAATTCAATGGTAAGCAATGTTTGGAGCAAACTAGAGCTGACACTGACAAGAACCAAGAAGATTCTACTAGAAGGCTTAAACTGCGAGAACAGGAAGTATTCCGTTGGAAGTGTGAACTTGAAAGAGCTATAGATGCAGCTACTGAAGAAATCGCTTTGTTGGAGAGTGAAAGGAGACGATTAAAACACGCAATGGCAGTTTTAATGCTTCCAGAATCTATTGGTACGTGTGCTTTAATGAAACGTTATTTATAATTTAACTAATAAGCAGAGTTGGCAGTGCAAAAGTTTGGTCAGGTTCGAAAAAGTGCAAGGGATTTAGCAGGAAATAAATAGAGTTTCGCATTTGTCCCGAATGCAGAAACATTATCTACTTAAGCAATAGCGCTAATATTTCTTGTGTTGCTGAATGCATGTAGCTGTGTTTGTACAGTGTCCACTATTTGCATTGACTCCACTAATGGCAACAAAAAAAAATTGTAATTTTTGAAGTGTTTCAACCAGTCCATTGTAATTATAAATAATTTGTAAATCTGCTTTAACTTGGTCATCTTCAATTTCTTTTGATTTTTCTTGATGGCAGTTGCTTCTTTAGTATCAAACTGTAAAACTACAGACTTACTTTTCTGGAAATGCTGAAGATAATAAAATGCTGCCTTTAACCATGTACCCTAGCGTGTAACACTGTGGAAGTGCATTGATGTCGGAACATTGTCTGTGAAATTTGCAAATACGTTTTAGGATTTGAGAATCACTGCTTTTGTATGTGCTATTAAATTAAACACCTTCGAATAGTCTGTCAAAAGATGTAATAATGCATGGATTTTACACATCCCATAAAAAGTTTCCACAATGTTGTTTAAAAGACCGGCCCACGGTTAGCATGTTTGCGGCACCGTCAGTCATAAAAAAGAGCTCAAATTTCTTCAAAAAATAGCATATCGATGTGCATATCAATGTGCATATAAATTAATACAAATATGTTAAAAACACATCTGTATCTATACACATAGACATACACAACATATTTAACCAATGGTCTCTTCGACTGTAGACACATGTGTTTCGACCTTACGATCTCCTCAGTGCAGTATTGAAGTGATGTCTTAAGATTTCCGTTAGCTGACGGACAAGACAGGCCGAGAGACAAGCAGGTCTCTCTTGGCCGTCAGATGTTACGAGATATCTCGTATCAGCTGACGGGATAAGTTTGTGCTTATCTTGCGGGAGCAAATATTAAGATATCACTTCACAAGTGCACTGATAAGATCGTAAGATTGAAACACATGTGTCTGCAGTTGAAGCGACTGTTGCTTAAATTCGTTGTGTACGAAGTTTGTTAAAAAAAGGCCGAATTTTCTACATGAAAACTTTATTATAATACTGTCATCATCATACTTGTCTCGTTCGAAGTACTTCCCCTTGTTTGCTATGCACTGCTCCATCGTTTCTCCCATTGTTCGTATGCTCCCTGGAACTGGTTTAGTGTGAAGGCTCGTAGCTGTGCCAGCATTTTGAAAACGACGTCCTTTCTAGGAGATTTTTAATTGTGGAACCATATCTGGAGAGCACGGAGGATGCGGAAGGACGGTTAGCCAATGAGCAGCGTTGTCGTGATACAACATCCAGCTTTTGTTTTTTCACAGTTCAGGCCTGTTCCGTCGCACATCTTTCCGTAAACGCCTTAAAACTTCCACGTAGAAGTTGACTGTGACAGTCTAACCTGGTGTGAACACAAATACAGGTTCACTATTAATATTTTCGTGAACGTGTCCGAACATATCCCTCCCCAGAGACGTAGATACGTATTTCGCCTTTCTACAGGCTCATCGGTACGCCCCTGCTGGAGAAAGTGTGTTCTTCACACCAGATTTTTAATAATATTTTATATTATTAAAAATACCTTTGTATTATACAAAACTGGTGGGGTTTACCTACTCATGTATGTTTCAATTATTCTGATACAGTCTAACCTTGCGGAACGAATTCTTGATGAACGACAGTCGAAGAAAATAATCAACATCGAGTTTGAATGACTCATGCGTGCTTTTTTAGGTCGTGGCGAATGTTGACCGACCCAGTGTGATGATTGCGCCTTCATTTCAACGTCACATCCGTAAACCCAAGTTTCGTCATCTGTGATCATGATGATTTTGATGAGGTTTTCGTCGCTATTAGCACGACGAAGCAATTCTTAGCTAATGTTTACATGATTATCTTTTTGCTCGCTCGTGAGCAACCGCTACACCAGTTTTGCTGAGACACGATGCATATCAAGTTTTTCTGTCAAAATGTCATAACACGACCCGATGATGATTCCGACTTCTTCCGCAACTTCCCGCACAGTTAATCGACGATTTCCACAAATCTCAGATCGAACAGCAACAATATTTTCATTGCTTGTTGACGCCGAGGGTCGTTCCGATATTGGATCTTTGTCGATCGATGATCTGCCCGATTTGAAACGCCTAAACCACTCGTAACATTGTGTACTGCTCATATAGTTCTCCTTATGAGCCTGAGAAAAAGATGTACCGATGTTATTAATTAAAGCTAAATTTTATATTACAACGTTGTTCGACAAAGTCCTTCATCGTCATTTTCTCGCCACTTGGCAGAGCGCTGTGTTCACTTAACCGATTCTTATTCCATAACTGATCAAACTACAGCAACGTAGCAAGGCTCGTTTTGTTTTCAAAGAATGCCACTAGGTGAAACATGGCGTGCAAACTCAAACTGTGCAACGTTCGCACACAGTTCGAAAAGTTTGGTGTTTTTTTGAATAAAACCTCGTATGTATACAGATACAGCTATACCAAAAATCGCCGAGTCTCTTTTGTCTGTCAGATATCGAAATTATCTCTTGTCACCTGACAGGATAAAATTGTTATTACTTAGCAAAAGCGAACCTTTGGACTTCACTTCGTTAACCCGCACTGATGAAGTTGTAAGACAGAAACGCATGTGTTTGCGGTGAAAGTGGCCACTGGTTAAAAACGTGTGTACAAATACTAATAGATTTATGCATATTTGTATAATTTAGATACAGATATGTTTTTAGCAAATTTGTATTAATTAGTATTCAAATTTCTTCATTATATTTAGCACCTCCTTTGGAATTACTTTGGCAATACATTTTTCTAGTCATTTATTAGCTAGCAAAAGTGAAACTGGCGGTTTTAGACGATACCATGATTAAGAACATAATTTTTTAACAATCGGTTGACTCGTCCACATATAACCAGACTTTTTTATTTTTTTAGTTCTAATTGAACGCTGTTTTCAATTTTGTGACGCACTGATTATATTTTTTTTCGTAAACTTGTCCGATTAGGTCAGCGGTTCCGTAAGTTTGTGCTGCGGCACCTCGTGGAGTGTATGTGCCCCTAAGCGGACTGATAAACTTTGTAAACTCTGGAACTAGGTAATTTTAAGTTTGAGTATTTACTTATTCCAGAAAGAATACGAAAATTCATTATCTATTAAATTAAACGGTAGATTACACATAATTAATGTTAATTCTATATCGAATATAAATTGTCTGTTCAACCCAATGCCTTTCTTATTTTATGCTGTGCACTATTCTCGTGTTTCACATATCTATTCCGAAACATAAAGCTTTGACACAAACTTCGCAAACTATTTTACTTCCATCATATATTAAATCTGAAAATTCACCCATAAGTTCTGTACGTCGTGAACCGATTGCCGCTCTATCCACATTAGTAACTGCGATACTATTAAATTGAACCCTACAAAACTCCTAACACAATAGAGACAATCGTAAACGAGGTATATGCTTGACCCGAAGAACGAAAGCTGACTAATAGTCCCCCGACTATAGTATCTGCTAAACACTTTTCACTTTTTCGAGGCAGGCGCTACTGACCGAACGTTCGCAGAGACAATTATAACTAATAAGCAATAGTCAGCATTCATTCGTTATTAAATGTATTACGTTAAAGCTGGTGAATGTTTGGAAAGAAGATCATGTCGTTTAGATCCGGAATTAGTAAGAGATGAAGTTGAAGAGGAATTAATTAAAGAAATGGCACTGACCGCTGAAATTAGAATTCTTTTCGAGAAAACTTTAAAGGATATTGAAAAGCAATTACTAGAAAACAAAACTGCTAAACAACGTTTGGAATACGATTGGAGTGATAAATCGCAGGCACATGAGATTGACGTCATAAATGTGGCTTTAAATAATAGGTCGAATGTTATGCTATTTAAACCTGGCGCTGTTAGGTTTCCTGATAAGTAAGTGATATTCGAGTTGTTTATTTATATTATATTAATAATTATTAAAGCACGATAATGTTTTAATTCGTCTTCTCCTATGTAGAGGCATCCAGATTTAAATGGAACAGTAATCGAAAATCGGTCGTCTTTTTTGGCTGGGCGGCTCAAGCAATTTTCAAGCAATTGCTTGATTATTTAAGCTATCATATGAGCAAAAATAGTTTAGATAAGAGATGGCCATGGTTGGGAGGATTCCTGTCTTTAATAGGTTCAGCCTGTTGTTGGTTCTACATGTTGGTTGGATGTTAGTTTCGATTTGAATTTTTGTTTGACATGAATTAAATGTCAGTGTCAATAAATAATTTGACAAGCCGATTAGCTAACATAACCAATATATAGTTTATAAAGTATGGGTTTTCAGTTCAAGGCCAAATTCAAAACATGTGATTCAAATCAGTGCTGCAGAGTTAAATGAAGTCAATATTCAATAGCGGAAATAACTGTTTGTCATCATAAAATATAAACGTTATATTTTGCAATATTGTCAAAATTTTAGTATGTTACTATAGCAATATAACCAAAAAAAGCATATACATAACCTACATTCTTTTAACTAGTGGCAGTAATTTCTTTGCTACTTCATATTATGTGCATGCAAATGATGCACATTGATGATTTTTATGTCAGTATTAATGTTACCATATTAAACTTCTACAAAATATAAATACAAAAATATTTTGTTAAAATAAGATAGTTACTTGGCTATTAATGTTTAGTGAACTTTTAGAGAAGTAAACTTGCCTGCTTCAAGTCCACTACCTCAGAGGTGGTGTGGAAATCTGAAAATATTCGGAATATTATATTTCTTTGTATTATAAACATTTTAAAAACTATACGAAATAATAATAAATATTATATTTTAATGATATAAATACTTTCATATTTTACTAATGCGGAACAGTCGATGAAGCATTACAAGTCGCATAAGAGTAAATATGAGTATTTTCGATGTTTGAAATTGCGATATCTCTGAAATGATGATTCGTAGAAAAAATAACATAGAGAAAATTTTTGTACAGAATTAATTGTACAGTATTAATTTAATACACATTGTGGTAAAAGCAGCAAATTGGAAACTTAAAATCCTAAACAAATGCATGCAATAATTGCAAAACTGTTACATTTATCTTTTTTACTCATTATAAAAAGTGTCTATAACTATGAATCCAATGCAGACGTAGTTAAGTTCTACCAAAAATAATAGAAATATTGCTAATTACAGATGTATGATCTACTGTACTCACTATAGACAGTGTCTATCACCGTGAAATGGGCTTCTTTTGTACCACACAAATCGAACCAAACGTACACGTGTGATAAGTCAAACAACTACACTACAACAAAAAATAAAACCATGTGGATATTGCAATACTCAAATTACTCACCATCAGGCGCGGCTCGTGATGACGTATTTTGGTTTGCAGTACAATGATACGAGTGCCTCGTGTGTTTTCGGTGTTTACTAAGCAAACGTTACAGTTAGTACACGAGAATACACGAAGCACTCGGATCATTGTACTGCAAACCAAAATACGTCATCACGAGCCGCGCCTGCTCACCATACAAATATGCAAAATTAAACACTATCACCACAATATCTAAAATAAACAACAAAACACACAAAAATAATAACAAATACAAAATACAAAAAAAATAATATATAAATATACAATAACTATTATACGCAAGATTCAGGTAACACCAAAGACACAAGTTACAACACAAAGCACGCAGCTGACGCAACGCATTCGTGTTGAAGTATCGTGTAAAAACTACAGTAAACATCGGATCCCGAATAATATATTTAAATTCTACATTTGGTTGATGTTACACAATAGGCAACCCATTCACCAAGTACTTGATTTGGAGCTACCATTTGCCTGATGCTACTTTTCAAACATAGATACCAGCACAATGCAGAGGCATCGTACCTATTTTGTTTGTTGAAAGTCCCCACTATTTTAAGCGCCACCTTAAGCAGATCGCTCACTTAGCCACCGCAGAAATACAGGTGCGCAGGTCAACGAACTCATGTCATAAACATTGATCTGTGTTTTTCAAGAGAACACTGCTTGCTGCAAGATCGAGAGTGAAGTCGTCGCCCATTTTTTTTTCTGTCCTGCTTACCCTGTTTTAAGGGTTAGCCGGTAAGAAAAATGATCCGTAAAGTGGTGTGAAATCGATAATTTTTGGAAAAATGCAGAAGAAAGAAGATAGTTTTGAACAGAAACGCTTAGAATTGGAATCATGGCTACAGAGGATGGAGAAAAAACTGGGCGGTATGTTGCCAGTCGGACATACAGCCGATGTATTAGAAGTGCAATTAAGAGAACAGAAAGGATTTCACGCCGAATTACATCAGTTCAAGGGACAGATTGAGACATTTCAGCAACTCACTCAAAGACTGATTACAATGCATCAGCATGAAGATACCAGTCACTATAAAAAGGTGACGTATGTATTTATTTCAATATTTTCATACTTTCTAATAATACTATTTGTTTTTTATATATGTAGATAACGGAATATATTAAGCAGCATTATGATAGATTAGATGCTTGTGTTATAAATCGTGGTAAATTACTTCATGCGGCTTTAAGTTCCCTGCAAAATTTGGATCGTTCAATGGATAAATTTTTGGCTTGGTTAAGTGAGGCGGAATCGGTTTTGGAAACTTTAGAAGGTGATGTAGAGTCTAGGAGGGCTTCCCATCAATTGAAGGAATTGCAAGGAGATATAGATAGACAAGCTCCAACTCACACTGCTTTAAGAAACTCAAGCCTTGCCCTTCTTGGTTCATTAGCGCCTGAAGATGCTTTAATGTTACAACTTCGAGGTGATGAAATGGAAAGGAGGTGGCAGGTAATTTCAGATTGCTAACTATGGTTTTGTGTATTCTAAAACAAGTTTGCCATATCATTTTGCAATTTTCTCTACACATTCATACATTATTTATGCCCAAATATTTTTTATATTAGAACCATGATTTAGTAATACTTTAAATAAATATGATATTTTAACATATACAGCAATTTGCATCAATACAATAGTTTTTCAACAATTTTAACAATATATTTTAGTTTCAGAATATTAGATTGGCACTTGAGTTAATATTAGTGTAACGGGTGGCCCGTTTAAAATTACCAATCTGAATTACACCCAAACTAAATAAAAATCTAAAATTCGGTTGAGATAAATTTTTAATGTACCAAGGCACCACATGGTAATAACAATAAAAGTTCAATATCATTTCCTATGATGTCACACTGAACACAACTTATATTTTTTAAATCGAATGTGGTTTCTTTTTTTAATTTACAGTAAGCAGTAATTTTTTTTGCTTAAGATGATTTAAAATATTAGTTTTAATAACAAAAAAAACTAATTTTTCAGAAATCCCTTGTTATTCACCAAATAAGTACTTGGGAAAACATAAATTTGGAGTTAGGCTTTATAAATACTTGCTGTCCAAGTAGAGTAATCTCAATTTAAAAAAAAATATATATAAACTGTGCCTAGAAAAGTTGTTAGAGGCATCGGTACTTTAAACTGATAAGATTACTAGGTGTGGTTAATTTTATTTCAATAATGAAAACCATTTAACTTACGAATTAAATAGTTCTATCCTTTATTTTTAAAATACTAAGAGTCTAAAAGTCACTTTTACACTAAAAATTTCCAAATCAATAATATCATTCTAGGTGTTTTTTATTTTTCTTATATTATATAGTATTTATCAGTCTTTCTGTATTCATTTAACCCAAAGGCAACATTTAATATTGCAACATTACTTACCTCTCAATTCTAAAAATAAACCCTGCTTCGATAAAGTCAAAACATAATTAAGTATTTATTAAAAATTAATTGTATTAAACAGGAAAAATATCATGAATAAAGAATATAAATAAATCAAAAGGCTTTTCTAACTACTTATTACTTACATAAAGTAAACTAAATAATCATTATTCTAAATTTGAACTGAAATATCACTAATCACTATCAGCACCAACAGATATAATAAACAGTTCAATTAGATCATTTACAATCCCATCTGGTGTACACATTTTTATTTATTCTTTAATTATATGCTAAATACAAACTTTTCCATTTAACATTTTGAACACTTTCTATGGCTTGCAATAAAACTTCCACTTCTCTCAATTTAAATGTGTTATTTTTGATGCCACTTCATTCCTTACGTTTGCCCATATCAATTCTATTGGATTGAGTTCACAACACAATGATTAGGTGGCAACCTTCATACAATTTTATTGTTACGTTTTGCCATTCATCAATCACGTATAAAATATACTGTTCTTTATTAATTTTGATTAAATTTGGAAGTTCAGTTTGCACCATATCTTCTCTGAATTCAATCTGCTTAACTTACAGCCACTCTAGCATATCTTTTTTTTTTAGATCCTGTTGTAGGAATTCTCTCCAATTCACAACTATGATAAGAAGTTTAGCAGGTAATTTTGGTTACAAATTATCAAACCATGCCTCAAAAACTGCTGTCATGTTTAGATCCAATGTGCAAAACAATAACTCTTCTGCACTTTCCAGACGGGTTTCTTAGTTCTGTAGATAGCCCTTCAATGAATATTTGGCGTCGATTTTTTTATGCTGTTGGCTGTTCATATTTTTTGGTGACTTTCATTAACCCAAGTTTCGTCTAAATAATAAATAGGTCTAACCTTCCTTTCTAAATTAAAAGAATACTTTTACGGCTTCTTTTCATGTACTTTCAGTTAATTTGCTTCATAAATTTGTAAAGCGATGAACGTTGCATTCTGGGCGTTTCTTTATTTCCATGAAAATTTTGTTCGGAGTAGGTAATTCGTTCTTGTAGAAGAAAACAGGCACTATTTGCCGCATAGTATGTAACAACACATGTCCTTCTTCTCTGTATTTAGATGCAGTAACTTTTATAATAGCTATTCACATTTATTCAATTTAATCTCTATCAGTTTAATTTATCAATTAAAATACCCAAACTACGTTTAAAAAAAAAATAAAGCAGGCGCCAATTAAGTTGGCGTGAGGAGGGGGTGCGCAGAAGCCGTTTTTAAAAACATCCACCCCCACTACTCAAGTAATTGTCAGAATACATTTGTCATTGACGGAACATAATGTCTGCTAGAGGATCATAAAGTGATACACGCTCAGAGGTTAGAATTATCTGACATTTGATGTAAAATCAAATACAAATCTCCCCACTACTTCTAATCCTGCGCGAACTTACCCCTCCTCGCGCCAACTTAATTGGCGTTTGCTATATCTGTATAAATGTATATACTCACCTTGGTAATTATAAGAAGCTTCCTTATTTGTTTATGCCTTACATTTAACAAAAACTCTATAATTACTTTTACATTTAAATTATGCTTATGTAAAGGGGCAAGAAAAGGTTTTCTGTTTTATAATAAATTTTAATGTTATAGTAACCCAAATACATTCAAAATTAAAAATAAAAAAATTAGGGAATGTAAATGCAATATATGTATTTCTATATAAGCTTTTATGCCTATTTTTTGCAGGCTTTAAGAACTCGTACCTTAGATCTCAGGAATCGTCTAGAGCACAATACCGATTATTGGAACGCTTTATTATTGTCTTTACGTGAATTAACCGAGTGGGTAATTCGAAAAGACACCGAACTAGGTTTGGCAGCTCGTCAGGACGACCATAGAGCCTTCAGACAGCAACTGGAGGATAAACGACCACTCGTGGAAGCTAGCTTGCGCAGCGCAAGACAATTCGTTGCAGGGGAACCCTCAGGAGATTTAGCTAGAAATTTGCGAAGGGAATTGGTTAAACTATCCGATAAATGGAACGCATTAATCGATAGATCTGATCAGTTGGCCGTTAGATTTGAACAGAATGCAGTTGTAAGTAGAATTGATGTCATATATGCAGTTTAAATAGATAATTTCTTTTTAGAAACTTAAACAATTAACCATAAATCTTGATGAAGCTGTTGCTGCAGTAGGAAGGTTGGAAAGAGCGACACTTTCGTGGAGTGGACCTCGTAGTGCTGCGGAAGCCAGAGAGTTATTATCAAGTCTACGAAATTTAGAACAACAATTACCACCATTGCAACGTGTATTGGACGAAGCAAGAGCACAAGCGGCCATGTTGGGACCGGCTTTACCACAAAATTCAGCTACTCAATTGGAGGATTGTACAGCAAGGTACAGAGCGCTTCAAGCTGCGATACGTGAACGTAGAGAAGTGTTGACCAGTAGTTGTCAAGGTATGTTATAGCTATTATTTAATTTATATGAAATTTAGTATCGGGACTTTCACGTTGGTGCACGTATAAGAAAAGGTAATAGGGAAAAAGCATTATTTTGTGTGTATTTGCGGGTGTGCGAGCGTATGCGTGTATGGGGGCGGGTCCAGAAAATGATAGTAGAATTCTTTAATCAATGCATGCACGTCACAAATTACGTTGATATGACGTTTACATACAACGTCATAGATCTTTTCTCCTAATCACGTGTGTCTGTAAATGATCGTACACCAATTATGTTGGTACTATGGATTTTACTTTTCTACAGTTGGTGGCTTTCAGTGGCATAGTATAAATTCTTGACTCGACAAAACATACGAACAATAATAATAAACACTAAGGTTATGTTTATGTGAATTTATTAAATGAGTATACAACAAATACTTTATTTAATGAAAACAACACTGATGAGTAGAAAAATACTTTATTTTTACAAAAACTCTTGAAAATGTACACCATTATTTTGTAAACACAAGTTTACTCATTGTGTGCCGATAACTTCTATAATGATTTTTTTGGAATTTGATTCATTCGTTCTTGAAGATCACTAACAACAGTTGATTTACCTTTGAAAATACAGTTTTTCGTCTCAAATCGCTTTACAGTTTAACGTTTGTGATGACCAAAAACTTCATAATTTACATTTTCCCGAGAAAATGCTTCCATAGCAAGACCGTAAATTATATGACCACGTCCCATCGTAATTTCGAGATCCACTCCGAAAGTGGGCCGTAAGAATATATGCATCATGTTCAGTAGTAAACATTTTAGTAGATATAAAAAAAATCGACAACAAATAAGACGCAAGACCAACGTCAATGTGCTTTGTTAAAATTGACATAAACGACAATGTAGCCACTACAAGTTGAGAAATTTGCAGGCGTGCCAACATAATTGGCGTACGATCATTTACAGACACGTTATTATATTTAATTTGTATATAAAATATTATAGTTGTCATTGTATGGTAATGACTAGAGCTGAGGATGTTTGCGGTATAACCATGGTTATATCATATAACCATAGTAATTTACTATGGTTACATGATATAACCATGGTTATACCGCAAACATCCTCAGCTCTAGTAATGACTTCTAGAACATTTGTAATACATTTTCACTGACTGATTAATTGTGGGGTATTTTATTCCAAGATGGATGGTCTACCTGGTGACCAAACATACTGTGCTGCGCAATTTATTAGGGCAAAATGACTATAACGTTCTAACCTATTTGTTATTCTGTTGTGTCTTCTACATATTATTTTGAACCTTTTACTTATTGTGTTGCCGTTTTTCTCAGCTCTTTTCAGAACTAGTGGAAGCTGAAAATGTTGCAATGTTATATTGTCCATTATTTATTCATGATATTATTACATATTTATGTATGCGTTAATTTATATTGGAAATACTTATAAGTAAATATGAGGGATAAGCTGAATTTATTGAGAATAAGAAAAACAATCATACAGTGCTTATTTAGAGCAAGTCTTTATCTGTCATTTGAACACTTTCGAATCATAATTTATTATGATTTTAAAAGAGGTTTTAGCGCTTATGAGTGCAAAGAGAGTTTAGATCCATTTTTTAGTAAACAAGCACCTTTCTTGGCTACAATTTACCGATGGTATAAGGAATTTGAACGCAAAAGGAATACTGTTTGGCATAAAAAAAGGAGTAGGACGTCCTCCTACGGCTGTTACCGACAAAGACATTGCTGCTGTTAAAAAAAAATAATGGAAGAGGACAATACAGCCACTTATGCGGTAATAGAGCATCAACTCCAGATTGGATCCTCAGCTGTTAAACAATCATACACAATCACCTGCATTTAAAAAAAGCGGTAAGTCGCTTTGTGCCGCAATCGCCTTTCTAAGTTCCAAAAAACAGAGCGTGTAAGAATTTGATATAAAACTTTAAATTTCTTAAATAATGGCGGGCACTAAATTTTTTTAAAAAATGGTGACAGGTTACGAAACTTATATTCCCTTTTTCAACCTTCCTACCCGCCAAGAAACTCGTGTATGGATTCAAGATGAGGAAACTTCTACAATGACTAAGAAGCAGCGAGCTATGAAGAAGGTTATGTATGCGGTATTCTTCAGAAGCACGGGCTCAGTCAATGCAATTAAGCTAGACGTATAAAAGGCAATCAATGTGTGACTTTTGGCTATTTTTTGGGGCTTAAACGCAATTTGCGGGCAGAAGGTTTTCATCTGAAGAAGAGATTGATACCGCAGTTCACGCTTATTTTGAAGGTATTCCGAAAGAAGATTGGTTGGGAGCTTTTGAACAGTGGAAAGAGAGAATGGTCAAGTGTATCATTGCTCAAGGGAATTACTTTGAGCATATTTAAAATAACATCCTAGAAAATATTAACCGTGTTTTTTATTCTAAATAATTTCAGCTTGTGCCTCATACTTATTGATCTATTCAGAAAACAAAACATTTAGTCGGATCAATGAAAACTAAAAGAACTATATAGATCAATAAATATTGCGCAAATTTATTGTAGGCTTGCAATTTACTCAATATAATTTGAAATTTTGCTGAAATTGAAGTATTTTTTTTAATGCTTTTATTCAGTAGGTTTGTTTCATTTCACTGGCAAAACCGTACAGTGATTGTACCGGACATATGCACTGCAGAAAATGCGTTCCAACTTCATTTTGGACCGTACATAGAACGATACCAAAAGTGTTCCAACTACATTTTGATCGTACACAAACCAGTCACTGGACGGTCAACACAGTTCACAGACTGAAGCAGATACCGTTTGTACTGACATGCACATCACATATTTCATCCTATGAGAACTACAGTTGGCACTAACAATATCATAGGACAGAAGAATGTTGACTATTACAATTATTACTGTCGGTAATATTACAAAATAGATTGATAACCAGACGATCAGAAATACGTTCTAACTTCTTTACAATTATCACTGGTTCAAAAGCAGTTGTAAAATTAACGCGTGACCACAAAATGATCAAGTAATACTCGTACCGGAACTAAATCGGTAGTTGCAACAAACCTATTAGAATTGAATATTTACAGTATTTTTCGTATATTAACTTTAACATGAGAATTTGGCAACAATGTTTTTAATGTGATGTCATCTTCAACGAGTGACGTGTATGCATTGCTTATCTACTGCAATTCTACTATATCTTAGTTCTGCGTGTAAAGCTCAAAAGCTATCGTATTTTTTAAATTTTAAGTTCCACAATTATTTTTTCCTGAGTTAAATGTTTTAAACATTACGGAAAATAGCAAATGAAAAAACTTATAACTTATAAGTTATTCTTATTAATATATATTTTTTCCAAATAATTGAGTATTAAATTGATTGAACTCTCGCTTGGCACTTGGTGAAACATCTTGATAAATTCACGATGAAAAAGAACACTTGGTTATATGTTTCACTAAATTTTTTATTTACATGAAATAATAAGACAATTGTTTCGGACTCAGCAGTCCATTTTCAATTGGTTAATCATTGGTTAATTGAAAATGGACTGCAGAGTCCGAAACAATTGTCTTATTATTTTATGTAAATAAAAATTTAGTGAAACATATATCCAAGTGTTCTTTTTCTTCGTGAAATAATTGAGATTTACCTCTCGCCAGGGTCCTTTCAAATAAAGTTGTATATTGTGGCCGTTTTGTGATTAAAATAATTTCAAATTACAAGACAGGCGATTAAGGCAGTTAAACAATTACTTCATGTCCTTATTGTTTCTGAAGGAGAATGTACTTACATTATTTGGACAATCGTATATTGTTTGGAAAAGAAATTCTGACTAATAATTCTTAATCTGAATATTTCGCAGTTTCTAAGATTTTCATTAAATTATCTAACTGTTTCTTCAATAACGCTTCTCCATTACTACCTAATACGTTCACTTACATGATTACACACAAGCATTCCTCCGTTTATTTCAAAAATGGCTAATTTTGATTGATCGCCTACTTCTTCTGTGTTCATTTCCGTATTTAGGGCAAAACATTTTTGTTTATGGATCGCTTTATACTAGTTTTTGCAATTGCTAATAACACTTTCTTTTATTTCCATTGGGTGATTTCTATTGTTATAAATAGGGCTAGCGAATTTGCGCCAACAGCCAGTGGCGGCCGCATAAAAATTCAAACATCAAATAAATGCTAGGAAATAAATTATAGAACGTGGTCAAACACTTACCGTATTAAGAGCATCCGTGAAATTACAAAGTGGATAACATCTGTTAAATACATATTTCAATTACTAGATATGTTTTCACAGTTCTTTCAGTCAATTTAGTACGACGTGCGGAATAAATGTTTTTTAATGACGAAAACGACCGTTCTACTCCTAATGATGTTGTATTCACATATTTAAAATAATCTTTGAAATAACTTAACGGATCTTTAATCGCACCTTTACAAATTTGTCTTGATATGAGAAGATCGAAATCTTTGTCTAAAACACTTTCAAATTTTTCTATTACACATTCATTTTGGAGCCATCATTAAAGACAGCAGACTATGTGCCCGGTGCATGGTGAAAAGAATCATTTCACCATCTGTACTAAATATTATTTTTCATTCCTCTCACTTTGTTTACATATCGGAGCAGAAAAACATATATTTAGTAGTTATAGTTATAGTTTATATTTAGTTTCCTAAATATTTCATACATGCATTTATCAAAGAGATAACAGAATTTGAACATATATTTTACAGTTCTAAATCAAAATAAAAAAAAAACATTTTGTATTTCTAACAATGAACGAAACATTTATTCTAAAGAAAAAGTGGTATTGTTGGCAATAACAGATGCACCTTCAAAACATATTTATATTATAGTATCCAAAACAATATTTAGTACACATGGTGAAATGATTCTTGTCTGTCTGGCATATAGTCTGCCGTCTTTAGCCATCATAATATAAGTCCGGTATTTCTGCTGTAATGTTTTTGACACTATCCGACATTGGTTATTTTCGCGATGTATGTAACTGCGACATTTTTAAAACGAACGTAAATTACGATATTATACTTAGGCCAGCATACATGTATGTACAACAGATTTAGTTGGTCTCTCTAAATTACCACCGCCGCCCCACCACTTACTTTATGTCGAACAATTACACCAATGCCTTTTGGCGCTATTGGGTAGCTCTAGTTATAAATCATTGATCATGTTTCGATCTTGTGATACAGCAGTCCTCAATCTTCAGACGTAACATGTTGTAACTGCTTGACTTTTTTGGTTAAAAATTAGAGAAATTTCGCGGGCGCATATACATTTCATGAGTACATCTTTTATTTATTTAGTAGTAACATTTCCAAAAAATACTATTACTGTTTTCTCTTTTCCATAATTGTAATTCTTCACGATTCTCACGATTTACGTTTAGACCACATATTGAGCTAGTTTCTGCTTCTGCGTGCTAATCCATCAATTTTTTTATGTGTGTTTCAAAATAATTTTGAAATCCTAACGTTTTAAAGTCTCTCTATTTCGCCTATCTTATGAGCAAGAATCTTATGAATACGCTGACATTGTAGGTATCCTGTTTAAGATTGCTGTTGTATCTGGAGCGAATTCATAGAAGATTTCTAAGATTCTTATAAAGTAGATGAAGTTTTGCCATCTATCTTAACTAGTCGAGCTGAATTACTTTCGTGGCTCAAGATAACATAGAAAGAATGTACACTGCGAAATTTCTGTCGAAACCTCTTTCACAACAAGATCAAAAGTGAATTTTTACTATCAAAGATATTTTCTCAAGTCTCAAGAGATGCTGCGCACTTTGCATGTGCAACAGTGGGGATTGATATGCTACAACGTACACCTTTAACAATTATGTGTAAAAATATAGACAAACTCTTTTCAGATATATTTTTGTAGTTAAATTTAGTATATTGTTTTTTAGTTTTCTTACGCTATATAATTTTCGTTTATTTAATTTATTATGTACTAGCTGACTCGGCGAACTTCGTACCGTCTAACAGTCAATAAATGTCGGTGTTAACTTTTAGCTAAACTTAATTTAGGATTTTATTAACGTAATAAAATAAATACAAAAAAAATATTAAGTTCAATAGTTTATTAGGATAATATATATATAGTAAACTCAATTTTTTGGCGATTTAAGGTCTGGTTTTACTTCAAAATGTATATATTTAAAACAATCCTACATGTTTCGGCAAATGATGCCTTTTTCAAGGAATATAATATATAAATGACATTATATTAATGTCATATTTATACATTTGTAGTTGCTATGGATAAAATTATTCAAAGATATAGCAAACGCCAATTAAGTTGGCGCGAGAAGGGGTAAGTTCGCGCAGGATTAGAAGTAGTGAGGAGATTTGTATTTGGTTTTACATCAAATGTCAGATAATTCTAACCTCTGCGCGTGTATGATCCCCTAGCAAAGACATTACAAAATATGTTCTGTCAAACGTCAATGACAAATGTATTCTGACAATTACTTGAGTAGTGGGGGTGGACGTTTTTAAAAAAAGCTTCTGCGCACTCCCTCCTCGCGCCAACTTAATTGGCGTTTGCTATACATTCCAATTTAATAATAATAATAAATCATGCCTTAGTATTCTAAAATAGATAGACAACAAAAACAGGGAAACGCAAGACATGAGTTATTATTATGTATGCGCCCGTGGAGCGACTTAAGATGTTAAGCTGTCGGCATTCGCCTTAAACGAGAAGGAAAACCACGAAAATCTACACGGACAGCCAGACAGGATTCCTGTCTGGCTGAGAAAAACATGCATTTTCTAGATTCAGACCACAAACACTCGAGGATTGGCCTGATGATTTGTTAATCGTCATGGCGAATGCAAACCGAATCGGAAATTGAATTCGCTTAAACTCAAAAGGCATATTGGTTAGGATCATCGGAATCCTCGGAATGAGAATTTCCTCACCTTTGAATTTTCCTTTGAGTATCGTCGCGTGAATCACATTGATCATCAGTTTTCTTATCACCAAACGCGTTCCATTGCATAGTTTTGGTTGGTTTAGATTTCGAAGCATCATGTCTACCGAGCCAACCTTCAGTTGTAAAGTGTGCGGTGGTAAGCCAGGCATATCCAAGGAGTTTAAAAATTCAGTAAATAGTTGGTGGCTTTGTCTTCGTTTGTTACACAGTACCAACGATTTGTTCTGAATTACTAAGTTTAAGTCATCCACATCTTTGTTATTGGCCGCCAAAATTGTTGTTTTTGTGGTTAGCAATGATGTTCGGGCATCGTTAATAATAATGCTCGCACAATAAGATGTATTCATAACACTCGCACAAAACAAACAAATCGACCGGCAACCTTTATATGCTTTTTTCAAAATAAATCACAGATAACATGAAACAAAAAAAAATTACACTTTTATGTCACTGCTTTGCAATGGACATCAATTATTACAAATAAGCTATAAGCGTGCGTGACGGAAGCTGTCAATTGTGGAAGATGGCGGAATTCTTAACCTAATTTATTTAAAAATTAATTTTCTCTATAATTTTTTTTCCGTGAGATTTTCCGATATGTTAATAGTTATTCTGCTATTCGGGACGGAGACGAATCCAACAAATCAGAGATCATTAAAATCGGTCGAGTTCTTGAGTTATAAATGGTGTAACTAACCCGACTTTGTTTTATGTATTAAGATTTAAGGGCATATCCGAATTGCGGTAAGAATTTTTATAGGTACAATTGTAATTAAGGCAGGTATATAATGTGGCTGAACTGCGGTCAAGACCTTTTCTCTTAATCCTCTCATTTGTTATCCTTAATCCTCAAATTGCAATGTCATTTGTAATGTAATTTACATACAGTTTAACAAAGTACATTTTAATTTGTTTTCTTATATTAGTTTATTTGGAAGTTTCTTAGGGTTAACATGGATCTAAAATATATGTTGATCGAACGTGGCAAACATTTATTAATTCACGATAATTATAAGTTTAGAAAATATCGTGACAATAAGTTAGAAGAAATAGTTTGGTGTTGCTAAAGTGTATACATTGAACTTAGTATTTTCGCGAAAATGTGGTACTCATAATCATAGTGTAAATGAAGAAATTCTGACACGCCAAATAGTAAATAATTCTGTTAAAAGAAAAGCTATAGATGATTTATCAGCAAGGCCATCCAAATTAATTCATGAAGAAATAAATAATCAGAAAGATTGTCTGAATTACTTGTCTTCAAAAGATGTACGTTGTATTCAGAAGAATATAAATCATACCCTCTTGAAGCTGACGCCAAAATTACCAAAGTCAACAAACGATGTTCAAGAGTTTTTGAATAATTGTGTAATTGCTACTTTAAAAAATGAATCAACAATGTGTCAACAAGAAACATTATTTATGGACGGTACTTTCAATTACTGCACGAAATTCTTTTTGCAACTCTTTACTATACATGCTTTAGCGAACAATATTTACATAGCCGTTGCCTTTTGCCTATTAAAAGATAAAAAAAAATCCACATATAAAAACCTATTCGAATTATTAAAGAAAAAATGCGACAATGTAGGGCATATTTTGAATCCTCGAAAGATTGTGATTGATTTCGAGATAAGTATACACTCTAGCGTTACCGAAGTCCTCCCTGGCGCAATCATTATTGCGTGTAGATTTCATCTTGCGCAATCCTGGTGGAGGAAAATACAAAGCTTTGGACTTTGTACAGAATATAAGAATATGAACTCTGAAATTTGAATGTGGTTAAGGCATTTATTTGGTTTAACTTTTCTTTCCTCGGAAGAAGTAAGTGAATCTTTCGTGTTTGACTTCATGAGTGAAAAACCTAGAGATGAGAGAGTTGACAGATTTGTCGATTATCTTATAGATACCTACATTGATGAAAATGCCCTATTTCCGCCAAATATATGGGCTGCTAATACAGCTAGCATTTACAGAACAACGAACGCTTGCGAGTCGTCCCATGCAAAATTTAGAGCTTGTTGTCCTTCGCCTCATCCAAATATTCAAGTTTTTTTAAGGCCAGTTCCCACTTGTGCATTTTGATGCTGCATTTTTTGATGCAGCATCAAAATGCTGCATTTTTGCGTTCACACTATGCATTTACACCAATTGCATGCAACAGAAATGCATGCATTTTTTACTGCACGGCTTTAGAACATGTTCTAAATTCGTGCAATAAATTGCATGCAATTCTAGTGAAAGCTAGGGAATACTGCGTTACCAATATATCATTTTACATTGGTATTATGTGTTTGGACGGTTTCATTTTTAATATCGAAAATATATCACCTTACTTTTGTTGTTGAATGGTAAATGTTAACATATGATAGTAATAGACATATATTTTTAATTTTTCAATTTTATAACTTATACAGGTTCATTTTCGTAAAATTACAAATTAAAATTTGCTTTAAGATTTCTCGGAGATGGTAAAAGCAGTGAAGCACTTGCTCCAATTATTAATAAAAGTAATATTTCTTCATAATCCATAGTTAATAGAAAAAAAATAACTTTTTATGCCGAATTAAAACCACAAAATTTGCGTTACTGTCTGTCAAGTAATTTTGTGATTGCCTAAAAATTAAATCCCTAGGTATTTTTTTCGGTTTTATTTTACTGCACATGGAATTGCATAGATGTGAATATCTTTGCAATTTTTGATGCATAGGAAGTCATGCATTAAAAAATGCATACTTTTCATGCATAAAAAAATGCAGCATTAAAATGCACAAGTGGGAACTGGCCTTTAGAAACTTTAAAATATATTCAGACAGATTCATATATAAAAATGAATTCTGTTAATATAAATGAAAAGCGCAGTATTTCGAAAAAAGTTTTAGAAAAACAAGCATTTATTAATTCGAAAATTGTGCAGTTGACAAATTACCATCTTTCCAGATATAATTTTGTAAAGTGTGTTAGCTATAAATTTAACAGTACTGTTTTGTTGCATTGATACCAATGAAAATAATTTTGATTGTATATTTTTTTAAGTGACGTATTTTAGTTTAATAAAGTACATACATATAAATTTGAATAAATTGTTTTATTTCAATAAAATGTACATTAGAAAATTGTAATTTTGTAAATGATTTTGATTGTATAATTTTTTTAAATAATTTGTATTCTAGTTTAACAAAGTACATATAAATTTGAATAAATTCTTTTATTTGAATAAAGTATGTATACATTAGCTAATAAAACCATTAAGATTTTTACCGCAGTTCGGTACTCGTTATTTAAAGCCCAGGTAACAGAAAAATTTTTCAGAATAATTGAAACATACATGAGTAGGTAAACCCCACCAGTTTTGTATAATACAAAGGTATTTTTAATAATATAAAATATTATTAAATTTACCGCAGTTCGGTCGTCCCTTAAAATTTTACCGCAGTTCGGACGCACCGAGATTTAAATTGTAGCTGTAATAGCTGTTGGGCAATAAAGACATATTATTATTATAGAAATATTTTCAAATATATTTTGTAACATGTATTTTACACATTAACTTACTGCGTTTGATATTATCCCACTTGACCACTTGTGTCTTAAAACAAAGAGAGAAATAATACATTTACATATAATTTACTGGTGATGACTGCATTTAAAGATTTAGGATTTCACATCTGGGATAATCTTTTCTTAACAATAATGCCATTATCATTTGCGGGACCACATACGCCTATACTTAATTTTTATCCAATGAAATAGTATTAATCGAATAAGTAGCTTCTAAGGGCCGGTTCTACAATCACGGAATAAACGTCCGGAAAACAATACCAGGTATAAAGCTATGCGGGCTTTATCCCGAGGATAAATAGTTGACCGTTCTACAAGTCGTTTTACTTGCAAGAATAGTAATACTGCTGTTGGTAATGGCTATAACATAGAAATACGCAGCCAGTTGCATATTTTCGGGCAATTCGAATATAACCTACTTGTGTTGCACCTTCTAATCTGTACGCTGTTGTTTTTCATAATTTTCTAAAGATAAAATTTAATATAATGAAACACATTTGTTGCAAGAGGAGCATGATTTGGAGATGGAAATATTGAAATTAGATATTGAATTAAAAAAGCTGCAAATAAAGAAATATAAGTAAAACATACACAACAGAGTAACTATTTTATTTTTCTATATCGCCCCTCTTTTTTTGTAATTAAATATTGAAACATGTTAAAAACTATAGAATCATGGCATATGTATACTATGTTGAAATATAGATATGTAATATGTATTAAAAAAATATTAATGGATGGAAGAATAAAAAAATTAAAAATTCATTTTTTATTATGCTCTGACAAAAAATGTTATTTTTACAGCATTGAAAAGAGATACCTAAATAAATATATAACTTAAATATGTTGAAAATAAACTTTAGATGCATCATTATTATTATAAATTATGTACAGTTGTTTAAAAAAAAAGGTTGACGATCTAAAACACAAAATCAATAAAATATTTTTAGGTCCGGCATTATTTTTTTTATGAATGAAATTTTACTAAGACGATAGCGTTCAAGATACATATAGAAGAGCGGTGGATCCCTAGTGCTCATAATTTAAATATGTTCATATGTTATGCTTATTTTTTTATTATGTATATACAAAACCAGTGTTGTAAAATAAACATTAAGTGGGGTGTTCTGTGATCGTTAAATTGGGATAACGTGTGGACAAGTTATTATTATAAGTAGGGCCCGGACACGACAAGCCGAAATTACGATGGGCCATATAAATAGACTACAACATCGTTAAGTACAACATGTAGTTATTGAATAGCACTAGTCATTCGGTTAACCGCACATCTGTTTTTTTTTGTCGTAGAATTGTGACGTACTTACTTCAATATTATACTTAAATTCCTTTCTTCATGGGTGTAGATAGAAGCGGGACTTTTTATAATTCGCTTTATCAATGAACGTAGCCTATGCGTAAAAGTGAAAAACCGTCCCAAATGAGATCGGCTCTCATAGATTGTCAACCTTTTTGTTAACATAACTGTACATATAATATTCATTTTTTTATTATGTCCTGCCGATATTCTTTCAGCATTGAAAAGAAGTGGTAACGATATAATTTACATATTTGAAAATAAGCTATAGATACACAATATAATCATAATAAAGATGCAAAATGTGCATTACGAGGGTAGCACCGATTATTTTTGCAAACTAATAAAACAAAATGTAGTAAAAATTTATTTTTATTATTGTGTTTCAAAATATTCGCTCTTAAACTCAATGCATTTAGACATTCGATAAAACCAGTTATCATAGCATAAATTCCACTCTTCTTGAGTCACTTCAGATATAAAGTTTTTGAAGCTCTCCACTGCATCTTCTGGGTTTGCAAATGTACACCACGCATTTTATCCTTTAGTCTTGGAAATAGAAAGAAATCTGAAGGTGCCAGGTCCGGACTATATGGCGGATGATCTAGAAATTTTAATCCGGAAGCTTTCAAAAATTCGTTTGTTTGACGCGCAGTGTCACTTAAAGCATTGTCGTGATGACGGACAATCTCCGATCTAGGGCGTCGTAAACGAGCCTTTTGAACAAGATCTGGAAAACATACTGTCGTGTACCATTCTGCGGTAACCGTACGTTTATTTTCAAGCACAACTGTTGTGATATGTCCTGATTTTGAGAAGAAACTGGCTACTATTTTCTTTCCAACACTTCGAAATTTTTTCATTTTGACTGGATTAAGTTCTGTTGGAAACACCCATTGAGCCGACTGCCGTTTTGATTCTGGTTCAAATGCACATATTCAGCTTTCATGACCAGTAATGATGTTCTAAACTGCTTTAGGCCGACCTCCATCATATTTCATGAGCGTTTTTTTTTATACCATTCCACTTTGTTCCTGTGTTAAATTATGAGGTATCCAACGACAACAGACTTTCCTCACAACCAAATTATTATGTAAAATCTTGTTTATTGCAGTCATGCCAATACCCAAGGTGCTCCTAATAATCCTATACATAACTCGATTGTCGTCTTGAATCATTCTTCGTAGGGCGTCTATATTTGTTTCAGTAACGGCTGAGATTAGCCTTCCTTCGCGAAAATCTATACTAAGTGAAACCCTTTGAAATTTAAAT
Organism: Melolontha melolontha; assembly: GCA_935421215.2. Taxonomy (NCBI): domain Eukaryota; kingdom Metazoa; phylum Arthropoda; class Insecta; order Coleoptera; family Scarabaeidae; genus Melolontha; species Melolontha melolontha. Next base: position 90,479,767 of record OW285237.1, on the reverse strand, counting down.
TCGTAATACCAGTTGTAAACACTTCTCTGAGAATGAGCTTGATCACCAAATGCATCACGAAGCCTTGAAACATTTTGTTTTGAAGTTAAAGAACTTTTAAATCATAGTAAATCATGGCTCTAAAATTTTCTCTCGTTAAATGCATTTTTACTGCAGACCACTCGATTTGAATTAGCTTGCAAAATAACTGTTGCAGTTATCAAAACTAAATTCGAATTGTCAAAATAGAAAACAATAAACATTTGTTTCATAGCATGTTTGATTCCTTTGATTCAATAGAAATATTATTTTGCAGAAATAATCGGTGCTACTACCCTCGTAATAAGTGACCGTCGTTTTGCATTGTCTACCTGCAAGTTTTCTTGATTTTCAATTTGCACTTGGTCGTGTACTACGTCTTCCATGGGTCATTAAGCCCATTGCCATTATTTTCGTTTATTGCAACAAAAAGTTTTTGGTCGTCGAATTCTTGGAAGATTGTCAATTTCGTCCTCGTCCAAATCAAATAAAGGAATATCACTTAAATTAATTTTTAACCTTTAAAATTAATTTACTTTTAAACGTCGCAAATACTTTGTTTTCTTGTCACAGACATATTTCTCCAATCACAGCCCAGAATAAGTTATACCGATGTTCATTTGGCCCTGAACAAAGGGATAAGTTATAGTGCTACTTATGCCTGGGTTTATTCTATTCGGGGTTTATCTAGTGATTGTAGAACAGCTGTTTCAAATTTACACTCGAAATTGCGTTATACTAGGAATATCTATGAATTATAGAACCTGTCCTAATACACGCATTTACTTAAAAAAAAATCAGTTTTTTTTTTACAATTTTAGGAGAAATTTCACCGGGTCCATCCAGTGTTCAACCGCCCTGGGAAAGAGCTACGACTCCAAACAAAGTACCTTATTACATAAATCATAGTATGGAAACTACCCATTGGGACCATCCACAAATGATAGAACTCGCTTCTTGCTTGCTCCAATTGAATGAAGTTCGATTCTCAGCTTACCGAACCGCTTTGAAACTTCGTGCAATTCAAAAGAAATTATGTTTAGATCTTGTTACACTCTCAGCAGCCTCAGAAGCCTTCGATTTGCATGGTTTGAGAGGTCAGAACGATAAATTATTGGACGTGGCAGATATGATGTTAGTGTTAAGGGCCATTTATTCAAACGCATCCGCACAATATCCGACCTTAGTAGATATCCCTTTATGCGTTGATCTAGCTTTAAATTGGTTACTGAATGTATACGATAGCCAACGTACTGGGCAGTTAAGAGTATTGAGTTTTAAGGTAAATATAATTTGTTTCATTATTGTAATTTTAATAACGTTTACATGTTTGATTTAGGTTGGTTTAACTATACTGTCAAAAGGTCATCTAGAAGATAAGTATCGATATCTCTTCCGGTTAATTGCTGATCCTCAGCAAAAAGCCGATCAGCGTAAATTAGGCTTATTGCTACACGATGTTCTTCAAGTGCCACGACAATTAGGTGAAGTAGCTGCGTTTGGCGGTTCAAATATAGAACCAAGTGTACGGAGTTGTCTGGGCGAACGAGAAGACTTAGAGGTAGCTCATTTTTTAGCATGGCTCAAACAAGAACCGCAATCATTAGTTTGGGTTCCGGTACTACATCGTTTAGCGGCTGCAGAAACTGCTAAGCATCAAGCCAAATGCAATTCGTGCAAACAGTATCCAATAGTAGGTTTAAGATATAGATGTCTGAAATGTTTTAACTTCGACATGTGCCAAGCTTGTTTTTTCGCTGGCAGATTAACCAAAGGTCACAAACTATCACATCCTATGCATGAATATTGTGCAGCAACTACTTCTGCGGAAGACGTTAGAGATTTCACACGTGCTTTGAGGAATAAGTTTAAAGGGAAAAGATATTTCTTAAAGCATCCACGAGTGGGATACCTTCCCGTACGTTCAGTATTAGAAGGAGATGAATTAGAAAGTCCTATAGCTTCACCACAACATAACGATATGCATTCGAGACTCGAAATATATGCTAGTCGTTTGGCAGAGGTCGAATTACGCGCATCATCACCTGAAGATGAGCATCGACTGATAGCGGACTTGTGTCATTCATTAGAGGGTGCTCCAGCTAGCCCAGGACAATTGATGCTTGTTATAGACGAGGAACAAAGAGCCGAATTACAAGAGATGATTAGAGAATTGGAAGTAGAAAATGCCGCTTTAAGACAGGAGTATGAACAATTACAAAGAGGTAGTGCACCTCATCCTATTCAAGCGCAACACGATGTCGTAGCTGAAGCAAGACTTTTAAGGCAACATAAAGGACGTTTGGAGGCGAGGATGCAAATATTGGAGGATCACAACAGACAATTAGAAGCGCAATTGCAAAGATTGCGTCAATTATTAGATGATCCACCAACTTCCACATTGCAAACTCGCAGCGTTACGGCATCTCAATTGAATCAGGACATTCCCGGAAGAGTTACCCAACCGCCCCCGCCCAACGACCATCATTAAATTAATCATATCAATTAGTTATGTGCTTTTGATCATAATCCATATCAGTGCATCATATCATTAATAATAAAAATATGTTTGAACGAATTCTTTTGTCTTTTTTTTGTTTAGCATAAGAAAGAGTTTTATAGACATGATGTAGTCAGGTTTACGTAGTGTTAAAAAATTAAGATTACACCAAAATTGGAAAGAAATAAACTATTTCTTCTACTTTCATCAAGTTGTAGATTTTTTTTTACGAACAAAATCACTTTTCATGATAGAAGTTGGTTGTGGGAAGTACAGTTGAACTGTAGAAGAAACAACATGTGTTAAGAGAAATAAATAATATTTGGAAGCTTCTGGGATAACATCCAAGGAAACTCTTAGTTTTATATTTTATTAAATCCTTATTTAGTACAAATTAGTTTGTGTACAGATGAGTACCTATATTAAAACACAGAAAGCGAGGTTTTTAGTTTTTCTAATATGCTCGTGGACAAAAAATTCCGGACACCGAAGTAAATCTCATTATACACTCACCGGCAAAAAAACCGGCCACCTCACCAAATTTTATATTTCTCGTTGTATATTCATTGTAAAGGTGTAATATCGTAATAATGCCTTTTTTACTTTTTGTTGTAAATAATCGGAGTATATGTTTTTCGAAAAAGGTCTCTTAATTTATTCCTAGTATGTACATGAGTTAAACTTTGGTTTTACTTAATTAACTTTTTAAAAAGCAACTAAATTTATTTTTATGAACAAAAACACGTTCGTACAGTTCTGCAGCTAATTACCTACTAACTTTATTCAATTCAAATATTATTATACAACGTTTATTACTTTATCTTAATTCTACGTATTTCATATGATATGCAATTCTCGTCATGCTGACCTAGACAGTCTGCTACCATAACTCCTCCGGCCCTAGCTGGAAACGTCCTCTTGGGGTTGTATCTCCAAGGGATGTTTTCTGTTCTTGGTGACTTCTAACGCGGTTTCACTTGATGTGGTAATCCCTTTCTTCTGGGGTAAATGCTTTACTAACATATAAGCTAGTATGCCAAAAATGATTATTGTTATTATAATAACCCAAATATTTATAGGATTATCTTGAAATTCAATATCACTTATTTCTTTAATTTCACCTTTAAGTTCCTCTAAATTGTTAATAACTTGACTGTAATTGAATAAATTCGCACTTTGTATTTCACTGCTGTTTTTGTATACTTCTGCTGGTAACATAATTTTACTGTCATTATCTAAATCCGGTATTTTAGGAAACTTTAAGTTTTTGTATGATTCGAAAGTTTGTAAAAGTCTGTCTTCAATTTTAACCAGACATCCCTCTGTTATAGTTACAAGATAAGTTCCAAATAACTTTTCAATTTCTTTATCTTTATTACACTCTTTTTGAATTAATGTGGCTCCAGGCACAACTAGTAGCCATTGATTTCTTAATAATTTAGTAATTTCAATATTCTTGAACTGTTTTAATATGTGACCAAACTTGAATAATTGTTTGAGTATGATAATAGTCGTATTTCGCAAGGCGATTCCATTTGTCCTCATGTGCGTTTCTTCGCGTTCACAAATGTACTCAGAGGCTTTTATTTCTTTACATAGTTTATTTGAACTCATAAACTTCTTTTCATTTATTGCCAGATATTTGAATTCAGGAATCAATAATTTGAAATAGGATTCGTTCACAGGTATAGGTAATGAATATAGGTTATAATAATTGTAAGGCTCGATTTCTACCAAAGGAATAAATAATATGAATGTGATTGTTTCTTCTTTTATGTAAGCTTTTATTTTAATTAAATTATTTAAATAATGCATTTCGCTTGATATTAATTCAATAGGAATCCTGCCTGGGTCAAGTTGTTTGCCAATTTCTATTATTTCTTGCATTAACTCATCGGGTGGTATTATAGATGGGTGTAGTGTTTGTAATTTACTAAATGTTAACGCATCTATTAAAGTAGTAAAGATATTATTAACCGCTTCCGTTAGAAATATTAACTGATTGAATATCGCATAAACGTGAATTTGTAATTCTGTACTAGCTAAGCGATACTTGTAGTGTACTAATTCGCGTTCAACTTGTTCTAATTTATCTTGTAGAACAATTTGATTGCTTTGTATTGAACTTACAGTTTCATTGAATAATTTCATTGCGTTTAATGTTAATGTTATTTGTTTTTCAACTATTGTTTTTATTTTATTTTGAGAATTAATAATTTTACTGATTAAAGCATCATATCTATTCGCATCTTCGTTGTCTAGGTTTCCTGTTATTGCTTTTATTATATTTCCTACAATGTTCAAAGCTCCTCTTTTTACTCTTTCTTTTGGCATTAGCTGCTTGATTTTTCTATGTATTAAATCTAAATTATATTTTATTATTTTATGATAGTTTTCTAATTCTATCTTATAGTTTTCTTTAGGTGCTCCTGCAGAGTTATATTTATAAAATTATTACACTTATCTTCTAAACTAAATGTTTCTCTTAATAATATTCCTAAATTATGAACCTTAACTAATTTCCAATATGTTTCCGTATTTTTCGTTGTTCCCAGTTTTACAGGCAACAACCCGGTGGTTCCTTTGACTTCGGTTATGTCGATGTCCCCGGTCGATTTCCTGAGTCCGACGAGAAATCTGTAACAGATCCGTACTTTAAATTACGAATGTGTACTCTCCGTTCTTTCTCTTTATTATCAATTATAACCGCTGTTCCGTTTTCGAATATTTCTTTAATTTTAAATGGTCCCGTGTATTTTGGGTTTGTTTTGTTTTTAAATCCTACCATTCTTTTTAAATAGACTTCTTGTCCTTCCTGCAATGGTTTTACCTTGGCTTTTTCGTTTCGTTTTTCTATTACTTTTACCTTTTCTGTTTGTATTTTTTTCCCTATGTTTTCATATAGTATTTTTAATCTATTAGTATGTCGTGTTATATAGTCATTGTAAAATGCTTTATCGTAACACAAATCGAATGGATCTTGAATTTTCGTGTGCCCTAATGTCAATTCTAAAGGTGTTAATCCTGTTGCTGTGTGTATACTGTTGTTATACGCTATTATGGCTATTTTCATTAATTTTTCAATGTTTTCTTCTGTGTATTTTTCTCGTATAGTGTTGAGTGCAAGAGTTCTACATTACTGTTAGAATTTGGGTTATACGGTGTTGTTATATGAATTTTTACTCTGTGTGCTTCCAATAATTCTTTTACTAATTCGTTAGTGAATTCCGTACCTCCATCCATAACTATTTCTTCCGGTACTCCATATAATGAGAAATAAGTAATCATAGCGTCGGATAGTTCGATCGCGTTCTTACTATTGATAAGGATGGCTTGAGCAAGTTTCGTAAATGCGTCTATACATGTTAGATATATTTTGCCACCTATTACAAAAGTATCCATATGTATCTTCTGGAAAGGTCGATCTATGTTTTCGGTAACATTTAATTCCGGTCGTGGGATTTGTCTATCGTATTTGCTTCGATTGCATTGTTCGCACTTTCTTATATAAATCGATATTGTTTCTTTCATTTTCGGCCAGTAATACCGTCTTTGTAAATGTTTAAAAGTTTCTTCAATTTCCCTATGATTTGTTTTACCTTCATGGTAATTTTGTATAAGTTCTATTTGTTGATCTTCATTATTAATGACTTCTAGCTTCCGTAAGCATCTATATAATTTTGGTCCGTTATTATTGAATTGATTTACATAAACTCTGCAAAAATCTTGATACAATTTTTCTTGTTTGAAATATAAATAGTGTTTTCCAGTGTCCATATAATCTCTAATAAATTCAAATATTTTGTTATCGTTATCTTCTTTTGGAATCTGGACTTCGTAAATTTTCTTACCTTTATCTTGTTTAAAGCAAGCTGTTGTTTCTTGTAAATACGTTTGACGAATGTGATATTGTGGATTTTTGTTATCGATAGCTTCGTCCATTGATGGTATTGACGTTATTGGTTCTTGATTTGTGTTTGAGTGTGTTGTATCGACTAATTCATTTTCTTCCTGTTCCGTTGCAGTGTCTGTTTCTTCACTATCACCGATTACCTCGTTTATTGTCTCCTGTGGTAGTTCGAAAAGTTCATTTCCAATTATTTCTTGAATTTCTTGTAACAGTTGTTCGGTTTCTTCTCCTCCATTGTTTATCATAGATTCCGTTTCATTTGCGTTTAATTCAATTCTCGATAATGCATCAGCGTTCGTATTGTATTTTCCCTTTTTATATATAATGTCGAAATTGTATTCTTCTAGCTTAATTTTCCATCTCGATAACTTAGAATTTGGTTCCTTCAATGAATTCAGCCAAACTAGTGGTCGATGATCTGTATATATTGTAAATTTTTGTCCATATAAGTACGGTCTAAAATACTTTGTTGCCCATACAATTGCAAGTAATTCTCTTTCAATTGTCGAATATTTCCTTTCCGTTTCACTGAGCGTCCTCGATGCATAACAAATTGGTTTATCGTTTCCCAATTTTCCTTGTGATAAAACGGCTCCTAACGCTACATTCGATGCGTCGGTTGTTAATATAAATGGTTTTTCAAAATCTGGATATTCTAATACTGGTTTGTTAATTAATATATTTTTACAAGTTTCAAATGCCTTTTTATATTCGTCGTTAATTTCTATTTTCGCTCCTTTTTTTAAACATTTTATAAGTGGTTTAGTGAGTTTTGCGAAATCTTTTATAAATCTTCGATAATATCCAACTAAACTAACAAATGATCTGATTTCCTTTACGGTTTTTGGTATTGGATATCGTCTTATTGCGTCAATTTTGTCCGGGTTTGGTTTTACTCCGTTTTTCGTAATAACGTGTCCTAAATAACTAACTTCTTTCCTTAAGAACTCACATTTGTCTAATTGAATTTTTAAATTTACATCACGTAATCTATTAAATACCTTTTCTAGTTTTTGTATGTGTTCCTGTAAACTTGTTGAATATACGATTATATCGTCAAGATAAACATGACAAACGTCTTCCTGTAGTCCCCTTAATACGTTATCCATCATCCTCTGAAACGTCGATGGTGCGTTCTTCAAGCCAAAACTCATCCTTTTGAATTCATAGTGCCCTTGTTCTGTTGAAAATGCCGTTTTTTGAATGTCTTTTTCCGCCATTTCGATCTGATGATATCCTGAGGCAAGATCTAAAGTGGTAAAATATTTCGCTCGTCCTAATTTGTCCAATATATCGTGAATGTTCGGTATTGGATATTTGTCGTCGATCGTTTGGTCATTTAATCGTCTATAGTCTATTACCATACGATATTTCATTTTTCCTGAGGCGTCCATTTTCTTTGGTACTACACTCACTGGTGCCGACCATGGGCTACAACTGTCTTGTATAATATCTTGTTTTAGTAGATCGTTTACTTGACTTCTTATTTCTTCGCGTTGTTGAGGAGTTTTTCTATATGGTCTTAAATAAATAGGTGTTTCGTCTTTCATATGTAACGCATGTTTTACACTGTTAGTGAATGTTAAAGGTAGATTTTCGCTATAACATATGTCTTTGTATTTTATACATAAATTTTGAATTTCGCGTTTTTCTTCGTCATTTAAATGATTTAAACGTAGCTTTTCTCTAACGTTATCGAATTGAATTTTTCCTATTTGTCTTGGACTTAAACAAGTTTCAAAATTGTTATGTGTTTCTGTTTGATAAATTTCCGCTACTATTGGTTTTTCTATTTCTATATTTACTTCATAATCGTTAAAATTTACAGCTTCCGTAATAACATGAAAATCTCTTGCTTCAGCTAGAGTGTTTGGAATTTCTACGCCCGGTGTAATTGTCTGATGATTTATTAAAACATCGCTATAATTTTTGGTTATAGGAATTTTTACAATTTTCCGCTCGCGCGGGCCTAAACTGATTTTAGTATTTTCCCAAAATATTTTTATTTCCCCAAATTTTGTTTTTAGTAGTTCATTCGGTACATCTATTACCGCTCCTAATTGTTTCATTAAGTTTACCTCAATTAATCCATCATAATTATTTGAAAAATCGAATACATGGAATTTTAACGTTTCCCCTGCCGCTTTGAAAGTTTTCAAACTTGGTATTTCAATTACAAAGTCGTGTTTTGTAACAGCATGTGCAGTTTGAACTGTAAATGGTTCCTTAATAACATAATTCGTGAAATATTCGTTTACCTTTTGTGTGCTAATCATTGATTTTGATGAACCCGTATCAATTAAAAATCTAGAATTAATTTCCGGTAACATAATATATGGTAATTTTGATGAAGCGTTTACATTTAATTTTACGTTTTCAATTTCGTCTTGATATTCGTCCCTCTCTAATTCTGGGTATCCTCCGAGGCTGCTGTACGAAAATCCTGGTTTTCGACGTTGTCGTACTCTTCATAGTATTCGTCGATTCCTGCTGCTTCGTCTTCTCCGTAGTCGTGTGATACATTTCCTTCTTCTGTATCGTCGTTTTGTTCTTCACTTTGGTAAAATAATTCTTCCATCTTTAAAGGTGGTTGTGTCCTTCGTGTCATCATACTCCCTAATTCCATCGGTGTTTGTTTCGGTTGGCGTTTCTGTTCTAATTGACCTGGTGATCTCGCGAATTTGAAAGATTGTGTCGCTGTTTGTTGCGGTTTCCACTGATTTTGCATTGGTGGTCGATTTACAAATTGATTTACATATTGTGGAGGTGGTCGATTTGCAAATTGATTTACATATTGTGGAGGTGGTCGATTTGCGACTTATGAGTACGGTCGATTTACAAATTGTGAATATGTTCGATTTGAATTTTGAAATTGTGGAACATGTACATTATTAAATGAAGGTTGTATTTGTCTACTCGTGCTAGGTACTGAATTTTGTCGCAATGGTATTTGTTGTTTAATTGGTTTAAACTCTGATTTGTTTACATTATTCGGTTGTCTTACAAAATAATTAAAATTTTCTTCCTCTAAAATATAGGACATCGCGGTTTCTATATTTTCTGGGTTCCTAAACCTAACTCTATGACCTATATCACCAAATTGAGCAATTCCGCGTAAATACGTTTGTAATACCGTATCATTGTGTAATTCGGCTTTTACCACTCGTTTATCTGCGTCTTTTTCTGACATTTTAACCCTAGTTAGTAAAAGGTTTAATAAATTTTTACAGCGCACACCGAAATTGTAGGCTGTTTCACCTCTTAATGGTTGCATTTGCATTAAATCTTGTAACAAGCATCTTTCTGATCTCTGATCACAAAAATTAAGTTGTAATAATGTTTTTAAATCCGTCCACGATTCTATTGTTTCTCTGCTACTAACTAATTGCAAAGCTTTTCCCGATAACTTCGATTGAAAAACTCTCAATAAAAAGTTGTTTATTGGATCTTCCGCATTATTCTGATTTCCGAAAGTTGTAATTAGATATTCGCAAGTGCTTATATACATGGACAGGGTGTTAGGATCGCTATCGTAAACAGGTATTAAGTCGATATGATTTTTGGTGACATCTTTCACTGTGTAATGCGTCATTTCGTCAGATTTGTTATTTAAAGTTATACAGCTTAATCGGTTTGATATTTCTGTTAAACTAATTTCGTCTAAATCGGGGTTCGCGTATTCCGAATCGGATTTTGTATTATCGTTTGACAAACAACTTGATGCAACAGATAATTCACTTTCCGAATCTGACATACAATTAATATATATACAAGCTTACTTAAACTAAAATGAAATGTGTGTACGAGAGGATTTATTCTCTGACAAGAAATGAAATTGTTTCAAAACTGACTTACATTAAAGCCTAAAGCCGTTGCGAAGTACATTTGTGTTCTTCTTCGTTTTCTCTTGTTGTTGGAATGTGTGTGTGGTGGGTGTCGATTTTGAGATACCCGGAGGTCCAATTTTAGGTCCTGTGGTCCAATTTTAGGTCCTGGAGGTCGATTGTAGATTTCCCCTTCAGGAATCAACTGCCGTGGCTGCTGTCGCTTCGATGTGATGCAAAAGATTTTGTTTCACAGCACTCGATGTTTTTGTTCACTAGGTATACCGTACAGATCGTAAATACGAACCGAAATATTTAAGGATTTTACTTAATTACCCCGTTACGGTATCCTACTGACTGCGCCAGTTAAACTTTGGTTTTACTTAATTAACTTTTTAAAAAGCAACTAAATTTAACAAATTTATTTTTATGAACAAAAACACGTTCTTACAGTTCTGCAGCTAATTACCTACTAACTTTATTCAATTCAAATATTATTATACAACGTTTATTACTTTATCTTAATTCTACGTATTTCATTTGATATGCAATTCTCGTCATGCTGACCTAGACAGTCTGCTACCATAACTCATGGAAATATCGGAAGATAACACTCTCTTGCAAAAAATGCATGTTCGTAGCTTTTGTTATTATACACAGCTTCTTTTGAATAAACGAAGTTTGCATGTGTCAGATAATTATATTGAATCTATTTAACAGTTGTGAATTAATATTGTCCTTTCAACATGGTATTAACTACTGCGGACGTGGGTCGAATTGTTGCTTTAATCGAGGATGGTCGTAGCCAGTGCAACGTATCACGTACGTTAAGAATACCTCGAACTACACTTCAAGATGTTTAAAATCGCTACATTGAGACAGGTAGTTTTACTAGGCGACAAGGATGAGGCAGGAGAAAATCAACAACTGTTGTTGATGATCGTTTCATCGTGTTGAATACTTTAAGTAATCGGAGATCTACTGCTATTTCTCTTCGACATAATTTAAAAATGGTACGTGGAGTCGTTGTAAGTGAAAAAACAATAAGACTTGTAGAACATGGACTTCATTCCCGTAGGCCGGCAACGTGCCACAGTTACTTTTGCGGCATCGGTAAGTGCGATTTAGATTTACACGAAAAGACATTAACTGGGTCGTACAGCAATGGAGTAATGTTCTTTTTACTGATGAATCGAGGTTTTGTTTTCGGTCACCCGATGGTCGCGAACGGGTGTATAGACGGCAAAATGAAAGGTTTCTAAACTGCACAATATCAGAAAGAGGGGGTTCCTTTGTGGTTTGGGCCGGTATTTGCAATGAAGGACGCACCAATCTTTGTTTGTTGAAAATGGAGCACTAAACGCTCACCGCTACATAGAGGATATTCTTCAGGAAAATGTCATCCCGTTTGCACCTTTTATTGGGGAACAGTTCGAGTAGATGTCAATTTACCAGTACTGGGCCAGCAGATTTTGTTTCAAATAAAAAAATTAATTTTAAAGGATCTACAATTTACTAGTACTGTGCCAGCAGATTTTGTTCCAAATAAAAAAAATAATTTTTTAAAGGATCTACAATTTACCGACTCAAGGAGTAATTTATCAAATACTTGAAAAAATTTTGTGAATGAGTATTTTAAGAATCGGGTATTTTATTTTTTTTTAGGGTGGTGCTCAGACACCCCTGAGGGTATCTGCTACAGACCCCTTCAAATATTCAAAATTTATTTTATCTTCATCAACATGTCTTTGTGAACATAAACATGTATACATATAAAGCGTAACATCAAACGTAAAGGTGAACACTGAACGTAACGTATAACGTAGTGAATGTAATAGTTCTAGTGTTAACGTTAAAATAAAAGTACATATTAATAAACATTTTTTTGAATAAAAATATTCAACAATAAAAAAATTAATTAGTTACATAATTATTTTAAATATAAATAAATTGGTATGGATTCTAATCAATTAACATTCTCGCAGTTAAGCGTTGACAAAAGTTACACGAAGGAAATTAAATCGCTTAATAATGATCCAATGAAGTACATAAATTCATATAACTCATTACCTAAACTACCAATAAATAAAATTCTACTCATTACAAATGTTTCAAAATTCGAAAATATTTTAACAAATTCATTTGATTATATTGTATTTGTAAAAAATAAGAAATATAAAATAAATAAAAACTATATAGATAAAATGAATATTTTGTTTAATTATATCATTAGTTATTTAAAAAGGTATATAACCCCTTACCACAATTATTAGTCGTATCCTAAATACGTATTTACTAATTAACTACTAATTAAAAGTCACACATGGGGCACAGTAAAGTAACATAAACGCTTCCGCACAACTACTATACACTGCAACCCTATAAAGACTTCTTTATAGGGTTGCAGTGTATAGTAGTTGTGCGGAAGCGTTTATGTTACTTTACTGTGCCCCATGTGTGACTTTTAATTAGTAGTTTTTACCTACTGATGATGACAACTTAGTTGTCGAAATACGTATTTAGGATAAGACTAATAATTGTGGTAAGGGGTTATATACTTTTTAAATTATTATTTAACCACACTCTCCATTGAAAGAATATCATTAGTTATCAAATGATGAAAAAAGAAAAGTTCTTTCCAATAAAAGTCATTGTTGATAAAAATTATAAATTTACACAAGTACAATAAATTTCAATTGTTTTCAATTCTCCAGTGCCCCCAAGCCAATGTATTAGTACTATCTTCTTGAATACATCTTTTATCATCTATCCAACACAATGATTTTTTATTTAATTCCTCAGTATATATATTATGATCATAGCTCCTAATAACACATTGTTTATGATAATATTCCTGCTGATCAAACAAACATTTTTTGTAATGCCGAAATTTAATAAATAAAAGAACTATTTATTCTATTTGTTTACATTATTTTTTTTCCAAACAATTTTACACATTTGAATTAGACATTTTGAGGTGATCAAGGTGAATTTGCGCTCGATGTAGACTCCATGGATGACCCTCCAGAATCCTGCGATCTATGAAAATATAACAATTTCTATAAAATAATTTGAATCATCATTAAGTTGATAAAAAAAATGTAGAACACTAAACTTTAATTGTAAGAATGCTTCTTAATTCATTAAAAGATATATGTAAATAATAATAAATATTAAAATAATGTACCAGACATATTATTCTATGCAATTTCTGTTGGTGTTGATGTATTTTTGTTAGTAACAATATAGTTTTTGTTAGAATATAAATAGTTACAGAAAAAAGTGTCATTAATGAAATTGATGGAAATTATAATTGGGTATTTGATTGGGTAGAATACCAATAAAACTACTTTAAAACCAGTCATTTTTTAAATGAAGTTTTTTTTCGAGGTGGTTTGTGAGACACTCGTAAAAATCTTACTTGTTAGTAGATACATTTTTTTTCTTACCTATCTCGAAAGATGATTTCCACAAACTGTTGTTGTTCGTGCTCGGTACGAAATCTGATGTTATAGAAATAAACTCCAGTAAGCAGATTACATTTTATTTTTAGAATACCGGCTGGTTGGTCTTCTAAAAGCTCTAAATCTTTAATAAAAAGTACCGACGCGGGTCGATTTTGAAACTCTATAATTAATTCTCTTAATTTCCTACGAAGAGTTATTTCTGCTTCTTCTTGTATTCCACCGTTGACTTGCACGCTTACCTCAAAGGAAAGCATTTTGCTATCTGAATAAATTTTCTTTAAACGGACCATGTTTAAAAAAAATTAGGTAAAAAATATAAACTTTTTTCACAATTATTTCATTTACTTTAGTACGTTAATATTATATTATTTATGGTGTGTTTATGGGTTATGTTTTGACCAGTTTTGCTTTTGACTTGACAATTGAACAGCATACCAACCATATTCTTTATCTATGATCAGTGCCAGAGAGTATAAATAAACAAGAGATGTCAAGTCCATGGTAAATATCATTAGTTATCAAATGATGAAAAAAGAAAAGTTCTTTCCAATAAAAGTCATTTGTTGATAAAAATTATAAATTTACACAAGTACAATAAATTTCAATTGTTTTCAATTCTCCAGTGCCCCCAAGCCAACGTATTAGTACTATCTTCTTGAATACATCTTTTATCATCTATCCAACACAATGATTTTTTATTTAATTCCTCAGTATATATATTATGATCATAGCTCCTACTGCTACTACGACCAGAAGCGATTTTTATTTAGAATTGGTCGCTGAAACCAGGTTGCTCATTGGTACCTCATTGGTACCCCATACGTCATCAAATTAACGGTTGCTGATTTTGTAAATCGAAAATGAATAATTCGGTTACACTATTGCGCATGCGTTTGTTTGTAATAAAGTGAATTAGACAAACTTGTCTATTTTTCATAATTGTATTAACATTTTGAAGATATATTAAGTGCTTGTAATGTCTATTTCGAAGAAATTGAAGTCCACGCTTAATGCTGTAATTATTGACGAGTTAACACCAACACTTTTAAATTCACCAATAAACTTTTTTGTACCAGCTATATTAGCTAGGTTGTCGTTTATGCGTTACCCTGCATTGATGTTGTTGGGCCAAACATTTTCCGACGAGCATTCCAAAATTCCTTTATATTTCGAAGAATGGATCGATAGATACATAGATTTCGATTTTTTCAAGTTATTTAGAATGACCCGAATAACATTTAGTATTCTAACCAAAGAAATAGGAAATCACGTATCCTTCAAAACACATTTTCGTGGCAAAGTTTCTGTGCCCCTAGAAAAATGTGTTTTGATTACTTTATGGTATTTGGGAAAAGGGGATACATTTATTAATATTGGGGACAGATTCAATATAACAATTTCAACTGTTTCATCCGTAACACACCGAGTAATGGGAATTTTGGTAATATTGAGGAAAAAATTTATATGCTGGCCGACAATAGAAGAGTGTGTTACCATAGCTGACAATTTTTTAGAAATAAGCCAATATCCTGGTGTAATAGGGGCAATTGATGGTTGTCATATAAATTGTAAAGTACCTATCGAGCAACATGATAGCTATTTAAATAGAAAAAAGACCCATTCAATAATATTACAAGGGGTATGTACATATACCAAGTTATTTACATACATATCTGTTGGCTTTCCTGGATCAGTTCATGATGCTCGAGTAAGTTTTTAAAACCCAAACAATTAAAAAACAAATGTTATATAGATCCACTTCACGTAGGTGCTAAAAGAATCATCTATGGGAAAGTCTATTAGGGACAATGGATTCCTCAAATGGTTCTATACAAGTGATTATCATCTTCTAGGCGACTCTGCATATCCACTTGAAATGTGGTTGATGACACCATACAGGTACAAAAGTACATCTAATGAATGGAATTCCATTTTGTTATTTTAATTTATTTTAGGAATGCAAACATAACAAGGCTACAAAGAATCCATAATAAACATCTAAGCAGGGGACGGGTTGCAATAGAAAATACTTTTGGTCTACTTAAAGGAAGATGGAGGATATTGAAATATGTAAATGTATACAAAGTCGAAGTTGTTGTTGACGTTGTCGTAAGTTGTTGTGTCTTACACAATTTCTGCATTATAAACAAAGACAGTTTAGAAGAAAAACCAAACATATTAGAAGTGGATGTAGCAGAGGAAGTTGGATTAATTAATAGACATGCACAACAAAAAAGAGATAAAATATGTCTTCACTTTGAATAAATAAATTAGAAAAACTCAATATGTTTTTATTTTAGTTATATTATACAATAATCTCTTTAGTTCCAATCAAATATTAAAAAATTATTTTTTTTTTTCCAAAAATAACATTATATAATGTTAATTTATCAAAAAAATAATGTTGTAATTGGAAAAAAAAAACAATTGACAAATAAATAAAATAAAAGTAGATGTGTGAAAATTTATTAAATATTTATTGAAAAAAATTTAGTCTAATGAAATAACATTTAGTGATTTTACTTACTTAAAAGATAGTAAATATTGTAAAAATTATTCTATATATTGTAAATTATGCAGACAACAAAAAAAATTTTTATATACATTTAATCAGATTCGGAGTTGCGTTTTCTTTTTGGTTTTGATATATCCTTCAAAATATTTATTAAAATGTTTCGCTGTTGATTTTGTTCTCTTAAAAGTTCTGTTTGAACAGACATCAACTGCAAAAACTCTTTGAATATACTATCAATTTTTGAAAAATGTTCCTTCTGATTTGATTCTATTTCCTTCGATAGAGTTAGAAATTCTTCTTTTAATGTGGGTGGGCGAATTTTTTTTTTAACATTTTCGAAACGGTTTTTTTTATTGGGTGGCTGCTCATCCTCTTCCTGGCACACATACATATCTGGCCGTTCGTCGTCGGTGATTACAGACACACCGGATATTACTGAGGTACTTGGTTCTACACCTCTAACATCCACAGACTCCACAATTTTCTTAGGATTTATTTTGTCCTTATCTCCTAGAATACTGTGGACCATGTCGTAGAACATGGGCTTCTCTGTTTGAGGTGTGCTAGATTGTTGCGATTGTTGGTTGAATACAATATATTGCTTTTGTAAATTAGCGAATTTTTGTCTAACCTTTTCGGCAGCTACTTTTCCTTCTCCCAAATAAAAGCCTTTTGCAGAAATTAATTCGGCGATCTCATTCCACAGTTGTTGCTTTGGGTGTTTTCTATCGTTAAATAATTTTTTAAATTTTTCTGAACGTCTTATAGACAGAAAATAGTCTGTCGCTTCTCTATCAATGTCCGTTGGCCTTCGATTGGCCACCCAGATCTCTTGCTTTGCTAAAATATATACGTAATTGAAATACAAAAAAATAAAATATCTTCAATGCATACATAATATACTTTTGTTGAGTGTTCCAAGAGCAACAGGTGCATGCGGTTGTTCTTCTGGACGTGTTATTTGTAAATACGGTAAGTCCTCATCACTTACACCATCAATAACGTTTGCATGTACTGCTCTTGTTAGGTAATCAATTGCGAAAGTATTATCTGAAATAGGAAATAATTAAAATCGCATTGTTATCTATATTGTACTTAAAAATTATACCACTCAATAACTTTATACATGTATCTAAATCAGCCTCGATATGATATAATCTTTCATTCAAAAGAAAACCTACTGACTCCATCACTTATTTTATTTTAATGCTAACAAAATAATATTTTAAAAATGTTTGAAAATCTACATGTGAATAGGGCGACATAGTCCATAATACATATATCATCACTTGCTTAGTATACTTATCTTTTTAAATGCTTGAGATTATCGCCCGCTTATTTTATCTGCATTTTCTTTAAAACAACGAACATAAATTTAACTCCATTACAATATTAGTTACCAAAAAAAAAAGGTTCGGACTACGATATAAAACATGTGTTATTGACAGTTTCAAACAAGGATAGACATATCGACCAATGCTGCAACCGTGCCAGGGACCGCGGTCGCTGAAATGACAGACCAAAAGCAACCAATATTGACGTGACGTCATGAATTCCTAAATCGAAATTGGTTGGTTGCAGGTACCGCTACTGGTCGCAGCAACCTATTCTAAATAAAAATCGCTTTTAGAATAGGTTGCTGCGACCAGTAGCGGTACCTGCAACCAACCAATTTCGATTTAGGAATTCATGACGTCACGTCAATATTGGTTGCTTTCGGTCTGTCATTTCAGCGACCGCGGTCCCTGGCACGGTTGCAGCATTGGTCGATATGTCTATCCTTGTTTGAAACTGTCAATAACACATGTTTTATATCGTAGTCCGAACCTTTTTTTTTGGTAACTAATATTGTAATGGAGTTAAATTTATGTTCGTTGTTTTAAAGAAAATGCAGATAAAATAAGCGGGCGATAATCTCAAGCATTTAAAAAGATAAGTATACTAAGCAAGTGATGATATATGTATTATGTCGCCCTATTCACATGTAGATTTTCAAACATTTTTAAAATATTATTTTGTTAGCATTAAAATAAAATAAGTGATGGAGTCAGTAGGTTTTCTTTTGAATGAAAGATTATATCATATCGAGGCTGATTTAGATACATGTATAAAGTTATTGAGTGGTATAATTTTTAAGTACAATATAGATAACAATGCGATTTTAATTATTTCCTATTTCAGATAATACTTTCGCAATTGATTACCTAACAAGAGCAGTACATGCAAACGTTATTGATGGTGTAAGTGATGAGGACTTACCGTATTTACAAATAACACGTCCAGAAGAACAACCGCATGCACCTGTTGCTCTTGGAACACTCAACAAAAGTATATTATGTATGTATGCATTGAAGATATTTAATTTTTTTTTATTTCAATTACGTATATATTTTAGCAAAGCAAGAGATCTGGGTGGCCAATCGAAGGCCAACGGACATTGATAGAGAAGCGACAGACTATTTTCTGTCTATAAGAGGTTCAGAAAAATTTAAAAAATTATTTAACGATAGAAAACACCCAAAGCAACAACTGTGGAATGAGATCGCCGAATTAATTTCTGCAAAAGGCTTTTATTTGGGAGAAGGAAAAGTAGCTGCCGAAAAGGTTAGACAAAAATTCGCTAATTTACAAAAGCAATATATTGTATTCAACCAACAATCGCAACAATCTAGCACACCTCAAACAGAGAAGCCCATGTTCTACGACATGGTCCACAGTATTCTAGGAGATAAGGACAAAATAAATCCTAAGAAAATTGTGGAGTCTGTGGATGTTAGAGGTGTAGAACCAAGTACCTCAGTAATATCCGGTGTGTCTGTAATCACCGACGACGAACGGCCAGATATGTATGTGTGCCAGGAAGAGGATGAGCAGCCACCCAATAAAAAAAACCGTTTCGAAAATGTTAAAAAAAAAATTCGCCCACCCACATTAAAAGAAGAATTTCTAACTCTATCGAAGGAAATAGAATCAAATCAGAAGGAACATTTTTCAAAAATTGATAGTATATTCAAAGAGTTTTTGCAGTTGATGTCTGTTCAAACAGAACTTTTAAGAGAACAAAATCAACAGCGAAACATTTTAATAAATATTTTGAAGGATATATCAAAACCAAAAAGAAAACGCAACTCCGAATCTGATTAAATGTATATAAAAATTTTTTTTGTTGTCTGCATAATTTACAATATATAGAATAATTTTTACAATATTTACTATCTTTTAAGTAAGTAAAATCACTAAATGTTATTTCATTAGACTACATTTTTTCCAATAAATATTTAATAAATTTTCACACATCTACTTTTATTTTATTTATTTGTCAATTGTTTTTTTTTTTCCAATTACAACATTATTTTTTTGATAAATGAACATTATATAATAAGTTATATTTGGAAAAAAAAAAAAAAAATTTTTTAATATTTGATTGGAACTAAAGAGATTATTGTATAATATAACTAAAATAAAAACATATTGAGTTTTTCTAATTTATTTATTCAAAGTGAAGACATATTTTATCTCTTTTTTGTTGTGCATGTCTATTAATTAATCCAACTTCCTCTGCTACATCCACTTCTAATATGTTTGGTTTATCTTCTAAACTGTCTTTGTTTATAATGCAGAAATTGTGTAAGACACAACAACTTACGACAACGTCAACAACAACTTCGACTTTGTATACATTTACATATTTCAATATCCTCCATCTTCCTTTAAGTAGACCAAAAGTATTTTCTATTGCAACCCGTCCCCTGCTTAGATGTTTATTATGGATTCTTTGTAGCCTTGTTATGTTTGCATTCCTAAAATAAATTAAAATAACAAAATGGAATTCCATTCATTAGATGTACTTTTGTACCTGTATGGTGTCATCAACCACATTTCAAGTGGATATGCAGAGTCGCCTAGAAGATGATAATCACTTGTATAGAACCATTTGAGGAATCCATTGTCCCTAATAGACTTTCCCATAGATGATTCTTTTAGCACCTACGTGAAGTGGATCTATATAACATTTGTTTTTTAATTGTTTGGGTTTTAAAAACTTACTCGAGCATCATGAACTGATCCAGGAAAGCCAACAGATATGTATGTAAATAACTTGGTATATGTACATACCCCTTGTAATATTATTGAATGGGTCTTTTTTCTATTTAAATAGCTATCATGTTGCTCGATAGGTACTTTACAATTTATATGACAACCATCAATTGCCCCTATTACACCAGGATATTGGCTTATTTCTAAAAAATTGTCAGCTATGGTAACACACTCTTCTATTGTCGGCCAGCATATAAATTTTTTCCTCAATATTACCAAAATTCCCATTACTCGGTGTGTTACAGATGAAACAGTTGAAATTGTTATATTGAATCTGTCCCCAATATTAATAAATGTATCCCCTTTTCCCAAATACCATAAAGTAATCAAAACACATTTTTCTAGGGGCACAGAAACTTTGCCACGAAAATGTGTTTTGAAGGATACGTGATTTCCTATTTCTTTGGTTAGAATACTAAATGTTATTCGGGTCATTCTAAATAACTTGAAAAAATCGAAATCTATGTATCTATCGATCCATTCTTCGAAATATAAAGGAATTTTGGAATGCTCGTCGGAAAATGTTTGGCCCAACAACATCAATGCAGGGTAACGCATAAACGACAACCTAGCTAATATAGCTGGTACAAAAAAGTTTATTGGTGAATTTAAAAGTGTTGGTGTTAACTCGTCTATAATTACAGCATTAAGCGTGGACTTCAATTTCTTCGAAATAGACATTACAAGCACTTAATATATCTTCAAAATGTTAATACAATTATGAAAAATAGACAAGTTTGTCTAATTCACTTTATTACAAACAAACGCATGCGCAATAGTGTAACCGAATTATTCATTTTCGATTTACAAAATCAGCAACCGTTAATTTGATGACGTATGGGGTACCAATGAGGTACCAATGAGCAACCTGGTTTCAGCGACCAATTCTAAATAAAAATCGCTTCAAGTAAATCTGACCCATGGGGTTGTAAGTAAAATAGCAAAAATTGGGCCGCAATTTCATTGGTCAATTTGAATCACGTAAACTGTCCCCACAACAGATATCGCTGTTGATGTTGTTTTTGCATAGTCGTTAACAACTAATTCTGCAATAACAGCTAATTTTCACAATTTTCGATTTGTTGTTTAGGTGTTATTGGTTATTTATTTACTATTTTCAATATTTTACGTTATTTAATTGTTATCACTCCTTTCTTTGTTGGATATATCTAATACTACGAGTTTTTTGTTATCGTTATCGTAATTTTTTAAGTGTGTAAAGTTCTGAAGTTTCTTTTATTTCTTTATTTATTTTTAAGTAAGTATGAGAATAAATTTAACGTTAACATCAGTGTATCTTCTTTAAGTCTTTTGTAGCACAATGATTCGTCATTGTACATTTCATGGCTGTACTTCTAAAAGAGGAGATACAATTTTACATAAATTTCCAAATTATGAAAAGGCACTAGATGAATTTAAGCAGTGGGTTAGCTTATGTGGCAATGCAACTTTATTGCAAGAAACTCCCAAATCAATACTTAGATTAAGAAGAATTTGTCATAATCATTTTGCTATGGAGCTATAACGGGAAAAAATTAAAGTTGGTGTAATTCCAAAATTTAACTTGCCAGGTAAGTTAAAATGAAAACATACTTATATAAGAACCAGTTTTGATATAAATTGTTTAGATTAGTATTGTGCTTTTATGTGTTTATTATAGAAGGTGAAGCAAAACTATACACTTTACATGTTTAATTTGTGGATCCTGTTTTAATTCCAAATTCTTGGGGCTTTGAAATCTTGGATTTGCCTGTGTCAACAACAAGTTAATAAAAATCTCATACAACCCAGTATTCGTGAAATGTGGGGAACATCATATACTTCTGTAGAAGAGACAGGAAATCCAAGGAAAAAAACATTACCCAAAAACCGATTTATTACTACATACTGGTAAGCTAGAAATTCAAATACTTAATTTTATCCTTATATATCTTATAGATTTTTACACTTTTTATATTTTTCCATATGGAAAAAGTGTGTAAGACAATGTATGAACATGTTGAGCCAACTACGACAGCTATGGAAACAGAGCCATCAACCTCATTCAGTTTTGTGGAACAACCTATCTCACCTATGATGCCAGAATCATTACTTTTAGCTAATAAGAAATATGTGAAACCAAAACGGATACATTCTCCCAACGAAAATAAATGTGTGACAAATTTAATTAGCAAATATAAAAAGTGTAATAGTACAAGAGGTAAACTTTCATTTTAAATTCTGTGTCCATGAAGAAAATTTGAAACAAATCATCTTAGATAAATTTGTCAATTTGGTAGTGTATAATTATATTAAAAGATTAAATCATTTACTAATTGGAAAAGAAAGTGAAGTTAAAAGTCTTGTGTATGATATCATGCAGAAGGATGTACTTCAATATTACAGATCAACAAGACATACATAAAATGTTTCAACCAATTATTTATATGATTTTATTTGTATCGATACTATTTTTGTTGTGCATGAAATTTGTTGAGTGTTTACTTAATTACATTTCGTATTTGTCTTGTGTCTTCATTAGTAAATTATATAGCTATAAACTATATAATAAATTTAGTATAATAGTTTTGTAATGTTAGTAGATAAAATCGCAAATTTAGTTTTATTTTCTTGTAATTTGAGATGATTTGAATAAAATTGTTTAACTGATATTCTAATTTCATTTTCGTTGTTTATTTCGAAGTAGATGATTAATTATGTTGAATTCTTTGCTTATGATTTAATCTTGGTAATTTCTTTTTAAATCATAAGCAAATTAACGTTAAAAATAATAATTAATTTTAAAACCGTAGTGCGTTTACATAGAAGAGTTTCTTTGTCCCCACGCTAGATGGCGCTCTGAAGCAATCGAACAATTTAACATAACTTCACATTCTATTACGATAGTATTTTTCTATGATCTGACCCCCGTAAAATATGCGAACTAATTTACCAACGTCTTGCTCCGCACACCCTCTAACGCACACTTTACACGTTCGACAGCTGTGTACAGTCCCGTTCATGCTCCGTCATTTACAGTGCTCGTTTACTTGTTTATTAAATCGTTGTTTTCATATTCTCTTGCATTCTTACTCGTTTCTATTATTTTTTGCTTTTTTTTGAATATCCGAACAGTTTTTCTTAAAAGTATTTCATTTTCTGTTGTTAGCTAAAGGTAAGTAATAATATAACCTCAATTATTTTTACGCGTTTACTTATGTTACAAATATGTTGTAGATTATCCATCATCATATGGCTAAACGAAAATCGGAGAAAGATGACGTTTTGACTATACTGGAGACAGTTATCGAGTTTTGTGAGGAAGAGAAACGAACAGGCCACTATGCTTTTCCTGTAGAGCAAGTCATTAGAAGAGTAGCTGCAATGACAGGAAAATCAGAAAAAAGTATTAAGCGTATCAAAACCAATTTACGCAAGAGTTTGGAGGACCAACCTTCATCTTCTACTATCCATATACAGCCAAGAAAGGAGAAAAAGTCCAAAATTATATTAGATGATGCGGACAAGTAATATATCAATATAAATATTTAACGTACTTTATATTTATTTCAATTTAAATCTTAGATCTGTATTGCGGAACAAGATCACATCTATGTACACTGTCAGTAAGACTGTACCTACTTTACAAAGTTTACATTCATATATGAAATCTGAAACAAAATTCCCCGGCAGCAAAGAAACTTTACGGAAAATTATTATTGGTATGGGTTACAAGTACAAAAAATGTGAATCGAACAGAAAAGTATTAATGGAACGACAAGATATTGTGGCCTGGCGTGCACGATATTTACGATTTAAAATGTATAACAATAGTCTTGGTGAAAACAAGAGACCCCTGGTATATCTTGATGAGAGTTACGTGAAGAATATACAATATCACCCTGAGATGTTAAAGTGTGAATTGCTTGAATTAGTGAGACGTAATAAACCAGAACCTGAATATGAAATAGACAATTATGCAGCAACATTAGGTCATTCGGTGTTAAGATTACCGCCATATCACTGCGATCTTAACCCAATTGAAATGATTTGGAGCATGGTGAAAAGGAAGGTGGCCTCTAGAAATATTGATGGTAGTTGCGATGTTGAGGGTTTTATTTTGCAGGCTTTTAGTGAAATTACTCCAAATTTATGGCAAGCAGAATGCAGACATGTTCACAAAATAGAAAAAGAATATATCGAAAGGGATCAATTAATGGATATACACGAATAATTTATTATTAGATTATGCGGATCAGATTCAGAAATGGATTGGTTACAATCGGATGATGAATAAGAATTTTGTAGTGTATTTATAATGCTATATTAATTATTTCTTGTATTACTTTACTATTTTTGAATAAATCATATATATTCTTGTTGTTTTCTCCAAAATGTTTATGCATATTAATATTATAACATTCTACATTTTTTTAACTGCAATCTTTACATTAACATTTGACATTAACGATACGACTGATTCAAATACTGGCGCGTTCAGTTTTTTTCTGGGAATGTACACAACAAACCGACAGTGCTGCTTGAAGGGTCACGCTTCGTTGGTCGTACAAACATTTTTTATAATGCCGAAATTTAATTTCTTTATCAAGAACAGATTTCTTAATTCCTTTTAATTTTTTATGTACATTATTATCTCTATATGCATATGATTTAGATCTTAATTCAACAAATTCAAGTATCTTTTTTCCACCAAGTTCATCTTTAAATTTACCAATTACTTTTTTATTTTTATCACTATATAGTTCATGATCTTTTGGATAATTAGATGTATCAAATAAATCTGGATTATCTTTGATAAATTTATTAAAATCTTCTTTAAAATGATAGATTAAAGAATCTGTATCCATGTACATTAATTTTATTTTTTCATTATATTCTCTTTTAATTACATTATAATGAAAATCATACATATATGCTTTCGATAGGTCTAGAATAGCTTGTCCAAGATATATAGGTTTATTAAATGAAACAATTATTCTATATTTATGAATTAATACAAGATTTTCATCGAATATTATACATTTTCTAAATGTTGGTTTATTAATAGCTCTTTGGGCTTTTAACTCGTTTGAATAAAGTTTAAGATCTTGTCTTTTTCTAACTGATTCCATACTCTTACCAAAAATTGCATTTACCATCAATTTCCAAAATCCAACTTCAAATTCATTTTTTGCTTTTTGTCTTTGTTTAGTACAGAATTGAACATATGGTCTTATAAAATCTATCTGATCAAATTCAATTCCTCTATGCACCTTTGTTATTTCCATTCCCAAATCTTTATATAGTTTTAGTGTTTTATAATGTACTATATAATTTTTCTTATCATAGAAATCACATATAAGTTTATTTACTTTACCGTTTGGAGGTGGTTTATTTTCTGGAGCTAGAGGCAAATCATTAAATTTATCATGTAACTCCTTTGGAAAATGTAGATCAACTTCTAATACATATCCAATTTCATTATCACTATTTAAGATTTCATCAAGATTTATATCATAAATCCATTTAAAATTCTTGTATGGCATTTTTTGAGACATAGCCCAACCGTATATATTATTAGCATCAAGGTAACTTGTTTGTGAATTATTATCACTAGAATTAGCATATCTATTAGAACATTGAGATATACCACCTCTAATACCATTCTCAAAGAATATATACATTTCATATTCAAGTAATGAATCTAATTCAGCTTTAGTATCTTTCAACATACAATCCCAAGCAAATCCTGGAGTTGTAAAATACCAAACAGCATCTAATTCAAATTTTTCTAAACATAGATCTCTAAAATTTTCAAATATATCGGCTAAAAATAAAACATCCATTTTCAAATATAAATCATGCCATTCTCCAATATTTTTTATATTAAAATATTTCCAAATCTTCAAAGCATGTTTGTAATCCCTTTGATATAAATGTTCCTTAGTTAATGATGAATAGAAATGTTTAATATGTGGCAGTCTTGTTTCATCAAATTTGTCATATGATTATTATTATTATTATTTTTCTATTTTCTTTTCTAAATAGTATATCTAAATCAGATTTTGTAAAATATTTATTTACTTCCCTCAATTGATCTGGTTCAAGATTAGATGCTAATTCATTAATACTTTGATTTAGAAAACTATATGAATCTATAAATCTAAGTTCAAAAACTTGCCCAACATCTTCATTAAATACCATCATACTAAATGAAATATATTTTTCTTTATTATTTGGAATAACTCTTATATTTTTACTATATAATCCTAAATTTTTTATAAATAGATGACAGTCATAATTTTTCAAGTTGTGGAAGAATACAGGAATAAATATTGGCTGTTTTAATTTAAAATTACAGTTATTACATGCAGCGCCTCTGTATCTACCAGTATAATGATCATGGTCTTGAACTTTTTCATTATCATCAGTAAATTCACAATCACACACATAACAGCGTTTTTCATCATTAATTCATTTTTATTAAAATCTGTCATTTTTTTATTTTTCTTTAGTAATATATGTAATTTTTTACCACATTTAATTATATCTTCTAGATAATGTTTAGAAATATCTTCCTCACTTATATATATATATGCAGTGGGTTTTCTATATCATCATTTCTGCTTTTAATATAGAATCCATAACTAATAGGTTTGTGAATTTGTTTCTTTCTAGTGTATGATTCTTCAGGATTTGGATCACATCCTTGAATTGAAAGTAATAAAGCTTCAAAATCTGAATATATGACATATGGATGTTTAACCATTTTTTGATAATTTTTAAATTTTATATTTGGATGAATATTAATCACAGTTCCTCCACATATTTTAATATGTTTATCTATTTAATTTATATCTTTAGTTTTATATTTTTTACATTTAGAGCACTTGTATTTAATACAAGGCATGTTTGGTAAACATACTTCCGTTGCATTACATATTAACTTATGATTATTTAAACATTCTTCACTATCTGTTGCATAATTTAAACATCCTCTACAAAATATTTTTTTATGTCCATCTGAATTTATTTGTTTGTTAAATATTCTGCTAAGATTTTTAATCCAGCAATAATGTGAATTATCACCGTCTTTGAAATATAATATATCTACAAACCTATCGTATGGTTTTTTATTTTTTGTAAGTAAAGGATATATTTTATTACCATCATATGTAAACACATAAACATTAATTTGATTTAGTGATTCAAACTTTTTTATATCTTGTATTCTAACTGGGAATTGAATATCATCAAACAAGAGTTCATGATCATATCTATGATATAGGTTTAATCTTTCACCATGACTATTCTGACGATGTAAAGCAGATAATATACTCCATTTAAAACATTCATTATCTCTATTTTTTATTATATAATGAAACAGATATGCAAAATACATATCCGTCACTGTAAACATGGACAAACACCTCGTATTTTTAGCATTTACTTCTGTAAATGCTAAAAATACGAGGTGTTTGTCCATGTTTACAGTGAGGGATATGTATTTTGCATATCTGTTTCATTATATAACAACTGCGTAATACGGCAAAAACGTATTGATAAATATCCCTTTTTTGTCTATTTTTTATATTTATACAAGATTTTGTGTTCTTAATCCACTCAGGCTTCAGGCAGTTCAATATATGAACTACCACCTAAAGGAGTAAATTTATTGATATTTATAAGTAAACTATGAACATTATTCAATTCCCAAAATGATCCTTCAGTATTTTGAAAATCTACTACTTTTTGTGTAAATATTTCTCTTCGATTATCCCAATATATTTCCAAATTATCACTCTTATATAGTTCTACATTTCTAAGTTGCACTGCTCGATCTATTACATTATTAGGATTAGATACATCTTTAAATTCTATATTCATATTAAGATTTATCTTTATATTATGATGTTTTATTAACCATTTATTAATTAAACTAATAGCCCTATCTTTTAAATGTTCCATATAACTATATTCATTAGTTATTTTTGGGTTATTATTATTATGTCTATATGTAACTATTCTAGATTTAAAACTGGTTTCAAGTTCGAAAACATCGTCTGTTATTACATGTTTTGATTTATGTAAATTAAGACGTTTCCTTGTTATCATTTTTCCACATTCATCACATCTAATTGGTTGTTCATTAATAGGTATATCTTCAAATATTTGATTAGGTTGACTTACTTTTATAATATCTTTCATTTTATTTATCCAATCATCTTCTTTTGCTTTTTTAATATCTTCACTCGAATATATTGTTCTAAGTGCTTTATTTATATATTTTCTTTAATAATAATCATTTAATAAATCTGGATATAATTGACTTATTCTTTCTATTAAAGATTCTTTATTTAAGTTATAGTATTTAGTAATTCTACCCTTTGCTAGCCGCTAATCTTTTTAATTCTTTTACAGTAATCTTCAATAATAAATTTTTATTCCCATCTATTAATCTTGTAAGAGTATCATTTATCTGCTCTTTTTTTATGTTATGGAATTCTTCAGCAGTATATGTTTTTCTTAATACTTTTTCCAAATTTTTTAATGTAAGTTTAATTGTTTTAATAATGGGGTTATCATGTCTTACTTTATTAATAGCTGCTATCAGCTGATCTTTTTTAAGTTTATGTATTTTAGTAATATTTAGATTTCTGGCAATTGACCTAAGCTCTTTTAAATTCGCCATCTATTTATTACAAAAAAAAATTTATTAATATTTCAAATTGGAATGAGTTAGTCGAAACATATTTGGTCTATATTATATTTAATTGTGAATAAATATATTACTGAAATTTTTTTTTAATAATAAATGTATTTGTATGAACTACAAACTATTGCAAAATCAATGGGAATTAAAAATTTATCAAAATATAGAAAAAAATCTGATTTACTTGAGTGTATCGATAAACAAAAAGAAATAATAAGAAAATCCAATGAAACCAAAGTATTAGCAGATTTATTTCCCTTTGATGATGATATATATATGAAAAATAAAAAACGTCAAAATAAAATTAAATGTAATATTTGTAATAAATATTTTACTGAGAGACAAATAACATATCATAAATATAAACATAATCCTGATTTAGATTTTAAAATAACTAATATTAAAGCTAAAGGTAAATCAATTTCTTACTTTCATTTAAATAATGAATATATTGAAACTCCCGCTTATTTAGACATTATATTTGATAAAATGAAAAATATATTTACATATTTACTAACATTTAATACAACCTTAGATTTTGAAATACAAATAGAATATCAGGATGGTGAAGATACAATTAGCCCAATATTTATTTTCACGGAAAAGGGAATAAAAAGTATTGATGATTTTATAAAATATTGGAATAATAATAAAAATATTGTATTATACTATTGCTATAATAGCATTATAACTCATGTTAAATTAAATATTTATAAATGAATAATCATAAAGAATTATTTGAATTATTATATAATCAAACGAATAAGAATGATATAATAATTGGAGAAGGAATAATATCTGATTACATATTTCCATTCTTAAAAAATATAAAATTTGATTTAGGGAAATTACCAGACTTTGTTCAAAAAATAAAAGATCTTTTTAAATCAAAAAATTATACTTTTGATCATTTAATTGATATTTATAATTCCATTCCAGATGAACATACAGAACTTAAAAAATCAGTATTATCTTTAATTAGTAAATACAAATATCAATGATTTTAAGTCAAAATTTATTTTTTAAATTCCAACAGAATAATAAATGCATGAAACATTTGAAAACAATTGATAATAAAATTATTAAAAGATTAATATTAAAACATATACAATGGAGGTGTTATAATTGTAATGATTATTTAGAATTAAAATGTAATCTTTTAAAGGAAAATATTAGGGGTGAAAATAATTTTATATGGCGGATAATTAATCATGACTCCATAACGAATGTTGACATTCCTATTGAAAATATAAATTCAAATAATCTTATAATTGAACTATCATTAACAAATAATAATGAACTCATAGATTTTAAAAATGAATTATATATTGATCTAATCATATTTTATGAGGTGTAACTATTTTTCAGATATAAATGTCATTATTATCAAAAGAAGGCTTATTTTCTTCATTAAATGTTTTACGACAATATACTGATTCATTTGAAATTTCTCTTAAATCATCTGCATCAATCACAAGAGAATTTCATTTTGGAACAAATACATGTTTACAACTTGATCATGTAAATTTATATTTATCAATCAGTAATCCAACTGGTAAAGTGATTAAATTATCAAAAGATTATATTCAAGAAATTATAAATAGAATATCTGTTAAATTAAGAGTTTTTAAAGAAAAAGATCATGCTGATATAATTGAAGAATCAATCGATTATGCTGGTACATTTTTCTGAATTAATTCATTCATTAGAAGAAGAAAGGATGACATAGAAGATCGTGAAGATGATTATAAAAATATTGATGAAATTCCAGTTGGTGGAATTGATATTAGAATTCCAATGAAGTACATGTTGGCAAAATTTTCTCAACCAAATATAGTTCATTGTGAGTCAATTGTATTCAGAATTGACTTTTATTCTCAATCACAAATATTAGTTAATGAACTATCTGAAAGTATTAAAGTTAATGGAATATTTGTTTGTAATTCTTATCAAATGGATCTGCAAGCAATTGAATTATCTAAGAAAGATAAAACATTAATTCTTAATAAAAAATTACATACCTTACCAGAAACAGTATATTCAATAAGTATGGAACAAGTATTATCAAATAAGACAACATTAGCAATAAATATTAATTTATCTTCACCATATGCTTGTAATCTTTATTATGTGTTTTATAATGACAAAACAGGATCATTTAATCCAGATCCTGATGTATATACAACAAATCATGAAATAACAGCAAATGGAAAAACATATCCATTCTCAAATAACAAAGGATTCTTAACAAATAAAAACCATATTGTTCAACAACATTATGATGATTTTCTAAACAATACTAATGGTTCATATATAACAAAATCTAAGTGGGTAAATAATTTTAGAATATATTCAGCTGCAATTTATGGATTAATTCAAACACAAGGATTAATATTAAAAATTACATTAAATAAAGGATTCATTTCTAATGATATCAAAATTATTGTTATTACACAAGTAAAAGATGTTTAATTAATGGAATAAATGTCATTGAAAATAATTTATTATGACCTAGATTATAATGATAAATTATTAGATTCTAATTATCATTTATTAATATTCAATAATAATAATATTAATTCAGGAATAAAATATATGAAATATAATGATATATTTTCTAGATTAGATGTTCAAAATTTATATTCAATATTTCATGTTAACAAGCAAATAAATGTTTTTAAGGAGCATGTATATGTATATGGAAATGTTTGTCTTGTTAAGATTAATATAAATAAAAAAATTCTAAATGTATTAATTGGAAACGAAGTAAATTATTATTATAATTATTTAGTAAATTTATTTCCAAATGAGTATTATACAATATTTAACAAAAATGGAATTGAAAATAATGGCTATGCTGGTTATGTGAATAAGAATATAATAATTTATAAAAATATTACAATCAATGAAAATTCAGATTATAATCCAGTTGAATATTTTAGTATTGATTTACCATCTGCACCATATATTTGTGATACATCAAAGCCAAATGAAATAATAGATTCTATAAAATTACAAAATTCAAATATTTTAAAAAGAATTTTAGATGATGACATTATTACAGTAGATGAAAATAAAAAACTGATTGAAGAATTAAAATCATATAAATATAATAAATTTAAACCAATAATAAAGGAATTAAAAAATTATAAAACTGTATTAGAAAATTATTATAAAACAAATATAAAATTATCAGTAGCAAAACTAGAAAAGAAACAACAGATTAGAGAAGAATTAGAAGGATTTGTAAAAGAATTAAAATATTACAGAATGAGATTAAATAATTACATTAATAAGTAATATATTAAAAGTAAGATAAAAGAGGATAGTTTCAAAATATTAAAAATCGAATAATCAACAATCATATCTAATATTTCTAAAAATATAAAAATTAGAAAGCTTGTTATAAATAACCATTTATTTTTTTTATTTTCCATATATAATTGATTAATTTTTAAATCTGCATCATTCAATAATTCATTTGTAATCATTTATTGGTGATTGAAAGAGTATTTGACAAACGTCTTTTTGCTCTTTGTCTGTCAACATATCTAATGATTGGTTGCTTATTTAATAAATTATTAATTTTATCTTCATCATAATGATTTACATCTTTTAATTCTTTTTCTAACACATTAATTTTATTATCTTTATAGTCAATTTCTTCATCCATTTTCTCAATTGTGTCAACTGCAGCTATTCCTAATTCTTTTAAAATTCTGTTTTCAGTATATAATTGTTCTGATGCTTTTGATTTTGAACCAACTGATAATTTATTAAATTCAATACAATCAGCTTTAATTTTATTTTGTATAATTCTCAATTGATTTTTATCTGTAATATCAATCAATGACATTATTTACTAGATAAAGATTTTACAGACTTATTAAAATTTTCTTCAAAATTTTGATCATCTGATGTACCTGGATTGTCTTTTGATCTCTTTGCATTCTTTTGCGTTTTTTTGCAGACAACTGCGGACGAATGCGACCCAACCCCAATGTTATTTAAATGAGGATTAGAACTTGTGGATGTATCACAAGTAGTAGTGTTATTAGTAATTTTAATTTTTGGATCTTGTTTAATCAATATTAATGCTGAATCTAAAGTTTTTTGTGATATTTTTTTATCTTTCACAAATTTTCTTTTAGAAATATTTTCTTTAGACAATCTATTTAAATATTCAGTTGCTAAATTTATTTTATAGTAATTTTTTGCATCATTTATTGCATCCATTGATCTTTTGTATTTATTATATTTTTTAATGACTTTGCTATTGATTTATTTATTAATATATTTGAATTACTCGACTTTGGTAAATGTGTATAATGCTTAACATTAACATTACTCATATTTATTATAAATATATTTTTATACATTTAATTCAAAGTCGCGATTTATCGCTCCGTCTTGAACGTTTTTCTTCTCAGTCGCAGACGTTTAATTATTAATAAATACTAATTAATGCTAATTATGACTAATCGTGGTCGACCAAAGAAAAAGTTATTTAATAATAACGATAATATAAATTTTGGATTGAGATCATTAATTGAAAGAAAAATGGGTGGCGAATTATTATCACAAACAAAAAGAATAATAATTATAGGTCCATCTGGATCTGGTAAATCAACAATTGCTCAAGAAATAATATTTGGTATGGAAAGGAAATCAATTTCAGAAATAAATTATTTTTTACCTAATGGAAACGAATTAGAAAAAGATATTCAAGTAATTAAAGAATTATGTAAAGAAGCTTTTATTTATTTTAATATATATAGATACGAAAAAGATAGTATACCAAATGAATTAAGAACACACAGTCTTAATATATTTGATGATGCGCATACAAAAATTGGTATAACAGATTTAGCAGAAAAATTATTCACAGAAGGAAGACATAGACAACAAAATGTAATATATATTCAACAAACTAGTACATTTATACCAGCCGGAATGAAATCAAGTTATAGTGAAATAATTATTCATAAAAGTATAATAAATGATTTAGAAAATTATATTAATATTGATCAATCACAAATATGTAATGAATATACTAAAACTAGATTCTATACTATTAATAAAAATGGTATTTCTTTTCCAACGAAATTATGTGATTACAAATCCTTCAGAGAATATAAAAATAGATTAAAAGCAGTTGGTAGAAATACTGAAGATGAATATAAAAATAATATTAGGAATACAAGTGTAGTTTATAAAGCATATAAAAACGCAGGAGCAGATGGTGCTAAAAAAACAGACGTTATAAGTGATAATCAAAGTTTTGCTTCTCAGTCAATTCAACAATTATTCAAAGTATTATAAATGAGTAATATTATTTTGAATTATTTAATTGATAAATGTAAAAATGATAATAAGATAGCATTATCAAATATTGACTTGGAAAATATTTTTAAATTAATTACAAACCAGGAAATAAACATAAGTTCAGATAAATTGTTAACATATGGAATAGATAATTTAAATAAGTATAATATATTTAATTTAAATTGGAGAACTGGAACACATTGGGTTGCTATGTATATAGATTATGATAATAAATTTATTAATTTCTTTGACTCATTTGGTAATTCATTACCAGAAAAATTTCTAATTCCAAAAAGATTTACAATAACTCATAATAATTATAAATTCCAAAATGATAATGATGTAAATTGTGGTTGGTGGTGTTTATTATTTTTATATGTATGTTACTTAACGTCAGAGAAAAAATATTTATGATTTTGATCGATCTTTCGATCTCAGACTGGTCGTTTGTTTCAAATAAACGAGGATCTTGTATATTTAATAATTTCTTAATTTCGTCTGTTGGATTAATATTATCAACTTGTTTACTTTTATCAAAACACAATAATGGTATATCATCTTCACAATCTGAATTCTCTTTGTTAGTTGTATTCATAAGAGCTCTAATATTTTTTTCTATTGTGTCTTTATCTTTTTGAGATAATGTTTTCTTTAAAGGAATTGGTGGTTGACCAGGAATTTCTAATGTTAATGACTTACCGCTTACCTTGTCAACAAATTTATTTAAAACGTTTGCCAAGACTGGTCCAGCTGCAGCAGCTAATATAGAAATTAAAAAATTTATAAAACCACCATTTATTTCACCTCCTTCAACTATTTTTGATTTATCTTGTAGAATTATCGATGTGCCTTTTTTAATTGTAATCGTCATTTATCTATATTAAAAAATAAAGCTAATATAACTAAAAAGCTGATTTAAAAAAAAGGATTTTATTCTATTTTACTTTTATGTAATATTAACTCATTAATTGATAAAAAATATTTGAAATCAAATACACATTTCAAAATGAATAAATCAAAGGTCATCGCACCTTCGTTTCGTAGATAAATATTCATTATATTGCAGAGTTAGGTATTTGTCCTACAAAGCGTGTGGTTGACAACGTTGGTATCATAGACAGTGTTGCCGTTCTAGTACAAATGTACTCTTTCTAGTACATTTTAGGGTGCAAAGTACTAAAGTACAATTTATTATAAAATAGACGGTTTCTAGTACATTTTATGAAACACTACACTACTCGCCCAGTAAACATTTTTCAAATTTCCCACAATATTATTTAGTAACTTCAATATTTAAATATTAACTTCCCTATATTATATAGGTGATCATAAGAGTTTGTTGGAGTTTTTGATATTGTAATGTTGATGTTACTAAATAATATTGTGGGAAATTTGAAAAATATTTACTGGGCATTGTTTATGTTTCGTTTCTGTAAGGTGTAATAGGTAATAGATCCTACAGATTTCTTTAAAACGGACGAATAATGAAGAAATTTATTAGGTTTTTTATGTAATGTATCAAATCATATGTTGTTTTTATTTATGTTTAGATTCTTGCTTTTTATTAATAAATCACATAAGATTTTTTATTATTTAATTTTATTACATACTTATAATACCCTTTATTTTTTCAATTAATTCGTATGTGTGTGTGTGTGCGCGCATGTGCGTGTGTGGTGTGCTTATACAGAAAGTCAAAATCTAGTTCATTCTAGTACATTTTACCATCAGTTTTCAGTACATTTTACTTTCAGGCCGCGGCAGCACTGATCAGTGGGTAGGCATGTTTATGGAAGTATGCGGGACATATTTTTGTTTAGAATTCGCAATAAGAGATGGCAATAAAATCGGGAAGTGAGGCAGTAGAGAACTATTATTGTGCGAACCTTTTAAAATATATGTTAGTTTTGGTGATTCCCCAAATAGTTGCCAGAAAAAAATAGGGTTAACGTTGATTATAGAACAATAAACATATTATTTTATGGAATATATATTTATACGAAAATACTTTTGAAATGATAAGTATACTGTTTTGTTATATAAACACCAGAAATAAATTCTTAATAGATGTATCAAATTACTTGTAGGAGCAATCGTACCAGTACCGAAAAAAATGTTGTGTACCGGGGTGTGGGAAGAGATTTGTAGATGATCCACAAATACGGTACTTTACGTTTCCAAGAGACGAAACTTTATACAATAATTGGTTAGCAGCGGTAAATAATAGTGCACTGTTAGAAATGCCTCAGAAAAAAGTGCTACATTCATATAGTGTTTGTGAAAGGCATTTTCAAAATAATCAGTTTCAAACTGAAGAAAAATTAAAATTAAATCGTGGTACAATACCTACTGTACATTTATCATTAGATACTGATTCACAATGTACATTAGCTATAAGTTGCTCAAGCACTTCAGGTTTACAAATTGGCACACCACAAAGAAGAAATATATCAGTTGATGCAAGTTGTCTGAATACATCAACTTCTATATCAGTTTCACCAGTATATCACAGTAAAAATATTACACCCCAAAGACATAAGTTACATGTAGATGCTGTTTTAGTTAAGTTCCATATTCATTCACAACATATGCAATTACTACTTATTTACTAAAGGCTTTGTAGATTTAAGATAATTTATTTTTTAACTTACTGTAACTAGTAACATTTCACATTAAGTATATCTATATATTTTCTTGATTATGTCTGTATTGTTTGTAATAATTTTTCTCTGATTCTAAGAAAAATTGAATTTTTAGGGAGAATGAAATGGTTGTACACAAGAATTATATGTCTATAATAAATTTAAAATTCTTGAATGTGCTATTGCGGCATTAAAAATCTGGACTATTTGATATTTATTTTCACTATAATTAAGCATTGTAATTCGGTTTTTGTATAATTGAATTGTTGTGCAGATGACAGCATACTGACATTTATCTGTAACCTCTCACGCAAAACTATATTATACATTTTATTATAAAATTGTTACTGAGTTAATAAACGAAAGACAATTTATTAATCAGAATACTACAATTATTTGGTTTTAATTTTTAATACTTTATTTCAGCACCATTTCTGTCTTACACATCTTGTAAATTTATACATAATGTCATAACATCTATGTCTAGGAATAGATGTTATGACATTATGTATAAATTCTAGTGACAGATAATTCCAAATATGTATCATGTTTTTTCGCAGACGCCCGATTTCTCAAGTCTGAAATTTGTCTCAGCCGTTTTCTTGCTGTGTGGACACACCCAGGGAAATGTGTTGCGGTCACTGCATTTACTATTGTTTCGAACAGATCATTTCTTATACAATTAATAAAATTTTCATCTTGTTCGGGAGTTGACACAAGGATACCACCGGAGCCTCGTTTTCTATTAATAGCTGACAATTCTTCTAGTAACGTAATTATTTGAATTTTAGTTTGAATATTGAAATGCGGCACATTAACTTCATATTTTGACAAACCTGAATATGACACTGACAAATCTGTAAACAGAAACAAATAGATATAAAAAAGCCATATTCAAACCAAACAAATTAAGTGTCCGATTTTTAAATGCCGCAATAGTACGTTAAGCATTAGTTAAATGTATGATATGTCACTATCAAATATGGGCTCATTGTATATATGATATAGATGTAGATATAATATAATTATTATATTTACAAATATTTCATTAGATTCTAAGCAAACAATTTCTTTAGAATGATGAGCAGTTCCAGCTGGCGTTAAAGAAAAAGAGATGTCCAGAAATCTACTTTTAGAAGATTTATCTAATGAACATATTTAATAAAATATTGCTTTTTTAAAAAATTGCGTTTACTTTATTAAAACTTTCAATTTAAATTCTGCAAAAAGATGTGCCAAAACAAGTGAATATTGTTGTTACTGGCACATACTATTCTATTCTTGATGTTATGTGGAACAAACTTTAGCAAAAGATGCGTAAGTATTGTTTAATTGCAGATTAAATATTAATTATATTAATTGAAATATTTTTTTTACTTTATCTAGCGACAAAATGAAGATTTTATCTGCATTTAGTCACTAGATAAAGTATAAAAACTTGCATACTTCTAATACGAGTAAATACAAATACATATATACATTTAAATTTTCCGCGCAAGCAATTTAATTAAAATTCGCAACTGTAGAGAGCGAATGTCTCCACGTTTTACCATGGACTTTACATCTCTTGTTTATTTATACTCTCTGGCACTGATCATAGATAAAGAATATGGTTGGCATGCTGGTCAATTGTCAAGTCAAAACTGGTCAAAACATAACCCATAAACACACCATAAATAATATAATATTAACGTACTAAAGTAAATGAAATAATTGTGAAAAAAGTTTATATTTTTTACCTAATTTTTTTTAAACATGGTCCGTTTAAAGAAAATTTATTCAGATAGCAAAATGCTTTCCTTCGAGGTAAGCGTGCAAGTCAACGGTGGAATACAAGAAGAAGCAGAAATAACTCTTCGTACGAAATTAAGAGAATTAATTATAGAGTTTCAAAATCGATCCGCGTTGGTACTTTTTATTAAAGATTTAGAGCTTTTAGAAGACCAACCAGCCGGTATTCTAAAAATAAAATGTAATCTGCTTACTGGAGTTGATTTTTATAACATCAGATTTCGTACCGAGCACGAACAACAACAGTTTGTGGAAATCATCTTTCGAGATAGGTAAGAAAAAAAATGTATCTACTAACAAGTAAGATTTTTACGAGTGTCTCACAAACCACCTCGAAAAAAAACTTCATTTAAAAAATGACTGTGGTTTTAAAGTAGTTTTATTGGTATTCTACGCAATCAAATACCTATTGACTGACTTTACAAGTTCTGATAAGCAACAAACATTTTATTGTATATTAAAAATAAGGTTGGTAGTGGTGATGTGTAAAACTGCTATTTTTCATTAGCAGCTACAAACTGCTACTTTTTGTTAGCAGTTTAAAAAAACTGCTACTTTTTGTAGCAGTTTCTCCTATATAGCAACATACGTACTATATACTTTATATAAAGCATTTTTCATTAAATACGGCTATTTTTTAATATCTTATTGTCTTACATAATAACTAATAAACGTTACAACATTTTCTGTCTTTTTCAATATTGATTGTTATTTGGTTTTGCTATAATCAATACAAATGCAATTTAATTCTGGTATTTGAAAAATGATTATATGTATTACCTTAGTATTAAAATAAACCATCCATTTTTTATTACTAATGAAAGAAGTTTCTGAATCGATAGTTTATAAATAGTTCTAATCTGCTGCATAAAAAATATTGCTAGCTTAATATTACTTTCCGTTAGAGCTGCTACGTCAGAAATATTTACATCGGAAAACTGCTACAAAAAGTAGCAGTTTCTTTTCATATTCGTTAGCTGCTACAAACTGCTAACGATAGTTAGCAGTTTCAAAATAGCAGTTTGCTTCGTAGCAACCCATCACTAGTTGGTAGTAATAAAAAGAATAAAGTGAGACCGACAGACAGTTAAGTGAGTGAAATGTAATAGGTATATTTTAAGTAAAATAAAAAGATACAAAAACAAGAACTCTGCTTAAATCCCCAACTTCCACAGAATTAATAAACAAATTCCAAAAGGTTATTGGCCCAGGTCGCTGGGGTATTATTTGCAGAGGGAAATAAACTGCGGTAAAGCAGAAAATAAGAAAAATAATAACGGCAGAAACGGTCGGTTTAGAAAATGGAGAACCTCATGATAAATATGGCGGGAACATCGGCTTCGGCTACAAACATAAATTTGAAACTCGAAGGACTGGAAAATTGGTCTACCTGGAAATTTCAAGTAAAAATAAAATTAAAAGCACTCGAAATATATGAAGTGGTGGATGGCACAACAGTTAAGCCAGGGCCCCTATTCTAATTGCAAATTTCGACTCGAATCCGCCATCTTAGGTCGAAATTATTGTGGTAAAAGAGTCACGTGATACGTCCATGACGTCATAACATTTCGACTCGTCGAAATTGTTTTCGACTAGAAAAAAGATGTTGAAATCTTAATTTCGACTCGAAATTCTTCAAAGTGAAGTTAGCAAAAACGTTTAAACTGGTATGTAACAAAATTCACTTTTATTTTTGTTTTGTGTTATAGCACGTGTAACTGAGTTTATTTCCGGCATAGAATAATTTTTCCTAGTAAAGATAATATCCCAATTTATTATGGTATTGGTAAATATTTAAAAATAGAGCATTTTCAAGAATTTATGTTGTATTACATTGATAGAAGAAAATTTCTTTGTTTCACAATTTTATTAATTCTGTTGATCTAATTTTATTATTCTTTTTTTGGTTTCACCAATAAATTTCCCATGAGGATTTTTTGCATTTTCAATCATATCACTTTGACTTAGGTAATATTATATCTTTGGTAATTAAAACAAAAAACATTTTACTAATAAAATATATTTATAAATTTGTTATTTTTTTAAGTACATTTATAAAATCTTTAAAAAGAATATTTGTTGTTTTCATTTCCTTTACCATCTCATCCATTTTATTGGAAATATTTTCCATGGCAGCAGTTTGTCTTTCAGCATTGGACACGAAATCTGCTGCGAGTTTCTGATTGTCACGAACTGAATTTTTTCTTTTACGTCCTCTAGCTGCAAAAATAAAAAAGTCACATTTCTGGTGCACATAATTATATATACATACATGGTGTTGAGAAATTCTCATTCGTATCATCAGTTGGTAATGTCTGAAATTTAAAAGTTATTTTAAGTGTGCTGAATTATAGACAGTGTATATAAGTGCTTACCTCATTTAGATTTAAATAATTATGGTCATGAAATATATGTATGGGTTGCATAGTTGAAGCACATGGCACAGG
The DNA here is from genome assembly GCA_935421215.2 of Melolontha melolontha. Taxonomy (NCBI): domain Eukaryota; kingdom Metazoa; phylum Arthropoda; class Insecta; order Coleoptera; family Scarabaeidae; genus Melolontha; species Melolontha melolontha. The sequence continues at coordinate 90,438,538 of OW285237.1, read as the reverse complement.
TTCCGGACTTTGCAATAATTTACTCCCTATCGCATTGGCAATTGGGCCTGAAGACGAAGCACTGCTGCAGGTAGATGGTCCTGGTTCGGCACTATCAAATACACTACCATCTATGTCATCTAAGCCATGAATGGCCTCCTCTGACAGAAAGCTTATAACTCTCAGTTCAAATTCTGTTAATTTGATAGTTGTCTCTGGACCACCACCTGTTTGTGACTTGTTTTTTTTAATATCACCAGCTTTCTTCTTTACTTTATTTTTCAAGTCAACCCATACCTGAAATTTTAGTTTAGTTTTCATGCAGAGAATATTACTTTTTATACAAACACGTTGCCATTTCTCCACACTTTTGGTAGGGCCACTACAATTGTTCAACTGTGTAGCCAAAACTTCCCATAAATTGCTTCTTAACTTCTTTCCCTCAACCCCCATTAATTTTCCTTTACCAAAATTAATATGGTCCTCCATGAACGACAGCAGTACTTCCTTTTGTTCATTTGTTATTTTTGATTCCATTTTTACTTCACCGTAGATCTAATAACAGTAATAGTATTTTATACAAAATCTTCTTTTTTTTAATAATATTACCTTAATTATTTGGAAATCAGAGAAACACCCTTCTAAATTACGAAGTATTTACTTGAATGTAACCTGGAAACTTTTATATTTATATTTTAGGACAAATTCACTAACTTATGATTAAATACCGGCTATAATAATATTTTAGAAAGTTATATCCTCAACAGCAATCAATTTCAGAGTCCAAAACGATAAAAATAAACTATAATATAACCAAATATAACTTTAAACCCTTTTAAACACAAGCTGCAATGATCAAACGTCAAACACGAAATGAGGAAATCGATTGGCCGGCAATACAAACCGGTTATTGGACGTTACTTTTTATCCAGACTACCAACTACCATCTAACTGCATTGCCATCGTTTCCCCTATATATCACTAGTATCGAAATTATTAAAATAACCACATTTCGACTCTCTCTGACGTCATACAATTTCGACCGATTTTGGTCGAAATGAATTAGAATAAGGGCCCAGAAGAAGGACAAGATGAATCTTGGTTAAAAAAAGATGCAAAGGCGCAAAGTGTACTAGCAACTAGGTTAACAAATAAGGTTATGTTGCAAATAGTCACGTGCGAAACGGCAAAGTCAATATGGGATAAACTTCACACAATATATGAACAAACATCTGAAACATCGTTGCATTTATTACAACAAAAGTTTTTTTACAATGCGATACAATTCTGAAGATATTGCAACCTTCCTGGGAAAAATAGAGGAAAATGTATGTAAAATTAAACAACTAAAAGGTGAAGTACCGGAAAAGATGGTAATTACAAAAATATTAACCTCATTACCAGAGACACAAACATTTTGTCTCAGCTTGGGATTCTGTTGATGTTGAGAAACAAACATTGTCAGAATTGACAGCAAGATTGCTGATAGAAGAACAAAGAACAAGTAACAGACAAGAAGTTACAGCTTTGTTAACAAAACAAAAAAAACGAGAATCGAAAATGTTTTAAATGTGGTAAATTAGGACATTATAAACAGAACTGTCTCGTGGATAAAACCAAAAAGTATTGTGAAAATTGCAAAAAAAAGGGACACATTAAAAAAGACCGTTGGTTCTTAAACAAAAAGAATGTAACAAATAATGAAAATGTTACCAAAAACCACGAAGGAGCAAAAAATGCTTTTTCAGCAACAATTTCAGCATATAGTGGACAGGCATCGGTGTCAGACTGGATAGTAGATAGTGGTGCATCGGACCATATGTGCAGTGACAAAAGTTTTTTTCAAGAATACGAGGAACTTTCACAGTGTAAAAAGATTGTGATTGGTGATGGAACAGCGATTCAAACCATAGGTGTAGGTTTAGTAACACTAGAAGCTTTTAATGGTGAGGAATGGATTGAAACTACAATAAATAATGTGTTACATGTACCAAAAATCACAGCAAATTTATTTTCCGTTGGAGCAGCAATAGCTAAAGGATATAAGGTAAATATGAATTATAAAGAATGTGAGTTCTTAAAAAATAATGAAGTAAAAGCAATTGCTAAAAGAGAAAATAAAATATATAAAATGAGCTTTAGAAGTAATACACAAATTTATGCAAATATTGGTCATTTGGATGAAAATTTGAGAGAATGGCATGACAAAATGGCACATCAAAACATAGAACATGTACAAAGTATACTAGAAAGGTGTAATATACAGTATGAAAATAGTAATGTTAATGTATGTGAGCCATGCATAGCTGGAAAACAACATAAATTTAGTCACAAATCTAGTGAAACGAAAACTGAAAAACCAGGGCAATTAATACACATGGATGTATGTGGTCCTATGGAAACTACATCATTAGGTGGAGCAAAATATTTCTTATTAATGAAGGATGATTTTACCAGATACAGAACAATTTATTTCTTAAAATGTAAGGATGAAACTGCAAGTAAAATTCATGAATTCATTGAAATGGTTAAAGTTAATCCTGGTCATACAATTCAAACAATAAGGAGTGACAATGGCACAGAATTTGTAAATAGTACAGTCAGAAAACAAATGATTGATAATGGAATACAACACCAAACAAGTGTGGCATATACTCCAGAACAGAATGGGTGTGCAGAAAGAGAAATGAGAACAATAGTAGAAGCTGCAAGAACTATGTTGTTAAAAAATAACTTCGACAAAAATCTATGGCCAGAGGCGGTAAATACTGCTGTTTTTGTTCTAAATAGAACTGGCACTAGCAGACAAAAGAACAAAACACCATATGAAATTTGGTTCAACAAAAAACTGTATGATGTAAACAATCTAATAAGTTTTGGTTCTAGAGTAGCAGTTCACATTCCAAAACAAATAAGACAAAAATGGGATTCTAAATCTGAAATGGGAATATTTGTTGGATATGGGGAAAATACGAAAGGTTTCAGAATATATTTTCCAGAAAAGAATATCGTATCTTTGAAGAGAGATGTAATATTTATAAACCACAATGAACAAGAAAAAGGAAACATCTTGAAGCCAATGAATAATGATGAAATAGAAGAAATAGTTCTGACAGAAGAAGAAACGACAACAGGACATGAAAACAAAGAGCAACAAGTGGAACAAGTTGAGATCATGGTAGAGAGGAAAACGAAGAAATTGAAAAGGAAAAACAAAGTGAAAGAGATAGAACAGAAAGCAAAAGAAAAAGAAAACAATCAGTATGGTTAAACGATTATGAAACAAGTTTTATAAGTATTTATGATCAATCTATCTCAATGCAAGAAGCAACAGAAGGAGAAGAAAAACAGAAATGGTTAGAAGCAATGCAGGCAGAGATGAATACATTGGAACAGAACCACACATGGACTGAAGTTACAGAATAACCCAAAGATGCTCAAATAGTTAGCAGTAAATGGGTATTTAAAATAAAAGAAAACTTGGATGGTAGCAAGCAATATAAGGCGCGTCTAGTGGCAAGAGGTTTCGAACAAATGGATGGTGATTTAGAAATTTATATTCCCGTTGCTAGATTAACCACATTTAGGTTATTCATGGCAGTGGCAAATCAAAAGAAACTTCCTGTGTCACAACTGGATGTGACAGGTGCTTTCTTATATGGTGATATTAGTGAAACTGTGTATATGACGTTACCAAATGGAAAAGTGTGCAAATTAAATCGGTCAATATATGGACTAAAGAAATCTCCAAAATACTGGAACGAAAAATTTGATCACTTTATGAACTGTGAAGGCTTTATTAGGTCTAAAAATGATCTTTGTTTATATAGCAAACATTATAAATGTAATTCTTGGTATTTGTTAATTCCAAAAATACCCAATTATAATTTCCATCAATTTCATTAATGACACTTTTTTCTGTAACTATTTATATTCTAACAAAAACTATATTGTTACTAACAAAAATACACCAACAGAAATTGCATATAATAATATGTCTGGTACATTATTTTAATATTTATTATTATTTACATATATCTTTTAATGAATTAAGAAGCATTCTTACAATTAAAGTTTAGTGTTCTACTTTTTTTTTATCAACTTAATGATGATTCAAATTATTTTATAGAAATTGTTATATTTTCATAGATCGCAGGATTCTGGAGGGTCATCCATGGAGTCTACATCGAGCGCAAATTCACCTTGATCCCCTCAAAATGTCTAATTCAAATGTGTAAAATTGTTTGGAAAATAAATAATGTAAACAAATAGAATAAATAGTTTTTTTATTTATTAAATTTGGGCATTACAAAAAATTTTTGTTTGATCAGCAGGAATATTATCATAAACAATGTGTTATTAGGAGCTATGATCATAATATATATACTGAGGAATTAAATAAAAAATCATTGTGTTGGATAGATGATAAAAGATGTATTCAAGAAGATAGTACTAATACATTGGCTTGGGGGCACTGGAGAATTGAAAACAATTGAAATTTATTGTACTTGTGTAAATTTATAATTTTTATCAACAATGACTTTTATTGGAAAGAACTTTTCTTTTTTCATCATTTGATAACTAATGATATAATTAAACAAAATATTCATTTTATCTATATAGTTTTTATTTATTTTATATTTCTTATTTTTTACAAATACAATATAATCAAATGAATTTGTTAAAATATTTTCGAATTTTGAAACATTTGTAATGAGTAGAATTTTATTTATTGGTAGTTTAGGTAATGAGTTATATGAATTTATGTACTTCATTGGATCATTATTAAGCGATTTAATTTCCTTCGTGTAACTTTTGTCAACGCTTAACTGCGAGAATGTTGATTGATTAGAATCCATACCAATTTATTTATATTTAAAATAATTATGTAACTAATTAATTTTTTTATTGTTGAATATTTTTATTCAAAAAAATGTTTATTAATATGTACTTTTATTTTAACGTTAACACTAGAACTATTACATTCACTACGTTATACGTTACGTTCAGTGTTCACCTTTACGTTTGATGTTACGCTTTATATGTATACATACATGTTTATGTTCACAAAGACATGTTGATGAAGATAAAATAAATTTTGAATATTTGAAGGGGTCTGTAGCAGATACCTTCAGGGGTGTCTGAGCACCACCCTAAAAAAAAATAAAATACCCGATTCTTAAAATACTCATTCACAAAATTTTTTCAAGTATTTGATAAATTACTCCTTGAGTCGGTAAATTGTATATCCTTTAAAAAATTATTTTTTTATTTGGAACAAAATCTGCTGGCACAGTACTAGTAAATTGTAGATCCTTTAAAATTAATTTTTTTATTTGAAACAAAATTGCTGGCCCAGTACTGGTAAATTGACATCTACTCGAACTGTTCCCCAATAAAAGGTGCAAACGGGATGACATTTTCCTGAAGAATATCCTCTATGTAGCGGTGAGCGTTTAGTGCTCCATTTTCAACAAACAAAGATTGGTGCGTCCTTCATTGCAAATACCGGCCCAAACCACAAAGGAACCCCCTCTTTCTGATATTGTGCAGTTTAGAAACCTTTCATTTTGCCGTCTATACACCCGTTCGCGACCATCGGGTGACCGAAAACAAAACCTCGATTCATCAGTAAAAAGAACATTGCTGTACGGCCCAGTTAATGTGTTTTCGTGTAAATCTAAATCGCACTTACCGATGCCGCAAAAGTAACTGTGGCACGTTGCCGGCCTACGGGAATGAAGTCCATGTTCTTCAAGTCTTATCGTTCTTTCACTTACAACGACTCCACGTACCATTTTTAAATTATGTCGAAGAGAAATAGCAGTAGATCTCCGATTACTTAAAGTATTCAACACGATGAAACGATCATCAACAACAGTTGTTGATTTTCTCCTGCCTCATCCTTGTCGCCTAGTAAAACTACCTGTCTCAATGTAGCGATTTTAAACATCTTGAAGTGTAGTTCGAGGTATTCTTAACGTACGTGATACGTTGCACTGGCTACGACCATCCTCGATTAAAGCAACAATTCGACCCACGTCCGCAGTAGTTAATACCATGTTGAAAGGACAATATTAATTCACAACTGTTAAATAGACTCAATATAATTATCTGACACATGCAAACTTCGTTTATTCAAAAGAAGCTGTGTATAATAACAAAAGCTACGAACATGCATTTTTTGCAAGAGAGTGTTATCTTCCGATATTTCCATGTACATACTAGGAATAAATTAAGAGACCTTTTTCGAAAAACATATACTCCGATTATTTACAACAAAAAGTAAAAAAGGCATTATTACGATATTACACCTTTACAATGAATATACAACGAGAAATATAAAATTTGGTGAGGTGGCCGGTTTTTTTGCCGGTGAGTGTATAATGAGATTTACTTCGGTGTCCGGAATTTTTTGTCCACGAGCATATTAGAAAAACTAAAAACCTCGCTTTCTGTGTTTTAATATAGGTACTCATCTGTACACAAACTAATTTGTACTAAATAAGGATTTAATAAAATATAAAACTAAGAGTTTCCTTAGATGTTATCCCAGAAGCTTCCAAATATTATTTATTTCTCTTAACACATGTTGTTTCTTCTACAGTTCAACTGTACTTCCCACAACCAACTTCTATCATGAAAAGTGATTTTGTTCGTAAAAAAAATCTACAACTTGATGAAAGTAGAAGAAATAGTTTATTTCTTTCCAATTTTGGTGTAATCTTAATTTTTTAACACTACGTAAACCTGACTACATCATGTCTATAAAACTCTTTCTTATGCTAAACAAAAAGAAGACAAAAGAATTCGTTCAAACATATTTTTATTATTAATGATATGATGCACTGATATGGATTATGATCAAAAGCACATAACTAATTGATATGATTAATTTAATGATGGTCGTTGGGCGGGGGCGGTTGGGTAACTCTTCCGGGAATGTCCTGATTCAATTGAGATGCCGTAACGCTGCGAGTTTGCAATGTGGAAGTTGGTGGATCATCTAATAATTGACGCAATCTTTGCAATTGCGCTTCTAATTGTCTGTTGTGATCCTCCAATATTTGCATCCTCGCCTCCAAACGTCCTTTATGTTGCCTTAAAAGTCTTGCTTCAGCTACGACATCGTGTTGCGCTTGAATAGGATGAGGTGCACTACCTCTTTGTAATTGTTCATACTCCTGTCTTAAAGCGGCATTTTCTACTTCCAATTCTCTAATCATCTCTTGTAATTCGGCTCTTTGTTCCTCGTCTATAACAAGCATCAATTGTCCTGGGCTAGCTGGAGCACCCTCTAATGAATGACACAAGTCCGCTATCAGTCGATGCTCATCTTCAGGTGATGATGCGCGTAATTCGACCTCTGCCAAACGACTAGCATATATTTCGAGTCTCGAATGCATATCGTTATGTTGTGGTGAAGCTATAGGACTTTCTAATTCATCTCCTTCTAATACTGAACGTACGGGAAGGTATCCCACTCGTGGATGCTTTAAGAAATATCTTTTCCCTTTAAACTTATTCCTCAAAGCACGTGTGAAATCTCTAACGTCTTCCGCAGAAGTAGTTGCTGCACAATATTCATGCATAGGATGTGATAGTTTGTGACCTTTGGTTAATCTGCCAGCGAAAAAACAAGCTTGGCACATGTCGAAGTTAAAACATTTCAGACATCTATATCTTAAACCTACTATTGGATACTGTTTGCACGAATTGCATTTGGCTTGATGCTTAGCAGTTTCTGCAGCCGCTAAACGATGTAGTACCGGAACCCAAACTAATGATTGCGGTTCTTGTTTGAGCCATGCTAAAAAATGAGCTACCTCTAAGTCTTCTCGTTCGCCCAGACAACTCCGTACACTTGGTTCTATATTTGAACCGCCAAACGCAGCTACTTCACCTAATTGTCGTGGCACTTGAAGAACATCGTGTAGCAATAAGCCTAATTTACGCTGATCGGCTTTTTGCTGAGGATCAGCAATTAACCGGAAGAGATATCGATACTTATCTTCTAGATGACCTTTTGACAGTATAGTTAAACCAACCTAAATCAAACATGTAAACGTTATTAAAATTACAATAATGAAACAAATTATATTTACCTTAAAACTCAATACTCTTAACTGCCCAGTACGTTGGCTATCGTATACATTCAGTAACCAATTTAAAGCTAGATCAACGCATAAAGGGATATCTACTAAGGTCGGATATTGTGCGGATGCGTTTGAATAAATGGCCCTTAACACTAACATCATATCTGCCACGTCCAATAATTTATCGTTCTGACCTCTCAAACCATGCAAATCGAAGGCTTCTGAGGCTGCTGAGAGTGTATCAAGATCTAAACATAATTTCTTTTGAATTGCACGAAGTTTCAAAGCGGTTCGGTAAGCTGAGAATCGAACTTCATTCAATTGGAGCAAGCAAGAAGCGAGTTCTATCATTTGTGGATGGTCCCAATGGGTAGTTTCCATACTATGATTTATGTAATAAGGTACTTTGTTTGGAGTCGGAGCTCTTTCCCAGGGCGGTTGAACACTGGATGGACCCGGTGAAATTTCTCCTAAAATTGTAAAAAAAAAAACTGATTTTTTTTTAAGTAAATGCGTGTATTAGGGCAGGTTCTATAATTCATAGATATTCCTAGTATAACGCAATACCGAGTGTAAATTTGAAACAGCTGTTACAATCACTAGATAAACCCCGAATAGAATAAACCCAGGCATAAGTAGCACTATAACTTATCCCTTTGTTCAGGGCCAAATGAACATCGGTATAACTTATTCTGGGCTGTGATTGGAGAAATATGTCTGTGACAAGAAAACAAAGTACAGGGTGGGGCATAGGAACCAAGTGTTTTTGGTTTGGGTAGTACTCGGCCATTAGAAAAGGGAGGGGCGCGCGGTTTATTACAATCCATTCCTCGACTCAAAGCATTTCACTAGTGATGTAAATATTCGGATTAATCTGATATTCGAGCAGGCGCGGCTCGTGATGACGTATTTTGGTTTGCAGTACAATGATCCGAGTGCTTCGTGTATTCTCGTGTACTAACTGTAACGTTTGCTTAGTAAACACCGAAAATACACGAGGCACTCGTATCATTGTACTGCAAACCAAAATACGTCATCACGAGCCGCGCCTGTATTCGAGTATTCGGAATCGGATGATTTATATATTCGGCATATTCATCCGATTTCGAAATCTTACCACTTCCACATATATACCATTACAGTGATGTAAATATTCGGATTAATCTGATATTCGAATGTACGGAATCGGATGGTTTATATACTCGGCATATTCAACCGATTTCGAAAAAATTTTATTTCTTAATACTTGTTTTTAAATTTAATTTTTTCTTATATGAGTATAGTTAATTCTGTGGTGCAATTCCTTTTTTTTTAATTTTTGATTGTAAACAGACTACGTTATTCCCTAATGAAACCCATTATCGGTGATGTGATAAGTATTGTTTTCTTTTATTTAAAGAATATTTAATATTGTCATTATTACTCATTATATTTATTTATTACGTACACTCCAAATCACGAAAGATGATCCCTGCGTCATCAATAAACATTGTATGATTCAAATCAGTACTTCGGCGTCATATTAAATACTGTAAATTGAAAAATGAATATGGAACTTAACTTCGTTTCCGGGCCAAATATATTTGACACAGTCGGTCTAATTTGTAGGTTATATGAACAAATATAATCGAATTACATCTTAAGTTATATTAAAATTACTATAAATTGAACAAAGCTGCGTAAACAGCAAATCAAATTAAACCATAACACCACATGAAAATATGGAATGAAATTAAAATTATATACCTATATTCATTGTTACATGAAATTAAGTGGAAACATGACTTAGTGAACAGTAATACAGAACCTATATAGTGAACTTAACGTCGTGCGAACTAACATTATCTCATATTTAAATCGTTAACAGTTAATTGGGTTTCGTATTTGGTCTTGTGTATATCATTAAAAATTACAAGGAACCGTAAGTTTTCCGTATTATATATGCTGTACACAATATATTAATTAGTATCGCGTATTGTTTTCAGACATTCTGTAGAAATTACTTTAGTTTTATCAGTAAACATGACTAGCTATAGTCGCTGTTGCGCTTCTGGCTGCAAAAATAATGGAAGAGATAATTACGGCATTAGCTTTTTTCGATTTCCAAAGGATTTGACACGGTATGTTTACTTACATAGGTATAACACATTTTGAATAGAACATTGTTGAATCATATTTTATTGTAGATGTAAGATTTGGATGCAAAATGGTCATTTTCATGAATTTTTTTAAACAAGTCACACCACAATATTGTTATGACCATTTTAGACTGTAGTGTCCATTTTGAAGACGGAATGTTTTCGGGCACATCAAAGAACCGTTTGAAGAGGGACGCAATTCCCAAATAATTTGAAAGAGGTTTGTAATATTAATGGTTATTGAAAAATAGTACATTGATCAAAATTTTTTTATTAGAGCCACTCTGCGGTATACCAGAAGAAAATATAAGTAGCAGCTGTATTACATTTTCTCATGAAACATGTGTAACAGGTATGTTAACCATGGAATAAATCCTTTTATTATATTAAAGTATAGCTCCAAGCTACATGGGTTTATGTTACATTAAGGCCCGTATTCACAGAAAACGGAATAATAGTTCCATATGAAATGGTCGTTTTAATTATAATGGTCATTAAATGAAATAGCACATTCATAAACGTTAGAAAGAATTTTTTAAAGGATCATTACGATATTATCGATCTAGGGAATTTTACAAAATTATTTGGAGAAAACATACTTCACTGTAATCAAATCGCAAAAATTGAGATATCAAAACATGTAAAAGGTAAGTACTTTTCGGACAGAGAGATTTGTCTCTTGCTGGATATTGTAGAATCACATATCGAGGTTATTGAGAATAAAAGGACCGATGCCATCACATCGAAGGGTAAAATAACAGCATGGGAAGAAATCACACGTAATTTCAATAGCTCTAATAGCGGTTCACATAAGACAATACAACAATTGAAAGTGTTCTATGATCATTTTAAAAGAAAAAGTAGGAAAGAACAGGCGGATGATAAGGTGAATTTTTGTAAATTACACAATATAAGTTCATTACTTAATAAATTAAATGTAGGCTAATCTGTACCTCACAGGTGGAGGGACGTTTAGAAAGACTCTAGGAGAAAATGGAGAACGTCTCCAAAGCATGTTGAAGAAGCATTTCGAATGTGATGCTAATAACTTTGACAGTGAATCATGCTATCACAAAAATATATTGGTACATTACAGTAAAATAATGCACTACATAGAATATATGTTAAACTTTTATCTTTATATAAATTAAACAAACAGAAAGCACTATTATCTACAAGAAATATAAAGATTCGTTTAATTGGCCAAAAACTTCACGTTATTTTAACGATGCATCTAACAGGCGATTTAACGTAACGAAGTATTATGAATACAAAAACGTGTATATAAGTCTTCGTTATAGCATAATGGTACGTTATATCATATTACGAGCCTTTGTGAATACGGCCCTAAGTATTTTTAAGTACGTTAATAAAATTCTTTTTGCTCTATATACTTAATTGTTTACATAATTATAGTACTTTTAAAATAATTAATATTTTAAAAACTGTTTTCTAGAAACCAACAAAACCCTGTCTCCATCTACTGATGGAAAATTTGAATTTGAGACTTCGGAAGAAGGAAATAGCCATAATTATAAGCAAAATTTTATTGATGTCCATAGTTTTTTTTTATTAGCGTATTGCGATTACTTGTAATTACCATGAATATGTGTTTTTTTTTTGATAAAACATGCTTTGTTGTACTGAAATACATCGTTGACAAATGTTTCTAATTTATGCTATTTGTTTTAGACACATTAGATGAAAACATTCAATGGGGTCACTCTAGAATCATGTCGTCGCCCGTCAGTACTCAAACCCCAGTAGCAACAAAAGAAATGTCTCTTCAATGTGAAAAATTCAAACGCAGAGTAAAAATTTAAAAAAATAGAAATAACTATCTTGAAAACAAGCTAAACAAACATAATTGCAGCCAAACCTCGAGTGGTGGATTCATCAAGGAAAATATTTTATCAACTAACTGACAATTTCCTACTGCCAAAATTATCTGCATTTGTTAAATTACAAGCTGATTTGGCAAATCAACAAGATAAAGGTCATCGATATACAGATGATTTCAAAAGATTGTGCCTTTATTTTCGAGGACCAAAAGCATACAGAGCGATATCTGAATTATTTGTATTGCCGAAAAAAAGAACATTGAGTCGTTTCACTGAAATGAATAAATTTTCACCTGGCAATAACAAAGCATCATTTGATAAAAGATAAAATTAATAACTTCAAAGATATCGACAAGGTGTGCATATTAACTATTGATGAGATGCACTGAAAGCTCATCTATTTTATAATATTACTACTGATGCTCTACTAGGTTTTGAGGATGATGGAAACATAAGATACTTTAAACCTTCTTTCAATGTGTGTGTATTTATGCTTAGAGGTTTATACCACAATTGGAAGCAACCTATTGGGTATTTTTTGATAAATTTCAGTTTTTTCTGTACAGAAAAACTGCTTCCAATTTTATAGAGACTTATGTATGTCTGCTAAATTTACTCATCCATGTGATAAATTTCCTTCCATTTACCTACTACATTTATATTCAAGAATGAGACTGTATTATACATTAAAATTTACTAACAGGAATTTTAAAATTAATGCTGATATAATCAAAAGGAAAACCATTGTATGGAAGCATACTTTTTTTTTTTATAAACTATTATACAATTAAAACATTTGTTTTTATTATTAAGTTAATTAAATTATTATAAAATTAGTCTGATAGGCGAACCTAATCTATAATATAATACTTACTTCAATGATATTAATTTAACGTAATTATATATTGGTAATATTGACTACTTGTAGTGATTTCACTCAATTTTAATCCACTTTCGTTATCAACCAAGAACAATGACGTATATATTGCTTCTTCCATAATAACGACAATAAATGTGATATATTCTAAAATTTTGTAATTCTGGAATATGTTTTATTAAGGATAATAACATTGGATGTTGGCGATCTAGAAAAATCGTTTGCATACTATTTTCGAAAAATCCTTAAATTATGAGCCATTATAAATAATGAGGAATAATTTAAAGAGATTATTTCTTCAAATATACTAATGTGCATAATAATTGTTTTAAGTATTCTGTATTAAGCAATAATTTACTAAGTTTTGTTTTTTAAATTCGTTGAATAGTAAACTTAACAATGTAGTTTTATTTGTTTATCGTCGCCAAATACATTATTTTGTTACTAACTTGTTTAATGAGAATGTACTTAATTTGTATTTAGAATATTTGGTCAATTAAAATAAAAATATGTATTAATATTTAAAAATGTCTAAAGGATTTATGTATCGCGCTATTATGTCTGCGTGTGGTAGGGTCGCAATAGACAAAGGTTACCGATATTGGCTGACAAATTTCATTCATAAATACGTTAAGTGTCCCAAATGCTATATCTTTAAACTGTGGCTAAGGTAAGAACAGAATCCATTCTTCAGCAGAAAGAACTTCACCTTGTTAAAAAGAAGAAAATGGAAGAACTGGCAAGACTGGATCTTTAGAAACTTGCAGATAAAGCAGCTTTATTTTAGCTTGAGCAATTGAGAGACGATAAATATATTTAATTTTTCTTAAAATATATTTAGTAACACTTCATTAATTTGTAATTTTATAGGTGCGATCTGAATATCAGTAATAGGATATTATATTTTAAGAGAATTTGAATTTTATTAATACCAGTTATGATATTAGTAATATTACTTGTGATAATTTATTCCTATTTGTAGCAGGTGATTAATGTATTTTTATTTAATTTTAATATCTCTTGGTGAATGGATACTTACTTATTTGCTTATGTATGACATGTACATTGAAATTTTGTGCTTTTAGCGGAAATGTAGCTTGATTAAGTTTTCAGAATTATATTTTTCTCAATGGAATAACTTTACTGGCAAATACACCTTGTTATGTATGTGTTTTTAATGTATTTTAAATAAACAATACAAATTAAATATTAAATTTTTTATTCATAAAAAAACAAAAAGAATAAATACCATAAAATTGTTTTGATAGGGGGAAACTCCATGTGTTCAGTAAAAACACTCTCTTTCAGAGATGTCTGAACAGAATGAGTGTAAAACCCTCGCAACAATATGTTTGCAAAAGCCGCCCGCACCTGCTTTACAAGTGCAAAAGCAATCCCAAACTTTGTTATCTTCTATCTTTATAGTAATCATGTGTGGTTCAGAATGTATTTGCGAAGTTTTCAAACAGTATCCTACTATACTTGAATTTAAAAAACTGCACAAAACAATATGTCCAGCTTTGATAACAGCTTCTCCTTCTTCTTTCACCCCCATATAAACATATCCCTAATTTGTTTAGACAAGTTAATATACATATGTAATCATTTAACAAAATTGCCTTATTATTTGTTTAATAATAAAATTATCATTTAACCATTTTTAAACATTTCTCCATTCATTTCACCATGATAATCTTCTATTTGTGATTTGCTTGAAAACAATAAAGAAGCATTTGACACAAAACATAATTTTGAACCACAATGTAATACAACATATCGCTTGCCCTCGTAACCCTCAGGTTTACGCACACTGCAGATTATTATCTTGCCGGGTCTCATCAAGCAATACCAATTCTCTCTGAACAGAACAACTCAAATTCTTTATGTAAATCCTAAGAAATGTCAATCTTATCTCTGCAATGTTGGATCGTTCCACTGATGCTATATGATTATTATCCTTTTTATATTTAAATCCAATATTGTGAAGTACACGATTTAAACTGCTGCTACACAGCTTTAATGCGTTTTACTGTAACTAATCTCAAGCACAATGCATCTGCCACTCGCTAAACAAAAGGTTTATTAAAATCTAAATATATTATGTGCACATTAACACCACCATGGTTTTTCTCTCGTTCAAAATATTCCAACGAATTTAAAACAAGTTGTCGTTATTGCTGCCATTATAGTTTTGAAAAAATAAATTTCAAAAAATATGTATTTATAAAATGAAAATAAATAACAATTCCATCAAATATCAAGGAATGTATGTTGTCAAACTTGTCAAAAGTCAACGAGTAACGACAGAAATCAGAACTACTAAGCGGAAATGTGTGTATTTATCACGGAGTAGGTAATAATCCCGTCTTTGTCTTACTCAAATAAATTGCTTGAGCCGTATGTCTTTGCTAGAAAACACATACTTTCGTTCAAGCTATCCTTGTCATACAAGTAGTTACTGTTTGTTATTCGGATGTCGAGATTATTCTTTGAATGTCGTTGATAGAACTATAGATCAATGACGCAGGGATCATCTTTCGTGATTTGGAGTGTATGTTTTATTATATATTTGTTATTCTTTTAGTAAGTTAATAAATTTTGTTTTATGTACTTAGTCTTTTATAGAAATAAAGATTAAGTTAAGTTTTATAACTATTATTTATTAATTTATTCCAAATTTTATTTATTAAGGTACATATATTGATATATGGACGATAAATATATTAAAAACTATTAATAGATATGCAAAATACAAAACAACGTTCGATGCCGTCTAGATTAATCCGTTGATTCCGTTGCATTGAAATATTGACCGAAGTTGGAACACAATATCGTTGCCGAGTATGAATTCGGATTAATTTTAAATACTCGGAATCATCCGAGTAGTTCGATATTCGGCATCACCGAGTATTTTCATTCGGATTATTCCATCACTACATTTCACTTTCTCAGTTGCCACTTGCCATCATGGAGAGGTGGACGCTAGAGCAACGCGTGTTCGCGTATGATTGTTTTGTTCGAAGTGGCGAGTCGGTGACTGCAGTACAGCGTGAATTTCGCAGAACATTTAATATCCATCGTAATGACTCTGTTCCTGCCCGAGACACCATCTTACGCTGGGTCAATAACCTTCGAACAGTAGGTTCAATAATGAAAAGAAAGCTGCCCGGTCGTCAACGTACTGTGCGTATTCCTGAGAATATTGAAAGGGCGAGACAAAAATTACTGCGAAGTCCACGCCGCTCTTCACGTCGACATTCAGCTGCACTTCAAATCAGCAATCGCACTGTACGGCGGATTTTGCATGGTGACTTACATTTTCAACCATACAAAATACTGGTTGCCCAACAATTAAATGTAAGAGATTACGCCCAACGCTTGAGTTTCGCACAACAAATGCTTGAACTTGTTCAGGAGAATGAAAACATGTTGTTACTCATGAGTGATGAAGCTCATTTCCATCTTACGGGGGCCGTCAATAAACAAAATTGCCGGTACTGGGCTGACGAGAATCCACGACAGTTACATGAGATGCCATTGCATAGTCCTAAGGTAACAGTTTGGTGTGCGGTGGGAAAATTTGGCATCTTTGGCCCATATTTTGTTGAAGAAAATGGGGTAACCGCTACAGTAACATCTGCACGTTACATTCATATGGTGAATAACTTTTTCATACCTGAATTGTTAAGAAGAGGTGTGGATATTCAAGATTTGTGGTTACAGCAAGATGGGGCCACGGCACACACCGCCAGAGCATCTATGGCTGTTCTTCGCCACCTGTTTCCAAATCGTCTAATTTCGAGATTTGGTGACGTTTTGTGGCCTCCTCGGTCTCCCGACTTATCGATTTGTGATTTTTATCTATGGGGGTACCTCAAGTCACGTGTTTACGAGGCCAAACCCCGTACGTTAGACGCATTAAAGGAATCGATTCGTTATGAAATCTCCCTAATCGACAGAGACATGCTGGAAAGAGTGGAGGCCAATTTTCGTCAACGGCTGCAACAGTGTATCAATGAAAACGGACATTTGTGGGAAATTTGAAAAATATTTACTGGGCATTGCTTATGATTCGTTTCTGTAAGGTGTAATAGGTAATAGATCCTACAGATTTCTTTAAAACGGACGAATAATGAAGAAATTTATTAGGTTTTTTATGTAATGTATTAAATCATATGTTGTTTTTATTTATGTTTAGATTCTTGCTTTTTATTAATAAATCACATAAGATTTTTTATTATTTAATTTTATTACATACTTATTTTATAATACCCTTTATTTTTTCAATTAATTCGTATGTGTGTGTGTGCGCGCGCATGTGTGGTGTGCTTATATAGAAAGTCAAAATCTAGTACATTTTACCATCAGTTTTCAGTACATTTTACTTTCAGGCCGCGGCAGCACTGATAAAGAATATGGTTGGTAGGCTGGTCAATTGTCAAGTCAAAACTGGTCAAAACATAACCCATAAACACACCATAAATAATATAATATTAACGTACTAAAGTAAATGAAATAATTGTGAAAAAAGTTTATATTTTTTACCTAATTTTTTTTAAACATGGTCCGTTTAAAGAAAATTTATTCAGATAGCAAAATGCTTTCCTTCGAGGTAAGCGTGCAAGTCAACGGTGGAATACAAGAAGAAGCAGAAATAACTCTTCGTACGAAATTAAGAGGATTAATTATAGAGTTTCAAAATCGACCCGCGTCGGTACTTTTTATTAAAGATTTAGAGCTTTTAGAAGACCAACCAACCGGTATTCTAAAAATAAAATGTAATCTGCTGACTGGAGTTTATTTTTATAACATCAGATTTCGTACCGAGCACGAACAACAACAGTTTGTGGAAATCATCTTTCGAGATAGGTAAGAAAAAAAATGTATCTACTAACAAGTAAGATTTTTACGAGTGTCTCACAAACCACCTCGAAAAAAAACTTCATTTAAAAAATGACTGGTTTTAAAGTAGTTTTATTGGTATTCTACCCAATCAAATACCCAATTATAATTTCCATCAATTTCATTAATGACACTTTTTTCTGTAACTATTTATATTCTAACAAAAACTATATTGTTACTAACAAAAATACATCAACACCAACAGAAATTGCATAGAATAATATGTCTGGTACATTATTTTAATATTTATTATTATTTACATATATCTTTTAATGAATTAAGAAGCATTCTTACAATTAAAGTTTAGTGTTCTACATTTTTTTTATCAACTTAATGATGATTCAAATTATTTTATAGAAATTGTTATATTTTCATAGGTCGCAGGATTCTGGAGGGTCATCCATGGAGTCTACATCGAGCGCAAATTCACCTTGATCACCTCAAAATGTCTAATTCAAATGTGTAAAATTGTTTGGAAAAAAAATAATGTAAACAAATAGAATAAATAGTTCTATTTATTAAATTTCGGCATTACAAAAAATGTTTGTTTGATCAGCGGAATATTATCATAAACAATGTGTTATTAGGAGCTATGATCATAATATATATACTGAGGAATTAAATAAAAAATCATTGTGTTGGATAGATGATAAAAGATGTATTCAAGAAGATAGTACTAATACATTGGCTTGGGGGCACTGGAGAATTGAAAACAATTGAAATTTATTGTACTTGTGTAAATTTATAATTTTTATCAACAATGACTTTTATTGGAAAGAACGGTCCTCTCGCGAGAGGACAGTTTTATGGTGTTATCTACCGTGTAGTGCGAGATCTGGCTGATCTTGGCTTTCTTGTGTATTCCCCAGTTGGCGATGTCGCTGTTGCGTCTTGGACGGTACTTCTAGAAATATTCAAGACAGCAGCGATGTATCGAATACTACTTCGATCATCGTTCAAAGCTACTGCTCAGGCTATTTCATGCTTACATTTTGTTACAATAAGTGTCAGTACTAACAGTTCAAATGACCTTTTAATACAACAGATAAAAGCTGAATAAAGAGCACACCAAAATTTTTTGGGTTCGTCATTATTTTGGTTTCTCTTTTGGCTATTTTGATAAATTAAATTAAATGTTTTTTTTGCATCTTTAATTCCAATTCTTATTTCATAGATAATATTTCATATCTTATGAAAAAAAAAAATTAACTACACTCACTGACAAAAAAAAAACCGGTCACCTCAATATTATACGTAAGCTTAATGTTATATTGATTAGTGATATTGGTTTTTCACTTAATGGTATAGTAACAGCATTATTGATGTATGATGTTGTTTCTACAATCAGCAGTAAATATAAGTTCAAACTTAATCAAAAAAAATAAATGAAGAAAGCCATGATAGAAAAATTTTTCTTTAATTCTTAACGTGTGTGTGACTTAAAACAACAACAATTAAATGAAATAATGAAACATATCATGTTATTTAAGTAAATTTAGTATCGTGTATGCGTATGGCCTCCTTTTGCCGAAATGACGGCGCGAAGTCGATGCAGCATCGAGTTAATTAAATTTAAAATCTTTTCTTGAGGAATTGCTTCATATTCCTCCTGTAGCGCGATACATAGGTCTTACGCAGTACCTGGTAGAACAAGACAATGATGAATGGCTATTTGATCCCAAAGATGTTCAATTGGATTTAGGTCCGGGCAGCATGCAGGCCAATCTAAAAGCCGTACCCCGACTTGATCCAGATATTCACTTACAACGTTTGATACATGGGGCCTTGCATTATCGTGCATTAACACGAACTAGTAGATGTCAATTTACCAGTACTGGGCCAGCAGATTTTGTTTCAAATAAAAAAATTAATTTTAAAGGATCTACAATTTACTAGTACTGTGCCAGCAGATTTTGTTCCAAATAAAAAAAATAATTTTTTAAAGGATCTACAATTTACCGACTCACGGAGTAATTTATCAAATACTTGAAAAAATTTTGTGAATGAGTATTTTAAGAATCGGGTATTTTATTTTTTTTGAGGGTGGTGCTCAGACACCCCTGAGGGTATTTGCTACAGACCCCTTCAAATATTCAAAATTTATTTTATCTTCATCAACATGTCTTTGTGAACATAAACATGTATACATATAAAGCGTAACATCAAACGTAAAGGTGAACACTGAACGTAACGTATAACGTAGTGAATGTAATAGTTCTAGTGTTAACGTTAAAATAAAAGTACATATTAATAAACATTTTTTTGAATAAAAATATCCAACAATAAAAAAATTAATTAGTTACATAATTATTTTAAATATAAATAAATTGGTATGGATACTAATCAATCAACATTCTCGCAGTTAAGCGTTGACAAAAGTTACACGAAGGAAATTAAATCGCTTAATAATGATCCAATGAAGTACATAAATTCATATAACTCATTACCTAAACTACCAATAAATAAAATTCTACTCATTACAAATGTTTCAAAATTCGAAAATATTTTAACAAATTCATTTGATTATATTGTATTTGTAAAAAATAAGAAATATAAAATAAATAAAAACTATATAGATAAAATGAATATTTTGTTTAATTATATCATTAGTTATCAAATGATGAAAAAAGAAAAGTTCTTTCCAATAAAAGTCATTGTTGATAAAAATTATAAATTTACACAAGTACAATAAATTTCGCCCCCGATTGCAAACATTATAACGAAAAACATTCGTGCAAGTTTTTTACATTTCCGAAAAAACTTAATGAGCGGCGACGGTGGATAAAATTAATTAGGTAAGAGTAAGGCTATCTTATGTTCACATGTTTAGTAAAATGTGTAGATGTTTTAAAAAATCCCATATTTTTCTATGTGTTTAGGAGAGCAGATAGGGAGCCAAGCAACGGTTCACGAATATGTAGTTGTCACTTTAGAGACGGTTTAAAAGAAAATGGACCTACAATATTTGAACACAATGTAAACCGAAGCCACTTATTTAATTCACCTCCAAGAACGAAACGAGCAAAGTATGTTACAGCAATAAATATGTATTTAAATCATAATTTACTAATTGTTATTACTTGTTACATTACAGAAAAATGTTTGTTTGTGAAAATACTCAACCGGATAGCACCAAATTTGATGATGAAGATGTGTCTGCAACTACTAGTACTAGTACCTCAACTGTTGTAAAAAATAACTTAATTAGCTCCGCAACAAAAATATTCCAAGTATGTGGTGCATTAACTAATTTCCAGTACCCACTGTTGAAAGAAGTTGAAACCTATTTTGTAGGCGAACAATGAAAACAACATTTTTACAACTGTTTATTTATGAAGGTACATATTTTGTTTTTAGAAATACAGTGATAAATGTACATTAATAACTATTCTATCTAAGCATGGTTTGTTTAATTATATAATTTACAAATGAAATAAATAATGACTATATGACTGAATTTGTTGTTTAATTAAAACTTAGATATTATGAACTACATCTATATAAAGCGAAACCTGAAAATTCATAAATATTATTACACTTCTGAATTCACCAAATGTGGAAGAAATTTTGTAAGATAAAAATCTTTTAGAATAAATATATTTTCTGCCCACTTTTCTTTTCTTGGAATAGGGATTATTGCGACGACTTGAGGAGTCCATATAACCATGTGACATTTCTTTTTATTTAGTAAATGCAATGCTCCTTGTATCTGATGAAAATATTCATGGTTTTCATTTACTAAAAATTGTTGCTGTTCCTTACTGTAAGAACAGATATAATTTTTTTCATCAGAAAGTGTTTCCATAATATTTGAATTCCGATATTTAAATGGACATTTTACTTCCAAAAGGTCTTCTTCACTTACAAGGCCATCTGTGGTGGCCCCGAGGTATCCACACTGATCAAGCCATATTCCAGCAGGTGATACTGATAATCCAGTGGCAGTACTAAATTCTGCAATTGCCTGGGCTTCATGCTCTCGTCCCCATTGAATTGCCTTTACTCCATCTAAGTTATATGTGCCTGTATAATAAAAAAACGATATGAAAGAATATACAAATTTTTTTAAGCAAACCTGTTAGTTTCTTGAAAAGCGAAGGAGGATATCGATTTCTTCTGCAAGCTGTCAAGACTGCACCGAATAAACTTGCTGTTAGGCGAAATTTACGTGTTATCAACCACAAAGGATTTTTTGATTGTCCCACAGTTTTATGGAATATGGTTAAGGTTTGTTGAGGAGAAACACGAACTTTTTCTTCAAAGTAAGGAATTTTTTCATTACTTGTATGATATTCAACAGAAAACAGAATATCAGTAATCTGTGGAACAAGATTATCGTTCTGTGGTGTAACTTTAGGTGATAGAAGCCAACTAAATCCTACTACTCCACCAAAGAAAGCCAGCTTTTCTCTTAGAGCTTCAACTTCTTCATCTGTGACACTTCTCGTTGAAGCTCTGTATTCTTTAGGTTGTGGAAACATTTCGTCAACCGTTTCAGACCATTTAAGTAGAATAATAATCCAGATTCCAAAAGCCTCGTTTTTTGAATTACATCAAGATGGCCAATAATATTGCAGTAACGGCTGCTGCAATTCAAATGGTCTCCATATACATGGTACACTGAATTCTCCATATCCATCTTTAAATCCTCTGGATCATCATTTATTTTAGCAACATACATTACTACTTGCTGGAGTTTTTTAATTTTTTCATTTGTCAGTGTCTTTCTCGCTGCCAATGGAACGTTTGTGTTCTTCTTTACATTATATAACGCCTTGCCATAGTTTTTAATTAAATGGTTGATGCATTCAACTTTTTCCACTTCTGCGCCATAACTTACATCACGTTTAACTCTGCTGAACACACTAGAGTCACCATCCGCAATTTGGATCTGGTTTAAAAATTCACAAGAAATATTTAGGACCATACAAAGTGACAAACGTCAAACCAAATGAAAGATATAATGTTTTAGCAGTGGGAATACACGAGGGACCGATCAAAACCACACATGCGCAGAATACATGAAGGCATGGGTAGAAGGCCTTGATGAATCGGAGTCCGATTCAGAGTCGGATGGCCGAATGTAGGATTTTAGTTGCGCAATACATCGATGCGACTGAGGCTAGTCAGTCATCAACGATCGTAATAGAAACATCAATAGTAGACATACCCTGCGATATTACTGATACTTATATGATTATAATGAATTAGTTAAATACTTGTTATTGACAAAATAAATAATATAAGAAGTGTTCAGGCCTAATTAATCAACCAACCCTAGACAACGGATTAAACAAACCTACATATATATTCAAATAAAAAAAAAAAACTCCTTCCTACTACATGGCTGTCATGTGGAAAATGATATAACTGGTGTTCAGAAACATTCGAAGTCAAAGCAGTCCTTTAAAATATGAAGTCATGTCTGAGATAGATTGATTTTGGACAGACAACAGTTGACATTTTATAATTATTACAAATCAGATATAGCCCAGTCAAAATAGCATTTCAGTGAGTCTCTTCTCTTAGAAGAATCTATAGAGATACAGGAAGAAGAAGAAGGAAGCGACGAAGACATTATAATAGAAGTAGCACTTGAAGATTCTCAATAAGATTACAATTTCCATAAATATACAATTATTAATTTCATTATAATCATTCGCAATAGTTCAATTTTTTCAATTCAATGCAATAGTTTGAATTTTCATTTCATATTTGCACTGTCTAATTAAATTTTTTTCAAGATTGACGGTGGAGTATGCCTACTGGGGAAAACAGGTAAAAAAAAAAGCGCTAAGTCCACTACCTCAGAGGTGGTGTGGAAATCTGAAAATATTCGGAATATTATATTTCTTTGTATTATAAACATTTTAAAAACTATACGAAATAATAATAAATATTATATTTTAATGATATAAATACTTTCATATTTTACTAATGCGGAACAGTCGATGAAGCATTACAAGTCGCATAAGAGTAAATATGAGTATTTTCGATGTTTGAAATTGCGATATCTCTGAAATGATGATTCGTAGAAAAAATAACATAGAGAAAATTTTTGTACAGAATTAACTGTACAGTATTAATTTAATACACATTGTGGTAAAAGCAGCAAATTGGAAACTTAAAATCCTAAACAAATGCATGCAATAATTGCAAAACTGTTACATTTATCTTTTTTACTCATTATAAAAAGTGTCTATAACTATGAATCCAATGCAGACGTAGTTAAGTTCTACCAAAAATAATAGAAATATTGCTAATTACAGATGTATGATCTACTGTACTCACTATAGACAGTGTCTATCACCGTGAAATGGGCTTCTTTTGTACCACACAAATCGAACCAAACGTACACGTGTGATAAGTCAAACAACTACACTACAACAAAAAATAAAACCATGTGGATATTGCAATACTCAAATTACTCACCATACAAATATGCAAAATTAAACACTATCACCACAATATCTAAAATAAACAACAAAACACACAAAAATAATAACAAATACAAAATACAAAAAAAATAATATATAAATATACAATAACTATTATACGCAAGAGATTCAGGTAACACCAAAGACACAAGTTACAACACAAAGCACGCAGCTGACGCAACGCATTCGTGTTGAAGTATCGTGTAAAAACTACAGTAAACATCGGATCCCGAATAATATATTTAAATTCTACATTTGGTTGATGTTACACAATAGGCAACCCATTCACCAAGTACTTGATTTGGAGCTACCATTTGCCTGATGCTACTTTTCAAACATAGATACCAGCACAATGCAGAGGCATCGTACCTATTTTGTTTGTTGAAAGTCCCCACTATTTTAAGCGCCACCTTAAGTTTGGTTAACTATTGACAATTTTTTCTTTACATATTTATATAAAAAATATATAAAATTTAATTTTCAATGTTTATTATAAGACAGAATATTTCATATAGAATGTTACAATGGTTAGTACTTGAAATAAATGTAGAGATATTCATGTGCAAATGATAAATACAAATATAATTCACTAAAATAAATTTATAACAATGTATTTATTATGTAATTATTAAAGTAAATGTTCAAAATGTCCACCTTCACTTTCTAAACACAAATTAACACGTTAGCAAATACTCTGTTTTTCAAGTACCCAAACAAAAAGAAGTCTAATGGGGTCAAATCTGGAGAACGAGCTGGCCAACATCCTCTACTGATGAGTCGATCATTAAAAATATTGGTCAGATGATCTATATTGATTTGTGCTGTATGTGCTGGTGCACCATCTTGTTGAAAATAGCCATTATGTAGCTCATGCTCTTCTAAATTATTAATAAAAGGCTCTAATATCTCTTCTCTATATCTAACTGCATTTATAGTATCATTGAAAAAGAATGGTCCAATAATACTTCGTCGTGACATAGCAATCCACACTCCTATTTTGATTGGATGTAAACTTGTTTCTTGGTATACATGTGGCTTATCAGTTGACCATGTGTGATAATTTTGGCTATTGATATAACCTGCTAGGTGAAACCAAGCTTCATCAGAAAAGAAAGTTATATCTAATCTTTCATCGTCATTAATTGTATTGTTAAACCATTGGCAATAATTTATTCTTTGCTCATGAGGATATAACTGCTGTAATACTGACACTTTATATGGGTGCATATACAAATGTTTTTTAAGAGCCCTCTGCACACTTCCATATGATATATCTACAATAGTTTTTCTTATATACACATTATTTCTAGTTTTAAATTTACACACCAACCTGACTGTATAGATAATTTCCGAATAGATTTATTAGGACTGACTTGTATTTTATGCTCTATGTCAGCTATGGTGTCATCGGTCAAAACTGTTGGTGTAACTTCACGCTTTCTTTTTAAAATACTGCCTGTTTCCATGAATCGCTTCACCAATCTATCTTGATGCTGTACAAATGTATTATATACAACATTTTCATTCCCATATTCAACAATGAACTGGTTAAAGTAGGATTGTGCTGAGTACGTCCATTTTCATCTTGCACGCCACTATGAAAGTGTGCCATAACAATGAAAGTATCTTGCTGCACAGAGAACGGCATCGTAAATAAACGCTACAAATATAATTTATACAACTTCTAAATAATCTTTGGTGTTGTTTACATAAACGTTTAAGTTGTAATACTTGCTTTAAAAATCAAATAATACTTACCAATAATCTAAAGGCAGATTGATAATAGTGTCTTTATAAAAAATAGATTTCGAAAAAGACGAAAACGAGAAAATAATAAATAATGAACGTGAAAAATAGCAACAAAATCAAAGCGAACGAAAAACGATAGTGGAAATTATTCATGATTGCTATCTGTTTAACATAAAATTGTACTAATCTCGGGATTTTTACAGTGCCAACCCCTTCAGTTGAGATGGATCACTCCTTATTTACTTATTTGGCATTGCAAAACGATAATTGTTATTACTTGAAAAATATATGTATATGTTGTAATTTCCTATTTCCTTTTGATGTTATGGTTATGTGTTTTGCAACTATTTACAAATAAATTTTTCTCCCAACTGTGAAAGAAACGGTTATAGAATTAAGAGCTTTTGAATATTATGTTCTGTATAATCAAGTAATGGCAGTTTAGATATTGAGATATAATATACCAAATAT
Source organism: Melolontha melolontha (assembly GCA_935421215.2). Lineage (NCBI taxonomy): Eukaryota > Metazoa > Arthropoda > Insecta > Coleoptera > Scarabaeidae > Melolontha > Melolontha melolontha. Next base: position 90,412,048 of record OW285237.1, on the reverse strand, counting down.
TTTGAATTTAAAATATTACCTAAAAAAAAAGAGTTACTAAAAGTTAAAGTTTGCAATGTGAGACATTCTTTATAAAAAGAGATGTGGTCACCACACGGTCTCTTTATACTTATTACGAATTAGTTTCTTAATAGTTTTGTATACCTACTTCATAAATTTATGAAAACCTATTTTTTGCGATAATAGTTAAAAATATTTTGCAATAAGAGTAAAAGTGGCACTTCCGGTGGGAATTTTGAAAAACTTTTCTAGAAAAGTTTTTTGAGAATCTACTTTCAAACACTTTTGTACTCTTGAGAAATTTTCGTGATCGTAAATTATGAAAAATTTTTCAACATTTTATTCAACATTTTGAAAAAGTCTTTGGACAAAAGTTATTCAAAATTCATTTGTAAACACTTTTCTATACTTAGGAAGCCTACGAAAAACCTTCTATTTTCAGCGATAATAGCCAAAAACCGTTTTGCGCTAAGAGTAAAAGCGACACTTCCGGTAGAAATTTTTTAAGATTTTTCCTAAAATAATTCTTTTATGTTCCATTTCTAAACACTTTCGTACTCTCTAGAAATTCTCGTAAGCAGTCGTTAACGAGATATTAACGGAGCCAACTTTACGGACCTACTTTTCAAACGGGAATATCTCGGGACGGGGATGAGCACAAAATTCATGCTTTGCGGCACTAAACAAAAATGCAAAAGTGTGGGGCCAACTTGACGGACCTGCTCTTCAAACGCGGATATCTCGGAAAGGGGATGAGCACAAAATTCGTGCTCTACGGCACAAAACGAGCACAAAACGATGGCGTTTTGGAATTTTGAAAATTCGAAAATTTGGAAGCCATCGTAAAGTTGGCTCCCAATTTTCAAACGCGAATATCTCGAGAAGGGGATGAGCACAAAATTCGTGCTTTACGGCACAAAACAGCACAAAACGAGCACAAAACGATGGCGTATTTGAATTTTGAAAATGTGGGAGCCACCGTCAAGTTGGCTCCCAATTTTCAAACGCGAATATCTCGGGAAGGGGATGAGCACAAAATTCGTGCTTTACGGCACAAAACGATGGCGTATTTGAATTTTGAAAATTCGAAAATGTGGGAGCCACCGTCAAGTTGGCTCCCAATTTTCAAACGCGAATATCTCGGGAAGGGGATGAGCACAAAATTCGTGCTTTACGGCACAAAACAGCACAAAACGAGCACAAAACGATGGCGTATTTGAATTTTGAAAATTCGAAAATGTGGGAGCCACCGTCAAGTTGGCTCCCAATTTTCAAACGCGAATATCTCGGGAAGGGGATGAGCACAAAATTCGTGCTTTACGGTACAAAACAGCACAAAACGAGCACAAAACGATGGCGTATTTGAATTTTGAAAATGCAAAAGTGTGGGAGCCAACTTGACGGACCTCCAGTTCAGATATAAGAACAACTGCATTATCAATTAAAAATAGTAGAGATGGGAATCGAACCCAAAACCTTTTGATTGTTAGTCCAACACTTAATCATGTGAGCAATTAAGCTTTTTTTATTTATAATTTCTAATAGTCTATAAAAATACATAAAATGAGTCAGCACTTCGCTGCGATATCGAAGATAGTTCATATGTTTTATTTATAAATTAAATGAAAGAATATTTAGAAAAATATATGTACGTATATCGTAAAAGTTATGTGTTTTATTCTAGAATATCTGTTTTATTAATCATTCTCAAATTATTATTCAGTACATCTGTTTTAACCGCATATTACTACCTTCCGTTATCATTATTAGGTTTAGGAAGTAGTATTATCGAAATATTGGAGAGGTCAGTTAAACAGAATGAACGTTTATCAGAATACAGAATTTGTTATAAATTTTATAAACAAATGTTAAATTTGTATAATGCAGAAAAAATAACAAATGAAGAAATTAATTTAAGAGAGAAACAATTTCAAGAAAATATACAGTTCTTTCCAAGAGAAAAGTATATAAAACAAACTGGTCTTAATGGTTATAATTATATAGTTTGATTAAATGAATTATTTTAAATCTAATAAATGGAACATATTTGCGGATATCTAATGAACAGTGATATTTTTTATAACTATAAACTATAACTATAAAATATCAATGGGTTACTTGGAAATTTAATATTGTTTATACTAATTCAATAAATTATTGAGGATTTTTAATATATAGTAAATGATATAGCTCCTATTGGTAAAATAAATTTATATACAACATTAATACATGAAATTGGTCATACTTTAGGTTTAGGTCATTCCTCTGTTAGAAATTCAATAATGTTTCCTTATTATATTGATGAATTTAAACAATTATCTAGAGATGATATTTTGGGAATTGAAAATCTATATGGTAAATTATCTAAACAATCTACTGTAACATCATCTACAACATCAAGTTCCATCCATACAACATCCATTCCATACAACATCAAGTTCCAACTCAAGTTCCAAAAATAATTTCTGATCCACCTGATTTATGTAAAATTATTCCAGAAAATTTTCTAATTACATCAAATCATCACTTTTATATTTTTTATAAAGAATGGGTTTGGATTTTGAGACTTGGTGAAAATAGATATAGACAACCAAGAAAAATATCAGATTATTTACCATTTTCAACCATAACTCATATATATCAAAGAATTCATGGAGATATTCTAATTGTCTCAAATAAGTTGTTATATTTAATTGATTTTCCTAATTTAATAATTAAAAATGGTTGGGATGGTAGATCATTGGAAAATCTAGGAATTAAGTCAATAAATAAAATAAATACAATTTTTAGTACATATTCAGGTAAAACATATATTTCCTATGATAACTATTATTATTTAGAACTAAGTGAATGTACATTTGAACCAATCAATTATGGAATAATTAGTGAACGTTTTCCTGGTAGGGGAGAGTGGGTAGGTATGGGTCGAGGGAGGTTTGGGTCAGTGCTTATATTTTCCTTTGTATTAGGAAACTAGTGTGCACATGTGTATTGTTAGTTGCTTCAGTAGCTGTAATGTTACCGGTCGAAGCGTGGCGTTTGTTAATGGTGGCATTCGTTTTCTACAAATAATAGTGTGTTTTCATGGTAAGTTTTGTTAGTTAATCTCTAAATGAAATAGCTGTTACTACTTTATTAGGAATGATACGTTTTTGCAATTTTTGTTATGGATAAAGGGACTGTTTAGAAGTATTTGCTGATTATAAATTCTAACCTGAAAGATATTCCTTTAACACCAGAATTAAATTTTGTTTACTATGCATATGCGGGAGGTGTGGGTCACAAATGAGGAGGATATTTGGGTCGACCCAAACCTCCCCATTATCATTATATATACTAGGTGAATGTTTTATACTTGTTGTTGGTTACAGATTTAAAATGCCTCGAGATTATAAAAGAAGAACCAATCGTGAAAGAAAAACTGCTGAGCAGATATCGCACGCCGTGCAATTTGTACTTCAAAATAATATTTCCGCTAGACAAGTAGCATCTGATTTAGGGTTTTCTAGATCTGCTTTACAGAGGCATGTACAGAATGCGAAAAAAATGCAACCAGAGGAACAAGCTAACTACACCTTTGTTGCAAATCCGTATTCTAGACGGGTATTTTCAGAACAACATGAAAAGTTGTTGTCGGAGTACCTACAGACCTGCAGTAAAATGCATTATGGCTTAACCACCAAAGAAACTCGCAAATTTGCATATGACTATGCCGTAAAATGTGAAGTCAAGTATCCAAAGGAATGGGACTAATCGAAGGCTGCGAAACGTGATTGGTTGATATATTTCATGAATCGGCATCCTGAATTGTCTATACGACAACCCGAGGCAACCAGTTTGGGAAGGTCAACTAGTTTTAACACCCATAATGTTAAAAGTTTCTTTGACAATCTGAAAATCTTATTAGACACGCATAAATTCTGCCCGGAAAACATATACAACTGTGACGAGACAGGTGTTACCACTGTCCACAAACCCCCAAGGGTATTAGCTAAGAAAGGGCAAAAACAGGTAGGACAAGTTACTAGCGCAGAAAGAGGAACATTAGTAACAATGTGTTGCTTCATTAATGCCAGTGGAAATACAATACCTCCTGCTTTTGTATTTCCGAGAATCAAATTCAGTGAGCCAATGCTTATGAATGGACCAGAAAATAGTTTGGGATTAACACACAAAACAGGGTGGATGACAAAAGAGAATTTCGTGCTAACTTTGAAGCATTTTATAAGATATTCGAAAGTATCCAAAGAAATTCCCTGCTTGATGTTATTAGACAATCACGAAAGTCATGTCAATATCGACGTCATCTCTTTAGCTAAGGAGCACGGTATACATCTGCTAACTTTTCCGCCGCATTGTAGCCACAGGTTACAACCGCTAGATATTTCTATATTTGGACCATTTAAGGCGCGCTACAATACAGCAGCTTCTGCATGGATGACATCAAATCCTGGAAGAACTATAACCTTATATCACATTGCTGGACTAAGTAAAGTTGCATTCGATGCTTCGATGTCAAGGCAGAATTTTTGGCTGGATTCGAAAAAACTGGGATTCACCCGTTTAATGCAGATATATTTTCTGCTGACGATTTCCTGATGTCTGCGGTGACTGATCGTACGCTACCAGAAAACTTAGCGAATCAAGAAAATGAAGTCCTCACATCAGAAAATGATGATATTGCAGTAGCACATTGTTCAAATTCGACACCACCACCATTCAAATCAATAACTTCTTTAGAAAAAGTTACCATCATCACTCCCGAATCAGTACTGCCATATCCCAAGGCACAAGCAAGAACTGAATCAAAGAGAGGTCGAAAAAAGGGGCGCACCAGAATTTTAACTAGCACCCCTGAAAAAAACGAAATACAGAGACAAGATAATGAAAGACTTATGAAAAAAGTTGGTATAGTAAAAAAAAATATAAGCGAAGAGAATGTCCCAAAAAAAATTAAAAAGCGAAAGTTAACCATACCACAAGAGAGTGACACCGATGACTTCAGCGACATACCGGTGGACTCAGATCTTTCGGAATATGACGTAGAAGATGACATATCCGAAAATTTTGATAATTCTGTTAACTCTGCTGTCGTTGGAGATTATGTGTTAGTTAAATTTTCAACTAAAAGAACACGCCTGCATTATGTTGGGAGAGTCGAAGGAATAAGTGAAAAAGGAAATTACACCATAAATTTCTTACGAAAAAAATCAAATTCTTGCACATACTATTACCGGTATACTTACATATTATCCGGAAGAAGCTGACAGATATCTGGTACAAGTAGAACACAGAGTTTGTTTACCTTTGACATAGACTTAGGAAGTTTTGAAAATATGCGTTAATTCAGAGGTCGTTACAGTTTTATATATGTTTTTTATTGAGAATTTGTATTTAAGTTTGTTGTTGCATTTAAAACTAATAAATTTATGATAAAATTGTAGCAATTTTGACAGCAAACTACACAACCATCACATGACCCAATTTACCCCATCGCGTTACCCAAGTCTCCCTGCATACAGGAGGTATGGGTCAAACGTTCCGCCATTACATTTTCCTATATTTAAAGATTATTTGTAGAAATTATATAAAGTTATTGTGAGACATCAAGGCTGAAAATGTTACTTAGTTAATATGTTACAACTGTAATTTTGTATCTTTCTTTATTTTGGTTAATTCTTGAATTATTTGAAAACTGACCATACCTACCCACTCTCCCCTATATCAACAAATGTTACAAGTGCATTTAGATATATTAATGGAAATTTATATTTTTTAAAAAATTCTACTTATTACGAATTTAATGAATTTACAAATAATCTAGTGAGAGCTGGTAAATTTGATTTAAGTTTGTTTAATATAATTTGTCCTAATAAGAGTATCTTGGAACAATTAAGAAATCTGTTATTAAGATTAACAACTGTTGAATAAAATTTTATTCTAATAAATATGAAAACCTGTACTAAATGTAATATTTCTAAACCTTTTGAGGAATATCATCAAAGTAAAATAACTATAGATAATTTACAATCTTGGTGTAAGCAATGTGTTTATGTTATTACAAATAACGATGAAAAAGTTGATTGTGAATGTGGGAAAAAAATAAATAAAAAATATTTAAAAAAACATTTAAATTCTAATATTCATAAAAACAGAATTAATAAAATAAAAAAGTGTAGTTGTTGTAAAATAGAAAAGTGTTATGATCAATTTCATAATAATAAATTATCAGGAGATGGAATAGGTTTTATCTGTAAAGAATGTAGTTATATTATTAATTCAGAAAAAATTAATTGTGAATGTGGAAAACAAGTTCGTAAATATTATCTTAAAGATCACTTGAATACTAACATCCACAAGAATAGACTAAACAAAATTATTTAATAAATTTTTTGTCTTATAAATGGATCAACAAGTGCAGAAGAAAAAAAGAAAAAAACATTTAATAATTTAAATATTAAACCAACATTACGAAATTTACAAAATATAGTTAGAAAAATATATCCTGAATATTTTGATAAAATTAAACAACAAAAGTTAAAGGAAATTATGTTGGAAAGATTTGAACCAGATTACCTAATAAGACAAAGAAATGCTCCCCCCAAGTGGAAAAAGGCATTTAATCCATTTGAAGATTACTCAAAGAAAAGTAATAAAGAAATAGAAAAAGTTATTAACAAATTATATTCAAGAGAAGAAATAAAGGAAACGAAAAAAACAGGATTCCTGTTAAACTGTTTATAACGTCAAAATGATTTTTATTTTTATATAAATATATTTTTAATTTTCTATATTCACCTTTATAAATTATATTATTGAAATTCTCTGAACAAATTATAACTATTTGTATTTTTAATAATTTCTCAATCTTTTTTATTTCATCTAAGGTAAACATATCCTCATAATTTCTTCCAAGTTCATCATCATTCAGTAGTATATAAATTGTTACTTGTGGGCCAGGACATTTGGCGTCTTAAAAAACAAGGCAAAATCTTAGAAATTTAGCTGTTTGCCCAAAAGCAAACAACCGAATAGGGCCTAAAACCTCTCAAAAATCATAAATTTTTATCCACCCCAAAAGTTCCCAAATATGTGTAGGCCACCAAAAATTGAGCACACAGGGTAGAATCCTACAAATTTAGTGTTTTCCCAAAAGTAACCATCCGAAAAAGATCTAAAAAACTTACAAAATGCCTTGATTTTAGACACCCCAAAAATTGCTCTTCATTTCTGGACCAAGCCAATTGGCGCATGCAAAAATCAATTAAAATTACCTCAAAACTGCTCTAAAACCATTGTCAAATCTCTAGATTTCACACACCTCAAAACAGCTTTTCATATCTGGACCAAGCCTATTGGCGCATGGAAAAATCAATGAAAAACAACTTAAAGCGACTTAAAATCCTCGACACTCCAAGTAAAATTATTTTAAAAACCAGGAAAAACCTTTATAAATTCCCTAGTTTTTAGATACCCCAAAAATAGCTTTTCATTTCTGGACCAAGCCAATTGGCGCATGGCAAAGGTCTTAAAAATTATTACCAAATACATTTTGCATACCCCAACTGTATTCAACTATTATACGCACATAAAAAAGATACACCTAATTGTTCGAAGTCTACTAAAATATCTGAACACTCCATTATGGATTTTCATTTAGAGATCGCTATTAAAACTTTAATGTTATCGTAAACATGTTCGGTTTGTGTCTTAATTATCAAAAAATATCACACGTATACGACAACGTTTAACGTTGATCAAGCGTTGGTAATTTTAACAAAGACGTGAACGTAAACGTTGTCATGGCATGGAAATATTTGTTTTCAACACCCCAATATTCGACTATGCCTTCATGATAATTCTTGGATTCAGAATATTTACAGAATTAATAAAAATATGTTCAAAACATTCCCCGTTTTCATTCCGACTACAATCCGATCTATTCTTACAGCATCTCCTCTTTCACGACAGCTTATACCGTTTATAGGTATGTGTCTATCGAAGAGAATCATCGGCACGACCATCAATCCATGAGCCTTTGGCGAATCAACAGGACAGGTCATTGTTGTTCGATATTACTGTAAGTCATGAATAGATGGAAGAGTCTCAAAACCGAGAAATGTTTTGAGAATATTTGGCAGCACTCAGTTGCCCGTCAATCTTCGTGGGTCCTCAATCTCTATGGCCACTCGAGATCTCACCAGTTCAGACTTAAGAACAACTGCATTCTCAATAAAAAAGGCGGCGATAGGAATCGAACTCAAAACCTTGTAATTACCTATCTAACTCTTTACTAACTGAGCTATTTAGGTCTTGTCCATTATAATTTCTAATCAGCTACAATAATACATCAAATTGCGCAATATTACAAAATAAAAAAAGTTGGATTCGCAATCATTCGAACCCGAGACCCCTTGGATTGAACGCAAATATCTTACAAACACGCCTATAATGGATCTTATACAGTCGTTTTCGGATTGAATATATTATGCAAATTTTCTTATTGATTAAAAAAATGAAATTTTACGATACATAATACATACCCTAGTTACGAAGTTGTTTATTTTTTTAACAAGCATTCAAGTGAAAGCAATTGCAATGAAAACTGCTAAACTTCTCTTTACCGCACTAGTACGGTAAAAACTGTCATTACATTAAAAAGTTTGAAATATGATACATTACATACTGAAAATAAATAATTATTATTGAGAATTATTGTATTTGTTTATATAAAAAAAATTGCAAAACACCCACCTTTGGTCGCCATGGATAAGATTTTTTTATTATTTTGTTTTTCATCATAATAAAATTATAAAGCTTAAATTTAATTGAATCGGCCGATACTTGCTGGAAATCCATTATATGTAAATGGGATTTAAGTAAAACACTTATACTAATTTCCAGTATATATTACACTTTATTATATATTAATAAATAAGTAGTAATATAAGATCCGAAGAAGCTACATCGTAGCGAAACATGTCATCCATTTATTAATATATAATAAAGTGTAATATATACTGGAAATTAGTATAAGTGTTTTACTTAAATCCCATTTACATAAATTATAAAGCCCCGGTTGTATAAAGCTGTGTCTACTTTAACAAGATTTTGACAATCAATTAAACATGAATAAAACAATCAACACGTTCAAAAAGGGGTCACATGATCAGTTAAAATCATGTTAGTTGGCACATCTTTATACAACCGGCCAAAAATATATTATTTTAAGTTTGAAAGTTAAAAAAATATTTTAAAGATGCGAGTAAAATTTTTGCTAATTCCTTTATTTGAATATAATAACTATAAACTCATTTTACATGTTTCATAAACCTACTGTTTAACCTGATTTAGAAACGGAATTTAACAATGTAATAAACACAACAGGCACATTTCAGTCTTCATTTTACAAACAAATCTCACGTGGTGAACCAGACTTATCTGCATTCTTATAGGCAATGCTTACTTTATTGTTATTCACATTCAATCCCATACAAAGACATTTGATATTTTCATTTGATAACTTTTTCCTCAAAATTTCTACATAGCGTTTACATTCAATTTGTTCAATAGCTTTTAATGCATCCTGACAGTACTTGACCTCAATTATTATTGCTATATTTTCTGAATTGAACGCAATGTCAAGTCTCCCTCCCGCTCCCGACAGTTCAGTGCAACACATGTACTTTGATGACTTACACAAACAGTGGAAAATCACAGAATGGTACGCGTCTTCGTTGCATTGGTGCCATTTTTCGCTCACATGTTCAAATACATCCTGCATAGAACTAATTAACCTCTTCACAATTTCATCACTTAAATCATCTGGATCATCTGGGAACTCTTCGAACACTGCCATTACACATGCAATGAGATGATCATAATTATCTCCAACATACGTTTTGATCAGCTTCTTAAATTCGTTCTCAATAAGTGTATTAGGAATTTTAACTTCAAATATGCTTCCTGCTATATTTTTTTCATACATTAAATACCCTTGTTGCATCAGAAAGGAAACGAAAACATCAGGTCTTAAGAGAGTCCTTTTCTCGTCCCACTTCAAAATTATATCACTCAGGTCTCGGAGGTGTTCTAGCTGTAATTTAGATGGAATTTCACATTTGATGTGTCTCCCCGACAACAACTTTTCAATTGCGATCCGAACAATTGGTATGTTAACTCCCTGTCTTCCGCTCGCCATGATTCCAGACTGCTCCCAATAATTGCTTAGCTCTCCATTTTCTAGAGCGTTCACAATTGACCAAATAGGATATATCTGGACTCTACTCTGTCCAATACTTTGGTATCCGTTGTAATATGATGCCACTTTTTTTGTAGGGAGTTTGTTCACGCCCTGCCAAAATTTCTCAGTAAACTTTGTTGTGAGCTGCTCCAGTTCTTCTTCTGTTATGCCATAAAATACTTCATACCTATCATCACCACCCAGTGCTCCTCTGAGAAACATGTGTTTTATCACATTGTTCGACAAGCCTACTGAACTCATATAAGATATCCCTGTGATTAAAGCACGAGCTATGAAACTGTCTTTTCGCTTCAAAAGTTTTTGAAAGAAAACGGTAAGCAGGTCATTAACCTTTTCGCAAAAATCTTTATTTTTGAAGAGTGTGTTGTTAATGGGCGCGTCGTACTCGTCAATGAAAAGATAAATTTCATGATTGTAGTGTCGGTGTAAAACTTGAGCTAGGAATGGCAAAGCTTCTGTTATATGGTTTGACAATAAACCTTCCGCTGATTTTGCTATCATCTCAAATATGGCTTCCTCTGTTGGTTTTGGACACAGGTATTTGTCAAACTGTTCTTTATCGCGTCTGCCAAGCTGCTTTTCAGTTGACCACAGTAAATATTCGTGCTGATTGAATGCACGTGTTATGACATTCCTAAACTCAAGCAAAATTCCCAGATAATCATTACAACGACCAATCGATTGGAAATCTAAGTAAATGGTCGGATATTTCCCACGATGGCGAGAGAACTTATCCCACTCGGAAATTTCCAAGTTCCCATCTTCAAACAGACGCAAATTCATCTCAGGAAATGCACGATCATTTTCTGTTGATCTCAGGATTTCTTGTCCTACTTTATCTCCTGTTGTGTATACCTTCTTCTTCACAAACTCTTCGACCATGTCCATGATGGTAGACTTACCGAAACGTCTTGGTCTTGTTATCAAAATATATTCTGAATCATCGAAAAGCACCTCTATCATTTTTGTCTTATCAACAAACTGGTCTGTTGCCTTGATCACCGAAAACCGTGCTGAACTACACGTGATCTTTGGTTTCTGTAACTAAAAGTCATTAAATTATTTAATTACTCACACAACAACAACTTACTTTGTTTCCATAGACAGCAGCAGTTCCACCTACACTCACAACTTCACCGTCGGAGCTTGTACCCTGGGAAAAAATACAGAAACATACAAATATTGAACATTCACACAATATTTACTTGTGAACAAGTAAGTCACTCACTGCAGCTAGTTGAAGTGTGTCGTGTGACCGTGTCCTTATCTCGCGTTTTGTTGCTGTTGTGGGAGTTGTGCGTGTATTCTGTCCTTTCTTTGGTCTATCACGAGGCATGATGAACTCAGGTGAAGAGAAAAAAATTGGACTGGTTATCAAGAAATCTGTAGCAAAATATAAACACAATTATTTGCATTGGGAAAGATCATTGATTTTTATATTTATTTATAATAATTTAATTATAAGAAGGGGTATAAATTGCCTTTAACCATACAAGTCAAATTAGACCGAAAACAAATCTCTATTACATGGCAAACCATAACCAACAAAAGTTTAATATTAGACAAAGTTTCTAAAATAAATTTAAAAAAAATGACAAATACGAAAGACAGTAAAATTGTTGCAGAGTATTACACACCATTAAAAACAAGACAACAATCTGAACTCCAACAATTTAAAAATAGTTACAAATCTTTTACTCAAGATAAAAAACTAAATATACCAAGAAATATCAATGAAGTAACGCAAATGAGAAATCGTAATTTTGCCATTGAATATCTCAATTCTACAGTAAATAAAAAACTAACAAAGACAGATTTTTGCAAATCTAAAAGTATTTCCAGAAATTCCCTTAATTTAGATTGCATGTAAAACGAGAACAAACGGGAACAAACCAGAGCAATCCGGAACAAAAGAGAACAAATCGGAACAATTGGGAACAAAAGAGAAAAAAAATAAAATAAAAAAATATTCGATAATGTAGAACATAAAGCAGGTAGTCGTAAAAATATAAGTTTAGATGAAGAAACAGATGAATTAATTAGTAAATCTTTAGAAACTTTTCAGTCATAAATGGACAAACTAGTTTCATACATTCCCAACGATGAGAAAGAAAAATGGAAAAAAGATTTAAAACCTATTATTACTGAAATAGACAGATTAGAAGATGGAACAAAAATAGTTGGTTTCAAACAAGAAGTTGTAGATAACTATATTGCAAGAAAAGCAGCTAATTTATTCCTTGAACAACTAATTATGACTGACTGTGAGCTAGAGTCCGCTAATAATAAAATAGATGAATTGGAATATAAATTAGATAACTACAATAATTATGATCCTAAGAAGCTAGCAGAATTAAGAAACAAAACAGTAGTAATACCATCAAACATCGATGATGTAAAGAAAAGAACTTTGAAAATATTTGAAAGACATACTAAAAATATGAGAGCAATAAATGAAAAGATTCAAAAATTGTAAATTAAATGGAATGTACTGTATTCAAGAATTTAAATATATTCAATGAAGAATATCCAAAATTCCGAAAAAAGTTTTCAAGTCTCATTCAACAAGTTAATAAATAAAAAATTATTATTTATGTTCTTATGTTTATTATCGTAATTGTAATTATTGTTTTCTTAATTTATTACTTCAACACTAATCAAAAATAGCGATTTATTCAACAATGTCCATGAACGTACCTATGATGATACTAATACGTGTCCATAAGCTAATGTATCTGTAGAATTAGGTAAAAGGTATCTTTTATCATCTTTCCAACTTAGAGACTTTTTCTTTACTTCTTCAGTAAATATATCATGTTTATGACTCCTGATCACTTTCTGTCTATGGAAGTATTCTTTTTGATTAAATAAGCAATTTTTGTAATCTTCAAAACTTATTTCTTACTTCAATACTGCTTTTTTGATACCTTTTAATTTTCTCGAAACAGACGTTTCAGTTCTGTAACTGTAAATTTTTGACCTTAAACCTATGCATTCTAATATCTTAATACCATTCAATTCATCTTTGAATTTCCCTATTACTTTCTTATTTTTATCAGAATATAATGGATGATCCTTTGGATAATCAGATGTATCAAAATAGTCGGGATTGTTTTTCATAAATTCATAGAAATCGGCATTTTTAATCTCATATATAAAGCTATCAGTGTCTCCATAAAGAAGTTTTACGTTTTCATTGAATTCATTTTTAATTACATTGTAATGGAAGTTATACATTAACCATTTCGATAAATCTAATACAGCTTGCCCAATATAAATTGGTTTATTAAACAATACTTTCGTTTTATAATTGTGAACTGCGCCAGGTGTTTACTAAATATAGTTCTGTGTTTAAAATTAGGTTTGTTTATCGCTTTTTGTAATTTTTCTTCATCACAATATAATTTAATATTTTGTTGGTTTCTAACAGATAGCATAGACTTACCATATGGGGCATTAACCATTAATTTCCAGAAATCTTTTTCAAAATCATTTTTCGCCTTTTGTCCTTGTTCAGTATTAAATTTTACATATGGTGCTATGAAATTTGACTGAGTAAATTTTATACCTCTGTGAACCTTTGTTATTCGAATACCTAAACTTTTATAAAGTTTTAATGTTTTGTAATGAATTATATAATTTTTCTTATCATAGAAATGACAAAGTAGTTTTTCTACTTTTCCGCCCGGAGGAATTCTATTTTCCGGAGCTAAAGGGAGATCATTGAATTTGTTATGAATTGCTAAGTCTACTGGAAATGCTAAATCGACTTCCAAAACATAACCCGTATCACTATCTGATACCAATATACCGTCGACATTTTTAATTTCATCACAAGTCAACCATTTAAAATCTTTTTCTGGTAATTTCTGAGATAAAGCCCATCCATATAGATTATTAGCATCTATATAGATAATCTGAGTATTTTCATCTGCTTGCGAATACCTGTTACTACACTGTGAAATACCTCCTCTAATTCCCTTCTCAAAAAACAAATACATTTCATAATCAGTTAATAATTCCAATTCCACTGAAGTATATTTGAGCATACAGTCCCAAGCTAACCCCGGAGTTGTATAATACCAAACAGGATCGAGTCCATAACTCTTTTCCAAACATAAGTCTCTAAAATTTTCAAATACATCAGTTAACAGCAAAACATCTAGTTTTAAGTAAAAAGCGTTCAAATAAATTTTACCTCTAGTAGCCCATGACAATAAAAATGTTTGTCGTAACTTGTACTATTTACATTTGCATCAGTTGTCAATTTGACAGAGTTGGAGCTTTTTGAAATTGCTTTGTAATTTAAAATTGATTTAAAATGGTTTTCACTGTTCAACACAAATCATTCATGGTTGAATCTTATTTTTGGAACGGACGTAATATTAACGGACAATGGCACTATTTTCTTGAAGAATGCTTAGAGGAATTTAGAAATATGTTTCCAAACTTCGTCTTTGATTTTGATAGTTTTTGGTACACAGTTAAATATTGCACTAAGGTTTTCAGAGAAACAGAGAGTGTTATACGGAAAGAAGACAGTGGCGGCTGTCCGAAAAAATGTACGGAAGAGCTAGTTGACGATGTAACGCAAATTATGAATGATACACCAGGAACATCCATACGAGTATTCTCTCCACGAGTGGGTGTTTCAATTGGCACTTGTCATACAATTTTGAAAAAAGACTTACATTTATTTCCATATCGCATGGCCTATTATCAAGAAATCAAAGAAATTGACTATCCTAGAAGAACAACATTTTGTCAGTGGTTCTTAAATAATTTTGATAATGACATTCTTGACGAAATTTTTCTCAGATGAATCATGGTTTTATCTGAATGGATATGTTAACTCACAAAATATAAGGATGTGGAATACTAAGAAACCGCATGACTGTTATGTTGTTCATCCACAGAAAATTGGTGTATGGTGTGCGATTAGTCGAAGGAGAATCTTTGGCCGTATTTTCTTTAAAGGAGAAAGGTATCGACAAGAAATTATTATGACATTTATTGAACAGCTTAATGAAGAAGAAATAAATCAGGGTTACTTTCAACAATACGGAGCTAGAGTGCACACAGCTAGTGAAACAATTAATATGATACGGAAATTTATCAAAATCGGTTGATAAGTTTAAACATCGAACATGAATTTCCAACAAGATCTTGTGATGTTAACCCCTGTGATTTTTTTCTGTGGCCTTTTTAAAGAACTCAATTTTTTGGGTACAGATACCTGATCTTGCAGACCTTCAGATCAGAATTGCTGAAATAATTAACGAAATCGACGATATGCTACTACAAAATGTTTTCTCCTTCATTAGAAGATGTTAGAAATGTCTCGAACAAGGTGGTGGCCACTTTCAACAATTTTTATAAAATGTTACTTGTTTGTTGCAAATAAACGTATCTTATTTAGTTAAATATTTTAATTTTATTATTTTGACATTTATCATGTCATTCAAATAGTTCATAACCAACAAAATTCATATTAAGAACTTAAGTAAAAAGCTAAGATATACGTATGAGGTAAAATTTAGTTGAACGCTCGTTATAAATCATGCCATTCACCCAAGTTTTTAATTTTAAAATGTTTCCATACTTGAACTGCATGTTTGAATTCTTCTTGAGAAATTCCTTCTTTTGTGAGCGAAGAATAAAATTTATCTATTGATGGAAGTTTTGTTTCAGAAAATTTCTCAAAAGAATCCATGTATTCATAAGGATATATTCCTTTTCTAATTATCTTGCTTTTTTCTTTCCTAAATAACACATCTAATTCACTATTTGAAAAGTATTTAATTATTTCTCTCAACTGACTTGATTCCAGATTAGATGACAAATTGTCTAGGCTACTTGCTAAAAATCTAAATGAATCGATAAATCTCAATTCGATATATCCATTATCATCCATTCTTAAAATTTTACTGAAAGAAATATACTTCTCTTCGTTATTAGGTATTAATTTCAATTGACTTTTATCTTCTAGATTTTTTATAAACAAATGACAATCGTAAGAACTTAAATTATGAAACAAAATTGGAATAAACAATGGTTGTCTATATTTCAAATTGCATTTTCTACAAGCAGCTCCCCTATATTTTCCAGTGTAGTGATCATGATCTCTTACTTTTGGGTTTTCTATAGAAAACACATTTTCACAAAGATAACAAATGTTTGTTTTTTTATATTCTTCTAGTTCGATATCTTTTATGGGTTTATTTTCTTTTAATAACTTATATATTGTTCTGGCATGTTCAGTTATTCTTTTTATAAAACATTTATCACTTTCCTCTCCTCTGTAAATTTCCAATAGGTTATCAATATTATTATAAGCACTCTTAACGTATAATCCATAACCACAGGGAATATGAGATTGTGTTTTATGAGTATATGATGATTCAGGATTTGGTTCGCATGTATGAATAGGTTTCAAAATCGGAATAAATTACATACGGATGTCCTAACATGCTTTGAATATTTTTAAATTTTAATACATTATCTTCAGGCATGTTCGGAACACTTGGTTCATTACTAAAGCACACATTTTGATGTTTCTTTAAAGCATCTTCAGTTCTAGCGGAGTAGTTTAAACATCTTTTACAGAAATGTTTTTTGTTTCTATTTACTTCCAACTGATCATTTAACAATCGACTCAAATTCTTGATCCAACAATAATGATTGTTGTCTTTATTTCCAAAGTATAGTAAGTCGATATTCATTTCATAGAATCGCTTCTTATTATGATACAAAGGATAAAATATTTGTTCTTCGTAACTAAACACGGTAACATTAATTTTATTATGTGATTCAAATTTAGGTATGTCCTGGATTTTGACAGGAAAATTTATTCCTTCAAAATTTAATTCGTTTATATATTCCGGCTTATTATAATGATTCAGTCTATCTACATGTTCTTTTGCTTGATGTAAACAGGATATTACGCTGTACATAAAGCATTTGTTATCGTTGTTTTTAACATTAACGCAAGCTTTTTTATCTTTAATCCACTTAGGTAATTCTACATATGAATTTCCGCTTAAAGGTGTATATTTGTTTATATTAATGCGCAAATAATTTATATTTTTCAAAGTCCATCCAGATCCCTTTTCTTGTAATTCATCACATTTTGATATAAATAAATCCTTTTGTTCATCCCAATATTCCTCCAGACCATCTTTTTCTCTTAGTATAACATTTAGTAACTGAAATTTATGTATCATTGTAAAGTCTTCATTTTCCAGTTTCATAAACTCGCATTCCATCTCTAAATTAATTTTAATATTTTTATGGAGATTTAAAGCATTTATAATTATTTTAGTAGCCTTTTCTTTTATCATATCCATGTGTTTCCATATCTATACCTTCTTCTAGATTATTATGTTGATACGTTAATAATCTTCCCTTAAAAGCAACCTGAACTAAAATAAAATCTGGCTCTGGATTATGTCTTGCTTTATGCAACTGCATTCGACTTTCCTTAATATATTTTCCACATTTATCACACTTGATCCTTTTTACTCTTTCTTTTTTCGGTTTAGGAAATATGGCATCATTAAACGGAAATATTTCCAAGCTGTTTTTGTTTCCTCTTTTTATTTTTAATTGCTCTTCAGCATTAATAATCTCGTTTATCAATTCTGACTTATTGTATCTTTTAATGTATCTTATACCTAAGGATTTTGCCATATTACGTAATTCGAGCAAACGACGACTATTCAAATCATGTTTTAATTTATGCAAATGTATTCGAGTTTCCTCGATATATGTTCCACACATATCACATTTTATCTTCTTTACTCTATTTTTTTTTTGGTTTAGCAAATATATCGTCATCAAACTGAAATGTTTTTAGGTTCTTTTTGTTTTCTTTCTCTTTATGTATAGCTGCATTCGGGTGCTTTTGATATATTTTCCACATATGTCACATTTGATTTTCCTAACTCTCTTTTTCCTTGGTTCAGCAAATAAATCATCATCAAATGAAAATATTTCTGAATTCGCTTCGCTCATGAGGACTCTGTCCGAATTCCGCAAAGGAGGCATAATTGATTTTTTTCCGTTTTTTATTTCCTTATGTAATTGCTCTTCAGCTTTAATAATAGCTTTTATTAAGTCTGCTTTATTATATTTTCTAATATATTTGATGTCTAGTGATTTTGCAATATTAAACAGCTCAGATAAACGAAGATTACTTAAGTTCCTTCGTTCCATTTATTATAGGAAAAAATCTAACAAACAATTTTTAGTAAATAAATAAATTCAATCTATTTTTATGCAAATCTGTTTTTATATGCCTTTTAAAATTAGTTCTAGTGTAATATCTACCACAATCACATAATAAACGAGTAGAATTAACTGCTTTTTTACATTGTTTACATGTTTTTTCATATTTATTTCTATAGTTATAAAAATCATCTGGACATTTTAATTCCAAACAAATGGAGCAAAGACTTGTCATTTATTAGAAAATTTATTCATCAAAGACTTCAAGATTAGGAAAGTGTATTTTAAGAAAATCTAGTTTTGCCAAGGTTAATACGTTATTTTCATACATTTTAAACTGATTAAACATATTCCGATATACTAATCGTTCAAAGTCATTATTGGCTTTACTTCTCATATCGTTTAACCTTTTCTGAAACATTTGCCATGCTTCTTGGTCATCGTTATGTGAGCGATTCATTTAATTTATTACATTTTTTTTCATAAGAAATTATCTATAAACAGTGCATGCTAAAACACACTGTCCCTTTTTAGGTAAAATTGTGATAAGCCTCGAGATTCAAAAAAATATGTGTGGTATAGGGAGGTGATCAATTTAATGTTTATTTAATTAATTATCAAAAAAATAAATACTTGTAATAAAAGGGATCTAGTACAATATGTGAGGCAATATGGGACCTACGTATTATAAAAAGTCTACATAAAATGAATGAAAAGCTAGATATCAACGTAGGTTCAAGAGAAAAGACAGCAATTATTTTAGAATAATAATAATATAAATAAAGCTATTAGAAGTAATTATATGATGAAGACAAATAACGTACGGAAAGAATTTTATCATCCAAGAAAGAAGAAGCGAAAAATTGACATCAGAGGGATTTCCCACAATACGAAAGCATGGCAAATGAATTGGAGCAATTGAAAAACGATAACCTGATACTGAGACAGCTAGTATAAATGGGATCGTTCACTCCATAATAAAAAATAAATTAAATTATTGACATAGATAATACTGTTACTTGAAAGTTTATGATCAAGACTTATTTTTCATATTAGACAATGATAATCAACCTTTGTTTAAAGGTAAAGATTTAGCAAAAATATTGGGTTATGAAAAATCAACAAATGCTATGAAAAAAATATAGCAGGAGACATATTTGAAGTTAAAATTGATAGTCGTATTTTTTGGAAATACATATGTTGTTTTTGCAGAAAAAGAAAAATATTAATCACAAATAATTTGCTTCAATTCATGGGATTTATTGAAGAAATAACGCGATTTTAAGAACTTTTTAAAAGACAAGGAAATCTCATACGAAGAAATAGATTATAAACATGCTAAAGCAAATTTGTATAAATATATACAAAATGATTAAAAATTTTAAAGAATTAATAATGATGTTGAATAACAATAAGGCAAAAAAAGTTAGGAAATATTATTTTAAATTAGAAGAATTGCTAGATAAATAGGAAACTAACGTTAACGAATATAATCTTCTAAAGCAATACATAATTATAAAATTAATGCTAATCCATTAAACCTGTTTGACTTTATAAATAAAAATAACTACTCCTATAAAATTAATTTGAGTACGTGGGTGACCGATATATGGTTTACGTTATTTAAAAGAAAAATATAATAATAACAAATGATCTTTTATGCTTTATACAATATGGAATTTCAGTGGGGGGTGGCTATCCCCCACTGAATTTACGCGATATTTAGCGCTTTCCTTTCGAGTACATGAAACCCTGGTGTTTTATGCGCGGGAGCTACTCACCATCGTTTGAAAGGAACATGTAAATAATCGGTACACTATACACAGCCACAAACGTGGTTATGTTATTAAAGGGACGCTTTCGCAGATTAAGGAAACTTGATAATATCTATATATCCCTTTCTACAAAATTAATTATGTCTGCTTGTGTTTTACATAATATATGTATTAATGAAAATTATTTTCATCGAGACAGAAACAAATGATTTCAACCAGCCACCCTAAACTTCCCTTCAATGAATAGCATAACTTAAATTGTTACAAGTATATAAATAATGTACAAATAAATACAAGAACAATATTGGTATTTTCATTTATTAAAGATAAATTCAAAATTACATAGAAAACTATGAAGTTATTGCTTATTCTTTAAATATTCTTCTAAGAGAATTAATTTTCTTTCTTCCATTTCAAGTTTCTTCTTTTCTAACAACACTTTTTCTTCAAGCCTTTGTTGTCGTTGTTCATATTCATGTTTCTTTATCTGCATCCACTCAAGTTTTAATTTTCTCTTTAATTTTGTTTCTTATATT
Source organism: Melolontha melolontha (assembly GCA_935421215.2). NCBI lineage: Eukaryota > Metazoa > Arthropoda > Insecta > Coleoptera > Scarabaeidae > Melolontha > Melolontha melolontha. Next base: position 90,391,247 of record OW285237.1, on the reverse strand, counting down.
TACTTGTTTTTTGTTAATAATTTCATCTGTACAATTACCATCTTTACTGCTGCCTACCTCAGAGTCAATATTCATATCACATGAGGTATATGTTGATTCTGGAGTATTTTCTCTACTACTTGATAATGAATCTAAGCTATTCGTAGAAGTATTTGTTGGTTTTGAGCCTAAAAGCTCATCTAATAAGTCAAAAAACATAAATCTGGTAGGGCCTTGACCTGTGCGACTTTTAGTGTCCTTCACTTTATTATAACTGCGTGTTAAACTTTTCCATTTATTTTTTATATTAAGCGGATTTACACTGTAACCATTACTTTCAAGTTCATTTCCTATATTTTCATATACATGTTTACGTTTCAATGGGTGATCCAAATCATGAATATGTGAGCCCATTATTGTAATTAATAATTTTGTTTCAGCATATGTCCATATTTTATGTGGCATTGCATTATTTTCTCCATCTGCGACGTTTTGGAATTGTTCTTCTGTAATAGTTTCTGATTGTTCTTCTGTAACACTTTTTGACTGCTCTTCTGTTTGAAAGTTTATTATGTTCTTGTTGCACTTGCCATGAAAAAGTAATGAGGCAGCATACCGTTCATCTGTAAAAAATATTTTTATTATATACGTTATAATTATATTTTACTAATTTTAACCAACCTGCTTGAGCCTTGCGAACATCTTTATTTAATAAAAGACGATATATGTCTCCATTTTCTGGATCTGTAATATCTAAATATTCTTCCACCATATTCAAATCAAACAACCAGATAATTTAATATTTCAATTTACAAAATAAATAAAATCGGTAACATAACCTTAAAAATTCTTTGGTACTTCAAACACTCGCTCAAAGGCTGGTGTTCGAGGGGTGAAGGAAAGGAGAATCTGGGCGCTTCTGTGTTTCGGACACTTTTCAAAGGAACACGGGTAAGAAAGCTCTGAGTAGCTCTGTGCTGTTCCTCGCCGTGAAAGGAAAGCAATAATTAAGAAAGATTTAAAGAAAATTTTAGAAAACTATAAAATAGAATACCAAATAATAAATTATGATAAGATTAAAAATGAATTATCATATTATAAAAAATTGATAACAAAATATATTATAAATGTTTCGCCAAATAATTTAAATAAAACAATACGGATTTTATTGAGTGTTCGTAATATTAAATCCCTAATAATAACATTAAATACAAAAACGGATCAAGAAATTAGAGAATATTATATTACTTTGGAAGAAATATTTTATTCATATTTGGAATACACTAAAAAGTTTTATTTGAATATAGGAGAATCACTCGAAAAGATAGTCAGATAAAGCAAATTGAAACGATAATTGAAATTAAGAGAGATGGTTAAAAATATTATCAAGTTAACCAAAGACCATATAATAGTATAATAGTTTTATAGCAAAGATTCGGTAATAAACAATATAACAACAATTGTGGTAAAGACATGTTTTCATTATAATTTAATCGATGATGACAATGTAAACAGATAACTCATCTTTGATAACCTAAGCACAACAAATTGTCCTTAAAAAATTCCAACTTTTAGATTACTTCAATATATTTTTTTTTTGGAATGCAACTAACTTTGAGAGAAATTGTGTTGTTGATAGAATGAGTAGGTAAGTTTATCAACGGTCAAGCTTATTTGCCTGTAAAGTATGCTATTATAAAGTAACTGCGAAAGGCAATTAGTTAACTTTAACAAACATGTTAACAAACAAGTTGAGTTTAATGAATAATTGGTATTCTGAATATAGGTATGCCTTTCTTCCGATAAATGAGATTATTCACTTACTTCCAAGTATAAAAAAATAGCTGCAGTCAAATACCTATTGTGTGATTTGGACCTTTCTGGATTATGATACTAGCAAACTAAGAATAGAAACAACTTACAGTACGAGTCAGCTTTAAGCAGATATTTTCTCTGCGATATTTAAAAACCTTTACAAAAACACAAATTCAGATAAGCAATTTTGCCTACCGTACAACACGTGTTACAACTTCCCAGTGATAACAGTATAATAAATATAATTATTCTAGTTATTAATTACTACCATGTTTTGGACGCGAAAACAATGTTTTTCTTTTATGACATTGAAAAACGATAACAATATAAAAACCACGTTCGTGGGTCCAGGGTTGCCAGGTTGGGCGATAAATAGCCGATTGGGCTATTGAAAAAGGTTTGTTGGCGATCAGTTTTATTTAATTTGCTACAGGCTACCATCTCAGGCTATTAACTTTTTACCAAGGCTATTTTAGGCGACTTTTTAAAAATAGTTCAGGATTCAGTTATTTGATTTACTTTAATTTTAGACACAATCGTTGAAAATGAACATAATGTCAGACGAATTATATTTTACTTAACATTTAATAAATATTAAGACATTGACTTACCTTAGGTTAACAACGATTAAACACATAGACTGACACAGATTGAACAGCTATGTTCACAAGTGTGCACTTGGATAGGAATTCAGAGAAAATGAATAAACAAGAGATGTCAAGTCCATGTTAAAACGTGACATTCGCCCTCTACAGTTGCGGATTTTAATTAAATTGTTTGCGCGGAAAATTTAAATGTATATGTATTTACTCGTATTAGAAGTATTCAAGTTTTTATACTTTATCTAGTGACTAAATGCAGATAAAATCTTCATTTTGTCGCTAGATAAAGTAAAAAAAATATTTCAATTAATATAATTAATATTTAATCTGCAATTAAACAATACTTACGCATCTTTTGCTAATGTTTGTTCCACATAACATCAAGAATAGAATAGTATGTGCCAGTAACAACAATATTCACTTCATACAGTAAATAATAAAGAATAAATTAAAACAGTTGGCTTGTTTCACTATGAGATTTATTTAAATTCTCTAACATCTGTTTCGGCTGTTATCCCATTCTCAAAGAGATCTATAAATCTAGAGATTTATCTTTAGATTTATAGATCTCTTTGAGAATGGTATAACAGCCGAAACAGATGTTAGAGAATTTAAATAAATCTCATAGTGAAACAAGCCAAGTGTTTTAATTTATTCTTTATTATTTACTGTATGAAGTTAAAATGTTTCACCAAGAAGTATCTGCAACAACAGCCGAGAATATTCACTTGTTTTGGCACATCTTTTTGCAGGGTTTAAATTGAAAGTTTTAATAAAGTAAACGCTATTTTTTAAAAAAGCAATATTTTATTAAATATGTTCATTAGATAAATCATATATTACAACACTTTTGATGCATGTTGTTGTAAATAGGCATTAACAACCGTATTGGGTCTAGCATCTTGTTTAGACAATTTTTTATTCATGAGTTTTATAAAATGATTTGCCATAACAACTGTTAAGGAATAACACATACTTATTTCTTCTCGGTGTTGACATTTTAAAAATACAAGAATTTTAATTTATTATAGACATATAATTCTTGTATCCAATCATTTCATTCTCCCCAAAAATTCAATTTTTCTTGGAATCAGAGAAAAATTATTACAAACAATACAGACATAATCAAGAAAATATATACATATACTTAATGTGAAATGTTACTAGTTATAGTAAGTTAAATAATAAATTATCTTATATCTACAAAGCCTTTAGTAAATAAGTAGTAATTGCATATGTTGTGAATGAATATGGAACTTAACTAAAACAGCATCTACATGTAACTTACGTCTTTGGGGTGTAATATTTTACTGTGATATACTGGTGAAACTGATATAGAAGTTGATGTATTCAGACAACTTGCATCAACTGATATATTTCTTCTTTGTGGTGTGCCAATTTGTAAACCTGAAGTGCTTGGGCAACTTATAGCTAATGTACATTGTGAATCAGTTTCTAATGATAAATGTACAGTAGGTATTGTACCACGATTTAATTTTAATTTTTCTTCAGTTTGAAACTGATTATCTTGAAAATGCCTTTGACAAACACTATATGAATGTAGCACTTTTTTGTGAGGCATTTCTAACAGTGTACTATTATTTACCGCTGCTAACCAATTATTGTATAAAGTATCGTCTCTTGGAAACGTAAAGTACCGTATTTGTGGATCATCTACAAATCTCTTCACACACCCCGGTACATAACATTTTTTTCGGTACTGGTACGATTGCTCCTACAAGTAATTTGATAAATCTATTAAGAATTTATTTCTGGTATTTATATAACAAAACAGTATACTTACCATTTCAAAAGTATTTTCGTATAAATATATACATATTCTATAAAATAATATGTTTATTGTTCTATAATCAACTTTAACCCTATTTTTTTCTGGCAACTATTTAGGGAATTACCAAAACTATCATATATTTCAAAAGGTTCGCACGATAATACAGTTCTCTACTGCCTCACTTTCTGATTTTATTGCCATCTCTTATTGCGAATTCTAAACAAAAATATGTCCCACATACTTCCATAAACATGCCTACCCACGACTGAAAGTTGCTGTTTGTCAAGACGTCGAATTATTGGTGCAATATTTTTTTTGGACAGAACGATATCGCAGTGATACATTGCAGATTTTTATATGACAATGAATTACAAGAGGGATAATTCGAACAAGACGGAGCACCATCTCATGTTGCTAATAATAATTTAGGATATCTCCAAGGATATTTTGATGTATACTTTATAATTACCGCCTAACACCAAATTTTAGGGTACATTTTGTGTTTCATTCTTAATAGTGTTCGTCAATGGCCATGTTGGTTGAAACCGTGGTTACACAATTCGTTTAATATAGTGATATAACAAAGTGTACGTGTTTGCATCAATTTATATTGTGACAGTTCATTTACAATTATACTGAACTTTTCTCTACATCCATCCTAGAAAAAATAGCATTTACTACTCGAGATGAAATAATTTTTTTCTTTCGTGCGATTTCATCTCTTGTAAAATATACTATTTTTAAATGAAATTGGTTATACATATAATACATTGTGTCAACAAATTATTTTTTATGAAGTATTGGATTTTATGTAATACAGGGTTAGCCAAATGTACGATTCATTAGAATATCTTTGATATGGTTACTTAGATTTTAATAAGACTTTCTACAATTAATTAGATGCAAATCGGGGATTCGATCAGTATATTTATGTCAGAAGCAGACTTCCGGTTTAGCCGAATACGTTAACTTTTTTATTTTAAATGAAACATCCTGTATATTTTTACGAATTTCAATAGAGCTCTGCTCTGGGAGTTCAGCAATAATAAGGTTTAGCACCCTTTTGTTCAACAATGACAGAGATATTTAATTAAATCTAATAATGCAAATTTGATCGAGAACAAGAAAAATAAATAAAAAATATAAAAAAATCAATATCAGAAAGTTTTAGAAATCATGACCGTTTACTTCTTGATAACATGCAAATCTGAGAACAAATTCTTGAATGACATTTGTCAAAGCCTCCTCGCAAATTAATTGCATTTCCTCAATTATTCTCTGCAGTAACTCGTCCAGATTATGCGGTCGTATACTATAAACCACAAATTTTAAATGACTACAAAGGAAAAAATCTAGGGGATTTAAATCAGGAGACCGCGCGGGCCATTCAATGAATCCTCTAAGACCAATTCACCGATTTGGGAATGTTTCGTTTACAAAACTTCTAACATTAAGCACATAGTGAGGAGATGCTCTTGTTGGAACCAAACACTTACAAATAATTCTCCAACTTCCTCAATATTAGTAACAACCTGATCATGTAAAAACTCTAAATATCTCTGTCCAGTTAGTGTACCATGAATGAAAAAAGGACCAATAATACGGTTCCTGAAAATACCAGTCCAAACGTTTAATTTCTGCGGATGTTGTGTATGCGTTTCTATTGTCTGTTTCACCCAAACTTCGAAGTATTGGGTCTTATGGAGAATAGCCTCTCTTATTAACTTATAACGATGCTCATATAACTATCTTTTTTTAACAGTACCACGTTGCATTTATTTTGGCGCACTTTGTCTCTAGGGGAAAATTTTTATTTTGTGTTTGTTATATACTCCCTGTCACTTGAAATTTTCGATCTGTCATTTTTTGTGTATATTTCGTAAATGTCTCATATTTATAAAATAATCCAAAATAAAATTACATTATTGAATTAAAAAAAAATGTCGAGACGATTTTGTTTAATTTATGCACATCTACCTATTTTTGCATTAATGATTTTAACTAAATTGAACGTCTTGTAAATACAGATTTACGACGAGAGTTTTCTAACCTAAAAGGTAAACAACATGCATTTTGAATGTCAAATCAATATCTTACGTATAGCCAATCTATAAATGAAATAACCTTATTGTTAGAAATTTGGCAACAACAAATGCAATCTCCATAAGAGCAATACTTCGAAGTTTGGATGACATAGACTATAGCATCCAATGAGAGTATGTATTGACCAATATCGACAATTATGGTGATTAACGGTACCATTCAAAAAAAAAACGTAGCCTCGTCGGAAAACAGCAAATTGTATGTAAAATATTGGCCATTTTTGCAAATCTCCATCTCTTTCGCAAAATTCAATTCTACAATCATAATCCCCAATCCAATCATTCTTGCACTAAATGTGGTTTATACCGATATTATTCGTGCTTCAATATTCTGGCTATGATATTAATATATATTATATATATTTATAACCACAGTGTTGAACATAGATCACAGTAAAGGTAACACAAAGAATCGCGAAAGACTTTACGAGGCGTCCACGTATATACTATGTTTTAAAAAACTAAAATTAGAACTTACTCCTCTTCAGAAATGGCACGCATATATTTGTTTTGACACCCTCGTTTCCTACCTCTTTTCTAAGAATTCGAAGAGGCAAGTGCCTGGGATCGGATCGTTGTCCACGTTGAATGTGCTATTTTTGATATTAACGATATGAATACTTTCGTATATGTCCAACTCGCTCGGCTTGCTTATATTTTTAATAAGTTTAAAACAATCTACTGTGATGTTATGACCGGCTTCTAATACATGACGGGCAACAAACGTTTTTTGCCCGTCTACTGAATTTAATATACGATGGACGCCTTGTAAAATGTGTTAGTTTTACTGTTCCCCATGTTCAACACTGATTATGGATTTTACCTACTGAGGATGACAACTTAGTTGTCGAAATGTGTTTAGAATATGAGTATTAATTGTGTTAAGGGATTTTATACCTTTTTAAGTTTTTACTTAATCACAGCCTCCAAAGAAAGCCTTTTCAGGTATATAGATGGAAATTGAAAAGATTGATTTTATGAGAAAAAGTATATTTATATTATTAACTTATGTACAGTATTATAATTATTTGTAATACAATATTTATACATTTTTAGAATTTAATAAAAGTTAACATAAACGTTAATATTTATTTTATTTCAATAGATCCTATACAATATAAATATAATATTAACATTATTCATTTATTTATTTTTACAGATAAATGATAGCACACTAATAATAAAATGTATGAATCACATTTCCAGTACTTAAAGTAATAGCAGTCAGGTTTAAAGCAGAGCAGATATATCCCATATTTTTAAACGATCTTGCCCAACTGTGAGCAACTTACTCCGAGTTTCATCCACACTCATGGCTAGTACAGAATGCTTTGGATCGTGAAACGTAGCTAGAGATGGTCGACTAAATAAATACACATAAAAAAATTTTAAATACATCAACTACATCCCATTTTCTATTTGGAATATTAAATAAACAAAATAAACATCAGAATTAATTTAAAAGCAACTAATATTTAAATGATTATGAAGTACATTTTTTTAAATTTCGCGAGTATTTGTAAGTTGTAAGAAGAAATAACAGCAAATATTTCACTAAAAACCGAAACCAAAATATAACATTAAATCCTTATTTAATAGAAATACGCTATTTGTTAATGTCTTTATTGAAATAAAAACATACCTAACCTTTATTACTAGCATTTAAAATATTATGAATTATTTGTTGTGACTTTTAATAATAATATACAAGTATCGTTATGTTCAAATTTTAGGAGTGTAAAGTAAACTTCATTTCATGTAAAAAGAACGCAAAACTTGTATATCCATTTTTATTTGTTTCAAAGTTACAGATCTATGAATGTGATTGTCAGATTATGAAAAAAAAATGTTAGCCTAAAGTCAATACAAACTGATTTTATTTAAAAAAAAGTTATATGATTCAATACAGGCCTGTGATTGTTAACGTCGCATAATAAAATGTTATCCTAAAATAAATAAACAGGTGTAGTGCATACAGTAATTTCCTGGATATCTACAAAAAAGAGTACTGGAAATTGATTTATGATAAAAAAGGTTCTTACTTATTTCGTAAGTGCTGAACCATGAATATCATACAATAAACAAATGTTCAGATGCCTGTTAACGTTGCATTTTTTAATAAAGGATTTCATTACGTTTCAGTTCATACAACAGCTTATTAGTGAGTGGACACGCTTTCTTTATTCAAAATGCCTTACCGATTTTCTTCTCAAGAGTATGCGGACATGCATTTTGTGTATGGCTACTGTAACGGCAGTGCACATCAAGCAGTTATTGAATACCGACATCGGTTTCCCAATAGGCGCATTCCTCATTACAGAACGTTTCTGGAAGTACACAGACAATTTCGGGAATGCGGACTGCGCGATTATCTTTTCGGCCGAGGAATAAATTTGCTAGCAGACTTAAAGGAAGAAGCAGTAGCTATTGTTACAAGAGACCCAACTCTCAGTGTACGTCGAACCGCTAGACAACTAGGAGTGCCACGAACGACAGTTTGGCGAATTTTAAAACGTGAGGGCTTATATCCATATCACTATCGCACGGTTCGCTTGAGGCAGACCACTATGCTCGTCTAATTTATTCTACCTGGATATTAAGACAGTCACGGCTTCACTTTAATTTCTGCAGAACAGTCCTCTGGACAGATGAATCTACGTTCACGAGAAGTGGTGTTACAAATCTGAGAAACCTGCACAGGTGGTCATCAGAAAATCCCAAAGCTATACGCCCATCTAAATTTCAACATGAATTTTCTATTAACGTTTGGGCGGCCCTAATCGATGACTTGTTGATTGGTCCTGTCGTTTTCCTGGGAGGTTAAATGCGGACAATTACCTTCAATTTCTTATTGACGAACTGCCAGGTCTTTTAGAGGATGCCCCACTGAATGTTCGACGAGACATGTGGTTTCACATGGATGGGGCACCACCATATTTCGGAATTGCTATCCGAAATTGGGTTAACGTCAATTAACCAAGATGGATTGGTCGAGGTGGTCCTGTTGCATGGCCACCCAGATCACCCGATCTTAATCCCCTTGACTTTTATTTATGGGAGTACATGAAAAATTTAGTCTACGCGCAAGTTTCGAACACAAGAGAAGAGTTGTTGGATCGTATTCACCTAGCTGCCGAGCAAATCCGACAAAACAAGTATGAAATTTGGATAAGTACTTCTTCTGTTGGCTTACGGGCACAAGCCTGCATTCAACAAGGAGGTGGACATTTCGAAAATATGATTAAATGAACTTTTTTAAATAAAATCAGTTTTTATTGATTTTAGGATTACATTTTTTTATCATGATCTGGCAATCACATTCATAGATCTGTAACTTTGAAACAAATAAAAATGGATATACAAGTTTTACGTTTTTGTTACTTGAAATGAAGTCTACTTTACACTCCTAAAATTTGAAAATAACGATACGGGACAGCTTGTATAAATAAAATTAAAAACTCTTTAAAAATACAAGTTTTCAATAGTACGCCCGTGGGCGATGAGTCATCGGCCTCTCGTGTCCGGTGCCTAGTAATTACGTGTTAGGTATACATACTCTTTCAGATTATAATTTTGTGTACAGATTTACTACCACCCAAGTTCAAAATACACGTTTAATAGTTTACAATTGTTTTGAATCTAACGCGCTAAAATTCTTTCTGCGAATGTACACAATATATCGATGCTTCATGGGTCATATTTGCTTGGTTGGACTCTAACGTTAATCATTACATACTGTAAAAAAATATACTTACTCGGCATCTTTAAGACTTATATGACAAGGTTCACACACCCGTACGGCAAACTCGAATCCCATAACTGGAATACTCAGTCTACCAGAAGAACACCTGTCACACACGGCTTTTCCACAGTGACGACAATGATGCTGTCGCAACCCCAATTGTCGTTGATCCATCATCGTCCGAAGGTTCCAGAAAAATGGTCTGCTGCATAACTGACAACTATCTGATTCAGTCCATTCTGGAGTTTCTTTTCTTTGTTGATTCATATCCCAGAATACTATAACTCCATCTTCTCCGGCACTAACCAATTGTTTTGTGCTAGTCAGGTAACATAGTGCAGTAACCTACAATTAAATTATGGCAATGTTGTTATTATGCTTTATTTTCTTATTGCATTTCAAGTATTTGATGTACTTTTACATTTAATAAACTAGATATAATTGGTAATAAACATATTACAGACAAAATATATTTGTTTAAAAAAGATATAGGATTAAAGATAAAGGATTTAGAATAACACTTTCTTTATCTCTCTAACCGTTGTCAAAGGTATCCATATTTTCGTTACTGATTTTTTCCTTTGTACAGTTAATGAAATTGACATGGTAAGAATTTTATTTATTTTCGTTTGTCAAATACAGGGTGCGGCAAAATGATAGGTACTATTTGGGATGTCAATAAAAACCAAACCACATAAACCAAACATTTCATATTTTATTTCTTAAATCTACATTTCATGCCATTCAGGAGCGTTATTTTTTAAAAATGATATCTTTTAAATGACGGCCATTATTGTCGATGCACTCTTGTAGGTTCTCACGGAAGCGCGTCATTACCCGATGGATCATTTCTTGGGAAATTGCGGCAATTTCTTGTCTTATGGCTGCCTTTAATTCTTCCAAAGTCCGCGGACGATGTGTAAAAACTCTCGATTTGAGGTAATCCCAAAGAAAAAAGTCGCAAGGCGACAAATCAGGCGAACGCGGCGGCCAGGTGAGATCACCCCGTAAAGACACCACTTTGTTTGGGAACATGTCTTGAAGAAGATTAAGTGAACGACGCGTGGTGTGCGATGTAGCACCATCCTGCTGGAACCAAAGATGTTCTCGGTGATTTTCGTTCAACTCGTTAACTTTTGGGCGCAGGAACGCCTAGGAGACTGTTGTACGGAATCTCTTACTGCATTCACATTTTCCGGTGTTCTTACTGTCCTTGGTCGGCCAGTAGATTTTCGTTTAAGCGCAGAACCTGTTTCCCTGAAGTTTAGAACCCACCGACGAATTGTTCTTCCATCCGGAACCGCGCCATGCCGAACAACATCAAACTGATTACGGTAGGCACGCTGCGTCGCTATTACAGATTCCCTATTTCTAATAAACTCCTCGACAACGAAACCACGATGCACTCCGCTCCAAGCCATGTCGATAACTGAAAATTGCATACTTTTGTCTACCTAACGCGACCGCGTGCACAGTGTTGCCGGTTTTACAAAGCGAGCAACCACTATTTGAAATCCTACCTACCTTTTTGCCGTACCCTGTATTATTGTTGCTTTCTCGTTGTTATTATTATTTATTTGTTTTGGATAATCAATATTGTATTTCTAATTGGAAAACTACAATTAAATATAAATAAGATTTTTCTTCATTATAATTACGTGTTTTACGTGTTTAATTTATGTAGGTTATGTGCTATGACAACACCGTCAATAGAGGTTATTTTAAAATCAAACTTGGGTAATGTCAAGAATATGCTTGAGAAATATATCTGGAAAAAATTATGGGAATCGTCTAAAAGGGAGGGTCTAAAATGGAACAACTTTTCTATACAAAGTTTTTAAGGCACGCGTACAGTAAAGCTACAAAAAAATTAAAACCATTAAATAACCTTACTTTTTGTATACTTTCGACGCAAGAACTAGCCAAATTTTGGAAGTTCCTGCTATTTATACGTACTAATGGATAACTTAAACACCACTTGCATGTCTTTTTGCAATATCAACCAACATATTCTTTTAATAAACGCGGAAGATGTGAAATATCGTTATTTTTATATGGTATTTTCACGCAATCCTTGACAGTTGAAAACTTTCAGTTACATTATCAGGCCACTAACTTCAAAACATTAAATTTAACTGATAATCTTTATATAAATGTATATTAAGTAAAGTTTTCTATTTGTCAATATAAGGAAATTACAAATAAGATTTATTTGCTATTTTTTCCACATATATTTCTCAGCATATTCTCGACAAAATCCTTTAATGAATTGGTAGTTTATATATATATATATATATATATATATATATATATATATATATATATATATATAAGGTAAACTTAATAAGTCGGCGATTAAAGGTCTGGTTCATTACTTCAAAGTATATATATTTAAAACAACCCTACATTTATATTTTTTATTCCCTTGACAAAGGCATCATGCCGAAACATGTAGGGTTGTTTTAAATATATATATACTTTGAAGTAATGAACCAGACCTTTAATCGCCGACTTATTAAGTTTACCTTATCATACCAAGGTCACGAAAATATTATATTTATATATATATATATATATATATATATATATATATATATATATATAGATTATGTAGATAATAATTAATTACTAACGGATCGTGAGTAAAACAGTTTACAAAATTCGGCGGAAAGATTCACTTTGCGCCTCGGTATGTGATACATATACCATATGATCAAAAATTATCTAGATAAGGGATGGCCATGGTTGGGAGGATTACTGTCTTTGATAGGTTCAGCCCAAGGTTAGTAAATGTATACATTTAGTAACCTTGGGTTCAGCCTGTTGTTGGTTCTACATGTTGGTTGGATGTCAGTTTCGATTTGAATTTTTATTTGACGTGAATTAAATGTCAGTTTAGATTTGAAGTTTTATTCAATATGAATTAAATGTCAGTTTCAATAAATAATTTGACAAGCTGATTAGCTAACATAGCCAATATAATTAGAACTACTTCAAATCAAAACTGACATTTAATTGGCAGCAACGACCTGAACCTATCAAAGACAATGATCCTCCCAACCTTATCTAAATAATTTTTGCTCATATGGTACTATCACTGGTCGAAGGCAATAGTCATCGAAGCCACCAATGTTTCCGGTTAAACGTTTTTTGCATGATCCATGCAATAACCAAATTAATTGATTTAAATTGGTTTGATATCGAAGTGAGAATTCTGTGACAACTACATTTGTATCGCGGACAAAAAAAATCTCAAAATATTGTAGAGAAGAAGACAGGAAACAATTCCACATTAAATGCACCCGAAGATACTACGTTTTCTGGTGTAATAGCTAAACCAGGTCATGTATTTACAAAACATCCATTTCATCAACACGACCTATCTTTCACCACATTGTTTTTATCTTGTAACCAGGTCACTAGGCTAAGGGAACAACTCTAATATATAACGAGACACTCAGAGGTCTCTACAGTCAGAGTCCGACAGTTAGAGTCAGAGTCACTACAAGTTTAGTGCCTCATAATTATAATGTAGTGTTTACTACTGTTATCATTGTTATTATCGTTATTAAATTATATGTTATTTAATCGTTGTCCTGCATATTATTTATCATACTGATAAACCTGCTGTATAAATGGAACTGCCTCGGCAACACTGTTACATCCGGGACCAGGTGACATTACATTGGCGATCCTGTCCACGTCTGATATTACATGGCGATCCTACATTTACTTAGATGATCCGATATTATATGGTGATCCTGCCATCCCATCATCTGACATTACACTGACACTGGAACCACAAGAAGCTTATTTACCAAATGCACTAATGTTGTTAAAAATTATTTTAAATAAAATTACAAAAACTTTCATATTTGATAACTTACTGCCTTCCGATCGGTTAAGTGACAGTTCTTACCTATCTGAGATTTGTGAACACAACTTACTATTCGTTTAATCCAACTATTAAATACTTTAAATTTACTGATGGTGCAAAAAACTATATAATTAATAAATTACTGTTCAGTAACAAATTTTAATATATGTATTTTTTTAAATGTGTTTATTTTGACATTTTTCAATTTTTACAGTACTGCCTAATTAGTATGAAGTGGCATTTTATTGACGCTAAACTAGTTCATAAAATAGGTAACTAAGGTATACAGTTGAACATAAAGTTTTCATTAAATATAGTAATTTAATAACTAGAGCTGAGGATGTTTGCGGTATAACCATGGTTATACCGCAAACATCCTCAGCTCTATAATAACACATAACGGGTGTTCAGAAACATTCGAAGTCAAAGTAGTCCTTGAAAATATGAAGTCATGTCTGAGATAAATTGATTTTTGACAGACAACAGTTGACATTTAATAATTATTACAAATCAGATACTTAAGTAAAGATATACGATTTTTTGTTCAGAGCCCACTTGACTTCGAATGTTTCTGAACACCCATTATAATAACGACATACATGTAGTGTCAAATTTATAGATCAAACATATTTGACAATTTACTGATATTGATCAAACTTGTAAAACTTAGGTACAATCCAAATCACGAAAGATGATCCCTGCGTCATCAATAAACATTGTATGATTCAAATCAGTACTTCGGCGTCATATTAAATACTGTAAATTGCAAAATGAATATGGGTTGTAACTTCGTTTCCGGGCCAAATATATTTGACACAATCGGTCGAATTTGTAGGTTATATGAACATATATAATTGCCTCCGCCTGGCGGTATTTTTGCAAACTAGAGTAATAGGGAAAATAAGTTTAAAAGCATATGGTACCATATTGTTAATTGACTTGTCAAAAAAACGAATTGTGTGAGTAGTGATTTGTTTACTGGTTGAAATTACCTGGAATAATAAGATTAAACAATATATAATGTCTTCTAAAAGTTAAATGTACTGTTGTGTATCCCAGTGCCGTAGTTATAAAAGTAAAAATATTTCGCTGCATTACTTTCCCAAAAAACATATATTATGTAAACAGTGGGCACACGTGTTAAAAATAGGAAAACCAGGGACAAAATACATGCAAGTTTGTAGTCTACATTTTAAAGAAACAGATTATCACCCAGGTAAAAGTATTTGAGACTTCAGTTATATATCTTCAGTGTAATATATTTTGGTATGCATAGGCAGGTACACCATTAAAAAGGAAGAGGTATTTGAAGAAAAATGCTGTTCCGTCTTTAAATTTGCCAATCAGAAGACATGATGTAGTACATCTACCAGATAATGGAAGGCAACACAGATATGAGAAACGAGATAAAAGGTGAAATCAAAGAACTTCTTTTTTACATATTTTCATTTCAAGTACTAATATTCCAGAATATCTGTGTTAGAGGATAGCTGTGGTTTGTCTTGGGAAGAGGAAAGTACCTGTGCTTTATCTGAGGAAGAGGAGATGGCAGCTTCAAGCAAAATCGACGTGGTACATTTGATGGGAGAGCATAATTATTCGAGTACATACAAAACCAAAAGCACACAAGCAGACTTTATTTCTGTGCATACATGTACCATACTGATAATAAATTATGATAGTAAATTATCAACTTTTACTGGAATTACCATGAATCAATATTCCACAATTATATTATGCGCAGAAAATATTTTAAAGGAACAAAATATTAGTGATCCAAACATGGATGAAAAAATTTTATTAGTTCTAATAAAATTAAAACAAAATTATTCCTATAAGTCTTTGGCAGTTTTATTTAATAAAAGTGATACAACAATCAGAAGATATTTTCAAGATACAATTTTTTTATTAAGTAAATTGCTGAAATGCACATTATATTGGCCAAGTAAGGAAGAAAATATGTCAAACATGCCAAAATGTTTTGATAAATTTCAACATACAGCTGCTGTGTTCAACTGCACTGAAATACCAGTAGAAAAAACAAACTGTCTTAAATGCCGTATCAGGACTTATTCATATTATAAAAAAATGCACACAGTTAAAATATTACTTGGTGTTACTCCTAGTGGTTCCATTAGTTACGTGAGTGCTGTATATGGCGGAAGGGCTTCTGATAAGCAAATTTTCATAAATGAAAATGTCATAAGAAAATGTATACCATTTGTTGATGCAATTATGGTTGACAAAGGTTTCCACATAGACGATGAATGTATGAAGCATGGTATTAAATTGATTAGACCTCCATTTCTGAGGAATAACGTACAGTTTTCTTCTGCAGATGCTGAAGATACAGCTACTATTGCAAGAGGTAGAGTCCATGTGGAACGAACCATTCAAAGTATAAAAGCATTCTGTATTCTTTCCCAAAAAATAGAATGGGATATTTTGGCGTGTATTGATGACATTGTAATAGTTGTTTGTAGTCTAGTGAATTTATCAAAGCCAATTTTAAGCCATGATAAATTTATTTAATTTATAATATTGTATCTATATTTAGTTTAGAACTACTTTGGATTATTTTTTCTATTAAGATTTTATTTAAATAAAACAACAATTACACATGTATAAGATTTATGTATTTTCACAAATAAAATGTAACATGTTATTAAAATAAACATTTTTTTAATTTTTCAAGTAAGTTGAAGCTGTATGTTGGACAGTACTTAACTTTTATGTCGACTAAAGAATTATCAAATGACGCATAAATTACAAAGTGGCAAGTTTCGATATGAAGAAGAGCCATACCAAATTGCACTTGTGCATAATAATGTTTTTCTTTCAAAGATACACCATTTTCGTCTATTTTTAAAAAATCACACCTAGTAATCAATTCTGTTGCAGATACATCCTTTCCTAAAACAAAACAACTTTCACTAATAGTACAGTATACAGGTATATATTTTCTGTACCTGGAAATGGACATTTTACTTCCAGTAATTCATATTTTCCTTCACTTAAAATGATGCCATCTGCAGAATAACCTGCCCAACAGTTATCTTGTGGTATTAGGAATCCTACTTCTAACACGTCTAACTTAGAGATTCGGCTAAATAATGCACGAGCATTTGGTTCATGTTTTTGTCCATGCTCAACATACTTATTAGTAAATATATGTAATAATATATGTATATATCATAACAACGCGATCCTGTTATTCGAAACTGTCTTTCTTTCCTGCATTGTACTTTTATATTTGATTCATAAAATGATTTGAATCTGTCGTCAGTTTCGATAATTCTTTTATATGTTTTCTCACAGCAGGCATGCAGAAAACGTGTCGCAATTAAAGATATTTCCAATCCAATTAAAGATCTATTGCTGTTTTCAAAAATTGCTTTTAAATTATGATTCCTAAAACGATAAACTGTTACTTATATAATACATAAATACTCACTTCTAGCATACCTGTTTCCAAGTAATTCTTCAATACAATCATTAGATTTGCGTTGCGTATTTTTTAATCTAAAAAGCATCGATTCCTGGGAACCTATAATATAAATAATTAATGCAAACGGCTATACTTAAAATATTTCTTTTTACAATTTAGAAGTAATTGCAAATTTGTTTCATCCGTCTTTGGCAATACTACATATTTAGCAACTCTATTTTTGACATGGCAAAATTCGGTAACAGGTATCACCTGTTTATACTCAGCTTGTATATCTTTACTTGCATATTTTCCCCATTCTTGCTCTAATTCAGTTTTTGAAGGATTTTCTAATTCGTGCCTGCAATAAAATGCATTTTTAAAATAATTTATTTATTCTTGATAGTCTACAGTTAAGTACCTACTATACATACTTGTTAGCATATAATAACACAGCAACAATATGTTTGCAAAAGCCGCCCGCACCTGCTTTACAAGTGCAAAAGCAATCCCAAACTTTGTTATCTTCAATCTTTATAGTAATCATGTGTGGTTCAGAATGTATTTGCGAAGTTTTCAAACAGTATCCTATTATACTTGAATTTAAAAAACCGCACAAAACAATATGTCCAGCTTTGATAACAGCTTCTCCTTCTTCCAAAGGCCTTCTTCTATCACCCCCATATACAAACATATCACTAATTTGTTTAGACAAGTTAATATACATATGTAATCATTTAACAAAATTGCCTTATTATTTGTTTAATAATAAAATTATTATGAGTATATATACAAAAAAAAGGAAATATAAAAAATATTTAGAAGATAGTATAATAGTCGATATTAAAATAAATTTGCAAAATGAACTGAAAAATATGTATTTATAAAACGAAAATAAATAACAATTCCATCAAATATCAACGAATGTATGTTGTCAAATGTCAACGACTAACGACAGAAATCAGAACTACTAAGCGGAAATGTGTGTATTTATCACGGAGTAGGTAATAATCCCGTCTTTGTCGTACTCAAATAAATTGCTTGAGCCGTATGTCTTTGCTAGAAAACACATACTTTCGTTCAAGCTATCCTTGTCATACAAGTAGTTACTGTTTGTTATTCGGATGTCGAGATTATTCTTTGAATGTCGTTGATAGAACTATAGATCAATGACGCAGGGATCATCTTTCGTGATTTGGAGTGATGCATGACTGATTGATAATGGCAGAATATCCTGGGCGCTCGTGCGGAACGTGTCCACACTTTGGAAAATTCAACGCAATCATAAGTATTAAATTATGTTTACAAAATGTATTACCTTTTTGCATAAAATATGTTGTGTACTTTGTGTAGCTTAATATAAGTAGTTTTCTGTATTAGATATTAAATATGTGAAGAAAAGGCAAATAATGTTTTCAAAAATAGAAATAATTCATAATTGGATACAAATACATTTAATACATACTAAGGTGTATTGGTACAGTTGTGTGCAGAAAAAAGTAGGACAAGTGTTTAGTTGTGTGAACCTATACCACTATTGACACATTTCCAAAAAAAAGTCACACTCATATCAATGTCACCTGAATTATAGCATTATATGCCAATATATGAGTAAAACTCCTTTTATATGTTGAAGTAAAGAGACGAATTTCAATAAAATGAATTAACTTTAATAAAATTAACAGTCATACTGATAACATTTTAAAGAATCTACAAATAAACCATATAATATATATAAACTAATATTTCGTCATGACACCATCTGCATTTAATATATTGGTCAATCGCAAGGGAATAGACGAATACAAGTTTCTTATAAGATTTTCGTTTTCTGTTATTTCTTGCCATGCTTCAATTATTGCATTCCACAGCTCTTCTCTGTTATTTGGTCTAAAATGACGCTCATACATTTTTTTAACAATAATACCTCAGATATTCTCAATTATGTTTACATCCGGGCATTTGGAGGGCCAAATCAAAGTTTCGATGTTATTAGTTTGTAACCACTGAGTTATTATTCCTGCCGTGTGTACTGAACAATTATCTTGCTGGAGAATAAAATTATTATTTGGGTGATGTTCACGAAATAATGGTATTATATTCTCCAAAATATTTAGATATGCCAAAGCATTGAATCTACCATCAATTCTCCAACAGATAGCTAGTCCATTAGCAGTTATAGCAGCCCATACATTAACAGAGAAACGTTGCGACTGACCTGCATTAGATACGTATGATTCTTCATATCTGTATTTCTCGGTCTATACACTTTAATGTGTCCATTGTAGGTCGATTGAAACGTCTTTTCGTCAGTAAAAATTAGGTACTTTATTCCAGAATTCAATATCTTTGTACAAATAATTTAGTGCAAAGATTATTCTGCCCTGTTTATGGCGTTCCGACAAAATACTTTTTTTGGCTGCAATACAATTTTTAATGTCTAACATTTGAATTCTTCTGCAGGCTGTTGACCGAGAACCCGGGAAATTTGTTGCTGCAACAGCATCTAATGCACAAGAAAACGGACGTTTTCTTAAGAAATTCACTAAAGCGGTATCATGATGTTCTAAAGAAATCCTTCTTCTACCGCTTCCTTGTTTTCTGTTAATTGTTTGTTCTTGCTCCCAACGGTTTTTGACATTTTGTACGGTGCTTTTATTAACTCCGAAAGTAAACGCTACTTCTCTAATTGTTGGTCCTTTTTGAAGCTCGGAAATGATTTGAATTTTTTGTTGATTACACAATTGTCTTGGCATTATAATAAAACTCTCACTTTGACAACTCAATTTGACACTTAAGTGACAATTCAAATTTAAGTATGGGTGAACCAGATTTACATAGAAAAAATAGCTTGTCCGAGTTTTTTCTGCACACAACTGTAACTACTTATTCCACCATACAAAACGCTACAATATTTTAACGCAAAATTTTAATTATTCAACATAATTTCCTTTAATTCTTACGATTCTAGCAGAACGTTTATAAAGTAATTCTAAATTTTTTAAGTAAAATTCTTTGTCTTGCTCTGCAAACCACTGCTCAACGACTTCATCGTTTGTCGAAAGTTTTTGGAATAAATGATAGTCTAACGTCGCTAAATCTGGAGAATAGGGTGCGTGGTTAACTAATTCAAAGCCAACTTTATCAATTTTTTGCAGTGTAATCAACAACATGTGAACAGGAGCGTTTTCTTGCAAAAAAGCACACCTTTGGCAAGTTTTCGGCGCTATTTTTCTTATATAATTTCGTTGAAAACTTTGTATAATGTACCTCCGCAATACTATCTTTTCCAAATAATCTATCGTAGTTATCCCATCTTTATCCCCCAAAAAACCTAAAGCAAAAATCCTGCGAGCCGATTTTTGAACAGGGAATTTTTTGGGTCGTGGTAAATTTAAATATTTCCACTTCCTGGATTGCTCTTTACTCTCTGGATCTTAATGATATACTCACGTTTCGCTAATAGTAACAAGCCGATTCAAAAAGTTTTAAGTATCATCTTCAAAACGGCGGCAAATTTTTTTTCGACATCGCCAATCAAATGCGCTTCTGATCAGCATTCAAGCATCTCGGAATCTTTTTGACCGAACGCTTTCTAATACTCAAGTTGTAATGAATAATGTAAAATACGCGTTCATAGGCAATATGCAATGCTTCGGCAATACATTGATACCAATTCGTTATCTTCTGCAATCATATCAGGAACATAATTAATGTTTTCTAGAGTGAACGCAGAAATTGGTTTTCCAGAGTGGTGCTCGTATTTAACATCTGATCTGCCTCTCTGAAATTCCGCAATCCAGCTTTCAATAGTGGTGTATGAAGTACACTGATTACTTAAGATTTCTATCGTATCGTATAAATTTACTTTTTTGTGAATTTAATTACAGGCAAAAAAAGAAGGTGATTATTTAGAGTCACATACCGTACCAAAACCTGACATATTATTACAAAAGAAAGTTACTCTAGAAGATCATGTTTTTGGAGTTACGGCAGCTAATGAACATCCGGATCTGAAAGTTCCACCCTTCCAGGCAAACGGCGATTGTCCTTGCGCCCCTTTAAAAGAAGAAAAGCCAGTGGATCATGAATGCGAACAAAGTAGATACCATTTAAAAGACGTAATTCATCCGAAAGCAGCCCTCTTACCAAACGTTTGTTTACCAAAATTTAAACCCGTCTTTGATGCACTCGAAACGCAATCTCTTATCCCTGAACCTGAACCAAAGCCACTAAAAGGAATACTGAAAAATAAAAACGAAGGACAAACTCCTTGTCCCTGCGAAGAAAAAATGGAAATGCTACCAATATGTCCACATGCTGCGGGAGATCCGTATGTACAAGCTTCAAGTGATGCTAGACCAATTCCCAATGAGGGAAAACCACCTTGTTATATGCCGCAACCGGAAGATACAATGAACTTTAAAGTTGAGCAAGAAGGAGGTACATTAGGACCCTGGGCAACTGGGAGGGTAGATTGGGGGCCACTTGCTGGTTTAACGGGCACCAGACCAGTAGTCGATAAATATACAATTACTAGATTTAGCGAAGGGGAATGGAGAACACGCAACAAAGAGATGTTGCAAATGTCTGGAACCGAGTTACACAGAGCAAATCTGTAAGTTAACAATAATTTCTAAAGTTTCTAAAAATAATTTCGTTTGATTGTATTTGATATAGAATTGAATTCAATGGTAAGCAATGTTTGGAGCAAACTAGAGCTGACACTGACAAGAACCAAGAAGATTCTACTAGAAGGCTTAAACTGCGAGAACAGGAAGTATTCCGTTGGAAGTGTGAACTTGAAAGAGCTATAGATGCAGCTACTGAAGAAATCGCTTTGTTGGAGAGTGAAAGGAGACGATTAAAACACGCAATGGCAGTTTTAATGCTTCCAGAATCTATTGGTACGTGTGCTTTAATGAAACGTTATTTATAATTTAACTAATAAGCAGAGTTGGCAGTGCAAAAGTTTGGTCAGGTTCGAAAAAGTGCAAGGGATTTAGCAGGAAATAAATAGAGTTTCGCATTTGTCCCGAATGCAGAAACATTATCTACTTAAGCAATAGCGCTAATATTTCTTGTGTTGCTGAATGCATGTAGCTGTGTTTGTACAGTGTCCACTATTTGCATTGACTCCACTAATGGCAACAAAATTGTAATTATAAATAATTTGTAAATCTGCTTTAACTTGGTCATCTTCAATTTCTTTTGATTTTTCTTGATGGCAGTTGCTTCTTTAGTATCAAACTGTAAAACTACAGACTTACTTTTCTGGAAATGCTGAAGATAATAAAATGCTGCCTTTAACCATGTACCCTAGCGTGTAACACTGTGGAAGTGCATTGATGTCGGAACATTGTCTGTGAAATTTGCAAATACGTTTTAGGATTTGAGAATCACTGCTTTTGTATGTGCTATTAAATTAAACACCTTCGAATAGTCTGTCAAAAGATGTAATAATGCATGGATTTTACACATCCCATAAAAAGTTTCCACAATGTTGTTTAAAAGACCGGCCCACGGTTAGCATGTTTGCGGCACCGTCAGTCATAAAAAAGAGCTCAAATTTCTTCAAAAAATAGCATATCGATGTGCATATCAATGTGCATATAAATTAATACAAATATGTTAAAAACACATCTGTATCTATACACATAGACATACACAACATATTTAACCAATGGTCTCTTCGACTGTAGACACATGTGTTTCGACCTTACGATCTCCTCAGTGCAGTATTGAAGTGATGTCTTAAGATTTCCGTTAGCTGACGGACAAGACAGGCCGAGAGACAAGCAGGTCTCTCTTGGCCGTCAGATGTTACGAGATATCTCGTATCAGCTGACGGGATAAGTTTGTGCTTATCTTGCGGGAGCAAATATTAAGATATCACTTCACAAGTGCACTGATAAGATCGTAAGATTGAAACACATGTGTCTGCAGTTGAAGCGACTGTTGCTTAAATTCGTTGTGTACGAAGTTTGTTAAAAAAAGGCCGAATTTTCTACATGAAAACTTTATTATAATACTGTCATCATCATACTTGTCTCGTTCGAAGTACTTCCCCTTGTTTGCTATGCACTGCTCCATCGTTTCTCCCATTGTTCGTATGCTCCCTGGAACTGGTTTAGTGTGAAGGCTCGTAGCTGTGCCAGCATTTTGAAAACGACGTCCTTTCTAGGAGATTTTTAATTGTGGAACCATATCTGGAGAGCACGGAGGATGCGGAAGGACGGTTAGCCAATGAGCAGCGTTGTCGTGATACAACATCCAGCTTTTGTTTTTTCACAGTTCAGGCCTGTTCCGTCGCACATCTTTCCGTAAACGCCTTAAAACTTCCACGTAGAAGTTGACTGTGACAGTCTAACCTGGTGTGAACACAAATACAGGTTCACTATTAATATTTTCGTGAACGTGTCCGAACATATCCCTCCCCAGAGACGTAGATACGTATTTCGCCTTTCTACAGGCTCATCGGTACGCCCCTGCTGGAGAAAGTGTGTTCTTCAGACCAGATTTTTAATAATATTTTATATTATTAAAAATACCTTTGTATTATACAAAACTGGTGGGGTTTACCTACTCATGTATGTTTCAATTATTCTGATACAGTCTAACCTTGCGGAACGAATTCTTGATGAACGACAGTCGAAGAAAATAATCAACATCGAGTTTGAATGACTCATGCGTGCTTTTTTAGGTCGTGGCGAATGTTGACCGACCCAGTGTGATGATTGCGCCTTCATTTCAACGTCACATCCGTAAACCCAAGTTTCGTCATCTGTGATCATGATGATTTTGATGAGGTTTTCGTCGCTATTAGCACGACGAAGCAATTCTTAGCTAATGTTTACATGATTATCTTTTTGCTCGCTCGTGAGCAACCGCTACACCAGTTTTGCTGAGACACGATGCATATCAAGTTTTTCTGTCAAAATGTCATAACACGACCCGATGATGATTCCGACTTCTTCCGCAACTTCCCGCACAGTTAATCGACGATTTCCACAAATCTCAGATCGAACAGCAACAATATTTTCATTGCTTGTTGACGCCGAGGGTCGTTCCGATATTGGATCTTTGTCGATCGATGATCTGCCCGATTTGAAACGCCTAAACCACTCGTAACATTGTGTACTGCTCATATAGTTCTCCTTATGAGCCTGAGAAAAAGATGTACCGATGTTATTAATTAAAGCTAAATTTTATATTACAACGTTGTTCGACAAAGTCCTTCATCGTCATTTTCTCGCCACTTGGCAGAGCGCTGTGTTCACTTAACCGATTCTTATTCCATAACTGATCAAACTACAGCAACGTAGCAAGGCTCGTTTTGTTTTCAAAGAATGCCACTAGGTGAAACATGGCGTGCAAACTCAAACTGTGCAACGTTCGCACACAGTTCGAAAAGTATGGTGTTTTTTTGAATAAAACCTCGTATGTATACAGATACAGCTATACCAAAAATCGCCGAGTCTCTTTTGTCTGTCAGATATCGAAATTATCTCTTGTCACCTGACAGGATAAAATTGTTATTACTTAGCAAAAGCGAACCTTTGGACTTCACTTCGTTAACCCGCACTGATGAAGTTGTAAGACAGAAACGCATGTGTTTGCGGTGAAAGTGGCCACTGGTTAAAAACGTGTGTACAAATACTAATAGATTTATGCATATTTGTATAATTTAGATACAGATATGTTTTTAGCAAATTTGTATTAATTAGTATTCAAATTTCTTCATTATATTTAGCACCTCCCTTGGAATTACTTTGGCAATACATTTTTCTAGTCATTTATTAGCTAGCAAAAGTGAAACTGGCGGTTTTAGACGATACCATGATTAAGAACATAATTTTTTAACAATCGGTTGACTCGTCCACATATAACCAGACTTTTTTATTTTTTTAGTTCTAATTGAACGCTGTTTTCAATTTTGTGACGCACTGATTATATTTTTTTTCGTAAACTTGTCCGATTAGGTCAGCGGTTCCGTAAGTTTGTGCTGCGGCACCTCGTGGAGTTTATGTGCCCCTAAGCGGACTGATAAACTTTGTAAACTCTGGAACTAGGTAATTTTAAGTTTGAGTATTTACTTATTCCAGAAAGAATACGAAAATTCATTATCTATTAAATTAAACGGTAGATTACACATAATTAATGTTAATTCTATATCGAATATAAATTGTCTGTTCAACCCAATGCCTTTCTTATTTTATGCTGTGCACTATTCTCGTGTTTCACATATCTATTCCGAAACATAAAGCTTTGACACAAACTTCGCAAACTATTTTACTTCCATCATATATTAAATCTGAAAATTCACCCATAAGTTCTGTACGTCGTGAACCGATTGCCGCTCTATCCACATTAGTAACTGCGATACTATTAAATTGAACCCTACAAAACTCCTAACACAATAGAGACAATCGTAAACGAGGTATATGCTTGACCCGAAGAACGATAGCTGACTAATAGTCCCCCGACTATAGTATCTGCTAAACACTTTTCACTTTTTCGAGGCAGGCGCTACTGACCGAACGTTCGCAGAGACAATTATAACTAATAAGCAATAGTCAGCATTCATTCGTTATTAAATGTATTACGTTAAAGCTGGTGAATGTTTGGAAAGAAGATCATGTCGTTTAGATCCGGAATTAGTAAGAGATGAAGTTGAAGAGGAATTAATTAAAGAAATGGCACTGACCGCTGAAATTAGAATTCTTTTCGAGAAAACTTTAAAGGATATTGAAAAGCAATTACTAGAAAACAAAACTGCTAAACAACGTTTGGAATACGATTGGAGTGATAAATCGCAGGCACATGAGATTGACGTCATAAATGTGGCTTTAAATAATAGGTCGAATGTTATGCTATTTAAACCTGGCGCTGTTAGGTTTCCTGATAAGTAAGTGATATTCGAGTTGTTTATTTATATTATATTAATAATTATTAAAGCACGATAATGTTTTAATTCGTCTTCTCCTATGTAGAGGCATCCAGATTTAAATGGAACAGTAATCGAAAATCGGTCGTCTTTTTTGGCTGGGCGGCTCAAGCAATTTTCAAGCAATTGCTTGATTATTTAAGCTATCATATGAGCAAAAATAGTTTAGATAAGAGATGGCCATGGTTGGGAGGATTCCTGTCTTTAATAGGTTCAGCCTGTTGTTGGTTCTACATGTTGGTTGGATGTTAGTTTCGATTTGAATTTTTGTTTGACATGAATTAAATGTCAGTGTCAATAAATAATTTGACAAGCCGATTAGCTAACATAACCAATATATAGTTTATAAAGTATGGGTTTTCAGTTCAAGGCCAAATTCAAAACATGTGTTTCAAATCAGTGCTGCAGAGTTAAATGAAGTCAATATTCAATAGCGGAAATAACTGTTTGTCATCATAAAATATAAACGTTATATTTTGCAATATTGTCAAAATTTTAGTATGTTACTATAGCAATATAACAAAAAAAAGCATATACATAACCTATAACATTCTTTTAACTAGTGGCAGTAATTTCTTTGCTGCTTCATATTATGTGCATGCAAATGATGCACATTGATGATTTTTATGTCAGTATTAATGTTACCATATTAAACTTCTACAAAATATAAATACAAAAATATTTTGTTAAAATAAGATAGTTACTTGGCTATTAATGTTTAGTGAACTTTTAGAGAAGTAAACTTGCCTGCTTCAACCAAGTAAAACCTCAAAATAGTAGGTATATTAAGGGGGCGCTATGATAAAGTAGAGAGCACGAAGTCGGTACGAAATACAAATTCATGGGTTTTGACCTATACAAATAGAAAAAGTAATGTTTTCAAAACCGAAAACAATCCAACTGTTGTCACAATTATCCTAAGCAATTTTACCTTTTATAATTTCATCCACAATTTGCACAATTTGAAAAAAATAAAAAGATTAGTCTTAGGCCAATTGTAGGACCTAGGCTATTAATATAAAGTTTTCAGAAACTCCAAAGTAATCTTAATTTTTACAAAACCCTCGAAATAAGATTTTGGGGATAAAGAAGCAATCTGTAAATAACATATGGAAAGAGCAAAGCAAGTAACCTTTAGCATCTTCCCAAAAGATGGCGCTGGAAAATTTAACGCTTAAATTTAAAAATGATCTTTGATGTCATGTATCGTAAGTTGTCTACTGCAAGTGTTTTTAAAAACTATGTTATTCAATGCCGAATTGTCACCTAGCTCGTTCTTGTGCTGACCGAATCCTTTAATTCTACATTGTGCAATATAGAATACAAGCAAAGAATGCTGTGACTTTACTTTTATTTTACATAAAAATGTATTCCTTTTTCTTTTATAAAATGTCCAAAGCCGGTCTTATAAAATATGAAGTAGACAAAAAGGAGAAAGAAAATGTTGACTACAATGGAATCAAATGTATGTATACTATCCAATTAAATATATGCAGGTAGAAGTAAACAATAGAAGCATATGTGTATAAACATTTTCGAAGTAAAAATGGCACAAAAGGAAATTAATAAATGTACAAACACGTCCTGCTATCTCATTTACCTTTTTGGTTCAACTTGTTTTACAGTTAAAAAACAGAGCACACAACATCGTCTTTTCCAATACTCAGCTTACAAAATATGCAAAAATAAACAAAGATCCAGAAGATTTAATGATTGCTATTGGAGAATTTAGTGTACCATGTACATAAGTGCCACTTGAATCGCAGAAGCCATTATCGCAATATTATTGTAACGTTTTTCGAGGATTAAAAAGAAAGTTCAGGTTTACAGAAACAACATACTTGACAAATTAACTTGATTTATTTACAGACTTCAGTATATACAAATACAAAGAAAAGTCAAAAGAAAGCACTTAAACTCATTAATTTTAAATGTTTCGATTTGACTGGCTTCGCTATCGCGAATCATCTAACTTCGAGTGACCGATAACAGCGCAATATTTATATCTCCTGCTACCATTGCTAGAACTTTCTCGAAGTAGTCGTTGAATAATAGTAGTACAAACCTTGTCCTTGCTAAGGCACCACAATTGCAGAGACTGTGGAGTGCAGTCTCCTCTTCGTCTACACACACTGTGACAGGACGATCGTGTACATGTTGCTATGAATAGTGGGTTAGAATGAAGATGAACCACTATTCACCACAACACTGTCCAACTTTGATGCTCAGTCGGTTAACTTATTCTCCGGTTTTCCAATGGGAAAACGCGGTAGTAATACTCCTACATTTATACAGCGCCAGTAAAAGAGTATAGGCGAAAGTGTTTATTATAAATAAAAATCTCAATTGTCAATTAAATGTTTAATAAAAAAAAAAAAAAAAAAATTATTCTTTATTAAGTATAAAGAACTGTGCAAAACAAACTTACACAAAGAGGTAAAATAATTTGCTGGTATTGACCGCAAAGCAAATGTCCTCTAATGACTCGCGGACTAAATTATATCTAATAAATTGCAAAGATGCTTTTCACTTTCACCCCTGATAAACAACCTCTAATGTAAACAGACAAATCTGTCAGACCGAACAAATGTCTAACACATGCGCGATACCACATGTAAAAAAAAAACCCTGAAATCCATAACGTTCCAGAATGTAATGTAACCAAAATTTTAACTTGAAACGTAAAAACCATCTTTGTCATTTATATATGAACTAATAAAAATATATATATAGAAAATCTGACAATCTAAACAAAACCCTAAATGCATTCAATAAAGAAATAATAAGAATAATAACAGTTATAAATCATATTACCCAGTAGGTCCAACGGCTCCCTCGAACTGCGCTAGTCAAAACATAAATTCATACATAATACAATATACAAAAAGTTTAACAATTTTTTAAAATGTAAAAAATCTAAAGTTGCCTACAAATTAATAGTTGAATCAAAAGTTCATAAATTTTTGAAAATAATCATGGGTAAAAGTTTATAGCAATGTGTTCGTCAGCCTGCAATGACTGGTCAGCGGTCCTATTGTCATCTTCATATTTGTCCTTTCTCTCTAAAAACTTGCAACTTCATGTGTGCACTGTATGTTTGTCTTTGTATAGTGTTGAATTTGTTCTGGCAAAAAGCATCCAAAGTAAAAGCTCTTTAATTTGGGCAGCATTTTTTCCTTCCATAACTGCTCATTACGATATATCTTTTGGATAAAAATGGGAAAATCATCATCTATGTAAACGACAAAATAACAAAAGTTTCGTCTAGTTATATTGAGCTGCCCTTGTATCTAAAAAATAGTGAAAGTATTATAGGCATAGTAATATAATAATAAACGACTTTATAACTGATAATGCTATAGTATGGGAATTTCGGCTACCTGATAAAAGTAATTGTGATTTTCCTTTAGAATTGGTGTCTCATGTGCATTAAATTTCAAATAAAAATTCCTATTTGTTCTTATTGCCTCATCAATTGTCTGCTTTTTAAGATGCAAATTATATGCACACTTTATTTCAATAATAGCATCTTCACCAATCAGCCCTTCAAAACATGATAATTAGAATAATACACAATAATATTTGCAATAGTATTTGTACCATCAGGTGAAGCCGCCAAGTAGCCATGATCAACATCAACAAATAAACCAGCATCATGTACAAGTACTTGCAACAACTCCTCAAATCTGTGTCTTACTATTTTTTCACACCTTCTGCCGTACTCCATCGCAGTGTTGGTAAAATGTGAATACATCATTCTCTTTAGTAATGGCGAGCAAGATGTCTTTTCTTTTCTTTTAATCACAGACCCAAAGTTAGATGCAGTCAAGCGGCAAGCCCTTTCTTGCTTATACAAATCATTATTAAATTGCCCAATGGTGGCAATGGCGAGTTGCCATTGCTGTTCTTGCGTAACCTAATTAAACAAAGCACTTGTAAAAATTATTAATTAATGTAAATATAATGCAATCGATGCAGCATGCAACTAAATAAAAAGGAAAAATGCCAGACAAACTTCTTGTAAAGCTTTCTACATATTTTTGAGCTATTTATAAAAGAAAATAGTGGGTAACTATAGCAAGATCAAGCGCATACACAATAACTCCGTATACTTTGTAAGAAGAAGAAGAACATGTGAGCAAGGCATTGGGAAAGTTGAAATATTTCACCGTAACCCCCAACCAAAGACGTAAAAGAATTATAGATTGCAAGACCGTATCTCAGCGGTCGTTATGATTAAATCTGTAGTCTTGACTTACGGTCAATAAAAATAAATAAAAATTTCCCATCATTCCTACGAACTAAATTCTTAGTAAAACTAAGTTTTTGATAGAAATATTCTCTAGATCATGTCATATATCCTATAAATAAAATAAAAGTTTTACAGATGAGCTAAAACTTATAAAAACAAGAAACCTGTAATGTTTTCATTTTCCTTCGGTATTCAGACTTAAATTCCTCTTCACTTAGAAGTGCTTCAGCGGCATTTGGACCATACTCCTCATCCGCACTAAAAAGATGATGTTTCTT
The DNA here is from genome assembly GCA_935421215.2 of Melolontha melolontha. NCBI lineage: Eukaryota > Metazoa > Arthropoda > Insecta > Coleoptera > Scarabaeidae > Melolontha > Melolontha melolontha. Next base: position 90,360,434 of record OW285237.1, on the reverse strand, counting down.
CCTCCCTTGTTTGGGTTTGTTACATCTTCTCTTCTCATGATGTTTCAACCTTTTCAAGAAATAATGACCAGGACTGATACCTACCAGCTCTTGCAGGGCATCAGTTTGCCATTGTGGCCCTAAATAGAAGGAAATGATAACTTGTACTGTGTGGCCAAAAGATATTACCCATATTATATTGTAACGCAGCTAATATACTTCTGATTTCAAAAGATCTTCTTTGTATTAAATTAATTCGTTTTCCGCAATTATATTTGGCAAGCAATGACATAAATGATTCGGCCTTATTATTATTTTCATAAGCTATTAGTTTATGAGCTTTAGTCATTAGAGGTTCCAGGGCACCTGGTAGGAGAAGGCCTATAGAAAAAATTTATATACAAATTTAATTATACAGACCATTTAAGTAGAATAATAATCCAGATTCCAAAAGCCTCGTTTTTTGAATTACATCAAGATGGCCAATAATATTGCAGTAACGGCTGCTGCAATTCAAATGGTCTCCATATACATGGTACACTGAATTCTCCATATCCATCTTTAAATCCTCTGGATCATCATTTATTTTAGCAACATACATTACTACTTGCTGGAGTTTTTTAATTTTTTCATTTGTCAGTGTCTTTCTCGCTGCCAATGGAACGCTTGTGTTCTTCTTTACATTATATAACGCCTTGCCATAGTTTTTAATTAAATGGTTGATGCATTCAACTTTTTCCACTTCTGCGCCATAACTTACATCACGTTTAACTCTGCTGAACACACTAGAGTCACCATCCGCAATTTGGATCTGGTTTAAAAATTCACAAGAAATATTTAGGACCATACAAAGTGACAAACGTCAAACCAAATGAAAGATATAATGTTTTAGCAGTGGGAATACACGAGGGACCGATCAAAACCACCACATGCGCAGAATACATGAAGGCATGGGTAGGAGGCCTTGATGAATCGGAGTCCGATTCAGAGTCGGATGGCCGAATGTAGGATTTTAGTTGCGCAATACATCGATGCGACTGAGGCTAGTCAGTCATCAACGATCGTAATAGAAACATCAATAGTAGACATACCCTGCGATATTACTGATACTTATATGATTATAATGAATTAGTTAAATACTTGTTATTGACAAAATAAATAATATAAGAAGTGTTCAGGCCTAATTAATCAACCAACCCTAGACAACGGATTAAACAAACCTACATATATATTCAAATAAAAAAAAAAAACTCCTTCCTACTACATGGCTGTCATGTGGAAAATGATATAACTGGTGTTCAGAAACATTCGAAGTCAAAGCAGTCCTTTAAAATATGAAGTCATGTCTGAGATAGATTGATTTTGGACAGACAACAGTTGACATTTTATAATTATTACAAATCAGATATAGCCCAGTCAAAATAGCATTTCAGTGAGTCTCTTCTCTTAGAAGAATCTATAGAGATACAGGAAGAAGAAGAAGGAAGCGACGAAGACATTATAATAGAAGTAGCACTTGAAGATTCTCAATAAGATTACAATTTCCATAAATATACAATTATTAATTTCATTATAATCATTCGCAATAGTTCAATTTTTTCAATTCAATGCAATAGTTTGAATTTTCATTTCATATTTGCACTGTCTAATTAATTTTTTTTCAAGATTGACGGAGGAGTATGCCTACTGGGGAAAACAGGTAAAAAAAAAGCGCTAAGTCCACTACCTCAGAGGTGGTGTGGAAATCTGAAAATATTCGGAATATTATATTTCTTTGTATTATAAACATTTTAAAAACTATACGAAATAATAATAAATATTATATTTTAATGATATAAATACTTTCATATTTTACTAATGCGGAACAGTCGATGAAGCATTACAAGTCGCATAAGAGTAAATATGAGTATTTTCGATGTTTGAAATTGCGATATCTCTGAAATGATGATTCGTAGAAAAAATAACATAGAGAAAATTTTTGTAGAGAATTAATTGTACAGTATTAATTTAATACACATTGTGGTAAAAGCAGCAAATTGGAAACTTAAAATCCTAAACAAATGCATGCAATAATTGCAAAACTGTTACATTTATCTTTTTTACTCATTATAAAAAGTGTCTATAACTATGAATCCAATGCAGACGTAGTTAAGTTCTACCAAAAATAATAGAAATATTGCTAATTACAGATGTATGATCTACTGTACTCACTATAGACAGTGTCTATCACCGTGAAATGGGCTTCTTTTGTACCACACAAATCGAACCAAACGTACACGTGTGATAAGTCAAACAACTACACTACAACAAAAAATAAAACCATGTGGATATTGCAATACTCAAATTACTCACCATACAAATATGCAAAATTAAACACTATCACCACAATATCTAAAATAAACAACAAAACACACAAAAATAATAACAAATACAAAATACAAAAAAAATAATATATAAATATACAATAACTATTATACGCAAGAGATTCAGGTAACACCAAAGACACAAGTTACAACACAAAGCACGCAGCTGACGCAACGCATTCGTGTTGAAGTATCGTGTAAAAACTACAGTAAACATCGGATCCCGAATAATATATTTAAATTCTACATTTGGTTGATGTTACACAATAGGCAACCCATTCACCAAGTACTTGATTTGGAGCTACCATTTGCCTGATGCTACTTTTCAAACATAGATACCAGCACAATGCAGAGGCATCGTACCTATTTTGTTTGTTGAAAGTCCCCACTATTTTAAGCGCCACCTTAAGTGAAAAACCAATATCACTAATCAATATAACATTAAGCTTACGTATAATATTGAGGTGACCGGTTTTTTTTTTGTCAGTGAGTGTAGTTAATTTTTTTTTTTTTCATAAGATATGAAATATTATCTATGAAATAAGAATTGGAATTAAAGATGCAAAAAAAACATTTAATTTAATTTATCAAAATAGCCAAAAGAGAAACCAAAATAATGACGAACCCAAAAAATTTTGGTGTGCTCTTTATTCAGCTTTTATCTGTTGTATTAAAAGGTCATTTGAACTGTTAGTACTGACACTTATTGTAACAAAATGTAAGCAGGAAATAGCCCGAGCAGTAGCTTTGAACGATGATCGAAGTAGTATTCGATACATCGCTGCTGTCTTGAATATTTCTAGAAGTACCGTCCAAGACGCAACAGCGACATCGTCAACTGGGGAATACACAAGAAAGCCAAGATCAGCCAGATCTCGCACTACACGGTAGATAACACCATAAAACTGTCCTCTCGCGAGAGGACCGTTTTATGGTGTTATCTACACTACGCGATTGTCGTTTACCATCAACAGTTGTGTCTCGTCAAGTCAAAGCCATTTACGGGACTGCAGTTTCTGCACGAACCGTTCGCCGAAGATTGAAGGAATACGGATTAATGTCAAGGAAACCTGCTGCTTGTCCTCTTTTGCTGCCATCTCATTATATTCAGCAACTACGATTTGCTCGTGAACATAGAAATTAGACAATGGATCAATGAAGCTCCGTATTGTTCACGGATGAGTCGTTTTTGTCTGCGTTAACCAGATGAACGAGAACGTGCGTGGAGAAGGCCTGGTGAACGATTTTCAGCGTGTTGTATGTCTCCAAGAATGGCATTTGGGAGAGGCGGTATAATGGTTTGGGCTGGCATTTCACTGTACGCGATAACTCGGTTTGTTCGCATTGAAAATGGTGCCTGTTAGGTATATCAACTGTTAGGTATATCAACGAGTGTTTAACTGATCACGTCGAACCATTTGTTCCATTCGTAGGTGAGAATTATTATTATTATTATTGGTTAATTAATTGGTTAATTGATTGTGCTGTGAGTGGATGTCAAAAGTAAAGTTAGCCAATCAAAAAGGTGATTCCATCAAACTTTACTCCTTTTACATCTACTCACAGCACAAGAAACCAATCAATTCTCACATATTCTATTTAGAAAACTCCCCATTCGGAGTGGTAAAAATAAAAATAGTATATTTCCTTGTGTTGTATTTATTCAAATATGTAATTATTAGGTACACTATTAATTATTATTGTTATCATAATAATTAAAATTAAATATTAATAACGTAACGTAACTTCTACAATGACAATCACAAAATAGTCATAATTTTAGTGGGAGGGATGTACTTGATCGATTGACCGCAAATTATCAATATTTGGCTTCATTTTTGTTAGGAATAACCGCAAATCTCCCCGTTCTGTGATATTCAATCTGCTCCTTTTTTTTTTGTTAAAAGGTTTGTAACGACACTAAAACTTTTCTCGATAAGATATGACAAGGGAAACGCTATCAAAAGCTTTCTCGCAATTCCCCACAGTCCAGGATATTTTTCGGGTATTTCTGCCTGCAGCCAAAATGTTTGATACCCTCTTTTAAATTTCACTTTCAGTTCCTCATTAGTGCTAAGCTCGAGTAGCTCCTCTTGTAATATCACATTCTCCACTTCCGTTTCATCAAGTGGATTTATGATCCATGGTAGTATTTCCATCGTCAGAATATCTTCAAATCTGATTTTAAAGTCATCATATGCAGGGCAATTAAATGTTGAACGTATGTGTGAATATCCTCATCAAGGCATTCTACCTGTGACAAGTTTGAAAACTGGGAAAATTCGCGCCGACTAATATTTTGCTTCATAAATTTCAATTTTCCAAGAAAAGCTGAAATTACACCCTTTGTTTTTATTAAATTGAGGCTGTCCCCTTGTAATTGTAAGTTAATGTCAATAAATTTTTTGAACAAATCTGTCAAATACGCGATGTCTGCTTTCAAATTGATCAGGTTTTCTTTTAAATCTGGATCTTTACTTTCCAGAAACTCTAAAACTGATTCAAAAAGTGAGAAAAATCTTGATAAACATGCACCTTTCGACAACCAGCGTACTTCAGTATGTAAGAGCAATCGTTGGAAGTCTTCATCATTTTCATCGCACAATTGTGCAAATAAACGCGTATTCAATGCATTGCTTCTTATTTTGTTAACTGCATTAATCACAAATTGAAGCGATTGGTGCAATTTAGCACTCAAATTTTTCGCTATTAGGTGTTGTCGGTGGATGACACAGTGAATTGCAGTTACCTCTGGTATAATTCTTTTAAGATGGCTTATAAACCCACGACATCGCCCGGCCATGGCAGGAGCTCCATCTTTTGCCACCGAAATAACGTTTGTGAATGGAATCGATTTTTCCTTAAAAAAAACACTCAGGATATTAAATATTGATTCACCTTTAGTGTCCGTCTCCAAAGTTTTCGCGAATAGTAGCTCTTCATGAATTTCTTCGTCCATAACAAATCGAACATGTGCCAATAATAATGCTTCATTACCAGGTAAAGTTGACTCGTCCAGTTGAATAGAAAAATGAGTTGTTTGCAGATAATTACACAAGAAACTTTCAATATCAGAGCTCATTTCGTCAATACGTCTTTGTACAGTGTTGTTACTCAAAGGAATTCTTTTGAGTATGTCAAATGGAGATTTGTGCAGAACAGTTTTTAAAACCTCTTCAACAGCGGGTAAAATTAACTGTTCTCCAATGGTGTGCGATTTTCCAGATTTCGCTATAAGTAATGAGATATTGTAAGATGCCCGCAAGCCATCATCGTTACTTTCCGACGTTGAAGCGAACATACTGTGCACGGTGGGTCTCTTTTCATATTTTTCCATCAATGTTTGAAAATATTTCAAATCTTTACCTATTTTATCAGGATGATACCTTCTTAGATGATCTTCGAGCTTCGATGGTTTCATAGTGTCATTGCTAAAAACTTTGTTGCATAAAAGGCATATGGGCAATCGCTTTGTCTGCCTTTGATGGAAGAAAACCAAATTTTAAATAATCAACACTGTACTGTCGACATTTCTTCTTAGATTCAGCCATGTTTCGTATCAGTTACCTACCGGTAAATAAAAAAAAAACTTTGTTGTAGTAAGCTTAAGGTGGTCTTACTTAACAGGATATGGCTATTTTAACAGGATTATTGCAATGAAATAAACAAAGTACCTGCGGCAAACTGATTCTAATTATTCGCTAAGATCAATAATTGAGTTTTATGAAAACGGCTGAACCGATTTTAATGTAATGTAAAACATTTTTTCATTAATTATATTTTGATATATTTCTGTAAATTCGATAGAAAATACTTGTAAATAATATTTTGATATCAAAACTTCGCGATTTTAATTATTTATTTATTACTTTGATGCACTTTACGAGTATGTAGTATATAAAGACACGTACAATTTATGAAAATATATTTAATTATTAGTGAACCACCACACAGTCGGGTAATAAAAAAATTACTAATAAAGTACGGACAAGAAGTTCAACCTTTCTCAGCTTTCTGTTCTTTTATGGAAGTATCTAATAATGGCTCTGTTCAGTATTTAATTTTTAATACGTACCTACTACACGCAAACATTACAAATATACTTATTACAACATAAATATATCTCCTATCACAGGTGGGTTAGAAGAGATTTCTTTTAGGAATAAGCCTCACCTTTTGTACCTACGTATTTTTTTGTAATTTGTCCATTTTTTGTTTACTTACGTGTACAATAAATTGTAAAATAAATAGATAAATAATAAATAAAATAAAAGTATGTATAACAAATAGGCAGGTAAGTACTTACTTTTCCGACAGTGGCAAACACTAACATCGATTCACTTTACTTTACTTTTCTTTTCGAAATTCGGGAAACAAATGAGTAACGTTTATCCGTGGCATTCGTATTTATATTGGTGAAGAATCAAACAAGTTCATGCAAGATTGCAAGCACACACACCACAAGTCGTATTTCGTCCCTTTGCACGTCTGAACAAGCATTGCGGACGGCGGCAGCGCTTTGCAAGTCTCGACACGTTGTACTGAATATGGAATATGCAAGTTTTTACAAGTAACGGTCGCTGAGCTTCTTAAAATACTATCTGCCTACATTGATAGATGAACTCAAGCCAACATTTTAGTTCTTTACTATCGAAACCAGATAAATTTTCGTGGACCCCCGCTTACGAATTGTGAACCCCCATTTTTTTGTCACGCCAACGTAGACCACCGTCGAGTCTCCCGTAGACCACTTTGGAAATCAATGCTCTAGAGTAGTCTAGACGAAGGCACATTCAAACTACACTTCTTATCACTATTATCAATCCAGCCTTTTATTTCGATGTCGTGGGTATCATACCAAGTTTTACCTAAATAAAAAATTAAACGACCATCTTTAAATTTTCTTATGCTGGTTGATATATTCGTAACGGAGTTTCCGTATTCTTTCTGATTCCATAATGACACACCGTTTATCAATTTGACCATATTTAAAACCATTGCTTTTTAACGTTCGCAATGACGTTGTAATGGATCACTGCATTTCCATATCGTCTTCAATAAGCATCTCCAATAAACTCGACAAGGTAGGAACTTCATTTTGTCTATACATATTATATTTTTTTCATTGTTTTAACAACTTATTTGACAATTTTGTAAATTCTTTTGTTAACTTCGAAGTCATTTTTATAATATCTGACTCATTTTCCGATTTTAAATTATTATAAACATTTAAAATTATTTGCTTGGCTCCTAAATAAACTCTTACTTTTTTGTCATCGTGAAAATTATTATCTTCTGTCGATAAATCAACATCGTTATTCTGTTCATATTCTTCATCATACCAAGGTGTCCATATCATGATGAGTTTTTAAAACAGAATAGAACACCTTCGCAAACGAAAGAATACTTTCAACTGGAGACATAAATTACACAACTTTTTTATATAAACGAAGAATAAATAAATTGTTTTTGTATTATACGGTAGTTGACTACCCTAATTATGTAATTAACATAATAGAAAAGATTTTACTTTACCAACAAAATCCGGACGGCACCGAGTTCGTTCCCAAATCCGCAGGTAACAAAATGATATAGTTGAATTGATTCGGCATTTACTTGATGAAGATCCATAATTAAGAATAGAAATAAAACTACGGTTTTAATCTTCACTTTTAATCTTTACTCGTAAAACGACAATTGTTTCGCCAGCACAGTGGCTTCCTCAGGTATAGAATTTGATTTATTAGATTCACAAATTAGATTTCAAGTTAACGAAATTATTAATAAAAAGTATGTTAGACAAAAAGAGAAGATTAATCATTTAATGCATAAAAAAGCAAATAAACCGGTTAATAACAAAACACAAATTTCTAACCACATTTTCTACAAAAGGTTTCAAAATTTAACTGGTACCAATTTCAGTTCAGACGAAGTTAATTTATTAAGAAAAGGTTTTAACTATAATATAAATCCAAATATAAATAAAAACTCTTTAGAATACTTAGCAGTTGAAACTGAACTAGCATTGTCAGACATTCCTAATAATTTAAACCATAAATTTCAATTAGCGAAAATCATTAAACAACAGAAAAGAAAGAATTATTTTAACCAAGAACATATTGTAGTTAAAACTATTAAAAATAAATCTATACAGAATGACATCATCTTTACTAGAGCAGATAAGGGTAAAACAGTTATTGCTATAAATAAACAAGATTATATATCTAAGACATACGACTTTTTGGACTCAGATAAGTATGTCTTAGTTAACAAAGACCCTACAAACCCATACCAATTAGCTATTAAAAACACTCTAAAAAATATAAATGTTGTTATTAACGAAAAAGAGAAAAGAAGTTTAGTAATTATGAACCCTCAACCACCTAAATTATACTCTTTAATTAAATTACATAAACAAAACGATCCCATTAGACCAGTTGTTTCTTATGTTACTGCACCTTCTGTTAAAGTATCAAAAATACTTATTGATATCATTACTAAATACACTAACTTTAAGCCACAGAACAACATAAAAAATTCATACGAATTAATTAATAAAATCAAAAATATTTCAATACCTCATAATGCAAAATTGGTATCTTTTGACGTTAAAAACTTATTCCCGAGTGTCCCTCCAGCCGAAACCGTTAATTTAATTGAAAATTTACTTGTAGCTAAGAACACTAACCCGGTAATTAAAGCTGAAATTTTAGATTTGTTAATAATTCAATATACACTTGTAAGGAAGGACTAATTATGGGTAACCCCTTAAGTCCGTTACTTTCAGAAATTTTCATGAACCACTTAGAATCCATCATTTTTAATAATCCCCTAAGACAGCATATTTTCCTTTGGCATAGATATGTAGACGATATTGTACTTTGTTTCACTGGAACACAAAGACAATTAAACTTGCTATTAGAATTCGTCAATTGTATTCATAAAAATATGGAATTTACAATGGAACAAGAAGTAAACAATAGTATTAATTTTTTGGATCTAACTATTAAAAAAATAAACAATAAATTAGAGTTTGATATTTACCATAAAGAATCTCATACTGACATAACTATACATAATTCATCAACACATCCCATACAACACAAATTAGCGAGTTTCCATAGTTCTTTACATAGATTAATTAATTATCCACTATCTAAAGAAAATTATGAAAAAGAATTAAATTTAGTCAAACAAATAGCTATCAATAACGGCTACACAGATACTTTAATTGAAAATATGCTGACAAAAAAACTTTTCAAAAAAGCAATCTCTATGGTATACCCTGCAATAAAGGATAAAGAAAATTCAAAATTTAGATTACAAACGTACATTGGGACACCTAATAAGCATATTTCAAGTTATTTAAAAAAACTTAATATTAACACGGTTTTCAAAACTAATAATAATTTATCCAAACACATCAAAAACAATAAAGATAAAACAGACAAAAATAAGAAATCCGGAGTCTATAAGTTAATGTGTGGATGCGGTAAGATATATGTCGGTCAAACAGGAAGATCGTTTGAAAAACGCATTGCCGAGCATTGTTCTTCGTTTAAAAATAAAAAACAAATACCTTATACAATGTTGCTGAATTTATATGCTACACATTTTATAAAGTTGTACCTGCTAATTTATTTTGTACGATATTGCATTATATTTGATTCGAGAAACTTTTGTTTATTTATAATATCATGTCGTATGTATTGTTTTTCATTTTTCATTATTGAATTTATTTTAATATATGTGTCGGTCTGCATTTTTTGTAATGTTTCTAAAAATGTTGCTATGTTTGGGTGCGGAGACGGACAGTAAGCACTAAATTTCGAATGGAAGGATTCGCATGAGTTTGTTGTTCTTAACAGTGAACTTGAATTGTCTGCCCACAGTTTGGGAGGGAAAATCGATGAATTGTCTATATAATTCTCTACAAGATAGTCACAAAGTTCATCTATTCTTCTGTCTTCAGGTTTATCCGCCATAAAGTCTTCAACAAAGGAATTTTCCACTTCCACTGGAGGCAAAAATATTAAACCAAATAGATTGTGTAACCAATCTCCGATACTTGAAGTATGTCTTTATACTCGTTAGTAAGCCCCAATTGCTGAATTTTTCACCACCTGTAACAATTACATGTTTGATAAGTATAATTATTTTAAACTTTTCCTTTTTATTAATTAATTTTCGTTACTCACCAAGATTGACTCAGATGAAATCTGCAACCAATTATTCTCACATTTGGAAAGCATTCTAAGGAACTTCTATGAATAGCTTGCTCGAAGTCTATCACTATATTTATAACTAACTGATATTCTCGGGATTACCTAAGGGTAATTAGGATAAATATCTATTAACCGCAATTCAAGCAAGGGATTACAATCCCTTTTTAATGACTTGGATTATTCATGTACTGTAACCGCAATTCGTGTGCGCCCTATTAAACAAATTTATGCGTAAACACGTTTAGTACCCTATAATATACAGTTAGGGCCGACCAGATGCGCCACATTCTTTCACTACCGACAATACTTGTAATTCATAGATTTCTTTAAAAATATTGTAAATACCATCCTTCTTGATTTTATAGATATATTTTTTATTTAGTTTGTAACGTACTGTTTAGATGTAAGCACCTGAGGAAGCCACTGTGCTGGCGAAACAATTGTCGTTTTACGAGTGTTACACATAGCGTATAGAAGTTTAATTCACTTAATTAAACATATATTCGTTTTTAAATATCTCATATTAATTATATTTAAACTTAAGACATTTTTTTTCATTTGTACAAACTTTCATTTTCGTTACAAAGAGAAAGTATTTCTATTTCTTTTGTCACCTTCTTATCTTGACCGACGACCCTTTTCTACCTGAACCGTCAACCGATAACCGAAATGTTGAATTTAGAATATCGAATTTCTCTAGAACATTCTATTTCTTAAATTGTTTTAATTTAATATTATTTACATCTTCTTTTATGTGTCGTGTTTGATATCGTTAGGAAACTTATGTCACAAGGGTTATTTTAAGAATATTTCTGACGTCGACAGACCAAGTCTTCAGGCCGCGCGTTTAATTAACTATTATTCGAGATATCGACCCCCTCTTCGATACATCATAAAACCAAGCGTTTCTAGACATTTTCTATTGACGAAAACTAACAGTTCCTTCTTCGCTTTCGAACCTTTCGTGAATACACACATAACTCCTCGTGTACTGTCCAAGTCACGACGCTATCACACCGACCAGGTGTTCTTTCGCTTCTAAGGTAATTAATTGTATTGTTCTATACATTACTCTTTTAAGTGAATCCAAATTAATGTAAACTAATTAATTTCTTGTTCCTCCGGAAAAACATCGCCCTACATATACTTGTTCGAGTATATCTTCGGACCACGTGGACGCCAACGCCAACTTTAAGGTAACTGTATTGTCCTATACAGAGATTATTTTTAGTTCATCGTGATTAATTAACCCTTAATTTACTACTCCATTTAACGGTCGTTTCAGAGTATTTTTATGTGTTAATTTTAGTTACGTAGTTGCCGCTCCTCGTGTACATATTACTTTGTTTTAATTGCTTTAAATATATCGAGTTTCAATTTATTATGTAAATATAAATACAAAATTTAAGGACGCCGCTGTGTTTTATTTTATGTATTAAGTTGTTGTATATTTATTTTAATTAACCACCACCACGCACGTCCTGGACCTTTGAAGGAACTTCACCAACACACCAAATTATCTTAATTATTACAAAATAACTAAAATATAATTTTATTATTTATCTTAGAATAATTTCCTTATTATTATAAATAGCCCCCCCTGTATTTGTAATAAGTGACGCCCGGAACGTGAGGCAAAATTTGATTTAGTGTAAATCAACGAATCCACAGCAACATGGTGAAGCCAAAGGAACAACAGGAAAACTCTTCTAATTCCAAATCGAATGATTTGGTGGCGCCTAACGAAAACTCATCAGAGATACAATGTTTAATCAATGTTTTACAGGAATTTTGTAGATCAATTGCAACACCACGTGTATCACCTCCAAAGCCAGATGTTTTTAGTGGAGATATTTTCCAGGACCCTGAAGTATTCCTCCAACAACTAGAAGCACATCTGAAAGCAGAAACGCTAAGCCCTGCACGAACGATAGACGAAATCGCAACATATCTTCACGGAGAAGCAGCATTATGGTTTGAGCAATTCGATAATCAAATTGATTCTTTTGAATGTTTTAGCGAATTATTTCTTGAACGTTACAAGTCGAACGAACGTAAGGACAAACTTCATGAAATTTTATACGGACATTTTCAGCAAGAGAATGAACGCGCAGTTCCTTTTCTCTTAAAGAAAAAACGATTGTGCAATCGTTTATATCCAAATTGGGATGATACGAAGATCGCAGCTTTAATCAAGAGGCAATTACGATCCGAATACAAAGTGATGTTAGGACCGAAATCTCTAGAAACATCGAAAGCGCTAAGAGAAGCATGCATGGAAATAGACAACTACATTCATGGCGATCCAGCAGACATTTACGCAAGTAAGATATCGTCTTTATCCTCTAAATCAATTTCAGGCAACAAAGTGAAGCAATTAACGACGAAAGGATTACCGCCATGTGATTACTGTTCTGATAATCACTGGCATCGCAACTGCCCAGTTCTGCGAAAGAAACAAGAACCATCGTTGAATTATATACAGCATAATTCATCACCGAAAACACCTCGTATATGTGTTGAAGTCACAGGACACGCTGTCGACGCCATCTTAGACACCGCAGCGACAAATAACTTTGCCGCTCCTGCAATTGTTAGACACATAACTTCAAACAAGGTCAGTACAGCATCATTAGGACACAAATTTGCACACATGACTATTACCGGAACTGGGATCGTAAGTGCACGCATCCAGAATCAAGTAATAGAAGTCCCTGTACTAATTGCACCGGATTTGCGAGAAAACTTAATATTAGGAATGCCATTCTTCGAAACGCAAGAAGCGGTATTAAATATAGGACAACGTTGTTTACATTTTGGTAAGAAAAATCGTAAAACAATTAAATTCTTTACAGCTCCCGAATCTTACCATGAAACCAAATGTAATCCTACAATTAACCCTATCCCACCTCCACGCGCAATCGAGTATGTTTGTTTTTCACAGAAATCAAGATCGCCTAAATTAACTAGGTCAACGCAGCTACAGCGAAAGAATTCTCCGAATCGACATCGAAGCACAACACATCAAGAGCAGGTAGAAACGACCCCCTTCGAGCGACGCCGCTGCATACCTCTCTTCGCCGCCGTCGATTTGCAAGACCGGAGACAGTCAACAGCAACCGACCGACAACGGACAAAACACGCCATCGAATATCCAAGAACCGACGCCAGATATCAACAGCAAGACCGCCGCTACAGGGTGAATAGTACGCGAACGGGTATTTCAATTAAATGTTAGCAATAATAATTTAATCAAATTAGTTAGATATGTAATGATAGATTAGGGCCCATTCTCCTTTTTTGTTTTCGTTCGATATTACATATTTATACTACATTGTGTCGCGACTAACACCTAGCGACTTACTAATCAGTTCAGTTTTTTTCTTTTGCATTTAATTAATCGAACACTGATTAATTACTCAAGTCAATTAATTCAAACTGTACCTCTGATTTTTAAGAGCGCAGACTTGCCTAGTACGGGTTTCCAGGTTTCCTCGTACGCCATACGTAACATGGTGTGGGTAAAGTAAGCACAAGCCGCTCCTGGTGCGCTTTTTTTTATTTTATTGTCCTTAAAACAACTTAACGTAAAATTAAACTTAATAAAAATTTCTTATGCAAGACACTCATAGACAAAAAAATGTCTTTCAAAGGGTGGGCGAATTGTTACACATAGCGTATAGAAGTTTAATTCACTTAATTAAACATATATTCGTTTTTAAATATCTCATATTAATTATATTTAAACTTAAGACATTTTTTTTCATTTGTACAAACTTTCATTTTCGTTACAAAGAGAAAGTATTTCTATTTCTTTTGTCACCTTCTTATCTTGACCGACGACCCTTTTCTACCTGAACCGTCAACCGATAACCGAAATGTTGAATTTAGAATATCGAATTTCTCTAGAACATTCTATTTCTTAAATTGTTTTAATTTAATATTATTTACATCTTCTTTTATGTGTCGTGTTTGATATCGTTAGGAAACTTATGTCACAAGGGTTATTTTAAGAATATTTCTGACGTCGACAGACCAAGTCTTCAGGCCGCGCGTTTAATTAACTATTATTCAAGATATCGACCCCCTCTTCGATACATCATAAAACCAAGCGTTTCTAGACATTTTCTATTGACGAAAACTAACAGTTCCTTCTTCGCTTTCGAACCTTTCGTGAATACACACATAACTCCTCGTGTACTGTCCAAGTCACGACGCTATCACACCGACCAGGTGTTCTTTCGCTTCTAAGGTAATTAATTGTATTGTTCTATACATTACTCTTTTAAGTGAATCCAAATTAATGTAAACTAATTAATTTCTTGTTCCTCCGGAAAAACATCGCCCTACATATACTTGTTCGAGTATATCTTCGGACCACGTGGACGCCATCGCCAACTTTAAGGTAACTGTATTGTCCTATACAGAGATTATTTTTAGTTCATCGTGATTAATTAACCCTTAATTTACTACTCCATTTAACGGTCGTTTCAGAGTATTTTTATGTGTTAATTTTAGTTACGTAGTTGCCGCTCCTCGTGTACATATTACTTTGTTTTAATTGCTTTAAATATATCGAGTTTCAATTTATTATGTAAATATAAATACAAAATTTAAGGACGCCGCTGTGTTTTATTTTATGTATTAAGTTGTTGTATATTTATTTTAATTAACCACCACCACGCACGTCCTGGACCTTTGAAGGAACTTCACCAACACACCAAATTATCTTAATTATTACAAAATAACTAAAATATAATTTTATTATTTATCTTAGAATAATTTCTTTAATAGTATAAATAGCCGAGCCCCACCTGCTATTTGTAATACGAGTAAAGATTAAAAGTGAAGATTAAACCCGTAGTTTTATTTCTATTCTTAAAATGATTAGACCGAATTCGTTCCGGGGCCTTAGCCGAATTCGTTCCCAAAGTTGTAGGTGTATACATTAGAGGATTAAAAGATGAGGACGAAGGCGTTTTTAAAAGTACTCAAACCATAGCAAACATGTATGTATTCAAATACAATATACAAAAATATTTACAAATATACATATTATAACAAATATATACACACGTGCAATCTCGTGGTTATTGTCGGTTACACATATTTTAAGTGCATGGCACTTTTTAAAATAGTCAAACATTCAAATACATTATATGTACATATTATACAGCAAATATATACAACGTGCAAAATTATGTCAAAATATTTATTACCTTTATTCACTTTTCGTTAATATTATGCACATTTGCATGTATTTCAAATCTGTGTGAAATAGACTGCACAAATTGAAACCTATTAATTTTTCCATTTATAAGATCTTTAATTTTCGTATCTACAAACTCCGTTCTTTTTATTAGTGAATGATCATACACTGGTTTCACAACGGCGCTACTTTTTTTTTATATACGAATCAATTTGAACATTTTTTAATACACTAAGAAATTGGTGAATGTTAGGATGTGGTGTGTAGAAGCATGAGTTGTATTTAGCGTGAAAAGATTCGCACGCATTTGTGGTTTTTTTGTGTCGACGACGACATTTCTGCCCAAATTTGTGGTGGAAAAGTAGCATCCTCAGAAATATATGTATCAACTAAATAGTCTAAAAATGATATTACACTTGCGTTGTCTGGTCGCAACGACATGAAATTTTCAATAAAACATTCTTCAACGTCCTTGGGGTTTAAAAAGGGAAGACCAAATACCTACGTAGGTTAAAAAATTTGATGTTTCTGAGTCTTTATTCCGAAATTCAGTGGAGAGACCCAATTCTTGAATTTTGCGCCACCTGTCAATAATTGGAAAACATAAATATTAAAATTAATTATTTTAAGAAACCACAATAATTACTTACCAAGACTGACCTAAATGAAAACGGCATCCTTTAATGACAGTTGTTGGAAAAACAGCAGAAATAGCTTTATGAATCGCAATTTCAAAATCTACCGTAAATAGTTTGGGAAAAAAATTATAACCAAGTTTTTGGCATTCTTGCACCACATAACGAAACGCCGATTGATAAGTTTCAAATCTCTTATTTGGGAGTAAAAAATACGCGAGAGGTATATAGTGGTTATTCTTGATTCCATGGATAGTGAATAGTTGTAGAAAGAATCTAGGACAATATTCAAATGTTCCATCTGCATATAATGTTATATTTTCGCACATAAATTCTAAATTTGTTTTACATGAAAACATTATGATGTGATTTTTTTCATCGTTCACATATAAAAATGTTTCCTGTTTATTTGTTTCTATTGGCAGTTGCTTTAACTGTTGATGTACTTATGTCGTAAACATTTTTTGGTAATTTTGGTAAAACTGATTTTCTCGCTTGGTATATATTCTTCCTAATACAGTTCACGTCATTAACAGTAAGTGTCTCAATGTGCCTATTTTGCAGTTCTTTATGTACAAGTTTCATAAGACGTTCGCACAAATCATCAACTGCTTTACGTTTCAGACCGTTACTTAATATATTTCTATTAATTATTTCAGTTGTAATTTTATCGTGACTATGTATTGCCGACATTTGCACTATACTGTTGTCGGTACCTTCGGTTTTTACAAATGCTTTGCACAAATTTGTTTTACAACGTGACGTACAAGTCCATCTTTTAATACCATTGGCCAACTCTTTATGAAATGTAAATTTATAACCATCCAACACCAGCATTGTTTTTCCTTTTTCACTTTGTTCAAACTGTACAACACTCATGGCTTATTAGTTATTATTACTTCAGCTTACAACGTCAAAAGTAAAACTGATTGTTATTGCAAAATATCTTACCAGGTAAACTTTGACAAATTTAGGAGTAATTAGAGGAAGGGATAATAGCACGCAATGTATGCATATTGGTTTCTGATCGGGTAATGAAATTCTCATTATACAGGGTGTCCAGAAACTCTCCTGACAAACGAAGACCGGAGATTCCTCTGATAATTTTAAGACAATTAAACCCAAATTCACCTAGTCCGAAAATGCTTCCTAAGGGAGCTAGAGTTCTTTGAAGATGGCGCCTTATATTTATTTTTTTTTTAAATTCCTCCAGAACGCTTCTATTTAGAAAAACAAAAACTGGTATGCTTATTTATCCTCCAGAGATTAATCGATTCCATCAATTGCGAATTTCTAGTACCGGTCATAGGCGTCCGTTTTGGGTAGGTCAACGGTTATTTTAAGGTATAACTTTTTTGTCTTTAACTTTTAAGCATTTGTGACCCTAGATTATTAAATTTTCAGGTATTCCTGTACTAAAATGTACTCTTACTTTAAGTCGGTAGGATACACCGTTTTCTAGAAAAAACGATTTGTAAATTTTTCGTTTTTTCTTCATTAAAGTTCAATTTATTATGTACCTACTTATTTTTAGCGACGAAGTTGGCTTGGACTATCAAGGCATGGATGAAAATTAATTTAATAAATTAAAAACAAATTATTTATTACAATGGAACGAAACTAACAAAAAAAGAACAAGTATCAAAGGTAGATTGTTACAAAAGTTGCTCGATGTGATGACCATTAGTCTCTATGCATAAGTTTACCCTTTTGCTTAGAGAACGCCGAATTCTTGCAAAAATTCCAAAGTTATTTCTAAATTCGTTGCAAGCATCTTGTATCCTTAGCCAGAGTTGTGCGCGATTTTGTATCGGAATAGAATAAACAAATGCTTTTATGTATCCCCAAACACAATAATCGCAAGGATTCAAATCCGGCGACCTTGCTGGCCAAGCAACTGGACCACCTCTTCCAATCCAATGGTCTTCGTAGTTATTATCTAGAAAGTCTCGTACATTCCTGCTAAAGTAGGCCGGACAGCCGTCCTGTAGAAACCATAAGTTTTGCCGAATATTTAAACGCACCTCATCTAACAAATCAGGTAAAATATTTTGCAGGAAATGTAAGTAATCAGCACCATTTAAACGAGCAGGTAATTCCACAGGTCCAAGTAGATAATCGTCAAATACTCCTATCCAGACGTTTATGCTAAACCTATGCTGATGCTTAAATTCTTGAACAACGTGGGGATTGTCACCAACGTACGAATAATAATGTGCATTATGTACATTAAAAATTCCATTCTTTGAGAATGTAGCTTCGTCACCAAACAAAATGTTCCTGAAGAAATCTTCATCTTGATTTTTCTGATTTTGTAACCATCTAGCGAATTCTACGCGAGCAGGAAAATCTCCTTCTAGCAGTGCTTGCACCTTTGTAAAATGAAAAGGATATAAATTTTCTTTGTGTAAGATATTTCCTACGGAAGATTTTGAAATTGTGGGGTACATGGCAGATAGTCTTCGAACGCTAATTTCTGGATTTTCCTCAACTTCCATTAAAATATCATCTTCATGTTCTGCTGTTACATCATTATGTCTCCCTGTTTCATTATTTTTTGGGACCACTGAACCTGTTTCTCTTAATCGTTGATGAAGAGCTGTAAATTCCTCATTAGTAAAAACCATTTTTTTAAATTGAAATCGTTGTGTTTGAATAACACAAAGTAAAAAATGAAAAGATAAACTTCGCGAACTGACAACAATTTGACAATGAAAAACGTAGGTTTTACTTCTGTTGGCAGTTCAGAGCTAACTATTGCAAAAAATAAAAAATTGAACTTTAATGAAGAAAAAACGAAAAATTTACAAATCGATTTTTCTAGAAAACGGTGTATTCTACCGACTTAAAGTAAGAGTACCTTTTAGTACTGGAATACCCGAAAATTTAATAATCTAGTGTCATAAATGCTTAAAAGTTAAAGACAAAAAAGTTATACCTTAAAATAACCGTTGACCTACCCAAAACGGACGCCTATGACCGGTAATAGAAATTCGCAATTGATGGAATCGATTCATCTCTGGAGGATAAATAAGCATACCAGTTTTTGTTTTTCTAAATAGAAGCGTTCTGGAGGAATTTAAAAAAAAATAAATACAAGGCGCCATCTTCAAAGAACTCTAGCTCCCTTAGGAAGCATTTTCGGACTAGGTGAATTTGGGTTTAATTGTCTTAAAATTATCTGAGGAAACTCCGGTCTTCGTTTGTCAGGAGAGTTTCTGGACACCCTGTATATACATAGCATTTACTCTATCTTATAGTTTTATTATAAATGTGTTACACTTAAAATACCTCATTATCTCTTAATCCTCTTAATGTATACACCGGCAACTTTAGGAACGAATTCGGTCTATATCATTTTATTACCTGCGGATTTTGGAACGAACTCGGCTCCGCCACAAAATCCTACCTGTTAATGGTCATAGGGAAAGATATTAAATAGGGGTAATCAAATAGGTATTTATATTATTCACATTAATATATATTTATGAAGTTTCAAACAAACAAATTACATTTCTGAATTATATATACTTTGTTAGTAATACTCCCTAATACTTTCTGTTACGGTCCTCGTATTTAATGCCACCTGCTTTCTAATCGATGTCTAAAAATATCGTACTTAACCCTGCAATAATATAATTATCTAAACTTTAGGCGTTTCTTATTATGTGAAAAATACTACACCTTTTTTTTTATTTCTCATTCTTTGTCGGTAATGTTAAAAAAGAAGAAAAAAATAAATTTTTCTTGTACTAACAGACATTTACTTCGGTGTCCGGAATTTTTTGTCAATGAGTGAATAATTTGACAAGATACTTTAGCTCACACTACATTTTATAGAGCAGTCCGCTTCCATTTGAATAAAAATTTTAGTAGAGAATGAAGACTAAAATGAAACTGTTCATAACAATAGTTTGCATACCATTCTAAAATAGATTACCAAAGAAAAATATTCATGATGATTGACATATATTAGTGTGAATACGTCTATTTTATGACGAATAAAGTTGAAAAAGCAATTTTTGTTACATAATTGTAAGATAGAACCGAAACGGTTCAGCTTCATAACAAACACAAAATTTAGCAACTTTGCCAAATTTAAACCTAGCCTCTATCTCCGATAATAAACGAGATCCACATTGTGAGGGTCGAAAATGAATCAGCCTGTATAATATAAACATGTCTGTATATGTATACCAGGCGGTATATGATAAAAAAAGGCAGATTATTCGTTATCGTTACACAAAAAAAATACAAGCCTAAATGCGAATCTTAAACTATTTCGTCTTGGTCTGCTAACCAACCCTCCACAGCTGCTGTTACCTCTTCGTTACACAAAAATTGACGCCCTTTTAAACTTTTTTCAATTAAGGGAACAGATAATAATCTGAGGGGGCTATGTCTGGGGGATAGGGCAGGTGTTCCAGTAATTCGAACCCTAGATCCCGAATTGTATTCATGGTAATGCGCAATTTGTGTGTATGGGCATTGTCTTGCAAAAACAACACCTTTCGCTAACATCCACGTCTTGTTTCCTTAATTTTCTCTCCCAAGAAGCTTAGTAATTTAGAATAAGAATCTCTAGTTATGGTCTGACACTTTTTTAGGCAATCGATCATAATTATACAAAAAACGGAAGCAAGAACTTTTTCAGCGGATTTTTGAAATCGAAATTTCTTAGGCCGGGAAAACAATAATGCTTTCATTCCATCGATTGCTCTTTTGTTTCTGGGTCGTAAAAATGAACCCACGTTTCATCTAGTCACAAGACGGTTAAAAAATCTGGATCTTCTTCAAAGCGGCCATAGATTGACCGTGATGCTTTCACTCTTGCTCGTTTGTGTTCGGCGTTCAAATACTTAGAAATCCATTTTGCAGAAATTTTTTTCGTATCTCATTCGACGTGATGATGGATGCCGTTATATGAAATCTTTAATGCCTCAGCTACATGTTTCAGTCCAATTCGACGGTCTGACAATATCATATCATGAACTGCCGTCAATATTTTCGGGAGTGGACACCGAAATCGGTCTTCCTGGTCACTTTTCATCTTCAACGGAAAGTTTTCGTCTCTTGAATGACGCAATCCAATTTTTGACAGTCGCATATGATAGGCATTGATCGCCAAATGTGTTAAGCAATTTTCAGATTTGCATTCAACATGCTTTCTTTTAAAATTTACTGCGCAGCAATACTTCAACTTCTTGACGTAAGATTTAACAGTGACACTTTTAAAATGTCATTATTTCTTGCTATTATAACAAGATTTTGTTTTGTTCATGGAAAATGGCCTAGGCTAACTAGATACCAGTACCCCATCGTAAGTTATTAATTAATGAAAGCCAAAAAGTCGTATAAAATAATGGTTACTGTTAATGTTTGTAACTTTAAATAATACACTTTTATATATTTATTTATTGTTTATTATATAAACTATTTTACATTTTAATATTTATAAACCACACACAAACACAACTTAACAACAACTCGTCTTTATGTCTTGTCATCATTTTATTCTTGTTGGTTCAGTACTACCAACTTTGTATTCTTAATAATACCTACTTAATAATACATAACTAAAAGTAAACAAAAGTAACTAATATTTAACACGCCTCCTTACTTTTGGGTGACTTTTAATAAAAATCTAAATTTATAATGTTTTTGCTTACTCAAAGACTTTGTAAATATGTCAGCAATGTTATCCTGACTGTCAATTTTAACAATATCAATAGTCTTATTTAAGTAATTTTCATTTACATAATGGTAATGAGTTTCTATATGTTTTGAATTCTTTGATAAATTTCCATATTTAGATATAACTACTGCACCAGAATTGTCTTCATACAAATTTATAGGCTTGTTGAATTTAATATTAAATGATTCTAAGATACCCTTCATAAAAATTACTTCTGTAACAGCTTCTGATAATGCTACATATTCCGCATGTGTACTTGACTTTGTTACAGAGTTCTGTTTGCGTGATCTCCAATAAACTGAGTTCCCAAATAATCTAATTACAAATCCTGATGTTGATCTTCTATCATTTATGTCGCCTGCCCAATCAGCATCAACGTAACAATCCATTATATTAATATTTTCATTTTTCAAATAAGTTAATTTATAATCTTTTGTTTTATATAAATATTTTAAAATTCTCAATGCATATTTGAAATGCTCCTGATTATAACTTGATTGGAATCTACTTAAATAATTTACACAAAATGATATATCAGGTCTGGTGCCTGTTGCAATATATAACAATTCTCCTATTAAATTTCTAAATTTAATATTATCTTCTACTATTTTACTTGTCATTAAATTTAAATTTATTTCCATAGGCGTATCATATAGTTTTGAATTATTTATTTGATATTTTTGTGCTAGAGATTCAATGTAACTTTTCTGATCTAAAGTCATTTCTACATCATTATATTCAATGTTAATTCCTATATAACTTTTTACTTTGCCCAAATCTTTAATGTTAAATTTACTCGCTAACTTAATTTTAACTTGATCTATTTGTCTTTTATTTTTACTACATATTAATAAATCATCAACAAATAATAAAATATATATTGAATCATTACCTGAATTTTTAACATATAAACAGTAGTCGTAATTATTTCTTTTAAATCCTAATTGAGTAATATAATTATTAAAATGTTCATACCATGCACGTGGGCTTTCTTTTAGACCATACAAAGCTTTTTTTAATTTATACACTTGGTTAATTCCCTTTTCGTATCCTTCAGGTTGTTTAACGTATACTTCGGATTCTATCTTGCTGTTCAAAAACGCTGTTTCTACGTCCATTTGATCAATGTTTAAATTGTACCTACAACAATATGCTAATAATAGTTTTAACGTTTGCATTTTTGCCACTGGTGAATATGTATGTTCAATTAATTCTTGCTGTTGAAAACCTCTTACAACTAATCGAGCCTTGTAACTGTCATTGCTTTTCCGTTTGTATAACCATTTCACATCTAATATATTTTTATCTTCTGGTTGTTGTACCAAATCCCATGTGTAATTTTGTTGAATACTTCTTATTTCGTTATCCATTGCATTTTTCCAATTTATGGAATCTATACTTCTCATCGCCTCCTTAAATGTTTGCGGTACTGTCGCATTGCAATAATTTACATATATAATATAATCATCAAGTTTTGAAGGAAGTTTTCTTTGTCGTTGAGGCCTTTTTAAATCCACTTCCTCGTTAGTATCATCTAAACTTTCATCATCTTCATCTGGACCCTTTTCATTTTGCTCATTGTTAACCAACTCAATGCATTTAACTTCTTCTTCAATAATTTCTACATGTCGTGCAATCTTTATTTTATCATTTACAAGTATACGATATCCCACATCTGTATACCCTAATAATATGCCTGCTTCAGCTTTTTTATCCCATTTTGATGCTCGTTTCTCCTCAGGTATACGAACGAAAACTTTGCTCCCGTACAGTCGTAAATTTTTTACACTAGGTTTTTCATTAAAAAATATCTCATAAGGAGTTTTCTGTTCAGTAGTGTTTGCTAATGTTCTGTTATGTAAATATGCAGCCGTTCTAACACATTCCGGCCAATATTTAATATCCACCTTTGCCTCTGCTCGTAAGCACCGAGCTATATTCATAATTGTTTGATTAAAACGTTCAGCTGTTCCATTTAGCTGATGCACGTATGGTGGGCACGGGTTTAGATATATTCCTTTTTCACGGATAAAGTTATAAATTTTTGAGTTCATATATTCTGTTCCATTATCACATCTTAATTCTTGTATATTTTTACCAGTTAAATTTTGAACAAGATTTACGTATTCTACCAGACAATCGTAAACTTGTGTTTTTGATTTCATGGTGTACACTTTTGCTAGTTTGCTATAATCATCTATAAATGATAGAAAGTACATTTCTCCCTGATTTCCTTTTGTTGTGTGTGGGCCATTTACATCTGTGTGAATTATTTGTAAAATGTCCTCTGCTCTCTTACGGTTATTTCCAAAAGGTAAATTTTTCATTTTATTTTCAATACACACCGCACATTTTAAATAATCACCCTCTAACTTTTCCGGAATTCCTTCTATTAGTTGTTTTGTACATAGAACATTTAAGTAATTAAAATTTACATGTCCTAACATTCGATGCCATTTTTCTTTTAATGTTAATTTATTTTCACTACATGTTGTATTTGCAAATGCTGATCTGTTATTATTGTCAATAAAACTTTTCATTTCATACAGATTTTCCTTTTTGATTGCTATGGCTATTAATTCACTGTTCATATTATAAATTTTTGAAATATTTCCATAAGAAATAATTTTATTATTGTTTGTAATTTTTGAATAACTTAATAAATTTGTTTTCATATCTTTTACATAAAATACATTATTCAAATTTATGACCACTTGTTTATTGTACACAGGAAATGAAGCTTTTATTTGACCAATTTTTGTCGCTAGCAATATGCGACCGTCTCCCACTTTTACATTCACTGGTGTTTTTAATGTCACAAAACTTTCAAAATAAATGTCATTGTTTATAATATGATCGGTACAACCACTGTCTAATAACCAGTTTATTTCATTTGGATTGACGATGCAAGTTTCACTTATTGTTGAAGTATTTGCTGTCACATAAAAGTTATTACATTCACTATTATTTCTACTTTCTGAATTTTGATGCCCACTGTAATTTCCATGTCCCCTATTTTGATAACCACGATAATTTCCACGTCCTGCATTTTGATAACCACTAAAATTTCCACGTCCTGCATTTTGATAACCACTAAAATTTCCACGTACATTTTGATATCCACGATAGTTTCCATAATTTCCACGTCCTAAATTTTGATAATGACCACGGCCACCACGATTGAAATTATTATGTTGCCCTTGAAAACTTGTTTGATATTTTTGTTGACAGTTCCTTTGAATGTGACCTACTTTACCACATCCATAACAACCTTGATTCCGTTGTGATGTCGAACCCGCTGCAAATGCATTTGATTTTGTATTTTTTTCTTTATCTTCACCATTGTCACTTTTGTCATTCATAAATTTTAACTTGATTTTCGTTTTTAAATATTCTACATTTCTTTCTTCTTTGGGTAAAACATCAATTAAATCACCCAGGTGGCTAAATGATTTTGGGAGTGCTCTTAACATATAATTTAACTTTTCATCCTCGTTGATTTTTGATCCAGCCGCTTTCAATTCATTTGTTGCTTTTTCAAATTTGTTAAAAAAATTTTCGGGGTCATCTTCTTCCTTTAATTTGATATTTTCTAAATTGCTTCTACAGATCATTTGTAATGCTGTCGATTCTTTGTTGTAAATTTCATCCAATTTTTTAATAATTTCAAAGGCGGTTTCCTGTTCACTAATTAATTCTAATTGTTTATTTGAGATAGCGCTATATATGTAGTTCGTTGCTTTGATGTCCATTTGTTCCCATTCATTTGCATTCTCAGTTGCAGTCCTTTCTCTTTCAGTTACTATTTTACATTTTTTAAATTGCAAAAATTTTAATATTCGTAGCTTCCATTTTGTATAATCGGAACCATCAAAGATCGGTACTGTTACATCATCTATTTTTATATACGTCGCCATTTTTGTTATATTAAATTTTTTGTTTTAACTTTTAACACTTTTATATATTTTTAATAACTACGCTCTGCTACCATGTTAATGTTTGTAACTTTAAATAATACACTTTTATATATTTATTTATTGTTTATTATATAAACTATTTTACATTTTAATATTTATAAACCACACACAAACACAACTTAACAACAACTCGTCTTTATGTCTTGTCATCATTTTATTCTTGTTGGTTCAGTACTACCAACTTTGTATTCTTAATAATACCTACTTAATAATACATAACTAAAAGTAAACAAAAGTAACTAATATTTAACAGTTACAATATATTATTGATTTACAATTAATTCTTTCATACTTTGAAACTTTAACACAAAAAAAGAATGACTGTAGATATTAAGATAACATGAAATACAAATATTAATTGACTATTCAATACACCAACATAAAATAGAAACTACAAATAACTAGCCATCGAAAAAATTCATAATTGGAGTAGACTGTGAAATTGGGTTGGTACTTTAGCCACTTCCACATAATGACATTTATTATTTAACATTGAAACTATAAGAAAATTAAATTTGTTTAGATGTAAATGGACAACATTTTCAACAACTTCTGTAGCTATATGTAAATTTTGATTATGATTTCGATATTAAATAAATTATTTGTTTTCTTTTTTGTTGTAGTATCATTTCAATGCCATAACCTATTTTTACAATGAAACCAAATGAAACTGTGAAGCATCAAGTAATGTGTCATTATGTGGAAGTGGCTAAAGTACTAACCCAATTTCACAGTCTACTCCAATTATGAATTTTTTCGATGGCTCGTTACGTACAATTGCGAGCAATAAATTTTGGTTGTCAATGTCATTATAAAATTTGAGGAAACTGTCACAATGTAGATTTTTCCCTGATTTATTATATCCATTGTCAATGAAATATCAATATAAATTTGCAGTTTGTCAGTCTTGTTTTTTGAATCATTTTTATAATATGGTCTCAATATCCTATTTTAAGTAAGGATTATTTGCTTAATTGACACTGAACTCTCTAAAGTTACGGTAGCAACTCCTCTAGGACAGATTAAATTAGGTTATTGCCATTACGACCGTTTCACAACTTACATTTTGTCAAAGAATGACATTGACAACCAAAATTTATTGCTCGCAGCTGTATATGAACCTAGCTTTAGTTGCTATTGTGCAGTGGGTGCCGATATTATGGTATTCAAACCGAACAGCTCCGCTCCCACAAGGAGTGATAATGGCGGCACATTTGAATCCCATAGCAAAAATCCGTGAACATCCACTCCAACGCTAGACTGATTAGAACCTCCGAAGGATTAGCAGTAGTTCGGTGGTACTAAGTCCCGGTTTTTAATGATTCCCACGCCATATCAAAACGGTGTCTGGTGAAGTTTAGTTTAAATGTAAGGTACACAATACAAAAAGGCTTATATCTTTCACACATTCGACTTGACCAAGATCTTAAACGGGAATATATTTCTTCAAAAAGACGCTACATCAAGTTCCTACACCCAAGCCATCCCCACACAGCCCACAAATTCCAGCGGGAACGCTTCCCATTCGTCGAAAACGATACCGATATAAAAAAAAATGCCACGCATTCTATTATAATCTTACAGGGGTTGTTGATTTTAAAAACGTAAAAAAACTATTTTCGTCATTATAGACGATACGTTTTCTATAGTGTTTAAGCATAGACTAGTTCCCAATTTAAGATTGAGTGAATTCCTAATTCTTTCTTACATTCTCTTATCTAAAGAAGAAAATTACATAAAAACACCAATGACTAACAAAAAAAATTATGTAAACAAAATAACGGAATTTACAGATTTTGATCGATGATAAAAGGTGAAGATGCAGAATCGTCCCGAAATTTAAGCCTTTCTGCTCTTTTGCACCGCACTGTTATTTGAACTAAATAAATAAAATTTCGATTCATCTGGGAGTATACTTTATGCAAATCCTCTATGGCCCGTTCACATTTTCTCTTTGCCCAAGTCAATGTTTTCATTTTCTTCGTCAACATCGACCCTTTGACTCGTCTTGCGGCTCGAAAGCTAATTTGTTAAGCCATTTTTGCATTGTACGCGTACTGACTATGCTTGAAGTTGACGCATATACTTAATTTTTAATTCTTGTGGTCGAAACACGTTTATCGCCGATGGACTATATAAACGCTCAGGAGAAAGGATGCGTCATTCAAGCCGCGACCATCGTGAACTTACTATCGTAGATTTAAATGAATATAAATACTGTATTTTTTGTTAGTTATTATTTAGTGTATTTTTTATTAATATAGTATAGTATTAATATAGTAAATCGTGGTACTTTTACTGATGAACGGGCCCTGAAAGTTCTCTTTTCGTTGGTTCGTTCTCATCTTGAGTACGGCTCAGTGGTATGTATCCACACTACCAAACTTATTGCCGTCAGCTGGAGATGGTGCAGCGGAAAATTGCTAAATTTATGTGGTTTCAATCTGACTAAGTTTATCCAGAAAGAAATATTGACCATCTAGTGGCGGTTCTTGATGACGTACGATGTACGCTGCTGTACGGATAAGACTGCTTCGAATAATTTTGGTTGCAGCTACTTGCTTCTCTGTATTTATGAAAGTTTAAACCAAGCAGTCTCATCCGTGCAGCAGATTACATCGTACGTCACAAAGAACCGCCACTGTAACCATCGCTTACTACTTTAACGCTTCGACTTGCCTTCCTTGAAATATAGACGTGTTTCCTGCAACATCGTTTGTTTTTAAATTGTTAAATGAACACATTTTAGTTACTTAATGCTCGTACAAAAATTTTGTTGAAGTCACGACTTTATGCTATGCGCCAGAATTTTAATAGCATATCATTAGATTGTGATATTAACTTTTCATGCCTCCAAGCAGTCAATCAAAGCATTATACAACATTTTGATAAGTTCACTTAGTTTAGCTGATACATATTGTTTTTTTAGTTCTTACTTTTTTTTTTTCTATATATAACTGTAAATTCAATGCTCTTCACTACTTTTTATTATTCGGTCGTCCATTCAAGGGACATGTGTTAGTTTAAATAGAGACATCACTCAAACATGTCGCGAACAAGCTGCGACATGTCTACTACAAGTCTTTTACGACAGTGCATGCGCCAATTTCAAGCGACTTGTCGCCTCAAATTACGTGTGTATGCAGTCAGTTTTCAACGTCCTTACTTGATTATACGATATCAATCAAAAAAGTTCGCATTCTCGTATTAATATGAGGGACGATCCTACTTTTAATATTAAATTTGTAAATATAGTAGCAAGATATGAAGTGTTATATGACTACACAATGGAAAATTATTATAAAATTCAAAAATTTTGCTGGATCACAGTTGATTGATAGCTTCTTAATATACTGCAATGTTTATTCTCTATCGAATATGGATGTATCCAAAAATGTTCGCTTTTTTTAAATAACACTTGTATCTCCGTCTTCTTTTGCGTACCAGCAATAACGCATCATCATCCGACGACATTGTTCGCGCAAATGAACGAAGTCCATAGTTTGTTTACGCCATTTGTCAGTTGAAAAGTATTGGAAACACGTCGTATTAAAAATGTCGCAGACATGTCCCTTGAATGGGCGACTGGCCTATTTAGAACATGTTCTGTTAGACAATAAAACTTATTATTATTATTATTAATTTACAACACTTGAAATACATTCTTGAAAAAAATAACAATTTTTGTCTGAAGCACCTCCATTCCATTGGAAAAATACATGATTTTTTGTGGAAATTAATGGAATTATATAAACAAAAAAGAATAGCATATAAAAAAATTTATTGCAATCAAACATATATTCATAAAAATATAAACAACCTCTACAATATATTAACAAGTAAAATTAAGAAGCAAGATATTAGTTTATTGGAATAGTTCTATTATTTAAAATTCTAATTTTTTTAATTGACGAAGTACATATACCTAACATTGCATTTAGGTAGTGTTAAAACCATAAGAATAAGTAAACACACATTCCACAAATAAAACTGACGTTAAAATTCTAATATTTGACGTACTATCGAATGGAAAAAAATGGTACAGTAGTGAAGTTATATGTAAAGTCAATTTTTAAACATTTTACTATTGTGACGTTGCTAAAGTTAACGTGCAAATTAGTATATTAAAAAACAAGTTTCATTCATAAGAAGGCACCATTTTGCCGCACGAGATCAGTTTAGAAAACGAGCAAATGTAGATAAATTCTTAAGATCAAATGACAGCAATGATATTTATTTCTGTGTTCGAACAACGCCAACATTGAAAAATGAAAAAAAGCGTATCGAAATTAAGCTCATTTCGATAGTTTCGGGTTTCATAATGAGTTCATTTCGAACGCAAAATAGAAAATAGTATATTAAAAAACAAGTTTCATAAGGCACCATTTTGCCGCAGGAGATCAGTTTAGAAAATGAGTTTTCTAAAGAGCGAGTGCGGCAAAAGGCCTTATGAAACGAGTTTTTTATACTAAAAACGAGTTTTTTATACTATTTTTTTCTATTTTGCATTTTTTACATTAATAAATTGGAATTATTTAATTTGGAAGTTCAGAGTTTAATTTTTATATAAAGCATGCAGTTGGTCACATTGATACTTGACATTGTCAAATTTAAATCTTGCTATCCGCGAAGTATATTATATTACACATTATTTATTAATTTTCGTTAACATTACTTGATATTTTATTGAAAAATATAAACATGAGTGACTTAGAAACTAATATATCTTGTTATCAATTGCATACAATATACGTTGTTTGTGTAGAGTACGAACATAATATCATATCTCTCAAATGTATGTAATTAAATTCTTAAAATCAAATGACAGCAATGATATTTATATCTGTGTTCGACAACGCCAACATTGAAAAATTTAAAAAAGTGTATCGAAATGAAGCTCATTTCGATACTGTTTTCGGTTTCATAATGAGTTCATTTCGAACGCAAAATAGAAAATAGTATATTAAAAAACAAGTTTCATAAGGCACCATTTTGCCGCACGAGATCAGTTTAGAAAACGAGCCGCGATAGCGGCGAGTTTTCTAAAGAGCGAGTGCGGCAAAAGGCCTTATGAAACGAGTTTTTTATACTATTTTTTCTATTTTGCCTTTTTTACATTAATAAATTGCTTAAATTGGAATTATTTAATTTGAAAGTTCAGAATTTAATTTTTATATAAAGCATGCAGTTGGTCACATTGATACTTGACATTTTCAAATTTAAATCTTGCTATCCCCGAAGTATATTATATTACATATTATTTACTAATTTTCGTTAACATTACTTGATACTTCATTTAAAAATATAAACATGAGTGACATAGAAACATATATGTTGTTGTCAATTGTATACAACATACGTTGTTTGTGTAAAATACGGACATATATCATATCTGTCAAATGTACATAAATTCTTAAAATCAAATGACAGCAATTGATTTTTATTTCTATGTTCGAACAACGCCAACACTGAAAAATGAAAAAAAGCGTATCGAAATTAAGCTCATTTCGATACTGTTTTGGGTTTCATAATGAGTTCATTTCGAACGCAAAATAGAGTCATTTTTGAGACTTACAATATTTAAATTTGACGCCTACATTACATACTACACTACATACACAAATATATCTACATTCATGCAGCCTAATTTAACCCGATTAAAATATGACCACATTTTTTTGCATTCGACTTTGTTGTTACGTGTTCATGAAATTTAAAACTATTACTATATATTTCTATAGTTTAAGAAGGGGCTATATCATATTTAATTTGGCTTAGAAAACAAAATTTTTATATTCTTTGTATTCTTATGGATTTTTAACATCAAGTATTTGTTGCTATATTATCTACATAATTATTGCGGATTTAAATATCATAGCACAAACTAAGGTAAATCTATAATGTTGGTACAAATATACTGGAAATGTATCAGTTCAATATTATCAATAATTCATGTATATACATATATAAAATACTATTAAAATATTTGGACCACTGGATTGTCAAAGTTATGTTTTAATTCGATAATATCTTTTACATATTTGTTAAAAATATATTTATGTATAATTGTGATAAGTTATATGTGTGTTTATTTTAACGCTGAATATTTTAAACATAAAAATAAAATATTTTAAATAAAAATAGAACCAGAAAATGTTATACTTCATATCACCATTATACATGCTTATAAAACTATTCCAACAATGTCTTAAAAAGCAACTACTTAGCATATCCCCTTTCTCTTACGAACACAATAATAGAACTTATTTTAAACAATGCTGGGCATAAGGAAAATTTAATTTATCACAATATCCTATCACAACTAAGTCTAATGAGAAAACAGTTACAACAACCTTAAAAATACTTTAGATATAAATTAAGGACTAAAAATGTTTTTAAACACATACATGGCAAGTTTGGCCATTTTAGTCAATGACCTCCAATTAAATTAACTAATAAAATTGTTAATTTACAAACATTAACTTATTCGAGTAAATTCATACAAAAAAAATGGGTGATAGCTATAAGCAAGGCAATATTTTTATTACTTGACTTAATCCGATAGGCTTTTCATCATTTAAATTTTTTGAATACATTTATTACAGGTACCTAATATTTTTGTGTACAATTGCAGAGCAGTACAAGACACTTTTTGTGGATTTTGTCTTGTTTAAAATAGATATGAAGGAATGGCCACGCTCTTGCTCATTGCGTAGCCCGAGATCTACGAATGGCCAAAGGAATTGCCTGGAAATTTAAAGAGAGATTTGGCAGAATCGAAAAGCTAAGGCAGCAGGGACCAGCAATTGGGAAGAGTCTCCAAATAATAAATGAAGGACAGCCCATATTTTATTTGGTCACGAAAGAACTGTCGAGCCTAAAGCCAACCTATCAAGCCTTATGGGAGGCCCTGACCCACTTACGCGAACAAATGTTACAGCAAGACATTCTGAAATTAGCAGTTCCAAAATTGGGTTGTGGATTGGACCGCCTGGACTGGAGAATTGTAAGGAGCATGTTGGAAGTAATCTTCCGACATACTGGTATGGAAATTCTGGTATGCAGTTACCAGCTTGAACATTTCTTTACAGCCAGACACGATAAGACCGTGGACTGTTATTTCGATATGACGTCGGAATGTAACAAAGGCCCTACCTGTCGATTTCGTCATCGTTTGAGGAGACCAAAGCATGACATGTTTCGGGACGAAACTTCATTTTTAAGAAGGGGGCAATGTAATGACTCATCCGATGACGCGAGGCGCGTCATCCCTCTGGATGTTTTCTCGAGGCCTACGTGAACGCTCTAGAAAAGTATTCACCAGATATAAAAGCCGCGTCGAAGAAGGGATGGACATTCATTCGATACCTGAATCTCGCGAAGTAAACATAAACATAGTTACATAAATATAAAATACATAAATGTACTTTTTGTTGTTAATAGTTAGTTTTATATTGTTATACGTTTTAATATTAATATAGTGTGTGTGTCTAAAGTTATTGTTAGTTTTATTTAGGAACCCGAAAAGACAAACGTTACAGTGGTGCAGGTGTGTGATTTTATAAATAATAAACTAAGTAGACAATTAAGTGTTAATTAAGTATTCGTTTAAATAAATATACAGTGCGGAAAGACGTTATTTTAAATATCGTGATGGCTATTAGAATGAAACTGACGGAATTAAAAGTGTCCGAGTTAAAACGAGAATTAGAAGAGAGGGATGAGGATACAACTGGCAAAAAGTCGATCCTCCAGCAACGGCTTCGCAATGTGTTGATCCAAGAAGGCGAGGATCCAGAGAATTATGTCTTTCAAGTTCCAGGCGGAGATGCTGACGTGAATTCGCTGTTTATGAAAATAGAACAAATGGAGCAGAAGAATCTGGATAGTGCGAACAATATGGAACAACGATTAATAGAGAATGCGCAAATTGAAATGCAACAAATGCAGCAGAAAAGTCTGGAAACTTCTGGAAATTTAGCAAAAACTCTAGAACAAATGGAACAGAATAATCTGGATAGTGCGAAAAATATGGAACAAAGACTAATAGATAATTCGCAAACCTTGGAACAACGATTAATAGAGAATGCGCAAATACAAATGCAACAAATGGAACAAAGAAACCGCTAGAATCCTCGAGAAAAATCGTTGTTAATAGTTAGTTTTATATTGTTATACGTTTTAATATTAATATAGTGTGTGTGTGTCTAAAGTTATTGTTAGTTTTATTTAAGAACTCGAAAAGACAAACGTTACAATATTATTCCACAGGAAAGAAAAAGGTAGTTAGTTGTCTTATTATCATTTTCCCTTGTCTAATCTTTCTTCCAATGTCTACCTCTGCCATCCTGTGTTATTGTAACTCCCAAATATTTGTATGATATAGCGTGTTTAATGCGAAGTTCTCTCAAGTCCAAATATATATCTGTGTCTATGATTACCATATACTGTGTCTTCTCAATGTTAATTTCAATTTTTTGTATTCGTCAATTAGTTTTCATACCATATAACTGGCATCGTCTTCTGCTAATATTGTATGAATGTAGTGTATGGATGTTCTCGTCGATTAATCTCCCCATATTCTTGTATTTTTTCATACTGTTTTGCAGGGTTTAACTCAGATACAGTTTGAATAATGTAGGTGATACAGTCCATCCCGGATTTAATCCCGTTATCTGTCTCAAACGGATACGACACACGATTTTCTACTTTCACTTGACTGTTTGCTACGATATACATATACCGTATGGCTTCTATCGTGTGTTTGTTTTTTATTTACCATTGCTTCCCATACTTTTGCATAAGGGATTGAATCGTAGGTCTTTTTTAGATCTTACAGGTAATTATCTCTCTCTAGCAATACGCTTTTCTGCGATCTGTTTAAGACGGAACAAATTGTCTATGCAGGATCTTCCTGGCGTAAACCTACTCTGTTCCTCTATTTCCTCAATGTGTGTTTCCACTTACACACAAAGAAATGTTAAATAAGTAAGAGTCGGGTAACAGACGACAATACTGATATATAGTCTTAGCAGACAAAATCAGAGTAACTATCTATTGCGACATTTGAAAATCGTCTAATTTTAACGTACGACAGTATTTCCTTGCCAAGTCGGTTATTGCTGCAACTTCTATTTTATGAGGATATTTCAAGAAAAAATAATATGCATGAAAACCTGCAATACTGCTGAGCTAAACATTATAATTCAGTTAGAAGAAATTCGAATCAAGATTGACCACTACATTAATACGTTATCAGATGTGCAGCCTAACTCTACTCCTCCTATTATTTGCTTGTAATTTGGTTGCACAAAATTATTTTTTAAATTTAAGTTTAATTAGTTTTCACATCTTCTGTAATATTTATTTTATTTCTTTTTGATTAGTTATTGCTACAACTAACTATTTACTCCTGTCTGTGCGAAAACTTGGAGACTGATTTTTCTGTAAGCTGTGATACCCAATAGTGGGAGACGCCTAAACTACCTAATTATAGGTATATTACATCTTGAACTGTTCAATTACATTTATTCAGTTCAATAGCCACAATTTTAGCACAAAGCAGTCCATTTACTTTTTTTTGTTGCACTGCATAAATAATCCTATGGGCGACTTTTCTTTCAACATAGATATTAAAATCTGTCATAAATGATTATACATAAATAATACAAAATATGTCATCCTCTTTTTGCAAAATAGTTTTACGTGTTTCACAGTGCGGAAGTTACACACTTGTTTCGTGTATTTTATAACGGACAAAATCAATACAATATTTGGTAAGGTGTGATAAGCTTGGAATGAGAACATTTATTATGAAGATGAACACACACTTAACATCCTAATCCTTGATAGCGAAGAAAACAATTTTTCAAAAGTTGTGTTCTGTCTCAAGACCGCTAAAGTTGTACAGTCTGACCGTTGCATATTTCTTAGTCTGTAGTTATCTGAATCAGTCGCATACATTAATGATTTAGATTCTAAAAGTTTATTAAGCAACATTTGACGAGCTCCAATAAAATATAAACTAACAAAATATATAAAGTTATAACTTGTTATAAGATAAGCAAATAGGATGATACTGTTTGTGTTACTTTATATATATACATATTTATATATATATATATATATATATATATGGTAAACCTAATCAGTAGGCGATTAAAGGTCTGTATATTACTTCAAAATATATGTATTTAAAAAACTCTACATGTTTCGGCTGTATACGCCTTTTTCAAGAGAATACAAAATATGAATGACAGGATATAAATGTCAAGTAATTAAGTTAACTTAATTACTTGACATTTATATCCTGTCATTCATATTTTGTATTCTCTTGAAAAAGGCGTATACAGCCGAAACATGTAGAGTTTTTTAAATACATATATTTTGAAGTAATATACAGACCTTTAATCGCCTACTGATTAGGTTTACCATATCATACCAAGGTCACGAAGTTATTATATATATATATATATATATATATATATATATATATATATATATATATATATATATATATATATATATAAAGTAACACAAACAGTATCATCAGAAAAAGGTCTCGGATGTCCCCCAAACACATGTTACACAGAATGCGTGTTTTTGAAACCCAAAAAAAAACGTTACTTGAAAAAGACTGAATAATAATAAAAGTCGAAACGTCGTAGAATAAAACATCAAAATTCAATAAAAGGTCGCTAAACCAATAAAAAGTCTATTATTTTTAATATTAAGACACGGCCAATAAAATAAATAAGAAAAATAAAATTCTTATAAACACTAAATATATATATATATATATATATATATAATAAAATTCTTATAAACACTAAATATATATATATATATATATATATATATATAATAAAATTCTTATAAACACTAAATATATATATATATATATATATATATATTTATTTAGTGTTTATAAGAATTTTATTTTTCTTATTTATTTTATTGGCCGTGTCTTAATATTAAAAATAATAGACTTTTTATTGGTTTAGCGACCTTTTATTGATATTTGATGTTTTATTCTACGACGTTTCGACTTTTATTATTATTCAGTCTTTTTCAAGTAACGTTTTTTTTTGGGTTTCAAAAACACGCATTCTGTGTAACATGTGTTTGGGGGACATCCGAGACCTTTTTTAACGAACCGACCGAACTGGTTGGAATATTGTAAGTGTTTGTGAACAAACTCTTATATATATATTTATATATATTATCGTCAAAAAAATCATTAATAAAATGGTTCCAAGATAAGTACATATTCAAAGTACTGGAATGATTATTAATAACATACCCTATAATTTAGTTATATACTCTTAACTTAAATACACACCCCTACAATTTCTAATTCTACTACATAGACATATTGCGTGATTCTAGTTTATTGCAATGAGAACATTATTGCAAAAAATTGGGTGAGTTTGATATATGTATGAAGATGTGAGGTCTTGATATGTAATATTGATTATCGACTTTTATAAATGCAGTATGATATAGACATGTAGAATTACAAAATACTAAACGCTAGGCTACTATGCCACCATACATTTATTACATATTTGTGTAAAGCTAAAAGAAAATAAATCA
Source organism: Melolontha melolontha (assembly GCA_935421215.2). NCBI lineage: Eukaryota > Metazoa > Arthropoda > Insecta > Coleoptera > Scarabaeidae > Melolontha > Melolontha melolontha. The sequence continues at coordinate 90,322,756 of OW285237.1, read as the reverse complement.
ATGCATTATACGTATGTGTAATGATAAAAGAAGAACCTGGTATAAAATACAAAGATTGTAATTGTAATATAAATGTGATAACACTTTATATTGCAAAATAACAAGTCTACATTTTAAATAGGGGAATTATCTATCACTGCAATCATATAGATTAGGTCCGTATAATTTAAAATTTTCTACAACTCTAGGTTCTGTTCTCATTTCTGTTTTAGAAAAACATAATTTTGAAATTTTTAAAAAATAGTCTTTAAATATCAATACTATATCATCAAACTAACAATACAGTGCAACCTCGATAATCCAGGCCGCCGTTGAAGCAAATTCTTCGATAATCCGGCCAAGCATTTACTTTACTTTATAATTCGGATTTGATAGTACTCGGTAATCTGGACCTGCGTTAGAAAAACTGAAATCGATCAGGGGGATTTACCTACTTTCTTAAATTCGGCGTGGCGTTCATATAAGCAGTGTATGCCTTTGTTTTGACTGTTACGAATCGTGTCTGAAGATTAATAATTGGTTAGTTGTTGGTTGTTACAAAGCATACATACGTGTTATTTCTTGTGCTACATAAGTATATAAATATCTTTTATAGGTACACATATTAAATAAAACAAAAATCCAATATAATAGAAAAACTAGTCTGTGGTGAAAGTGGAAAAGTGTTGGCAAATGTATACAGGTTAGGAACATCAACAATTTTTGATATAAAAAAGAACAAAGACCAAATCAAACGGTATGATTTATTTTAAAGGCCATTTTGGACATTTACTATGTACTTCTTTTAGATTTATTGAAATATGTGATTCCGGTCCCGGCGCCAGAAAGACCTTAAGAAAAGCTGAATATCCAAAAATGGAAACTCGTATATATGTATGGTTTTGTACACAATGACCAAGGTACGTTCCAATTTCCTACAAAATTTTGTCTGCTAAACCAAATTAGTTTTATACCAAAACCTATGGAAATTATCATTTCCAGCCATGAAACTATAGAAGAGCTGACTAGTGCGGATGGACAATTCACAATGTTATTTTTTCCATCAAATTGTACAGCACTTTTGTAACCTATGGATCAAAATGCCATCAGACTTAAAAAATTATTTTAAACATGAAATATGTGTTAAGATGTTTCAGATATGCTCAATATTCTCACTGAACAAAATTTCAGGAACGTGGAAATATATAACTGGCTTGAAAATGAAGATTTGTTATATATCACTGGAAGATATACATGCTACAAACGAACATCATGATTATAGTGACAATGAAGGTCCAGAGTTAAATAATACAAACATGACTGTTAAGAATGACGAGGCAGTTCAAAAATTTCAATATGTGTATAAAATGAGCAGAAGAAAAGAATAACTTGTTACATGATGTTCTTGTACTGCAAAGATTAAGAAAAAAATGGCTTTTATAATGAACCAAGAAAAGATCAAACAAAAAAAAAATGATAAATTACTTCACAAAATAATAAAAAAATTAATAAGTATGCTTCTGCTTTACATAATTTTTGTTTGTCTTTTTTTGTAGTTATTTTGCATTACATGTTTCTCCTTTCGCTAAAAAAACTATTTCACTTCCATAATCCCAATTACAAGCAGACCGATTTTCATGTGGCCGGTTAGAAGTACCGCCCTCGAGATGCGCACGAAATTCATAGGTAGGGGAACCTCTGGCATTCAGTGTTTTATCCCTTACTACGTCCCAATGCACCACTCGCACAAAGAGTTTGCATTTCATTTTTCCGAATACTGTCTCTATCTAACACTGACCCTTACTTGACGCACGTACAAATTCTCCCACCGGCCACATGAAAATCGGTCTGCTGTACATACTTATCCGGGTCATCGCGGTTTTAATTAGTCCGGATTATCCAGGTCGCACTGTAATATAATTCTACCATTTTAATGATACTCTGGCCTATTAAGTAGCCCTAATTTCAAAATTTAGAAAATAAAAACGATTTGGTAATATGTAATGTATTTGCAGTAGAAATTGCTTAAATAAAATGGGAGTCCAAACTTCTGAAATAAATAGCATTCAACTTTAAAAAAGGACATAGTATTGTAGAGTAGGTGTGAGAGTTTATTGACTGAAAATAAAAGATAATAATATCGAAAAATACTATAAATGATTTCAAAAATTATGTATAAAACATATACAGTATATTAATAAAAACAGTCAATGTTAACCTAATACAGATACAATAAGCAGTCACATAAACATTTCTATTTCAGAATGCTCTTAGGAATGTACAATTATATATAAAAATAAGTATGTGCTAAAAATAGATGTACTAGAAGTGGGACTAAATTTATTACTTATTTGATACAAGAGTCTTTTATGTAATTGTTAAAAGGAAAAAGTAAGATTTAAAATTCTTATGAGTACTTAATCATATATCTAGATATTCTCGACTGTTGTTGCAGATACTTCTTGGTGAAACATTTTAACTTCATACAGTAAATAATAAAAATAAATTAAAACACTTGGCTTGTTTCACTATGAGATTTATTTAAATTCTCTAACAATTGTTTCGGCTGTTATGCCATTCTCAAAGAGATCTATAAATCTAACTTAATCCTACCTCCTAGAAATATTAGAAATAAAAATAGCGAAAAAACAAAATCTATTAATCACCAACACACAGATAGAATATGCCAATACACCCTTTATAGACACCGTAATACACAATATAGTACCACCCCCACTACACACAAGAACAGACAACATATAAGAACAAGTGCGATAGTCTTTAAGTTAGATTTATAGATCTCTTTGAGAATGGCATAACAGCCGAAACAATTGTTAGAGAATTTAAATAAATCTCATAGTGAAACAAGCCAAGTGTTTTAATTTATTTTTATTATTTACTGTATGAAATATATCTAGATGCTTTTAAAATGAAACAAATACATGAAAATCTTTGCCCAACTTACGAATTTTATATACAATGAACATAGTCAATTAAAAATTTAAATCTTACAATAATAAATACATTAATGTACAACATTCTTAATGTACGTTAACTGTCACTGGATATTTACATACATTTGCAAAAATGTAATTAAATGGCAATAAAATATCAGAAATATACAAGAGTTAAATTTGTACTATATAAGTTGTAATACCATCAACAAGATTTTGGTCTTTGACGGGCTGGAGAAGGAGGAACTGTTTTGTATCTATGATTGTGTAGAAATGAAAATAAATCATTTCAAAAATTTTGAGCAATAATTGTACTTACTTGAGGTCGTATTGTTGTAATTCATCATTTTCTTCCAAAAATTTATGGAAATCAATATTTTTAAGCAACTATAAGCAAAATAAACATATGTAGTTAGAGTCGATATGAGAGGTTTTATTGGAATAAAATTATTTATTACCTGTGAAGGCTTTAAAAAGCGTTGTGGAATTCTTGACATGTTATTAATAGAATTTGGTGGTCCAAAACCTAAGCCTAATAATATAGCTTCAGGATCTGGTCGTCGTGATTCTAAAACTGATTCTACACTAGAACAATTGCTATTGTCATCAGATTGTGCAGAAAGTTCTCTTCCAAGCAATGTTAAGTGAGGATGTGGCTTAGAAGGTGATACATTTGTTGGAGCAGGTGCAACTGGAGTCATTGGAGATTGTGGTAAAGTGTTCACCCATTGTTGCACAGTAATGGGAGATTTTTTCATTTTCTTTCAAACGAAGTATCTATAAAATAATGCAATTTAACGTAGGCAGTTTTAAGACGGGAATAGGTTACGCCTTACGTTTTTTGTTGATTATATTTTCCATTACAGTTGTTTATTTTGATATGGTGCTCTGGTATAAATTGCGGCGACTAGTGCAAAAAATGGCTTGAAACTTTCAATGAATAGGCAAGTATCATCTGATTTTGAACGTCACTTTTATTTACGATTATGACATTAGAATAAACTGACACTCTCAATAAAATATTAAGGTTATGAGCCACACGGGAATAAAAAAACTAAAATTTACAGGCCAGACAACATGAAAAAATAAAATTAATGAATAGTTCTATGAATGAAAGTGTAATAATATATATAGTAATATTATTATCTCTGGGTAATATATGAAAAACATCAATTATATGTATATGTATATTATATTTAATATTGACGTCAATAATTCGCTATTAGCCTAAAATTTGCACTGACGTCTTTTGTGACCAGAAATTGCGTAAAACCTTTAATTTGACATTGGTTTAATGTTAATGTATGAAAAGTCAAATGGTCAAGACGCTCTTAATATTTAAATAATTCTGGAAGAAATCTGTTCCACAAAAAAAAAATCAGAACAGTACTCAGCATTCACCTTCTTTTAATAATAATTTCTTGGAATGTATACACATGTCTCCGATTTTTTCTTACACATTTTACTACCAAGAATAGTGCTTTGTTACTGTTCATATTTTTCATTAATTTTTATCGCTTTTAGAATATTCTTAACTGTTCAACTCTATAATTCTTAATACTTCAACATAGCAATACAGAATGGACACGAATTTTCCGTAGTTCTGCCATATATTAATATACTGCACATTTAATGAAACTTTCGAATAGCTACTAATGCTACTATCCACATACTTAAGTAGATATACCGTGCAAAAGAGACGTCCGACATGCGCTGCCATTTTTACGTATTTCCTGAAGGATAGACTATCCAACTTGTAAATGTTCTATTTTGATTGCATAACTATCTATACAGTTAACATAAGTATTTCAGTATTTCAGTTAGATGTGGTAATTCTACTCGTTTCAAAATCACATGAAAATATATCTTTGAACATTTAATTTTAAAATAACTTTTGATATTTAAATATTGGCACACACCAATTAATTTTTATTCTTAAAAATAAACCCAATATGCCAATGCCAATTTGAACTGTTTAATATATTTGCTATTACAAAAATTTTAGTTAGTAAAATAGCGGTTTTATTATTTTCCCCGGAATTATAATAAAAACGTACACACGCTACTAAATAAGAGTTTGATTATTTTTAAGTCGAAACTTATGTTAAATATAATTATTAATATATATATATATATATATATATATATATATATATATATATATATATGAACTTCATGTGTATGAGAATTAATAATTATTAAATCTCATTTTACATGCGATTGTCGCTATAATTTGTTGCATTTAATTCTACAATTCGGCAAATCACTTTTGCCCTAGATTGTAGACGCAACAAGCCGCGACATCAACTGTACAAGTTGTCAGTACAAATGAAAAATTTTGTGAAAAACTTATCTGCGCGGAATGTGCATATATCGATATTTCACTGTTTTTTACAGATCATCAGTGCACCTTACCGAAGACAGACATGATATTCACTTCTATACTACGTGTATATATACGAACTGTAATGAACTTCATGTGTATGAGAATTAATAATTATTAAATCTCATTTTACATGCGATTGTCGCTATAATTTGTTGCATTTAATTCTACAATTCGGCAAATCACTTTTGCCCTAGATTGTAGACGCAACAAGCCGAGACATCAACTGTACAAGTTGTCAGTACAAATGAAACATTTTGTGAAAAACTTATCTGCGCGGAATGTGCATATATCGATATTTCACTGTTTTTTACAGATCATCAGTGCACCTTACCGAAGACAGACATGATATTCACTTCTATACTACGTGTATATATACGAACTGTAATGAACTTCATGTGTATGAGAATTAATAATTATTAAATCTCATTTTACATGCTATAATTTGTTGCATTTAATGTTGATGTCGCGGCTTGTTGCGTCTACAATCTAGGGCAAAAGTGATTTGCCGAATTGTAGAATTAAATGCAACAAATTATAGCGACAATCGCATGTAAAATGAGATTTAATAATTATTAATTCTCATACACATGAAGTTCATTACAGTTCGTATATATACACGTAGTATAGAAGTGAATATCATGTCTGTCTTCGGTAAGGTGCACTGATGATCTGTAAAAAACAGTGAAATATCGATATATGCACATTCCGCGCAGATAAGTTTTTCACAAAATTTTTCATTTGTACTGACAACTTGTACAGTTGATGTCGCGGCTTGTTGCGTCTACAATCTAGGGCAAAAGTGATTTGCCGAATTGTAGAATTAAATGCAACAAATTATAGCGACAATCGCATGTAAAATGAGATTTAATAATTATTAATTCTCATACACATGAAGTTCATTACAGTTCGTATATATACACGTAGTATAGAAGTGAATATCATGTCTGTCTTCGGTAAGGTGCACTGATGATCTGTAAAAAACAGTAAAATATCGATATATGCACATTCCGCGCAGATAAGTTTTTCACAAAATTTTTCATTTGTACTGACAACTTGTACAGTTGATGTCGCGGCTTGTTGCGTCTACAATCTAGGGCAAAAGTGATTTGCCGAATTGTAGAATTAAATGCAACAAATTATAGCGACAATCGCATGTAAAATGAGATTTAATAATTATTAATTCTCATACACATGAAGTTCATTACAGTTCGTATATATACACGTAGTATAGAAGTGAATATCATGTCTGTCTTCGGTAAGGTGCACTGATGATCTGTAAAAAACAGTGAAATATCGATATATGCACATTCCGCGCAGATAAGTTTTTCACAAAATTTTTCATTTGTACTGACAACTTGTACAGTTGATGTCGCGGCTTGTTGCGTCTACAATCTAGGGCAAAAGTGATTTGCCGAATTGTAGAATTAAATGCAACAAATTATAGCGACAATCGCATGTAAAATGAGATTTAATAATTATTAATTCTCATACACATGAAGTTCATTACAGTTCGTATATATACACGTAGTATAGAAGTGAATATCATGTCTGTCTTCGGTAAGGTGCACTGATGATCTGTAAAAAACAGTGAAATATCGATATATGCACATTCCGCGCAGATAAGTTTTTCACAAAATTTTTCATTTGTACTGACAACTTGTACAGTTGATGTCGCGGCTTGTTGCGTCTACAATCTAGGGCAAAAGTGATTTGCCGAATTGTAGAATTAAATGCAACAAATTATAGCGACAATCGCATGTAAAATGAGATTTAATAATTATTAATTCTCATACACATGAAGTTCATTACAGTTCGTATATATACACGTAGTATAGAAGTGAATATCATGTCTGTCTTCGGTAAGGTGCACTGATGATCTGTAAAAAACAGTGAAATATCGATATATGCACATTCCGCGCAGATAAGTTTTTCACAAAATTTTTCATATATATATATATATACAGGGTGTCATTTTGAAAACGTACCACCTTCTATATTTCGGCCCCTATAGAAATTCCAAAAATATGCAAAAATACGTCAAACTTATTTTTAAGGGGGACATTTTGTAGGCTGGTTTTCAATTAAATTACATCAACCCTCTAGCGGGGGTGGACATAACCTCTAAAAATTTAAATGGAAATGGGGGTTGAGTGATACCTCATTTTAAAGGTCGTTTAACCCGCTTTTCAAAAATGCTAAATTCTTGTCCTTTATTTTTAATACTTTTGAAGAAATCAAGTCAAACCATGAACATACAAGTATCAAGTGTTTTGCAATAAAACATTAAAAAACTAATAAAAAGTAACTTATTTTATAAAATTTTCGAAATGTTGTCCATTATTTTCTAAACAGTGATAAAGTGTACTCTCAAACTCCTCTCTAACATTTCGAAACACTTCTGCCTGAAGTTCTCTACATGTAGCTGTTATTCTTCTCTTTAAATCTTGCAAATCTCGAGGCGGTGTTTTATAAACAATCGATTTTAGATGCCCCCATAGGAAGAAATCTAGAGGCGATAAGTCGGGTGATCGTGGTGGCCATTCTATTGCTCCCCTTCGACCAATCCATCTGCCAGGAAATCTATCATTTAGCCACTGTCTAACTGGAAGATAGTAGTGTGGTGGAGCTCCATCTTGTTGGAAGTGTAGAAGATCTTCTTGCAAAACCATGTTACCAGCCGCATCAATTTGATTTTCCAAACTAGTTGTTATTAAGGGGTCTATTATTTCTTCAAGCAAATTTAAGTAGAGCTCACCAGTTAGATTTCCTTCAATGAATGAAGGTCCAATAATAGTATTCCCAAGGATACCAGCCCAAACGTTCACTTTTTCTGGATTCTGTGTGTGACCTTCCCTAAAAAGTCGCGAATTTTCATCGCTCCAGTAGCGACAATTTTGCTTGTTAACATTCCCATTAAGAAAAAAAGTACACTCATCAGTAAAGCAAATATTGTGCAAGATATTTTGGTTTTCATTTATAAAATCCGTCATTGTTTCACAAAATTCAATCCTTCTGTCGAAATCGTCGTCAAAAAGCTGTTGTAGAATTTGCATTTTATAGGGGTGAAACTTATTTAACTTTAGTGCTTTCCTTACTGTTTCGTGAGACATTCCTACTTGGCGTGCCACAATGCGAAGTGATGTGGAGGGTTCTGCAGTAACGGTGCCTAATACTTCTATTTGTGCTGCTTCATCCAAGACACGGCTAATATTTCTTTTTTTGTTAGCAACGGAACCAGTTTCACTAAACTTAGCGACTAATTGTAGAACATACTTATGATTTAAATTACTATTCGGATACCTTTCATTAAACATTCTTGACGTTCTTCTTGCGCATCTTCCACATTCCCCATAAATAAGAATAATTTCAATTCTTTGTTGAAGTGTAAACACCATTTTTAAAAATAATGTAATAAAATCGCAAATTTTACCTCGCAAAACTAATTTTACAATAAAGTAATTTTGGCTAAAATAAATGGAGTGACAAATAAAGAAAAATTTGACAAGAATGTCAAGAATGCTTAAACCAGGGCTCTTTTTTTTTTACGTTAAACTACCTGTACGACTATCACAAGTACTAGTTTAGGTAAATCACATTCTTTCCAATAATAATGTTTAACTGAATAGTATGCGTCTTTATTATTTCGTTGGATATTAGAAGTAAAAATAGTTTAAAAATTTACCGTTATGTAATACCTCAATTTCATTTATTTTAATTCATTAAAGCAATATCACAAAGTGTTTTTGATACCTAAACTTCTTTACAGTTTTCACCAAATATCTCGCGAACTGCTAAACAGAAAAGGCAAGAATTTAGCATTTTTGAAAAGCGGGTTAAACGACCTTTAAAATGAGGTATCACTCAACCCCCATTTCCATTTAAATTTTTAGAGGTTATGTCCACCCCCGCTAGAGGGTTGATGTAATTTAATTTAAAACCAGCCTACAAAATGTCCCCCTTAAAAATAAGTTTGACGTGTTTTTGCATATTTTTGGAATTTCTATAGGGGCCGAAATATAGAAGGTGGTACGTTTTCAAAATGACACCCTGTATATATATATTAAATCATATGCACACATCGGCACAGTCATGTAACATAAAATGTTTTAGAGTAAAATACAGTTAATATTATTTTAAACTACAATAAACACAATATAACGTGGATATATCTCAATAATCAACGGAATTGAAAAAAACGTCTCATATATTAAACAGTAAACACTGCTATCAAAGATGTTTATATACAATGACAGTGACTGGGTTTCCTAAACAGCAGGAAATACGTGAAAATGTCGTCAAATTCTATCTCCTTTTATTCCAAACTCCGTACAAATGCGTAGTGGACCATGAGCGGTATATTTATTTATAATCACGAAATTGAACATGTCACTTATTTTACTTAAATATTATGTCTCACTTTCATAGTAATTTTGAACAATTAGTAATATGTGGGAAGGCTGTCGTAGTTATTAAAATGAACACTAATCTTCTCACCGATAATTGCATATTCTATGTAAATAATCTACGTTTATAAATAGCTTTTATATTATTATAATTTAAATAGAAACAATAAGTATTAATCGTCCTTATATATACTGGATTGCTTTTTATCATTACCCATACATCGCCCTATGTGTAGAACTAAAAATATAAAAGTCAATGCATTGGTGGCATAGTAGGCAACCAGTTATACTGATACCCAGGGCATACATATTTTCCTAAATGTCAAATATTTCTGATTTTCTATTCATACTGTAATGACTCATCCGCTGACGCGAGATGCGTCATCCCTCTGGATGTTTTCGCGAGGCCTACGTGAAGGCTCTAGAAGGAGTGTTCACCGATATAAAAGCCGCGTCGAAGAAGGGATGACCATTCATTGAATCCTACAGTCTCGCGAAGTACACATAAATATAGTTACATAAATATAGAATACATAAATGTACTTATTGTTGTTAATAGTTAGTTTTATATTGTTATACGTTTTAAATATTAATATAGTGTGTGTGTCTAAAGTTATTGTTAGTTTTATTTAAGAACCCGAAAGACAAACGTTACAGTGGTGTCAGGTGTGGACTAAGTAATAAATAATAAACTAAGTAGACAATTAAGTGTTAATTAAGTATTCGTTTAAATAAATATACAGTGCGGAAAGACGTTATTTTAAATATCGTGATGGCCAACAGAATCAAACTGGCGGAATTAAAAGTGTCCGAGTTAAAACGAGAATTAGAAGAGAGGGATGAGGATACAACTGGCAAAAAGTCGATCCTCCAGCAACGGCTTCGCAATGTGTTGATCCAAGACGGCGAGGATCCAGAGAATTATGTCTTTCAAGTTCCAGGCGGAGATGCTGACGTGAATTCGCTGTTTATGAAACTAGAACAAAGACTAATAGATAATTCGCAAACCTTGGAACAGCGTCTAATAGAGTCACAAACTCAAATGCAACAAATGGAGCAGAAGAACCTGGAAACTTCTGGAAACTTAGCGAAAACTCTAGAACAAATGGAACAAAGAAACCTAGAAACCGCTAGAATCCTCGAGAAAAATCTGGAAAAGAAATTACTAGAAAATTCTAGAAACTTCGAAAAAGTTCTAGAACAGCGACTAGCGGAAAAATCAGAAGCGTTAAAAGAAGAGGTTTTCACAGCTGTAGAAGAGAAAATTGGAGAACATTCTAGACTTTTAGAGGCAATAATGATTGAGATGAAATTACCCGCTACCATGAGTCATTCTGATCCCAGGCAGGTCAACGAAGAAGTCATACCGCGGCCCATCGAAATAAAACAAGAACTTGTGGCTATTTCAAGGACCAGAATCAAGCCACCAACCTTTGATGGAAAGACGTCATGGGCAACTTACCTGACGCAATTCGAAGCGGCCGCAGAAGCAAACGCATGGTCTTCTGCCGAGAAGGCGACTGCTTTAGTCATAGCATTGAGGGGTGATGCTAGTGATATTTTGCAGACATTGCCTCCTGAGGAACGTAAAGATTATTCTCAACTCATTAAACGCTTGGAGATGAGATATGGCCATGCGCATTTGGAGCAAGTATACCATAGCCAACTGAAGAATCGATCACAGAAGAAAGGCGAGAATCTTCAGGAATTTGAGGCAGATATTGCTCGTCTAGTTCGACTTGCATATCCGATGGCGCCAGATAATTTCATGGAACACCTAGCAGTCCAGACGTTCATAGATGGTCTCCGGGATATTGATACGCAGCAAGCATTAAGGTTGGCAAGACCGAAAACCTTGATCGATGCTTTGGCGCACGCGCTTGGGTTTGAGACTGCTAAACAAGCCTCTCGGAACAATGCTCGTGGCTGTTCTGTCGACGAACAGGAAAATGAGGAGTTCATGGAGCAGGTGGTTAGTCAAGTCCTAAATCAGATCAAATCAAATAAAAGTGCGCGGCCATGCGGGAATTGTAGAAGAAATGGTCATATCCAGAATAAATGTGATAAAAGGACCAAGAAAGAATCCGCTGAGAATCCGAAAGTCCCAAGGACTGCCCAAATCGCATCCTTGCAAAATCAAACCAATGGCCTGTATGTGGATGCTATTATGGAAAGAAGAACCTATGCTTGCTTGCTAGATACTGGATCGACGAAAACCATTGTACGACCCGATTTAATATCCTGGAATAAAGAATTACTTTCTAGCAAATGGAGACTAAGGACAGCTACTGGAGAAGCAGCTTCTGTGGAAGGTGAAGTAGATGTCAATTTTGTCATAGGACCAACATCAATCCGACATCGTGTTCTCGTAGCCGACATAGAAGAACAGATAATCTTGGGATTAGACGTCATGAACACCTACGGCTTCCAGTTAAACATGAAAGAAGGCACTTTAAAAATAAATAATGAGGAATTGTTTCTTCATGGAAAAAATTGTGGGAGTGAACAAGTAATTACAGCAGAGAATGTTGTTCTGGATGCAAGAAGTGAGACATTTTTGACGGCGTGTATGGAAGGTGATTATTTGGACGGAAATGTTACAATGTTGGAACCAAAGGCTGATGATGACGAGGTGGGCCGAGGAATAGTAGTTGCCAAAATGCTGGTTAAGACTCAGAAGACTGTACCGATAAGGGTAATGAATGTGAACCATTACCCTGTTTCATTGAAGAAGGGTACTATTCTGGGGTGGTGTTCGCCAGTGTCGGCCGTCGTTCATCGCATAGAGGCGAAGAAGAATGGATTCGTGCAGGTTCCTGAGAAATTGTCCAAGATAATCGACTCCGCCTGTCAAGGATTGAGCAAGAAGGAACAAAGTCAAGTTAAGGACCTAATCAAACATTATGAAGACGTCTTTGAAACTGAAACTGGTACGAAGGGAAGAACCAATATTGTAATGCACAAAATAAATACCAGCGATGCAAGTCCAATTCGACAAGGACCAAGGAGGTTACCTCTGGCAAAACGTGAGGAAGCCAAGCAAATTATACAAGATATGGAAGGCCAAGGAGTAATTGAACCATCGAATAGTCCATGGGCTTCACCAGTGGTCCTTGTCAGGAAGAAGGATGGATCTACCAGATTCTGTGTGGACTATCGTCGTTTGAATAGTGTGACCAAAAAGGACAGCTATCCTCTCCCAAGAATAGACGATACGCTAGACACCTTGGCAGGAGCAAAATGGTTCTCCACTCTCGACTTAAAGAGCGGTTATTGGCAAGTGGGAATGGATCCCAATGACAAAGAGAAGACTGCCTTCAGTTTAGGTACAGGACTCTGGCAATTTACAGTCATGCCATTTGGACTGTGTAACGCCCCAGCTACTTTTGAGCGACTCATGGACACTGTACTGAGGGGACTGTCGTGGAACACCTGCCTGGTATATCTCGATGATGTGATTGTGGTAGGGAAGACCTTTGAAGATCACATGAAAAATTTGGAAGTAGTATTCCAGAGGTTGCGAGATGCCAACCTGAGATTAAGTCCAAAGAAGTGTCACCTTTTCCGCAAGGAGGTAAATTACCTTGGACATGTGGTTTCCGGAAAAGGAATTGCTGTGGATCCAGAAAAAGTAAAAGCTGTGGAAAAATGGCCGGTACCCAAAGACAAACATCAGCTAAGAAGCTTTTTGGGATTATGCACATATTATCGACGCTACGTTCCTGGATTCTCCAACATTGCAAAACCACTTACTCGCCTAACAGAAAATCGAGCATTCATTTGGAACAACGAATGCCAAGCGGCCTTTGAGTTGTTAAAAGGTACGTTGATCAGTGCACCCGTTTTGAACTATCCGCTGCCATCTGGGAGGTTTGTTTTGGATACGGATGCCAGTAACGTCGGGATTGGTGGCGTGCTCTCTCAAATCCAAGATGGACAAGAAAAGGTCATTGGATACTTCAGCAAGACCCTGTCCAAACCAGAGAGGAACTACTGCGTAACCAGGAGAGAACTATTGGCAGTAGTTAAGACCATTGAGCACTTTTACAAGTACCTGTATGGGCAGAAGTTCCTGATCCGCACTGATCATGCCGCCTTAAAGTGGCTCTTGCAATTTAAGAATCCAGAGGGTCAAGTAGCTAGATGGATTGAGAGGCTACAGGAGTACGACTTTGTCATTGAACACAGAGCAGGCCTAAAACATCAAAATGCAGATGCCCTTTCCAGAAGGCCCTGTCCAGAAGACTGTCGACATTGCAACAGAATCGAAGACAAATCGGCCAACGCTCTTCGAACCACCGTTGTTGATGACCAATGGCAACCTGACAATTTGCGCGCGGATCAAGAAGCTGATCCGGATCTTGCAGTCCTCAGGGCTTGGAAAGAAATGGGCAAAGACCGACCTGGCAAGAAATTGCTCCCCATTCACGAGAATTGAAGTCATACTGGGCACAATGGGATTCTTTAACCATAGAAGACGATCTCCTGAGACGTGAGGTCGAAAATCACGATGGAAGCGAGCGGAAGATGCAAATGGTGGTTCCCAAGAAAAGAATACCAGAGGTATTGCGAGAACTCCATAATGGTGCTTCTGGGGGACATTTTGGAGTCCATAAAACACTGGAGAAGGTGCGCCAGAGATTTTACTGGGTGAATTGTTCACGAGATGTGAAAGAATGGTGCCGAAAGTGTGCTAATTGCGCCGGAAGCAATGGTCCCCAGAGGCGTCGACGTGCACCCATGCGCCAATACAATGTAGGAAGCCCATTTGAAAGGATCGCCATAGACGCCGCCGGTCCTTTTCCAGAAAGCAGCAAAGGAAATAAATACATAATAGTGGTCATGGATTACTTTACCAAATGGGTTGAAGCATATGCTCTACCAAATCAAGAAGCTGGAACTGTAGCAGACGTGATTGTGAAGGAGTTCGTCAGCCGTTTTGGTGTACCCTTGGAACTTCATTCCGATCAAGGGCGAAATTTTGAGTCCAGTCTATTTGAAAAGATGTGTGGACTTTTGGGCATACGGAAGACGAGAACAACTCCCTTGCATCCACAATCAGATGGGATGGTAGAGCGAATGAACAAGACCATGATCAGACACTTATCCAAAGTGGTCTCCGAACACCAGAGAGATTGGGACGAACATTTACCATTATTTCTAATGGCGTATCGGGCCTCCGTTCAAGAGACAACAGGCCAATCACCAGCCAACGTGCTATTCGGGAGGGAACTCCGATTGCCCTGTGATTTAAAGTTTGGGAGTAAGCCTGGTGATGATCTTGCCGGAGAAGATTATGTCAGCACGCTCAGACGACGACTAGATAATATCCATGAACAAGTCAGACATAATATCCAAGATGCTAGTGACCATGAAGGCGATCGGGTTTGGTTGTATAATCCACAACGTCGACGGGGCCTATCTCCAAAACTTCAAAAGAATTGGGAGGGGCCATACGAGGTGTTGAAGCGGATCAACGATGTAATATACCGCATCAGGCGAACACCTCACACTAAGCCAAGAGTCGCACATTTTAATCGATTAGCCCCATACTCTGGAGACAATGACGAAACCTTTGACTTGCGCCGATTGGATAGCCAATACCATGAACTAACCTTCGAAGACTTTATGCAAGAGTATTCTGGTTCGAGAAAAGCTCGATTTGGGGTAACCATCGAGAAACAGCAGGATTTGTTCACGGTGCCGCCAGACTACGCGCTTGCTCATTGCGTAGCCCGAGATCTACGAATGGCCAAAGGAATTGCCTGGGAATTTAAAGAGAGATTTGGCAGAATCGAAAGGCTAAGGCAGCAGGGACCAGCAATTGGGAAGAGTCTCCAAATAATAAATGAAGGACAGCCCATATTTTATTTGGTCACGAAAGAACTGTCGAGCCTAAAGCCAACCTATCGAGCCTTATGGGAGGCCCTGACCCACTTACGCGAACAAATGTTACAGCAAGACATTCTGAAATTAGCAGTTCCAAAATTGGGTTGTGGATTGGACCGCCTGGACTGGAGAATTGTAAGGAGCATGTTGGAAGTAATCTTCCGACATACTGGTATGGAAATTCTGGTATGCAGTTACCAGCTTGAATATTCCTGTCCATCCAGGCAAGATAAGACCGTGGACTGTTATTTCGATATGACGTCGCAATGTAACAAAGGCCCTACCTGTCGATTTCGTCATCGTTTGAGGAGACCAAAGCATGACATGTTTCGGGACGAAACTTCATTTTTAAGAAGGGGGCAATGTAATGACTCATCCGCTGACGCGAGATGCGTCATCCCTCTGGATGTTTTCGCGAGGCCTACGTGAAGGCTCTAGAAGGAGTGTTCACCGATATAAAAGCCGCGTCGAAGAAGGGATGACCATTCATTGAATCCTACAGTCTCGCGAAGTACACATAAATATAGTTACATAAATATAGAATACATAAATGTACTTATTGTTGTTAATAGTTAGTTTTATATTGTTATACGTTTTAAATATTAATATAGTGTGTGTGTCTAAAGTTATTGTTAGTTTTATTTAAGAACCCGAAAGACAAACGTTACAATACTTTTGGTTTTATTTTTTTTTGGGGGGGGGGGGGGGTAGAATTTGAATTCTTTGAATTTGTTAAAAATATATTTAAAATTGTTTTCGCACAAGCTTAGGATATTTAACTGTTTTAAATAAATTATCTATTTTTCAATCAAATGAGAATTTAATTTTAGAATGAATGAAAAATCAGAAATATATGACATTTAGAAAAATACGTCACTGGTGCATAAGTATAATTGGTTGCCTACATGCCACCAATGCATTGACTTATTTTTTTAGAATTGCTGAAAAATACAAGTCAATCAACGGGAAACGTACAGACGCGTTTCGTTCTTGTTGGAACTTTTCAATGCACGGCATTCCTCGAAGACGGACATTGCTTTTCATTTCTATACTTTCTGTATATATAGTTAACATTTGGAACTTACTGCAGGTGAGAATTAATGAATATTAAATCTCATTCTTACATGTAAATGTCGACTTATGTGATGCGTTCATAACTACAATCCGACAAACTAAGTTTGTCCCAGTATGCGGAACACACCCTTTCGCGACAACGAACTTCCTGGTAATTAGGTTAATTAAGAATTGCTGAAAAATACAAGTCAATCAACGGGAAACGTACAGACGCGTTTCGTTCTTGTTGGAACTTTTCAATGCACGGCATTCCTCGAAGATGGACATTGCTTTTCATTTCTATACTTTCTGTATATATAGTTAAGATTTGGAACTTACTGCAAGTGAGAATTAATGAATATTAAATCTCATTCTTACATGTAAATGTCGACTTATGTGATGCGTTCATAACTACAATCCGACAAACTAAGTTTGTACCAGTATGCAGAACACACCCTTTCGCGACAACGAACTTCCTGGTAATTAGGTTAATTAAGAATTGCTGAAAAATACAAGTCAATCAACGGGAAACGTACAGACGCGTTTCGTTCTTGTTGGAACTTTTCAATGCACGGCATTCCTCGAAGACGGACATTGCTTTTCATTTCTATACTTTCTGTATATATAGTTAACATTTGGAACTTACTGCAAGTGAGAATTAATGAATATTAAATCTCATTCTTACATGTAAATGTCGACTTATGTGATGCGTTCATAACTACAATCCGACAAACTAAGTTTGTACCAGTATGCAGAACACACCCTTTCGCGACAACGAACTTCCTGGTAATTAGGTTAATTAAGAATTGCTGAAAAATACAAGTCAATCAACGGGAAACGTACAGACGCGTTTCGTTCTTGTTGGAACTTTTCAATGCACGGCATTCCTCGAAGACGGACATTGCTTTTCATTTCTATACTTTCTGTATATATAGTTAACATTTGGAACTTACTGCAAGTGAGAATTAATGAATATTAAATCTCATTCTTACATGTAAATGTCGACTTATGTGATGCGTTCATAACTACAATCCGACAAACTAAGTTTGTACCAGTATGCATGTAAGAATGAGATTTAATATTCATTAATTCTCACTTGCAGTAAGTTCCAAATGTTAACTATATATACAGAAAGTATAGAAATGAAAAGCAATGTCCGTCTTCGAGGAATGCCGTGCATTGAAAAGTTCCAACAAGAACGAAACGCGTCTGTACGTTTCCCGTTGATTGACTTGAATTTTTCAGCAATTCTTAATTAACCTAATTACCAGGAAGTTCGTTGTCGCGAAAGGGTGTGTTCTGCATACTGGTACAAACTTAGTTTGTCGGATTGTAGTTATGAACGCATCACATAAGTCGACATTTACATGTAAGAATGAGATTTAATATTCATTAATTCTCACTTGCAGTAAGTTCCAAATGTTATTTTTTTAGCTCTACACATAGGGCGCTGTATGTGTAATGATAAAAAAAGAACCTGGTATATATGACGGTTATTATAGGCATACCTATTATACGTATGGTTTCGCAGATGTAGTGTATGGTCACGTCGTCTAGTCTTTCTTCCTACGCAGAAATATTTCTGTCCTGAAAAGGACAGCTACATAAATCCATCAATGACAAGCACAAAATATTTTCACTCCTGTATGGAGTGAAGTGCTAGTGAGGTACGCATGATAAAAACCAAGAAAGGTTTAACATGGTCGTTTCGCGATTGTGCTGTTTTAGGTAACAGCATAAATGAATTGAAGGCAACTATTTTAGCGTTAAGAAATTATTTTCAGTCGAAAAAAGTTGATGCCATTAAGGATTTGGTGTTCGAGAAATTGCTGCCGATGAATGACAGAAGAAACAATATTATGGTGTTTAATCTTCCGGAATTGGAGTCGTGCAGTTCCACTAATAGAAGCACGCGCAATGTGGCTGCGGCAAAGAATATCTTGCGAGCCATGTCGGAGGAGGTGTATGTTGAAGGATTGAGGTGTCTCGTGTGGGACGTTTCATTGGTGGTCGGGACAAGCCTAACCCTCTCAGACTTTCCAATCCTGGTGAAGCTCACAAGATTATAAAACATACTAAACGTTTCCGGGATCTACCTGATTACAAGAAACTTTCGGTTTCCCGAGATCGTATTAATTACTATAAGCTAATAAAAGCAGAATTGGCTACGCGAATCGCTAACGGTGAAACTAACCTAAGGATATGTTAGAAGCGTGGTATACCCCATATTGTTTCGGAAAACTAAGAAAGCCCAACAGTGAAATCTTTCTATATTACCAGAAAATTAGGAGACTGCTTACGAAAACGGACATCTTCTAAACAAGTGTTTGTAAGGACGTATTCGATATTATATGTATCACCGAAATATGGTTATTCAGTGACTTGTTCAGTTCGCAACTTTTTCCACCATTCTACACTGTTTACAGAAAGGACAGGGACTTCCGAGTGTCCTTTTGGCGTGTGGGTCTATCTATGCTACTGAACCGATTAATATTTTCTTTATGATTGACGGATCACCAGAAATTGAGATGTTTGTTGCAAATTATCTCTTAAGTCACTGAAAGTGTATGTATTTGTTCCACCTGACGCACCTACAGTTAACTTTATTTAATTTTTTGAAAAACTATTAACATTTATTATTCAATTGCAAGACAGTTAACTCTTGTAGTAGTAGATTTCAAAACGGCTCAGTTTAATAATTCCACAGTAAATGATAGTAAAACTACCTGTATTAATAACTTTATGAACTTCCTTAATCTAAGACAAATAAATACATTACCAAACAGTAATCACCATTTATTGGATTTGATTATAACCAACTTAAGTAACACTAGCGTAACAAAAAGTGAAATACCGCTAGTCAGTAAAGGCACACATACATACACTAAAAATAAGAATTCTAAAAGAGCCAACTTTATTGATTTATATAATGCATTCTTAAATAAGGACTGACCGTTCCTCGATTTGCATCCGGATGTTAACGAAGCCTCTAATGCATTCTACAATAAAATATATGAACACCTGGACATATTTGTACCTTATAAAACTAGTCTTGCTACAAATTCTTATCCTATATGCTTCTCGAGATAATATCAGAGCATTAAACTCAACGACAGATATCGTTGTAGATGCAAAAAGACCAACAGCATTGATGGTCTCAATATGTATTGTAACAAAGGCGGCTTTTTCTAAATTATACCGACTGACCTTGAAATAAAAAGACAACGTTAAATGGAAAGATTAAATTATAAAGAATGTATATCCAAAATATTTTCTCAATATTCTTTCTCATAAGCGAGCAAAAATATTTATGAAATGTTACGCCACTGTGCAAGTACGTTCTGTTGTCGATCGTTACACGCTTGATACGATTTTTCGATTAAAGATAATAGATTGTAACTTAAATACCCGGAAAGCACACATCAACTACAAAAAGTAGTTGACTCAGGTTATCGAACCCTTTACCATGACAAAACTTATCGGTTTTATAAATATAAACGTTGCCGCCTTTAAATACAATAGGGGCATTTTGAATCAGATGTTCATATTTTACATTTCTTATAATCTAATCTTTCCGTTTTTCATACGTTGTTTTTTTATTTCAAGGATAACCTGTATAGAAATTATGTGTCTAACCTACAAGACAAAATTAAGAGCGATCCTAAGCAATTCTTTTTGACATTCATGAAATACATAAAATGCAAGAAGTGTATGCAGTATTCCTAGTGTCACGAAGAGTAAGAATGGCGATCTATTTACCACTCCATAAGGTATCGTGAACTTTTTTCAAGGTTACTTTCAATCAGTCTACACACGTTCTTCAAGTTCAAATTATCAACTCTCTATTAATTGCACTTATGCTAGGCCAGTTGATATTCCCCTACTTGAGAAATCCGATGCGATATAACCTTAAAAACCTTGAAAAATAAATACACAATAGGCCATGACAACTTGACTAGCTTTTTAATCAAGGGCTGTTATTGTTTTTTCTAAACCATTCACAATTTTGTTTCATTTCTGTCTTTCAACGTGTAGTTTTCCGGACTGTTGGAAAGTATCCAAAATAATTCCCATATTTAAAAAAGGTGATAGTAGTCTTATTAATAACTATCCTCCTATAGCAATCATAAATAACTTGCTAAAGTATTCGAAAGATGCCTTTATGATTACATATTTCCACAATTTCCGCGCATCCTTTCCAACGATCAGCATGGCTTCGTAAACAAGCGATCAACGGTCACAAACTTAACTGTTATTACTCAATACTTGCCAGTGTCTGGATATAATGAGCAAGTTGATGTCGTTTATATTGACTTTTCAAAGGGTTTCGATCGTATAGATCACGAGATATTTTTACTTAAACTACTTAATTGGTTTAATCCCGGGCTTATTTTCACTGTTTTGAACTTACTTGTGACAAAATTCTGTATATCTATTTAATAGTCACCGATCAAAATGCTCTTCGCCGACGTCAGGCGTGCCTCAGGCAGGCGCGGCTCGTGATGACGTATTTGGGAGTGCAAGTACAATGATGCGAGTGCTTCGTGTACTAACTGTAACGTTTTCTTAGTAAACACCGAAAACACACGAGGCACTCGCATCATTGTACTTGCACTCCCAAATACGTCATCACGAGCCGCGGCTGGGCCTCAGGGAAGCAACCTTGGTCCGTTCCTTTTTCTAATTTATATATATATGACTTGTGTGATATACTTGAGTGACATAAATTACTCTTTGTTGACGACCTGAAGCTGTACCAGAGGATTAATGGAGAAGAAGATTGTATCTTTCTTCAGAAACATATAGATCTGCTTAATTTCTGGGGTATTGCCAATAAGTTAGATATGAATGTGTGTAAGTAAGGGCAATGTCTTAATCTAAAAGTGTCAATATTAACAGTCGATTTATCCTTATTACGTTTAGGACTGGTTACAGGTTTTCCTTGTTTGGCCATAGAATCCGATTAATGGTGTTATCATTTATATTAAATGCATTAACATCTCTCCAAAAATAAATATGCATATTATATAGTAATAAAACAAACAATTCTTAATAAATTACCTCTTGTACACAATTTAAGGTCAATAAAGGCCCCTTGTTATCGCGTTCTACCTCAAAATAAGTTATCGCGTTCTGCCTTAAAATACGTGATTAATGACAAAATTAACTCTTTTGCCTGTTTTCCAAGCGGTTTAAGCATAATTTATTAGTTCTAAGGAAAACTTGTTGTGAAAGACGAAAAATAGAGACGAGTAAAACGAGAAAAATTAAATGAACAATAATAATATGAATCGGTGATTGACAGAAGACAGCGGATATATACATAAGACTATACATTCCAGTCTGGAATTGTAGCCGCTCTTTGAGCACGTGAGACTCGTTTTATGGTGAGTCACTCCATTTTCTGTGGTCTATAGATATGTTCTTGCCTTCTTCACCACTTTTCAACATTCTTCTCTATTTAACATTAATGCTCTCACTGCTACGGTCCCCAGGTCTTTGGTATCATCCACTACTTGGTCCTCCCACCTAATTTTTGGTTTACCTCTTGTTCGTGCTCCATATGGCTTCCATCTTGTGATTCGTCTCAACGTTGATCCTTCTTCTCTTCTGTTGACATGCCCATATCACCTTATTCTCATCGATTTAATAACTCTTACTATGTTTTCTCTCTCCAATAACTCCTCTATCTCATGATTCATAAGGCTTCTATAACCATCATCTTCTTTCTTTGGTCCATAAATTCTTCTGATTATTTTTCTTTCAAATGTCCTTAGAGCTTCTTCATCTTTCTGTCTAAATCTCATTGTTTCTCCAGCATATGTCACTACCGGTCTAATGGCAGTTTTATATATTCTTATTTTTCTGTTAATGCTGATTTCCCTATTTTTCATATATTTCTTGTATACTTATCACGGATCCTAGGTACTTAAATGTTTCTTTCTCAAAATTGTAATTTCCCATCGCCACTTCTTTGCTTTCCTCAATGTTTTCTTGTCTTGCGATTCTCATATACTTTGTTTTCACTTGGTTTATCTCAAGTCCTCTCTTCTTTGCCTCCGAGTCGAGTCTCAGCAAGGCTTCTCTTAGACTATTTGGATCTCTTGCTATTAATGCTATAATACATTCCAATTAAGAAAGGACCAGATGGCGCGGCAATCTGAGTATAATTTACACAGGAATTTCAAAAAAAATGATAATTTGTATGTGAGGTTATAACAAGTGTTCATTTGAAAAGTCAATCTATATGTTACTTTGAAATTTTGATAGAATAATAAGACGCAAATATATTCATATGTGTTCGTTGTTCCGTAAACGTAAATCCAAATGACATGATAATGTCAATCACAAATATCAGTTAGTGCATAAAATAATCGTGCGTCGATTCCGGTTTAAATAAATTGCTTCTCAGTTTTAAAATGGCTTTCCCTTTAGAACATAATTTTTTTTTAGTCCAGGCTTATTTTCGAAGTGGTAATAAAATTGATGGTTTATGGGTTTATTCAGTTCAAGATTGCATGGTAGAATTTCAAGTTGAGTATCCACATTTTGTAATAGATTATATACAATTTAAGAATACTTAGGATAGAACTTTAAAACTTTTTTCTGAAACTGGTAGTCTCTTAAGAAAATCAGGTAGCGGAGCAGTTAAGAAACGTACACCTCAAGTTGTCAATCGTGTTGAAGAAATAATGGAAAATGAACCACAAACATCTGTTCGACATTTGAGTCAACAAATAAACCTTTCTGTTGGTACAACTCACAAGTTATTAAAAAAAGATATGCATCTTTATCCATACCGTGTCACAGCAGTACAAGAATTGTTAGAAATTGATTACCCACGTAGACTACAGTTTTGTAATTGGTTTGTAAATATGAACAATAATGGAGAACTTTCGCAAAGAGTCATCTTTACTGATGAAGCATGGTTTTATAAAACGGGATACCTAAATTCACAAAATACAAGAATTTCTTATCTAAAAAATAACATATTTCGAACACCTATATTAATTTGAATGATATGCTACAGAGAATCGAACAGAAATGCATGTAAATTAATAACAATCCAGTAATGTTGCAGAATGAATATCATCAGAAATTTTGAACGGAGGATTTTAAAGTGCATTGATCTTGAAGGACAACATTTTCAACATTTGTTATAGTGTTACGCCACGCATATAGAATATTTTAATTTATTTTTAAATCATATTTCTTTTTTAAATATCTCGATTTTAAAATAATATTTAACTTAAGACATTTTTTCTTCTGTATATTCGTTTACAAAGAGAAAGCATTTCTTTTGTTATATCCTGACCGACGAAACCCTTCGTTTTCTACCTGACCCGGCAACAACCGTACTGTGGACTTTCTAGATACATTTCATTTTAAATTGTTTTAATTTAATTATACATCTTCTCTTATATATGGTGTTTTATATCATTAGAAAGCTTATGTCACAAGCGTTATTTTAATAATATTTATGCCATCGATAGAACAACTCTTCAGGTCCCGCTTCTTATTAATTATTAATCAAGATATCGACCCTCTCTTCGACTCAGGTCATAAAACAGACCGTTTTCAAAAACCAGTGTTTATCGACACAAAAACTATCAGATATCTTCTCGTTAGCAGATTTTACTCATCGTACTGTCCAAGTACACGCCACGATGCCGCCCGGTGCCTTTCGCTTCTAAGAATCGCTCTACATATACTTGACCAGGTATATCTGCGAAGGCCACGTGACCATCTCCGCCAACCAAAGGTAACTCTGTATTGTTCGATACAGAGATTATTTTATATTAATCGTACTCAATTATCCCTCAATTTACTGCTCAATTAAACGTTCGTTTCAGAGTATTGTGTGTTAATTTTCAATTACATATTTAATACCGCTCCTTCTGTATATATTACTTTTGTTTTAATTACTTTTAAATATAACAATTTCAATTTCTTTCTTATGTAAATATAAATACAAACTTTAAGGACAACGCTTATGTGTTTTATTTATTTAGTAAGTAAATTGAAGGTTTTTGTGCCTGATATTACTGGTTATGACGTGACTGATCTGTTATCGTAAAAATATAACCTATACTCGCTAGAACAATCCGTATATATTATATTTAATTATCGTTATAACGACTCTCATTTAACCCGCTGCATTTCTATGAAAGCCTTAGGCATCACACTTGATACTAGAGTATTGTTTTCCGACCATATCTTACATACAGTTTCTTCTTCACTCAAAACCCTGGGTTTTATTATACAGAACTCGAAAAATATCTTGCTACGATCACTACGTGTCGAGCTTAAAATATAATAAAAAAAAAAAAAAAACAGAAAACGCTCCCCGGAGCAGACCCGGTCTCGGTCAACTAAAACTGCCCCTGCCCGTTCTCGCCAACGTCCCACCCGGCTACTGAGGCTGCCTCAGCTCAGGGGGTGGGGAGACCCAGAGGTAACTAAATAACTAAAAAGGTGGATAAAGGACGCCACCGAATTTCTGCCGCTGGACGTCGCAAGCTCAGAAACTTGATGACAATATATTATATAAAAAAAAGGCAGGTTGCGTGGGACAGAAGGCCGTCTCCGTGACCGAGACTCGTTCTACTCTCGAGGATCGAGAGACGAGGAAAAAGAAAGAAAATACGGTGTTTCCAACCAAACAATTCTTATTTATTGATAACCAGTAGGTATGAAGAGAAATCAGTTGTGATAAATCGAGAAATGGTGAACTTAGATAATAAAAAAAAATTACTCAGACCTTGTACAGTAAATATTTAAAGACAAAAATAAATTAAATTGAAAAATAGAATTTATATTTTGCGGCTGAAGGCCAGACAAAAGTAAAGGAAAAGATTAATTAATTAAGAACAATATTATGTAATTTCAAATAAATCGACAAATAAAATAATTTACAGTGTGGCTGAGGACCTTAGTACGCCCTAAAAAAAAAACAATACGTATTCTTTCTTTCTTGTCGGTTCACAATGTATACAAGTTCAACAATTAGTTGAAATAAAACGACTTTTAGCTAGAAAGTTTTTAAACTCAAATAAGATTCGGCAAATATGTAATTGCGTATAATGAAAGTATTCTAATTAATTAGCAAAAAATATGAAATACAAACGATTAAAGTGTTGAAATAAGTTTATGTTTAAACGCAAGGTTATATTGAAACGGCAACAAAAGTTCGTAAAGCGAACGCAAAGGTATAAGAAATGACCTACAAAAAAAGGTCAGGCGACACAGGTTTTTCGTTTAGAAAACACCTGGGATTATTTAATGACGATCTATTGATTAATAATAATAAAGATATATATATATATATGTGAAATAAATCAAGTAATTACGAATAACTAGAGAAAATAAAGTAACTAATCGGGTTCTTATCTGGTGGAATAGATAGGCGATCATGTCCCTTCTCCCTCCAGAAAAAAAAACGTCACTTGCGGGAACAATCGGGTGGTGTTTCCTGCCCGTCGGGTACACCATCTAAATAAAGGGATAACAACGAAAATAAGCAAAAAGAAAGTTACAACAGAGAAAGCCCTATACATACCGAAGTAATGCGTTCGATGGCGGGTAAATTAAAGCGATGCTGTTTAACGTGTTACGAGATTTTTTTCCTTTTCCAACACTTTAAATCCTCCAAGGGGAGATATCGCATTTAGCGAATAATTTTAAATATGCTGATCGATTAAATCCCTCACGGGGCCGTAATTACAACGTTTACAATAAGGCCACATCGATCGATATCTGTATTGGGAAAAAAACGTAACTACGTTCAGAGATCGATAGCTAACAATGAAGTGTAGAGAGCGAGACTTGTACTTTTTTCCCTAAAAAGCGACCACTCAGGTTCGAAATAAAAAAACGAAAAAAAACTTGAAAGAAATTGAATATCTATTAAAATAACGAATAACGATACCTATACAGGTAGGTTCGTTGGAAATGGAACGAAATATATTGAAGATATCATGAATTATATTACAAAATAAAGTAATAAAACGTTGAGCGTTACGGACACGTAACAATCTCTTCCAAGGATGTTATTCACCGATCAGTAATAATATAGATATGTAACTTAATAGCAGAGACTAACGAGACCGGCAACATCATTGAAAATTTAATACGATTTTCTATCCTTATCTTTGATTGAAAATATGTATAGCAAATTAAGTTGGCGCGAGGAGGGGTAAGTTCGCGCAGGATTAAAAGTAGTGGGGAGATTTGTATTTGGTTTTACATCAAATGTCAGATAATTCTAACCTTTGAGCGTGTATCACTTTATGATCCCCTAGTAAAAACATTATGTTCCGTCAAAGACAAATGTATTCTGACAATTACTTGAGTAGTGGGGGTGGACGTTTTTAAAAACGATTTCTGCGCACCCCCTCCTCGCGCCAACTTAATTGGCGCTTGCTATACTCTTTTCATCCTTATCGTTCAGTTGGGCAGTCATTTAAAGAGGGCACTGTAATCGTACAACTTCGTGTCTAATCGCTATCAATCGTGTAAGTTCGGTCGGAGTATAATTTTGAAATGTTCTATAATTTCAATTTTATTGGTTATGTTATTTTCGTGGTTTATAGATACATACTTACAAGACATATCGTTCTGAATTATAATACAATATCGGAATTTGAATTGAGTTATTGAAATATTTGTTATACAAACAAGTATTGACCAGATCAGTTTTTATCTGGACTAGGTATAGTGTTTTTTTGCTGTTGAAAAAGTAAGTTGGATTTACAAGAAATTTCATCATACGCCACGCCATATTGTTTTACTCAAAAATGCTTTGCTTGCCCAAAATTAACAAGTTCTTAAAAAAATATTTAATTACTCTCATTGACGCTTTCAATTATGGTACAAGTACATTTTCTTTTCAGCATATAAATTATTTGGAAATGGCGTCAAAATTTTGTATATCGTGTGCGACAAAGGAGATAATAGATGTGGAAAAATTACATATTTTCCATGAAATCCTTAAAAGCCAGTAATAATGAATATATAACAAAACAACTAATATTTAGGCGTCCATATTTTTGATCCAAGACTTGGTTTGGAAGTAATGGGTTTAAAATTTGTCATAGGAAGTATTAGGAATTTAAGTTAAGAATATGTGTTACACATTTTACTCTGGAGCTGTACCATCCTTAAATCTAGCACAAACAATCATGTCAATATCAAAATGTTCTGAATCTCAACTGTAAGATGAAATATATATTCCACAAAGATTACCCATTGTAAGCAATAGAAAATACATAGGTAATTGGTTGCAATTTACCTACAGTACCTATACAGTACAAATCTCTTCCCTATAGTCACCTACAAACGTGTATTACGTATGTGTGCGTTCGAGAACCGAGGAGTGGGGACGCACGTAGCATGTATGTATGTACTGTAGATCAGTTTGGATGTAAGCAGTAAGCACATACATAGTATAAACGTCGATGAATGTGGAACTACCGTCAATAATAGGGACTTTATGTAATAATAAACACAAATAAGTGTGGACTTTTTGGAAGATTTTAATATTTTTAACGTTTAAAACAATGTCAGATATACCTATATCAATAACAATAAATAAAGCGGTAAATCATAATAACTTCTATATTCTATACATAATAAATAAAACTAGAATTAAAAAAATAAAAAGTAAATTATTTAATGTATTGTATGCTCAAAACGGTCTCCTAATGCAAACAAGCAATGTCCTAATCTGTCATAAAAGTTTCTCTGAATATTTAAAATCGTTTGTGGTTGAATATTTAGGAT
Source organism: Melolontha melolontha (assembly GCA_935421215.2). Taxonomy (NCBI): domain Eukaryota; kingdom Metazoa; phylum Arthropoda; class Insecta; order Coleoptera; family Scarabaeidae; genus Melolontha; species Melolontha melolontha. The sequence continues at coordinate 90,294,311 of OW285237.1, read as the reverse complement.
AGATTCAACTATTTTCGCCCGTAATTATCGTTTCAAACGCAATGGTACGTTGAAAGTTAATTTGAAATACCCGTGCAATTTCTCTTATGCTGCGACCAAGATGATACTGTTTTACGACATATTTTTTTTGTTCAAGGGTAAAAATATCCATCGTGAATACGGACTATTCGCAAAAGTTGAGCAAACCATCCATCCAACTTCACAAGTAAACTGTAACTAATGGCATGTATGCATCGCTTCGTGCGTCCCCACTCCTCGCTTCTTGAACGCACACATACGTAATACACGTTTGTAGGTGACTATAGGGAAGAGATTTGTACTGTAGAACACCTATTTGCAATTCAGTTTGTGTCTTATTACCCATCAGCAAGCAAATATATCAACAATAAATAGAAATAAAAAAGGAAAGGCATCTGTGAATGCAATAAAGAAAGAACATGCAGCGCATTTGAAAACTAAAATTAATATGTATAAAAAATATCCATCGTGAATACGGACTATTCGCAAAAGTTGAGCAAACCATCCATCCAACTTCACAAGTAAACTGTAACTAATGGCATGTATGCATCGCTTCATGCGTCCCCACTCCTCGCTTCTTGAACGCACACATACGTAATACATGTTTGTAGGTGACTATAGGGAAGAGATTTGTACTGTAGAACACCTATTTGCAATTCAGTTTGTGTCTTATTACCCATCAGCAAGCAAATATATCAACAATAAATAGAAGGAAAAAAGGAAAGGCATCTGTGAATGCAATAAAGAAAGAACATGCAGCGCATTTGAAAACTAAAATTAATATGTACAAAAAAGTGGCTGTACCATCAAAAATATATCAAAATTAAACTTAAATGAGTCTTCAGTGATCAAAGATATATTTAAAGGTAAATTATTCTTCCTCTTTTTTTTATCTGTCTAATTATTTTATTTATTCAACAGGAATATCATCAAGTGCACAATCATTACTGTTTCCTCAACTTCGTTGTGCGAAACATCTTCCAAAGCTAAGGGAATGGAAAGTAAAAGACAAGGTATTGGCTTAATGATTGAATTAGATTTTTTGTGGATGTCTTCCACACAGCATTATCATTTTATTTGATGCTCAATAATAGATGGTTTGTGTCAAACAGACTTTCTTGGTACCAGTGGCGGCTCGTGCTAAAAATTTTAAGGTGTTCTGCAAGTTTTACAAAAAAATTTACCTTGCACGGGCAGTAAGAGGTTGTCTCCCATCGATCTTATCGTGCTTTCTTCGCCTTCCGCACTGAAGTAATGGATTTCTGGAACGATTGTCAATTGTCACACAAAAAAATAAGAGTCACTAAGCACTACTTTACTAACAAATTATTTCTTATAAATTAAATCTATTCTACGTTCTTTTCGATTTGCAAATTTTATCACTTTGTCATTAAAATTGTCTATTTCGCAGATAAACTTTTTTTCGATAGATAGCATGGAAAGAGATGTTAAACGATCTTCGGTCATTGAATTTCTGAGAAACGTCTTAATTCGATTTAGTGTTGAAAAGCATCGTTCGGCCTCTGATGTTGTCATGGGGGTTGTTATTACAATTTCTAATAATTTTCTAGTCTCCTTCAACGTATCTCCCAGATTGTTTTTTATTAAAAATTTTAGAAGAGGTAGTGCGCCTTTTAAAGATCTACAATCAGTTCTTGAGTAAATAACAGACAATTCAGTTCGTAATCTTTCTTTATCAAGGGTGGGATAATAGGAGCATGCGGAAGTGAGTTTGTCCTCAGGAAATTTACTGCAATACTCTCCAAAGCATTCCGAAAAAAAAAGTGATGCCACTACTAGATGCTCTTTAAAATGAAATCGATCTTTTGCACAATTTAGAATAACATCACACACCTCTAAAGCCGAAATTCGATGATTAAATCTGCTGTTATTTGGACGTTTGCGTTTTTCTGGTGGTGGCTCATCGCTTATTAAATCTGATGCTTCACTTATGATGTTGTCAATATTATTTCGAACTTGGCCTATACTGCGTTCAAAATTTTCGATACCGTCTTTTACTAGAGTGGGTTCAATTTTTCTTTGCTGCAATTTATTAAACAGGATATCTACATGGGGCATTACATGATGGAAAAAAGTCAGCCAAAAATTGAAGATCGGATCATTTAATGTACGGCGAATAGAGGCGGCTGCACTACAGACTGTGTTGAGGGAGAATTGTTTTTCTATTTCTTCCATACACTCAATGAGAGAGGCCCTATTTTCGTACACAACATTAATGGTCCTGATATTAAAATTCCAACGGGTTGTAGCGCCGTGGGGGATCCTTCTGTTTACAATCTTGTTTAACACTTCTACTCGTTGGGGTGAATTATTAAAAAAGCCGGGAATGTCTTGTAGATTTCCAAAAAATACACGTACTTGCTAATTTGCAGAAGCAGCTTTAGATATAATTAAATTTAATTGATGGGCATAGCAATGTACATAGTGCGCAAAAGGGTACTTTTTTTTAATCAATGCTTGAACGCCTGCGTGTTGTCCGCTCATCACCGCTGCTCCATCGTAACTCTGTGCAATCAGTTTGTTAGGTGAATTTTGAATTAAAGCATCTATGACACTTAAAATTGTTTTGCTAAGTGTTTCTGCAACACATTTTTCAGGAATGACGTAGTTCCAAAAACGTTCAATTGGCTCACCATCACGAACATATCTAAAAATAACTACCATTTGAGTTTTTGCAGCAACATCCGTTGTTTCGTCCGCCATGATCACCAAAAACGGAGAATTATTAATTTCCTCAATTATTTGTTCTTGGCAGACTTCAAGTATGCACTGTAACAGATCCTTCTGTATTTCTTTGGAAGTGCCTTTAAATACCGAACAATTTTTTAGGTGCTCACTTAGAGTTGCATCTAATTCAGCCGAAAAATTAATAAGTCCACGAAATATCCCCGGATTCTCGGAAGTATCGCTCTCATCATGTCCCCGAAGGGCCAATTCAAAAGCTCCACAAAATTTTATACAATTAATAATTTTTGATAAAATATACCGATTCTTTGACACATTTTCATTATGTCTCTGTATATTTACCCAATAAGCAGAATCTAGTTGAGCCATAATATTAGTTGACCCTAGTAACGCAAATTCCATACAATTATGAAGATGGCTTTTAGAATTCCCATGTCTTTTTATTTTCAAATTCAAGTGCTCTAGATCCGTGACCCCTATTTCCGTCCAAGCTTTATCGCCACCAAAAAGTAAACAGGGAAAACAATATAAAGCATTTTTTTTTGTTGCATCCACAAATCCATTCGTTTTTTGAATAAATAACGCTACTAAATTTACGTGTATAATTTTTCCCTCTACTTACACCAATTTTTTCAATAGTGATATCTACTAATGGCCTACCTTTTGCTTTTAATTCTAACTTTTCTTCGTATGAATATTTAAAGAATCTCTTCACATTAATTAAATTAAATTAAATAAATTAAAGACCACCTCTATAATACAGAGTTTATATAAATTGTCAACAATACACAAAAACAGAAGCACGCCCACTCTAATATTATTGTTTTTACGTTAAACTCGCCGCACCGTAAAAATAGTAAATATACCGAATCATATGGCCCTCCGCGCTGGACTAAATGCAGCGAACAGGCCTGGTAAAATCACGCATTGGTTTTAAACAGTCGCGGGGGTAGCGGGGTGCGCGCGCGTGTTTGAAAGAGCTCTGAGAGCACGTTCGTGTGGACCAGATAAGGAACAAGTGAGCGATCGCGCGAATTAGGTTGGTTATTCCACTGGTCGCCTATGCCAATGCGACTTTGATGTTTTTGCTTTCATTTTATGTTGGAATTTCGGAAGCGAATATCTCGGCTTCTACTGGTCGGATTTTGATTATTGAGGTGTCAAATTGTAGGGTTTGATGACCTCTACAGGACGATGTAGAAAAATATGCAAATTTTTTGATACAGGGGGAGAATTTTCACAACAATATGTTACGCTTTTATAAACATCAGAAATGTCGGAAAAATTATGTAAAAGAAAACTAGTTTTAACTAATACAGGTTCGCCCGCCCAATTTTTTGGGAGCTCTGCAGCACTGCAGCGCTAGCCGCCACTGCTTGGTACTGCACAAGGTTAGTAAGGAATTTACTGAACGAAAATACTACAAGAAAATTAAAAACATTAAATCATCAATTATTTATTAAGAAAATATGTTTTTTTTATTGTACTTTTAAAATATGTCTTTTTTATACCATTATTGATATTAAAGATATTAATTTTTGTAGGTCTATATTATTGTATATTATTTTAGTTATTTAGAATTGTATAGTAGTTATAATAAAGTAAATTTTATGTGAAGTATTCCAATTATTTCATTGGACATAGTAAAGTTACCACTAAAGAAGAATACAAATGTTTGTACGATATGTTAATACATTTTCAGTTCTTTTTCTTTATGTATTAAACATGAAGAAATTGCTGAAAATGTAAAGATAAACATTTCGTATGAACATAAAAAATAAATACGACAATAAACTAGAGAAGCAAATTTAAATTTTGGCGGGTGAATGCGTCATCGTTGGACAGTGCCATCTTTAATTGACTGCCCAATTACTAGAGAAGGACGTAATGATCTTCCATTTCACTAGGACAAATTTTTGTTATTAGTTGCCGGACTCGTTGGTCTCTGCTTAATAGTAAAATAGTTCCCTATGTATAGCTTGTGGACTGGGATCCATGCGGGGAAAGGGGATAATTGTGTATGCAACCAACATAGCTGTAGTTAAATTTACTATTGGGGTTACTCAAATTTTATGTATGAAGGAAAAATAATATTTCATTAGATTAACTTCTGTATTGCAATCAATATATGTATTTTAGAACCCATTACATAAACTTCTTAGACATATTCAATGCAGAATTTAATCGAACGAAACATTCTTTTTCTCCATACTTTATTTAATTCTCTTCCACCTTCTAGAATATTTTAAAAATATATCATAAAATGTAAATTCGATTAAAATTACAAACAAATGTAATTCGTATAAAAATATATTTAGGATCTCTAGCAACTCTTATGCCAGATGAATTTAAAGAAATACAATAGTATTTTCAAAAATTGTATAGTTTGACGTTTCAGAATATGACACTATCCAGTTAATATTAATCTAAAAAATCTACGACTAATAATATAAAAAAAAATGGTAAAATTATACACTATTATCCATAGTCCTAAATGCTACTTACACAAACAAACAATAAATCCAACGAAAGTTTATAACATATAACACGGACACGAGATCACAAAATTTAAATACGGCGAATACTAATCGATCAAGATAGCCAACATTAAATTTTCGTTAACATATGAAATTCCTACCCCAGAACAACTTCTAAATGCAACACCCTTTATTTAAACTTTTTTTTTTCACTTTATTTGAATAAAGTGAAGATTTCAACTATTAGTTTTATTTTAACAATGGATCTTCATCAATAAAAGTCGAATCAATTCAATTAATTTTATCTTCATAAGACAACGAACTAAATTTATTTAGTTGTAAAAATCTAACGCTGTTCTTTCTAACACGACGTTCGTGATATCGCCGCTTACGCTGTCAAAACTGCAGCACAAACGCATATATGAAAGCCATATAGTCACGTATAGCAAACGCCAATTAAGTTGGTGCGAGGAGGGGTAAGTTCGCGCAGGATTAGAAGTAGTGGGGAGATTTGTATGTATTTGGTTTTACATCAAATGTCAGATAATTCTAACCTCTGAGCGTGTATCACTTTATGATCACCTAGCAAAGATATTATTTTTCGTCAAACGTCAATGACAAATGTATTCTGACAATTACTTGAGTAGTGGGGGTGGACGTTTTTAAAAACGGCTTCTGCGCACCCCCTTCTCGCGCCAACTTACTTGAATAGCCAATGATAATTATAGATTTTTATAATCGTGCGTTGTGAACATATTTTGTATGCAATGTTGCATATACAGTCGCGTGTTTTCCAGAATAAGCATTATAATTTCTAATATGTTCAAATAATATTTTGAAATCGCCACTGATTGTAGGCGTCAAATCGATCAAATTTTTGTACAATCTGCTCCACATTTTTGAACAACATTAACTTTCTAGTTCTACAATATAATAGGCCTAAAGATCGTCACTTAGGTAGGCAAACTTTTCTGTTTAAGTTGGAGTATGATTAGCTGTATCTCGGCGTAGAAAAATAGATCCAATATTTTTTCACAATAACATTAATAGCCAACGATACCGAGAACAGTTATTAACACCATTTTTAACTAAAGTGCAACGAAACGAATTCAATGGGTGTTACTTCCAGTAAGATGGGGCTACTGTACATACAACTCGTGAAAATTTAGCACTTTTAAAAGTTTACTTCCCTCATCGAGTTATAAACAAAGGTGTTTGGCCAGCAAAGTCACCAGATCTTACTCCGTCAGATTTTTCTGTTTTCAGATTGCTAAAAAATTAAGTATATAAGACAAGAATGAATAACTTAAATCACTTGATGAATACAATTACAATTAACTGTAATGAAATAACACCAAATGTATTATAGAATATTTTTGACAACATGAATCGTCGTATTGCATTATGGATTCAACAGAATGGTGACCATTTTGAATACTTGTCATAAATTATAATAATTAAAATTTCTACAAATTAGTTATTTACCTTGGTTGTTTGATTAATATTCCATCTTTTCTTAATAAATAAATTAATAATCTAATTGTACTCGTTATTAATTTCATCACCATATCTCTCAATGATAAATTTTGACAGCGACAGGTAGATAACCTTCATACCATTTAATCTATATCCGCATTTCAGGAATTCAGAACATCATAATTTATAGGAGAAATTCATGAACAACTAGATGTATTTCTTTTTGAAACACGTTGTACAATAGAAACAGTTAAAATCATTGACAGCTTAATTCTTTAAATTTTATATTTTTCTGTATAAGTAGTTTTTTGATATACATTTTAACCGCCCCATCTGGCTAAGCGTGGCCAACTTAAATACAATAAATATTGCTTATAAACAAAATAAGCCTCTCCAATAAACGACCACCGAACTAGATACCGAATTCGGTTCTAAACGAAATTCGTTCAAGGGTCTACGCGTACGCGAATTTTGGTATCCTAACCGATGATGTCACAAAATAAAGACGTGAGGAAGCTTTGAAATTCTGAGGAAAAAAATATTGGACTCTCTAAGCATAAGTATTGAGATTAAGTTGAAGCCAATTAAAGTTAGATCGCTATACCATAAAATTTTACATTTGGTTGTCTGCTTCCAACATTCTTTTGGTTGAATTTCCACGTTACGTTATGGATCTTTTATGTATATCGATACTATATTATTCACAGAAATACAAAACTATCTTTTGCTTATTTTAAACTTTATTATAAAAAAGTTATATTATACAAATCAAATGTTTTTTTAGTGCTAGTAATAACAAACTATTTAACTTTCTTGGTTTTTAAAATGATCAAAACTCAAATTTTATAACACTGTTCAGTCGAAGCACATTGAGTAGATTTATCAATTAATATAGTTAAAACGCGCATGTAAAATAACAAATATATCTAAAATAAACAAGAAAATACCGTATATGCTAGTACGTGAAAAATGTTGAAAAAATATTGGGTATATGTATTCAGGCATTTGTTTTTGTTTTTAAATAAGAAAGCGCGTTATTATTACATTTAAAAAGTAGAAGATGAAAGATAATTTTTCTTTTAAACAATAACAATAAAATAAATATTTCAGTTTTCTTCTTTTTTTACATTATTTGGAATAGTTTCTACAGTTTCGTCTTTTTTCGGGGAATGTCCTAAATCGCTAGCTTTTACATCTACAGTATCTTCAGTACACTGACGTGGTTCATCATCGGTATCGGCAATTTTTTCAATGGCTTTGACATCTAAATTTTGTGATTTAGTTAACGATTTATTATCTTTATCATCCTCAAAGTTAGAAGATAATTCTTCATTGGTTTTTATCAATTGAGTAAAGGCAATTTCGGTATTACTGCTAATTTTATTGCTTTCAGAACAGTCTAGTACTATCTCATCTGATTTTACATCGCTATTTTTCAAATTCTTATTTTCTGAATAGTCTACTGCTCTCGTAATAAGTGTCTCTACACTATTTTCGATAATTTCTTTAACGTTAGAGGTTGTGTCTGTTACATCTGTTACTTCATTAATTATTGCATTAACAAGTTCAACTACACCAGTCTTTATTATGTTATTTTGTTCAATAAAAGCTTCAGTATTTTGATCTGGACATGAGTTAACTGTTTCGGACGACTTTGTAATTTCATCCATTATAAGATTAGAGCTGCTATTGCCTACATTCTCAGATATTACTTTTGATGACTCTGGATTTGGATTAGGTAGTTCGTGTTGTTCTATATTTTTATCTAAATCACTATTATTACATGCAGCTACGTTTTCTCCTTTGTCAACTTGCTTTTCATCAGCTATTTTGTTGTTTATAGTATTATAACATTCATTATCTTCTAATATGTCAACTTGCTTTTCATCAGCTATTTTGTTCTTTATAGTATCATAACATTCATTACTTAATGACTGTATAGATTTTGATGGCTGCTTTGTTGGACTAGCTTGTGGCAATGGCGTACATTCTATATAGTCCATATTTGATCGAACATCTACTCCATTTTGGTATAGCCGGACCGTGTCACCAGAAACAATTTCGACATCAAAGATTGCTGCTCCTAAAAATTGAAAAGGATGATTTATAATTGTTCAATATTTTTCATTTAAAAGTACCAAGTTAATAAATAAATTCATCAAATAAACATATTTTGGTGTAATGTTCACGTTTGCCTATCGCATCGGACAGTTAATTTGTGGGTTGGAACTTTGCAACAGAAGATTGGGCGACTTTAAAATCGGTAAATTTTTATGAAATTGTTTACCGATCGATTTATTTTTAGGCAATATTATAGAAATCGAAGAAAAATGAACTTCTACTATTTATGTTAGATTGCAAGAATAAAGAGGTGGGAACAGAATTCGCTTGTAAATTCAGATAAATCAGGTCTAAGAATATAAATTTAGTGGATTAGTAATGTTCACTATGAAGAACGTCTTGGAAGGTTGGCAGTAACAGAATAACGTGTAAAGGATATGATCATATTGTTATGTTTGTCTATTCGGGTCATTAAATAAAACTAACGGTAATTTAACACACACTATATTAATAATAAAAACGATTAACAATTTAAAACTAATTACTAACAATAAGAACATTTATGTATTTAGATTTATGTAAGTTCACTCAGCGATGATTTGGTATGGAATGAATCCTCCCTCCATTTCCAGTCCTCTTATAGTCTATAGACCTTCGAGAATATCCCCGAAGTACCTAGGTCTTTCTAGAGACGGGTGGTATGTTTGCGCATGTGAATCATCGTTAGACTGTTTCCGAATGTATTGTGGATACCTCACATCACAATATCAAGCCCCACTGTATCTACCAGAAGACTATTTCATAAACCACCGCACGAAAATCTTTTACTGAACTAAACTAAAAAAACATGTACATTACATTTAAAACGTGCATGGATTTAATACAGAGAACTTTTTTCTTCCTAACGTTTCAGGAGGACGGCTCGATGGCTTCTCCAACCTACAAAGCGTACAAAACAGTAAACTTCGCTGATTGTAATGGTGTCTGAAGACTCTCCTGTGGATTCTAATCACTCCGAATGGGGCAATTTTGCTTGTTGCCATAGCCATTAAATAAAAAATAAGCCTCATCATTAAACATAATTTTGCGGGATCAACAACTGGGATTTCGGCCCATTCAACAAATATAAGACGTAAATGGATGGAGTTGGATCTTGCAAGGTTGTAAACGAAAATTTTTCCGAAAAATCTTCCGCAAAGTGAACGGACCCAAATCGAGTCATTCGAGTCTTCCTCAACACTACGCCCAACAACGGCGATATTCTCTCCTGTGCAGATAAGTGTCATCCACAAGGGTGTAAAAGGACCTAAATTTGTACATGGTTTGCTCAATAAGCCATCATGTTGACCATAAAATTCGCGAAGGGATCTTTGGATTTGAAAGACAGAACCACAATTATCGAAATAAAATAGCACAATTTTCAATCGTTGTTGCAGTGTCAACCTTTCCATGATGAAATTGTAAGCCTTGTTGAGTAAAATGACCCTTGGGTTGTCTTCTATGGGGTTGTTTGCCCCAGTAAATTTTGAGTGTTGCATTTTCTAATACATTGTGTGTATTTATTGTAAGTTTGTATTTATGACAAAGTGCAATGGGTATAATTTTCCCAACATTGACAGCTAGTAATTTTCAGCCTGATATTATATGATCAATTGTTTCAGAGTATAGTTGCATTTTCTGCATTTATTTACAAGGGTACTATCTTTTATGATACATTTTCTGTAGTTTTTTGTGTTTACAACCTGATTCTATATAACAATTACAAAGCCTTCTGATTCACGATAGATGGAGCCTTCTTTGAACAATTTATACGTCATTTTGGTATTTATTTCTTTGTTTTACTATGTTTATGCTGCTCATGTAGTTCCTGGTCATGTTTTTTGTAGCTATTAATTTTTATTTGGATATTCAGTGTTTGCTAGAAGATAAACGTTGTCTTTTGTATGTATTGTCATTTTTTTTTATGTCAAATGAGTATATTAAGATTGGAAGTGGAAACATGTTAATGAGTTTGCATGTATTTTTGCTACACAATTTAGATGATAGTATTTGTTTCAATCATATTTAATAATTTTTATTTGTTCTGTCTTCTCTGTGGTTTAATTTTGTATTCTAACGTGTCTCAAAAGTTTTCGGAAAAACATAAAAATCAAACTTTTTATTTTATCTTTTATTCTTTTACATTTTAACTTTCAGTTATGTTTGGTTAAATTTTAATTCAACTAATCATAACATTAACATGACGGATAAAGGTCCATGCTCTTCTATGGCATGTAATTTGACTCTTACATAGCCCAACAGTCTTTGGATGATAGCAACGTCGACTTCTAAAATTTTCTGAAAGACTCTGCATCATAACTGCTCCTCATTTTGGGCTACATAACCACCATCACATACCTTTCTGCTCAAATAAGACCAAAATTCCTCAATGGGCCTCGCCTGAACATTTGGAGGGTTATCCGTCTTCGGAACAAAATTGATGCCGTTTGTGGCTAACGATAATCTTGTTCTTCTGGCGTAATGGCACGACGCTAAGTCAGGCCAGACCATTACTTGGTCGTTGGGATGATGTACATTTATAAAATTTCGAAGTTCTGTCAGGCATTTTCGTATGTAAATGTCTGCATTGATGGCTTCACCTTGAACACGTCCAATATGCGGCCGTAAAACGCCAACCTTTGATATGGCACACCTCACCAAAATTTTATCTTCAAACTTGACTTTACCTTTATTTAACATTGTTAGGAGCGTCTTGTACATTGTCTGTATAGAAACCGTCATTACCTTTTATCTCCGAGTTGGACAACGTGAAATATTTTTCATTGTCCATAACGATAACGAAAATGAATGCGTCTTAAAGCACCTGAGAATTCTTTCCAACTGAGCGGCAGTGTATCTTGGAGCCTTTCTTCTTTTACGATAATTTGGATTATTTCTGGCTGATGTTCGACTAACAGTCGAGCATGAAATATGGTATCGTCGAGATAACTTAGGCGTTGACATTCCCAATGTGTTTTTTGCTCTTTCACTCAATCTTCGCTCATTAAGTTGGCTTGAAACTTTGGATCGTTCACTTTTAAGTAAATTGATACAAGGTATACCATCCTGGCAATCTTTTATATCAAGCTTGTACGACATTGTACATCTTGCTTTCTTCATATGCTTTTCCAAATTCCATGCGTGTATGGTTGATTATGTATTCTATTGTTCGGAGAAGTAGTTTCATGCGAGAGGTGGCTAATTTTATGTTGCGTTTTTTTTTGCCTTATTCTTTTATCTTAAAACGACATGTAAAGTCAATTAGGGCTCGCGCTAGTGAGAATATGCCCCTGTTGATCTGGATTATTATTACTATTCTGATTATTAAAACTACAGAAACTTAAATCGAAAACTATTTCATATTCACTTAAAAACAAAAAACTTTAAATGTAAAATGAGAATATTAGTAAGTAATTCAATTCTTACCACTTTGTGTCATAACTTTAAACAAGTCCCTGGAATTTTCTCCCCATTTCGTTTCCGGTAATACTTCAAGTTGGTATTTCGTTGCCAAAGGTACTATCACAGATAATTCTTGAGGTAATTGTTTTAAATCTGTTACGTGAGCGGTATTCCCATAGTCTATGAGGAAAGCTTGGTAACTTTCATCTGACTTTCCAATTATCCGAGATCGATACCATAGACCATCTTCAAATAAAGCTGCTACCATATCGTTTTCCTTTGCATCATTTACTTCAATCCACGAGTCCGCATTCTCCAATTCCGTCGTTATGTTTTCAATTTCAACATTATCGTCCATAAATTGCACCCAAAAATTATTTAACGTATCCACGTGGGTGATAAAACATTGTTTCATTTCTGGTGTTAATTGGTCACGTACATCTTGTTCCCCATAAGAATAATATTCATTTAAAGATTCTTCCACTGAATGACTTGCGTCAGTTGTTTCACTTTTTATAGTGCAATGATCTTCATAAATAGTTGGCTGTGTGGATTCTGTGGGCTGCTTTTTTGGACTGCTTTGTAGTGATATGGAAGGAGTACACTTTATATATTCCATGCTTGACCGAATATCCATTTCATTTAGATATAATCGGACGGTATCGCCAGTTACAATTTCGATATCAAAGATTGCTGCTCCTAGAAATGAAGAAAGTTAGATTTACATTTTCTGATATTTATTAATCAAGCTTTTGTGAATTACTAGTACCTTAAAGCATTACAACTTTAAAATATACACAGAGCGAAACAATAATTTACTTGTCTATATTTAAAATTAAAATTGTTTAAATGTTTCAAATAGATCAAGTATGATTTTTTTCATTAGTAAAATTAGAATTATAATTATAACAAAGTAAATAAATGAACTATAAGAGGGTATATCAACCAAATGAAGTAATTTGCAAACTTGCAGCAAGCATTCAATGAAAACAGACATACCACTTGATCAAATAGCGGGACGTAGGGCTCAGCTTGCTACAGGTCTGCGATTTGTGTTGTCTATAAGCAAACAACATGTCTCATTACTCATTATTACTTCATAGGGTTGTTGTACATCAGGAAAAATGGCTATTTAAACTATTGCAATTTTTTAAAATACATTTAAAAATCCTATGATATATTTCAACACGTACACACGATGTTACATCGCTATATTGACATTAAATGTGTGAATGTGTGATTCGAAAATCAACTTTATTAACGATTATGAAAAATAAAGAGAGAATAGACGTTACGGTTACATTCGGTTTATCTGGTTCTTTGAAACGATTTCGTAAAGAATCACACGAAAATATAGGAAATGACTTTTTGCTGTGATTTAAAAGAGCCAGAAATTCAAATGATCCCATATCTGGCCAATTTCTGAAGGTAGAGAAATATAAATAACTGAATGTTCGGATGGATGGGTTTAGAGATTTAAAAAAAAATACAATATTTACTTGCGACTGACAAAGCGAGTAAAGTAAATGAAAAAGATATATCTGAATGGCATTAAAACTTTTACGATATAAGAAAATTTTATGGCGGTGCCAAAAGTAAAGAACGTGTAACAGTAACTTTGTGTTGTATTGCAATGTGTCTCAATAAAATAAATATACTCTGTTCACTCTAAGTTCCGAAATTCACTAAATTAAGGAGATTCAGGAAGGCATCATAATATCGAATTTCACCATCTGCGATAATGCCATTATTAAAAACCAAATGTATTCGCATATTACCCCCTCCAAAATGCGCATTTGCAATATAAAAATCGCTATTGCCAATTGACATTTGAATTTATTTGAAAGAATTGCTTGCTACTGGTTTTCTCCGTATAACTATGGACTTATTCCCTCTTTTATTTAAACTTCGAGTTTTGTATATCAATCTTAACTATTTTTTTTTCAAAACAACACTCACATCGCGATAGTAATCTTCCGCTTATCTGGTGAAAAGTTCTAGATCTAACCTCCGAATTCCAAAATGTTTGAATTCTCAATCAAAGAAGCTTTTTACTTCTTTGATTTGCTATTTTGAGAAAGAACGTGATCATGGCGGTCCAAGGGATATACGAAAGGTAAAATATATGCGTTAAAAAGAATATTTGCATTGAAAAAAAAAATGAATATATTCACAGCAACTTGTTAGTGCTTTGCTACTTCATTCTAGTACTGTTTCGGCTTTATCGAAAGATATTAAGGAAGGTAGACCCTTGAGCAGTTCCAAAAAAAAAACAGGATCTTAAAAAAACAGTCAGTAATACTGATGACTGATCAAATGGCTATTCGGAATACACTATATGATATGTATTTAAATAGTAAGTTCCATTTTTTGTATCTCATTATATCATAATCACATCATAAGTTTATCCTTCAGAACAACATGTTACACGTAACACATTGCATAACACTCTATAAGAGAGAAGCATGTGTAATGGTGGTAGAACATCTTTATCAATAGTTTTACGTAACATTGGTGTTCATTGGAAAAAGAAAATCTTCGTAGAGCACTAATGAAATAATCTCATATTATTCTTGGTCGAGTAGATTTTCTGGTGCTTTCTAGATATATTATTGTTCATGCTGGTAATCGAAAAGGATTTATACCTCAAGTGTTGCTTACATTTTCATCAAAAGGAAATGACTATCATGGAGAAATGAACTCAAGTAACTTTCTGCTATGATTTGAAAAACAGCTTCTTAAAAATCTAGAGCAGCCATCTCTGATCATAATGGACAATGCACTTTACTGTAGTGTTACTGAAAAAAGTATCCCAACTTCTATGTCAAAAAAGATTGATATCATCCAGGGTTGGTTAAATGAAAATAAAATACAATATGATGACAACTCTTTGAAACCACAACTCCTGCAACTTGTTAAGGAATTAGTTTTTTTTTTACTTCTATAATTAGCACTACTTAATTATTTAATTTAAGGCATAGACCAAGAAAAGTGTGCGGCAGATAAGTTGGCTGAAAAGTATGGACACAACATACTTAGATTATCCCCATATCATTGTACATTCAATGCAATTGAAAATGTATGGGGAAAAACATTACGATAATATAGGGATATATGGGGAGGGGCAGAGAATGTTTTGAGACTATGACAAGATGCACTAGAACATTTCATCAACCATGCTGAAAAAATTATAGAAGACTGGTGGAAAAGGGAGGTTGTGATCGATAAAAATAAAATGGCTGAATTTATTATGGTACTAGTGATAGTGATGATTCCAATTAATTTTAAGTAAAGACATCAAGAATAACTTTTCGATCCAGTCTCTAATAATGCTGTATGTAATTTGCTTGGTTTAAGATCAATAGATCTTAAAGCAAGTGGTTTCATTACTGTATTTGTGTAATATGTATACAAGATGTCCCGTATCGTTATGTTCAAATTTTAGGATAGTAAAGTTGACTTCATTTCAAGTAACAAAAACGCAAAACTTATACATCCATTTTTATTTGTTTCAAAGTTACAGATCTATGAATGTGATTGTCAGATCATGAAAAAGGTTCAATTAATTAATATTTTCGAAATGTCCACCTCCTTGTTGAATGCAGGCTTGTGCCCGTAAGCCAACAGAAGAAGTACTTGTTTTGTCGGATTTGCTCGGCAGCTAGGTGAATACGATCCAACAACTCTTCTCTTGTGTTCGAAACTTGCGCGTAGACTAAATTTTTCATGTACTCCCATAAATAAAAGTCAAGGGGATCAAGATCGGGTGATCTGGGTGGCCATGCAACAGGACGACCTCGACCAATCCATCTTGGATAAATGACAATCCAATTTCGGACAGCAATTCTGAAATGTGGTAGTGCCCCATCCATGTGAAATCACATGTCTCGTCGAACATTCAGTGGGGCATCCTCTAAAAGACCTGGCAGTTCGTCAATAAGAAATTGAAGTTAATTGTCTACATCTAACCTATTAGGAAGAACGACAGGACGAATCAACAAGTCATCGATTAGGGCTGCCCAAACGTTAATAGAAAATTAATGTTGAAATTTAGATGGGCGTATAGCTTTGGCATTTTCTGATGACCACCTGTGCAGGTTTCTCAGATTTGTAACACCACTTCTCGTGAACGTAGATTCATCTGTCCAGAGGACTGTTCTGCAGAAATTAAAAGGAAGCCGTGTCTGTCTTAATATCCAGGTAGAATAAACTAGACAAGCGTAGTGGTCTGCCTCAAGCAAACCGTGTCCCCCCCCTGCCATAGTGATATGGATATAAGCCCTCACGTTTTAAAATCCGCCAAACTGTCGTTCGTGGCACTCCTGGTTGTCTAGCGATTCGACATACACTGAGAATTGGATCCCTTGTAACAATAGCTACTGCTTCTTTCTCTAAGTCTGCTGGCAAATTTACTCCTCGGTCGAAAAGATAATCAAGCAGTCCGCATTCTCGAAATTGTCTGTGTACTTCCAGAAACGTTATGTAATGAGGAATGCGCCTATCGGTAAATCGATGTCGGTATTCAATAACTGCTTGACGTGCACTGCCGTTACAGTAGCCATACACAAAATGCATGTCCGCATACTCTTGAGAAAAAAATCGGTAAGGCATTTTGAATAAAGAAAACGTGCCCACTCACTAATAAGCTGTTGTATGAACTGAAACGTAATGTAATTCTTTATTAAAAAATGCATCGTTAACAGTCATCTGAACATTTGTTTATTGTATGATATTCATGGTTCAGCACTTACGAAATAAGTAAGAACCTTCTTTATCATAAATCAATTTCCAGTACTCTTTTTGTAGATCTCCAAGAAATTACTGTATGCACTACGGCACGTGTTTATTTATTTTAGGATAACATTTTATTATGCGACGTTAACAATCACAGGCTTGTTATTGAATCATATAACTTTTTTTTAAATAAAATAAGTTTGAAATGAAGTCTACTTTACACTCCTAACATTTGAACATAACGATACGGAACAGCTTGTATATAATGAGTTTTCTATGTTTACAATAGGATTAGTGGATTGGTATTAGAAAATATTTTCTATTTGTTGTAAATAGATACTCTGTAGTTCAATATTCAAATAGATAGCTCCTTTATAAACTTTTTTACTTAATTTATTGGATTATGTTTATACATTATTTATTGCTGATTCCTATATTTGTGCTTTTCTTATTAACTTTAATTATATGTAATCAACCATTCAAGCAAAGTAATGCGATCTCTTTCCTATTAATTATTTCGTGCCACATTGATTACAAATTGTTTCGTGTGCAATATAAGCTCTTTTGTATTTGATATACAGGTTGGCCCAAAATGACCGAAGGGGTTTTAATTCCTTATAACTTTTTTATTATAATTTTTTTTTTCAGTATTTTGTAAAGAAGACTTGGGGAATTTAAAATGGAACAGTATACAATTGAACAACGTGCCAAAATCGTTGACCTTTATTTCTCAAATCAACGATCCATTGCGAGATATAATTTTTTTATCCATTAATATACTGTATCTAAAATTAAAAAAATTTAATAATTATGTCTTAAATAAGAAGTTATAATGAACTCAAACCCCTTCGGTCATTGCGAGATATAATTTTTCATAATTAAATTAAAAATATTCTCCATTAATATACTGTATTTAAAATTAAAAAAAATTAATAATTATGTATTAAATAAGAAGTTATAATGAACTCACACCCCTTCGGTCATTTTGGGCCAGCCTGTATTATGTACAATTGCGAGCAATCAATTTTGGTCGCCAATGTAATAATAAAAATAAAAAGTTTTTTTTTCCTTTACATCCATAATACAACGAGAATAAACGATAAAAAAATTAAATAATAAAAAAAACAAATTCACAGCTAATAGAAAAAAAAACGCAAGGTTAAGTTTGGCTTTGAGTGTAAAACACCACAACCATTCCTACTCTAACGTTGTAATACAAGTAAACTTACAACATAGTTGCATGCCTAATCTAATTTAATTCTAAAATTCTATGATGGCGGAAAAATAAAACAAAAATGAAAATATAGAAATCACTGTAAGCTGGCGGAACACACGTTCAGAGAAGGACAATCCCTAGTTGCTGATGATCAAATAAATACTGGCGCAAGTGCTTTTTAAATGTAGAACATGGCAACTCCTTCAGGTTGCGAGGCAAAGCGCTATATATTTTATATATATTAAATGTAAACGAGCGCTCGAATAGTGATGTTTTATGCAATGGTGGCATAATCAATCCCTGCGATCTAATGTTAATGTGATGCACGTCCGTTCGGAAAGTTATTTTATTATAAAGGTATGATGGAACCCCGCTTATAATAATTGCGTGATACAGACAGGCAGCCCGTAGTACAGCTCGATTTCTCACATTCAACCACTTACAGGAAGACGATGTGTGCGAAATATGTTCATATTTCTTAACGCACGCAAACCGCAAACACGAATTTTGTGCTCTTTGAATTCTTTTTTATATGCATGAACCATACAGAGAGGAGCAATACATAAAAGGAGATAAAACTAAGGCGTTGCACAAAGACAATTTAGTAGCTATGGACAGATAAGACCTATGCTGGTAGAGAAGTCTCAAATTTCCATACGCCTGTTTAATATAATTTAATACCTGCTTTCTATATCTGAACGTGGTGTCTATAAATAGCCCAAGGTTTTTGGTTTCAGTCACTAAGGCAAGATCTCACCAGCCATTGACAAACGAAAATTACGTGTCAACTCGTCGCAAATCGGCACATTACCAAAAAACATAACACCGGATTTCGAGGAATTAATACGCAACGAATATCTTACCCGACTGGTAAGATGGTAAAATGTTATAAGTAAAGACGGCAGACTATGTGCCCGAACAGTAGCGTGATGTGGAGGGATCGAGTAGAGGCGTACGACGATTAATTCAGTTGCCGTTGAGACGTTGTAAGCGATACATTGTTAACACAATCGTGTTGAAAATGTCGGGAGTGCGTAGAAACAATGCATCGACTCGGTTGCATGCTAACGTAGTAAAGAAATTTTTACATCGGTTTCCCGATTTAATATATGACGGTACCGTAGTGAAATGTTTAGTTTGTGAAACAACTTTATTAACTTGGAAAGCAAGTCAGTGCCGAAGACATATAAATAGTGACAAACATAAATCGAATAATAGTGGACGCAGATCATATAATAAATTTGTGTGTGATTTAACAATGATGTTAATTGCGACCAATATACCAATGCAGAAAGTTGAACATCCAATGTTTCGTCAGTTTTGGAAGAAATACAATCCTACGTGGAAATTACCAGCAAGAAGTACGCTACGGAATTACGTACCGTCAGTGCGTGAGAGAATTGTAAATTGTACGAAAAATACGGTAAAAAAAAATTCCTGTGGTTAACAATAGACGAAACTACAGATATTAAAAAACAGTCCATCCTAGCCATTCTAGTACGGACGCTGACTCCGCAAGGACCGTCTCCTCCTTATTTACTAACCTGTAAACGAATGCAAGGGTGTACTGCACTGCCACAGAGCCATAGAGCGATATATGATGTATTAATAGAAACACTACACAAATTTGAGATTTTACCGAAGCAAGTGTTAATGTTAGTTACCGATGCTGCCAAGGTTATGTGTTCCACGGCAAACTTACTCAAAACGATTCAACCAAACCTGCTGCATGTCACATGTTTGCTTCACGCTTTACACCTTGTAACAAACACTATACGTACAACTTATCCTGATGTGGATCAACTGATAGGACAAACGAAAGCGGTTTTTCTTAAATCTCCGAAACGGATTCGGCTATTTCATTCGCTGTGTCCTGATATACCCGAGCCGCCGCAACCAATTCTTATACGATGGGTTACTTGGTTAGAAGCAGCATTTTATTATTATAAACATTTTGAAAAAATTAAATCAGTGATTTTACAACTAGATGCCAAAGAAGCAGCTGCAATACGGCTCAGCCAGGTTCAATTTAACAATCCTCAAGTTGCAGCAAATTTAAAAATTATTTACGACAGTTACGTTCCAATACTGGACGCAATAAAAAATTTACAGAACACTGCGCTGTCCTTATCGGACTCATTAGCAATTATTGACCACGTAAAACTAGTGCTGCATATCCTTGAAGATGAAAAAAGTGATTGTGTCCGTGAAAAATTTAACAGTGTATTAGATAAAAATGTAGATTTTACAAAATTAGGGAAACTTTTTACCAATACTGAAGATCCGTTGTACAGATACAAAGAGCGCTTTAACTATGCAAATATAACATCTCTCAACGTCGAACAATCCTTCTCTGTATATAAACATATATATACGTCGCTACGTACGAACCTTTCCGAGACTAATACAGAAACATATATTATGGTGCAGTTTTTTCATCGCGCACATCCGCATTTTTTTGCAACAATGTAAACATGTTGGGTAAGTTATTTATGTTTTTTCTTAACGTTTTGTATAGGGATTCGATATATTTATTTTTAAGTAAGCGCACTGTTATTCTGCTAAACTCTCCACGCAACGCCACTGCTGGGGCACATAGTCTGCCGTCTTTAGTTATAAGTGTTTATATGTTGTATTAACTGTGCATTAAGCAGTTCCTCGAATATTTTAGACAACACGGAGTGTAAACTTATAGGTCTCAAATCAGGCATAGATTGCGGGTCAGACTTCTTTGGCACCGGTATCACAATTGCTTGTTTCCATGCTAAGGGAAAAATACTTTGAAGAATACACAAGTTGATTATATGAACAATGTACTTCACTTTACAGATTTTGTCCAACAATACGTCGGATTCCAAAATTTTCTCCACGATTTTAACGATAGTAGCATCGTCACGTAATAAGCGATCGGAAGACATGACTTATAAAGTTATAAAGCGTTAAAACATAAGAAATAATTGAAACTGCTTCAATTCACACACGTCTATTCACTAGTGCGGCATATCACAGAAATGATGTCATTATAAAATTTGAGGAAACTGTCACAATGTAGATTTTTGCCCTGATTGATTAAATCTATTTTCAACAAAATGTTGATATAAATTTGCAGTTTGTTAAAGTCTTGCTTTTTGATTATTTTTAATATAGTCTCAATATCCTATTTTAACAAAGTAGGGATTATTTACTTAATAGACACTGGACTCTAAAGTTACGGTAGCAACTTCTCTAGGACTTGCAAAACGTTCCGTAAATTTTATTAACATGTGACAGATTAAATTATAGGTTATTACTAAAGACGGCAGACTATGTGCCCACACTGTCAAATTTAATCATAATATGTTTATATACTGAGAAGGATTGTTCGACGTTGAGAGATGTTATATTTGCATAGTTAAAGTGCTCTTTGTATCTGTACAATGGATCTTCAGTATTGGTAAAAAGTTGCCCTAATTTTGTAAAATCTACATTTTTATCTAATACACCTTATGTGTATTATTAAATTTAACAGTGTGGGGCACATAGTCTGCCGTCTTATTACCATTACGACCATTTCACAATACAGCAACTTACATTTTGTCTAAGAATGACAATGATGACCAAAATTTATTGCTCGCAGCTGTATGTACAGCAGCAAATTACTTGAATAGCTTCTAAATTTAATTAATAGCTCTTTACTTCATTACTCAGCGATGAGCATAGATCAATACAAAAACATAACATAACATATATCACTTAAGTGACATCAGACATAACCTATTCTGTAATTGTCAGTTAACCGGCAACAATGTGGAGGGGAAACGACATTTACAAATTTTTAGTTTTATTTTGTCATTTGACCATATTCGTTAGAAAAATCCTGGATGGATTCAATATCACTTCGTTTATAGTTGATCAAGTTTCATAGGAAAATTAGTATCGAGGCACTAAGGGCTCTGCCGAAAGGGGATGCGATCACATGGCATCACAATAACGCAATATCGAGGTGTTTTGATTCTGTACTCTACCACATCAAAGTGACACCGAGTGTCCTTGAAATAAAAAGATAATGTATGAAAAATGGAGAGATGTAACTATATAGAATATGAACTCAAATTATTTTCCCTCTCATAAGCGAGAAAAAATGAAGATATTTAAAAAAATTTTATCACGCCACTCTGCGATCGACTATATTATAAAAGACGGTATCTTAAAGTTGACCGACAATAGCAAAATGAATAATTTTGTTATTGTCCAACTCATTCAGCTGTTACGTATGTAAACATACCCTGCAGCATATGTGTGTGTGAGATATTTATTATTTATACACATTTTGAAATCATAGGCGTCGCATAATACAATTTTCAGTGTTTTTAATTTCGGAGTTCGTATCGTAATTGACTTACAGTATTTCAGATTTATGTTCTAAATAATTATATCTTTCTATTTATCATACGTTGTCTCTTTATTTCAAGGACAGCCTGTATAAGTAATTCTTAGTTTGTAACATGATAAAAATAACCTCTACTTTAACTGAAAAGTCTTTCTTTGGAGACTGTGGTTAAGTAAAAACTTAAAAAAGGTATATAACCCCTTACCACAATTATTAATAGTATCCTAAATACGTATTTCGACAACTAAGTTGTCATCATCAGTAGGTAAAACCACTAATCAAGGTGTCGCACATGGGACACAGTAAAGCTAGCACAACTGATCACGCAACAACTTTACACAGCGTCCACGTATACACTGACTTAAAAATACAAATATATTGACTGAAAAGATCGACAAAAATTACCTCTCTTAAGCAAACGGCACCCACATGTGTTTATACTCTTTTTGAACCGTCTACGACCTTTTTACCTTCTTTTCTAAGAATGAAAAGAGACATCTGTAGGCGATCGGTCGCTTATCCCCGTTCATAGAATTCCGTTTGTTTTTAGCGATATGAATACTTTCGTATGCGTCAAGATCGCGGGGATTATTAATGGCTTTGACAAGTTTTAACCCTTTAATGGACATATTGCGTAGGGTATTTAAAGCATGGTTGACAACGTTAGATTTATCCGGTCTATTGTATTTAATATGTGATATGTGTTCTTTAAACAGGGTTATTATTGGTCGTTTTGTTTGGCCTATATATTTCAAATTACAATCATCGCAATTAATTTCGTATATACCTGATTTCGAATTAAAATTAACTTTATCTTTGGTATTCCCTAGTAGGAGACTTTTGATAGTATAGTATACATATATTAAAGTTAAACTCATAAGTACAGATATTAATTTCCTGAAACGGTGTAATAGTAACAATGTTTTTCCTAAATTCATGAACGTAAATGTAACAACAAATTTTAGAAATAACGATAAAGTCATTTCATATGCAAAAATGAAATGGTTGAACCTAGAAATGAAATATCTGTACAGTAAACTTAGTAAATTAGAATTAGAATTATATAATTTGCATTTACAGTTAACTAAAAGCATGAACAATAGGAATTTGAAGAGTGGTGTAACTTTTATAGGAAGATAACGGAAATTAAAGGCCATAAATTGAAAAAAAAATGTTTAAAACAAACAAATTCAGAAAGTTGTCCACCAAAAAAGTATATTAATAGAATTCCTACAAAAGAAACACTAGTGATCTATCAATCATCCGAGAATTTTAGTGATGTAGAAATAGATCTGTTAAACAAAGGTTTAAAATACTGTTTGCCAAACCGTCAGATTCCTATAGAACAGGTGATTGCAACTATCGAAACTTCGATTAAGAACAAGGGCCAAAAAACTTCATTCGAGAAGCCTGCAAAACCGAAATCGATAAGAATTTACACCAGCACAAACAGACGTCGGTCAATAAAGAATAGAATATCATTAAAACTCTTAGATCTAAGGACTGTTTTTACCTAAAAGCAGATAAAGGGAACAAGTAATTATGGACAAAATCGACTATTTTCAAAGAGTTAAAAATTTAATTGCCGAAGGTCCGTATGTATAAATTAAGATAAATCCGTTACCTAAAATGATTAGTGACACAAAAAACGCGTTAAAGAAAGGTCCAATGTTAATAACTTCTACCCAAAAGTATAAATTAAATGTTAGTAATCCTTTAGTACCAAGAATGTATTGTTTGCTGAAGATACATAAACCAGGTAACTCGACGAGACGTATCGTTTCAGGTATCAACTCACCGACTTATTTAATTTCCAAATGGTTAGTGAATGATTTAAAAATTTACCCGTAAAACCAGAAAGTTTTATCAGTTAGTAATTCCTTAGAATTTGATAAATTAATTAAAGATTGTGAACTAGAAGCCGGGGAAATTTTAGTTTCATTCGATGTAATGTCATTATTCCCTTCGGTACCTATTCCAGAGACTATGAAATATTTAGAAGGCTTGCTCCATAAGAATAACATTGAACCTTCAAAAATAAAAGAATACATGAGACTGACAACTCTGTGAATGACGCAAAATTGTTTCCAAGTAGGAGAAAAATTTTATGAGCAGAAACAAAGCACAACAATGGGTAACTGCCTATCTCCTTTCATAGCTAATTTATTCATGAGTCAATTTGAAGTAGAATTTAAAAATAATGCTAAATATTTCCCGAGAGTCTGAATCAGGTACGTAGATGACATTCTCGCGATTTTTGATACACGGAAATGCGAATTAGACATGTTCGTTAATAAGTTAAATTTAAAATTTCCGACGATTAAATTTACGGTGGAAAAGGAAAACAATGACAGGATACCATTTTTAGATACTTTACTGATTAGAAATAAACATAAAATAGAAATCGATATTTTCCGGAAAGAAACCAATGTTAATAGATTCATCATCGCGGATTCAAATCATAGTTTTCAACATAAGACTTTTATTGCTTAGTCAATCGGTTACTAAATTTTCCGTTAACAAGGGAGAGATAACAAGTGTTCATTTGAAAAGTCAATCTAGTAGCATGTGATTTACTGAGAACATTTTGAAGTATGTCGTAAATTAAAATTTGCTACTTAACCTACGAAGTCGTATATTTTGACAGTTTCATACATACAAATAAATAACAAATAATAGGTATTTATTGAAAACTATAACAAATGTTGAAAATGTTGTACTTCAAGATCAATGCACTTTAAAATCCGCCGTTCAAAATTTCTGTTGATATTCTGCAACATTACTGGATTGTTATTAATTTCCATGCATTTCTGTTCGATTCTCTGTAGCATATCATTAAAATTCAATATAGGTGTTCGAAATATGTTATTTTTTAGATAAGGCCACAAAAAGAAGTCGCAAGGTGTTAAATCGCATGAACGTGTAGGCCAGGCAATTTCAGTATTTCGACTAATTATACGCTCATCAAAAAATTCTCTTAAATAATCCAAAGATTCTGCAATACAGTGATAAGGTGCTCCGTCTTGTTGGAAATATGCATTTTGAAGTTCATCATCATGCAACTGATTTGAGAAATGGTTGTAAAATTTCCGTACGGTACCTTTGAGCAGTTAATGTTCCCTGAAAAAATATTGGTCCAATGATTCGCCTTTGGCTTATCGCTGCCCAAACACCAATTTTCTCTGGATGTTGCGATTCTTCATTAATTACATGTTGATTTTCACTACTCCAAATTCTTGTATTTTGTGAATTTAGGTATCCTGTTTTATAAAAATATTCTTCATCAGTAAAGATGACTCTTTGCGAAAGTTCTCCATTATTGTTCATATTTACAAACCAATTACAAAACTGTAGTCTATGTGGGTTATCAATTTCTAACAATTCTTCTACTGCTGTGACACAGTATGGATAAAGTTGCATATCTTTTTTTAATAACTTGTGAGTTTTACCAACAGAAAGGTTTATTTGTTGACTCAAATGTCGAACAGATGTTTATGGTTCATTTGCCATTATTTCTTCAACACAATTGACAACCTGAGGTGTACGTCTCTTAACTGCTCCGCTGCCTGATTTTCTTAAGAGACTATCAGTTTCAGAAAAAAGTTTTTAAAGTTCTATCCAAAGTATTCTTAAATTGTATATAATCTATTACAAAATGTGGAAACTCAACTTGAAATTGTACCATGCAATCTTGAACTGAATAAACCCATAAACCATAAATTTTATTATCACTTCGAAAATAAGCCTGGACTAAAAAAAAATTATGTTCTAAAGTGAAAGCCATTTTAAAACTGAGAAGCAATTTATTTAAACCAGAATCGACGCACGATTATTTTATGCACTAACTCATATTTGTCATTGACATTATCAAATGTCATTTGGATTTACGTTTACGGAACATCAAACACATACATATTTACGTCTTATTCTATCAAAATTTCAAAGTAACCTAGATTGATTTTTCAAATGAACACACCTTATGAAATAGAACTAGATTTCATTAAAAATATCGCGAAATATAATGGCTTTGACATAGAAATAATCAATAAATGAATTAGAAAAACAAAACTAAAAATTAAAATCCGTGAATCCACAAGTTTGGCATCTCAAAGTAACCAGGAGAAAAAGTACATGTGTTTACCATACCACCCTATCACGGAAAACATTAACAAAGTTGTGAAAGAACGAGGTCTCCAAGTTGCCTTTCGGTCCGAAAATACTATCAAAAGTCTCCTAGGGAATACCAAAGATAAAGTTAATTTTAATTCGAAATCAAGTATATACGAAATTAATTGTGATGATTGTAATTTGAAATACATAGGCCAAACAAAACGACCAATAATAACCCGGTTTAAAGAACACATATCACATATTAAATACAACAGACCGGATAAATCTAACGTTGCCGACCATGCTTTAAATACATTACACAAATTCGATTAATGGGTTAAAACTTGTCAAGGCCATTAATAATCCCCGCGATCTTGACGCATTCGAAAGTATTCATATCGCTAAAAACAAACAGAATTTTATGAACGGAGATAAGCGACCGATCGCCTACAGCTCTCTCTTCTCATTCTTAGAAAAGGAGGTAAAAAGGTCGTAGACGGTTCAAAAAGAGTATAAACACATGTGGGTGCCGTTTCCGTAAGAGAGTTAATTTTTGTCGAACTTTTCAGTCGATATATTTAATTTTTAAGTCAGTGTATACGTGGACACTGAGTAAAATTGTTGTGTGATCAGTTGTGCTAGCTTTACTGTGCCCCATGTGCGACACCTTGATTAGTGGTTTTACTTACTGATGATGACAACTTAGTTGTCGAAATCGTATTTAGGATACTATTAATAATTGTGGTAAGGGGTTATATACCTTTTTTAAGTACATTAACTGACACTAATTTTTAATAAGCAACTGTTATACAAGGAAATTGATGGTAAAAGTATTAATTTGAAATACTACTGGACGAGTGCTGACTACTGATTCTAATTTTCATTAGCGTCAACATTAGTGGTACATATTTTGAAATGATTAAATAAAATTCTTACCACTTTCGGTCATATCCAAAAACAACTGTTCAGAATTTTCTCCCCATTTCGTTCTCGGGAGCATTTCAAGTTGATACTTTGTTGCCAATGGTTCTATAACACATAATTCATCAGGCAATTGCTTTAGATATGCCACGGGAACTTTATTTCCATAGTCTATTAAGAAAACTTCGTAATCGTCATCCGACTTTTCAATTACCCTTGCCCTATACCATTGGCCATCTTCGAAGAAAGCGGCAACCAAACTGTTCTCTTTAGCATCATTTACTTCGGTCCATGACTCTGCATTTTCCATTTCTGTTGTTACATTTTCAATTTTCGCATTATCATCCATAAATTGCACCCAGAAACTATCTAGCGAGTCGACATGGCTGACAAAACATTGTCTCGTTTCAGGTATTAATTGCATGCTCACATCCTGATCGTCGTAAGTTAATTGTACAATTGAAGTTTCTCCTGCTGTTAGTATATTAACATTAAAGATTGTGGCGCCATCTGCGGATATATCCTTGAATTTTCCAGTAGCAGCTTGAGACCATTGAAGTATTCCACTTGGTTTCTGAAGACTGCATTTGAGAGCTAGAGGTGGTAACATAATAAGATCCTCTGGTAACTCACGAAGACCACTGCATGAGCAAGAATTGCCATAATCAATGAATATTACTTCTAACCCTGAAAAATTAAAATTAAACAGAAGTACTTTATTAATTTGTAAACTAAATTATGAAATATGTATTCAATATCTACTTTTGATAATGAATGAAAGTCAATGCATTTTTTTAATTTTAAAACTAAAAATAAGTTCGATAGTGTTTTATTTGATTGATGTAATAGCTTTTAAACAGGTTAAATTTACGACAGTTAACAAAAGTAAGTGTGGGTATTTGCAATACATTGAAATTTCGAGCAGTACATAAATCTTTGTAGATCCGCTTAACAGAAATCGAAATGTTCAGAAAAAGTGCTAAAATAATTAAATTTGAAAGTAAATCCAACTGAAAATTTTACTATGTCAGTTCCATGTTGGTTTAAACATTTATCGTAGTGGACGAGTTTCATAATACCCTTCTCATAGAAGTCTGACTCCTGTGATGATGGCCAGTTATTCACAGCCGTTTTCACTCCTTCGTTAGTGTACAATAGTAAACAAGACCTTGAATGTGTTTAAACTTCAAGGACAACTTGGTTACATAATAAGAGAACGTTAATAGACATCGATAAGCGATTTACATCAACTAAACACCGAAATACTGAGAGCTTATTGCAAGATACTCTTAATTAAATTTTGCATGTATAATAATATGAATATCTCAGGCTTTCCTATGCTCAATTTACAATAATTTTTATGCGTTTACTTAAAAAAATCAAAAATGTCTCGGTAAAAGCGAGATATATGAAAAGATTAGAAAGGTTCGTTCGAATAAATTATTACAGAATTACGAAAATAATAGATAGGCAAACGAGTCAGATTAATGACTATTAGAAACCGTTATTAATAGACCACCAATGAGAAGCATTGCGTATTTTAGCGATTAACATTGCCAAGACACCAGATCCGTGTGTGTGTGTGTGTGTGTGTGCGCGCGCGCGCGTGCGTGTGTGAGAGAGGATGAGCGATACATAATCGAGCGTGAGTTTGTCATAATAATAATTCATCCCTTAGCATTCCCCAACAGTCTGACGCCAATTATAGAGGGCATAAGCAAGCCATTGTTACGCTCGCACCCTTAGAGCGACTTAAGATATTTGAGAAAGTCACGAAAATCTTCTCGGACAGCAAGCTTGTAAAATACGGTCCGGGAACTATCGGCACGATAACCCAGTGCTTTACCACTAGGCTATCGGTCGGTTGTATCAAAAGGTCTTTTACCTTCTGTGCGAAAGTAATTTCCTGTAACAATTAACGGATTTTTCAAACAGAAAACATTGTGATAGTCATTGTAAGGAATGGAAGCCTGAAAACAATATTCCAACCTATGCTGGAATAATCTAAGGCCCATATGGGAATCCCATAATAACTGTGGGTAATAATCAAACAAAACTTCTTATCAAGTGTTGCTGAGCGCGTATTTTACATATTATGAACTCATTTAATGTGGTTTAAAACCATTTTTTTCTAGTTATACAGACAATAAATGTGTGGTTTCTCTCTTTCATCTTAAATACTCTTACAGTCTTGAAACTACTGAACAGTTTCAATATATATCAGCCTAAAGAACTATATATTAAACTATAAATAAAAAATAAAAACTTGGACTAACAAGTGATGTCTGTTCTTAAATTTCCTTTTTCGTTTCAACTTGTATATTTATTTATCGTATTTTAGTTATTTAACACATTTAATTGACAGTTACTTAAATTTGTAGATATGTATTTTTATCTTTGACCTATACATATTTGAATAAAACTGTTATATGTATAAAAACATTATGAATCTCAACTACCTTTATACCAATTTATTTAGCAGTCAGTTCTCAAATATACGATTGAAAATTGAAATTAAATAAATATTTGATAAAATAATTGTGTATTTAAGTACGAACATTGCATGCATTAAAACAATATTATAAAATCTTACCAGCAACTGTATTGGATAAAATACGGGCTCTGTACCAAGAATCATCACCAGGGAAAATAGCTGCACATAGAGAGCCTGGAGTTAAATCTTCTAAAGCTGGATAATTGTCAGCATTTGCAAGTTGATCAGCCACCCATTCTAAATCCGGGCAAGAACTCTCTAATTGTATCCAAAATTCAGACGGCGAATTTAAATGACTTATAAAGCCAGTAGAGCTACTTTCAATTTCTAGCTGGAGATCAGCTGCGAGGCCTTCTTGTTTAAGCATCTCTCCGACATTTTTGCCGTTTGCATATAATTCGATGTATGTTGTTTTTTCATCTTGATGTATAATCTCTGCTGATAAATTATCTACGTTTGCGTAAGTTTCGAATTTCTCCAATGCTGCAGAACTCCATTCTTCTCCAACAGATTTAGCATATAAACTGCATAATTTAGCGTGATATTCAATAGACAACATTTCACTAGGTAAAGTTTTTACGTGGACATTCGAATTATTTATAACATCGGTATTACCAAAATCTACGAAACGTACAGTTGTTATATCGTCATCGGCGTCCAAAACTTGAGCTCTGTACCACTGTTGGCACGCAGAATATGGTGCTGCACATAAAACTCCTGCCGTGGGATTTTCTAAATCAATCAGTGATGGTATCTGCGCCTGTAGTTGTTCTTGTAAAAGATTAATAGATTCTGTTGCGTCCGAAAGTTGTACGTAGAATTCGCTAGGAGTGTCGATATGACTTATAATGACACTGACACCAAGTTGTGGAAGCGAAGATGGTTGCTCTGGTGATGCGAGTTCCTGTTCAGTTGGAGAAGGTTCCACTGTAGCTGGTTCATGTAGAGCTTCTTCTGCTTGTTCCGATTGAGGGGTTATACTTTCGGTCGCTGTAAAAAATACAAAATATTTGAATTTTTTTAGTAACTATTAAGTGTAGGTTGCTTAAAACAGATTCAGACAAAGCCTTTATTGCAACAGAACGTACGAGAGCAGGTAGATATATAAAGTCTCCAACAACGACATTGTGTCAGTTGTGGGGATAGAAACAAGTTATATAATAAGTATCTCGTTTTAGCATGCAAGTTTCATTTTCCTGTGTACCGTCGTTGAGAAACAGTATTATTTATCATAAGTTCGATTTCTGAGATGCGTACCGAGCAACGATCCGTGATAGAATTTTTAACACTGAAAGGTTGCGGCCCATAGAAATTTACAGGCGTTTGAAAGCTGTTTATAGCAACGATTGTATGGATGTGAAATATGTTCGACGTACAAAACTCTGTGATAGAAGCGAAATGAAGGTGAAAAAGCGATCAGATCGACCAGCATCAGTGACATAAAGAGAATCAAAGACGAATGCACTGCTTCAAGAAAATCGCCGGATTTTTTAGTCAAGAAAAAGCCCAGTAAGTTCAGGCGCTTAATTACAGAAAAATTTGCGCCAGATAGACCGCGTGACAATTAACGGATGTCATGAAAGAACAAAGAAGAAACATATGCCAAGAACTTCTTAACTAGTTCAAGTGAAGGAGGTGATTTTCTCATGAACATCACCACCGGGACAGTTCATCATTATAACCCCAAGAATAACCGGCAGTCGACGGAATATTGTCGTCCTGATTTTCCATGTGTACGAAAATTCAAAAGAGATCCATCATTTTCTGGCAAGCGAAGGAAGTCATGCATATCAAATACCTGCCAAAGGGATCAACGATTAATTCAATAATATACTGTAAAACTTTGCGATCACTAAATAATCGTATCCGTAGAGTAAGGCCAAACTGTAGGAGTGTATTCTACAGGTGAAAGTAATGTAAAAAAACTCAAATGTTGCTATCCGATTTTATTTGTTTTCGAGTTATAGCGTAATTAAAAATAAACAAAATTTCGTACATTGAAGTTTTTGTATTTTATTGGTATTATCGTTCTTTATAATATATTTTCAAAAATACCGCCATTCATTTCAAAACATTTTTTACATCGTCTACCAAGGGCGCTGGTTGTCTTCCTGATTGCGTCAGGTTGATGTTTGATATTGTCAGCAGCATTCATAATCCGTTGAATTAGTGCTTCACGAGTGTCCACTTTTACTTGATACACTTCATTTTTTAACCAGCCCCATAAACAATAATCGAGTGGCGTGAGATCTGGAGACCTAGGAAGCCAACCAATGTGACTACCACGTCCAATCCAACTCCTTGGAAACCTTTCAGCCAAATGTTGCCTGACTGCACGAGCGTAATGTGCAGGCGCTCCATCGTGCTGGTAGAAGATTTGGATTCTGATGTTTATGGGAACATCCTCTAGCAGTCCGTGCAGTTCATTTTCTAAAAAATGTAAATAGGTGTCTCCCGTGAGGCGATTCTCAAAAATGTAAGGACCAATTAAAAAACCATCGATCATACCACACCACACGTTTACCGAAAATTTATGTTGAAAGTTACTTCCGACTGTTGCGTGTGGATTTTCGTCTGACCATACATGCTGGTTATGACAATTATTAATACCGTCACGGGTGAATGTCGCTTCATCCGTAAACAGTATACGCGATACAAAACGAGGATTATCATTTATCCATCGACAAAATTCCATACGTCTACGATTATCATCTTGTTGTAGGTGCTGTACTCTTTGTACATGGTATGGACGTAAGCCATGCTCGTGGAGTGTTTTTATCACCCTTGTTTGTGGAATGCCCAATTGAATACTAATTCTCCGTGAGCTGGTAGTTGCGTCTTCTTCTACTACATCCTTCTACTACATCTTCTATACTTCTTGTAATTGTTGCCGACTGCCTCGTTCAGATATTATGTTTACACTGGGAAGCTTTCCGGTCGCGCACAATGTGTTGAATACACTAATAAATACAGTTTTATTAGGATGTCTGTGATGTGGAAACCGTTGACGATATTCATTAGCAGCAGCTGTAGCATTCCCATCACAAAATCCATAAACAAACACCATATTAGCATATTCTAAATTAGAATAAGTGTGTGGCATTTTAGTTTGTTACACTATAGTCGTACAAACGTCAAGTCAATGTCACAATACCCGAACACAATGTTATAATTTACTCCAAGGTATAGGGAACATTTTTTATGATGGCAGCGCCCTCACTATATCAACGATGAACTAGAGGTAGTGACATTAGACGCATTAGGCATACAAACCACTCTACACTATTTCTCGACTGCTTTCAATGTCACTACCGCTAGTTCGGAAAACCACGAACTGGTAGCGCTTCAGCTAAGAAGACTTCCCTATAATGAATTGCTACCGGGGTTTCACTGTTTTTACGAATACATACATAAACATGGTATACTAAATCTACATTTTTAATTACGCTATAACTCGAAAACAAATAAAAATCGGATAACAACATTTGAGTTTTTTTACATTACTTTGACCAGTAGAATACACTCCTTGAGTTTGGTCGATACCTCACGACTCACCCTGTATACCGCATGTGTCAAATATCATTAGGCATAGGGAATACATATGAGTACATACGATGTATACCGTGTGCACAACGTCGTGCGATCGATGGATATATAAGTAATGACTGGCCAACTGCAAGTATATTCGCCTTGCTTGAACACAATGAGCGACTGATAGGAATATTCAATGTGTTAGAGAGAGATTATTTGATTCGTACTTAGATCGTATGTAGAATGTGTTGGATAAAGAAATGGAACGCCCGTACAGTTAGACAGTAGAACAGATTGAATATACTCTCTCAACCCTAACCACATAAACTCGCTATTCGTCTTCGTCTTACTACATAGTGGTAGATCAATCACTCCCCGACGTTCATACGGTATGTATATGGAAAAGCTGATCCAATGCTGGCGAAGACCGCGACGGCCGGCAACGATTGTCTCCGATTGTTTCGCAAATACAAGTTGGCAGTAATCATTTGACCATCAACATAGGTACTTGTAATGCGTTTTAAAATAACATTTACGAATTGCAAGGGATTTGCTTTTCTTAAGTGTTTCAGTAGATGCAGGAAATTTTTAAGCTGCGGTGCGTCGCATAAACAAAAGCATAATTCTAATAAAATTAAAGAATAATCCTAATAAAATAAATAAAAAAGGATTCTAAAAATTATACAAGAGGTTCAAAAATTCCCCCTTGCACAGCAAGACATTGTTCTAGGCGGTCGTAGAAATTAGCTCTTACATTTGCTAACATGTCGGCAGTTAATGAATTCGCAGCCTCAGTTATTTTTTCTCTCAAGGCAACTAGATTTTCTGCTCTACCAGCTTCATGAGTATAAACAATATTTCTTAGATATCCCCATAAAAAGAAATCATTTGGAGATAGATCAGGAGATCGCGGGGGCCATTTAATGTTTCCTGTTCCAGTAATAAGACGGTCAGGAAAAGTATTTCCTAGAAATTTCTATACCCTCACTGCATTATGTGCTGGACAGCCATCATGTTGAAACCAAACGATTTCCTGATTTATTCCAATGTTTTGAATGGCGGGAAGTATTTGATGTTTCAGTAATTCGAGATACTTGTCGGCATTTAATATACCATCAATAAAATAGGGGCCTATAGAATGGTCACCTAAAATACCCGCCCAAACGTTTAGTTTTAGAGAATACGGAGTGCGATTTGCAAAATGCCGGTGTTGATTTTCCGAAGCCCAATATCGAAGAACAGAGGGATTGTGCTTTCCGTGTAATGGAAAAGTTGATTCATCGGTGAAGAGAATATTTTTAACGAAATTTTCATCTCGATGTATCTTTTCTATAACGTCTTGACAAAACTCCATTCTCCGGAAATTGGCATCGGGAAATATTTCTTGAGTTTTCGAATATTTGAAACATTTTAAACCATTACGTTTCCAAATACGTGAAATAGTTGTGTTACTTGTACCCAATTCCTCGGCAGCACTTCTAGTAGATCTCGTGTTATCAATTTCCACAATACTACAAATTAATACATCCCGCCGTTCTCTTTCATTTTTTTGTGGTGATACCTCTCTTGGTTTGCATTTCGTACAGTTATTGAGACAGAAACTAGTTTCAAATTTATTTATATTATAAATTGTTTGTCTGCAAGGTACAGAACGGTCTGCAAAAGTCAGCGCAAACAAATTCATGCCCTCCATTGCAGACTTGCCAGCATAAAACCATTTTACTAACTGAAGCTTTTCAGTGGGTGTATAAAGAGCCATTATACATTAATTTTATTGTACGCTTTCAAACTGTAACGGCCGCAGCTAGACTGAATGCAAAATTTCCAGTCAATCGGTATCGGAGACAATCGTCAGTCGTCGCGGTCTTCGCTGGCATGGGACTGGCTTTCTCATGTACGTATACATTGTATGTACTCATACGTTGATTCTCTATTCCTATATATATATATATACAAAGAATTCAAATAAATTTTACCTCAAAGTGGCCCTTGGAAATTATGATTATGTCTTAGCTTGTTACTAATTTTAATAGGAATTTTGTTGGTTATGAGATGAGATATTTGATTGAAATGACAAATGTCAAAATAATAAAACGAACATTTTTAAGTGAATGAAATATGTTTATTTCCAACAAACAAGCAAAATTTTATAAAAATTGTTCAAAGTGTCCACCACCTTGTTCGAAACATTTGTCACATCTTCTTCTAATGGAGGAAAAAGTGTTTTGTAGTATCGCATTGTCAATTCCATTAATTCTTTCAGCAATTCTGATTTGAAGGCCTGCAAGATCAGGTATCTGTACTTGATAAATTGAGTTCTTTAAGAATGGCCATAAAAAGAAATCACATGGGGTAATGTCACAAGATCTTGGTGGAAATTCATGTTCAGTGTTTAAACTTATCAACCGATTTTGAAAAAATTGCTGCAGAATATTAATTGTTTCACCTGCTGTGTGTGCTCTAGCTCCGTCTTGTTGAAAGTAACCCTGTGTTATTTCTTCGTCGTCAAGCTGTTCGATAAATGGCATAATAATTTCTTGTCGATACCTTTCTCCTGTTAAGGTTCCGTTAAAAAAAATAGGGCCAATAATTCTCCTTCGACTAATCGCACACCATACACCAATTTTCTGCGGATGAAGTGCGGTTTCAACAAAAAAAATTATGTGGTTTCTCATTAGTCCACATCCTCATATTTTGTGAGTTAACATAACCATTCAGATAAAACCATGACTCATCAGAAAAAAAGGTTTTGTCAAGAAGGTCATTATCAAAATTATTTAAGAACCACTGACTAAACGTTATTCTTCTGGGATAGTCGATTTCCTTGATTTCTTGATAACAGGTCATGTGATATGGAAATAAATGTAAGTCCTGTTTCAAAATTGTATGACATGTGCCAATTGACACACCCACTTGTTGTGATAATGCTCGTACGGAAGTTCTTGGTGCATTATTTATAATTTCTCTTACATTATTAACTAGCTCTTCTGTACGCTTTTTCGCCCGACCTGCGCCTTCTTTCTGTTTAACACTCCCTGTTTCTCTGAAAACCATAACGGAATGTGTCACTGTGTGCCGAAAACTGTCATAATCAAAGATGACGTTAGGGAACTCATTTCTAAATTCTTCTAAACAATCTTGAAGAGAATACTGCCATTGTCCGTCAATCTTACGTCCGTTTCGAAAATAAGATTCTAGCATGAATGATTTGTGTTGTATAGTAAAAACCATGTTAAATCAATTTTAAATTACAAAGCAATTTTTGTCAACTATGCATCTGTCTAATTGACAACTAATGCAAATTTAAAATTAATAATCATACGTTTTTAAAGGAATGGCCTACTAGAGGCAAAGCTTATTTGAACGCTTTTTATATATATACTATACTATATATATATATATATATATATATATATATATATATATATATAACAGACATCTGCTTTCAGTAACTGACATTTGCTTTCACTAACTGACATCTGCTATCAAGACTGACATGAGCTTTCAAAACTGACTTCTGCCTTCAACTTGACATCTACATTCAATAACTGACATCTGATTCATCAACACTGTTACTTTATAATGCATTTCTGAATAACTTGAACCTGGGTCTATTGTGGTCTAGTGGTAATGACGGCAGCCCGGCAAGCTGTAGACTTGGGTTCGAGTCCCAACATAGACATTTTTTCAATTAAAAATTTCGTATGATTTGCTTTGTAATTTGTAGACAGCAATGTTTACATCCCCCCTTACTTTGCAATTACATACATACTAACTTGATATTTGTAAATATTTCATATAAAAGCCGAAAAACTCCAATTATTTATCAAATGTTATATATATATGTATATATATATGTATATGTATATATATATATATATATATATATATATATATATTATATATATATGTACAGCAAGCGCCAATTAAGTTGGCGCGAGGAGGGGGTGCGCAGAAGCCGTTTTAAAAACGTCCACCCCCACTACTCAAGTAATTGTCAGAATACATTTGTCATTGACGTTTGACGGAACATAATGTCTTTGCTAGGGGATCATAAAGGGATGCACGCTCAGAGGTTAGAATTATCTGACATTTGATGTAAATCCAAAAATAAATCTCCCCACTACTTTTAATCCTGCGGAAACTTACCCCTCCTCGCGCCAACTTAATTGGCGTTTGCTATATATACAAAATGCATTTACTTTATACAGTGAAAAAATTCAAAATATTGAAGAAGTATAAACTTGAAATTATGTAATTATATCACCTATAACTAAAGTGAATGGCTTAGTCACACTACAATAAACATTTTTTATTCACATTAATTATTACAATATATTCTAAACTTTGTTCTGTAATGTGCGTTTTTTTATTAGACAGTATGTCTTTAAATATAGAAAAACTTCGCTCAACATCAGAGCTAGTGAGTGGCGCATAGAAATAATAATCTTTAAATTTAATATATCTACCGGTTTCCGAATTTTGAATATTACTACAAAAGCCTTTCAGGACATTAAAACCGGGGCTACGAGCGAATATTGCATCAATCTCATTATTTAAGCAAAACCGACTCTGTCTCTGCGCCTGCATGACTCATTAGAGGATAGCGTCTGTTCCGCAGTCTACTTATGATATTCGGCTTACTGTCAACTTATTTGAATACCATTGTTTATTGACTTCATGATTAACTTGTTTCCGGTATTCTGACTTCTTGGTTGAGTATTTTTCAGATTTGAATATTTAGTTTGTCATCAAAAATTACAAAATCGTTTTTTTTTCAAAACAATACTGATAATAAATAGTAATATCAATAAGTGACAATAAGTATGAAATATTTTGATTGTCATTTTGACATTTCTAAGCTATTTATTTCACAGATATTTCTTACCTTAAAAACTCTAAGCAATGTTTTGTCTATGAAAGAATTTCTTCATACAAGTACTACTTTTTAGCAATATTGCTTAAAGATATTGATTTATATATAAGGAGTATAACAGGAGAACGCTTGAAGAGAAATTCAATATAGCCTACATGAGATATGTGTTTTTAAGGAAATATATGAATAACTTAAATTCAAGTTTAGGTCGTGTTCCTTGATGAAACTTGGATATTTTGAAGAAAAGGCAATAGAATGAAATAATGGCAAGATGATAATTTAGAAAGTGTTAGCAAACCCAAAAAATATATATGATGGTGAACGATTTATTTTTATACATGCCAGCATATAAAATGGCTTTATTAAAGGAGCTAATCTGATTTTTCCATCGAAAACAATCACCGATGATTACCATGGAGAAATGAATGGTGACTCGTTTAAGCATGGGTAAATGATCAGCTTATACTGAATCTTGAGGTACCATCACTTATAATAATGAATAATGCTCCTTATCATAGTGTTATTGAAAATAAACAACCAAATACCTCTCCAAAAAAAAGCGGAAATTGCTCAATGGTGGAGAAAAAAAAGATAAAGTATTCACTCGCAATGACTAAACAGAATGAATTAATACGATTAGTAAAGCATCATAAAGAAGATTATTATTATAGATGAAATAATAAGAAAAAGTGGATATGAAGTTTTAAGGTTGCCTCCCTACTATTGTGACTTCAATGCAATTAAAATGATTTGGGCTAAGGTAAAAAATTATTATAATTCAAATATTGGGAGAAATGGTTATGCAGATGAAAGAGTTAAAGAAATGTGAAATGAAGATTTGCAAAGGTGTGATGAAATTACTTGAGATAATTCTGTTAGGCATACAGAAAATTTAATTAAAAAATGGCATGAGCGAGAGCAATTACTCAACAGGGCAGAGATTACTCCAATAATAATTAATGTAAATGACTCAAGTTCTGAGTCAGAATCAGAAACATTCAAATGTTTGCTAAATTAGTACGTATACTGTTAATTTGATCATAGAATTTAGAATTTTCATCCATAGTGATACCAAATATTCGTAGAATGGTATTATTTAAAGAGACATAAGCGCCACCAACGTTTATACTTTTAGTATTACATGTAATTATGTTATGATATAAAGCGAAATTCGCTTTGTCCTTATTCATGACTATCCTGTAAAAGACCATTAATGACAAATATTGAAACAATAATTATCAAAATTGGCATTCATACTTGACAGAATTTGAAAGACGTTAAATTTACATAATTTATTGATGAAAATATTGTATATTGTATTGTGTAAGTTATTAAAATGCAATGATAAATCTCTCCATTTTAAAATAAAACTAGAACAGCAGAAAACAAATTAGTTGAACAGTAAGAGACGAGCTAACTTAAAATGATAACATAACCTAATCATTCAGTTAAAACTATAATAGAAGAAATTTTAAATTTTTATGAACTGGATGCTAATTGAATTGTCAATTAGCATTTCTAAAGCTCATGAGATAAAAACAATTTTTAATAGTATTATCAGATGAAACACGTGCCTCTGCATGTCTGGAAAGCAATTTTCACACACAAATATTAACTTGTATCGTGTTCTCCACACTTGGTTTTTAATAATATGAGCTAAACATTAGGATTCAAATCAAACCGCCTGTAAATAGTTTAAAGCGATTTGAGTCAATTCGCTTCAAATTTACGAAATAAATGTAGTTTATTATTTCTATGCACCGAATAACAGTACGTT
This sequence comes from Melolontha melolontha, assembly GCA_935421215.2. Lineage (NCBI taxonomy): Eukaryota > Metazoa > Arthropoda > Insecta > Coleoptera > Scarabaeidae > Melolontha > Melolontha melolontha. Next base: position 90,254,104 of record OW285237.1, on the reverse strand, counting down.
TTATCAAAACATATTTTCAACGTTGTGAGCAGGTCAAAAAACGTGTCAAAAATTTTGCTTTAACGAAATGATGTTATCTCGTCTTTTAATAGTTTCCTTTTCTCGGAAAGATGCACAGGCAATTTAAGCAACGTAATGGTTGAAAGTTGTAAGAAATTTGTTTGCGTCTGCGAAAGAGTGGTTCGGAGACGACAAATCATTATGAACATTTCGGGAGAGCAATGATTCAAAACCTCGTACCCAATGTAATGCGACCTGAAGGAACAAAAACAATGTTCACGTCATACATTCCGCAAAAAATTATGGAATCACCCAATTTTTTTAAAAATTTTTAAAAACAATGTTCACGTCATACATTCCGCAAAAAATTATGGAATCACCCAATTTTTTAAAAAATTTTATGTTCTGTAACTAAGTAGCACACAAAGATATTAAAAATAAAACAAAATGCAAAGGAAAAACCAAAAACCGCAACTTGATAAACATAACAATTGAAAAACTAGCACCTACGCAAAGAATTAATTAACGGAAACCTAAAGTAATAATGAGTATTTCCGCCTCGGGTCCATATCATGGCTGCCATCCACCTAGGCAAAACTTCAATAAGATCTCTGATGTAGTCTTCAGTGACCGCTGCTTCTAGCTCTTCTAGCGTTCCTGGTGGAACTTGACTGGTTTGTAGTGCCCACCCAATATGGTCCCAGAGACGTGTTCTATTTGATTCACATGTACGGGCTTCTAGCTGGCCACTCCAAAACACGTATTTCAACCTCATTTAGGTAATTTTGTATAATGTTGGCGATGTGGGGGCAAACGCTTTCATGAATTAAACGGAAATTCGGGCCTATGTAAGGTGCAAACGGAATTACAAGTGGCTCTAAGATAATCTTAACGTACTTATCCGCGGTTATAGAGCCATTATGAATAACCTCCAACTCCATCTTAGCCTCGGAATGTATACCTCCCCATATAATCGAACGACCTCCGAAATTTGTTGTTTTTCTTGAAGTTGCAGTGACTGAAGCGGTCACCATCTCGTCTATATACTGGCAGGCGTCTATCTGATGAGAACAGGTAATACCTAGACTCGTTTGTGAACAGAATGCTAGCCCAATCTTCAGCGATCTAATCACAATGATCTTTCGCAAATTGTAGTCTGTGAACTCGGTGTTCTCTAGTGAGCATATGGGCCTTTGGCCGGTATTCTTGCGCGTATTGTTTGGTCTTTAAGTCGGTTACTTAAAGACTGAGACGCAACATTTACATTTCGAAAGGTAAGCACCTCGTTTTTGATTTCTTTTGTAGTGCAATGCCTTATTCGCAAGGCTGTAAGTCGTAAAAAACGATCGTCTATGGCCGTAATTGATCGCTTCCTACCTTGTCCTGGTCTCCTGTTATATCCCCAGTTTCTCAATACCTACACACCAGTTTCGAAATTGACGGACACCTAACACACTAGCAACGTATCTTTGACTCCTACTATCGTTAATTAACGAGATGGCTTGGACGATTTCGTGACTCAAATTATGTGCATCACGCATTGGGGGACCGTCATTCATCTTTACCAAACCAGGCAGAGGATTCTACATATAAATGTTAAAAGAAAAAAACTGTAGTTTTAAACTTTTTTTAAAAGAAATGAGAAGATGTAAAGCACCTAAATCTCACGAAATTAGAAAAAAAAATTGTTAATTTAATTTGAACTTAGTGCGTGACAATGTCATAAAACCAAAACAAACAAACACTATTGCAACGATTTATTTTGCATAGATAAGGTGATTCCATATTTTTTTTTGTGGAGTGTATATTGATCCTCCTAGGCGAACCCTTTAGAAAATGTATGGGCCCTAATGAAGAAAACAAACTACGCAGACGTCCCATAGAGCTTTATCTAGAAATCTGAAAAATATCAATTATGTGCGAAAATTAATATCTACCATACTTAAACTCTCTGAAGATTTAGTGGACTATAGCAGAACTTAATGGTAGTGGTATGTTGTATTTGATAATAAAAACTGATTTTTATAACTGTTGTTTTACTCATATAATGCGAGACATGCTCTTATATTAATTATACTACTACACTACAAAATAATGATATAAATTACCTGTGGTTTCATCCGCTATAATTTGTCCTTCCCAACCTACAGATCCATAAGCTAGGGAAACAGTAATCTCTTGTTCTAAATATTGTTCCTTTTCTCCGGGAATAGATATTTCTACAGCCAATATATGGGGTTGATAAAATTGTGGATTTAATTCTCGCAAACTTGTTGCGGGCACATACTCGCTGTTACCATAATCAACAAATGTAACAATGACTCCATCATCCTTCAGTTCAGTTACGTTGCCACGATACCAATTTGAATCTGATGATTGAACAGCGTATGTTTCACCTATAGAGGGGCTTATGGGTTCTCCTTGTTCTAGAGCACTGTAATGCTCGAAAAGGGATTCCAGTAACTGTGCAATTGTATCAGGAAATTTGGATGGTTGTATATAAATAGATTCTTTACTAGCATAAGATACCCAGCCTTGTAGTTTACTAGAATAAATCGGAAGAGGACATAACGGTTCTATGTTATCATAAGCACCTTCGTCTGGATTTAAAATTTGAAGTTTCTGGCCAGTTAAATCATAAAGGGTGACTTCCAAGCTGCAAATAGTATATTATATAAATTTAACAATATTCTTATGTAGTTTTATAACGCAATTACAAAGGATATTTTAAGGCAGCGGTATGTGTGTATGAATAAAGTATGAAAGAGATAATTGCTTTACATCTGTAATGTTATGTCTCCATAAACTATTTCACTTAAAGTACATAAGTAATTGGTGTTAATTAGTCATAAAGAGACGGTAAATAATATGGATATAGTAAATAATCAGAACGTGAAATGTAAAATTACCGAAGAATGTACTGTGAAATAAAGTAAAACAGTAAACAAAAAATAAAGAGTAATTACAAATTAAGCTTTAACATAGGTGCCTGAGAATGATGTATTAAAATAAGTGACACTATAACGTGTTTTTCAACAGAAGTTAACAGAAACATAAAATACATACTCTATAAATAATATCAATATCAATCAAAAGAGGCGTAGAAGTAATAAAAGTTGGGGGTTAAGTGAGGATGCAACCCGCATAGGAATTAAAGTGCAGGCAATGTAAATTACAAGTCAGTATTTTGAGGAACAAATCCATGCGCCATATAGTAATGCGTATGCTAAACGATTTGAAGCAGTATTTTTTGGTCGTCATCTTAAGAAACCGCCACTGGATAATTTCATACATTTTGATATATTTTTTTTCCTTTTAGTTTAGTGTAAAAGTAATATTGCCCTCTTAATTACTAGACTTTACATATGGAAAAAGAAGAGCATTTAATTGTAAAACATTGACAAGGTATGATGCGATGATATTGTATTTCAAAACATGGTTCAGATTCGTTCTAATCTTATGAAGGTACAATAAACTAAAAATTATGTTTACAAATCCAGGAAGAAGTTTTTTCTTAACTGTATTTACAAAGTATAAACATTCATAACGTATAAGACCGACAATCTTTCGGTTATTTATTTGTCGAAATATATATATATATTAAGACATATAAATGTAGCTTCTTTACACAAACGCATTGCATTGTTCCCGTGAGACTTGTATCAAAGCGCATAAGAAAAAATTCCAAATTTGGCCTGTTGAATATTAGTCACGTGATTTTTACCGTACGTTTTGTAGTTTATCGGATGAGCTGAAGAATTCTTGCGAGGCAGACACGATGAAGTTCACGGAAAGCATTATAATGTGAGGTTGTATATCAATAACATATGTCGGCGTAAATTGTTTTGTGCGAGGAATATATGAAGAGTGGTAACTAACCTCGATGCTACGGAAGGTTTTGGAACAGTCTATTGTTAAACTTTGAAAAAAAGATGTTGCTGACTACTACTGTTAACATCTCTTGCTACCGTGTTTTGTCTTAAAACGAAATTTGTTAATAAATGTAATTCGGTCTAGGATATACAATTCAAACATAATGTGCACAATTTTACCAATATTCAATGTTCCTTTCCATGTTGAAACCATTGTATAAACAAAATTCTATTATAATATTTGAATTGTAAACTTTTCTCTATGTTCTAAGAAGCGGGATATTTTATATTTGCAAGTACATTACCTTATTCATTATTAGTGAACGAATTCAATATACAGGTTTTAATCTGGCTATCTACTTTTAAACTGATGCTTCTTAGATAGGCATCAATAAATTTATTTATTTCAAACTTTACAATTAGGTTTATAACTAATACCGAATTAGCATAGTTATTGCAAGTAGGTACGGTTGCGGCCCTTGAAAACTCGGACTCGGACGAGAATGTCAAAAAGTTAAAATTTTGTTATGTGTAAATCAAATTTTCATCGGTCATTTTTTTGACAATGTCATATTTGACAAATCCATGATCAGTTTTTTAAAATGCCGCAGTTATCAGATACAATTAGTTTTTTTTTTTGGTTACTAATTTTGAAGTAAAATTATGTATTCTGATATTCGAAATGGTATTTTGGAAATTTAAGTAGAGCTGGATACTATCTGTAATTTTATTAATCATTTTTTAAATTTACTATTTTTTCAATACATTTTTCGCATTCTACGCCAATGACTGGTTTGAGTAACGTTTAAAAAAAGTTTACACCGCTTAAAATGTTTTTGTATTTAAGTGTCTGAGTTTTCAAGGGCCGAGACTGTACCATTAACCAAGAATCAGTAAATTTCGCAAGTTATGTCGTCATCCGATAGTTTGTTGAGGTAATGGTTAATTTTTGCCTCCTTGCAATATTTTTAAATACCAAGGGTAGAGTTGTATCTTAACGTCAAGAGACACCAGTCTCAATTCCGAATAGTCTTATTTAAAAAAAAAAAGACACATCGGTCTTATCGTAGCATCAAAATACACACGGTCTCATTTTAACATTAAATTAAACACTATTGCAACGTAAATAAAGAATAGCATACGATCGTATCTGACTGTTATGAGTTAGGTCACGATGTTAAAATGCATAAAAGCTTTAATGAAAACATGTGGTAGCTTAACTAATTGTTCAGTTTCTTAATAAGAAATCGTACTTAATTAATATATACATGTGTCATTTCTAACCCCATTCCTCTGTTGTTTCATATGAAAGACACATACACATAGCTGTACATACAAGTATACACACCACTGGCCATGTGGTTTCTGTATTTTTTGAAAGAAAAAAAGGCCCTATGTAAGTATAGTTCAAAAAGTATAAGTTTTCAGTTCAAGGCCAAATTCAAAGCACGTGATTCAAATCAGTACTGCTGAGTCAAAGTCAATATTCAATCGCGGAAATAACCGTTTGTCATCATAAAATATAAAAGTCATATTTTGCAATATTGTCAAAATGTTAATTGCAATATAACCAAAGAAAGCACATATACGAGGGTGGATCAATAAATACCCGTGTTAGGAAAGAAGACGCAAGTTTTTCATAAATTTTTTATTAATTTTTCAACGTAATCACCTTTTAGTACAATACACTTTTCCCAACGTTTCTGCCATTTCTTTAACCCCTCCAAAAAATACGATTTGTCAAACTCTGCAAAATACGCTTCTGTCTCGACGATAACCTCCTCGTTTGAGCTGAATCTTTTCCCCCGAGCCACGTTTTCATGTTGGGGAACAGAAAGAAGTCGCAGGGAGCCAAGTCAGGCGAGTACGGTGGGTGCGGCAGCAATTCGTAGTGCAGTTCATGCAACTTTGCCGCGACAATTCTGGATGAATGTGCTGGTGCATTATCGTGGTGAAACAGCACTTTTTTCTTAGCCAAATGGGGCCGTGTCTCCTTCAATTTTATATCGAATCGGTCCAATAATTCACTGTAGTACTGCCCCGTGACCGTTCTTCCTTTCTGCAAAAAGTCCATGAGGATTATTCCGTTGGAATCCCAAAAAATCGTGGCCATGACCTTTCCGGCCGATGGGACCGTCTTTGCCTTCTTCGGAGCAGATTCACCCCGAAAAATCCATTGTTTTGACTGTCGCTTGGACTCTGGCGTATAATAATGGATCCAGGTTTCATCAACGGTGACGACTCGACGCAAAAACTCCTGCGAATTTCTCTTAAAGAGGTCCAAACACTGCTTCGACATTGACAACCGTATCCGCTTGTTGTCCACCGTAAGCAATCGCGGCACCCATCGGGCCGACACCTTTCTCACCGATAACTTATCATGTAAAATATTAATTGCCGTTCCGCACGACACGCCTACGGCCTCTGCTACTTCGCGCACTTTCGTTCGTTTGTTCGGCGATCAGCGAGAATCATGTCGTGGACCTTTTCAACGATTTCCTCGGTAACCACGTCTGCCGGGCGGCCTGGGCGCTCCTCATCAAAAACAGATGTACGACCACGTTTAAATTCGTTGAACCAATATCTTACGGTTGTCATAGATGGTGAAGGGTCCCCATAGACAGCATCCAACTTCGCTTTTCTTTCTTCGCATGTTTTTCCATCCAAAAATAAAAAGCGAATTACGGATCGATATTGCTCTTTTTCCATTTTATCGAGAAACACGAAACACGTGTGATACAACTGGCTGCCAAATAAAAACTAACCTATGAATCAGTCTGAAATTTATTATGGTGTTGTCTGACAGATGGTAGTACACGACGGTAATGCCAACTTCCCTCAGCAGCGCCACCTGTCTTCAAACACGGGTACTTACTGATCTTCCCTCGTACATAACCTACATGTCAAAATAATAATAATGAGTAAAGTAGGAACATGAATAGTTCAAAAGTATTGTCTCTTTTCTAGGTTTGTATAAATATATTCTATCCAAGAAAACTATGCGGAAATTATTACTTTAATATTCAAAATAGGTTGTAAGATTTAATACAAGCTGTTGAGTTTGAGAACCAGGAGGTATACCAGGCCTCTAAGAAATATTCATATATTATACAACAAGACACTGGAAAATACTCGATTATACGAGACGAATAGGCTGAAACACCACGATACCAAAGGTCGAGTGGTGTTTTTTAGGCAATACTTCGAGTTTCGAGAATTTTCAAGTGTCGAGTTGTATAGAGGTAGACTATATCATGAAAATAAAAAAGTAGTGCGAAACGAGCCATGGTGTTAACTAATAAATCTGACAATTCAGTAATGTAAAATTGAAGTCGAAATCATAGTAATCTAATGTTGAGTTCGTATATTCGATTATACAAAGGTTCATATATTCGATTTGCGTCATAATACGTCAATAACAGCTGTAATGCATGAAATCTACGGAAAGTTATGCATTTTCATTTTGAAACAAAGTCAACAAAAACAACAGTATTGAAATATTTTGACAGCAAGCCGAATATCATAGGACTATCTCCTGGACAACTTATCCTTTTTATTTAATATAATAGTTCAAAAATGTACGTCTTAATTTAAAATGACAAACGTTTGTAGTATTACGGCGCGTATTCATGTGTGTTAGAAAGAGATAAAGTACAATTTGCCGTTCACTCTTGGGCAGTACGAACTGAAAATTTATACTTTATGAAGCGTATACATTCAGTTCGAAGGCGCTGAGAAAAAAAGGGAATCCTCGTCGAATATTGAAACCCAAAACATCGTGTTTGCTTACAGATTTTTCAATCTATAGATATATTCTGCAATTCAGTGAATTTAAGTGAAAATTTACCGTTGATGTGGATATAGTAATAGTTTGTACCAAACCGAGCTGCTATTATGCTACTACTCTACTTTCATTCATTAAATATTAGTGCCGTAAAATTTTAATGTATTATTCAACGGAGTCTGGAAGTATATGGGCAGAGTTAAACTTTTAGTCAATAGTTTTATAAGTACCATTACAACACTAAGTCTAAGGAAGAAAATGTGACCATTTCATGAAAATAAGCAATTTGGACAGTTTAAGTGCGTTAATTATAAAATAAACCTTCTCTGTAAAGTACTAATTAATATGGTCGGAATTTCAATTCTTTGATTTACACGACTAAATTATAAAATAAAAAATTATTATTTACCTGTTTTCTAGCACACTATCAACATACATAATAACAAAATGCCCAATCCATTGTTTTAAATTGTCCTCAAAAGTTTCCGTAGCAGATGTTAAATTATGCATTGAAACTTTAAGAGTCATTCCTGGTTCTACTTCTACTGTAATATCGCTTAAAGCATTGACATTTCTTAAAATAACTATCATCTGTTGGTTGATAAGTAAATTCATATCAATATCGGTTGGTTGAATAGATATAGCTAGTGAAGCTTCAGTCAACAAGTTTCCTACATTTTTTTCATCGTAATTCAAATCAACGCAGTACCTGCAAATTTCTACTTATTAAAATAATCATAAAAATCACCACAGTGAGTAAGTCTACCGGTCCTCTAAAAGTGAAATAAAGTGGCACTGAAAGCTATCCTTATCGAAATAACTTGAAAACGTATCTGGATTTGGCCAATTATCTGTAAGCGAAGTTATTCCTTGGAGGCCACAAGGTATACCCTGAGCTGGAAGATTCATATATTTTTTCTCGATGGGATAAACTTGATTTACAGTGGCAACATTTCCATAATCAATGTATTTTACGTGATATTGATTGAACTGGCTGGTAATTACTTCAGCACGATATAAAGCTCCATCTTCGGAAAAGTTTACAATAACTGCTTGTCCAGCAACAGCTGATCCCGGTCGTCGATTACGGTAAGTTGTTTGAATTTCCTCCATCATTTGCCTAAATTCATCCTGCAAGGACAATAATACGTTAGAATATCACACATTACAAATACAAATTTTCTTAAAATCGAACAAAAACCAACATATAAGATGATCTTTTTTGATTGAAACAAATTTTACAGTAGGGGACAATCTAATTAGGAGTATTACATAAAACTAAGTTCAAAAGGAAAATGTGAGTTATAATATTATATCGAGCGACTATAAATTATTGATGATAGATTTTGCAAATCCACATTTGCTAGCGTGAATATTAACGATGGGGAATGTTTTAGAGAGATAAGGGGTTGCTGATTTTGTTTTTACAAAAGTCGGTCCAGGGAAGGTCAGATGTCTACAATATAATTCTTGTTTGATTCATAGAGTAAGTTTAGAAATGTTATATTTTCTAATTTTGACAGTAAAACAATTAATTCTTATCCTATTCATCAAAGAATAGTTTCTTTGAATTGATTTACAATTAAAAAATATATTGCAAAGTGGCGTACATGTGGGCGTATGACAACGAAGAACCGATGAGACAAGTAATTTTTCAAAGTCCGTTAGATTCTACATGGTGAGCAATATCAATTAAATTTTAATATTTGTTTGAAAATGTTCTTGTTTACTTGTCATTATTATTTATTGTCAATCGTTGTGTTATATTTTTGTTGCTCTGCGCTCCAAATATTCTCGAGCTCTGATTAAAAGCCTGTATTTATAGACATTTGAAAAATGCCGTATGCAATGTAACAAGACATACTTTACACCGGTAAATCCTAGTTTTCAAGCCGATTGAAATCGGTTTTCAAGCCGCTTGAATTACTGTATCTCGAAAAGTTAAATCGGATTCTAAGTTACAAGCGTCATGAACGTATCGAGATAAACGTGGTCACTTACTTGAACAGGACTTTGAGCAATGATAAATTATTGTCGTTGTTTCAATGATAACGGGTGTTCATTTGAAAAGTCAATCTAGTAGCGTGATTTACTGAGAACATTTTGAAGTATGTCGTAAATTACTACTTAACCTACGAAGTCGTATATTTTGACAGTTTCATACATACAAATAAATAACAAATGTGATTGACATTATCAAATGTCATTTGGATTTACGTTTACGAAACAACAAACACATACTAATATATGAATGTTTACATCTAACCTTTTCTTTTAATAAATCGTGGTTTCACTGTGTTGTCAACTCACAGAACTACAAGACTTTCTCGATAAACAACATTCATTCGATAAAAGTTGGAAGTAAGCTGGATAAGCAGAAAACGGATTATAGGACCTATTTTTTTTTCAAGATATGTAAAATGCCAGTCATTATGCCATTTATTAATCAGTAACATTACAACGAACTGTTTTTCTTTCAGCAAGATGGAACTCCACAACATACTGCACAAACTACAATAAATTATCGGAACAATTTTGATGACAGGCTTAAAGTACTGGTTTATCGATGGTAGATTTGCTAGACACTTGTCAGTACTGACACTTTTGGATTTTTCCTGTTTGAGAGATGCAATACTTCGATTTTTTATGTACAGTAAGGTGTAATCATTATTTTAAATGAATTTTCTGTTATTTATTAATCCAGCACTGTACTGGTTTGCAAATGATAAATTGAAATCAATTTTCTGAAATATGAATTATTTGTTGTGACTTTTAATAAAAGTATATAACATACAATGCTTCGTCTTGTTGAATTAAACAACATAAGTATGTACTTTATTATGACAAGTTAATGTGATCAACATCAGTTAGGAATGCCAAATGGCAAGAGGGCTAAACAATATAGTTAAGGCCAATCTAAGGCCAACTGCGGACACTTAATATTGCTCGCCCGGTATTTGTCGATATGCAGAAATTTTAATTTCTTAGAATTCGTAGAATGGCTACAAAAAAGAAATTCCATCTTTATAAAATGGTACTCATACAAGAACTGTCCGAAAACGAAAAAATTAATCGTTTTCAATTTTGTAGACGTTTCCCAGCGAAGCATCGATATTGTGGGGCGTCCCTTTATGAATGATGAAGCTGTTGAGCTGTGAAAAATCCATGCGAAAACTAGCAAAAACCACTTCCCACATCGAAGGTTTTCCAACATCCGCAATTACTGGGACTTATTTCTTCCAAGAGAATGGCCAGACTTCAAATTAAATAGTTAGCAGATTTATAGTTCTACTATAAGTCAATGAAACTTTTGCGTAGTTTCCATGGAAATCCTGTGGGAGCTTTTTCCTTAGCGATTAATTTCACATGGTGAATTGCCGTAGTCGGCGAAGTCATCCGATGTAATCATACCTAATTTCTTTCTATTGAGTTTTAACATAAGAAAGAAACCACAATACCGGAACAAATGTTGCAGAATGTATAGTATTTTTACGATAAGGGATCAGTCACGTTATAACAAGTAATATCAGGTGTAATAACTTAAGAAATTCAATTTACTAATGTAGTACAAATAATTTCTCCCACATTTTATAAAATTTGTATTTTCAATGTTACCTATTCCGCGCAGTGTGTCACGCATGATCAATATATGATATCCGCTTGTCATCTGTCAGTCACCGTTTCATATTACTATTGCTCATTTTATTTTTCTCGTTTTAAAAATAAACCGACTGTTAATATTCACGTTTTTTGTCAATGCGCAATAAGAAATTCAATTTATGATATGTAAGAAATAATAAGTATTATTCTATAAAACTTATAAAAATATTACCTATTCTTTAACAATCGCAGAACAACATATTACTTTGGGTACATTGAATAGTGTTCCTCGAGAACGAGAAATATTCACTGCTTCTTTGTGGAAAATATTGGTTTTCATTTTAAGAAAAACGACCCTAATCGAAAATTAATGGAATTGCCTCATATTGCTCTGAAAAGAACAACGTTTTCGCAACAATATAACCCTTTCAAAAATGAAAATACATTCTGTTTGTTTTTCTTGATGAAACCTGGGTTTTTCAAGATGGAAGTTCTCAAAAATCATATCATGATGAGAATATTAAATCTACAAAAGTAAAACAAGTAGGTGGCAACACGTATTAATTATTTAAAAAATATTGGCATGGGTAATGTATCACTGACTTTTGTTCTGTGGATACATAGTTATACATGCTGGTAGCAATAATAGTTTCGTTCCTGGAGCAGAATTAATCTTTGCAACAAATAGTAAAAGCATGGATTACCACCACGACATGAAACAAGAAAATTTTCTAGAATGGTTTTCGAAAATCAACTGCTCAAAAATTTAGAAAGCCCTTCAGTTATTATTAGGGATAATTCGAACTATCATACGACAATAATAATTAAATCTCTTATTTAATCTTCAATGAAATACCAAATTCAGGAATGGTGAACTAACAATAAAATCAACTTTGACATGACGTCTTCAAAAATAGAGTTGCTGAAGTTGGTTAGACTGTTAGTACATAAAATAATTATTAAATTAAGTTCAAAATAATTTTTATTTAAAGGTATAAGCCATTACCTATTTATGAAGACGATGAATTAATAGAGCAAAATGGCCACACAGTTCTTCCACTTCCTCCATATCATTGTATTTTTAACCCTATAGAATTAATTTGGGAAATTGCAGAAAGATATTATTTTAGTAATATAGGTAAATATGGTAGGACTAATGAAGGCTGTAAAAGGTTATGGCAAGAAGCATTAAGTCAAGTAACTGCTGAAACGTGTTTTGTTGACAAATTAGAGCAACATTTTGACATTTACTCATGAAATAATTCTTTTGCGTGTAAACTAGAATAAAAATAAAATCTAGAAAAACGTATACTTCATTAATGTATTTATGTCTAAAGAACTAACTATTCCTGGTTGATTTTGAAAATTCATAACATACAAATAGTGGTTTTAGATTTATAAGTTAAGATTGCACTTTTACCTTTTTATCATAGATTTATCTATTAATTCTTTTGATCCAGTAAAAATATTTGTGAAATTCAGACCAATATAGTGTTTTGATTTTCATATAGATTTGACACTATATTACACGATATTTATATGCCTTAGAGGCACATTACTAGTTTTCGAATGCAGCACCTGTGCCTAAGAGAAACCCATGAGTGATAAAAACTAAAAAATTTAAACCTTTATTTTCTATATTGTTAAATTTAATGATCATGATTATTAATATTGACTGTAATAAACTATTTCCATTCCTTCCGTTTTTTATTCTAAAACATTGATATATTTATTAATTTTACAAAATAAAAGTATTAATAAAATTTCCTTTATTAATTAACATAAACTACGTATTTTTCTAAATATAGAGTGATAAATATGTAATATTAACATTCTAAACAGTTTAACGTATAACCTAAATGCCATCTGTTAAAAAAAAAGATTTTTGATGTTTTTAAATGTACTATAAACCAAATGACAATTATTTGCAAGATGTAAACAATAGATTTGTCAACGTTGTGTGACGCACATTGATGACGCGATTGATCTCTTATCGTAAAAATACTATGAGTAATTTTATACAGCCTTATTACAGAAAGAGCAGGACATATTTCATTGCTGATCTTTCATATTTGTGGAATACCTTTATGTTAAACATTTATTCTTATAAATTTTAAAAAAACAATTACTAAAGTTTTAAAATAATAGACATTTGACGCTCTCTGTACATTTTTGTTTAAATATTTTCTATGTTTATTTACCTTTGAAACCAACCTAATTGCAGAAATCTGTTCAATAGCATTAAATCTGTGCCATATCATTCTTTCTATTTCAAAAAGCAGACTTTGGGAAAAATTAAGATCGTGCAGATATTAAAATTTCATCACCGCCGATGGCCTTGTGGTAACGCACTGGCTTATCGTGCCGGGGGTTCTAGGATCGGATTAGGGGCTAACTGTCCGAGGTTTCCGTACTAATCCTTCTCGTTTAAGGAATGCCGACAGCTGAACATCTTAAGTAGCTTCGCAGGCGTAATAACTCATGGCTTACTAATGCCTCTGTAATTGGTGTTAAGCTGTTGGGGGTTGCTAAAGCAAGACTTATTATTATTATTATCTTCTAAATAGTCAATTTCCATTTCGATCAGTTTCCTTAACTATGTCTGCAGGTGTTAATTTTCCTTAAAGCGATAACACTTACGTGTAAAAATCATTACTGTTAAGTATATTATACCAAGCGGCTATTTTTTATGAAAAAGAATTTTTAACAAAGATGGGTGCCAAAACAAAGTGGTTTCTCTAAAAAGAAATACCGAATTACTAGGAAAATTGAGGAGCAAAATGGACGAATTATTATGAATCTAAAGTTGGAATAAACCAAAATATAATAAATGTCATAATATTAAGATCATCAAAACAGACTTAATTGGAGAAAATCAAGGAGTTAAAACATAAAGAGAAGACGTTAAATGAGGTAAAAGATTTAGCACAGAGCTGTAAATATTGAATAGATTACATCAAGAACTAAAAATGTCATGTCACAGCAAACAAATATATGCAATTTATTACACTTAAATCTTACATGCTATTATACTTCTGATTATAGAAACGGAATTATAATAGTGGTCTTTGAAAATTTTAAATGTGTGTAATCGTCGACTCTGTTTTTAAAAATATTTACCTTACATTTATCCAATTGACAATAAAAATTCACCGGATTATAAAACCAACTAATAGAAACCACCTCATTTGTTCCTAGGAGATTAAAATAGTTTTGAAATGTATCGGTCTCAGTTGCATAGTCATACGTCGCCGGATTTGTGGTTGAACTGTCATTTGGAACAGTAGAATCCCAACGTTCCGCATCTTTAACAGTGTCCGTATTGCTTGGTGGAGAAAATCCTTTATGGGAATTTCCGAACTTATTATTTTTGGATTTGTCGAATGGTTTCGGTTCTTTTCTCCAATTTTTTTCGGATGTATCCGACCAACTTTTCTCACTGCCATCTCTGTACACGTGAAATAATGTAAGATCCGATTAGTTTATTTAATTTTTAATTACCGCTTATTATAGTCGCGACTTTTAGGTCTTGCAAATCCTTCGTCACTTCTGCTGTCGTTGAAGTTTCTAGTAAAACAAAAGAATTATTGAGTTTTATTTATGATTGAAGTATTTTACCTATTAGGTTTTTGACCGTCTTCGAATTTTCGATTGCTTCCAAATTGATTTCTGAAAAAGTGAAATGAAATAGTAATTTTTTAAATTTTTATTGCAAAGTGATTTCCTATACATCATTCACTCTAAAAAAGGAGCGTTTAGAAAAGATAGGGTTTAAAATAAAGGTCTGTGATTGGTTAAAATAGAGGGCAATTTACGTAGGGAAAATTAAGATTTTTCAGTTATTCTGCCAACACTACGAATTTGGGTATTCTATTAGTTGCTTATTGTGCTATTTATCATTAATATTCATTAAAGTTCTTTCTCATAAAGTGAAATACTCATTTGCTGAAGGTATTATATCACTTTAATTAAATTTCCTTTGTGTAATCACAAATGAATGGAAAAAGCAGCCTTATCAAAAAATTCCATTCATTTATGAAGTGGATATCTACCTCTATCCACTTCTTAAATGAATGGGTGATAATGAGTATTTTAAGCGCAAAGCTAAAATGTCTAAAGCAGAAACCAACGTGTCCGGCAACATCATTGAAAATTTAATCCGATTTTCTATCCTTATCTTTGATTGAAAATATGTACTCTTTTCATCCTGATCGTCCAGTTAGGCAGTCATTTAAAGAGGGCACTGTAATCGTACAGCTTCGTGTCTAATCGTTATCAATCGTGTAAGTTCGGACTATAATTTGAAATTTTCTATAATTTCAATTTTATTGGTTATGTACTTATGTTCCATATCGCATTATATTTACTCCACGCCATATTGTTTTACTCAAAAATGCTTTGCTTGCCCAAAATTAACAAGTTCTTAAAAAAATATTTAATTACTCTCATTGACGCTTTTAATTATGATACAAGTACATATTCTTTTCAGTATATAAATTATTTGGAAATGACTTCAAAATTTTGTATATCGTGTGCGGCAAAGGAGATAATAGATGTGGAAAAATTACATTATTTTCCAAGAAATCCTTAAAATTCAGTAATAAATGAATATACAGTGCGTCCATAAAGTATGGACACAAGCCCGTAATATCGTTATTGTGGATTATTTGACAAAATGCAAAGATATGTCGATTAATGTTTTTTATTAGCTATATTTAGATGCCAGAATTTTGTTTTTTTCCGTCGACCTTGAATAAGTTATGACGTCATTGATAATTTTTTTAAATGTCAACCCCATTTTTTTTTGTGGATTTAGAAAGCTTTTATAATTCTTTATTCGATGATGTAAAAATTTTGGTATGTTACATTATAAAATTTTTGAGTAATCATTTTTAACTTTCTGTCATTTCCAAAGTGGCAAGGTAATTTTTTTGACAGATTGTAAATAATCCGAATCACAATATTTTTATTTAATCCTAATTGTTGGTGTTAAGTGTTTTAATTATTCATTCTCTGAGATGCATTTATCTGAGCGGGAAAGCATTCAGGTGCTCATGATGATTGGGTTTGGAGATAGACGTCGAAATGTTAGGAAAGTAGCGGAGTTGTTTAATGAAACGCATCCTGAACTGGACCCTATCGGTTTTTCAACTGTAAGTAAAACCCACAGAAAATTTTTAGAAGGGTTCGTTCGAGATAAACCAAAAAGTGGACGTCCATCAACGGCCCTAGACACTCAAGTTGACATTTTGTTAACAGTTCAAGAACGTCCTCACACAAGCACACTGCAACTTAGTCGAGAAATTGACGTAGCAAGGGGTCGAGTCGGGGAACTTTTGCATAAATCAAAGTATCATCCCTATAAAATGAATTTAGTTCAAGAGTTGTCTGAGGATGATTTTGATCGGCGTTTGGAATATTGTGAACGGTTGATGCAAATGTGATAATGACCCTCTATTTCTCTTCAACTTTTGTTTTCTGACGAAGCTACTTTCACATTGAATGGCTTTACAGTGCCATAAACAAAATTGCCGATTTTGGTCGACTGATAATCCTCATTGGATGCAAAAGACACATACCCAATACCCGCAAAAACTAAATGTATGGGCAGGGATTATCGGCGATCGCATTGTGGGACCGTTTTTCTTTTATGTAAACTTGACTGGAGAAATATACTTGAATTCTTTGAGGAATGAATTGATACCCGTTTTAGCGGTTCTTTTTTCAAATAATGAGGATCCACATTTGCCAGATCGTAGAATTTGGTATCAACAGGATGGTGCTCCTCCGCACTATACGCTGCCAGTAAGGCAATACCTCAATAATACATTTCCTAATAGATGGATTGGAAGAAGAGGGGTAATTGAATGGCCAGCTAGATCGCCAGATTTAACCCCATTGGACTTCTTCTTGTGGGGTTATTTAAAAGTCTATGCGACACAACCGGAAAATTTGGACGTTTTACGACAACGCATCATCTACGAAACCAGACTAATCACTCCCGAAATATTACAGAATGTGCGAAATGGAATTTATCATCGCTTAGGATTTTGTCAACAAAATGAAGGAAAACATTTTCAGCATTTGTTATATATTTGATACTGAAAATGTCAAAAATAAAACTTAGAATTAGAACACAATTTACTCAAAAATTTTCTATGTAACATACCAAAATTTTTACATCATCGAATAAAAATTGTAAGCTTTCAAAATCCATAAAAAAAATGGGGTTGGCATTTAAAAAAATTATCAATGACGTCATAACTTATTCAAGGTCGACGGAAAAAACAAAGTGGTACTATCTAAATATAGCTAATAAAAAACATTAACCGACATATCTTTTCATTTTGTCAAATAATGCACAATAACGTTACTACGGGCTTGTGTCCATACTTTATGGACGCACTTTTGTATAACAAAACAACTAATATTTAGGCATCCATGTTTTTGATCCAAGACTTGGTTTGGAAGTACTGGGTTTAAAATTTGCCATAGGAAGTATTAGGAATTTAAGAATATGTGTTACACATTTTACTCCGGAGTTGTACCATCCTTACATCTAGCACGAACAATCATGTCAATATCAAGAAGTTCTGAATCTCAACTGTAAGAAGAAACATATATTCCACCAAGACTACCCATTGCAAGGAATAGAAAATACATCAGTAATTTATTGCAATTTATTGCAATACCTACAGTACCTGTAGAACATCTATTTGCAATTCAGTTTGTGTCTTATTACTCATGAGTAAGTAAATTATATCAAGCACATCAATAGTAAAAAAAAAAAGGAAAAGCATTAGGGTGAACATATTTGAAAACTAAAATCAATATGCATAAAAAACAGCTGTACAATCAAAAATATATCAAAATTAAACTTAAATGAGTCTTCAATGATCAAAGATATATTTAAAGGTAAATTATTCTTCCTCTTCTTTTATCTGTCTAATTATTTTATTTATTCAACAGGAATATCATCAACTGCACAATCATTATTGTTTTCTCAACTTTGTTGTGCGAAGCATCTTCCAAAAGGCAGGAGATGCACAGTAAAAGACTAGGTATTGACTTAATGATTGAATTAGATTTTTTGTGGATGTCCTCCACACAGCATTACCATTTTATTTGGCTCAATAATAGATGGTTTGTGTCAAACAGACTTCCTTGGTACTGCACAAGGTTAGTAAGGAATTTACGGAACGAAAATAGTACAATAAAATTAAAAACAGTAAATCATCAATTACTATTTATTAAGAAATAGTATATTAAAAGCAAGTTTCATAAGGGATAAGGCATTTTGCCGCACGAGATCAGTTTAGAAAACGAGCCGCGATAGCGGCGATTTTTCTAAAGAGCGAGTGCGGCAAAAGGCCTTATGAAACGAGTTTTTTTATATTATTTTTTCTATTTTGCGTTTTTTACATTAATATTGCTTAAACTGGAATTATTTAATTTGAAAGTTCAGAGTTTAATTTTTATATAAAGCATGCAGTTGGTCACATTGATAATTGACATTTTCAAATTTAAATCTTGCTATCCGCGAAGTATCTTATATTACATATTATTTACTAATTTTCGTCAACATTACTTGATACTTCATTTAAAAATATAAACATGAGTGACATAGAAACATATATATGTTGTTGTTAATTGTATACAACATACGTTGTTTGTATAAAATACGGACATATATCATATCTGTCAAATGTACATAAATTCTTAAAATCAAATGACAGCAATGATATTTATTTCTGTATTCGAACAACGCCAACATTGACAAATGAAAAAAAGCGTATCGAAATGAAGCTCATTTCGGTACTGTTTTGGGTTTCATAATGAGTTCATTTCGAACGCAAAATAGAAAAATTTATTTTATACCATTATCGATATTAAAGATATTAATTTTCGTAGTTCTATATTATTGTATATTATTTTAGTTATTTAAAATGGTTTAAAAGTTATAATAAAGTAAATTTGATGTGAAGTATTCCAATTATTTCATTGAACATAGTAAAGTGTACTACTTAAGAAGAATACAAATGTTTGTTCATTTTAAGTTCTTTTTCTTTATGTATTAAACACGAAGAAATTGCTGAAAATGTAAAGATAAACATTTCGAATTAACATAATAAATACGACAATTAACTAGAAAAGCAAATTTAAATATTTGCGGGTGAATGCGTCCTCGTTGGACAGTGCCATCTTTAGTTGACTACCCAATTATTAGAGAAGGACGTAATGATCTTCCATTTCACTAGGACAAATTTTTGTTATTAGTTGCCGGTCTCGTTGGTCTCTGGTCTAAAGCAGCTGCTGTTCATCAAACAGCAAGGGATGTAGCGATTAGCAAGAATACCGTGTCTAACATATCAAAGAAATGGAAATGTCTGGAATTTCACATTCTGCTTTAAGAAAACGGAGTTACAAAGATGTTTATAATAAATTGGGTGAAATATTAAAAAGTATAATTAGAAGGCACATGCATTCATTTTTTTTTAATGAGGTACCAACTTGTACAAAAATATATGAGGTAATTTATATTTTTTAGTTATAATGTAAATTATATGCGAGCATTTTATTTTTAAGTTATGGGGATGCCATTTACCTTCTATCATTGGGAAATCCTAAAGAAACTAATATTCAAGTGGGGAAAAACGCACACAAAACAACATATTTAATTGAATGAAATATTATCTTAAGGAATTTATTGTCAATTTATCAGATACATATATTTTCTGAATTTTTAGTTTTGTTCACCAGTAAAATCAAAATAAGATGTAGATATTTCTTCTGAGGTAATTTAAACACATTCTGCATAATGCCATTGGATTTACGCACAAATTTATCATAAATGCAATACCTTCATGCGACATTTTGTCCGTACAACATAATCGGGCTAGGCATCTCGTTTATTATATATAATTAGTCCGAAGCCGACTAATTCAAATATGCGAAGTAAAAAATATAAAACTAAACAGCTACTTATGCGTTATATACTTTATAAATAAAGATTATATTTATCACCCCAATTTCTTATTCTGTAATTCGAATTTCATCATATTTTCGAGTTTTTCCTGTACAGATACATAATTCTGTAATGACTTCCGAACTGGTAACTTACTGGTGGTATTATATTTAGCTCATAAGTGTCGAAATGTTGCATTATCAATCCAAGCAAACTAAATTACAACACATCATCACAAAAATTCAATCAAACATGAATTCACTGGTCGGTTTTAGACCACTTTTTTATGTTTGTACCGTGCACTGTTTATATGTTCCAGCAGTCCCGTTTGTCTCACTATAACAACGGTTTGTTGCAAACTAAACATAATATTTTTGTACAGTCGTATTTTAAGTCAGGAAATAAATAAACTTATTTACTTGATCACTTAGTGGTCGTTTTCTGTTTCTACGTACACCCGTCATCAGTAATATGCAGTTTGTAACGTATAAACGACCGCTAAAATATGCACGATTCACCATACGATGTATGACTGACAAACGCCGCCGTTCGACGTTAATATTTGCTTTGCCCGGCACGTGGCGGTGGGCGCGTTCGACCCTGTTGTACGGACAAGATTCTTAACTCTACTAATGACTTTTCCGAGCGATTAGCATACATCTGTATTACTAACAGATCTTTTATAATTACCATTAATACAAATCTGTATAAAACAAATCCGTATCTGTAAACATGGACATAACAGCACGTATTTACACTAGCGTTAACTTCTCAACCACAGATGCATGCGTTTCTGTTTAACGACTTTGTCAATGCGGATTTACGAAGGAAGTAACGTCTGTAGTTCGCTCTCTGGTCTAGTAATGAATTTTGTCCTATCAAGTGACACCAGATTACACCGTGACATCTGACGGACATAACAGACTACGCCGATGAAAGCGATTTCTTCTCGAATAGCTAAGCTATTACGAAAAAATAAGAAAAATACGCATATTACTATAAGTCCAGGTGGCGTCATATACCAAAAACAAATTAGCATATCGATGCGAGAGCTCGCATCAAGCGTTGCTACAAATGATACAAATCTGTATAAAACAAATCTGTATCTGTAAACATGGACATAACAGCACGTATTTACTACTAGCTTTAACTTCTCAACCACAGACGCATGCGTTTCTGTTTAACGACTTTGACAATGCGGATTTACTAAGAAAGTAACGAATGTAGTTCGCTCTCTCTGGTCTAGTAATGAATTTGGCCTATCAAGTGACACCAGATAACCTCGTGACATCTGACGGACAAAACAGACTACGCCGATGAAAGCGATTTCTTCTCGAATAGCTAAGCTATTACAAAAGCAGAAAAAATACGCATATTACTGTAAGTCCATTAACTCGTCGCCAGGTAGCGTCATATACCAAAAACAAATTAGCACATCGATGCGAGAGCTCGCATCAAGCGTTGTTACAAATGATACAAATCTGTATAAAACAAATCTGTATCTGTAAACATGGACATAACAGCACGTATTTACTACTAGCGTTAACTTCTTAACCACAGACGCATTCGTTTCTGTCTAACGACTTTGACAATGCGGATTTACGAAGGAAGTAACGACTGTAGTTCGCTCTCTGATCTAGTAATGAATGTCCTATCAAGTGCACCAGATAACCTCGTGACATCTGACGGACAAAACAAACTACGCCGAAGTTAGCTGGTGTCACTTGATAGGACAAAATTCATTACTAGACTAGAGAGCGAACTACAGTGGTTACTTCCTTCGTAAATCCGCATTGACAAAGTCATTAGACAGAAACGCATGCGTCTGTGGTTGAGAAGTTAACGCTAGTAGTAAATACGTACTGTTATGTCCATGTTTACAAATACTGATTTGTTTTATACAGATTTGTATCATTTGTAACAACGCTTGATGAGAGTTTTCGCATCAATATGCTAATTTGTTTTTGGTATAACCATTAATATTTAGAAAACGAATGTTCTTCGTCCAAAGAGGTAAGATTCGAATATACACAATATTTTTGTAATTCAGAAACGCTTCCATCACTTGGGCATGTGTTATGGTCAATAAGTTCAGGAATATCCGGATTTTTACGCAACACGTCTTGATATTTATCAGCAACACAAACGCCAGGGTCATCTATCTAATGCCTTAATGTCACTATCAACTATATCTAAAGATGTGGACAAAGATAAATCTTTTTGAAATGTGTCGATCGCATTATGTTGGCTGATGGCGTACCCCTGCTGCGAGATTCTTTAGTTATTTGATAGGTATAGGATAGGTATTTGATACTCGTCTTACATTTTCAATTCATAGAGATCGTACTATATCTTCCACTATGTTGATGTTGGGGTTTGTAAATAGAAATTCAAGATATTTTCAAATATACACTATTAAATTACTTTACTTTATATACCGTAGTCGACAAATTTTAATTCCGTATTCGAAATAGCAAGAGCGAGTGAGCACCCGGTATGAAATAGAGGCAAATATTTTGGGGCGATCCCAAATGTTTGATTTGTAGTAGAGAATGTAAAGGTATCCCGGTGCGCGACGATGTAACAGACTTATCGGCAGTTAACCTTTAGTAAGAGGGAGTATTGTTCAATTGAAGTCATAATGTGTATTTCAAAAATAATTTATTTCATTTTTTTTACAGTGGCCTGAAACGAAACATGTATTCTTCCTTACAGATATAAAATAAAGTTCTAGCAGTTAAAGCAATAAAATATAATATAAACGCAAATTATATATTCAAATAATGCACCCTGCTGTCCTTTACAATACACCAATCTGAAATAAAATTCTTGCCGAGCGTTAGCCAGCATTTCAGGCGTTATTGCACGGAAAACGTTTATTATTTTAACACGCAGTTCATTTATATTACGTACTCTTTCGTGAGGGGCATTATAAACTTTTTGTTTAATATATCCCCATAAAAAGAAGTCGTTGGGTGATAGGTCTGATGATCTGGGAGCCCAGCCAATTGTGCAATTTACATGATTAATGCAATTATAAAAGATATTTCTTAAAAACTCCTTCACAATTCTCGCATTATGAGCCGGGCAACCGTCTTGCTGGAACCAAACAAAAGCATACCGTCGATAAAAAAAAGGGCCAACAATTACGTTGCTCAAAATGTCAGCCCATAGATTTAATTTTGCTGGATACTGTGTGTGTGTTTCTGTGCTCAGGTGTCTATTTTCCTTAAACCAATAACCGGTTATTTGGGAATTGTGAGACCCATACAACGGAAATGATGTTTCATCGGTAAAAAAAATATTGTTGATAAAATTTTGATTTTCTTGTACTTTGTGGATTATTGTTTCACAAAATTCCAATCGTTTATTTTCGTCATGTGGAAATATTTTTTGAATAGAACGAAATTTCCACCACTTATTTCCATGGCTTCTCAAAACTTTGTACTGTCCGCTGTTTAACTCCACTTTCTTCCGATATGTTTAGCACTAAATACATTTGCTTCAACTGCAGCACAAATCGCAGTTTCTCTACCTTGCCGTTCTTCCTTGATATGCCTATTTCTAAGCTCTTCGTCTTGTTAATGTAAACACTTTCGGCAATTTGTTACACATCCACAAGTCTTAAACTTATGAATAATATTTACTAAAGTATGTTCAGTAGGAATTGGGCGATTTTCAAACGCAAATTGTCCAACGATTTCTTGTAAAATACTACCTACATAATACCACTTTATTATTTGGATCTTTTCTTCGGTGGTGTAAACATACATCTTCAATCGTAGTATTTTGTGCCGATATAGAGATAACGTACACCTTACCTTAGGGCCACACTAATATCCAATGTCATTCAAATTTATTGCATTTTCGCGAAGTAATGTAATTGTAAATATTCTTTCTACACTTTACGACGCTATTTTATTCGAATTTTTCATAGAAAAATTCGAATTACATTACTTCGCGAAAATGCAATAAATTTGTACAACTGGCGTACTACGGGCAAGATATATTCATCTGTTTCCTTTGATGTAACTCAAGGCATCCCCATAAAAGTTTCTAATTCACGCCTTTAACAGCTCAGTGGTAGAGCAATGGTCAGGCAAGCCAGAGGTCGTGGGTTCGATTCCTACTTACGGGCGAATTTTTTTCTATGAAAAATTCGAATAAAATAGCGTCGTAAAGTGTAGAAAGAATATTTACAATCTAATGTCATTAATTAGCGCGTTATTTGTCATAAGCACAATGACAAATGTCATTAGACGTTAGGGTAACAAGTTGGCATCAATGCATTGTATTGCCATGGTTATGCCTATATTAATACTCCCATACGGAATTAAAATTTGTCCCTTACGGTATATGGAATCCATATCTGAAAACGGAACTATAATATGGGATTCCTTCTACTCTATGAAGAAAGTACAAAGGAAGTTTTTAAAGTATTTGCATGTTAAAGAGATAGGAATCACTTGACCTTATCAACCGTCAATTAAAACTTACAAAATTTGTCTACAACTTGATTCACCCCGTATTATTGAAAATTGCCAACAATTTACAAAATAATGCTATAGTAATAAATAGACTGCGGAACCGGCGCTATCCCGTATCGGGTGTGATTCATCAGTGCCGACAACGTACAATCGATCAACTTAACAGTATATATGAATGTTATTGATAAAAGTTGTCTGTTTGGACGTCTTTCAATGCAAACAGACGGAGTGGGAAATATATTTCGCCAGAGTCGTAATAAAGCCAATGAAATGTATATATGAAAATTTATTTTTAGGAAAATAAATAAAAGACTGAAGTTAAATGATTTTAAATTAACTTGAATTGAAATTAAATTCAAGATATATATATATATATATATATATATACATATATATATATATATATATATATCACACACACAAAATGCATTTACTTTATACAGTGAAAAAATTCAAAATATTGAAAAAGTATAAACTTGAAATTAATTTAGATTACTTATAATTAAAGTGAATGTTTTGTCACACCACAGAAAACATTTTTTATTTACATTAATTATTACAATATATTCTAAACTTTGTTCTGTAAAGCGTTCTTTTATTGGACAGTGTTTTTAAATATAGAAAAACTTCGGTCAACATCAGAGATAGAAATGATCTTTAAATTTAATATATCTACCGATTTCCGTATTTTTAACATTACTACAAAAGCCTTTCAGGACATTAAAATCAGGGCTACAAGCGAATATTGCATCAATCTTATTATTAAGCGAAACCGACTCTGTTTCTACGCCTGCATGACTCATTAGAGGATAGCGCCTGTTCCGCAGTCTAGTAATAAATGAAAAAAATCATGTGCTTAAATACAAAGAAATTGGTTTGTGGCATTATTATAATTTTGACGTAATTACATCCTATAATAATAAAGTAGATTTATGTGCAATATACAGTAAAAACATTACCTGTTAAATTTTGTGGAGCCATCTCTGTTTTCGAAAGCTTTATCAAAATCTTTTCTTTCATAGCCATCCCTTTTTTCAAATTCATTTTTTTTATCAATGCCATCTCTTCTCCCATAACCATCTCTCTTTTCAAAGCCATTTCTTTTTTCAAAGCCGTCCCTTCTCTCAAAACCATCTCGTTTTTCAAAACCTTGTCGTTTTTCAAAACCTTCTCGTTTTTCGAAACCTTCTCGTCTTTCGAAACCTTCTCGTTTTTCAAAACCTTCTCGTCTTTCGAAACCTTCTCGTTTTTCAAAACCTTCTCGTCTTTCGAAACCTTCTCGTTTTTCAAAACCTCCACCTTTCATTTTGAAATCATTTCTAAATTCAAAATCATAACAGCATTAGTAATAGCTATAGAAATATTTTCTTGAGATTTCAAACATTGGGCATTAATAGCATAATTAGAAAATGTAGTTTAACACTTAATAACATGAAATTTTAATTTAAAAATATTTCTTCTAATGCCAATAATAAGAGCAATTTTGCAGTATACAAAAAATTACTAAAAAGTGAACTGCTGTTTCTTCCTAGTACCCTTCTCATGAGTTGCCTTACAATTTATAGATAATTATCATAGATAGTATTGGTCACTGCGATCTTAATACGATTATATGCAAGCTGTATCTTGTTATAAGAAGTCCTTGAAAATGACAATATGCACACTATTTATCCTAATTCAAAGAGGATATTGTCTGTGTTAGTATGGACAGGTGGGATTAGGAAATTTTAATCTTCCTTGTATGAGCGGAATCCCAAAAAATATCTCCTTTTTTTTAGATATACAAACAACCGTTTATTTTCTATAATAGTACATCATTTTAAAGGTTGAAGAATGCTTTATGTTTCTACCTAATCGCCATTTCGGTCGATGCTTTTTTGTAGATGTTGTAGCAGTTTTACAATGTCCGTGGCATACTAGCTCGCTGCAATGTGCTTCAGGAAGTGTTGAACATTTATCTTTCGCCTCATCGTCGGAGCAGAACCGTCATCCAGACAAATGTTCCTTCAACTAAGAGAACAGGTGGTAGTCGTATGGTGGGTGGGTGATGTTCCAACCAAAATTTTGCAGGAAATCGACGGTTTGACGGACGACACGTGGACGGACGTTGTCGTGGAGAATGCTTACGCCCTTGTTCAACATTCCTCTTCTCCGGTTCTGAATTGCCTTTCTGAGTTTTGTCAGTGTTTCACAGTACCTGTCAGCATTTATTGTTATCCTAGCAGGCAGAAAGTCAACCAACAGTAGCTCCCTCCGGTTCCAAAACACAGTTGCCATGACTTTACCAGCAAACTGTGTTTGTTTGAATTTTCGCGGTTTGAGCAAAGAGGGATGCCGCCACTCGCGTGACTGTTGTTTTGTCTCAGGTGTAAATGGGAATGCCCAGTTTTCGCCGACAAACGAATCCCAGTAGTTGTTCTTTTCATCTGCATAGCGACGAAAAAACTCGGTTTTCATACGCGGTACACATCTTGCACACACTTTCCAATAGTGCAACTTTTCCGTTAAAATCCTGTGAATGGTGCTTCGGGAAACCTCAGGAATAAAAATGCAGAGAACATCCAGAGTGATCCGCCGATCTTCATGTATGATTTCGTCCACCATCACGACTGTCTTGGCGGAAATTGACGGGCTACCGCTCCTTACTTCGTCGTGAATTTCACTACGACCGGCTGTCAATTCTCTACACTACTTGCGAACGTTTTCGACATTCATATACCACTGTCCATATACTACCGTGAATTGGCGATGAATTTCAACCAGTTTAACGCATTTTGCGTTCAAAAATCGAATAACTGCGCGAACTTCGCACTTGGCGGTAGTGTTCAACGATAGCTCCATTTTGAATGGTTGTCAAGACTGAGCCTCCGAGTGCTTATTTGGAAGTAGAGGCAGCGCCACTCACAACAGTGTGGCCAACAACCTTATAAACAGCTTCTCTACATCCCCAAAAAATTGGAGACGCTTCTTTTGGGTTCCTCCTCGTAATATGGAGGTGATATTGAATACAACAAACAAACATTTTCGCCACATTATGTTGTACAAATTTCGATGAGGCTTAATTATCCTGACTGTTATAAAAACATTAAGGAAGATGTTATTGAAAGACAATTGTCTCACATCACTGGCTTTAATTAACCGAAAAGATATTGTTCATATTGTATACAATGTAAACGAAAGCTGAAGGCGTTATTATATATTAGAATTAGATCGCTCACCTTGCTTGCTGAGCGTGTGCTGTTATTGTTGAGTGTGTTGATAAAGGGTGTGAGTAAAAATTCAGCGTACAGGAATACGTTTTACAACACACTCAGCAAACAAAACTTATACCGAACACGCTACTGTGCGCAGGCGCAACGAACAATCTCTATTTGTTACGTATTTTATTTTATTCAAACTTACTACATTACATATCTAATACTTATAATTATAAATGCCTTCGTGTATATGCAAAAAAAAATACCTTTTACTTCTTTGAAACAGGTTTTTATTTTCTAAATTATTTTGGTTATCCCAGTCATCATCGTCAGCGTTATTATTAGTTTGTTCAAAATTATTATCTTTCGATGAAAAATTCCGTCCTCTTTGTTCACTAAATCTGCAAAATAACAAGAATATTTTTGTATTATAGGTAAAAAGTTATGTACTTAATAGTTACAAACCTCTTACTGCCTTGATGAAAAGATTTTCTGTTTTCAGGACTTTCGTTCGTTTCCCGTTCGGATTCGTTATTTCTGTAAGAAAAGGTGAATTTTATATATTATAAATAACGTTGTGCCTATAAATTATATTTTTGATTTTATATAATCTTTTTTACTTCCGAACTGAAACTGCATCTTGGGCTACTGCTACAGCCAATGTTTTAACTGCGTAGGACACTTTCAGGCTTTTGTTACTGTTGACATTATTGCAATCTATTTATTTCGTCATAATGGAGTTGAATGTTCGTATCGCTGAATTTCGGTTGTGGCAGAATTGTTCAATAACAGGCGTGTTCTTTTTACCGGAAAACTCAAGAGAAACTCAGCCCGCAGGATGTTCTTTTCATGTATTCACCAGAGAGTTTGAGTTTCTTGCCTTACGGCACAAGTGTAAAAAGGTGTCAGCTTTGCTAAGTTTATATGAGTGGATTTTTCAGAATTTTAGCCATTTTAAATTCTAGGAAATGCTCAGGGATTTCAGAACACTGCATTAATAACAACCATATGATCTCATCGGACAATTTTAATATATTACACTCTTCTTCAAAAGGATTACGATTAAATCTCCTGGAAATATTAGAAATTTCAAAGGCGAAAAATAAGTCGTTAAACATTGTAAACGAGCAAACAGTTTAGCCTTTCGCCGATAATGAGGGCAGTTATTTGAATTTAATTAGTTATTGAATAATTATATTATATCTTAAATTACCCCCTTTTCCATTTGCACGAAAATTTGTTAGTAACGCTATCCCCTCTCTATTTTGTAGTTACATACATCTATTTATACTTTAGAAAATTTATTCTTATGTTAATTGAAAATGGACTGCAGAGTCCGAAACAATTGTCTTATTTTATGTAAATAAAATTTAGTGAAACATATAACCAAGTGTTCTTTTTTCATCGTGAATTTATTAATTTAGACTGAGTTACTCAACCCAACTCAGCTCTTTACTGATATTAAACATAATTAAAAAGAACGCAGCTAATTACTTATCAGGCGTTGCGTGAGAATTATTTATCGTTACTTAGTTAAAGGATTTCCATGAACACTTGGATTTTACAGTTACTGCAATAAAGATTATGGAATCAAATATGGACAGAATTTAATATATATATATATATATATATATATATATATATATATATTATATATATATATATATATATATATATAATTATTTCTTGACCTTTGTACAATAAGTTGATTTAGATATTCGGCGATTGAAGGTCGTCCTAGGCAAATGCCGACAGCTTTATATCTTAAGTCGCTCCACAGACGCAAGTGTAATAATAACCCATGACTTATCATTCTCTTTATATTTGATATCAACCTTTTGTTATGTCATGAATTATTATTAATTGAATTGAATGTATTTATGAATTTGTATCATTCACCATGACTTCATCACTTATATAACTTTGACATTAATATCTGTCATTTATAATTCTTTGATAAAGGTAATACTTACCGAAACATGTAAAAGTTTATTTTAAATATATACATATTAATGTAAAACAGACCTTCAATCGCCGAATATCTAAATCAACTTTTATATATATAAAGATAATTATTTCGTGACCTTTGTATGTTATGGTAGATTCAATTAGTTGTCGATTTAAGGTCTGGTTTTACTTCAAAATGTATATACATATTTAAAACAATCTTACATGTTTCGACAAAAAAGGAAGAAGGATGGATCTACCAGATTTTGCGTGGACAATCGTCGTATGAATAATGTGACGAAAATGGACAGTTATCCTCTCCGAAGAATAGACGATACACTAGACACCCTGGCAGGAGCGAAATGGTTCTTCACTCATGATCTGAAGAGCGGCTATTGGCAAGTGGGAATAGACCCCAATGACAAAGAGAATAGTGCTTTCAGTTTAAGCACAGAACTCTGGCAGTTCACAGTCATGCCATTTGGACTATGTAACGCCCTAGCTACTTTTGACCGACTCATGGACACTGTACTGAGGGGAATGTCTTGGAATACCTGCTTGGTATAGCTTGATGTGATAGTGGTAGGAAAGACCTTTGAAGATCACATGAAAAATTTGGAAGTAGTATTCCAGAGATTGCGAGATGCCAACCTAAGATTAAGCCCAAATAAATGTCACCAATTCCGCAAGAAGGTAAATTACCTTGGACATGTGGTTTCCGGAAAAGGAGTTGCTGTGGATCCAGAAAAAGTAAGAGCTGTGGAAAAATGGCCTGTACCCAAAGACAAACATCAACTAAGAAGCTTTTTGGGATTATGCACGTATTATCGAAGCTACGTTCCTGGATTCTCTAACATTGCAAAACCACTTACCCGCCTAACAGAAAATCTAGCATTCATTTGGAACAACGAATGCCAAGCGTCCTTTGAGTTGTTAAAAACTTTGATCAGTGCACCTGTTTTAAACTATTCGCTGTCATCTGGGAGGTTTGTTCTGGATACAGTAAGATGGACAAGAAAAGGTCATTGGATACTTCAGCAAGACCTTGTCCAAACAAGAGAGGAACTACTGTGTAACCAGACGAGAACTATTGGCAGTAGTTAAAACCATTGAGCACTTTTACAAGTATCTGTACAGGCAGAAGTTCCTGATCCACACTGATCATGCCGCTTTGAAGTGGCTCTTGCAATTTAAGAATCCCGAGGGTCAAGTAGCCAAATGGATTGAGAGGCTACAGGAGTATGACTTGGACATTGAACACAGAGCAGGCCTCAAACATCGAAATGCAGATGCTCTTTCCAGAAGGCCCTGTCTAGAAGACTATCGACATTGCAACCGAATCGAAGACAAATCGGCCAACGCTCTTCCAATCACCGTGGTTGATGACCAATGGCAACCTGACAATTTGCGCGCAGATCAACAAGCTGATCCGGGATCTTGCAGTCTTCAGGGCTTGGAAGAGAAATGGGCAAAGACCGACCTGGCAAGAAATCGCTCCTCATTCACGAGAATTGAAATCATACTGGGCACAATGGGGTTCATTGACCATGGAAGACGATTTCTTGAGACGTGAGGTTGAAAATCACGATGGAAGCGAGCGGAAGATGCAAATGGTGGTTCCCAAGAAAAGAATGTCAGAGGTATTGCGAGAACTTCACAATGCTGCTTCTGGGGGACATTTTGGAGTCCATAAAACACTGGAGCAGATGCGCCAGAGATTTCACCGGGTGAATTGTTCACCAGATGTGAAACAGTGGTGCCGAAAGTGTGCTAATTGCGCCGGCAGTAATTGTCCCCAGAGGCGTCAACGTGCATGTATGCACCAATACAATGTGGGAGGGAAGCCCATTTGAAAGAATCGCTATAGATGCCGCCGGCCCTTTTCCAGAAAGCGGCAAAGGAAATAAATACATAATAGTGGTCATGGACAATTTTACCAAATGGATTCAAGCATATGCTCTACCAAATAAAGAGGTTGGAACTGTAGCAGACGTGATTGTGAAGGAGTTCGTCAGCCGTTTTGGTGTACCTCTGGAACTTCATTCCGATCAAGGGCAAAATTTCGAGTCCAGTCTATTCGAAAAGATGTGTGGACTTTTTGGCATACGAAAGACGGGAACAACTCCCTTGTATCCACAATCAGAGCGAATTAACAAGATCATGATCAGACACTTATCCAAAGTGGTCTCCGAACACCAAAGAGAATGGGACGAACATTTTCCATTATTCCTAATGGCGTATCGGGCATCTGTTCAAGAGACAACTGGCCAATCACCAGCAAACGTGCTATTCGAAAGGGAACTCCGACTACCCTGTGATATGAAGTTCGGGAGCAAGCCTAGTGAAGATCTTGCTGGAGAAGACTATGTCAGCACTCTCAGACGAAGACTGGATAATATCCATGATCAAGTAAGACATAATATCCAAGATGCCAGTGACAGAATGAAGGAGAGCTACATCAACGCCGAGAAGGGTGGTTACCATGAAGGCGATCGAGTTTGGTTATATAATCCACAACGTCGACGGGGCCTGTCTCCAAAATTTCAAAAGAATTGGGAGGGGTCAAACGAGGTGTTGAAGCGGATTAACGATGTAATATACCGCATAAGGCGAACACCTCATACTAAGCCAAGAGTCGTACATTTTAATCGATTAGCCCCATACTCTGAAGACAATAATGACGAAGCCGCTGACTTGCGCCGATTAAATAGCCACTATAAGGAACTAACATTCGAAGATTTTATGGAGGAATATTCTGGTTCGAGAAAAGCTCGATTTGGGGTGACTATCGAGAAACAGCAAGATTTGTTTATGGTGTCGCCAGACTACGCGCTTGCTCATTGCGTAGCCCGGGATCTGCGAATGGCCAAAGGAATTTCCAGAGAATTTAAAGAGATATGTGGCAGAATCGAAAAATTAAGGCAGCAGGGACCAGCATTTGGGAAGAGTTTCCAAATAACAAATGAAGAACAGCCCATATTTTATTTGGTCACGAAAGAAGTCAAGCCAGAAGCCAACCTATCGTGCCTTATGGGAGGCCCTGGTCCACTTACGTGAACAAATGTTACAACAAGACATTTTGAAATTAGCCTTTCCAAAATTGGGTTGTGGATTGGACCGCCTGGACTGGAGAATTGTAAGGAGCATGTTAGAAGTAATATTCCAACATACTGGTATGGAAATTCTGGTATGCAGTTACCTGCTTGAATATTCCTTTACACCCAGGCAAGATAAGACCGTGGACTGTTATTTCAATATGACGTCGCAATGTAACAGAGGCCCCATTTTCCCACCTGTCGATTTCGCCATCGTTTGAGGGGATCAAAGTATGATTTTTAAGAAGGGGACAATGTGATAAGTCACCGATAATCTCATACGTCCAGAAAATGTAAATACATAACACATGAAAAGTCTAGGCGAACATCGAATATACCAGAAGTTTTCCCATTAATATAAATAGCAGTCGGGAAGGATGTATTCCATTCCATACCAAATCATCGCCGAGTGAACTTACATAAATATAAATACATAAATATGCTTATTTTTAGTAATTAGTTTTTAAGTTGTTATTCGTTTTTATTATTAATATAGTGTGTGTCTAAGTTACCGTTAGTTTTATTTAGAACCCGCAGGAAGACAAAAACCACAATATATTGGATAGCGGGAACAAAATACGATTCGATTCAAACTTGATTCTTCAATTTCGGCAGCTATAATCCAAGAGTCCTCAGAAATAATTGAAACATTATAACAGCGATAATAGGAACAGCTGACATAATTCCACCGCAACTGGAACACTTGTAACATACATACAACAGTCTTATATGAACTTCGAAATAAATAGTTCTATTATATAAACTTCACTAATAACAACCAAATTTTTGTTCCGTTCGATAAAAGGCGTAACATTAGCAATAGATCTCAGATTCTAACTAAAAGACTATAAGATATTATGAAAGATTGCAGAGGTCTACAATAGAACCTCATTGTATAAATTTGTATATCTGTGTAACATTGATTATTAAGGTTATAGTATCAATCTTTATTCCCAAGAGAAAATTTAGTTATCTCTATACTAGAACCTTCTAAGTAACGAATGTAAATGTAGCCCATATTGAGCACCGGATTAAAATTCAAAATAAAATGATTATTGACTTTATAAACACAATGTTAAACATTCTCCCATTAAATACGAAAAATTGTGGCCGACAAAAGGTCACCTCGGTCTCGGCTGCATGTCTAAATTTTGTAATCTACTTACGATTGCAGACGAGGCATGTCATAGTCAATAATATTTGGTAATTTGGATAACAAAGCAGAATGTAATAGTAAAAAACTGTTAACGAATATAAGAATTTTTGTAATAAAGAAGTAACGGAAGACTGAGTTGGAATATTGATTAATCGAGAAACATTTTTAGAATAAAAATATTCAACAGTGAATTAATCGATGGCTAAAAGTAGACTAACATGAATTAATCCGTAAATAAATTTGTACTGATAGAACGTTATTCAATACAAAAAAAGATGTATTTTAGAATTTATCACAAATATGAAAGTCGCAAAAAACCCTACATAAAATGAACTTCGGCATTACTATGATTGATAGCTAGATTTAGGAATCTTATCCGTACAACAGAGTCAAACGCGCCCATTGCGTAAATGTGCATATAACTTGATCTACAGCATTTGTTTAAATATGGTTTCATTCTCCGGTATTTATTATATAAATATAATCTCTATTTATAAAGTATATACCGCAATAAGTAGCTGTTTAGATTATATTTTTTACATTGCATGTTTCAATTAGTCCGAAGCCGTAAACGACACGCCTAGTCTGATTCTACTGTACGGACAAAATATCGCATTGATAACTTACCGGCTACTTGTCCTTTGGAATTTTTCTTGCTTTCCAAATTGTGCAGATTCATCTTCGCTATTTCTACAAAATATTACATATTAGAATCTAATCTTAATTACATTGAAATAGTTATGGTTAGCATATGGAAGATAAAAAACAAAATATACTGCGTGTATTGGGGAAAATGAAAATATATGTGAAATGCAAATGGTAGAAACAAGCACGAACAGACGTCAAAAGACAGTTATCACCATATGTGTCTACCTGATGTTTCTTCGTTGAAAGAGGTTATGTCTGTACGGCTCGAATGCTTTATTCTTTTCGTCATTTCTGAAATACATTCACATCTTCTAACACTATCTTTATATAATCTTATCTATACCACATCTAATTTTCATTTACACTACTATTCGTTAGTTTGATATAACATGTAAAAATTTGATCACACAACAAAATAAGGTAGCATTGTGAAAATGATTTAAAAAAAATAACGGCCAACGTATTTAATGCCATTTATGCATAGTAATATTAGAAAGAATATATTGCAACACAATTTCTTTTTAATTTAATTGTAAATTTTAAAATACCGGTGATTAGTTCGCTTAACGAAGGAAATCGAGATAAATTAGTATATAAAGTAATTTGAGGGGGTCGTTTAGAAGTATGTACACTTTGGCCAAACGTAAAAAAATATAAAAAACAAATAAAATCAAACTAATTTTAAATTACTAATTAAACTCGTTTTTTCGCCAAGAAATCCTTTGAATTGAGTAAAACGGTATGCTGTTCCATTCATTTTGAAAAGTATTTCGAAGCCGTTACTTCGAAGTAGAGCCAGCTTTTGCCACACTCTTCGAGTTCGTCCCACAATTCGATAGAATTCAAATCCGAACTTTGAAGGGGGCAAGGTGTCTTTGGTGTCAAATAATCTTTGCACATTTTAGCAGTATGCGTTGGATTACAATCGTACATAAAGTTTTGTCCAATTCAGTGCAAACGAATGGCACTGCAGAATTTCCTAAAATCACCCGATAATTTTCCTTATGCATTATTTCATCATTTTTTCAAATTTCCAATTCCACAGAACGAAAAACAATCTAATACTAAGACGAAATCAATCCTGATGAAAACTCGACGGTTGACTGAATATTTCGAAGTTCGATTCGTCCCTCCAAAAACACATTTATTCCACAGTTCTATTGTTCAATCGCTATTCTTTTTTATCGATTTCCTTGAAGCAAAAAAATTTCTGCACATTACTCATCCATGCAAATTACGATAAAACATTGATCGACGTTATATCGAACTAAGA
Source organism: Melolontha melolontha (assembly GCA_935421215.2). NCBI lineage: Eukaryota > Metazoa > Arthropoda > Insecta > Coleoptera > Scarabaeidae > Melolontha > Melolontha melolontha. The sequence continues at coordinate 90,218,080 of OW285237.1, read as the reverse complement.
TTCCGCATTGGAATCTGCCGTTGTTTTCCTCAGACTAATGTTTCTAATTAGTTGTATTTAGCAATCAAGTTTCCGTATAACTTAGAGACGGATCTGGCCATGCACGGTATTCAGCCTCGAATAATGTTATTGACTGTAGATTTTGAAATATTTAGTCTTTCACTAATAATAATAATAACTGACATGTATAGTCTTCCTTGTACAATAAACCTCGTTTTTATCCACCAAACGATTTTCCGCGCGCTATTATTCACACTAGTTTTAAAAATTGAATGATTATCACTAAAAAACTGAAGACAACTCGACGCTTACTGAAGACACAAACTAATCATTAGAGACTTAGGTCGGCCAGCATTGGCGTTGCTGCGGGGGGTTTACTGAAATAAAACTGCGCGTTATTTAGAAAAATGCTTTCTATTCGAATTACACATACGCGTATTCATAAATACGTCTATAAACAATTTGACACTACGATAGCTGTTCACAAATTCATGTACTACATATATACATATAGCACGCCCCGATCCTTTCGCTTGTCTCGCCTCTGTGAGGCGACCGAGAATGCCGATCTTTGCTAATGACAGCGTGATAAGAATAGCACTGAAGTATTGCATAATTGCATTGTGTATAAAGTTACCTGCCTTCGAGGTTTTACGTTTTTTATGGCTCTATTAAATTCTCGAATTACTTGCCGGTAAATACGCATTATTAGTTTTAGATTTGCAGAATTTGTATTTCTTTTATAATTAGGTTGTTTTGCTCATATTACTAGTTGACAAACTTCCGTGAACGGTAATTATTTCAAAGTTTATTTTAATTTAGTAGTTGACTCATATAAAAAATTGAATTCTATGTTTAGTTTTAAAAAGTACGTGTCCATTATTGTATTGTTTTATTGACATATTGCTGTGAACTTTGCTTTCGAATTTAATTTATTTAAATGAATAATTGTGTGGGCAGTTACACACGCATAATTTTGTTGAGACTCCGCATAATATTTGTGTATCCCAGGGCCATTTTTGGTTCGGTTTTGGTTCTACACAACTAGGCCTCGCGTCAAAAGTAAATGCAAACAAATAATGCAACAACATTTTTGGTTGTAACTTAAAATATCTCATTCTTAACCTATCAATGCAACTTGAATATACAAATATTCTTTTGTGAATCACACACGGATAATATTGGAGTTTTGATTCCAAATGAATCTCACAAACAAAGACTCTGAGGATTTCACTCGCAAAAGATTGTATTTGCTCTCCAAATGCTAAGATTAGTACTCAAAGCCTATCTCTGACTGAAATGTGATCTCTAGTCTCTACTGATAGATAACTTTCTACAAAGCGAGTGTGTTATTCAACGCCTATTTAAGTGTAAACTAGTCCCTACAGAATAGGATGCTTATCATCACACTGTAGAAGGATATTCTTATTTTCACGCCTCTTGCTGAATCTTTTGAATTTAAAATTCTTAAACAGCACAGATATTTCGAGAATATTCAGAGAACACTACTTTCTCCTCATCAAACTCGAATATCTGGCCTAAGTTACACTTTAGTCGTGCATTTATGACTAATTATTTAAAATAATGATCCACGTGCACTTCTACTAATTTAATTAACTCTATATACTCCAATTTTATCGTGTATAAAGTTTCACTTACCCAGAGTTAAATCGTACATACAAAAATTTTTGAACTCCTCCTGGTATATTATTAAACTTTTATAATAATGATGAGAATAATAATGATACAGTATTACTGATTAAAACTAAATTAAACTTTTATTTATTCTTAACTAAATATAATGCCAATAGGCTCAAAACTTTAGAGATTATTGACTATATCTAAAATAAAAATTTTGAAATGAAAGTAGCGCAATAAGCGTCGAAGTTAAATTGATGGATTCGAAAATATATTAGTGAATGTTCTCTTCTCTCGGTGCTGGTCTTATTTGTCCCCTTGCGTTTTAGTTTTCTTCAAACTTCTTCCCCACTTTATTTTATTTATTTCTGTTTTATCTAATTTTCATATTTATTTAATATTTTCATCCCTGTGTTCCAATCAATCGTGGGTAGTTTTGTTTTTTCCTTCTCCCTACGTTGTCTCCCTGTTTATATATCTTTCCTTTTTGTTATTTTAATATTTGTAAAATTTATTCTGGAAAGTGAACTTTTGGTCTCATCTTCCCAGAACAGCATGCATTTCGCGTCCAATCTTGCTTGTTTTACTTAGAGTCCATGTCTACGCAGGATCTTCGCTTTCCCGTAGTATTTTCTTTCTCCTTCTTCCCTTGGGTTTATTAAGTTTTTCTTAAGAACGCGACTTCAGGAGGGATGGACTGTTAAAAGAATTGCGGGTGAACTAAGCATAAGTAAAAATGCAGTGCAACGACCAAAAAACGTTTCTTTCTCCAGAAAAGAGATTCAGGACGCCGAAAAATATAATCTCAGGAGAAAGATCAAGAACTGATAAATTTTATTAGAGAACACTCCTCTAATAAAATTTACCAGTTGATACATCTATAAGAGCAAAAGAAGTAACTAATTTTCCTGGTAGCATCTGAACTGCCCAAAAACGAATTGCTGAAACAGAATTAAAATATTGCTGTAGCGCAAATAATATATTTTTGACTGAAGATAATAAGCAAATAAGATTGGCATTTGCTCAGCAATATGTTAACCAGCATGATATTTGGAATAATATAGCTTTCTCAGACGAGAAAACTTTCCAGTCTTTTCATAATGGTCATATTGGTGTTTATCGACCGCCAAAAATGCGATATGATCCAAAATATGTATTATCCGTCAATCGAAGTGGTCATTTTTCTGTGAACGTCTGGGCATGGATTAGTGCTAGAGGTCCAGGTGTATGTATTATATTAGAGGAAAAATTATGTGGTGAAGTGTGTATGAGAACAAGCTATGCTACCATCAGTAACGGCAGTTTTTGGAGAAAATTTTACATATCAGTATGTAATATAACACAAAACTTGAATATTTCAGCAATAATGCAACTTTATAATTTCGGGATGTGCAGTCCACCGAGCACGAATAGTCGAATACTTTTTAAATTTACATAATGTAACTGTTTTACAGTGGCCCTAAAAAAATCCGGGCTTAAACCCTATTGAAAATGTTTAGGGAAGATTAACGAAAATTATACACACCGCTAATTTTAGACCTAATAATCGCTTTGAACTACAGCAACGCATTATGGAAGCATGGCAAAATATCACACCGGAATTTACTCGGGATTTGGTGCTGTCAATGCCGCGCCGTTTACAAAATGTATTTGACTGTAATGGAGCAGTGACGGAATACTAAAATTGTACTTAAAATTCTAATGTATTAAAAGATAAAGCGTACATGATTTTTATTATATTACTGCGTTGATTAAAGAAGTACATAAAGATATGCAAACGATTAGTCATTCTATATAACCTTTACACATCGCTTGACATAAAAGCCAAAACGCACTATACAATTTTTTAAAACTCGTCAGTTCATGTGTCAATGTTGTACCCGTTTTTTTTAGGCGCCGATGGTGCATGAACATATTCGAATCATCTTGCTAAGTAATCAGTCATAATTAGAGACCGGACGCATCAGGCCGAAATTATGAAGAACCATATAAATATATATAACATCACTAAGAATAACACGCAGTTATTGAATAGCACTATTCATTCGGTTAACCGCAGATCTGGTTTTTGTCGTTGAATTGCGACGCAATTACTTCAATATTCTAGAAAAATACCTTTCTTCATGGGCGTAGATAGAAGCGGCGTTTTTATAATTTATTTTATTTATCAGTTTATATTTCGTAAGATAAATAAGTACGGTTTCGTTTTTTCATTGTTTTAACGTTAATTACCATACTACGTAATTTTTGTAATAGATCCTGTTTAATATCGTTTTATCGAATCTATTTCTCCCAATTATTTTAAGTTTAAATAACTTACGCATACATTTTTAATTTTCATTTATTTAGATCTAGAACATTGTTTAAGTTACTTTTTCAGATATAATATGGAACAACGTCGAGAATGGCATACTGATTGTATGTCCATTGCCAGTGATTCCGAAATTTATTTCAAATTCGGTAAAATATCGTTAAAAAATTCCAAGAAATCGCACCTAAAACGTCACTTAGCATCGTAAACACATACACAGAAATTAGACCCGTTCGAATCTGACAATTTTAACGAAGAACTCTGTGAAACTTTAATGGCGGCAAATATTCCATTAAATAAACTTAACAATCCCACCTTCAAAATATTTCTTCAAAAATACTAGTCGAAATGTTCCTGATGGATCTACCTTACGCAAATATTATGTTTCTAAGTGTTACACGAAAGCAGCAGAACGCATTAGAAGCCATAATACAAATCACTACCTCTGGATAAGTGCCGACGAAACTGTTGATATATTAGGACGCTGTGTGGTAAATGTTGTAACTGATGTACATCCAACTATTCCATATAACCCATATGTAATAGCAACAGAAGTTATAAATACAGTTGTGCGGAAACAGTAACTACAACCATTTACAAGAATATGCACCAAATGCTTCATTCGGACGACAGGTACAAAGATACAATTATTTTATTTGTCAGTGACAGTGCTGCATATATGTTAAAACAGGCAGACTATTGAAGGAAACATATCCTAATATGCTGCATATTACTTGTGTAGCACATGCTCTCCACATAATATGTGAATACATCAGACACCTTTCCGGAAGTAGAGAGATGACAGACTTGTATCCGCTTTTAAAAAAGTTTTCAGAAAAGCACCATTGAGAGTAAGTCTTTAGAGGGAAAAACTTCCGTCTTTGTCACTGCCACCCTCTCCAGTAATAACTAGATGGTAAACATTAGTTTTTATGCAGAGAATTTCGATAGTTTACAAAATCTCGTTACATGTTTAAATGACGATGCTCGAAGTATTTCTGAGTGCAAGGAACTAATACAAATTCCAAATTTAAAAAATCAGTTGTACTTTCTTCAGGAACACTTTGACAATCTGCCAAAACTAATCACTTATTTTGAAAATCAAAATCTCATATCAAATGATGGATTAACCACATTAGATGTGGCTATTAATAATTTGAAAAATATTCCAAGTGACTTCAGATGTGGCATTCGGCAAAAGTTTGACGCAGTTTTTAATAGAAATCCAGATTTAATAAGCATTGCGGCAAATGTGTATGGGGACAATACCTCAAAATCTAGTTGCTAAATACGTTGAAATATAAGAATATTTCCAGTATGCACCTATAACCAGTTGCGATGTAGAAAGGACGTTTTCTATCTACAAGAATGTATTTCATTCAAAGAGAACAAATTTTACAGAAGTGCACCTTGAGAAAGTATTGCTAGTTGATATTAATACTCCTTTACTCAACTTGAACTACAAAATGAACAAATAAAAATGTATTTCGTATTTTATAGATCACCACCAATTATTTTCCAATTATATAAATAAAATTAAAAATTCTTTAAAAATACAAATTTTCAATAGTACGCCCGTGGGCGATGAGTCATGGGCGTCTGGTCCCTAGTCATAATACCGCAAAATGCATTAAAAAAAGAATGGTAAATAAGTATATCTTTCAGATGAAAGTGATTAATTAATTAGTAAGGCCTCTATTAATCGCTAACATAGCAACTCCAAAATAACTATTCAAATCCTTTAAAATATATTCAATGGGTTGATTGCCGCAAAGTCTTGCTTGAATTATTATGAAATCACTTGTATGGAGAGGTTGGAAATATTGCATCATACAGGTCTTCATATATACGAGGATGACACTGAAAATTTAAAAAAAATCAAATAAGGTTTTTATTTTTTTTGTTTTTCAAAATATCCTCCTTTGACGTCAATACATTTTTATATTTGATGAAAGTAGTCCTTAAAACAATAATGCCACTCTTCCTGAAACACTTCAGAAACCAGCTCTTTATAATGTTTTATTGCTTTATCTGATACCGTAAAAGTGATTCCATGCATTTTATCTTTAAATCACAAGGTACTAGGTCAGGGCTGTATGATGGAGGGTCCATGTTGCTGACGTTTAAAGCTCAAGCTTTGGTCGAACAGCGGAAATATTCTCATTAATAACAGGAATTCTTGGTCCTTCACGAAATTCATCACTAAGAAAACCCCAATTTCTTTTAAATTCGTTAAATTATAAATTGTTGCTCTTCGCCAAATTCATTTCTAAGCCGATCTTCACAATGTTTAGGCGTTAATGAAAAGAAATCGGGGTTCTTTTAAATTCGTTAAATTATAAATTGTTGCTCTTCGCCAAATACATTTCTAAGCCGATCTTCACAATGTTTAGGCGTTAATGACGATTTAAAATAGTAAAAAATCATCGTCCAGAAATATTCTCTAGTTAAATTCATTTTTGGGTGAACACAATCTTAAATTATGATAATTAGCAAGCTATTAAAGCAAATTGAACAAACTGCACGGTAATCAACTTGTAAAACAAAAAGTTGCTGTCAACTAAAAACAAATTAATTTTTTAAAAAAACGGGGCCATTCTAGATTTTTCAGTGTCCCTCCTAATAGTCGTATTTAGTTAGATTATTCACTATTAAACATTTAATAGAACCCAATTCTATTCTCTTCATGTATATAGTATATTAGTTGCCTTAATAAATAAATTTGATGTTTCTTTATTACTTTTATATAAAATTAATACATATTTTATTTAGTTCTGTGATCAAAGTTTTGTGTGATGTAATCAAACACATAACGGCAGTGTATGTATACCTGGTATTGACAGTCTAATAAAAAATAGTTTCATATTGTTAAGAATTTTCTATTAGACACACAATACAAACAATATGACGAGTTACTTGAAAAATAAGTTTAATAAGTATACAAACTTACCGCGAGGAGGTTCTGTTTTGACGCCAATTTTCTTGTCTATTACGATTTCGATCATTTAGTTCTCTGTAAAAGAATTAAATATATAAATTAATGTACGTTATTAATAGAGTCTGTGTTTTGTCTTTTTTGTCTTAATGTTAATTACACTAACTCAAAACAAGATATCGTATAGCATTCATATGAGATATCAACTATAAGCTTCATGAACTAAATGGTAAAAGCACATATTACATTTTTAGTGTGTTCAAGATATACCGCGCAAAAGATGTCCGACACGCGGAAACATGGGAGCTGCCATTTTTACGAATTTCCTGAAGGATAGACTATGCAACTTGTAAATGTTCTATATTGATTGCATAACTATCTATAAAGTTAACATAAGTATTTCAGTTAGATGTGGTAATTTTACTCGTTTCAAAATCTCATGAAAATATATCTTTGAACATTTAATTTTAAAATACCTTCTTGATATTTAAATATTGGCAAACACCAATTAATTTTTATTCTTAAAAACAAACCCAATAGACGTAAAATAAAAGGGTTTGTTTGTACTTCAACTTAAATTTTTCTCTATAACAATTTTAGTTAGTAAAAAGCGTTATTATTTTCCCCGGAATTATAAGAAAAACGGACACACGCTACTAAATAAGAGTATTATTATTTTGAAGTCGAAACTTATATTAAATATAATTATTAAAAGAAAAGTATTGTATATATTAAATCATATGCACACATCGTCACAGTCATATAACATATAAAATATTTATAAGTAAAATACAATTATTATTATTTTAAACTACAATAAACACAATATAACGTGGATATATCTCAATAATCAACGGAACTGAAAAAACCGTTACATGTATATAAATAAACAGTATACACTACATGTGAACACTAGGGCTGGGCGATACCGACGTTTTCGGTATCGGGTACCGATACCAATCGAGGTATCGATACTTACCGATGTATCGGGTCTGTGCACGGTATCGATTCTGAGTACCGGAATCGGTAAAGTATCGATAGGTATCGATGCTTTGGAATCGATACCTTGGAATCGATACCTTGGAATCGATACCTTGGAACCGATACCTTGGAATCGATACCTTGGAATCGATACTTTGGAATCGATACCTTAATTCGATACCTAGAAATCAATATTCATAACCCGTTTTCTAGGTGTTGATTGTTTGATATCGGTTTCAAGAGATATAAAATTAATTTACCGATTCTACCATAACTACGGTATGAAATTTGCAATATTGTGATTTTTTTTTGTAATAATTATAGTTATGTCATAATAAGGATATTTGCTACACACAATAATAACATCCTTTTAAATATATATTATATAATATATAATGCATATATATACTTAAAAATTCTTTACTTAAAAAGTTATTGCATCCTTTATGTACATTTAAAAAAATGCACGAAGGTAAGCTATCCGATACATGGCTACCCGATACATCGCTACCCGATATATCGATACTTAGCGAGTACTGGAATCGGTAAAGTATCGATAGGTATCGATGCTTTGGAATCGATACTTCGCTACCCGATACATCGATACTTAGCGAGTACTGGAATCGGTAAAGTATCGATAGGTATCGATGCTTTGGAATCGATACCTTCGTTATATGAGGTATCGGGTATTGGACGATATATCGATACTTCGCCCAGCCCTAGTGAACACTACTATCAAAGATGTTTATACAACGGCAGTGACTGAGTTGCTTAAATAGTAGGAACTACGTAAAAATGTCTTCAAATTCTATCTCCTTTTATTCCGAACTCATGCCCAGTGAATGAATGCGCAGTGGGCCACGAGCGGTATACTTATTTATATGTATGTGGTGTTCACACACAAGACAATAGGATATAAGTAAAGATTCGTCGAATACGTCGTAGAAAATATGCAAAACATGAGATAAACAAACATATAATACATATATATTTTTTAAAAAATTGAGACATTTGTATACATAAGTATTAATAAGTTTGTTCCAACTACCGATTTTGCATTCGACTAAATCATAAAACTACGAATGTCGATTTCTATGCTCTCGAAACTTATTTGCCGTTTGGTTGATTGACGATTTTGACATTTAATGTAATGAAACTGCTAATATACAGCGTGTCTTTGAAAAAAACAGACAATGTATGAGAAATGGAAAGATGTAATTATATAGAATATAAATTTCAAATATTGTGAATCAATTATGATGCGAACCATTAAATTCCAAACACCCTGAAATAAATATTCTTATTCTTATTATTTGTTATTAGTTTTTAAATTGTTATTTAGTGCGTTTTGTTGTTAATATAGTGTTTAAATTACCGTCAGCTTTATTTTAAAAAAAAAAAAAAACAGAAAGACAAGTACATATTTTACAATACGTAACAGCTGAATGAGATGGACAATAACAAAACTATTCTTTTTATAATCTTTTAACTTTAAGATATCGGCATTTATAATATAGTCGATAACACAAAGGCGCAACAAAATTTTTTAAATATCTGTCATTTTCTTTCTCGCTTATGAGAGGGAATTTTGGGAAAATATTTTGGATTTATATTCTATATAATTACATCTTTCCATTTTTCATACATTGTCTTTTCATTTCGAGAACATCTGGTGTATGCATATATAATTGTTACGCTCCACATACATCAAGAATTTTTTAATCGTGCGTGTTTTTAAATTGTATTATGTATTTATATAAAAAGCAAATTTGAAAATGTTAAAACAAATTCATAAGACACTGTGAGATTTTATACACATAATTTCAAGAGAAATACTTTTGTGTCATCGGATTGGTCATAATTGGAGCAGTGAAATTGCGCCAAGCGCCAGAGGCGGGCGCTTAAAAATTAACACAGAATAAATAGTAATAAGTAAATTATAAAATGTGCACTTACCGTTTTAAGAGTCTTCCGTGTAGTCACAAACGGGATATCTGTTAAATATTTCAATCATTAGATAAGTTTCCACAGTTGTTTCAGCCAAATCAGTACGACGTGCGAAAAAATGTTTTTCAATGGGGAAGACGACCGTTCTACATTTAGTGATGTGGTATTTGCATATTTAAAATAACCTTTGAAACATTTTAATGGATATTTAGACGCACCTACAAAAATTGTAATTTTTGGCTAAAACATTTTCAAATCTTTCTATTACACACTCCTTTTTATCGCCTTCTACAGCGTGAACATAATTCACAATTTCAATAGAATTCACTAATAACATCGAAACATTTCGTAATTTTTTTTACTCCCTCCACAATTGGGAAGTAATTACTCTGAATAGTTTGTGAATTTGCTTTAACCTGACCAGAAGATAACTCATCTTCTATCTTATTTGTTCCCGAAAGAATATAAAATTGTACTGGCGATGAGATTTTGAAGGTGGTGCTGAACTAATTTAACAAATTTGAACTTTCAAAAAAGAAACTTTTATTTTTTATGAGTGATTGTGCCACAAACATAGGGCTTAGGCCGATCTCTTAAAGAACACAGTGGTAACTTCTAAGATGTCACGTGTAAAATCCATACTTTAAATCTTGTGGCACAAACGATTCGTAGATGTTATCCACGAATAAATGCATCAATTGCTAGTACAAAGGCAGTGTTTCTAAAGTCACCGAAACGTACTCGAGATTTTCACAGACTGTGTCCCCAAATACCTGAACCACCACAGTGAAATTGTTACACGTTGGAGAACACGGTTACAGATTGCCTTTTACTGCAACTACATATTTTGATGATGTAAAGAAAATACTTTTAAAATTCGATCTGAAAGCTGCAGCTTTCATAAAAGGCGGCAAACTTATAGATGGTCAGGTACTTCGGCATTGTGGAAGAAATAGAAAAATTTTCGATGCCATTAGTGAAGTAGTTCTATTGAAATTGTGAATGGTGTTCACGCACAGCCATACGCTGTAGAAGGCGAAAAAAATGAGTGTATAATAGAAAAATGTTAGTGTTTTAGATTCCGATTTTCTCATATTAAGATAGATTTCTAAAGATCCATTAAGTTGTTTCAAAAATTATTTGAAATATGCAAATATAACATCTTTTCTGCATTAAAAAACATTTCTTCCGCACGTCGTACTAGCTTGACTGCAAGAAGTGTGGAAACATATCTAATGATTGAAATATTTAACAGATGTTCTCCACTTTGTAATTTCACGGCAGATTCTTAATACGGCAAGTGTTTGAGCATGTTTTATAATATTACCATTTATTTTATATGTAAAGTTTTATGCGGCCGCCACTGGCTGTTGGCGCAAATTCGCTAGCCCTTATAATATACATATTTTAATAATTGTGGTGTGATAAAATGTAAAAAAATATATTTTATTTTCGTATTTAATAAAACTTTTACGAAATCAAAACAATTTGTAAATATGATGAAAAGAACCGGTGTTCATATCATTTCTTTCAGCTTCTAATTAATGGGAGACACTCAATTAAAGCTTCAAGTGAATTGCTACCGAATATTCTATCAAAACAATTTGTAAATATGCTGAAAAGAACCGGTGTTCGTATCATTTCTTTCAGCTTCTAATTAATAGGAGACACTTAATTAAAGCTTCAAGTGAATTGCTACCGAATATTCTATTATTTTTTTTACAATATTGGATTCCTAACTTTTATGATAAGTCTAACTTCTAGCAGTCATTAATGAAAACTCAATAAAATATTTTAATCACTGAGCTAATTAGCAAAAATGCAAATAAATACTACAATAGCTTTTTAATTTTTGTTCTGTTAAAAATAAATACGAATATACAATCATACATTTTTTTTGGGAAAAATTAAAAATTTCTATAAATATTGTTATTTATAGAAATTTTTTTTTCAACGAAATAACTTTTTTAATTGCGTCTTATTGTTGTATCAGCAAGTATACGTAATAATGTATTAATTATAATTGAAAGTAGGTACGAATTAAGTACTATAGCACATTTTTCGACTTTTTGCTTTTTTTAATAAATCAACAAAAAAAACTAAGTCAACTTACAGTGACAATATGAATCCCGCCAGCTTCATAAGCATTTATCAAAAACCAACGTTGTTAAATTTGTGCCATTTCCAAAGAGAGACTGCTGCAAGATTTAATGCGTCACAAAATGTAGTGAGCAGGGCATGGACTAGATACTAGAAGACATTAGATTATTAGGTTTGTTCGAACAAAGAGTTTGTGATAGTTTGCTGATTTGTTTGAATGCGCATGTTTGGTTGGTAACTCATTTCCAACTAATTTCTGATTTTGCTTGTACGAACGGTTCAGAATTTACAAGAATTTAGAGAATGGCCACTAGATGACGTTAACGTATACAAGCGCTTGATGCTGTTCTTTTATTTTTACGGTTATGTTAAGTTGATTTGTTGTTATTAGTGTTCTGGTTAGTGTTAAGGTTATATTTAAATAGTACATATATTGGATAATAAATTATTATTATTTTATACTTCTTGCTCTATAAATTTAAAATATGGAAGGTACACATAGTGTTCATAAAATACAATTAAGTTCTTAATAAGATTTTTTTTTAGGATTAGAAAAGTTCGTAATAATTGAAACATCTCCAATAGAAAGAGAGAATAATAACTATTTTATTTGGACACACAACACCACATTATTTTTGATAGAACAATACAAGAAATATAAAGTGCAAGTTGGCACACTTCATATTCGAACAATGAAAAAGTGGAAAGTGGGAAGTGATTTCAAAGGAATTTGAAGAGAAACTAAAATTAAATATTACAGCTAGTAATGTTGAAAATCGGTGGCGTGTTTTAGAGCGAAACTATAAAAAACATATAGATAATAAGAATAAAACTGGTAGAGGGAGAAAAAATTTCGAATATTCTGTTCAAATGGATGAACTGTTTGCAGAAAAACATAATATTCATCCAGAGATAGTTTTAAGTACTGAAACCATACATGTTCCAGAACAGGTTTCGTATTTTGCTGATGCAGATCAAATTACAAATCATAATGAAGAATCTGAAAATATTCCTGCAAAAAAACAAAAACTAAATAGAGCAAGGGCAAAGGCTGAAATTGTAGACAACATAGCCCAAGAAAAGATATCATATTACAAAGAAAGTATAAAAATAAAAAAGGAATACTTTCAGAAAAAACTATTGCTGAAAGAAAAGAAACTGCAAGAAATTGAACGGCAGAATAATATAATGGAAGAAAGAAATCGGTTATTAAAAATACTGCTTGAAAATAACAAAACCGCAAATATTGGAGTAACAATATAAATTTGTAAAAGTAGTTTTTAAAATGTACCTATTTCATTGATTTGTAATAATTTTAGAGAATCATAAATTATTTTGTTATGTCTCATATAGTTTTATTTTTGTATATCTTCTGAAATTAATATATAATTTGAAATAAATCTTTGTCATAATTTTATATTCAATAAAAATTAATTGAATATGGGTTAATGTGGCAAGTGTGTCACGTTCAAAAGATATTTATTACTCTACAAAAAACAACGTGTTACCTATTTATAGTTTATTAAAAAAAAATCAATATTTCCACACAATAATAATAGGTTATAGATATAATTATCAAAAAAATTATATACAACTGTAAGAAGAAATGATAAAAAACTGTTTATACAAAAGTATAATTCTAAAATTAAATTTGCAATACATTATTCGCTACGTGGTCCCTTAATTGGTTACCATTAACACCATTTCTTTCAGGTACATATATTTCGTTTACCACATTTTCTTCATCTTGTATACGATATTCAAAGTTGTCTTCTAAAGCAATGTTGTGCAAAACACAGCAGGATCTAATAAAATGTACCAGATCCTGAATTTTCCTAAGTTTTATATGGAATAACTGTCGGAACTTTTGCTTCAATAACCCAATGCAATGTTCCACCACATATCTATTCATTGACAGTTTTGAATTATGATTTACTTGCCTCCTAGTCAAATGTCAATTGTCTTTGTATGGAGTTAATAAATTTTGCAGGCAGGGATAAGCACTATCCCCTAAAATATAATTATTGTGGCATTTCTCTGCCAAAGTGTCGTTTAGTGGAGAAGCTGCAAATATTTGGGCATCATGAACAGATCCAGGGAATCCTACGAAAACATCACGAATTTGTCTTCTATGGTCAGAAACAACCTGCAACTAAAAATATACTTAATATCATGTACTTTTCAAAAAACTACAAAATATTAGATACCTGTATAGAATAATAATGTTTTCTATTAAAATATGATTCAGGATCATTTTCCGGCTTATCAATTCTTATATGTGTATTCTTATATGTGTACCATCTACACTACCAATAACACCAGGAAATCCTTTGTGGGCATAATGCTGTTCAATAACACGTTGTTCATCTACAGAAGGCCATTTAATGATATCTCTGGATTTATTGCTTAAGTAATATGTCACTCGTCTTATCACACAAAATAATGCGCTTATAGTTATATTAAATCTGTCTCCAACATCTCTGAATGAAGCTGTTTGATGGCCAGCAAACCATAGAAAAATTAAAATATGCTCCATTGCACTTATTTTTCCATTACGTCCAGCATGAAAATGAAAATAAGTGCTGTTTGAAAATCCTTGGCACAGTTCATTTGATACCCTTCTTGACACTCTAAAATGTTCTATAAATTCTCTGTCACTGTACTGTGGAATTGTAACAGAAAAGTAATCTTCATTCCTGGTCTTATTTACTTCTATTAATTCAAAGTATTCTTCATCACTTGTTAGCTCATCCGATAAGGCAAAGCTAGAGTCACTTGAAGAGTCAATCATCTGCCAAATGTATAACTTATAGCTCCAAACTCAAATTTAATTGTATTAACAATAAATTAAATTATTTTCTCTGACATACTCACCTTAATTATCAAGTAAAAATTTTGTTTAGAAGTCGAAATTAAATAAAAACATATGCACGTAGGAACACAAATTTAAACAAAACTTAATATTATATAAAACACAAATATAACCCTATCAAATATGGTTACCGGTTTGCAGTTTTGTTTGTAGATATACGCATGTGCGAATTTTAAATCCGATGAAAAATCACGAACTGCTCTGACAATTTGCAAACCATCTCCAATTAAAGTCAGCGTTTGTACGAACATCAAACTGAAAGTTCAAATCTCTGATTTATCTTTGTTCGAACGCAAAAATCGTATTGCGCACACTCCCGACAGTTTTTGACTATCACGGATTTTTGTTCGAACAAACCTATTGTAGAAGACCTGTACAAGGTAGAAAAAATAAAATAAACCCTAATCGCTAAAAGAATAAGGTTTTGCAGTGCTGGTAATGTTGTTAGCGCTGATACGGTAAAAAGATTAAAAAGCATAAGTTTAAAGTCCTATAGACCTGTCATGGGTCCCACTTTGACTGCAGCTCACAAGCGAGATAGACTAGAATTTGCTCGGCAACATGTTAATAGGACTATTGAAGAATTGAGACATGTTATTCACTGACGAGTCAAACTTTGCCTCTTTACCAATGATTGAGGGGAAAGAGTTTGGAGAATGCCATGGAAGTGATTCATGCAATGTGCTGTCAGAGGAATCGACAGATTTGGTGGAGGGTCTGTGATGGTATGGGGAGGTATAAGTTTGGATGAACGTACGAATCTTGTAGTGGTAATCCAAAGCACTATGACAGCATTACGGTAGAGCTGAGATTGTTATTCCTATTGCCGAATCGTTTACAGCCCTTCACGGACCAGAAGTCATTTTAATGCACGATAAAGCTCGTCCGCATACAGCACATATCCTAACAGACAAGCTTATTGCTGCGAATATCAATGTTTTAAAATGGCCAGTCCGGATCTAAATTCTGCAGAGCATTTATGGGATAATACGGGTAGAAAGGTTCGAGCTCATGTGAATCCTCCTAGGACGCTAGCAGAGCTCTCGCAGCGATTACACAAAATATGGCACCAAATTCAAGATGAAGACGTTGCAACCTAATCCAAAGCATGCCTACCAGGCGAAGAGCTTGTATCGCAGCAAAAGGTGATCGATCATACACGATGTTAATCGTTTCTAAAAGTTTTTAATTTTTCTGTTTCTTTGCAACTTTCTTTGTTAATGTTTAAATTTTTAGAATACTCTTAGAATTATTATCTAATAACTGTTAAAAGCATAATCAGTACATCGATAATTATATACATACAAGTAACAGAGGATACAATTAAAAGTAAAAGAAAAACATAGTTCTGATCTCTTAATTTTGTGGCGAAGTGTACTTCAAGATCAGCTGACAAAAAAGTTTATATTACTGAAAACAAGATATTTTGAAATACCCACTCGTTAGAAACTTAAGAAATTTACAATAAATTTTGAAACTGTAAGATCAGTCAAAACTATGTCTCATATTTAGGGAAGATGCTTAGAAATAAACAATAATTTCAAACATTATGTTATACTATAACAATATTAACTATTTTAAGCAATGTGCGTGAATGGATTGACATGTTACGGGTATATAGATATGGTTATATTTTGCAAGAACCTGTACTTTAAGTAAAACACGCCACATGTTTAACACGGGATTGTGGTTTGATACTTGATGCGTATTTTTATTATTCCATTTTCCAAAAGTTCAGAACTTACCTTATAGGTTTTTTGTCTCTAAATTCCTTTTGATAGGCTTGTGGCGGACTGCGTTTCCTGTGTTCAATTCGATGATTGTCCTGTATTAACAACGGACTCACCATGGAAGTAGCGCTAGCGATTTTCTCTAATAATAAGGACGCAACATTATAGTGATTTTTATCAAAAAGATCAACTAAAACTCTGTTGCCTTGAATCTCAACAACCCTCATGATCAAATCTTGTTCGTAAATTAATTCCTCTAACAAAATATCTCGCTGCTCATCGGGCTCAATGTTCTGATAACCATTCAAGCAGCATTCTACCGCTTGTGGTCTCAGAGCAGTTATGTGTTCTGGTAATGGAACTCTTAAATCGTTTAAAGGAACGGTATTCTCGTTTCCGAAATCTATGTATCGAATGGTGAAATTATCGCCATCATTTTGCAAAATTTCGGATCTGTACCATAGACCATCATCTGCGAAAATTGCACAACAAGGTACGCCCGCTTTGAGTTGATCGATTTTAAATAGAGGTCGAGAAGAGCAGGTTTCTTGTAAACCATCCATGAGTTGTTGGAGTTCGGTTTCTTTGGATTTTAACTGGACATAAATTCTATTACAGCTGTAAACAAAGCTTACTTTAACTTCTTGATTTATACCTCTTGTAAATGGCACTGGTTCTGGATAAGAAAGCAATGCCGCTTGTTTAATCATATCCAATGCTTTAATATTGGTTTCATCCCATAGTTCACATAAAGGTAGAGCTGATTTTGTAGCAGCGGGTTTAACGCGCATAAACAATGGTCTATTATTGACAAATTCCTTAAATTTGCATTTCATTTCAATGGAAACTGTAGCATTTTCCAGGCCAGCTAAAGCGAAACGGGTTGCCATCACTTTCGGAATTACATATTTAAATGGAATTTGGAAGAGTTTATCAAATGGTAATAGTTCTGTGTTTCCAAAATCAACATAAAACACCTGTAATCATTAAGAAGATATTATAAACACATTAACATATACACATATTAACATAGTACACTTAAAGCAAATATGATCGAATTTAGTACAAAATCCTTTTTTATTGTGATTTAATCTATTTCAATTACAACTATACTAAACACCTCAAATTGATCTTGTTCTTTGTTGATTAGTTAGGATAAATTAATTCCGATCATCTGAGGTTGCTTTAACTAGTTTGTTGCTGCCATTTATGACTTAATATCTTTCAGATAATAATTTTGCACAAATGATACGACAGTGAAACTTCCCTTAACGAGCACTTCTATTAGCGGAGCACTTCCCTTAAGCCGACATTTTATCCGGTCCCGAATTTATAAGTAGGGAATTCCTAATAAATTGGTTTCTCTTATGCGGACACTCCCTTGAACGGGCGCGGACAGTTATTTAGCTGCTTTTTAGCCACAAAGTTTCCATTAGACGATGCGAGAATCCAAACGTAATAATTCTGCTCCAGGAAATCCCCTGCCTTCGTCGATGATAATCATTTGAACAGTATAGATATTTGTTAAGTTCGCAAGTCAACGACGTCTGGGAGTATTGTCTTCATTATGTATTTTAATACATATTTGTTACATTCTCTGTAGAAAATGCAAGTTTTAAATGTTTTTATGGCATAATTCATATGAACTATGTAGTATCTTAATTATTTTAGAAAACAATATCAACAAAAAGGAATACTTTAACGCTGAAACAAAAGATTGCGATCATAGAATATAATAATAAAAACAAGCTTAGTTCACGTGAATTAGCCAGAAAATGTAATATTGGCAAAACACAAGCCGCGTAAATAATAACAAAAAAAGATGAATATCTAAAACAATGGCAAACAAATGACAATAGTGGAATTAAAAGGCAATTTTTTGAAACTGAAGGACTCAGAATAAACTAGTTAACATATGAATGGTTTGTGCAAGCTAGAAATAAGAATATACCTGTATCAGGGGTACTAATTAAGTATAAAGCTAAGGAAATTGTTGAGAAATTAGACAATTTTAATTTTTCCGCTTCTACTGGATGGTTAGATAAATTCGAAAAGCGACATAATATTTATTACCGCATGATATCTGGTGAAGTCGCTAGCGCAAATCATAAAGATGTCGAAGCTTTCATAGACAGGTTACCGTTAATAATTAAAGAGTACAAACCTTGCGATATTTATAATTTGGACGAAACAGGGTTATTTTGGCAATGACAATGGCATTAACAGGCGAAAAATGTGTGGGCGGCAAGATATCGAAAGAAAGATTAACTATAATGCACTGTGTGAATATGGCAGGGGAGAAAAAAAAACTGTTGGTTATGGGAAAATCAGCACGTTCATTCTTCCGGTCCATTAGTATTCAAAGAACAAGGCTTGGATGATTAATTTTATTATGAGAGAGTGGTTGCGTGAATTTGATCGGAAAATGATCGACCAAAACAGAAAAGTTTTATTATTTTTGGACAATGCTAAGGATGAACAGTTGCAAAATATTCAAAACTTGGTACAGACTTTTAATACTAAAACATATGTTACCGCAGTTTGAGAGTTCTGATTCGGTTCATAATTTAACAAATTCTATTAGCGTATTAGGTGCGATTTACTTTATTTAAAAAGCATGGGATGATGATACAATTAAAAATTATTTCAAGAAGACAGAATTTTGAGTAAATCAAGAGTTTGAAAGTGATCAATACGATTCTGAAGATGAAATTCCTTTATCTAAAGTGGCTCAAATGAGTACGCTAAGAGGAGAATTAGGTAGTAACGATGTACTGGAGTTTATAGATATTGACATCAATCCATTCCATTCTAGACTATTTTGTAAGATAGTAAATAAATTATATATATATATATATATATATATATATATATATATATATATAATTTATTTACTATCTTATATATATATATATATATATATATATATATATATATATATATATATGGTAAATTCAATTTGTTGGCGATTTAAGGTCTGGTTTTACTTCAAAATATATATATTTAAAACAATCCTACATGTTTCGGCAAATGATGCCTTTTTCAAGGAATATAAAATATAAATGACAGTATATTAATGTCATACATTTGTAGTTGCTATGGATAAAATTATTCAAAGATACATTCCAATTGAATAATAATAAATCATGCCTTAGTATTCTAAAATGATAAACAACAAAAACAGGGAAACGCAAGACATGAGTTATTATTATGTAATTGAATAATTTTATATAGCAACTACAAATGTATGACATTAATATACTGTCATTTATATTTTATATTCCTTGAAAAAGGCATTATTTTCCGAAACATGTATGATTGTTTTCAATATATATATTTTGAAGTAAAACCAGACCTTAAATCGCCAACAAATTGAATTTACCATAACATACAAAGGTCACGAAATAATTATATATATACATATGTATTAGTGAAAAATGCTTGTATTTTTAGTAGCTAATTTGCGCTTTTAAACCTTCTGTAAGATCGGATATTCAACAAATTATCCATAAATGGTCTATAACAAGAAGAAACCCCATTAACTACGAGAAACAGTTGATTTTCACTCAGCGGTGAAAGCAAACATTAAATGAATATAAAGTAATATAGCATTTTCAATAGATTCACTGCTGATCAAGTTATCTGGTGTCAGTTTTAAGCTTGTATACTTAATAACCAAGTTGTCAAAAATTTCGTTCCATCTTTAAAAGACATTGCTATAATGACTAATTTTAGTATTCAAGAAATGGTGAATATGATATTTATTCTTAAGGAGTGTACGAGAAATTGTCTCCTAGCAAGTAGAGTATATGCAGAGAGATTTCCAAACCTTGAAATAAAGCCAAGAGCGGAAGCATTTGAAAAGTTATTAGAGAGATTTACAGAAACTGGTAGTGTAACCTACAAGAAGAGAGAAATAAATAAGCCGGTAATCAATGAAAAAAACGAATTGGCCGTATTATTAACAATACAGGAAAATCCACATATAAGTATAGACGGTATTTCAAAAGTAACAGCTATTGAAGATAGGAGCGTACGAAGAATTTTAAGAAGTCATAAGTATCATCCGTACCATATGGAATTAAATCAGGAATTGCATGGTGATGATTTCATTAAAAGAACAGACTTTTGTGGTTGGTTGTTAAATAAAATGCGAGAAATGCCAAATATTTTAACAAAGATTTTGTTTAGCGATGAGGCTACTTTCAAAAGTAATGGGGCGGTAAATAAACATAACATGCATTATTATGCAACAGAAAACCCGCATTGGATACGTCATGTAGACAATCAGAATAGATGGTCTCTTAACGTCTGGGGAGGTATACTCGGTCCATATATCATTGGGCCGTACTTTTTCGATTGAACCGTTACAGGCGATACGTATTTGGCATTTTTGCAGAACGAACTGCCTAATTTACTTGAGCATGTGGATGCTGACACCCGACAAATTTTCTGGTTGCAACACGATGGTGCACCTGCTTATTACAGCCTTAACGTTAGGGAGTTTCTAGGGCGATGGAAGGAAGACAAATGGATAGGACGAGGTGGTCCAATCGCTTGGCCTCCACGAAGTCCAGATCTTACTGTCTTGGACTTCTACTTTTGCGGAAACGTCAAGGCTCTAGTTTATGTGGAAGTTCCTACAACAAGGGAAAATATGATGGAACGCATAAGAGAGGCATTAGAAATGTTCGCCAAGAAACATTACAGCATGTTCAACAGAATTTCACCAGGCGGCTTCATTTATGTATTGAGAGACATGGAAGAACATTTGAAAGTTTTCTTTGATTTATTTGCATTTACTATTTACATTTACTTTATTTTTATTTACTGTGCTACTACTTTTGTTAATTAAATTTGATGTTGTGGTTAATAATTAGTATTTATTTAAAATAGTGCAAACTTTTAATACTACTCGTACTTGACTTCCTACATGATTTCGATTTATGTTAAGCTAATTAGGTATGTATGGATTCATATTAGGTATTCGTAAAATAGTTGGTTTTACAATAGTATATTAAAAAACAAGTTTCATAAGGCACCATTTTGCCGCACGAGATCAGTATAGAAAACGAGCCGCGATAGCGGCGAGTTTTCTAAAGAGCGAGTGCGGCGAAAGGCCTTATGAAACGAGTTTTTTATACTATTTTTTCTATTTTGCATGTTTTACATTAATAAATTGGAATTATTTAATTTTGAAGTTCAGAGTTTAATTTTTATATAAAGCATGCAGTTGGTCACATTGATACTTGACATTGTCAAATTTAAAACTTGCTATCCGCGAAGTATATTATATTACATATTATTTATTAATTTTCATTAACATTACTTGATATTTTATTTAAAAATATAAACATGAGTGACTTAGAAACTAATATATCTTGTTGTCAATTGTATACAATATACGTTGTTTATGTAGAGTACGAACATATATCATATCTGTCAAATGTACTTAAATTCTTAAAATCAAATGACAGCAATGATATTTATTTCTGTATTCGAACAACGCCAACACTGAAAAAGGAAAAAAAGCGTATCGAAATGAAGCTCATTTCGATACTGTTTTGGGTTTCATAATCAGCTCATTTCGAACGCAAAATAGAAAAAATTCTTTAAAATACAAATTAATTAGTGCAATTTTTTTATTAAACTAACACCAGATAACTTAATCGGCAGTGAATCTATTGAAAATGCTATATTACTTTATGTTAATTTAATGTTTGCTTTCACCGCTGAGTGAAATTCAACTGTTTCTCGTACTTAATGGGGTTTCTTCTTGTTATAGACCATTTCTGGATAATTTGTTGAATATCCGATCTTACAGAAGGTTTAAAGGCGCAAATTAGCTACTAAAAATACAAGCATTTTTCATTAATTCAACTCTAAAAAGAAATAATTAGCAAATGATCCATCCTAGGTGCATCAAATGAGGTATCAATAGAAAGCGTGGTAAAAGGGATTTTCAATGAGCTAAAAATATACAGGTGTTCCATTTAAAAATTACGAGATTTATTCGATTTTGCGAAATTGTGAACAGCCTGTATAACGCGAGCAGTTACAGAATTTATTTCACGTAGCAACGAAAGTGCATACTAGTAGAAAATATTCTATTCTATTGGTTTCGGATCTTATGATTTTCCTTATGCAGAATAGCCTACTGAAATGTATCAATTTATAAAGTAAAATAATTATTTACACAGAAACTATCAACTTTAGACCCATACAACATTATATTGATGTAACCAGCTTTCAAGCGCGGATCATTTTATCTATTAATATACAGCATGTTCCATTTAAAAAATGCAACTTTAGTCTGGCATTTCCATCTGGAACAGCCTGTATAAAACAAAATATTTTTAAAACGTGCGCTTGATGGTACGGAAGGATATCCGTTGACTAAATATTTGACTAACTTTCAAATACGCGTGTAATCTTCCGTCCCCGCTTCGTTGCCGGACCCTGTATATATACAAGGTGTGTATAAATTGGCGGACCCACTACACGCGGCGATGTTCTTCGTTAAATTCGGAGTCCAAAATCCTAATACGAAAATGTTGTACCATGCTCCATATTTTTGCACGAGGTTCCTAAAGTTCGGACTTTCAGTCTTGAAATAAGCATTATTACTCGATATTTGTTGCCAGAAAGAGCTACAATTTAGAAGAAAGAAGAATTGTTGTTATTATCCTTTCGTTAAAGTTTTCTTTTTGATTTTAGAGTTTGTTTTTAATATTTGTTTATTAACTTATTTTGACGAAAAACACATCTGACAACGTTGTAAAACAATAAGTAGGCAGCCTAATGTTGTTCTATACTCTATTTTTAAAGTAGAGAGACGAATTTCTGAACAGACCACTTTGACAGTGAAATCTCATTGGTTGAAAGCAAGGCCAAATTGCTTTCAACCAATGAGATTTCACTGTCAAAGTGGTCTGTTCAGAAATTCGTCTCTCTACTTTAAAAATAGAGTATAGTCAAATACATTACTACTGTCAAATTTTGACACTTATGTAATCTACCTATTTCATTAGACTTGCTTATTTTTCGTGTTTATTTGTATAATTTTGTTTATACAATATGAAACAAACATGTAAATAATTTACATATATGTAACTATGCACATGGACAATACACCTCGTATTTTCAGCATTTACTTCTGCTTAATACATATGTTTCTGCCAATATAGGCGTCCTCAGTTAAGCTAGTGAAGCAATTTATACAAATTAACACAAACCTGTTATAAACAACTGGTTTGTATCTGTATTTAAATTTACTGAAATAGCCCGCAAAGATCAAGCAAGTTCCGTCCTATAAGAAGACAACTATTTAATAATTGACATCTTACGGGCGAAAGATACATATATGTAAATTATTTACATGTTTGTTTCATATTGTACAAACGCTTTATACGTGCTTAACGTATTGTCATACTTAAACAAAACCTTTTCGTAATTTTGTTTAGTTTTCGTATTTATTTGTATAGTTTTAATCAGTTTTCGGGTTTTCGTGTTTACTAGTTGTTCTGTTTGTTTATTATGAATTTTACGTTCAACGAATATGCCGATATGTACATGATATACGGTTTCTGTCGTGGAAATGCTAGCATGGCAGGGCAGGAATATCGAGTGCGTTTCCCAAATCGGAGGCATCCAAGTAAAAATGTATTTCGAAGGCTGGACCAACGACTTCGTGAAACAGGTTCGTTTATTCCAAGAAATGCGAACGCAGGTCGACCAAGGCAAAGGCGTACCGTGCAACTAGAAGAGCAATTTCTAGCCACAATACAGGAAGATCCCTCTGCGAGTACCCGTCAATTAGCTTCTACACTAAATATTCCCAGTAATAAGACTGTTCATTTGGTTCTACGAGAAAACTTGCTTCATCCATACCATGTTTCTAAAGTTCAGCCTCTCTACGGAAATGATAACTTATTTCGAATCAATTATTGCAATACAATCTTAAATAGAATTCAGGAAGAAGGTGACTTTTTAAGACGTATTCTTTGGAGTGATGAGTGCATGTTTACCAGAGATGGTGTGTTTAATACTCATAATTTTCATCATTGGGCAGATGAAAATCCACATGAATTTCGCGAATACGGTCACCAAAGAAGGTTTTCTGTTAACGTTTGGCTGGGTATAATAAACCACAGGGTAGTTGAACCAAATTACTTACGAAATCGCCTAGATGGCGGAGAATATTTAAATGTTTTAGAACAAGTTATTGATGAGATACCGCTGAACGTACGCCGTAATATGATTTACATGCATGATGGAACTCCTGCGCACTTTGCTCGTAATATAAGAGACTGGTTGACTGAATACTTCCCAGACAGATGGATTGGTCGTGGCGGTCCCCTTTTGTGGCCTGCGAGATCCCCGATCTCAATCCATTAGATTTTTTTGTTTGGGGTTTCATTAAAGGTAAAGTTTATGCTACAGCTCCTCAAGACGCTGACGAAGTTAGAGCCCGAATTGACGCCGCAGTATTAGAAATCACACCAGAAAGACTTGAGCGAATAGTACAAACGATACCACAAAGATTGCAGCTATGTCTACAAACTGATGGATTTCAATTCGAACAATTATGTAGGGAATAATTACATTGATTTCTATCAAGAAGATGTACAAAAATTAGTCAATATTATCAAAAATTTTTAAAACTTTGTAATATTTTCGTAATAAATATGTAATCTAAGAAACCAATTTTATTTCGTTTGTTTCTTTTTTAAATTTAAAATGTAAGGTTCACATGACGACGTGTAAAAATGTTCCGAAGATTATAACTAGCACATGCGTATTCAATGTTGCCAAATGTATGTTTCTTTCAAATTCATTCTGAAGAAAAAGGAAGCCCGATACATCGTTTTAGGATTAGGACTTTCAACTCAAAATTTGACCAAGAATGTCGCCACGTGTAGTGGATCCGCCAATTTATACACACCCTGTATATATATATATATAACAAATTATTGGAGTTTTTCGGCTTTTATTTGAAATATTTACAAATATCAAGTTAGTATGTATGTAATTGCAAAGTAAGGGGGGATGTAAACATTGCTGTCTACAAATTACAAAGCAAATCATACGAAATTTTTTAATTGAAAAATATTGTCTATGTTGGGACTCGAACCCAAGTCTACAGTTTGCCGGACTGTCGCCTTTCTCAAGGAATGCAAAATATAAGTATAATTTATATTTTGCATTCCTTGAGAAAGGCATCATTAGCCGAAACATGTACATGTAGGATTGTTTTAAATATATAGTTTTTAAAGTAAAACCAGACCTTAAATCGCCTACAATTTGAATTTACCACACATATATATATATATATATATATATAGTAGAATAATCAGTAGGCGATTTAAGGTCTGTTTTACTTCATGGCATAAAGTGTGACCATCGTCGACCGAAGTAGCCACTAAGAGTGTTCCCTCGGTTGGCGATGAGCAACCCCGTGCAGGGTGCGCTTCGCTGGTCTGCACCTTGCCTCGATGGGGCGGCGGTCGGGCCGTCGAAGTACTGCACGGAATAGTAAAGAAGTTGTCGGGAAAGGGTTGGCGGTCCTACGCAACGGCTGGTTATCCGATCTCTCTAAATTTTATGTTACCTGTCACTAAACACACACACACACACACAAAATTCTACACTTACGCGCTCACACAAACACAAAACCACACTCCCAGAGAGGGACGCAAGCGGCCAGCAGCAACCAACACACAATTTCATACCCAGAAACAGACACAAGCCGCTGGCAGCGAACAACACATTAGCTCACACCTTGCTTTCTGTTTTTTTGGAATACTAAGGCATGATTTATTATTATTGAATTGGAATGTATCTGTGAATAATTTTATCCATAGCAACTTAATTATATGACATTTATATACTGTCACTTATATTTTATATCCTTGATAAAGACATCATTGTCGAAACATGTAGGGTTATTTTAAATATATATACTTTGAAGTAAAACAGACCTTAAATCGATAATTCTACTATATCATACCAAGGTCACGAATTAATTATATATATATATATATATATATATATATATATATATATATATATATATATAGTAAATTCAATTTATTTTGTTGGCGATTTAAGGTTTGGTTTTACTTCAAAATGTATATATTTAAAACAATCCTACATGGTTCAGCAAATGATGCCTTTTTCAAGGAATATAAAATATAAATGACAGTATATTAATGTCATACATTTGTAGTTGCTATGGATAAAATTATTCAAAAATACATTCCAATTTAATAATAATAATAAATCATGCCTTAGTATTCCAAAATAGATAGACAACAAAAAACAGGGAAACGCAAGACATGAGTTATTATTATGTATGCGCCCGTGGAGCGACTTAAGATGTTAAGCTGACGGCATTCGCCTTAAACGAGAAGGAAAACCACGAAAACCTACTCGGACAGCCAGACAGGAACCAAAACACGGAACAGTCAGCATGCAGGTAAGGCATTTTGAATAAAGAAAACGTATCCACTCACTAATAAGCTGTTGTATGAACTGAAACGTAATGTAATCCTTTATTAAAAAATGCAGCGTTAATAGTCACCTGAACATTTGTTTATTGTATGATATTCACGGTTCAGCACTTACGAAATAAGTAAGAACCTTCTTTATCATAAATCAATTTCCAGTACTCTTTTTTGTAGATCTCCAAGAAATTACTGTATGCACTACGACACGTGTTTATTTATTTTAGGATAACATTTTATTATGCGACGTTAACAATCACAGGCCTGTTATTGAATCCTATAACTTTTTTTAAATAAAATCAGTTTGTATTGACTTTAGGACTACATTTTTTTTCATGATCTGACAATCACATTCATAGATCTGTAACTTTGAAACAAATAAAAATGGATAAACAAGTTTTGCGGTTTTGTTACTTGAAATGAAGTCTGCTTTACACTCCTAAAATTTGAACATAACGAAACGGGACACTTGTGTGTGTGTGTGTGTGTGCCAAGGCGGTACGCCTTTATCAAGAGTATACAAAATATAAAATAAAGGCGTACCGCCGAAACATGTAGAGTTTTTTAAATACATATATTTTGAAGTAATATACAGACCTTTAATCGCCTACTGATTAGGTTTACGCTCAGTTGTACCATATATATATATATATAGTAAACCTAATCAGTAGGAGATTAAAGGTCTGTATATTACTTCAAAATATATGTATTTAAAAAACTCTACATGTTTCGGCGGTACGCCTTTATCAAGAGTATACAAAATATAAAATAAAGGCGTACCGCCGAAACATGTAGAGTTTTTTAAATACATATATTTTGAAGTAATATACAGACCTTTAATCGCCTACTGATTAGGTTTACCATATCATACCAAGGTCACGAAGTTATTATATTTATATATATATATGTTAAATTTAATAAACGGCTAAGAAATTATCTATACACTCAATCTAGTAGCATGTGATTTACTAAGAACATTTTGAAGTATGTCGTAAATTAAAATTTACTACTTAATCTACAAAGTCGTATAATTTGACAGTTTCATACATACAAATAAATAACAAATGTGATTGACATTATCAAATGTCATTTGGATTTACGTTTACGGAACAACAAACACATACTAATATATATGCGTCTTATTCTATCAAAATTTCAAAGTAACCTAGATTGACTTTTCAAATGAACACACGTTATATAAATGTACACATAGCCGTTTCGTTTTTATTTAGCAAATAAAGCTATACATATCTATATAATCTTACACTGCGTTCAAATGAAAGTTTAACTTTGCGTTTTTACTTAATTTTTTCTGTTTTCTGATAAACGGGCTCTTCTCTTAACCGAGCAATATTGTCGGAACGAACGATGTCCGCCTATGGGAAGTTTCACTGTATTTGTAATTTGATATTATTTGCCCAATACCAATAAATAGCATTAGCATAAATAGCAATATAAGTATTTTAAACATGATGTAACCCAGGTATACTTAATTTAGGAGAATGTAGACTCTGTATGTTCTCAAAAACTGTCATATGCATATGAGTAACGATACTCATATGCATATGACAGTAAATGCCTAGAGTTAAATTTATATATACATAGACTTAAACCAATATATTTCTAAATATATGATTTTCCAACAAAAAAGCTCGCGAGTAATTCAGATCAAGTGATTTCTACGAAAAAACTTCATCTTTCATGAAAAACGAGAATGCAATCGCTTTTGCTTTGCGATGGAATGACGTCACGCGATTGCAAAGCAAAGTGGCAGAGTACCACTGCTGTACTATTATTTGAAGTACTAAGAGACACCAACATATCGTAATACTTAGGATTTGAGTAGTTTCGAGCCACGATTTCATACGCTTACAAACAGCATCTTAATGACAGTTGTAGAAATGTCAACTATTTATTTAGGCATCACATTTACTTTATGTATTAATTGCAAAGCCTTCTTTGCTCGTATTTATTCGTTGCTGGAAGACAATTTGAGTAAATGTTTTAAAGTATTTCGAGTTATACGTTTTTAATTGAGTAATATTAAAAAAAGTTTATATATTTAATTTTTCGTTTTTAAAATAAATAAGATTCAGAAAATAAGAATCAGATTAAAAAATGGTAAAGGAACATTCGTTTCAGTTTTTGATGATTAACATCATTCGATAGTCGGTGTCCGCGAATTTTGTAACACCTTGTATTTCTTAAATATATATTTTTTAGAACGTTAACAAAGCAAATAATTTCGGGACAGTAATTTTTTGAAATACTTGTCTAAAAACACTATATATTTTCTGTAATTAAAATATACTAAATTTTTAAGACTTGTGAAACTACTTTACAGTTGGTTTGTTTTATATAGGCGAGGATGAATGGGCATTAAATAATATGGACTTCAACAAGCGATAATATAGTGATTATTCGTCGATTATATGCAAAATCGACAAAGAGGCCTATCTTATTAATTTTATATTTCCTCTCTCCTTACTTTTTATTTTAGCTGGAACCATGATAAAGGGATTAATGCATGTCAAGAATGCATTTAAAATAGATTAACATTTTATAAATATAATAAGGGGATTAGAATTAGCTAATTCTTGAAATGAAATAGAATTAAAATTGAGATTATTTGCATTAAATCAGAAGATGGATTCTAATTAGTAAATAGGTCATTACTACTCATTACTATACCTATTTACTAAATATAAACCACTCTTGAACCTGGTTTTACCAATTACATTATAAATCATTTAATCCTTTTATTACTTGAACGGAGGGATATTGTATTTGTGTTATATAGTAGTTACAGTAGAATCTTCATGTTCAGTTGTAATCAATGATTACAACTGAACATGAAGATTCTACTGTGGACCAATCCGGAGCGATATTGGTAAATATTTCATATAAAAGCCGAAAAACTCCAATAATTTATCAATTAATATACAGATATATATATATATATATATATATATATATATATATATATAACAATTGATAAATTATTGGAGTTTTTCGTATGATTTGCTTTGTAATTTGTAGACAGCAATGTTTACATCCCCACTTACTCTGCAATTACATACATTCTAATTTGATATTTGTAAATATTTCATATAAAAGCCGAAAAACTCCAATAATTTATCAATTGTTATACATATTTAATAAACGGCTAAGAAATTATCTAAACACTTGTAACATGGCAATAGCACGTAACATTTCTTCCCGCAGTAAATGACGCCTTTCCATTAATAAAACTACTCAAATTATACACAAAATTTAATGTTTTTAAACTCTGCAGCAAGAAATGACATTACAATGAAGTTAAACGGAAAGTGACAAATAATGCCGTTATGACAACTAATAAATAGATGTTGCAAACAAAACACAATCGCTCCATTGTTAGCAAGATAATATGATAAACTTTTGCGCATATGATTTTTGTTCAAAATATTTATATACAATACGATATTCTGTTTTTCCATCTTATTTTTAAAAATATCCCTGTACGATTTTGAGCAGTGTATATATATATATATATATATATATATATATATATAAGAAATTATCTAAACACTTATATATATATATATATATATATATATATATATATATATATATATACACTGCTCAAAATCGTACAGGGATATTTTTAAAAATAAGATGGAAAAACAGAATATCGTATTGTATATAAATATTTTGAACAAAAATCATATGCGCAAAAGTTTATCATATTATCTTGCTAACAATGGAGCGATTGTGTTTTGTTTGCAACATCTATTTATTAGTTGTCATAACGGCATTATTTGTCACTTTCCGTTTAACTACATTGTAATGTCATTTCTTGCTGCAGAGTTTAAAAACATTAAATTTTGTGTATAATTTGAGTAGTTTTATTAATGGAAAGGCGTCATTTACTGCGGGAAGAAATGTTACGTGCTATTGCCATGTTACAAGCTGGGCGGCGTCAAACTGAAGTTACAGCCGAATTGCAAGTTACATAAAGCGTCATAAATCATTTATGGCAGCACTATAGGGATACTGATGAAGTACGTAATCAACATCGTGGTAACGGTCGGATTACAACGGCAGCACAAGACCGTTGCGTCCAAATTATTGTCCGACGTAATAAAACCTGAACTGCTCGGCAGATACAAAATCAGTTTAACCAAACATATGGCGTATTGATTAGTCGCAAAACTTTTCGAAATAGGTTTCATGAGGTACATTAAGATCTAGACGACCCTTTAGAGTTCCACCTCTATAAGGAGGTAATCGCGGAGAACGTCTTTTATGGGCACAAGATCACCGAGTTGGACAAACGAACAATGGTCATATGTAACGTTCTCTGATGAGTCTAGATTTGGTATGAACAATGATTCAAGAAGTCGAGTTTGGAGGCAACCAGGGCGCGTAAATAGTTTCAACGCAGTCCAAGAACTTCATTCTTTCAGAGGTGGTACAATCATGGTGTGATCTGGCATAAGTATTGGTGGAAGAACAGATCTCGTTTTGATTGAACGTAAAATGACAGCTCAAGTTTATGTGGAACAGGTAATTTTACCTGTTGTTGTGCCATATGTAGGAGCAGTAGGAGAAAATTTCAATTTCATGCAAGAGAATGCGCCTCCACATGTGGCTCGAATTGTAATGAATGTGTTAGAACAGCAACACATTTCGTTGTTAGAGTGGCCAGCTCAGTCTCCGGATATGAATCCGTTAGCGCATCTGTGGGATAAGTTACAAAGGAGGGTTACAAATTCAAATGATCACATTAATGTTCCCCGAGACCTTTTTAGAGTTTTTCAAAGAGAATGGAGAGCAATACCACAGGAAGAGATTGACAATTTAATTTTAATACGTAACCGTATTAGGGCAGTAATAAACAATCGTGGAGGTCATACTAAATACTAGAAGTTGCTTTTGATGACATGTTTAGGATTGTTTTCTAAATTTAAACATGTTTAAGATTACATCGGTGTAAACAAAATTCGTGTTTGCAAGAAACTCAAGTTTATTAAAACTTCTTGAATTTACTTTTAATTTTATACTTTTTTTTGTTGAATTACGCTGTGAATATAATATCTAGTCAATAAAGTTGCTTAACAATATATAATAAACTTTTTTCTCTTAATTCTGTTAATATCCCTGTACGATTTTGAGAAGTGTGTATATATGTATATATATATATATATATATATATATATATATATAAATTGATAAATTATTGGAGTTTTTCGGCTTTTATATGAAATATTTACCAATATCGCTCCGGATTGGTCGACTCTATAGTCTATTTTTAAACTAAGAGGAGCGTTTTAAATTAATCGCGCCAAAATTACTATGCGTGATTGGTTGCTTCAGAGGTAGGATTACGTTATGCAAAAATTGCGTGTCACCCATCCACGTACCGACCCCGGCCGATGCTGTTTAACTTCGGTGATCGGACGAGAACCGGTCCTTTTCAGCATGCTATGGCCGCTGCCAATTAATTTTATTTCTACTGGTAATATTAACTAAACTTTCAAACAATTTTATATTTTATTTGGCAACTTTTACAGTGTAAATGTGGCTTTTCCATTTACTCCTCTTAGTTTAAAAATAGACCATAGTAATCATTATAGGCGTTATATGGTACTACAAAACGTTTGTGGAATTTTGTTTTCACATTTTTTTCATGATAAAAGTGAATGGTGTGAATTATGAAAAATAGCTTCGAGAGAAATTACTCTCTAATATACCAGAAAATTATGTAATAGATGTCGATAATGCATCTTGCACCTTATCACAATATCAAAAGTAATCGCAACCCGAATAGGACTGCTAGAAAAGGAGATATAATGTCTTGGTTTAACGAAAAAAAATAAATCTGATAACGATTCTGAAAGTGACCATTAATACATTATACTATAAAATACTTATCCTATTAACTGCATTTTTCATATAATTTACTTCTTTAAATTAATATGTCAATATCTCATTAATATGTCAAATTAAAATGTCAATACGGTACGTCGGCGTTTATTTCTTTTGACAATTTTTATCCAAGTATAAATGGTTAAGCTATAAATAATTACAAATATTTTGTTCTACTATTGTGAATTTTTATCTAAATAAAAATGCTTATCAGTAAGGATGCACATTTGGGAGCAAATGCAGTGGAAGGGGATTCGGTTGCACGCGCATGGATTATATGATTCCGATAGCAGTGCTAATAACCCATAGCGATTAAGATTATTATTCTAAAATACCGACGCGCACTGATACGTATACTTATAAATGAAAATAGTAAATAATAAATAAAGTTATACATTTATAAAACGTGTTGGAATACTCACCGTTTTAAACATCTATACATAACTCTAACATAAATTCATCACCATTTTTTTTCCGTATATGCTTTGCACTATTCACATGCCTTTAGCAGTTATATTTTCTTGTAAACGAGAGCGGTATTTCACAAACTTTGCATTTTATTGTAGCATTAGCGTAAACTAAATACGGAAATCTACTTATTAATTTCTGTGCTTCGTGGTAGAACGGTTTCTTTATAGCTTTCGATATTATTTATTATTTTTCACTTTACACGAAATAACTGTACTATATCGCAGCCGCCAAAAAATTATACATGCGCGGGCAACCTAAGCCCCTTCCACTGCGACTCTGCACTATCCCCCATCCTTATTTATCAGTGTTCGAATTTAGTTTTATTGCATGCTAATACCTCCCTGCTCACTTTGTTTGTCCTTCGCATAACCCGAACGTAACCGAAGCAAACATCGGTATGCGCTGGAATTCGCCTAAGTAATATGAACCGACTGTACAACATTATATATATTATATACACTAAATGCTCTATGTACTATCGCGAGCAATTGAAAGTTAACACTTTATTATGTTGGCATGTCGAAATTTCAAAATTTATCTAATGTATACAGTACTTTTGAAGTGTCAGTGTCAGTATTTAATCATAACATAAATGACATTAGCTTGACAATTTGGTAAAATTTACGCAGCTATAATAGTGCGTTTACTTTCAATTGCTCACGATAGTACATGGCATTAAACATTACTAATTCTAATTACTTAACTACATTTTTTCCCATTCAATATTATTACATATTTATTATTAATATAGCCCATTTCATAGTCAATTAACTTAAATGAGTGGTTTAATTCTTGAAAAAACTATACTAAATGACGTTTACTAATATAAACAAATACTTGGGTCTTATTCATATTATAATATTGCCCAAATTGAATGTCTTTGGTTCCACTGATAGATCAAAATTTTACTGTTATGTTTTGCATTAAATATTGTAACGAGTACATATAGAAAGACATATTGTTGTTCTAAATGGTTAATGTAATAGATAATTTATAAAGTGTTGGTTATGTATAAATCACTAA
The DNA here is from genome assembly GCA_935421215.2 of Melolontha melolontha. Classification (NCBI taxonomy): domain Eukaryota; kingdom Metazoa; phylum Arthropoda; class Insecta; order Coleoptera; family Scarabaeidae; genus Melolontha; species Melolontha melolontha. The sequence goes on along the minus strand of OW285237.1, from coordinate 90,183,657 downwards.
TTCAAATAACGGAGAGTACTGGGTTACTTGGAAGTAGTTTTTGGTCACATGGTACTATAAAATTTTCCTTCACAAGTTTTAACTATAAGTATTTTTTTTATATTTCTTACCTTGTACTGGCCATCAACCATACTTGTGACTACTGCACGACATATATATCCATCCTCACTACTTTGAGCCAAACATACAGTACCAGGTAAAGGATACTCTTCTAAAGACTGTAAATCCATGCTATTGATTTCAGTCATCAATCGTTTTAATTGATCTTCCATTTTTCTAAGTTGCACCGAAAATAGGCATGGTCCATCTGATACATAGGAAATGTATATTTGATGTTCAGACTCATTATCTAGTGGTAATGCTTTGTAGGTCAACAAGGTTGGCGTTGTTGGTGCTGGTTGAGAAACAGATATTTTCTGCGGCATTGAAGATAATTGCAGAGGTATTTGTTGTGGGGTAACAGCAAGACCTGGAGGAGAACTTCGAGCAATTAGTGGTTGTAATGTCATTTGCTGAATCTGCATTGGCATTTTCATTAAAAACCCTCTTTCTACCAAAGACTCAACAATATCTTGCTTATTAGAATATAAACTTATTAAAACATATGGACCAGCTTCCAAAACTGGCACTAACTGAAATTCCAAATACCTAAGTTCACTACAAATCATTTCAAAATCACTCAAATCCCAATTTCTTAACGTAACATTTGCTAAAATAAAATCTTTTGCTTGGGCTGGTATAGATATCAAACCAGTTTGTAGTCCTGTCATAGTTCGGGTGTTCATGCAGGATATAACGTCTCTGTTACCATAATCAACAAATAATACTTCTACCATTCCTTGTGATAGGTAACTGATATTGGTTATCCTTGCTCGATAATATAGATCATCTTTGAATTTTGCACAACACATTATACCTACTTGAAAATTCTCTATTGCAGGTGAATACAATCCCTGTTCGAATTGAGGGGTCATCTGTTGTAATGCCTTCTCTATAGCAATTGGAAGACTTCTGTCTGTTTGACCCCATATTTTAATACAAGGACCTTCTCTTTCAAGATGCGTAATATATATTGATGTTGGCAAACTAGCCATTACCGGTATATTTTAAGTATTTTCTCAATTAATAAGCTATGGACATAGTTTTCTTGCTCTTTCTTTTTCTTTATTTAAAAATTCTCGATAGCCGAACATGCATATCAACGACAAAAAAAGCATATACCAATAACGCATGCTCAAAGCTGCCAATTTAACTAATACAAATTTATAAAATTTAGATAAAAATACCTAAAATTAACTAATGAAATACATACATTGTTTTTAAATAAAGTTAAATCAATACTAGTAATTAATAATGAAGTGCAAATCTATAAAATCTTTTACAATATATTTAAAAACATTAGGTATTTATATTTCACGACATCAAAAAAAAAAACTAAAGGTAAAGCACCTAATAATCTCAGAATTTTGCAATTTGCTTACCAGTTCGTTAACACGCTGCTATTAGAAAATATGATTTTAAAACTTCAATATCACATCTACTGTTAATGCAGAAGAATGATTTGGTCTAATTATTTACGCTTTTACTTTTTATTTTATGTATGTGTTCGTATACACTGTATATAAAACAACGGGAGTTCCTTATGCTCTAATTAAAAATTATTATGTTTTTAAAACATATATACTGTAAATTTTAATTGGAATTTTGATTAAATTGGATTTATTTCATATCTGCAAATAGTGCTTCTGTAATTTGTGAATAATTCGAACATCTATAAAATTAATTAAATGAGTTGAGGATATAGTATACATAGCTCTATGTATCTACCTATCACTAAATAGATTTCTATAATTTCTTTACATTTCCAAGAAAGTTAATTGTAGATCACTGTAAAATGAAATTAGGTTTTATAATTTAAAATAAGCAACTTATATCAAATAAGATGTATTAGATTTTTCTTTTCATAAAACTCTATTAATTTCATGTGGATTACATTAATATGCCTATTTCTATTATCATAATTATTTAATAGATTAGTTTATTATGTTTTGCTTTCGAAATTGTGATGCAGGTTTTAATTCAATGTGTAACAATGGAGAATGTATTGAAATTCAGAGAATATAAATTTCGGTGAAAAATTAGTAGTAAAGTAAGTTATTACCACTAATTACCTCTATTTATTTTTCTTCTTGCAGAGACGTGGTATGCGGTTGTATTATTTGTATAATATTAATAATTTATTGATATGGAAACTTTAGCTGTTTAAGCCATTAATGTTCATTAAAAGCATTGTAGTTAATAGCTAAATGATGTAAAGATATTTCATATGATTTAAAATTATTAGACTAAATTAATGTTTAGTATAAAATATTTATTTGTATGTTTATACTACTTAGATTCTAAATAAATGAAGCCATCATGCATAAAAATTTTACACACTAGGCAAAATTAAGTATTTCAATTAAAAAAATCAAAGTAATTATTCGAAATATATTTCATAATTTTCTAGGTGTAACTATTCAATATTTTGCAACTTTATTCAATTTATTGAAATCCATATAACTGAAATATAATTGAGCAAGGCCTAAAGATTTAAATATCAGCTTCTTCTATAACTTATTAGAGTTATTAGTAATCAGACTAATCAGTTATTACTCTTTATGGAAAGACTCCTTTCACATATTACCATGCAGCAACAGCCGTATGTAAACTGGCGGACAAAAAAAATGTCCGACTCATTGTAAAATGGGTTATCTAATTTTCCAAAATAGCTTATGAAACATAAATAAAATAACGATAAAATATTTTTCGTCACACCTACTGCGTAAGTAAACAATTATGACACCTTTTTTTGAAACGTAAGTGACATTTTACATACCGTATTGACAGTTGCTATGGTAGCGGGCTGTAATATTTATTACGACCCTAGTGAAATAATAGCAATATTAGAAAATTTATGACAAATTTATTTCAAACATGATTAATTAACATAACTAGGAAAAATAGAATCTTGTACAAAAACTTATGATTTTGTAATATTAAATGTAAACGAACAATTAGAACAATTAGCTATCTGAACAATAGAGTCTTCTTTCTTACTAGGCAAGTTTATATTTTCAATAATGTCAACATTATTAATGGTTGGATTCCTAATGGAATCATCAATTTTCTTCTCATTTTTCTGTATCACAGTTGAGCAAACAGCCTCTGTAATATTTTGTTTATATAAAATTCGGTCAGCTATCTGTACTTTATTTATCATTGAATCGGAAACATAGCTTTCTGCCACGGTAGAAGATTTCCATCCGCCGTGTCTTTTCAGACCAAGAGCATCAATTCCTGAATCGGCTAATAATGTTGCCGAGGTCCTTCGAAAGGTTTGTCCGGTGTAGGTAGTGGGGTTCTCCAACGACAAGTATTTTACTATTTGGCTAGGAATTTTTGCGAGAGTGTTTTTTCCTACAGGCTGATTTCGACATTTACCAAAACTGTACTTTAAGAAAAATCTATCATTGGTAATATTTTCTAATCTCAGACCAATGTATTTTTTAATAATTAGCATAAAATTAATTGGATATTCTTCCTTCGCAATAATTGTAAAAGAACGTTTTAATCCATTTTTAGTATCCGGTATTTTAATTATTATTACATCATTTTTATTTTCCACATCTTGAATTTTCATTTTAACTAGTTCATCTTTCCTACAAGCCCCAGCAATTCCCATAATCATAACAACCTGCAAAAAATTAGTATAGAATGAACACGAATTAAAAAGAATCATTCTGTAAACTTACCTTCATCAACAAATATGTATCGTCGGAAGCTTCAATAAGAAATTTATTCATTTCCTCTCTTGTAAAGATACTAGACTTTTTAGTTCTAAAACCATCATTTTTACGCTTCAAAAATCCTTTCAATTTAGGATATTTTGAAATATCTTCATTTTCGTTAATAAATATGGTAGTTTTTAACATGGAATATTCACACCATAAACTGTTTGGTGATTTTAACTTCATAGATCTATCACGAAAATATGCCAGCATTACACTTTCTGAAATACTCTCCACATACCTCTGGTGACACCAATCTTTGAACATTTTATAGGTTTCATTGTATCTGTTTTTAGATTTCTCCGGCAAAATCTCAGTACAAGCTATCATAGCATCCATCTCTATTTGATTCATGTTTATAAATTTTATTTAGAAAGAAAAACTTTTGAAAATCTATTGCATATACTTTGACATTTATCAAAAATATAAATTTATATCGACACAAACATGGTTACCATAGATACGACAAATATTCCTGACTTGATGTTACTAATGTGTAATGTGTATACATATAGTAAAAGTAAAGTGGAAAATCATTCAAATTCGTCTATTTAAAAAAAACGTAGGTATGACGAAAAATCTCATATGCACCACGGTTCGTACAGTACACTTTCATGGTCTCGAATACATGCAAACCTCGACCCTACGGGTCTCGGTTTGCAATCGTATTCTCGACCATAAAACTGTACTTACGAACCTAGGTACATAAATAACTATTTCACCCGACCGAGAATAAAGTGTCATCTTATACATCTGACAATTGACATATATTAGACTACTTTATTCTCTAGGGAATAATACAAAGAATTCAAATAAATTTTACCTCAAAGTAGCCCTTGGAAATTATGATTTTGTCTTAGCTTGTTACTAATTTTAATAGGAATTTTGTTGGTTATGAGATGAGATATTTGATTGAAATGACAAATGTCAAAATAATAAAACGAACATTTTTAAGTGAATGAAATATGTTTATTTCCAACAAACAAGCAAAATTTTATAAAAATTGTTCAAAGTGTCCACCACCTTGTTCGAAACATTTCTCACATCTTCTTCTAATGGAGGAAAAAGTGTTTTGTAGTATCGCATTGTCAATTCCATTAATTCTTTCAGCAATTCTGATTTGAAGGCCTGCAAGATCAGGTATCTGTACTTGATAAATTGAGTTCTTTAAGAATTGCCATAAAAAGAAATCACATGGGGTAATGTCACAAGGTCTTGGTGGAAATTCATGTTCAGTGTTTAAACTTATCAACCGATTTTGAAAAAATTGCTGCAGAATATTAATTGACAACATAATTTGAAACATACTTGAGTGGGTAAAACCTCACTACATTTGTATAATACCAAAGTATTTTTAATAATATAAAAAATATTATTAAAAATGGGGTGTGAAGACACAATACAAGTTCATTTATGTATCTTCTCCAAAGACGTAGATACGTGTTTCACATTTCTACATGATTCTCAATACGCCCCTGTTGGAGAAGACACATTCAAACAAACATAACTACGTTACTATCTAGCCGAAATTATTCAGACAGAGCGTGAAGAAATATTCTGCGCTGTCTACATAATAAAAGCCGAAGCAGACGTGTTTTCTATAGTCGGTAACCACCGTATCTATAGAAAACTGTATTCTCGTGTCTTCACTATTTATCGGCGTGAGCCGAATATGTATTCGACCCTCACAATGTGGATCTCGTTTATTATCGGAGATAGAGGCTAGGTTTAAATTTGGCAAAGTTGCTAAATTTTGTGTTTGTTATGAAGCTGAAAAGAAAATGGCGCTATGTCAAATGACTTTTAAACAAAAGAAGCTCCTTTTCTTCTTTTACCTCTAGCACGTTTATTTGGAGTTGCAGAGGAAAACTAAAAACACATTCTCGAGGCCATTGATTACTATCTAAATTCTAATGGTAAACTCGAAATTTCCATGACGTTTCGGTTCTATCTTACAATTATGTAACAAAAATTGCTTTTTCAACTTTATTCGTCATAAGATAGACGTATTCACACTAATATATGTCAATCATCATGAATATTTTTCTTTGGTAATCTATTTTAGAATGGTATGCAAACTATTGTTATGAACAGTTTCATTTTAGTCTTCATTCTCTACTAAAATTTTTATTCAAATGGAAGCGGACTGCTCTATAAAATGTAGTGTGAGCTAAAGTATCTTGTCAAATTATTCACTCATTGACAAAAAATTCCGGACACCGAAGTAAATGTCTGTTAGTACAAGAAAAATTTATTTTTGTCTTCTTTTTTAACATTACCGACAAAGAATGAGAAATAAAAAAAAGGTGTAGTATTTTTCACATAATAAGAAACGCCTAAAGTTTAGATAATTACGATATTTTTAGACATCGATTAGAAAGCAGGTGGCATTAAATACGAGGACCGTAACAGAAAGTATTAGGTAGTATTACTAACAAAGTATATATAACTCAGAAATGTAATTTGTTTGTTTGAGACTTCATAAATATATATTAATGTGAATAATATAAATACCTATTTGATTACCCCTATTTAATATCTTTCCCTATGACCATTACCATTAACAGGTAGGATTTTGCGGCGGAGCCGAGTTCGTTCCAAAATACGCAGGTAATAAAATGATATAGACCGAATTCGTTCCTAAAGTTGCCTGTGTATACATTAAGAGGATTAAGAGATAATGAGGTATTTTAAGTGTAACACATTTATAATAAAACTATAAGATAGAGTAAATGCTATGTATATATAATGAGAATTTCATTACACGATCAGAAACCAATATGCATACATTGCGTGCTATTATCCCTTCCTCTAATTACTCCTAAATTTGTCAAAGTTTACCTGGTAAGATATTTTGCAATAACAATCAGTTTTACTTTTGACGTTGTAAGTTGAAGTAATAATAACTAATAAGCCATGAGTGTTGAACAGTTTGAACAAAGTGAAAAAGGAAAAACAATGCTGGTGTTGGATGGTTATAAATTTACATTTCATAAAGAGTTGGCCAATGGTATTAAAAGATGGACTTGTACGTCACGTTGTAAAACAAATTTGTGCAAAGCATTTGTAAAAACCGAAGGTGCCGACAACAGTGTAGTGCAAATGTCGGCAATACATAGTCACGATAAAATTACAACTGAAATAATTAATAGAAATATATTAAGTAACGGTCTGAAACGTAAAGCAGTTGATGATTTGTGCGAACGTCTTATGAAACTTGTACATAAAGAACTGCAAAATAGGCACATTGAGACACTTACTGTTAATGACGTGAACTGTATTAGGAAGAATATATACCAAGCGAGAAAATCAGTTTTACCAAAATTACCAAAAAATGTTTACGACATAAGTACATCAACAGTTAAAGCAACTGCCAATAGAAACAAATAAACATGAAACATTTTTATATGTGAACGATGAAGAAAATCACATCATAATGTTTTCATGTAAAACAAATTTAGAATTTATGTGCGAAAATATAACATTATATGCAGATGGAACATTTGAATATTGTCCTAGATTCTTTCTACAACTATTCACTATCCATGGAATCAAGAATAACCACTATATACCTCTCGCGTATTTTTTACTCCCAAATAAGAGATTTGAAACTTATCAATCGGCATTTCGTTATGTGGTGCAAGAATGCCAAAAACTTGGTTATAATTTTTTTCCCAAACTATTTACGATAGATTTTGAAATTGCGATTCATAAAGCTATTTCTGCTGTTTTTCCAACAACTGTCATTAAAGGATGCCGTTTTCATTTAGGTCAGTCTTGGTAAGTAATTATTGTGGTTTCTTAAAATAATTAATTTTAATATTTATGTTTTCCAATTATTGACAGGTGGCGCAAAATTCAAGAATTGGGTCTCTCCACTGAATTTCGGAATAAAGACTCAGAAACATCAAATTTTTTAACCTACGTAGGTATTTGGTCTTCCCTTTTTAAACCCCAAGGACGTTGAAGAATGTTTTATTGAAAATTTCATGTCGTTGCGACCAGACAACGCAAGTGTAATATCATTTTTAGACTATTTAGTTGATACATATATTTCTGAAGATGCTACTTTTCCACCACAAATTTGGGCAGAAATGTCGTCGTCGACACAAAAAACCACAAATGCGTGCGAATCTTTTCACGCTAAATACAACTCATGCTTCTACACACCACATCCTAACATTCACCAATTTCTTAGTGTATTAAAAAATGTTCAAATTGATTCGTATATAAAAAAAAAGTAGCGCCGTTGTGAAACCAGTGTATGATCATTCACTAATAAAAAGAACGGAGTTTGTAGATACGAAAATTAAAGATCTTATAAATGGAAAAATTAATAGGTTTCAATTTGTGCAGTCTATTTCACACAGATTTGAAATACATGCAAATGTGCATAATATTAACGAAAAGTGAATAAAGGTAATAAATATTTTGACATAATTTTGCACGTTGTATATATTTGCTGTATAATATGTACATATAATGTATTTGAATGTTTGACTATTTTAAAAAGTGCCATGCACTTAAAATATGTGTAACCGACAATAACCACGAGATTGCACGTAAAATAAAGGCAAGAAATTAAATTTACTAGAAAGTTTAGAAATCAATATATTAAAACAGTCACAAATTTTATTAAATGATAAATTAGATTTAAATAACTCACCTTTATTAAATTTATTTACTTAAAATCTGTTTAGACGATAATACAAATGTATATGTAGTTTATTAAACAAATTTATGCGTAAACACGTTTAGTACCCTATAATATACAGTTAGGGCCGACCAGATGCGCCACATTCTTTCACTACCGACAATACTTGTAATTCATATATTTCTTTAAAAATATTGTAAATACCATCCTTGATTTTATAGATATATTTTTTATTTAGTTTGTAACGTACTGTTTAGATGTAGGCACCTGAGGAAGCCACTGTGCTGGCGAAACAATTGTCGTTTTACGAGTAAAGATTAAAAGTGAAGATTAAAACCGTAGTTTTATTTCTGTTCTTAATTATGGATCTTCATCAAGTAAATGCCGAATCAATTCAACTATATCATTTTGTTACCTGCGGATTTGGGAACGAACTCGGTGCCGTCCGGATTTTGTTGGGAAAGTAAAATCTTTTCTGTTATGTTAATTATATAATTAGGGTAGTCAACTACCGTATAATACAAAAACAATTTAATTATTCTTCGTTTATATAAAAAAGTTGTGTAATTTATGTCTCCAGTTGAAAGTATTCTTTCGTTTGCGAAGGTGTTCTATTCTGTTTTAAAAACTCATCATGATATGGATACCTTGGTATGATGAAGAATATGAACAGAATAACGATGTTGATTTATCGACAGAAGATAATAATTTTCACGATGACAAAAAAGTAAGAGTTTATTTAGGAATTCAGGCCAAGCAAATAATTTTAAATGTTTATAATAATTTAAAATCGGAAAATGAGTCAGATATTATAAAAATGACTTCGAAGTTAACAAAAGAATTTACAAAATTGTCAAATAAGTTGTTAAAACAAGGAAAAAAATATAATATGTATAGACAAAATGAAGTTCCTACCTTGTCGAGTTTATTGGAGATGCTTATTGAAGACGATATGGAAATGCAGTGATCCATTACAACGTCATTGCGAACGTTAAAAAGCAATGGTTTTAAATATGGCCAAATTGATAAACGGTGTGTCATTATGGAATCAGAAAGAATACGGAAACTCCGTTACGAATATATCAACAAGCATAAGAAAATTTAAAGATGGTCGTTTAATTTTTTATTTAGGTAAAACTTGGTATGATACCCACGACATCGAAATAAAAGGCTGGATTGATAATAGTGATAAGAAGTGTAGTTTGAATGTGCCTTCGTCTAGACTAGTCTAGAGCATTGATTCCCAAAGTGGTCTACGGGAGACTCGACGGTGGTCTACGTTGGCGTGACAAAAAAATGGGGGTTCACAATTCGTAAGCGGGGGTCCACGAAAATTTATCTAGTTTCGATAGTAAAGAACTAAAATGTTGGCTTGAGTTCATCTATAAATGTAGGCAGATAGTATTTTAAGAAGCTCAGCGGCTGTTACTTGTAAAAACTTGCATATTTCATATTCAGTACAACGTGTCGAAACTTGCAAAGCGCTGCCGCTGCCGCCGTCCGCAATGCTTGTTCAGACGTGCAAAGGGACGAAGTACGACTTGTGGTGTGTGTGCTTGCAATCTTGCATGAACTTGTTTGATTCTTCACCAATATAAATACGAATGCCACGGATAAACGTTACTCATTTGTTTCCCGAATTTCGAAAAGAAAAGTAAAGTAAAGTGAATCGATGTTAGTGTTTGCCACTGTCGGAAAAGTAAGTACTTACCTGCCTATTTGTTATACATACTTTTATTTTATTTATTATTTATCTATTTATTTTACAATTTATTGTACACGTAAGTAAACAAAAAATGGACAAATTACAAAAAAATACGTAGGTACAAAAGGTGAGGCTTATTCCTAAAAGAAATCTCTTCTAACCCACCTGCGATAGGAGATATATTTATGTTGTAATAAGTATATTTGTAATGTTTGCGTGTAGTAGGTACGTATTAAAAATTAAATACTGAACAGAGCCATTATTAGATACTTCCATAAAAGAACAGAAAGCTGAGAAAGGTTAAACTTCTTGTCCGTACTTTATTAGTAACTTTTTTATTACCCGACTGTGTGGTGGTTCACTAATAATTAAATATATTTTCATAAATTGTACGTGTCTTTATATACTACATACTCGTAAAGTGCATCAAAGTAATAAATAAATAATTAAAATCGCGAAGTTTTGATATCAAAATATTATTTACAAGTATTTTCTATCGAATTTACAGAAATATATCAAAATATAATTAATGAAAAAATGTTTTACATTACATTAAAATCGGTTCAGGCGTTTTCATAAAACTCAATTATTGATCTTAACGAATAATTAGAATCAGTTTGCCGCAGGTACTTTGTTTATTTCATTGCAATAATCCTGTTAAAATAGCCATATCCTGTTAAGTAAGACCACCTTAAGCTTACTACAACAAAGTTTTTTTTTTATTTACCGGTAGGTAACTGATACGAAACATGGCTGAATCTAAGAAGAAATGTCGACAGTACAGTGTTGATTATTTAAAATTTGGCTTTCTTCCATCAAAGGCAGACAAAGCGATTGCCCATATGCCTTTTATGCAACAAAGTTTTTAGCAATGACACTATGAAACCATCGAAGCTCGAAGATCATCTAAGAAGGTATCATCCTGATAAAATAGGTAAAGATTTGAAATATTTTCAAACATTGAAGGAAAAATATGAAAAGAGAACCACCGTGCACAGTATGTTCGCTTCAACGTCGGAAGGTAACGATGATGGCTTGCGGGCATCTTACAATATCTCATTACTTATAGCGAAATCTGGAAAATCGCACACCATTGGAGAACAGTTAATTTTACCCGCTGTTGAAGAGGTTTTAAAAACTGTTCTGCACAAATCTCCATTTGACATACTCAAAAGAATTCCTTTGAGTAACAACACTGTACAAAGACGTATTGACGAAATGAGCTCTGATATTGAAAGTTTCTTGTGTAATTATCTGCAAACAACTCATTTTTCTATTCAACTGGACGAGTCAACTTTACCTGGTAATGAAGCATTATTATTGGCACATGTTCGATTTGTTATGGACGAAGAAATTCATGAAGAGCTACTATTCGCGAAAATTTTGGAGTCGGACACTAAAGGTGAATCAATATTTAATATCCTGAGTGATTTTTTTAAGGAAAAATCGATTCCATTCACAAACGTTATTTCGGTGGCAAAAGATGGAGCTCCTGCCATGGCCGGGCGATGTCGTGGGTTTATAAGCCATCTTAAAAGAATTATACCAGAGGTAACTGCAATTCACTGTGTCATCCACCGACAACACCTAATAGCGAAAAATTTGAGTGCTAAATTGCACCAATCGCTTCAATTTGTGATTAATGCAGTTAACAAAATAAGAAGCAATGCATTGAATACGCGTTTATAAGCACAATTGTGCGATGAAAATGATGAAGACTTCCAACGATTGCTCTTACATACTGAAGTACGCTGGTTGTCGAAAGGTGCATGTTTATCAAGATTTTTCTCACTTTTTGAATCAGTTTTAGAGTTTCTGGAAAGTAAAGATCCAGATTTAAAAGAAAACCTGATCAATTTGAAAGCAGACATCGCGTATTTGACAGATTTGTTCAAAAAATTTATTGACATTAACTTACAATTACAAGGGGACAGCCTCAATTTAATAAAAACAAAGGGTGTAATTTCAGCTTTTCTTGGAAAATTGAAATTTATGAAGCAAAATATTAGTCGGCGCGAATTTTCCCAGTTTTCAAACTTGTCACAGGTAGAATGCCTTGATGAGGATATTCACACATACGTTCAACATTTAATTGCCCTGCATATGATGACTTTAAAATCAGATTTGAAGATATTCTGACGATGGAAATACTACCATGGATCATAAATCCACTTGATGAAACGGAAGTGGAGAATGTGATATTACAAGAGGAGCTACTCGAGCTTAGCACTAATGAGGAACTGAAAGTGAAATTTAAAAGAGGGTATCAAACATTTTGGCTGCAGGCAGAAATACCCGAAAAATATCCTGGACCGTGGGGAATTGCGAGAAAGCTTTTGATAGCGTTTCCCTTGTCATATCTTATCGAGAAAAGTTTTAGTGTCGTTACAAACCTTTTAACAAAAAAAAAAGGAGCAGATTGAATATCACAGAACGGGGAGATTTGCGGTTATTCCTAACAAAAATGAAGCCAAATATTGATAATTTGCGGTCAATCGATCAAGTACATCCCTCCCACTAAAATTATGACTATTTTGTGATTGTCATTGTAGAAGTTACGTTACGTTATTAATATTTAATTTTAATTATTATGATAACAATAATAATTAATAGTGTACCTAATAATTACATATTTGAATAAATACAACACAAGGAAATATACTATTTTTATTTTTACCACTCCGAATGGGGAGTTTTCTAAATAGAATATGTGAGAATTGATTGGTTTCTTGTGCTGTGAGTAGATGTCAAAGGAGTAAAGTTTGATGGAATCACCTTTTTGATTGGCTAACTTTACTTTTGACATCCACTCACAGCACAATCAATTAACCAATTAATTAACCAATAATAATAATAATAATATAGTAATAATAATTCTCACCTACGAATGGAGCAAATGGTTCGACGTGATCAGTTAAACACTCGTTGATATACCTAACAGGCACCATTTTCAATGCGAACAAACCGAGTTATCGCGTACAGTGAAATGCCAGCCCAAACCATTATACCGCCTCTCCCAAATGCCATTCTTGGAGACATACAACACGCTGAAAATCGTTCACCAGGCCTTCTCCACGCACGTTCTCGTTCATCTGGTTAACGCAGACAAAAACGACTCATCCGTGAACAATACGGAGCTTCATTGATCCATTGTCTAATTTATATGTTCACGAGCAAATCGTAGTTGCTGAATATAATGAGATGGCAGCAAAAGAGGACAAGCAGCAGGTTTCCTTGACATCAATCCGTATTCCTTCAATCTTCGGCGAACGGGTTCGTGCAGAAACTGCAGTACCGTAAATGGCTTTGACTTGACGAGACACAACTGTTGATGGTAAACGACAATCGCGTAGTGTAGATAACACCATAAAACGGTCCTCTCGCGAGAGGACAGTTTTATGGTGTTATCTACCGTGTAGTGCGAGATCTGGCTGATCTTGGCTTTCTTGTGTATTCCCCAGTTGACGATGTCGCTGTTGCGTCTTGGACGGTACTTCTAGAAATATTCAAGACAGCAGCGATGTATCGAATACTACTTCGATCATCGTTCAAAGCTACTGCTCGGGCTATTTTCTGCTTACATTTTGTTACAATAAGTGTCAATACTAACAGTTCAAATGACCTTTTAATACAACAGATAAAAGCTGAATAAAGAGCACACCAAAATTTTTTGGGTTCGTCATTATTTTGGTTTCTCTTTTGGCTATTTTGATAAATTAAATTAAATGTTTTTTTTGCATCTTTAATTCCAATTCTTATTTCATAGATAATATTTCATATCTTATGAAAAAAAAAAAATTAACTACATCACTGACAAAAAAAACCGGTCACCTCAATATTATACGTAAGCTTAATGTTATATTGATTAGTGATATTGGTTTTTCACTTAATGGTATAGTAACAGCATTATTGATGTATGATGTTGTTTCTACAATCAGCAGTAAATATAAGTTCAAACTTAATAAAAAAAAATAAATGAAGAAAGCCATGATAGAAAAATTTTGCTTTAATTCTTAACGGGTGTGTGACTTAAAACAACAACAATTAAATGAAATAATGAAACATATCATGTTATTTAAGTAAATTTAGTATCGTGTATGGCCTCCTTTTGCCGAAATGACGGCGCGAAGTCGATGCAGCATCGAGTTAATTAAATTTAAAATCTTTTCTTGCGGAATTGCTTCATATTCCTCCTGTAGCGCGATACATAGGTCTTACGGAGTATCTGGTAGAACAAGACGATGATGAATGGCTATTTGATCCCAAAGATGTTCAATTGGATTTAGGTCCGGGCAGCATGCAGGCCAATCTAAAAGCCGTATCCCGACTTGATCCAGATATTCACTCACAACGTTTGATACATGGGGCCTTGCATTATCGTGCATTAACACGAACTAGTAGATGTCAATTTACCAGTACTGGGCCAGCAGATTTTGTTTCAAATAAAAAAATTAATTTTAAAGGATCTACAATTTACTAGTACTGTGCCAGCAGATTTTGTTCCAAATAAAAAAAATAATTTTTTAAAGGATCTACAATTTACCGACTCAAGGAGTAATTTATCAAATACTTGAAAAAATTTTGTGAATGAGTATTTTAAGAATCGGGTATTTTATTTTTTTTGAGGGTGGTGCTCAGACACCCCTGAGGGTATCTGCTACAGACCCCTTCAAATATTCAAAATTTATTTTATCTTCATCAACATGTCTTTGTGAACATAAACATGTATACATATAAAGCGTAACATCAAACGTAAAGGTGAACACTGAACGTAACGTATAACGTAGTGAATGTAATAGTTCTAGTGTTAACGTTATAATAAAAGTACATATTAATAAACATTTTTTTGAATAAAAATATTCAACAATAAAAAAATTAATTAGTTACATAATTATTTTAAATATAAATAAATTAACAAAATAATTTGAAACATACATGAGTGGGTAAAAACCACACCAATTTGTATAATACAAAAGTATTTTTAATAATATAAAATATTATTAAAAATGGGGTGTGAAGAACACAATACAAGTTATATATTTGTGAATGTATCTCCTCTCCAGAGACGCAGATACGTATTTCACCTTTCTACAGGATCGTCGGTACGCCCCTGCTGGAGAAGAGATACATTCAACCAAATATAACTACCTTGCTATCAACCAGAAATTATTAAGACAGAGCGTGAAAGAATATTCAGCGCTGTCTAGATAACAACTGTCGAACTAAGCAACGTGTTTCTCTAGACGGTAACATACCATATCTATAGAAAACTGTATTATCGTGTCTTCACTACTTGTCGGGCGAACCGAATGCGTATATAACAAAATAATTTGAAACATACATGAGTGGGTAAAAACCACACCAATTTGTATAATACAAAAGTATTTTTAATAATATAAAATATTATTAAAAATGGGGTGTGAAGAACACAATACAAGTTATATATTTGTGAATGTATCTCCTCTCCAGAGACGCAGATACGTATTTCACCTTTCTACAGGATCGTCGGTACGCCCCTGCTGGAGAAGAGATACATTCAACCAAATATAACTACCTTGCTATCAACCAGAAATTATTAAGACAGAGCGTGAAAGAATATTCAGCGCTGTCTAGATAACAACTGTCGAACTAAGCAACGTGTTTCTCTAGACGGTAACATACCATATCTATAGAAAACTGTATTATCGTGTCTTCACTACTTGTCGGGCGAACCGAATGCGTATATAACAAAATAATTTGAAACATACATGAGTGGGTAAAAACCACACCAATTTGTATAATACAAAAGTATTTTTAATAATATAAAATATTATTAAAAATGGGGTGTGAAGAACACAATACAAGTTATATATTTGTGAATGTAGGGGCGTACCGACGATCCTGTAGAAAGGTGAAATACGTATCTGCGTCTCTGGAGAGGAGATACATTCACAAATATATAACTTGTATTGTGTTCTTCACACCCCATTTTTAATAATATTTTATATTATTAAAAATACTTTTGTATTATACAAATTGGTGTGGTTTTTACCCACTCATGTATGTTTCAAATTATTTTGTTATATACGCATTCGGTTCGCCCGACAAGTAGTGAAGACACGATAATACAGTTTTCTATAGATATGGTATGTTACCGTCTAGAGAAACACGTTGCTTAGTTCGACAGTTGTTATCTAGACAGCGCTGAATATTCTTTCACGCTCTGTCTTAATAATTTCTGGTTGATAGCAAGGTAGTTATATTTGGTTGAATGTATCTCTTCTCCAGCAGGGGCGTACCGACGATCCTGTAGAAAGGTGAAATACGTATCTGCGTCTCTGGAGAGGAGAGACATTCACAAATATATAACTTGTATTGTGTTCTTCACACCCCATTTTTAATAATATTTTATATTATTAAAAATACTTTTGTATTATACAAATTGGTGTGGTTTTTACCCACTCATGTATGTTTCAAATTATTTTGTTATATACGCATTCGGTTCGCCCGACAAGTAGTGAAGACACGATAATACAGTTTTCTATAGATATGGTATGTTACCGTCTAGAGAAACACGTTGCTTAGTTCGACAGTTGTTATCTAGACAGCGCTGAATATTCTTTCACGCTCTGTCTTAATAATTTCTGGTTGATAGCAAGGTAGTTATATTTGGTTGAATGTATCTCTTCTCCAGCAGGGGCGTACCGACGATCCTGTAGAAAGGTGAAATACGTATCTGCGTCTCTGGAGAGGAGATACATTCACAAATATATAACTTGTATTGTGTTCTTCACACCCCATTTTTAATAATATTTTATATTATTAAAAATACTTTTGTATTATAAATAAATTGGTATGGATTCTAATCAATCAACATTCTCGCAGTTAAGCTTTGACAAAAGTTACACGAAGGAAATTAAATCGCTTAATAATGATATTAATGATCCAATGAAGTACATAAATTCATATAACTCATTACCTAAACTACCAATAAATAAAATTCTACTCATTACAAATGTTTCAAAATTCGAAAAATTTTAACAAATTCATTTGATTATATTGTATTTGTAAAAAATAAGAAATATAAAATAAATAAAAACCATATAGATAAAATGAATATTTTGTTTAATTATATCATTAGTTATCAAATGATGAAAAAAGAAAAGTTCTTTCCAATAAAAGTCATTGTTGATAAAAATTATAAATTTACACAAGTACAATAAATTTCAATTGTTTTCAATTCTCCAGTGCCCCCAAGCCAATGTATTAGTACTATCTTCTTGAATACATCTTTTATCATCTATCCAACACAATGATTTTTTATTTAATTCCTCAGTATATATATTATGATGATGATCATAGCTCCTAATAACACAGTGTTTATGATAATATTCCTGCAGATCAAACAAAAATTTTTTGTAATGCCGAAATTTAATAAATAAAAGAACTATTTATTCTATTTGTTTACATTATTTATTTTCCAAACAATTTTACACATTTGAATTAGACATTTTGAGGTGATCAAGGTGAATTTGCGCTCGATGTAGACTCCATGGATGACCCTCCAGAATCCTGCGATCTATGAAAATATAACAATTTCTATAAAATAATTTGAATCATCATTAAGTTGATTAAAAAAATGTAGAACACTAAACGTTAATTGTAAGAATGCTTCTTAATTCATTAAAAGATATATGTAAATAATAATAAATATTAAAATAATGTACCAGACATATTATTATATGCAATTTCTGTTGGTGTTGATGTATTTTTGTTAGTAACAATAAAGTTTTTGTTAGAATATAAATAGTTACAGAAAAAAGTGTCATTAATGAAATTGATGGAAATTATAATTGGGTATTTGATTGCGTAGAATACCAATAAAACTAGTTTAAAACCACAGTCATTTTTTAAATGAAGTTTTTTTTCGAGGTGGTTTGTGAGACACTCGTAAAAATCTTACTTGTTAGTAGATACATTTTTTTTCTTACCTATCTCGAAAGATGATTTCCACAAACTGTTGTTGTTCGTGCTCGGTACGAAATCTGATGTTATAAAAATCAACTCCAGTAAGCAGATTACATTTTATTTTTAGAATACCGGCTGGTTGGTCTTCTAAAAGCTCTAAATTTTTAATAAAAAGTACCGACGCGGTTCGATTTTGAAACTCTATAAGTAATTCTCTTAATTTCCTACGAAGAGTTATTTCTGCTTCTTCTTGTATTCCACCGTTGACTTGCACGCTTACCTCGAAGGAAAGCATTTTGCTATCTGAATAAATTTTCTTTAAACGGACCATGTTTAAAAAAAATTAGGTAAAAAATATAAACTTTGTTCACAATTATTTCATTTACTTTAGTACGTTAATATTATATTATTTATGGTGTGTTTATGGGTTATGTTTTGACCAGTTTTGGTTTTGACTTGACAATTGAACAGCATACCAACCATATTCTTTATCTATGATCAGTGCCAGAGAGTATAAATAAACAAGAGATGTCAAGTCCATGGTAAATATCATTAGTTATCAAATGATGAAAAAAGAAAAGTTCTTTCCAATAAAAGTCATTGTTGATAAAAATTATAAATTTTCACAAGTACAATAAATTTCAATTGTTTTCAATTCTCCAGTGCCCCCAAGCCAATGTATTAGTACTATCTTCTTGAATACATCTTTTATCATCTATCCAACACAATGATTTTTTATTTAATTCCTCAGTATATATATTATGATCATAGCTCCTAATAACACATTGTGTATGATAATATTCCTGCTGATCAAACAAACATTTTTTATAATGCCGAAATTTAATTTCTTTATCAAGAACAGATTTCTTAATTCCTTTTAATTTTTTATGTACATTATTATCTCTATATGCATATGATTTAGATCTTAATCCAACAAATTCAAGTATCTTTTTTCCACCAAGTTCATCTTTAAATTTACCAATTACTTTTTTATTTTTATCACTATATAGTTCATGATCTTTTGGATAATTAGATGTATCAAATAAATCTGGATTATCTTTGATAAATTTATTAAAATCTTCTTTAAAATGATAGATTAAAGAATCTGTATCCATGTACATTAATTTTACTTTTTCATTATATTCTCTTTTAATTACATTATAATGAAAATCATACATATATGCTTTCGATAGGTCTAGAATAGCTTGTCCAAGATATATAGGTTTATTAAATGAAACAATTGTTCTATATTTATGAATTAATACAAGATTTTCATCGAATATTATACATATATTATATATATTAATATTATATATATATATATATATATATATATATATATATATATATATATATATATATATATATATATATAGTTTTAAGATACTCTTTGACAATGGCATAACAGCCGAAACATATGTTAGACATAGATCTAATAAAAAATTGTGAAATAGCCAAGTGTGTTTTTATAATAATTTGTGAATATTATACATTTTCTAAATGTTGGTTTATTAATAGCTCTTTGGGCTTTTAACTCGTTTGAATAAAGTTTAAGATCTTGTCTTTTTCTAACTGATTCCATACTCTTACCAAAAATTGCATTTACCATCAATTTCCAAAATCCAACTTCAAATTCATTTTTTGCTTTTTGTCTTTGTTTAGTACAGAATTGAACATATGGTCTTATAAAATCTATCTGAGCAAATTCAATGCCTCTATGCACCTTTGTTATTTCCATTCCTAAATCTTTATATAGTTTTAGTGTTTTATAATGTACTATATAATTTTTCTTATCATAGAAATCACATATAAGTTTATTTACTTTACCATTTGGAGGTGGTTTATTTTCTGGAGCTAGAGGCAGATCATTAAATTTATCATGTAACTCCTTTGGAAAATGTAGATCAATTTCTAATACATATCCAATTTCATTATCACTATTTAAGATTTCATCAAGATTTATATCATAAATCCATTTAAAATTCTTGTATGGCATTTTTTGAGACATAGCCCAACCGTATAAATTATTAGCATCAAGGTAACTTGTTTGTGAATTATTATCACTAGAATTAGCATATCTATTAGAACATTGAGATATACCACCTCTAATACCATTCTCAAAGAATATATACATTTCATATTCAAGTAATGAATCAAATTCAGCTTTAGTATATTTCAACATACAATCCCAAGCAAGTCCTGGAGTTGTAAAATACCAAACAACATCTAATTCAAATTTTTCTAAACATAGATCTCTAAAATTTTCAAATATATCGGCTAATAATAAAACATCCATTTTCAAATATAAATCATGCCATTCTCCAATATTTTTTATATTAAAATATTTCCAAATCTTCAAAGCATGTTTGTAATCCCTTTG
The DNA here is from genome assembly GCA_935421215.2 of Melolontha melolontha. NCBI lineage: Eukaryota > Metazoa > Arthropoda > Insecta > Coleoptera > Scarabaeidae > Melolontha > Melolontha melolontha. Next base: position 90,163,141 of record OW285237.1, on the reverse strand, counting down.
ATATAAATGTTCCTTAGTTAATGATGAATAGAAATGTTTAATATGTGGCAGTCTTGTTTCATCAAATTTGTCATATGAATCCATATATTCATATGGATAAATACCTTTCCTTATTATTTTTCTATTTTCTTTTCTAAATAGTACAAAGAATTCAAATAAATTTTACCTCAAAGTAGCCCTTGGAAATTATGATTATGTCTTAGCTTGTTACTAATTTTAATAGGAATTTTGTTGGTTATGAGATGAGATATTTGATTGAAATGACAAATGTCAAAATAATAAAACGAACATTTTTAAGTGAATGAAATATATAATATGAAACAAACATGTAAATAATTTACATATATGTAACTATGCACATGGACAAAACCCCTCGTATTTTCAGCATTTACTTCTGCTTAATACATATGTTTCTGCCATCTAGGCGTCCTCAGTTAAGCTAGTGAAGCAATGTATACAAATTAATACAAACCTGTTATAAACAACTGGTTTGTATCTGCATTTAAATTTACTGAAATAGCCCGCATAGATCAAGCAAGTTCCGTCCTATAAGAAGACAACTATTTAATAATTGACATCTTACGGGCGAAAGAGGCTTTGTCCGGAGGGCTACCTATCGTTCGAACAGCTAAGCTGCTACGGGAAACGATAAAATACGTATGTAGATGTAGTCCATTAACAACCAGCCAGATGGCGGTAAGGTCTTTCGCCCGTAAGATGTCAATTATTAAATAGTTGTCTTCTTATAGGACGGAACTTGCTTGATCTATGCGGGCTATTTCAGTAAATTTAAATGCAGATACAAACCAGTTGTTTATAACAGGTTTGTATTAATTTGTATACATTGCTTCACTAGCTTAACTGAGGACGCCTAGATGGCAGAAACATATGTATTAAGCAGAAGTAAATGCTGAAAATACGAGGGGTTTTGTCCATGTGCATAGTTACAGATATGTAAATTATTTACATGTTTGTTTCATATTGTACAAACGCTTTATACGTGCTCAACGTATTGTCATACTTAAACAAAACCTTTTTGAATGAAATATGTTTATTTCCAACAAACAAGCAAAATTTTATAAAAATTGTTCAAAGTGTCCACCACCTTGTTCGAAACATTTCTCACATCTTCTTCTAATGGAGGAAAAAGTGTTTTGTAGTATCGCATTGTCAATTCCATTAATTCTTTCAGCAATTCTGATTTGAAGGCCTGCAAGATCAGGTATCTGTACTTGATAAATGTTGTTCTTTAAGAATGGCCATAAAAAGAAATCACATGGGGTAATGTCACAAGATCTTGGTGGAAATTCATGTTCAGTGTTTAAACTTATCAACCGATTTTGAAAAAATTGCTGCAGAATATTAATTGTTTCACCTGCTGTGTGTGCTCTAGCTCCGTCTTGTTGAAAGTAACCCTGTGTTATTTCTTCGTCGTCAAGCTGTTCGATAAATGACATAATAATTTCTTGTCGATACCTTTCTCCTGTTAAGGTTCCGTTAAAAAAAATAGGGCCAATAATTCTCCTTCGACTAATCGCACACCATACACCAATTTTCTGCGGATGAAGTGCGGTTTCAACAAAAAAATTATGTGGTTTCTCATTAGTCCACATCCTCATATTTTGTGAGTTCACATATCCATTCAGATAAAACCATGACTCATCAGAAAAAAAGGTTTTGTCAAGAAGGTCATTATCAAAATTATTTAAGAACCACTGACTAAACGTTATTCTTCTGGGATAGTCGATTTCCTTGATTTCTTGATAACAGGTCATGTGATATGGAAATAAATGTAAGTCCTTTTTCAAAATTGTATGACATGTGCCAATGGACACACCCACTTGTTGTGATAATGCTCGTACGGAAGTTCTTGGTGCATTATTTATAATTTCTCTTACATTATTAACTAGCTCTTCTGTACGCTTTTTCGCCCGACCTGCGCCTTCTTTCTGTTTAACACTCCCTGTTTCTCTGAAAACCATAACGGAATGTGTCACTGTGTGCCGAAAACTGTCATAATCAAAGATGACGTTAGGGAACTCATTTCTAAATTCTTCTAAACAATCTTGTCCGTCAATCTTACGTCCGTTTCGAAAATTAGATTCTAGCATGAGTGATTTGTGTTGTATAGTAAAAACCATGTTAAATCAATTTTAAATTACAAAGCAATTTTTGTCAACTATGCATCTGTCTAATTGACAACTAATGCAAATTTAAATTATTAATAATACGTTTTTAAAGGAATGGCCTACTAGAGGCAAAGCTTATTTGAACGCTTTTTATATTCGATTTTGCCTAGGGAATAAAGTGAATACTGTAGTGAATGACTTTTGGTTCATTTATTTAAGTCAAAATTAATTTAACTGTCAGATTGACGAAGCATTTAAATATATCAATCAATTTTATTTTGTAATCGTAATAGTAACATTAGATGAGTTTACAATATTTATATATGGACAATCATCTGATATCTTAACTTGGCGGTTGCTAACAGTAGTGCTTGTGCAAAAATTATCTCCTTCACTGCCATTAATATTCATTGTTGCACAATAACTTAAACGGACTGCGTTTTTTTGGAAAAAAATAAGACAAACTCGTTTTACCTTAGTAACCAGACACTATGCACATTTTCATGACAAACCAACTTAATTGAATGACATCAGATCAATCTATCAATCAACTGTCAAACTAATAATGAAATAAGTTATTACATTTAAGGTCGGGAGAAAAGTTTTGTATGTAATTCGGGAATAAACGTCTATAATCCCTCAACAAAAAATGCAGAACATTACTTACTGTCTCGGGATTAAAACTGTCGTTTATTCCCTTAATACATAAATATCTATAAATACATCCATATGACAAATAATATCCCTTATACTGACATTTTGCATCTCAATAACCTTCAAAACTTAAAAACTGATTCACAACGTGTTAATTTTGTTAATATATTGTCAAACATCAAAATGAGTCGGACAGTTTTTTGTCCGCCAGTTTACATCATAGAAAAAGATATGTAGTAATTGTCTTTTACTGGAAATATTGATAGGTACAGTTAAGCTCACGTAAATCTATAATTTTTGTATTTTTGTTTTATTGTAATCATTCTTGTAACGTCAAAATGACAAAAATCACTTTTTGATATCCAAATTGGCAAGAAAACTGACTCTGGCAGACAAAGTACAAATTTGGTTAAATTTGAAAAGTTGCACCAATAAAAAGTCGCAGAAGAATTTCATTTGAACAAAGTACTACAAGTTAAAAAAAAGATGGGAAAATGAAGGCAGTATACGAGGGAAGATCAGTAAGTACCCGTGTTTGAAGACAGGTGGCGCTGCTGAGGGAAGTTGGCATTACCGTCCTGTACTACCATCTGTCAGACAACACCATAATAAATTTGAGACTGATTCATAAGTTAGTTTTTATTTGGCAGCCAGTTGTATCACACGTATTTCGTGTTTCTCGATAAAATGGAAAAAGAGCAATATCGATCCGTAATTCGCTTTTTATTTTTGGATGGAAAAACATGCGAAGAAATAAAAGTGAAGTTGGATGCTGTCTATGGGGACCCTTCACCATCTATGACAACCGTAAGATATTGGTTCAACGAATTTAAACGTGGTCGTACATCTGTTTTTGATGAGGAGCGCCCAGGTCGCCCGGCAGACGTGGTTACCGAGCAAATCGTTGAAAAGGTCCACGACATGATTCTCGCTGATCGCCGAACGAAAGTGCGCGAAGTAGCAGAGACCGTAGGCGTGTCGTACGGAACGGCAATTAATATTTTACATGATAAGTTATCGGTGAGAAAGGTGTCGGCCCGCTGGGTGCCGCGATTGCTTACGGTGGACAACAAGCGGATACGGTTGTCAATGTCTAAGCAGTGTTTGGACCTCTTTAAGAGAAATTCGCAGGAGTTTTTGCGTCGAGTCGTCACCGTTGATGAAACCTGGATCCATTATTATACGCCAGAGTCCAAGCGACAGTCAAAACACTGGATTTTTCGGGGTGAATCTGCTCCGAAGAAGGCCAAAGACGGTCCCATCGGCCGGAAAGGTCATGGCCACGATTTTTTGGGATTCCAACGGAATAATCCTCATGGACTTTTTGCAGAAAGGAAGAACGGTCACGGGGCAGTACTACAGTGAATTATTGGACCGATTCGATATAAAATTGAAGGAGACACGGCCCCATTTGGCTAAGAAAAAAGTGCTGTTTCACCACGATAATGCACCAGCACATTCATCCAGAATTATCGCGGCAAAGTTGCATGAACTGCACTACGAATTGCTACCGCACCCACCGTACTCGCCTGAGTTGGCTCCGTGCGACTTCTTTCTGTTCCCTAACATGAAAACGTGGCTCGGGGGAAAAAGATTCAGCTCAAACGAGGAGGTTATCGTCGAGACAGAAGCGTATTTTGCAGAGTTTGACAAATCGTATTTTTTGGAGGGGTTAAAGAAATGGCAGAAACGTTGGGAAAAGTGTATTGTACTAAAAGGTGATTACGTTGAAAAATAAATAAAAAATTTGTGAAGAACTTGCGTCTTCTTTCCTAACACGGGTATTTATTGATCCACCCTCGTATGTCGCAAACGAGGAACTGGTCTTAAAAGAATATGAACTGCTATAGATCACAATTTGTTTGAATATTTGAGAGAAAAATAAATAAAAAAATGACAAAGCAAATTCATAGATCTCTTATAAGATTTGCTAATAGGGAACAATTATGGGAATCTATTAAAAATACCTGGGAAAACATTGTTGAAAAACCTAATTTTTTAAGAAGTCTCATTGATTCTGTACCTAGAAGGTTAAGGGCAGTAATTGATGCGAATGGCGGATCAATTTAGTATTAGTTTCTTGTGTTTTCTAAATTGTATTAAAAAATTAGGACTTGACATTTGACTTGTCTTTCAAAAAAAGTTTAATAAACACTTAAGCAATATTAGAAAATTTTGACAAGTTAGGTTATACTAGATTTATGTGAGCTTAACTGTACATCATGTATATAACTGATTTAAGAAGGGATTAGTTCTCTGTATATCTAGGCAGTAATTGTTGCATGAAAAATCAAAAATAATATGAGGCAATACAACCACATACCAGGTTTTATAGGACGTAAGCTTATCTCTATAAAAGCATGCATAAAAGCCAACGGTTGTCTGCATGTATTAAAAAAAGTTTGCGACTCGATGTCATAACAGGCAAGCCGGAGTAATGATATGGGGTGCTATTTCTTATTTCGGTGTAGTGCATCTAGAAATTTTAAATGGTATTCAAAATGCCCGAACGTACAAAGACCTATTAATAAGAGTGAAACCCAACATAAACAGGACCATGGGAGGTTTACCATGGATTTTTGAACATGATCGCGCTGCGATTCACACCGCACGGATTATTAGTACCTGGTTTGAAGACAAAAATAGAGAAGCCTAGAGTGGCCTAGTGTATCACTCGACTTAAATATTATTGAAAATGTCTGGGGATGGCTTACGAGAAGATTATATGGTGATGGTTAACAGTATCATAACACTGTACTAAGTAACGCAATAGAGGCTGCTAGGAACGTCATACTTCAAGAATATTTAAACACTGTTCAATTCGTTACCAAATCGAATATTTGAGGTTATTCGCAAGGGGGAACTCACACTCATTATTAATATTGTTGCGTTAATTTGTTGGTTCTACAGCTTTCAACTTTGTAGTTCTATTTCCATGTACGCAACCGGAGTTGTCCATTTCTTTTCGTGTGAGGCTATTAAGATGTCACGGCAGCTACATCAATTTTTTTAATTGAAGTGCGATTAATGTTAAAAATTGCATTTAATACTTTAATTCAATTATAGTTTGGAGCAATATAACGATAAAAATAGTAAAGTATAAGTACTGCGTACTGCTTAAGTGTAAACCGCTAATTGTACTTTATCTCTTTCTAACACACATGAATACGCGCTTTAATAACATACTAACGCTTGTTACATACATACGCTTGTTATTTTAAGTTATGATTGGCTTTGCTTCTGATAGAGCAAATGTAATGATGGGAAGACATCATTCCGTTACAACATTACTAAAAAAAGATATACCGAATTTATTTGTCATGAAGTGCATCTGCCACTCATTTCACTTAGTTGCTTCATACGCATGCGAAAAATTGCCAAATTTCCTTGAAAACTTAACAAGAAATATTTTTAATTACTTCAACTCTAGTCCTAAAAGAATCCGCGAATTCCAAGAGTATCAATTATTTTGCAATGTTAAAATCCACAAAATTTTACACCCGTAACAAACCAGATGGTTATCGGTTGATTCAGCTATTAAACGAATTCTAGAACAATACAATCCGCTCAGATTATGTTTTACAACTGCTGTTGCAGATGGCGATGTCTCAACAGCTGAAAACATAATCGATCATTTAAATAATCCGCTAACCAAAATCTTTCTATTATTTCTAGATTATGTTTTGCCACTCTTTAATAGTCTAAATCGTGAAATGCAGTCAGAATCGCCAAGACTTTACACTTTATATAATAGTGTATCCAATATTTTTCGAACAATTTGTGACTGTTTCCTAAAACGTAACTATTTTTATCTACAGCATTAGAAAACATTGAATTTAAAAATCCACATAATTATCAAGCATTAGAAGATCTGTATTTAGGAGCAAATGTTAGAATTTATCTAGAAGAAGGTAAATTGAGTTCAGAACAAATAAAATATTTGCGACTACGTTGTTTGGATTTTTACGTTGAAAGTTGTTCACAAATCACGACTAGATTTCCACTAAAAAACAACCCACTTAAAAAATTTATTTCATTGACCCCGATAGTAAAAAGCGGAACTATAAGTTCAATAGCAGATATAGCTTTATTTTTTCCGAATTTAATACCACAAAACGAACTTGAAAATTTAGATAGCGAATGGAGGCAATTACGAAATTACACAGAACGCCAAAATTTTAGCACAGATATGTTGGAATTCTGGGCTAGTGTCAGGGGAATAAAACGTGGTGATGAATCGAATGTATTTCCATTATTATGTAATTTTATTCAAAATTTGTTGTGTTTACCACATTCTTCCGCAAATGTGGAACGAATTTTTTCCTCCATCAATTAATTAATGAAAACTAAACAACGTACTAAATTAAGCACGGAAACAGTCGCAGGACTTCTTCATAGTAAGACATATATAAATAAAAATAGCTGTTTCGATTTTAAAATAGACAAAAAATTGATATTGAAAATAAATGAAGAAACATTAAAAAATATGCCTGATGACGAGTAGAGTTTATTAACTATTATTATTATTAACGTCATTAGTTTTATAAAACATCATGTATATAATAATATAAGTTAGTGTGCTTCATATATATTTACATTTTTATTATATTTATTAGTTATATGATACTATTAATAACTATTATTATATGTATTTTAGAAATTAAAATTGATTTCATATAATTGTTTGATTTTAAACTAAGGATAAAAAAATCTACCGAATTCTACCGAATTTTCACGAACCATTCTACCGATTATCTCAACAGGTCAAGGAACAGAGACTAACGAGACGGCAACAACATTGAAAATTTAATCCGATTTTCTATCCTTATCTTTGATTGAAAATATGTACTCTTTTCATCCTTATCGTTCAGTTGGGCAGTCAATTAAAGAGGGCACTGCAATTGTGTAAGTTCGGAGTATAATTTTGAAATGTTCTATAATTTCAATTTTATTGGTTATGTTATTTTCGTTGTTTGGAGATACTTACAAGATGTTCCATATCGTTCTGAATTATAATACAATATCGGAATTTGAATTGAGTTATTAAAATATTTGTTATACAACCAAGTATTGACCAAGTATCTGGATTAGGTATAGTGTTTTTTTGCTGTTGAAAAAGTAAGTTGGATTTACAAGAAATTTCATCATACGCCACGCCATATTGTTTTACTTAACTTTACTTGCTTAAAAATGCTTTGTTTGCCCAAAATTAACAAGTTCTTAAAAAAATATTTAATTACTCTCATTGACGCTTTTAATTATGCTACAAGTACTTTTTGCTTTCAGCATATAAATTATTTGAAAATGACTTCAAAATTTTGTATATCGTGTGCGGCAAAGGAGATAATAGATGTGGAAAAATTACATTATTTTTCACGAAATCCTTAAAAGCCAGTAATAATCAATATACCGATAGGACCAGATCGGAACGGGCCATAACAAGCAATAAGTGGCAACAGCGAATCCCCTCTACGCGCAGTAGCTTAAATTGCCGCACATTGCAGTTATGAATTTAGTAAGACTTAAACCGCGCAAGGATATAGTCGTTTGCATATTCGTTCTGTATACGTAATTTGCCCATTTGCTTCAGACATAACAAGGTCCAATTTATTATTATTATTGTATTCTTAGCTGCTACGGAAAAGTAATTTTAAGTAATAAAAAAACAATAACGTTTTCTAAAAGATAAAAGTAAAAAAATCAATAATTCTGCAAAATAAATTTAAATTTTAAGAAAGTCACTCAATATAGGATATTTCGTCTGCAATTTGCCGTGTACACTTAAGGTCGCCCATTTGAACTAACGAACAAACCCTCACGTCTCTCTCCTCCCGATCGGCAGGTATTAGAGGGATATGAGGCTGTTCGTCAATTTGTTGGCATTTGCGGCAATTTCCGACTACACAGCCATATTTCCTAAACGCATTTACGATCCTTTTAATCGTCGAATGCGAAGGAATAGGCCGATTTACTTACTCTACAGCAAATAAATCAGCGGTTGTTCGACAGGAATTGCCGGCAAGATACCACGAAACTATTTGTACCTTCTCTTCGGTTGTATACACTGACATGATAACTACCTTTAGGTTTGCACAGCTAAATACGAATGACGGGCAATCTGTTGCTCTCGATCATCGGACTTATGTATGCGCACGCGGAGTGGCATCGTACACACGTTGCCACATCGCATTACGTTCCATACGTATATTGTTGCGTATGGCCCGTGGCGGGCTGAACCTATCGGTATAACGAAACTAATACTGGTAGCCGTAACTTTGTGGTAATTCATTTTGAAAATAATAAAATTAAATAAAACAATAACTTTGTTTCACCACTTTCTTCACATATAATCGTGACCGCGGTTTCGACATACAATGTCATTATCAAACTGCAAAAGTTACAGGCCTACATAGAACTTATAAATGACGAAAATATATGGGGGTGGTTTATGATGTTATTTAAAATTACTACTATATACTTACTGGTCGTATATACGTACTGGTCGAAGTTTTATTATACGGGAAAAAGAACACAGGAGGTCATATAAACTAAAGAAGACAGATTCAACATTCGCAAACCATCTTATTACAGAAAGGCATACATTTGGTCACCGTAAAATATTGCATTTGGCCGAGAAAGGTCGTAAATTAAATCTTTTAGAGGCCCTAGAGATTTTCAAAAGCCGGAAGAACACAATAGATATCGTTTTAAACGACCAGTTAGATCTTATATATACACCTCTTTTCCAATGTTGTATATAATAGTTAAGTATATAGTAGTAATTTAAAATAACATCATAAACCACCCCCATATATTTTTGTGTCATTTATAAGTTCTATGTAGACCTGTAACTTCTGCAGTTTGATAATGACATTGTATGTCGAAACCGCGGTCACGATTATATGTGAATAAAGTGGTAAAACAAAGTTATTGTTTTATTTTATTTTATATAACAAAACAACTAATATTAGGCGTCCATATTTTTGATCCAAGACTTGGTTTGGAAGTAATGGGTTTAAAATTTGTCACAGGAAGTAAGTTAAGAATATGTGTTACACATTGTACTCTGGAGCTGTACCATCCTTACATCTAGCACAAACAATCATGTCAATATCAAAATGTTCTGAATCTCAACTGTAAGAAGAAATATATATTCCACAAAGATTACCACTGCAAGCAATAGAAAATACATAGGTAATTGATTGCAATTTACCTACAGTACCTATAGAACACCTATTTGCAATTCAGTTTGTGTCTTATTGCCCATCAGCAAGCAAATATATCAACAGTAAAAAGAAAGAAAAAAGGAAAAGCATCTGTGAATGCAATAAAGAAAGAACATGCAGCGCATTTGAAAACTAAAATTAATATGCACAAAAAAGAGGCTGTACCATCAAAAATATATAAAATTAAACTTAAATGAGTCTTCAATGATCAAAGATATATTTAAAGGTAAATTATTCTTCCCCTATTTTTATCTGTCTAATTATTTTATTTATTCAACAGGAATATCATCAAGTGCACAATCATTACTGTTTCCTCAACTTCGTTGTGCGAAGCATCTTCTAAAGGTCAGAGAATGGACAGTAAAAGACAAGGTATTGGCTTAATGATTGAATTAGATTTTTCGTGGATGTCTTCCACACAGCATTATCATTTTATTTGATGCACAATAATAGATGGTTTGTCAAACAGACTTCCTTGGTACTGCACAAGGTTAGTAAGGAATTTACGGAACGAAAATACTACAAAAAAATTAAAAACATTAAATCATCAATTATTTATTAAGAAAATATGTTTTTTTTATTGTACTCTTAAAATATGTCTATTTTATACACTTATTGATATTAATTTTCGTAGGTCTATATTATTGTATATTATTTTAGTTATTTAGAATTGTATAGTAGTTATAATAAAGTAAATTTTATGTGAAGTATTCCAATTATTTCATTGAACATAATAAAGTGTACCACTAAAGAAGAATACAAATGTTTGTACGATATGTTTACACATTTTCAGTTCTTTTTCTTTATGTATTAAACATGAAGAAATTGCTGAAAATGTAAAAAAAAACATTTCGTATGAACATAAAAAATAAATACGACAATAAACTAGAGAAGCAAATTTAAATTTTGGCGGGTAAATGCTTCATCGTTGGACAGTGCCATCTTTAATTGACTGCCCAATTACTAGAGAAGGACGTAATGATCTTCCATTTCACTAGGACAAATTTTTGTTATTAGTTGCCGGTCTCGTTGGTCTCTGTCACGGAACAACACTGCTGATAAGTTGTCCAGGACCCAGGATTTAGTCTTATGAATCATAAGACTAAATCCTGGACAACTTATTATATATATATATATATATATATATATATATATATATATATATTATATATACAGTTCATAAAGTATAAGTTTTCAGTTCGTACTGCCCAAGTGTGAACCGCAAATTGTACTTTATCTCTTTCTAACACACATGAACACGCGCTGTAATACTACAGACGTTTGTCATTTTGAGTTAAGACATACGTCTTTGAAATATTATATTAAATAAAAAGGATAGGTTGTCTAGGAGATAGTCTTATGATATTCCACTTGTCAAATTATGTCAATATTGTTGTTTATTGACTTTGTTTCCGGTATTCTGACTTCTAGGTTAAGCATTCTTCCAATTTGAATATTTAGTTTATCAAAAATTACAAAATCTGGTTTTTTGAGAACAATACTGATAATAAATAGTAATATCAATTAGTGGCAATAAGTACGAAATTGTTTGATTATTACTTTGACATTTCTAACCTATTTATTTTACAGAATATTTCTTAGATGCCAAGTAAACCTCTTGGTTCTCAAGCGAAACAGCTTGTATTAAATTTTACAGCCTATTAACAGGTAAAGGAGAATGGTGGACCATTTATGTCCATCGACCGCGTTCATGAGGTAATTCACATAATCAGTTAGATAAGGCGGTATTATGAAATAAGTTTTATTTTAGAGGGTAGCAGAAGCCCTTAATATTTCTAGTAGAACGGTCTACACTATTAAACATCGTAACATTCAGAATCCAGTCTTATCGTCTCCTAGCAAAAAAAGGTCTTGTCAGAAGGCAAAAACTAAGGACTTAGCAGAAGCAACTAAAATGGAAGTACGAAATACTGTTTATGACATGTATAAAGAAAGTATGTTTTTAATATATTGTAAATATTTATTACATGTTAAAATTTTTCAGAAAAACATCTTACCTTAAAAAATTTAAGCAATGTTTTGGCTATAAAAGAATTTGTTCATACATGTACAACTACTTTAGCAATATTGCTTAAAGATATTGGTTTTAAATATAAGAAAGAGTGTAACAGGAGAGCGCTCACAGAGAAATTAAATATAGTCTGAATGAGAAATGTATTTTTAAGGGAATATATGAATAACTTAAATTCAACTTTATGTCAAGTTATGTTCCTTGATGAAATTTGAATCTTTTCGAAAGAGAATAGAATGAAATCCTGGCAAAATGATAATATAAAAAGAAACCCAAAGACTATGATGGTAAATGGTTTATTATTATACATATTGGCACAGAAAATGGCTTCATTAAAGGAGTTAGTCTGATTTTTCCATCAAAAACAATCACTGGTGATTACCATGGAGAAATGAATGGTGACTCCTTTAAGCAATGGGTAAATGATCAGCTTATACCAAATCTTGAGGTACCATCACTTATAATAATAGATAATGCTCCTTATCATAGCGCTAGTCAAAATAAACAACCAAATACCTCCTCAAAAAAACAGAAATTATGGAATACTGCCATAAAAACCATCAATGTGTATCATTTGCATGCACATAATATAAAGCAGCGAAGAAATTACTGCCACTGGTTCAACGAAACATTACATGATAAAGATCTCGTGGCAAAGTTTTATATGAATGAAGTTTGTTTTTTTCTTATTGGTAGTGTACTAACCTGCAAAATTATCAAATGTAGTTATCAGAAAATCCTCATGTGTTTGTTAAATATTATCTTCATCTAATAAAGGATAATATGGATTTGGATTGTATTATTATACCATTATTTTCTTAAGAAACAATAAAATATTAAATGTAGACTATATAAATGTTTCTTTTATGTATAATTTTATAAATGTAATTTGACAACATATATTTACAACTTTCAAAAGGTTTTAATTCTTTTTCAAAGAGTTACGAACATAACTTTTACATTCTTTTCCAATATATTTAAATTTATTTAAAATATAAACAATATATAAGTTAAGTAGAAATCTAAATTATTCATCAAATTAATACATTCCCAATCTTCTTAACCCAGATATAGTGCAAGAAAATGATTTTGGTAGGTATGTCGTTCTTAATAATGCAAACATTTTTAACACTAAAGATCTTTTCAATACCTCATTTCACTATTGATATCTGATTTGAAATATTTCTTTTTAAATAAATTTTTGATCGAATATTTTCGTGAGTTTATAATTATAAATAATATTTAAAATAATTTGTTCAAATATTAAAGTAATAATTTCGGCATAGTTTTCTTGGATAGAATATATTTATACAGAACTAGAAAAGAAACAATACTTTTGAACTATTAATGTTCCCACTTTACTCATTATTATTATTTTGACATGTAGGTTATGTATATGCTTTCTTTGGTTATATTGCAAGTAACATACTAAAATTTTGACAATATTGAAACATGACGTTTATATTTTATGATGACAAACGGTTGTTTCCGCGATTGAATACTGACTTCATTTGACTCTGTAGTACTGATTTGAATCATATGCTTCGAATTTGACCTTGAACTGAAAACTTATACTTTATGAACTGTATATATATATATATATATATATATATATAATATTTTCGTGACCTTGGTATGATAAGGTAAACTTAATAAGTCGGCGATTAAAGGTCTGGTTCATTACTTCAAAGTATATATATTTAAAACAACCCTACATGTTTCGGCAATGATGCCTTTGTCAAGGGAATAAAAAATATAAATCTATATATTTATATTTTTTATTCCCTTGACAAAGGCATCATTGCCGAAACATGTAGGGTTGTTTTAAATATATATACTTTGAAGTAATGAACCAGACCTTTAATCGCCGACTTATTAAGTTCACCTTATCATACCAAGGTCACGAAGATATATATATGTATAACGGATGTTTATTTGAAGAGTCAATCTAGTAGCATGTGATTTACTGAGAACATTTTGAAGTATGGCGTAAATTAAAATTTACTACTTAACCTACAAAGTCGTATAATTTGACAGTATATACAGGGTGTTACAAAAATTTAGGGCTGGCTATACATAGACGGTTTCTACAACTAAAAATAAGCAAAAAAGTTTATATAAATTTATGTCCTAAAATGGTTCGTTACTGAGTTACGGCCAATTGAAGTTTTTTTATTTTTATTTTAGAATTGTTTACAGAAAACGGGAGTTTCTTATGTTTCTTATAGTAAATGTTCAAAATGACCTCCACGGGAAGCAACACAAGTTTTTCGAGAAAAATTACTGATAGGAAAAATTTTGAGTTAAAAAGAAAATTAATCGGTGAAAGAAAAGCTCGAGTATTTTTTGGCAAGATAAATTAACGATTTAAATAAATAATAAATAATTATTTTTATTTGAAAGCAGGAGAACAGTTATTAAATGTACAATTATTATAAATTGTTTGGTTTGGTGTACTAATTTTAATATTATTTTCTTTGTTGCTTTCTACACATGCTGAATAATTGTTTTGTCTTATTTTATTGGATTCGCGTAAATGACAAGTTTTTTAGATATCATATTTGTTCCTATTGGAACATTTTTATACTAATTATTAGAATTTGTCTTGTTCCAAAAGGGATTTGGAATTAAAAAAAAAGTCGTTCAGATGTTACAAAAATTTAGGGCTGGCTATACATAGACGCTTTCTACAACTAAAAATAAGCAAAAAAGTTTAAATAAATTTGTGTCCTATAATGTTTCGTTACTGCGTTACGGCCACTTGAAGTTTTTCGTATTGCATGTCCGACACGTGTGTATCTCGTCACAAATTATCGCGCAGACGCGAAGCGTTCGTATTGCATGTTTGAACAAGTCGCCGACAAGTGAGTAACTTATGTTAATCATATTCAGTAGGCAGTCCGTGTTTTTTGCTGTCAATCGTGAAAGTTGATTAAAGCTGGATTTATAAACTTGACGTTGACGTTCGTTAACGTTCCGTTCAGTTCCGTAGCCGTTCGCACTAAAAGTTGAATTTATAAAGTTGACGTTCAGTTGACGTCGCGCGCGCATATTTTTTGTAGCTAAGCGCAGACGTTTCTCAGCTGTTTATCAGTACGAAGTACCAAGTATCTCTTTTCTCTGGTACGAACGCATTCACGCTAGAGAACGAAATCGGTGAATTGGAATTCTATTGACATATTCAAAAATATTTATTAAAATGGACGAAAATCAATATTTGGCTGTCAGTTTGGCAATTTTTATCCAATAAAACAAGAAATCTGCGCAAACTCGATCAGCACAATTTCATTGGTTGGTTACCTACGTTAACGAACTGCAACGGCAAAAGATAAAAGTTGGTTATGTCTGAACGGAATACGAACGTCAACGTGAAGTTTATAAATACACTCATAAGTTTAACGTATTTTATCAGCCGCGAACCTCAACTGCTGCGGTGCGGAACGTCAACGTCAAGTTTATAAATCCAGCTTAAGTCATTTGTGATTAGTACTGTTTTCTAATTAATAGTATAAAATGGCAGATTATTCTTTCGAAGAGATGTCCGACATGCATTTAATGTATGGTTTGGACATTGCAACAGAGCAGAAGCAAGAAGACTTTACGCAGAATATTTCCCAAACCGACGTTTACCAAATGAAAAAACTTTCGAAAGGCTTCATATTAGATTAAGAGAAACAGGATCATTCAAACCAGTAGTCCGAGATCTCGGCAGACCACGAACCACAAGAAATTTGGAATTGGAAGAACGTTTGTTGGATCGTGTTGAAGAAAATGCAGGTGCTAGTACTCGAAGAATGGCATTGGCGGAAGATGTCGATCATGTGAGTGTATGGCGTATTTTAAGAACTAATCAGCTTTTTCCATACCACCTGCAAAGAGTACAGGGACTTAGTGAGAATGATTTCCCATCACGAGAAGCTTACTGTGTATGGTTGTTACGGACATGCGCCGCCGATCATCTCTTTCTGTCGTGTGTGCTCTTTAGTGATGAAGCTGGCTTTACAAGAGATGGTATCGTCAATTTTCATAATTTACACCAGTGGCAACAAGAAAACCTTCATGCTATTATTCAGTCCAGACATCAAGCGCAGTTTTCATTTAGTGTGTGGGCCGGAATTATTAACGAATTTGTGATTCGTCCTTTTGTACTTCCACCACGACTTACTGGGCAGAATTATCGTTATTTTTTAGAAAACGACTTACCAGGTTTGCTGGACGATGTTCCACTAAATGTTAGAGGACGCATGTGGTTCATGCACGACGGTGCACCGGCTCACTTCAGTCACACAGCACGCGAATTTTTAAATGCCGTATATCCTGGAAGATGTATTGGTCGCGGTGGACCTGTAGCATGGCCTGCACGGTCTCCAGATTTAAATCCAATAGATTTTTACGTATGGGGACATTTAAAGTCTATGGTATATTCTACTCCAATTCAAAATATTGAAGATCTGCAACGTAGAGTGGAAGATGGATGCCACCAAATTCGAAATACACCAGGAATTTTTCAGCGCGTGAGGCAGTCCATGATACGACGAGCTGAAGCTTGTGTTGCTTCCCGTGGAGGTCATTTTGAACATTTACTATAAGAAACATAAGAAACTCCCGTTTTCTGTAACCTTTTCTAAAATAAAAAAACCTCAAGTGGCCGTAACTCAGTAACGAACCATTTTAGGACATAAATTTATTTAAACTTTTTTGCTTATTTTTAGTTGTAGAAATCGTCTATGTATAGCCAGCCCTACACTTTTGTAACACCCTGTATATATATATGTGTATAGATAATTTCTTAGCCGTTTATTAAATATAACATATATGTATGAGACAATTGGGAAATATTTTTATTTTTGATTTCACAGACAACTTTATAGAAAAGAAAAGTTCGTGCATCCTAAGAAACTTGAAACATTAAAGTTGCCGTAAGAGTACGCTACACTTATTTTTAAAGATATCAAAAATATTCATTTAAAAATGTTGTTTCAAATTTCAAAATATGCTCAAATACGAATTGTTATTTAAAATTTCGAAAAAATAAAAATTAAATTATCGAGCAATAATAATAGCAAATACGCAATAGTTTTTAACATCCATCTATGTGACAGTAGTTCTATGGTTGTCATTTGTATTGTTACTTTAATAATAAATTTTATGTAATTGCACGTGAAATCATTTACATTCGATATCAATTTTTTATCGCTGAAATGCAATAGAATGAAACAAAAATCATTTGCATATAACTTTATGAAAATACATTTTTATATTACAAAATAAATATGAAATTAACAAAAACAACAAATTCAGAAATACAAACAAAAAAAAAAAGCTATTCAAAATGATGCCCCTCTCGTTGAATGCGTATGTTTGTACGTCTGTTGAAATCTTCGCATGCATGTTGTAACACAATAGGATTATTTCTTAAGAACAGTACCGCATCTCCTATTTTGTTTTTCAATTCTTCTAAATTCTGAAACGGCCTTTCTGAATATACTTTATTCTTTAGCCATCCCCAGATAAAGTAATCCATGGGGTTTAAGTCGGGCGAGCGCGCTGGCAATGGAAAAGGTCTATTTCGTCCCATCCATCTTTCTCCAAATTTTTCATTTAAATAGTCTACAACTATTCGTGCACTATGTGCAGGTGCTCCATCATGCATAAACCAAAGGGTTCTTATAATATTTAGTGGCAATTCGTCTAATTCGTTATCTACTTAAAAAAAAAAGAAAATTTATCAACAAAAATACAAAACTGATTGGGAGAAACACAATGATTACCAACATTGGATAGAAGCTAGTTCAAAAGGAGAAGAGTTTTACAGATGTAAAATATGCGGTAATGACTATCTTGGAGGGATAGCTGCAATACATAAGCACCATGATTCTATAAAACACCAATCTAAATTAATCAAACAACAAAAATTCTGTGTTACACAATATGTAAGAAGCTCTACAAGCACGGAACTTAGTACAAAAGAAATAGAAATAAGAATTGCATCTTTCATTGCAGAACACAATATATCTATAAATTCAGATGATCATCTGGTACAACTAATTAGGTCTATAAATAATGAAAGTGATGTTATAAAAAATATTTCCTGTAATCGTACAAAATGCACAGCTATTATAAATAACGTAATTGGTCAATCAAGTTTTGAACTCTAATAGAAACTTTAAAGTGCAGCAAATTTTCTTTATTAATTGATGAGTCTACGGATCATACCGGAATTAAAAACTTAGCATTAGTTGTGCGATTAAATCAAAATTTTAGTATAAATGACGAATTTCTTGCTTTATTACCAATCTATGATGCAACTGCAGTAAATATACATAGCTCTCATAGCTTCCCATGCTTGTGAAAAATTACCTTCTACAACGGAAAAACTGGTGCGAGAAGTATACACTTATATGCAATATAGTTTTAAACGACAAACACAATACAAAGAATTTCAGCAGTTTCTTAATATTAAACCCCATAAGCTGCTGCAACCTAGCCAAACACGCTGGCTCTCTTTAATTTCTGTTGTTAAAAGAGTGTTGGAGCAGTATGAAGCTCTTAAATTATATTTCCAAAATGAATCTTTCAATCAAATCGATGCATCTGAATCCATTCACAATAATTTACAAAATCCTATGAATAAATATTATTTAGAGTTTTTGGAATATGTTTTACCTGTATTTACTGATTTAAATTAGGAATTTCAATCAGAATCTCCTAAAATTTATGCAATATATGACAGAATGTTAGCAGTATACAAGATTATTATTATTTGAGTAAAACTGATGTAACTATTTTGCAATATAGAAACCCAGAACATTATGTTTTACTAAATGAAGTATATTGTGGCCCAAAGGCAGCTATATTATTTCAAGAAAATACTCTTTCAGATGGTGATAAACATAACTTTCAATTAACATGCTTAGGTTTTTATGTTGAAGCTGCTCATCAATTATATAAAAGCTTTCCATTTAATGCAGAAGATGTAAAGACACTTAAGTTCTTTAAATTTTTGGACCCAAAACTTATTAAAACTACAAGTTCATTAGGTCCAGCAGCAAATTTTCATAGGAAAGATATTGATCTTTTTTCATTGGATAGAGAGTGGCGATTATTGCAAAACAGTGACTTCAATGAGGATGCAGCCAATTATATTTCTTTTTGGAAAAATATCTGTAATCAAATTAGATGTGACAATACTGCTGTTTATCCAGAACTATCAAAATTTGTCAATTTAGTTTTAACATTACCTCATAGTAGTGCTTTGGTAGAAAGAATATTCAGTGCAGTATCTCTCAACAAAAGTAAAATCGGTTATCTGCTACTACCTTAACAGGAATTCTACACTCTAAGAGATTAATAAATAGTGATAATAAATCATGTTTTGATTATAAAATTCCTGTAACTGTAACAAATAAACATAACAACAATATGTATTCATCAGAATAAAAATATATTATTTAATGCAATTTATATAAGCTCTAATTTGTAATTTACTATAATTACCTTTTATTTTCTTGTAAATTAAGTTTAAAACAGCTTGTACAGTGTTATTGTAAAATAACGCGTGTCCGTAAATGTTTGAAGCTGACGTCTGTCAAAATGTATGCGTTTTTCGTCCTTAAAGTTCACCTCTGAGAATTTCAGTTGGTTTATTTGTATTTTTTATTGGGTTTTATTATAGTTTTTCTGTTCAATTTTCATCTCCGTATTAGTTTTTCCTTGTATTGACAATCAGATATTAGTTTTCATAACTACTAAAATAAGTTTGTAAAATTTGCGTAAGTAACATTCTATTAAATTCCAGCGAGGTTATGTTTAAATAAGTGTTTCAGATTTTATTTACCATATTGCCATGGTCTTTACGGTGGAGCAAAACGCTTTCATTTTAATGGCTCATTTTCGGAGTGCCACACACAATCCTGATGGAAGCTGGACTTATTCTGTAGAATCATGCATAGCGCAGTTTAATGAAGCGTTTCCTGATGCAAATATTTCGTATGATGTCTTTGTTCAACATAAGCGAAGAGTTTTGGATCGCTTTGAAACAAAGCATTGTATTTGTACGGGAAAATCAACTGGAAGACCTTCGCTTCTTACTCCAGCGGTTGTTGATGATATTCAGCAACGTATTGAAGATAGTCCAAAAAAGTAATTGTGAAAGTTATCAGCACAGACAGGTAATAATATAAAAATGTACTGAGAAATAGGTTTCACTTCATTCTTTCTAGGATTAAGCAAAACATCTTGCTCAAGAGCTTTAAAGAAGAGCCTCCATATGCATCCATATAAGGTTTCCGTAGTCCATCGATTATATCCCATTGACTTTGAATCAAGAATAACTTATTGTAATTGGTTTAATGAAAACAAACAATAATGAAGTATTAGATCTAACCTTTTTTACGGATGAAGCTTGGTTTCACTTATCCGGTTATGTAAATTCTCAAAATTATAGAACATGGGCAACAGAAAACCCACATACCTTTATTGAAAATGAACTACACCCTATAAAAGTTGGCATTTGGGTAGAAATATCACGTCGTAGAATAATAGGACCGATATTTTTCCATGATACGATAAATGCTGCACGTTATAGAGATATATTACAACAATTTGTGGACCAACTCCATGATGACGAGTTGGAAAGTGGATTTTTTCAGCAAGATAATGCTCCAGCCCATACTGCGCAAGCGACATTGACCTTTTTAAGAGAATACTATGACGATCGTCTTATTAGCCAAGGTATATGGCCACCAAGGTCACCAGACTTGACCCCACCAGATTATTTTCTGTTCGGAAAGATTAAAGATAACATTTATAAAAATAGGTTACATAATTTAGATGAATTAATGCAAGCAATTGAAAACGAGATTCAAGTGATTACACAACAACGTCAAAATGTTTTCGAAAATATGAAACGAAGAGTTAATTTATGTCTGCAGCAGCAAGGTCAACATTTCCAACATTTTTTGTAATTGCAAAAATTACTAATAAAGAATGTTTGTATTTTTGTCATTGTAATGAATTTATAGTTATGATTTTACAATTATTTTTTTAAATAATGTTAATTAGCAAAAAACTTTTCCAAAAGTAAGCATATTGTACTTGATTTTAAGAAACAATTTTAATCATTATGCTGAAAGTAAGTACCGCGTGGGACGCTAATGTTAATTACTGATTAATTAGCGATCGCAATCAAATGTAGTGTTACAAACTTAACCAAAATTTGACAGTAGCTATCAGCTTCAATTCCTGTAACTGTAACAAATAAACATAACAACAATATGTATTCATCAGAATAAAAATATATTATTTAATGCAATTTATATAAGCTCTAATTTGTAATTTACTATAATTACCTTTTATTTTCTTGTAAATTTTACTTAAGTTTAAAACAACTTGTACAGTGTTATTGTAAAATAGATACGACTTTATGGAATATTATACCAATAAATATATATATTATATATAAATATATATAAAGAAATTCTTGTGTTTCTTTTATTATTTACATACCTACCTACTGCTTTACATTTTTTTTTTATTGCAATAGCTCTTCTTTCTTTATTAACGAAAACTAAAACTATACATTATATATACTACCGGTAATTAGACATATGTAATGGTTTCATTTATAATTGTGGCAACAATCTAGTGAAATCTAGTGATTTTTTAAGTTCTCATCTAGTGAAAACAATTATTTTCACCTGGCAACACTGCGTGTATTGTGCATTCTATAGAACAGGAAAGTGTTTTATATTTATATGAATATGAATATCACCTATATTTCTCTCAACACTGCTTTATAGAAATTATGTGTCAACAAATTTTTGCTGTTCCCTAGTTTTGATTTATTATAATTCCTACCTTTATTCGTCGTCTAAAGTTTAATATAAGCACTTATATTTCATATCATTTTAAGCTTCATCACTTTCTTCTTATATCTTGGTGTAATAAGTGGATACGTACGTACCAAAATGTCGAAAAAAAATAGTGTAGTTTGGAAATACTTTGATAAAATTAACGACCAGGGCGTGAGTTGTAATGTATGTAAAAAATAATATAAGTATACTGGTAATACTACAAATATGCTAAAGCATATAAAATGTGTTCATCCTTTTACATATTTTAATATTATTGAAAAGAAAGACAAAAGAGACGGTGATAGTGAAGTTACTGATGTTGAAATACTGGCCTCCGAAAGGTAAAATTATAATTATACTAGCTGCAGACTTATGTATGTAGTTCTTTTTTAATCCTTGCATGAAAAATAAGAAAATTCTAAATTGTCATTTTGCATAAAACAACAACTTATATACCTATGATGTACGCATACTCTCTTAATAACTTTCCATGAATTCTTCATAAAATGAAATTAAAAAAAAGAATAACATACAGTTTTAAGAAAACAACTAAATCACATTTTTCTTCATTCATATAGTATTATGAAAACGCCTGGTGACCATAGACCCGCAGCAGATATAGCCACTCCATCAATTTCACAAAAAACTGTTAAATTTCAACAAGCATCAATTGAATTATATCGACCAATAAATAAGACATTAGAAGAAAAAATTACTAATTCTTATTTCATTGTTGCTGATATGATGCCATATTCCATTGTCGAAAAAGGTTTTCAACATTTTATTAAAATTTTAAATCCGCAATATAAATTGCCAAGTAGGAAGACTATAACTTATCAAAAAATACCACAATTGAAGCGTGCCCGGTTCAAATAGGTTAAGTGCCAAAAGTATAAAACCGAGATATTATCAAAAAACGATTATTATTGCATGTTGCGTTGATTGGCGTTAATAAATAACTATTCTGGATTAAGCTAAGCATTGGACTAGGTTTATAGATGTGTTGTATCAAGTCAATATTAAAATACTTTAGTTTGAAAAAGAGATATTAAAATATATTTTTTTTAAATTTAGAAACAATCGTAGTACCATATTAAAAAGATATAATAACAGTAGAAATAATAAAAAATATTTTAAAAGGTAGATCACATATGGCAGCAACAACTAATTTCTGGACATCTGTAGCTATGGAATCATATATGTCAGTTACGATTCCCTTTATAAGCGACGACTGGGAGTTATATAGTGCTACGCTCGCCTGCCAAAAAATGGACACAGATCACACCGCAGCAAATATTCAGGAGCAGCTTTTGATTTGCTTTGAAGAATGGGAAATAGGCCAACAAAAAATATTAGCTTGTACAACGGACTGTGGCGCCAATATGTTAGCAGCCATTAAGTTAACGAATTTCAATCATTTAAGCTGTTTCGGTCACGTACTAAATACAGCCGTAAACAAATTAATGGAGCATGCCAAATTTAGCAACGTAATCAAAAAATCTAAAAAAATTCAAAATTGCATAGCTCATAGTTACAAAATGGTAAACGAATTAAGAAAAATTCAAGAATCGCTAAATCAAACTCCTAAAAAAATTCCATCAGCTTCACCCACCAGGTGGTGGTCTACATTAATATTAATTGAAGCCATTGTGTCAGAACATTTAGCATTAACAAGTTTATTCTCACAATCTCCAAAATTTATAAATAAAGATCTGTGTCTTACAAACCCAGAAAGATTAATTGCACAGGCACTAATAAAAGGTTTAAAGCCATATGTGACAGTGTCAGAGCAAATGGCTGCTGAAAAAAATATAACAGCTTCTGATATAATTCCAATATTAGAAAGTTTACAGCAACCAAAGGAAAATGAAGATGACGACGAATTTACTTCTGACATTGTAACTCAAATCAATTCTGAAATTATAAAATATCTTCATAATAGATATTCCCGAGAAAACAATCCAGAAACAAATTTGTTGCTGAATATTTGCACATATTTAGATCCACGATTCAAAAAAGATTACCTCTCTGATGACACATACAGTAAAGTGATTTCTAAATTAAAAAATGATATTGCTATTACAAACAAAGAAAATGAAGTTACAATACAACAAGAAACAAAAAGTAGTGGTCTATCTCTTATAATTAAAAAATGCTTTGGAAGCGATACCTCGCTACCCGATACATCGCTACCCGATACATCGATACTTAGCGAGTACTGGAATCGGTAAAGTATCGATAGGTATCGATGCTTTGGAATCGATACTTCGCTACCCGATACATCGCTACCCGATACATCGATACTTAGCGAGTACTGGAATCGGTAAAGTATCGATAGGTATCGATGCTTTGGAATCGATACCTTGGAATCGATACCTTGGAATCGATACCAATAATTCTGCAAAATAAATTTAAATTTTAAGAAAGTCACTCAATATAGGCATCGTACACACGTTGCCACATCGCATTACGTTCCATACGTATATTGTTGCCTATGGCCCGTTGCGAGTTAGACCTATCGGTATATATATATATATATATATATATATATATATATATATATATATATATATGTATATCTTTTATTTTTAATGTTATAATCCATTTTTTTCCGTAACTGTGGATCACAAGGGAATCTACAAATTTAAAATATATGCTAATATGATATAAAAATAAGTACACTTACCTGTTACTATTTTTAACAAAACGGTTTGTGCAACCGTAAGCGGAACACGAAATCTTTTACACGTACTACAACGCAAAATAAAACTACTACTGCTTATGTTAATGATAGATACATCCAGTTGTAACTTTACTTCATACAATTTCACCACGTGCTTAAAATAAAACTGATTTAACTATTCAACATTTTTCACTGTCAGAATACGAACTCCGAATGTTTTGCCAGTACTAGTTCTAACTCGTTTACAATTTTCTCCCGCTAATGTTGGAGTCAATTCGTAATACGAATAGGCAATCCATATATATTACATCCATGATGCTTTCTTTGGTTCTATTGCAACATACTAAAATCTTGACAATATTGCAAAATATGACGTTTATATTTTATGATGACAAACGGTTATTTCCGCGATTGAATATTGACTTCATTTGACTCTGCAGTACTGATTCGAATCACATGCTTTGAATTTGGCCTTGAACTGAAAACATACTTTATGAACTATAGTACCTATTGTAAGCGAGGTCTTGAACTTATTACATGCGCGATTTTTAAGATTCTTTCAGACATAAGGTATATACACGCGAAAACGAGCCGCCGGTGCGGTGTTACTCGAATGTACCTCTCTACTAATAATAGGTTTTTGGCTGTTGAAAGATATTATACCTTTTAGTCGAGAGGTAGTTTTAGTTATGCGGTTTTTTTTGTCTACATAGTTTCGGGGAAAATGAAATAATACATGTTACAAATTACAAAGTTTATTATCTTTTATGGCAGTAATTTTTTACAAAATAAAAATATATCTCAATATAATGTTTTTTTTTTTGCAAAAGGAAAAAATATATCAAAAATTGCACAGTGTCATTATACCATTGTTAATAATGAAGATATATAAAATTGAACACAGCTGGTCGCCAAAAAAAGAAAAACAAAATTTTGCAATGATGTTCAAACACTTGACCAAATTATTATGTGCTATGATTTAATCAAAAGCACATAATCAATGCAAATAAAGAAAAATAATATAATTAAAATATATTGTCTTAAAAATAATTAATTTGTGTTTGTATATATATGTACTACATAATATGCAAATACATATGCAAAACAAATTATTATTTAAAAAATATATCTATATACAGTGTACTCTTAATATAGAAAATGCTGAAGAATTTACATATTTACAAGATGTCATAATGAGAATTTATAAATACCATTCTAAGTAGATAATAGGTAAAAAAGTTTATAAGTTACAAAATAAAAAAAATATCTTATGGGTATAAAGGCTTAATATACTGCAAGTAGAAAAAAATTATGAGATTTTGCCTCTGCATATTTCCAAAACATATATCAGGTGAACATAATTATAAAATGGTCAATCCACATGTATACTATAAAATATCAACTTTTCGTTGAATAAAAGTAGTATATTTCTAGAAAATATATTTAAAATAAAAGCCCTACTTTCCATTCTTTAATGATAATATATTTTGTGTACATGTAAACATAAATAAATATTTGTAACATTAATACTATAGTATAAAATTTCATTTATAATGGATTGGTCATTTAATAAAATATACATATTTCTTTATTAGTTTATAAGAATGAATATAAAAGAGAAATAAAACATTTAATTGTATGTGTGTAGTATAAAAGATAACGAGCCAGCGAAAAAATTCATAATTGGAGTAGACTGTGAAATTTGGGTTGGTACTTTAGCCACTTCCACATAATGACACATTACTTGATGCTTGACAGTTTCATTGTAAAAAAAGGTTATGATATTAAAATGATACTACAACAAAAAAGAAAACAAATAATTTATTTAATATCGAAATCATAATCAAAATGTACATATAGCTACAGAAGTTGTTGAAAATGTTGTCCATTTACATCTAAACACAAACCAACTCTAACTTTTTAACTTTGGAAAAATTTGACACAAACTTATAGTTTCAATGTCAAATAATAAATGTCATTATGTGGAAGTGGCTAAAGTACCAACCCAATTTCATAGTCTACTCCAATTATGAATTTTTTCGATGGCTCGTTATAAGTAAATAAAATAGTTTCAGTACATATTATTTTCTAAAAAATATAAATCACATTTTTTCCTGATTGTAATATAATAATGGGAAAAATGTGAATCACCTCATACATGTTTCATCTATATGCATTTTCGTTATATACATTATGTAGGTATATATAATTCAATACAGTCTTTGACATTTTACTATTTTGTACAGAATTTACAATTTACATATATTAACTATTGGTCATAATTTAATTTATTGTTTTGGGGGCTCTTTATCTATGCGCATATCGTCTATTTTCGCCACTATTTTCAAAGCCGGACCTAATTTCATTGCCATCGCCGTCATTAAATGATCCTCTTTAAGCAACATAAGAGCTTGACCATCTATTTCTTGAATAAGGAAATCTTCAGCGTAATCGGAACAGCCGGGTAAGGTTCTGATAAACTCGGATACTTCTTGAACCTGTAATTAACCAATTTTATTAATAATTTGATTATATATTAGCTTTATTTGTAAAATATATAAATACTGGCGGCTGTCAATTATTTAGTGCAATTGATCAATAATACACTAAACATTACATTAAGAGCCCATGAGTAATTTTCTTTATACATCTTGCCATATAACAACAGCGCAATATATGCACTGTGATTTTAAATATGTTGAATACATGCGGGGATATCTAGGGCGCAACATAATCCTACTTTTATGCGATATTGCTCATGAAATAATCAACATGCCTCAAGGATATAAGAAAGGGCGAATGGTTTATTTACAAGATTGTTGGTTTATTTATAAGATTGTTTTTATATTTAATTTTTTAAAATTTTATTACAGCTGTTTGGATGTATAATGTGTCCAGAAATATATCGTCGAATTTTAAGTAAAATTTAAATCCTATTCACTGACCGTAATTAACGCAGCATGAGGTCTAACCCGAACAGGGCTGTAGGTAGTCGACATACAGATAACAACACACTGAAACGTATTCGAACATACATATTACCACTATTTTAGAAAATTTAAGGCTACAAAAATAGGAAGATCGAATATGTAATTTGATATTCACCAATCATTTCAAAAATATTCCTGGCATTTTATTATGTGCACGTACACTCTGCTTTAGGATTTTATTAATTGAAGCTATTAGCTATTACTAGTGACCTTGTAATACATACAAATTTAAATTAAGACCGATCCTGGTACACTAATTTCTCTCTTTCTGTTAGTATTAGATATGCTGCGTTAATTACGGTGCAATGAATAAGATTTTACTCAAAAGTGAAGGGTATATTTCTGGACCACTATATCTTTGCTTTTTTTCAAGAAATTTTAAATCAGTCGGTATATATACTGTGTAATGCATTCTATTTTAATAGATACTATGTGATAACAAAACAATCCGTAGTACGTAACATTGGTAAAGTGAGGAGTATATATGTAGGCGATGTGTAGTGGAAAAATATTCCCTGGTGAAGT
The DNA here is from genome assembly GCA_935421215.2 of Melolontha melolontha. Classification (NCBI taxonomy): domain Eukaryota; kingdom Metazoa; phylum Arthropoda; class Insecta; order Coleoptera; family Scarabaeidae; genus Melolontha; species Melolontha melolontha. Next base: position 90,135,048 of record OW285237.1, on the reverse strand, counting down.
CGAATGCATCACACAATATATCGTGAATATGAAAACTATACTCTGAAGGAATGGTGATTACACTTTTGCGAAATTGCTATGCTTCCATATTTATCATAGAAACAATTAAACATATACCAAGAATTAACTTGAATCGAAGGAAATAATAAGCAAGCCTTTCGATAGAGAATAATCACGGTGTGTGAACCAAAATATCGGAAAAACATCTACTTGTATACTTTGAAGCGAACTTGCATATATTTTTGTATAAAATTGAAATGATAGTAATCAGTTAACTACAAATCATCAACAAAAACAGGAAACAGATACTTGTAGTGCCAGCATACATGTCATTTCTTTTAAGATACTACAATGTGTCTGTAAATGATCAACTTGTAGTGGCTACATTGTCGCTTATGTCAATTTTAACAGAGCCCATTGACGTTTGTTTTGTGTATTATTTGGCGTCGATTTATTAATATCTATTAAAATGTTTACGACCGAACATGATGCATTTATTCTTATGGCTCACTTTCGGAGTGTATCTCGAAACCACGATGGGATGTGATCATATAATTTGCGGTCTTGCTTTGAACAATTTCTGGAAGCATTTCCTTGCGAAAATGTCAATTATAAAGTTTTTGGTCACCACAAACGTAAAATTGTAAAACGATTTGAGCCAAAAACTGTATTTGCAAAGGTAAATCATCTGGGCGACCAACAGTATTAACGGAACCTGTTGTTAATGATCTTCGAGAACGAATGAATCAAAGTCCGCAAAAGTCATTACGGAAGTTATCAGCATAGCCAGGTATATAGGTTAAATATTTAAAGCAAAGCAAATCCTTTACGTGTTTTTTGCAGGTATTCCTAGAGCTAGTTGCACAAAAGCGCTACATAAAAATTTTCGCATGCATCCCTACCAAATTTCTGTTGTTCAACAGTTGTACCCCCGTGACTATCAACAACGAGTAGTATATTGCCAGTGGTTTAACCAGCAACTAAATAATGATGATTTACTCGATTTAACCTTTTTCACTGATGAAGCATGGCTTCATTTATCCGGATATATAAATAGTTAGAATTACCAAACATGGGCTACGGAAAATCCACACATACTTGTCGAAAAAGATCTGCATCCCATAAAAGTTGGAGTCTGGGTTGTAAAATCAAGACGAAGGATAATAGGGCCAGTTTTCTTTAATGAAATAATTCACGCAGAGAGATACCAAACTGTCATTTTGACAGAATTTATTAGTCAGCTGCATGATGATAAAATAACATTCGGTTATTTCCAATAGGACGGACCACTGCTCAGACTGCAAGTGCCAGCATAGCATATTTGCAGGTGTTTTATGATGATCGTATTATCAGCCAAAGCCTGTGGCCACCGAGAAGTCCAGACACCACTAGATTATTTCCTTTTCGGGCATACAAAGAATAGTGTTTTTAAAAACCGCTTACACACATTGGAGGAACTTGAACACGCAATTAGACATGAAATTGAAAATATCACTCAAGAAGAACTTTGTCGTGTATTTGAAAGTATGAAACGAAAAGTAGTAAACTTGTGTTTACAAAATAATAGTGGACATTTTCAACACTTTTTGTAAAAATAAAGTATTTTTCTACTCATCAGTGTTCTTTTCATTAAATAAAGGCACTTGTTGTATACTCAGTTAACAAATTCACATAAACATAACCGTAGTCTTTATTATTAATATTGCCACCAATGGTAGAAAAATAAAATACATCGTACCAACATAATTGGCGTTCTATCATTTACAGACACACGATACAGATGATTAGATGAATTCGGAGTTAGGTGTATGAGATTCCAACAATATATATATGATGTCCATGTTTGCACAGCCTGTTATAAAATTTTATTTACTGAAGAATTTTTCTTTTGTTTTCGCTTATCGCTATGATGTGATACGTTAAGATTTTTCACTTAGGGGCTATTTATTATGATTAACATACAGCAATTTATAGATATTGAGAGAACATTTTGCAAGATATACAAAATACCAAAGATTTTGAAAAAGCTCATGGATAATACTATAAAAAGAGTTCAACTTTAACTTAATACTGCAGGTAAGCATAATATAACAAAGGCATGAAAAATGGTTGCCAAAATTGAATGTTTCAACAATGGAATAATTAGAGGATCGATATCACTATAACTACTGACTTATGGACGTGGTGTGACCAACTTAAAACTGAATTCTCTAATTCCATGCTTTAATTATTTATAAAAGCACTCACTCATTTTGAGTGCTTTAATAGGTCTCTCCGCAACGCTAGTTGCAAAAAAACACTATAAAATCAGTTAAAATGAATAACGTTACATTTTTACAACGAAATAAATTTAGTTTGTTGTCTTATGAATACAAAATTAAAGTAAAAAAACTAGGATGGCCAACACTGCAATTAAATATAGAAGTCAGCGGATCCAGTCAAAATAAACCTATAGTTTATACACTAAAATTAGATATGCGGTGTGATACAAAATAAATCAAAAATTCAGTTTTTTGTTTTACGTGTTTGTTATTTGATGGTGACAAATCCTGAGCAGTGTACCGGGTAAAAGACTTAAGTTATTTAAGTCAAAGCATTAAGATACACGAAATAACAAAAAATCATGTATCGAATGAGGCGAGTTTAGCCCTGGTAGGTCAAACAAATATCAGAAGTCAATTAGGTTCGATTATTTATTATTATTATTAGATTAATTTACAGAAGCATAATGAACAAGATACAAAAAAATCGATTGGCAGAACACATATGATCAATGTTCACGCGCCGCCACTGAGTTTTAACCAATCTAATTGTGTTTGAGCTATACGCAAATTTTAGAAAAGAAGAGAACAAGGCATTTATATATATTTTTTAACTTTTAAGTAACAAGTGTTCATTTGAAAAGTCAATCTAGTAGCATGTGATTTACTGAGAACATTTTGAAGTACGTCGTAAATTAAAATTTACTACTTAACCTACAAAGTCGTATAATTTGACAGTTTGATACATACAAATAAATAACAAATAATAGGTATTTGTTGAAAACTATAATAAATGTGATCCTTCAAGGTCAATGCACTTTAAAATCCTGCGTTCAAAATTTCTTTATTTAAAACAGAATCGACGCACGATTATTTTATGCACTAACTGATATTTGTGATTGACATTATGAAATGTCATTTGGATTTACGTTTACGGAACAACAAACACATACTAATATATTTGCGTCTTATTCTATCAAAATTTCAAAGTAACCTAGATTGACTTTTCAAAATAACACCCGTTATATGTATATGAAAAGCCAGTCATCTTCAGCTCAACTCCCCGCACGCCACTGGCTATTGGTGAGAATACAAAATTAAATCAGCTTTTATTTGAAGAAAACGATACTAAGAAAACGATAGAAAAAAGCCTTGAATAGATTTAGATATACAAAAGTAAATATGTTCGACAATTATATACAAATAATTGGAAAAAAAAATTAATTCAAATTAAATCATTAAAAAAACAGGAATTCGCCTACATCAATAACAGAGTATGTATATTCGCAGTAATATTACTAATTGCAACCAATAAAATAAGAAATTTAAGTTTTTAAATTGCGCGATTCTAGGATTTTTTGTTACCGGATTTTTTGCTAATTGAGATTGACCACAGTAGTTGAATGGAATAATAATATTCTAACAAATAAAGTCAAAAGCGTTTCGGTTTAATTTCTCTGAAATAATTTGATTTAATGTATTTAACCTTAAGCTTTGATTATTGTACGTGTTACATTAAATGAAATAAATAGCAAACTTACGGTCCATTTTAAAGGATCTACTTTCGGCGTATCATCACTTTCAGGTACTGGTGTGTCATTTGGACTATTTTCGGCTCCAGATGCACCAGATTCAATGTCAACTTCCATACCATCTTCTTTACCCCACTTTCCTTTTTTACCGTCCTTTTTATACTTTTGACTGAAAAATAGTGAACCAAATGTAAGTAACGGTATCTGATTTAGTAACTAGGAATGATGTTTATTATTCGTGTGCTTAAATCAACAGAGAAGAAAATCTTATTATATATATTAATAATTGTACTTACGACTTTGAACATGCAACAGAACAGAAGCGATTATTTTTCTTAAATTTGGTCTTTAAGTCTATCGTTCCACATGTTTCGCATTTAGCGAAATCACCTTTTGGAGATGATCCTACATGTCCTGGTGAACTAGCGTGTTTCTTTCCTAAATAAATTACAGCGTTAAATTTCCTTTTTTAAAAATAAAACGTAATAAAAATAACTTACTCGGTGGTTCATCGCTTTGATCTCTATCCGCTGATGAAGGTGTAGGTTTCAGGTCACTTAAAAGGGTATTTCTGACGACCGGAAACGGTTCGGAAGACTCTTGAATAACGAAATCTTCGATGACATGCGTTAAAACTTGTGGTTTAACCATGGCTTTTGGTGGACACCTTTCTTTAACTTCTTCGGCGGTCGCGGCAACCGGCAAGCCGTGTTCTTGATTCGTATTTAGGGGCTGTGTGGGAACGGTGCCAGGAATGGGAGCCGATTGTATTCCTGTTGCATTAGATGTGTCGATTCCGTTTAGTGCAGGTTTAAGTTCTATTTCTACATTTTTAATTTCATTTGGTGGTGCCGTTGTGACAACTAAAATAAAAACATTTTACGTTTGAAAATTACACTTTACAAGATTACATTATGTTTGTATACAAAAGTTTGGAAGTCACGGAAAGATAGAGCAGTTAAACATAAATATGTATGAGTATGAATAATGCATGAATAACAGGAAAATTAATTCGCGTAGTATTTCATAATGTTGACATAATCTTATGCAAAATATTGTTTTTGTTATTATGTACAGTCGATCAAGAAAAAAATTTGTGTACCTAAATTAACATTAAAAAAATAATAAAGTATTCTTATAAAAAACATTATAATCTTTTTGCACTATGGATGCATGATAAACGTTTACAGCTGTCATTGTGCGTATAATAAAGCCGATTCATGACTATAGATTAATGAGAATGTAACATTTAATTACAATGTGAGTTTTAGCAAATTTTCTATATACCGTATGAACGAGGGACCTATAGTCACCTATAATAGTCGGTAATATACGGAAATAGCGGGGCGCGAGGGAGATCGCGATTACGACTAGCGCTAGCTGCTAAACACAGTTCCTTACTGGCTATCGAATGGAATGCATCAGAGTTACATTTTGTCGTAATTCTATTTATTGTTTGCGGTTGATCTGGTATTTTCTTTTGTTAACGGTTGCTTGTTTCTCTTTTCGGCATATTTATTATTTCCGTTGATACTGAAGAATAATTTGTTATTAAATGTCATCATCTTGATTAGGCAGCCAGACAAATTACACCTTCATTTCAAAAAGAATTTCAAACAGTATAGCGTTATAGATACATTGTTAATAATTTTGAAATCTACGGTTGCTTATATCCGCAAAAACAGACAAGAATTGCACGAAATGAAGGACGAGATATTCTTTATGATTTTTAGAACAGAGTTCGTACTACCGCTAATTTAACTGCGAACATTGTCCATTAGGTGCCAAACATATTACCTCAGGCATTGTCGAATGTTCGCAGGAATTTTGTCGGTAGATTGAGGTATTGCGCTTTTCAATTAGGTGATCCTTTTTAACATCAGTCGCACCCCGGCAACAACAGTGACAACTCAAAAATGAAGCTTTTTGAGAAAAATTAACTAAAAGAATTCTATAAAACTTATATTGAAATAGTATAAGTTTCTTTTATAATTTGGGTAAGTATTTATCGCGGTAAAGTCTATTATATTCTATAGAATAGTAACATGAATCTGTAGCTCTGCTCTCGTCGAATGTGAGATGTTATCAGGTAAATATAGGTGAGGGTTATGACTCCTGTCACTTTTCTTGCCGGGGTGCGAATTCTGTTCTAAAAAATTATTCGGAATTATTATTTGTATTTTTTCTTTAAGAGAGTTTTTTTATTTAATATTCCTTGGTTTTTTAAAAATAGTTATTTAGTTTTTAGAAGTAGCATTCGCTACTTCTTCCTTGCTTGTCAATAAGCATTGCGAGTACTTGTTTGCCGAGCCATGGCTGGACGCGTTGATTTCGCGGCTAATAATAAGACTATCGCTGATCTTTATCTGCGAAGAAAAAAGGGACCAGAAATGCCGCCATTTCAAAAACCACATAAAACAGTCGCACGCTGAGGACACATAGGCTTTTCTATAACTCCGTGTAGGTTTTCAGAGCTCAAAATACGGCGGTTTTGTTTGTTTACATAGCTGTCAAGATGAAAAAGCGCCTCATCGGAAATTTTTTTTTTTTTTATCAAAATCGATGTCAAATTAGCCCAAGCATAGAAGCGATAACGAAGTAGGTGGTCAATGCCTAAATATGTTGGACCTTGTAAGCGAATAATCCGAGGTCTTTATGCAGAATTATCCTCAGGCTAGTGCGACTAATGTTAAATTGCCGAGATCTGTGGCGAGTTGAGGTTCTCGGGTATAGGCGCACACTTTCAGCAACAGCAGCAAATTCTCGACTGAGCGCACTGGACGAATACGAGGATCATAACTTGTGTTCATCAATTAGCGCGATTTATTTCGACTGAAAATTATTTTCAAAAATCGGACTGTTTCGGTAACACAACGCTCATTTTGTAACTAAGTTTTTAGTATTTCTCATAGTCAACCATAAATCGATTCATTCCGTACCGTGCAGGCTGGACATCTAAAACCTGTCAACATTTTTGCCAATGTTAAAATAACATGTAGTTCAAAAACCAGCCCATGACCTTCCTCAATATGTCCAAAATGACAATTTATTTATTCGTAAAAAAAGAAACGAATTTAGAAATAACTTTTTTTAACAAAAAAAAATACTTGCGGACTAACCAACCTTATCATATCATCTAACTACAACGAATACTCAACGACACATTATTAAACATTAAGAATAATTATAAAATATTTAAACTAACAGTTTCGTTTTGTGTCAAATCTGAATTAATAACTTTACTGATTTGAAGAAAGCTGTTACAATAGCGTGCAAAAGTTTTTTAATATAAAACTTTAATTTAACAAAACAAAAAATACCAATACAATTAGAAATGAAAATATAGTCATTTCTATAGGGTGGTTTGTGTCCATTGTTTACTGAGATTTTCAATTCCTCGCATATACTATTCTCTTGGCATAGATACGAAGAATTCACGATTCCCTGGTTTTACCTTCGCCAAATTGACAAAGTATACGATTTCTGTTCACCAATGCGGGAAATCGTTTCCGTAAAATTGTGTGAATGTCCTCCATTTGTGGAGTTAGTTAACTGGTTATCGTTCTACCTTCAGGTACCAGCTCAAAATGATCAATACCTTCGTAAACCTTCGTTTTAAAGCTTTTACGTTTTACATGTTCTGTAGATTGACTCATCAATTTATGCAAATGCATATATGGACAGATGACGTATTATAAAAAGTATAAAAATACATATTATATATATATATATATATATAAGTGTTTATTAGATAATTTCTTAGCCGTTCATTAAATATAACATTTGATAAATTATTGGAGTTTTTCGGCTTTTTTTATATGAAATATTTACAAATATTAATTATAATGTATGTAATTGCAGAGTAAGTGGGGATGTAAACATTGCTGTCTTCAAATTACAAAGCAAATCATACGAAATTTAGACCATATTTTTTGTAGACCATATTTTTCAAATAAAAAAATTTCGTATGATTTGCGCTTTGTAATTTGTAGACAACAATGTTTACATCCCCACTTACTCTGCAATTACATACATTCTAATTTAATATTTGTAAATATTTCATATAAAAAAAGCCGAAAAACTCCAATAATTTATCAAATGTTTTATATATATATATATATATATATATATATATATACCGATAGGTCCAACTCGCAACGGGCCATAGGCAACAATATACGTATGGAACGTAATGCGATGCGGCAACGTGTGTACGATGCCTATATTGACTTTCTTAAAATTTAAATTTATTTTGCAGAATTATTGATTTTTTTACTTTTATCTTTTAGAAAACGTTATTGTTTTTTTTATTACTTAAAATTACTTTTCCGTAGCAGCTAAGAATACAATAATACAACAAATGGGCAAATTACGTATACAGAACGAATATGCAAACGACTATATCCTTGCGCGGTTTAAGTCTTACTAGTAAATTCTTAACTGCAATGCAATATGCAATGTGCTGCAATCGAAGGAGCTGCGCATGGAGGGGATTCGATTCGCTGTTGCCACACATTGCTATATGGCCCGTTGCGAACTGGACCTACCGGTATATATATATATATATATATATATATATATATATATATATATATATTTATATATATATATTTATATATATATATTTATATACATATATATATATATATATATATATATATAATGTAAAAAAGCTACGTATAAGTAAAGTGTAACGGCGAAGAAAACGAGGAAGACCAAAACTCGAAGGGTAAGATAGGGTCGGTCAGAGTTCTTTTTTAGAAACTGAATGTTTGCTACGAAGTACGAGGACGAATAATAGAGGAAGTTTTGTGAGGTCAAGATTTAAAGGTAGTTCTAGTAGCTACTGATGATTGATAACTTGCAAGCTATTTCTTCGTTCCACCCATTTCCTTTTGTGAACAAATAAAAATTGCAATTCCAGCAAATATAACAGAAAGCAAAATCTCAAATTTCTTTGAGACTATATTAAACTGAAAAAATGTTTGCTAAGTATTATTTACGTTTACGCTGTGCGTCGTACACGACCAACAGCTGTGTAGCGTGAACTCTTCTCTTTCGATTATGACTATGTGACTTTATCTGTTCCCCAAGTTTAAATTTACATTAAAAGAAGCAAGGTTTCGAAGCGTTGAAGGCATAAAAGGAAAAGCAGCACGCGTTATGAATGAGCTCACAGGAGAAGACTACCAGCATTGTTTTCTACAATGGAAAATTCGAATGGAGCAGTGTAGGGATAGAGGAGGGTGCATATTGAAGGAGATAATAATGAAATATGTATAAATTTAAAATAAAAAGTTTTACAGCATCAGTCTCGTAATTTATAGCTACGCCTCTTATTGCAATTCATTATTAAACTACTAGTAATTATTCATCTTCAACACAGCTAATACTTAATTACAGATATTTTTCGAATGGGAAATTTTATTATCAACCTATGGCTATAAAATTCTAGTTGTAAATTATAACAATCAAAACATCAATCTGTATGCAATAAAAATGTTGTTGCTGTTGTACTAACATCCTGGTTATAATAGATTATGAAAAATTGTAGTAATTTGATTTCGAGTTAGGAGACTTTTTTATAAAATGGAAATAGTGATCGTTGTACTACCTATTTGAAAGGAACTTCTAAACAACAGTTATTTCGCATTCGAAATGTTTGCAGTGTCCCAAAAATATCCGGAATAACTTTAATGAAAAACAATTAAATATTTTTTATTTATATTCCTTCGGCAGAAATACTACGATCTATGCGTTTAAGATGTACAAGTAGCCAATATAAACTTGACTGAACGTTTTATTTCAATAATGAGTCAATGATTGCAAGTCTACGGAATCTACGGTCGAAATAATGTGCCCAGTATCAACACTATTTATCAATTAGTGGGGAAATTTGAACAAAGGGGTGAAATTAAAGACTTACCATAGTCGACTCGTTTTCGAACTGTTCGTACCACGGAAAATGTTGAGAGAGTTCGTGAAAGTATAGTGGAGCGCCCTGAGACCTCTCCCAGACGTCGCTCTCAAAAACTGGGATTCGTCGCACGTCATAAAAAAAAGACTTGTATTTGCGGCCATACAAAAGTCAGTTGACCCAAGAGCTACAGCTTACGAGGTCGCGAAAGTCGCCGACAATATAGTTACGCAATATTGCAGCTTAACAACCAAAACGAACGATTTTTGCCGAAAAATCATGAGTGATGAAGCCCACTTCGATATGAATGGATTTGTTAACAAGCAGAATTGTCGTATCCGGGCATTAGAAAAGCCTCGAGTCATCCATCCATCAACGACCACTTCATCCCTGTCGAGTCACAGTTTGGTGTGGAGGTGTCATCGGACCTTATGTTTCTGAAGACGCTGCAGGTAATTCTCTTGCTGTCACCGGCGAGCGCTACCGCGATATGCTGCAAAATTCTAAACTCCTCAAATTCAACAACTTAACCTGCAAAACATGTGGTTCCAGCAGGACGGAGCAACTTGTCATGCAGCTAGGTAAACAATGAATCTTTTGCGAACAATGTTTCCGGGGCGTTTACTTTCTTGATTTGGCAATGTCATCTGGCCCCCAAAGTCACCAGATTTAACGGCTCCAGACTTCTATCTATGAGGATTTCTAAAAAATAATGTTAATGCCAACAAAACAAACACTTTAGAGCAACAGAAGAACAATATTCGGGAAACGATTCAAAATATTCCTCTCGAAACCTACCAGAAAGTGATGGAAAATGTAATTAAGAGGGTTCAGGTTTGTGCGGCTTCCAGAGGCGGACATTTGTCTGATATTATTTATCATGCACAATTTCTAACTGTCAATAAAAGATTAAGATAAAAAAAATTGACGTATTTTATTTCATTTTAAAAATATTTAAGAGACAAACCAGTCACTTATATATTGGCCACTTGTATATACATCTGCTACTGTCGGCAGTGTCGATACCTCCAACTGCGGTTTAATAAAGAATAATCGCACGTAGATAAATTTGGACAACACGAGGGATATTGAAGTAAAAAAAAAAATTTATATATATATATATATATATATATTGAACAAAAATATTTTTTTTTACTTCAATATCCCTCGTGTTGTCCAAATTTATCTACGTGCGATTATTCTTTATTAAACCGCAGTTGGAGGTATCGACACTGCCGACAGTAGCAGATGTATATACAAGTGGCCAATATATAAGTGACTGGTTTGTCTCTTAAATATTTTTAAAATGAAATAAAATACGTCAATTTTTTTTATCTTAATCTTTTATTGACAGTTAGAAATTGTGCATGATAAATAATATCAGACAAATGTCCGCCTCTGGAAGCCGCACAAACCTGAACCCTCTTAATTACATTTTCCATCACTTTCTGGTAGGTTTCGAGAGGAATATTTTGAATCGTTTCCCGAATATTGTTCTTCTGTTGCTCTAAAGTGTTTGTTTTGTTGGCATTAACATTATTTTTTAGAAATCCTCATAGATAGAAGTCTGGAGCCGTTAAATCTGGTGACTTTGGGGGCCAGATGACATTGCCAAATCAAGAAAGTAAACGCCCCGGAAACATTGTTCGCAAAAGATTCATTGTTTACCTAGCTGCATGACAAGTTGCTCCGTCCTGCTGGAACCACATGTTTTGCAGGTTAAGTTGTTGAATTTGAGGAGTTTAGAATTTTGCAGCATATCGCGGTAGCGCTCGCCGGTGACAGCAAGAGAATTACCTGCAGCGTCTTCAGAAACATAAGGTCCGATGACACCTCCACACCAAACTGTGACTCGACAGGGATGAAGTGGTCGTTGATGGATGGATGACTCGAGGCTTTTCTAATGCCCGGATACGACAATTCTGCTTGTTAACAAATCCATTCATATCGAAGTGGGCTTCATCACTCATGATTTTTCGGCAAAAATCGTTCGTTTTGGTTGTTAAGCTGCAATATTGCGTAACTATATTGTCGGCGACTTTCGCGACCTCGTAAGCTGTAGCTCTTGGGTCAACTGACTTTTGTATGGCCGCAAATACAAGTCTTTTTTTTATGACGTGCGACGAATCCCAGTTTTTGAGAGCGACGTCTGGGAGAGGTCTCAGGGCGCTCCACTATACTTTCACGAACTCTCTCAACATTTTCCGTGGTACGAACAGTTCGAAAACGAGTCGACTATGGTAAGTCTTTAATTTCACCCCTTTGTTCAAATTTCCCCACTAATTGATAAATAGTGTTGATACTGGGCACATTATTTCGACCGTAGATTCCGTAGACTTGCAATCATTGACTCATTATTGAAATAAAACGTTCAGTCAAGTTTATATTGGCTACTTGTACATCTTAAACGCATAGATCGTAGTATTTCTGCCGAAGGAATATAAATAAAAAATATTTAATTGTTTTTCATTAAAGTTATTCCGGATATTTTTGGGACACTGCAAACATTTCGAATGCGAAATAACTGTTGTTTAGAAGTTCCTTTCAAATAGGTAGTACAACGATCACTATTTCCATTTTATAAAAAAGTCTCCTAACTCGAAATCAAATTACTACAATTTTTCATAATCTATTATAACCAGGATGTTAGTACAACAGCAACAACATTTTTATTGCATACAGATTGATGTTTTGATTGTTATAATTTACAACTAGAATTTTATAGCCATAGGTTGATAATAAAATTTCCCATTCGAAAAATATCTGTAATTAAGTATTAGCTGTGTTGAAGATGAATAATTACTAGTAGTTTAATAATGAATTGCAATAAGAGGCGTAGCTATAAATTACGAGACTGATGCTGTAAAACTTTTTATTTTAAATTTATACATATTTCATTATTATCTCCTTCAATATGCACCCTCCTCTATCCCTACACTGCTCCATTCGAATTTTCCATTGTAGAAAACAATGCTGGTAGTCTTCTCCTGTGAGCTCATTCATAACGCGTGCTGCTTTTCCTTTTATGCCTTCAACGCTTCGAAACCTTGCTTCTTTTAATGTAAATTTAAACTTGGGGAACAGATAAAGTCACATAGTCATAATCGAAAGAGAAGAGTTCACGCTACACAGCTGTTGGTCGTGTACGACGCACAGCGTAAACGTAAATAATACTTAGCAAACATTTTTTCAGTTTAATATAGTCTCAAAGAAATTTGAGATTTTGCTTTCTGTTATATTTGCTGGAATTGCAATTTTTATTTGTTCACAAAAGGAAATGGGTGGAACGAAGAAATAGCTTGCAAGTTATCAATCATCAGTAGCTACTAGAACTACCTTTAAATCTTGACCTCACAAAACTTCCTCTATTATTCGTCCTCGTACTTCGTAGCAAACATTCAGTTTCTAAAAAAGAACTCTGACCGACCCTATCTTACCCTTCGAGTTTTGGTCTTCCTCGTTTTCTTCGCCGTTACACTTTACTTATACGTAGCTTTTTTACATTATATATATATATATATATATATATATATATATATGTATATAAATATATATATATATATATATATATATAAATATATATATATATAAATATATATATATAAATATATATATATATATATATATATATATATATATATATACCGGTAGGTCCAGTTCGCAACGGGCCATATAGCAATGTGTGGCAACAGCGAATCGAATCCCCTCCATGCGCAGCTCCTTCGATTGCAGCACATTGCATATTGCATTGCAGTTAAGAATTTACTAGTAAGACTTAAACCGCGCAAGGATATAGTCGTTTGCATATTCGTTCTGTATACGTAATTTGCCCATTTGTTGTATTATTGTATTCTTAGCTGCTACGGAAAAGTAATTTTAAGTAATAAAAAAAACAATAACGTTTTCTAAAAGATAAAAGTAAAAAAATCAATAATTCTGCAAAATAAATTTAAATTTTAAGAAAGTCAATATAGGCATCGTACACACGTTGCCGCATCGCATTACGTTCCATACGTATATTGTTGCCTATGGCCCGTTGCGAGTTGGACCTATCGGTATATATATATATATATATATATATATATATATATATATATAAAACATTTGATAAATTATTGGAGTTTTTCGGCTTTTTTTATATGAAATATTTACAAATATTAAATTAGAATGTATGTAATTGCAGAGTAAGTGGGGATGTAAACATTGTTGTCTACAAATTACAAAGCGCAAATCATACGAAATTTTTTTATTTGAAAAATATGGTCTACAAAAAATATGGTCTAAATTTCGTATGATTTGCTTTGTAATTTGTAGACAGCAATGTTTACATCCCCACTTACTCTGCAATTACATACATTATAATTTAATATTTGTAAATATTTCATATAAAAAAAGCCGAAAAACTCCAATAATTTATCAAATGTTATATTTAATGAACGGCTAAGAAATTATCTAATAAACACTTATATATATATATATATATATATAATATGTATTTTTATACTTTTTATAATACGTCATCTGTCCATATATGCATTTGCATAAATTGATGAGTCAATCTACAGAACATGTAAAACGTAAAAGCTTTAAAACGAAGGTTTACGAAGGTATTGATCATTTTGAGCTGGTACCTGAAGGTAGAACGATAACCAGTTAACTAACTCCACAAATGGAGGACATTCACACAATTTTACGGAAACGATTTCCCGCATTGGTGAACAGAAATCGTATACTTTGTCAATTTGGCGAAGGTAAAACCAGGGAATCGTGAATTCTTCGTATCTATGCCAAGAGAATAGTATATGCGAGGAATTGAAAATCTCAGTAAACAATGGACACAAACCACCCTATAGAAATGACTATATTTTCATTTCTAATTGTATTGGTATTTTTTGTTTTGTTAAATTAAAGTTTTATATTAAAAAACTTTTGCACGCTATTGTAACAGCTTTCTTCAAATCAGTAAAGTTATTAATTCAGATTTGACACAAAACGAAACTGTTAGTTTAAATATTTTATAATTATTCTTAATGTTTAATAATGTGTCGTTGAGTATTCGTTGTAGTTAGATGATATGATAAGGTTGGTTAGTCCGCAAGTATTTTTTTTTGTTAAAAAAAGTTATTTCTAAATTCGTTTCTTTTTTTACGAATAAATAAATTGTCATTTTGGACATATTGAGGAAGGTCATGGGCTGGTTTTTGAACTACATGTTATTTTAACATTGGCAAAAATGTTGACAGGTTTTAGATGTCCAGCCTGCACGGTACGGAATGAATCGATTTATGGTTGACTATGAGAAATACTAAAAACTTAGTTACAAAATGAGCGTTGTGTTACGAGGTCGCGAAAGTCGCCGACAATATAGTTACGCAATATTGCAGCTTAACAACCAAAACGAACGATTTTTGCCGAAAAATCATGAGTGATGAAGCCCACTTCGATATGAATGGATTTGTTAACAAGCAGAATTGTCGTATCCGGGCATTAGAAAAGCCTCGAGTCATCCATCCATCAACGACCACTTCATCCCTGTCGAGTCACAGTTTGGTGTGGAGGTGTCATCGGACCTTATGTTTCTGAAGACGCTGCAGGTAATTCTCTTGCTGTCACCGGCGAGCGCTACCGCGATATGCTGCAAAATTCTAAACTCCTCAAATTCAACAACTTAACCTGCAAAACATGTGGTTCCAGCAGGACGGAGCAACTTGTCATGCAGCTAGGTAAACAATGAATCTTTTGCGAACAATGTTTCCGGGGCGTTTACTTTCTTGATTTGGCAATGTCATCTGGCCCCCAAAGTCACCAGATTTAACGGCTCCAGACTTCTATCTATGAGGATTTCTAAAAAATAATGTTAATGCCAACAAAACAAACACTTTAGAGCAACAGAAGAACAATATTCGGGAAACGATTCAAAATATTCCTCTCGAAACCTACCAGAAAGTGATGGAAAATGTAATTAAGAGGGTTCAGGTTTGTGCGGCTTCCAGAGGCGGACATTTGTCTGATATTATTTATCATGCACAATTTCTAACTGTCAATAAAAGATTAAGATAAAAAAAATTGACGTATTTTATTTCATTTTAAAAATATTTAAGAGACAAACCAGTCACTTATATATTGGCCACTTGTATATACATCTGCTACTGTCGGCAGTGTCGATACCTCCAACTGCGGTTTAATAAAGAATAATCGCACGTAGATAAATTTGGACAACACGAGGGATATTGAAGTAAAAAAAAATATTTTTGTTCAATATATATATATATATATATATATATATATATATATATATATATTATATATATATATACCGATAGGTCCAACTCGCAACGGGCCATAGGCAACAATATACGTATGGAACGTAATGGGATGTGGCAACGTCTGTACGATGCCTATATTGGAGTGACTTTCTTAAAATTTAAATTTATTTTGCAGAATTATTGATTTTTTTACTTTTATCTTTTAGAAAACGTTATTGTTTTTTTATTACTTAAAATTACTTTATATGAAAAATAGTATACCATAAAAGTGTAAACAAAGACAGTATACATTGAAACGAATATTCATTCAATTGTATTGTCATGAAATTGAATTTGTCAATCGTTGTTAAATTTGTTAGAATGAATAGATATTTATATTTATCGGAAAATACTAATACTTAAAGCAAACAAATTCCATTTCTTCCTGCATATTGATTATGCAGCTGATGCTTTCGTAATATGCTCATATTTGTATTTCTACTATTATCGTGATGTTATTATAATACAGATACCAAAATCTCACGTAATATTTCCATCAGCCTTTTATTAACAATAAACAAGTAAAGTACAACTTCGTAGGTCGACAAACGCTCCAGTCTTCATTATCACTGTATTATACATGAACTGTAGGCTTAGTTTTTCGTAGAAATTGAAGTACGTGTCTGTTCCTTTGTAAAATTATAATAAGGGCAGGGGTTAATTTTATTCTGGCATTTTTAAAAATGCAGAGATCAGTTTTGCGACAGCATTCAGCTAATTACAATCTAAAATAAGCAACATTGTAACGTATTTTGGAATTGTGAATATCCGTAGGTAATAAAAAAAAAGGAAATATAGTTTAATTACAACTGTAGCTTCCTCCTGGTTTGAAGGAAGTCGATATGTATCGACCGAAGTATAAGTTTAAATAATACAAATATGAGCATATTACGAAAGCATCAGCTGCATAATCAATATGCAGGAAGAAATGGAATTTGTTTGCTTTAAGTATTAGTATTTTCGGATAAATATAAATATCTATTCATTCTAACAAATTTAACAACGATTGACAAATTCAATTTCATGACAATACAATTGAATGAATATTCGTTTCAATGTATACTGTCTTTGTTTACACTTTTATGGTATACTATTTTTCATATAAAGTAATTTTAAGTAATAAAAAAACAATAACGTTTTCTAAAAGATAAAAGTAAAAAAATCAATAATTCTGCAAAATAAATTTAAATTTTAAGAAAGTCACTCAATATAGGCATCGTACACACGTTGCCAAATCGCATTACGTTCCATACGTATATTGTTCCCTATGGCCCGTTGCGAGTTGGACCTATCGGTATAATATCTTCGTGACGTTGGTATGATAAGGTAAACTTAATAAGTCGGCGATTAAAGGTCTGGTTCATTACTTCAAAGTATATATATTTAAAACAACTCTACATGTTTCGGCAATGATGCCTTTGTCAAGAGAATACAAAATATAAAAAAGTAAATTTTTGTCAGTAAAATTTTTGTTGTTAACAACATTTTGTTCTAAAGTTTATATTTACGGAATTATTCAGTCGAATAATTCCGTAAATATAAACTTTAGAACAAAATGTTGTTAACAAAAGTTTTTTGACAAGTTATTTTGTATTGGCTTCAATCATTTGTTTTTTTTTTCATGATGATTACATATGACAGCCAAAGAATTTTTTTTTTTAACGCAAATAATATTATTTTTTAGACAATTCGTAATCTTTATTAAGTTCTGAATATGAATGCATACTATTTTCATGGGGTTAGATAATAAAAATATTGAGAAAAAAATAAAATTTAATAAAAGTAAACAAACTACAAAATTAAATTAAATGCTCAAAGTGACGTCCTTCTACGACCTGACCAGTGTCCTAAACGTTCCCAAAAATGACGAATTGTATTTTGTAAACTATTAGGTGGTATAGCTTGTATCTCACGAGTAATGTTTGCTCTCAAATCCTCTAGGTTTCTCCTTGTATACTTGCGACTTCAAGTGTCCCCAAAAAAAGAAATCCAATGGATTTAATTCGGGAGACCTAGCGGGGCAATCAATAAAACCCCGACGTCCAATCCAACGACCGGGAAAAATTGTGTCTAAATACTGTCGAACATTAATAGCATAATTTGGTGGTGCTCCATCTTGTTGAAACCATAGATTTTCGGCATGCTTGGTTAATTGTCGTTAGGAAATAAAATCAACAGATCTGGCACAGTATGGTTATGCAATAAATGTAAGTGACCATCACCATTTAGGTTGTGTTCCAAGAAGTACGGACCTATGATTCGTTGCCCAACAATGCCAGTCCACACATTAAGTTTGTGGCGATGCTGTGTATGATTTTCTCGCATCCAATGTGGATTCTCAGTCACCAAATAACGGCAGTTATGCCTATTTACAAATCCATTTAGACAAAATGTAGCTTCGTCAGAAAATACGATGTTATTAAAAAAATTTGGATCGTTATTGGACAATTCCATTATTGTTTCACAAAACTGTAGTCTTCTGTCCGGGTCATCTTCCTTAAGTTCGTGCAGTAAGTGTATCTTATAGGGCTTGTATTTGTTCGCCTTTAATATTCGTCTAATAGATCTGCTACTCATATCATTTTCTAATCCTAGTTGAGTGGTTGACGTAGTGGGATTTTCCGTTACAGCAAGTAAAACATGAAGAGATCGGTCTTCATTAGTGATTTCTTTTGGTCGGCCAGCTTTAGGTATATCTCTAACATCGCCTGTTTCTCTAAATTTAGTAACCAATCTCGAAACTATTGATTGAGCTATAGGATCTCGATCCAAATAAACATTATTGAATAAAGTGCAAACTTCGTGATGTGAACGTTGCCTGTCACCATATCCGACCATCATAAGAATTTCTATTCTTTCTTTAGTAGTTAATTTGACCATTTTAACACAAAACACGTATTAAAAAAAGCAAGTTTTACAATGGAAACTATTTTACTGTGAAATTTTCTAAAAGAAAATATTATTTCCATTAAAAAAAAAAAAAAATTTTTGCTGTCATATGTAATCATCATGAAAAAAAAAACGCAAATGATTGAAGTCAATACAAAATAACTTGTCAAAAAACTTTTGTTGACAACATTTTGTTCTAAAGTTTATATTTACGGAATTTTAGACTGATGCGTTACTTCTGCCCAACTCCGTATATATATATATATATATATATATATACATATATATATACATATATATATACATATATATATATACATATATATATATACATATATATATACATATATATATACATATATATATATATATTTTTTTTTTCGTGACCTTGGTATGATATGGTAAATTCAATCAGTCGGCGATTAAAGGTCTGGTTTACTTCAAAGTATATATGTATATTTAAAACAACCCTACATGTTTCGGCAATGATGCCTTTATCAAGGATATAAAATATAAATGACAGAATACAAATGTCAAATAATTGAGTTGCTATGGTTTAAATTATTCAAAGATACATTCCAATTGATAATAATAAATTATGCCTTAGTATTCCAAAAACAGATAGCAAGGTGTGAACATATGTGTTGTTCGCTGCTAGTAGCTTGTGTCTCTTTCTGGGTATGAACTTGTGTGTAGGTTGCTGCTGGCAGCTTGCGTCTCTCTTTGGGTGTGTGGTTTTGTGTTTGTGTGAGAGCGTAAGTGTAGGGTTTTGTATGTTGGCGCGCTCGTGCGTGTTTACGCGACCGAACACTAAACACACGCACGAGCGCGCCAACATACAAAACCCTACACTTACGCTCTCACACAAACACAAAACCACACACCCAAAGAGAGACGCAAGCTGCCAGCAGCAACCAACACAACACAAGTTCATACCCAGAAAGAGACACAAGCTACTAGCAGCGAACAACACATATGTTCACACCTTGCTATCTGTTTTTGGAATACTAACGCATAATTTACTATCAATTGGAATGTATCTTTGAATAATTTAAACCATAGCAACTCAATTATTTGACATTTGTATTCTGTCATTTATATTTTATATCCTTGATAAAGGTATCATTGCCGAAACATGTAGGGTTGTTTTAAATATATATACTTTGAAGTAAACCAGACCTTTAATCGCCGACTGATTGAATTTACCATATATATATATATATATATATATATATATATATATATATATATATATATATATGTATGGTAGATTCAATTAGTTGGCAATTTAAAGGTCTGGTTTTACTTCAATATGTAAGTATATAACGAGCCATCGAAAAAAATCATAATTGGAGTAGACTGTGAAATTGGGTTGGTACTTTAGCCACTTCCACATAATGACACATTACTTGATGCTTGACAGTTTCATTTGGTTTCATTGTAAAAAAAGGTTATGGCATTGAAATGATACAACAAAAAAGAAAACAAATAATTTATTTAATATCGAAATCATAATCAAAATTTACATATAGCTACAGAAGTTGTTGAAAATGTTGTCCATTTACATCTAAACAAATTTAATTTTCTTAACCCATTTACGGCCAAGGTGTATATTAAACGAAAACTTTACAAAAAAGTATTGTTTATTACTAAAAACATATTTAAAAAAAACGATTTGATACATATCAGCTCGAAATAAAAATTGCGTATATGAAAAAAAAGATGGTGCGTGTACGCACGTTGGCCGAACACATGTTCATATTTTCTTGTGGTAATCTTCAAAACATTTTAAATGTAGATGTGTTTTGCACTTTACACAAATGTAAATTGTGTGACTTTTGCATAGTTTGCAACGACGTCTAGCTTTATCGGCATGCATCGAGATTACATGACCAATGTTATCAAGACGAACTTCATCAGGAATGGAGCTTCCAACTGCTTGATTAATTTTCCTGTTTCGATTGTTATCTTCTGCCTTCATCAAGCGTACTGCAATGTAAGATTTGAATTCCAGTTGCGTCATTTGGGTTTCATTCGATATGTTGTATATTTTCCAGGCGTTAACAATAGTGCTGTCTAGCAAATTTATAAATAACGGCCACCACCACTTTTTGCCACGCACATTTATTCTATAGTTAGAAACGCCATTGTCGTGCAAATCCACGCCGCCCATATATTTATTATATTGTGCAATCATATTTGGCTGAGAAATCATCACTTCCTTTCGCTCTTTTCGGTCGTATCTTTTAACAGTGCATAAAGGTCGTAGTGTAAAAGCATTACTAATAATAGTTGGTTTCTTCGTCAAATACAGAATCAAAACTTCCTCGTTGTTTCTTGGAAATGCTTTTTACGTTTTCTAATGGACAATTAGCCGTTCGGTTGTCTCTTATGGTGCCTGTAGCATAAAAGCCTTTCTGACTCAAAAACTTCAATAACTTATACGACGAGAAAAAGTTATCAAAGTAAAGGCAATGCTTTTGTGGACTTTTCACAATTGTGAGCAAGTCACCAATAACCTGGCCTCCTAAACCAAGTTCCGATTTACTATTTGATGCATTGCCCCTCCATATGGAATGAACTGAAATAAATATCCATCGGCAGAAGTTAGGCACCAAATCTTAAAGCCAAATCGCACGGGCTTTCCTTTTATGAACATTTTACAGGAATGTTTCCCAAAATAGGGCACCATTTGTTCGTCGATAGATAGATCGTGAGCAAATACGCCAAACTGCATGTACCTTTTGTTCATTATGTTGAAAATCGGGCGAAGTTTTGAGAATTTGTCATTTTTGTCTAACTGAGCATTATCAGATAAATGCAAATTACGTTTTATACTTCGAAATCTATTGCGAGGCATACATTTTCGAACTATGACCAAACCTTTATCTTCGTCGGTAGACCAGTACATATCAGTCTGAGGCAGTGTATGGTAACCGGAAAGCAGCAATATTCCTAGGAACCGTTTTAGGTCTGTTATACCAAATTGAAAATCATGACGATTATTGTCATAAGAATATTTAACAGAATAGCTCACTATTCTCGATAAAACTTCTTCGTCAAAAAAGAGATAAAATAATTCCAACGGAGATTTGCCACATAAATTATTTTTTATATCTTCTCTTCCAGTATTGTCAAAAACAGGTAAGTTTGCGTAAGTTGTCTCGTCTTTTTTCCAAACAGGCGCCGATACTTTTTGTCTTAAAAGTTTTTGTCTTTTTACATCTAACGTCTCATCGTCAGAATCAATAGGACCTTCATTAGTGGTATCATTATGATTTTGTATCTCAAATAAACCAGAAATTTCTTGCTCATTTGGACGAACCTGTTCAATTACCACATTATCATCAATATCTTCCTCATCGGTCAATTCATCAACTTCCGGCGGAATATACACTACATCAATATTATCTAAAAATATTCACCTTTACTATGTTATGGGGTACACTACCTACAAATTTTACGTACCATTTCTATTTTCTAACTCATTTACTATTTCGTCTAAGGCGGCCTCCAATTCCTGTTGAGGTAGGTAAACCGGCATTTTTTTTGTTTACCGTAAGTCTATTTGCGTCTATATACTGCAAAGGAACGTTAAAGACTGAATGCATCTGGTTATGAATCTAAAACATAAACAAGTCTAAACTTGTATTTTCTTGAAAAATGCATGCGCAATACGCATTCAGCCAATGGTGCGTTTACGCACCAAGTAATCTACTGTTATTTTTTCTAAACAAACTAATAACAAACATTTAAACTAATGTTTTAGTATTATAGTATTGACATTTAGAATTTAGAATGTTTACTCTAAAAACTTAAAATAAAAACTAACAACAATTTATAGAAAATTACTTCGGGGATTGGTGAAAACTGAAAATTGTCTATTTTTAATAATTGCTATCTCAATAAGTTATAGTCTTAGAAAAAAATAGATTGATGCTAAATTTAACTCAATATATTAGTTTAGTTATCATACAAAATTAAAAATCTGCATCTAAATTAGCGAAAAAAAAAATTGTAATCAGTGGTGCGTAAACGCACCACTGGCCGTAAATGGGTTAATAAGAGTTTTGAAAAATTTGACACAAACTTATAATTTCAATGTCAAATAATAAATGTCATTATGTGGAAGTGGCTAAAGTACCAACCCAATTTCACAGTCTACTCCAATTATGAATTTTTCGATGGCTCGTTATTTAAAACAATCTTATATGTTTCGGCATATGATACCTTTTTCAAATAAATTAAAAATATAAAATCTATATTTTATAAAAAAAGCATCATATGCCGAAACATGAAAGATTGTTTTAAATATATACATATTGAAGTAAAACCAGACATATACATACGATGTATATGTATATGGAAAGGCCGATTCAATGCCGGCGAAGCCCGCGACTGCCGGCAACGATTGTCTCGGATTGTTTCGCAAATACAAGTTAGCAGTAATCATTTGACCATCGACATAGGTACTTGTAATGCGTTCTAAAATAACATTTACGAATTGCAAGGGATTTGCTTTTCTTATGTCTTTCAGTAGATGCAGGAAATTTTTAAGCTGCGGTGCGTCGCATACACAAAAGCGTAATTCTAATAAAATTAAAGAATAATCCTAATAAAATAAATAAAAACGGATTCTAAAAATTATAATAAATTATACAAGAGGTTCAAAAATTCCTCCTTGCACAGCAAGACATTGTCCTAGGCGGTCGTAGAAATTAGCTCTTACATTTGCTAATGTCGGCAGTTAATGAATTCGCAGCCTCAGTTATTTTTTCTCTCAAGGAAACTAGATTTTCTGCTCTACCAGCTTCATGAGTAACGTGTGTTCATTTGAAAAGTCAATCTTGGTTACTTTGAAATTTTGATAGAATAAGACGCATATATATTAGTATGTGTTTGTTGTTCCGTAAACGTAAATCCAAATGACATTTGATAATGTCAATCACATTTGTTATTTATTTGTATGTATGAAACTGTCAAAATATACGACTTCGTAGGTTAAGTAGTAAATTTTAATTTACGACATACTTCAAAATGTTCTCAGTAAATCACATGCTAGTAGATTGACTTTTCAAATGAACACGCGTTATAAACAATATTTTTTAGATATCCCCACAAAAAGAAATCATATGGAGATAGATCAGGAGATCGCGGGGGGCATTTAATGTTTCCTGTTCCAGTTATAAGACGGTCAGGAAAAATATTTCCCAGAAATTTCTTTACCCTCAATGCATTATGTGCTGGGCACCCATCATGTTGAAACCAAACGATTTCCTGATTTATTCCAATGTTTTGAATGGCGGGAAGTATTTGATTTTTCAGTAATTCGAGATACTTGTCGGCATTTAATATACCATCAATAAAATAGGGGCCTATAGAATGGTTACCTAAAATACCCGCCCAAACGTTTGGTTTTTGAGGATACTGAGTGCGATTTGCAAAATGCCGGTGTTGATTTTCGAAGCCCAATATCGAAGAACAGAGGGATTGTGCTTTCCATGTAATGGAAAAGTTGAATCATCGGTGAAGAAAATATTTTTAACGAAATTTTAATCTAGATGTATCTTTTCCATAACGTCTTGACAAAACTCCATTCTCCGGAAATTGTCCTCGGGAAATATTTCTTGAGTTTTCGAATATTTGAAACATTTTAAACCATTACGTTTCCAAATACGTGAAATAGTTGTGTTCCTTGTACCCAATTCCTCGGCAGCACTTCTAGTAGATCTCGTGTTATCAATTTCAACAATACTACAAATTAATACATCCCGCCGTTCTCTTTCCTCAATTTTTTGTGGTGATACCTCTCTTGGTTTGCATTTCGTACAGTTATTGAGACAGAAACAAGTTTCAAATTTATTTATACTATAAATTGTTTGTCTGCAAGGTACAGAACGGTCTGCAAAAGTCAGCGCAAACAAATTCATGCACTCCATTGCAGACTTGCCAGCATAAAACCATTTTACTAACTGAAGCTTTTCAGTGGGTGTATAAAGAGCCATTATACATTAATTTTATTGTACGCTTTCAAACTGTAACGGCCGCAGCTAGACTGAATGCAAAATTTCCAGTCAATCGGTATCGGAGACAATCGTCAGTCGTCGCGGTCTTCGCTGGCATTGGACTGGCTTTCTCATGTACGTATACATACATTGTATGTACTCATACGTTGATTCTCTATGCCTAATGATATTTAACACATACGGTATATATATATATATATATATATATATATATATATATATACATATATATATATGTATATATATATATATATATATATACATATATATATATATATATATATATATATATATATATACATATATATATATATATATATATATATATATATATATACATATATATATATATATAAACAATCTAATCTAGATTGTTTTAGATATGTACATATCAAAGTAAAACAGATTTTAAATCGCCGACTAATTTAATCTAATATAATTAATAATTACTATAATTTCTTAGCCATTCATGTAATATATCATTTGATAAATTCTTGGAGTTTTCGGCTTTTATATGAAATATTTACAAATATTATCAAATTAGTATGTAATTGAGAAGTAAATGTAAATGTAAACATTGCTGTCTACAAATTACAAAGCAAATCATACAAAATTTTAATTGAAAAATTTTGTCTACATTGGGACTTGAACACAAGTCTACGGTTTGCCGGACCGTTGCTTTGCCAATTAAGCCACGATAGACCTTGGTTGAAGCTAAGCAACCATAGCAACAAAAAAAGGTGTGTGCCAGAAAAACATAGATTTTATTTTGATTTATGTTTAACTCTTATTGCATGTAATATACCGTTTGCTGTACTAGACCGCTATGCCTTTATCTCCTTTTGGAATAAATACGCAAAGTGCGAATTGCCAAGTCGGACCATGTTACCAAATTTTCTTCTTCTGCTCGTAAAGATATTGAAAAAGGAATTAAATCGGAATTGAAAGATAAAAAACTGTGGTTGTGCGTGGATGAAACGACGGATAGAAAAAAACAATCAGTTGTTAATGTTATGGTACGTGCAATGGAACTTCATCAACTGTCACCTGCTATGTTACTTGCGTCCAGACGAGTTGAAAAGTGTACTGCCAATGAGATTTTGAAGGTGGTGTTGAAGCCATTGGACAAAGTTGAAATTTCATCAAAGCAAATATTAATGTTTCTGAATGACGGTGCCGCAAACATGCCGTCTTTAGGTCGATCTCTCAAAGAACATAGTATCCAACCTCTTACATGTAGCGTGCAAAATACACGCTTTGAATCTTGTGTCACAAACGATTCGTAAATGTTATTCACGAGTAAATGATTTAATAGCTAGTACAAAGGCAGTGTTTCTAAAGTCCCCGAACCGTGCTCGACTATTTCACTGACTGTGTCCTGAAATACCTGAACCTCCAGAGCCTATAATTACGCATTGGACAACATGGTTAAAGGCTGCGTTTTACTATCATCAATTTTTTTTGATCATGTACATAAGGTAGTTTTAAAATTCAATCAGACAGAAGTTGCAGGTATCAAGAAAAGCCAGGAATTATTCAAAGATCCTCAGGGTAAAGAAGATTAAAAGATAAACAAACTATACACAACAATTACATCGGATTAGCCGAGGGAGTAGAAAAATTACGAAATGTTTCGATGTCGTTTGTGAATTCTGTTCAAATTGTGAATAATGTTCACGCACAGCTATGCGTTGTAGAAGGCGAAAGTAATAAGTGTGTGATAGAAAAATTTGAAAGTGTTTTAGACAAAAATTCCGATTTTCACATATTAAAACTATGTATAGCAAACGCCAATTAAGTTGGCGCGAGGAAGGGGTGCGCAGAAGCCGTTTTTAAAAACGTCCACCCCCACTACTCAAGTAATTGCAGAATACATTTGTCATTGACGTTTGACAGAACATATTTTGTAATGTCTTTGCTAGGGGATCATACACGCTCAGAGGTTAGAATTATCTGACATTTGATGTAAAACCAAATACAAATCTCCCCACTACTTCTAATCCTGCGCGAACTTACCCCTTCTCGCGCCAACTTAATTGGCGTTTGCTATAATCTGTGAATGTGCGCCTAAAGTACCATTAAGTTCTTTCCAAGATTATTTTGAATATGCAAATATATCATTAGATGTGGAACGGTCGTTTTCGACATTAAAACATGTTTATTCCGACGTCGAACTAACTTAAGTGAAACAACTGTGGAGACATATCTGATGATTGGAATATTTGAAAAATTGTATCCAGATAATGAATTCACTGATGATTCATAATGCGGTAAGCATATATATATATATATATATATATAGCGTTTTATATTTTTTTCTTATAATTTAAATTAAATGCAAAGTTGCATGCGTACGCCGCTGGCATGTGTGTCGAATTTGCCATCGCTAGACATTAATCACATTCTCGCATAATAAACTAATTCTAAATATAGATACATGTATGTATGTAACATATGCACACAGTTATAAATTTTCTATCTAAATACCACCTAAATAACAAAACATTAACTAAAAGTGACATAAAGAGATCTTGGAGTGATTTTCGATTCCCTGTATTTCACGGATCCACAGCTGCTGAACGCTTTAAAACTTTGCTAGTAAGCAAATTGGAATATGCTTCTATGGTGTGGTAGAAATACTTCTAGCGCTATTAATATGCAGTTGAAAGAATACCACAGGTCGCTTTTTGAAACTCCTTTCTTACAAAATTGATAGTTTATCTGTTGCGCAATATTAATTATGAAATTCTTTGGCAGTCTCATGATATGCGTTGCTTGCAAAACGGAGACAAATACCCAGTGCGCGATTTTTTTTCAAACTTATACATAATAAAATTGACTGCATCGATTTATTATCTAGTATTAATTCTTGTCTTCCTCGAATATCATCCCGTAGTGTACTTACTTTTAAAGAATGGCTGGCCAGAACAAACATGTTGGTGGAAGTGTCCATCCACCATATCTGTCGAAATGGGAACATAATTTATAAAGATATTTTTACAGGTGGATTTAATAATGACTGTTGAGCTTATACAAGGTGCGATATAGATGTTCTCGGACTGATGCTATAAAAACTCGACACTTAACTTTTATTCCTGGTGGTTGCTGTCGCCTATGAAGTATTCTCCTTGCGCAGCTATGCATCGGTCGCAGCGTTTTTTTCCAGTTCTGGAAGATATTTAAGAAATCGTTTTTTTGCGAACGAGTAGATTCCTCTTTAGTTTCTTCAATGCTAGCAAAACATCGGCCTTTTAGTTGCAGCTTCATTTTCGGGAAGGTATCAAAGCCGCAGGAAGCCAGATCTAACGAATAGGGGGAGGACGGGGAGAAATGTAGTCGTTGATGTTTTTGTCAAAAAGGCTTATGTGAAAATAGTCGTGATAAAGCGACCAATTTCCTGCTCTTCAAAGTTCGAGATGGTTGCGTCCGATATTCTTACGGAGTCGCCTCAAAATATTGCAATAGAACTCAGAATTGATCGTCTGACCAGCTGGAACGAATTCTCTGTCCACTGTCTTTCATGTCAAAACAAAAAAAATATTGATCATGCTCTTCATATTGCTTTTCACTTGTCAGCATTTCTTGGGGTTTGGCGAGTTCGGATGACCTGATTGTTTAGTTTCTGAATTATAAACAAAAATCCAGCTCTCGTTGCTAGTAATCACTCTTGACAAAAAGTTTTCATCGTTCCCAGCAAGTTGTTTCAGTTCAGTGCAATTAACAATTCGTTTCTGCTTTTGATTGTAAGTCAGAAGTCTCGGAACAAATTTTGCAGCAATGCGGTGCATTCCCAATTTTTCAGTCATTCGCTGACATGTAACATATTCGATTTCAAGTTTATCATAGATGTCAAGAATAGTACGACGACTGTCTTCATAGATCAGTCATTGAATTATTGCAATGTTTTCGGGCATGGTAGACATCAAAGGTCTCCCTGTTCGTTCGTCGTTATTAACGGACGTTATACCGATCTTAAAACGCGCAAACCACTCAAAAGTTTGTGTTCGGCTAATTGATTGTTTACCGAATACTTGCTGAATCATTCCATGTTTCAGTGACCGTTTTTCCGAGCTTAAAGCAAAACTTAATACACGTGCGTTGCTTATGTTTTTCATCGTCCATTATAATGATCACGGCAGCACACAATTGCTACTTTACGCAATCGCACGTAGCCTATCGAAAACTGCGCCTATCACGTTGAAACTTGTCGAACACACTCCGTATATATCTTACCATTTATCGACTTGCGCCAGTATTATTTAGAGTTCTCGTGCTACAACGTCAATCCGAGAACATATGGATCCCACCTCGTACATAGTGCATTTTTATTGTCGTTTTTTTTTCCCATTTTTAATTAGTTTGTTGCTGGGTTATAGTTTTTGTTGCATGTTTTTACGTGTATAATTGAAATTAATTTAGTTAAATTCAAATTTTTTATTTTGTACTGTATTAAAGTTTTCTTATTGGATAAATATAAATTGCGTGCATCCGTCGAGGTATCATGAAGCGAAAGTATTGAGATTCCTTCTTGAATTTTTTCGATCCAAAACGTCAAATTTTTAAGAGGAAATTTATTTTAGAGGACTTTAGAGGGTGGAGCTAGGTTAATAGCGTGAATAGGATATGTTAACTAGAAACTGTTGCTGATCCTTCGTTTGTCATACGATTGTGATGGATATTTTCCCTTAGACGAACCTCACAGGAAAAGCTCGTAGTTACACATTTTGATGATGCGGATAATTTTTTTTTAGGTAATGTCTGACAAGTTAAAAAAACATTGCATTGGAAAACTTGGAAAAAACGATGGTTCATTATTAATGACTTTGTAAATCACGATAATTATGTTTCAATAATCGTGCTTCTTGCGGTTAAAAACACGATATCCCTATAATTGTCACTTCGCAACGGCACTTTTCCTTGAACAATCTCATACGATTAGTCTACAATATAAACAACATAGATTGTCGGCCTACAATTAGCAATGATTGGGCTCCGCACACTTTTGTAATGTTTTCAGGTGTTGTGCAGGTCGACAATTATCCAAAACACTTCTCGTCTGCGACAAACGCGATTCGCTTTAATAGCGTTATCAGCAAATTTTTCACTCAGTATACCTGAGGTTTCCATTGTAATTTCTTTAGATCGAACAATATTTGGCACGAATTATTTGGTCTTTCAAAATCGCTATTTCTGATACAGAACAAATTGTTAAGCTATTGAAACATAACAATACAAAAACATTGGCAACTCAAAAAAGTGAACACTCAAAATTAATAGCTTTTCATATACTATTCAGAAAGTATATTGATCAACCCACAAACTATGGAAAATTATATTGCGTTCATTATTCAAGTCATCAAAATTTGTTGCACCTTGGATTATGAACATTTTCTCAATTCTTTATCACCATACTGAGGTCATCTTTTCAAATATATTGTAAGTAAACAATTTAAACTGGTATTGGTTTGAAAATTAAAAACTCTTAGCCAATTCTTTCCGATAAATGTCATAAAAACTATCATAATTGTGAATAATTGAATTGATTCGACTTTTACTTGATGAAAATCCATAATTTAAAATAGAAATAAAACTAATAGTTAAAATCTTCACTTTATTAATATTTTTTTGTGAAGCAATTGTTTCGCCAGCACAGTGGCTTCATCGGTACTTATTAAAGCACGTCACAAACAGTTTTTTGTAACGTGCTCTGGTAAGTACCTGATTTTACGAACAAATATTAATAAAGTGAAGATTTTAACTAGTAGTTTTTTTTTCTATTTTGTATCATAATTTTATTATAAGAACGAAAACTCAAAATCAAATTTCTACATTTCTACGGATGATTGTGAGAATATTTGAAATGGTATTTTACGGATGGAATGAGGTTTCCAAGTATAAACAAAATACATACCTGGAAACTTGGATACGATTCGTGAAGCAACAGCAGTATTAGTGGTTTTGATGATTGCATTTGTAACTGTGAACATACAAAGTAATCTGCTAAAACAATTACTGATTAATTACTCTTAATTTAATAACTTTAGAAATCGGCCATATTGATGTTTTGAGTTTTCCAAATTTCAATAGTAATAAAAGATGGTTTAAAATTTTGTAATTATGTATTTACATGCACAAATCGATAAATTTGTAATTGATCTATGAAAGAATATGCAGATTGTTTCGCTTAAGATTCGGAACATAATGTCGACGTCATAAAAATACTTTTTTCGATCAAAATCATTTTCATGAATTAACTTATAATGGCCGATAACCTAGTGATAATTAGACATGGTCGTTTTTAACAAACGCCAGCAGCGCAGCCGCCAGGCGGTACAATTTGCTCGCTAAGTGTGTACTGGAGCTTGAAACTTTGGTTTAAATTTGCGCATTAGAGTGTACTATTGAATAAATACCTATTTTAATAGATTAAATGACTAATAAAAAACTAAATCGCGTCTATCAATAGCATCAATTCTTGTAATTTAGCAAGGACAAAGATTTCAGAAGACCCATTCATACGTTGAATGAACAGTACCTACTGTAACGTAACACGCCAGTAAATTACAAGAATTTATACTGTCGATATTGAATCGTGATCTTAATAGAGATAGTCAATTGTGTATTAGTTCTTCTCGAATGTGTATCGTGGGTGAAAATGTTACGTAAAAGAAAATACGAGTTACAAGGGTTTCAAGAAGTTAATACATGTATATATCGGTATGCCGATTTAAAATACCGCGGCAATTCCGTAAAATGTGACGCTTGCAATGTGAACATAGTGGTTTACCACGAGTAGGGCAGTAAACGGCACGTGCAATCGGCGAGACACAGAGCGAATGTAAAAAATGAAATAACATACTAGACTTTCTTGACGGAATTTATACTCATGTTAAATGTGTGTAATATTCCACCAACCATTGTGGAGCAGAAGACGTTCTGTATATTTTAGGAAAAATTTGTTCCTGCTTGGAAATTAACAAACAGAAGCCTACCGCGAAGCCATTTCCCGCACGTGAAATTAGATGTTACAAATACCGTAGGGAATTTGTCCATGTGTACAGTTACAGATGTGTATATTGCATGTCTGTTTCATTTGTGACCGTAGGGAATATTATAAAAAATGAAAAAGTATGGATAAACGTGGACGCAACAACAGATGCTAATAAAACCAATTTAATAAACAATCTACTGTATGGGTTTTCCAAGACGTACCGAACCCCACAAAAGTTGTTTGTGCAAGGAGCACTTCCAAGAAAATGATCGCTTGTTTCTTCGGCTGTACAGGACACATCGCAGCAATTCCTTTAGAGGATCAAAAAACGGTTAACGCTGAATGGTATACAGTAATTTGTTTGACAAAAGTTATAGACAAAATCAGGAATAACAACCGAAAACGTCGCATTATTTTTTACCACAATGCGAGTTCCCATACAGCACGTCTTTTGAAGGAGAAAAGTGTTGAAATAATGTCTCATTGTCCATATTCACCTGACTTGTCGCCGAATGATTCCTTTTTGTTCCCAACTGTGAAACAAAAAATGCGTGGACAGCGATTTTTAGCACATCAAAAAGCAGTCGAAGCCTTTGAAAACCATGTTTCTGAGATACAACCTTCAGAGTGGAAAAAATGTTTTGAGAACTAGTTCGTACGCATGCAAAAGTGTATAGACCGTAAAGGCGAATATTTTGAAAAACAATCAAATAGTTTGTTCTCAAAAATTTTGTTTTCTTCCCAGATTTTGTAAAAATATAAAAGGTGACACTCGTAAATATCTTAATATAGGTGGAAATTATGTTAAAAAGTAAATTAAGTTCCAGATTTTCATCTATAAATAAAATTATTAAAAAATGGCCTTGTGTCTTTTACTATTAAAGTGGCCCTTACTTACAAATCACGCCTCGTACATATAAAGTGTATATTGTTTTAAACCAACAGCATTTAGTTCAAATAATGAAGAAAATGTAGGCTGAAACTTGTAGCAAAGGTGGCATAGATGCAATGGAACTTGTTAATTCAAATTGATATATTATGGGAAGGCATACATGACATATAAAATATCTACTAATTTTAAATATATAATATTGTTACATAAAGTATTTATGCTCTTTGCATCTTCGGAATAGAAATCCACTATAGTTTCCATTATAAAAAAAAATGAGTTAAGAACAGACAATGAATAATAATAGCTTTTAATAGAAAATTTTAAAATTAGAATATGCTCCTACGTGACCTATTTTGCGTTATGAAAAACTTTGTGAAGTATTAAACCCCGAAAGTAATTGTTCTAACGCTATTTTCGAGAAAATTTGGCAGATTAATATTGGATGTTTAGACTTTGCTGCATTTTATAACATAGAGCACGATATTTTTAGATGTAATAATTGTGTGAAAGTAAAAAAGTATACAAAGAGAAAACAAGAAGTCATCTAAATCAGGAATTTAGAAAAAAAGAAGAATCGTTAAAAACAGCAAATTAGGAAAATTTTACCAGGAAACAAAAAGATGTAAAGAACAGATCCTAAGAAGACTTTATTATTTAAAAGACAAAGAGGAATTTTTAGTAGGTGATAAAAGACTATAAGCTAGAAAGATTTGCCAAGTATTTTGGAGAACTACTAAATGAAATTGAGGAAAACGAAAGTGAAACCGAGTAAAAATGGAAAAATGAATAAAATAATGTGAAGATAAGGAATTTTCAAGAATACCAATAAAAAAGAAATGGGAGACTGTAAAAAAGAATTAAAAGATAATACGAGTGCTAGTGAGAAAAACATTCCAGCATAAATTTTGGTAGCGTCTTTATTATGTAGTGTCTTTATTATGAAACAATTCAACGAACTCCACATAAAAAAAAATAAGCTTACACTACTCTTCATTGACTACAAGCAAGCTTACGACTCCATTAGAAGACAAAAGCTGGATGACGCTATACGAACGTTGGAAGTACTGGAAAACCTGAGAAAGTTAGTCGAAGTATTAATGCGAGAAACAGTAAATAAAATAACAATAGAAGGAGTGTTCACTGTAAAAAGGGGACAGTTGATTCAATTTCTGTAATTCTCTTTAACTTAATACAGAAGGTATCTTAAGACAAAGCGGTATAAGAAATAATCGGTTGATATGTTGCAATGGACATCAGTGTAAGGCTTACGTTGATGATATGGTACTTATGAACTAGATCCAAGACGGAAATAATAATATTTATGTTACTGGAAAAGAAAGCAAGAGAGTATAGCTTAAAAATTAACGAGAAGAAAACCAAATATATGGTAATGAAAGATAAAGATAGAGAAAGGACCGTTAATTTAGATATAAACTATGCAGGAAATAGAAAGTATTCCACAGAGAAAGAGGAACAAAGTGATTATCTCAAAGTGACGATAAAATATAAGGCGGATTAAGGGACGGAAATACAAAAAAAGGAGAATCAAAGGAAATAAAGCTACAGGAGTAGTAACAAAAACTATAAGGGTAAAAAATGTATCTAGAGTTTTGAAAATCAGATTGTACCAATCGATATTAAGGCTTACCGTTACTTATGTTTGTGAAACATGGATAATGAATAAAAAAGATGAACAAACAGCAAACTCGAAATATGGTAAAGGAAAATGTTAGCATAATTTATAAACGGATTAAAGACGAAGAATTTACAATAAGAGCAAACAAACAAGGAAAAGAGCTAGCCAAGAAGTGAAAGTAATGGGAATGTAAAGAGCCAAATGATTGGGACACAGCCTGAGTATCACGACAGATGGGTTAAAAGAATTTAATTAGTGCAGGGGGGGGGGGGGGGGGGGAGATAAAAGAGAAAGTGAAGGAGACTTTATATTTTATGACACTAAAACTTTTTTATTCTTATTAACCCAAATCCATTATCTCTATAAGCAGAGGTGTTCAAATTTCTTAGAAGTTGTATAATTGTGTATTTGTTAATTTGTTAGAAACGAGAGTAGATATAAACTTTACGATAGAAATCGCACCAAAATGTAAACTTTTCTCTAAGCTAATAGTTTTCGCATTTCTTTAATAACAATACCAGAAAACCGAAAAATGTTTGCTAAATATAATAATAATAATTGCACTTAACCTTAAATAACGCACAGGGTTTAACACAATAGCTCTATTACGACTTGAATCTTGCGGACGAGGTACCAGATGATAACGTCCGGTACCTTCAAAACACTTATCCGCTATTATTATTTCCTGTATTATTGTTCATGTATATTATTAACTTTTCATGAGTATAGTGGGCCACTTTTGTCTGCACGCCAGGGCAGTACTAAGTTTTATATATGTATACATATTGTATTATTATATTACTCATTGGGGTTTAACGCAAGTATAATCGGGCAAGAGTAATGTTAGTTTATTTATTTAATTATAAATATCATATATGTATAACCCACTTGCCTTATTTAGGTAGCATAATTTGGATATGATTGCTGAAATAACGATTTATCTCAAACTTTACACACTAATTTTGCACCATCATAATATAAATCCGGAAATTTACCTATATACTTTTTTACATTATCAAGCGATGGTGGCTTTTTGCGCTTCTGTATGCCCGACATACTGTGACTTACATTTAGAACGCGTAAAAGATAACGATGAATCGTTCGACTATCTCCCGTCGAAACTCAAGATGAACTAACACAAAATGTGACGGTTTCGCTTTCTACGTTGTGTGTGCGGTGATACGTACTAAATTCAATCCTGATATGCAGACAGCACTGTATTCATTACGGTATTTAAGGTTCTACGGAAATTAAAATATTCTTCACGTGCTAATTTTTAAAATTGGATTATGTATTAAAACAATTCAATTACTTTTAGTTATTAACAAGATATTTTGAAAAATCAATTAAGAGCGAGTAGTCTTAAATAAGAAAATAAATCTGTCGTTGTTTCCAAATCGAAAGTGAAACGTACCACATTATCATTCATATATGTACAATCAATTACCAGTATACAATAACTGAATACCTGCTAAATTGTATTAAATATACATATTTCAATTCATAATTATATATTTCTCGCTGATTATTTTTATAAATAAATAAATTCGAATCAAATGAAACCATCTACCGGTAACATTAAATTACGATTCATAAAAAATAGCGTAAAAATTTAACTGACCTTCAATTCCATTTTCTTTGAGTGGGTCTATAGTCGTACCAAAGCTATGATGTGTGACACTATCGGCAGTTGTGGTTTCTGTAGTGGCAGTTTCTTCTTTCACGGCTGGAATAGTGGCAGGTATTGATACAGGTTGAGGCGGTGTTGCAATCGTTATCGTCTGACCATTTTGCTGCATTTGTTGAATTTGCGTTTGATTGGGGTTTACCTGGGGAATATTGGCTTGAGCTGCTTGGATTTGGCCAATAATTGCCCCCGATTGTGTCATTTGGGATAATTGCTGTAAAGTTACATTACATCATACACTATGCCGATGAATAAAGCAATTATATTTACAATTTCTGTCACAAGAGCGTATAGGCGATTACGTCTAAGAACGATCCGATAAACATTAATTAATTTAGCGATTAGGAACTAATGATTCCTTAATTCAACAAAGCTTTAATATTGTATAGTTTCCCGATCTAGGTACATACGTACTGTTTACTGATGAAGTCCCATTTTGTGTAACAACTTTCAGAAAAAGTCCCACTGCACTCATGTAGCAAGCACACAAACCCATCAGTGCTCGAAAGAAGAATATATAGGGGGCGCGGTTTTGAATCGCTATATTTGTTATCCGGGAATTTGGGTGCTAAGAAAATGCTGAAGTCTGTCAAAACGTAGTTTGGTGAAGGAGAATCAAATTAGATACTTCAAAAAGATAAATACCAAAAATATCTGAGTTGTGCAAATCTTGGAAGATTGAAATTGGTACCGAATGCTAATCCAATTGAGAAATGTGTAGATCTACATAAAAATGAAACTGAGGAGAAAGCGCCCGTGTAATTTGAAGTAGCTATCGTATCAGTAGCGGTCTCTAAGCACAGATTATTCAGAAAATCTTGTTGAGAATATCTAAAAATGCTGACAAGAAATAGTCGATAATAACGACGACTAGACTAGAGATTATATTGTGTTAGGTAGGTGCAGGTGAGATATCGATTTTTCTTTCGCAAAAAAATGGTGCGCAATATTGTGCGGTATTTGTGAAAAAATGTACAAAATTTATTTTATTTTTTCGCGACAGTTTGCTCAGACGCATGCATCGAGATACGAACAACGAATGCCATCTCCGCTCTCCACATACCCCGCTACATAAGTGAAAGCCATCCCTACCAGTATTCTTGAAAATTGTTATACATATACGTATATGTATATATGTGTGAATTTGAAGCTAAATATCTACTTTTAACTACGCCAATCTGTATATTGAATTCCCTGCGTATAATAATTGAATACTTGCTAAATTGTATTAACTGGTATATAATACTGATTCAGTAATACGTATAGCTTTAATTATTTCATAACTTCAAGATAGTATTTGTTTATCTCCCAAGTTTTGATTAGTTTTGAAGGTCCAACTTGCTATTTTCAAAACATTTTTTTATTATAAAATATGTAATTATTTTTCTACGCATAAAGACTACCCTCGAAAAAAAGTGATCAAGTTTACCGTGACAGAATAAAAGGTAATCATCTGTAAGTTTGACATATTACTGTTAAATTGTTGTAGAAATACAATCAGTTAGAATGTCACCAAAATAAATGCCGAAAAGATACCAAACACCTATAATCAAAAAGAATATTTCCAATTAAATTTTAGGAATTGCAAAATCGACGGTTCAAAATGTATCATAAATTAGGTTTGCCAGCTCAAGAAAAAGTTGTAGAAGAAAACCGGATCTAGTGGAAAAAATAAAGGCAAAAAGAATAATTGAAGAGTTTAAGAAAAATCCAACTCTTTCTATCCGCAATGTCGCATGCAAATGAGGTGTATCAAAATCGTAGTCCAAAGAATTTAGTAATAAGAAAAATGAAAAATTGATCCCATGACCCTCCCTGTAGTTTCAAATCGCGATTCAAAAGAACGATTGTATAAAACGTGTACTCTAAGTCGTATACAAATTTCTTGACAAAAACTGATTGCCTTGTGAGTTTAGCGTAAAATTTCTCGTATGGCAGACAATTTGCTCTTACGGTACAATAAACCGGCAAATATACATTGCAGGTGTTTGGAAAACTGACTTTTACCAGTAATTGAAGAGCACAATGGTTCAGTAATATTGTAGCCAGATGTAGCGACGGTCCATTATGCTAACCTACGTACTCTGGGTTGAATTTCAGATAAAATAATTTTGAATTGCCAATCCTCCAAATTTTCTAGAATTACGTCTTGTCGAAAAATATTGGGCAATCATTCACCGCAAAATGAAGAAGACACAAAAAGTGCAGTGGATGAACACTTTTGAAAACAAATGTGGAAACTAGTGAGTGAAACGGTAACTCGCTAGTCGCTATT
This sequence comes from Melolontha melolontha, assembly GCA_935421215.2. NCBI lineage: Eukaryota > Metazoa > Arthropoda > Insecta > Coleoptera > Scarabaeidae > Melolontha > Melolontha melolontha. The sequence continues at coordinate 90,096,637 of OW285237.1, read as the reverse complement.
TCACCTGTGCGAAATATCAAAAGAAGTTAGAATTTTTTCCAAGTCTAGTCCCTTTTATAGTATTACGTTTTGGGTTTAAAAGTTTTTTAATGATGTATTGGTTGAAAGGCAAATAAAGTATATCTAGTCTTTAGTTGCGCTTTGTGTCGACCACTTTTTTTCGTAGACAATGCTTAATTACAATTAATAACATTATGTAGAAAGAGGAACGATATGCTGATTATTAACTTCGCATCAACACACAGAGATCTTTCTTGATTTTTTTATGGGAAACGTGAAATAGATATTACACACATGTGTAATACCATTAATTCTGTTTCCATTGGTGTCTAAAAATATTCAGGCACAATACTTCTGGGCTAAATTAAAGTTGAACTTTAATTTGAATAAACACAATATATTATATACTATTAATACTAACTACACATTAACCACAATAGTGTGATTAAATAACTATGAAATGTTAATTTATTAATGAGAGATATGGGTGTTTTTGTTTATAACGGGTGTTCAGAAAATCGGCTTCAAGTAGGTTTTGGACAAAAAATCGTATGTCCTCACTTAACTCTATTGATTTATATTAATTTTAAATGTCAAATGTCCGTAAAAAAAAATGAAGAATCTAATATCAAAAGTAGTACTATGCATTTTAAAATGGTATTTAATAATGTACTTATGCAAAGCATTCATGCTTGAATCGTATTTTTGATGTGGTCAAAATATCGATGGACAATGGAAATACTCCATTGAAGATTCTATAGAAGAATTTCCCAACTTTTCTTTTGATTATAATACTTTTCAGAAGACACTCAATAGAATTGTTCTACTTTTTCAATAAACGTGGAGCATAGAACGATAAGAAGGTAGTGGAAGACCAAAAGTTATTTCCATCATATAACTTGCTTGCAAGAAATCCTCGATATTGATTATCCGCGACGAGTAGTATTTTGTGAATGGTTTTCAAATGATTTCAATGATGAACTCCTAGCCAAAATTTTTATTCGGACGGAAGCATGGTTTCATGTTCGTGAATTCGAAGAAGGATCATCGGTCCAATTTTTTAGTGGCACTTTAAATATGGAAAAAATACTCTTGGTAGTTTCACGACAATGAACTAGCTCTGGGTTACTTTCAACAAGATGGCACTAGAGCTGAAACAATATATATGATCTGAGAAGTGTTTGGAAATCGTTTAATTAATTTTTTAACAGCAAACATGAACTTTTTCCAAGATCTTGTGATCTTACACCGTGTGATTTCTTTCTTTGGCTTTTTTTTTAATTCAATTTGTCAAGTGCCTCTGCAAAATTATATATTAGGGCAATTCGTAAAGTAAATTCCGTTTCCGTCTAATGAGCGGAGGAGTGGGCACATCAGCGCGATCGCAGCGCTGTGGTGTAGTCTGCTTCAGTGTTAGCCTGGCAGTGCTAGTGAGAGAATCGTTCGGACATTCTTTCATGCTATTTTGGTCGTTTAAAATGGCTGTTGCAATTGAAAATCCCGCCGATTGTAAATTGCATGAAGGCTGCTGAAATTAATTTAACATTAACTGACATTTGTGTATACGATGACTTACAAAATTGTGTTAAGTAAATACATGTAACTGTATCGTTCTATCGTATTTCATATCAGACAACTTCAAATTTCCATGAATTACTTGACGTCGATTTTTTCTGTAATTCAATAATTGATCGTATATATTTAAATAATAATAAAAACTTAATACTGTATATTTAATAAACATATCAATCTTTCAATAAGAATATTGGAAATATACATATTAATTGTATTAATTTAATTTATTAAATCTAGCAGCTTTATGTAAAAATATACGCCCTTCACGATTCGAAGACGTGCACCTCTCTCATCAACAGAATTTTCGGAATCACCAACACAAAAACAATAAAAAGTATAATATTTATATCAACATCACTTGCGAATGCAAATTTGTGTTGGTGCGAATGTTTAGTGTTGACACATATCGTTCTGTCATATTTTGCGTGTTTGTTTACTCTTGGTTTGCAAAGTCGAAAGCGTTTTGCAGCCAATGTAAGCGATTAGTTGCATCCGTGATTGCAAACTGTGAAGCACAACGCGATAGTGGATCGTTGCTGCCTTTATCAGGTGTAAGAGAAGTAAAATCGTATTTGTATTTTGTTATAATTTCATATTATACAGTGTGTTTAACAAAGATGAGGCAATATTAAAGCGGGTGATTGCCCAGGTCATTTTATACAAAAAGTTCCTATAAACATAGGTCCACATACGCTTCGTTACCGATCTACAGCGTGTTGAAGTTTAATTTTAAGAAACAGTAAAAACTTGATTTTTCCAAAGCGACTTGAAATAATGAAATTTTAGGCGTGTTCATAGCTGTGGGAGACACATACTTTGCAATACAATACGATGTTTCAGTCGTACCTGTGGCGCGCGTATTGGCACGTCACAGGCTATTTTTCAAGAAAAAATAGGACGCCTCTGATTTCTCTAAAAATACAAATATGCTTTTATTTATTGTTCAATTATGAAGAAAAAAGCTCTCTTAACTTTTTATCGTACGACGTACCGTTTTTTAGTAAAAAAAAACATTTTAGTGCAAGTCCATTTATTACAGAAAAAAATATTAAAGAACAAGGCTTTATTCAAGGACAAAAACAAATATTATACCAAACCAACAATTTTATCAACCAAAAATTACAAAAACTGTGTAAAGTGACCACCTCTAGCTCGGATGCAAGAATCCAATCTTCTCCTCATTGACTGGCGAACTCTCTGAAAAACACCAGGATCGGTTTTAATTGAGTTGCACCCAGCAATGATTCGGTTTCTTAAGTCTTCTACGTTTTCCAATGGAGTAGCGTACACCAAGGACTTCAAATGGCCCCACATGAAAAAATCCAGGGGATTTAAGTCCGAGGATCGTGCAGGCCATGAGTGAGGTCCACCTCGGCCTAACCAGCGATTTCCGTATGCTTGTGTTAAGAAATCACGAGCTACTTGACTAAAGTGGGCTGGTGCGCCATCGTGCATATACCACATTGCATCTCTAATTGCTAATGGTACGTCCTCCAGAAATCCAGGGAGCGTGTTTTCCAAAAAGTTGCGGTACACCTCTCCGGTAAGTCTCCTTGGTAAAAATACCGGTTCAATTATGCAGTCACCCACAATCCCAAGCCAAACGTTCAAAGAAAACTGATGTTGAGAACGATCTTCAACAATTTCATGTGGATTTTCGTCACACCATACATGGTTATTATGGAAATTTCGTATTGCATTTCTTGAAAAATTCGCTTCATCGGTGAACAGAATCAACATCAGGAGTTGAGGGATTTGAACCATTTTGTGCAAAAGCCATTGACAGAATGCAATGCGAGGAGGAAAATCAGCAGGAAGAAGTGCTTGAACGCGTTGTATATGGAATGGATACAACAAATTTTCCTTCAGAATGTGCCAAATAGTCCCATTACTTACATCCAAAGCGTCAGCAATTTTTCGAGTAGAAGTACCTCGATCTTCTTCAATCATGTCTAGCACATCCTCTTCCAGCTCTACCGTTCTTGCTGTCCTTGGCCTTCCTGCTCCTCCATTTCGTCTTAATGTGCCTGTTTCATAAAGACGTCGATGAATACTTTCGAAAGTTTTTCTATCAGGTACAATACGGCCAGGATATCTTTCAGTATACAACCGCCTAGCTTCTAATGCATTGCCATCAGCACGCCCATAAATGTAGTGCGTGTCGGTCATCTCGGCATTCGTATAGCGATTCATGATAAGGAACTTCAACAAATTCGACACATACAAAATTATTAATAACGAGACTCATGCAATATGTCATTCAATATGTCAGTGAATAAAACAGGATTGTGGTTTGGTAAAATATTTGTTTTTGCCCTTGAATAAAACCTTGTTTTTTTATTTTTGAGTATGTCTCCCACAGCTATTAACACGCCTAAAATTTCATTAAGATATCTCAAGCCGCTTTGGAAAAATCAAGTTTTTACTGTTTTTTAAAATTAAACTTCAACACGCTGTAGATCGGTAACGAAGCGTATGCGGACCTATGTGTATAGGAACTTTTTGTATAAAATGATCTGGGCAATCACCCCCTTTAATATTGCCGCATCTTTTTTTTTTTTTAACACACTTATAACCTAAATACTGCAAGTTTGACATAAGCGTTTACTACCCTAACCTAAAATGTAAACAATTCGATTTTGCCAATGGCTTTTGCAAATGATTTCTCAACATTGTTTTGACATCATTGATAACATGCACGTCTTCGAATCGTGAAAGGCGTTTAGCGGTGTATTTTTCAAAACTTGGTAGTGTTTTTTTTTTAATCAACTCAAATACAGTTCAATTCAGCAAACATGATCCCTGCATCACCAATATATAGTTCTATTAAAGAATTATGGCTACATCCAAATAAGAAATAGTATCTACGTGTATAACAAAGACAGCATAAGCGAATGCATGTGCTTCTAGTGAGCTGCTAACGACGACATACGATTCACAGACTTTACTTGAGCAAAACAAAGATGCAAACATACGATCTATTTATTTTATGCATTTCAGTTTAGCTTTTTGACATCGTTTGTCTGACATTACGCTTTAACGCTTGTATTTGATTGAAGTGTTTTGTATTTGTGTCATAAACTATTATACAATGTCTGAACGTGGTAGAACATTAGGTTCACAATCGCAAGAACTAGTTTAAATTTATTGCAATATTTCCAGCAAAGAAAGATAAAGGTGGTCCTGTGATATCCATTACATATCTACGAGAGGTAAAGAATGAGTGACATTTTACAAATTCCAATGAATCTTTTTTAGTGAGTAGCAGATGCATTGAAAGTAGGAATATAGCTACAGTAAAACGGATTAAAGCTTAGTCAATAAATAGTGCTGTTCTTCCCCGTAAAAAAAAAACAAAAACAAGATTTTACAGAATGCTATACATAATCACTAATCACTAGAGCTGAGGATGTTTGCGGTATAACCATGGTTATATCATGTAACCATAGTAATTTACTATGGTTACATGATATAACCATGGTTATACCGCAAACATCCTCAGCTCTACTAATCACCGATCAATTTCATGTTATTTGATGTAAATAAATTGTGTTTTTTGTTTCTTTTGTAGCCGCGTTATTTCTCAATAAAATTCTATCATTTCTATTTGATATAGGTATGTCAAATATAGTACATTAAAAGACTATTTAATTTGTATTACATATTTATAAAGAATAATGATAAAGTTGATTATCTAATTATACATAACCTAAAACTAGATCATTTATTGTCAATCTAACCGGAAACCGCAAATTGACATTATAACTTTCATGTTCATTTTATAGTATTTATCATGACGGCGAAGTATTGGTTTGAATCACACAAAATTAAATGATGACGCAGGGACCATCTTTGCTGATTTAAAGCGTGTTAACATCGATGGAAAGGAAATGCACAGATAATCTAATACTTAGCAACAGCATATAAGGCGAGATTTATATCGCGTAATACTTCTCAATACCGTTGTGTTTCTAATTAAACCGATTGAACTGTATATAATTAAATTCACAAAACTAATCTCCATTGAAATACTAACAAAATATTTTCGTGTACTAATTGTAAACAACATTACTGCTTGTACGACACGTAAAATTATTTTACTTACCGGATGTATTTGCTGCACACCCATTTGCATCTGCTGCGTAACAGCTAAATTAGGCTGTAACGGAAGAGATTGAGGGAGAGACTGTTGTATTGTCTGTTGCAATTGTTGTACAGGCTGAGTTGCTTGCTGCGCGGACATAGATACAACAGGCATTATAGGTCTTTCGCCTGTAATGATTTGTTGTTGTTGTATGCCTTGTATAGCATGCATGGCTGCAAAATTTGACAATTTAGAAAATGGATATAAGTACTTTTAAGGCACTAATACCTTGCTGCTGTTGTTGCTGTTGCTGCTGCTGTTGGTATTGCATCTGCTGAATTGCCTGTTGTTGAATGGCTTGTTGTTGCATCAAAACAGCCTGCTGCTGCTGTTGCTGCTGGGTTTGCTGCTGTTGTGTAGGTTGCTGGGGTTGTTGTTGTGGCCCCGTCTGTGTTTTTTGCGTTTGAACCATTTGTTGGGCCTTTTCGCTGGATATCGGTGAACCGGGAGTCAAAGCCATACTTGTAGCTGTATTCATCACTAACATTCTATGACAGCGTAAAAAATTAAACTAATTATTTCAAAATGCACGATTATATAGATTTTATATTATATCATGGTGTGATAATAAAAGAATTCCAGCAAATGTATGGAACAGTAAACTTTGAATTCCTGTGTATGATTATTAGAGCAGTTAGATAATTTTCATTGGTTTAGTTTCTAGATAAAATGTAGCTAATGTATTACTAAATCAACCGAATAGAAATCACTTCTATTTACTTGAACAAGTAGTTTACCCTACTCTCACCTTTAAGTCATTTACATAAGAACTAAATATATGTAAACGACGTTTTTTTTTAGAAAAGTGCGAGACGCAGACGGATGCCATATTTTATTATTACTAAGCACATTCTGGTAAATTTCTTGGAAATTGTACAATCAAATACGATTCAACATAGTAATGGGGAGAGATAGCAAATGGAATTTATTTCATTCTTATAATGGCAAGGCTTACGTTTATTTTTGAATCTTAATTTATACTTGTATTATAACTTAAGGGCACATTGATAATTTTGTAACTTAGGTTTTGGTTATGTGTCATTGTGTGTTTAACAAACAATAAGAAACACCGCCTACCAATATCGTATAAACATGTCAACCATTGACATTAAAGTACAGAAATTCCCAATGATAATCCTTTTTTAGTAAGTTATTACTTATTATGTCAGAATCTCCATTTTAATAATAATTTAATTTAATTTTTCGAATGTTTTGAAATTAATTCGCAAGTTTCGCAAGCTTATTATATTGCATTTGCGTTAATATTTTATTCAAATATCTTTGGACGATATTACTATAAGCCCTGTACTGTTTTCTAAGGTGCGAACGGACTATAGAAGCGAATATGAATTTGACACAAAATTGTGTTGCGTACGATTTACACGTTATTGTATGTCTCTTTCCCACACTGACACTCCTGTTTGCGTTAGAACAGTTAAATTCGCTAGGTTGAATTAGATAATTGGCTGCTATAGGAGCGATGAAAGCTTTGCTTATTAGTCACATACTAGCAATATAATTGTCTCTTTAGTACTGTTAAAACTAATTTCTATTTCTATTAAGGTGTAAAAATTAAAAAAGACACTTACTTATTAGGTATAATGTGTTGAGGCTGTAAATTGGTGTAAGGCTTAATTTGAGTTTGATTAGCTGCGTCTGCTTTCGGAGCGGGTGATGTTCTAATTCCAGGTGCCTTTGTGCGAACTTTCGTTCCAGGCTTTGTGCCCAAACCAACCTAAAACGATATCATACTTAAATGTAATATTTGAAGTCTAGTCTTCACAATGTATTTAGTTCAAAAAAACTACATTAAAGAAATACAATTATACTAAAAAATCTAAAATCTGTGTTCCTTGAATGATTTTATGGAAAAACAAATTGCAAATTCGCGTTAAAACATAATATTTTACAAGTTAATATTTCTACCAAAAAAAAGCAAATATAAAAATAGACATATTGTTACAAAGTACATCTTATATGCTAATACATAAATATGGCGTCAAATTCCAATTATTTTTAAGACCGCACAGCGAGTTCCCATAATTGGGAACAAATTTTCCGCATAATTTATAGATAATGAGCGCCATATATTTTATATACATGTTTCTCCACGAAGTTTCTGCTTCTAGAACCCAAACATTTTCAATTGGGTTGGCATCTGGGGACTGCAAAGGCCAATCCATAGATGCAATACCATTTATAACCTTCCACTCCCTACACAAATTGCTTCGACGTTTTGGATCGTTGTCTTTTTGTAGAATCCAATTTAAGTTATTATTAAAACCATACTTTTATCGAACTTAGAAGTCCTTTTTGATACAATTTAAATTTAACGCCTACAGGCATAAACCTTGACGGTCTGTTTTGCAGGTGACCATATCCGAAAAGATGATTAATCTCTAAACACAACGTCGAACCAACCTCACCTCTGCTGGAATTTTCTTATGGTCAGATCACGCGTGCATGTAAATGATTATCGGACGATTTAATAATAATTGTGCTTCTACAAGCAATATCGTGTTTTCGTAACCTGCTTCTAAACGTCATTGAATTAATATTTATGTTCTCCTTGGTTAGTTCGGATTGTCCTTGACAAAGTCAATTCCAGTCTTTTCTTAAATAAATTAGCCTAATCTTTCCGCGCTATTGTTGTGCGGCTTTCACACCGCGTTCTGAAAGATCCACCTACACTTGGGTTTGTTTATAATCCTCTATCCATCGTCTGACGAAGCTTTCTGACTTATGTAAATACTTTACGCTTTACAGCACTCATACAAAAAATTGCTCCAAAACTTTTTGAAAAAAGCTATTACCTGCGTCATCTATAACGGATAACTGAATTACAACTGACTACGAGTGTTAAAGGAAGATATTTCTAACTACTCTCTTAGTTCCACTCTTCCATTAACTTTCCCTCCAAGGAATATTGGCCTGCGCTTCTTATTAGACAGACTGTATGTACATAAAACTAACTTTTATTATTTCTTTTGTACTATTACAGCAAATCCTGAGGATGTTTCTTCAATGCTGAATCTATACAATAAAGTACAATATTTTTTCTGAAGGTTTGATTACATATTTTCAAAATATTCCTTTCAACAAGCTATATACTTTTGAGGCCGAAGAAATTAATATTTGAAGATATTCACTCTGGAGATGTTATTTACCTTTTTCAATAGCAAAGTTGATGCAAAATACAATCTATCTACGACACAAAAGAAGAAACCAAAATATTTTATGAATAACTGAACAACTCAATGTTTTACTCCTTTATACATACAGTACGGTCGAGTATATAGACAAGCGATATTATAATGGAGTTTGATTCTTTTTATTGGTTGATTATAAAAGGTCTTTTGAAGGACTTCGATTAAGCACAATGTAATGTACCATTAATTTGACGTACTATAATAATTCTAGGCTAGAGTCGCAATGTGTCTAATAATAATTTAAGAAATCACCTTGCCTTTTCTAGCAGATATTGGAGCAAACTCATTCTGGAAAATCCAAGCAATTGATTGTATCTTATTTTGGGTCATATAAATAAATGGTAAAACTATCGTTGTCCGTTATAACGTTACAAATCAGGTGAGAAACCACGAGCGAAGGATGCGAGAGTAGCTTGGCATGTATTGATACGATATATCTGACTGCATACAATCACAATGGTTTTAGTCAGTGAGAAATATTTCATACAAAGCTGATCCTTTGAAGATTCACAACCAATACGAATTTTATTATACCAACGGTTTACGGTAGGTGATAACAAGATTTACACTTCAGTTCATCGAAGCATTCTTATCAGCTTAATCCATGCTTGAGCTGAACAGAAAATTACCGATTGAAAATATTTAATAACTTTTTGTGGAAGTGTTCAATTCAAGCTATTATATCTTTTAAACGTCACAATATTTTTTCGTTCTATCACTTCTGTTGATCACATAAAAGGTTAAATGAAAATGTCGGGTCTAGTGGGTAAGTGGTGAAAGTGTGGGTTTGGCAAATTGGGTTCAATTCCTGCTGATCTAGTCTCTAATGTCGATGGAGTTATTTCCTCCAATCAAATTGATGAAAATACGAAGTGCTACCTAGAAATTTCTAGAATGCGAAAGAAGCACAATAAATAAATTCTTATTCACTACCATCTCCTTCAAAGTACTCTCCTTCCGCATGAATACACCGATCCCAGCGACTTGTCCATGACTTTAAGCGGTGCTGGAAGTGTTCGCGTGTTAACGTGTTTACCACTTCTGTGATTCGATCTATATCTCCTCAATTGCCTCAAAACGATGCCCTTTGAGCTTCAGTTTCAACTTCGCAAATAGGAAGAAGTCATAAGGGATCTAGAGGGCAGAGAGGGTGGGGTGGAGTAGAAACTAACGCAGTAGTGACGCGTGGGTTGATGCATTGTCGCAATATGCCGTATGTTAAATTCACCGGACAGACTATGCTGATAAACGCCGTACGACAATCCGACAATGTTACAAATGTCATGGATTGTTCTCCATCGGTCTTGCAGGATCACGCACTTTTATCGCATTTTGTGTTTTCCATCGATGGACGACCGAAACGCTCATCATCAGCAACCGATTCACGTCCATTTTTGAAACGGTTGTTCCCGAGTTTCCGCAGCTGTTTTACCAAGCTTGAACCAAGATTTTTTATGCACGTTCTTTTGCTCTTTCAAACATTGTAGTGTCGCAGAATAACTCAAACACAACTCAACTTAACTCAAAATATAAACACAAAAACTGTTTGTCACTATACAAGCGTCCCCAATCGTTATGTTCAAATTTTAGGAGTGTAAAGTAGACTTCATTTCAAGTAACAAAAACGCAAAACTTGTATATCCATTTTTATTTGTTTCGAAGTTACAGACCTATGAATGTGATCCTCAGATCATGAAAAAAAAATGTAATCCTAAACTCAATAAAAACTGATTTTATTTAAAAAACTTCAATTAATAATATTTTCGAAATGTCCACCTCCTTGTTGAATGCAGCATTGTGCCCGTAAGCCAACAGAACAAGTACTTATCCGAATTTCATACTTGTTTTGTCGGATTTTCTCGGCAGCCAGGTGAATACGATCCAACAACTCTTCTCTTGTGTTCGAAACTTGGGTGGACTAAATTTTTCATGTACCCCCATAAATAAAAGTCAAGGGGATTGAGATCGGGTGATCTGGGTGGGCATGCAACAGTAAATTGACCAATCCATCTTGGATAATTGACGTTAACCCAATTTCGGACAGCAATTCCGAAATGTGGTGGTGCCCATGCATCCATGTGAAACCACATGTCTCGTAGAACATTCAGCGGGATGTCCTCTAAAAGACCTGGCAGTTCGTAAATAAGAAATTTAAGGTAACTGTACGCATTTAACCTCCCAGGAAGAACGACAGGACCAATCAACAAGTCATCGATTAGGGCCGCCCAAACGTTAATAGAACATTCATGTTGAAATTTAGATGGGCGTATAGCTTGGGATTTTTTGATGACCACCTGTGCAGATTTCTCAGATTTGTAACACCACTTCTCGTGAACGTAGATTCATCTGTCCAGAGGACTGTTCTGCAGAAATTAAAATGAAGCCGTGACTGTCTTAATATCCAGGTAGAATAAACTAGACGAGCATAGTGGTCTGCCTCAAGCAAACCGTGTCCCCTGCGATAGTGATATGGATATAAGCCCTCACGTTTTAAAATTCGCCAAACTGTCGTTCGTGGCACTACTAGTTGTCTAGCGATTCGACGTACACTGAGAGTTGGATCCCTTGTAACAATAGCTACTGCTTCTTCCTTTAAGTTTGCTGGCAAATTTACTCCTCGGTCGAAAAAATAATCACGCAGTCCGCATTCCCGAAATTGTCTGTGTACTTCCAGAAACGTTCTGTAATGAGGAATACGCCTATCAGGAAACCGATGTCGATATTCAATAACTGCTTGACGCGCACTCCTATTACAGTAGCCATACACAAAATGCATGTCCGCATACTCTTGAGAAGAAAATCGGTAAGGCATTTTGAATAAATAAAACGTGTCCACTCACTAATAAGCTGTTGTATGAACTGAAACGTAATGTAATCCTTTATTAAAAAATGCAACGTTAACAGTCATCTGGACATTTGTTTATTGTATGATATTCATGGTTCAGCACTTACGAAATAAGTAAGAACATTCTTTATCATAAATCAATTTCCAGTACCCTTTTTGGTAGATCTCCAAGAAATTACTGTATGCACTACGACACGTGTTTATTTATTTTAGGATAACATGCGACGTTAATAATCACAGGCCTGTTATTGAATCGTATAACTTTTTTTTTTCATGATCTGACAATCACATTCATAGATCTGTAACTTTGAAACAAATAAAAATGGATATACAAGTTTTGCGTTTTTGTTACTTGAAATGAAGTCTACTTTACACTCCTAACATTTGAACATAACGATACGGGACACCTTGTATAACAAAGTATCGTTTGATAGACTGACTTAATATAAACGTAGCTCGCACCATCTATTAAGCTGTACTATCATCCCTTGACACGCCAAATCTTGGGAATTTCTGGGTAACACCTCGTAAGCACCTTCACTAAAACTATGGTAATAATAAACAGTCAGCTTGCTTCTTTAATGTACCGTAGATCTCTAGGCTTATCCTTTTATAATCAGTTCTCAAAGTTTGTTATTGAAAATATTATTTATGTAGAGAAAGGAACGATGTGTTAATTATTAACTTCGCATTAACACACAGAGATCTCTCCTGGTTGTTCTTGTAGGAAACATAAAATATATTAGTATTATATTGTGTATAATACCAAATAATTTTGTTTCCATTTTTAACTAGAAATATTATTTCCTTCTGGGATTTTAAAATGTATAGTTAGGTGAATTGTCATACTTAATTCGTTTTTATTAAAGAACTATTAAATTAAGTTTTTATAATGAATTTCATATGTACAGTCACGCATTTTTCATTTCTTTAAAGAAATGAATTTGTTACTCTTGATTATATATATATATATATATATATATATATATATATATATATATATATATATATATATATATATACATATATAATTAAGACTGAAGAAACTTGGAACAAATTTAACTATGATAAAAGAAAGCATAAACTATATATTATCATACCTGAGCTTGAGCACTTATAGTCTGTGTTGAAACCGAGCTGGCCGGTCTGATATTCGCAGCATTTGAGGGTAAAATGTTTAAAGGTCTACTGGTAGGTTGTTTAGGTTGTATATTTTCATTGGTAGGTCGGGGCTTCGTACCGATTTGTTGCATTGTACCAGGTGCTGCTAGGGTAGCTGAAATAATTCAATAATTTATAAGAACGAGTATATATATATATAGTATTACTGTATAATTTTGTCATATTTTACTTACGATTTTGTTGAGCTTGGATTGTTGTAGCTTGCGGACTCTGCTGTATAAACATTCCAGGTGTGCCATCTGGTTGCGTACCTCTTATAAATATTGGATTAGGGGCAGCAAGTAATGTTGATGATTGAAGACCGTTGGTTGTCCATACTTGGGGAAACTGCCACGGCGCGAATTGCATTGGCTGACCGTTTGGCTAGTAACGAATTAAAATTTTAGAAATTTAATAGGTGAGAAAAAATGTATGGTAGTTATCTTAAGATTGCTAAATAATTGTACATATGCATTTAATTTTTGCTTTATATCTTTTGTAATAAAGAAAATTAACAGTACAAAGCAATTTAAAACATTAATATATAAAGGGTCTGTGAATAGGAGCTTGAGAAATTTATTTTTTAATAAAAAACTTAATGTGTAAGATACAGTGCTAATATATATTATATATATTATATATATTATATATATATATATATATATATATATATATATATATATATATATATATATATATAGTAAACCTAATCAGTAGGCGATTAAAGGTCTGTATATTACTTTAAAATATATGTATTTAAAAAACTCTACATGTTTCGGCTGTATACGCCTTTTTCAAGAGAATACAATATATATATTTATATATATTTATATATATATATATATATATATATATATATATATATATATATATATATATATAACAAGTGTTCATTTGAAAAGTCAATCTAGTAGCATGTGATTTACTGAGAACATTTTGAAGTATGTCGTAAATTAAAATTTACTACTTAACCTACGAAGTCGTATATTTTGACAGTTTCATACATACAAATAAATAACAAATAATAGGTATTTATTGAAAACTATAACAAATGTTGAGAATGTTGTCCTTCATGATCAATGCACGTTAAAATCCTCCGTTCAAAATTTCTGATGATATTCTGCAACATTACTGGATTGTTATTAATTTACATGCATTTCTGTTCGATTCTCTGTAGCATATCATTCAAATTCAATATAGGTGTTCGAAATATGTTATTTTTTAGATAAGGCCACAAAAAGAAGTCGCAAGGTGTTAAATCGCATGCACGTGCAGGCCAGGCAATTTCAGTATTTCGACTAATTATACGCTCATCAAAAAATTCTCTTAAATAATCCAAAGATTCTGCAGTACAGTGACAAGGTGCTCCGTCTTGTTGGAAATATGCATTTTGAAGTTCATCATCATGTAACTGATTGACAAATGGTTGCAAAATTTATGTACGGTACCTTTGAGCAGTTAACGTTCCCTGAAAAATATTGGTCCAATGATTCGCCTTTGGCTTATCGCTGCCCAAACACCAATTTTCTCTTGATGTAGCGATTCTTCATTAATTACATATGCATTTTCACTACTCCAAATTCTTGTATTTTGTGAATTTAGGTATCCCGTTTTATAAAACCATGCTTCATCAGTAAAGATGACTCTTTGCGAAAGGTCTCCATTATTGTTCATATTTACAAACCAATTACAAAACTGTAGTCTACGTGGGTAATCAATTTCTAACAATTCTTGTACTGCTGTGACACGGTATGGATAAAATTGCATATCTTTTTTTAATAACTTGTGAGTTGTACCAACAGAAAGGTTTATTTGTTGACTCAAATGTCGAACAGATGTTTGTGGTTCATTTTCCATTATTTCTTCAACACGATTGACAACTTGAGGTGTACGTTTCTTAACTGCTCTGCTGCCTGATTTTCTTAAGAGACTACCAGTTTCAGAAAAAAGTTTTAAAGTTCTATCCAAAGTATTCTTAAATTGTATATAATCTATTACAAAATGTGGAAACTCAACTTGAAATTCTACCATGCAATCTTGAACTGAATAAAGCCATTAAACCATCAATTTTATAACCACTTCGAAAATAAGCCTGAACTAAAAAAATTTTATGTTCTAAAGTGAAAGCCATTTTAAAACTGAGAAGCAATTTATTTAAACCAGAATCGGCGCACGATTATTTTATGCACTAACTGATATTTGTGACTGACATTATCAAATGTCATTTGGATTTACGTTTACGGAACAACAAACACATACTAATATATTTGCGTCTTATTCTATCAAAATTTCAAAGTAACCTAGATTGACTTTTCAAATGAACACACGTTATATTAAAAGCGTAGAGTGTGCCATTTATGTTGGAAATAGGATATCATGTAAATATCCACCTCTTCCTTCGTGTGCAGGCACGCAATCGCTGAATCCAATTTTCAATTATTTTTCCCAATTAATCCAGTATGACGAATTTCCAGTTAGTTGTTTGTGTTCAAGTCGTCAATCGTTTCCGGTGTGTTGGAGTAAACCGATGATTTCACATAATCCGATAGGAAAAAATCCATTGGAGTTGAATCACACGAACTGCCAATTGAACGGCCAATTGAAAGGTCCATTTCGTGAGATGATTGAACCACTGAATTTTTGTTCCAATAAGGCGATTGTTTCATTTGCAGTGTGGGATGTGGCACTGTTGAAACCGCAATTGCTCCACATCCAGTTGTTCCAATTCCGGCAACAAAGTTTCTTATCATTGCGCGTTATCTTTCTCCATTCACTGTGACAGCATTTCCTTCCTCATTTTGAAAAAAATATGGTCCAATAATGCCTCGAGACCACAAGCCGCACTCAAACAGTCACTTTCTGTGGATGAAGACATTTATCTTCCTTCAAACAGTTGTGGGTCTTCGGCTGCCCAATCCATCCAAAAATTAGCCTCGTCACTAAACATGATTTTCTTCCCGAAATCGGCATCATCTTCCAGCTGCTCCAATACCCAATTTGAAAACATATGGCGCATGCGATGGTCAGCCGACTTCAATTTTTGTGTGAGAACAATTTTGTAAGGGTGTAGTCTTAAATACTTTCGTAAAATATGCCACGTTGTCATTGCAGAAAGCCCCAATGCCCGCCCAAATATATGGCGTATTGCTCTGTACGTAGCTCGAACTGATTCCGCATTTTTTGTAAATAAATTTTTACAATTTCCAATCGTTGTTGTGGCGTATACTTCGTCATGATTAAAAGGTTAACTTTACTATCTAAAATGCACACTGACAGATGTCAATCACATTTACAAAATGAAGGCAATCTACTTTGAAACATCTCATGTTCCCTTTAGTTTGTAATATAAACAAAAACAAATTCAGTCTTTCCATTGCTTTCGTTAATAATTCCTAATATATTTAAGGCCAAAGTTTAAAGAAAATATGTATACTCGACTTTCAACTTGTTTTGGGTTGAAAAGCATATGTGAGTTGTAACTTTGTAAGTAGCTAATCGACCTAACCCAACTAACGTTTTAACATAAGATGTGTCCCATAAAATGAGATATAATAATAATAATAATATAATAATTTAAATAATGTTCTTACACAAAGTTTTATATCTTCTAATACTTCAATATGGATTGTTTTCAGTTTCTAGTAACACATTAAGTTGTACATCTTCATTTAACAGCATTGGACGTCTAGTTTTTCAAAGATTCTTTCATAGTGAATCAATCAATTTTTGAATTTATGTTATCGTACAAACAGCGACATGAGAACGAGCGTTATCCTCTAAAAATCAAACATATTTCTCGCTCTTTTTACGATTGTTTCGTGTGGCAGTTTTCACTGAACCTTCTAGCAAGTCTTGGTAGTACTGCGCGTTTATCGTCCGTCGGTCTGTCAAGAACTATATTTGTAAAACGCTCTTCATATCTCAAAAGAATGTAGCCATAATATTAGTCACTGTTGAAACAATGGGTGATGCTCAAACGAGTCTGTTTGCGTTAGATCGTTAACAAATTCTAAATATACTTTTAAATAGTTAAGTTGATTTTTAATAATAATTCTAACTTCCTCGTCAATACTAATATTCAATGTAGAACCAATATTTTTCACTGTAATTTCACGATCATCTTGAATTGGAAGTGCAACTGTTCTTCCAGCAATCTGTTCACTTTTAAACACTTAGAGACGCTTAGGTCTGATAATGTTTGCTCATCTTTGATCTTTTAAGACCCTCACAAATTTCTGATGGCTTTGCATCTTGATTTATAAGAAATTTCATAATAATGCGTTGTTCGGCGCTTGAATGTATTTTGGTTTCGTTCATAGTTATTAAACAAACCGAAATACAGACGACTGAACTACTGACCATTTAATTTAGTACTTACTTTTGTGCATGATTTAGTGCATACTATTTTCTCAATTGTTTCTTACACTTCGCTCGGAATTTTAATATATAATTGGGCAGCGACCAAAGCCAACTTTAAGACAAGTAAATTATGATAATTCAAACATTTACCAAAAATAAAATGCTATTACTAGTTAGATTGGCAATAGCATGTTGGCATGTTATAAAAAAAAAACAACTTTTTTGCAACTACAGTACACAAATCAATCAATTATAGATGATCCGTTAAATACCATAAATTTCAAATTTCGCGGGTACTTTAAGTAACCCGAAGAAAATAACTACATTGAAAATACATAAACATAAATTTAAATTTTCAAAACGATCTACATTACGACAATTTCAAATACGAAAGTGTACTAGCAATGAAGAGGTTTTTGAAAATTTAAATGTTAATGTAAAAAGAACGTTTTTATGAAAGTATATGTACAAATATATGTGCTTGCCCGTGAAGAATATGTTATGTGTATTTTGTGTACATACTTGTAGGGGGCTTATTATTTGAGCGGTGGGTTGTGTTCCTATCATTGCCTGTGACACTTGAACGCATTGCCCCTGTTGTTGTGGGGCTACTGTTACAGCCCCTCCATTGCTAGTCACTTTCTGTATCACTTTTTGTCCGCCCATAACCTAGAAGAGTTCGTAAAACACGTTGTTCAAATATTCAACATAACATTGTGGCATATTAGATATTTAGCAAAGAATTCGTCAATAATTTAAAGTGAATTGTGAAAAGTATAAGACGAACAATTAATCACCATTATAGAAAATTTAAGGAAATTTCAGAAAATTATACCTATTTATTATGTTTAAAATAATTCATTAGTTTCTGGGCGATAGATAATTTATCAGTTTTTATATATAATATTTAATACACAAGATCTAATTATTTTTTTAACATTCCAGGCTTTTTTTAAAATAGATTTCTACAAAAAATTGGAATGTTCGAAAAAACATTTATCTTTTTAATTGCTTTTGCGTTCTATTTTCCTACATAAAAACACTTACTTATTTATTTGATATTTAACAGAAACCACTTAAGGTTAACACAATACATGTATTTACAACCTTCTCAAACGTTATACTGTTACCGCCAATATATATTAATCGGCGGTAAATTCAATTTGAAATATTTTACATTTTGATTGTGCATTGTTTCCATACTTTAAA
This sequence comes from Melolontha melolontha, assembly GCA_935421215.2. NCBI lineage: Eukaryota > Metazoa > Arthropoda > Insecta > Coleoptera > Scarabaeidae > Melolontha > Melolontha melolontha. The sequence goes on along the minus strand of OW285237.1, from coordinate 90,078,135 downwards.
AAGCTTTAAATTTTTTTCATTATCCTAATACATATATTTATATTACCGTTATTAAATTCAGAATATTTCAATAGAGCAAGAGTGTTTGCTATTGATATTCAGAGAAAGCTTTATGGTAGAGAAGTAATTGATCCTTGCATCTTGTCGTATACCGATAGGTCCAACCCGCTACGGGCCATACGAAACAATATACGTATGGAAAGTAATGCAATGTGGCAACGTATGTACGATGCCACTCCGCGTGCGCATACATAAGTCGGATGATCGAGAGCAATAGATTGCCCGTCATTCGTATCTAGCTGTGCAAACGTAAAGGTTGCAACAGTTGCAAGTTCAACTGTTTAGAATTTTCGAGACAATAACCCCTAGAAATCTCGAGGGAGTGAGGCGGGAGTTTTACAATAGGCTCGGCTATTGTTTGGGGAGAGAGGGCGGTATTTTCGAATCCTATATTTAGTGACTTTCTTGGAATTAAAATTTATTTTGCAGAATTATTGATTTTTTTACTTTTAACTTTAAAAAAACGTTATTGTTTTCTTATTACCTAAAATTACTTTTCCGTAGCAGCTAAGAATACAATAATAATAACTTGGAGATACTATATCTGAAACAAATGGGCAAATTACGTATACAGAACGAATATGCAAACGACTATATCCTTGCGCGGTTTAAGTCTTACTAAATTCATAAATCTGCAATGTATGATAATGTAAGCTACTGCGCGTAGAGGGGGGGATTCGCTGTTGCCACTTATTGCCGGGTATGGCCCGTTGAAAGCTGGACCGATGTGTATGTTATCAAACGATCTTAACTTGTTAATTCTTATAGAAAGCGGAAACTATATAGGATTGCAGTTTTATTGCATGATAATGAAGAACTAAAATTACCAAATGACAAAGATCGTATCTATAATAGTTATTTATGTATCAAGGGAGTAAAGTAATTTTTTGTAGTCGAAACATGGATATTGCCCTCGAGGCGAAGCCGAGCGCGTAATGTCCAGAATGTCGCGCCATGTCGAGAATGTGGTATTACTTTGCTTTCGTGTTGCGTACATTTTTTTGCCCGCACCATAATTTTTACTCAAAAAAATAATATAAAAGTATAGCAAACGCCAATTAAGTTGGCGCGAGGAGGGTGTGCGCAGAAGCCGTTTTTAAAAACGTCCTCCCCCACTACTCAAGTAATTGTCAGAATACATTTGTCATTGACGTTTGACGGAACATAATATCTTTGCTAGGGGATCATAAAGTGATACACGTTCAGAGGTTAGAAGTTAGAGGTTAGAAACCAAATACAAATCTCCCCACTACTTACCCCTCCTCGCGCCAACTTAATTGGCGTTTGCTATACTTACTGAAATTAAATAGCTGCAAAATGTAGAAAGCTTTAAGCAGAATAGGATACAGTTATTTGTTTTTTTTGCCCGCATCACAACGAAGATGAATTGCAAACTTTTGATTTTTCAGTAAAGAACGCCAAAACCGTATTTTCGCTGATTTTACAGGTGTGCTTCAATTTAAACCACAATCTAAATGATGAATACATTCTGTTATATACAACTTGGATTTTTCTGGAAGTAACTGCTTTGTTGTGGAGGTAGCGGTTTGTTTACAATCTGCAGGAGGGTTCTCGATAATATCATTTTCATTATCACTAATTGTAAAGATTAAGAAATGAAACGAATTCACAACTTTTTAATTTTTTGACACTCACTGATGTTGTCAACTGTCAAATCGGGTAAGCGACCGTGATGATTGTGATGAATGTATTCGTAATTGTGTCGAATATGCAACACAATATACACCACAGCGGTTGTTATTGTTTTCCTTTCTCTATGTAATGAGATTTTGTGCCTTTCTATCATTGTTCAGCACGGGGATGTTATATATTTGATTCCCATAGGTCGTTATGACTAAGGTTACGTTTTCGATAGTAATTCAGTTATATTTTCTCAATATAGTGAAGCGCGGAAATGTTTGTAATACCTAAATGCTTATAATACCAGATGGAGTAACTAATAAGTGTACAAGTAAAATGTGTTTTTTTAAATTCATCCTCAAAGATAGCTTTGGAATTGCGAAAATGTGAACCAGCCACACTATATTTGCACGTTAACTGTCAAAACGTTTTGAGTTGTCATTTGCGTTTTTGCTGCAAGCTTCATAGTTTTACTTTTAGTGAATAAGGTTTTAACCCGAATACAAAAAACTTTTGTGATCGAGGCATATTTTTACAAAGGCCATCGAGTGGTAGGTGAATGGCAATACTCTACTCGAGATTGTTACGATGAACTTCAACAGCAGAATCCTAATCTCGCATTGCCATTTGATGATTTCCCTCAATATTTGCGTCGTTATGTTGAACTGTTTCGTGAGGCTGGCTTCATTTTAAGTACCTAAAGAAGAAAGTAGACGGCCTAAAAAGAGAATCGTGGAGGCAATAGAACATGTAAGACATATTATCGATGAAGCGTCCCGTCAGCTAGCACAGCAAGTTGAATTAGGTCCCAGTACTTGTCATAAAAAAATTGAAGGAGGATTTGCAATTATATCGCTACCGTATGTTAGCCGTCCAACAATTACATGAAACTGATTATTCGCAACGTGTCACATATTGCCCATGGTTTTTAAACGCTGTTAACAACGACTTCTCGGAAAGGACTTTTTTTACGGATGAGATGTGGTGTCATTTAGAATTTTTTTAGGTACTTTGAATGCAGAACGATATCGAGAAGAGATTTTAAGGCGATTTTTTCATAAAATTCACGACGATGAATTGCGTTCCGGTCGTCCATCGACGGAAAATACGACACAAAATGTGGAAAAAGTGCATGATGCTATCTTGCAAGACTGAAGGAGAACAATCCAATTTGTAATATCCGGCGTATTGCTGCGAAGTTTGTGCCAAGGTTATTCATGTGTGCACAGAGCTGAAAGATGCGAAGGGATGCGAACTTCAGTACCATTACCATTACTGGCAACGAATCATGGGTGTACGGATATGATCACGAAACAAAGCAGCAGTCATCGCAGCCGAAGACGCAATCGTCACCACGACCGAAGAAAGCAGTTAATGGACGATTTTATTGCGATGTTCTTTGGGAACTAAGAGAAAACATTCGGCGTAAACCACCTGTCAAGTGGCGCAACAATTCGTGGATTCTACACCACGACAATGCACCAATCCACACGTCACTTGTGTGTCAGTTTCTAGTTTCAATGAAGACGACTGTACTACCTCACGCTCCCTACTCCCCAGATCTTGCTCCTCTTGTGACTTTTTCCTGTTTCCGAAGATGAAACTGAAGCCCAAGGGGCGCCGTTTTGAGACGATTACGGAGGTCCAGATCGAATTGCCACGCAAAGACTTCCAGCATTGCTTCCAGTCATGAAAAAGCCGCTTGGAACGGTGTATTGATGCAGAAGGATATTAGTAAGAAGGGGATGGTAGTGAATAAGTTGTAAGAACAATTTATGGTGTTATTTTTCACATTTTGGGAATTTCTGGATAGCAGCTCGGATATATACATTTACATAAAAACTAAACCCTATTAGTATTTGGTTCCTTATCTTTTCTTATTAGATCTTGTATATTTGCGCATTTATGTATTTGGACTACATTTCATTTTAAGACGGATAAAGTATAATATTGCGAGAATTATAAAACAATCAACTGAATTGTTAAATGCTTGATGAGCATAATGAAATCTTAAATAAAGTATATTTAAAGTGTAAGATTGAGAAAATGTTAAGTACCTTATGCATTTCTTGTGGTTTTTGCTGAGCGATAGCAGTTCCCGGAGCTGAATGTGTCGGTATTATATTCGGTTGTGAGCTGATGACACCTAGCTGACTAAAGACCAATGTTTGTTGATTTTGAGTCGTTGGTATCGTCGGTATTGTCGTATATCCAGGAAAAGTTGCTGTAAACCATAAATATGCGATTTCGACAGGTAAACAAAAATTGAGAATTAACATTTATTATCAATTTTGAAAGTTAGCTAATATTACATGAATCCAACAAAATATAACATGGATATTAAATTTTTAATCAAATTTTTTTCAAGTTTAAGAATAATAAATAAAGTCTTTGTTATGTTAGAGAACGATTTCATTGAAAGGTGAAGACAGCTTATGTTGAAGGAGTCGCATGATCTCCCTTTCGATAAATTAGCAAGTTTTTTATCCCCATATTACCATTTTCTTTTGTCGGACTTTCCACCTACTATCTTTGTTTTTGTTTGTAACCCATAACTCGTTACCATTTCTGTTTTATGATTGATCATAAATTAGTTCTTCCTTCCTTGGCACTGACTTGTACTTTGGTTAACATGTATTGCATCGTTTCACTTTGACTATTTCTTCTGTTTATCTTAATTCTTCACCTTTTCTTCGTTTTTAAATGTACATATACGTTCTTCTATTTGTTGAACTTTTTACTTTCAGTTCTTTAATTTTAGGTATATGGTTAGTTCATTCATTACTATCTTCTTTATTTCTTACTGAGACTTCTAGTTCTTCACACTGTTGTTTTTACAAGAACACAAGATTTTCGAAGGGCAGTCAAGAAAAGTATTAAAATTTAATATACATAATTAGATTAATGAGAATAATGAGTAATGAGTCTGTAATGAGTAATGACTGTAATGAGAATGAGCCATCGAAAAAATTCATAATTGGAGTAGACTGTGAAATTGGGTTGGTACTTTCGCCACTTCCACATAATGACATTTATTATTTGACATTGAAACTATAAGTTTATGTCAAATTTTTCAAAACTCTTATTAAGAAAATTAAATTTATTTAAAAATGGTATTCAACATAGAACAAAAAGCAAAAATTATCGAATGTTACTTCCGTACAGGTGTGAAAGTAAATGGCGAGTGGCAGTATTCAATTACGGAATGCATGGCTGATTTTAACGAAGAACATCCTGAATTAGTGTTTGACTACAATGATTTTTACAATGCTTTGACAAATTGTGTAAAGTTATTCAGAGAGACTGGTACCGTCGGTCGAAAAACTGGAAGTGGACGGCCATCTAAACGTACAGCTGATAATATTGAAGCTCTTCAGCATATTATTGATGAAAATCCAAAAACATCTATTTCAGTAGTGAGCCAACAAACAAATTTATCTTATGGTACGTGCCAATTCATTCTTAAAAACGTCTTACATTGTCATCCATACAAGCTGCAATGTTTTCATGAACTTTATCCAGTGGATTATTTAAGACGAGTGGAATTTTGTCAATGGCTTCAAAATAATCTACACAACCAGGATATCCTTAACACAGTTTTTTTCACGGATAAGGCCTGGTTTTATCTTTCTGGATATGTTAATTCACAGAATATGAGGTCGGTGTTGGTCCTCCGAAAACCTCATTTTTTTGTTGAAAAAACATTGCATCCCCAAAAAGTTGGTGTTTGGGTTGGAATCTGTCGTAGAAGATTGGTGGGTCCCATTTTTTTTGAAGGTACACTTACTACAGCACGATATCGCAATGAGATACTCAGCTCATTCATAAATCAACTAGATGATGAGGAATTACAAAATGGGTATTTCCAACAAGATGGTGCAACAGTACATACGACCAGAGAAACACTTCAATATCTCAGAAAATTTTTTGATAACAGAATAATAAGCAGGAACGCTGAAATCCCATATCCAACCAGGTCTTGCGATTTAAACATATGTGATTTGTTCGTATGGCCATACATCAAAAATTCGATTTATTCAACGCCAATTCATAATCTGGAACAACTCAGAATTCGCATAACAGAAAAATGTGAAGAGATCAACAACTCACCGCAAATGCTGCATAAAAATTTTGCTGGATTGCGGAGAAGAGTTGGTTTGTGTTTAGATGTAAATGGACAACATTTTCAACAACTTCTGTAGCTATATGTAAATTTTGATTATGATTTCGATATTAAATAAATTATTTGTTTTCTTTTTTGTTGTAGTATCATTTCAATGCCATAACCTTTTTTTACAATGAAACCAAATGAAACTGTCAAGCATCAAGTAATGTGTCATTATGTGGAAGTGGCTAAAGTAGTAACCCAATTTCACAGTCTACTCCAATTATGAATTTTTTCGATGGCTCGTTATAAATTTGGAACAGAAGACGAGAAAAATTAGAAAATCATTTCAAATAAAATTTTGGGCCTGCACGGTCTAGACTTTGTATAGAACCTTTTAGCGTCTGTACCGAGAAGGTTCTAGGCAAAGTCTAGATTCAAGACCAGGAATGCCTAAAGGGTCGATCGCGAGAGCTTTTGGAGTCGATTGCGAAAACATAAAAAATAATCATTCCGCAAATTCGAGTTCTCTCGAGCGTCACCTCTGGGCGTCTCTGTCCCTCATTGGAATTTGCGAGACTCCTGAGGCAATGTAACTGCCTTCTCGAATTAGTCAGATTCATATATAAATTCGCGACGACGCGACCCTATACCAGTCATAACTGAGTACCTGAATGACACGTAATATTTGAAAGGCAAAATGAGTGCGGCGAAGAGAATTAAAACGTACCATTTTAATAACGATAGGGAGGAAGAATTTTTGTTTATTATGGTCAAAGATAAGTGTATTTGTCTCGTTTGTCGATCGTCAGTGGCATCGCCTAAAACGCGCGAACTTAGAAAGGCATTATAAAACTATGCATGAAAACTATGAAAATGATTTTCCGCAGAAAAGTGCGTTAAGAAAACGAAAGGTGGAAGATTTGAAAAATAGTTTAAAGGGAGAGCAACCCATGTTTACTAGGCCAGCAAAACAATCAGTAGCTAGCTGCAACAATCGCGTCTTTTAAAATTTCCTACATACTAGCGCAACCCAAGAAACCTTTCGAAGATGGAACGGTAGTAAAAGAATCATTTGTTGAAGCGGCGAATGTATTATTTGATGACTTCAAAAATAAAACAGAGGTTATATCTTCTATCAAGGACGTTCAATTATCCCGCCAAACTGTTACTAGAACGTATTGAAATCATGAACACAGATTTGGAATTATATTATGGAATGTACATACTTTTCTTTGCAGTTTGATGAGTCCACCGATATGACTGATACTGCTCAATTATGTATTTTCATTCGGATAGTATTTTCTGATATGTCGACTAAAGAAGAATTGTTAACGTTGCTGTCTCTGAAAGAAAGCACTCGCTAGGAAGATATTTACAAAGTTTTGCTAAATTTTGTAATACGAGCTACCGATTTACTAACTCGTGTCCATTAAAACTGATGGAGCACCCACCACCAATGACAGGCAATCAAATTGCGTTTGTTGCATTGTGTCTAACTAACGAAGACTTCCCATCATTTTTCGCATTCCATTGTATCATTCATCAGCAAGTTCTATGTTCAAAAATAGTAAATAGGAATGATGTCGTGGATATAGTCACAAAGATCGTGAATTCAATTCGTGCGCGAAGCTTGCAACGGCGCTTCTTCAAAGTGCAATTGGAAGCTAGCGACTCTGCCTAGCACACTGATTTACTTCTTTATACAGACATAAGATGGTTGAGTCGCGGAAAATTTTTAGAGAGATTTCAAGAACTATTACCTGAAATCATTTCTTTTCTTCACGAACGCGGTGACGATACTGAGATATTTAAAAATGAAAAATGGCTCCGTGATTTAGCTTTCCCATCGAATTCTACGAATCATTTGAATATCATTAATTTGGAATTACAGGAAAAAAATAAAACCATTATCGATATGGTTAGCGTAACAAACGCTTTTATAAATGAATTGAAGTTGTTGATTAATTAGCTAAACAAAAAGGACTATACAAATTTTCCAGCTTTGAAAAGAAGGGCAAGTTGTCACTACGAGACACAACTAAGAAACATTCAGAGTGAATTTGAAAGAAGCTTCTCTGATTTTAAGCAACTGACGGATATTGTAAATTTTATGGCTTATCCATTTTCTGGCGAAGACGTTGAAAAAATTGCTAATGAAATATCAAACACTTTCAATATGGAGATCTCTTCAAAATGAGGTATAGGAGATAATTTCATATATACATCTTAAAGTCAGAGCAACTAATGCCAAATTTTGGTCTTTCATATCCGAAAACAAACATCCATCTTTGAAACAAATAGCTCTTCAGTTAACAGGATTCTTCGGATCAACTTACTTGTGCAACTCTGCATTTTCAGAAATGAAAATTGTTAAAACGAAATATCGCAATCGACTAACTGACGAACATCTCTCAGCATGCCTATGGTTGGTACTCAGTAATTACGAACCGTCCTTCGATAAGTTTGTGGATGATACGCAGTGCCATGCATCAACATCTAACTTCTAAATGAAAGCAGGGGCTAAAGAAAATTTCTAATGTTACAATTTTATTAGATGTTTAACTTATACAAGTATAATATACTTTGTATTTATATATTATAAGTAATTGCAATAAATCATTTTCATAAATCTGATCTTTCTTTTATTGTAACCAGGCTACTCCTAATAGTCGGTAGTCGTACGTATCGATCGCTTGTCACCTAAATGTTTTGTGGTAGATCGCAATCCTTAAAAGTCTGAACACCCCTGCTGAAAACTTTGCATATAACCTTTTATCATTACAGAGTATAATTTTGAAGATGATAGCCTTAGTAGTCATCACACTCATCACAATAGTCACAAGACAATCCCCTAGTGGAATAAAAATGACAGATATTTCAAAAATTCAGTAATTAAATTTTTAAGAAGAGAGGTCCAAGTACCTCAAATTAAATTCCGTTTAGCTAGTTAATGTTTATGGAGAATTTTCTAGCTGTTACTTTGAAAGAATGTCAAATATGTTCAATGGGTTAGAACATTTCTTGAAGATGGTGTGAAATTCGGTTATCTTGCAGAAATGTTGACGACAGAGAATATTATTATTGCTAAAAATTTTATAGTGACGGATTGTTGAATAAAAGAATATCGCAGATGTCAAATACAAGTGTCCTTTATGATCATTTGAGAATAAATAAAAGAATTCTGTTGAAAGAAACACAACGAATACTTTGCACAAAAATTGGAAAAGCAAAAGAAGATTATTATAAACAAAAATGTGAAGAAATTGAGGAGCTACAAGCCAAATACGACAACTTTAACATGCGCAAAAAGATTAAAGAACTTGTCGGCACCAGCAAACAAAAGCAACTTAATATATTATATAACAACGGGAAAATAGTCACAGAAATAGAACAAAAACTAGAAATATGGACGAACTACATTACAAAGCAGTTCGAAGATGAGAGACGGCATACGACTCTTGAACATACGGAAGGGGAGTTGGGCCCGGACATAATTAAGGATGAAGTAACATATGCACTAGGTATGCTCAAGAACGGAAAAGCTGCAGGTCCGGACCAACTGCCAGCGGAAATTCTTAAACTGATAGAGGCGGACCGGATTCATGTTTTGGTAGAAGTAATTAATACCATATATAGAACAGGAATAATACCAAATGAGTGGTTGCTATCAACTTTTATAACCCTTCCGAAAAAGAAAAATGCCAGGCATTGCTCTGACTACCGCACAATAAGCCTGATGGTTCACACATTGAAAGTCCTGTTGAAGGTGGTCCATAATAGAATATTCAGGAAATTGGATGTAGATATCAGCGATAGTCAGTTTGGATTCCGTAAGGGCCTGGGAACAAGGGAAGCACTATTTGCACTAAATGTCCTATCACAAAGATGCCTAGACGTAAACTAGGACATATACGCCTGCTTTATAGATTACAATAAAGCATTTGATAAAGTTAGACATGATCAACTCATAGAAACATTGGTCAAGAGAAGGATAGACCTCAGAGACATAAGATTAATCTCAAACCTATACTATGGCCAAAAAGCAGCAGTACGAATAGAAGACACGACATCAGAGGAAATAGAAATACGAAGAGGTGTTCGTCAGGGGTGTATACTGTCGCCAATCCTCTTTAATCTGTACTCGGAGGACATAGTAAATAGAGCACTTGATGATCGGGACATGGGCATTAAGATTAACGGCATGACAATAAATAATCTGAGGTACGCTGACAATACAGTTATTTTAGCTGGAACACACGAGGACCTACAGACGCTAATTAACAGAATGGTCACAGTAAGCGAAGAGTATGGACTAACGCTGAACATAAGCAAAACAAAACATATGCTGATAACAAAAACAACTAAAGATAATCGTAAGATATATGTGAGGAACCAGCCTATTGAGAGAGTAAGACAACACAAATACCTGGGCACGATCCAGTGGCGGCTCTTGATGACGTACGATGTGCGCTGCTGCACGGATGAGACTACTTCGAACTATTTCGGAAGATTTCGGTACGGTTACTTGCTTCTCTGTATATATGAAAGCTTAAACGAAGCAGTCTCATCCGTGCAGCAGCGCACATCGTACGTCATCAAGAGCCGCCACTGGCACGATCATTAATGAGAACAATGACAGCTCCCAAGAAATACGAGTCAGAATAGAACAGGCGAGAAGCACCTTTACAAGGATGAAAAGGCTTTTCTGCTGCCGAGATTTAAACCTTGACTTAAAAATACGACTGATGAGATGCTATGTGCTGTCTATACTATACTATGGGATGGAGGCCTGGACGCTGAAGGTAACCGACATGAGGAGACTGGAGGCATTTGAGATGTGGGTATACCGGAGAATATTGAATATCTCATGGGTAGAGAGAAAAACCAACGTAGAAGTGATGAGACGTATGCATAAGGAGAGAGAAGTGATTCCGATAATTAAGAGAAGAAAACTGCTGTACATGGGACATGTCATGAGGGGAGAAAAATATCAAATACTACAAATAATTATGCAGGGAAAAATCCCGGGCAAGAGATCTATAGGAAGAAGACGGAATTCATGGCTGAAGAACCTTAGGGACTGGTTTGGATGCAATAATAATGAACTGTTTAGAGCTGCGGTTTCAAAAGTAAGAATTGCTATGATAATTGCCAACCTTCGAAGCGGAGACGGCACCTAAAGAAGAAGAAGAAACTAAAACAGTCGTGATTCAGCATTTTGTTGTTAAATCTAAAAATTATTTTTATAAAGGTGTCGGAATGTGAAATGCTTATTAGACGTTTTAACAAGTGTATTGAAGAGGGGGGGGGGGGAGCAGATTACATTGAAAACTATCAAATAACTGTCTCTGTGTTAGTGCAACTTACGTATATAATACACGAGCATTAAAAGGGAATAATGAATATTTTAACATTGTTGAGCTTTTATTTAACAATTTTTTAAATCCATATTCTATTTAGAGTTAGTTTATCCACCAACTAATGACCATTTTTATTTATTACTATAACCTCCATGAACTAATTTCATCATATATTTCTTGGAGCTTGCCTTGTAACTCTAAAACACGTTATGCGAGATTCAATCATTAACATATTTTTATCATACGTCAGAATTATTTAGAAACCATTTCAACTACAATATTGTATTCCTAGAATTTTTTTAAAAGTTAATTTTCTTTTTAATATATGTATTTGCTACTTTATTCTGCAGGAAAATGAAACTTAATTCTAAACTGTTAATCGGAACACAAAAAAGAATAAGAATTTGTTATTTGCGAGTCATAACTGATTTTATAGATTTTGCGTTTCTCTTATGGTAAGGTATAAAATGTTTGATCGTTTTTTCGAAATGTATTTCAAAAATTATTTTTAATTCCTCACTGGAGGCTAAATTCGGGCAATACAAGGGTATTCGATCAAGTTCGCTTGAATTGAACTCCTGGGCAATTTGAAGAAATATGTAGTCCCGTCACCTTGAACTTGAAGTTGAACTTGGTTTTTTGTTTCTTAGGCCACTCATACACTACATCGTGATTAACTATTATCTGGGTATGCAGTTTTAATCATTTCAAAAGGTTCAGTTGAGGTTTTACCCAACCAAACACATAATTTTATCACATATCTTTGCTCCACTCTCATTTTTTCGATGAGTACGTCAAACACTGACAATTCAGTAATTAATTTGTAATAAACGTCAAAAGTTAAAACAAAGCCTACTTGAGGAGAAGTAAATTAGAGATGCGGGTTTCATGTTCTATTCTTTGTGTTATAAAATTGTAGTTGTGAAAGAAGTTATAGCATCAGTCTCCTTATATTTTGATACACTCTAGTACATATACTACATGAAGCGCTGGTAATGTCTCCCGAACCTCTTGTCCACGATCTTAATACATAGCTAATGCCGCAGGCGAATCTTCGGCATATTGATTATTACAAGATATTCATTAATAAATCGAAAATTGTCATAAAAAATTATGGTATTCATCTGAATATATTTTAAGTCTATCATCAAATTCACAATTAATACTAATTAGTAGGGACCGGAGACGAGAGGCCGAAATTACGATGGACCATATAAATATATAGTCTATAACATCGTTAAGTACAACAGGCAGTTATTGAATAGCACTATTCATTCGGTTAACACACATCTGTTTTTTGTCGTTGAATTGTGACAAAATTACTTAAATTTTACAGTTAAATTCCTTTCTTTATGGTCGTAGATAGAAGCGGGAGGAGTTTTTATAATTAATTTTATTTATTAGTTTATGTTTCGTAAGATAAATAAAGTACCGTGAGTAGTTTCTTTTCTTCATTGTTTTAACTGTTAATTACATAATTACGTAATGTTTGTAATAGATCCTGTTGAATATCGTATTATCGAATCTACTTCTCCCAATTATTTTGGCGTAAGTGTCCAGAGAATTTCGTTAAGTTTCAATAACGTACGCATGCATTTTTAATTTTCATTTACATATTTAGATCTAGAACATTGTTTAAGTTACTTTTTCAGATATGATATGGAACAACGTCGAGAATGGCATCGTGAAACAATGGCGAGTTGAATTAAGGATCAAACTGATAGTATGTCCATTTCCAGTTATTCCGAAATTTATTGCACAGTCTGTAAAATATCGTTAAATAATTCCAAGAAATCGCACGTAAAACGTCACTTAACATCGCAAACACATACACAAAAATTAGAGAACTCTTGAAACTTTAATGGCGGCAAATATTTTATTAAATAAACTTAACAATCCTACCTTCAAAACATTTCTCCAAAAATATAGTAGTCGAAATGTTCCTGATGAATCCACCTTACGCAAATATTATGTTTCTAAGTGCTACACGAAAGCAGTAGAACGCATTAGAAGCCATCTTTCAAATCAGTACCTATGGATAAGTGTCGACGAAACTGCCGATATATTAGAACGCTGTGTGGTAAATGTTGTAGTAACTATTCCATATAACGCGTATGTAATAGCAACAAAAGTTATAAATACAGTTGTTACGGAAACAGTATCTAAAATCATTTACGAGAATATGCACCAAATGCTTCATTCGGACGACAAGTACAAAGAAAAAATACTTTTATTTGTCAGTGACAATGCTGCATAGATGTTAAAAACAGGTAGACTATTAAAGGAAACATATCCAAGTATGCTGTATATTACTTGTGTAGCATATGCTCTCCACAGAATCTGTGAATATATCAGAAACACCTTTCTGGAAGTGGATAAACTTGTATCCGCTTTTAAAAAAGTTTTCAGAAAAGCACCATTGAGAGTAGCTCTTTACAGGAAAAAACTTCCATATTTGTCACTGCCTCCCTCTCCAATAATAACTAGATGGGGTACATGATTGGAAGCTACTAGTTTTTATGCAGAGAATTTCGATAGTTTACAAAATTTCGTTACATGTTTAAATGACGATGCTCGAAGTATTTCTGAGTGCAAGGAACTAATACAAATTTCAAATTTAAAAAATCAGTTGTACATTCTTCAGGAACACTTTGGAAATTGCCAAAACTAATCATTTACTTTGAAAATCAAAATCGCAAATTAAATGATGGATTAACCATATTAGATGTGGCTATTAATAATTTGAAAAATATTCCAAGTGACTTTGGATGTGGCCTTCGGCAAGAATTAGACGCAGTTTTCAATAGTAATTCAGATTTAATAACATTGCGGCAATTGTGTATGGGGACAATGCCTCAAAATCTAACTGCTAAATACGCTGAAATAAAAGAATGTTTCCAGTATGCACCTATAACCAGTTGCGATGTAGAAAGGACGTTTTCTATCTACAAGGATGTATTTCATTGAAAGGGAATAAATTTTACAAAAGAGAAGCTTGAGCAAGTATTGCTAGTTAATATGAATACTCCTTTACTCAAATTGAACTACAAAATGAACAAATAAAAATGTATTTCGTATTTTATGGATTACCACCAGTTTGTTTTCCAATTTTACACATAAAATTAAAAACTCTTTAAAAATACAAATTTTCAATAGTACGCCTGTGGGCGATGAGTCTTCGGTCTTTCTTGTCCGGTCCCTACTAATTAGTTACAACGGCTGCTGAGAATATTTCTGGGAACGATGTAAACACATATAAATTTAGTACATGACTTGATTGTTTTTAAAAGTATTTGCCTTAAAATGAATACACTCGAACCAACTTCAGTAGCAATACCTATCGCTACTCACCACGCATTTTCTTGATGTTTGGGAACAAATAACACAATAAATAAATAATTAAATTTAACATTTTGATTTTCTAAAAAATCAAAAGCTGGCGTCGTCATAATAAAGAATAATTCGCGGATTTCGATTATTTCTTCTTATTTTATCGATGACTTCCGATAAACAAATTGTGGTGTACCAATCAGCGTTCATGATTCTTCGATTCTCTCAAGTTACGGTTGTCACATGATCAGTAAATCCGCAGAAACAGCTTTCATTTGCTTCATAGCAACGTAGAAACGAACAAATTTCGTGGGTTTTAATTCGGTTTGAAAGACATGCTGTTTATTTTCACGATCGTGCGAATAAACCAACGGTCCAACAACTGCGGAGCTTCCGTACGTTTAAATGTTCATACAAAATCATTATAATTGTATTGCGTTCAGCATTAACATTAGTGGCAACAGACGTTGATGGACAAAATTCGTTCCTGAGAATGGTGCGTCCAATACTCCTAGATGGTGCCTCATCTCCAAAAGCTAAGTAAAGCTGATCGATGGCATCGATGCAATGTTTCGGCGTCAAACCACATTTGAAATCGTAGAAAATAATTGCACGAAAATGTTTTCGCAAAAGTTCCACCCAACTGATTTCTTTTAAATGTTGGAGTTCACTTAAGTACGAGATGTTAACTGAATTTATTGGTTAGAATTGTTAAATTTAACGAATATGCACCTGAAAAATAGGGACGCCACTTAAACTAATAGATTACAAAATTTTTCCTAGCTCTTGTATATGCCTTTGGTGCTAAGTCGCTAAGAGCACGAATAAAATTTAAAAAATTCAAGACAAAGTCAATAAATATCTATTTGGAGTCTATTGATTTATGACCTTAATATTCAGTGTGCTTTACCTGCTTGACTGCCTTGCAAAACTTGTTTTCCTTGGGCCGTAGTCAGCATATGAGGAGCTAACTGATTTCCCTGAAAAGGCTTCGTTATAACCTACAAACAGTGATAAATGTTATAAAAATTATATTAATAATAATAATAATAATTCACGCCTTAGCATCCCCCAACAGCTTGACGCCAATTACAGGGGGCATTGGCAGTATTATTATTATATTGAAAATAAAACCTTTTTTTAATTTTTCTTTGTACTCACCTGAATTTGCTGTGGATTTATTCCAGGGTGTAACTGAATATTACCAGGAACTAACAGTTGTCCTTGGGCGTTATATAAATGTTGAAGATATGTCGGGTTTTGAAGCGGCTGTTGGATCACTTGGACCTACAATTTTACAGTAGAAAAATATGTTTGATAATTATATTTCAAAGAAATTACTCTAGAGTGACCCCAATCACTAATTTGTTGTGGATGGGTAGTAGCTTGGGCTTGTTGTAATGGTGACATCGTAGTTATCGTGGTATTGTTGGTTTGAGCGGCAGCTAAGACCTGTCCTCCTTGAGCCTGTAAGACTTGACTACCTTGAGCTACCTGTTGATGCATTGAGACAGTATGCTGTGGCGGACCCATTGACGTGTTCGCTTGTATGCATTGTGCTCCTGTAATAGAATTAAAAAATATATTTTCGCTAAAATAAAAATGTTTTCATAAAACAAAATTTTTTTACAACAAAAAATTGAAATAATTATAGCAATATTTTAAAAAAATAATCGTCACCGCTTTTTACAATGCACTTATTCCAACGATTTTATCTATATTCGCAGTATCTATTTTCTTTTCCACAAAGTAGTAATTTCAGAATTGGAAAAATTTCAGACAAATCTTCAAAAGAAAGGAAATGAATACACAAAGCCATATCCAGTAAATATGGGGCTTGTTGAACAAGAATTATTAAGACTCGTTTTTGATATATAATCATCATCGAATATTTGTACTACTAACTTTTTGCATTGGATACATACAGGGTGTCACAGAATAACTATTCCTAACTTTCAGAAATGATAGAGGGCACTTAAATAAACACTTTTTATTAATAAACTAGTGTCTGTAAATTTCTCGGTGTCAAGATAAACTAGAAATTTAAAAAAATAATCTCAATTAAAATAGGAAAGAGTCAAGTTAAGGAACATTTTATTAGAAATAATACTGCAACAAACTTTATAAAAATTGTTCGAAGTTACGACCACCATTTTCGATACACAAGTTGTAACGATGTGCAATTGACTGCCGAATTCTTCGAAATAGCTGCGGACGTTCACGAATATAATCAAACGCTAGAATAATTCCAGCCATTAAACTCTTCTTCTATATTAACAGGTGACTCAAAAACCAGCGATTTAATATGATCTCAAATACAAAAATCAAGTCATATCTGGCGAATGTGCAGGTCAAGAAATCGGCCCTCCTCTTCCGATCCATCCATTGTGCATTTAGATAATTTCGGCAATTTAATCCAAAATATGCTGGTGCACCATCATGCTGGAAAACAATATTTCTTCGAACGTTAAGTAGGATATTTTCAAACAAGTCTGAAAAATCCTATACACATGACCATCTAACCGTGCAGGCAGTAAATATGGTCCCACTACATAATAGTCAACAATCCCAGCCCAAATATTAACAGAAAACTTCCATTGATGATGTAACCCGTGTGTATTAAAACAATCATCTCTACCATTCGGCAAATTGAACTCTGTTAGGATAATCAGCTGGAATTAACATTTACTTTTTGAATGTGGAACGGGTGCTTCTCGTATTCCTTCAATACCCTTCATACAGATGTATGACTTGTATGCATCGCATGGGCAATGGCACGAGTGCTTGTTTTCGGGTTATTTTCAAAGTATTGCAGAACTTGGTCCTCAAAGTCAACATTACGGACAGTACGATTGGCTCTGGAATCTATTTTCTTTACTTGGAATTCACCAGTAACTCGAATACGCTGATCCAATCTTGAAAATGATGTATGACAAGGAATGTGACGCTGAGGATGCTGCTTCGCATAAATTCGCCTTGTTTGGTTAGCATTACCGTAAGTTGCTCCGTAGGCAATCTGCATGTCTGCTAATTCAATATTTGTAAAATGATGTATTTTCAATCAAACACTAATTTATCTAATAAAGATTAATTTGTGACACGTGTAATATGACAATTAAACACACCTTCTAATAAGGAATAAGTTGTGACAGACGTAAAATGACAACTACTAAAATGTTTGTTGTTTTTCAAAGGTTGCTATGACTTCATTTTTACTTTGTATATCGCCGGGTATACAAAGTAAAAATTAAATCATAGCAACCTTTGAAAAACAACAAACATTTTAGTAGTTGTCATTTTACGTCTGTCACAACTTATTCCTTATTAGAAGGTGTGTTTGCCATATTGTGTAAAAAATTTGGATTTAATTATACACTGTATAATTAAATCCAAATTTTTTACACGATTCGTCGAAAAACAAATAACCCTCACAAAAAGTGTCGTGTACTGTAAACAGACGAATGGATTTCTGCGCCATTTAATATGAATATTAACGGTACTTCTGCTAATATAATTAAACAACAAAGCTTGAGTAAATATTTATGCGTTTCACTGCAGTATGTTATTTATGGCTGTACTATTGCCCATTTATAAAGTAAATTACAAATTTTTAAATACATTCGTATTTAAAAATACACAAAAACATCTACGTTCAAAATGAATTACACCAAAGACAATGTTTTTAAGGAATGAAAGAAACTTTTACATTCAAGAAAATTGTTGCAATATAAACTGAGCCTACAAACCAAACCATGTATTAGTTTCTCCATAAATTATGTATTATACGAGGGCTGTTCTCTTTTCACTGAGCTTGGTAAAGTAAAACACAATTTATTTACAAAAAACATTTATACTTTTTCAAAGTATTCTCCTCTACAGTTAATGCACTTTTGCATCTGTGAAAACCAATCTTGAAAATATTTTCTCCAATCTTCTGGCTGTAGTTTATTTTATTTTTAAAGGCATCAACCCCTTCTTCGGCCGATATAAAACGTAAAACCCGTAAGTTATCCCTTACCCGTGGAAATAAGAAGTCACTAGGTGCTAGGTCTGGACTATACGGTGAATTATTTCTATGTTTTGGGCATTCAAGTACTCAGTTGTTCGAGCGGTAGTGTAGGCCCGAGCGTTATCTTGATGCAAAAGATCCTTCCTCTTGGACATTTTCGCGAACCTTTTGGAGAACCTGAGGCAAACAAACTGTAGTGTACCATTCCGAATTAACAGTACGTCTATCCTTCAGTGCTATAGTGGAAACATGCCCAGTAATTCCAAAAAGTGTGGCGACCATTTTCTTGTTTCGGCTTTTTTCACGAACAACTTTTGTTGAAGCCGACTCATTCTCAAAGACCCAAACTGACGATTGTTGCTTTTTTTTCGGGATCATAGCAGTATACCCATGTATTCATCACCTGTGGTGATGTTGAACACCTAATGAGACGATCCACGGTCAAAGCGATCTAGTGTAGATCTGCACCATCTGAAGTTGTGGGGAATACTCCGAGAACAAAGCTTACGGACCTTCAAATGTTTGTGTAAAGTAACGTTGATTGCTTTCATACCAATCTTTAAAGTTTCTCGAATGCCTTTGACAGTAGTATGCCGGTCCTCTTCAATCATGTTCCGAAGAAGACCAATTTTGTTTTTCTGTAACTGCCGTTTTTGGCTTAGGAGCTCGAAAACTGTTATTTGTCAAACTGTCGACCGCGTTAAAATTCATTGTACCACCGCTTTGTGTAGCCAAGGAGCACGACTTGTCACCAAACATTCGATTGGTTTCCTCAAAACATTCTTTACGGCTTAAGCCTCGCTTGAAACTGTAAAAAATCACAATTCGGTAATGCTCCTTGTTCAGTTTCATGACTTATTGGCGAAAGGAACTTTAAACTTATGTAACTTTCGAACAATCAGGTATATTTGACAACAGTCACTATAACTGAACTTGTAAAGAACTAGATTGAAATTGTCAAACAAAATTTGTTGCAAGATATCATCGCTTACTAGATAGGCTCAGCGGAAAGAGAAAAGCCCTCGTATATTTCATGGCGACAGTCTAAGCAAAGTGGTTCCAAAAGCGAAATGTAGTCACCGGTTTTCACTGGATGCAACCCAATGAAATGCAGAAAAATAAGAAAGCCAATATTTTATTTCTTGCAAAAAAAATAATTGGAATATGAGAATCAAATAGTAAACGTGTATCCTAATTTGTTCATGATAAAGTAAAAGGTTGATAACGTCTTGTCGTGAAAATATTGGGCACTTCACAAAGTAAGTCCTAAAGCTTTTTAGAAAACACACCTAAATAAGAATGCAAGCCATTTAACATTATCGACATTCTCCATGATTTCTTATGTATAATAAAGAGTACTAATTTTCTCAGAGTGAAAGGTTAAGTACCTATACAAAAAGTTTAGAATCAGATTATTAATCGATACTCGTATTCAAATGTTGTATATGAAAATTATAATTACGTTATATGTTCAAATAAATGAGAAAATAGTATATTGTTTAACGAGTGACGAAAGTAACATTTTTTTAAGCGAAAAAATTATTTCGACGAGTTAAACACTATACTTTTTCTATGACCTCTCCTATGGCATTATAACAAACTTTAAAAAAATATGTAACAAATACTTTATTTTCAATTAAAAATTACAAAACCATAGATCATATTTAAATTAGTTATGATTTAAACATTGATATATGTAGACTATAAGGTCGATGGCTTCAAATTTTCCCACAATTTTGCAAAATATACAAGCATCACAATTTCCGAATATAAATTTATGCTATTATCAGCCTTCTATTCAATGAATTTTACATAGACTTCTTCACACCTCTTTCTCGATTTTTATCGTAATAAGCCCACATAGGTTTTCTCAGCTTGATTTACTATTTCTGGTGGCGTATTGGGAATATCTAAATCACTTTCTGAATTAGAAATCATGATAAAGTTTCAAACAGCACAAACTGACGTGATTTAAACATGACCGGATACAGCGATAGTAGGCAACTAGACGCAGATGAAATTTAGTAACTTTCGTCACTAGGGACGAAAGTTAACGTTATGGGATTTTCTCTCACTAATGGCGGAAATCAAGTTTTCGCTGCAATATTCCGGTGACGAAAAATGTATTTTTATAAAGGCCGTTGAAAAATAGTTTTTATGTATCATATTTAGGCCCTGAGGGAGACGGCGCTACAAACCCGAGGGCCTCTGTTGGGCCCTGGTTTGTAAGTCGCCCGAGGGCACACAACATCTATTAACCCTAGAATGCATGACCTAAATTTTTTACTCTTTTACATATAGTGAGTCTTTGAGACTCACATACATTAAGTACGAGAAAATAGGATTTAGCTGCCTTTTCTTGGTGCGTTTCTTTATTATTCATTAGTAGTTAGTAGTTTTGGTTTAGAAAAACAGTTCTGTAGCATCAAATACAATTTATTTTTTTTATACTATCTTCATTCACAGCGCTGTCATGGTGCATTGTACTAAGCAATATAACTGATTTATTTTTTTTGGGCACATAACTAACAAGGGTTAAGTTTTCACTGAATACAATCAACGAAGAGGATACCTGACGATCTTTCGAAGCTTTGAACTTTATGGGAATCTCCTTTTTATCTTTACGAAGTGTTCCTACTGCGGTGATACCGACTTTTAGCAGATTTTGAAACAAATCTATAGTGGTAAAGTAGTTATCGCAGATTAAATTTCGAGAACTATTCTTTATAGTAGTTATAAGAGTAGTCACTACAGTTTCTCCAAGACGTCGTTGGACTTCTGCTCCAGGTTGCTTTCCAATATATATAATACCATCAATAGCGTACCCAGTTTCACTTTCACAAAGCGAGAAAAACTTTATGCCGTATTTACATGGCTTACTGGGCATATATTATATAAAACTACAACGTCCACGAAATCCCAGTAATTGTTCATCAATAGTCACGTTCGCCTTTGGTATCATAACAGTTTCACATTGTTTGATAAATAAGTCCCAAATATATCTTATTGGTGCAAGTTTATCTGTTCCCAAACGAGCGGTACGCGTTCTTTTATCATCAAATCTAATAAACCGTCTTATGTTCTCAAAGCGATTTACTGTCATTGTAGCTCTGTACATCGGATTTGAACAATTATTCAAAAACAATTCCCTTATCGGACTATCCCATTGTTTTTCGACTCCTGCTAACAGCAACAATCTCAGAAATGCGTTCATCTCATCAACTTCCACATTTTTCCACTCTTTACCTTTGTCAGAATATTGCCGCTTTGCTTCCTTGTTAGTACAAGCAACAACTTCTTCTAGGATTTCTCGGGTAAGAAAAATATTCCAAGCATCAATAAATGATATTATCCTGTTGCGTTGCTTTGGACCAGGAGTAAAACGAATAATGTTGTGACATGAATTTTTTGTCTGAGCTGGAGCATCGATTTTCCACTCGTACCCATTCTTTCCTTTCATACCCTGAGAATTCTGATTTTCAATGATTTCTTCTAAATATTGATCATCTGATTCTAGAGCTTCATCTTCACTGGCTGATAAAATGTCTTCCTCCATATTTTCAATTTCCTCGTTCCTGTTTGGATGAACTCATTCCTCGGCTTCCTCTTCTGAATCGCAGTCGGAGCTAGACACATCTGAATCAGATTCATTTGCCCATTGCAGGACCGTGCTTTCAAAATCAGCGTCGCCATACCTCACTGATCTTTTACTGCTGCCGGAAGCCATATGAATATCTAACTTTTTACTAAAAAGGAAATGCAATGTTGCGATATTATTTTCTAAATATGAAAAATAGAATCTTACCATCTATTCAGAAGCTATTCATAATCTCTATACAACTATATTACGAATAAAAGAGCATAAATGAAGGACAAAAGAAGTTACCGCTACAACTGACTAATCACTACTGCACCACGATACGCGGAAGGGGGAAAGTTGCAGCTTCAAGTAGGATCGGTCCACTTTTACTGAAACAGCGGCTGTGGGGGGAGTAGGGAAGTAGTTTTAAATATAAACTATTTATGAATATGTGGAACTGTATTTATGTTGTTTGACGGGATTTATTCAACCAGGGTCTATGTAGCAACGACCGAGTCTCTGAGACTCACTTGATGTTTATGTGCAGTAGTAACACAAAAAAAGGTGTATGTGTAACCACTTGTGACCCCCCTGTTTGAAAATATTGTTAAAGTACTTATAAAGGGGTGATAGAGGCATTCCTGAACGGAAAACATGGTACACAGAGCCGTTTGCAAAATACAGGCAGTCAAAACGCGCACCGAGTCCGAAAGACTCACTTTATGCATTCTAGGGTTAATACCTGCGGTGCACACGAACTTTTATGTCATACTAGTTCGTTATTGCAACCACGATATAAATATTTAAAAAAATCCGAAAATTCAATTTGATTTTAACAACATTTTCATTTGATCATAGGGAAACGCTGTGAAACTTAAAAAGTCAAAATTCAGGTAAGTTTTGAAATTCCTGACGAAATTGTAAAAACGCGGATAAAGTAACACAAAACTTGTTACCGAAGAAATTCAGAGACGCCTACGACAGGAAATATGACAAATTACTAAACTGAGCTGCTTGGATACTTGATACCTGCGGTGATCTCGTTGAAACATTTTCTCCGAGTTCCTTATGGTCCAAATATTCAATGGTAATGAAAACTTTAATGGTAAATAAGAATATTAATATCGCTAATTACCATAAGTTAAGAGAATATTTGAAGCAGGGGTCAAAAGGATACCAGCCAAAACAGTCTAAAGTTCTATCTAGAGAAGATTAAAATTTATTCACGAGACACCGAATGAGACGTTTTTAATGAACAAAGTTGCATTAATATTTGGTGTATTTGGTGGATGTCGACGGCAAGAACTTGTTAATATGCTACTTACTCACGTAGAGAATAGAATATAAGTTTTCATGGTAAACATACTAGAGACAAAAACCAATAAAAAGCGCGTTTTTGCCATTGTTGACGAAGACGAAATGAACAGTTTGAAGCTAATACATGTTTTTACGGCCACGTGGTTGTTCAGAAAAAGACTTTTTCTGACCTATAGACAAGGTCGCTGTATTATAGAGCCAGTTGGAAAAAAAAACGATTTAGAAAAATCCCGTTTATCATTGCGAAATACCTGGGCTTGAGCGATCCTAACAAGTATACAAGTGACTGTCTGCGTCGAACATCGGCAATTCTTCTGGCAAAGGCAGGAGCCAGTATGACCATGTGAACCATGGTAGATGGAAGAGTACGTCGGTTGGTGAAGGATATTTAGAGGACAGTATATCTTCAAAAAATAAGTTTGCGTCTGACCTAAAGCATACTAACCAAACGCTTGTTTAAGCATTTTCAGAGTTACCGCTGCCGTTTTACCAAGTTTGAAGCAGAATTTGATGCACGTTCTTTGCTCTTTCACATCAGGCATTGTAGTGTCACAGAATAACTCAAACACAACTCAACGAATATAAACACAAAAACAGTTTGTCACCACCTAGCAAAGCACCATTAGTATAAACGTAAGCTCATACTATTTTGCGCTATAAAGCTGTACTATCATCCCTTCGCGATCCACGTTCAAATTCTGGAAATTTCTGAGCAGTTTGGAGTGTTCGGACTGCACTGAAAAAGGGATTGCGCACTCATCCATACAAATCTGTTTTAGATCACTTGCACGAACACAACTTTGAGCAACGAAAAACTTATTGTCATTAGTTTAGCAATGCCTTTAATGATACAAATTTGGATTTAATCTTTTTCTCTGATGAATACTTGGCCAAGAGACAATCCTCATATTTTTATTTTAAACCTGTATCCGTTGGTCTTTGGACTGCAATTAGCAGAAGACAGATTATATCATTATTATTTAGTATTTATTTGTGACCGGGTAATTCATCAGATTTAACACATTTAGACTTTTCTTGTATAAACATTTAAAGGATACTGCATTTCAAAACTAATTCTATAATTTAATAAATGAACTAGAAGCTGCAATTAAAGAAATCGTAAATAATGTCTCTACAGAAATGTTGAGAGACATTTTTAATAGTATAAGTAGACGTACAAATCTGTCTTAAAGTGGTTGGACGTCATTTTGAGCATCTCTTAGTGCAAAATATCGTAGTTGTACAAACCTTAGTTTTTTTTAACTTTTGCGTCAAGTTAAGATATAATCATTATTTTAAGTAACCATACTGTTTTTTATTAATCCAGGACTCTTCTATTTTACAAATGTTAAACTGACATTCATTTTTTAAAATATCTGAATAAAAGTATGCACAAAAAATGCTTTGTGTTATTAGATTGCCAATTGAACAACTTACATACATTATTATGACAGCTTAATGTTATTATCATCCGTTAGAAATCACAAATATCAAGAAGGGTTACATGAATGTTAATCTAAATAATCTATTGCCAACGTGATGTTGTTCACCTGCTCTATATTCAGATTCAACGTTAAAAAAACGATCTAATATATATTTACCAACATGAGACAATTTTTTTTGTGAACTCCAGATTAAATACTATTTTATTTTAGAATTTAAATTTATTTTGTGTATTGAAAAATATTAGTACGTGGAATACTGAAAATTATATTCATTGCATTAGGTCTAACTAAAAGATGTTTCACCTGACGATGCTACAGCTACTTGTTGAAGATGCTGTGGACTTTGGGCGGGAACTAAAGCCTGCTGATCAGCCTGCTGAAGAGTTACTTGCTGCATAGCTTGCTGTTGCTGAACAGCCTGCGCCTGAGCCTGGGCTTGAGCTTGAGCCTGCGCTTGAGCATTTGCATCAACTAGCTGCTGATTCTTCATATCACTCATTGTGTCGTCTGATGTCCTATATTCTTGCTGTTTTAAATTATCGTGACCCCTGTCCAAATTCAGTAATGTATTTGCAATATCATACTTGCAATCATCAACGGATAGGTCATGTATTCCGGCCTTCTGGGCTAAAGTTTCTAGGCACTGTAACGATCTACTACCTTGTTGCTGTTGAGATTGTTGATGCTGAGGATCATTCGTATCCTTCTGTGTCGATTCGGGTTCTTGGTTGTTTCGTTGATCTTCTTCGTTATTGTTAAGTTTATGTTTAGCACTACTATTTGTGTTTGTAGTGTCTTTTAAAGGTTGCTTTTGTTGACTATCTGCTGCCGCTTGTTGTAAACTGTCGTAATGTTGAGATCTGTAATAAAGAAAGGAGAATATTAGTTAAGAAAATGGAAAAAGAATGTTATTTTAATAAAGTTGGACATTTGTATATTAAGAAATAAGCACAAATGGTACCATGCAGATAGATAAGCCTACATATTTCTTTATTCTATTTGGATATATAGAGAGCTAAACATTTTCTATTTAAAATATTAATTCTGAAATATGCAACGTCCTGCTAAATGCATCATTTTTTTAATTTTCTTTAGTGGAAAGAAAACTATCTAAGTAACCGTTACAATATTTTGTTAAATAATATAATAAATTAGTTATTCATGCATAGAAATGGTTCTACGTTAAATTAGTGTTTACCGATGTCCCCAAGGTAAGATTATTGTTTTGGAGGAAGAAAGACTAGCAAGATTAGATCAAAATAAAATTATGTCGTAAATTTACATTGACTTATAAGAACAAAGACGTAGCAAAACACGTAATGTTAAAGAAAATGAAATTCTATTGATACAAACTCGCATAACTTCTAAAATAACAATCATTTTGAACCTTCCTATAAGTAGCGAAGCACACTTTTATCTTAACGGTAATATAAACGAACAATTGATATTTAGCTCTATACAACTCCTACGAAATTCAGCAATGATACTTGCATAACCTTGAGGAAACTAATGGGCTATTTTATCGACAAGGTTTATTAGACAATGTTTGCTTGAAGAAAGCCTGTTATTCTGCTAAAAAAATAATAAAAGTCCAGATTGTTTATAACACACGTATTAATGATCATACAAAACCAGAAACAATTAAAAGTTTCGTTTATGCTGATGTTGAGGCAAAAACAGCGTAAGAGTTTGCTTTTAGAGAAGTTGAAGAAATGCTGAGAGAAGAACTTAATACGATGAGGTCTTAATACAAAAACAAACAACTGAACCCTACGCCTCAAGGCCCAGTTGTGTGGTTTCCTTTTCAAGAATCGTAAAGCATAATTTCCTTCTAGAATCATTTTTAAATATAAAATATAAACTTTTTAAGAGTGTCTTCTTCAAAAAAAATATATACATATAAACATTTTGTATAGGGTTGAATTTTCAGACAATTTCAAAAACAATTCCACCACATTATATGCATTTGTCCATTCTTAGAAGCCAGTCACCCAACTAACTTCTCCACGTTTCTTCTGTAAGCTAGGCATACTCGTCATTCCACGCCCTAAGAAGGCTCTCACCATTGGAAAATTTCCTCCCTTTCAGCCTGCTCTTCATATGGGGAAACAGCGCAAACCCACATGGAGCGAGATCTGGGCTGTAGGATGGATGTTGGGCACCTTCAGCCCGATTCTTGCTAAATACGACGTTAGAGCAATTGGCAGGAATGTTGCCGAAGTAAAAAAACAGGTACTTGATCTTGAGCAAGGACGAATGTTTTTGATTATTTTAGCAATTCTAGACAGGCACTCCTCGGTGTACCACTTTATCGTGACCGGCCTTAGTGTTTCCAGTATCACGCGCTCCAGAGACCTTCGTACGGTAAAGAAGGCGGCCACCATTTTCTTCAAAACGAATCGAGATTTTCGTTAGACACGGATGAGAGTCCTTTCATATTAAAAAAGTTAAATTTTGGTCTGCGTTTTAGTGGACATGTCATGGTAGTAAAACTAGACTTCACGTCAAGATGCTGTTAATAAAACGATATGTTCTCGAGCATCTCGCGGCACCATGAAACACGTCGTCTTATTTGTTAGTCAGTTAAGGCATGGACATAGCGAGCTGTTTACACTGCCACAGTTTTAGAGCCACTAACATAGAGAAACCGAGCCGCTGGCTGCCGTGTAGGTTTGAAAATGTCTCAACATACAATTAGTCATAAAATTCCAGCACTAAGATTTCTAATTTGGAACAGTCCTTCTAAGAACATGAGCCTGTCTGAAATCAATTTCAAACTACGAATGGATATCAAATGAGGGCAATTGAGTTTGTTCAGTGAACAAATTGATACCAGGTTTTAAGATTGTCTACATGCGCTTACGAAAATGTAGGAGTGACACTAACCATTCAAGCACATAATATGGACATATATGATTATTCTTTAGCTCCTGCCGCATGTACAAAAGATATCTAATAATATCTAACCGAAACCTTGTTGGTAATAGTAATAATAATAAAACGTGCATGCAAAAACGCACAAATAAATGTAAAGATTCAGGGCATATTATAGCTTAGTGTTAACTAGTCTTACAATTTATGTTTTGCTCGTTATTTTCATGTTCGAATAAATTTATGAAGTTAAATCATTTATTAATAGGAAATTACGTAACTTGAGTTCTTTCTTGAATATTTTAAATACTCACTATAGTAGCTGTGTTATTATATGGCATTATTACCAATTTATATATATGATTATATTAAAAATTAGTCTGTGGTATTGCTGAATTATTAACACGAAACATTCGATTTGAATGTAGTTTAATGGAGGCTCAGTGCAAAGAGCGAGTTACCGTTGAAAGAATGTTTTTAGAACACGTAATATTAATATTTTATTGAGAAAAATATGCAAACTACGTAATGTCAACGTATAAACTAAAAAATATATTTATAAATAAAACGAATACATATTTGTATTACGATGATGAAATTTTTAAGTTGAAGAGCCTAATTTTTTCCGATTACTGCGCTGTCTCTTCCAAAATTCTTGCAGAAACAGCTACTAAGAACTATAAGCAAACAATTTGCTTGTCATAATCACCATAGAAATAATATCCAACTCAATAATAACTACCGTTAAATTCTTATTTAGAGTATTTTATGATTTCAATATAAAGCTGGTGACATTGAAAAATATTAATATTTCTTTAATAAAATTTTAGCAGTTGTCATCCGTTGTGTAATACACTTGTCGACAAAAAATTCCGGACACCGAAATAAATGTCTGTTAGTAGATACAAGAAAAATTTATTTATTTATCTATTTTTTTTAACAAGATATGAAACATTATCTACAAAGCAAGAATGAGAAATAAAACAAAGGTACTTAACATTTTATTTGGTAAGAAAGTCACGAAACAGTAAATTATGCAAAATTAACAAATTCATTGGCCTTATCGGCTAGGTTTTACATCTACGTTTTCACGCAATTTAAACGATTAGTTTGTGCGTACTACCTCCACGAACTCTAAGGACTTCTGCCATACGGTGTGGTAAACTTTGAATGCAGTTGGCGACCTCTTCTTGTGTAATGTTTTCCCATTCCTCACGAAGAGCTATTCGAAGATACCGAATGGTTAGTGGTATGGGTTGCCGGTGCCGAGCACGATACCCTAATGAATCCCAGATATTTTCGATAGAATTCAAGTCTGGGCTTCGAGCTGGCCATAACAAACGGCGAAAGTTAACCGCATCCAAATATTGCTCAACCACCCGTGCGGTGTGAGGTCGCGCGTTATCGAGCATTAGAGTAAAGTTCTCACCTACAAATGGAGCAAATGATACGACGTGATCATGGTACATTTTCAATGAGAACAAGTTCAGTTTTCGCGTACAGTGAAATGCCAGCCCAAACCATTATACCGCCTCTCCAAAATGTCATTCTTGGAGATATACAACACACTGAAAATCGTTCACAAGGCCTTCTCAACACACGTTCTGAAGGTAGACAAAAATGAGAATCATCCGTGAACAATACGGAGCTTCATTGATCCATTGTCCAATGTCTATGTTCACGGGCAAATCGTAGTCGCTGAACACGATAAGCTGGGAGCAAAAGTGAATAAGCAGCAAGTTTCCTTGACATCAATCGGTATTCCTTCAATCTTCGGCGAACGGTTCGTGCAGACGCTGCAGTATCGTAAACGTCTTCGACTTGGCGAAACACAATTGTTGATGGTAAATGGTAAACCACGATCGCGAAGTGTAGATATTACCATAAAACGGTAAAACGGTCTTCTCGCCGGTTTGTGGTTCGAGGTCTGCCTGATTCTGGCCTTCTTGTGTATTTCCCAGTTTGACGATGTCGCTGTATTGCGTCTTGGACGGTACTCTTGGGAATATTCAAGACAGCAGCGATGTATCGAATACTGCGTCCATCTTTCGTTCAAAGCGTCTGCTCGGGCTACATCTTCTACTTGCATTTTGTCAACCAATAAATATCAGTACTGACAGTTCAAATGACTTTTCAACACAACAGATAAAAGCTGAATAAAGAGCACACCAATATTTTTTGGGTTGAGTTGGATTTTTTGGGTTCGTCATTATTTTTGTTTTTCTTTTGGCTGTTTTTATAAATTAAATGTTTTGTGTCTTCTTTAATTTTAAATTCCTATTTTATAGATAATATTTCATATCTTGTGAAAAAAAAGAGATTTTAATTATGATAATACACATTTACTTCAGTGTCCGGAATTTTTTGACCACGAGTGTAGTCGTATTTTATTTAATATAAAATATGTAAAAACAGCCACAGTTCGAAAATAACTATCGACAGTTTTGAAACGATTCTGGTATTGGATTAGACAATTAACCTGTCAAAGCAAACATCGTACAAGTAGTATCGAGTGACTAGAAGGATTGAAGGAATTTTTAATTTGGCAACCCTGGGAAATTAGAGTGTCTGACCCATTCGATTTATATTTATTTCTTTAGGTTAGAATATTTTATAGAAATATAGACATAATGTTAGAATTACTAGTGAATCAATATTAACTGATAGGTATCAGAAGTGAAATTTATACAAAATGATAGTTGAAACAAATTTTATGAACAAATAATACAATTATGTTCAAAGAAAATGTTCAAAATATGGACCTTCTACTTGTAAACAACACTGAACTCGTCGTGATAAATTGCACATTTGCGTACCGTATTTCTTTCAAATTGTTTACGAGATTCCGGAATATTACGTTTTTTTAATAAGGGAAAAAGGAGAAATCGGGAGGTAACAAATCAAGTGACCTACTTGGCTATAAACTTGCACTTATCAAACGGTCTGGGAAAAATTATTGTAAATAATTCATAATTGTATGTGGAGTGTGTGGTTGGCACAATCTTGTCGAAAATAATCATTAGTTAATTTTATGTTATTCAACTGATTTATAAATGACTAAAATAATGGTTTCTTATCTTTGGGCATTGTTTCTAAAAGGAAAATTGGCCCAATAATTCGTTATCTTGACATTCCCACCTAAACACCAACTTTAACTAGATGCAATGGTACGATTAAATTGTGTGGATTATCTGCAGACCAAGTTCTATAATTCTGCAAATTAACATAACCAGACAGGTAAAGCCTTGCATCATCGGAATAGAAAGCAATATTTTTATTTAATGTTATTATGTATACGATCATTCTAAAGAATCAGGTGAGTGAATTTAATGAACATTTGAAAATTCATATGGGTGTAAATGTACCTGTTTTTTTCAGGTTTTTACGAGCAGATTCCTAGGAAAATTGTAGAATGGATGTAGGAAAGGTCAAAAGAACAAATTAATAGTTAAGTTAGTCGGAATAGACGACGTACATGTAAGGGTTTTGTTGAACAATTTGATTCAGATTTTCCAAAACATCGAGTGTAACAACAGTGGGACGACCAGTATATTTACCTTTAGCCACATTACCAGTGTTCAAAAACCTTTCGATTATTCTTACGCTGTTTGTAAAATGTAACGATATTTAATTTAATTTGTTCTTCTAAATCCATTTCGATATAAATGATAATAAGTCAACTGCTTAGAATATAATAATAATATAATAACAAAATACTAATAAAATAATAATAATTCGTGCCTTAGCATCCCCAAACAGCTTGACGCGAATTACAGAGGGCATTGGCAGGCCATGAGTTATTATTACGCCTGCGGCCGTGGAGCGACTTAAGATGTTTAGTTGCCGGCATTCGCCTCAAACGAGAAGGGAAACCTCGAAAACCTACTTGGACAGTCCAGCTCCGGAACCGAACCTAAAATTGCCGCCATAATAAGCTAGTGCGCTACCACTAAACTATCAGCCGGTACAATTATCCAAATTACTATCTTCGTTTTTCAAACCGCTTCCAGAATAAGCCATTATAATAAATGTATTTTACTCAACAGTAAAGACCATTTCGAAAGGAAAAAAAAAACAATTTTTTTATTTGTTTGCTTGTTTGACTTTTACTTTGTAAAATTTTTGAGAAATTTAAATTAAAAAATCAGACATGTTAGCAGAATTGTAGCCACTTCAATAAAAGAAAGTTTCCAATCATTTATAGTTACCAGTTATAATTAATTGTGATCAAAGTAATTGAAATTGGCCATTGGCTTTCCTCGTGAATTAATGAATTATTTTTCAGATTTCATTGTTATGTTTGTTTTGATTGCAGGTTTTAAGTTTTTAACGTTCTTTACTTTGATAATTGAGATTTTTGCATAATAAATTAAGACTTTTGAAAGAAAAAAAGACTGTTAACTCGAATGCACCTCAATAAATTCTTTAATCCCACAATATCAAGGATACTATATCGGATTTTTAAGTAGCAAAATTTAAATCAATTTCAAATATAGATTTGAAGTTTAAAGTCATAAGTAGAGCTGAGGATGTTTGCGGTACGGCAGGACCGTATGTAGTGCATCCCCACCAGCGTATAAACACGATGCAGCGAAACACTTTAGTTAGTCGTGAACTGGCAACGTGATCGTGTGTTGTCTTGAGCTCTATTTAATAAGTATGACGGACGTGCCCAAGCCAAGAAAGCGCCCATTGTATAACGACGTGAAGAAATTTATCCGAGACTTTCCCGATTTGTATTATAATGGAGCAAAAGTGGTTTGTAAATTATGCGATAAACAGTTACTTTGCTGGGACAAATACGACTGTAAAAGACATGTTGAAAGTGTACACCATAAAGACAAAAAAAATAATGTGCTGTCTAAAACGCAATCATTTTCGATTTATTGACAATGCTACTCGTCTGCGATGTGCCAGTTCACCTGCTAGATAAAAAAAGCCTTTCACGACTTTTGGAATAAATACAATTCCAACAAAAAGCTACCGTCACGGAGAACGTTACTCACCTATTTACACCAATTGTGCGTGAGGACATTGAAAACTGAATGAAAGCAGTAGTAAATGATAAACAGTTATGGGTATGTGTCGACGAAACGACAGATCGAAAAAAACATTCTATTGTGAATATTATAGTGCGTGTACTAGATCCTGTCAAATCAACATTTCCCATTTTATTAGCCAGCAAAAGATTGGAAAAGTGCACTAGCGAAGTAATTACGAAGGTAGTGCTCGATACGCTACAAAAATTTCAAGTTTCAACTAATCAGCTCCTGATGTTTATGAGCGATGGTGCTGCGACAATGCGTTCTGTAGGCCGTTCTCTTAAAGCAGATTGTGAGAGACTTTTGCATGTGACATGTAAAGTTCATGCTTTACACCTTGTGGCACAAACTATTCGGCAATGTTATCCAGAGGTGGATGCATTAATAGCAACCACAAAAAAAAGTGTTTCTAAAATCTCCCAAACGAATTCGAGAGTTTCACAGTCGGTGCCCTGGTATTCCCGAACCACCAGAGCCAATCCTTACACGTTGGGGAAGTTGGTTAAAGGCGGCATTTTATTATGCCAAGTATTTCCAACAAATAAAATCTGTGGTTCTACAATTCAATCCTGCCGAAGCTGTAGTCATTAAGGAAAGCCAGAGACTCTTTCAAAACCCTTCCCTTGATGCAGATTTACAAACTATTTATAACAATCATATAGGATTGTTTAACGCAATCGAGAAATTTCAAAATACTGCATTATCGTTAGCGGAGTCACTGCAAATACTGGACGATGTACACGCCCAGCTATGCGCAGTAAATGACAACAAAAATGTTAATGTAATAGAAAAGTTCGAGAGTGTGATAAACAATGATTTTGATTTTACCAGATTAAAACAAATTAGTAATGGTGCAAGAGTAGATTCGGTTTCTATCTATAAAGATTATTTTAATTGTGCGTGTGTTACATCCGTAGATGTCGAGCGGTCTTTCTCAAAATATAAAAAAAATTATTCATCACGGCGTACATCGCTCACCGCTACAAATATGGAAACGTATCTAATGCTACAAACTTACTGCAAGTCTTATCCACTTGGCGCTATGCTATAATAATCGTAAATAAGGTAAGTGTGTTATTTATATACAGTACACATAACTGACTTACCTAAGTGATATAAATAGCGAATGCATGTAAAGCAATAAAATCACGCATGCATCACCGATCGAAACAAGGTCATTATATTCGTGCGTTTAACTGAATACTATCCTGGCACACCGCAAACATCCCCAGCTCTAGTCATAAGTAATATGTTAATGCGGTATTACTTATTTACTTGCGTGAAGATTATTAGTAAATCCTATCATTAATTCCAATTTCTCCTTGGTTTGCATATACGCATGTGTATATTTCCGGTTTCCAATATTTGTAAACACCACGCTTGTTATTCCACCCTATTCGGTTTAATTTCAGGGATATATTATATTATAATTTCTCCGGTATTAATGATAAACCATTAAGTACAGCATAGGCACAGCATGTTCTTGTCACGAACAGCCCGCATCATGAAACAAACACTTGAGCGGCAGATCTAATGTAATGGCTTCCACAAAGACGTAACTGAATAGTAAATCCACCTCATCTAAGAGATCGGGTTGTCCGTAGATACGACTTAGCTTTAGTGACGATATTTACTAGGAAGGGACGGCAGTTCAATTTAAAGGTCCGGGGGTGGTTCCTAAAGGAATCATAACCCATATTTGTATGTTTGGCTGTAATGCTAACGCATACTCTGACAATTTATACGAGTGGCTTTTAAAATTTCGGGTGAATCCTGGCTTATTCTTTGAATTGCCTAAATGTATACAATTAACAATATACAATATCGAAACACAGTAAATATTCTAATAACATTAAAAACCATTATAGATGGCGCTATCTAAGATATTTTCGATCTTTATCATGTATCACTAAAATTTTTCGTATTTACAAATATTTCTGGTATAAAATCGTACGTGCAGTTGATAGATGATATAGATTTAAGAATTATTTTAATTTTAGTTCTAGAATAGTATATTAAAAAACAAGTTTCATCATAATCATAAGTCATAAGACACGTTTTAAAGCACGAATTCAAGTTTAAAACACGAGTGGTGAAGCCACAAGTTTTTTAATGAATGAGTGCTTTAATGTCTTATGAAACGTGTTCTTTATGCAATTTTTTGCAATTAGCTTTTTTAACGTATTTTTTATGAAAAATTGAGAATAAATTTCATAATTTAGGGAAATTTTATGGCAGTTGGCAACGTCCGCGTATGTTTAGAGTAAAATTCAAATTTTTGAATTTAGTTGCCAATGGTTAAATTAACTACAATCAAAGAATGTTAGTTTCTCTTCATAATAAAATATTTGTTATTGTATTGTAAATATAATTACCGTATAATAAAATGTTTATTAATTGTCAGTTTAATCATAACCTTAAAATTATTACTATGACTACTGACTTATAGACATAGTGTGACCAACTTAAAACTGAATCCGCTAAATGTTCCATGCTTTAATGATTTATAAAAGCATTCATTTTGAGTGCTTTAATAGGTCTCTTAGTAATGCTAATTGCAAAATAGTATATTATGCAATGAGCATTTAATGATGGCTATTAAGTATGCGAGTTACGGCACGAGAAACACGAGAAAAAAATTGCCTTTTATATTCAAAATTTATTTATTTCAAATGACAACTATGTTCAATATGGCTTTTGCCGATTTCTCTGGTAATAAATTGTTCGCGACTTTGAGGCTTGTTCCATAATTTCTGGTGTAGTCAAATTTTCCATTTCACTACCAGTACGCTCATTTTTACCGTTTATATTTTCAAAAAAAAAACACAAATTTAACAACTTACAAGTAAACTGTAGAGAACCGTCAATTTTAATTAATTTTTAGATCCACAAATCATATAGCTTGTAGCAAGATGTAGCTTGATAGGGTATCCGTGTATAATTTTGCGGGATAAGGCATCCAAACAAGGTGAGGGGAAGGAAATTAGTTATACAACTTAAACATCACAAGGCTGTTGCATTTAAAAGTTGTTCTGGGGTAGGAATTTCATATGTTAACAAAAAATTTAATGTTGGCTATCTTGGTCGATTAGTATTCGCCGTATTTAAATTTTGTGATCTCGTGCCCGTGTTATATGTTATAAACTTTCGTTGGATTTATTGTTTGTTTGTGTAAGTAGCATATAGGACTATGGATAATAGTGGATAGTTTTACCATTTTTTTGATATTATTAGATGTATATAGATTTATTAGATTAATATTAACTGGATAGTGTCATATTTTGAAACGTCAAACTATACAATTTTTGAAAATACTATTGTATTTCTTTAAATTCATATAGCATAAGAGCTGGTATAGATCCTAAATATATTTTTATACGAATTACGCTAGTTTGTTATTTTCATGTGATTTTATGATATATTTAGAAGGTGGAAGAGAATTAGAGTATGGAGAAAAATAATGTTTCGTTCGATTAAATTCTGCATTGAATATGTCTAAGAAGTTTATGTAATGGGTTCTAAAATACATATATTGATTGCAATACAGAAGTTAATCTAATGAAATATTATTTTTCCTTCATACATAAAATTTGAGTAACCCCAATAGTAAATTTAACTACAACTATGTTGGCTGCATACACAATTATCCCCTTTCCCTGCATGGATCACAGTCCACAAGCTATGCATAGGGATCTATATTATTACTGATCTGTGTTTTAGATCTGTCAAATAGGTAGTCCTGGCAATATTGAATATTGCCGAATATTGGGATGTCGCATTCCTATTGGATGTAAACTTGTATCTTAATGAAAAATTTATATCTTAATGGACATTATTAAAGTATATCTAATAATACAATTAAAGTACGGGTGTAGAAAATAGTTATTTATGATACAAGTGTAACAAGTACAAGTAAGGCTTTTATGGACGAATTGCGAAGTTTAAAGCACGAGCCGAAAGCGAGTGTTTTAATCGCAAGGAGTGCATAAAAGCCTTTCACACACGTGTGTCATACAATATTTTATCTACGACCTAGTTAAAAAAAAATTTATTCAGTCAACTTTTTCAAATTTACATGAATTGTCAAATTTGTACATTTATTAATGTTACTAATTATTACATTTGGAATATTTTCTTTTCTTTCTTGGTTCTACTACTTCTCTTGTAATAGTGTGTGTTTGAGATGTCGATGGCTGAAGTTGTTGATTTCCTATTCCAAAGATTTTTCTCGATGTTTCTTTTTTATTTTCTAGGGAATTCTCTCTAAATAATCAAAATGTGTGTTTAAATACCATTGAATTCGCAATAAATTAGTTGTTTCTCACCGTTAGGACTGAAAAATTGTAATTTACAGACTGCACAATAGACAAAATCACTTTTGTTTTGTTTGTTGTCGCTTGGCGTCGTTGTCAACAGAAATCATTTAATAATGATAGTCCCATTTAATTTACATTGGGTCTTTACGCATGATTTAATTCATTTACGCACGATTTATTTAATGTAGCTCTATACACATAAAAACTTATTAAATAAATTGTTAATTATAGGATGGTCGTAGATAAAGATTATTAATAAATTATTTCAATACAATTTCAAAACTATTTTTACTTGAAGGATAACTGTAAATATTATTAACACATTAAATTGTAAATCCCAAGTGGTATACAAATATTTATTATCTATTATTTAATTATTTATTAAGTACCAAAATAGTTAAATATAGTTCCTTTGGGGGGATAAAATAGCCAAAAATACAAGATTCTAATTCATACGTCATGAAATACTAAATCGCAGGATACATTACATGTAGATGAAAATTTATCAAAGCAATATAGAATTAATAATACCAAAAGCTTACAATATGGCGCAGTTGATTCTTGTACGCTGTGATAGTTTAGTGTAAGTTGAGGCGCGTTTTTACGATGCAACTTTGTCCGTGGATTTATTGATCAGTATTTGGCGAAAATGACTTCTGTGCTAGAAGATAATTGTTTACATCGTACGACCGTATTTAGATGGGATAATGACTTCTATAAAGGAAATTTCGAGTTGGAAGATGCTATAAGGTCAGGACGCCTCAGATCGGCCTTTAACGATGGGAATATTGACATGTAGGTAATCATAATATAGAAAAATGTCTGGGCATTTGTGCACAAATAATTCGTACCATTTTGCAGAAACATCCTCAAGTGAGGAAGATTTTGCTCCCTTTAGGTACCTTAACCGATGAGTAGAGTTGTCATTCAAAAACATTTGTCTTTTTTCGAGGCCAAGTACCTGTTTTTTCCACCACGACAACGCTCCTGCCCATCGTCCTACGTCTGTACAGAATATTTAGAAAAACTGGGCTCATGCTGGAACATCCACCCTACAGTCCAGATCTACCCCATACACCGAGGAGGGGTACCTACCCAGAGTTTTTACAGTACTCAAAAATATTCTTCATCGCTTAAGACTAAATATCTGATTTTTCCACAATGACAACGCTCTGGGCCATCGTTCCAACGCCTGTATCAAGTCGTTGGCAAGAATTAGACTGAAGGTGCTGGAATTATGTGACTTTGCGCTCTTTCTGTGAAGAAGAGGCTTAAAGTGAGGAAGTTTTTCAGAATCGAGGATCTTCTTAGAACGTGAGATGATGAATGTTCAACGTGAAAGAGTTAGGTTGATAACACAGGCCTGCATAAAATTTGTGATGACGTGATTTTTGTTTGTTAAGCTCAGTTTTTATATAGCAATAACTAATTAAACTACAGTTGGTCTCTACCACACACAGGATTTTTTTTTTTAATTTGTCTTTAGTGTTGTGCGTGGTATTTGATAAATAAACATTGCTTAAAAATATGTCTAGCCGGTGTTGCAAAAACAAACCAGATGATTTCTGTTATATTTGTGGATATTTGGTCTTGAAAAAGTTTAAGAGACCAATTGGTGAATTTGTGAAAAATGCATATTATGCTTATTTCAAAATCAAATTAGGAGATCAAGATAAAGATTGGGCACCGCACGTTGTTTGTAAGGTATGTGAAGAAGGTTTAAGACATTTGACCAAATGGAATAGAAAAAGCCTTCCTTTTGGAATACCGATGGTTTGGAGAGAACCGCAAAATCATCATGGAGATTGCTACTTTTGTCTTTGTGATATTAAGGGGCATAATAGAAAAACTTTGAAACATATTTTGTACCCAAACAATATTAAATGAGCTATCAGACCAGTTCCTCACAGTGATCACGTACCTATACCTATCCCCCCCCCCCCCAAGTACTACAAGAAGATATTGAAACCTCTTCAACTTCCGGTTCCGTACAGATGGATAGTGATTTTGAACCATCAACCTCAGGTCAAAACCAACCTCAGCTATTTTCACAAGCCGAACTGAATGATTTAGTAAGAGATTTGGGCCTTTCATACGATCTTTCTGAAGTACTGGGGTCAAGGTTGAAACAAAAAAATTTGCTTGCCCCAGAAACAACCTTCTCTTGGTAGAGATCTTCCTTTAGCTGAATATGACAGAAAAACAACCAAACGAAGCTTTTCTGAAAAACGAAAACGTTTTTTTAAGAAGCATAAAGAATAAATAACTATTTCTAATAGTTTCTATGTGTATATTTTTGTATTTTTTTTAATATAATATAAAACTAGCGTATAAATGAAATAAATCGTGTTTTTTCTATATTTTTTGATTTTACTGGTTTGAAAAATAACCTTACGTGATACAAAAAAAAATAAAAGCAGATTTTAAATCAGCGCAAATGCATAGAGAAAATTATTTTGTGTTAAAATTTTAGTTTGAATATATACAGACATGATAAGTTGTTTTTCAATCTTGTTGAGATATTAGTTAAATATTTTGGAACGTCTTATTTTTGTTTTAGCTTGGTTAAGTTCTATAATCACTAAAACTTGCCTTTTGCCGTTGAAATTATAAACGCGTCTAATGTAACGCATATTAAGTTCGACAGTTAATTATTGATAAAATACTTAACAGGTAAAATTGAGTATTAGTTCGAATTGCAAAAGACAGTCCTTAAAAATGACGGTTATATATTGTACAGTTTTGCTCGTTTTTTTTAGATTTTTATAAAATGCAAGTACAGGGTGCATTTTGTGTTTCAAGTCGATGTTTTTTTTAACAACTTTTAAATAATACAATTTTATAATTTAAAATTTATTTATTGATTATATGGCCTTTAACATTACGTATCTAATATGATGTCGGTTAAGTCACCGCCTCTGGCCGTAAAGCAAACACGAACTCTTTTAAGCACATTTTCTATAATAATTTCGCAGACTTCTGGTGTTACATATTTCAGTAATTTTGTTTCGAATGTTGTCCTTTAGCATCAAGGTTGTGATTGGTTTGTTGGTGTACACCTTTTCCTTCGGGATGTGTGAAATTATCACTTTTTGAGATTATTCGGGAGCAAAACTTACACCGCAGCACAAGCTATCTGTGATGCGTAACCGTCTTGTTGGAACCACATGTTCTGTAGGCCTAATTGATCCAATTCGGGCACAAGAAAGTTTTCCAACATGTCCCAATAGCGGTCATCAGTAACTGTTACAGCATTGCCTCTAGCATCCTCAGTATAGTGGTCTTATATGTATTAATTGAGGGTTTTCAGTGCCACGATAGTGGCTATTCTGTTTATTAACAAAGCCAGCCAAATCGAAATGCGCTTTGGTGGTCGTCTATACCGAGCTGTAAAACTCGACTACTCTAATCTCGCCGCGTTTCCTGTTCATTTTCCGTAGCTGTTGTCAATTCAATTTTATACGGGTAAAAATATAAATCTTTTTTGGTAATTTTTAACGAACATGTTGGGGGTATTCCTAATTTTTGTACACAGCCTCGATGAGAGCTACCCAAACATTCAACTCTGTCTCACTGCATCAGTCTTTTCTGATGTACGTTGGCTTAATTGTCGGCCAATCTTTACTATATCTCTCAGTGTATGCAAATTTTCAATTACACGATAAATTATTTGACTTGCTCGGCACATGATTAACACTAAAAAAAGTTACGTAATTTTCTCCGCGTATTCACAATTGAACAGTTATTTCAATAAAAATGTTTTAATAATTTTCACACGCTGTTGCGGCGTTAGGCGTTCCATAATAAATTGTTATCGGCCACTCTCTACGACTGTCAAATGCCAAGTCATCCATAGCAAAATGGCGGTCAAACAAAATCGACCTGAAACATAAAACGCACCTGTAGATACATCCTAATAGCACAGAAATATCATCCTCATTTTGAATTACCTTCGAGCTACATACAGGTCAACAAACTATGTCTAGCTTGTGCATGCATATTAGTAAGTGAGATCATCAATTCTCAGAAAATCACTAAAGCAATTTTAATTTACTTGCGAAGCATCTGGATATTTCGCTCACGCCTAGTGAGGTGTAGCGTCATTTGGCGTAATGTAATTTTCTTCACCGCTAACAAATGAGCTTTTTTCTACATATGTAACGATGTATCTGTAGTCATCTCGTCACCAAATTCCTTTTAAACAAAGTAGAAGATCTACGTTTTAATTTAAAGCTTTACTTTAAATAATTTTAGCTTGGTGCTAATTATCTACATATTATTGCAATAAATTAGTTGTTTGCGTGCGTGATAGTATTTAAATGTTTATAGTCTCTTTTCCTAGATTTTATTTCTACTGCATTATTGTGTTACGAAACGGCAGAAAGGAAAGAAATAAAAGGAATTGTCTTGCTTTTAGTTTTAAAAAAGGTATAGCCAAACAATTTTCTTTTAATTTCTATTGTCCAATTTTCAATAATATTTACATTTACTCCTTATATAACTTTCTTAAATATAAATATACTGCACTGGTTATGAAATATAAATATTCTAGACAGGTATTATACATCCAGTCCTTATTATCATAACGGTACAACGGTACAAGTGGTCGATTTCTCTCTTTTTTCTGAGTACGAGAAACGACCTTTTTAAAATCTTACAGGCCATTTATTTATTGTTGGGGCCTCGCTTGGCAGGAAATGTTTCCTCTGTATTTTTTTTATTCTTGGCCATTTACGAAGTGATTCGACAATTATTCCTTGAATTGAATAAGTATATTATTGAGGTTAAAAAGCTTTTAAATAAGAATAATCTATATTTAAACATTTTGAATATGAATTTTATTAACCCTGCATTATGTTAGAGAATTAGACGATACTAATTCATTGTGGCCTTGAAAAGTAAGAATTCACATGCATTATGTAATGAGAATAAATTAACGTTCCCTTATTTTCAATGGGAACAGGATTCGTAAAACAAACTCTTTTAAATATTAAGAGAGTTTGCAAACCATCTTAATTATGTAAGTTCTGATTTTCTTTAACTTCAGCCTAAATCAAAACTCGTAAGATTTTAGTGTTTCGTCACGAAACACTAAAATCTTACGAGTACACGAAACTTACGTGTATTCATTACTTAAACTTTTTACTATAAGAGAAATTTACTATAAGAGAATTAAGCTTTAATTTTTACCAGTGCCTGTTTTTAACGTTCTAAGATTAAAGGTAAAATTAATATGAGTGCGAACCTATATTAAAAGATTGTGAACATTGTGATTTTATTTTGCCATGTGTCAATATCAAAACAGCAGGTACTTTGTTCTGTTTGGGCTACTGAATTTGTTTATAAGCAGCTCTTTTAGTGAAATTCGTTGACGAAGGAAGTCTACAATAAGGTTTTTGATATTCAGGACCGACGAATGAGAAAGAACCACGATCCTCGTATATGTTGTCAAAAAATATATGTCGTGCCCAAATATAGTCGATAAAATAAGTTAGTAGATAGATAATATCAAGTGCATATAATTTCATCTAACTAGTTAGATGTGTTAGAGTTATATGTACAGGGTTGCTTTGAATAAGTTTAGTAGAGAATGTATAGTTTGTTTGTCATGGTTTAGAACAACGAACGCGAAATTGAAATTTAATCCCAATTTTATTTTTTTTTCTGAATATAATTGAAGAGATACTGAAAAGCGGTTTTATATTCATCGAAATAGGCATGTTAGCTAACGTCATAAACAACTGCAACTTGATTGTGTCAATACTGTCAGCTGTATTCACAATTTCGTGCAATAATGTGTCAAATTCTGCTGCACAACGTATTATTATGAAGGTGTTAGTTATATAATATGTATTTTTCAATTTTTTTTACTAAATATCTTTATTTTTCAGAAATATTTTTTTTTTAATTACAATAAATGTTATAGCAAATGTATCTTCTTTTTTGAAAGGTGAACGTATCCTTCTTCTTAATTTTCAAATTTTCTACCTCGGCTAGCTCTTCCTCAAACGCGGGCGCCTGAATTCACTCTTTGGATGGTGTTGAACTATCCCAGGTGTTTTAAATTTTGAAGTTTTGTTTTGGAATATGTTAATTAAAAGCAGGTTTGTGAACATTTCTAGGGACTCTTTGAAATTGAATGCTTTATTATTGAATTCAGTTTTTTTTATATTTATAATCTGTTAGTTAGTAGTTAGTTAGACTTTGCAGGTTATTCTCGAAACTCTATCAATAATAATGACAAAATGATAAAACTGTTTTAATTTTTTTTTCTCTCGCTATTTAAATTGGCATTTGTCTGACCTTATTTCAATGGTAGATAAATGGCTCATTTATCCGGGCAATCTTCTTTCTTTCTAGCTTCTTGTATTTAGGCAGTACCTAACCTCTTTGTTTATTGTCCTTGTTTCTTGTGTATCACTCTTAATTCAACACTATTTTATGTGTTCGACTATTTTTTTTTCAAGTTAAAACCAAAATAATTTTGACACGGAGTACGTGTTTACTGGTCAAGTGTAAAAAAAAATGTACAAACAAAAGTGATGCGTTTTTCGAAATACTTATTCTTCTTAATATTCAGATGCCTTTTTGGAATTTGATGAAACTAACATTAAAAATTAGCCCTATTTTTCTCATCACTGTCCAAGTAATTGTTTTAATTAATATTTTCATATTAAATATTTTATTGATAATATTGATAATTGATATGTCAAATTTTTTTCCAAAATCTTAATTGTTGAATTAATGTTGTTTTTGATGTTAAAATATTGTTATTTATGATTTATGCCCTTTCAGCAAATGTTATCTTAATATAATTTATTTTCGAATTTCAAAAATCTTTAGTTTTTCCAAAATTTTAAAGAAATTCTTATTATGGTTAGTTATTCCTCTTGTTTTTGAAAATTGAGTCCCTCTTGAGTAATTTAAACCTATTATTGTTTTATTTTATTTGTTTTTTTTTAGGTGGAAATCGTCCTCCAGTTAGTGTGGAAAAACTCGATATCTATTAATTCTGTTCGGAAGTTAATTTTGTTGGCTGGTTAGTGTGTATTTTGGTTCCTTCTTTTATTTCTAACTGTTTGTTCTTCTTTCAGTGGAAGATATGGAATTATTTTGTTTATTGGAATTGAGATTGTGACATTGTGAGGCTTTTACAATAGAAAATGTATTTCACTTATATTTTACTATAGTATATCTTTTGTATAGTAGTTTTTTTTTAATTTTAATAATAAGCAAAGAGGATTTTGCTAATTAACATCCTAAAATGTTTTATCTTAAGGCAACTCCTGTCCAATTTATGACTTTGGAGGCTATTCTGGGTTTAATTTAATAATAAGTTGATAGACCATCCA
This sequence comes from Melolontha melolontha, assembly GCA_935421215.2. Taxonomy (NCBI): domain Eukaryota; kingdom Metazoa; phylum Arthropoda; class Insecta; order Coleoptera; family Scarabaeidae; genus Melolontha; species Melolontha melolontha. The sequence continues at coordinate 90,033,704 of OW285237.1, read as the reverse complement.
TAACATGTCATTCTAATTATTAAAGTTCTTTTCAATGAAGGTGTAAAAGCAACTGATAGGCATCAGAGACTTCATAAACAGTTTTGAGAAGAGTTAGTTTAAGACTTAGAACAGTCATTGAGTAGTGTAAATCCTTCCAGGATGGTCGTGATACACCATTAAATCCTGGAAAGCAAGAATGTTAGCACGCAATGGTGTCACTCAAGCTCACCTTCGCCCAAAAAATTCACAAGCATCAGCGCTGCCACGATGATACAACACCATTGGCTCAAGCACTGGTCAATCACAAGCAATTCCCACGATGGGGAATCGGACTGAGCAATATCATTATTGCTCTGATGATGCCAGCCATAATAACAAACAAAATGTCGGCGTCTACAAATCAACACGACAGAATCCGACAGAAGACACTTCTACCACTTAATTATAGTACAGCGTCCGGAACAATAAGCATTTAATTCAAAAGACTTTGAAACAACATCAAAGCGAGAGACGGGTGCTATACATCAAATAAATAGCATTATGGATAAAACCCAGTATATAGGTATTCTTAGAATTGCTTCCATTTTTGAAGAGAATTTGCCCATCGCATTGCAATTTCAATATAATAACGATCACAAGCATTCTGCAATGTCAGTAAAAGAATGGTTTTCACAAAATGCTGTGACAGTTATACGAGCCCTAACAACTTAATGTTCGGGCGATACCAATTTTTAGAAATATATTCGGATTTTCAATTTGAGAGTTGGTAATTTGATTTAATATTCACCTATTTAGCTTTGGCACACAATGAAAGATTATATTTATCAAAAGTATAGATTTTACTCAAACTCAAACTACATAGAAGCTTAACAAATTAATAAGTGAACAAATTACATTGACAACTTAATTTTCGGACGATAATTTATTAAAATGACTTAAAATGAAGTCAACATCACCCTTGGTCGTTATAGCAGCTTTTACTCTGGCTGGAATAGATTCCACAAGCAACCTGCAATAATCTGGTGTAAAGAATTCCTAAGTTTCTGAGAGCTTTGTCTTTAATTCACTTATTGTTCGTTGAGGATTATTCCTTAAGTAGCTTTCCATGCAGTGTCACAAAGTTTCAATAACATTGAGGTCTGGATTGCTTGAAGGCCATGCTAAAACTCTCATGTTATGTTCCTCAAACCGTTTTCTTGTTGATTTTGCTGACGGGCGATACCAATTTTTAGAAATATATTCGGATTTTCTATTTGAGAGTTGGTAATTTGATTTAATATTCACCTATTTAGCTTTGGCACACAATGAAAGATTATATTTATCAAAAGTATAGATTTTACTCAAACTCAAACTACATAGAAGCTTAACAAATTAATAAGTGAACAAATTACATTGACAACTTAATTTTCGGACGATAATTTATTAAAATGACTTAAAATGAAGTCAACATCACCCTTGGTCGTTATAGCAGCTTTTACTCTGGCTGGAATAGATTCCACAAGCAACCCGCAATAATCTGGTGTAAAGAATTCCTAAGTTTCTGAGAGCTTTGTCTTTAATTCACTTATTGTTCGTTGAGGATTATTCCTTAAGTAGCTTTCCATGCAGTGTCACAAAGTTTCAATAACATTGAGGTCTGGATTGCTTGAAGGCCATGCTAAAACTCTCATGTTATGTTCCTCAAACCGTTTTCTTGTTGATTTTGCTGACTGGGATGATGCCCCATCCTGTTGAAGAATGTGGTCTCTGTCGGAATAGAGTTCTTTTACAATAGGAATGAGGCTATTGTTTAGAATCTGTTGATATTTATTGGCATTAACAATTCCATGTATTATCTCCATCTTTCATACACCCTTTCCAGACATACACCCCCAAATCATCACACCCTTTGCAAAATTCCAAGTCCATTTTAAACAGGCCTTATTAAAAGCTTCAGTTTTATACCGAAAAATACGTTTCCTATTGTAACCTACAGAAACGTCGTATTTGGACTCGTCGCTAAATATGACTTTGGACCAGTCATCTACTGTGACTGTGCAATTTAGACTTGGCCAAGATTAAACGATTTTTGATTTGGGCTTTTGCTAACAGTGGTTTTCCTTTCGCGTTTAGTTAGGATATTTTAATTATAGGTACCTTATAAAAGCCGAGTCCTGATTTGTGGCTCCAGTGCCTGCAACATTCTCGCGAAATTCTCACACCAGTTTCTGCATTGAAGCGAGCAGTATCACCTAGAGTGGCTCTTGCGTGGGTTTTACATATTTTTACAAGTTGTCTCATCATTCTGTAAGTCACTTTTTTTGGTTGTCCAGTACTTTTACTTCGATTTTCGTATTTTTCGTATTTGTTTCTCCATAACATTTAATAATGTCTCCTACAGTGAATTTCGCCAAGTTCAATTTTTTTCCAATTGAACTCCTGCATTGTACTGCTTCGCCACAATTTCACAAATTTTCTTTGAAGTAGCTTCACTACGACCCATTTTTAATAGCACAAATTGAGTATAATCATAAATCAACGCTCACGAGAGTGCTAAATGTCAAATTTGTCATAACAATCGTTACCGTTTTTATAAAAATAAAGTCGTCCGAATATTAAGTTGTCAGTGTCATTTACTAGGATTTTCAATTTTTTATTTTAAAAATTATACTTTAAAAGAGAACAGTTATTTTTTGTCAGAAATGACATGAAATTGTGTATTTATCAAATCAGAAATAAAAATGAATAATTAACAATTTTAAGTATTTACAAAAAAATTACTCTAAAAATTAGTATTGTCCGAACATTAAGATGTTAGGGCTCGTAGAGTAGCCTAGGTGTTCTCCCGATCTGAATTTGATCAAGAGCCTGCGACAAGTTGTGAAAACGGAAATAGCTAAAAGCAATACAAAAAAATACATTTGATTTATACAGGCTGGTCCACGGGAAACGGATGGATTAAACAAAACAATTGCTCTTAAAGTTTTAAACATAGACAAATTTTATTATTATAGAAATAAAGGTAAGGTTATGCCATTTACAAAAAAAATACCTTGATTCATTTTTTAAAAATTACATCACCCAAATGACGGTCATTGCAACGGACACACATTTCAAGTCTTTCTCGAAAACTTGTTTCCACTATTATCAATAACTGTTCATTGATTAGTTCAATTTGGTTCCGAATTGCAGTCTTCAATTCTTCTAGAGTACGTGGCTTTTCTTTGTAAACATGTGCCTTCAGGTGACCCCATAGAAAGAAGTCACACATTGATAAGTCCGGTGAACGTGGTGGCCACGCAACATCACCAAACCGTGAGATCACTCGCCCTGGGAACAATGCTCGAACTGCTGCCATAGAGGCTCGGGCCGTATGAGCAGTAGCCCCGTCCTGCTGAAACCATACGTGATCGAGATCGATTTCTTGTCTTTCAAGTTCCGGAATGAAAAAGTCTGTCATCATATTCACATATCGTTCAGAAGTCACAGTCACAGTACTTTCGTTTTCTTCAAAGAAAAATGGTCCGAAAATTCCACATTTTCCTACAGCACACCAAACGGTGACTTTTGGACTGTGCAATGGTCTCTGATGTAGCTCACGAGGATTTTCCAAGGCCCAATAACGGCAGTTCTGTTTATTAACAATCCCATTCAAATGGAAATGAGCTTCATCACTCATCACAATTTTCATATCCTCATTCTCTTCAAACATGTTTAACATTGTCTCAGCTAACGTAATGCGTTGTTGATAATCAGGCTCATTTAACTTCTGTACAATCATAATTTTATATGGATGAAACCCTAAATCCTTGTGTAAGATGCGTTTCACTGTGCTCTTACTCAGTCCAAGTTCCATTGCGTGACGCCTTGCGGAACGGCCGGGACTGCGCTGAATTGCATCTCTCACTCTATCCACGTTTTGTGGTGTACGTGCAGTACGAGTAGAGCCGGGTGGTTTTGTTTTCATTACTGATCCTTTAGATCTAAATGCATTCACCCACCTTAAAATTGTATTCCGACTTGGGACTTCACCATGACGACCAATACGTGACGCCTAAAGCATCGTTGAGTTTCAATAACAGGCTCACCACTTTTTACAAAGGTATCGTATACAAACACGCGATGATCTTTCGTCCACAGCGGCATGATGACAACTAAATGGCATGGAGTGGGGAGTTGAATAACCTTCACCGCGAGTTTCTCCCTCCACCAGTCGCCAAGTACTGCGCGATTCAAAAACGTCCGTTTCCCGTGGACCAGCCTGTATAACTAAGACGAACGAGCATGGAAGCATGTGCCAGTCTAGACCTATCAGATTATTAGTGGAATCAAGTACTGAGATCAATTACAAATGCACCCTGGTTTGTAACGAATGCCACGCTACATCATAATCTTCACAAGCGGACAGTACGCGAGTAAGCAAAACACGAGAATATCAAGTATCTTACACGCCTTGAAGCGCATCCAAATCTTTTGGCATTGAACCGTTTGGATATAGTAAACACACAATTAATTGACTTATATTTATAATACTGAATTGTTTTCGATTATTTTTATTTATTAATACATATCTTGCAGTAGGTTTTTAACTCAGGTTCGATTGTATATGATTACAACTTTCATTTAATATCCACCTGGGTAGATTATGAAATTTACATGGATTCAATAAAAAAAAAGTGTAGTCGATGCTAAAAATATGTGCAATAAGTTTTGGATTGAATCACAAGTTAATAAAACACTAACTAACTAAATATCATTTTTGCGAATGTTCCTTAATTTAGTTCATGGTGATCATGATATTTAAATTACAAGCTAATTTTTATAATGTACCAAATAGGTTATTTTCTAATGAAAAATATAAGCATTACTGGCTTGTATTATATACAGTTGATTCTTTTTGTTTTATTAATATTCGATATTCTTGGATAACATTTTAATTATAAAAAGAAAACCAAAGGAGAGAATAACATCGAAAAAAGTACGATTTTTACCCCTCGCTTTAACACACATCTATGATAACGTAATGCCTTGATTTAAAATAAAGTAGGCAATATACATGCAGTGGTCCCATGCGGGTGCAAATCTAATAAGTATAACTAACTCATGTACGTCACGAGAAGCCTACACGACGACTCCGAGAACCCTGAAAAAATATAAACATATCGGGTCCCCTTTGCTAGCCTGGCAAAGCAGGGCGTAATTGCATCGGTCGGGCTTGCTGTACGATCGGACTCTCAGAGCATTAGGTTAGTCGTTTGGTTGCCTGCTCGTTCGTCAGCTATGCGACATACGAATGAGAGTTGTTTTGTGCGGCTGTGAACACGCGTAGAGGATTGCGAGGTCGTATCGTGTGAATACAGATTTTCGTCGAGATAAACTCGACGTGGGTAGGTACCGTTATTGTCGTAGCTCTGTCCTGTTTCAAACGGAAATACAACACCGCTTTTATAAAAGCGATCATGACTCCAATCTGAAATTATTTTTCTTTTCACAACAGAAGAGATCAATAATAATGAAAGTAGGGAGTAGACAATAAAATAGTTTGGAACATTATTTTATAGTTAATAACTTTCTTGCCATTTCTCTCATATTCAAAATTTATTTTATCTTCATAAAAAAGAATTGATTCACGTTTTAGCCGGCTTATAAATCTGATAATCGTATCAAGAATTCACTACCATGTAGAGAAAAATGTGGCATTAAAACATTGTCCACTTCGATTCACATCGATAGTTTTTCAGATAAGGACTAAAGTCACTCAGTGTGGCAAAAACTCTATATGGCGCTAAACATCGAAAAGTTCCGGGTGACATAAAGCGCATGAGATATAAGGACTATTCGTTCAGGGTTTGAAGGCGCATGGCAATGAACAATGTACTATCGTGAGCAAATGAAAGTGCACACTTTATTATGTTGGCATGTCGAAATTTCAAAATTTATCTAATGTATACAGTACTTTTGAAGTGTCAGTGTCAGCATTTAATCATAACATAAATGACATTAGCTTGACAATTTGGTAAAATTTACGCAGCTATAATAGTGCGTTTACTTTCAATTGCTCATGATAGTACCTACGTTTATTACATATATGTACTTGGTATTTTAATCAAATTTACTTATTTAAATATTTTATAAAATAATCATGAGTATAATTAAATTTTTTTTTATTGTCTCAATGTAACATTAAGTAAGTATTGTGAGTATGAAATGGGCCCGTTGGAATTTCCTTCCAGTGAGGCTATTCCATTATAGTCAAGCAAATGTCCTAAGGATATTTTTATCTCCACATGGTTAAAAAACTTGTTCTATACTTTATACCTAAAGTGTAACATTCAGGTACGTGGGTTTGAAACTTTTTAAGCGGCGCACTTCACTTTCACTAGATATTAATTTATTTGCTAAAACATTGGGATTGGGTACTTAACCTTTCACAATATTTAATGCTGTTGTGTTTTATTTTAACCTTCTGATAAATTAGTGGGTGTTCCTTCTCCTTTAAGGTAAATGTCGACAGCTAAACATCTTAAGTGGCTCCATGGGCACGGGCGTAGTAATAATACGTGTCTGCCAATATCCCTGTGTCCCCAATGTCCTGCCAATATCCCTGTAATTGGCGTCAAGGTGTTGGGGGATGTTAACGCGTGAATTATTGTTATTATTTCTTCTTGCACAGTTGACACTTTTAAGTTTTTGTGAATGATGTGATTGGTAACGCACCAAGCAGAATTAGTAACTGATCTGACTATTTTATTTTGAAGTCTTTGAAGGATTTCTCTATTGGACAAGCTGGCAGTGCTCCATAACTGTACGCCATAGGTCAAAGTAGGTTTAATTGTTTTATAAATTAATAATTTATTGTTTAGTGTAATTTCCTCTTTGATACCGAGTACAATTCTCTTTCTTTACTGAAAATATGTTTTGTCCAACTTAGGCGCCACTTTAAATACATTCCTAGATATTTATGGTCCTGGGATTGTTGCACTTGCAACTTGACATAAACAGGTTGACAAGTTTCTTTTCTTATTGTAAAACTCACATATACAGATTTTTGTTAGTTAACTTTCAATCTCCATTGTTTTTGACACTGTAGAATTTTATTTAAATTCTGTGAAAGATTTTTGATTTTGCTGTGACAGGATTTATACAGTGAGGTCCTAAAGTAACGGATAAATTCATTTTCTACGTAATTATTAATACAAAAGGAAAATCCTGAAACAGGTCAATTTTTATATATGAAACTACACTTTTTGAATAAAATTATCTATGTGCCCCTTCAACCCCTCGAAGTAATAACTACCCCTTTAAAAAATTTAAATGAAAAGGGGTAGCGTGTGTTACTGCGTTTAAAAGGGATTTTAATTCTCTATTCAGCAGGATATGCCTTTTTGATTTTTGGACGTCGATAATAAAGAAAAGAGTAATTTTATGACATACAAACAAGTAGGCGTAGAACCAAATACCTGTCACGAGTGACTAGTCTATTAGTTACCTTTATGTCAAAAAAGTAAATTTGTTTCTTTTTATGACATTTACTTCTCAAATTTGTTTTAGTTCGTTAGACGTCGTTAACAATTGTTAGGTACTTAACGTTTTTTTAGAGATTTCTAAGCGTTAATTTAAATTGTTCAACAGTGAGCCTTTCCGAGACCCAAAGAATTGACTTATTAATATTAATTGGAGTGGGTGATAAAACACGAACGCATTCTGAAGTATGCAGAATATTTAATGATAAGTATCCTGACCGTCACATTTCCCAGTCTACGGTGAGTAGAGTCGAACAAAAATTCCGTCAATTAGGAATTAGGATCTTCCAAAATCTGGTAGATCAAAACTGAATGACGAAAAAAAATTGGATGTATTATTACATGTTGAGGAAAACCCACATAAACCTACAAGAGAAGTAGCCGGTGATTGCGATGTAAGTAAATCGTCTGTCTTGCGTGTTTTGAAAAAAGAAAAATACCATCCGTATAAAATTCAAATGGTGCAGGAATTAAATAATGATGATCCTGATCGTCGACTACAATTTTGTGAAATTGTTACAAATAGATGTCAACAGGATCCGATGTTTCCCAAAAACATTCTTTTTTTCTGATGAGGCAACGTTTACCCTACATGGAACAGTTAACAAGCAAAATTGTCGGTATTGGAGTAAACAAAATCCGCACTGGATGAGGGAAGGTCATACTCAGTATCCTATTAAAGTGAACGTTTGGGCTGGCATAATAAATAACAGAATTATTGGACCATATTTTTTTGTGGGGACATTAACTGGGGCGATTTACTTGGAGTTTTTACAAACATTTTTAATACCTGAATTAAGAAGACTTTTTCCGGATACTGTTAACCCCACAGAAATTAATAGAAACATACGGTTTCAACAAGATGGAGCTACACCACATTATGCAGCAGTAGTACGAGCTTACCTTAATCAAGTTTTTCCGCATCGGTGGATCGGTAGACGTGGTGAAATTGAATGGCCAGCCCGTTCTCCCGATATGACTCCACTGGATTATTTTTTGTGGGGTTATTTAAAATCAAAAATTTACTCCAATAAACCAATCAACATTAATGAATTAAAAAACCGAATAATGCATGAAATTAATCAAATCAGCGCTGAAATGTTTGCAAAACGTTTTGGAAGAATTCCAACATAGTCTATTTGCTTGTCAAGAAATGAACGGACTCCAGTTTGAGCATATGATTTAAACTATTTTTAGTTATTGTAAATAATGTTAAATATTTTAAAATTTATTTCGTTCTGCGGCATAATTAATTATACAATTTAAACAATTTAACATTGATTTTTCCTATTATCGACGTCCAAAAATCAAAAAGGCATATGCGGCTGAATAGAGAATTAAAATCCCTTTTAAACGCAGTAACACACGCTACCCCTTTTCATTTAAATTTTTTAAAGGGGTAGTTATTACTTCGAGGGAGTTGAAGGGGCACATAGATAATTTTATTCAAAAAGTGTAGTTTCATATATAAAAATTGACCTGTTTCAGGATTTTCCTTTTGTATTAATAATTACGTAGAAAATGAATTTATCCGTTACTTTAGGACCTCACTGTATGTGGTGATACACGGTGGTATCATCTGCATAGATTTCTATCATTCTTGTTGTTATTTTAGGTAGGTAGGCAGTAAATAACAAATAACGACGAAATAGAAGATAACTACATCTTACAGGATACTTTTCAGGATCTGCTACCAAATTGTATTTATTCACTGATGCGTAATCTTTGTACATAATTGACCACAACGGGCTATTGTAGTAAATTCCTTCAGGTACTTATAAGTTGAAAAGACAGCTACAACCTTAGCAATCTATATATGGAAAAACTACTTAGTAAATAGCCACTACTATGATCGCTCAATCTGAATTTAAACAATATCTAAGATGAATCAAAGGGTACAATATTTCAGTACTCTAAAGTAGGGTAAAGCAGTGGCGGCTGGCGCATAAGCGCTGCAGTGCTGCAGAGCTCCCAAAAAATTGGGCGGGCGAACCTGTATTAGTTATAACTAGTTTTCTTTTACATAATTTTTCCGACATTTCTGATGTTTATAAAAGCGTAACATATTGTTGTGAAAATTCTCCCCCTGTATATCAAAAAATTTGCATATTTTTCTACATCATCCTGTAGAGGACATCAAACCCTACAATTTGACACCGCAATCATCAAAATCCGATCAGTAGAAGCCGAGATATTCGCTTCCGTAATTCCAACACTAATGCCGGTTATATATAGTATTTTATCAAATAATATACAATAGGCGACCAGTGGAATAACCAACCTAATTCACGCGATCGCTCTTGTTCCTTATCTGGTCCACACGTACGTGCGCTCAGAGCTCTTTCAAACACCCGCGCGCACCCCGCTCCCCCGTGGCTGTCTTAACCAATGCGTGATTTTACCAGGCATCGTCGCTGTATTTAAACCAGCGCGAAGGGCGATATGATTTGGTATGTAAACTAATATTATAAAGAGGAAACATTTGTGTTTTTGTATGCATGTTTGTAATGCTTTCACACAAAAACTACTGGACCGATTTCAAAAATTCTTTCACCATTAGAAAGCTGCATTTTCACTGAGTGACATAGGCTATATTACATTTTCAAAAAAAAAGATATCCCCAATAAAAATGCATTAATGTAACCCAAGGTGTGAAAAAATTAGTCACAAAAAACCTGCCATCGCGTACGCTGCGGAAACTATTGTTGATAGAACAAAAAAATGTTCTACAGTATTATAGAACGTATTAATATCTACAAAAAAGTCCGCGAAACAATATGTTTAACTACTGTAGTTATGCCACTATAACTACTTTTTTACATTTTAAAAGTTAATAAAAGTGCCGACAATAATCAAACCATATTATCCATACCTCTGTATTATTTCTTATCCTATTAAATGATATTTTATTAAAGACCATTTCAATACCAGTAAAATACTTTTTAAATTATTAAAATGGGACATTCCATTCAAAAGATATAACGAATTTAAAAATGTCAATCTAAAGAAAATAATGTTATAATATAATGTAGTAGTATAGCAATGGCCATATTCATTTTGTTTGTAATAAATTGACAATCGAAAAATTATAACTGGAATAAGAATTGTATTGGCAGAAGGAATTTAATAACAAGTTCAATGAGAATGAAAAGTAATAGGAAACAGGCACAGAGAAGCTGTTATAGAAAGAAGTTAAACATAAAGTGATATAAAATCCAAAAATTAAGGATCACAAGAAAGGAAGATTAAATATTTAAGAGAATACACTCACTATTGTATTTATTCAAGGTAGGATCGAAGAAAAGACAACATATACGATACAAATTTTATTAAAAGAATTTAAATAACACTGAGATATTTGAAAGATGACGTTTTTGAAGTAATTTCGACAATGTGTCAAAAGCCAAGTGACAGGAACATTATTAAAATAGCGGGTTACATTGTTTATAAGTTATGTTAAATTAGTAAATGGACTAAACAGATTTAATAAGGCGATGAGCCACCACCATAAAAACGCAAACGTCCAAATAGCAGCAGATTTAATCATCGAATTTCGGCTTTAGAGGTGTGTGATGTTATTCTAAATTGTGCAAAAGATCGATTTCATTTTAAAGAGCATCTAGTAGTGGCATCACTTTTTTTTCGGAATGCTTTGGAGAGTATTGCAGTAAATTTCCTGAGGACAAACTCACTTCCGCATGCTCCTATTATCCCACCCTTGATAAAGAAAGATTACGAACTGAATTGTCTGTTATTTACTCAAGAACTGATCTTTAAAAGGCGCACTACCTCTTCTAAAATTTTTAATAAAAAACAATCTGGGAGATACGTTGAAGGAGACTAGAAAATTATTAGAAATTGTAATAACAACTCCCATGACAACATCAGAGGCCGAACGATACTTTTCAACACTAAATCGAATTAAGACGTTTCTCAGAAATTCAATGACCGAAGATCGTTTAACATCTCTTTCCATGCTATCTATCGAAAAAAAGTTTATCTCCGAAATAGACAATTTTAATGACAAAGTGATAACAAAATTTGCAAATCGAAAAGAACGTAGAATAGATTTAATTTATAAGAAATAAGACAACCTCTTACTGCCCGTGCAAGGTAAATTTTTTTGTAAAGCTTGCAGAACACCTTAAAATTTTTTGCACGAGCCGCCACTGGGGTAAAGTCAGACAAAAGTATGTATTGGTCAATTTTAGGAAAACTGAGATTTTATTATATGTATTTATGAGAAACAACGTCGGCATCACATATTGATAAACGTACTTGGTAATGAAGGCTTAATGGCCCTATAAGTATCTTTGAAAGTGATGTACAGTGAATGTTTCCGCATATACGGAAAATGTTCTAATATCGATTTGTTTCATAGGGATAAAAGTCTATTGACAAATCTTGTAATAAACGAAGTGTATGTCTTTTTAATAGGGATTCATTTTAAAAATGGATAATCATGTTGACATATTAAATCTGTTAGATCTTCCCAAAACGGCTTTCACTATTATTTATTTAAGTATAAAAGATTATATTTCTAAAATCATTTTAAAATATGTAAATTATGAGGTGGTCTGGTAATACGTTTCATAATTCTAAATAAAAGTTTGATATATGACTACATAAAACTCTGCTAAAATCTGCTAAAAAAATAGTAAAACAGATTTAACCAAAACATGCTTAAAAATAGTAAAATAGGCTTAACCAAAACATAATTAATCTAAATATTCATTGTTTAAGTATACCTATTAAGTATTGAGTAGTTGTTTGGGCTATTTCCATCATTTGCAGGATTTGAATAATCTGACGTTTCGGCAATCAATCTACTGTCGTCTTCAGGGCAGCCCTGAGAAGGGTTGAAACTTGCCAAACTCACGTTTGACATATTTGTCTTCCAAATTTTTTAATTGCGAAATGTATCCGTGTGAGATTCGAACTCGGTCTAATCACTGCGTTAATAGCATAGTGGTTAGTAGTGTACTTGATTGAGTTAAAACTTTCAGAATTTTAGATCGAGTTCCAATCTCACACGGGTACATTTCGCAATTAAAAAAATGGTCAGACGTGAATTTGGAACGATCTAACCCTTTTCAGGGCTACCCTGAAGGCGATAGTAGTTCGAATCTCACACGGGTACATTTCGCAATTAAAAAATTGGGAAGACAAATATGTCAGACGTGAGTTTGGTACGATCTAACCCTTTTCAGGGCTACCCTGAAGACGAGAGTAGATTGATTGCCGTCAGATTATTCAAATCCTGCAAACGATGGAAATAGCCCAAACAACTACACAATTAATCATCATCGTGAATAACTTCTCGTCATATATTAAGTATGTGACAATTTATACAGTTACATTGATTGTGAGAGAAATATATGTTATGGGTTGCTACAATATGCGATATTACAAAATATAGTTATTATACTGACAGCTATCGAGATGTAATAAAAAATACAACATTATTGTGATTTCTTAAAGTGGTTGCTTCTATAATGCAGTTGTGGTAAAATAGTATAAAAAGTTGTGGTAAGAAAGATACTTTACGGTAACGGAATTTTTAAAGTTGGTGATGTACCAAAATAATACTATGTACAATAATTTTTGTTTCTTTATCTGTATATCACTCTTTTTTCTTTCAATGTCGAGACGCTGAACGCACCAAGTCACAGAGTCATTTTCTTTGTTGATCACTCATCCAGCAACTAACTATGGTAAGGTTCCTGTTTGACTATTTCAATTGCAATACAGTTATTTTAACCACACTGCCACATTGTCTGTTATGAATTGTATAATATTATTGCTCCTGATTTATCTATCGGCGTAAGAATCGCTAGAGTAAGTCATGTAAAAATAGTACTATGAAATGTATCATTTTATTACTACAGCATCAGATTAGGTACTTATCGCAAGCAATATTAATTGTTGATTTTAATAAACTCCTTCAGCAAAGATCGAAAGCACATCGTTCTTCATACAACAAATGATGGTTCATGTTACTTTTACGATAATCAAATTTGATATTCACATTTTTCTATTTGACTAGTAATTCTGTTGTGTATTACTACAACATGTTAACTTTGAAAGTATTGTTTATTTACATATCAAACATTTGTAAAATCCACAACAATAGCGAATTACAAAAAATAGTTTCTAGTATTCTTACTCTAGCTGAATTTAATACTCGTTTCGTTTACGGAACTACAGTTGTGTATATTTCTACAATATATTCACTACAAATAGGTTGTTCCTGTGTAATTACACTAATTACATTTTTCTTTGTGCACAATACATATACAGACTGTCCCGTAAAAATCGCCAACATTCATAATTCCGTTATTTATTGTCCGGTTTTATTTAAACAAAAAGTAAATTTAATAGCATCAAAAACACTGTAAGATAGCAGTGTTTTATTTGTTTTCAATTGTTTTCATTAATGTCAAACGACAATCAAGTTTTTTATTTTAAATGGCAACATATATATATTTGGCTATATTCGGATTGTATTTTTTTTTCTGAATTCAACGATGTATAACATGTTTATTTTTGATAAACGTTTATTGCAAAAAAAAAACTTTATAAATTTCATCTTTGTCTTCCATTATTTATAAATATTCGAATGTGTCATGAAACATTGGAAATGTAAGTATTATAAATATTATTATAAGAAACAAAACACTTTACAATAAATGTTGAAATTGCCCGCCACCTTGTTTAACACATATCGCACATCTCCTAATAATAAAAAATTAAAAAAAAACTTTATAAATTTCATCTTTCATTATAGTAGACTTGGCCCATTCCACTAGCATTATGATAATGTGCCTTAAGTGTCAGTTTGACTTTATTAAGTTTTCTGTATTATCCTGTTTGAACGTTTTGCCTCAACAAAAAGCGTATTTTCGTTAATAATGAATAGCAATGAATTAACGGACATGTTACAATTGTTCTTTGAATGTAATAAAAATCGCCTTCAAGCAGTTCGTCGGTACAGTGCTCGTTTTCCGGACAGAGAAGTTCCAGGTTCGAAAATATTACAGAGAATTGAAAAGAATTTAAGAAATTATGGATCATTTACCAAACCAAAAACACAAAAACGGAAATTCTCCGAAGATAAGGAATTAGATGTTCTTCTTGCAGTACAGCAAAATTCACGAACTTCGATTCGCGAAATTGCATATAATATTGGGGTATCAAAAACTACAGTTCATGGTATTTTAAGAAAACACAAACTTAAACCGTACATAGCTCGAAAAGTTCATGCATTAGAACAAAATGATCCTGGCCGAAGAATCCAGTTTTGTCGTTTTTATTTAAACGCATTAGAACAAGACCCGAATTTTTACAGAAGGATAATTTGGTCTGATGAATGCACTTTTAGCAACAACGGTATTTTTAATAGAAACATACATCGACAGTGGAGTGCAGACAATTCGAGATTTGTAATTGAAAATAATTTTCAAAGACGTTTCAACGTAAATGTTTGGTGTTGGCATTTTAGGTGATCAATTAATTGGGCCATTTTTCATAGATGGTTGCTTAAATCAAGAAAAATACTACACTTTATTACACGAAAATCTCCAAAACTTTTTAGATGAATTACCTTTGGCAAATTTAAATAGAATATTTTTTCAACAAGATGGGGCTCCCGCGCACAACGCCAGAGTAAATACTGATTTGTTGAACACCCAATTTGGAAATAGGTGGATAGGAACATCCGGTCCTATCGAGTGGCCTGCGCGTTCACCGGATCTTACGCCCCTCGATTTTTGGTTGTGGGCTTATCTACAAGATCGAGTTTATTTAACAACTCCAGAAAATGTTGACATTTTAAGACAAAGAATTATTAACACTTGTCAAGAAGTACCTGCCGCTTGTCTTTTAAATGCGACCTTTGGAGTAATTAGGAGATGTGCGATATGTGTTGAACAAGGTGGCGGGCAATTTCAACATTTATTGTAAAGTGTTTTGTTTCTTATAATAATATTTATAATACTTACATTTCCAATGTTTCATGACACATTCGAATATTTATAAATAATGGAAGACAAAGATGAAATTTATAAAGTTTTTTTTTTGCAATAAACGTTTATCAAAAATAAACATGTTATACATCGTTGAATTCAGAAAAAAAAAACCAATCCGAATATAGCCAAAAATATATATGTTGCCATTTAAAATAAAAAACTTGACTGTCGTTTGACATTAATGAAAACAATTGAAAACAAATAAAACACTGCTATCTTATAGTGTTTTTGATGCTATTAAATTTACTTTTTGTTTAAATAAAACCGGACAATAAATAACGGAATTATGAATGTTGGCGTTTTTTACGGGACAGCCTGTATACATGTAATAATAATAGTACTTATGCATTTGCCGAATAGATTTCGCCACTAAGAGGATAATGCAATAACAAAAACATTTTTAATAATATCGAAATATTATTAAAAATCGGGTGTGGGAAACAAAATACAGGTTCTTATTGGTATGAAGATTGTCATCCTGATATACAGGCACGTTTCGTTTTGCTATAGACACGGCAGTGCATGATGCTGAGTTAGTAAAATTCGCTACAAAAACTCCATTACTACATACAATACAACAATCCTAGCATCATGCACTGATGAGTCTATAGTAAGAGGAAACACGTGTGCATGTCTGGATAGCAATTTTCATACAAATATAAACTTGTGTGGTGTTCTCCACACTAGATTTTTAATAATATTTCGATATTCTAAAAATGTTTTTGTTTTATACAAAAAGGGATGAGGTTTTGGCTCAAGTATGTCTCAAATTGTTTTTGTTAATATAATAATATGTTACAGTGTTAACCCTTATCCGGGCAAGGGGGGCCTGCCAGGCCCGAGCGACGATAAAAAATTCGATATCTTAATGAGTTATTTTAGTACGACTTAATGCTCTTTAGAATTCCTCAGAAATGTTAATTACTGTTTTCTTGTTAAGTAATATTTGTTAAATTATGAATAATCGTTAGTTAATTGACGGATTGTACTTAAAATCCCATTAACGGGCAAGCCGGGCTTAGCAGGCCCATACTTTAGGCAATTATGGTAACTTTATTTTCCGTTTTTGTTTTCTAATCCTCTTTACGTAATTAGTGTTTCCGATCATTTTTGTGGCATTTGTGCAGCAAATACATTTGATGACGTATATAGGTCGTAATTTTTCGAGGAATGTAATATTAGGTAAAGTAGGCGTTCCCTGTCTATTTGTATATATACGAGCATTGTTTGTTCATTGCTTTTAGTTTATGCATTATAGTGAAAGTGTTATAATCATTCAGCAATGTCGAGAAAATTTTTATCGGACGCCGAACTCGCAGATATACTGGAAAACCTATCGGACGATGACCAGGCGCCTGTAAATTTTGAGTCGGATGTCGAAGATGAAGACGAAGAGGACCACCTTTCTAATGCTAGTGAAACGGAAGACGTGCAAGAAGGCAGTGAGGGACTGTGTGACACTCCTGTTGTCAGTATTTTCAAATTTGTTGCTAAAGATGATTCAGTGTGGAGCAGCCAGCCTCCTTCGACAGGACGGGTTCGTTCGTGCAATATAATAAAATCGCAAATGCATAAAGTTATCTTACCGCCGGGAACAATTGTTGAAGATCCAATTGATGCATTTCTCTTATTTATTGATGAAGCAACAAACAAACAAGGAGGCAGAGAGGGTACTGATTGATATTACCTGGAAACCATGTGATAATATCAAAATTCGCGCTTTTCTTGGTTTGCTTCTAACTGCTTGTCACCTAAGTGCTAATGATACTAACTACGATGTGCTATGGAGTCGATTATATGGCCCTTCAATTTTTCGAGCAACGATGGGATTGAAACGATTCAAAAGCTTGTTGCGATTTATACGATTTGATGACAAAGGTACACGTTCCGAAAGAAGGAAGAACGATAAACTTGCACCTATTCGAGTTATTTGGGAAAAAGTAAACAACAATATGAAAAAAGCACTACCTCCCCGGAGAAAACATCACAGTGGACGAACAAATTGTACCCTTTCGAGGAAGATGTTCATTTAGACAATATATGCCTACCAAACCAGACAAATATGGAATGAAGATCTGGTGGGCGTGTGACTCTGAAACCTACTATCCTCTAAATGGTATTCCCTATATTGGAAAGGAAGGAAATCAAATCGCCAAGGGCCTCGCAACACAGGTAGTGGAGCAGCTCGTACAACCGTATTATAATACAAACAGAAATGTCACATTCGACAATTATTTTACGGACTTATCATTAGCAAAAACATTATTGACAAATGGGTTGACGAGCGTTGGTACCGTAAGGAAAAATAAACGCTTCATCCCAACCGAATTTTTGCCCAATAGAAAACGTGAAGAACGAACGTCCATTTTCGGATTTACAGAAAAAGCGTCTTTAGTGTCCTACGTTCCAAAGAAAAACAAAAGTGTTTTGGCTCTGTCAACGATGCATCATACTAATAACTGTAACGATGACGATAAAAAAAAGCCATAAATAATTCTGTATTATAACAGCACAAAATGTGGCGTGGACACGTTAAACCAATTGGCTCATAAATACACATGTAAACGCAGAACAAATCGTTTGTAATTTACATTTTTTATGAACCTTCTCGACGTAAGCGGCATTGCAGCATATGTTACTTGGATGAATTTAAACCCAAATTGGAATAAAGCTAAACACCAAAAAAGGAGATTGTTTCTAGTAGATGTATCTGAAAACCTAGTTCTTCCGCGCATTCAAAGAAGGAAGGCGAATGGACTTCCTCGTACCATCCAACACTGTGTCAGCGAGTTTGTAGGTGAAGAAGCAACGCCGGCAAAGAGAGCAAGAACTGAAACTAAAGCAAATTCTAGAAGAAGGTGCTACATGTGGCCTAAAACAAAAGACAGGAGACAAAGACAATGTTGTGATGAGTGCAAACAAAACATTTGTAACGAACATTCTTCATCAAAAGTTTTGTGTTATAATTGCAAGAAATGAATAAAATTTAAGATCAGTAAGTAATGAATATTATTTATAAATGGTATTAAATATATAATTCCCATAAACTCTTTGTTTCATTAATTCTGTAAGTAAAAACATGTACTAAAAGCACCGGGCCTACCAGGCCCGAACTGCCCGGTTACGTTAGTAAAATGTCTTGCCCGGACAAGGGTTAAAATGAAATTATAATTATTAAACGAATTTGATTATAAAAAGTCGACTTTGAGCGACGTTCTACCTCACGAAACTTTTGCTTTCTAGGCAAGTGTGCTAACAAATTGCATAATTGAGGCACTGCGTTCGAAATAATAATAATAATGACACTGCCAAACAGTGATTTTATTGTTTCTGTTATTAGAGCAGTTTCACGGTAACTTAGTGTTGTTGATTCCATATTGCTAACAGTTTTATCATATTGGCTCTAGTTTTTATGATAATGCTTTTTTTTTTAAAAGGTATGAAAAAAAGGTATGTTTCTAAATATCGTGTAACTGTCCTTATTCCGGTAAGCGCATCTTCATAACTGGGTTTTACAATTTTAGCTGACCCCTTCTTCTTCGCCTACTTCATTATCATCGGTGTTATCTTCTTGATTTAAAACTTCCTCCACAAAATCTGTATCATTGGGTATACACGAAGTAATGAGATTATTATCCACTGGCACAAAATCATCACTAGGTTCACTTCTAGGGCTCTGCAAATTATTTTATAACCATATACTTAAAGGCAAATTATCTTTATCGGTGTTATCACTATATTTTACAACCCATTGAGACAACAGTAAATAGTCGTCTTCATCAAAATTAATTTTCCAGGCGTGCTGAAAACAATTTTTTATGGTTTCTTGCGAAATTTGTTGCCAAGCTTTGGTTAACATTTCCATCGCTTCCACCAAATTTATTCATTAGAAGTTACAGTATCCAAATTCGTAATGTGTTACCATCCTGCTGTGCACTTAAATTCACTGTCGTTGAATAATTTGGCAAATTCTTCCGGTTTAGCTTGAAGAATAGGACCGCTAATTGGTATATTATTGGTTTGTTAATACTCAAACCATCGTAGTAAAGCTTCATCAACTCTTCCTCGAACTAGTTTACGTAATCGCTTGGCATTTTTGTTTGTCCGTTCTAATGCGAGAATTTAATCTTTATTTTTAAATGTGGTAGAAACTGTTGTTTTTTGAAGACATTTAACACGACAAATATCAGATTGTTTTTTCCAGTTTGAATTTCTTTAATTATATTTATTTTCTTTTCAACTGATCATGCTTTACGCCGCCGCTCAATAATCTACCCTAATCTACTTACTTATCTACCGAAACAAATGTCTCTAACAGCGATTGTGGTGTGTGAGCTTCTACTTCCATTGAGAAAGGTAATTCCCTGATATTTAACACGTACTTTATGCTGCTTTATAATAGATTTATATAATAAGTACGTTAGTAAAAAATCAAGTAAGTTATAAAAAAAATCATAATTCTTTTTTGAACAACGTAGTAACAGAAGTACGTAATAAATATGTATAAATAATATCAGAACAAAAATACATTATTTCAAATAAGGCTTTGCTGGGACAAAGGAATGTGTACGCTGTATCCGAAAGTACGTTATATACGAGTTCGTTATAAGTAGAGACCGGACACATCGGGCTGAAATGACGTTATTACGACGAACGATATAAATAGTCTACAACATTTGTAAGTACATCACGCCAGTGGCGTACCGAACATGGTTCCGCGGGTTCCGCGGAACCAGGGCCCGGATCTCGATAGGGCCCGGTCCTCTCTGCGCTTTTTTTATACCTCTCGTTTTTTTACAAGAATCAATGCGCCAAACAGTTTTGTACATAATGTATGTTTATATTTCACTAAATATCACTAAATATTTCTCCAACGTTGAGTAATCAGAAAATAAATCCCAAAGTTATTTTATACGCGGTGCCCACTAATCCTATCAATAAACTATTAAACAAATTATAAACCATACACAGTTTACACTTTAAAAATTTTGTGTACAATCTGAAAACAATTTCATTTTTGTACACGTCTTGCATCAGAGATATCACTCTTATTTTCTATAATTAGTAAACGTCCGAGAAAAACTGCACTTTAGTGTAATTTAAAAATATATGAATGAGTCCAAACATATTTGTGATTCAATAATAAAAATATTGTGCATTAAAAAAATGTGTTAAAGTTAAAGCGATAAACAAAACTGCTGTAACGGCAGTGCCAGAGTAGCTAATAGTACTATTAAACAATGCGTTCGGTGTCTTTTGTATATAAATCGGGCGAGATGTTATCAATGGTTTTCATAACCTTTGCATTGTAAAAAGGGTGCTAATTTTATTACTTCTATCCGGCTTATGCTGACTGCTAATTCACGATATTTGGCAATAGAGGAAAACCCCAAAACCTATCAGTTCCCACTTCTTTGTTTTTGCAGTTTGCACCCGCAACGATCATTTCTCATCTTATTTAAGTTAAAACGCCGTGATAGAACGGTATTGTCTCGTACCAATATTTGTTTTTATTTAGTGTTTTGTATAAAATGAACCAGTACAAACATAAGTCTGGAAGTGCTAAACGCAAGCAAAAAGTTGAAACAGATGAAAAATAAGCTACCAAAAATTGATAAATTTTTTAATCAAAAATGTGATCAAACTGATGAATCATCAACTTCTCGTACTGCTACTACTAGTTATAGTAGCCAAGTTGAACCGAGTGAACCCTCAGCTTCTAGTTGTACCCCTGCAATGACCGAAATAATCAGTGAAATCGCTGGTAAGTTTATTTATTTATTTTATTTAGCTATCTTATAAATCTTATTCCCAAACTTCAAATTTGTCATTTGTCTTTACACTAATAAGTATATAATTTTCATGTTTGATTTTAATAATTTAGACTTGGAATTCCCGAATTAGCCAGCAACCGTTGAGCATGAATTAGAGACTTTATCAATTTATCAATATTATTTTTAATTATTGCTTAATGCATTAACTGTGTTAATTTCTAGTGAACATTGAAAATGTAACTGACCGTGGACATTTTCTTGGGAAATTAACAAATGACCAAAAACAATTTATTATTTCCAATGGCCCTTGAAAACCTAGTGGCCCTTTTCCCAAAGACAAAAATAACAGGTGTTTTTCTGATTATTACTACAAAACAACTTCGAAAGTCGGCTTTACAACGGAACGAATGTGGTTGTGTTATTCTACAATTTTAAATAAATGTTATTGTCAACCCTGTTGGTTGTTCTCGAAAAAGCAAACTTGTCTTAATTTAGGTTTTGATGACTGGATACATTTAAATCGGGCTATAAACAGCCATGAAGCGACTAATGAGCACAATCAATGTTGTGCAATTTACGACAAATGGCGATTAAATAAAACTATTGATTTTAAAAACGAATCTATAATTCGGGAAGAAATTTCATTTTGGCGCAAAGTTTTAGGACGGATCATTGATGTTTCACTCTTGCTAGCTTCTACAAATATGCCGTTCCGAGCGCACGATGAAACAATAAATTCACAAAACCCTGGAATGTTTTTGGCTGTTATAAAGCTATTGTCCAAATATGACACTGTTTTGGAAAATTTACTTAAAAATTAAAAAAAAAGGAACGATTACTTATCTTAGCCCGAAAATTCAAAATGAGGTGCTAGATTTACTCGGAAATGCAATTAAAAATAAATTAATTCACAAAATTAGTTCATGTCCGTTTTTTTCGATAATTATTGATACAACTCAAGACATTTCAAAAAAAGATCAGCTTAGTTTAGTTTTTCGATATGTAGAAATCGTTGTGTCAGATGTCGTAATTAACGAATCGTTTTTAGGATTTGTCTCCGTGACTGATCAAACTGCAACTACACTTAGCAATAAAATAATTGCCGAAATAAATAAATTAAACATTTGTATAGATAAACTGCGTGGCCAAGGATATGATTGCGCGGCAAATATGAGTGGCGTTTATAATGGCGTTCAAGCCATAATTTCAAAAAAAGTTAAAAACGCTCCTTATGTTCACTGCGCTGCGCATAATCTAAACTTAATTTTAAATGATTCCGTAAAAAATATTGAAACTGTAAGAAACTTTTTTGATTTTGTTGAAAGAATTTTTTTGTTTTTTGGTAATAGTATTGTAAGGTGGGGATTGCTATACCCAACTGACAAAGACAGCGATACAATAAAATTAAAGAGATTAGTGCCTACAAGATGGTCCTCTAGGCACGATTGCACGAGTATTTTTTTTATTTGTGGGGAAGGGAGTTGGGTTAGGGCCCGCACCACAACTGGAACCAGGGCCCGTTCATATGTCGGTACGCTGCTGCATCACGCAGTTCTTGAATAGCACTATTTATTCGGTTAACCGCACACAAAAAATAGATGTGCAGTTAACCGAATGAATAGTGCTATTCAACAACTGCGTGATGTACTTACAGATGTTGTAGACTATTTATATCGTCCGTCGTAATGACGTCCATTTCAGCGCGATGTGTCCGGTCTCTGGTTATAAGCGAGCTCTACTATAGTCTTCAAATTATTTAACTAGTATATTCCGAAACCATCTTTGAACAAAAGAAATTTAAAAAAATTCAATAAAAAAATGTTGGGTTCGCCGACTCATAGATGTGAAACGTATATCAAAATCTGCACAGTTACTCTTTAATCTCTTGTTTAAGATAAATTAATCGGATCAAAAAGTAAAGCGATGGGTTTTAACTCTGTTGATCTTTTTCTGGTGGCCACGAAACAATACTTTTTCTGTTAATTAACATACATTACTTGATTTCTATTACAAACTTACATTTAATTAGCACCGATAAAAATAAATTATTGAAAGATGGTGCTGTATTAAACTATTTCTAAACAAGAATGTAATTATTTTAAAGTCGATGTTAAAATTTAAGGAAAAATTCAGTATATTAAATGTTTTTTTAAATAAGATCTATAATAGAATTTTCTTCAAGAAAAAGAGGAAAAAATCACTTAGATGGTATCATCTTGAATTGAAAATTTCCAGCGTCGATACAGCAATTTAATTTAAAGCAGTCCAACGTCAATATCAATCTTGACTATTCCTTTCTTATCGATGGGCGGAATGCGCCAACAGCAGCGTTCGCCCTATACACTTCAGGATACACGAACAAAATTCTTAATTTATATTGCGTTGGGGAGGAAATGGCAGAGACTTATGGCAGGAATAGCTACTTGGTGAAAATATTAAAGAGATTCTTACAAGTCTGTTTGAAATATATCGGGTTTCCATACTAACCTAACAATATTTATGTACAATATATTGTATAAGAACGACAATGTAAAGACGAACTAGATGTCACACAATCTGGTAGAGAAATCTTTAAGTAATTAGGAAAAGTTTACTATCACCTACTTGTTCGAGCATGATCGGGATTTGTATTGTAATAAATTCGTGTTTAATTTTTTCCCCTCCTTTTAATACATTATAATTACTTACATTCATTAATGAATAGTTTTAAGAAACTGTTTTTAAACTCCAATTAAATTTTACCTCAAATTTTAAAATTTGCCAGGGTTGGCTTATCCTGATAAATTTTATATTTCGCGGTTCAAATTTTTCCAATACGCGTCATAATAATCTGCGCCTGGTTATACCTGTATTTGTATATCGTGAATAAAGGGAGCAAAAGCTGATCAGCTTAAAATTGTTAATTCTAATTTAAATAAACTTGCAAAAAAGAGTTCAATTATGTATATACAGCTTAAGTGTGAGATTAGTAAAATTAAACGAAACAAAAATTAATTCAATCAGTAAATTGTCACAAACACTACCTCAACATGATACAGATAACCTAAAAGAGAACATGCACAAATCTGAAAAAAGCTTTTATAATATAATGAGCTTTCATTAATAAAATCTATTTTAGTGGCACAACAGGCAGCACAAACCTCGAATAGAAAACAACCAGAGGATGCTAGATTTGTACCTTTAAAGCAGTCATTCATTTGAACAAGATAGAAATAGAGGTAAAGACACTTCGAGACAAATATAAAGAATATATTAGAAATATATACAATATATATATATATATATATATATATATATATATATATATATATATATATACATATATATATATATATATATATATATATATATATATATATATATACATATATATATATATATATATATATATATATATATATATATATATAGCTTCTGTACAGCTAAACGTTTAAGATTATATCGATAGTAGTCATATCAACTCTCAGAGTTGCTTAAATCTATCAATCGGATGTAACTTGGCAATAATAGTAAGATTCCAGAATAAGGTATAGTCTGACCAGCAATATAACGATCCGACCTTTTAAGATTTAAAAGTATTATCGGAGAGTAACCGCTCATGCCGCAGGTACCGAGAAAACTACACAATTTAAACTTTATTATTCTAAAGTAAACAATTCTAATTCAACAGATAATATATACCTGTAGCTGTATTAAAGAATATTGTAATGGTATTTTAAATATTAACATACCTTTCCCTCAATTAACTAATTTGTAAAGCTGCTCGATTACACAAGATTAGAGAAATTGTATTCGACATGGAGCTACCAAAGAAAATGAATATGTATTACCAAAGCACATGTACGAATCAGGAATTTATAATTCATTTAAATGATTATGGTGAAACAAGTATTGAAAATTCCGAAGAAGATTCATGCATGCCACTGTTTGCATTGCGCAGGGTGCTTAATTAAAATATATTCACATGAGAAAATTATTTTCTTGTTATTTGAAGTCAAATTGTCATATTTATGTACATACTGTAAAGTTTGTCTTTTCGGGTTCTTAAATAAAACTAACAATAACTTCAGACACACACTATATTAATATTAAAACGTATAACAATATAAAACTAACTATTAACAATAAGCACATTTATGTATTTATATTTATGTATCTATATTTATGTGTACTGCGCGAGCTCTAGGATTGAATTGTCATCCCTTCTTCGACGCGGCTTTTATATCGTGGTGAATACTCTTCGAGAGCGTTCTCGTAGGCCTCGAGAAAACACCAGAGGAATGACGCGTGACGCGTTATTGGATGAGTCATCACAATACTATACTCAGAGTAATAATAGATGTCTCTTGGTTCATACCTAATAAAGACTCTTATCATGGCCTAAAAGCGCTTACTGTGAAACAATCAATAGTCATGTTTAGTGAGGAAATACACATACCGCGGTATGTGTATTTTCTCAGTGATTTTCTAGACAGTATATCGTCTAGAAAATTACTCCAAGATATTGGCAATAAATCTCCTAGGTAACAGTGACTAAATCAATAGGATAAGTGTTAGGGCTCCTCTTGATTTTCCAATCAGAAGAGATGTTTTAATTTTTGCTTTTTATAGATTAGTAGTTAATGTTTAGTACAAACAACAAATAAATGCAATACTAATGGGGACAAATTCCATGTAATTTAACCCGGTCATCTGGTTATTTATGATACCAACGGTTCAGATGAGCTAATTACTATCAGTCAATAATTCATCGAAACATTTTTACCGATTTAATCCACAATTAGAGAACATTTTTCAATTTATTACTTTTGCTAAATACATAAAAAATTAAATGAAAGTAAAGCAATGACTACACTCCTGAAGAAGAGAGCAATCTTATCGAAAAATCGAGCAATTGAAGGTTTTTTGGGAACTAGCTCCACGCACGTTTCAACACTTGGAAAATGCGTGACATATTCATTATACTACTTTTTCCACAAACTAATATTATAATATTACTTTCACAAACTCCACTAACAAGATGAAAATTTAGCATTACAAATTAATTTGTTATTAGAAAGATATAACTACAGACATATATAATTAATATGCTAATATAATACATGTATACCAGTGTGGGGAAATGATAAAAGAAATCCAATCTCTTAAGATTATAAATATAACGTAAATAAATTCGAAGAAGTGCCTAAAGATATCGCATGACAGGGCGTTAATTAAAAATTACAGGCAATTTTTCCCAAGGGTTTCGTAATATGCAATCTACTATAACATCCTAATAATTGAGACTCTTTTTTCCATGTTGATTTCGTGGAATATACCGTTAATTGCAAAAAGTATCTAATTAAAGGATGTGCATTATTTGTATTTTGGTTAGTGTGTGTATGTAAAAGTAAATATTTTTTGTATGTAATTAATACTTAATCAACATTATTCTCTTCGCATGTACTATTCAAGTCGAAAGAATTTAAAAATATTACCAAAATTTTAAATATTTCAAAATACAATTATAAAAATAAAAAGCGTTCAAATAAGCTTTGCCTCTAGTAGGCCATTCCTTTAAAAACGTATGATTATTAATAATTTAAATTTGCATTAGTTGTCAATTAGACAGATGCATAGTTGACAAAAATTGCTTTGTAATTTAAAATTGATTTAACATGGTTTTTGCTATACAACACAAATCATTCATGCTAGAATCTTATTTTCGAAACGGACGTAAGATTGACGGACAATGGCAGTATTCTCTTCAAGATTGTTTAGAAGAATTTAGAAATGAGTTCCCTAACGTCATCTTTGATTATGACAGTTTTCGGCACACAGTCACACATTCCGCTATGGTTTTCAGAGAAACAGGGAGTGTTAAACAGAAAGAAGGCGCAGGTCGGGCGAAAAAGCGTACAGAAGAGCTAGTTAATAATGTAAGAGAAATTATAAATAATGCACCAAGAACTTCCGTACGAGCATTATCACAATAAGTGGGTGTGTCAATTGGCACATGTCATACAATTTTGAAAAAGGACTTACATTTATTTCCATATCACATGACCTGTTATCAAGAAATCAAGGAAATCGACTATCCCAGAAGAATAACGTTTAGTCAGTGGTTCTTAAATAATTTTGATAATGACCTTCTTGACAAAACCTTTTTTTCTGATGAGTCATGGTTTTATCTGAATGGATATGTGAACTCACAAAATATGAGGATGTGGACTAATGAGAAACCACATAATTTTTTTGTTGAAACCGCACTTCATCCGCAGAAAATTGGTGTATGGTGTGCGATTAGTCGAAGGAGAATTATTGGCCCTATTTTTTTTAACGGAACCTTAACAGGAGAAAGGTATCGACAAGAAATTATTATGCCATTTATCGAACAGCTTGACGACGAAGAAATAACACAGGGTTACTTTCAACAAGACGGAGCTAGAGCACACACAGCAGGTGAAACAATTAATATTCTGCAGCAATTTTTTCAAAATCGGTTGATAAGTTTAAACACTGAACATGAATTTCCACCAAGATCTTGTGACATTACCCCATGTGATTTCTTTTTATGGCCATTCTTAAAGAACTCAATTTATCAAGTACAGATACCTGATCTTGCAGGCCTTCAAATCAGAATTGCTGAAAGAATTAAGGGAATTGACAATGCGATACTACAAAACACTTTTTCCTCCATTAGAAGATGTGAGAAATGTTTCGAACAAGGTGGTGGACACTTTGAACAATTTTTATAAAATTTTGCTTGTTTGTTGGAAATAAACATATTTCATTCTCTTAAAAATGTTCGTTTTATTATTTTGACATTTGTCACTTCAATCAAATATCTCATCTCATAACCAACAAAATTCCTATTAAAATTAGTAACAAGCTAAGACATATTCATAAATTTCCAAGGGCTACTTTGAGGTAAAATTTATTTGAATTCTTTGTATAACGAACCATGTATTTTAGTACTACATCATTTGTTTTTAGTCAATTTTTAATGAGTTAGGGTTTGGATATGTTTATTTTTCATATATGAAAAATAAATACATTTATATTATAGTTACAAAAATTGTAATTTCTAATTAAAATAATTGCTTCAATATTCTTTGCATCCACTGTGCTTATTATGTTTCTATAATAACAACAATACTAAGAGTAAACACGCAGTATAATAAACTGTCTTATAAATTTTACCTGTCAACCATAAACGTTGTTAATTTTTCAGTTTAGTTGGCGATTTAAATTATGCTTTACTTCAATATGTATATATTTAAAATAATTTAATTCTTACATGTTTCGGCAATTACTGCCTTTTTCAAAGAATTTTAAATTATTTATGATCTTCGTTTATGTAATTGTATACTTCACGATGTAATTGTTCCATTTAGTTTAAAATTCTTTGAAAAAGGCAGTAATTTCCGAAACATGTAAGAATTAAATTATTTTAAATATATACATATTGAAGTAAAACAGATCTTAAATCGCGGACTAACAAAATCACTTATTATTATTTATAGTGTCTTTGAAATAAAGAAACAACATATGATAAATTGAAAGATGTAATTTTGTAGAATATAAATCCAAAATATTGTGATTCAATTACGACGCGAACCCTGAAATTAAAAGCACCGCGAACACTGTATTATTACGTGGCGCCTATTGAAATATTCGGAATGTTTATAAATAATAAATACCTCACATACACACATACGCTATAGCGTATGTTTAGATCCATAATAGCTGGACTAGATGGACAATAATAAGTAGAGCTGAGGATGTTTGCGGTACGGCAGGACCGTATGTAGTGCATCCCTACATTTAACTATTTATCTAAATATTCTCTGAAATGATTTGCCGGATCTCATAAATTAATAGAGTGATATTTTAGCATGCACTGGATATTGTTATTATACAAAATCATAATAGCCATTTGTATTTATGGATCATAAATAATAATACGCATGTATTTGTATTTGGTTGTGAATTCAATTTAAACTTAAAACGAATCGTAATATTTTAACGACAAGCCGTCCTTACAATACATGCATTCGAGACAAAGTGTGCAACTCTACGAATAACTTCCATAATTGATCGAAAATGGACATTTTGGAGCTGAAGTAAAGCCCCTATTCTTAGAAAATTTTATTACTGTCGTTAAGAACTATTATTATAAACAACAAAGGCCTTTTATTAGTGTTGAAGTTTTAGTTTTATTGAATTTCCATGTTGTAAGTAGTCAATTGTAAAGTGTTCATTCACAATATTCTAAAATAAGGTGTAAATTTAACTAAAATCCAGAAAAACACATTCTGATAATATATTACTAGATTAGAAGTTGTGTTTATTACTATTTATTATATTATTTTTATAACCAAATGCAATAAAAGCTACGAAAACAAAAGAAACCTCGATTTATTAAAATCTTGTCACACAGCCTTTCAAAGCCTGGCAGCACATATTTTGCATATATTTTATATATACTACCTACTTGAACTAGGTGAATGAAGTTATAAGTTATAACTTCTAACTTCATTCACCTAGATCAAGTAGGTAGTATATATAAAATATATGCAAAATATGTGCTGCCAGGCTTTGAAAGGCTGTGTGACAAGATTTTAATAAATCGAGGTTTCTTTTCTTTTCGTAGCTTTTATTGCATTTGGTTATAAAAATAATATAATAAATAGTAATAAACACAGCTTCTAATCTAGTAATATATTATCAGAATGTGTTTTTCTGGATTTTAGTTAAATTTACACCTTATTTTAGAATATTGTGAATGAACACTTTACAATTGACTACTTACAACATGGAAATTCAATGAAACTAAAACTTCAACACTAATAAAAGGCCTTTGTTGTTTATAATAATAGTTCTTAACGACAGTAATAAAATTTTCTAAGAATAGGGGCTTTACTTCAGCTCCAAAATGTCCATTTTCGATCAATTATGGAAGTTATTCGTAGAGTTGCACACTTTGTCTCGAATGCATGTATTGTAAGGACGGCTTGTCGTTAAAATATTACGATTCGTTTTAAGTTTAAATTGAATTCACAACCAAATACAAATACATGCGTATTATTATTTATGATCCATAAATACAAATGGCTATTATGATTTTGTATAATAACAATATCCAGTGCACACTAAAATATCACTCTATTAATTTATGAGATCCGGCAAATAATTTCAGAGAATATTTAGATAAATAGTTAAATGTGGGGATGCACTACATACGGTCCTGCCGTACCGCAAACATCCTCAGCTCTAATAATAAGACTATTGTTTTTGTTATTGTCGGTCAAGTTTAAGAAATCGTCTCTGATACTTTTTATAATTGAACAGTGGCGCGACCAAAATTTTTTAAATATTTTTGTCAGGGAATTATGGGAAAATATTTTGGATTTATATAATTAAATCTTTCCATTTTTCATACGTTGTCTTTTTATTTCAAGGACACCTGTATATTAAATCATTTCTATCAATAATAATAGTAAATTTACATTTTTATATTTCAACAAAAAAACAGAAATGAAAAAGTAGTATTGGAAATTAAAGGAAAGTTAGTTCTTTCTTTTCGAGGATTAGAAACACAAAAGTCGTGAGACAAGTAAAAATTAAAATTCATCTCAATAAAATGATGTAATATTTTGCTTCTTTTAAACTTAAAACTAATTTCTAAGTATTAATTGATAGGCATATTAAAGATATGGAAACTTTAGATATAAAATATTTAGTAGAAAAACATAAAATCAATATATTTCTTATTTAACACATTCTAGTTATTTTCTGAAGTCTGAACATTGTTATTTGCATTCTAGCAACTTAATTTATGTGTCACCTATCAACATTTTAATCAATGAATCTATTATTCATTATTAGATTAATTTTCTCCCATTGGCAAACTGGTCTTTAGTATCCGGTAGCTTGAAATGTATTAATTTAAATTGATTAACCTGGATCTGAGATAATTAGACATTTCTTCAGTAATATATAACAAATTAATTGTAATTTTAGTTAGTATAGATAATAGAAATGTTGTTTTACTTATGTATTCGTTGTGATATTTCTGTAGAAACTGTAAATTGTATACTTACCCTTCGGTTTCATTAAACTTTTCGTTAAATTCTAACAAAAACATCAAAGTATGACAATTTTCAAGAGACTTACAATCATAAGTCTTCGTCATAAGTTTTGTTGCATTCAATGTTTTGTTATAGGGATTCTTAATCACAAACACACGTTTTGGTTTAATTTTTAATTTCGGCTTCACACTTCCGTCGTTTATTTCCATTTTTACACATATGTATATTCATACATGCTCACAGAATACGAAATTCATGAGGCTATACCCATAAAATCAAATAATTCCTTTAAATAACTTATTTTTTATGATTTTACATAAATGTAAAGCATTTAAATATAGAGCAGAGACTAGTAAAATAAGTAAAATTAAGAAACCCGACACGTTTTTCACGGTTTTGTTTTTACGACACATGTATAGTCCAGATTTTAAAAATGAAGCACCTAATAACCAAACCGTCAACCTTCGTAACGTTAGCAATAATTTTTATGGTATGGTATGGTACTGGAATTTTCAAAAATAACGATTTTATATTTTACAACCTTCCACGGCAACAACAGTTGTCGGCTTCTTTGCCTCGCTAATGTAATTTTTAGAGTAGGGATTTAATGAATTTGATTGGTCTGAAAGGTTGTTCTTTTCTTTTTTTTTGTTTCGAACTATGAATGGCCTAGTCTCACTTATTTATTTTATTTTGTATTTCTTCAAACTCTCTTCAAGTCTTTTTTGTAAAAGATTTTTATTCGTGTCAGTTTTTATTATAGATTTGCCTTCGTCTGTTTTGCCTTTAAACATATGTTAAGGTATATACACAGTTCAACCATAAATACTGTCATATAATTGTATTGCAAATATATCGCAGGGAATATACCGGGTTTTTTTATCATTATAGATACATTTCCCTATGTATAATGATAAAAAAAGAATTGTCAAAGCCTAGGTGACATAGCAGGCAACCAGTTATACATCAGTGAAGCATTTAACTACCAACAATAGCCTAATTCTTAAATCAGTTTGCCATGGAGACAAAATTTTTTTTTAATTTCAAATATTTCTGGTTTTTATTCATACATGAATCTTAAATTAAATATATTTTATTGAAAAATTTTGATAATTTATTTAAAACATAAATAAATACAATAAAGAAGAAACCGTTGCAATGATAATGTGGTACCAGAAGAATAATATTTAAGGAACGGTCAGAGACATGTTTACGAATTACCAAACGTAACCCAAGTATTGGGAGCATTTCAGTAACACGATAAAATAATGTATACGTTAAACAAATAACACCTCCTGGTATCTTACGAATAAGTGGTTTTATAAAATGCGGAAATTTATCTTAAAATGCAGTAGTAGGAAATCAAATGGTATGTAGCTACAAAAGTTTTAAACAGTATGGTGTACTATCTCTTATCTATGGCTGTAATGTATAACGAAGCAATAATTTCCAGGAGATTCATTATTATATGAAGAATCTACAAGAAGTCTGCCACTGCACTCAACAAGGGATAAAGATGAATCAGAATATAATGAGAATTCAGAGCCGAAAAAGACTAAGATAAAAGACTTTAAGCAAACCAATAAAAGAAAAAAAATCAGCTGTTTGGAAATATTTAAAAGCTTCAAATAACAGAAAACTGGCTAAATTTATAACTTATGGGAAAGAATACAAGACTAGTGGAAATACTAGGAACTTATCTGATCATTTAAAATGTTTCCATTCTATTCTATCATAGATAGCAATGCTATTTTCATATGAAGGACGATCATTTTCTAAAGCAGCAACTGTTTTAGACTCTCGATTTAATCGAGGTTTTCGTAGTACTGCTACTGGGGCTACTTCTTTTCTAGAACAAGAGATGTTGAATATTATGAAGAAAATAAATCCTAAAAATAAAGAACTGTAATCAAAACAACAGACATTAGTCCACATCAAAAGTCACTTTCATTATTTGGATTTTTGCAAGAAAGAATAAAAGAGAAAGTAAAATTAATTACAGCTGATGTAATAATAACGAAAAAGGTAAATTCAAACCGGGATGTAGATCCTCTTTTATTTTGGAAGGTAAATTTTAAAAAAAATGGGTAAGTGATCTTTTATTTGGATTCTCTTTTAGGTAACAGGAATGGAGCTGAAACCCTCAGAACAGTGTACTACGAAATACTTCTGTATTCCAGCAAGTTCAGCAAAAAGTGAAAGAGTGTTGAGTACAGTTGGTTTAATAATAGAACAAAGGCGTGCAGGACTAAAATCGAAAAATGCTAATCTGATAATGTGCCTAAATAAAGATTTAAAAAATATTAATAAGTAATTGATTATTTTATTAAAATTACACCCAAAGAAATAACTCAATGGGTTACATCTTACCATGTTTTCTAACTATTAAAGATATGAATGTTTAAGCTTTCAAAGGGAAATTATTTAAATTACCATACAGGATGTATATGAAGCCCTTTAAACCTATTACGAAATTGTTAAAATTTATCGCGAAAGGCACGACGAATTAGATTTTATGTTTTTAGAAAAGAAGGTTCAAGAATCTCAGGTTTGAATGAAGAAATTATTTTATTCTAACGATTAATTAAGACAAACATTCATACCATGTTTTCAAGTATCCTCCTTGTCGTTCAAAGCAACAAACAAAGTTATCTTGAAAGGAACGCAGGGTATTCCGAACAAATTCTGGACTTATTCATCACATACAGTACGTATACGGTCTCTCAGTTAGTTCAAGTTACGTATTTGCACGTTATAAATTTTACTTTTCAGATAACCCCAAAGGAAATAATCATTTGGAGATAAATCGATTGATCTTGGGGGCCATGATATGGGGCCAAATCTGACAATCCACCTTCTTTGAAATGCGTTATTAAAAAAATTCCTGACGGCGTTAGTGTGCCGAAGCCCGATCCATTTAGAACCAAGGTTCATCAACATTTAGCATCTCAATTGATGGAATGATGTGGTCTCACAAGAGATTTAGATATTCTTCTGCAGTGAAGTTACCACCAATAAAAAACGGGCCAGTAAGTCTATCGCATATTATTCCAATCCAGATATTGACTTTTTGAGGGTACTGCGTTTGGGTTAGGTTTTGGGCATGAGGATCTGTACGGGATCAATACCTAATGGATTAATGGAAAGGAAATTTAGCATTTTTCAATGGATAAATGTAGCTTCATCAGTAAAAATTATTTTATTTCAAATTTCTTCGTTTTCATTTAACATATTAAACATTAAGAATTAAGAAATACTGAAAAAACAAGCCTATCAACGCGAGGAAACGTACAGACGACCGTTTCGTTCTAATTGGAACTTCTCAATGCACGGCATTCCCTTTCGATGACGACCTTGCTTTTTCATCTCTATACTTTCTGTATATATAGTTAACATTTGGAATTTACTGCAAGTGAGAATTAATGAATATTAAATCACATTCTTACATGTAAATGTCGACTTATTTAATGCGTATAAATCTACAATCCGTCAAACTAAGTTTGTACTAGTATGCAGAACACACTCTTTCGCGACAACGAACTTCCTGGTAGTTAGGTTAATTAAGAATTAAGAAATACTGAAA
This sequence comes from Melolontha melolontha, assembly GCA_935421215.2. NCBI lineage: Eukaryota > Metazoa > Arthropoda > Insecta > Coleoptera > Scarabaeidae > Melolontha > Melolontha melolontha. Next base: position 89,998,763 of record OW285237.1, on the reverse strand, counting down.
AAACAAGCCTATCAACGCGAGGAAACGTACAGACGACCGTTTCGTTCTAATTGGAACTTCTCAATGCACGGCATTCCCTTTCGATGACGACCTTGCTTTTTCATCTCTATACTTTCTGTATATATAGTTAACATTTGGAATTTACTGCAAGTGAGAATTAATGAATATTAAATCACATTCTTACATGTAAATGTCGACTTATTTAATGCGTATAAATCTACAATCCGTCAAACTAAGTTTGTACTAGTATGCAGAACACACTCTTTCGCGACAACGAACTTCCTGGTAGTTAGGTTAATTAAGAATTAAGAAATACTGAAAAAACAAGCCTATCAACGCGAGGAAACGTACAGACGACCGTTTCGTTCTAATTGGAACTTCTCAATGCACGGCATTCCCTTTCGATGACGACCTTGCTTTTTCATCTCTATACTTTCTGTATATATAGTTAACATTTGGAATTTACTGCAAGTGAGAATTAATGAATATTAAATCACATTCTTACATGTAAATGTCGACTTATTTAATGCGTATAAATCTACAATCCGTCAAACTAAGTTTGTACTAGTATGCAGAACACACTCTTTCGCGACAACGAACTTCCTGGTAGTTAGGTTAATTAAGAATTAAGAAATACTGAAAAAACAAGCCTATCAACGCGAGGAAACGTACAGACGACCGTTTCGTTCTAATTGGAACTTCTCAATGCACGGCATTCCCTTTCGATGACGACCTTGCTTTTTCATCTCTATACTTTCTGTATATATAGTTAACATTTGGAATTTACTGCAAGTGAGAATTAATGAATATTAAATCACATTCTTACATGTAAATGTCGACTTATTTAATGCGTATAAATCTACAATCCGTCAAACTAAGTTTGTACTAGTATGCAGAACACACTCTTTCGCGACAACGAACTTCCTGGTAGTTAGGTTAATTAAGAATTAAGAAATACTGAAAAAACAAGCCTATCAACGCGAGGAAACGTACAGACGACCGTTTCTTAATTAACCTAACTACCAGGAAGTTCGTTGTCGCGAAAGAGTGTGTTCTGCATACTAGTACAAACTTAGTTTGACGGATTGTAGATTTATACGCATTAAATAAGTCGACATTTACATGTAAGAATGTGATTTAATATTCATTAATTCTCACTTGCAGTAAATTCCAAATGTTAACTATATATACAGAAAGTATAGAGATGAAAAAGCAAGGTCGTCATCGAAAGGGAATGCCGTGCATTGAGAAGTTCCAATTAGAACGAAACGGTCGTCTGTACGTTTCCTCGCGTTGATAGGCTTGTTTTTTCAGTATTTCTTAATTCTTAATTAACCTAACTACCAGGAAGTTCGTTGTCGCGAAAGAGTGTGTTCTGCATACTAGTACAAACTTAGTTTGACGGATTGTAGATTTATACGCATTAAATAAGTCGACATTTACATGTAAGAATGTGATTTAATATTCATTAATTCTCACTTGCAGTAAATTCCAAATGTTAACTATATATACAGAAAGTATAGAGATGAAAAAGCAAGGTCGTCATCGAAAGGGAATGCCGTGCATTGAGAAGTTCCAATTAGAACGAAACGGTCGTCTGTACGTTTCCTCGCGTTGATAGGCTTGTTTTTTCAGTATTTCTTAATTCTTAATTAACCTAACTACCAGGAAGTTCGTTGTCGCGAAAGAGTGTGTTCTGCATACTAGTACAAACTTAGTTTGACGGATTGTAGATTTATACGCATTAAATAAGTCGACATTTACATGTAAGAATGTGATTTAATATTCATTAATTCTCACTTGCAGTAAATTCCAAATGTTAACTATATATACAGAAAGTATAGAGATGAAAAAGCAAGGTCGTCATCGAAAGGGAATGCCGTGCATTGAGAAGTTCCAATTAGAACGAAACGGTCGTCTGTACGTTTCCTCGCGTTGATAGGCTTGTTTTTTCAGTATTTCTTAATTCTTAATTAACCTAACTACCAGGAAGTTCGTTGTCGCGAAAGAGTGTGTTCTGCATACTAGTACAAACTTAGTTTGACGGATTGTAGATTTATACGCATTAAATAAGTCGACATTTACATGTAAGAATGTGATTTAATATTCATTAATTCTCACTTGCAGTAAATTCCAAATGTTAACTATATATACAGAAAGTATAGAGATGAAAAAGCAAGGTCGTCATCGAAAGGGAATGCCGTGCATTGAGAAGTTCCAATTAGAACGAAACGGTCGTCTGTACGTTTCCTCGCGTTGATAGGCTTGTTTTTTCAGTATTTCTTAATTCTTAATTAACCTAACTACCAGGAAGTTCGTTGTCGCGAAAGAGTGTGTTCTGCATACTAGTACAAACTTAGTTTGACGGATTGTAGATTTATACGCATTAAATAAGTCGACATTTACATGTAAGAATGTGATTTAATATTCATTAATTCTCACTTGCAGTAAATTCCAAATGTTAAATATTAAACATTATTTCACAAAAATCAGTTCGTTTTACTTTATCTTTTTCGAAAAGCTCTTGATGGTTTGATACTTTGTATGACTTATATTTTAATTCTTTCAGGGTTTTGAACACCGAACTGTACAATATTGCAAAATGCCTGGCTGCATCTAAAAATGATTGGTTTTATTTTTGTGAGAATTTAGAAAACTTGAATTTGTTAAAAATATTTAAAATTGTTTTTGCATAAGGTACATGCCTGTTAGGATAATTAACCGAAAACATGTCTTTGACCGTTCTTAAACTATTATTCTTCTGGTACCACATTATCATAGCAACTTTTTCGTCTTTATTGTATTTATTCATGTTTTAAATAAATTATCTATTTTTCAATAAAATGTATTTAATTTGAGATTGATTTATGAATAAAAATTCAGAAATATTTTACATTAAATTTTTTTTCTCTCCATGGTAAACTGATTTAAGAATTATTATATTATTATATTGGTTTGTAGGTAAATGCTTCACTGGTGTATAACTTGTTGCCTACTATGCCACCTGGGCATTGACAATTCTTTTTTATCATTACATATTGGAAAATGTGAAAAAAAGCCCCGGTATAATATGTTAGTACTTATTTAGTAGTCGATCTACTGATACTATGAAATAATTCGAATACAGCTATCATTGAATTGTACAAAGTGGAAAAGAGCGCGATATATTTTGGCTTTTCTTTTCACCTTAATATTAACAAATGTTTCGTATATCGTACAATTGCTCGTTTTCGAGACATTGGGGTTCTACACGTACGTCAAACACTATGATAGCTGTTCGTGCAAGAATTTCAGCCATAATAATATTGTCTCGTGAAGTGAACATAGCACCCAGAATAATCTCTATAATTGGGGAAGATTTAGGATGACGGATTACAGAAGGAGGAAGAGCGGATTTTTAAATATCATCTTAGAGGTCTATAAGGAACTGAAAGAGAAAAGAATTTGTTAAGCTGTTATGGCATAGGAAGGTACCGCAAAATCTTATCCTCGGACGAGAAAATCTTTACCTGTTGAAGAAAAATTTAGTCGACTGAATGTTAGGGTGAGTGCTGAAGTTTCCTAGAAGCCCGGAAGACCATGAAACCGGTCAAGCATAACCATCTTATAGTCTTAGTAGTGGTTTGGTGAGGATGTCTCCTACGAAGGTATTTCTGCTATTCACTTTTGTGAGATTGTGCTGAAAACATAAGTCCGAGCGTATCAAGAAATTGTATTGGAAACTGTGATGAAACATCTGACAGAGCTATTGCTTAAAGGAGAGTTTCAACAGGATTTGGCACACGAAAACGACGTTCCTGAGCTTATTACAGTTTCTGATTGACCGTCTGGTAGTCCTGACTTGAACCCTCTCGACTCTCGATTATGGAATGTTCTCGAAAGTACGGATTGTAAGAAACGTCATTCAAATTTTGAGTCTCTGGAACGAAGTATTCTTGAAGCTGTAACAAAAATATCACTTGAAACTGCGTAAATTGATAGATGAACCGTTTACAACTCTTATGTGGACGTAGGAGGCGAAGACTTCAAATTATACATCGTTTGAAAGAGTATTTTGAGTACTCTCCAAAAATATGTATTTTAGTTTTGTACTGTAAACTATTCTTTTTTATACGGCATATATGGTTCGACTGTGTACCTGCATATTTAAAATTTATTGTCAGTTTAAGACTTGTTTAGACAGCCTTATTTCAGCTATCTACTGCACGTAACCATAGCATGTTAGTTGTTTGCTTTTTGTCTTTTGTTATGCTTATATACAGACCTCATCATAGCATCAATTTTATTCTCCTTATCTTTAGCACATTACGTTTATAGATCCCCAAAAAGAGAATAATGCAGTTCCTTTTGCTAATCCGACTTACTCATATTCCTGTTTTGCATAAAAGAAACGTGTAATTAGTTTAATTTTGTTTTAATTTAAAAAAAAAATTAAAAAAAAAAAAACCTTTTAACGTTTTGACAGACATGTAATATATTATAATAATAAGTAATATTGTGTAAATATGTGTAAACAAGGTGCTACAGCCGTTTCGTTGTATGTAGGCGAAAAGAGCGAATGCGCATTAGATCATATTTACTGGGTTGGTTGAATTGTATTGTGCCCGTACTCCGCAGAAATTGAAGGGCCTCGGGCAAGTGATAATGTAGTAATTATTAGACGTCTGAGTTTATGTGTGTTAGAAATTATTTTTACTGCATGATAGTGATGGAATAATCCGAATGAAAATACTCGGTGATGCCGAATATCCAACTACTCGGATGATTCCGAGTATTTAAAATTAATCCGAATTCATACTCGGCAACGATATTGTGTTCCAACTTCGGTCAATATTTCAATGCAACGGATTAATCTAGACGGCATCGAACGTTGTTTTGTATTCTGCATATCTATTAATAGTTTTTAATATATTTATCGTCCATATATCAATATATGTACCTTAATAAATAAAATTTGGAATAAATTAATAAATAATAGTTATAAAACTTAACTTAATCTTTATTTCTATAAAAAGACTAAGTACATAAAACAAAATTTATAAACTTACTAAAAGAATAACAAATATATAATAAAACATACGTAATAAATAAATATAATGAGTAATAATGACAATATTAAATATTCTTTAAATAAAAGAAAACAATACTTATCACCGATAATGGGTTTCATTAGGGAATAACGTAGTCTGTTTACAATCAAAAATTAAAAAAAAAAGTAATTGCACCACAGAATTAACTATACTCATATAAGAAAAAATTAAATTTAAAAACAAGTATTAAGAAATAAAATTTTTTCGAAATCGGTTGAATATGCCGAGTACATAAAGTGAATAAACCATCCGATTCCGTACACTCGAATATCAGATTAATCCGAATATTTACATCACTGTAATGGTATATATGTGGAAGTGGTAAGATTTCGAAATCGGATGAATATGCCGAATATATAAATCATCCGATTCCGAATACTCGAATATCAGATTAATCCGAATATTTACATCACTACTGCATGATATTAATACCTATACCTACACTTTGTGTTTGTCGTTCGCATAACCCGAACGTGACCGAAGCAGACATCGGCATGCGCAGTAACACGAATGAACTGTACAAAACGATTTTGAGATTACCCTCTCCTCATCGGAGTCTGAATAATCCCATTTCGTTGATTTGGGACTCTGTTAAAAAGAAAAATACCAAATTTAAAGTAGGCTTTAGAACTAGTAAAAGACGAATTTCATTTAATAACGGCAGATGAATGGAAAAAGTGTTGTGATTATGTAATAGAAGCGGAAAGATAATATTGGACAAATGGAAAAATTACCGATTTAAGGACAGAAGAAATGATCATTAATGTCAATCTGACAATAGCGGTTATTTAAAATTTAATAACGATTCTGAAACTGACCATTAATACATATTGTAACTATACTATAAATCTCCCTATTAACACATTTTTCTTATCATTTACAACTTTTTCATATTAATATGTCAATATCTCATCACACAATACTGCACGTCGGTGCTCATTTCTTTTGACAATTTTTAAACAAATGTAAATAGTTAAGCTATAATTAATTGCAAATATTTTGTTCTACTATTGTGAATTCTTCACCGAAATAAAAGTGTTTAACAGTGTTCGAATTTATTTTTGCTGCATGGTACTAATACTTTCTGTTCACTTTGTGTTTGTCGTTCGCATAACCCGAACGTGACCGAAGTAGTCATCGGTATGCGCAGGAAATCGCGTAAGTACAACGAACAGATTGTAAATTAATATAATTTGAAAATAATAAAATAAAATAAAACAATAACTTTGTTATACCACTTGATTCTTTATTCGAATAAAGTGGTATAACAAAGTTATTGTTTTATTTTATTTTATTATTTTCAAAATGAATAACCACAAAGTTACGGCTACCAGTATTAATATAATTTGTCTACATTATATATTATTAAAAAAAAGAATTATACAGGGTGTAAACGAAATATACTTACATACTTTAATAAGTAATAGCTGTAATAATATTAAGCATAAAATGCTAATGCACCAAGAGTCAATCTCGAACGAGATCAAAGAAAAAAAATAATAATAAATGCGCGTGGCTCGATCCGACTTTGGTAAATTTAGTATTCCTTTATAATTGCAGCTCTACCCCTACTGAAGTGTAATGGTGAGAGTTGTAGATGGGATTATGCATACTGTAAGTTAGAAGTCAGTCTGTTATCAACTTCCGTAAAGTATGGCATATTCAAATTACGAATTAACAGATATCGTCTTACTATACAGTGGAACAAGTCGAAATGTTGTAGCTCTAACATTAGGTGTATTTATAGAAGGCGATTTCCGAACCGAAAATGTCCATCAAATGAATTGATTTTGCAAACCGTGTACAAATTGAGAGATCGCGATACATTGCATCCAAGTTAAGAAGGCCGTGAAAGACGATCTTCAACAACTTATTTTTCAAGCTCGAGCCGTGTTAAAGCGTTGACATACTTTGAAAGTTTACCGATCGAACATCTCCTTCCAGCATTCCACCTGTTTCACCCAAATTCACTCTTTTTAGGGCAAAGAAATTGCCATAAGAAAGGCAAATAGAATATAAAAAAAAATATGAACATTCAATTAAAATTACAAATGTAATTATTTTCCGGCCTGAATTTAATTAATATTAAGACAACTAAAAATTACAAATTCCATATCACCACAAAACTCTTATACCGTTTAAAATAATTTTTAAAGAAACTCGATATTGTATTTTTCTCGAGGTATTACAAAGGTCAGGCCATTGACCTATTTATAAATAACAACCGAACAGCTGATACATAAGCAAATGTATGAATGAATACATGTGATACATGTCTTTAAAACTTTTCACACAAAGACGTATTTATTACATTGCAGAAATGTGATGGGGATTTTTTGGTAAACTTGAACAAATAAATGCTTATCTGTTTATTGAATCGACATAAACATATATTTCTATTTATTTAGAGTCAATCTGAATACAGGAATGTATTTGAAAAGTTTGTGTTCCTAAATTTCCGCAAAAATTAAGTTTCGATAGAATAAATTTTTTTGTAGATTTGAATTGCTGTCTTTCGTATCTATTATATATCAGCGTACGTCGGAATATTTCATTTACACCCTGTATATATATATATGTATATATATATATATATATATGTATATATATATATATATATATATATATATATATATATATATACAGTGAGGTCCTAAAGTAACGGATAAATTCATTTTCTACGTAATTATTAATACAAAAGGAAAATCCTGAAACAGGTCAATTTTTATATATGAAACTACACTTTTTGAATAAAATTATCTATGTGCCCCTTCAACCCCCTCGAAGTAATAACTACCCCTTTAAAAAATTTAAATGAAAAGGGGTAGCGTGTGTTACTGCGTTTAAAAGGGATTTTAATTCTCTCTTCAGCAGTATATGCCTTTTTGATTTTTGGACGTCGATAATAGGAAAAATCAATGCTAAATTGTTTAAATTGTATAATTAATTATGTCGCAGAACGAAATAAATTTTAAAATATTTAACATTATTTACAATAACTAAAAATAGTTTAAATCATATGCTCAAACTGGAGTCCGTTCATTTTTTGACAAACAAATAGACGATGTTGGAATTCTTCCAAAACGTTTTGCAACATTTCAGCGCTGATTTGATTAATTTCATGCATTATTCGGTTTTTTAAATCATTAATGTTGATTGGTTTATTGGAGTAAATTTTTGATTTTAAATAACCCCACAAAAAATAATCCAGTGGAGTCATATCGGGAGAACGGACTGGCCATTCAATTTCACCACGTCTACCGATCCACCGATGCGGAAAAACTTGATTAAGGTAAGCTCGTACTACTGCTGCATAATGTGGTGTAGCTCCATCTTGTTGAAACCATATGTTTCTATTAATTTCTGTGGGGTTAACAGTATCAGGAAAAAGTCTTCTTAATTCAGGTATTAAAAATGTTTGTAAAAACTCCAAGTAAATCGCCCCAGTTAATGTCCCCTCAAAAAAATATGGTCCAATAATTCTGTTATTTATTATACCAGCCCAAACGTTCACTTTAATAGGATACTGAGTATGATGACCTTCCCTCATCCAGTGCGGATTTTGTTTACTCCAATACCGACAATTTTGCTTGTTGACTGTTCCATGTAGGGTAAACGTTGCCTCATCAGAAAAAAGAATGTTTTTGGTAAACATCGGATCCTGTTGTTGATCCGGGCTGTCGCCTATACCAGCGACAGCCCGGATAGCTGTAGACTTGGGTTCGAGTCCCTACGTAGACCATATTTTTCAAATAAAAAATTTCATATGATTTGCTTTGTAATTTGTAGACAGCAATGTTTACATCCCCACTTACTCTGCAATTACATACATTCTAATTTAATATTTGTAAATATTTCAATACTCCAATAATTTATCAAATGTTATATTTAATGAACGGCTAAGAAATTATCTAAACACTTATATATATATACTAAAATTTGTCGTTGATCCATTCTTAATATTTACTGTAAGTGTTTCTACTTTCTACCATATAAATTATAATTTCTATAAAATTATATTTCTAATTTAATCCCTACCTATTTGTCAAATCGACGTCTTAAGAGTATCTAATCTACTAAACTGTTTATGAGATATAACTAGAAAAGGATAGTAATACACGTAATACGTTTATGTACTTCCCAGAAATGTACCTAAACTTTCTCGAGTACTATTTACTGGGCAATTATAGATGTCATGCACATTCATTTGTCGTTAAATGTGTTGTGGAGAGACTGGGAAAGAAAAGACCACTACGCACTACCATTTAAGGGGAAAAACTAATTGCAAATATACATTAAAAATAATCAATAAACGCCGAAATGAGATTAATATAAGGGAAAAACTACTGCCAAAAACGGATTTACCTTACGCATTGTACAGGGTTATTATTATAAATTACCCACCTTTATCATCGTTATTACTGTATGTACGAAAAAATTTTTCAAATAAAAATTTGTGGCTGTGACTGAATTTTCTTTACAGACCATCAAAAATGTTGTGGCGTGCAGATACAATGAGATATAAAAAAAAATTTCAAAATGGAATACTCTGTACATATATTATTAAATTTCTATAATGATATTTTCTTTCTGATTTCATAAATATACCATATGATACCCGTCTCTTAAACCGTTTTCGAGTTATTGTAGAAAATCGTAGTTACTGTAATTATGGAAAAGTTTACATTATTATAAGCTATGAAAATGACAACTATTATGTTTAATAAGTGACATTTCTTTAATAAAATAATCGAAATGGTTTACAGAAAGGAATAGAAAATTGCAAATATTTACCTGTTATTTACAAAACAACAAAGATTTATTTAAGAAATTTAAATAGAAATAATTAATAAATTATAAAAGATATTCGATATGTTCACCATTATTTTCAACTCATAATTGATAATGTCTTCTTAAATTTATAAATGTGTTGAAAATGTTTTCATTATCGATATTTAGATTAATTATTTAAAGTCGAATCCTTTCTTTACTGACTTGAATACTATGCTTATTATTATTAACATTATCTTTTAGAAAATAAAAAAAATTAATCCATAGGGGGGGGGTTAAGTTAGGACTATTAGGTGGCCATTTAATAGTTATTCCCTATCCATACCGGCAATACATTATTCAAATGATCTAGAAGTTATAGGGCACTATGCAGAGTCCGATCTTGCATCCAAATCATACCATCAATTTCGGAATATGAAAAATTATGTATAAGAATATTTTCTGCTCATAGTATAATTCCTTCCAGATATGTAGCTCCATTTAGTTTATAATCATAAAATACAGGCCAAAAATTTTGTTGTTTTATTTTTTTTGTGCTTTACTAATCTTTTCTAGCGTATTTGTTTTCCCAAGGCCTTAGATTCTTTTCTTATAAAAACTCCTATAATGAAAAAGGATAACTCATCAGTCCATAATATTTTAGTAAAATAATCGGCATCGTTCAAATTTTGAACCATGTCGCAGCATAAGTCCAGCCTTTTCCCTTTTTGAGTTTTATATGGTCTATAATTGTTTTTTTTACGTGCATTGGATTTTGGCATAACTTTTCTTTAATTGATCAGCTGTATTATTTAAACTACTTTCAGAATTTTTAAAAAATCATACATGTTTCAATATTAGGCTGCTAGTGAATAAATGTGGATAGCCTTACCTTCGAAATGTAGCAGTGTGTTCGTTCTCATTTACTTCAACTAAACGCTTTTTGCTATAAAAATTTATCTTTCGGTAAAAAGTGCAAATATTTGCACTTAAAAAATGCAAATATTTGCATTTTCTCATCCTCACTGTAAACCATTTTGACTATTTTGTTAAGGAAATGTCACTTATCAAACATAATAGTTGGCATTTTCATAGCTTACTTTAATAATGTTTAATGTAATGTAATGTAACTTTTCCATAATTACATTAACTACAATATTGGACATTTAATAATTAGAAAACGGTTTAAGAAACGGGTATCATATGTTGTATTCTTGAAATCAGAAAAAAAAGATCATTATGAAAATTTATTAATATAGTTACAGGTGAATCCATTTAAATAGTATATTAAAAGACAAGTTTCATAAGGCACCATTTTGCCGCACGAGATCAGTTTAGAAAACGAGCCGCGATAGCGGCGAGTTTTCTAAAGAGCGAGTGCGGCAAAAGGCCTTATGAAACGAGTTTTTTATTTCTATTTTGCGATTTTTACATTAATAAATTGCTTAAATTGGAATTATTTAATTTGACAGTTCAGAGTGTAATTTTTATATAAAGCATGCAGTTGGTCACATTGATACTTGACATTTTCAAATTTGAATCTTGCTATCCGCGAAGTATATTATATTACATATTATTTATTAATTTTCGTTAACATTACTTGATATTTCATTTAAAAATATAAACATGAGTGACATAGAAACATATATATGTCAATTGTATACAACATACGTTGTTTGTGTAAAATACGGACATATATCATATCTGTCAAATGTACATAAATTCTTAAAATCAAATGACAGCAATGATATTTATTTCTGTATTCGAACAACGCCAACATTGAAAAATGAAAAAAAGCGTATCGAAATGAAGCTCATTTCGATACTGTTTTGGGTTTCATAATGAGTTCATTTCGAACGCAAAATAGAAAAAATATATTATTTTATCCCATCTGCACGCCACCGTGTTTTTTATGGCATATAAAGAAAATTCAGTCGCAGCCGCACAACTTTTATTTGAAACATTTTTTCATATAGGCAGTAATAACAATGATAAAGGCTAGGTAATTTATAATGAATAAGCCTGTACTATCGTCATCGTTTGGCCACGACAGTACAATGTCTCGAACAATGAAGTTTCGAATACCACAGTACCTTCCGAGTCTCTAATAAAGTGACATGTTTTGCTCTCATTATATCTGAAAAAAATTATAATTTCAGACAATTACATTAAAAATATAATAAAATAAATTTTAAAAAAATAAATAAAAATATTAAAATGTTAAGGGGCACATTATTAGCAAAAGAATTCTGTAATCTCACTGACCAAAACTTTTATTTATTATTAGTTTGGTACAGCTTGATTTTTTTTTCGTGGGCTCCATTCCCTCATTACAGTCTCCTACGTTGAGATCTCGATCATTCTAACATTTGTTCCAATTCTGTTCTGAAAATATGTGCATTCAAAAGCATTCCTTTTTTTGTCTTTCTCCATCTCTTATTAAGCTGCTTCCTCTGTATCTTTTTCGTTTGTGCATTTTATGTAATCGTTCCTAATACATTGGGTACACATCACCGCAATTTATCTCCAAACGTCTATTTACAGACAGCAGATATACGTAATCCACCTCTGTCTAAACACTTATGCGTCTGATTTGTAGATAATTTACCAACAATTGTTTTGTAATGAAGTAGTATTTTTTTTATTAAAATGATATTAACACCGCCATAAGAGGAACAACTGAACTCCACACAAAGAATAATCTTCATTGTCGTTTCTTATGTAGGAAATAAGTACGTGCATAATATACCTCTTTACGGAGGCAATTATATCAGGAAGCAGCTGTCTGCTGCTGTTGCTGCTGCCATTGCATTTTGATGTAGCACTCCCCAGCACGATTCTCTCGAATGGTGGTGGGTCGAGTTTATGAAAGAGTAAGGAAGAAAGAAAGAACATAATACATTATTATACAATCGCGTTCAAAGCAATAAGGAGGGTTATTCAAGTGTGTGCGCGTCGTGTTTGTTGTGTTCTCGGCTCGCAATTAAACGTTAATGGCCATGTTATTGAAAAACAAACAGTACTCTGCTGAAATTACATTTTCCATCTATGAATTTGAGACGAGTGGTTAATAAATGTGTTAAAAAACCCAGGATTTGATTAGTGGTTTATATGCGTTTGGCAAATTACATGTTCTTTGTTAAAATTTAAAAAAAAACCAATCGTTAAACATGTAGAATGCAGATAAATATATTTTTATAATATATTTGTTCATCGCGGGTACTTTACTTTTATCAAAAACTGTTTTATTTTTAAATCTCGAAACGTTAGCATAACAAAGGAACGTCTCCAACCCGAGATTGAAAAAACGAGTGAAATTTTCGTGTCAAATTTTCCACAAAAAAACTCTCAAAATAATCTCTTTTTTAACCATCACATATGTATAAATTGCACTTTCTTACTTAAAAAAATAAAAATATATCCGACAACTGTAGTTGTGCTCTATACAAAGGATGTCTCTTTAGTGTTGCATATAGCCTCAGAGAGGGCGCCAGTAATAAAACGTCAGTTGTCAAAATTAATCTCAATCTTTCTTCTTTAACGGAAATCTAAAGTTTTATCAAGATACGGCAAGTGATTTAGTCATAATTAATTTTTAAAGTTTAAAAGTTGGCCGAAAAATGGAATTGAATTTTTTACAACTTTCGGAGAGGATTAATTCAACAATAATGTCTTGCTGAGTTGGTTTCTGTTTTTGAAGATAAAGTACCACAATAGACAATTACCTTAATTCCAACGTGGACGCACCAGTATCAGCGACGATCCCAGGACAGGTCCGCCAAGAACAGCAGTCAGCCAGAAAAACATCAATGCTGTGCGCCGCCTGATTAAAGAAGATAGACATGTGACATATCGTAAAATTTAGACATTCATTGGTATTTCAAAGACCTCCATCCAAACGATCCTACATGATGAACAGGGTGTGAGAATGTTGGATTCCGCATCTTTTAACCGAAGAGCGAAAGTCGGCTCGCGTTAATTGGTGCCGAAAAACTTTGAGTCAGTTTAATAACGTAAACTTAAAAAATTTCTATAGCTTTGTGAGTTGCGATGAATCATGGATTTATGCCTATGAACCTGAAAATAAACGTCAGTCTGCTGTTTGGGTGTTTCGAAATGAAGAGAATCCGACAAAAGTTATCTGTCCGCAAAGTGTGTCGCAAAATATGGTTGCAACGTTTGTCTCAAAATCAGGCCATGTAGCTACAATTCCTTTGCAAGATCGAAGAACGGTTAATGCGGATTGGTACACAACCGTTTGTTTGCCAGAAATAATCGCTGCGCTCCGAGAAACCAACCCACAACGACGAATCATCCTGTATCATGACAATGCGAGTTCGCACACAGATCGAAAGACAATTGAGTTTTTGGAGCAGCAAAATATCGAATTATTAGATCACCCTCCGTATAGCCCCGACCTAAGTCCCAATGATTTTTTTTACGTTCCCATAGTTCAATCGCCTGAACAAGTAGTAGATGCCTTCAAAACGGCAATTTTGACTGTCCCAACTGAAGACTGAAATAACTGTTTTAACAATTGGTTTGAACGAATACAGAAGTGTGTCAATTTTTGTGAAAAATATATTGAAAAGAAATAAAGTACTTTGAGTCGATCCAGTTTGATTTTATGGCTATATATAGCACTAAAAAGACATCGCTCGTACATGAAGATGACCTATTAAAATAAATAGATTAAATAAATAGAAAAAACAATCAAGAAAGAAATTGGTATTAACAATGCGCCTGGTTTTGACCTAATCACTGACAAAGATCTCCGAGAATTATCCAAAAAATGTTACACAATTAACATTTATTTTCCATGCTACTCCTAGACGAAACTACTTTCCAAATATCTGGAAAATAGCACAGATCTGGAAACCAGGCAAAAAGCCAGAAGTAGCTTCATCATACAGGCCAATAAGTCTGATACCAATGTCGTCGAAAAAAATCTATGATAAAAGAATATTAAATATTTTCCAGGAAAGAAACATTATACCAGAACATCAGTTCGGATTCATAATAAGCATGGAACTATAGAACAGATCCATAGACTGGTAAATAAGATAAACAGATTTTGAAGCAAATAAAAATAAAATACTGCTCCGCGTTCTTCGTAAAGTTGTCAAAAGCCCTCGATTAAGTGTGGTATGACGGACTGTTTTATAAACTGAAAACATACGGGTCTCATCCTCACTATCAACTTCTAAGATCCTACCTGATAGGCACTTCCTTGTGAAACAAAACAACAACTACATCAATATACATATATTCTATTTTATCTGGTGCCACCAAGGAAGCGTGTTAGGGCCAATTTTATTTCTACTTTATACGGCTACATCCAACTGCTAAGCTGATAACCGTAGCAAAATATGCTGATGATGCAGCAATTCTTGCATTTCATGTTAGCTCTGCCATGGCTTCAAGAACTCTCCAGAATGACTTGGATAAGAACCAAGACTGGATTACGGGGACCAACGAATCCAAATCTATACATGTCGCTTTTACATTACGATGTAAAACATGTCCATCCGTTAGAATAAATAACTGTGAACTCCTCTAAGCCGAAACTGCAAAATACCTGGGTATGCATTAGGCATTAAACAAAATCAAATGTATTGAATAATCAGTCGCAGATCACAGCTATCTCCCAAAAATAAGCTCTTATTTAACAAAACTGTTCTGAAACCAATATGAACATACGGTACTCAGCTTTGGGCAGCCGCCAGTAACTCGAACATCTAGATTTTAAAGAGATTCCAAGATAAAGTAATACTTGACGCCTCAAAATATGTGCCCACCAACATCATTCAACGTAACATTGTTATTGCTACCATTCAAGAAGCTATTGCTTTCAATTGCGAGAAATGGCATGACGAGTGATACATTGGCCAAATGTGCTAGCCAAACTGTTTAGACAAAGCGAGGAAGTAAGATGGTTGAAAAAGATCATCCCCTCTGATCTAACAAGTAAACTTAAATAATGGTGTTAAAGTCATAAAAACATGGATAAAAAAGAATTTAGTTTTCAGTAGTATATAGATTGTTTTATTGGAGTCAGTCTACTTAAGTCACTCTTTCTTTAGTAACAAACTAATAGATTATTACTCTTGTGTAGATTTCTAAATAAAGGAAGTAAAAAAAAATAAATATGTGGACAATAGCACGCATGTGTATTTTTTTACTACGTTCTACACATTTATCAGCGAATTGGAATAATTTTAATTATGAAACGTTTGAATTTTCTGCCCTCCTCCAGACACATGATAGTCGCAAGGCAACAAGTTTGAGATAGGGCAGATGCCCAAGAATTGCCCAATAAAAACTTGGGAGAGTTTGAAGTAGGGGTACATTGAGGTGAATGAAATTTTACGTCGTTTTAATACATAATCTGGCTTCACCTATTCTAAGAGGTGACAATAGTAGCCGGCATTGATCGTACATTATTCATGAAGAAAAATAGGTAGGCATTGTGCCTTTGGAACCTGAAAAACGATCATGAGAAGTTTGGCGACAAGGATAGGTATTAGATTTTGTACTTCATTGCAGCCACCACAAAACAACTTATTCCATATAAACACTCTAGTCCGCAATAACGTTTCTATGCAATCGTCGCATTGTAATGCAATAGTAATATACATGACACTAGATACTGCTTCTCTTATATTAACAGCTACTGTTTCAACACCTAAACATGTTACTATACGATGCTGAACTATGCCAGACACGCCCACTGAACGATCAGTGGCGTTTCTTCGTGAGCTATGGGGTAATACCGTAGTATAGAGTCTCCTTTATATTTGAACCATTCTTGTATAAATAATTCAATGTATTTTTTATCTAGTGCCAGGCGCGGCTCGTGATGACATTTTGGAAGGGCGCGTACAATGATGCGAGTGCTTCGTGTATTCTCGTGTACTAACTGTAGCGTTTTCTTAGTAAACACCGAAAACAGACGAGGCACTCGCATCATTGTACGCGCCCTCCCAAAACGTCATCACGAGCCGCGCCTGTCTAGTGCATATTATAGAGCTTTTCAAACAAAACAAATTAAATTACTGTCAAAAAAAGTTGACAAGTTAGTCGAAAAATGGAATTAAACCGTGAAAATTTTCGCGCAATAATATTTTATAATTTTCGAAGACAATTATCTCAACAAGAATGCCGCGCCAAGTTGGTTTCTGTTTTCAATAATGAATCACGCCATTAGTCAACACTTTCTCGTTGGTATTGAGAACTCAAAAGTGGGCAGATTAGTCTTAGCGACGATCCAAGAGCAGGTGCAGCAAAAAACGGCAGTCCTTCAGGAAAACGTCGATGCTGTGCGCAAACTCATCAACGAAGATTGACATGTAACATGTCGCGAAATTGAGGCATCATTGGGGATTACATAGATCTCAATACAAAAAATTTTGTGTAAAAAAAATGTTTCCCTATGGACACCGCATCTATTGACCGAAGAACAGAAAAGAGCTAGGGTGAATTAGTGTTAAAAAACTCTATACCGTTTCAACACGGGAACCTCTAAAAACGAGTACAACATCGCGTGTGGTGATGAATCTTGGATTTGCTTATACGAGCCAGAAAATAAACGCCAGTCGTCTCTGTTGGGGCGTTCCAAATTGAAGAAAATCCGACAAAAGTCATTTGTTCTCGACATTTGTCTCAAAAGCAGTTCATGTAGCAACAATTTCTCTACAAGATCAAAGAACTGCTGCTGCCGATTGGTATACAACCATTTGTTTGCCGCAAGTCATCGCTGAGCTCCGAGAAACCAACCCACAACGATGAATCATTCTCCACCAAGACAATGCAGGTTCGCACACAGTTCGCAAGACAATTAGTATAAAGTATAAACATCGACTTAACATTGCTTCGAATTTTCCGTGTTTACTTCGGTCGTGGTGGCGATGGTGCTGCTTTTATTCAATGCTGAATAACTTTGGCACAAATTTCGCAGCAATATGCTGCATATTGAGTTCGCCGGGCAGAATACGCTAACAAACGCGGTACGACAAGCCGACTATGTTACAAATGTCACGGGTTGTTCTCCTTCGGTCTTCCAGGATAGCACCAAGCACTTTTGCCACATTTTGTGACGTGTTTTCCGTCGACGAACGACTGGAACGCTCATCGCCAACCAACACACGTCCATTTTTAAAACAGTCGTACTACCCATAAGTTTGCGTCTGGCCTAGAGCATCCTCATCAAACGCTTGTTTAAGTATTTTCAAAGTTTCCGCTGCCGTTTTGCCAAATTTGAGGCAAAATTTGATGCACGTTCTTTCACATCAGACATTGTGTGTGGGAGAATAACGCAAACACAAATCGACAAATACAAACACAAAGACTGTTCGTCACTAGCTAGTACAGTACCGTTTGACAGACTTTGACTTAGTATAGAAGTAGTTTACACCATCTACCACTATAGAGCTGTACTACCATCCCCCCGTGCGTCATTAAAATTCCGGGAATTTTTGGGCAGCACCACGCTATAACATCCAAAATAACAAGAAACCTTTTGTTGGTATATGGATGGTATATGTTTATCAATTCAAGTTAAATTTTATCCAAATTTAGTATTGTGCTTACTTGCTGTAATTCAATTTTTTTGAATGGCAAGCCAATTTTCATTGACTTTTTGCCTTTCTGTTAGTGTGGTAACAAATTTTGTAGATTTTTTTCATATAGTAAATTTCGTGTCTATATAATTCTATTTCATTAATTGTCCTTAATCATCAAAAAATATTATTCTGTCAATAGACACTACCACCTGAGAGTCTTGAAATGACTCACTACTTAGTAACCAAGGAAAACCTATCACCTTTTCAGTAAGGTTAGATTTAAATTGGTAAATTTCGTCATGGATTACAACTCTAGGACAGCACAGTAATATTCTGGAAAAATATCTTTTAAATTCATAAGCGACCCAGTTTCCACTTGCTTGGGTTGACTCCATGAAGTGTGTCTGTAATACTGATGCTGTAATGATCAAACGAACAGAGGGCAACAAGACTTCTTGTTTCGCATTTTCCATTTATTATGCCATCATTTATATCAATAGATATATAAAATTAATAACCGTATTAATAAAAACGCGTGTATAAAAATAAAGTATTAAAAAGTTCACCTATACTTTATACGATTTATTTTTCATGCTGGCATGTAATGGGTGTTTCAATAAGAGCGCAAGATTTGAATTGCGCGCCATGTTTGACAGTCATAATGTCACATGATTATGACGTGGCAGATCGAAAGTTGACAGATGGGAGTTAGTAAACATGGAGCATTACACGGTAGAACAACGCGTCCTGATTGTCAAAAATTATTAGGAAAATGGTGAAAGTTTAATTGCCACTATTCGTAAAGTGCGTCCAATGTTCGGTCGAAATAATGTGCCTAATTCATCTACGGTTAAACGAATAATCGAAAAATTCGAAAGTACCGGTTCGGTTAGTGATGTGAAACACACGATACGAGCTCGTAGAGGTCGTTCAGAACAAAACATCACGGCAGTTCGCGAGAGTGTGACAGAAAGGCCAGAGACGTCAATTCGCCATCGGGCACAAGAATTGGACATTTCAACAGGCACTCTTCAGCGAATTCTCACTAAAGATTTACAGCTGCATGCCTACAAAATCTAACTGACTCAACAACTTCTGCCAGTAGACCATGAACAGCGAAGAGAATTCACCAATTGGATCCTTGAGCAACCTGCTGATTTTGCAAACAAAATCATTTTCAGTGATGAGGCCCATTTTCACCTCGATGGCTTCGTTAATAGGCAAAACTGTCGCATTTGGGGCTTAGAAAATCCACGAATGATTCATCAGAAAGCAATGCATCCACAACGGGTCACTGTATGGTGTGCATTATGGTCTGGAGGAATAATTGGACCGTTTTTCTTCGAAAACGAAGAAGGTAATGCAGTAACGGTGAATGGCGAACGTTATAGTGCTATGATAACACAGTTTCTTGTGCCTCATTTGGAAGCTATTGATCTCGACGACATGTGGTTTCAGCAGGACGGTACCACATGTCATACCGCCCGTGAAACATTGACGATCTTGCACGAGTTTGCTCCTGGTCGTGTCACTTCCCGATTTGGTGACCAGAATTGGCCTCCACGCTCTTGCGATTTAACGCCTTTAGACTTCTGGCTGTGGGGTTATCTGAAGTTACAGGTTTATGCCAATAAGCCTGCAACCATCAAAGCATTGAAAGCCGAAATTAGACGCTGTATCAATGAAATACCACCACATGTATTCAATAACGTTATTGAAAATTTGGTCAAAAGAGTACGCATATGCCAGCAAAGCCGTGGCGGCCATTTACAAGATATTTTGTTTCATACATAATTCCCAAATGTATATTTTCTAAATCAATAAATATTTCAATACTTTGCTACAGAAAACCATGTTTTATTGAACACTGAAATCTTGCGCTCTTATTGAAACAGCCTTTATATCTTAACGGAGCATGGAAGGATTTAGTCACAGCATTAAATTGCATGGTTTTTACTAACTACTTAAATCATATTTTCCACGTTGCAGTTGATTAAAATATTTTTTTAGAATGTCTGCTACCGCGCTATAATAATAATATAAATGAATAATAATATGAATTTGTACCCACTAAATCAATAAAAACATTACCGATTAAATAATGAGGTTATAAAGTATGATCAAAAAGTCTTTGGATCGCGATAGCCATGAAGTGTAAAAACCATCTATAGAATTATTTACTTCTGTACTTCTTTACTTTGAAGTAAACATAAGTCATAAATAAAATAGATTTTAGGTTATGGTAATTAGTTGCATTTTATGTATATTTTATAACAGCTGACTTGAAAGTTGTCAAGTCAATGTCAAAACTAATTGAAATAAATAATTTCATAGATAGCTCGTAAATTCCACGGCAATAGCGATCCAAAGACTTTTTGATCATACGTTATTATATTGGTATTATTATTGTAACTATTTAAATTTTTTGAAACTTACTAACAAAAATAATAACTTAAAAAGGTATGAAACCTTTTACCACAATTAATAATCGTATCCTAAAGCCATATTTCGACAATTAAGTTGCCATCCTAGGTCAAACCACTAATCACAGTGTTGAACATGGGGCACAATGAAGGTAACACAAAGAATCGCGAAACACTTTACAAGGCGTCCACGTATACACTAAATTTAAGAAAATTAAAATTACGTCCACTTACTTCTCTTCAGAAACACATGTGTTTGTTCTCACGCCCTCCGTTTTCTACCTCTTTTCTAAGAATAAAGAGACAACTATATGGAACAGGACCGTTCTCCGCGTTGAAAGTATTATTTTTGTTATACTTTCGTATATATCGAACTCCCTTGAACTGCTTATATTTTTGATAAGTTTTAATCGGTTTCTAATACAGGACGCGCGACACTAAATTTTTCTGGTCTATTAAGTTTAATATGCCATATATGTTCTTTATAACGGGTTATTATTAGAGCGTTTCGTTTAACCTATATATTTCAAATTACAATCGCGGCATTTATTTTCTCATATACCTGATTTTTGGTTCAAATCTACTTGCTCTTTGGTATTACCAAGAAGTGCTTTAATTGCGTTTTCGAACCGAATAACAACTTGGAGACCATGTTCTATAACAACTCTTTTTTTTCGTAATTTGATGAAAGTGATATAGTATATACCTATATATATTTCTCATAATTATGTTGAGGTAACAAACATGTGGAATCGCGGATTGTCTTTTTTAAATTAGTCTTCCTAATTAATTTATTAATTATTTCTATGACAAAACCATTATATCTCGCGATGTTTTTGCGGAAAATTTATGCAACCGATTGATTAGGAAATTGAAATTTCCCTATAATGAATAACATTATTTAGAAGGTTACTTATACCTATTACTGGATCCAAATCTCAAAACACAACAGTTTTTAAATAAACGCAAATAAACTTCCGACAAATGGCACAAACACATGTAAAAAAATTGTTTTGATAATGGACACTAACCTACCCCACAATGACGCCACACTATTACAGTGTATTGTGGTTTACTAAATTTTAAGAATCATTTCCTCTTATTTACTGAAGAATCAATGAATTTTTTCACTGTTTTGTGTTTAAACACAAAACCATTTCTTTTCCAGATGCTGCTCTTTAGCTATTTAGTAATACCATGCGATTCAGGAAAAACAAGTTGGTTTCTGTTTAACATTTTATTTTCATTGGCATATTTCCATGTCAAGAGATTACTCTATTTTTCTAGTTGAAGAAAGCTTTATAGATATTCCTAAACCAATTTAGATTCGAAACTGTCAAATTCAAAGTGTTTAGTATATGTTGTCAGTACAAGAATAATGTATACATCTATTACATTACTTTCCCTATTTTCTTGAATATAGAGACTTATGGCTCGTAAGACTGCCTGAAAGATCGTAAGAGTGGTCCTGAGAGTGAGATTTGGATTGTAAACGTAAATTCCCCAGTTACTCTTGAATTTGAAATATATTTGTATATATTTCAAATGAAAATGAATCTTTTTGTGTTTAGTATTTTTCTTAAATCATTCATAATCTGAATGTTTTATAAAATTAATATAATATACAAGATTTAACTAACCTTACATTGGTCTTAGATCCGTTAACAGTTTTTAACCCAATTTTACTATTTAATGATTGACTTTTTATTGAATTTTATTAAAAATGTTAATTATAAATAAATTAAATGTTTTTTATTTACTTGGGTTACAAACCTATTTCTATAACCAAACGCAGAATGAATAGGAAAAAAACATAAATGAATAATAGAAACCGAAAATACATTTAAAAAAAACTGCATAAGCAGTGGAAGTGGAAGATCTTTAATTAAGAGTGCACCATCCTCCTGTACGTCTCTCGACAATCTCTCCCTATCACACAGAAACCCCAAACCGTTATAATCTAGCACCACCAAATGTAGTTAGAGAAAAAGCGCTCTATTTCACTTCGTGTCCTACAATATTCGTTCTATTTCTCCTATCTCTGTTCCTCTAACATTTAATACGAGCCAACCCAAGGCTTGCTAGTAGTCGTGTTCACGGTGCACTCGCCCTTTTCGGGTAGAGCGACCCTCGTTATTTTCCTGTCGGTCGCACCCGGTGCCTGAACGAACCCCCAGGGTGGTTATCAGAGGGGTGTACCGAGAAAGTACGATCACGTATATATACGAACGCGTATTCTACCACCCTCCCAGGATCGGCCACCCTCTCTATGCAATGCCGAAAATCATCTGTCGAAGTGAACGATTCATTTCACCAATAACATCTCACCTATATGTACATATATCAAGTATACGACAGGCATAAGGGAAAAAACGAAGGAAGATTTTTGGATATGCTGCTTCCATTTGTTGATTTCATTTGCATTTTTATTGGCTTGATGAGGTGCAAGAGGTAACTGTGAGGTAATTTAAGGGAATGATCTGTAAAAACGTGGGATTCGTTTCTATTAAGGCAGGTTAAGGTTTATAGTTCTTGACTTGAACTATAGAGTGTGTCAGTATAATCAGCATGTACAAAAAAACTTGCGAATAACAAATGGTAACAGAATAAAATCTATTAAGTTATAACGATAGAGATAGTATGATATTAAAAAAGAAAAATTACACGATGTATAATTTGTATCTTGACCCACCGCTCACGTGGCGTAACTTCCATGTAAACATTCTTTATTTTGTTTGGTGTCAGTTATATTGAAACTCAGGTATGTTTTCTGAGTATTTTATTTTATTAACAAAAAACACTTAAACCTAATTTATTAAGATAAATCTCACAAAATAAAATAATGTTAAACTTAAATTCTATACTATTATGTCTTGTTTTGAGATAGACTACATGTCTCTTGATGCTAAGTTCTGTACTGACTCCCGTTACTGTTAGGATGAGACTGTTCTTCTTGGTGTTAAAAACGCTGCAAGTATATAAAATCCACCACTAAAACTATTACATAATTAAATTGGTTGTACGACCAAATGACGACATAATTAGGGAAATTTCCCAAGTGAACAATTTTTGGAAATGGTGGCAATAATACCTTACAGGGGCTTTGAAAAATTTAATCTTAAAATATTATTACTAATTAAATATTGGTTGTAAATCTAAATATACAGTTCCGAATAAATTACATTGTTTAGTAATGGCATTTATTGATACCTATTTAGGAAACGTGAACTTATGAATAGATGGCCAGATTAAACACCGTTCACTAATAAAACTAGGTAATAATACAAGCGGTGTAATTCATAAAGTAATAAATTTGGAAATATAAAAGTTGCAGCTTCTTAACCTCCAGAAAGTTTTATAATTTAATTAATCTACAGCGGTTTTAACTCGAAAATGAACATTGAACATTGATAAAATTGTAAATGTTATATGTGAATTCTATATCCCAGATTTACTTATATATATATATATATATATATATATATATATATATATATATATATATATTTAACATATATACAATATCATAAATTTCGTTTTATGACGAAACACACGATATTACTTGACTAATATGTGAAAGAAATGTCGAAATAATCAGGTTGAGTCATAAATAATTCCAGTTTTAGTAAAACAACTTTATTAACAAAACAAAGAACAATTATATCCTAATCTGTGACATATTCGCCATTATTTACAATTATTTGGTCCCATTTACATCTTTTCCGTATAATTCAGCTGGCTTTGATGTAAAAGGGTTTTTGATAAACTCTTGAACTTGGTTGTTATTAAAGAAATTTTTCCCGTAAAGGTATTTTCATCGAAAAAGGTAACAATCAGATGGAACAAACCAGCCAAGCTCTGATTTTTTACTGCATTACACTTATTGGGTATAGGGGGCCGTTCAAGCATTACGTAAGCACAAAATGGGGGGTGAGGGGTCTTTGCTTTGCTTATTTTTATTACGTTAGTAATATTTATTAATTTTTTGTCTGATTTGTACACATATGGCCACTCTACTTGTCTATGCTCAAAAGCGAAAAACTTGCTCAGTATAAAACAATAATCAATTATTTCGGGTAATAATTGATTATTGTTTTATACTCGCTCTCACGTGGTGTTTTATGGTTAAGTAAGAAAGAACAGAAGTAGGAGAATTAGCGCACGGACTATTCACTTGTCTGCATTTGTCCGGTCTAATATTATTGGATTTGACCTGTTCTAAGTTAATGTTTGCTTACTATTAATCGACTTTTGCCACTGTTAAAATAGTTTAAAATGTCGTCCAACGTAAACAAATTAAAATTATAGCAAAAATCTCACGTTATAAGATACAAGCAACGTCCGACAAGGACGATATTATTGTGTCTAAGAGAATTGAAGAAGAATTGCAAGCAGCAACTAGGAACAAATCGAGTCCATTAAGCTTTTTTTCCAAGGTAAGTTAGTCTTCTGTTTGTTGTTAACTTGCTGTGCCCGCGCTTCTAGGTAGATATTTTTAGAGTATCGTTACGAAATGGCAAAAAAAACGGAATCGTTTATAATACCGTCATTTTGTCCATCTAGCCGTATGCCACACAGGTCATCTTTTCAAAAATTTACTTTAATTGTTCGTAAAGAAATTTGAAAAAATAATTTTAATTTAATTTAAATAGTGCTACCGTGCTTGAGCAGATATGTTATCCTATTTTCTGGTGTTCTTATAAAGTCTTGATTTCATTAATTTCGATTTCAAAAATTTTACTACAGACGTGATCCATTACAGGGGTAAGTACCCACGTTAACATGATATGCTTGAATAAATATTAAATGTGCATTAAATTCCTTTATAGTTTATAAATTGCTTATTTCATTGTGATAGACTTAATAACTATGATAGATAGTGGCTCATGAATAACAATAAAGAAACTTGAACAGATATTGGAAAAATTATACCAATGCTTACGTAAGCATAGGAGGGGGAGGGGTAAGAGCTTTGCTTACTTTCACTGACAAGGGGGAGGAAGGGGGATTAAAAATTACTAAAATTCTGCTTATGTAATACTTGAACGACCCCTAGGGCAGGAGTGTCCAAACGATCGTGATCAGCCGGTTGACCACAAGAGTAGACATTCGAGAGAACTCGAATTTGTGGAGTGATTATTTTTTATTTTTTCGCGATCGACTCTAAAAGCTCTCGCGATCGACCGGTCGATCGTAATCATCCGTTTGGGCACCCCTGGTATAGGGTCATGAGTTGTTATGGAGAAGAATGATAGTGATGTATCCTCATCAACGCACTACATTTTGCGTTAACATTGTTGTATCTAACCTATTTTTTATCACCTGATATGATATGTTTAAGAAACTGGTGAGATCTTTGTAGTATCATTTTGGAAAAATCACATCCATTATTCTATTCGCTACGGGTATGTGAAATCCAAACACATTAATCTTTTCTATATATGACGGCATGTGTGAAGTTCTGAACTTCTTAGACAAGTTTTCAGTACTTTGTGGATCGTGGATCGTATTCCACCAATGTTGGGTTTATCTTCCAACTACGTATCTTCAAAATCAGTGGCGGCGCTAGGCGTCGGCGATCGCCTGATGGGGCCTCGCAAAAAAGTTTAACAATATTATTAAAAGTTTAGTTATTCGTATATATTTCCGTACGCGTGAGTAGTATTTATCCAGAGTCGGGGAGTGGTCTGGGAACACTAGGGTAGTTAAAACTCATATACTCATACATCAGTCTCAATCTATTTATCGTTTACTTTCTGACTGCGAAATGAAAGAGGCCTCGCGAAGATCATGTCGCCGACGTCTACATTTGGTCTGGCACCGCCACTGTTCAAAATGAAATCTCTCAAACCAATTACGCACCTACCAGTCAGTTTATGTCTGGTTTACCTTATAAATCCTACATATTTTTTAGATATTTCCGTAGCGTTCCCCCTTGTCTAAACTCCCACAATATTATGTGGAGAATATGCGTTTTCTATTCCTCCTATTTCAAAGCTTGGAAATTTATTATTTAACGCGATGTGAACGTTGGCAATGCTGTATGTAGGGTTGGGACATTGATATAGATGTTTTGAAAATCGGTTCATGCTTTTATTTTTTTTACAAATGGAAGAAGTATATTTGGATTTGCAGTGATGTGTAGTTTGTATTTGTACTTATAATTTTTTGTGATATTATGTCTTTATGTTGGTATTATATATTTATTTATTTGTTTGTTATTATTCATACTTCTTTACACGCCTAAATTTTAAATAAAATATATAAATGTTTAAGCACCATTATAAAAATGTATTGAAGTTTTTTGTAAGTAATAATAATAATATCTAATAATAAATATCTTTATTGCAATAAAAGGTACAGATATACATAATAGATTGTAAGTTGAGTAAATAACAAATTATAAATTATACCTCCATAACTGTATTACAACCCCAAAGCGAGATTCAGGGTGGGATAGCCTCCCCCTGCTTTACACCTAACCTTGAATAATAAATGTAATAAACTAAAATTATTGCCTACATTGCTAAACTTACCAAAATTAAAAATAATGTAATTAAAAATATGGAAAAACATTACTAATTCTACTTAACATAACCTAACTTGATTTCTCATTCATTAATCAATAATCAATTAAGGAACAATAATATTGTTCCTTAATAATGAACAAATTGATATCCTACATGGAAATAGCAGTAGGTGATATCTCACAGTATGATTCGATAATATGGATACATCCATGTTTCTTTTTTGATATTTTTTGAACATTGATATTCATTTTTATCAATGCAAAATATCAATAACATCGATGTTTTCCAACGATGTCCCAACTTTACACTGTTGTAGTAAGACTAGGAAATTTATCTGTTTTAACTTGCAGTCTTTAAGGAATGATAGCTATTATTTTTAGTATTTTTTTAAGTATTATTTACCCCTTTATTTTATTTCTTGATAATTAGTCTTGTTATATGAAATGAAATAATTTGTGATGAATAGACATAATAATTTGTTGGAAGTTTTGGCAGAGTTGTAAGTTAAGTTAATTATATTGTATGAGATATGTATATTGTGCTGGTACACAAAAATAGCTTGTTAGTGGATTTTGCATAATATTTTACGGATGAGAAACATTACTGATGACAATATTGAGATAGTGTATGATGATCAACCTCTTCAAAATCTATTAATTAAAGACGTAAAAATGTAATTTTTATAACATTAATATATATATAAATAAATAAGTACAGAAGAACATGAACCTTTATGTATTATACATATTCATAAATGTACAATTGTATACTTAAAAAATTAACAAAATATATCATAAAATAACTATGATAGTATATGTTTACTAATTACTATTAAATAATAATATTAATTCATGGTTCATTTCATAAAAAATGTTAAAAAAGCGTTGTAATATATAGGGTCCTTGAAATAAAGAGACAACGTATGATAAATGGAAAGATGTCATATAGAATATAAATTCAAAATATTGTGAGACAATTATGACGAAAATCCCAAAATTAAGAACCGCCTGGAAATTGTATTATGTATATATATTCAGAATGTGTATAAATAATAAACACCTCTATTGAAGCTACACATACGCTACAGCATATGTTTACATACGTAACAACTGTCGATGTTACAAAAACTATAACATTGTTGTATGCTAAGGTCATTAATCTCGTACAATATCAGCTGTTTATACATTCAACTGAATTATTAAAAAGATGTGTGTTACATTAACTTACAAACTCATTTTAAAAATTATACTAAAAGTAATTTGAGGTCGAGGATTTGAGTAATACGTAAATGTTTTTTTTTGTTACACGAGAAGAAATATAAAATATTAATATGAATTCAGAATGCCGCTACTGAATTTACACGCTGCAATGTATATGTTCATAAAAGCGCTAGAAAATAATATTGTGTATAATTTTTGTACAGTAAGGGTTCGATAACCTGGTACGAAAGTCAGATGTTAAAAATGTATACTTTCGTGTGAATTTTTAAAGACGATGTATTAAAAAAACATGTAAGATGTGTGCTCCACGGGTAACCTTGTCATCTTTAATCGAAGACGTCAATGTAAATATTATTGAACGTACGTAACGATCGACAACTAGACGATACTTAAAGCGAGACGGACAATAACAAAACTATTCTTTTTGTTATTGTGGATCAGCTTTTTATCGTCTCTGATAGGTTTTATAATAGGTGTCACACAATGGCGTAACAATTTCTTTAAAAATATCTTTCTTTTTTTTCTCGCTTATGAGAGGGACTTTTGGGAAATATTATGGATTCATATTCTACATAATTACAGCTTTCCATTTTTGCATAAGTTGCTTTTTATTTCAAGAATACCTGGTACATTTATTTTTGTTTATGCTTTGTCTTAATTTTTAAAATAAATTAGCGTAAGGGCGACAAGTACACTACAAGAAATACTTTAAAATGAGCCAGAACGATGAAGAAGAATTGTGTTGCTGTTGTGTCTTTCTTATTAGTGTAAACAATAAATTACTACAGTAATACAAAAATATTAAAAAACATATTCGTATTGGTTACTTTTACGTACAGACACTTGCTTCGAACACGTCATAGTTCTCGTCAGTGCACGTGTAAAAGCATGCCAATGACTTCATTGCTGTATAACACAATCTTGTACGTCACACGTCATGAGAAGGGGTTTCAAAAATTTCTCACGGTCTGAAGGCACACGCCGGCAACGTTTTTCTGGAGTAGCTAAGGTACTACTAAGGAAATTATGCGTTTAACTGTATAGTCCACTAGTCGTATCCTAGATGATTCCAATATACCATATAAAAGATAGCACATCAGTGGCGGTTCTTTATGACGTACGATGTAAACTGCTGCACGGATAGAACTGCTTCGAACAATTTTAGTTTCAGCTACTTGCTTCTCTTGTTTATATGAAAGCTTAATCGAAGGAATCTTATCCGTGCAACAGCTTACATTGTACGTCATCAACTAGTCAAAGAGTTTTTGCTCTTTTACGCGGAACAAATTAGTGTTATTATTTCAAAACCCATACAGAACAAAAGT
The DNA here is from genome assembly GCA_935421215.2 of Melolontha melolontha. Taxonomy (NCBI): domain Eukaryota; kingdom Metazoa; phylum Arthropoda; class Insecta; order Coleoptera; family Scarabaeidae; genus Melolontha; species Melolontha melolontha. The sequence goes on along the minus strand of OW285237.1, from coordinate 89,968,844 downwards.
TAAAAAAGCACGAACATTGGTAGTAGAGTACAATTTTGTTCTACGGACCTCTGATTCCTGTAACCTAATACCCTGATTTGTTCTTGTACTGTATTTGTTTGTGGCAATATGTGTTCTGTTGGTCTGCCTAAATGACTACTAAGAACTGTCTACTTTAGCAGAATCTGTCTCATTCTGCATTTCAATTAGGGTCTCGTTTTTGCTTGTGACATGTAAAACCAGTTCACAACATCTTAACAACCATATTATTTTTTATAAAATTTGTCGAACATTTCTTGTAATCCACCAGTATACTATTCATGCTAACATCAAAAGTTTATGGTTCAGAATAAACACTGAAAGATTGGCCCTTTAACGATAGCAGTTTTTATCCAAATCGTTCGCAACTTCGTAACTGAAGCTCCGAACAATTATTCTTATCCAACGACCCGTACCATAACAATTTTATATAAAATAAGCCTATTATTATTTACTGCTAACAGGCTGAGACCTGTTGATTTTGATGAGTCAGTAGGATGAAAAACGCATCATTAGAACTTATTTCTAAAAACAAAAATTATTTGACTCAACTTAATATATAGATGACAGGTAAAGACTCATTGTGGTAATAGGGAAGTGAATTATCAGACTGTCATCTTAAAATATTAAAGTTTCTGACGAAACCTATGTTTTAATTTAAACTAATTTACGACGTTTTGATAAAATTTTTAATCATCTTTCCTATCATTCTCATTCGCCGTTCACTGAATGCTGAATGTCCAGTCCAATATTTTTTTCTTACTGAACACCCTAGTTGTCGTAATGTGAATATAAGAAGGATTTAAACTGGCTTAACGATATGATCAAGATTTTCATTCATACATGTAAGGAAATTTCATAGTAATTGTCATTAACAAATATGTCTCATTTCAAAAAGCAAGTTTGTCGCCATCTTCTTAAATACATGTTCTTCCTCTGTTTCTTCAAAAATGTTACATTTTCGGACAAAAACTTAATTAATAACATCATATTTGTAATCTAGGTATTTACAGAGAAAATCGGCAGCAATTACTTCGAACTTTTTCGTTTTGGTAGTACAGAAATATATAAATGTATAATGAATTTGTTTAAAAATCAATTACATTATTTATTTGTCAAAATATCTTATTGTTATCATGTTTTAACACACAGTAACATCTTTGCAATCATTAAATTATTTTTTACAAGTGCCATAGATGTTTGGAATATCTTATTTTTATTTTAACTATGTTAACTGGCTGTCTTCATGCACACACTTTCCCGGCAACAACTGCACCGCATATCATATCACAAATACACACATCAACTAGAATTTATATAGTCAAAATTCACGTTTTGTTTAGTAATATAGATGTTCTATTTGTATTCCTTGTCACACAGCAGATATCAATGTAAAATACAATTAATTGGAAATACAGTTATCAAAAGCTTAATTGAACCAATGTTCTGTCACCGTGAATTTGGACCGATTACTAATGTTTTGGGTGATCATTTGAAGCTTGTGAAGCGACTATCTTTTCCTTCAGCCCTAATTATGATTTGTAAAAGGTTCGAAAGAAAACTCTTTTGCGATTTAAATTGAACCGATAGAAGAAGATTTACATGTTATTGAGGGATACATTCTCTAACTTTCACATCGTCATCGAACTAAATAATCTTTTTATTTTAAACTATATTTATTATACTTATTAAATTTTGAATTCTAAGAGTAACGCCTGTTCTCTATTTAGGTTGTTGTGAATTTATTTGAATAAAATGTATTTTGTTACCTTTCTGTATTTTAGAAAGTTGTAATTAAATAATCCTTCATTATTTTGGAAAATTACTTGTAACAAAAATAATATGGGTTTAATAAAGTTTAATTTATATTAAACTGTGAATTGAGTTTTAAACTTGTTTATATATTTCAATTGCCTTTTTTAATTTCAGACTGTCAATATTTTTACTAGTACATCATTAATACTAACTATTATTGCAATAGAATTTCAGCTTTAAGTGATGATACAGGTGATACAGGTTGGTTGATATAAGGTGTTACCGAATCAAAAAGGTCCATTTTATCACGTCTAAAAAAGAAAAACCGTTAGCAAATAATCAAAAATTCATTATATATTTTCGATATGGTCATCTTTGGCACGAACTATAGCCTTGAGACGTTCAACGAACGCATCGCACGCTGAAAAAGTCTTGACTGAGCGCGCCTACACTTTGGCCTTAAAAATATACAAACAGAGAAGTCCAACGGGTTTACATCTGGACCATTTGCCAGCCATTTAGTCGAAGAAATGAAGTGCGAAATGTTGGTTTCAGTTATTCTTGGTTATCGCACGCCATCACCAGCGTGCGAGCAACAACCAAGAATAACTAAAAAACAACGTCCTATTCAAACATCCGCGCTCTGCGGACGAAATGTTTGCGTACTCAAGGCTCCAATGCACCTTCTCAAACAATTTAACGATAAACGGTTCGTTTATCTTAACGCCACGGTCCAAAAATACCAGCAGATGGCGACCATCGGTGGTCACGGCGGCCCAAATCATCACATACCACGACGCCTTTTAGAGACCATTCGAAGTTGTAAATTTTCATATGATCGCTCTGGTAAGTAAGTCCAATCATTTTGCGTGTTGATATGTTGCTCGATTGGAAATGGTGCCTCCTTAGAGAAGACAATATTTAATGTGCGGCCAACCGAAGCAACTCCTTCGCTCTTTCTAATATATTTCTGTGGTGATGTTACATCTTGAGTCTTTTGAAATCTCAGGAGTTTTAGTCCGAACTCATTATGGATATGTGGCGAGTTCTGGTGGATTCGCCTGAGTACGTTCCGAACCATTTATGCCGATATTACAATCATTTTCGGACACCATATTAATGCTGTCAGTATTTTTGTAACAAGTTATGGTCCAACACACAAATATTTTATTCATTTTTAGATGATCGAGCTCTTTAACAATAGCTGATTATGATTTTCCAGCCAAAGACAGAGCAGTCTCTATTACGTTTGAATTCTATGACTCGTCAAATTTTTACTTCAAAACTGAAGATGCAAAAGCTTTTGGTAGCTTGTAAATTATCAACTAAACTATCATACGACCACGTTTGACACAGTTTTCATCGGCGGTTTGACAGATATACCAAAATGACGCCAACGTCAGATATTTCAGATTAGCCACCTTGTATGTGTCTACATATATATACGAGATAAATTGTAAAAAAGTGCTTCTTTGGGAGTAGCGGCCAAGTAATAATATTGTTGAAAAGTAAAGTAAAGTTGCGCACTAAATTTTTAAACTTATATTCTGTTGCACTATATATTATATCTTAAAATTTGAATGTGAATTTTTAAAATTACATATTAAAATTACACTATTAAAACTTAAATAAAACACCTTATATTTCACAAACAATAGTATATTGACTATATGTACATTTCATGTGCACTGCACACATCCTCAGTAGTTACTAAATTTTAAAGGTATTATTTTTTTATATTTATATTAAATACCCAATATCCATCAATCAAGTTTACGTATGAGTTAGATAAAAACAAATCTTTACCCTTCTTAGATTTAAAAATTACTATTTTAGACAGGAAGTTTGAATTTGACATTTACAGAAAAGAAACACTGACAATTACATACATAAACAATCAGACACTTTTAACAAATATAAAGAAAGTAGTTTTTATTTTTTAATTAATAGATTATTATCAATCCCTCTATCACCAGTGAATTTTAAGAAAGAACTAGACCACATAACAAAAGTAGCAGAATCCAACGGATACGATAAACAATTGGTGGATAAAATCAAAAACAAACTAGAAAAGAAGAAGCTAAAAACTTTTAAAACCAGATTAACTCCAAATACAAAGAGTAATACCAAAAAATATTGCAAAATTACTTTTCACAAAAGTTGGCAGAATAACGTAACTAAATTGTTAAAAAAATATAATCTAACTCCTGCATTTTCCAACACTCATAAGTTACAACAATATCTTCAAACAAAGTTAGTTAACACAGACCCACTGAAAGAATCAGGTATTTACAGAATTAACTGTAATTCCTGCCCAAAATTATATATCGGCCAAACAAGAAGAAATATTCAAACCCGTTTCAAAGAACATTTAGCTCATGTAAAACTTCACAATGTAAATAAATCAGCATTAGCTCTACATCATTTAGATACCGGACATAATTTCAGCTTAGATAATGTAAAATTAATTAAATAATGTAATAGCAAAAATTTAGACATGTGGGAAACCATACATATGAAAAAATACAAAAATTACCTCCTTAACAATGACATGTCACCTATTAATAATAAACTTTTAAATTGTATACCTACAGTATCTAATAACTAATTTTCCTTTTCACGCTACTATATTGTTATTTAATAGAACCCGACATGCCAAACACAGTCAGATGTCTTGTTTTTCATAGGTAACGGTCTTTCCCATAATTTGTCCTTCTTGGAATTTTCAATAGATTTTAGCAGGCACTATTACAATATACGACCATATTTTTTTGTTTTTATATTTTTATATGCATGTTTTTTGACCATTTGTTGACCATTTATAATTGTAATTTTTACACCCCTAACCAAAAAAATAGATATTTTTTACTATACATGTACTTAAAAAAAAAAAAAAATACTTTTAAATTTAGTAACTACTGAGGATGTGTGCAGTGCACATGAAATGTACATATAGTCAATATACTATTGTTTGTGAAATATAAGGTGTTTTATTTAAGTTTTAATAGTGTAATAATTTCACAAGTGCTCAACATATATACTAATATTAAAATTAGGTACCAATATTTAAAGAAAAACCGCTATATGTAATAGTAAATGTTGTCAGTTTGCATTCCCAACTAAATGTGTCTAACATATGTTTTTCCGCCTAAATGCAAGTTTTGACCATTTTTCTGGGACTTAATTGTTTATTTTTATATTTCTATACGAGAGACGTTTGCAGTCTTTCCACACATCAAAATAAACATATGGCCGAAAACAGTTTACCTGCTAATGCAAAAAGTTTAGTTTTATTTAGAAATGCAAAACAAATACGTTGCAATATATTAGTAACCAAAAATATTTAATGTAAATAGATTTATTATATTATCATCTCTTACCTTTTCTAACATGTAAATAAATTTTAGTTTTTCTAAAAGATACTATATATAGTATCGAAACGTTGAATCAAATATTGTTTTAATTACTCGTCCGCTACTCCCAAAAAATATTACTTTTATCTCGTATTATTACGGCCAAGAAAATAAGAAATTGATTATAATACTATATACATATATATATATATATATATATATACAAATATATATATATATATATCTATATATAGATAATTATTTCGTGACCTTTGTATGTTATGGTAAATTCAATTTGTTGGCGATTTAAGGTCTGGTTTTACTTCAAAATGTATATATTTAAAACAATCCTACATGTTTCGGCAAATGATGCCTTTTTCAAGGAATATAAAATATAAATGTATATAAATGTATGACAATATACTGTCATTTATATTTTATATTCCTTGAAAAAGGCATCATTTGCCGAAACATGTAGGATTGTTTTAAATATATACATTTTGAAGTAAAACCAGACCTTAAATCGCCAACAAATTGAATTTTCCATATATATATATATATATATATATATACATATATATATATATATATATATATATATATATATATATATATAATTTAACGTTATTAATTATAACTAAAAATTCATTTAATACGTAAATAATTTTATATATCTCTTCAACTGCTGTAAGTTTATGATTCTTTTTAATCCAATTAAAAATATAAAAACGCTCTCTTTAATTACAAAGTTTTTTTCAACATTCTCCTACCTACATCTACTGTTAGACCCTCCCAAAAATTTTCTAATAATCAAAGTGACCGTAGAACAATAGGAGGGCAGTTCGTTTCCAATTTCTCACAAAACCCGTAGGACCAGTTTCCGTTATATAACAACTAACTTCGCCCGCGCGCGTTTAGAAAAGAAGGAAAAAGAACTGCGGACCCAAGACGGAAAGGCGGACAGAGATATACACATCGATATCGGATAAAAAGAGATCGTCGATTTCCATACAATTCCGAAGGTTTTTGCATATTTGAATGCCGGATGACGTCTTTCCTTCTCCTTTTTCTCCTGTCTCACCGCTACATCAAGCTAGTTGTCGGCCTTCTTCGGTAGAAATAAAACTAGAAATTACTGTGTTCCCCCCTGCTGGTAAATCCGCTGACCTGCCAAGTTTGAGGATTTGCAAAATTGCAAAATCATCTTTGTCAGTTTTCTTCTTTCTCCAGCTGCGTACGTTATAACAGTCGTAGTAGGTTTCTGTATTCTTATATTATGCTGGTCTGTCCGCACACCCATCACCGTAACGATGCGAGGTATTTGAAAGTTAAAAACTGGAAAGTTGTCTTGATATTTTGAAAGTTTTGGCTCTAGCAAAAGAAAGCTGTTGGTATTTTTTCTTTGTTGAAAAGGCATCAGAAAGATTATAGGATTTTTTTGAATACAGAAATACGATTTTATGATGAAAGTGTACGCCATTATAGGTATTAAATTATTTATATCTATTTATTATATGATAGCATTAAATAAAAATATAAACAAAGATATACAAAAGTAGTTTTGCTTCTCAACTTATTAGATCCTATTAATTACACTTCAATATATTTTTTCAACACAATCCAAGTCGAAGTTGAGAACTAATACTGATATAAAAATGTATCTGATGTAGCTTCTTTGTTTGCTTAACTTTTCTGTATAGCTACGGACATATAATTAGTAGAGCAGACCAATTTCCGTGCGCGCCATAAGCGCCGGTATGGGAGTGTAATTCGTAATATATTAGAATATGCGATAGAATAGGGACGCAACACAATATAAGTTCATGAATCATGAATATTTTGAAAAGATTAAGGACGTAGTTTTATCATCTGATCCGAAAGAAGGTGCAGCTATCAATACAAGCCAGAAGAAATTTCAAGATGCCCAGATTAAAATGGACACCGAACATATCCCTCCCAGAGACGTAGATACGTATTTCGCCTTTCCACAGGCTCATCGGTACGCCCCTGCTGGAGAAAAGGATATCTTCAGACACATTCACAAAAATATTAATAGTGAACCTGTATTTGTGTTCTTCACACCAGATTTTCAATAATATTTTATATTATTAAAAATACCTTTGTATTATAAAATTATTCATTTTGTTATTATTTACTATTTATATTATATTGTACCGCATATTACAATTGTAGTAACCTATACTATACAGTGTCCCGTATCGTTATCTTCAAATTTTAGGAGTGTAAAGTAGACTTCATTTCAAGTAACAAAAACGCAAAACTTGTATATCCATTTTTATTTGTTTCAAAGTTACAGATTTAAATATGTGACTGTCAGATCATGAAGAAAAATGTAATCCTAAAGTCAACACAAACTGATTTTATTTAAAAAAAGTTATACGATTCAATAACAGGCCTCTGATTGTTAACGTCACATAATAAAATGGTCCGAATTGATAGTAGCCGTTCTATCCTCGTCATCTTCGAAAAAATACCCTATGACGCCTCCAGACCATAATGCGCACCACATAGTCACTTTTTCTGGATGTAACGGCCTCTCTTCAATTATTTGAGGATTTTCGGAGCCCCGAATGCGACAATTTTGCTTATTTACGTACCCACCGAGTGAGAAATGCGCCTCATCGCTGAAGAGAAAAATCATCATTTATGGTCTGTTGCTTAAGGACCCATTTGACGTATCTCCTGCGTTGTTGATGAACAGCAGGCTTTAAATGTTGGGTGAGCTGGACTTTATACGGATGCAAGTGGAAATCCAGATGCAAAATTCGTTATAATGAGCCGTAAGACAAGCCCAGTTGATGAGAACGCCGTGGAATCGACAAATTCGGTTCTTAGGCCACATCACTTTCACTCGGCGATATTTTCAGCAGAGCATATATTACCGTGATGCACATGCCTCTGAATATCTAACACGGTCCCCGTTTCTTCAAATTTTTTCACTATCTTGCCAATTGCTTGCACAGTAAGACGACTATGGCGGCCAAAGTCGTTTTTTAATTGCACGAAACGTGGCTACATTTGAATCCCCACTTTTGTACTATGTTTTAACAATTTTAATGCGTTTTCTGTTATTATTTGATGCATTTTCGTAAATGGCAAACATTCAACTCAAAATTTGACGTTTCGGTTGACATAAATATTTGACAGCTGCCAAATAACAGCACTACGGTTTTGAAACCACGAAATGGATAACCCATTACTCACTAAAAATGTCAACATAATTAGTTTTAATAAATATATATATATATATATATATATATATATATATATATATATATATAATATGCATGGTAGTGTAAGTATAGGTACAAAGTGTTTCAAAAAGAACTTCATCTCAGTAGGCACTAAGTAACTAGTACTTGCAAATTATTATAAGCAACTTGCCTTCTATTTATAATTAACTATTTATCTAATGTCATTTTGAACGTTACAATTAAATGTAATGAAATAACAGCAAATGTATTGCGGAATGTTTTTGACAACATGAAACGTCGTATTCCATTATGCATTCAACAGAATGGTCACCATTTTGGACACTTATTATAAATTATAACAATTAAAATTTCTACAAATTAGTTATCTACCATGGTTGTTTGATTAATATCCTATCTTTAAGGTTTTCTTATTAAATAAATTAATAATCTAATTATACTTGTTATTAATTTCATCACCATATCTATCGATGATAAGAATTTTGACAGTGACAGGTAAATAACCATCACACCATTTAATCTATATCCGCATTTCAAGAATGCAGAACACCATAATATATACGAGAAATTCATGGACAACTAGATGTAATTCTTTTTGAAACACGTTGTATATTGTTATTAAATACATCGAAACATGTTTCTTTTCTCTAAATTAAATAGTACTCCTACAAACGCTTTTTGCAGGATAAAGATTTGTGCCGTTTGCACCGAGTTATCCCAGAAGATAATTTCATATATGATTTTAAAGGACACAAATGCATAATATGCTGACTGCGTAGCTTAGATACTAACACTACATATAATGTTTCTCAAACTAGAAAACGATGCATTTCGCTTTACTGGCTAAAAAAATCCACATATGAATTCCATGCTAGACTAAAGTCTGATTCCATCCCGAAAAAAAGAGTCACGTCCGTCCATGATGCTAAGTACTTCACCATTTTGTTCCATTTCTACGTTTTGCGGATTATTATTAAATTGAGATATTTTGGTTTCGATAATTTTCAACTTTACATTATGTGCCGATAACTAATCCTGTTGTTTTTGTAGGTGTTCATTTAAACTGCTTCATAACTATCCTGTTGCTATGGTTGTTACAACGGACGATGAATCGTCAGCAAATATAATTGTTTAATTGTTTGTCACACATGGTAAAGCATTCTTTCCATTCTAATTTTGAATAACACATTGACTTCTCTCTGACTGGTATGATGTTATCCATAGTTTCCAGCTTGTTTAGATGCACACCTCATCCTTGTTTCTTAAGTTGCATATGATTTCGACCTGATCGACCTTGATCGACCTTTAATATATCTATTTTGGATGTTATTTAAGATATTAATGGGTGATTATCAGAACGTATAATCCACAGGCTTTTTCGTTTTTCTCTTAAATATTTATAAAAGAAATAGCACCAATAAAACCCTTAATAATTTGCATACAAAAAAAAATAACCAAAGAACCACATCTCGTATTTATTCAATTAATAGAATAAATGTAAAAATGGCACGTACCATATAAGAATTTAATCATTATAAATTCATTAAATTTTGTGGAGTAATTATAAGTGACTGTAGCTCTAATTTATCGAAATTATTTTCAGTTAGAATACGCATTCAAAAATACATAACGAGGAGTCTTTAGAGAAATGTTTACAATGCTATCAAGCATTTAAACATGCTCTGTTTTTGAAATTGTTGTCTGAACTCTAATAAAATGCTGTTACCTAATCATAGAATGAAAGTTCGTACATTTAATTAACATTGTTTTTATGTATTTGTTGATTCTAGATTTTTACGTATTTGATGAAATGTGTTTTTTTGTGTTGGTCATATGTCATCGATGATTATCCAATTGAAAGTAAAAACAATGTTTGTCATAAGTGTTTTATATTATCGCTAATATCAATTTCTTTTTCTGGTGTTATTTGCTGCATGTTATTGTTATCAGACCATTGAAGTTAAGCTAAGTGATTGATCTACTATAAAATAATAATTAATAGGATTGAAGCACAGAGATTACGACGCCCACTCCATTAATTTCTGGTTATTGCGAATAATCACAGCATACTTTTTGTGTTCCTTAATTCACTGTCGTGTTGGAAAACGCAGTTATACACTTATTCTTAGTCGTGATGGTATCACAATATTTTGCAGGATTTGTTTATATCCTTCGATACACAAACACCTCCAAACCCTCATCAAACCTCCAATGCTTCACTATGCTAACCACACGTTAATTAAATTACCGTTTCTTTGCATATTGCCGAAAAAAAATCATATATAAAATCCACACACATCGATCCAAAATACTTAATGGCTTTATATTACTTACGTCACTTACATCACCGTTCCTATTCTAATTGTTGCTTTCAATTTTGTTTGCGTAAAATCAAATTTCTGAGAGCACTGTCTAGTCCCGCTTCTCTCAACTTTTTTGGGGTAAAAGTGAACCGCATATCATCGCAAAGTATTCACTTCGGTGGCAATTTTTAGGGCAACTTTACTCCAATTTGTTTGCTCACGAACACAATTTCACGACTCTTTAGATGCACCATTGTCTCGATCAACCACTTCTCCTTTTGTTTGTTAAGCTACAATTCTTTTAATTTTTTTTCATTTTAGTCCACTGTTTGTGTAATTTTAATTCTTTCGCAATTTGCTTTTATCTCTTCTGTGATAGACAAATATCTCACGCGTTTTTACGGAAAATTTCTTTCTCTTCGGTATTAAAATACCATTTATTACTTACCAGCTTATTACTAGAGACCGGACACGAGAGGCCGAAATTACGATGGGACGATATAAATAGTCTATAATATCGCTAAGAACAACACGCAATTATTGAATAGCACTATTCACTCAGGTAACCGCACATGTTTTTTGTCGTAGAATTGTGACCCACTTACTTTAGTATTATACTTAAATTCCTTTCTTCATGGGCGTAGATAGAAGCGGGAAGAGTTTTTATAATTTGTTTTATTTATTAGTTTATATATATATATATATATATATATATATATATATATATATAGTAAACCTAATCAGTAGGCGATTAAAGGTCTGTATATTACTTCAAAATATATGTATTTAAAAAACTCTACATGTTTCGGCTGTATACGCCTTTTTCAAGAGAATACAAAATATGAATGACAGGATATAAATATTTATATCCTGTCATTCATATTTTGTATTCTCTTGAAAAAGGCGTATACAGCCGAAACATGTAGAGTTTTTTAAATACATATATTTTGAAGTAATATACAGACCTTTAATCGCCTACTGATTAGGTTTACCATATCATACCAAGGTCACGAAGTTATTATATATATATATATATATATATATATATATATATATATATATATATATTGTGTGAACCTGTAGATATTTGTGTTCTTCACACCAGATTTTTAATAATAATTTATATTATTTGTATTATACAAAACTGGTGGGGTTTACCTACTCATGTATGTTTCAATTATTCTGATACATTACACATGCGGTTAGTCCGTAGTATGAGTGAAGACACAAACAAAATGCAGTTTCTAGAGAGACTGGCTGTGCCACCTTTGGAAGGGCGTCGTTACTTCACATTGGTTATGTGGACGGGGCGAGGTACTTCGGCTGTCTGACAACAGGCAGCGCTGAATTTACTTCTACGTCCGGTCTGGATAATTTCGGTGATGTGGTTCTTTTTTGTGAATGTGTCTGAGAATATCCTTTCTCCAGCAGGGGCGTACCGACGAGGCTGTAGAAAGGCGAAATACGTATCTACGTCTCTGGGGAGGGATATGTTCGGACACGTTCACAAAAAATATTAATAGTGAACCTGTATTTGTGTTCTTCACACCAGATTTTTAATAATATTTTATATTATTAAAAATACCTTTGTATTACGGTAAGTTAGTTTCTTTTTTTCATTGTTTTAACTATTAATTACATATATACGTAAGTGTCCAGTGAATTTCGTTAAGTTTCAATAACGTACGCATACATTTCTAATTTTTATTTATTTAGATCTAGAACATTGTTTAAATTACTTTTTCAGATATGATATTGAACAACGTAGAGAATGGCATCGTGAAATAATGGCGAATTGGATTAAGGTTCAAACTGATTGTATGTCCATTGCCAGTGATTCCGCAATTTATTGCAAAGTCTGTAAAATATCGTTAAAAAATTCCAACAAATAGCATGTAAAACGTCACTTAGCATCGCAAACACATACACAGAAATTAGACCCGTTGAAATCTGACAATGTTAACGAAGAACTCTCTGAAACTTTAATGGCGGCAAATATTCCTTTAAATAAACTTAACAATCCCACTTTCAAAAAATTTCTCCAAAAATTTACTGTTCGAAATGTTCCTGATGAATCCAAATATTCTTTCTAAGTACTACACGAAAGCAGTAGAACGCATTAGAAGCCATCTTTCAAAATCAGTACCTATGTACTGGATTTCTGAATGTAACGAACTAATACAAATTCCAAATTTAAAAAAATCAGTTGTACTTTCTTCAGGAACACTTTGCAAATTTGCCAAAACTAATCACTTATTTTGAAAATCAAAATCTCAAATTAAATGATGGATTAACCACATTAGATGTGGCTATTAATAATTCGGACTTCGGATGTGACCTTCGGCAAGAGTTAGAGGCAGTTTTTAATAGCATTCCAGATTTAATAACATTGCAGCAATTGTATATGTGGATAATGCCTCAAAATCTAACTGCTAAATACGCTAAAATAAAAGAATATCTCCATAACCAGTTGCGATGTAGAAAGGACGTTTTCTATCTATAAAGGTGTATTTCATTCAAAGAGAACAAATTTTACAGAAGAGGACCTGGAGAAAGTATTACTAGTTAATATTAATTAAATTAAAAACTATTTGAAAATACAAATTTTCAATAGTACCGCGGTATTGTTAGTATATAATATAAAATAATGTATTTGAATATTTGCCCTCTTGTTATTAATATAATATATACAAGAAATAATATGCATAAGTTCTGTTGTTTACTTAGCGACATTTAAATAACTTCGTATGTTCTTTTGATAAATCGAAAAATCTTTTTTTTTCACTTTACTTTGACAGTGTCTCCGAAATATTCTTTCTTAATTATTTAATTTAACTATCCAATATCCATTTATAACAAAAGTAAGTTCTAAATTAGTAAAAATGCTAAGTTATAGGTATGTAGTAATGAATAGATAACTCTAATAACATTTTATTAAATTAAAACATATTAGTATGTTCAAAATGATTGACTTTGCATAAGATAATTTACGTAACAAATACAATTTACAGTTTTCAACAGATAACCTTTCTCAAACGCAAAATTAATCACAAAGAACAAATATCAAAACGGTATTTCATATAAGTAAATACATAATAAGGTATACTTTATAACAAATTATAACTAATAGTAATAATTATAAATATAATACTAATAATATTAAAAATAAGAAAAGAAGTTTCGCGATACAACAAATTGTATACCACACCTGTATGTTTATTAATATTTTATAAGAGAATTTTAAAGTGCATAAATTATAAGTGTTTCTAGTTGAAGAGCTTAAGGGAGAACCCACGTCGCCAAATCTAAAAAGACGAAATCCGACTACACCGCGTATTTGATACTAAGCAAGCGCCTATATTAAAGGGGAACTATCGAAATATCGAAGCAGGTTTTGGTTTCGTAGTTGTTCGTTTGGTTGTAGTGTAAAGTGACGTTCGTGTCATGTGATGCAGAAACTGACGTTATTAATGTTGATTAACACGCCTGCCGCCTTCACGGGAGTGAACTGTGAGGTTTTATTAAACCAGGAGCCGCAAGCTGTAAGCGAACGTTACAGAGAAAACACGACCAGCGTCCAGTCGTATACATACATACTTTGTGAGGTTATGTAGCCCCGTTGAGCAGTAATAAGATACGAAGTGATGTGTATTTTGTAAACGTAGTTATGGTTCATTTTTCGGTACATTATTTTTATTTTTTATAACTTCAGTTATGATCGAAGTGATTTTTATTTTCATTACTTCGGAAGTGAAAGTTAATATGTAAAATTGTGTTTTTTTTATAAAGGTGTGTTTGTGATCAGTGCTTGCCAACGTACAAAAAATAAATATACATATCAACATTTTAACTGGGGTGTTTGAAATTAAAGGAGTATCTTATTGTAAATTGTTCCAAATATTGAATATTAACCCTGGTTTGATACAATTTTGTTTCACAAATATTATGGAATATCTGTACAGAGGTTAATGAACTTACAAATAAAAAGGAATTTTTAAAGGAACTGGAATTTATGGATTGAAACATATTCCTATTCTACTATAATTAGAATATTACAATTTAATTACAATAATATTTTATGGTTTCGCATAATAAACTTTTCAAATTACAAAAATTTAATATTTTTGGAATTAACATTATTCGAAAATAGGTGATTGCTTTCTTAATAAATTCTATTTGATTTATTTTTTTCTAACTATATTTAAATGATTTTTTAACATGTTTTCTCATAAATTTTCCGTGCTCAACAAATTTCATTATTTAAATTTTATCTTCTATTTTGTTTGTTCCACATCTAATTTTAATTTGTTAGAATACCTACTACAATATATTTATCCGTTAAATTGTATCGTTTTTAAATACAAACTTTAAACATTACAGAAAAATTGCGAGGAACGAACCAAATCCCTTAAACACGAGACTTATTTTTAATTTTTTATGATCTATTTAAAAACATAAAATAACAATGAACAACAAAGAAGTACAATGATGTCTCATGTCTCATGTGAGATCAAATAAATAGCTTTCCCTCCACGTTCTAGTAATTATGCTGTCCGAAACTTTATGTTCTTATTTTTTCTTAAAGTTAATTTAAGCAAAGCAATTTATACGCAAATTTTCTCCAAAAAATTATGAATATTATAATATGGAAAAGGCTAGTTATAAAAGCATCGCGACAATACTACAAGAAATTTTTGTTGATAGGTTTGCAACTTATTCCATATTGTAATAGTAAAGTAAATTTAACGATTCGATATTCACTGATAATATTATTTTTCATATATGTATGTTGAAATCATTAAGTAAATTTAGACAAGATCAGTATTTGCTTTTTAGTTTGAAACGCCAAGAAATAAACGATAGTAAATAGATCAACCTTTTTGATAATGCATTATTTACACTTTATGATAACAGCAATATAATTTTATTACATTCTCAATAAGTGACATAATATATTTGTGTTTGTATTGTTTTTTTTTCATAAAGCAAATATGATTTTCCTTCCATAATTGGTTTTAAAAAAATTCTATTTAGTAGTGACTTATTTTTTTGACGATTTCTGTTAATATTTAATTACAAATTTTCTGAAGATGGGAAGTAATACATCATAATAATACATAAAAGGCCAAAAATGCGTTAATATTATTAATTTTTTTTCTTTCTGGATACATTATAATTTATGGTGCCTGGTGTCGATGGAAAATTTTTCACTAATTTCAGAATTTTTCTTCGCTTACTTGATGCAGATTTTGTCTTCTTGTCATAAGAACACCTATGTTGTTAATTGCGATATTATCTTATCCTTGTATGTATTGCCATATTATCTTACCCGTGTATGTATTTTGAAGATTCATCTAAGTTCTATTTCAATGTATTTTGATGTGTTTGAATAATTATTTATTGGTTTCAATGTTTAGTTTTTAGTTAATAAATAGTTTATAATTTAAAAGTTTAGTTAATTTGATATAGGTAGATCGTTTCATTGCATTAGTGCGTGAAGAATACACGATGTTCACATACTTTGTTGACTCAAGGAACATATTTCATCCACAGTTTTACCATATAATTATATAAATAACATTGACGGCGGTATTTGGACAGCCCCAGCAATAATAAAAAGCAATTTAAATTAAACTTGGGGTACAGGGAGTTCTAAAATATATTTTAAAGGCAGTTAGAGTAGGTTTGAAATTAAGGAAAATATATTATGACGTTATAATTAATATTATAAAAGCATAGTGAGTTTTCAGTAAAACAAACAAAAACTATTTATTTAAAATGTAATACACATATACCTACATCCATATCTATAGATATTTCAAATCTCAACTGCGGTTGCTTTGGGTAGTTTTCTTGAGAAAATTCCGTTTTTGACTAACTTTTGATTTATTTTTAAGGACTGTTATTTGTATTTTTCGCAGATAATGTGTATTTTTGAAAAATCTCGCTTAGACAACATTTTTTAAATGTACCTTCTGACAAAGCCTAGACGTGATTATGTGTCAGAGACAAAGACGTTTCTATTATAAGTAAGAAAATACTTTATTATCATTATCAGTATTAATTAAAGTAAAATACATTTAAATACCTTTACTGTGCGTAATAGAAATACAAAGCAAGAGATATACAATGTACTTTTACTTATACCGATGTTTAATGCGTAAAAGTTATAACTGAACAATTCGCTCCATTCGCTCAATTCGCATATATTTTTAACTTTTTAAGTCATTAAAACAAAAACCTTTGAACTCTGGTGTGGCTGGACACCAGAGTTTAAAATTTTTGTGTTTTATATTCTTCTGAAACTTCTTTGAGCTAGAGACAGTTGATAAAAAATCAGCAAGCATGTAGGCACGGCAGTAGGAGATTAGCCTCACTTTATGTATCTCTTTCTACAAACATGGATCCAGATGCTAGCATATATAACAATTAAAAAAAGGTATAAAACCCTTTACCACGTTCATATGTGTGTATTTTGACAACTAAGTTGCTATCCTCGGTAGGAAAAACATTCCAAGACGCCCACATATACCTACACTGAATTTTAAGAAAACTTAAAAGTTATACTTGACTTACTCTTGGAAGTCATAGAAGCAGATTGGAATTGGACTGTGTTCTATTTTTGTTTTTATAAATACTTTCATAGATGTTAAATTCTTTTGGATTGTTTATTAGTTGTAAAGTGTTTAGAGACTTTTTTGTGTCCCATGTTGAACACTGTTATTCTTTTGACAAGTTAGTTGTGGAAATACGTATTTAAAATACGAATATTAATGTGGTAAGAAGTGTTGAGGATGACTCCGGTGGTGATGCTTCAATTCCGTTTACTTGAGTCACGATCTAGATGTTGCTTTACTGTGCACAGGTTCTGAGGCTGTATACACTTCCATTTTTTAATCATCGTGATTGCAAATGAATAAATGCACTTTCATATAAATATATTTATTCACACTAATGTACCTACATTTAATTTTGGATCTATACGACTTATATTCGCTACTTAAGTTATAATGGTTTGTTATACTCGTATAACCGTTATGATGAGACTGTTGTGTCTTGTTATATGACTGTTATTGAGAGTGGTGTTTCTTGTTGTTAATATGATACTCTGTTATAAAAAGTACAAGTAGGTAAAATCCATCACTACTTCAACAAACTATTACATAATTAAATGCGGGCCATATTGGTTGTACGGCCAAATGACATAATTAAGGAAAATTCTCAAGTGAATAATTCTTGGTAATGGTGGCAATAATACCTTACAGGGTTTTGAAAAATTTGATCTTAAAATATTATTACTAATTAAATATCGGTTGTAAATCTAAGTATACAGTTCCGAATAAATTCCATTGTTTAATAACGGAATTTATTGATACCTATTTAGGAAACGTGAACTTAAAAATAGATGGCTAGATTAAACACAGTTTGTTGAATTCATTCCCTAATAAAACTAGGTAATAATACAAGCGGTCTAATTCATAAAGTTAAGTTTGCTAACACAAAAGAATATAGAAAGTTTTATTTAGACTTTAATTATTATATTTATACAGTGGTTTTAACTTGAAAATGAACATTGAAAAAATTGCCACATGTTATATTGGAATTCTATATCCCAGATTTATTTATATTTAACAATAAAAAATGTTTAAAATTAAAATATTATGAAAGGATATTAAATGTATCGTCAACAAGAAGTTGAATCTACATGGCGATGATAAATCTTATATGCACATCATGGTAATAGAATTTAAATAATCCAAATATATTACATGTCTGTGTTCTTAATTATTAAATAACTTCTTTAACTTTGAACGGAAACAATAGGACAGTATTAGTTTAAAAAATATATTTCCTTAAAACAAGTGCTATAACACAAATTACTATAAATACTTTCAACATAAAAAATATTTGAAAATAAAATTACTGGAGTGTTTGTTGTCTGTGCTATTTATACATATAATAACTCGCCCTTCATTTCATTTTCTGGTCATTCTAATCCTACTGTTGTGTTAAAATTGGAATGTTTCTCATCGGTAATCCATTTTTTCTTGTATGTAATTTTGCCGCAAATTTGAGCCTCGCCTCTTTACATTTTGCTAAAAGTGGAGGTTTTTTTTAACAGAGTTGCAGTGTGTAAGGAAAACAAAATACTTTATAATAAACAATACATTATATGCAAGTGTCGTGCTCCAACCGACACTGATAATTCTTACTGATGCAGATAAATACGAAGCAGTATATAGGCTTGTTTTTGCAGGCGTTTTGAAACGGTTTGAAAATCATTTTATAATCACTTTTATACGCATGCGTCAATTACAATCGTTTCCAAACTATCCCCAATTTTATCGTTGCTAAAACGTATTTCAAATTCGTGGCAGCTAGTGACATCTACCATACAAATAGTAGAATTTCAGAATTTTCAAATCTACCACATACTTCTTGAGCAACATGTCTGCTTACGCGAAAATGTTCTATGAATTCATTATCTGTGTATTGAGGAATAATTATATCAAAATAATTTTCATTCCTTATTTTAATTTTATCTTGAAATTGTATTTCTTCTTCACTGGTAAACTCGCACTCAGTACTACTATTGTCACTAGTGCATAAACTAAATAAATCTGACATTCTTTTCATATCTACACAAAACAGTCAAACAACGAGCGCGATGGAGATTTAGAAAATATTCAGTGAGAATCACAACGATGCCTACACATTTCTCCACTTTCCGTGCATAAAAATGAAACGCGCATGCGTCTGATATTCGGTTTTACGAAAATACTCAAACCATTCCAACCGATTGAAAATCATTTCACAACGATTTAAAAACTGCAAAAACGACAAATGTTTTATCAGTCTTTGATTTTATTTCTCTGTCCGAACGCTTTTTCTTCAATGCGCACACTCCTGATACTTCAAATGATTTCAAACGCCTGCAAAAACAAACCTAATATCTCTCTCTCTCTGATGGCTCGTAAATACCTCTGTGGCCTTTCGGTTTGGCATAGATATCAGGATCTTTTAAGAAATTTATAAAACAATGATTATTTCTGATTAACCGGCAAGCTATTTTATTTTTTTGGATTTTGTTTTTATGTAAGGCTAAGGGTTTTCCATGGAAAATAACGGTTTTTTCTTCACATAGTTTTTACTGGAACGTAAATATTTCAACCTTTTATAAGAATTTTATGGAACTCAAATGATTTTTACCGAGGGTATTTATTTATTAAGATAATAAATATACATGCCCATTCAAGTTTTTGTGGCATTTAATTTCATATTTTTTCTTGTTAAACTCCAGATGTAACAATAAGAATGTCTGGTATTGTAAATTGACAGTATGAGTATTTATAATCCTTGTATGTTTTTAAAGCCAAATATTTAAGGTTTACGTTTTAAATTGAATAGGGATTGCTTTTGTTCGGCTATGTAAGTATAAAGTATCAAGATAATCAATCAATTGCGTAACAAATGTAAACACCAAAAATAAAGACTTACTTATTAATTATGAATGAATTTGCATAAAAGTTTAATTCAATCTATTCTAAATTTATTGTATTCATTTATGAACCTCACCATAAATTGTATAACTTTTAGTTTTTCTCTAACTGAAAGACAAGCTTTTTGTGATAAATCAAACACGTTGCCTAGCTTTCTTACAATGCCATATTAGGTACAGTGGAACCTAAATATGACTCATCGCCGTTTTAGTTACATGTTTATTGAACATATGTGGAATATACTCCGCATTTTAATCGTTGTGTGTGCAAATACCTAATTGTAACGTTTAATTTTTATTGTTATCAACATTTTCGTCGGAGAATATGTTTTTCAGATTCTTTAATTTACTGATTAATCTACTTTACTAGGAATTAAAGTATATAAACATTGACAATTTTTGTAGGAAGAAACACTAAAGTACATACATTTCCCACCAGTAAAATTAAGACAAATGAAATATTTAGTGGGTAATTAATACAGTTTGAAATTACACAAGTTTACTATTAGTTAATTAACCATGAAATAATAAACATAACTGTAAGTAAAACAAACGCCGGCCTTGTTTAATATAAATGAATAAAATTTTGTTTCTGTAATAAAAGCAATTTATTGCTCGGATGTAAAAACTTTCTTTTTTTTTACAATTTCAGGTGTTAACCAAGGAGGTGGTTGATTTACTTCGGTAATCCAAGTTTCTATTTTGAACTAAATTACAACGTGCATAGATTTTTATTACCTTATTTATTATTAGAGAACGGACACGCTTACCACATGACGCAAAGCCCAGTGCAGTACTGGCGAAAGGCTGTATTTCTAAAATATTTAATTTTATTTATATATGTAATTTGAAAACGAACGGGTGGTGGTGATCTATAAAATTACGAACTACATATTTATTTGTTGAAAAGTTGTATTTATAAAGTTTTTAATTTTATTTATATAATTGGAAAACATACGGGTGGTGATCTATCTATCTAAAATTACGAAATACATATTTATTAATTAATTTTATTTATATAATTGGAAAACAAACGGGTGGTGATCTATAAAATTACGAAATACATATGTATTTGTTGAAAAGTTGTATTTTAAAATTTGTTTTTGTGCATTACAAACTAGTCGCCCATAATGGGTTATTAAAGTCATATTCACAGATACATTCTATTTTTAGAGAGAAATATTCGTGTGAAAACAATATTTATAGAAATGTAAATCTCCATTTAGTTAAAATATCAAAAATGAACCTCGCTATATATATATATATATATATATATATATATATATATATATAGTATGTATTATATATAAAAAGCCTTACCGAGAACAAGGTGTGTAAACAAAAAATATTTTTAAGAAATTTAATCCCAGTACCTTTCCATGAAACCCTACCGTTCTGAAAGACGAAAATTCTTTTCTACCCTCTCGTTTGTACCTACACCTGCCTCAACTAACTTTTTATTCAATGAGGTCAATATACTCATGCCTACATATATTAAAATATTTTCCATTTTTATAAATACAGTAGTATACGTAAATAAATGACTAGGCGCATGTACATATTTTATTTAAAAATTCCTACTTATTTTAATAATCTATAGGAGAAACGCGTTAAGTCCAATTGTACCTCATTATGACGTTTACATGTTGTCATAACTGTATTAGAGAAACTAAAAAAGTTAGTTTGTTAAACTATATTTGAAAGCTTTCTTTCGTTAATTTAAATACAAAATGTTATAAATTGATGATAATATAGACATTAATGGCAAATAAACACATAATTTCCGTTTCAATACTAAATGTGTCTTGTATATATTTTTAACAGGGTAATAGTTACTTGCGGTGTTGCAAGATAATCTGTAAAATAAGCCTAGTTTTGTGAAAATTTTCCCGTTTATTTTGATTGTTTAAAAACGGTTCCTTTTAGAACTATATTGTGTTTATTATCTGGTTGCGTCATTTGAACATAATGCCGAAAGGTTTCTGTAAACAGTCGAATCAATTAACTGCTTCATTATTGACATTTTTATAGTTGACATCTTATAATCCTATAATTGACATGTTGCCGGCAACATATATAGGACGTGTGTGTCCTCATGGATCTAGTATGACGTACAATTGGATATAACGCGTTTTCTCTATACTTAGTATAGAAATAATAGAACGACTCTTATTGGGTAAAAAAGGCCTTCCTTAAAGATCTGTTCTCTATTTTTCTTTATTGCTGCAAGTATCATTTAATATACCTATCGTTAGATTTTGAAGTCGAATTTTTTGTATTTTGTGGTAGTATTTTTTAAAATCATAGTAAATGTGATTATTGAACGTTTTTCAATTAAAATTTAGTAGAATATTCAAAATGTTATTTTTTTTTATAAACAAAGTAAAATTTCGGAATTTGGCTGTTCTAAAGATAGTGTGTACAAACGATGTACATATTTAGAAAAAATCGAAATGGGCTTAACAGAAAATAAACAGGAACAATAGTGATAAATAAAGGAAAGAGAATTAATTTATTAGAACTAATATCACAAGAGAGTGAGTAAATTGAAAATAATTCGAAAGGTTTTCGAAAACTTCTTGCCAGGCTATAAATGGCAACAAGTTTGAGAAAGAAACCGGAGAATTATTTTCTAATTAATTTGCGTTCTCGAGTAGTATTCGAAAGATCATTTTTTAATCTTTAAATAAAAAAATACAGCATTAAAAAAATATGTCTTTTAATTTAACAGTTTAACTCATTATAAACTAAAGAAACGAACTTATAGTGTAATATAATTAAACAGTATTAAAGTTTTGTACGTGAAATACACAATTATTGTAAATGTTTTGTCCGTGAGTGGTGGATTTCGCAATATTGTCCTGTTCTGTTATTAAATTGGGGGTAATACAACACTTGCATTAATTTGGCGGTTTTATTCCACATTGTTTTAATAATGGCTTCTTTATAATATTCTCTATTGCACCCTTTCATATTAAATGCCCAGTCTTTCAAAATGTTGTTCAGTTTTGTGACTGGTGTATTTTCTTCTAGTTTATAACCCCGTTCGTCGCTAAATGATTGGGGAATTGTTTCCATATCGAATTATTTAGTCATGGTATTTTTGCAGGAATTTTGTTTAATCTTTGAGTTTATATCTTCCATGGATGCTGAACTAAATCGCTTTTGGTTCATTTTTTACAATTTAAAATGGAACTGCATTGTCAACTAACAAAAATGAAGTACTAGAAATTATTATCGGGAGAATAATGTAACTAGATTATTCTCACTATAATAATATTGTGATTGTAAGAGAATTAAACACGTGTCTACAAATATTGTTAAACGATTGGTTAATGAAATCATTAAAAAATAATCACTAAAAGAAAATCATTTCTTACAAAAGGGTTTTACCTTTTGTAAGAAATTATTTTCTTTTAGTGAAAACATTAAGTATGGTGGCAAAGATTGAAGTCTGTTGTCTGACCAGTCGAATTAAAATTTGAAATATTCAATTGCAAAAAACGCAGTGTGTAAGAAGGATTTGTAAAGAAAAGCAACAATAAAACTAGTGTGGTTTGCATAATTTTTGTTCGAGTGTCACTTTTTAAAACTCATAGCTATTAACTTCCGAGCATTATTTAAAAGATTCGAAAGAACATGCTGAGGCTCAACTTATTGTTAATAATTTTTTATTTCTGTTTAGAACGTAAAACATCTAGCTGAAATAGCATAAGCCGGGTATTCTCAGAACACATTTGGAATTGTTAGATAAACTATATTTAAAAGACACTACTGGAAAATACCAATAAATTATTCAATGGCTTATAAACTATACCGAAGAGTATGTTATTAAAGGCATGGGAGTTTTACAAAATTTCTATAAATAAACTTATCTAGTTATATACATGCCATTTTCTTTAGAGTTAATTGTGAAATAAAACAGGTACTTTAAAAATTTGTAGTGGTTGCTTATTTATGTACACTATTGTATATATTCAGTCATATTTTTCGAATTATCTAGAAAAATACGAATATAAGGTAATACATAATTAATGTTGATTGAAGTTTCTTCTTTCATTAATACTTTTATTAAAATAAGTGTTTTAAATTTATTTATTTCAGGCACTATTAAGGTACCTATATAAGAATTAATAAATGTATTATTATTATTATTACTTAAATGATGGTTATTTAATTCTATAAAATTGTGTTCAATACCAAAAAAACTTCAATTTAAGCATTTGTATAATACAAAATATTATTAATATTAAAAAAAGAAATAAATTTACATTACTTGCAAACATTTAAAATATTTAGGCAATGGTAAGATTCTATTCAAATAAAATAAAAGATTTCAAAATGTCATTTAGACGTGCATACAGAAAACGAGTAATAAAATATAGAACTTACAAAAATGTAAAAATTTTGATCAATGTTGCAGAATATTAATAACGCTAATGGAACAATACAATGGTAATTTATATAAATCCAGTCCGACACTAACACTAAGAGAAGTGCAAGAACGATTACGGAACAAAATTATAGACATCACTAAAATGATAATATGAGTATCTATAATATAAGTTGAGATATAGTGAAAACACACAGAGAAAGAGAGAGACAGAGAGAGACTGTAGATAATAAAATCATATATTAATTACGGAAATAAAATACATTCTCTTCTCAAATCAATTAGACATAAATTGAAAATGAAAATTTATTGTTTATTGTGTTGTAGCTATTAATATGTTTATATTTCTTATTAAATGATAATCCTTTATCTGACCTCAGACATAAATAGTAAAGTATCTAAATGATATTCAACGTACATATTTGCTACCTTCAACCGATTATTGTAACATTCTGTGCAAATTTTTGTATTTATCGATCCGCTTTCCTTTGTATACCAATCAAAGCAAAATTTGAAACTGGCTTCATCTAAAATCAAAATCATATTTTACAACGGAATACATATATTTAAATTTTTTTTTAAATATATAGCTTTATACATGTCTAATAAAAATACTTTACATTGAGTATTTTTATTATATTTGCATATATGCTACCTTGAGTGACAAAACGGAGTGAGAGATAAGTGTGTGTGTGTGTGCGACTTTTTTAGAACGTAGTTTTAGGTGAAAATAAATTCTAAATTCGAACATTATTTTATGTAATACTTCCACAAGTAGGATAGTTCTGGTATATTAAAAAAGTTACCAGATAAAATTGACACGATTTATATTGACTGTGAGAAGGAAGAAATCCTTAATGAATAAGACATGTATATACTCGTATATTGTAACTTTGAAGAATTTATCTACGTATATAAAACCTATTACGGAATGTGCACAGATAAAGTGTATTGACACGCTAAGGGCCAAGTAAAAGAATACTTTGGTCGGACAGGAAAAACTATTGAAAATTATCCTTGCGCGATGACGCCATATACAGATTGTCCCGTAAAAAACGCCAACATTCATAATTCCGTTATTTATTGTCCGGTTTTATTTAAACGAAAAGTAAATTTAATAGCATCAAAAACACTATAAGATAGCAGTGTTTTATTTGTTTTCAATTGTTTTCATTAATGTCAAACGACAGTCAAGTTTTTTATTTTAAATGGCAACATATATATTTTTGGCTATATTCGGATTGGATTTTTTTTTCTGAATTCAACGATGTATAACATGTTTATTTTTGATAAACGTTTATTGCAAAAAAAAACTTTATAAATTTCATCTTGTCTTCCATTATTTATAAATATTCGAATGTGTCATGAAACATTTGAAATGTAAGTATTATAAATATTATTATAAGAAACAAAACACTTTACAATAAATGTTGAAATTGCCCGCCACCTTGTTCAACACATATCGCACATCTCCTAATAATAAAAAATAAAAAAAAAACTTTATAAATTTCATCTTTCATTATAGTAGACTTGGCCCAGTCCACTAGCATTATGTCAATGTGCCTTAAGTGTCAGTTTGACTTTATTAAGTTTTCTGTATTATCCTGTTTGAACGTTTTGCCTCAACAAAAAGCGTATTTTCGTTAAAAATTAATAACAATGAATTAACGGACATGTTACAAGTGTTCTTTGAATGTAATAAAAATCGCCTTCAAGCAGTTCGTCGGTAAAGTGCTCGTTTTCCGGACAGAGAAGTTCCAGGTTCGAAAATATTTCAGAGAATTGAAAAGAATTTAAGAAATTATGGATCATTTACCAAACCAAAAACACAAAAACGGAAATTCTCCGAAGATAAGGAATTAGATGTTTTTCTTGCAGTACAGCAAAATTCACGAACTTCGATTCGCGAAATTGCACATAATATTGGGGTATCAAAAACTACAGTTCATGGTATTTTAAGAAAACACAAACTTAAACCGTACATAGCTCGAAAAGTTTATGCATTAGAACAAAATGATCCTGGCCGAAGAATCCAGTTTTGTCGTTTTTATTTAAATGCATTAGAACAAGACCCGAATTTTTACAGAAGGATAATTTGGTCTGATGAATGCACTTTTAGCAACAACGGTATTTTTAATAGAAACATACATCGACAGTGGAGTGCAGACAATCCGAGATTTGTAATTGAAAATAATTTTCAAAGACGTTTCAACGTAAATGTTTGGTGTGGCATTTTAGGTGATCAATTAATTGGGCCATTTTTCATAGATGGTTGCTAAAATCAAGAAAAATACTACACTTTATTACACGAAAATCTCCAAAACTTTTTAGATGAATTACCTTTGGCAAATTTAAATAGAATATTTTTTCAACAAGATGGGGCTCCCGCGCACAACGCCAGAGTAAATACTGATTTGTTGAACACCCAATTTGGAAATAGGTGGATAGGAACATCCGGTCCTATCGAGTGGCCTGCGCGTTCACCGGATCTTACGCCCCTCGATTTTTGGTTGTGGGCTTATCTACAAGATCGAATTTATTTAACAACTCCAGAAAATGTTGACATTTTAAGACAAAGAATTATTCACACTTGTCAAGAAGTACCTGCCGCTTGTCTTTTAAATGCGACCTTTGGAGTAATTAGGAGATGTGCGATATGTGTTGAACAAGGTGGCGGGCAATTTCAACATTTATTGTAAAGTGTTTTGTTTCTTATAATAATATTTATAATACTTACATTTCCAATGTTTCATGACACATTCGAATATTTATAAATAATGGAAGACAAAGATGAAATTTATAAAGTTTTTTTTTTTGCAATAAACGTTTATCAAAAATAAACATGTTATACATCGTTGAATTCAGAAAAAAAAAACCAATCCGAATATAGCCAAAAATATATATGTTGCCATTTAAAATAAAAAACTTGATTGTCGTTTGACATTAATGAAAACAATTTAAAACAAATAAAACACTGCTATCTTATAGTGTTTTTGATGCTATTAAATTTACTTTTTGTTTAAATAAAACCGGACAATAAATAACGGAATTATGAATGTTGGCGTTTTTTACGCGACAGCCTGTATAACGTTGAATGAATGTCCGTATAAACTAATACATAAATGGTACTGGATAATAAATAATGAATTATTTGTTCTTATTCTTTAGAACTACATATTGCATATTTGCTTGTATTGTTTGTGGTTTACTTTTAATATTTTTTTCACTGTTTAAGAAATAAATTGGTGTTTCCCAAATAAATGAAAGTTACACCAATCACATACAAATACTTTTACATACATGCTTTTACTTTCATTTTTTTTGGAAGTGGTTTCGGTTATTATTTTTATTCAATTTTTAATCAGTTTAACTTTCGCTTTTGTTGCATGTTAATAACACTATTTCATGTTTGTGTTTATTTTTATTTGAGATAACAAGGCATATACAATAAATTATAATGTAAATAAAAAATGTTAAAAACACGTAATTAATAGATATACTTTTAAGCTAACAAATTATAAGCCAAAAAGAAGTTTTTATATTATATAAGTGAATATATTCCATGCGCAAACAAAATATTCAGTTGCATAATTATTAAATCATCTAGCAAAAAAGTAGGACTTACATATATGTAGCTTTATATTTGCGAAACGCGACATACACAGCGCAGTCCCCACCATCATAAGACAGTGAGCATTTTGTTACAACTAACAAGAATTCGCACCGCTTAGCGTTTAGTCTAGCGACGAGGATTTCCTTGAACTCGTATATATATCTATGTAGGTAAACGTTAATTTCTGCATTTTTATTACAGTAAAATGATTAGTTTATTACAGTTATTTTGACATAATTAAATAAAGTAATAATCAATATGAAAACATGTTCAATTAGATTTAATTATTGTGAAAATCAAAGACTCAAACCATATAAATATATGTGTACTCTGTTTCAAGTTACAGTGCGAACGGCTAGCTTCCACAATTGCTTGAACACGCAATAAAAGTAATCTATATGGAGAACCACGCTGCAGACCCGTATTATCAATATTTTATTATAAATAATGGAACAATTTACGAAATTGTCAAATATAGCATTCAAACAAGGAAAAGGAAACGCGATAAAGCATTCTCAAGAAATATTCCAATGTAGCAAGTCGATATTATTCGTCAATCAATTTATAATATAGACAAAATCAAGTTCCTATAATAAAAATGTATACTAAATACTTCTCTGGTTTTCATGCCAATATTATAATCACTGTTTGCATTTTTCTAGACCCTCACCGCAGGGCGCCTAATGAAAGTATTTACACATCAGAACTGTGGAAGCTTACCGTTCGCACTATAACTTGAAACAAAGTATATGTATACAGATAGGCGTAAAAGTAGATATGTATTTAGCTTCAAATTCACACACATATACGTATATGTATTTTCAAGAATACTGATAGGGATGGTTTTCAGTCATGTAGTGGGGTATGTGGAGAGCGGGGATGACATTCGTTGTTCGCATCTTGATACGTGCGTCTGAGCAAACTCTCGGGAAAAACTAAAATAAATTTTGTACATTTCATTTAGAATTTTGTTTCGTTTTTTTTTTTTTATAAGAATTCTATTTAGTTTTCATTAATAATTTTATTTTAGTTACAATTTTTAAAGAGTTTTATTAACGCATACATACATCAATTATTATTATTATATAAAACATCTGTATACGTATAGATTGATATACACAGCGCATACGTTACTTTAACGTACAGACATGTGTTTCGAACTCATCCTAGCTATCGTAGATGAGTACGTGGAGAAGCACGCCAATACCGTACGCTGCTGCTGCTTCTAAGTATAACACAATCTTGTAAGTCACACGTGACGAAAACCGTTACCGGCGTAATTCTAATACACGTCATATGTCTTGAGACGCGTTCTCAGGATATGTGACGTACAAGATTGTGTTATACTTAGCAGCAGCATCAGGCATTGGCGTGCTTCTCCACGTAGACTGATGAGAACTAGAATGAGTTCGAAACACGTGCCTATGTAGAAGGAACCAATGCGTAAGGTATGCGTTGTGTATATCCATGTATACCTACAGAGATATGTTTTTTAACGTTTTTGTATACTGTTTTTTTTTAAATTTTTATATTTGCATTTTTTTGAATTTAAAGTTAATGTATCCTTACATTTCCATATTGTCAAAAAAGAGCTTTAATACCAATATGTTGATACCAATTTTTTGATTATATTTATTTTTTGAATTGTTACATATAAATTTATATAACTAGTTAAGCAATCTTGTTCTATACTTTTTTGTCTAGTTTCTTATGATATAGTATACTGCTATTTAATTAGTTTTTAGGAATGAATAGTAAAAAAGTACTGAAATATTTAGTGTCAACAACATGAGTACTCCAACATTTCTAAATACATATGTAAAGGATCCCGTTACAGAAAATAAAGTTGGAGTTTCAAGTTGGTCTGTTTTTCTATTAAATCTTAGAAAGAGTTCTAAGGATTTGTTACAAGACAGGCAAACACAAATAGATTGGCGCAAGCAATTAAAAGCTCTTGATATATTATACGCCCAGGAGCAAGATTAGCTAGTTATATGCTAAGTTATTCTATTATTATTTAAAAAATAGAAGTCATGCAGCAAAACACTAAATATATCTAAACTATTTGTTTTGTCATACTTGAAGACATGTGTTGCTGCGTGGAATAGTTTTGTGTTTTTGGTTTCGTGAACGCTTTTAATTAAAGCTACGTTCATATTTGAATTCTTATTACACCATTAAGTAAAAATTATATAAATAAACTTGTTAGCTGTCTATAAATCAACAAACTTATGTCTACTATTGGATCACAATACTTTTTGGTCCTTATATTTTTGACCGGCACTGTACACATAAAATTTCATTGATACTAGAATATCGGTACTTTAAACAATAATTTTTCTATATTTAGTTCAAGAGTTGCGCAATAAAAAATTTAATAAATGATGTAATGAGTGTAATGACGCTTAGAGTCAGCCTGTATGTATGTATAATTACGAATAATGACCTATATTATCATAATTTAAACAAAAATGACAGCAATATAATAGCTAATTAAGTGAATTTAATTGAATTCGAATCGTGTAATTAAAAAATGCGTACAGGCATACAATAATTAGGCCATAAATAAAATTATTTATAGTCAACACCTGTTTCTCTTGCATATATGTATATCTGTCTTGTATATATATGTATGTATGTCTGGTGAGCTAACGCAGCAACGTACGAGTTAGAAAGGTAGTCTCATGCCCTCAAAATGAAACAAAAAACACCGACAATCATTCAGACAAAGATGGAGAACATCGAAATTTGAACGTGTGCATGCAGGCAAGCCGCCATTTTAAAACGACAAGACAACATGGATGTGTATGTATTAAGTAGGGGCTATTATATGGTAGCTAGAGCTATATAACATACCGGTTTTTCTCTTGGTAGAATGATTACTTGTTTTATACATATAGGCACGATTTTTTTCGTTGTTGAATTAAATAATGTATTAAAATAAAGTAATAAGAATGAAAAGAAAATAAATAAAAATAAAAACGAACCTCTTCGTAAAA
Source organism: Melolontha melolontha (assembly GCA_935421215.2). NCBI lineage: Eukaryota > Metazoa > Arthropoda > Insecta > Coleoptera > Scarabaeidae > Melolontha > Melolontha melolontha. Next base: position 89,937,678 of record OW285237.1, on the reverse strand, counting down.
AAACCAAAAGATCTGCGTTCCATTTCACATTAGGTTTTAATTTTTAGATGTATTAGGAGGTACGTAATATCACAAACACACTTATAATCACAGTTAAATAAGTAACAAAATTAAATTAAATAAATAAAAAAAGGATTTTTGTATGTAAAAAAAAAATAAAAGTTAGTAGATAGAGTCACTACGAAACCACTTCGTATACCACACAAAAAGATCGTTTTATCAGTACGAGCGATTATACCGTTTCAATTCGTTTGTGCCAAACTGAGTCTGTAGGAGACACAACATCACTCCAACATACGAAAATAGCGACTGCGCACCAGGAACAACATTTTGAACCCGTCGTCCTTCATCGCCCGTCCAATGGGGGTATGGTTCTCCCTCCCTGTCAAGTGATTGGTCGGCGTTCCGTAGACCCGTTTGAAAATGACGCTTTGCTTCGCCTTGAATCTGGCTTCCTCCAAACGAAAAGGGCAGGAAATGCTTTGGGTTAGGTGCGCGCGGGGTGCCATAAAACCGAAGAGAAAAACTTTTAAATTCCCGACACAGACTGGGATTGACGGGCCTCCATGACGATCTTTTATGAGGAGTGTATTTTTAATCATGGCGACCGTGATATTTGAAATGGGCTCCCGATAATAAACGCGTACACTATTCGCGACTTTTCTATGTAATATCTAAATGATGCATGATATTGAAACGGAGTGTCGTACTCCGAGTAATATCAATGCCTACTGCGATGTGTGTATCTGCTACGAAAGCGATGTTACTCTTGCGTTTTATTTACATCGCGCTTAGATCTATTTATAGAAACGTCATTTTCTCAAAACGTGCGTTCAGATAATAATCATTTTATATCTTATTTTCCTAGTAGTATGTGTAAAATTTCAAATACAGATATTATTTTTATGTAGGAAAAGTATTATGGTCAATCTAATACTTAAATTATTTGTTATAAATGGTGTAATGTATTTCGACATTAGGTATTATCGAAGTTTTAGGTGAAAGCTGATTTAACTTATTGCAAAGGTACATCTACTTATCAGTGTATGTTAGTCAATATCTATCACAGTATGTTTTACGATGTACCTATAAACTATTGGAGAATGCATTTAAGAACTACCTATACAAACTTTAATTATCCATTTTTTTTTTTGGAAAATCAATTACACATAACATACTCAAAACGAAAGGAAAGAAATGTATAAATTGTAATCGCACGTTCTCTGAATAGAGTTGTTTAAATAAAAAATTATGTGTAATAATCAACGTAAAAATATTAAATTTGACAAAAACCGATGTTTAATTGCTTATTTATACTAGTAATACCTGTTTGGATGCTAAATAATGTATTTAACAACATCCACACACCGAAGAAAACTTGTGACGATAACAGTATTCCAAACTGCTGTAGAGCTAATACGAGGGTTGCTCAGAAAATTTTTGGTAGTTTAAGTCCTGCTTGCCTTTTTCAATTCTTATTCTCGTATAATATGCAATTTTAATCAATAATTCAGTTGATAGTTCGTACTTAAGTAAACTAAGTTTGTTTAAACAGCATTCAATGGAGCTTTTACGTGAATTTATTTTTATGATTTCAAACACCACACAAGAACCGAACCGTCATCGAAGAAAAGTGTTTAACAATTAATTTGTCGAATTTCAGCGTGACCGCACCATTCTTAGGCATAAATTTAATGAAGGTTATCTATCGACGTCTGTTGTTACTGCTAATGTAGATAAAGTTCCTTTGACCTCACTGCCGTGAGATAGAAGGATTTCTGGACACTGGCACGTTTTTTACATGAACATTTGAACGTACGGAAGCAGTCGTTGGATGCCATACAATTTGACAGAAACTCAAAAACAAGTCACTGTCAAATAGTGCAAAGAAATACTGAAAAAAAAATTAAGTTGAATTCGTTAAAATTTTGTCTACAAGATCGTTACTAGAAACTTTCACTTATTTGTAGAATTCTCAAAGTAAAAGACAACCTAGTATTTGAGTTTTTCAAAGCGAGCCAAAACCTACGAAACTTGTTCGTCCACGCAGTGTTGCGGAGCAAATGATTGTCTGTTTCTTGAGTTTTACTGAACATGTGTTTGTCAGAAGGCATTGATGAAATGAAAACAAATAATCGAAATTGGCGAATTATTCTTCACTATGACAACGCTAGCCCGTATTCTGTACATCAAATCGTTGATTTATAGCCAGTAAAAATGTTGAGTTAATGATTCATTTTTCGTTGACTTATCACCTTGTGATTTGTATTTGTTCTCAGTATATGAGGTGGCATCCTAAAGTTTCCGAAATTTGAACCATGCACGTAAACGGAGGTAGTTACAATCAAACGCCACTAGGTGGAGTTGTTTACACCTTTTGAGAGTTAGTATGCCAAGCGATGTCATTGTAAGTAGAAATGTTCTTTGTTGATGAATAATGTTTCGTTGTTTTGCCACCTTGTGATTCCGGTTCTTCTATTGTCGATTTGAGCGAACAGCGTATCTGTATCAAGTTCTGTTTTAGACTCGGTAAGACTGCCATAGTAATACGCACAATGTTAAAGGAAGCATTTGGGGACCACGCTTTGGATTGAACACAAACCAGCATTACACCAGAACGTTGTTGTTAGGAATGCAGTTGTGAATGATTGTAGGCAGACCATCCAAGACATATGGGACATTGTGGGATTATTTTATGGCATACGTTAGTGGATTTTATCGGAAGAATTGAACAGGAACGGTTGAATTGTAGACCATGAGAATGTGAGGCCACATACCGCTTTCCTGATACAGCAGCAGTTTTTTATAAAAAAAACTACATGGCCGTTATTCCTCATCGAACGTGCTCGTCAAACTTGACTCAATGCAACTTTTTCCTCTTTTCAATGATGAAAATGAAGTTGAAAGAGCAAAGATTCGGCCCGATAGAGGAGATTGAAGCTGAATCGCAGACGGTGCTGAACAAATTAACAAAATAAGACTTTCAGAATGCATTCCTTTCATAGCAGTGGCGCTGGGATCGGTGTTTTCATTCGTAAGGTGACTACATTGAAGGCAATGGACGCGAATGAATTACAATTTAATTTATAACTACATTCCGGGAACTTTTGAAAATGTTTGGTGAGCAATTTTCGTCGGCTGAAGCAGCTGTTGAAAGATTTCGAACATTGATTTAGAAAGTATCAGCTTCAGAGTGGAAAGAATCTTCGAAAGTTTGTTGAACGTATACAAAAGTGTATTATTGATGTTAAAGGCGAATACTTACATTAAAAACAATAAAGTTGTTTTTACTTAAAAGGTAGAAAACCCCTTACCACCTTCCGACAACTAGGTTGTCATCATCAATAGGTAAAACCACTAATCACTATATTGAACATGGGGCACAGTAAAGCTAACCCAAAGAATCGCGCACCACCTTACTTTAAATTCTTACTTAACCACGTAAACACTGCAGCAGTGTATACGCGTACGGTTTGTAAACTGGCGCGCAATTCTTTGTGTTAGCTTTACTGTGCTCCATGTTCAACACTATGATTAGTGGCGTTACCTACTGATGATGACAACTTAGTTGTCTAAATGGGTATTTAGGATACTATTATTAATTGTGGTAGTAGGGGGTGGGGTTATACCTTTTTAAGTTTTTACTTAACCACAGTCTCCAAAGAAAGACTTTTAATTAAGTCGTTGACTAAATTTTATGTTTTTTACATCGTTTCCAGAAATATCGCCACTGTTTCTAGATTTGGCTACAGCAATATAATTTACAAGGTTAGTCGAAATAGATTCTTACCAAGCAAAGATGGATATACAGGAAAAATACAGGAGAAACCATTTTCAGATATGGATTGTAAAGAAGGCCCTCAACTTTCAAGCGTTTGCTGTAAACGTATAATTCTTCCATATTCATCTTTAGTATCATCAACAATATTATGAACAAGAATCTCCTCATACTATTTTTTTTGTAATGATACAAACCTTCTTCTCGAAATATTTTACTCTCCTTCTAACTCACACTACACGAGGGAATATTGGAAAGTTTCTAGAACGAGACACAACACCACTTTTCGTGGTAAAATCATATTATTCTTTTACATAGTCTTTAGTAACTCTATACATGTAGTCCAACGTTTTTCAAGACCTTTCATTCCTTCAGAAAAATAAGAATGATCAAAACCTTGCAAATGTTCATTTACAGCTTCGATGATTTCATCATTCGATGAGAATTTCTTTCCAGCCAACCATTTCTTGAAGTTCGGAAATAGTAAGAAGTCCGAAGAGGCCAAATCTGGCAAGTACGCTGCATGTTCAATTAATTGGAATCGTAATTCGTGCAGTTTCGCCATCGTAATTGCCGACTTGTGGGATGGTGAAACAAGACTTTTTTCTTTGCCATATGAGGCCTTTTAACTTTGATTTCTTCCTTCAATCTGTCTAATAACGACGCATAACACGCGCCTGTTATTGTCCACACGTGTTGCAAGTAGTCAAAAGAAATTATTCCTCGGGTATTCCAAAAGACGGTAACCATCACCTTTCCAGCTGACGGCATTGTCTTGGTCTTCTTTGGGATTGGTTCACCGCGTACTGTTCACTGCTTTTATTGTGTTTTAGTCTCTGGCGTGAAGTGAATGGTCACACGAGCTTGTTTGTAATCGTCTGATAGCAAACGCGGCACTCATCTTGCACTGAGCTTTCTCATGTCCGAATGTTGCTGTAAAATGTAATGTACGCGGTCATATGATATGCTTACTGCCTGTGCATCCTGTTTCTACCTTAATCGGCGATCATTCATCACGATTCCCTGAACTTTTCTAATGGTTTCTTTATCGGTAGATGTTTTTTTTTTGTCTCCCAGAACGCGATGCATGTTCAATGCGTGTTCGACCACGTTTAACTTCACCAATCCAGTTCGCAACGGTTGCATACGACGGTGAAGACTTCATGAACTTCGTCTAATTCCGTTTTTAGTTCTTTAGCATTTAAGCCTTTCAAAAAAATTGCTTAATAACTGTACGGAATTCGATTTTATTCATGATTAAGAAAATGCGCGCACTGTTTACTTCGCTTGGCTATAACGGCTTTACTTTATGCACTATCTGTCTAAAAATTTGACACCAGTTATATAATAGATGGGGCACTCAAAACGCATGACCGTTACGCGCGCACAACGCCATCTTCGGGTTGGTTCCAGAAACTTTCCGATCTTGCCTCATGTATCAAATATCTACATGCTATCATGATTTATGGGAAAGTCTCGATTAATAGCACCATCTTTCGAAAAAAAACGTTTTATTCTAACTCTGTCATTTTTTTGCAGCGACAGGTTGACAGGTGAAGTTTGGTTAATTTTTGACATTTAATTTGAATGTTATAGCAGTGTGAATCAAGTGTCTTAATGGAAAATGCTAAAATGCAAAACTCTCAATTCGTGGTATAATCCAATATTTACTTTTTAAAGAAATAAACACATCTGAAATTGGCTGGTATGCAACAAACTTTGGATAACAATGCTCCTTGGAAAACTACAATTTGTCGCCGGATTGCGTAACTTAAACGTAGTGATGTAATCATTGAAGATGACCATATTACTACGAAGATACGTTTTTGTAGCCCACGGACTCGCAGTGGGCGGCGTACTTAAGTTTTTCATCGATCATAACTTGCGATACCACAAAAACAAACGTCTTGCTTGTTAAACGATGATTTGTAAAATTCAGTTCGATATAGAATACAATTGCTGAGCGTCTGTGTTTTTGTGTATTCGGAAAGTGTCATCATTCCTTTTCGTATGGTGTCGAATGTCACAAAATCGGTATGCAACGGACGCATTTATGTTTCCCCGGTACGCACAACCTCACTTTGTCAAGACTTTCGGGTAAGAACGGTATGAAGATAAAGCGATCATGCATGATTTTATTTGTACTTCGCATCCTCGCCGCACTTTTATCAATCTCTGCTAAATATTTAGGTAATACTTGTGATGCTAAAATCCGCTGGAAGCTCCACATAAAAAAGAAAAGGGAACAACTTACTGAAATTCAGAAAAATGTATTGGCTGTTAGGATGAAACTTCACCTTGTCAATATACGAGGTGCTAGCCAGAAATTCCTGGAATTTGAATGTGGCGCGCGAATGAATGGTAGTACAGCTCTACAACGCTAGATGGTGTGAGCGTCTACACTAAGTAAGTCTGCCAAACGGCAGTTTGCTAGGTGATGACAAACAGCTTTTTTGTTTATATTTGTTGAGTTGTGTTTGAGTTATTCTGCAACAATGTGAAAGAAGAAGGAACGTACATCAAATTCTGCTTCAAATTTGGTATAAGCGAAAACTCTAAAAAAGCTTAAGCAAGCGTCTAGTAAGGATGTTTTAGGCCAGATGTAAAATTATGAGTGGTACAACCGTTTTGGAAATGAACGAGTGTCGGTTGATGATAATGAGCGTTCCAGTTGACCATCGACAGAAAACACGCCAGAAAATGTAGCGAAAGTGCGTGATGCTATCCTGCAAGACCGAAGGAGAACAATCCATGACATTTTAATATGCGGCGTATTGCGGCGAAGTTTGTGCCGAGGCTACTCAGCATTGAACAAAAACGCCACCGTGTTCATTTGTGCACAGAGCTGAAGGAAACTGCCGAATGGGATGAGAACGAAGACGGCAGTACTACCCCACCCTCCCTACTCCCCAGCTCTTGCCGCTTGTGACTTCTTCCGAACTTGAAACTGAAACTTAAGAGGCAGCGTTTTGAGACGATTGAGGAGATCCAGACCGAATCGCAGGCAGTGTTCAACAAGTTAACACGTGAAGACTTCCAGCACTGCTTCCACTCAACAAGTCGATGTGATCGGTGTATTCATGCGCAAGAAGAGTACTTTGAAGGGGATGGTAGTGAATAAGTTGTAAAAGCAATTTATTGTATTTTCTTCACATTTCGGAAATTTCGTTGTAGCACCTCGAATAATAAAATTCTATTGTACAAACAAATCCTGATGCCAGTTTCGACGTATCGTATCCAGTTATGGGGTTGTACCAAACAATATTTAGATCATTCAGTGCTTCAAAATCAAAGTATTGAAAAGCATTGTCAATGTCCCATGGTATGGATCCAAGGATCTGGAAATGGATAGCCAGACAATTGCCGAACTTGCCAAGAGCCACGAAAAACGGCTTTTAGACCATGTTAACGTTGAGGCCATCCAGTTTATGAACAACACTAATCATAAGAAAACTGAGAAGACGAAGCTTTTCGAATTGGTGAAGTAAAATGAATGTAGTTTCGTTATTCGATTCTAAGGTTGAGTGAGACCCTAGTTCTAAGATTTTTTAGTAGTAATTTGGCACCACGGAGATCGTGAGTATAGCGACTAGCGTACATCACATTTTGAAAGTATAATTGGATATGCCCAAGCTGTTAGATAGTTGTCCCAATGTGTTCAGAAAGTGATAATTTGAAGCTATTTAATTTAACCAACTTGATTTTTTTGCGAATATTTGTTACAGTTGATTAAACCTGGCTTAACTACCATGTCCCTAAATCAAAAATTGTAATCTCAATATTGGCACATCACAGTAGCCTTTCTCCGAAGAAAGCCAATACATTTTCATCGGCGGTTAAGGTAATGGTTACGATTTATTAAGATTCCAAGGGGATAATTTTCATAAACTAGCTTGCAAAGGACTGTTTTACTAGACGAATTGAAGAAAGCAATTTTTCTAAAACGATATAGCTCCAAAAAAGTATTTTTCATCATGACAGTGCACTTTCTCATACCAGTAAAGATAATTTCAAAAAATTGAAATAATCGAAATTTTAGGTTGTACCTCACACCTATTCGTCAGGTTCATTGACTGTCACTTATTTCCTATATGCCAACTTTAGGAAGAAACAGAAATGAAATATTTACGAAAGATTCCTGGCAAAACAAGACCTGCCAGAAGAAATCAGAGACCAACTGAATTAAAAAGCAATAAAGGAAAGACAATTAAAATAATTCTGCCCGCGCAAAGAATCCAGAAGGAAAGACTACTCAAATAGGTATCAGAATCGAAAACATTCAGTAAACGAAGAGCTGGCAAACTGAAAAAGAATACGGTTAACAGAATACCAAAAATCGCACAGAAGAGAGGGACAGCAATACAGGAATTGAAAGTGAATACAAGCAATAGAAAGGATTGATAAAATGGGTCGAGGATCCAATGCTGTCGACGCAGTAAAGGCAAATAGGCTAAAGATAAAGAAGAAGTATCACTGTAAAGGTTTTATGACTCCATTTTCGAAAACAATTGGCAGTGAAAAATTCATCTTTGAAAATGTGTCATACAAATTATAGTACAAAGTCTCGTTCGTCATTCATGATTTATAACTTTTATAACATTGAAGAGTACGTCATAGCTGCTACAATAGGAAAGGCGCGAAGCACTGGTATTAACTTATTTATAATGTACCGAACTTCAATGGATACCCAATAAATAATTTTGATAGTCATTGGGATTGGCATTTCTTAATAATTTTATGTTCACACATGACAATTGATTAAAGATTGTCAAAAATTTTGTTCAATATTAACCAATGAGAGTATTCCATATGGTAATGTACCTATCATTTTATTACTTCTTTTTATTGCTACTATTATTTATATTAATGGAGATTCATAATTTATAATTATGGAAATGCTAGTAAATTTATAGCAGTATTCATTTGTGGGCGATTAGAAATATGTTAATTAGATAATGAAAAATTTTCAGATTTATATTTTTGTAAATAGAATTCGTTTATATATAGTTCCCAAGGTCGAGAGCAACTCTTTTAACATTTAGATCCAAACAATGGTACGAATCGTTGTAATAATATTGCTTCTACTGAAATAGAAAAATGCAATAATAATAATAATAATGATCTTTATTGTCCAACAGGCAAATTCCTTTAAAGGACAATATAATTACATTAATGGTATAGTTCAAAACTAATGAGACAAACTTAAAATCTAATAACCTACGCCAAGTAAATGTAGATAATTTAATAATAGCATCCAAGCTATGCGAATCTGAAGAATACGTATAAATATCTAACTGAAAATCAAATAAGAAAGTTACAAATAAATTTATTTTTTGATTCATCAAAAATTTTCAAATTTTTAGGGCCAACATGTAGTTAAAGTCGGCCATATCTTTGTGTATTCTATATTTGCCGAAATACAACTGTAAAATTCAAGTTCATTGACCTGCAAAAACAATCGATCGAATTCCGCACAATAAGGTCCTATTAATGGATAGTGGATAGTGAATGTTGTTGTTTTCTACCAAAACATACTCGGCCGCACATATGCGATGTTTTCTTTTGTGGATATTAATAATAAGCTTTTACGTTGTAATATGCCCACAAACCTATGCCGCATTAATTAAAATTTGACTAAAATTAAATAGTTTGAACGTGAGACTTCTTTTAAAAGTAAAATTACTATGTTTATTTTTAAACAAAAGTCATGATAAAACAAAAAGCTTTGTGTAGCGTGTCCAATGGGATAAATATTTGGTTTTTAATTATTTGTATGGAATTATTTACATATAATTTTCTTGTTTTTAAATTTGTGGTGGTACTGACTAATATGTACTGATAAAACGACATAATTATTCAGTTTTTAATCGGAATTACTGATGAATTAGAGATGGAAGCCTGCATTGCCGTCCGTATATTTACCTGCGACAGGGCCGAACTCGAATAAAGGAAAAACATGGTCTCGTTCCGATGTGAACATTGGACAGCGATTTTTTGTATGAAGG